>JAWHQI010000018.1:11517500-14113355 GCA_033032865.1 Dactylorhiza incarnata
ATCGAAGGCCAGACCGAAATCTGCAAGAGGTCATGGCTGGGTCCTCTCGGATATCGCTCCTCACAACTAACTCATCAAAGCGATCCCTGTACTCAGCGACGGACATGAATCCTTGCTGAAGGGAAAATAATTGGTCGAGCAAGCGACTCCGATACGACGAAGGCAGATACCTCTGACACAATGTACGCTTCATGTCCACCCAACTAGTGACGCGATGTAGACGGTCTCGCTCGCGTGTCCTCTCAATGCTAGCCCAATGTGCTCTCGCCTGATCTAAAAGTCTAAGTTTCGCAAACTTGACGCGACGCTCACCGAATATCTCAAAATGGTCAAGATAATACTCCATATCCACGAGCCAATAACTGAAAGACTCGGGACTCGATGAGCCGTCAAAGGAAGGGGCAGCAGTGCGAAACTGACTCTCAAGATCTCTCTCGGAACGACGATCCTCATAATAATCATTCCTAAGGTAACCAAGTCGTGTCGAAGGATCGACACGATCCGCTCGCGTGTACGGATAAGAACGACGACAACCATCATACTGATCGTTTCTAGTGTAGTGGTCTCGTGTCGGTGGGTCAACACGATCGCTAAAAGTGGTGTGCTGCGATCGAGAATAATCGTCGTAGTAACATGAAGATCTCCCTGACGGGGCTCTGTGAGAGCGGGTGCTAGTTGACTCGAGACCTCCAAAGTGAGGGGAGGAATAATCGTGATAATCGTGACACCTAGACATAATGAAAACTTATAGACTCTACGACTGCGTATCGAAAAGTGCGCGCAACCTCGCTCTGATACCAATTGACGCAAGACGAATCTATAGGCGACGGATAAACCATTACCTAACCCTACATGTTATGCAAAGCCCGACGGATTAGTCACAAATTAGATAATAAATTTAAACATCCCACGCAGTTAATTCACAGCAAGGCAGAATAATTTATTAGGGCAAACAAGCTTAGGCTTTCCTCCGCGTGGAGGGCCAAAGCAAGAGCGCGCGGCGAATAAATCCTGTAAATCACAATAATAATCTAGAGCAATATTCTACGATGATGTTTCTCCAAACAAGTATAAAATGTCCAAACCAATAAATAACTGCTGAAAATAATCGTCCAAATACAATAAGTGACTCACCAAAGTAGTGGGCTGACCAAGGCACTGAAGAATTCGAAGCCGGAGATGCGTGGGCGACGATCCGAGGTGTAACCGAAGGCGTGGAAATGATGACGGTGGCTGTCCTTGGCGGTGGAAGGTGAAAACGGGCCGGAAATGGATGGATCCGGCGATGTGGGTAGAGATCCGGACGAGGGTGGATAGATCCGATGATTTGGGAGCGGATCCGGGCTGGTTTTGTCCAGATCTGGACTGATTTGGACAAGAAGGGGTGGAGGTGGTTCCACGTCGAGGAGAGGGCTGGGAGAAAGGGCTGTTGCGGACTGACGGCGGGGAGGAAGGCTGCTTGGGTTGGCGGCGGGAGAGGAGGGCTGCTGTGGGATGGCGGCAAGGAGGAGGGCTGCTTGGGAAGGGGCGAGTGGAAGGTTGGCGGTGGGCTGCTGGGCTGCTGGACAGCAGAGTGGCGGCGGCTTGGGAGAGCAAGGTGGCTGGTGGCGGGTTGGCTGGGAGGCGGAGAAGGGGGCTGAGAGAACTATATTAAGGAATAGTAAATTTCATAAAGGAATAGTGCCAAGAGGGGATTTTCTGGACAGCCAACAGTGGCTGTTTGGGGGGCTGTTGGGGGCTGCAGGAGGGAGTTTGGGAGGGGAAAAAGAGGGCTAGGGTTAGGGGGTACCTTGGGGAGGGAGATACAAGCCTAGGAGTCGTCACCTAGGATTCCACGGAGTCGGCACCGTGGAGGGATCGCCGGATTTCGGGATTTCTCTTCTCCAAAATCTGCAATGCCAATAATCAGCCCCCTACCTATCTATTTATAATAAAAGGAGGGTTAGGGCATCCCCCATCAACGGCTATGATTGGCCGGAGGTGAGGCTACCCAAATACATCAAAATAAATGCAAACATAGTAAAATAATATATCAAATCGATTCGCAACGCGAATCAGGACACATCTGTGGAGTTCGATCGTCGATCCGGGCACGCCATATATGGTAAGTCGCCAAATCAGCCCCGAGTGGGCCCAAAACTCATCCTTGTGTTTGCTCCGCATCAGAAGGGATATAATGGTAATGGGTAGAGCTGTAGTGGAGTTCGGTGGTATAGGAGAGGTTATAGTGATGAAGGAAACTGAAGCTAGAAGGGAAGACTAAAAGCCCAAAACTAAGTAGCTCCACGTCTAGATTCAAATCCTCAGCATTGAGAACCGGATGAACACCCATATTCCTAGTAATATTAAGCTCGAAAAATTTGACTAAGACTCCCTCATGACAATGTATTGACCTATTCGCCTAGCATTTAAATTCATAGTTGTCCCCAATGAGAATCTCTCAAATAATATGCAAATCATCACCCAGCCACCTTTGAATATTCGTTTTCTCGTGTGCTTACAGGTGCAAGTGTTAAAATGCTCATTATTTAATATAACTTTACATCGAAATATGGCATGCAAACCATGCAACAGATGCAAATGCAAAATGGCAAACTAAGCAGACTTACTAAATGCAGATTTTATGTGGCAGTGGGAGTTCCTAAAAATGGGTGGTTTATTTGGCAGATCCTTGGCTGGGCTGTAGAAACAATCGTCGAGTGTACGGTGAACACCCAGATACCTAACGGGGACATCAGTCGTGAGATATAATCCAAGTGGTAGATGTCGGATATCGGGGACGCGTCAGTTTGGGTTTTTCATGTCGGTTTTAATATGTCGGGGGATATATCAGGGATATTTCATATATCGGGTTTTAATATTTAATTATTTATATGTGTAATTATATATAAATTTAATCATTTTTTTAATTTATATATATTAATATATTAATAATTTGATATTTATTGAACTCCTAAATTTATCAAACTAATATAAATATTTTGTGCTGCATAAGTATTAACGGTATAACACGTGAAATAAAGTAGAGGAGGCTGAAAGTCAGGAAGTTGTCAATGACAATGGAAGATAAGGAACCTTTACTCCATAATTCAAAGACCATGTGATACGGAGCAGACGCGAGGACGAGCTTGGGGCCCATTCGGGGCTGATTTGACGACTTTCCATATATGGCGTGCCCGGATCGACGATCGGACTCAGCAGATGTGTTCGGATTCGTGTTGCGAATCAATTTGATATATTAGTTTATTATTTTTGCACTTGTTTTGATGTATTTGGGTGGCCCCACCTCCGGCCAATCATAGTCGTTGAAGGTGGGATGCCCTAACCTTTATTTTATTATAAATAGATAGGTAGTGGGCTGATTGGAGACATTGCAGATTTTGGAGAAGAGAAATCCCGAAATCCGGCGATCCCTCCACGGTGCTGACTCCGTGGAACCCTAGGTGACGACTCCTAGGCTTGTATCTCCCTCCCCAAGATACCCTCTAACCCTAGCCCTCTTTTCCCCCTTCCAAACTCCCTCCCACAGCCCCCAACAGCCCCTCAAACAGCCATCGTTTGGCTGTCCAAAAAAATCTCCTGTTCTTTCCCAATTCAATTTCACTATTCAAAAATGAAATTTACTATGCATTGCTAAAGTTTTAATTCCCGTGAATGGCCGCCTGAACCTCCAGGAAAGCCTCAGCCCCTTTATTTCCCCCCTCCTAGCAGCCTCCGCCTCCTCTTTATTTCCCCCCTGCAGCCGCCCTAAGCCCACAGCCACCCAGCCACCACCGCCGCCTGAGCCTCCATCTTCTGAAGCCACCGCCGCCCCCTTTTTCCGCTACAGCAGCCGCCCCTAATAGCAGCAACCTCCAGATCTGCTAGCAGCCCCTCCCTACCCGTGGAACCACCTCCAAACAGCCCTCCACCACTAAATCTTTCCAGATCTGGGCAGTCCAGCCTGGATCCAGCCATCCCCTCTACCCGGACCACCTCCCATAGCCCGGATACTTGTCAAATCATCGGACCCACCCTCCCGTTACCCGGATCCGCCTCCATATAGCCGGATCCATCCATTTCCGGTCTGTTTTCATCTCCCTTCGCCGAGGACAGCCACCGCCATTATTTCCACACCTTCGGTTACACCTCGGATCGTCGCCCACGCACCTCCGGCTCCGAATTCGTCAGTGCCTTGGTCAGCCCACTATTTGGTGAGTCTTATTTGTATTGGACTTATTATTTTCAGCACTTTATATTGGATTGTACTCTTGTATTTGTTTGAATATCTTGCATGGTAATGGTTTGTTAGATTATTATTGTGATTTGCAGGATTTTATTCTCCGTACGCTCTTGCTTTGGCCCTCCGCGCGGAGGAAAGCCTAAGCTTGTTTGCCCTAATAAAATATTTTGTCTTGTCTTGAATTATCTGCGTGGGATGTTATCATTATTTATTATTCAATTGTGATTTAACCCGTCGGGCTTTGCATAGCATGTAGGGTTAGGTCGCCGATTATCCGCCACCTATAGATTCGTTCTGCGTCATCATGCATAATTGAAGTCGATGACGGACTTGAGCAAGAAAGAAAGCCAGAGCAATGGAAAAAACTACCTAAACAATGAAACAATTTCGGTTTATTGTCTATTAAACCATAAACAATAATTAAATAATTTGAAAAAAACAGTCGATAAAATGTCGGGATATATCGGTGAATATATCGGTGAATAGCAGATATATCGGGGGGTTATATCCTAAAAGGATATTTTGCAAAAAAAAATATTGGAAACGTGTCGTTTTGTTCATGAAACATTTATGTCGGCCAACATGTCGGCCATGTCGGAGGATATCCACAACAATGGATATAATATCGCGGAATGACAAATATCTCACAAGAGGCATGAATCATCAGGGGGCTCACCGAGTGGTCAATAGAAAGTTTCAGTATGGAAGGAATCTCCTGAAGGAGTGTCGAAGATAGCGACATAAGGATGTAAATCAGGTGGTTCACCTGGTGGTACGTATGTAAATTCATCGTGAATGTGGTGATCTAAAAGGACGTGTGAGACAAGGACACAAGGATGTAACATCGGGGTCGGTTGAACGTCACCTAAACGAAAAAACTCCACAAGTGGCTCTCCAAAAGTCTCAACGGAGGGCTCAAAGAGTTTATTTATAGCAGGATGATCTTTGAGCTGTGTTTCATCGAACCTAGTAGTGTCCTTGTCCTCGAGAGGGGAAAAGGCAGCTACAACAAAGTCGATGCTAAGCTCTCGACCCTCACTCTGGATATGAGTCGCCATGATGATATGGGGAAACTCAGGCTCGCTCTCAGTCGGGATCTTAGGAAATAAGTCAGAATCAAAGGGTGGATCACTCATCGGACTGGGCACCTCACGAGGATAAGAGAAATCAGTCTCATGTACAACTTTTATCATGTCCGACGAGTCAAGAGTAGCCAAAGTGGTGGCCTCAAAATGGAAGGGACTCACTGGTGAGGTCAAGGTGGTCATCCACTCGACTACCACTAGTGGATCTCAAGGACTGTTCATAATGAAGCGCGAGCTGGAATGTCTGCTCGAGAGACTCAGAGTAGTGATAGGTAAACTTAGCCCGTATCTCAAATCGAAGCCCAAACTGAAATCGGGAAGCGGTCATAGTTGGCTCCTCTCGGATGTCGCTCCATACTCCTAACTCATCAAAATGATCTTTATACTCAGTGACGGAAGCGGATCCTTGATGAAAGGAGAATAAATGTTTGAGTAGGCAACTGCGATAAGAAGCAGGTAAATACCTCTGACATAAAATATGCTTCATCTCCACCCAACTAATGATGCGGTGAAGACGTTCTCGCCCATGGGTCCTCTCAACGCTAAGCCAATATGCCCTTGCATGATCTAGCAATCTAAGTTTCGCAAATTTTACGCGACGCTCACCGAATAACTCAAAATGATCGAGGTAATATTCCATGTCCACGAGTCAATAACTGAAGGACTCGGGACTCGATGAGCCTTCAAAAGATGGAGCAACAGTACTAAACTGACACTCGAGATCTCTCTCAAAACGACGATCCTCATAATAATCATCCCTAAGGTAATCGAGTGCATATACGGAGGACGTATTGCTGTGGAAATGGAGGAGGGCTGGAATGTATGGATCTGCAGCAAGGAGTAGCTATGGGGGAGGATGTATTTACGGGAAGGATTGGGAGGCGAGGTCTGGCAGGGGGAAGTGGAAGGAGGTTGGGAAGAGGGTTGGAAATGGATGGAATACCTGATGGGTGGCGGTATAAGACAGCGGAAGGCGGCAAGAGGCGGCGGAATTGGTTCGGCGTCGCATCAAGCGGGATGACCAAGCGGTTCCTCTTTTAGAAACCAAACTCGCGATGCCTCCTCATGTGGCTGTTAGTGAAATATAAGGGGCGAGGGAATTAGGTTAAAGTTATCTTATGGCTACGATAGTCCGACGGATAATTTAACCTAACTTTTAAAATACTAGCCAGAAAAATAAAAATATAAAAAATCGAGTCGGTCGCGATCACGATCTCCGATCGTCTATCCGATGATCCAAAAGTCGTCGATCTTCATCACCCTGATTGTGGGAAAACCTTCATGACCCAATAGAAAGTCAAAACATCACCTCCCTCTCAGACACTTTACTACACTTGTCATTATTGATTATATATATTTTTTATATAGTACTGATTGATCCGTTATGAGCGCAAGTCACAGGTACGATTATTCGACGTTGTTATATTAAAGTGAAAGCTGCGGGCAAACAACTAAAGGTAGAACTTAATTTTGCGACATTCCTTTCATAATAATTATTGAACATGTTTATTGTTCATTAACCTAACTTGCCTCTTGATAAATATGTCGATATCTTTCGGTAATTATCATTACTAGAATCGTATTTGATGCGATAATAGATGGCTAATTTTATCATTTATTCTAAATATGTATGTCCTTATTCATAAAGATATAGGTGTAGATTTGTGTGATACTGGTAGTAATAAGTCTCCAGCTAAATTGTTTAAAACTTCCGCTAATATTGCAATTCGTTATTAAAAATAATCCTTTGATTTAGTCTTCCGCTAAACAACTGTTAACTTACTCTGCTGGTGTGTGAAACGTATTCGCGTAGCATCGTCGTTGATGCGGAGCATCGGGGTGATAATTGGGAGAGGTCGAAGACGGTTGTACTTCCACTCTTCTGTTAGTCGTCTCGGCGTTACGTGCTAGCGGTGGTGTGCGATAAGATCTCCTGGTCGGTGCCGCTTTTCGGGGGGTATTACAATTGACATCGGAGCAAAAGCGATCACTTGATCGGTAGTAATCACATAAACACCTATTGCCCCACTAGTCGTTACGGAGTAGTTCAGGTCGAACCACTATAGCGGAGGTGGACCTTAATGATAGTACAAGACAGCAAACTTGGCACAACCCTAAGTACATACTTATTGGCATACTCATGTGAACCTTAAGCCTCCTACAAAAATGCAGGGTAAGGTTTGCCTACATTTCACCCATGTGGTGGGACCGTGGGACCCTGCCCGGACCCTCGCTGCGCGGGGATGCTTTGTGCACCGGGCTACCCTATACATAAATGTAGTGGATGACTACTTATAAGTTACTCGAGTTACATTAAACATTTAAGTTATCATGATTAAGACTTGGAGTCCAATTTTTATGACTCACCTCGACACGAAGAGAACCTCCCTGAGCGAAGTGTGCGTATCCTGAAAGAGCTGGGGAATGTAGTCCGGGGATGCTTTGTGCACCAGGCTACCCTATACATAAATGTAGTGGATGACTACTTATAAGTTACTCGAGTTACATTAAACATTTAAGCCATCATGATTAAGACTTGGAGTCCAATTTTTATGACTCACCTCGACACGAAGAGAACCACCCTGAGTGAAGTGCGTGTATCCTGAAAGAGCTGGGGAATGTAGTCCGGTGGTGCGGTGCCCGGTGGGACAAGAGGTAATGTCATCCCCACAAGATGTTCACCAATCACCTGTTTCATCTAGGAGACATGAAACATCGGATGGATGTAGCTCGTCGAGGGAAGCTACAAGTATGCAGCAATGCCTACACGGGCAAGGATCTTATAAGGGTCGTAGAACTTGGATGTCAACTTGGTAAGGGCCCACGAAGAGACTGAGAATTGGCAGTATGGACGGAGTTTGACAAAGACCTTGTCTCCCACCGTGATCTGGATGTCACAGCGATGTTGAATGGCCTAGACAACCATCTTGTCTTGAGCCCACTAAAGGTGGGTGCACAACTGAACAAGAACCGTATCACAATCTTGTAATATGCCTGCCAATGCCTCAATGAGTCATTCTCCGATAAGATTGCGAGTAAGAGAAGAGGGTGGAAGGCCATAGACAATGTCGAACAGGGATGAACTCGAAGCTGTGGAAGGAGGTTTTGTATCCACACTCGGCCCAGGGTAGCTCCTCGGCCCAGGCACGGGGTGATCACAGACAAAGCACTGAACACATGTCTCCTAACACCAATTGAGGACTTTGAATTGCCCGTCAGTCTACGGGTGATACGGCGTGCTCATACAAAGCTGAGTGCATTGCATTTGGAACAACACACGTCATAATGTGCTTAAGAACAGAGGGTCGCAGTCGCTCACAATGGAGCGAGGAAACCCGTGGAGGAAGACCACACCCTCCATGAAGACGGCGGCAACGACCAGGGCAGAAAACGGATGGCGAAGCGGGAGGAAATGAGCACACTTGGACATGCGATATATGACCATGTGGATGCAAGCCACATTCATGGACCGAGAAAGTTTTGAAATGCAATTCATGGTGATGTCGTCCCAATCCTGGTCTGGAATGGGGAGAGGCTGAAGTAACCCGCCTGAAAACGGGCCTCATACTGGGCACGCTAGCACTGAAAACATGCAACCACAAACGACTTGACCAGCTGAAACATGGCGTACCAGTAGAGAGAGCTGAATAAGCACGGATAGGTCCAAAAAGTATCAGTGTGCTCGCCTGTCGGTGTTGATTGAAACTCATCCAACAGTTGTGGGATGAAATGGGAGGATGTCGAAAGAACTAAACGTCCCCGATGATGAAACCTACTCCCAACCAAGCTGAGGGTGGTCGAGCGGTAGCATCTATCTAAAGGGAGATGAAGACAGGCGCGAAGAGCGGGTCAGCGGCATCTTCCTGCTGGATGGAGGTGATATCCTCCCAAACCGGTCGGGCGATAGACGCAAGGGTGGAGGCAGTCGGTCTGTGGTACAGTGAGTCGGTGGCCCAGTTGAACTGGCCCGACCAAAACTTGACAGTGAAGTCGTAACCCAACAATTTCACTATTCATACTAGTTGTGTTGGCGGGGCAATCTTTTGCTTCAGTAAATACCAGAGGTTATGATGATCGATGTGGATGGTGAAGCATCGGCTCAACAAATAGTGGCGACAATGTTGGATGGTTGGGACCAGCACCATGAGTTCTGTCTTGTATGTGAAGCATGTAAGAACCGTGGGTGTGAAAGAGAGGCTAATGTAAGCCACCAGCTAACTGGACTGCATTAAAATTGCGCCAATGCCTGAGCCCGAGGCGTCACACTCAACGGAGAACGTCTGCTCGAAGTTAGGAAGTGCCAAGACCATTCTTATCATGGCGTCGCCTAGGCGTCGCCTAGGCGACGCCTAGGCGTCCTGGCGGCCAAGTGAAAATAAGTCGACAGCCGCCTTATTTTTTTTAAAAAAATCCTACATTAGACAGCGGTTTTATATAAAACCGTTGTCTATACTTGGAAAGACAGCGGTTCTATATATAACCGCTGTCTAATGTACGGTTTAGCTTACATTAGACAGCGGTCGTATATAGAACCGCTGTCTATACTTGGAAAGACAACGATTATATTTAAAACCGCTGTCTAATGTAGGCTAAACCGTACATTAGACAGCGGTTATATATAGAACCGCTGTCTAAGATAGAATAGACAGCGGTTATATATACGACCGCTGTCTAATGTACGGTTTAACCTACATTAGACATCGGTTTTAAATATAACCGCTGTCGAATGGAGGTACGACAGCGGTTTTTAATATTAACCGATGTCTATTCTATCTATATATACCCGAAACCCGAAAATTAGATTTTACCTCGCCGTTTTTACTTCTTACTGTGTCGCTGCTCTGTGCGAAACCCTACAGGCGATTTTCGGAAATATTCAGGCCCTCCATTGTTCGATCTTGCGATTCTTCTTCGAAGGTATATTATTCTTCTACCAATCTTCTTTTTACCCTAAGCCTTGGAGATTTTCTTTTTTTTTTTCTCTATATATTCTCATGATTTTTAGACCTTGATGAATGATGAGTTGATGATGCAATGGTTGTTTTATTTGCTCATGTTTTTTTCTCTATATATTCTCATGAATGTAGTCAATATATATGTGTGGTTGAGTGATGGAATGGTATTAGTTTATTACACATTTACACTTGAATTTTATGTAGGAAATTTGGATGGTTTAGGGTTTTTTTAGGGTTTTCTTGTTACAGGAAAATGAGTGATAAAAGATCTTCCTCAAAGTCAAGAAGAGGCTACACAAAAATGTTTGAATTGCAAAAGCTTAGTCTAGAGGGGAAGAAGCTTACCATTCCTGTGGATGATGATGGTCGCATTGTTCCCGGATCTGAAACAAATAAATTAATGAGTTATATTGGTACTCTAGTGAGATGTTATGTGCCAATTACATATGTTAGATGGAAGGAGGTTGATAAACAACATAAAGATCGAATATGGGAAGAATTAAATGTACGTAATTTTTTATAACTTATAAGTGATTACTTAGCTTTGTTTTTTAGTTAATTATTAATTAATATTGTATTTTATTTTCAGAATTATTTTGATAATATTGGTTCTCTTCGCAATGAATTAACGAAAAGCATGGGTGAAAGTTGGAGGTCTTGGAAATCCAAATTTTATGTCACTTATGTAAAAGATGTTGATTTGGAGCATCGATACAATGTTCCTGTTAAGTATAACTTTATTACCGAAGACGACTGGAAAGTTTTTGTCGACCATCGCACCACTCCGGAATCTATGGTTATGTGTTCTTCACTTCTTTGTAAATTTATTGTTTTATAACATTTATTACCTTTGTAATTGTAACTTGTAAGCAATCAAAGTATTAACAAATACTTTATTTGTATAGGAGTTTAGTAAGGCTAATACAGAGAGAGCAAAAGCACAGAAGGCTTTTCATACTACTTCAAGGAAGGGTTATGCTGGATTACAAAAAATGATGGTATTAGTTCTCTACTTCTCAGCAATTCTCTCTCGTATTTTTTGTTTTAAAATTAGTTTTTATCATAATTTAAATAATAATTTATTTGCATTTTACTGTCAAGGTTGAACAAGGTGCAACTGCACCAATTTCACGTGCAGAGCCATGGAAAGCTGGTCACAAAAGAAAGACCGGTGAATACATTAGTCAAGAGGCAGCTGATTTGGCAGCCAGAATTGTAAGTTTAAGTTATCAACTTATCATTTCATCATTTATTAAAATTTCATTTCTTTAATTGCATTAACATTTATTGATTTTGCTTAGGATGGGTTGTCAAGCCAAGAGTCCCAGAGTGCTGAAACAATGACACAAGGAACTCAAGGAAGAGATGATATCCTTGCCTCTGTTTTAGGCAAAGAACATCCGGGCAGAGTTAGAGCTGGTGGCAAGTTTTCCACCATTAAAAGTTATTTCAAAAATGATAGGCGGCGCGAGACGTCAGTGGCTCACATAACAGATGTGGAAGCTATAGTGGAAGAAAGATTGAGTCAACAAGAAGAAATGTGGAAGAAAAAATATGAAGATCAGGCAACAGAGATGAATAGAATGAGAGATCAAATGAATGAAATTATGCGCATGTTTGGTACTAGAACTGAAACTTCTCAGGTATTAATGTATTATTATGCATTTATGTGTTAATTTTATGAAATGTCATGCTCTCGTTTTGTTGAATAGGTACCTAATAATTATGTTGTTAACTTGTTATTTTTGGTTTGTGCAGACACTTGTACTAGCTTCACAATCACATCAAGAGCCTGGAACTTCACATGAGGTATTATAAATTTATGTACTTTTATGATTAGTAATTTTGATTTTTTATGTTGTTAATATTGATGTTCAAAATATTAATGTTTTTTATTCCGACAGAATACAAATGAGAGGATTACCATGTTACCACATTTCATTACTACGATGGAGAATGAAAAAAAATCAATATCTCTGGTCTTTGATCCAAATATATTTGGGACTCCTGAATCAACACGTACATACTTCGAGAATTCAATGTTGTACGAATTTCTTAATATGAAAAAAATTGGAGTTGACATCGTACTTGCATGTATAGGGTGGGTAGTGATTCTAGTGAATAATGAGTTTCACATAATGATATGATAAATTAAGGGTTAATGATTATATGTATATTGCTTTTTTATTGCATGTTATTTTGCAGATACATAGATTCAGAACTAAAGAAATTTTCATAGAAAGGAAATGTATCTTTATATAATCCAACATCCATTTATGCTCTAAATGATAAATTTGTCAAGGCTCATTTGAAATCACGAGCTCAAGATCTGAAAACCAGGCTTACGCAACTCCAACCAGATTCTTTATTATTTTTGCCCTATTATAATACGTAAGTATTACTGTTATTGATTTATGAATTATGATTATTGTTTTTTTATTCTAATTTAGTTAATAATACTTTCATTTGTTACACAGAGAACATTGGATGTTGGCTATTATTGATTTCAGTAAAAGTACAATTTATTGGCTAGATCCCTTACATCGTGAGGTGCGCGACGATCTTAAAAATGTCATTACACTGTAAGTTTGTTAATTATTTTTTTTCATATTTGGAATTTAGATTCGTCCATAAACTAATTTGTTTATACTATTACTCTTATGATTTACAAAGTGTATTTAAGGATTTGGCAAAGGATCGGAAATACGGTGTTCACAAAACACCAAAGTTTTTAACGTGGACTCCGGTAAGCTATACTGCTATAGCCTATAGCCTATAAGAGTATATGTTATATAATTTTTTTAATTTTTAAAATTCTAAATTAAATTTTTACTATTTGTTTATTATTTTCGTGCCCAAAACAACCGGATAGTATTCAGTGTGGCAATTATACCATGTGCTACATGATTGACATAGTTGATGCTCTTAGGAGTACGACATTGTCATCATTGGTAAGTTAACTGCATATAGTTTAAATTTTTAAATTTTTATATCATGTGTTACATGATTTTAAATTTTTAACAAATATTTTTTTTATTGCAGTATTTGCAGAGACAGCTCTATGATGGAGTGGCAGAATTTTCCAAAGAAAAAATTGATTATATGCGAAATTTGATTTGTGATTATATAATCACTAATTGTGTTACTGAAAGTTGAAAGATACTTGCATTGTTTAGTTATTTTATACTTGTGTAGATGTGGACTATATGTTAGTTTTGTTTTGTCCAAAATATTTTATACTTGTGTAGAAATAGAACTATATGTTAGTCATGTGAATATGTGATGGATGATGATTTCTTTAGCTTTAGAACTATTTAGTAGTTATTCACTTTGTTATGTGCCCGACATAACTCTTCTTTCTATGGATGTAGTTTGTGAAAGATGGAGGACCTAAACAACAACAGTCTTGCTCCATCCGTGGATAGCAATGATGTTGATCCAAAAATTGACCCTAAAAGAAAAGCAAAGTCAAAGGATCCTGGATGGAAGTATGGGCATTGGCCCAACATACAGAATAAAAATACAGTTAAATGTAATTTGTGTGATCGGTTGATTAAAGGTGGAATCAAAAGGTTGAAACAACACTTGTGTGGCGGGTATGGTGATGTATCAAAATGTATGAAGACTACTTCGGACATAGCAACTGAAATGTATGCAGCTCTAAATGACAAAAAAAAAGAACAAGGTCGATTTGAATGCTGCTGATGATAATGAGAGTGAACAAGAAGTTGAGCTGTTAGGTTCACAATCACAAGTATCCCCGGCATTATCTACAGCTAAATCTTCATTTGTCCCAAGTTCTGGGACAGGTGCCAAAAAGAGAAAAGTAATCCACCTTCCACAAAAGAGAGGCCCTATGGATGCTCATGTGAGACGTGCACCTGAAGATGTTGTTGATGATAGGCATGCACAAACAACTATTGAGAGATGTTTTAGATCTCCTGAAGAGAAAAAGAGAGTTGATGGGTATGTTGTTGATTGGTTCTATGAATGTGGAATTCCATTCAATGCTGCAAAGGCACGAAGTTTTGAAATCATGCTTGAAGCAGTTGGACAATATGGGCCTGGTTATAAAGGCCCTAGTTATCATGATTTACGGGTTCCTTTGTTACTAAACACAAAAGAGAAAGTTAACGAGATGAAGACAAAATATCAAGCATATTGGAGGAGATACGGTTGCACTCTTATGTCAGATGGTTGGACAGATAGGAGAGGGAGACATTTGATAAATTTCCTAGTCAACTGTCCAGAGGGAACTTATTTTATGGGTTCCGTAGATGCATCCGGTCATATTCAAGATGCTACAATGCTATCAGAGTTGCTTGATAGTAAGATTAGAGAGATTGGAACAGATTGCGTTGTCCAGGTAAATTGAACATAGTATTTCATGTTCAATGGTTTACAACTCTAGAGTATAGATTATAGATATATACAAAGTTATGTACTTATGTTGTATACTTGTATGCAGGTAGTGACTGACAATGCCTCAAATTACAAGGCAGCGGGTAGAATTTTAATGGAGAGAAGACTCACTCTATTCTGGACTCCTTGTGCAGCTCATTGCATTGATCTCATGCTAGAAGACATTGGAAAGCTTCGACAAAACAAAATGGTGATAAAAAAGGCAAGAATGATTACAAATTTCATCTACAGACACACTCGTTTACTTGATGCAGTAAGGAGTACAATAGGTGGTGATCTAGTGAGGCATTCAGTGACTAGATTTGCAACATCATTCCTTACTCTACAAAGTGTGCTTAAGCATGAGGAGAAGCTGAAATTATTCTTTGTCTCACCTTCGTGGAATGCTGCTAATTTGGCAAAAACCGAAGCCGGAAAACAAATTGTTGAAGTAATACTTTCAACTGTCTTTTGGAATGGAGTTAGAGATTGCCTCAAAGGAGGAAAGTCATTGATGGCTGTTTTGCGGTTAGTAGATGGAGATGAAAGACCAGCTATGCCTGAGGTTTATGTGGCAATGGAAGAGGCAAAACAAAGGATCAAAGAACATTTTGATAATAAAGAAAGGTTATATAAAAAGATTATCGACATTGTTGAAAATAGATGGACAAATCAAATGGAGCAAAAATTGTATAGGGCGACTTTGTTTTTAAATCCAAGCAAATATTTTGAATATGAGGAAAAACATAATGATGATGCTTGGAAATTTCAAGATGCTTTCAATGACGTTATTGCAAGACTAGTGCCCGATCAACACTTGCAAGACAAGATCGCAGAACAAGGCACTAACTATAAAGCATCTCGAAATAGTTTTGGAAAGCCTATGGCTATTAGGCAACGAACCACCTTAAATCCAAGTAAGTATTGATTACGTTCTTATATTTTCTTAAACTATATGTATGTTAATTGTTAACTAATTTATATTCGTCTTAAATAAATAGTGGATTGGTGGGGTGCACATGGTGGACCGAATGTTGAACTTACAAAGATAGCATTACGCATACTTGGCTTATGTTGTTCCTCTTCTAGTTGTGAGCGCAACTGGAGTACTTTTGAGTTTGTAAGTATACAAATATTCAATAATCAATATACATATAAAATTAAAATTATTTACAAATATCTACTAAGTACTAAATAGTAAGTACTAAGTAGTAAGTATTACTAACTAGTTTGCAATTATGTTGTTTTAGATTCACACAAAGAAAAGGAATAGATTGGAGCATCAAAGACTTAATGATCTTGTATACATCCAATACAATCGTCGTCTACAAGCACGATTTCAAGAAAGACGTGAAAAGGGAAGAAATTACAACCCTTTAGTGCTTGATGAGCTAGATTGGAGTAATGAGTGGATGATAAACAAACCAGATGATACTCTAGTATTTGATGATGATGATCTCACATGGGAAGCTGTAGGGAGAGTTGTTGGAACCGGGGCTAGAAATTTACGAAGTGGAGCTAATCTTGAACTAATAGCTGAAGGGGATGAAGATTTAGATCACTTTGGAGTTGCAAATGATGATGAAGATCTTGTAGATAATTATGGGCAAATGACAAGTGCCTCAAACCAACCCAGCACCTGCAATGCCAATAATGATTTACTAGATGACGATTCTAATTGATCTAAAAACAATGTTCATTCATGAAATGTATTCTTGATCTCAAGTTATTTGATATGTCAAGTTTGAAACTTGGGCTTGTTTATATTATATTTATGAAATGTATTCTTTTCTTTTGCTTTTCAATGTGTCAAACTTTAGATTTACATGTTGCTGAATACTTAGTGAGTACTGACTTGGGCTTGTTGTGATTCATGTTGGGTGGCAGACTTGCAGTTTAAAAATACTGTGTTGGCTGAATGCTTGATATGTTGGGTTTGGACTTCTGTTCATTCATGAATGCTTGATATGTTGAGTACTGACTTGGGATGAATGCAGTTTAAAAATCTGTGTAGTTAATGCTATTGCTGAATGATGGTTCTCTGCTGAATGATGGTTCTCTTTTTCCTAAAAAAAAAAACTGGGACTATAGACAGCGGTTATTATAATAACCGCTGTCTATAGTCACTTGACAGACACTATAGACAGCGGTTATTATAATAACCGCTGTCTATATCTTCATTTGTTTTTAAAAAAAAATTAATATTGTCGCCTTGCATTTGCTCGCCTTGTTGTCGCCTAGGCGTCCGGCTTGTCGCCTAAGCGTCAAGGCGGTCGGGGCTCGCCTTGGTACGCCTTGACGCCAAGATAAGAATGGCCAAGACGGGGGGCGGTAACTAGACATGTTGAAGGGTCGTGAATCCTATGGTCATCTCTGTCGTTCACTGAAAAGAACTGGTGTCTGCTTTCTTCAATAAGCTGGAAAGGGGCTTGTGGAGCTTGTCATAGTCCCGAATGAAATGCTAATAGTACCCACTACCCAGTGAAACTGAGGAATCATGGACGTCCCAAAGGGAGTAAGGGGTTGGCCATTGGAGGACGGCCTCCACCTTCTCAATCTCCATCGTTGCGCCCTTAGCCGAAATGGTGTGCCCCAAGTAGCTAATCTCGATATGGCCGAAAGTGGACTTCTTGAGGTTCATGAGGAAGGCATGTTAGTGGAGGGTGACCTACGTTGCCCGCACATGCTAGAGATGATCTTGCAAGAAGAAGTTGTAGACAAGAATTCCATAAAAGAACGCCAAATATACCTCCATAGGACCAGACGAAAGACATTGTTCATGGTCGCTTGAAAAGTAGTTGGTGCATTCATGAGACCAAACAACATGATCCAAACTCGTAGTGGTCGTCGGGGGCGGAGAAGGTCGTCTTCAGGATGTCCTCGTCACACTCGTATCTAGTGGTAGTCAGACCATAGGTCGAGCTTGGAGAAGAATATCGCCACCCGCAGTACATCCAATAACTCTTGGATTTACTGATATGGAGTACTTGCCTGGAATGGTCGCTTTGTTGAGCTCCGGATAATCTACACAGAACTGATCATTGTCATCCTTCTTACGAACAAGGAGGCCTGGACTATAGAAGGGGCTAGCGCTAAGACAGATGAGTCCCTCGGCCAACATGTCACCCAAAAGGCGTTTGATCTCATCCTTCTAACTGTGCCTATAGCGATAGGGACGGATCGAAATAGTGGCCACCTTTGGTTGAAGGGGAATGAGGTGGTCGGTCGGGCGTGAAGGCGAACGGTGGGATGCATTGGCAAAGACCCCTGGGAAAGTGTCTAAGACACTGCAGCTGGAGTGGTGTAGGGGAGAGCGATCATGTCGGCTCGATGACGTGCCACAAGTAAGCGGCAAAGTCTACTTCCATTATTTTGTGGAATGAATGGAAGGCGGACGCCTGAAAAATGAGGGAGGAATCCCCCGCCAAAAGTAAATGAACCTTGAACTGATGAAAATGAATCATTATGTGACCTCAGTTGACAACAGATCGCTGAGGGTATGGAGTCATGCTACGCCCAATATGACGTCGGAGCCACCGAGCTCAATGAAATAGAAATGCATCCGGAGAGGGCAAGGGCCAATGGTCATCTCTAGGCCAGCACATAGGCCACTCGTGGCTCTGTGGTGACCGTCGCCTAAGCAGACCGAGAAATGAGCGGGAGATGAGCAAATGTTGAGTCGTGTTAACAGACGTTAGGAGATGAACTTGTGGCTGGCCCCATTGTCAATGATCACAATCATAGGAGCGTCATAAAGGGAACCTAAGAGCATCATGGTTTGGAGGCCAGAGATGCTACCAACTGCGAAGCAAGGGAGGTTGGGGCCCGTCGTCATATGGTGTGTCATCTCCCTCCAGGGCTTTGGCATCCTCAAGGGTGATCTCTGACTCCTTGCCAATGGTGATGTGAAACTCCTTCATGGGATAATCATGAGTCGGAGAGCAGAGTTGTTTACAACGGAAACATTGGTCGTAGTATGAAGAACGTGGTATTCCTGGTTGGTCATCCGAGGGTCGGTCGGCAGCAAGTGAGGCCGGAGCATGGGCCCGAGGAGCCACGGTATGCTCCTAGGGTGGCACTCAGAAGGGAGATGGAGAGCAGCCTAGTTGTCAGGGTTGAAAGCTCCTTGAGGGGGGCACTGATGTCTATGAATTTGACAATGAAGTTTTCTTCTACCAAGCAGGTGAGATCCATGACAACGTTAATATACCGGGGGTGGTGGGTGCGAATGCGGGGCCAGATGTGGGGAAGTAATCCTTGCATGAAGAAACCCAAGTAATGATTCGGTGGTAAGCTCGGAACGTGTGTTGCCAACGCAATGAACTCATATATGTAGTTGTCAAGGAGGTCTGATTGGCGGACAACACAAAAACGTTCCACTGTCGTCCCGAAATAACGAACATCATAGCGGAGGATCAGGACTTGTTAGAGTTCCAACCACAAGAGAGAAGGGTTGTTCTAGCAGAGCAGTGGGGATCTTATGTTCCTCGGAAGAATGATGTATGTGGAACAATTGCTCGTTTGCGCAATCCAACACATTGGATCCATCCCGTTGAAGGTGGGGGAGTCAAAGAAGCGGTTCAGTGGTAAAGAGTCAAAAGGCGGTGGGGGAGGCTTGACGGTAGCACCCAGAGGGGCACCAAGAAACGAATGGGAGTTTGTATTGAAAGTCAACAAGATGTCAGACCGGCCGGCGATGAAGTTATTAAACTCTGCAGGCAACCGCTGGATTAGGGACTGGAGAGAGACGATGGACTCCTCATGAGCATCGAGGCGCGAGAGATGGCATTGTTGGATGGGGGCTGAGCCGCAAGAGTGTCTGATTGCACCATAGCGCGTAGTCGGTGCATCCACGCGAGGAGGCGAATTAAATGGGGCGGAAAAATAGCAGCGAGCAACAGCACTGGGAGCAGGGGCAGCGTAATCAGTGTTGGAAGCAAGGGCAAAGCAATGAGTACTGGGAGCAGGGGCGGGAGTCGTAGATCTCGTAGCAGGCAGAGTCGTCGAGCTCGTAGCAGGCGGAGTCATCGAACCATAGTAGGCAAGGACGGGTGGGCGTCGGTAGGTGCGTACGAGGCGCAGACATAGGAGAGCGTAGACGAGGCGCGAATGCAGACGGGGAGAGGCACTTGGAGCCGGGACATGGGGCGTGGGATCGTTCTTCGGGCGGTGACGGCCACGACACGAAGACGGCAGGTCAGTCCAAATGTTATGGAGGTGGAATCGTGTTTGAGTGCCCTAATCGAGCTGCAAGAATTAGAGGAAGGGAGGGAGAAGAAAACAGGAATAAGGAGTAGAAATTCAGCCCATATTGCTCCAATAATAGATCTAACTTCAAAGATAATCAACATTAGGTTATGCATATATAATGTATTGCTCAAATAACATAAAAGGGCAAACGGTAAATAATAAAATGAGCCTAAAATACAAATGTGATAATAAGATAGGGGTGATAGAGTGCGCAATGCCCGTGCACACTACAGGCCAACGTTCTTCATCACGTTGGGATTTGTGCCCTTGTCTCCTCTGCCCTGACATCAATATACACGCCACATATGGGGGTGCCTCTCGCCCTCGTTCGTATATGTAGCATACACTAAAGGAAGGAAAAGACCCAATAAAATTGCTCAAGATGATTTGTATAATTTAGATTTGACACCTTAGGGTAACACTAGGTGTGTTAAATAGCTCAGAAATTGTTGGGATAAGGCTATTGATGATGATGATGATAATGTTCATTCATGAGACTTGTAAATCTAATCACAGTATGTATTCTGCATTCATAAGAAACAAGAACACAGATTCCTTACTCGATCATAATGGTTCGAATTCAAAAATTTTCATTTAGAACTACTACATGGACCAGCTCCTTGATGAATTAGTTTTTACAGAACATCAAATTGTGGTGTTCACTATTATATCATCACAAGTAGAATCATATAGTCCGCAGGTTCAATTTCATACTCATTTTGCTTAAGAAAAAGAAATATATTGCAAAAAAAAGAGTGGAGATTGTAAAAGCTTGGCCTCTGAATGAAAAAAATCTAACTTCTTATACGAATATGACTCGCCAACCTTTGGGTGGTTTAAACTCATATTAACCTTTGAGTGGTTAACCTCACACTAAATGAAGCTAAATATTAAAATTAGGCAGGTAAATGCTAGTAGGAACCTCATATTGGTAGCTTCCAAAGCTTTGGCTGCATCCTCCAGCGTCTCAAATTGGATGAAAGCAAAATTTCTTCTAATTCTAACATTAGCCACTTTACCATGTGGTTCAAAATGCCTCTCCAAGTCCCTCGTCCTAGTATTTATTGGGTCAAAATTTATAACAAACAATGTTTTTGAAGGCTTCGAATTAGCTAACGATCTTCTTGAACTGACAGACCGTCTACCACCACGTTCTTGCTGCAAAGATGATATTTATTTAGTCAGTATCTTAAAAGAAATACAGTTGTTACATGGACGTAGACGAATTTCTACCTTTGTCCACTCAACACGAAGTCGGCGCCCCTGTTTTCCAAACTCTCTCCTATCAATTGCACGGATTGCATCCTCAGCATCACGCTCATCATCCATATAAATGAAAGCAAACCCTGTGAAACAAAGCATAAAAACAACATTGGTTTAATTGTATACAAACATGACAGACAGAATTCATCTACAAAATTTGGATTAGATTAGTCCCTTACAAAGCTAGGCCATCTGAGAAAAAGTTAAAGCTAGTGAAACATGATTGGATATGGAGACTGGGTAAAAGACATGAAATGAGAGGCAATAGAATCTTCGAAAACAATTCTGAAAGAATGAAATGCCATTGCAAATTGTGGATCATATTGGATCTTCGAAAAAGACAATAGGATAAAATCAGCGCACAGGCGCAAAGGGTGATGCACAGCCCATGGGTGTTCCAAGATATTCTTGCGCCAAAGAGAATGTTAAGTGAAAGAGCTTAAACCTTAAAAAGTAGAGTTTTAAAAGTTTTCCCAAATTCTAATTCCCCTTCAGAACTACACAACTAAACTTCCATCAACAAAGATGGCCCTCTAGAAATTGCCATAGTATTCCACCACAGTCAAAGGGTCTGTTTGTTTGGGCGGTGAGAATAAGAGTGGTAGGAATAAGAGTGGTGAGAATGGAGCGGTGGGAGATGGAGGGAGGAGACTCTGGTCTCAAATAAGGCCAAAAATGGCGTTTTTGAGCGGTGGCGGCGGGAATTGGAGGTTCACCAAACAGTTTATTTCAGCGGTGGCGTTTTTCTCCCACCAACAAGGGAGCAAAAACGCTCAAACTAACAGAACAAAATGGCATTAGGAGAGTTCCTGTTACTTTAAAGAGGGACTAAGACAACGACCAGAAATTATTGAAATAATAATTTGTACTTCATCGAGAAAACTCTGATAAGCCCAGCCAAGCTAAACAAGATTCACAACAGAAAAAATTTAGGATTGCCCTTTGGAATTCCATGGTATCTGCATATGGCCAGAAACTCCTCATAATGTTATCCTCATCCAACGAAGTACCCCAATAGTCACTTCCAAGATTAAGCAGATTAAGCAGAACTAAGAAATTTTCTTGAATAAGCATGAGCAAGATGAAGTGCCTAAAAGCTTAATAAAGACGAACAAATTTGTTACAAGAATTATGATAATAATGACAAGAAATACAGAGATCAGCATTCAAGTTCAATAACGTCATTTTTTTATCACAACACAAAACTAACTTACCAGACTTCATATCTACCCTATCAACCTTTCCATATCTTCTGAAGAGTCGTTCAATGTCAGACTGTCGGGCATCATATTCAACATTACCACAGAAGATAGGCCTCATCTTTGTAGAGTTCGAGTTGAGACGAGATCCTTGTATTAAGAAGAAATGAATGCACATAACGAATGGAGAAAATCAGAAACAACAAGTTCAGGATAATAATGTATTTTTTAATTAGCTCAAACGCAAGTAAATGAATAGTGCATAATAGTGCTTCCTAATGAATGGCAAACAGAAAACGAATCAAATAACAATCACTAGACTTTGTCCGAACATATGAGCATTTAGATTACAAGAGATCAGAATGAGTCATATGAATCTCAAAGACTACATAATTAAAAGTGGAAAATGTTTGATTATGAAGATTATTTTGAACTATGAATTATGTATTTTAAATCGAAGTTTGATTGTAATTAATTAGATGTTAATCGCATGCCTATGGTGTCATCTTATTATTCTAAGGTTGTTGTAATCACATACCATCAAAGTTCAGATACAAAATAGCACGGTTTGGGGTGAAACAAAGCGGAATGCAAAAGACTCCACCGTTTTTCCCATCCCCGAAGAACTCAGCCCGGTGGCTTCCAAGTTCCATCACCGCTTGCCTAGCCCCTGCGTCAATAGATATTACAAGTGTTATGGCCCATGAAAAGAAATGTCGATCTTCACACCATACAAATTGTGTTGCCATAATTTGAGAGCGAAAATCACAGTTGCTAACTCCAAGTCGTGTGTCAGATAGTTCCTCCCATGCAATTTTAATTGTCACGAACCATACACTACAATCTTTCCAAACTGGTGTAGCACGCAACTCAAATCTCTGTCTAATGAGTCACTACAGATTTGATACTCTTTCATTCCGCAAGGAGAGTAAAGAATAAGCGTTGAGATTAACCGGTTCTCCAACTCATCAAAAGCTCGCACGCACTCTGTCGTCCAAACGAATGTGTTTTTTCTTTGTCAAAGTAGTGAGAGGGAGTTCAATACTCGAGAAGCTCTCCACGAATTGCATATAATAGCCGATAAATCTCAAGAAGCTTCGGACCTCCGCCATGTTCTTCAAAACGGGTCAAACGTGAATAGCTTCAACTTTCGATGAATCCGTCGCCACAACCTCTCCACTAAAGATGTGACCAAAGAACGCCACTGAAGATAACCAAGACTCACAGTTAGAGAACTTAGCATCTATATAGATTTGGTGTCTTTTCATTATACTTAATACCCCATGCAACTGTCCGACATACGCCTCTGATTGGGAATAAACCAAAATGTCGTCGACGAAAATGATGACAAAATGATCTAGGCACTCCGGAAATATACGGTTCATCAGATCCATGAATATTGAGAGTGTGTTTGTTAGACCAAACAGTACTACTGTGAACTCAAAGTGTTCGTAGTGTGCGCTCTCTTCGGAATGTCCTTAAGCAAGCTTTGCTCATTACCTAACCTATCACAAGGTAAAGGGATAACCACTCCTATCCACAAAGGCATAGTGCATCATGCACAGGGAACAATTTCGCTGGCCTCACTGCAATCAAGCTTACTCCACACTCAAGGTGAAGGTACGAGTGTACGACCAATCTCATAAGGTCCCACAAGACCATCTAGGTATTTAGCCATCAATCATAATATGAACGCTCACAACCGTTCCAACATATCAAGAGTAGTACCACAAAGCATAATAGTGACCCGATCATTCAATCCAATATGTCGTTAAAGGTTCGTCATAGTCCTCAACCCATCAAGCACTACACATCACAGGGTGCATTACGACTATGCCTTAATCCTCAACAACCACGATTTTTCACCCAACCGGGCGTCAATCAAATGATTATAACCTCGAAGGCTCACCAAAGCCCTAATGTAGCCACAACTTAAGCTATGGTAGCATTATAAAAAACAAACATTTAACATATATATGGCATGACGTCTGTCTGTCAGATGGCCTCGTGTTGGCTAAGAGCGAGAACACTAGGATGAGTTGGAGTATGTTGTGAGGCGGAGGGCTTCACCGCTTTTCCTTTTTCAGCGTAACTCAGACCCGCAGCCAGAGTGACGTCAACCGCTCGACTATCATTCTTTGGGAGAAAACTCTGGCAAGTAAGCACTACATGGCCCAATTTGTCGCACGTGAAGCATATAATGGAGGTTTGCAGTCATGGCTCCAGATGCAGTAGAAGGTGCAGCAGCTCGATCGTCATTCTTTGGAAGACCACTCTGGTAGGTACGTGTTATATTGCCCAATTTGTCGCATGTGAAGCAGGTAATAGGACTTTTTAGCAGTATGGGCTCCCGAAGTAGTAGAAGGTGTTGTCTCAGAAGAACGAGATTTCTTCCTAAGCCTTCCATCGTCAAATTTCCATGTACGAGGGTGTGCGTGCATACGCACGGGTGTGCAACTGGACATGTGTAGTCCAATTTAGCTCAATGCAACAGTAAGGCGTGGCAGAGGAAGTAGTAGCCGACAACAATGTCGATCGTGCATCCAGTGCGACTATCACAGCTTCAACGAACATAATGCACATCTCAGTTGATGGAAGACTCGTGATAGCAGAGGCGGAGACACTACTATCACCAAGCTCTTGCGTTTGAGAAGGACCCGCTCTGCCCTTAGTAAATAAACGCACGGTTACGCAATCATACATATAGCAAACAAAGAACACTCAGATTCCAAAGCAAACAAATAAATCCTTAAGTGGGCACTCTTTCTAGATAGTATATCCCACGTTCTAGGATCCTTAAAACTTGATGCTCTAATACAAATTATAACACCATGCATGTCTTCACCATATAATATGGGTATGGTTGAGCCCACCAACATACAACTTACACAAACATGGAATTATAAGTTGATACAAAACACCCAAACAGTTAATATATAAACATCAGAGTATGAAAATATAATTTGCGGAAGATATAGACCAAGGGATAAACGTGTCCAGTGGCGGAACTATGATTTTGAAGTCGCACGGGCACAATGTAAGTATTGTCGATCGGGGGGTTTGGGTGGCAGGGCCCCTGAGCGGGGGTAATTCATGTGTGTTGCGTCTTGATCTACCTGGTTGAACAAACTTCTCATTCATATTTGGAACTTTTATGTCATGTTTACAACAAAATTTAGAGACTTCAACCATAAACGATTGCCACTCAACCTCATCATTTCTCATATTTAATAGTAGGGATTTGGACAACTTTACAAAATGCATTGCGTTGACAATATCTTGATCCTATTTTGCAACGCTTATGATAACTCGTTAGTTTTTGCCAAAATGTTTTTCATCAAATGAAGCACAAATACAAATTTAAAAGTCAAGATAATTTGTAATAGTGCGTTTGCCATGCCTGTTTGATTTACATCTGCCCCATCAATTACGACAATCTCCAGTACATCAACAATTGACGAAAACATACGAATAAAATTTAAAACTGTCACATAATGTGAACCCCATCTCGTGTCTCCTGCACGTTTGAGCTCTAAAGGTTGACTCAACCCTTGACCACTTTCCAACTCACCGCAACAAAGATCTCTAGCAACTCGATCAACTTCCAACGCTCGAAGAGAGTCGCGTCGTTTACAAGAGCCACCAACAACATTCAAAACCTGTTTAATAACTGTGAAAAGCTCGGCAATATCTGAATTTCCTTCTGCAACAGCTACTAGCACCAATTGCAGTTGATGTGCAAAACAATGAACATAAAAAGCACAACTATTTTCATTCAAAATCAAAGTTTTTAGCCCTCTGAACTCGTCTTTCATATTACTAGCGCCATCATATCCTTGCCCACGCAACTTAGATATACTGAGACCATTTTTCATAAATAACGAATCAATGGCAGATTTTAAGGATAATGCAGTAGTATCGGCTACGTGAACAAAACCAAGTAGACGCTCTATAATCTTGCCACTGGAATTCACATAGCGTAACACAACAGACATCTGCTCTTTTGTAGAAACATACCGAGATTCATCCACTAGAACTGTAAAGCAATCTTCTTCAATTTCACAAATAATTTGTTTTGTTGTCTCTATTGCAATTGCTGATATTATTTCTTTCTGAATCTTCGGCAATATAAGTTGACAATTTTGAGGAGCGTTTTGAAGCGCAATTGCTTCTCATCATTATGCGACGCAAGGAAGTTCAGAAGCTCAAGAAAATTACCTTGATTGGTAGACTATTTAGTCTCATCATGACCACGGAATGAAACTCCTTGTCGTAAAAGAAATCTAACGCAATCAATCGAAGAACATAAATGAGCACGATAATCCAAACTTTGTTGTTCTTCTTGTCTAGCAAAAGCAATTTGAATACCTTGTTTTTGATTCATCAAAGCCTCACACAGTTTTCTAGAAGCATTGTGTGGAGTAGTGTGATTTCCAACATGTCTGTCCAATACAGTTTTCTCTTTCCAATTTCTGAATCCTCTAATAATAAAAGTAGGCTCACAACCTCTTTGAGGGAAAACATAACAGTAAAGACAAAATGTTGCATCTTTTTCTATACTGTAACCTAACCAGCCTTTAAACTCGTTAAACCAATTCTTGTTAAAGCGTCGAGCTTTGTTTCCAATTTCTGTTTGGGGAAAACTTTCTAAATGAGGTTGACAAGGACCCTTCTGCAAGTAATATCTTCGTATTGACTCTTGAATATTTGCATCGTAGGAGTTTATTGGATTTCTTAGGGCAGGATCTGAAGGTAAATCCTCTATTTTGAACTCTTCTACGCGACTTCTTTTACCGGTGAGAACTAACTCCTGAGAACTTTGACATGCTCCCTTTTTAGAAAAAAAATTCTCCATTGGCCACTAATTAAACACGCTGCAAAAAACCGACGGGACATTCCCGTTAGCGCAACTAGGGCTAATCGATATGCACATCACAAACATCACAGGGACGGACTAAATCAAGAGGAACATTCCAGTTAACGATCAACATCTATATCTATCTCTATAGATTTAGGTTTAGGTAGGATATAATTTAACACCTATTTTTAAACACGTATTCACCTATTTTCAAAAGAGTTTTATGATTTCAATGTTTTGTTTTGAATTTTCAAAAGAGTTTTATGATTTCAACGTTAACTGGAATGTTCCTCTTGATTTAGTCCGTCCCTGTGATGTTTGTGATGTGCATATCGATTAGGCCTAGTTGCGCTAACGGGAATGTCCCGTCGATTTTTTGCATCGCGTTTAATTAGTGGCCAATGGAGAAATTTTTTTCTAAAAAGGGAGCATGTCAAAGTTCGATAGATTCTCAGGAGTTAGTTCTCACTAGTAAAAGAAGTCGTGTAGAAGAGCTCAAAATAGAAGATTTACCTTCAGATCCTGGCCTAAGAAATCCAATAAACTCCTACGATACAAATATTCAAGAGTCAATACGAAGATATTACTTGCAGAAGGGTCCTTGTCAACCTCATTTAGAAAGTTTTGCCCAAACAGAAATTGGAAACAAAGCTCGACGCTTTAACAAGAATTGGTTTAACGAGTTTAAAGGCTGGTTAAAATACAGTATAGAAAAAGATGCAGCATTTTGTCTTTACTGTTATGTTTTCCCTCAAAGGGGTTGTGAGCCTACTTTTACTATTAGAGGATTCAGAAATTGGAAAGAAAAAACTGTATTGGACAGACATGTTGGAAATCACACTACTCCGCACAATGCTTCTAGAAAACTGTGTGAGGCTTTGATGAATCAAAAACAAAGTATTCAAATTGCTTTTGCTAGACAAGAAGAACAACAAAGTTTTGATTATCGTGCTCGTTTATGTTCTTCGATTGATTGCGTTAGATTTCTTTTACGACAAGGACTTTCATTCCGTGGTCATGATGAGACCCTGCTGGAGGAGATCGCACTGTCGTTCAATCTCGTCTTTCTGGAGGTAGGGGTACCGGTACGGTCGTACCACCACCGGGGCCGCTCCCGGAAGAAGGCAAATGCGATGGTCCTGTGGTCGCCTCGGAGGAAGGCCCAAACGCGGGCTAAAAAGAGCCGGCATGGAGTGAAGGAGAGCCGCCAGGGCTGTGGAATGTTCCTCCGCCGCCGGCTGGGAAGGCACTGATGGCTCGGTATGCACTAGGAAGGAAGAGGGGGGCTGTCCTGGAGATTGTCCCTGCCATTGGACTACCCGAGAGCCCGTGCTCCAGGAAATTGTCATGCGGTCGAAATCCCACGTGAGTGGACCCAAGGTGCGCAGCCAACGCACGCCCAGTACGATGTCGAACCCCCGAAGATCCACGAGAAAAAGGTTCGTCTGGTACGAAGAGCCGTCCACGTCAAACGCTACGCGGCGACATACTCCCGGGCACGGCATTTGTTGCCCGTTGGCCACGGCGACCGTGACGTGGTTGCGCGTTATGAAAGGGAGTTGAAGTTGGAGGGCGCGGTCCTGGCGGATGAAGCTGTGGGTACTGCCCGTGTCCAAGAGAGCGAGGAGTGCGGTGCCCATGATGGTCACGAAAAGCTGAATGGTGCAGCCCTCCTGGGGCCCTTCGACAGCATGGAGGGATAGGTGAGGGGTACCGGTCTCGACATAGCCGTCGTCGTCGTCGTCGTCCTCGGCTGGGTCGTCAACCTCTAACCAAAAGAGGCATTTGCACCTATGCGAGGGAGTGTATAACTCGTCGCAATTGAAGCATAAGCCCTTCTCACGGCGGGCCGTCATCTCTGGACGGGTGAGGCGGCGGCGGAAAGCCGGTCGTGGGGGCTGATCCCCGTCCGACGGTGGTGGGCGCTGGAAATTTGTGGTTGGCCGTGGGCGGCCCGGCGGCGGTGCATCCAAGGCGAGGCGGCGGTCAAAAGCGCGGGCAAAGCTCATAGCAGTTAGGAGATCCGGAGGCTTTTGAAATTCCACATCCCAACGGAGGCGTTCCGGCAACCCGGCGGTAAAGAATGATATCTGTTGGGTTGGCAACACGGTCGTGGCACGTGAGAGCAGCGGTTGAAATTGCTCGAGGTAGGTGTCGATGGATCCCGTGCACTTTAGAGCAATTAAATCGCCGAGAGGGTTACCCGGCATCGCCGGCCCGAAGCGGAGGGAGCAGGCGGCTCTAAAATCAGTCCATGAAATGGCAGGATGCTCCAAGAGAAGTTGTGTGACCCATAATTGCGCCGGCCCGAGTAAGTGGAACGAAGCCACGCCCACACGCTCCGCGTCGGGAGTGTGTTGGTTACTAAAGAAGAACTCGCAGCGAGTTAGTCATGGAAGGGGGTCTTCGCGCCCTTCGTATAGGGGAAAATCCATTCGGACGAAGCGATGGTTGGTGTAAGGATCGCCGCGCGACGGCGGTGTGGAATCCATCCGACTCTCGGACGGGGCTGCGGCGGGGTATGGCGGGGACGGCGGAATGCCGCTGGCTGCGTCTAAGCGTGCATTAAGGGCCTCCATTTTCTCATTTTGCGTGGCATACATGGACTGAAACATCTCCATGAGTTGAGCAAGGGAAGGACCACCATCAGCCATTGGAAGAGGAGTGTTCGGCGAGGGCAGCAGCCCTGTTGTGGCTCGGGCGGGCGGAATCGGGAGGGGCAGTCGGCGAGAACCCGTTAGGGCGGCGCGGTAGGTTCGGGGAAGGGAGATCCCGGGGTTTGGCTCTGATACCAAGTTGTTGTGGGCTCGGATCGTTGCGGATCTAGACCGTGTGAGAGGACCCGAAGAGGAGGAAGAACTTCCCGTTTGGGAGGAACCCATGGTGAAAACCTACGGAAGCGGGGAAAAGGTAGGGAAGGAACCGAGAGGGAGAGGAGAAGGGCGATGGTCGGCGAGCTGCTAGCGGACGGGCGACAGCGGCGGGATTGAGCGCTAGTCGCGGCGCTATTTAGGGCGTCGGGCTGGGCGAACGAAAGGAAGAGAGAGAGAGGTTTAGAGAGAGAGAGGGAATTGAGGAATAATTTCTTGCTTGCTTCTTCCATCATACCCAACCGGACCAAATAGGTCCAAAATCCACCAAGACGAACCGGCTCGGTCCGACATTAAAAACCAAACATAAAGTTCGCGCCCCTCACCTGGGCTTACTACAAGTGAGAACAACATCTGAAATAAAAAGTACTAAGAAATTAACATAGCAACGGCAGGCGGCTTCGGTTGGTTGGCGACGTCGGTAGGTGCGCCCCCAATATGGATCCGACGCTTCGAGTGCCGTAACACATACCAAATGGAAACAAACATTTTCCACCACACTGTGCAGGACGAAGCCTTGATGATCCAGTCTGGAGTTCAATCACCGTTCGGTCGCAGGTTCCCCTGCTTTGATTCTTCTTGTTTCCTTAACTCCTCTCCTTCGCCAGCACGTGAGCTCAAGGAAAGTGAGACAAACTCGCAATGCATCGGGGTGCCCTCACTCGCGGGAACCCTACCTCCCCCAACGCAGCTCCTACCATGGAGATCGCACCACGCACAGAGGCACTGCTCATGGAGATTGGGGAAACGAAGCTGACACGACCACACTGGGCCGGTTACCGCTGGTCGGAAGCAACAACACAAAGGGGAAAAACTTCAGGAAAAAATCATTCTAAAAAACTCAAAAAAACCCTTATCCTCCCTGTCTCCTTTCCTCTCATTAGGCATCTCGTGTCTTCACGTTGAAGCAGACAAGTCAGGGAAAGAAGTGAGCACAGAGCGATGACGTGTGTTTGTGTGTGTGTGGCGGGGGGAAGGGGAGAGCACAAGGTACCTGTGGCGGGTTGGTGATAAGTATTGATTGGCCGGCGGCTGAAGGTTGATGAGTGGGCCGAGAGGAACATTGTGACTGACAGGAACGAAGAAAGGCAACGTCGTGGGGAAGGAGGGCGAGGAAGAAGAAAATGAATGAAGCCCGATTGTTGATTGGGAGGAACAAAAAAATGTCATTTAATAGACCGACGGGGGCAAAAATGGGGAACAAAATTACGTGAATGGTGGTTGACGCGGGCACTATTCACCCGATAACGCCCATTATAATAGTGTGTGTGTGTGTGTAATATAGATAGATAGATATAAAACTTGTCAAAGAATTTCGAAAATTTTGTTGTATCATTAGGTACTGACTTTCTTTTAACATCATCAGGGAATTAATTATTATTATCTTTATATTTTGATTCTTAATAAAATTTAAGTGTTGTAATTTTATCCTCCCTTATAAAAAAAATTGCCATCGAAAATTTCATTTATTTTATTCATCAAACAACATAGGAAACAAGTCTCTCATTATATTTTCACGCTCCCATGTGGCTTCATTCATCAGATGTCCCTTCCACCAACAACAACACTCAAGCCTTTATCCCACTATAATGCACGAGTACATCATGTCATTCCTTATTCCCAAGTCTTTATTGGTCTACCCCTCCCCCGTTTAACATGTTTATTGACTAAACTCTCACAACGCCTAACAGGTGCCTCTAATGGTCTCCTTTGTACATGTCCAAACCATCTTAGTCGAGCTTCTCGCATCTTCCCTGCATAAGGTTACAAAGCTCATGCTCTACCATAAGGTTACACAGCTTACTGCTCTACCATAAGATTCTGTTGGACTTGTTAAATCTAGTTCAATACGAATTTCTGTAGACACAATTTTACTGGGATCTGCAATGTATCTTCGTAGAGCTGACATGTGGAACGCATCATGAAAATTCTACAATTCATCGGTTAACGACAACCAGTACGCTACTTCACCAATTCGTTCGATCATAGGGAAAAGTCTTATATACCTCAGACTTAATTTCGTTATCTTCCGCGGTCGTGAGGCTCCCTTGAAAGGTTTAATCTTTAAATGGACTCGATCGCCTACATTGAATTCATCTCAATGGTGACTCGCATTGTAGTACTTTTGTTGACGATCTTACACAATTCTCATGTTTTCTCGTATAATCAAAATATTCTCCAGTAATTTATCCACCTTTTCTTTCTTAACCAATTTCATTCTCCATCCTCGACCCAACTAGGAGGAGTTTGGCATCTTCTTCCATACAGAACTTTGAAATGTGTCATCTGAATAGTAAAGTGATTATAATTATTGTAGGAATATTCGACTAACGATACATATTTGTCTCATGAGCCTTTCAAATCAAGTACAACCACTCTCAATAAATCTTCTAACATTTGGATAATCCTTTCAGATTAGTCATCTGTTTATGGGTGAAAAGCAATACTAGAGAATAACTTCGTCCTCAAACGTTCATGCACTAACTTCAAAATGTCAGATGTGAACCAACCATCTCTGTCAGAAACGATAGTCCTGAAATGCCATGCAACATTACTATATCGTTGATATATAAATCTACTAGCCTTTCAGTCGGCTCATCCTTCTTCATCGACATAAAGTTTAGTCGATCAATAACCACACAAATGTCATCATTTCCTTGTTTACTACATTGCAACCTTATAACAAAATCCATTACAATATCGTCTCACTTCCAATCCGGAATAAGCAACGACTAAAAACAACCTCCTAACTTCATATGTTCTGCTTTTACAACTTGACATGTATGGCATTTCGCAATATACTTAATTATACATCATTCTTCATGCCCGGACACCAAAATTCGTGTTTCAAATCTTGAAACATTTTAGTTCATCCTGGATAAATTAAATATGGAATATTATAGGCCTCATACATTATATCAGCTCACAAATTATTTGCACCTGGAACACAGCCTACCATTCAAAAGTAACAAACTATCATTTTTCGTGAAATTATTCGACTCCTTTCTTGGCCCTTTTTAACAATTTGACTAAGAATGGGTCCTAGGATATTACTTTCATAATTTTGTCTTTAATCGAATATTGAGTTTGCATTTGATATAATTGAGATTTTTTGTCTCCTTGAGCCAAAATAGGAGAGAGATCCATTTTTGCAATTTCTAGAGTAATTTCTTGTCATACACCTCCGTTGTAAATATTGTGGCGATATTTTCCTACTAAAAGCATACGTAACAATATTAGACTTTCCAAGATGATAATGAATATCGAAATCATAATCTAATTTCCTTCTGAGTAAAAAATACTTCATGCTCTTATGATCAGTAAAACCTTACATCGGACCCCATATAAGTAGTGTCCCAAAATTTTCAAAGTAAATGTTACAACTTCCAACTTCAGATCATGGGTCGAGTAATTCTTCTACGCATCCTTCAATTGTCTGGAAGCATATGCAATAACTCTTTCATTGCATCAACAGACAGCCCAAGCCTTTATAAGAGGCATCACTATAAATTTAAAATCCTTCCATCCCTAACTGCATCACTAGTACAGGAGCAATAGTTAACTTCTCTTTCAGTTCTTCAAATGCACTTTAGCATTCATCATCCCACTTGAACGCAACATTCTTTTGTGCCAATTTGGTTAATGACAGTGCAATCTTGAAAAGTCTTTGACAAATTTGTTGTAATATCCAGTCAACCCCAAAAAACTTCTAACTTCAACTACCGTAGTAGATCTTGGCCACTTTGTAATCGCTTCAATCTTCGCAATATCTATAGACAACCCATATTAATTTATCACATGTCCCAAGAAAGAAACTTCCTTCAACCAAAATTCACACTTTGTAATCGCACTGCGAGAAGCTCGTTTAAAATTAGGAATGAACGTTTCAGGGATAAGACAGGAGTGGAATCAATTGTTGAGAAGATGCGAGAAGCTCGTTTAAGATGGTTCGGACATGTACATAGGAGACCATTTGTTTGCCCAGAAAAGCCCGCGACCTCCTCTTACTAGTCAATTCGTTCGGTCTCAGCGGTCGCAGCTTGAGTGATCGCCCAGACCGCCAGTTGCCTTCTCAGCCGGAATTTTCTAAGTATCAAGCGGTCAGAAAAGCCCGAGATCGCCAGATCGAGCGGTCTGTTTGTTTTTTCTATTTTTGTTATCTGCACCCCTCCTCCCTGCCCTGGCTCTCCTGTATCCCGGGCAGCCCGTAGTTTTCAGTTCTGCCCGTTTGGGCAGCCCCCTCGTCTATAAATAGAGGGGTAGGGGTACCAGGAAAAGGACCTTTTGGCTCCGCGGCTCCAGCTTACAACCTGTGTAAGCGGTCTCATTTTTTCGTGATCGCCTTTTCGTGATCGTTTTCCTCCTTGTTTTAGCATCTTCTGTCTCAGTAACCTATACTTCGCAGTTTTCTCCCATCCCCTTTAGTGTGAATTTTGGAGGTACCATTTTTGGCACCAACAGAACGAACACGCGACCTTCAGATTCGAAGTGTTAGGTGAAATCCAGGCTTTCAAGATGGCTGATCGCCGTAGAGGTCGTCCTTTGCGGTCTCCCAGTGTTCCCCCCTCCGATCACAATCCGTTAGAGGCGATGGAGCGCCGCTTCGAGCTTCGCGTAGAGCAGGCTCTTCGCGAGGCCGCCCGAGCCAGGCAGGACGCTGCCGCTGTTCAGCAAGAGATCGCGCGGTCTCAGCAGGAGGCCGCTCGAGATCGGCAAGAAGTTGTCCGGACTCAGCAGGAGTCCGCGAAGCAGATCGAGGCCATGAACCAGGTTCTGGCCGCGATCTCCCAGAAGATCCTTCCTCAATCCCCTCAGATCGCTACCCCTGACCGCATGGTAAGCGGTCACCATAGCGATCATCCCGTTTTCCAGCCTGCAGCTCCTCAGCGATCTCAGCATGAGGAGTTCGCCACCCGTCGTAATTCTTTCCGAGCCGCAGCCCAGGGGCCTCCGGCTCAGACCTTGAATTTTGAAGAAGGGTTTGCTTACCCTCAAGATCCTCCAGCTCCTTTTCTTCCTCCAGGACCTTCTGTTTTTTGGGAGCCTTCCCCCTTCACTGATGAGATTCGTCGGGATCCAATTCCTCATGGATTCAGAGAGCCCCGTCTTCCTGTGTATACAGGAGAGACCGACCCCATGTGTCATCTTCAAGCCTTCGAGTCTGCCGTGGCTCTCAGGAACATTTCAGATGGAGTGAGGTGCAAGTTGATGGTCACCTCCTTCGATGGGTCAGCCATGGAATGGTTCTATAAGCTGCCTTGTCAGTCTATCCCAAGCTTTGCCGCCCTAAGGCAAGAGCTCCTCCTGAGGTTCGCCACCGCAAAGAAAAGGAAGAGTGGTCCTGCGACCCTCTTCAAAATTAAGCAAGGGGACAACGAGACTGCAGCGCATTTCGTTGATCGCTTTCAGAAGGAGATCTTGGGAGTCAGAGACATGGACCCCGAACTCTATATGGTAGCTTTGATCAGCGGCTTGCAGGAGGGTCCTCTGAAGTTCAAAGTCACAACCAAAGAGCCTGGCTCCTATCAGGAGCTGATCAGCATTGCCAATCGCTATATAGAAGGGGAGATCAACAACCCTACCTATGTGAGCAATCTGACCAACAGAGCCACCCAGAAAGGCTCTGCGGGATTCTATCCTGCTCCATCTTCCTCGAAAACTAAACAAGAGCTTCCACCTCCAGCTCCAAGAGGTAAGAATTACCGCAACAACCGCTTCAACCGAGGTAATCAATTTTTCCCACCTCAAAATTCATTTCTTCAAACTCCTGCTACTCCTGCTCCGCAAGTCACCCCCATCCACCAGATCCAGTACGCTCAACCTCCTCTTCTACCCGTTCCTTCACTTTATAATGAATCCCAAGAGTCCTTCACGGACTTTGGTGTTTCTATGAATGAAGTGCTGCAAGTTCTCCAGAAACAGCCCTTTTTTAAGAGGCCAGCTCCGCTGAATTCTGATCCGAAAACCAGAAACCCAACCCTCTACTGTGAGTATCACAGAGATAGAGGGCATTTGACAGAGGATTGTAGAGCTCTCCGCCTATTTTTAGAGAAACTATTAAAGGAGGGAAAGCTTCGCGATCTCATTCAAAAGAATGACTCTGCCAAAGCTTCAACCTCCAAGGCCAAGGAGGTAGCAGAAGTTCACTGGGAGTGCGAGGAAGTAGATGATGTTGGCCATCTGGGCAACATCGGTTTTCCCAGCGAATGCGTGGACGCTAATGATGAGGGTGCCTTGGGCAACCTTTTCTGCATCCATGGGGGTGCAGGCCCGGAGTCCTCGAGAAAGGCAAGTCTAAAGAGAGTTTATCAGTCAGAGGTTGCCGCAACTTCTTCGACTCCGATTCGAGGGACGGTCACCTTTGGAGATGAAGATCTTCCTCAGACCGCGAATCCCTTTGATGATGCAGTCGTCATCAAAGCTGTGATTGAAAACTATACGGTGGAAAAAATTCTAATAGATACGGGGAGCTCAGTCAATGTGCTTTTTAAGCCTGCCTTTGAGGCGTTAAAGACAGGTAAAACTCTCCTACCAACTGAAGGACCTCTTTATGGTTTTTCAGGAGAAAAGAAAGAAGTTGAAGGGCTCGTCACCCTCTCCGTGATTCTCGGAGGAATAGTAAGGCTGGTCAAATTTATAGTCGTTGATGCTCCCAGTAGCTACAACGCAATTTTCGGAAGACCCTTCCTGAACGGGTATCAAGCCATTGTCTCCACTTATCATCAAGCGGTGAAGTTCGCCTTGAATGGCAAACAACATCGAATCAGGAGCGACCCCAAGAAAGCTAGAGAATGCTATGTAAAGACGGTCAACATGATCATGTCTTCTCCACCCCAGGAGGTTATGATGACTGAATCCATCGAAGTTCCTGAACAAGTTCAAGTCGCAGAAGAGGTGGAGGATGTGAGAGATGGAGTTCGCTTGGAGCCTGCCCAAGCAACTCAAGCTATTCAGATCAGCGAGGAAGATGAGAGCAAGAGCCTCTCCATCAACGCTGAATTATCCGAGGCTGACAAGAGTCAGCTCATCTCTTGTCTTCTGCAAAATTTAGATATCTTCGCTTGGTCGGCAGACGACATGCCTGGAGTGGATCCAGATGTTGCTTGTCATCACCTCAACATCAGCCCAAATGTCATCCCAATTCAGCAAAGGAAGAGGACTGTTGCAGCCATTCTGGCTCAACCTATCCGTGAGGAAGTGGAGAAGCTCCTGAGGGCGAAGTTCATCCAACCGATCCAATATCCTGAGTGGGTGTCAAACGTTGTAATGGTAACAAAGCCAGGTGGAAAGTGGAGGATGTGTGTCGATTTTACCAAACTCAATAAAGCTTGCCCCAAGGATTGCTATCCCTTGCCTCAGATAGATTCTTTAGTGGATTCTGCGGTAGGTTATTCTTTTATGAGTTTTTTAGATGCTTTTTCAGGTTATCACCAAATCAGGATGCATAAACCGGATATACCGCATACTTCGTTTATCACAAATGATGGTTGCTTCTGTTATCTCGTGATGCCTTTTGGGTTGAAAAATGCTGGAGCAACTTACCAAAAAATGATGGATACAGTTTTCAAAAGTCAGAAGGCAAGAAACCTTGAGGTGTATGTCGATGACCTCTTGGTGAAAAGCAAATCCTTCTCCTCTCATCTCAAAGATCTCTCGGAAACTTTTGCAACCCTACGAACCTTCAATATGAGGTTGAATCCATTAAAGTGTGTCTTTGGAGCAAACAGAGGTAAATTTTTGGGTCATCTCCTCACTCCAGAAGGGTTAGAACCAAATCCAGATAAGGTAAAAGCTATTTTGGAAACGCCACCTCCCAAAACCCCAAAAGAAGTTCAACAGTTGGGAGGGAGAATGGCAGGCTTGAGTCGATTCATCTCCCGGTCAGGGGATAAAAGTGCACCTTTCTTTAAAACCCTCCGGGGAGGGACCAAGTTTGAATGGACTCAAGAGTGTGATGATGCTTTCAGTCAGCTTAAAAAGCAGTTGACGTCAATTCCTCTGCTCCAAAGCCCGCGAGAAGGGGAAGATCTTTTCCTCTATTTGGGAGTTGGCACCGATGCTATAAGCTCTGTTTTGGTCCGAGAAGAGAAAAAGAAACAATTTTCAGTTTACTATGTAAGCCGAATTTTGAAGAATGCAGAGACTCGATATCCAATCCTAGAGAAGCTAGCCTTAATGCTCGTAATTTCAGCAAGAAGACTAAGACCATATTTTTCAAGCTCATTCGATTTTAGTCGTCACTGACCTTCCATTAAAGAGTGTCTTGGAGAAGCCGGAGCATTCAGGCAGATTGGCAAAGTGGGCAATAGAGCTCAGTGAGTTTGACATATCCTATGTTCCAAAAATGGCAATCAAAGCTCAAGTCTTAGCGGACTTCATGGTGGATGCTAAAGAAGTTGAGTCGCAGAAGAGGGTCAGAGTGCCTCTTGCCTGGAAAATCTTCGTGGATGGAGCCTCAGGGAAAAATTCTTCCGGAGCAGGAGTTATCTTAATCAACCCAAATGGAGTAAGGCTTGATCAAGCACTGAAGTTCTATTTTCAAGTAACAAACAATCAAGCGGAATATGAGGCTTTGCTAGCCGGTCTCAAGTTTGCCAGGGAACTGGGGATTGACGATGTCGAAGTTTTCACAGATTCTTTGGTGATGGCTTCTCAAGTAAATGGAGCTTTCGAAACAAGAGATAGTATTTTAAAGCGGTATCTAACCTTGGTAAAAATCGAGGTTGGAAAGTTCAAGAGCTTTACCATCAATCATATTCCAAGAGGTGAAAATGTAGAAGCAGATGAGTTGGCAAAATTTGGACTTCCCTCGGGAGGAACAACTTCGGAACTGTTTCGCCCAGCAATTGAAGAAGGAGAAGTTATGGAGATTGATCAGCATCCGTCTTGGATGGATCCATTTATTCAATATCTTTCGACTGGAGATTTCCATTCAGCAATAAAAGATAGAAAAAGGTTTAAGCGGAAAGCGGCTAACTATTATCTTGTTGCAGGAGTGCTTTATAGAAGAACTTTTCTATCGCCATTAGCACGGTGTGTTTCGGAAGAAGAGAGTCCGGCGATCCTCCAGGAAGTCCATTCTGGAGAATGTGGAAGTCACTCTGGAGCTAGAACTTTGGAGAAAAGAATTCTGAGGCAAGGCTATTTTTGGCCCCAGATGAGGAAGGATGCGGAGAAATTTGCTAAGAAATGTGTAAAGTGCCAGAAGTTTGCTCCTCTCCAAAATCAACCGGCTCAACAACTTAAGTCAATAGCAACTCCATGGCCGTTTGCAGTTTGGGGAATGGATCTGATTGGGTCTTTCCCTATGGCAAGTGGGCAGCGGCGATATGTCATAGTCATGATTGACTATTTTAGCAAATGGATAGAGGCAAAAGCATTGGCCAAAATTACCACTCAAGCCGTGAAAAACTTTATTTGGGGAGAGATAGTATGTCGACACGGGATTCCAATGGCAATCATCACGGATAATGGTTCTCAATTCAACAATTCGACTCTTATTAATTTCTGCAAGCAAATTGGCATCGAGCTTCGTTTCGCTTCCGTGCTCATCCTAGAAGCAATGGGCAGGTAGAGGCCGCCAACAAACTCATCATAAATCTCTTGAAAAAGAAGGTAGAAAACGTTAGGGGCAACTGGGCAGAACAACTACCTTCCGTCTTGTGGGCCTTGAGGACAACTCCGAGTTCTGCTACTGGGGAAACTCCGTTCAAATTATCACACGGTTCCGAAGCCCTTATTCCGGTAGAATTTGAAGTGAAAAGCCCAAGAGTATTATTGGCGCAACAAAATCAAATCGAGTGGATGGAAGAAAATGATGAAGAGTTAAAATGCAGCCTTGATTTAATTGAGGAATTGAGAGATACTGCAATCATCAGACAGGAAGAGGTGAAAAGAAGAATGGCGAAGTTGTTCAATAAGAATGTAAGAACCAAAGAGTTTGCTGTTGGAGATCTAGTCTTGAAGAAGGTAGATGCAGCAGCAAGGGCTGGTTCAGTTGGAAAGCTTAATCCAAATTGGGCAGGGTCGTTCGTAGTAAAGAATGTGCTTAAAAATGGTGCTTACCATCTCCAAACTTATGAAGGAGAAGAGTTGCCCCATTCCTGGAGCGGAGATGATCTCAAGCTTTTCTTCTCTTAAATGTTCGTACCTAATTCACTCATTCCTTGATCCTCACTCTTTTCTTTTCTTAAACATCATGCAGGTATCACCAAGGCATTCGCAATACAAGTGTTGGATGATAAATCTTAAAAATAAGTTGATTTTTGAAAAGCCAAAAACCTGTCAAGTGAGATATCGCCGGATCCTACTATCTTCCCCCTCGACTTGTCAGCTCGACGTGTAATTCTGCCAGGACCACAGATGTCGGGGAGATTTCGAATCTGTGTAGCAGTAGCTCGCCAAGCTCGAGCGGTGGAAGTTTAGGATATCGGGTCCTTGCTGACATCTGGCACACCTCAGCTTTTCAAGGGGGTCTGGGTGGCTGGCTCAGCCCTGTCATGCAATAGGAAGGACATTGTTACGATCTTAATGATCTTTCAGGGAAAGCAATGTCGGTATAGCCTCCGCGGCATAACCACACCTGCCCTACAGATCATTTTGGTTTGTAACTCTCGAATACTCGTTGAAGCGTGGTTAGGTAAGGGGCGGTCAGAAACATCCATGACCGTCGTCTGAACCTTGGATTGGCATGTTTGCAGTAAACTCGGAAATTCTTTTAAAAAAGGCAATGTCGGTATAGCCTCCGCGGCATGACCACACCATCCTTTTGGGACATCTTTGAGATCCCTCTTTCCCATCTTCTTACTACACAAAAAAAAAGATCTCTCTTAATCCTTTTGTACTGAGATCGGGCGGTCAGCAGTTTATGAGACCGCCTATTTTTTTTCCTACAAAGAGTGACATCGCTTATGATCATCAGATGAAATTTTTCTCCAGGATAATTGAGGTCGCTATTCAGGAATCTTCTATGCCAGCCCGATAGAGGTCGGCCCGGTCTCAGTAAGAACGAGATTTTGATATTCCTTGTTATTCAAAGTTACATGAAATAATCATGATGATCTGTTTCTTATCAAGAGAAAGTGGGTTTTTTCTTCAAGGGCGGTCTGAATATAATGAGGTCGCTGAACTGAATTCATGAAGAGTTATTTCCTTTTTTCAAGTAATAACCTTGACCATCAAGGGATCTTTATCAGACGGATTTCCTGAAAGTCATTTGGGCGCCGATCACCCAGAGTTCAATAAGTTCAAATCTTCAAGTTAGTTTCTTTGTATCGCGATCTGTGTAATATGAGACCGCATGACTGTTGCAAATAAATTGGTTATTTTTCTGATCACAGTTAAATTGCTAAATATTCCTTCAGTGGTTTGATTATCTCAAGACCGCAGAGTAGTTCTATCTACGCAAAAGTATCAGTTTTTCCTTCAAAATCCTTGATGTCTTTTTCAAGAGATCGCCATCTGTAGTTCTTTAATGTTGATATAAAAATTACGTGATAAACCTAAGGCATTAAGATCGAATGCCGATTTTCGAACTCAGAAGAACAAATAAATGTACATCAAAAACAAGTTCACCCAGAATCTAACAAAAATCCAATTTTCATATATATTCTAAAATATCTGTTACAACGAGACCGCTCGGTCTCCAAAAAAAAAAATATATATTACAATTCATTCCTTTTCGATCTCTTCGGAGATCGCTCATCTGAAGAAGTGGAGTCAGTGTCTGCAGAAGATTCTTCCGATTTACTAAGAGGAATTCTTGATCCAGAGCTAGAACCCGAGCTTGAGTCCCGGCCTTGAGTATAACGGCTTCCGCTTTCTTCATCTTCGATCACCACGTCTTCATCTTGACCAGCGGTCTCATCAACAAAATCAGCGGTCTCTTCAGCAGTTAAAGATTGCTCTTCAATCCTCTGTGCCGCATCAGGGAAGAGATCGGCAAATGTAATGTCCTTATACTCTTCAGTAAAACCACCTCGAACTCGAACCTCATTCAGCACTTGGTCGGCGGTCTCCTTAATGTGATGCATCATAGCCCTCTGAAAGGCCGGATTTTCAGGGTCATAAGCTGCATTTTCAGATTGCTGCAAAAGAGATATGTGTTAAGACCGCGCGATCATAGGTAACGCATTCATAAAATATTAAGTGAAATTCTTACTTTTCTTTCTTCTTGCAAAGCAGTTATTTCGTCCAGAGCACCGCGAAGAGATCGCCCCATATGGTGATTTAAGATCGCGCTCCTAGCGGTCACCTGGGCACAGAGGTCGGGGAGAGCATCGGTCTCTATATTCAATATTTCGTTTGTATTCTTTTTGCCGTATAGAGCAGCAGTGACCGCATATGCGTGGCGGGTCACTTTTCCACTCCATAAAGGAAGATCGGTGGAAACCTTCACAGACCTTCCTTTGGCCGCCCATTTGAGGAGAGGTTTTCCTTTAATGTCTTTCATTTTTCTTTTGAAACCAATCAACGGAAAATCTCGCTCGGCGGTCTCAGAGGTGGTGCCAAACACATCGGCCTCACGCTTCAGCCTCCTCTCCCTCTGAGTAAGAACCTCTGCAGCCGGGGAGATCGGATCTTGAACAGGGACCGCAAAGGTCGCTAAAAAACGGGAAAAAGTTAGGAAAACTTACAAAAGGTATGAAAGTAAATTATTCGAGACCGCAAGAAAAGCTTACTTTCAGCCGGCGAAATCTCGGCGATCTCAGGCCAGATCGCTAGATAATGAACAAGATCAATCCTCTTGCCCGCCAAGAAAGCCAAGATTCTCAGCTCCTCTTCTGAGACCGCTCTTATCTTCTTGAAGATACTGTCAGGTCGTGGAGAAGGTGAGTTCTTGAGACCGCCAAGGTCACCTTCAAAGACAAGAAACCTTTCTGTCCAGAAGGAGATTTTGTTTGGAAGGTTCAGGATTTTTATTCCGTCTGCCGAAAAGTACATCAACCCTTTGAACTCTTCCTTTTTTCTGCCTTCCTTCAAGATCTTCGCTGTAAAGGTTGCACGAAACAGATTCATTGTAAACTTCACTCTTACCGATCTCAAGTAATTAATGAAGACATTAACTAGACCGATCGAGTTCGGGGCCAATTGGGCGAGCACGAAGCCGTAATATTCCAAGATCTCTAGCCATTCCCATGGGAGGGGAATCCTCAACCCATTATCAAAGTGATCGATAGGGATAATAAACTTTTTCTCCTCCGCAAAGTTCAACCTTTCTTGTTCAGTTGGCGGTCTCACAACTACCTGAGTTTGAATCATGTATTTCTTTATAAACTCAATATATTCATCTTTTGACAGGCGACCTTGTTTGTGATCGGCATTCCGGAAGATGGTGGCAGAAGAAGCACGAGCGGACACCATTTTAAGCGATCGATGAGATCGGTGCTAAGAGCGCATTCAAGAAAAGATAAAATAAAGATCATGAAGACAGCTATTTATAGAAGACCAAGGGTCATTTCGTAATCATTACATCTGGAAGACCGCCCAGCTAAAACATGATCAGACCGCTCGACCTATGCAAAGTAATATGAAAGCATACTATGGTAGGCGATCTCAATCAATAAAAAATACAGCAGCAATACAAGCAATCCAGGCATAAAGAGATCGAAATTTAACAAATCAAGACCACAATATTAAAACAAAACAGCCACAGATATGGGACGATAACAGTGAAAATATTACAAGATATATTGTTCAAGCATAGAGATCGCTCGGTCTCAAGATTAATGTTCATCTCCTAAGAGGCCTGTTCCTCCCTACGTGAGCGGCGACATCTTGCATGTCGTTCACTGCGGCCATAACCGACACCAGGCTGTGGTTAGCCAGCATTGCAGACCGGTGAATTTTCGACATTTCCTTGTCCACCTGCTCCATGGGGATCAGTACAATCTCAGGTTGCGGTCTCTCCGCCGGATGATCGCTGGAGGCTCCCGGTCACATCAGCATCTTACCGTGACCGCTCCTCAGCCTCTCGTTTTCCGCGGACAGCGCCGCAGCTTTTCCCCTATAGTATTCAGCCTCTTTTTCAGCCTTCTTAAGAGCCCGCGCGATCTCGGCAACCCTCAGATCGCATTCTTCACGAATCCTCTTCTCATTGGAACGCAATCTTTCTTCAAGATCGCGGATCTGGTCATTCTGCGTCCGCTCCCTCATCAGCATAGAACGAACATCCTCGAACATGGGGTTAAGGATGTTGGTTAACTGAGGAGTGATCTCGATGGGTCGAGGAAGTTCTCCCTCCTCGATCTCAGCATTTTTGTTATCTGCGGCCATAGGAGATGGATTATTTCAATCATAAGCATATAATCAGATAAACTTTTTGAATAAGCAGAAAGAGTACTTGGAAAAAAGTCGAGACCGCAGTCACGTAAAGCCTTTCCGATATCTTTAGTGACCGCGGGATCTGCGGTCAAAGAAAGACGATCTGATCCCCTTAAGCGCTCCAGATCCGTTCTTTCCAAATCTCTTTTCTGCGTTTTTCCCCCTCTTTTCGTCTCCTTTTTAATTCCTCGTTACTTAAGAAGACATTGTCGGTCTCAATAAAAACGATCCCGTGTTTTCTTTCAGGAGAAGCAAAACGAACCGTAGGAAATGGAGGGAACTCGGCTGACTGAAGAATCGTTTTATTCTTACCAGCTCGCGAAATCGAGGCCGCCGCCGCACGATCTGCTGCAACCTTGTTCGAACGATCTCCCTGGAGAAAATCATCCGGGAGACCGCTAGAAAGCACAGTTTTTTCCTTGGCAATCTGCGGCCTCTCCACGGTTTCATCACCGTTTTTATCCAAAGTCTGCAAGACAACCTTTTTTCTTTCTTCAGCGATCAGGGCCGCCTTTTCCTCAGCGACCCTGACCGCTTCTTTCTTCTTCTCTTCAGCGATCAGGGCCGCCTTTTCCTCAGCGACCCTGACCGCTTCTTTCTTCTTCTCCTCAGCGATCAGAGCCGCTCTTTCCTCAGCAACTCTGACCGCCTCCCTCCTCTTCTCCTCTTCTTCCTTTTCCTTCTTATCTTTCTTCTCCTTGTCTCTCTTCTTCTCCTCGTCCTCCTTTTTCTTCTCTTTTTTCTCCTTCTTTTCTTTCTTATCTTTTTCTTCTTTCTCCTTTTCTTTCTCTTCTTTTTCCCTCTGCTCTTCTACCGCTTTTTCTTTCCTCCTCTTCACTGTCTCTTCCATTTCTAGCTTTTTCCTTTCCTCCTCTTTTGCCTTGATCGCTGCGTCGGCGATCTCCTTCTCCCTGCCCGCGATCTCCTCATCAACGGCGGCATTTCTGAGAGCTGAAGCCTCTAAGGGATCCAACACCTGCAATGATGAAAAAGATGAATTGTTAGAAGAAACCTCATCAAGGTAGGCGATTAATCCAGAATCATCCTCTCTTGGTAAGGTTGAGACCGCGGGAAGGAAGGGGAGATCGCCCTTGGCATTCACCTGAAAATCAGCGTCCTCCAGATCGATGGATTCAGAAAATCTGGTCGCCTCCATGGCGGTCACATCTCCTCCTTCCTCATTTCTTCTGCTCCTCTTATAAGTTAAACTAGATGGACTCGTATTCTTCCTTTTTCTGTCCTTTGCAGCGATCTCCTGGTCAGCGATCTTCTGCCTTAAGGATTCGGCCTCAGCTCCCTTCTGACGCAGCCCAGCCAGAATGATCTCGGTGGAGGCGGTCTCAGGAAGCTTGGAAGATGCTTGACCCAGTGCCTCCATAGATTTCTGACAATTAAAAGAAATGGAAAAGTCAGGCAATTTCCATACAGGATCTGAAGAAGTATTAGACAGATCAGAAGCAACATAGACCGGCACAATCGGGCCCTCAGGAAGCTCAGATTTCTTTAGTGGAGATCGGGCGGTCTCCTTTGAAGTGCTCACTTTTGTTAAGATTTTCGGCGCTTTCTTTCCTTTCCTTGAGCTGACGCTTTCCTTTTTCCCAGGAGAATTCGCTTTCGATGGGAGAGCTTTTAAGAGATCAAGCATGGTCATCTTTGTAAGGTCGCACCTGCGTAATTATCAAAGACCGCTCGAATAGTGGAGTTCCTCAATGTCTTGCAAAATGAAGTTTTCAGCCGGTATTTATAGACCAAGCCGCATTAATGATGGTCGCGGTCTCAGCGGTCAAAGCTTACATTTTCGAAGTTCCAGGTGCAACTTAAAAATGTGCGGGGATTATGTTTGCCCAGAAAAGCCCGCGACCTCCTCTTACTAGTCAATTCGTTCGGTCTCAGCGGTCGCAGCTTGAGTGATCGCCCAGACTGCCAGTTGCCTTCTCAGCCGGAATTTTCTAAGTATCAAGCGGTCAGAAAAGCCCGAGATCGCCAGATCGAGCGGTCTGTTTGTTTTTTCTATTTTTGTTATCTGCACCCCTCCTCCCTGCCCTGGCTCTCCTGTATCCCGGGCAGCCCGTAGTTTTCAGTTCTGCCCGTTTGGGCAGCCCCCTCGTCTATAAATAGAGGGGTAGGGGTACCAGGAAAAGGACCTTTTGGCTCCGCGGCTCCAGCTTACAACCTATGTAAGCGGTCTCATTTTTTCGTGATCGCCTTTTCGTGATCGTTTTCCTCCTTGTTTTAGCATCTTCTGTCTCAGTAACCTATACTTCGCAGTTTTCTCCCATCCCCTTTAGTGTGAATTTTGGAGGTACCATTTTTGGCACCAACACCATTAGAGGCACCTGTTAGGCGTTGTGAGAGTTTAGTCACTAGACATGTTAAACGGAGGAGGGGTAGACCAAAAAAGACTTGGAATGAAACTATAAACAAATACATGATGTACTTAGGCATTAGTGAGACTATGATTAAAGATAAGGCGCAATGGCGACAGAGGATACATATAGCCGGCCCCACTATGGTGGGATAAAGGCTTGAGTATTGTTGATGTTGTTATTGTTGTTCGCAAATGCACTACATGTTCTCCTTCTCCTTCGAATGACCAGTACATCATCAATAAACACAATCATAAATTTATCTAGATATTCCTGGAATAACCTATTCATCAGATCTATAAAAATTGCAGGAGCATTCGTCAATCCAAATGACAGTGCAATCTTGAAAAAGTCTTTGACAAATTTGTTATAATATCCAGTCAACCCCAGAAAACTTCTAACTTCAGTTACCGTGGTAGATCTTGGCCACTTCGTAATCGCTTCAATCTTCGCAATATCTATAGACAACCCATATTCATTTATCATATGTCCCAAGAAAGAAACTTCCTTCAACCAAAATTCACACTTCAAGAATTTAGCATACAACATATGGTCGTTCAATTTATGCAACATTGTTCGCAAATGCACTACATGTTCTCCTTTGAATGACCAGTACATCATCAATAAACAGAATCACAAATTTATCTAGATATTCCTGGAATACCCTATTCATCAAATCTATAAAAATTGCAAGAGCATTCGTCAATCCAAATGGCATTACAACAAATTCAAAATGTGCATACCTGGTACTAAAGATTGTCTTATAAATGGCTTTATATTTTATCATCACTGATGATATCCTGATCTAAGATCAATTTTAGAAAATACTTTAGCATTGACCAATTGATCAAATAGATCGTCTATACTGGGGAGGGGATATTTATTCTTCACCGTTATTTTGTTTAATTCTCTATAATGAATGCATAACCAGAGAGTTTCATTTTTCTTCTTCACAAACAGCACAGGTGCTCCCCCACGGTGATGAACTTAAATGAATGAAATTCTTATCTAATAATTCTTGTAATTGACTTTTCAAGTCTGCCAGTTCCTTTAAAGCCATTAGGTATGATGTCTTCGTTGCAGAAGTTGTTCCTTGAATTAAGTTAAATCTTAAACTTTATAAATATCCTTCTCTTCTTTGACATATTTAATCATTACAATGCAGCTTCATAACCTTTTCTAATCTTCTTCATTGCTTTCATTGCTGATATTAGGGTCTTGCGTGCTTTGCACTAACCTTTAAAAATCATAAAACTCTGATCCGGAAGTTTAACCGTGATTTACTTCTTACAATTGATAACTTCATACATTGACAACCAGTCCATTCCCAATATGATATCAAATTCTGAGAGTGGTAGCACTACCAAGTTCACTTCCAATACTTTGTCGCCGATATAGAATTGAACTCAGATTCTCAATTGTGTCGTCATAATGGTATTATTAGACATTATAACATTTAAATCACCGTTTATTTGTTACAATTTAAGTGTAGGAGATTCATAATATGTTACGAAATGAAAGAATGGGACGCACCAGTATCAAAAGGAAGTTCGAGTAAATGTTTATGAGCATAAATCATACATGTTACAATAGTAACATTTGTTTTTGCCTCCTGCCAGCCCAAGTTAAATACTCGAGGTTGAACCATACTCTCTTCCCGAACTTCTTCAATTGGAGGAGATATAACTGATTCAACATTTTTGCCTCGCTCAAAAATTTTGGTCGTCCCCATTTGGAACATGGGAGTTCCACTAAAACTTCCTTACTTCAACTGTCGTATCCTCGGACATTCATTATGTCGTTGTCTCGGTTGGAGGCAAACATAACAGATGTGTGTACCTACTAAAGGTTCCCCTTGTGTACTTTCCCACTCTTCTCACACTTTGTTAGTGTTGGTTGATAAACACTTCCATTGACTGCAGGATGAAGAGCATCAGGCACTTTCTTCTTCTTCCAATGTGCACCAATTGTCCTTTCAGAGAACTCTATACTCTGCCCTCAGATGGTTTTTGGTTTTTTCTTCAAAAACTCCTTTCTTCTGTGTTTCTTCCAAATCAATCTCGACTTCCCCACTATGGTACAGTAATTTGTGATGAGCGGAGCCAAGTACGTACAAATATTGTCTCACAGTCCTTGCTGAAATCGAAAACATCGCTCCGCTTTAGTGGCAACCAATGACCTCGCATAATATGCCAAATTTGTAAATTCAACCTCATATTACAGTACAGTGTGATTGCCTTGAATTAGTCGTAGGAACTCCTGCAATAGTCTTTTCTCTGACATAAGAATAAACCAATTGGTGAATTCTTGTAACATTTCATCCCACGAAACTCCAACCGGTCCTCTTGCAGCAAACGTTCCACTCATCAAGCTACGGAGACGTTTTTTAAGTAATTTTTGCGGCGCTTTTCAAATGTCGTGAATGATTTTTCGGCGTTTGTTCAATCGCTGCAAAATCGTCGCAGATAACATCGTCGTCGTAGCCTTTTGCAGCATTTTTACAAAGAAACGTCGTGATAGCCTTTTGCGCCTACTGCGACGCTTTCCAAAAAAAACGCCGCAATAGTTGTGCATTGTAAATAAAAAAATGACCCAAGATTTAACCACGCTTTCCGAAAAAGCGTCGGGAATTGTTTTTTATTTTTTTTTATTTTTTTTTTAAACCGTTATCTGTATTACTACGGTGTTATCATGCTTAATACTTGCATCTTACAAAAGCAAGATACTTCTCCACTGAACAAACTTACATCTTACAAATGTTAAGATTATTAGAATGACATTGAACAAAATAAATATAATTAAAATATTTGCAGAAGTCCAACCTGTAAGAATATTATGATAAAGACCATCTTGAGATATACAATTGATTCTTCAGTGTATCAGCATTAATACTTGTAGGGGAAAATGCATGTGAATTTAAATTTACAATGTTATGCACAAAAGCCTGAAGATTATTCTCTAAAATATGCGTTGCAGATGTGGAAGCTCGAGATCTTTGTTGCCGGAATATGCTCCACCATCATTCATGTCGTCGAATTTATCTTCACTCCGTCGATGGTAAAGAAGGGGGTGTGTCGTCTCGTGAAAATTTTGTTTATTGCTCTCATTCTAATTTTGGGCCATTGTTCTCATTCTAATGCCCAAATCAGGAAATTAAAACACTATTAATATCTTTCCTATAATCTAAACAAGAAGATCAGCATAGTAAATACAAAAATATCATGTGAATAAAAAATCTTTTTTCAGGGAAAAAAGATACTCTTAAGGCTGGTAAACCAGGAGCTTCATATTATTGGATTTTCACATGAAAGCAGAAGAAGTTTATGAAAAATGAGAATCAAAACTGGGAACACTTTTGGGCCTTAAATGCCAACTGTAAAGGACAAAGTAGTTTTGAGCAATCATTCCAGAAGTGAAGAAGAGCGCAAAATCACCTCCTCCCATTCCTCATCGCTGTCAACTCATAATCCAACTCCGGATCTTTCCTATAAGGATTTTGAGGCCCAACAACACCACTGAATTGAATCATGAGAGATACTATCAGCATTTCTAGTTAATAAAATTTCAATCATAAGTAGTTTCAAATAGAGTTAAATGTCACCTTTTCCTTCTTCGAGTACCATAATCTCTTGAATTTGTTTGAATTGGAAGTTTTATACCTTCTAGCTACATGCATTTTGCAATTCATGCGGAAAATATTTACCAGCAAGGATTAAATTAACAGAATAATGTGTTATCTTCTGTAAGAAAACACATCCCTTAATCTCCAATTAACAGGAGTTCACTTAATTGTTGAACGATGAACAATGATAATCGATAATCGTTAAGCACGGGACGAATCGGTCTGAATAATGTCATCGGAATATAGTTTTGAAAATATAACCGATATTGTAGACAAAAAAACAGTGATTGCCATCAAGCATATAAATTGCATATTTATGAAGCAATAATTAACCAAGAAAATCCAAAGATATAGAACGAGAGAAAAGTAGCAAGAATTTCTAGAAAGGAGATAGAAACAGACGAGGCTTAAAAAGCTCTGTTAGAAAAGGAAGGAAGAAAAGAACTAAGCCCTTTAGAAAATAGAAGAGAGAATAATCCACACAGTTATCCAAATCTTAAACGAGTTCCTATCATTGTGGAAAGAAATAACCTTCATTCAACAAGTTTCTAAGAGTCTTCTGGAAAAAGTCTTTGGAGTTCCCTTTGGACTGGACTGCAGTTGTAGCTAGACAATCTTTTGAGTTGTGGAGCTCGATTGAGTTCCTGCTTAGATTGGGTTGCAATTGCAGTATAACAGTCCATTGCTGGTCTAGGCTGTAGTGAGTAGTTAGTGCAAACCATGCATTTCGTTGTAGAAGTTGAAGCCTAGGGAGGGAAGCTTACAACTGCTGAGAGAGGATCCCCACAGTTGTGGAATAGTTGAAACCATATATATTTTATGTCTCTTGTTCTATAGCTTAATTCTATTTCAGCAATTTGCTTTTAAGATATACATCTCAGTGCGTGATTATCTTTCTAAAAATCAGGATCTTTCAATGAGAGAAAAATACCATTAATATGCGTGTAGACAAAACATGCATTTCCAATATTTCCATTTCTTAGATTGCATAAGACATGATGATCATGCAGCAAGTTCCAAAATGATACATCACATCATATAGCTAGTTCCTTTTTCACATTCTATGATGCGATCCTAAGCCTCCGCTGAACAGATCGCATGGGCCGCAGCCCGCACACCCCCAACCCCTCTCCGCATCGGCGGGTTGTTGAGGTCGGGGCTCGATACCCGGACCTCCTAGATGAGATAGACTCACTCGAACTCCCATCGAAGGGTTTTTCACATTCTACTGGCAGGATCTACTGAGCAAACTGAGCCCATATCATCATCAACTATCCTGCATATTCAACATTGAGTTCCTTTTTGTGCTCTGATGCACAAATTTGAATCTTCCAACTCAATCCGTTCTAATATAATCAAGAACATGTTCATCTGTTAACTTTCGGTCCGATCAATTTAACAACAACAATAAGCGTTTGCTAGATTATAAGCTTAAATAAATATTGTCGTATTACCATTTTATAGTCTCCAGGAATTGAAAGAATAGAAAAAGGCAAATGTTACGTGCAAACCTATTATGGCTATGTGCAGCCCAAACTATTTAATAAAAAACAGTAAATCATTAATTAAAAAATCCCCTAAATCACCATAGGTGCAAACCAAAAGAGCGTTGCTTCTTGGGAATCACGATTCTCTTCCCCGAGCGGCCGAAAGGAGAAACCCTATTCCCGTCAATCTTCCACTCGCGCTGCTCGATCCCGTCCGAGAGGCAGGTTCCCGTCCAGCTTCCTTCTCGCAATTAGTTCCCTCCCGTTGTTGGTTCCTCTTCAATTCATGCCCTAACCCATTCCCGATTCGGCGATTCCTTTGCAAGCGACAACAACGACGACGAGCACAGCTATTCGTGCCCTAACCCATTCCCGATTGCTTCAATTTCTTGATGGCTTCTCGCTCCTGATTCTTGATTCCTCCTGCAGTCCTGCATTGCTTCAATTTCTTGCTGACGAGCATTGCTAATTGGTGTGCCCTAATCTATTTGTTGAAGCGTGCACTGCAAATTTGGGGTATTTTTTTTCTTTTTCTGTTTGGTTGTTGAAAGTATTTTCCATTTTCAAATTTTAATGCATGATTTTCATCTTCTCAAAGGAATATTGGATGTTTTATGGATTAGAAAAGGTTTTAGCTGAGCTACTTTTTCCCATAGCTGATCATTTTTCACTAGTGAATCAGTTAATGTTATATGATCCCATTTTGATAGCCTCCATAAAGAGCTGAAGGAATCCAGTCGTTTAATTCCTCTATTAACAGATGATCCCATTTCGTTTTCTCCAGCAAAGATCACCTTAGCATCTGGTCTTCCTCAACATAATAGCTGAAATTTTCGGTTGACTGGATGGTAACTGACCGGACTCAAAAAATTGGTGTGAGTTTTTCTGTGTTTTTCAGTTATTATGCAGCGTTTTTATTTGTTTTTCATGTGATTTTGTTTTGTGTATTAGATGATAATTTCCTCAAAGCGGATAAACTATGTTTTGGACACATAATTGCATAGTTTTCTACAGTTTCAGTAGCCTGGATGTTCAGAGTTTTGTGCTGATGAATACTGCCATGTTCGGTAGGTTACCACTACACAAATTATGATATGATTCACATTTAATAATCTTATGCTAATGAATATTGCAGGTTTGAGTTTTAATCTTAATATGTATCTAATGTTATTGGAACTTTTGTTTGATTATGAAGGATCCATAGTAGAAGCAATTTATGAAATTTTGGAGTTGATCGCGAAGACTTGGGTTGTGTTTGGTCTAAATCAGAAGATTCATAATATATTATTTTTGTGATTTTAATTCTGTTGCTTTGTGAAAGCTTGGCAAACAGACAATGATTTTCTGCTTTATTCATAGTCGCTTATTTTTAAATTGATGAAATGTGTAATATTTGTAGGTGTATATGTTGTCAACATACTAGTACAAGATATCTCTCAGGAAAGCGGTGCAGAAGGAGAGGGAAAGTTGATATACCCCGTAATAGCTCAAGAGTGCCGGGATTTTGAATGAACTTATTTTGGTTTGCACGTAACAATTTGGTCTCCACTTATAATTTTTTGTTATGCAAGCAAAATTAGTTTGCACATAGCCATAATGGATTTGCCCATAACATTTGCCTAGGAAAAGGGATGCGTAAATAATAAAGGGCGAATTCAACCAAAAAGGGTTAAAATGGAAAATTAAAGAATCAGACTCTGACCTCGACTTTCTAGCATTTTTTGGCTGCTGCCTTCGTGGATTTGATCCACTCCTGAATAGAGCTCGCCCGAAGCTCGGTGCTCTCTCGGCAGGCTCGATTAAAAAAAACTCCACCTATTCAAAAAACTTAGATCAGAACTTTGCCTTCAGGAGAACAGAAAGAAGTTAAGATCACGGGAAAAATAGAAGTCTTACCTGTGAGTCAGCCACGAGTAAACCCTGCAATAAACCCAGTGTGAGTCGGCCACGAGTAAATCCTAAACCAGAGAATGGCAATATGACAAGAGAGATGAAGAGGTGAGGAAGATCATGAGTTGGCATATACCGAAAACGACAAACCTCTTGAGGCCGGGCGCAAGGTTGGAAGGCTCGAAAAGATGGCGCGGGGCTCACCGATCGATGGAAACGATGAAGCGTGACCGATGACGGATTACCACCGCTGCGATCGTCGATGAATGTTGACGGGAGGGAGAGAGAAGGCGCGAGAAAAGCCTATCTGCTAAGCCTGAACTAAGAAAAATAGCGAACGCCTGTGCAGATTCATTAGAATATCGAAACCCTAACTCTACGGTGGCGCCTCGCGGGGCGCGTGGGTAAAACTTGGGTTATCCCGCTAAATCGCTGCACGCTTTTTAAAGGGTGCTGTTATAAGCAAATCCTTTTTGGTTGCTAGCAAACTAATTTCTATGAATTATTACGCGCCTTTTAAAAATATGTTTTGTACATGTATTTTTAGGATAAGTGTTCAACACGAAAATTGTAGATCTCGTCGGGATCTACAACTTTCGTGTTGAACACTTTTCCTAAAAATGCATGTACAAGATGTATTTTCTTGTTATTTTCAAAAATTAACTATAGTTATAATCAGGGCGATTTTAGGGCCTTGTGCGTGCATTTTTAGAAAAAGTGTTCAACACGAAAGTTGTAGATCTCGACGAGATCTACAATTTTTGTGTTGAACACTTTTCCTAAAATTGCATGCACAAAGTGTATTTTCAAAAGGCGCATAATAACTCATAGAAATTGGTTTGCTAGCAACCAAAAAGGGTTTGCTTATAACAACACCCTTTTTAAAACGTCAGCAAAAAAATACGGTAAAATGGGAAAAATTTTGGATGCATGTCCCGTGGAGAGATTTTAGTTCCGGAATAATAAGATATCGATATGTGACATGCTGAAATTGAAATGCAGAATCTTAACTATAAAAATTAGACAAAAAATATTTAATTTCTTGTTTTCTCTATTGAGAATTGAGATCAATAATTTGATTTTCATAGCGTTTGATATTGATTTTCATGGAGATCAATATCAATTATCATAGATATTGAAATTTACCATTGTTATTTAAAAAATTATCAAACAAAGTGGTAAATAAGAGCACGCATCAAATAAACTGCAGCAAAAAATCAACATCAAAAAACCCGAAAATTAAAGAAAAAATAGATCAAATTGGAGAATATGTTAATGTATTTATTTATATGTCATACCGTGTCGAGTCCGACTCGGATTAGCTTAATGGGTTCGTGTCACTCTAGGACCCGGTCCTATGCTGGAGGTACTATATATACCCCATTCCAAATTTGATGGAGGTATTGTAGAATACTTTGAGCACTCCACCCTAACATTCTCAAAGTAACGATTAGGGTTTGCGCTCTCTGTGATTCGCCGCTCTCGTATTCTCCCGATTTCGCCGCTCTTGTATTCCTGCGCCGCGTTCGTTCTTCCCGTTCGCGTTTTCGCTCTCGCGCGACTAGATTTGCTCTGCCGATCTTTGGTTCGTGTCTCTGTAAGGGAGGAGGAAGTGCAATCTTCCTACCAGAGAACGGGAGAGATCCTCTGTGCGTTGTTGTTACCGAGGAAGTAAGAAATCGCCATCTCTGCAGTTCACCTCCCGTTGCTCGGAAGTTGTCGCCGCAAATTGTAGCCGCTCGCGAGGTTCTCTGCGTGCAGCGCCGATCTCGATCGCGAGTGAAGCTTGCGAGTTCCTCTTCCGTCGCCGCTCAAAAGCTTGCGTTTTCCTCTTTCGTCGAGGCCTGTCTCAGATCGAGAAGAGGGAAAGTAGATCCTGCTGGTTTCTGACGCAGAATCCCGTCCGCGATCGGTTCCTGTGCAGATCTGGCCGGAGTTCCCGTGAGAAGCTTTCTTGCCGTCTCTGTTCACAATCGCTGGTTTTCCAATATCTCACCTCCTGGAATCGTCAACCTCAAGAAATCAATTCCAGATCTTATTTATCTCTGGAAGCTTCCTGACTAGGAGGAAGTGAACTTTTGTTGCCGATCTAGATCCTCTAACCGGGAGGTTTTCTTCAGTTTTCTGTCGCCGATCGCAAGGAGGAGCTGCAGTAGTGGATCGCAAGGAAGATCTGTCATTCTTCAGCACCTTGCCGGAATCAATTCAGATTTCTTCTTCTTCTCAAGGAGGAAGAGGGTTGGAGTCTATTCACTCGGATCGGATCGTGTCTTCGGCGATTAATTTCAGCCGGGATAGAGCACAAATATTTTTTTTTTACTGGATTGGATCCGAAGACCGCGTCTCGTCGCCGCGCCGCTCAGGTGATATTGTTTCAGTTTTACTGTTTCTAGCTTTAGAGAGATGCCGAAGGTCACATCCTACGACATCGTCAAGCTCCAGTCGTTCGATCTCTCCGACTTCCATGCTTGGAGACTGCACGTCCAGCTGGGAATGAAGGAAAGAGAGATCTTCTACACTGTGTTGAGCGATTTCGCCACAACCGAAGAGGACGTGGACGATTACCAGTGGAGAAAAGACGAAGATTTCTGTAGAGACTACCTCCTTAATTCACTCAACCCTAGACTCGCCTTGACCTACAGTGGTTATAAAACCGCAAAGGAGATTTGGGATCGCTTAAATGCGAACTTCCAGAAGGAAGAGGGGTTGTCGAGGACTCTCCTCGGAGAGAGATTCTTTAACATGAAATTCAATTTGAACTCGACAATCACCTCCCAAATAATTGAACTGGAAGCCCTGCGTCAGAAGTTGGAGGACGATAAGTCCGGTATCTCTGATAATCTATTTGTGTGTTCTATATTAAGCAAGCTACCTCCTGAGTGGTCGACCTTCAAGACTGAAATGCACAGGCTGAAGGAAAAGATCGCTCTTGATGAACTCAAAAGGTTCATCCATATCGAGGATCAAAACATTGCAGGGAAGAGACAGGAACAAGGTGGGCAGTCCTCCCAGACTGTCAACTTTGTGTCTCGGCCCAGCAAGTCTCGTAGGAAGCCACCAGTGCCTAAAAGTGATGTCTCTACCCAATTAGAGCCTAAAAAGCCCTCTTTCAAAAAGAAGAGGGGCAAGTGCCACAACTGTGGTAAGTGGGGACATTGGGCGGCTGATTGCAAGGCCCCTAAGAAAAACAAGGAGGAAGCCACACAAAATGTGGCGAACATGCTGGCAGATGCTTCAGATCCCAAGTCCTTCGTGGCTATGATCGGGAGCAGTCACCGCAGTTCGTCTGCTGAGTGGTGGCTGGATAGCGGCGCTACCTGTCATGTAACGAATGACAGAGGATTACTGACTGAAGTTAAGGCGGTCAAGGAGAGAGTGGAGAACTGCAACGGAGGAGAGACTCAGGTGACCCATGCAGGGACAGCCGAGCTGGTTCTCTCGTCAGGTAAAAGTTTATTTTTAAAAAATGTTAAAGTAGTTCCAACATTAACTAAAAATCTGATTTCAATAAGTCTGCTAGACAAAGCTGGGATGACCTTCACAACTCAAAATGGTAGAATGACTCTTATGGTAAATTCACATTATTTTGGGTGTGCGTATCTGATCAACGGAATGTATAGACTTAGCTTAAATAATGATAGCATTAACCAGGTTAGTTCAAACCTCATAGATCCTAAGTTGTTGCATAACAGACTTGGACATGTGAACTATAGGAAGATGCTAGATCTAGCCAAGAGTCAAAACATCCCCTTAGATCTGTCGATTCGATTTGACAAGTGCGAGGTGTGTGCTCAAACCAAAATTACTAGAAAGCCTTTCAGGTCAGTTTCTAGGAGCACAAAACTTCTTGAATTGATACATTCAGACCTCTGTGATTTCCGCAGTCATGCCACCAGAGGGGGAAGGAAGTATCTAATCACTTTCATAGACGACTTTTCTAGATTTTGTCATGTGTTTCTGTTGAAATCGAAAGACGAAGCGTTTGAGGCGTTCAAGACCTTTAAGTCTCGTGTTGAAAATCAGTTAAGCTTGAAAATTAAGAGATTTAGAAGTGATCGGGGAGGAGAATATACTGCTACTGGATTCAAGGAATTCTGTGCCTCTGAGGGAATAATTCTTGAAACCACAGCTCCTTACTCACCCCAGTCTAACGGTGTCGCCGAGCGTAAGAATAGGACTTTAACAGAAATGTTGAATTCCATGCTTCTAACAGCTGGCATGCCTAATTCCTTTTGGGGAGAAGCAGTCCGCACTGCAAATCACATTCTAAATAGAGTACCTCACTCTCAGCTCACTTCTACTCCGTATGAGCTGTGGCACGGTCATCCGTGCAGGTATGATACTCTAAAGACTTGGGGCTGTATTGCCTATGTGCGTATACAAGACCTTAAGAGACCTAAGGTGGGACCTAAGACGACGACATGCATCTATCTAGGTAGTGCAGAAGATAGTGCAGCAGACAGATTTCTCGATCTATCCACGAACACCGTGATAGAGTCTAGAGATGCCATATTTTTTGAAGACAAGTTCGTCAAAGATCATGGATTATCTGTCTCCGGGTCCAATGATATGATTACAGAATCTATCGTTGTACCTGAAGCTGGCCCTTCTGGCACTGCTCCCCAACCTGTAGAGGTGGAACCTATTCCACTTAGAGCATCTACTAGAGAGAGAGTTCCTAAGGATTTTGGTGAGAACTTCATCACCTATCACTTAGAGGATGATCCATTCTCCTACCAGGAAGCAATGAGGTCTAGAGATTCATTGATGTGGGCAGAAGCCATTGACGATGAAATGGACTCACTGTTACATAACAATACCTGGCATCTAGTTGACTTACCGAAAGGTGCTAAAGTCCTAGGATGCAAATGGGTTTTAAAGAAGAAGTTACATAGTGATGGATCTATAGCCAGGTATAAAGCGCGTCTCGTAGCTAAAGGTTATAAGCAACAAGGGGGAATTGACTATTTTGACGTCTACTCACCTGTGTGTCATCTATCGACTATCAGGATTCTTCTTGCATTAGCCTCTATTGAGAACTTTATAGTTCATCAGATGGACGTTAAAACTGCATTCTTAAATGGAGAGCTTAATGAAGAGATCTACATGACGCAACCTGAAGGTTATGTTCATAAAGATCAAAAAGACAAAGTGTGCAAACTCGATAAGTCAATCTATGGTCTTAAACAAGCACCTAAGATGTGGCACATGAAGTTTGATCAGGTGGTAAAGAGCATTGGATTCCAGTCCAGTCTCTCTGACAAATGCCTTTATTACCGCTCCTTGTCTAATCAAACAGTCATCATTTGCTTATATGTGGATGATTTGTTGATTTTAGTGTCTAATCTTGCTGCAGTTAGGGATGTCAAATCCACTCTGGCAGAAGTATTTGACATGAAGGATCTCGGTCCTGTTGATACCATGTTAGGTATGAAAGTTAGAGTTGACAAGGGTCGAGTTACTCTTAGCCAGGCTCACTATGTTGAGCAACTTCTCTCTACCTGGGGATATGATAAAAGTAGGCCGATTGAGACACCGTTTGACCACAATGTTAAGTTGAGTCCTAATCTAGAGGCCAGCATTGATCAGGTCAAATATTCCAAAATAATTGGTAGTCTCATGTACGCTACAACTTGTACGAGGCCAGACGTTGCTTTCTCGGTTAGCGCGCTGAGTCGTTTTACCAGTAGTCCTGGCAAAGAGCATTGGGTTGCCCTAGATAGGCTGTTGAGATACCTTCGAGGTACTGCTAACTATGCTCTGTGCTACACTGGTTTCCCAACTACCGTGGAGGGACATTCTGATGCCTCGTGGTGTTCAGAAGTCGGAAACAGCAAGTCCACCAGTGGATTCATATTCACCTTGGGAGGAGCTGCTGTCACTTGGAAATCCAAGAGACAGACCTGTATAGCTTTGTCATCCATGGAGGCCGAGTTGTTTGCCTTAGCTTCAGCTGGAGAAGAGGCAGACTGGATCAAAAACTTGATTTTAGACATTCCCCTGTCTAAGTTACAAGTCAACTCGTTGAGCTTGTATTGTGATAATCAGGCAGCAGTTCAAGTCGTTAAGAATACCCTCTATAATACTAAGAGGAGACATGTACGACTGAGACATGCATTGTTGAATTATCTGAAAGCACAAGGAGTCATCACTTTGATTGATGTACGCTCAAAGGATAACCTTGCTGATCCACTGACGAAAGGAATGCCCAAAGATCGGTTAATCAAAACAGTGGGGGAAATGGGACTAAAGGCGATTTAGTTCGGTCTTAGTTCAGTATCAGGCGATTCAGTTCAGCCTTAGTCCAGACGTTTTGATTATTCCACATTCCCTTGTCAATGCAAGTATGTTGTGGTCCGCTGATGTTCTTGGTTGCTGAGTTCGGATCTGGTAAGTTGTTTCATTCCAAACTTGATGTTAACAACTTCATCGGATTCGGCTTTTGCCTTGGAGGAAAGTGTTATTCCAAACTTGATAACACAATCTGACTTGGTTTGTCTCTTCTTCTGAAGATTGGTTCCATTCCAAACTTGATGAGTTCCAATTGACTTTAGAAGAGCAGTAACCGTGACATTCCATATAGGATTACAGATATAGCTGCGGTGTCCAGAAGTCTGATAATCGTTTCATTTGGAAACAGATAACAGATTCTGAGGTTAAACTATAATACTCTGTGAACGTGTCCTCCCAGCCAAATTAAATAATAATCAATATTAAGTTTTATGCTAAAACTAGATATCTGCAAATTACAAAGGATGGAATTCATTCTAAAATGAAATTCTCTGTTGAATTGCAGGAGTTTCTGGGATAGGAGGAGCACTGGTTGTCTGGGATCCGGAGGAGGATGATCTTTTGGATGTTTAGCCTGTTTGAGTGTTATTTTGTTTTTAGTTCCTGTACTTCTGTTCAGAGCATTGTTTAGCTCCTATTTTATAGCACTGTTTATTTGGACTTTTAGATCTCTGCTTGTTTTGGGACACCAGGTGTTTAGGGCCTGTGTCTCGATTGTACCTGAGACGCTTGTGTTGCAGCTGAGTTGTTTATTCACTTATGCATGCATGCTATCTTTTGTTATAGTCCGATTCTATCTTAAACAGGTGCTGGACACGGTTGTGTATGTCTCACTTCTGGTTGAATATTACACAAACCACCCTCTACCCGAAGTCTGGGTTCACGACGGACATAGGAGGAGATTGTTAATGTATTTATTTATATGTCCTACCGTGTCGAGTCCGACTCGGATTAGCTTAATGGGTTCATGTCACTCTAGGACCCGGTCCTATGCTGGAGGTACTATATATACCCCATTCCAAACTTGATGGAGGTATTGTAGAATACTTTGAGCACTCCACCCTAACAGAATATACAAGAAAGATGAACCAGAAGCCACTTTGGTTAAAGTCTGATTCATTACACCTTACCTTCATGGATGAAAACTCCGGAGAAAATGATCCAGATTCCAGAACAAGGTAAGTCAAAACTAACATGAGAAAACAACACCTTCAACATGTGGCAAACTTTGACGCTTTCTACAGACTCGTGGGGGTGAAGATTGGAGACAAAAATTACTCAACGATGTGTTCTTTGGATGCGGCTACGTCGTGAAAGCAACAATCGTCGGAAACGGTGACGGCAACTGGGCCGAAATCAAGAGAGAAGTTAGAAAGAGAAAGTCTTTTTTTCTTATTTCAACAAACTTTAATGTCTTCTACGGCCTCGTGGGAGTGAAGATCGGAGACGAAAATTACACAGTGATGTACTTCATGAATGCGGCTACAACGTGGAAGCAATAATCATCGGAAACGAAAATGGCAACGATGCCGAAATTAAAAGAGAAGTTAAAGAGATAAAATCTTTTTTCTTGCTAGAATTTATTCTTTGAAGATCAATTGATCTCCGCGGAGATCAAATTTGATGTCTACAGAGATCAAATTTGATCTCTGGGGAGATCAATTGATCTCTGCGCAAATCAAATTTGATATTGTGCAGTCATTTTTTTATTTCCTCTCAGCTTACGTGATTTCGCCACCTATCAGTGCGACATTTCTCCTGGACACAGATGTTTAAACGGGACACGGAGCCAAAAATCTCGCCATAAAACAGAGATGTTGTAGCGAGAGTTGATCATAAAGCTAGCTTTAGCCGAGAGAAAGGCGAGGCGCTCAAGAGGAGATCAATGAAACCGCAATATGTCTCAAGAATTATCAGAAGGAACCATAAGGAAAGCCACAAGAGTAATTCATTCAGAAGAAGAAACTATCAAACTAAGAGATAGTCGTAAACATACAGGAATAGCCAAGCATAACTAAGAGAAAACCATTGACAGGTGACATTTCATGTCATTACATCATCTTTAACTACTATATACAAGAAGTTACCTTTGGTGCAACATTCAAAATTGACAAATATAGCCTCATTCTTTTACTCCAACGACTTAACATATATTATGAAAAAAAAAATTCATAAAATATAATAGTTATGTCACAACTCATATTTTTCCACAAATTTAATAAATATTATCAGAGCAAAGGGAAAATATGCGTTATGATGTCACGTCCTACGGGGGACAACTACAGATGCTCGGGCAAATGCTCCTTACGAATAATTTATAAAGACATGAATATGATTGAGTTAAATAGAAAATTTACATTTTTTAGCTTAGGGTCGTGCCCCTCGGTCTAGTGGATCAACTAGTTCACGAATAGAAAACTATACATACGCAGCGGAAAAATAGGTTCATAATATTCTACATGAGTAGGAGGATCAAACATTCCAGCAATGATAAACACATCTCTAAATTTAGTATAAGTAAAGAAAGGATTTTCTACGATCTTCAAAATAGGTGACATTTACTTAAAATCATGCTATGCAAGAATGTCATTTTCTATACATAAGATAACTCATGCATCCTAACATAAAAATTTCCAGAAAGCAAGTATATAATTAACCAGAAAGTAACAGCAGAAAAGCTAGCAAGTAATGTCACACTAGAAAACCAAAGTGAAAGTATTTAGTTGCGGCCTAAATCACCTAGGGGGGTGAATATGTGGATTCTATGCCTACTTGCGGAATTAAAATATGACACAGAAAAGTACACAACAAAGCACAGCACAGACACAAGGATTTTATAGAGGTTCCCCGATGTGGGTAGTCCTCTTTCCCGCCTCGCCTATCTAGCACTTCGAGGCTAGACTCGGCTACTTCACCAATCTCAGATTATGAATAATCTTACACCTCGGAGTCAAAACTCCTACAACTCGGAGTATACCACTCCTACAACTCTGAGTAAAACAACTCCTACAACTCGGAGTAAACCACTCCTACAAATAACTCGGAGTAAAAACTCCTACAGAAATCAAATAGAGAAAGAAATAAAATACTTCTTCTAAACCTCAACAGAGATTAACTTCAGATCTTGGGAAAACTGAGTCTTCTTCTTCCTTGAGAGAGAAAGCTTGGATCTTGAAAGATCTGGAAGAAAAATAAACTTGGCTAACCTGATCTGAATAAGCCCTTTGATCCACTCGAGAGAATCGTCAATATGAAGTGCTGCACAAGGATCAAAGACCTCCTTATCTGAGAAAACTCTAACAACAAAGAAGAATAACTCTTGAGCAGCAAGTGTTAGGTCTCAGAGAACTTGTTAATTAAAGGAAGATGAGAACAGCTTTTCGATTCTGAACAAAAACGTGTGAAGAGCGATTTGCCCTAAAAATAGAGGATTATTTATAGGGAGGACTTCAACGGCTCGTTCGAAAAGGAAGGGAGGAACGACACGTGTACTGTACATGGCGGCCAACCCTAAATTTTTGAAAACGAAACAAAGATTTGAAATCCGTCTGTCCGTCATTCGTCGAGACTTCACGTGAACATCCGACGAATTGACTTAGCCAAGATGAAGACAGTTCAAAGGTTTGAAAACCATCTCTGTTTTCATTCGCCGGGATTCGTCGGGAGTTCTCGAGAACTTTCGACGATTGGACTTAGCCGCACAAAATCCTTCACAAGGCTGCCATTTTGACTTCTGTCAGCAATCGTCTATATTCGTCGGGAGTTCACGTGAATATCCGACGAATGGACTTGGCCACAGAAAATTCCTTCTTCATACAGGAAAACTGGCTTCTGTCTGGATTCGTCGACATTCGTCGGAAGTTCACGAGAACAGCCGACGAATGGACTTGACAGCAGAATTTTCTTCTTCAAAATGGAAGATTTGCTACTGTCAGGATTCGTCGGGAGTCACGGGGACTTCACGTGACAACTCGACGAATTGACTTAGCAAAAATTCCTTTTTCTTCTGAAGACCTGCTCCACTCCTCAACCTTGAAAGCCTTCAGTTGTGAGAAGATGAAGTGCACCCCAAAAGAGGGATTACACATGAACCAACACTTTGTTCTACACAATGAGGGATTACATTGTCTAGAACTGTGTTTGGTGATCCATTGCAACCTGACTTTGGTGTGCACTTAGCATTATGACCTGTCACAATACATCTAAAGAGAAATCATCAAATACATACTCAATTCAATTTAGTTCATTAGGGGACACCTTCAAATCCAGGTGATTGTGGATAAAATACCCAACACAAAGCTATAACTGAAGCAAATGAACAACTACCTCACAACCGTGAGGGGAAAGCGGACAACTGCAACTAATCGCAGCTCCGAAAAACTCTCACTCAACTACCCAAACCGTTACAGCTCCGAGCTTGAGACATTCAAAAGAAAAGAATGCCTCGGCAAGAAAGTGCAAGTGCCAAGATTTCTACACAAGGGTTATCAGCAATCAAAATAATAGATTGCAGAAAAGAGAACTAAAAAGATAAGCATTTATTAGCTTACAACAACCCGAGCCAGCTCATCTAAGTGCACTCGGTAAGAGAAATGCCTGCACCAAAGTAACGGCCAAACTAACCAAGCCAACCACGTGTCCGTCCCTGCAGCTCATAGGTCATGGTCATACATAAAATAATACACATATATATGTATATATGTTTACAAGCACTTGAGACTGATCAGCTCGAGAAAAAAGCATCATCTAACGTCGGGCAATACACAAGGCCTCGTGTGTATGATCCACAAATAAACGGCACTGTGACGATGGTTCATTCCACAAAACGCCCACAGCCCAACATACATACATGAGTGCTGCGGTGGTGGCTCCAATCCACACAAACTAACAGTCCAAAAGGCACTGTGGCGGTGACTCTAGCTCACACAACCAACAGACTCCAACAGAGCATACCTAGCTCACATATCCAACAGAGCAAACATCGCTCTTCAAAACCAACAGGCCAAACAAAAGATTGCCAGGTAGGAAGACAGGATTACCGATGGTTTTAACCATAACTCATGACGAGAGAATCAATAAGCACAAGATTCAACAATCAATCATTAGATCAACATTCAACTTGCAAAAAAGGGGTGAAGATTTTAGCAAGTCGACATCATGCAAGGCTTGGTGTCGGAACAAGACAAAGATAAGCTTAACACGAAGGCCAAATACCAGAATAATACTCAACGGTTCATTAGAAAACACTCGGTGAGTCCAAACTTGACTCCCAACGAACTTCTCGTAACAATACGGCGAAACACATAAAACGACACCATAAATGATCATTTAACATTACGTGACATCTCGACGAATAAAATATAACTTCACCTAAAGTCACAACAAATGGACTTAAAATGCTTGATAACATAGCTTAAGTTATCCGGGAACACCCTATAAAAGAACATACAAAAATATGCTAAAATAATTCAGAATATGCGATGAAATCGACAGAAAGACTTATCAAAAGTCGACAGGAAAACTTAACAAAAACGACGGGAAAAGAATTATAAATCGACGGGAAAGATCTTCAAAATCGACGGGAAGACATTTATCAAAGTCGACGGGAAAACTTATATCAAAGTCGAGGGGAAAGACTTATATCAAAGTCGACGGGAAAAGCTTCAAGAAAATCAACGGGAAAAGCTACCCAAAATCGACGGGAAAGCTACCCAAAATCGCCAGGAAAAGCTACCAAAAATCGACGGGAAAAGCTCAATATAGCAGTCGATGTGAAGGCTTAATATAGCAGTCGACGGGAAGGTTTAATATAGTAGTCGACGGGAAGGCTTAATATACCAGTCGATGGGAAGACTTGCAATAATCGACGGGAAAGGCTCAGTCAAAATCGACTGGAAAGACTTATAAATCGACGGGAAGACTTTTTGAAAGTCGACGGGAAAATCTACCCAAAATCGACGGGAAAGCTTCAGAAAAATCGACGGGAAGGGTCTTCAAAATCGACGGGAAGACTTATATAAAATCGACGAGAAAAGCTACCCAAAATCGACGGGAAAAGCTCAATATAGCAGTCGACGGGAAGCGGCGTAGATCGACGGGACAGGGTGCCGATCAACGGGATTGGACTTCAAACAGAAAAATCCAGGGAAAAAAAAGCTAAGGCAAAAGTCGACCGGAATGGTCTATAAAATCGACGGGAAACACTTTATAACTCGACGGGAAAAACTTTTTATATAAGCCGACGGGAATGACTTCTATCAAAGGAAAAGGCAAAATCGACGGGTTGTCCCGTCGAATCCGACTAAGAATCAGAAGAACAACAAAATTCCCAGGTAAGGCCAAGATCGACGGGATGGTCCCGCCGATCGATGGGAGTCGATCGATGGGATGACCCATTGATTTTGACTTAGCACACAAATTTTCTCTCTTTTTCATTCTAAACAAACCTAACCCACTACTAACAAAGCCCGCAACTAGACTACTAGGACAGAGAAGGAAAATTTGTATACCATCAACATTTATATACTAACATACGAAAGATAACAAACAGAGAAGGAAAATTAGAGAAATAATCCAAGGGAAAAGAAAACAAACCACCACTTATCTTTACTCCAATCACCGAAAAAACGGTCTCTCAAGCCCTCCACGCCAAGAATCGGCTCAAACACGGCCTAAGCACGAAGGATCTACAAAGATTGGACAAAAAGAGGGTTAGAGCCACTAACCCTAGCGCCAAAAATCTACGAAACTGACATTACTTACCAGGCACACAACGAGCACGACGAGAGCTTTTCAAAACTACGCTCCGGCGACGAATCCGAGCTCTCGAGCTCCCTCGACGGCCAACGGAAAGAAGAAAAAACCCTCTTTCTCTATCTCGAAACTTCTGGCTCGATAAACCAGGGAGGAAGAAGAAATGGAGAAGAAGAATAGTAATAATATATATATATATATATAGTGGAGAAGGATATTTATATAATATATATATATATATAATGGAGAAGGATATTTATATAATATATATATGGATTTATATACTGTACACTCGCGCGATTTATATGATATTAACACGATTTATATGATATTAGCGCGACATATTATCCGTCGGATCCTATTCATCATCCTGCACATTTCGTCTTTCCGCATTTCCTCTTTCCCCCGCTGCTCATCTTCCTGCGGCTCGAGAAAACCCTACTCGCCGCCGCGCCCTACTCGCCGCCGCGACCTACTCGTCGTCGCGCCCTACTCGCTAATTTCGTCTTTCTGCGGCGCCCTACTCGCCGGTGCTCCCCATTTCCGATACCGCCCGACATCTTCTACGCAGGTAAAATAAGTGTATTCTAGTAGATGCCAGATTATACCACAGACCGTATATCACACATTATAGCAGTTTTGTCGGGATCTTCATTGTGATTTGTTAGGATTTTTTATGTTGGCTTTCCTGCACATTTCGATCCTTAATTTTTTTGATCCTTTTTTGCTGGCTTGTTGTTGGCTGTATGTGTATTGTGTGTGTGTATATTTATATGTGTGTGTAGATGTTTGTGTGTATTGTTCATGTGGAATTTGTTACATTAAGGAGCTAGCATGTGGGGTTCCAAGGAGATCCAATGTGCAAGAAGGCCTGGTGGATTTGACTGTGTGTATTTTTTTTATTTGTGTTTTTATATGTGTGTTTGTATGTGTGTGTATGTGTGTTTATATATGTGTGTTGATGAATAATAAATATACGCATTTTTCTTTATAATTTTTAGTATAATTTTAATTAGATTTCTAAATAATATATGTAAATTAATGAATAAAATGTTTGTTTTTGTTATTTTTGTTTTTAACTTAGTTTTATTTTAATTTTGTAAAGTTTTTGTAATTTTGTTAAGTCACGCCCTTGGTCACGCCCGTGTCCAAGGGCGTGTTCACTAATCCCTAACATTTTCTTTTCCCTGTTCTTTTTCCAACTCAAACATCAAGTCACGCCCTCGGTCACGCCCGTGACCGAGGCCGTGTACCTCGGTCACGCCCGTGACTGAGGCCGTGTACATCAGTCACGCCCGTGTTGAATGACCAAGCCCAGATTCGAGCCAAGATGTCAATGTCACGCCCAATGTCACGGCCGTGATCGGGTCACGCCCGTGACCGAGGCCGTGACTCAGCAAATTCTTCCAGAAGAACAAGGACACGCAAGGTGTCACGCCCAGCACACTGCCGACATCGAACACGCCCGTGTTACTTGGAACACGCCCGTGTACTTCTGAAGTCGCCGGTCAAGCCTTCCAAATGCCTGCCTGGATCCAGCTGTTCTGGCTATTCGCACCCCAAGCCGTGTCACGCCCTCAGACACGCCCGTGTCCGAGGGCGTGTAATCCTAAAATTTTTTCTATAAATAGCCAGTTTCAGCTGAGTCCAAGGGTTCAAAATTTTGGGAGCTTCTCTTAAGGTTTTGTTCCATTTTGCTAATTTTTGGTGTTTTGTAATTTTTGTAATTTTGCACTTTCTCTCTCTAGTTTTGTAACCCCTTTTTTGATGGAAATAAATTAAGCTTGTAATTATTGTCTCTCTTTGTTTTAGTGTGTGTGTGTTCTCTTTTTGTTCTTTTTCTTTTTATTTTTAGTTTTATGTAATTTTGTAATTTTTGTTAAGTTGTCATTTTAATTTGGGTGTTTGTGTGTATGAGTGTAATTTTCTTATTTTTAGCTTTGTTGTAATTTTTAGATGATTTCATATTAGTGTGTGTGAGTGTAGGAGTTTAAATAGTTTTTGTTGTTTTGTTTTGATTTGGTGTTTTTACTTTCTTTTTGCTTTTTTTGTAAGTGTGTGTGTGTGTGTGTATGAGAGTAGATTTTCTTTTCTTTTTAACTTAGTTTCATTATTGTTGTGTGTGTGAGTGTATGAGTTTAGATTTGTTTTATTTTAATTAGATTTCATTAACGTAGAGTGGGTGTGTGTATGAGTATAAAGTTTGCGCCTTTTTTGTAATCGAATAGTTTCCATTTCCGTCACGCATTTATTTCCCGCCTATCCGTTTGGATAGAACTTGCTCACGCATTTATTTCCCGCCTATCCGTTTGGATAGGACTTGCTCACGCATTTATTTCCCGCCTATCCGTTTGGATAGGACTTGCTCACGCATTTATTTCCCCTCTACCTATTTGGGTAGGGATCGCATTTCTTTAATTTCTGCAATTTACAGCTTTCATTTTAATTCTGTAGAGTGTGTGCGTTTTCAATTAGTGCGTCTTTTATTTTTTATATATTTGCTTTTTGCTTAATTCCGCTACCCGCTCAATCGCTAATTATCGCCGTAGTTATCATTATCGTTTTATAAAACCCTAAAAAATTCTAAGCAAAACTACTTTTTAAATTAACGTTTTCGTTCTTTTTCTTTTCATCGCTTTTCTTGGTTTTTGCTAAACGCACACCAAGCCCGCGATAGTTATCATTTTCGTCACTAACTTTTCTATAAAATCATAAAAATCAATTTCAAACTCTTTTCGATAAAATAATAGCGCGTTCCTAAGAAGTAGAAATAATCGATACGACCTTGGAAAAATACGACCTTGATATTTCAAAAGAAATATCCTATACTACTATCGATAAGGTCCACTTGCCTTTATTGATTTTAGTCCGGATAATTACATAAACCCAAAAGCTTTCTCTCTAAAGCACTTTTTAAAAACTCTCTTTTAAAAACACTAAAAAATTTGTTGCAACACCTCTTTGGTTGTTGCAACTAGCTCAAGGTAAAAGAAGTTTTAAAACGCTCTTAAAGAATTGTTGCAACTACTCAAAAAATTGTTGCAACAATATTTTCAAAAAGCTTTCAATTTTAATTTCAACATAAAGTCCTTTTTCAATCTTTTCTACTTAGCTTTTGGCGACGCGGCCAAAGAGTAATCTTCGATATTTCGAAAGAGGAAAAGGCCGTTACTTCTATCTTTCGATAGGATAACGGGTAATTCTTCGAAGTAGGATTACTCGCGGGACTCTTCGAAAACGCCGCCGAATTCTAATAAAAGAAGAAAGCAAGGCTTCACACATTTTTCAAAAAAACTAATTTTAACGTATCAAGTTTTTGGCGCCGTTGCCGGGGATTTGTGTCGTTATTTTGAAATAGGAAACGCTATTAATTTTATCTTATATTTCATCTCTTTTTCTATCTAAAAAACCAAAAAAAAATATACTATCTAAGTAAAGAAAAATCAAATCAAAAAAAAAAAATTATATACTTATATTTTTCAATTTTCCTTTTTTACATATATTTTCGAATACAGCTACATATATTTTCATATAAAAGCCCCACAAAAATCAAACCCCAAAAAAATATATATTTATATATTTTACTTAAGTAAAGAAAAACCCAAAAAATATATTATTCTCTTTTACTTTCTTTCCTTTCTTTTTCATCTTTGTAAAAATATTTCTAAAACAAAAACATCAAAAAAAAAAATCTATAAAAGAAAAAAAAAAACTCTTCAAAAAATTAATTAAAAAAATAGTGTATGACCCGAGGCGAATCTTCAGATAATCCAATATTACCTTTTGATCCCGAAATCGAGCGCACGCTTCACGAGCGCCGCCGATCTCATAATCAAAATCTACAAATAGATCCCGAAGAATCCGTCGGCGATATACATATAGGCGTGATGGGCGATCCTAATCTAAATGCGGCCCCACAACGGACCATGGCCTATTATGCTAGGCCAAATTTAGAGGATACAGGATCGAGCGTCACCCGCCCCGCGGTAGCTAATAATAATTTCGAAATCAAATCCAGTATAATCCAAATGGTACAACAGTCGATTCAGTTCGACGGTTTGCCAGATGAGGACCCAAACCAACACCTTAATAATTTTTTGGAAATTTGCGACACCTTCAAGATTAATGGCGTCAGCGATGACGCCATTCGCTTGCGCTTATTTCCCTTTTCCCTGCGGACAAAGGCGAAATCGTGGTTGACTTCTCTTCCGAGAGGGTCCATAACCACGTGGGCCGAATTGACGGAGAATTTTCTAACTAAATATTTTCCTCCGTCAAAAACCGCTAAATTACGCACCGATATCGCATCCTTCATTCAATTCGATTCCAAGTCTCTATACGAGACTTGGGAACTTTTTAAAGAATATTTGCGTAGGTGTCCTCATCACGCGCTACCAACTTGGCTTCAGGTACAATATAACGGCTTGAATTTCTCAACGAGACAGATGATCGACGCAGCCGCCGGGGGAACGTTAAACAACAAAACCCCGGAGGCCGCTCAAGCTCTGATCGAAGAAATAGCCATGAACGCGTACCAATGGAACGTGCCAAGGTCACGTCCTCCTAAACCGGCTGGTATTTTCGAAGTGGATGCCACTACTCACTTAGCCTCGCAGGTAGAGCGGCTAAGTAAGCAAGTGGCGGAGATGACTGCTTCCTCCTCCACTCCCGCTTGGGCTAATAATCCTAATAATAATAATAATAATAATTTTAATAATTCAAATAATAATAATAATAATTTTAATAATCTTAATAATAATAATCTTAATAATAATATTAATAATAACAATAATTTAAGCGAGGAATCGGTGGATTACGTGGGCAATCAAGTGCGGGCGCCCTTCAACCCATATAGTAATAACTATAACCCGGGTTGGAGGAGCCACCCGAACTTCTCCTGGAGTAACCCTAATAATGCGCAACGCCCTCCACCTGCGATCCCGCAAGGATTTCCGCATGGATATCCCCAAGGATTTCAGCAGGGTTTTGCGCCTCCTCCTCCAAAACCTTCTCCGCTCGAGGAGATTTTTGCAAAATACATGGATTCCAACGACGCAAATATCCGGAATATACCCGGATCGCTAAAAAATTTAGAAATGCAGGTTGGCCAGCTTGCAAAAATGGTCTCCGAGCGGCCACTTGGAGCACTACCTGGGAACTCGGAGCAGAACCCGCGTGAAAATGCCCACGCCATTACCTTACGCAGCGGCAAGGAGGTCGACTCCCCATTGCGGGTTGAGCATCAGGTAACTGTTTCGCCTCCGACCCCTGCACCCTCGTCTTTTATTTTAGTAGATACGGAAAAAATATTAGCGCCGGGCGTCTCGAGCCCGCAAATTCCGTACCCCGCAAATCTTAATAAAGAGAAGGAGGACGAACATTACAAAAAGTTTTACAAATTTTTAAACAAATTCAAATTAACGTCCCCTTCTGCGAGGCACTCTCTCAGATGCCGAAATATGCGAAATACCTTAAGGAGCTCCTTTCTAATAAAAAGAAGCTCGAGGGTATTTCGCGTGTTTCCTTAAATGCGGAATGCTCGGCGGTCCTACTTAATAAATTGCCGCCAAAACTAAACGACCCGGGAAGGTTTTCCATCCCGTGCCTATTCGGCAATTTATTAATAAAGTACGCCCTAGCGGACCTGAGAGCGAGCATCAATTTGATGCCCTTCTCCCTCTTTAAAAAACTAGATTTGGGTGTTCCCACCCCAACAAAAATGAGCATCCAACTCGCGGATCGCTCGATAAAATATCCTATCGGGGTAGTGGAGGACGTTCTGGTCAAGGTTGACAAGTTTATCTTCCCGGTAGACTTCGTCATCCTCGACATTGAGGAGGACGCCGAGGTACCAATTATCCTCGGTCGCCCTTTCCTCGCGACCTCCCGCGCATTAATTGATGTGAGTAACGGTCGCCTCCTCCTTCGGGTAGGGGACGACGAAGTTACCCTTCTTATTAATCCCTCGATGCGAAATTCTTTATCGAACGATGATTCTTGCTTTCACTTAGAATCCGCGTTCGAGGATGAGTGTTCTTCGCTTTATGAATTACTCGCTTTAAATTTAGACGAACCGGATTTGGCGGACCTCGCCCCTTTGGAAGAGCTACCGCCAGATTCGCCTTTCGAATCTTTTAATTCTAAAAGTTTAAAAATAACAACTTCTTACGAAGAACCCCCGGTCTTGGAGCTTAAGCCACTCCCCGACCATTTAAAATACGCTTTTCTCGCCGCGGACTTAAAACTCCCGGTTATTATTTCATCTTCTTTATCTGATTCGGAAACCTCCGAATTAGTTAAAGTTTTGTCCACGCATCGCCATGCAATTGCATGGCAGATTTCCGATATTAGGGGGATAAATCCCTCTTTTTGCACGCACAAAATCTTCTTAGAAGATAATTCCCGCAAAACCATCCAGCCTCAGCGACGACTTAACCCGAATATGCGGGAGGTCGTTAAGGCTGAAGTAATAAAATTAATGGATGCGGGGATTATCTACCCAATATCCGACAGCACGTGGGTTAGTCCCATTCATGTCGTGCCTAAAAAGGGCGGTATAACGGTAGTGGCAAATGAACATAACGAATTAATTCCAACTCGTACTGTTACGGGTTGGAGGGTGTGCATCGATTACCGAAAATTAAATGATGCCACCCGCAAAGACCACTTTCCGTTACCGTTTATCGATCAAATTTTGGAGCGACTATCGGGTCATCCTTATTATTGTTTTCTCGATGGTCTATCGGGATTTTTACAAATTCCTATCTCCCCCGAAGACCAGGAGAAAACAACCTTTATGTGCCCCTTCGGTACCTTCGCGTACCGAAGGATGCCATTCGGCCTCTGCAACGCGCCAGCTACATTTCAACGATGTATGATGGCGATCTTTGGAGAGCTCGTAGAGGATATTATGGAAGTCTTTATGGATGACTTCTCGGTTTTTGGAAGCTCCTTCCAAAACTGCCTCCAAAATTTAGATCGAGTCCTCTAACGATGCGAAGACACGAACCTGGTTTTAAACTGGGAAAAGTGTAATTTTATGGTTCGAGAAGGCTTAGTTCTCGGCCACAAAATTTCTGAAAGAGGGATGGAGGTCGACAAGGCCAAGGTCGAAATAATTGAAAAACTCCCCGCGCCCTCAAGTATAAAATCAATCCGTAGTTTTCTTGGCCACGCGGGTTTCTATAGGCAGTTTATTCAAAACTTTTCCAAAATAACAAAACCGCTAACCCACCTCCTGGAGAAGGAATCTCCATTTATTTTTGATAACGCGTGCGTAGAGGCATTCAATGCCATAAAAAATAAACTTATCCATTCTCCCATTCTGGTGGCGCCCGATTGGACACTTCCGTTTGAGATTATGTGCGACGCGAGTGATATAGCAGTAGGGGCCGTATTAGGTCAACGCGTTAATAAATATTTTCATCCTATCTACTACGCGTCCCGCACGCTCACGGCCGCACAGGCTAATTATACGACAACGGAAAAGGAACTCCTTGCCGTCGTCTTCGCCATAGATAAGTTTAGGCCCTACGTCACGCTTTCAAAAATTATTATATTTACCGACCACTCCGCCCTAAAATATTTATTAGAAAAAATGGGCGCTAAGCCCCGCCTTCTTCGATGGATCCTCCTATTACAAGAATTTGATTTAGAGATCCGCGATAAGAAGGGGGCCGAAAATTTAGCGGCCGACCACCTTTCTCGTTTAGAGCACCCAATCGCGGAAGCGCTCTTCGAACCGGAAATCGATGATCGATTTCCCGAGGAGCGTCTTTTAGCTTTAAATAATTTAAAAACTTCTCCCTCGCCTTGGTTCGCAGACTACGCCAACTATTTAGTTGTGCGGGTGCTCCCGAAAGACGTTTCAAAACATCAAAAGAAGAAATTCTTTTCTGATTTGAAAAATTACTTTTGGGAGGACCCTTTCTTATTTCGCGTCTGCGCGGACCAAATCGTGCGGAGATGCGTTTCGAACGAGGAGGGTGCGCAAATTTTGCGGCACTGCCACGAAGGGCCGGCCGGGGGGCATTATCAAGCCAACCGGACCGCGCAGAAGGCGCTGGAGGCGGGCTTTTATTGGCCCGCTCTCTTCAAAGACGCTCACACTTTTGTGAGCGCATGCGATAGCTGCCAACGGTCGGGTAACATCTCTCGTCGCGACGAGATGCCCCAAAATTTTTATTTAGAATGCGAGATTTTCGATTTATGGGGCATAGATTTCATAGGCCCCCTACCTCCTTCATATACAAATCGCTACATTTTAGTGGCGGTCGACTACGTATCTAGGTGGGCGGAAGCGCAAGCTCTCCCCACCAACGATGCGAGAGTCGTCGTCAACTTTCTTAAAAAATTATTTTCTCGCTTCGGTACGCCCCGTGCGATAGTTAGTGATAGGGGTACGTACTTTTGCAACGCCTAGTTTGCAAAAATATTAACCAAATATGGCGTCACGCATAAGCTCGCCACCGCCTATCACCCCCAAACGAGCGGCCAAGTGGAGGTAGTAAATCGGGAAATCAAACGCATATTAGAAAAAACCGTTTCAACTAATAGGAAGGATTGGGCACTTAAATTAGACGACGCGCTATGGGCATATCGTACGGCGTACAAGACCGCAATCGGTTGTACGCCTTATCGATTAGTCTACGGCAAGGCGTGCCATTTGCCCGTAGAATTAGAGCACCGCGCTTTTTGGGCGTTAAAACTCTTAAATCTCGATCATAATTTAACCGCCGAAAACCGGAAATTCCAATTAAACGAACTCGATGAATGGCGTGCGAACGCTTACGAGAGTAATAAATTTTATAAGGAACGCTCGAAATTTTACCACGACCGCAAAATTAAATTTCCAAAATCATTTGCGCCGGGCGATCTCGTCCTCCTTTATAACTCACGTCTTCGTCTTTTTCCGGGGAAACTAAAATCCCGTTGGTCCGGCCCCTTTCAAGTGAAAGAGGTTTGGCCATACGGGACCGTCCTTATCACCCACCCGGAAAAAGGCGACTTAAAAGTTAACGGTCACCGACTAAAACTCTACCACGCGGGGGATCAACTGGGAGGGAAGTTAAATTCCATACCCCCCCCACCTCTAAAAAGATCGTACCCCGCCAACGAGTCAAGCTACGAGACGGTAAACAAAGCGCTCGTGGGAGGCACCCCCATATTTATCCAATTACGCTCCTTTTTTATAAAACCAAAAAAAAAAAAATGATGAAATAAATTTTCATTTCAAACAAATAAAAACTTAAACAAAAATAATAATAATAAATAATAATAATAAATAATAAATAAAAAAAACAAAACAAAAAAATAATAATAATAATAATAATAAAATTAATAATTATGCATATTTTAAATTATCATTCCTTTTCAAAAAAGAAACATAAAACAAAATAAAATAATGCAAAAACTTTAAAACAAAAATCAAAAAGAATTTTGAGAATTTTAAGATAAGACAATAGGAAGTTTCTCAAAGTAGGATTACTCGACAGACCCGAGAGGGGATTTTTGTCGATATTTCGAAACGAGAAAACCCCGTTGCTTTTACCTTTTTATTTCTCTTCTTTCTTCCTTGGTTTTTATCTTAAAGCCTTTTCTTTATTTTACCTTATTTTATCTTTCTTAAAATTTAGATATATTTTAAAACATGCATATTTTAAAATTAAAAAAAAAAAATACATATAATATAAATAATAACATAAAAAGATGATAAAAATTTATTTTTATCATACCAAAAAATATATGTTTTTTTTTACTTCTTGTATTCGTGTTTTGTACATTTCGAAAAACTAAAACAACCAAAAAAAAAATTGTATATATTCGTGGAGTTCCTTTGTAACTATCCTTGTATATATTTTTTTCTCTATTTTGTAATTAAAATCTTCATCTTTCCTTTTTTGTAAATATTTTCGTTCCTCACACTTACCTTCAACATTGAGGACAATGTTGGTTTTAAGTATGGGGGCGTGTTTTCCCTCCTTTTGTAATTATTTTTGCCCCTCCCATATTAGAAAAAATCCAAAAAAATCTTTAATTAACTTAGAAAAAAATTAAAAAACACACAAAAACAAATTTTTTTTTTTTATAAATGTTTTATGTTTATGTCTTTTATTTGTATATAAAAATCCTTATTTATAATAATAAATCAAAATCCAAAAAAATGATGAAAAATGTACTTAAAAATTTGTTATAACAAAATTCATTTTGTCATAACACCAAAAATGTTTTTCCTTCTCTCTTTCCTTTTCTTTTCCCTTTTTTCTATTAATGTACATATTTTTAACAAAATTAAAAAAATCAAAAAAATATATGATGAAAAAAATTTTCTTAAAAAAAAAAAAAAATCATAAATATTTTGTATATAACTTTTCTTAATTTTCTTCTTCCTCTTTTTTGTATTTATATATGTATTTTGTTATGAAAAATCAAAAATAAAAAAATATATCATATCTTAAAAAAAACTTCAAAAAATTGCTGAAAAACTTATCAAAAATCCAAAAATAAAATAAAACCCCTACTTAGCTTTTTGTTATTTCCAAGGCTAGATTAGTTTTATCTTTAAGCGTTTTTCATTATTTATGATTTGCTAAATCAATTTTATTCATTTCATAGTTTGAAAAATTTAAATCGAGGAATTTTTAGTAGTAAAGAAAATCTTGCGATCTTAATTTAATTTGAGAACAGAATTTTTAGCACTACCTCGGGTTTACCCTAAATAGATTCCTTTTTGTATTATATTGGCAAACCATCTTTAGATTCAATTATTCTAACTCTAAACTTGTGAAACTTTAGGAATGTTTTTAATCTACTAAACTTGCTCTCAAAAATCTTTTTTTATTAATCTAGAATTTCTCTTGAAACCCCCCTTATAAACACCCTTTAGCTTGGCATAAAAATAATAAAAGTAGGAGTTTTAAAAGAAATCCTGTGTCAATGGGAATAAAGAGATTCCGTAAACACAGGCACCCAATATTGTTAAAAGAAATCCCGTGTCAATGGGAATAAAAAATTAATAATTCCGTAAACACGGGCATTGGGTTAAGTTGAGAAATGATTTCAATTCTCCCGCGTAAACCAACGCTGGGAATCAAAGCAAAGGCCACCAAAAAGGTGGGGTGGGAGGATAAAATCCGTCACCCCTAAATCCAAGCACTCTTCTTTTTGCCAAAGCTACCTTTTTTCCCCTACCCCTTAGCCAATAAAATTGTACCTAGATTTTAATTTAAAAAAGTTTGAGAGAGCATAATTAGTAGGCTTTATTTATTCTTACAAACTTTCTTAAAAAAGGTTATAGTTTTATATAATTCTATTCTAATTAAAAGGTACCAAAGACTGCAATAATCGACGCTATTTAGATAACTTTAGAAGTCTCGCTAAAAATTTTTCGCTCTTTTTAAATTACTATCATAGTTTTGGACTTACCTCTTTAAATACCCTAAATTTATTTCGATCTTACTTTTGATTTAATAAAAACTTTAGTAAATTAGAAATTTTATTAAACGTCTTATAGGTATCCCTTACTTTTGCTCTGGAATAGCAAAAGCTTAAGTATGGGGGTGTTTGATGAATAGTAAATATACGCATTTTTCTTTATAATTTTTAGTATAATTTTAATTAGATTTCTAAATAATATATGTAAATTAATGAATAAAATGTTTGTTTTTGTTATTTTTGTTTTTAACTTAGTTTTATTTTAATTTTGTAAAGTTTTTGTAATTTTGTTAAGTCACGCCCTTGGTCACGCCCGTGTCCAAGGGCGTGTTCACTAATCCCTAACATTTTCTTTTCCCTGTTCTTTTTCCAACTCAAACATCAAGTCACGCCCTCGGTCACGCCCGTGACCGAGGCCGTGTACCTCGGTCACGCCCGTGACCGAGGCCGTGTACATCAGTCACGCCCGTGTTGAATGACCAAGCCCAGATTCGAGCCAAGATGTCAATGTCACGCCCAATGTCACGGCCATGATCGGGTCACGCCCGTGACCGAGGCCGTGACTCAGCAAATTCTTCCAGAAGAACAAGGACACGCAAGGTGTCACGCCCAGCACACTGCCGACATCGAACACGCCCGTGTTACTTGGAACACGCCCGTGTACTTCCGAAGTCGCCGGTCAAGCCTTCCAGATGCCTGCCTGGATCCAGCTGTTCTGGCTATTCGCACCCCAAGCCGTGTCACGCCCTCAGACACGCCCGTGTCCGAGGGCGTGTAATCCTAAAATTTTTTCTATAAATAGCCAGTTTCAGCTGAGTCCAAGGGTTCAAAATTTTGGGAGCTTCTCTTAAGGTTTTGTTCCATTTTGCTAATTTTTGGTGTTTTGTAATTTTTGTAATTTTGCACTTTCTCTCTCTAGTTTTGTAACCCCTTTTTTGATGGAAATAAATTAAGCTTGTAATTATTATCTCTCTTTGTTTTAGTGTGTGTGTGTTCTCTTTTTGTTCTTTTTATTTTTATTTTTAGTTTTATGTAATTTTGTAATTTTTGTTAAGTTGTCATTTTAATTTGTGTGTGTGTGTGTATGAGTGTAATTTTCTTATTTTTAGCTTTGTTGTAATTTTTAGATGATTTCATATTAGTGTGTGTGAGTGTAGGAGTTTAAATAGTTTTTGTTGTTTTGTTTTGATTTGGTGTTTTTACTTTCTTTTTGCTTTTTTTGTAAGTGTGTGTGTGTGTATGAGAGTAGATTTTCTTTTCTTTTTAACTTAGTTTCATTATTGTTGTGTGTGTGAGTGTATGAGTTTAGATTTGTTTTATTTTAATTAGATTTCATTAACGTAGAGTGGGTGTGTGTATGAGTATAAAGTTTGCGCCTTTTTTGTAATCGAATAGTTTCCATTTCCGTCACGCATTTATTTCCCGCCTATCCGTTTGGATAGGACTTGCTCACGCATTTATTTCCCGCCTATCCGTTTGGATAGGACTTGCTCACGCATTTATTTCCCGCCTATCCGTTTGGATAGGACTTGCTCACACATTTATTTCCCCTCTACCTATTTGGGTAGGGATCACATTTCTTTAATTTCTGCAATTTACAGCTTTCATTTTAATTCTGTAGAGTGTGTGCGTTTTCAATTAGTGCGTCTTTTATTTTTTATATATTTGCTTTTTGCTTAATTCCGCTACCCGCTCAATCGCTTATTATCGCCGTAGTTATCATTATCGTTTTATAAAACCCTAAAAAATTCTAAGCAAAACTACTTTTTAAATTAACGTTTTCGTTCTTTTTCTTTTCATCGCTTTTCTTGGTTTTTGCTAAACGCACACCAAGCCCACGATAGTTATCATTTTCGTCACTAACTTTTCTATAAAATCATAAAAATCAATTTCAAACTCTTTTCGATAAAATAATAGCGCGTTCCTAAGAAGTAGAAATAATCGATACGACCTTGGAAAAATACGACCTTGATATTTCAAAAGAAATATCCTATACTACTATCGATAAGGTCCACTTGCCTTTATTGATTTTAGTCCGGATAATTACATAAACCCAAAAGCTTTCTCTCTAAAGCACTTTTTAAAAACTCTCTTTTAAAAACACTAAAAAATTTGTTGCAACACCTCTTTGGTTGTTGCAACTAGCTCAAGGTAAAAGAAGTTTTAAAACGCTCTTAAAGAATTGTTGCAACTACTCAAAAAATTGTTGCAACAATATTTTCAAAAAGCTTTCAATTTTAATTTCAACATAAAGCCCTTTTTCAATCTTTTCTACTTAGCTTTTGGCGACGCGACCAAAGAGTAATCTTCGATATTTCGAAAGAGGAAAAGGCCGTTACTTCTATCTTTCGATAGGATAACGGGTAATTCTTCGAAGTAGGATTACTCGCGGGACTCTTCGAAAACGCCGCCGAATTCTAATAAAAGAAGAAAGCAAGGCTTCACACCTTTTTCAAAAAAACTAATTTTAACGTATCATGTGTATGTGTGTTTATATGTGTGTGTTGTTGTGTGATTATATGTGTGTTTATATATGTGTGTTGTTGTGTGCTTATATGCGTGTATATGTGTGTTTATATGTGTGTGTATGTTGTTGTGTGTGTATGTGTGTTTATATGTGTGTGTGTGTGTTCTTTTTATGTGTGTGTATGTGTGTTTATATGTGTGTGTGTTGTTGTGTGCTTATATGTGTGTATATGCGTGTTTATATGTGTGTGTATGTTGTTGTGTGTGTATGTGTGTTTATGTGTGTATGTGTGTTGTTGTGTGTGTTGTGTGCTTATATGTGTGTGTTTGTATATGTATGTTGTTGTGTGTATGATGGGGAAAACAAAAGATGGAGGAGTGTCCGCTACAGCTTGCAAGTTTCCTAACATTTGAATTTATGCATTTCTTGTTTATGTTGCTATCTTCAATAACAGGGTAAACGCCTTCTAGATATTATTTTGGTTCAAGTACTTACTACCAGAATTATGGACTTCACGGTAGATCCGATTCAATCTGAGGTTGAAATCAGTAATGAACTACAATCAGGTGATGTAGATTCCCGTATTAAAGAACCTTATGTTGGAATGGAATTTAATAGCATCGAGGATGCGTATTCTTTTTATAATTGCTATGCACTCCATTCCGGATTTGGCACTAGAAAATCTACAAGTAGTAAGTCGCATGTCTCAAGGGAAATTATATCGAAGAAGTTTGAATATGATAAGACAGGGTTTAAATCAACATCTACTATTGTTAATCCTCTTGTTAAGCATCAACGTGAAACAAGAGTTGGCTGCAAAGCAAAAATTGACATTCGCAAAAATAAAGGAGGGCTTTGGGTTGTATATGTGTTTGTTAAAGATCATAACCATGAGCTAGATACTCCAAGGCGTGCGAAACTGTTGGATCGGTAGGCGCCCTTAGAGGGGGGTGGGGGTGAATAAGGGTTTTACAAACTTATATTATATTTTGAAATACTTGCTTATGATAAGAGATCAAAATAGTGATTTTGAATAAAGATCTAAATTGTTTTATAATAAAGGAGAGGATAATAACAATTTAGAGAAATGAAGAACAAATCAATTTTATTACACAAAGAGAGACATGATTATTATTAATAAAATTGATTACAAAATTTTGATTTCAATGACGCTAGAAATCAAAGCGAAATATGAAAAACTCTTTTTGTTTTCTATACCGACTCGTATCCCCACGAACTGGTTGGCTTTAGCCGATCCTCCCCGGATTTGGCCTCAAGCCGCTCTAGCCAACCCTTCCCCGGATATGACCTCGAGCACCCCCTAGACCTACACCCGAGACCTAGTCGCCAACACGAGGCGAATTTCTGCCCTAAGTCCTACCCAGACCTAGTCGCCAACACGAGGCGAGTTCACTAAACGATTATAAGAAAAGATGTGAAATAAATAAACAACTATATAAGAACTCCCTATATGGATCTCTTGGAGAAGTAAATGAAGACCAGCAGAGTATGATCGTAGTCGATGCGGTCTTTCATCACGATGATGACGCGTGTTGAAATCTTCTCCACGAATCTCATTAAGCCTTCATGGATTTGTGGGAGTATCTCTCTGAACCTTCCCTCTATGTTGTGGCACGAAGCTCTGGAATTTTGGATCTCAAGAGGATGATGAAGACGGAGCCAATGGGTCCTTTTTATAGCCTTAGCGCTAGCGCCTGCGCTAGTGCTACCGCCGGCGTTATCCCATTTTAGGACATATTCTGTGCGGCTGAATCTTTAATCTGAGGAAACATTTCTCCCTTGCCTTCTGTGCTCCGCGCTACCGCTTGCGCTATCGGATGCCGCCAGGCGCTAGCTCCTTCTATATGTGCTCCCGGAATTGCGTTATTCATCGCTAGCGCCGAGCGCTAGGTACTACCGCCCGCGCTAGTGGGAGTATTGGATTTGATGGCTCAAATTTGGGGGCAACCTTCTTATGTAATCCTTGAGTCATATGGACTTTGTTTTCCTGCACACTTAAACACACAAGATCAAATACACATAGGATTTGTTATTCTCAAAACTAGGAGATGCGGAAGATCTCAAAACTAGGAGATGCGGAAGACCATGTTCCAACAAACTCCCACCTTTTGATAATAACAAATTCATTAATGATAAATCAGAGCATTAATATATAAGCATGATGAAACTTACTTGTGTGTGTGTGAGTGATGACTTAGGATAATTATTGATTTTAGCATTTAGAATTGCTCCCCCTAAATACATGCTCCCCTAAGTGAATGCTCCCCTAATATGTAAGCTATCATTTTAATTAATCATGTTAATTTTCTTTTTTTGATAGCAGATTATATTTATCATGTTAGTTCTCCCCCTTTTATTATTAGCAAAAGTGGGTAAGGAGACACCACTTAAAAGTTGATAGTAAGATAAAGGCATGATCGAGCTTTGTAGAGAGAATGAAATGATAAGGAGTTTTAGAATAATTTTTATAAAGATAGATCAGAGTTTTTTGCTTAAAGATGAACAATGTTAGTTTTCTCCTTTATATAAGAGTTTTAAGCATAAAAAAGTAATGATTTCCAAATAACCAATCTACCCAGACAATATATCTACACCCTAGCCCCGTACTAAGTGACGGATGGGCATGAGGAGCTGCAAACATGCCGTAGGTTGGGGTGTTAGTCCCATATGCAAACACTAGACACAACTCAACCTAGCACTCTTTCCCCAGTGCCTCGCAAGGCCCCACTGGAACCCTCCCCGGTTAAGGACAAGACATGACTAGAGATAAAGGTTATTTAATGTCTACAACCCTACGCCCCCGCTATGGCGAGAAATGAAGTCATGGATAATAATTATTGGAAACATTTAAGCGTTTTAAATCTAGTGACGTAGCCTCTGGATTTATATTTTTATTTGAATTTTTTAAACAAACAACTCACGTAGCTATTTAGAAATCCATTAATGAATCAGAGTTTTAGCATTGCAATATTTAGAATAACCAATATAAATTCTACCAAGTCTACCATTTGTTGAAAAAGGAATTTTGGTATTTAAGACTTTGATATAAGCATGAAAATGCAAGGTAAAACAATTATATGGTTATGATGCGGAAGACTTATCGAAATACAAGAAACATCTTATTGTAATCAATGATGATCCATAAAAAGATATATGACTTAAATTTCATAAAGAAGATGTTTTTGTAAATCATTGTTTAATTAAAATCTTTAAGTTTAACAATAAAGTTATCAAAAAGAGATTACTACAATGTTATTTTAATTTCAAAAACATACCAAACATTGTAGAAAGCATGCTAGGTTATCTAGTGCATTTCATAAATAAAGAGTTGTATAGAATTTGCATTAGGATCCAATACTCATGAGAAGAAGTGTTATGGAAGTTAATGATGTGCACATAAGTGTATTTTGAATAGAGTAAACAATTTTTTTAATCAAAAATACAAGAAATATGTAAAGTAAAGAGCACAATAAAACACAAATAGTTTTACTTCCACAAACTTCAATGCACAAAAATGTACAACTACCATGGTGTTTTGCACACACAATGCTCATTAAGACTTATCAGGGTGCAAAGTAGTGTTTGGGGGATCACATATTTTATTTTATTTTAATATTGAAACTAATGATCCGGTGTACTTAAGAGTAAGTGGTTTTTATTTTGAAAGATTGCACAAGATACTTTACTATTCTTTCCAAGGTGCTCAACCTCACAACGCTTATTAAGACTTATTAGGAGGTTCAAGTAGTGCTTGGTGGAGTTATCTTTGTCACTTTATTTTATGATTTTTTGTTTTGTATAAAGTTCTCCGAATACACTTGTTTTGCAAACCAATATAATTTATGAAAACATAACCACTTTTCTTAACTTTTAAAAGTGCAAATAAAGGTAGTGTAGGTAAGATACTTGTGCAATTTTAATTCATTGTACTATTACAAAACATACACAAGCATTCTTAGATTAAACACATATGTAGACAATGCCAAAATAAGTGAGTGAATAAATATCATTATCAAACATAAAACATTTACTCATACTTAGAGGCATGCTAAGCTTGGTTCTACACAACTTTTTCAATATAATTGATGCACATATTAATAGATATATCAAGGCATGATGAAAACAATGTTTAAAGTAGTTTGAAAAGATAGATTGCAACATTATAGAGGTTCTAAATAATAGATTAAATCATACTTGATTTTCACAGGAAAATCCATACAGTTTTTTTTGATAGTTTTAATGTTTTATATTTTTGTATTTGATTTTTGCATAACAAAAATAGACTTTAAACAAATGACAAAGAACAAAAAAGCAAAACATATTTTTTGTAATTTGGCTTTTGTATTTGATTTTTCAAAAATGAAATATAATCATAAGTGCAAAAATAAATAGTACATATAGATTAATATAGTTTTAAGAATTTTTCAAAATTTAAAAAATACAGCAAAACGAATAAGTGCGCTAGCGCTAGCGCGGGAAACAGTACACGATTTTTTATGATTTTGAAACTTTTAATTATTGATCTTGATTAAGTGTCCCAATAGTAGTTTCATGCTGAAATTTCAGAATTTTAGGAGATGTTTTAGATGGTTAAGAGTTACAAAATTTCATTTGTGAATGTGTTTTAACTTGAAATATCTAGGACACCTAACTTAAGTCGTAATACTCGAAATTTTGCATAACCAAGTAGTACATACAGTGGAGAATAAATTTAGGCATCTTATAGAATTTTTGGTTTTTAAAAAATCAGAAAGGTGCGATATCGCCTGCGCTAGCGATAACGCTGGCGCTATCGATCCTTTAGTTAAATCCCCTTTACTTTTTCATGCCAGCCATTTCCATTGAAACTCTCCCGAAAAACCCTAGAAGACGACCCACCCACGCATAGATCTGAGGTAAAACTTCATCTTTTCTTATGATTTTTGTTTTAAACCTTGATTTTGATGTTAGAGATGAAGATATTTGAGGTTTTTAGGTGGTTTTAGAAACTAGATCTACAATGCTTGATTCTTTAATTTTTGAAGAGAGGAACTAGAACAAATCTTCTTTATTTTTATGATTCTTGTTCTATATAGTTGGTTTGATGAAGATTTATGATCCCTTTTTAAGAAAAACTATTGATTTTAAAAAATCTTCAAGATTTTTGTTTTACATTTTTATGAGGATTTTAGTTTTGATTTTGGTTTAGATTATGTGGGTTTCTTGGATCTAGCAAGTTAGGATTTGAAAATCTTTTATTTTAAAGAGTTTTTTTACCATTTTAGATTAGAGGACTAGTGCCGACGCTACAGTAGGCGCTAGTGATAGCGCTAGCGATAGTGATTGTTGCTTAGTTTTGATTCTTCTTATAATGTGCCAGATGGCACCTGGATCAAAAGGAAAGAAAAGTGCAGAGCTGGCCGTGGAGGCTGTAGTAGTAGGTGTTCCATATGTCATGGAGTTTGACATGCCTCGTCACCACCATATCATGCAGCTATTTGCTGCCTCCGAGGTGTTGAATTTATTTATTTCTGATGGGTTTCCTTCAGAGTTAGTACGAGATTTCTATACGCACTTGGAGAACCCATCGCAGATAGAGCTGGATGGAGGAGTGCGGTCTTTGGTGCAAGGACATGTGGTGACAATTACTCATGACCAACTAAGGGTCGTGTTTGGATTGACCCATCATCCAAATCGTTTGGAAATTGTTGAGAAGTTTAGAGTAGATAGAGATTGGACTCAAGTGAACATGGTGCTGCATAATAGGGAATGCAGGAGTCTGATCTCCTCTGTGTCGTCACTCACAGTAGACGCCTTGGTCGTTCAAGATGTACTACGTCACACAATCATGCTGAAGTTGGGTGTTACAGCAAAAGTCACAGCAAAACTAAGTTATGTCACCTATTTCATTTTAGAGGAGGAAAAATTTGATGTGGCAGATTTGTTACTTTCCTTGATTCGCTATTCATACAAGTTGTGGAATCCTTCCCGCCAGAGATATAACAACTTGCCCCTGGGTGGCATCATACAACGGGTTATTCAGGTGATATACCCTTCTATTGAAATAGGTTTTTTACTTGATAGACTGCTTTCCTCCTATCTATAGTACCTCACATTTGCGAGCTACATCCCTCCCGGAAGAGCCATCGACGTCTGCTCGACCACCACTCCGGCGAGGAGCGTCATCTCGAGGGGCTCGAGATGATTCATTTGAATCTTTTCGAGAGGAAATTGGAGAGCGGATGACAAGAGTGGAGAAAGATGTTTCTAGTATAAAGAAGATGGTGAAGTTCATGATCAAGGCATTAAAACTAAAACCTTCTACACCAGAGCGAAGGGAGTGGGATAGCCCAGTACAGGATCCACCGCGTCATTCTATTCAGAGGACTCGCAGAAGACAATCCCCAAGTCCTAGTGTGGAGGAGATAGATGAGGAAGAGTAGTGGAATAGGAAGGACCTGAGGGGAACAAGTTTTCAGTTTTGTAATAATACAGAAATTTGAACACATGTTTTTGGATGCTGCTTGCTAGCGCTAGCGCTATCTGCAATGTTTAATTTTGTTGTTTTTGGATGTTTGACTGTTTTTATCTGATCCTTCTTTGGTAGTTTTTAAAGGTTTTGTTTTACGTTTTATTTATAAAATTTGAAGTCATGAAGTGGAGATGTTTAGGCAATTTTAGGATTATATGTAGTATATTTTTGAAATCCTATGGTTAGAGATTTTAATACCACATAGAAAATTTTGAATTCAATTGTCGATAAATGATGCATATATATATATATGTAATGAATATAAGAATAATAGATTGGTCACCTAAAATAAAATATGATTTTGAATTTTGATTAATTTGATTTATAAACTCATTAAGTTTAAGAGATAAGATCATATTTCCTATAAAATATAAGATGACCATAACATGATAGCTTAAAAAAAAATAAGAAAACAAGAAATTAAAGCATATCATGAAGTAGAATAATTGATATTTTATTTTTTGTTGATTTCTACTTCATGCGTTTGGTGATACCTAATGAATAAGAGATTTAGGTATCCAAAGGGGACCAAGTGTGGTGGTTCCTTTGGGTACCCAAATATAACGTGTAGGTTTGTGGGTAGATATTGATGAATGGGTCCTTTCATGTGAAGTTAATGTTTCAGTTTTAGTTTTGGGCCTCCATTCAAATTTTGGTTTGGTGTTATTCTTATATGTGAAATTTCCATTGTGATAATCTTTATATTGATGATTATTGAAAGTATTTTTCATAGGAAAATTGTGAACATTCAATTTTATGTTGGGAGAAGATTGATGTTGTAAGTGATAATGATGATAGTATTTTGGAATTTCATTTTTAATCTTTTGAAGTTTTTTATTTCCATGATTTGGTTTATTCATATTTTGAGAAATCATATTCAACTTGCTTTTGGAGTGTGCTTGATATTGAGAATTTTTCTTTACGATTTCCTTAAGCAAGTTAATTTTAGTTTCTAATTCATTGTTCTTAAGTTTCAAATTATGTCTAGTTTTATTATACGCAATTGTGCTATTTTTAAGAGTAGAAACAATTGAATCAATATGGTTTTGATATTCATTTTTGTATTCCTCAAAAGTTTCATCCATCTCTTCAATTTCAATTTTATAACTTTTGCATGTAGCACAATCACCTTTTAAAGATGAATTTTCTAAAGATAATTTTTCATTATGTTCTTTTATACAAATAATTTCTTTTTCAAGTTCCTTGAATTTTTCCTTAATATTATTACAATCAAAATAAGGTTTTGTGTTTTCAATTGAAGGACAAGATGGAGAGACTACATTACAATTTGATTCTAAATTAACATTAGCCTTTAAACTCTTATTTTCTAAACGTAAATTTTTATTAGAAATTTTCAGTTTCTTGATCTTACGTGTAGCCATTTTTAGTATATTGAAACTGGAGATAGAAGTTATCACACAAGAAGAAGATTTAGACTTTCTTACAGCGCTATTGGAAGAGGCAAAATGTGAACAAGAAGCTCCTTCGTCATTTTTTAGGCCTTCCTCCATCATAGATGAATTTTCATCTTCTTTTTCTCTTGATGTATTGCTCTCTTTTTCTAAGTTAATTTCCATGATCTCCATGGTTTTGCTACGAGAGATATCTTCTTGAATAATAGTGGATGCTTGTATGTCCTTCTCCTCCTGTGTTTGTTCCATACATGCGAGAGGAAAATCATACATTTCTTCAAGAAATTGCCATACTTTGTATGCACTAGAAAAACAATATATTAATTTGAAATTTTCATTTGATAGAGCACAAAATAAATAATGTTTGGCTTTTGCATTTAGATGACGTTCCTTTTTATTTGATTCATCCGTAGGTCTTATAATGGCTAAATTCCATACTTCGACATCTAAAGTCTTAATAAATTTTTCAATTAAAATTTTCCATTCTTTATAATTTGTTCCTTCAAATAAAGGTGGTTTAAGAGATATTTCTTCTTCACAGAAATTTGCCCCACTAGTAGAAGCGAGATCATGAGACGCCATTATTCCTGGTTGTTAAGCCTAAAAGTGGAGGTCAGATCTTAAATTACTCTAGAGGGGGGGGGGGGGGGGGGGGGGGTAGAATAGAGTATTAAAACTTTTTGTTTAGTTTTATAGCGGAATTTAAAATACTGAGTAAATATATATGTAATCAGTGAGAGTGAAAGATAGAGACAGGAGTAATGAAAAGAACACAGCACAAGCACACAGAAAATAAACAAGCACATAAGACACAAGGAGCTATAGTAGTTCCCCAATAAATCTGGGTACGTCTACTCTTCTACCACCCTTGGTAGGAATCCACTAGGAGGGTTGATAAGGTGCCCAGACACCAAGGGGTTTTTGATAAGGTGTCCACACACCAATAAGCTTTTGATAAGGTGCTTAAAAACCACACAGGGATTTTTTGATAAGGTGTCTTGCCACCACTGAGTAAACTTTTTAAGGGAGTATTAACCCTGTACAGGATGAGATAAAAGGTATAGAGTGCTCTTCTCTGTCAATGATCTGAGAGAAGACAAAAGGTGTTGAAGTTGAAAGCTCCCCCTGTCTGTTGAGAGTTGATGACAGCTTTGAGGACAGAGCTTTCACAAACAGAAGTCTTTGTAGCCGATTATCTGGAAGAGGTTAATCTTCAGATTGTTGTTGCTCTTGAAAGACTTTGTTTTACAGCAGATCTGAGAGATTGAATCTTGTTCTCAGAATGAAGAGGATGCTTCTTTGCTGAGGAAGAATGCTTCAGAAAAATATATTTTTCTTCTTCTTCTTAAACTGCTTCTATTCTATCTTTTTCAGAAAGAATACTTGATCTCTATTTCTTTTTGATAGCTTGTCGTATTTCAAATTCAAAATCTTCTGTCTATTTAAGGAATATATTTTTCTGACTTAAATCCTTCTTGGAACTAGGTAGCCACCCAAAAACGACTTTGGCAGGTCCTTTCAATTCCTTTTGTCGAGAAAGATGCCTTGGCATTAAATGTTAACGACTATTCTTCTTCTTGGAATAGAAGGAATATAAGGATATAATAAATAAGAAAGATATCCTTACTTGGCTGCCTGAATACGTCCAAGGAGAAATAAATATATCCGTTATTCTGCTGAGTTGAGTTCAGAGAACTGACATCCACTGAGAATATAAGTCTGAACATCAGAAAGCAATTTGTCGAGCGCTGGCTAGATTTGTCGACCGCTGCTAGTCATTTGTCGAGCGCTGGCTTAGAATTTGTCGACCGCCGCTAGTCATTTGTCGAGCGCTAGCTTAGAATTTGTCGACCACTACTAGTCATTTGTCGAGCGCTGGCTTAGAATTTGTCAACCGCTGCTAGTCATTTGTCGAGCGCTGGCTTAGAATTTGTCGAGCACCACTCGCCATGTGTTGAGCTTGAATTTTCCTAAGTTCTGCTAATCTAATCACCCTAAAACTTAACCCTAAGGCTATACATTGGGGTCAATACAGATCCTAATCAACATATAGTGATCCTAGCCCAAATCAGTAATAGGGTTGTTCCAACAATCTCCCCTTATTTGGGTTAGGATACTATTTGACAAATAATTGAATAGATACAGCAGAAAGTATAATCAACAGAGCAACAATGAAATGAAATATATATGATAGATTAAAATAGATCATCAGATAAGATAAAAATAAATGCTCTGAGTTTAGAAACTTTACATTCATAACCAAGCAGTTTATTTAAGACTTTTTGTCCTGAGAAGGTGGCTTGAATATGATTTTCCTGTTGGGGTCTTCTGATTTCTTTTTGCTGATAAACAAATCTTGAGCTCCAATGATTTTCTGTTCTTTGACATGAGGGATAAATGCTTCTGGGTGCATATCAATATATTCCTCAGCATTGAATGCTTTAACTGTTTTGTATTTTTCAAGTTCTTTTCTTCTGTATTCTGACATGGTTGGGAAACTTGAGATGTCTTTGCCTTCTGCTTTAGCCTTTTTAATCTGTGCATATGCAATTGTTTCTCTCAGTCTTGCCATCTGACAGATTTTCTCTTCTTCTGGATCTGGAAAGTAATAAATATCTTCTGAATCATTTTTGTCTTGAATAACCTTTTGAGGTACTCTATCTCTGTGAAGAGATCCATCAGAAATGTGAAGTTTGTATTCTGAAGATATTTGAGAAGAAGAAAAGGTTTGACTTTCTTGAAAGATAGGTGCTGATTTCTTAGAGGGAGGAGCACTGGCTGATCCAGAGGCTTGAGAACCACTAGAACTACCAGGTCTCCCTGAATGTTGAGAGCTTGGCTTTTGAAAGGAAGATGATACACCTGCTGATCCTGTTGCACCAGCTGCTGGAGGAGGAGGAGGAGGATGATTGTGCTTGACTGGTTTGTCAGGGATGTAGCCAGTCTTCTTGAATTTCTTCTTCCTGTTGTTCTCATTTCTGGAGAGCTTCATCCAGTGAGGAGTTTTCTCATCAAGAGGAACATTATACAAAATGTACAGAGGAATGTCATTATTTGGATTTGGGGGCTTGGGAGCAGCCTTTGACTTAGCTGTTCTTTTCTTTCTTTTCTTTGAAAGTGTATCATCAGAATCACTGTTGTCATCATCATCATCAGAGTCAGAAGATGAGATTGGCTTATTGTATAAATCATCAATTCTCTTGATTGCTTCACGAGCCTTTAATCTTTCTTCTTCAGCTTTGTCAAACTCTGCATCTGCTTCTTTCCAGATTTCATCAAAGCTTGGCATTGGTTCTTCATTCCATACAGGAATTGGAGGTGAAGAAGTAATTTGTGAGGCTGTTGTATCATCAAGGAATTCTGCAAGATCATCTTCATATTCTGCAGAATGATCCTTTATTTGAATGTCTTGAACAGTGGATGAAGGAATAGAGGATATGCAATTTTGTATGATATCAAAATGAGTCTTCTGAGGAAGGCAAATCAGAGCCTTTGATAGATCCTCTATGTATACCTTTGGTGATACCCTTAAAGTATATGTGACATCAAATTTTGATAATAAACTATATAGATCACAGGATGGATGAATGCATATACTATTTATTTCTTCTATAACTTGTGTATCTGAATCAATTATATCTGTATCAAAAACTGTAATTTCTGTATCTTCTGGAGTTTCTTCTGTTTCTGGAGCTTCTTCATAGGACATCTCCCCCTGCCTAGCTTCAGGGCAGCCTGAATCTAGACCACTAGAAGAAGGGACAGCAGTGGAGGAGGGAAGAGAAGCTATCTTAGCAGATAGAGTAGAAATTGCCTGAAGAACTGGAGCAAGTTTTGCATCCAGGAGCTGGCTTATTTTAGGAAGGATATGATCAAAAACTTGATCAGCAATGGAGGAGAGGTTGAGGGATGGATAATCTGGTGGATGACTAGAGGATGGTTGTGAAGTGGATGGAGATGAGATTGGAGGAATGATATTGCTGATGTTGGTGGTATGTGTGGGAATGTCTAGATGGATTGGACTTGGAGAATGAATGGGTGAATGATATTCATTATGTATTGGAGATGGAGGTGTGGTAGGTAGTGGTTCTGAAGAAAGAGGTGGAGGTGGAACATCATTGATGTGGGCAGTTGAAGGAGGTGATGAAGATTGAGAATGTGCAGGAGATTGTTGAGCAGGTGGAGAGAGGATATGAGAGGAAGAAGGAACTGAGGAAGGAGCTTCTAGAAGGGTAGAGGGAGTGACTTGATCAGTCCTTGTGTCCTCAGAAGTTTTCCTTTTTCTAGAGGCATCAACTCCTGTATTATTCTTGGGAATTACTCTATCCCATTTAGCAAAGAGTGCTGAGGTCAGCCTCTTGCTGGCATTTATTGTCACTTTTGGTGACACCAGAAGCTCTGGATGCCTTTCCTGCAAAAAGATCCCTATAACTCTTCCAAAGCATACATTATCTTTAGAGTTTTTTTTCTTTTTAATCAGGTCAAAAAGAATTGATCCCCAGTTGACTTTCTTCTTCTCCATTAAGGCCACCATTAACAGAAATTGGTGCCTACTGATATAGACATGCCCAGAAGTCTTGCTCAGCAAGACTTTTCCAACAATATCCGCTAAGAACTTGTAGTCCTGAGACAGGTTCTTTTTCAGAAGGTGGCTAGGGTTTCCAGTCAAATGACCCATTTTGACTAAAGCTTCATCAAATTCATTTGAGCTTATGTCTAATTCATCTTCACCATTTTCAAAATCAAAGATTTCAGAAAGGATGATGGGAGAGAGAGAGACATGATGACCTGATATTGTTCCCGACAAGCTTTCATCGACTGGTTTTGCAGTGTAAACCCATTCTTTTATTTCTGCAACAGCTATTTTCTGCCTGGTGCTTAGAAGCTTCCTTAGATGTTGTTCATCCAGCGTTTGAAGAATATCCTTGAAGATTTGGTCTGACTGTGCAAACGAGTCCATGTCAATGTCGAAACCTGCGCCAAACTTCATTGGGTGCAGAGAGGCCTGAGAAATCGCCATTGTTCCTGCAAAGAAAGTTGAAGATCAAGTGCAGAGGGGAACTTGAGGGAAAGATGATTTCTGTAGGCGCAAAGCTTAGAATAAGATAAAATAAGGCTTATATAGAAGGGTCGAAGAATGAGGGCGCATTCGTAAACCACTGTTCGACAAAACCTAATAAAATTAGAAGTCGAAAAGGCTTTATTTCTTTGTCTGAAAGCGTTCGACGAGAACACCTTTTTCGTCGACCGTCGTTCGACAAATGAAATTGCCTTAACTGACTCTGCGTTTAAAAGGTTTCAGAGACCACCGCTCGACAAATGATTCAAATTTGTCGTTCTTCGTTCGACGAATTTGTGAGATAAATAGAAATACTTAATTTTTAGCAGATTGAGTCTCCATCTATCATTCCTAGTTGATTTATAAAGAAGATGTGCTTCTTTTCATCCAGGGGCTTGGTGAAAATATCAGCTCTTTGCAAATCAGTAGAAATGAATTGTAGGCAGATTTTGTTTTTATCCACATTGTCCCTGAGGAAGTGATGCCTAATTTCTATGTGTTTAGTCCTACTATGGAGAACTGGATTTTGTGCTATAGATATTGCACTAGTGTTATCACAAAATATAACTGAATTATTTAAGTTGACACCATAGTCTAGGAGCTGATTTTGTATCCACAATATCTGTGAGCAGCATCTGCCAGCAGCTAAGTATTCAGCTTCAGCTGTTGATGTAGACACATATGTTTATTTCTTACAAAACCAAGACACAAGCCTATCACCAAGAAACTGACAAGTTCCTGATGTGCTTTTCCTATCTACCCTGCATCCAGCATAATCTGAGTCTGAGAATCCAGTTAATTCAAATTCAGATGCTGTTGGATACCAAATTCTTAAATTAGGGCAACCCTTTAGATATCTCAAAATTCTTTTTAGAAAAGTAAGATGAGATTCTTTAGGATTAACTTGAAACCTAGCACAAATGCATGTAGCAAACATTATGTTTGGCCTACTGGCTGTTAAATAGAGTAGAGAGCCAACAATTGCCCTATACAGTTTCTGATCAACAGGTTTCCCTGATTCATCAGTATTAATAACAGCATTAGAGGCCATGGGTGTCTTCATAGTAGAAGAATCAGACATTCCAAATCTTTTCACTAATTCCTTAGCATACTTAGATTGAGAGATGAAGATTCCTGATGGGGTTTGCTTCACTTGAAGACCAAAGAAGTATGATAATTCACCCATACTACTCATTTCAAATCTTGATTGCATTAGATTGGAAAATCTTTTGCACAAATTTGAATCAGTAGATCCAAAGATAATGTCATCTACATATATTTGAACTAGTAGAGTTTGACTTTTATGTACTTTGTAAAATAATGTTTTGTCTACCATGCATCTACATAAATTGTTTTCCAAGAGAAAGTTAGCTAAAGTCTCATACCATGCTCTGGGACCTTGTTTGAGACCATAGAGAGCTTTATTAAGTTTAAATACATAGGAGGAATGAGTTGGAGAGATGAAACCTGGTGGTTGTTCCACATAGACTTCTTCTTTGATGTCTCCATTGAGAAAAGCACTTTTCACATCCATTTGATATACCTTAAACTTCTTGAATGCAGCAAAGGCCAAGAAAATCCTTATAGCTTCAAGCCTTACAACAGGGGCAAATGTCTGATCATAATCTATGCCTTCTTCCTGTGAATATCCTTGAACTACCAATCTTGCTTTATTTCTCACAATATTTCCTTGATCATCAAGCTTGTTCCTAAAGACCCACTTGGTGCCAATAACTGGATGGCCTTTTGGTCTTGGAACCAAATCCCAAACCATGTTTCTTTCAAACTGGTTGAGTTCCTCTTGCATTGCAAGGATCCAATTTGGATCTTGTTCTGCATCTTTTATGGTTTGAGGTTCAACTTGTGATAGAAAGCAAGTATGCATCTGATTTTGGTGTAGTTGATGCCTTGTTTGAACACCTACTGTGATATCACCAATCACTTGTGAAATTGGATGATCTCTGACTATGATGTGGTCAGCAGTTGGAGTTGGTTCAGCAGTAGTATCCTCATTGGGAATTTGTTCAGCTATTACATCCTGTGGAGGATGTTCTGCTGTTGCTTGATTCAGGTAATCAACAAGATCTGGATGATCTTCTTCTTCACTATCTTCAAGAGTCTGAGGTGATGGATGCAGTGAATCTCCTGTCTGTAGATTTAACCCTTTAAGCTCTTCACATAGAGCTGGTACCTGCAAAGTGTTCTTGGCAGAAGAGCTCTTCTCCTTGTAAAACATGTTAGTTTCATCAAAGGAAACATGCATAGACTCTTCTATTTTAAGAGAGGATTTGTTAAATACACTATATGCTTTGCTAACTATTGAATATCCTAAGAAGATTCCTTCTTCAGATTTTGGTTCAAATTTTCTAAGATATTTCTTATCATTGTTATGAACAAAACATCTACATCCAAAAGTTCTAAAATAATCAACTTTGGGTTTCTTCCCTTTAAGCAATTCATAGGGAGTTTTACCCTTAAGTTTGTGTATCAAACTTCTATTCTGTTGGCACCAAAAATGGTACCTCCAAAATTCACACACTAAGGGGGAAAAAAGAGAAGACTGCGAAGTACAGGTTACTAGGACAAAAGAGACTGGACAAAAGGAAAAACGATCACAGGGCTGCGATCACTGAAAAATGAGACCGCTTACACAGGTTGTAAGCCGGAGCCTCGGAGCCAAAAGTCCTTTTTCTGGTACCCCTACCCCTCTATTTATAGACGAAGGAGCTGCCCAGACGGGCAGAACTGAAAACTACGGGCTGCCCGGGATACAAGGGCAAAATAGTAAAAAACAAAGGAAAACACTATGATCGTCCATCTCTGACGATCTCGCTTTGCTTCGGATGCTTGGAACTTAGAAGAATCTGGCAGCAAGCAGCTTAAGACCTGGAGCGATCACCAAAGTAGAGACCGCATGAGACCGCAAGAGACCACAATTTTGCCTTGCAAGGAAGAGGTCGCGGATTTTCCGGTCAAACATAATCCCCGCACATTTTTAAGTTGCTCTGAAACTTCGAAAATGTAAACTTTGACCGCTGAGACCGCGACTGTCATAAATGCGGCTTGGGCTATAAATAGCACCTCAGATCTCCAGTTTCCAAGATACAGAGAAAAATCAGAGCCTTGACCGATCATCATTTATTGAGATCGCACAAAGGAAACTTTTCCAGAATGGATGCTTTGGACATGATGAAGCTATCAGCGCAATCTCGACAATCTCCGAGGTCTGCATCAAAAACAAAGAAAATTATTTCGAAGAAGACCGCGGATTCTAGCAAGGAAAAACCTGCTAAGGGTTCAAAGAGAAAAAGAAATTCCGCTCCGGATGACATTGTTGATCTGACGATCACAAAGGCTTCCACTGGGATAGCCCCGGCAGTGACGAGCCAACCAGCAGAACCTTCTGGTAAGACCGCCTCTACAGAGTCGATCAAGGCTGCTTTGCAACAGCAAAGTCTTTCAGCTGAAAAGCTTAGAAACCGGATCGCCGATCTGGAGAGAACCGCGGAGGAGGAGATTGTCAAGAGATCGAAAGCTACTGTCGGTCAGGAAGTGACCGCCGAAGATATTTCTCTTCAAGATTATCTTTCAGACAACAATCCTGCTGTGAATGTAAGTAACCAAATTACTACTCTTAACTTTACTTTTACTTAGTGATAATTGCAAGTTACCATGTAAAAATTTAAAATTACAGTCAATGGATCCTTTCGAAGTCGAACGAGTTCGGATTCTTGCTGAAGAAAAAGCTGCTGAAGAAGAGAAGAAAAAGGAAGAGGAGAAGAAGGAAGAAAAAAGAAAAGAAGAAGAAAAGAAAAAGAAAGAGAAAGAGGAGAAGGAGGAGATCGCCCGGCTCACAGCGATCGCTGAGAGAAAAAGGATGGAAGAGAAGGAAGAAGAAGAGAGGGAGAAAAAGAAAAAGGCCGAGGAGATCGCCAGGCTCGCGGCGATCGCTGAGGATAAGAGAATAGAAGAGGAAAAAGCAGAAGAGGAGAGGAAAAGGCGGGAAGAGATCGCCAGGGAAGAAAAAGAGAGGAACGCAAAGGAAGCGATCTCCTTAGCGATCGAAAAAGATAAGAAAGAAAAGAAAAAGGAGCGGACTTTAGCCGCAGGGAAGAAAAAAGAGAAAAAGGAGAAGAAGAAAAAGAAGATCGCTAAGAAGGAAACCATCAGAGAAGAGAAGAAAGATGAGATCGAGGTGTCGAGCGATCGCGACAACTTCTTTCATGAAATGGATGAGGAAACAGATTCTGGGGTAGCAGATCGTGCAGCTGCGCTGGAGGCGATCAAGACTGGTAAGGCGAAAATGATCGCGAGATCGATTGACTCACTTCCCAAACTCGCTTTTCGACCTACGTCCCCTAAGAAACGACCTGAGGTCGTCATCATTGAGACTGATGATATCCTTGTTAGCAATGCCGAATTAAAAAGGAGGAGAAAAGAAGGAGAGCGGTCACAGAAAAAACAATTAGAAAAAATCGACCTAGAGCGCTTAAGGGGTTCTGACCACCTTTTGTTGACCGCCAATACTGCGGTCTCAAAAGATGTCGAGAAGAATTTATTTGACTGCGGTCTTGCAACTCCGTCAAGTATTTTCCTTGTAAAACTCTTTCCTTCTGAAAATTATCTTCTGATTTTTGACCTTTTTCCTTCTGATCGCAGATGATCATGCGAACTCAGTTTCTGAAGAAGGCGAAATACCAAGAAAAATCTTGATCCCTTCAGAGTTCGCTGATCTTTTCAGGCCAATGATTGAAGACATGAGGGTTATGCGAGATCGCGAGCGCATGATGGAGGATCGCCTTCGGATCCAGACCGCAAACTTTGAAACAAAGGAAAAACAACTTCTTGCAGACTTTGGAATTAAAGAAAAGCAGATTCGAGGTGAATACGAAGAAAAACTTCGAAAAGTAGAAAAAGACGCAGAATACTACAGGGGAAAGGCCGCTGCACTTTCAACTGAGAACGCAGCCCTTCGGGGTGGTCCTCAGATGTCTATGAAGGCGGGATCGTCCAGCGGTCACCAAGACAGGAGATCGGCAGACATCGTGGTGATTCCTATGGAACAGGTAGACCGCGAGATGTCTAGAATCCATAGGGCTGCCATGGTGGCCAATCACAGCTTGGCATCTGCTTGGACTGCGGTCAACGAAATGCAGGATGTGGCAGCTTTCGTTGGAAGAAAAAGGGAGCAGCAAAAATGAGACCGCATTTTATTATTTTCGTCTTTAGCGATCTCTCAAACAATATTATTTCCTCCTGGTTTTGTAATATATTTTTGGTGCTGTACTATGATGCTGTAATATATACTTACTCTGCGATCTCTTAAATTTGTTTGAATTTATGCTCTGCGATCTGTGAATGAATTTGGTTAGCTTTTGGCGGTCTGAGTTATTTGCAGGGCGATCTTGAGGAATGCAATCATTACTCAATCAACTTTCACTTTCTATAAATAGTTGCTTTTCGGATCTCTGTTCTATTCTTCTTGCTTTCTCTTTAAACTATTAACTCCAGCGATCTCATAAAATGGTGTCCGCACGTTCAAAAGCTGCTGAGGTTTTCTTGGATTCCGATCACAAATATGGTCACATCTCGGAGAAGGAATTTTCTTCTTTTATTGAGACGTATAAGATTGATGACAGTATTACGATCAGAATTCCATTTGAGGGAGAGGACTTGAATTCTGGGGATGAAGGCAGATATATCATCCCAATCGATCATTTTGTTTACGGTCTCCAGATTCCCGTTCCTTGGGAAATTCTGGAAGTGATGGAATATTATGGTCTTGTGCTCGCTCAACTCCCACCGAACGCAATCGGTCTGATGAATGTCTTCATTAATTACCTGAGATCGGCAAGAATTAAATTCACCATGCCGATCTTCCGAGGGACCTTCTCTGTCAAAATACTAAAGGAAGGTCAGAAAAAGGAAGAATTCAAAGGTCTGATGTATTTTAGCTGCAATGGAATAAAAATTCTTAATCTTCCTAACAAGATTCCCCTTTGGACCGAGAGGTATCTGATTTTCGAGGGCGATCTCAGCGGTCTTCCCAGCCGACCTTCCCCGCGAGCAGAGCGGATTTTTAGGAAAGAGAAGTTTATTTCAAAAGAAGAGCTGGCGATTTTGAAGTGGCTTGCGGGCAAGCGCTTCGATCTGGTTCACTACCTGGCGATCTGGCCAGAGGTTTCTGCGGTCTCGCCTGAAGATAGTAAATAGAAAATCTTGCGATCTCCTGTAGTTTTTTTTTTAAAAATAACTTCATCCTTATTCTAACTGCTCTTCTTTATATATATACAGCTTCTTTCGCAATCCCGAATGTCGACCCTGTGACTCCTAAGGGAGAAGTTCTGACTCAGAGAGAAAAACGATTACGCCAAGATCGCCAGAGGAAAGAGAAGGAGATCGCGGTGGAGGGCGATCTTGAGAAGGGACCCTTTCCCTTACTGGGTTTTGCAAAGAAAGTGAAAGATACCAAGGGAAAAGCTTTATTAAGGTGGAGTGAGACCGGCAAGTCTTTGAAGGTGTCAACCGATCTCCCTTTCTGGGGTGGTAGATTTACGAACCAGGCTTTTGCGGTCACCTCTGCCCTTTATGGGAGAAAAAACGCAAATGAAGCTTTGAGGATCGGGATCGATGATCTTCCTGATGTATGCGCTCAGGTGACCGCCCGAAGCACAGTTTTAAATCATCACATGGGGCGATCTCTTCGCGCATCTCTCGCACATGCAGAACGCCTGCAAGATCGTTTTGACGTAAGTATCAAAAGACGCGATCTCAAACGTATTTGTTTTACCTTGACCGTTTTCGATCTGACTCATCTTTTTCCTTCAGAATTTTAAGAAGACCGCATATGATATCCACAACCCTGACTACCTCAAGTCTTTGTATACTCATGTTAGAGACGCGTCAAACAAGACCCTTGCTACTCTTCGAGAAAAAGGCGGTCTAACTGATGAATTCCGGGATGCAACCTTTGCTGATCTCTTTCCTGAGGTCGCAGAAATGATCGAGGAAGCAGAGGAGAAGAGGAAAGCCAAAGAATCGAAGACCGCAGAGAGTTCTGAGGATGAATCTGTTGAGATCGGCGGGAGTCCGGATACACGGGATCATGCTTCCCCTAGTGGAAGTATCTTTGAAGGTGAGGAGACGAGTTCGGCAGCGGCCTCGGATTCCGGATCAAAAGAGCCCGAAAGCGGCAGTGAATCTTCAGAAGAGTCAACTTCTTCATCAGAGGAGCGGTCTCCCCACAAGAAAAAACAAAAGGAATAGTTCTTATTTCCAGGAAACATGATGTAATTATCGGTCACAGACCGCACTTTAATACTGTAATAGTTTCTGAGATGAATAGAAATGTTGCTTTGTTCATGAATCTCTATCTGTATTATTTATGCTGTGTTATTGGGATGAATCGATCACAATATATATTGCATGCGGTCACGCTTTTATGAAAACAAACTCAACATTCGATCTCTAATCAATAGTTGAAAAAGATTTTAAAATAATAATTCCTTATTGAAAACCCTAAACCCTTGAAAAAAGAATCTGAGCCCTGTATCGGATAGTGCTGCGATCTCAGTATAGTCAGATCGTCAATGAGGAATTTTAATGAACCAAACCAGATTTGTATATCAACACATTCGGTCACAAATCATACAGACCGCATCTTCAAGAGTTAGTTAAAATACAATTCGAACTCAATACTTTTATTACGATCTCAATTTACTCAGTCCGCCGTGAACTGTAAATAGTCCAGGTTTAATGAACTTCCTGACAGTTTTGAAGGCTGATTTGGATGGAAAATATCTTGATGAATTCCCAGGCTATTATTCAATAGTTGTCCGCGATCTCTTAAAACCTGAATTAATTCTGACTTCCTTCGGAATTTCCAGGTCTGCGACCACCTTTATTCAGTTCCTGAAGAAGATTAGGCCACCGTTTATAAAAAGTATAGAACACCTTCTGAAGAAAGATAGAACATGCGGTCTCAAAAAACTTCTGATCGCTCGATCTTGATGTTTAAGAGACGAAGCCTTGTGAGAAAAAGAAAAAGAAACAGGCGGTCTAAAAACTTTTGACCGCCCGATCTAGAGAATAATAACCAGGGCAGGTGTGGTCATGCCGATTTAGGCTATACCGACATTGCTTTCCCTGATGGATTGTTGGGTTTTACTTCCCCAATCATGCTTTTAATGAATAATCGAGAGTTACAGAACAAAATGATCAGTGGGGCAGGTGTGGTCATGCCGATGAGGCTTATACCGACATTGCTTTCCCCGATGGATTGTTGGGTTTTACTTCCCCAATCATGCTTTTAATGAATAATCGAGAGTTACAGAACAAAATGATCAGTGGGGCAGGTGTGGTCATGCCGATGAGGCTTATACCGACATTGCTTTCCCCGATGGATTGTTGGGTTTTACTTCCCCAATCATGCTTTTAATGAATAATCGAGAGTTACAGAACAAAATGATCAGTGGGGCAGGTGTAGTCATGCCGATGAGGCTTATACCGACATTGCTTTCCCCGAAGATCATTGAGACCGTAACAATGTCCTTTCTAATGCATGACAGAGCTGAGCCAGCCACCCAGCCCTTCTTGCTAAGGTGTGCCAGATGTCAGCTAGGACCCAGCATCCTAAACTTTCACCGCTCGAGCTTGGCGAGCCACTGCTACACAGATTCGAAATCTCCCCGACATCTGTGGTCCTGGCAGAATTACACGTCAAGTTATCAAGCCGAGGGGAAAGAAGTAGGATCCGTCGATTAACTCATATCTTATCTTGCCGCTTAACTATTCATGCCATGATCATTTTGGCCATGTCTTCATGACTTAAAAAAGAAAGAAAAGGTGAGAAGAGGAGTGAGAAAACATGAATACGAACTTTTTAAGAAAAGAAGAGTTTGAGATCATCTCCACTCCAGGAGTGAGGCAATTCCTTGCCTTCATGATTTTGGAGGTGGTAGGCACCGTTTTTGAGCACCCTCTTTATTATGAATGGCCCTGCCCAGTTAGGATTAAGCTTCCCAACTGAACCAGCTCTTGCCGCAGCATCTACTTTCTTCAAGACCAAGTCTCCAGCAACAAATTCCTTGGTTCTTACGTTTTTATCAAATAGTCTGGCCATTCTTCTTTTTACCTCTTCTTGTCGAATAGTTGCCGTATCCCTCAATTCCTCAATCAAGTCGAGGCTACATTTTAACTCCTCATCATTTTCTTCCATCCAATCAATTTGGTTTTGTTGTGCTAGTAATACTCTCGGACTTTTTACCTCGAACTCTACTGGAATAAGAGCTTCGGATCCATGTGATAATTTGAAAGGAGTCTCTCCAGTAGCAGAACTTGGAGTTGTTCTCAAGGCCCATAAGACCGAAGGTAGCTGTTCCGCCCAATTACCTTTAAGATTTTCTACTTTTTTCTTCAAAAGATTTATAATGAGCTTGTTAGCAGCCTCTACTTGCCCGTTGCTTCTAGGATGATGTACAGAGGCGAAGCGTAGCTCGATTCCAATTTGATCACAGAAACTAATGAGAGTTGAATTATTAAATTGAGAGCCATTATCAGTAATGATTGCCATTGGAATTCCATGCCGACATACTACTTCTCCCCAAATGAAATTCTTCACAACTTGGGTAGTAATTTTGGCTAATGCCTTTGCTTCTATCCACTTGCTGAAATAGTCGATCATGACTATAATATATCGACGCTGACCACTTGCCATAGGAAAAGGCCCAATCAAATCCATTCCCCAAACCGCAAATGGCCACGGGGTTGCTATTGATTTGAGCTGTTGAGCTGGCTGATTTTGGAGTGGAGCAAACTTTTGGCATTTGACACATTTCCGGGCAAATTTCTCCGCATCTTTTCTCATTTGAGGCCAAAAATAACCCTGCCTTAGAATTCTCTTCTCCAAGGTTCTTGCTCCTGAGTGACTGCCGCACTCTCCTGCATGAACCTCTTGAAGGATTATTGGAACCTCCTCTTCCGAAACGCATCGTGCCAATGGAGAAAGGAAAGTTCTCCTGTAAAGTACTCCTGCAACGAGGTAATAGTTAGCCGCTTTTTGTTTAAATCTTTTCTTATCTTTTACCGTGGAATGGAATTTCCCAGTTGAAAGAAAAAGAATAAAAGGATCCATCCAGGACGGATGCTGATCAATCTCCATGATCTCTCCTTCTTCTATTGCCGGACGAAACAATTCCGAGGTTGTTCCACCTAAGAGAAGACCAAACTTTGCTAATTCGTCTGCATCCGTATTTTCTCCTCTTGGGATATGCTCAATAGTAAAGCTTTTAAACTTTCCAACCTCAGCTTTTACCAAGGTTAGATATTGCTTCAAAATGCTATCTCTAGTTTCAAAAGTTCCCTTTACTTGAGAAGCCATCACTAAGGAATCTGTTAGCACCCTGACATCATCGATTCCTAACTCTCTGGCAAATCTGAGTCCGGCTAACAAAGCCTCATATTCAGCTTGGTTATTTGTTACTTTGAAAAAGAATTTTAACGCTTGATCCAACCTCACTCCATTCGGGTTGATCAAGATAACTCCAGCTCCTGAAGAATTTCTTCCTGAAGCGCCATCCACAAAAATTGTCCATGCAAGGGGTGCTTTGCTTCCTTTTTCCGACTCAAGTTCTTTAGTGTCTGCTATGAAATCTGCTAAGACTTGGGCTTTGATTGCTACCCTTGGAACATAGGAAATTTCAAACTCACTGAGTTCTATCGCCCATTTGGCTAACCTTCCTGAATGCTCTGGTTTCTCTAAGACACCCTTCAACGGAAGATCAGTGACAACTTGAATTGAGTGAGCTTGAAAATATGGTCTTAACCTTCTTGCTGAGGTTACGAGCATTAAGGCCAGCTTTTCAAGGATGGGATAGCGAGTTTCCGCATTTTTCAAAATTCGACTTACATAATAAACCGGAAACTGCTTCTTTTTCTCTTCACGGACTAAAACAGAGCTTATGGCATCAGATCCAACTCCCATATAAAGAAAAAGGGGTTCTCCCTCTCGTGGGCTTTGGAGCAAAGGGGTTGAAGTCAATTGTTTCTTAAGTTGATTGAAGGCATCATCACACTCCTTTGTCCATTCAAATCTTCCTCCTCCCCGAAGAGTCTTAAAGAAAGGTGCGCTTTTGTCTCCCGATCGAGAAATGAAGCGACTCAAACCTGCCATTCTCCCTCCTAGCTGCTGAACTTCTTTAGAAGATTTGGGAGGCGGCATTTCTAGAATGGCTTTTACTTTGTCTGGATTTGGTTCTAGCCCTCCCGGGGTGAGAAGATGACCAAGAAATTTTCCTTTACTAGCTCCAAACACACATTTCAAAGGATTTAACCTCATGTTAAAATTTCTAAGGGTTGAAAACGTTTCGGTTAAATCGCTGAGATGAGAGGAAAATGATTTGCTTTTTATCAAAAGATCGTCAACGTAGACTTCAAGGTTTCTTCCTTTTTGATTTTTGAAAACCGTATCCATCATCTTCTGATAAGTTGCTCCGGCGTTTTTCAGCCCAAAAGGCATCACTACATAACAGAAACAACCGTCATCTGTGATGAATGAGGTATGAGGGATGTCGGGCTTATGCATTTTAATTTGATGATAACCAGAAAACGCATCTAAAAAACTCATAAAAGAGTATCCAACCGCCGAGTCAACTAAGGAATCTATTCGAGGCAGAGGGTAGCAATCTTTCGGGCAAGCTTTATTAAGTTTGGTAAAATCCACACACATCCTCCATTTCCCTCCTGGCTTTTTAACCATTACAACATTCGAAACCCATGCAGGATATTGAATTGGTTGGATGAACTTCGCCTTCAGGAGTTTTTCCACCTCTCCACGGATAGGCTGAGCTAGAGTGGTGGCAGCGGATCTCTTTCTCTGCTGAATTGGAGCGAAGCTAGGATCGATGTTGAGATGATGGCAAGCGACATCAGGATCCACTCCTGGCATGTCCTCCGCCGACCAGGCAAAGATATCTAGATTTTGAAGAAGGCAAGAGATGAGCTGACTCTTGTCAGCTTCAGATAATTCAGCGTTGATGGAGAGACACTTGCTCCCATCTTCCTCGCTGATTGGGATTGCCTGAGTCACTTGGGCAGGTTCCAAGTGAGCTCCATCTCTTGTATCTTCTTCAGCTTCCTCCGCAGCTTGGATTTGTTCGGGAAATTCAAGCGACTCGGCCATCATAACTTCCTGAGGGGGAGAAGATACGATCATATTAACCGTCTTTACATAGCATTCTCTGGCTTTCCTCGGGTCACTTCTGATTCGATGTTGTTTGCCATTCAGAGCAAACTTCACCACTTGATGATAAGTGGAGACGATGGCTTGATACCCATTCAAGAAGGGTCTCCCAAAGATTGCGTTGTAGCTACTAGGAGCATCAACGACTATGAACTTCACCAGCCTCACTATTCCTCCCAAGATCACAGAAAGAGTAACGAGTCCTTCAACTTCCTTCTTCTCTCCTGAAAAACCGTAAAGAGGTCCTTCAGTTGATAGGAGGGGTTTGCCTGTCTTCAATGCTTCGAAGGCCGGTTTGAAGAGCACATTAACTGAACTTCCTGTGTCTATTAGGATCTTCTCTACTGTGTAATTCTCTATCACAGCTTTGATAACAACTGCGTCATCGAAGGGATTTGCGGTCTGAGGAAGATCTTCATCTCCAAAAGTGACAGTCCCTCGGATCGGGGCTGAAGAGGTAGCTGCGACCTCTGATTGATAAACTCTCTTCAGACTCGCTTTCCTTGAAGACTCGGGGCCTGCTCCCCCATGGATGCAAAAAAGTTTGCCTAAGGCACCTTCATCATCAGCATCAATGCATTCACTTGGAAAGCCAATGTTGCCCAGATGGCCAACATCATCTACCTCCTCGCATTCCCAATGAACCTCTGCCACTTCCTTAGCTTTAGAAGTTGAGGCTTTGGCAGGATCACTTTTCTGAATAACGTCAGAAATCTTTCCCTCCTTCAGAAGCTTCTCCAGGAACAAACAGAGGGCTCTACAGTTCTCTGTCAAGTGGCCTCTTTCCCTATGATATTCACAGTAGAGGGCCGGATTTCTCGTTTTCGGATCTGAGTTTAACGGAGCCGGTCTTCTGAAAAAAGGTTGCTTCTGAACAGTCTGAAGCACCTCACTCATTGGGACCCCAAAGTCTGTGAAAGACTCTTGGGATTCATTGTAAAGAGACGGGATGGGCAGAAGAGGAGGTTGGGCGTATTGAATCTGGTGGACTGGAGTAGCTTGCGGAGCAGAAGCGACGGGGTTTTGAAAAAATGAACTTTGAAGAGGGAAAGAAGATGGGTTACCTCGGTTTGAGTGGTGGTTGCGATAACCTTTACCTCTCGGAGCCGGAGGCGGAAGATCCTGTCGAGGCTTCGAAGAAGACGGAGCCGGATAGAATCCTGCAGAACCTTTTTGGGCTCCTCTGTTGGTCAGATTGTTTACATAATTTGGGTTGTTGATTTCCCCTTCTATGAAACGATTAGCTACGCTAATTAGCTCTTGATAGGAGCTAGGCTCCTTGGTGGTGACTTCGAACTTCAGAGGGCCCTCCTGCAGGCCGCTGATCAGAGCCACCATATAGAGCTCAGGATCCATATCCCGGATCCCTAGAATCTCTTTCTGGAAACGATCAACAAAATGGGCAACAGTCTCGTTGCCCCCTTGCTGGATCTTGAAGAGGGTCGCAGGACCACTCTTCCTCTTCTTCGCGGTGGCAAACCTCAGTAAAAGCTCTTCCCTAAGAACAGCAAAATTCGGGATGGACTGATTGGGGAGCTTGTAGAACCATTCCCTAGCTGCCCCATCAAAGGTGGTGACCATCAATTTACATCTCACCCCATCTGAGATGGTCCTAAGAGCCACAGCAGACTCGAAGGCCTGTAGATGAGACATCGGATCGCTTTCCCCTGAAAAAATGGGAAGACGAGGCTCCCTAAACCCATGGGGAATTGGGTCTCGACGAATCTCGTCGGTAAAAGGAGAAGGCTCCCCGAATTGAGAAGGGCCGGGAGGAGCAAGACAAGAAGCAGGAGGAGCTTGGGGGTAAGCAAACTCCTCTTCGAAATTCAGAGTTTGGGCCGGAGGTCCCTGGGCTGCAGCTTGGAAGGTATGACGACGAGCAGCGAACTCCTCATGCTGAGATCGCTGAGGAGCTGCAGGCTGGAGACTGGGGTGATCGCGCGGATGACCGCTCGCCATGTGGTCAGGGGTGGCGACCTGCGGAGGCGGAGGAAGAATTCTCTGAGAGATCGCGGCCAGAACCTGGTTCATGGCCTCAATCTGCTTCGCGGACTCCTGCTGAGTCCGGACAGCTTCTTGGCGGTCTCGGGCGGCCTCCTGCTGAGATCGCGCGATCTCCTGCTGGATGGAGGCGGCGTCCTGCCGAGCTCGAGCGGCCTCGCGAAGAGCTTGCTCCACACGGAGCTCGAAGCGACGCTCCAGCGCTTCTAAGGAATTATGATCGGAAGGAAGACCGCTAGGAGACCGCACAGGACGACCTCTGCGACGCTCAGCCATCTTGAAAGTCCAAGAACTTCACCTGACACTTCGAATCTGAAGGTCGCGTGTTCGTTCTGTTGGCACCAAAAATGGTACCTCCAAAATTCACACACTAAGGGGGAAAAAAGAGAAGATTGCGAAGTACAGGTTACTAGGACAAAAGAGACTGGACAAAAGGAAAAACGATCACAGGGCTGCGATCACTGAAAAATGAGACCGCTTACACAGGTTGTAAGCCGGAGCCTCGAAGCCAAAAGTCCTTTTTCTGGTACCCCTACCCCTCTATTTATAGACGAAGGAGCTGCCCAGACGGGCAGAACTGAAAACTACGGGCTGCCCGGGATACAAGGGCAAAATAGTAAAAAACAAAGGAAAACACTCTGATCGTCCATCTCTGACGATCTCGCTTTGCTTCGGATGCTTGGAACTTAGAAGAATCTGGCAGCAAGCAGCTTAAGACCTGGAGCGATCACCAAAGTAGAGACCGCATGAGACCGCAAGAGACCACAATTTTGCCTTGCAAGGAAGAGGTCGCGGATTTTCCGGTCAAACATATTCAGAACATAATTTGCTGTGCTGACAGCCTCAGCCCAAAAGGATAGGGGCAAGTTAGCATCTGCAAGTGATATGATTTTTCGGTTTTGAAATTTAGTGAAGATTTGAGATTTTCTCCAAAACTATATCCGATGAAGGCAAGTGTACCTTATCGTCTATAGTATAGGATATTTAGGAATATCAAGGTCGTATTCCACGGGGCGCGTTGATTACTTCTACTTCGAGGAAAATCGCCATTATCTTATCGACGAAAATTTGATTGGTTTGTTTTTGCTTAACTAAAATTAAAACTAATTGCAAGCTAAATGAAAGGATTAAACGAAGACAAAAATACTTAATGCTCAACCATAGTGGAGGGGGAAAAGGAAAGAAAAATCATTGCATGAAAGAAAGAGTGCTTAAGGAAAAAGAGAACATGAAGGGAAGAGAACTTAATTTTATTGAAAACCAAAATGATTACAAGCTTTAATTAAAGAGATTACAAGCTAGGAAGGAAAAGATTACAAGCTTTAACTAACTATTGCATAGAACTAAGAACTAGCACATTACATGAATTAAAAAGGAAGAACATGAAATTGAAAAGCATGAGAAAGCATTGAAAAACTTCACTAACAGCTCTAGCAGCACCTCCCCCACTCCAAAATTCTGAACCCTGGACTCAAGGAGAGCCTCTGAATTTATAGGAAAAAATTTCAGATTACACGCCCTCGATCACGGGCGTGACCTAGGGCGTGACTGCACTATTCACATCGGATCCGACAGCGGGTCGCTTTCTGGACGGTGCGGTGAAAAGTGACATGTCACGGGCGTGACATGTCGGGTCACGACCGTGACTTTGGACGGCTGCATTAAATGCGGTGTGGGCTGGAATTCGGCGCGGCGGCGAAGAAGAGATCACGCGGGAAAGTCACGGCCGTGACATGTGGGTCACGGGCGTGACTCAAGTTGACTTCTCGACTGCAGCTCCACGTCTCGACGGCGGCTCTACGTGGAAGATTCTAAGATTACACGCCCCCGGTCATGGGCGTGACTTTGGGTCACGGGCGTGACCTGGGGCGTGACTTGGTGTGGGCTAGCTCAGACAGCGCGGCACCCTTCTGGACTGATCTTTAGGTTACACGCCCTTGGTCACGGGCGTGACCTTGGGCGTGACATGCCATTTTTCCCGATTTGTCCCAAAATTCTGCAATTACTGAAATTAAGCTAAGTTAGAATCAAAATTACAAAAAGAACTACTTATAACCTAAAATTGACATAAAAAGGAAAATTCACATTAAATATTTACAAAATTTTCTATTAAAAAGTTATAAAAATACTACTTATCAAATACCCCCATACTTGAGGTTTTGCTATTCCAGAGCAAAAGTGTGAGACATAATTTATAAGACATCCTTAAAATTTTTTAATTTAAAACTAAAATTTCATTTAACCAAAAGTTAAGTTAAGAGTAAATTCAAGGGGGAGTTAAGTCCTAAATTATGATGATGATTTGAAAAGAGAGAAAAATGTTTAGGCAAGAACTTCTCAAGAAAATTAAGTAGTTTGACAAAATTGTAGAAATTATAAAACTAAATTAAATTAAAATTATAAGAACTCTATCTTAAAAGAATCTTAAGGAAAAATAAATTACTAAATATTGCTCTCTCCATAATTTTCAACTAAAACTAGAACAATGATAATTGGCTAAGGGGGATTTCATAAAATTTGGCATACGAAGAGAAATTTTTGAATGGAGGAAATGGAATTTATCATGAAATTTCCTTTTTTTTTCTTTTTTTTTTCTCTTCTAATAAAAACCCAAAATGTATATGGTTTAGGAGTAATGAATTTTATCCTCTTACTCCATGCCATATAATCTTTTCAAATGTTTTGGGTGCATATGTTTTAGGGAATAATGAATTTTATCCTCTTATTCCCATGACATATGATCTTTTAAAGTTCATTTTTTATGCCACAAAGGGGGTAAGGAAGGGAAAAAAATCTAGCTAGCTTTAAATTATATTGAGAGCAAATTCTAGTAACATTAAATTTCCTAAGATCTAAAAAGTTAGAAGAAAAAATAATTGAAATCTAAAGAGGTTTAGGAAATTCACTACAAAATGAAGCCATTTAAAAATAAAAAGAGAAGTCATGCTAACAAAATTCTCTAATCAATTTAAAATCATAAGATGATTCTTAAATCAAGATTACCTCAAATTTAAAATTAACAAACTATGATAAGCAAAATTTTAGCCAATTAAAAACTTAAACATGCTTATAAACATTCTCAACTAGATTTCTAAGAAATCACAAAAACAACAAGAAGGAGGGATATAAGAATTTTTGGAATTTTTGATATTATCTTTTTTTTTTGAATTTTTGATATTATCTTTTTTTTTGAATTTTTCTCATTAAAAACTATTTACAAAGAAAGGAAACTAGCTTTAAAACTTAACAATTTTTGTTAAGTCTTGGACTTCCCAAGGGCTACCCGGTGAAGGGTTCGCAAGGTACTAGGAGGTGTGATGGGATGAAATCCCAAACGTCCCTTTCCAAGATTTAAATTTTCGATTTTCTAAATTTTTTTTTTGAGTTTTTGGATTTTACAAGTGCTTAAATAAAGGAAAACATAGAAACAGAATTAAAATTTTCTTTTTGTTGTTTTTTTTTCATTTTTTTTTTGAAAATTTTCTTTTTAAAACTATTTATAAATATTTACAAAGGGCTATTTACACCCCCATACTTAAAGTTAAACATTGTCCCCAATGTTTACAAATAAGTATGAAGTAAGAAAAGGTAAAAAGAAATGCAAAAACGAAAGAAGAGAAGGAAAAAGGGCATCTCTGTTATTTTTTGAAGCTTTTGTGGGGAAGCCGCGATTACCTGCAAAAGTTGTTAAAGAAGAAAAGAAAAGACAAGAGAAAATAACAAAAGATAACTTTGGGGTGCCTCCCAAAAGCGCTTTGTTTAAGGTCGCGTAGCTTGACCCACTTGCCATCATATTATAGGTTGAAATACAATCGAATCACTCTTTTCATTAGTTAACTCTCCCGGAAGATATAATTTAAGGCGGTGGCCGTTTACTTTGATGGTACCTTTTTCCGGGTGGGAAATTAAAATTGTCCCATAGGACCAAACCTCTTTAACAATAAAGGGTCCGGACCATCGGGATTTTAGATTTCCCGGAAAAAGGCGAAGGCGGGAATTATAAAGGAGGACGAGATCACCAGGCGAAAAAGTTTTTGGAAATTTTATATGCTTATCGTGATAAAACTTTGTTCGCTCCTTATATAATTTATTGCTCTCATACGCATTCGCTCGCCACTCATCTAATTCGCTCATTTGGAATTTTCTTTGTTCTCCCGCTAGAGTGGAATCGAGGTTTAAAAATTTAAGCGCCCAAAATGCGCGGTGTTCTAATTCGACCGAAAGGTGGCAAGCCTTGCCATAAACCATTCGATACGGTGTACAACCGATAGCGGTCTTGTACGCCGTTCGATAGGCCCATAGCGCGTCATCGAGCTTTATTGCCCAATCCTTCCGATTGATAGAAACTGTTTTTTTTTCTAAAATCCGTTTTAATTCTCGATTAACAACTTCGACTTGGCCGCTCGTTTGTGGGTGATATGCAGTGGATAATTTGTGTGTGACACCATATTTTGCTAAGATTTTTGTGAATTGAGTATTGCAAAAATGGGTGCCCCGATCACTCACAATAGCGCGCGGAGTGCCAAATCGAGAGAATAATTTTTTTAAGAAATTAACGACGACTCACGCATCATTGGTGGGGAGAGCTTGCGCTTCCGCCCACCTCGATACGTAGTCGACCGCCACTAGAATATATTTATTTGAAAAAGATGGAGGGAGAGGACCAACAATATCGATACCCCAAAGGTCAAAAATTTCGCATTCTAAGAAAATGTTTTGGGGCATCTCATCCCGACGAGAGATGTTCCCGGACCGCTGGCAGCTGTCGCAAGTACTCACAAGGGTGTAAGCATCTTTGAAGAGCGTGGGCCAATAAAAGCCCGCCTCCAGCGCCTTCCTTGCGGTTCGGTTTTAATGATAATGACCACCGGTGGGCCCCTCATGACAATGACGTAAAATTTTAAAGCCTTCCTCACTTGAAACACATCTTCTCACAACCTGGTCTGCGCATACTCGGAATAAAAAGGGGTCCTCCCAAAAGTAATTCTTTAAATCAGAAAAGAATTTCTTCTTTTGCTGACTCGAGAATTCCTTTGGCAGGACCCGGGCTACTAAATAGTTAGCCAGATCTTCAAACCAGGGGGTAGAAGATGAATTAATATTTTCGAGAGCAAGGAGGCGCTCTTCGGGAAATTTATCATTAATGTCAGATTCTATTAATACGTCCGAGGCGGGGTTTTCTAAATGGGAGAGATGATCGACCGCCAAGTTTTCGGCTCCCCTTTTGTCCCGGATCTCTAAGTCAAACTCTTGCAAGAGGAGGATCCATCGCAAAAGACGAGGCTTGACGTCCAATTTGCTTAAAAGATATCTAAGTGCGGAGTGATCCGTGAAGACGATGACTTTCGAGAGGGTGATATACGACCTAAACTTATCGAAGGCGAAAACGATTGCTAGAAGTTCCTTCTCGGTCGTGGTGTAATTTGCTTGTGCCGACGTGAGTGTTTTGCTCGCATAATAGATCGGGTGAAAATATTTACTCACCCGTTGGCCTAAAACGGCACCAACCGCAATATCACTCGCGTCGCACATGATTTCAAAAGGGAGCGACCAATCTGGGGCGACTAGAATCAGGGAGTTTATAAGTTTCTCTTTGATAAGTTGAAAAGCTAAATGACATTCATCGCTAAAAAGAAAAGATGAATCTTTCTCGAGAAGATGGGTTAACGGCTTTGTAATTTTTGAAAAATTTTGTATAAAGCGCCGATAGAACCCCGCGTGGCCTAGGAAACTCCTAATAGCTTTTACGTTTGTGGGAGGGGGGAGTTTTTCAATTACTTCAATCTTGGCCCTATCGACCTCGATCCCCTTGCCCGAAATTTTATGGCCAAGGACTAGTCCTTTCTTGACCATAAAATGACATTTTTCCCAATTAAGCGCTAAATTCATTTCCTCACATCGCTGCAACACGCGCTCGAGATTTTTTAAACAGTTTTCAAATGAACTCCCGTACACGGAAAAATCATCCATAAATACTTCCATCACCTCCTCCACTAACTCGTCAAAAATTGCCAGCATACATCTTTGGAATGTAGCTGGCGCGTTACAAAGACTGAATGGCATCCTTCGATAAGCGAAGGTGCCAAAGGGACAAGTGAAAGTGGTTTTCTCTTGGTCGTCGGGCGAAATCGGAATTTGGAAGTATCCTGACAAACCATCGAGAAAACAGTAGTAGGAGTGACCCGAAAGGCGTTCTAAAATTTGGTCGATAAATGGTAGAGGGAAGTGATCCTTACGGGTGGCATCATTTAATTTCCGATAGTCGATGCACATCCGCCAACCCGTAACAGTACGGGTTGGGATCAATTCGTTATTTTTCGTTCGCAACTACCGTGACACCACCTTTCTTTGGCACGACTTGTACTGGGCTAACACAAGTACTGTCCGATATCGGGTAGATGATTCCCGCGTCCAGAAGTTTTATAACTTCGGTCTTAACGACTTCTTTCATGTTAGGGTTTAGCCGTCGTTGAGGCTGGACTGAATTTCGGGAATTATCTTCGAGAAATATTTTATGAGTGCAGAAAGATGGGTTTATACCCTTAATGTACGATAATTGCCACGCAATTGCGTGGCGGTGCTTTCTTAAGACTATAGTCAACTCAGAAATTTCTGAGTTGCTAAGATCGGATGAAATGATGACGGGTAACTTAGACTCTTTTTCCAAAAACAAGTATTTAAGGTGAGGGGGGAGTTGTTTCAACTCCAATACGGGTGGTTCTTCATAAGAAGTCTTGATTTTTAATTTTTCTAAAAATAATGGTTCGGGTGGTGTGGGGTGAGAAACTTTTTCTTCATCACAAAAGAGCTCTACGGGCTCGGAGTCACTACTCGCCGATGAAGCTAACTTGAGGGATGAATCGAACTCACAACACTCTTCTAAGTAAAAACATGAATCGTCATTTTCTAGCGTGTTCCGCATCGAGGAATTTATGCCGAAAGTAACTTCATCGTCTCCAACCCGTAGGATGAGCTTTCCGTTACTTACGTCGATAATAGCGCGGGAGGTGGCAAGGAAGGGGCGGCCGAGTATGAGGGGTACTTCGGCATCCTCTTCGATGTCAAGAATGACAAAATCCACCGGGAAGATGAATTTGTCAACCTTGACGAGCACATCCTCCACTATTCCTATCGGATATTTTAAAGAACGATCCGCTAATTGGATACTCATTCGAGTGGGCCTTGGATTTCCTAGACCTAGATTTTTGAACAAAGAAAACGGCATAAGGTTGATGCTTGCTCCAAGATTCGCTAAGACGTGTTTTACTAACGAATTGCCAAATAGACATGGGATGGAAAACCGTCCCGGGTCATTTGCTTTTTTCGGCAATTTGTTGAGTACAACCGCGGAGCATTCTGCATTTAAAAAAATATGCGAAATATCTTCTAACTTTTTCTTATTGTAGAGCAACTCCTTAAGATATTTCGCATATTTAGGCATTTGTGAGATAGCCTCGCAGAAATGTACATTAATATGGATTTGTTTTAAAACATCAAAAAACTTTTTATAATTTTTTTCGGCGCATTCATTTTTAAATTTCGATGGATACGGAATATTAGAAGTAGGAGCGCGCGGATTTAAAATAGTAGTGTGCGGAGCTATCGTAGCGGGCAAATTTGAAGATGAATTAAAAGTAGGAGGAGAGGAATTTACCTTGGGTTCGTCCTGTTTTTGAACCACCTCCTTCCCGCTTCGAAGTGTAATCGCGTGCGCGCTCTCCTTTGGATTTTGCTCGGTGTTCCCCGGTAGTGCTCCTTGTTGATGCTCAGAAATCATCTTTGCGAGTTGGCCCACTTGATTCTCTAAATTTTTGATTGATCCGGTAAGGTTCCGGATGTTCGTTTCATTTGTAGCAACATATTTTGCAAAAACCTCTTCAATCGGAGAGAGTTTTTGCTGTTGCGGTGGAAAACCGGGTGGATTATAATTTTGAGAAATCAAATTTGGAGGCGGAGTTAAGTTAAGAAGTTGATTAGGGGGATTAAATTCATAGGACGCTGAGCATTTCCTTGGTTGCTCCATGAGAAATTCGGATGATTCCTATAACCCGCATTGTATGTGTTATTATACGGAGCGGTGTTGGGGTTATAGGAAGGCCGAGGCGGATTTCCCATGTAGTCAACATGTTCTTCAATTAAAATGTTATTAGCCCAAGGAGGAGTGGTGGAGGAAGCAGACATCTTCGCCACTTGCTTTGTTAAGCGCTCAACTTGTAAAGCCAAATTTGCGTTTGCGTCCATTTCAAAAATTCCGGCCAGCTTATTAGGCCGCGCTCGGGGCATGTTCCATTGATACGCATTTGTGGCCATCTCTTTGAAAAGCTCTTGAGCGGCGATTAGGGTTTTGTTATTTAATGTCCCCCCGGCGGCCGCATCAATCATTTGCCTCGTTTGGAGATTTAAGCCATTATAAAATATTTGCACTTGTTGCCAAGTGGCAAGTGCGTGGTGAGGGCATCGATGCAAAAGCTCCTTGAAGCGCTCCCATGTGTCATAGAGAGTCTCCGAGTCGATTTGCATGAATGACGCAATATCCGTGCGCAATTTAGCGGTCTTTGAAGGCGGGAAATATTTATTAAGAAATTTTTCCGCCATTTCGGCCCATGTAGTGATGGATCCCCTAGGTAGGGAGCCCAGCCACTGCTTGGCCTTAGACCGCAAAGAAAAAGGAAAAAGACGTAGTCGAATGGCGTCATCGGTGACGCCATTGATCTTAAAAGTGTCGCAAATTTCAAGAAAGTAAGAGATATGTGAATTTGGATCCTCGTCCGGTTGACCATCAAAGGTCACCGATTGTTGCACCATTTGTATGATGCTGGACTTGATCTCAAAATTATTGTTCGCCACCGTGGGGCGAACAATACTCGATTGTGTGCCTTCCAAATTCGGCCGTGCATAATAGGACATGGTCCGTTGCGCGTCCTCATTAGGATTTGGCTCGTTAAGATTAGGAGGATTAAGATTATGATCCATATTTGCTGCGTTAGTGTCCCCGATCGACTCTTCGAATTCTACTTGACTTCCCTGATCACGAGAACGGCGGTGCCTCAAGAGGGTTCGCTCGATCTCCGGATCAAAAGGAAGAATCGAAGTGCTACTTCGGGTCATACACTAAAAAGAGAAGAAGGGAAGAGGAAAAACTGAAATAATTTTTTTTTCTTTTTGAAATTTAGAAAAAGGAAAATAAAATAAAAAGAAATATGATAAAATTAATAGCTATCCTCTTTTCAAAATATCTACGCAAAATCCCCGACAACGGCGCCAAAAACTTGATATGATTTTTCGGTTTTGAAATTTAGTGAAGATTTGAGATTTTCTCCAAAACTATATCCGATGAAGGCAAGTGTACCTTATCGTCTATAGTATAGGATATTTAGGAATATCAAGGTTGTATTCCACGGGGCGCGTTGATTACTTCTACTTCGAGGAAAATCGCCATTATCTTATCGACGAAAATTTGATTGGTTTGTTTTTGCTTAACTAAAATTAAAACTAATTGCAAGCTAAATGAAAGGATTAAACGAAGACAAAAATACTTAATGCTCAACCATAGTGGAGGGGGAAAAGGAAAGAAAAATCATTGCATGAAAGAAAGAGTGCTTAAGGAAAAAGAGAACATGAAGGGAAGAGAACTTAATTTTATTGAAAACCAAAATGATTACAAGCTTTAATTAAAGAGATTACAAGCTAGGAAGGAAAAGATTACAAGCTTTAACTAACTATTGCATAGAACTAAGAACTAGCACATTACATGAATTAAAAAGTAAGAACATGAAATTGAAAATCATGAGAAAGCATTGAAAAACTTCACTAACAGCTCTAGCAGCACCTCCCCCACTCCAAAATTCTGAACCCTGAACTCAAGGAGAGCCTCTGAATTTATAGGAAAAAATTTCAGATTACACGCCCTCGGTCACGGGCGTGACCAAGGGCGTGACTGCACTATTCACATCGGATCCGACAGCGGCGTGGCTTTCTGGACGGCGCGGCGAAAAGTGACATGTCACGGGCGTGACATGTCAGGTCACGGCCGTGACTTTGGACGGCTGCATTAAATGCGACGTGGGCTGGAATTCAGCGCGGCGGCGAAGAAGAGATCACACGGGAAAGTCACGGCTGTGACATGTGGGTCACGGGCGTGACTCAAGTTGACTTCTCGACTGCAGCTCCACGTCTCGGCGGCGGCTCTACGTGGAAGATTCTAAGATTACACGCCCCCGGTCACGGGCGTGACTTTGGGTCACGGGCGTGACCTGGGGCGTGACTTGGTGTGGGCTAGCTCAGACAGCGCGGCACCCTTCTGGACTGATCTTTAGGTTACACGCCCTTGGTCACGGGCGTGACCTTGGGCGTGACATGCCATTTTTCCCGATTTGTCCCAAAATTCTGCAATTATTGAAATTAAGCTAAGTTAGAATCAAAATTACAAAAAGAACTACTTATAACCTAAAATTGACATAAAAAGGAAAATTCACATTAAATATTTACAAAATTTTCTATTAAAAAGTTATAAAAATACTACTTATCAGCAAGCAATGTTCCTGCTGATTCAATTAGAGTTCTATTCTTCCTTTCAACTACCCCATTTTGTTGAGGAGTTCTAGGAGCTGAGAAGCAATGCCTGATACCTTCCATCTCACAGAATTCTTGCATGAGAAGAGACTCAAACTCAGTGCCATGATCACTTCTGATCAATGCAACTACAATAGAGTACTCAATCGGTACGCTCTTAAGAAAGTCTGTAAGAACTTTAAAGTTATCTGACTTTTCTCTCAAAAAGAACACCCAAGTGAATCTAGAGAAGTCATCCACAATAACTAGAGTGTAAGACTTCCCCCCTAAGCTCTTTATTGCAATAGGTCCAAAAAGGTCCATATGTAGCAAGTATAAGATTCTAGGTGAATCACTTTTAGATAATGATTTAAAGCTGTTTTTGGTTTGCTTACCTAATTGACATGCCCTACAAAGACCTTCTTTCTTATATGATCCTGATGGTAAGCCTCTAACAAGATTATCCTTAGCTAATTTAGCAATGGTCCTAAGGTTTACATGTCCTAATCTTTTATGCCATAATTCACTAGATTTGCTTAACTCATTAAATAAACAAATTTCTGATTTAGATGAGTTGAAATTTACTAAATATATATTTCCTTGTCTAATTCCTGATAGAACAATAACATTATCAGATGATTTAATGATGCATTCTGATTTATTAAATGTTACCTGATAACCTTCATCACATAACTGACTTATGCTGATGAGGTTGTGCTTTAGACCCTTGACATAGGTTACTTCCTTGAATGTCATTGTTCCAACTTTAATTTGACCATAGCCTTTGGTTTGTCCACAGTTGGAGTCTCCAAAGATCACCTTGGGTCCAAGTTTTTCCTTGTAGTTGTTCAGGTTGGCCTTGTTCCCTGTCATATGCTTTGAGCATCCACTGTCCAAGTATCATTTTTGATTTAATCTTGGATAGCTGTGTACCTGCAAAGACAAAAACATAAACTAGTTGTTTTTGACCCAGACTACCTTGGGTCCTTTTATGTTACCACAAAATTCAGAGATAAATGTCATTTCAGGCTGATCCTTGTAGCCTTGTGGATGATATCTCCTTGGAGGTATAGTCCACTCAGTAAAGGGATTTTTAGTATATTTAGGATTAGAATTCTTAGAGTTTTCTGTATAGTGCTTGTTCGAGGAATTTGAATAAATTCGTCGACTACTGTTCATTTTATAACTATACTGAAAATCTGTTCTCAGTTTTCGTCGAGCCTCGATCAACAGATTTGAATCCTTTTGTCGAGCGTCGTTCGACGAATTCTTTTGCATTCTTTTATCCTTAACAAACTTGCTTGAAATGTCTTTATTTCTTTCTGCCGCCTTTTTGCTTTTAGCAGAAATGAATTTTATGGGTGTGGAGAGGATGTTTCTCTTAATCAGAGATGGCTCACTTGATGAAGAACCCAAACCCCGTTTGCTATTATTAAATCTAGCATTGACAGTGCTTGTGATGTCCATCAGTTTGATACTTCTCCCATTGAGGGATTCTTCAAACTCTTTGGCTTCAGATAACTTATTCTCAAGAGTAGTGATGTGTTCTCCGAAGGCAGCCAAATTTTTCTTAAGATTTACATTCTTTTCACTTATATTGTTCATTTCAACTAACTTAGTTCTGAGAGAGATTATTTCTTTCTCAGATTTTATTAAGTCTTGGCAAAGAATTTTGAAATCAGCTTTGAATTCAATAGAAGTGAAATCAAAGTTAGATAATACCTGATCAATATCATCTTCTGTTTCTGATTCTGATTTCTCTTCATCAGAATTGTTGGTTGAGGCATTGATTGCCATCATGCAAAAACTTTTTTCTTTTTCAACATCACTGGAGCTGGATGATGATGCTGATTGTGACTCATTGTCTGAGTCATAAATAGCCATTAAGCATTGGCTGTTTTCTTTTGTTTCTTCTTCATCAGAGGAACAAGATGAAGATTCTGATTCAGTTTCTGTTTCACTCCAGGATGTTGCTACAAATCCTCTTCCCTTCTTTTTGTGAGAGTGAGAGGAAGATTTGCTGGAGCCCTTCTTTTCTTCCTTTTCTTTTCTTCTTTCCTTCTTGTCCTTCTTGTGTTGAATCTCTGGACATTCAGGAGCAATGTGTCCTGGTTTCCTGCAGCCAAAATATATAATTTCATTATAGTGATTTTTATCATACCTTGGTTTGTCATGACTTCTGGATAGCTGTTTTCTGATGTCTTTCTTAGCCATCTGGTAGAATCTTTTGGCTAACAGCCTCATAAACTCCTCTTTGTCAGGAGCTTTTCCTTTATCTTCTGCAGCCTTGAAGGCTATGCTTCTTTCCTTTTTGGGTGCTGGGGATGAAGTAGATTCTTCAGCTTCCCTAGTTTTTATGAGCTGCTCATAAGACTTGAGCTTGCCCAACAGAGCTTCAGTAGTGATCTCATTGAGACTTCTGGCTTCTTTGATTGGCCAGATTCTGGAGTCCCATGTGCTGGGAAAGCACATAAGAATTTTGTCATTAATCTCCGTGAGTGAGATCACTTTGTCCAGAGACTTCAACTCATTTATTATGAGGCTGAGTCTATTGTACATATCATCAACATTTTCTGATTCTCCCTTCTTGAAGTTCTCATATTGAGAGATCAGGTGAGATCTTCTATCTTTTCTTTCATCTGCTGAGCCTGCCACCATGTTGTTGAGAGATTCCCAGATTTCTTTTGCTGAGGTGCACTCAACAACCTTCTGGAATATGTCATCTGACATAGTTAGGGCCAGAATGTTCATGGCCTTTGCATCTACATTTCTCTGCTTCTTCTGAGCCTCAGTCCACTCAGGAGGTGGAACAACAGTGTTGTCTGTTGTTGCAGCAGTACTAGCTGATGCTGTAGGTGCTGGAGGTCCTGTAAGAATAACATTAAAAATCTCCTCATCAATGGAGTTCATATAAAGCCTAATCCTTGCTTTCCATAGTGCAAACTTATTGAGATTGCACATAGGAGGTCTTGTGATGGAATACTCCTTGTTTTGTGCCATGAGTTTTAAATAAGATAAAATTCTAGAGAAGGAAACTCTTAGAAAAATTAAGATCTGGTTGATCTTTGTGATTCAGGTGTTAGCCTGTAAAGAATCAACACCCCTCTGATACCAATTGAAAGTGGAGGTCAGATCTTAAATTACTCTAGGGGGGGGGGTGAATAGAGTATTAAAACTTTTTGTTTAGTTTTATAGCGGAATTTAAAATACTGAGTAAATATATATGTAATCAGTGAGAGTGAAAGATAGAGACAGAAGTAATGAAAAGCATACAGCACAAGCACACCAAAAATAAACAAGCACAGAAGACACAAGGAGCTATAGTAGTTCACCAATAAATCTGGGTACGTCTACTCTTCTACCACCCTTGGTAGGAATCCACTAGGAGGGTTGATAAGGTGCCCAGGCACCAAGGGATTTTTGATAAGGTGTCCACACACCAATAAGCTTTTGATAAGGTGCTTAAAAACCACACAGGGATTTTTTGATAAGGTGTCTTGCCACCACTGAGTAAACTTTTTAAGGGAGTATTAACCCTGTACAGGATGAGATAAAAGGTATAGAGTGTTCTTCTCTGTCAATGATCTGAGAGAAGACAAAAGGTGTTGAAGCTGAAAGCTCCCCCTGTCTGTTGAGAGTTGATGACTGCTTTGAGGACAGAGCTTTCACAAACAGAAGTCTTTGTAGCTGATTATCTGGAAGAGGTTAATCTTCAGATTGTTGTTGCTCTTGAAAGACTTTGTTTTACAGCAGATCTGAGAGATTGAATCTTGTTCTCAGAATGAAGAGGATGCTTCTTTGCTGAGGAAGAATGCTTCAGAAAAATATATTTTTCTTCTTCTTCTTAAACTGCTTCTGTTCTATCTTTTTCAGAAAGAATACTTGATCTCTATTTCTTTTTGATAGCTTGTCGTATTTCAAATTCAAAATCTTCTGTCTATTTAGGGAATATATTTTTCTGACTTAAATCCTTCTTGGAACTAGTTAGCCACCCAAAAATGACTTTGGCAGGTCCTTTCAATTCCTTTTGTCGAGAAAGATGCCTTGGCATTAAATGTCAACGACTATTCTTCTTCTTGGAATAGAAGGAATATAAGGATATAATAAATAAGAAAGATATCCTTACTTGGCTGCCTGAATACGTCCAAGGAGAAATAAATATATCCGTTATTCTGCTGAGTTGAGTTCAGAGAACTGACATCCACTGAGAATATAAGTCTGAACATCAGAAAGCAATTTGTCGAGCGCTGGCTAAAATTTGTCGACTGCTGCTAGTCATTTGTCGAGCGCTGGCTTAGAATTTGTCGACCGCTGCTAGTCATTTGTCGAGCGCTGGCTTAGAATTTGTCGACCGCCGCTAGTCATTTGTCGAGCGCTGGCTTAGAATTTGTCGACTGCTGCTAGTCATTTGTCGAGCGCTGGCTTAGAATTTGTCGACCGCTGCTAGTCATTTGTCGAGCGCTGGCTTAGAATTTGTTGAGCACCACTCGCCATGTGTTGAGCTTGAATTTTCCTAAGTTCTGCTAATCTAATCAGCCTAAAACTTGACCCTAAGGCTATACATTGGGGTCAATATAGATCCTAATCAACATATAGTGATCCTAGCCCAAATCAGTAATAGGGTTGTTCCAACAAAGCCGATTGAAATAACCTACCTCTGATACCACTTGTTGGATCGGTAGGCGCCCTTAGAGGGGGGGGGGGGGGGGGGTGAATAAGGGTTTTAAAAACTTATATTATATTTTGAAATACTTGCTTATGATAAGAGATCAAAATAGTGATTTTGAATAAAGATCTAAATTATTTTATAATAAAGGATAGGATAATAAACAATTTAGAGAAATGAAGAACAAATCAATTTTATTACACAATAAGAGACATGATTATTATTAATAAAATTGATTACAAAATTTTGATTTCAATGACGCTAGAAATCAAAGCGAAATATGGAAAACTCCTTTTGTTTTCTATACCGACTCGTATCCCCACGAACCGGTTGGGATTAGCTGATCCTCCCCGGATTCGGCCTCAAGCCGCTCTAGCCAACCCTTCCCCAGATATGGCCTCGAGCACCCCCTAGACCTACACCCGAGACCTAGTCGCCAACACGAGGCGAATTTCTGCCCTAAGTCCTACCCAGACTTAGTCGCCAACACGAGGCGAGTTCACTAAACGATTATAAGAAATGATGTGAAATAAATAAACAACAATATAAGAACTCCCTATATAGATCTCTTGGAGAAGTAGATGAAGACCAGCAGAGTATGATCGTAGTCGATGCAGTCTTTCGTCACGATGATGACGCGTGTTGAAATCTTCTCCACCGATCTCATTAAGCCTTCATGGATTTGTGGGAGTATCTCTCTGAACCTTCCTCTCTATGCTGTGGCACGAAGCTCTGGAATTTTGGATCTCAAGAGGATGATGAAGACGGAGCCAAGGGGTCATTTTTATAGACTTAGCGCTAGCGCCTGCGCTAGTGCTACCGCCGGCGCTATCCCATTTTAGGACATATTCTGCGCGGCAGAATCTTCAATCCGAGGAAACATTTCTCCCTTGCCTTCTGTGCTTCGCGCAACCGTCGGTGCTATCAGATACCGCCCGACGCTAGCTCCTTCTATATGTGCTCCCGGAATTGCGCTATTCATCGCTAGCGCCGGGCGCTAGGTACTACCGCCGGCGCTAGTGGGGGTATTGGATTTGATGGCTCAAATTTGGGGGCAACCTTCTTATGTAATCCTTGAGTCATATGGACTTTGTTTTCCTGCACATTTAAACACATAAGATCAAATACACATAGGATTTATTATTCTCAAACCTAGGAGATGCGGAAGACCATGTTCCAACAGAAACAACATCGCTCCCATAATATGGTTCACAAAAACCATATCATAAAAAAATTGATGGACCAATTACACTGTTCCGGAATGGGCCCTTCAAGAATTGCTAAGACATTAAATATCACAAGTGGATACGATTCTATTTCTGCTAAAAAGGTTTCTGATCATTTGAAGGGAAATAGGTTGAATTCAATAGGATGCGAAGGAGCTTAATTATACACTTATTTTCAAAAACAGAAAGTTTTAGATCCTGATTTCTATTTTGCTATTCAGTTGGATAATAATGGGATTTTGGAATCTATTTTTTGGGCTGATAGGAGATCGAGAAATGATTATTTTACCATTTGAGATGTAATAGTTTTTGATGTTACATACAAAACTAATAAATTTATGATGCCTTTTGCCCCATTTACTGGGGTACGGTCAACCATCATAGACAAACAATTTTATTTGGATGCGCACTGTTATCAAACGAAAGTGAGGAATCATTTATTTGGCTATTCAAAGAATGGTTAAAATGTATGTTGGACAAAGACCCTAAAGTTATTATTACAGATATGGATGTCGCGATGTATAAAGCAATACAAATCGTATTGCCCAACACTCGTCACCGTTTTTGTTCTTGGCATATATGGAAACAACTTGCTGAACATGTTCATAATTTTCGGGATAATGAGTTCAAAAAGGACTATTATACATGGTTTAATAGTACCTCGGTCAGTTCTTGTGAGCACAGTTGGTGTGACTTAGTTACAAAGTATGAAATCAGTGATATTAGTTGGTTAGCAAAAATGTGGCTCAAAAGAATGCATTGGGTTCCTGCATATCTTTCAGATATTTTTGTGGCTGGGATGACTTCTAGTAGTAGAAGTGAAAGTATAAATGCATTGTTTGATGGATTTGTAAATGCAAACACCCGCTTAAATGACTTTATTATGCAATACAAAAAAACTCTAAAGTCACGCCGCGACGCAGAAGAACAAGAGGATTATATGACATTGAACTCGACTGCAGCTTTATTCACCAGTTTTCTATTGAACAAAAAGCGGCAAAAATATACACAAAATCAATGTTTAAACTATTTAAGCATGAGTTCAAATTATGTTTGGAATGCTTGTACAATGTAATACAAATTTCTCCTACTTGTGCAACCTATAAAGTAGGACTATCCTGTGAGGATAATAGAAAATGGTTTTTGGTGACTTATGACGAGTATGAAGACATTAAAGCTAAATGTGAGTGTGTAAAATTTGAGACACGTGGTTACTTATGCAAGCATATTCTTCATGTCATGACAACTATTAAACAATTAAAGGAGATACCACCAAAATTTATATTGATACGATGGACAATTGATGTTAGAAACATAATCCCTATGCATGGTGATAGTGCACGGGATCATGTTGTCTCTCCAATGATGAAATGGCGACTTGCAGGACTATCCAAAACCTTACTTGATCAAGTTTCCCTATCAGTGGAAATCTATGAAGAAATTTATGAAATCTTTAACAAGCTGTCCCAAAAATTTGATTCTTCTTTGCATCGTGATTGCTCTGATACCATGTTGAGTCAAGTGGGTTCAAATTTGGATTTATATAAAATCCCTAAAATTTCTATTCGGGATCCTCCAATTGTGCGTACTAAAGGTCGGCCAAAACTTGCTACTAGAATTTCATCTGGTATTGAGGAATCTCATAATCTGATAAAACGAAGGACCTGTGGATCATGCGGTGGAAAGGGCCACTATGCTACAACATGCCCAAATAGAATGGAGGTGCATTTTGTTAATTATAATTTCTTTTCTATTTTGTTTTCTAACAAAATATCACATTTTGAAGGATACGCATGCATAGTGAACCCTTACAACTATTCCAGCCGGTGCTCGAGCCTAACTGCTGAGGATTAATGGAGAATGACAATGATAGCTTTGATCTATTTGAGCTGAAGAACTTTGGGGTTGTCTATACACTCACGCTAATTTGTGTACTTTGAGCTGAAGAACTTTGAGTTGAAGAACTTTATATTGACGCGTTTTGTTAATTATACACTCACGCTAATTTGTGTATTTTGAATGACAATGATAGCTCTGAAGAACTTTGTTTTTTTCTAATATGAATTTTGTTTTTTTCCAGCAAGTTGGGAAAGAGTTCTTCCGGTCTGCAAAGGGGACGGAACTTTGTTTTTCTAATATCACAGAAAGAGTGTACTTAAATCAAGCACTTAACTTCAAGAACTTTGTTTTTTTTTCTAATATGAATTTTTTTTTTCATATAATAACTACTCACGCTAATTTCACATATTATAGCACAAGTGTATATTCTCCATCTGATGCAGCACGCCCAGGGCCGACCCACCCTGGCTCGGCCAGAAGGAACACGTTCCAGTCGCACTGCCGGGCTGCAGCCCAAGCACCCCAACCCATCTCCGGCCCCACCACAGAGCCGTTAGGTTGTTGAGGCCAGAGCTCGATCCCCTGACCTCCTTGATAAAGAGTCTTCAGGCAGACTCTCATCACCAACTGAGCTGCAGCCAGTCTCGAATGGATTTGGTGATGAGAGTCTGCCTGAAGACTCTTTATCAAGGAGGTCAGGGGATCGAGCTCTGGCCTCAACAACCTAACGGCTCTGTGGTGGGGCCGGAGATGGGTTGGGGTGCTTGGGCTGCAGCCCGGCAGTGCGACTGGAACGTGTTCCTTTTGGCCGAGCCAGGGTGGGTCGGCCCTGGGCGTGCTGCATCACCATCCCCTATATATATATCTATACTAATATATAAAGAAATTCCCTTATCGGTGTAATGCCCAACCAATTAATATCGACCGTTTGATAAGGAGAGAGAAAGAGAGAGGGAGAAAGGGGAGAGAGAGAGTGGGGCCCATAATTAAGAGAGAGAGGTTGGAGAAAGTGGGGGCATCATTGAATTGGAGAGAGAAAGAGAGAGAAATAAATAAGGAGAGAGGGAGAGAGGGGAGAGAGGAAGTGGGGCCCACAATTAAGAGAGAGAGGGAGGGAGGAGAAAGAGGGTGGCGGAATTGGAGAGAGAAATAGAGAGAGAGAGAGAAATGAAAAGGAATACAAAATATTGTATAAAATCTAAATATTTTAAAAATAAAATACATAATATTTTATTTTTTAAAATTTATAAAAATAAATGAAAAAAGGAAAAAAATAAATATAACTGAGTGTGTGCCGGGGGCGGATATGGTACTGTCGCGTGGGGCACGGGGGGCTCCCCGTGCACTGTCACTCGTATATATATATATATATATATATATATAGTGGAGAAGGATATTTATATAATATATATATATATAAACAGATAGTGGGTGACAGAAGAAATCCATAGTAATAATAATAATAAGAAGAAGTAGAAGAAGAAAAGAAGGGCCGAACCAACTGTCGCCGATTCCAATGAAAATCGTACCGAAGACAAACGTCGGCGCTACGAATCCAACGGAGAAGGCGAAAACAAAATCCGACGAGCCAAACTCAAGATATAAATTCTTGAAGTTTGCGGCGACGATAATTAAACAAATCTTTTGGAAAATCACCGGGGCTCTAATAACGCTCGGATCGCAACGAAATTTCGACGAGGCTCTCTAAAATTAAATAATTTAATTTTCTAACACAAAATTTTCCCATTCCGATACATTCCAAAATTTGGCCGACTTGACCGAAAGAACACGGAAACGTGCAAGCGACGGCGCACCACTAACTTTGCACTAACGTAACGCCCTTACGTCAAAAATGACGTCAAAGGAGGATTAAAATAATTCCTGAAAATTCAGGGGCGTTACAGACTATTTGTGTAATTACATTATATCCCTATAATAAAAATAATGATGGAAATTCATAAAATCTAAAAGCTTTTTAGTAGACCTCCTACACCTACTATGGTAGGTAATTATTAGACCTCCTAGACCTACATTAAAATAATTTTTTGTTAAAATAGAAGCCCGTCGTCGCGGGTCGGGTACTATCGAGCTTGGCTGGGGGCGGGCGAAGCCCGACGTCGCTGGCTGGGTACCGGCGCGCTTGGCAGTAGGGGCAGAGCAGATGACATTCCATGTCATTACATCATCTAATATAAGAAAAAAGAAGGGGGATAAGAGAAATACTTGCAGTGAACTTAAGATAATTATCAATCTCTTCATAGTTCAACGTCATAGAACCAAAACAACGTCAGAACCAAATCAACGTCAGAACCAGGGACAAGGTTGACGTCGAGGAAGCAGAAGGATTCTTGCTTCAACGGAGTTAAATGGCGAAGGGAAAGAAGAGGGAGATTGATACCATAGCCTCTCGTTGAAGCACCAAAGTAGAAGAACAAAATGAGAGAGAAGAAGTCGATTCGAGGAGTGAATGAAAACTCTCGAAACCACATTAAGATTGTTATAATAAGCATAAGACTACAAAATTTCAAATCGTACCTTTAAAAAATCAGTCGTTCAATTGCATCGACCTAAAACCAAGCCACTTAGAAAACACTTGGGGCTAGTTTAGGGATTAACTCATTCCCTTAACTTAAAATATCAACTCATCCTATATTAATATCAATATCAAGTCATTATAATTAATATTTCTCATCTGCACTATCACATTCACCAACCCTTACCAACAACAAGCCAACCAAAATAGTATGTGTTTACTGTGTATCTTTAACTACTATATACAAGAAGTTGTCTTTGGTGCAACATTCAAAATTGTCAAATATAGCCTCATTCTTTTACGCCAATAACTTAACATATATTATGAAAAAATGAAATTCATAAAATATAATGGCTATTTGTGTAATTACACTATATCCCTATAATAAAAATATTGATGGAAATTCATAAAATCCAAAAGATTTTTAGTAGACCTCCTATACCTACTATGATAGGTAATCATTAGACCTCCTAAACCTACTTTAAAATGATTTTTTTGTTAAAATATAAATGTTTAAAAAAATAATAATTATAAAATATTAATTAAAAATTTTCTGCGGTCATTCTGAGTACTCATATGTATATGTTGTGGGCGCAAGGGAGGGCGAAACCCGCCCGCACGAAGCCCTCTGGGGGCGGGCGAAGCCCGCCGTCGCCGGCCGGGTACTGTCGCGCTTGGCAGTATGGGCAGAGCCCCGTGCCTGTCACTCGTATGTATATATATAAGAATAAAAAAGAAAATTCATCGTAAAAATCTTGTCAAAGCATTTCAAACTTTTGCAGTATCATTCAACACTGATTTTCTTTTATGTTTTATCATCAACCATGATTTAATTATTTATTATTTTTATATTTTAATTGTTAATAATATTTAGATGTTACAATACGTCATTAAATAAATGGGTCTGTAAATATAGGTATAAGTGAGAGGCGAGGGTCCGCGTGACCTTGAGGTCACAGGTTCGAGTCCTGGAAGCATCCTCTTGCAAAAATGCAGTGTAAGGCTTACCTACATTTCACCATTGTGGTGGGACCCTTCACCAGACCCTTGCTGCGCGGGGATGCTTTGTGCACCAGGCTGCCCTTTTTAAAAGTGTACCATAAGTGGAGTAAAGTCACCCCTTGAAAACCCCATTTTATTTAAGAGTTTGGCATTATTTAAATCTCTCAAACATCAAGGAAACATAAAGTGCACATCCTATATTCTGAAAGGAGACTTTCTTTATTTTTTGAAGGGACATGCCAGACCAGCAAAAACTCTCATTGAGTTCCCTGACAGAGTCCCGATCGGCGCTGTTAAACCCACTTTAGGGCTGGTCGACATCGGGCGAGACATTTATGGCCCACTGTTGGCAAGTTCGAGCCTTCCAAGTGCTGCCCGTCCAGATTCGGAGCACTCCAATTCATCTTCTTCATTGTGAAGTCGAGTTCCCTGCACCCGACGACTGGTCTCTCGATCTCCTGCTGCACCCTCCTCCCCACTCACCCAACTTGCCTCTCCAATTCACTCCACAAAATATCCTACCTTGTCTGAGGCCTTCCCAGCTCCCTTGCCTGATACCCGCAGCCGCCTATGTGTCCCTTGTTTCACCCAAAGAACTGGATCCTCTCCAAAGGTGCCCTTCAGGGTCTATATATAGTTTTTCTCTACTGGCCTGCAAATAGCGCAACTCCGCCTTTTGATTTTACTAACCGCACCCCAAACTGGTCTGCTAACAACCAAACTCCGCTGCTCTGAAGGGATATTGGCAGTTCACCAAGGGTATTTGGGTAAATTGACCCATGGACCTTTGCTGGGCGAGTGGCCCACGAAGGCGCCACTCGCCAGCCCTCTTGCGAGCGGGCCTCGCGAGATCTCCCCATGCGAGCGGCCCTCATGCAAGCAGCTCATGGGGGCGCCACTCGCTCGCCCCTTGGCGCCATAAATGCCGACCAGGACCACATATGCAAGGCGGCGAGCCCTCGCTTGCCTCGTCATTGCTAAACGCACCCCAAAGCGGTGAGTTAAACACTTTCCTCGCCCTCGCATCACTTTCCTTATAAGACTGGCTCGCCTTCCCCTCACCTTCGCGACGAGCCCCTGCTTGCCTCGCCTACGCCCGACTCGCCCTATCTCTCTTCGGGGAACACGTGGTTGTACACAATCCCCACTCTTTGCGAGATTATTCTAAGATCGTAAAGAAACATCCAACCCATGGTGTTCGCCGACCGCTGCTGACCTGGCAGGAATCTTTTGGTGAACCCCATTGCCAGTGCTATAAATACCACTAATCCTAGACGATGGGTAACCCTGTTACCTCTCGTCTTCTCTCACCACCTGCTACAGTAACCCTCAAAATGCCTCTGTCAGAAGAAGCTAAGGCCCTCCTGGATGCATCGCGGGCGAATGAGCACTCGGTCACGGTTTAGCTCGCCCCTTTGCTCGCTCGGCGGGCCCCTCCCCCTCCCCAAGATAAGGAAGGCGAAAATGGTCCGGCGACATCCCGGGGAGAATGGGTCCTCACGCAAGGACCCGGCGCCCGATCTCAGGCTCGTCGAGGAGGTACTCAGGTTGACAGGTCGGTTCCTCACATAATCCTGCTTACACTATCTCTTTTGCAGAGTGAGCTCCTGGAGAAGACCATCGCGAGCGAAGCCTTGGCGGGCACTCTCCAACCCTACCCCGGGAGGATCGGCTCGGCGGCCGCGGAATTGGATGCCGGCAATATACGTGTCCCCTCGCTGTGACCTGGTGAGTTTCCTTTATCCTTATTGGTAAGTTCCTTGACTTGTCCTCCTGATGCCGCTACCCTACGCAGAGTCTCTAATCCCGACGCCTGGAAGGCACGCCACCTCGTTGGGCTCACCGCACCCCCCGGATGCGACCATTTTCACCCCAGAGTTCAGTCTTCACGGCCACCCGAGCCCTGGTGGCTCGCTCCCCGTCGTGGTCTGATTTGCGAGCAACGTGCCTCACCCGCCGGGCATGGGTAAATCCGCCACGTTGATGAACTTGACGCGCAAATTCCTACACCGCTTATAGGCGGGAGAAAAATGCGGTGTGAACGGTAGTGTACCGGTCGTTGTCAAGTAATGGAATTGAGGAAGTAAATCCCCAGTATATCGAATCTCTCGAGTAACACCACAAGGTGGAGTTAATGCTCGAGGAAGGACTTGAGATTGAAGTCCTTTAGGTTGGAGTAACGATGGGAGTTTTGACGCACGAATCTAGCACACCGCTATAGGCTAGCGAGACTGCGGCACGAAACGGCAGTGAACCGATCGTTCAAGTAATATAAAATGTGGGAGTGAATCCCCAAGTATCGATCTCAAAGGAACACAGTAAGGTGGAGTTTACTTTTATGGAAGGACTTGAGATTGAAGTCCTCTCGAGCGGATGGATTGAAGAAAAGGGGGGTTTTGGTTTATGGAAAATAAAAGAAAATAACTACAACTACTCCTATGCAATGCCGCTATTCAATTCTTCGCCAGGCGGGATGGAAAATTACGTAGGCCTTGAACGCACTACTTCGCAAGGGCGGATGGACGAGTAGGCAAGCAGATGGAGTGGTAAGTGTGGAATCGAACTGTGCAGGTCTTAAGCGCACTGCTTCGTGAGGCGAATGGATTACACAGGCCGCTGTGACATGCTTCACTAGGCGGATGGACGAGTAGGCTTGCGGATGGAGTGAGTCGCACCGACGGAGTGAGGGACTCAAGCACCTCGTCAATAAGCATGCCACTAGCAATTGCTAGTGCGGCACACGACCATAGTGGATGGAGTGGTGGATGAAGTGGTGGATGGAAAATGGAGGGGGGCGCACCTCATACACACATATGAACAGTACAATTTCTTAACAATGAAATAAACATTATAAAACATGGTTCATAGTGCACATCATCAACAGATAAGAGATCTATCATTTACAACTACCAATACAAATAGAGAGAGAGAGAGCAAGGAATCGACCCAATCCGAAGCCTTGTCAAAGATTTACGGTTGGAATCGCAGGGTTGTCAATCCGCGTCCAAGCTCAGTCCTCAACTGCGTCCGGGGTAGAGAAGGCTGTCACTACCTTTCAATGGCCCGTCTTCTTCATGTCACGATCCGGCCGCACGACCAAGCTCCTTTCTCCTTGGATAATGGTGGATGTAGGGCTAGATCCCTCTCCTTGGAGCTCGAGGATGATGGAGGAGGCCAAAAGGGGCGGAAACCTGCAAAAATGGAGGAAAACGGCGGAGCGGAAGTGTCGTGTGACCTAATTTCGCGGACAGGGCTTTAAATAGGCGCTGGCAAAAATAGTGCGCACGGTCATTGGCGCACGACCAGTGATCGTGCACGCTGGCGTTCTGCGGTCGTGCGCGCTGGCTGGGCGGAGCCTACAAAGCAAAGATTTATAAAATAAAATGTTCGCACAACCATTGGCACACGACCAGTGGTCGTGCGCACTGTCGTAAGTGGTCGTGCGCACTATCATAGACAAAACTCAGATTTTAGGGGTTAAGTGCGCTCGATCAGTGGCGCACGACCAGTGGTCATGCGCAATAGAACCATTGATCGCGCGCAGTGTTCCTGTACAGATTTGTAGTGGGAACACATGCACGACTCCTGTTCCAGCATAAACACCAATCAAACCACTGAAAGTGGCACTTAACAATGCATGAAAGCTAATAAAGAAGATAAACATGAAAATACACCAAGACGGGCCTAGAAGTGCACATAGCATGGAATATCAAATATAAACGAAAACATGCCTAAAGTGTAGTGCATAGACTAGATAATCGGCCCAGATGAGTCCATAAATGTGTATATAATTGGGACTCATCACACCCCCAAACTTACCTGTTTGCGCGTCCCAAGCAAACCATCTCTTACGCGGACAAGAAAAACATAAGCTGACATAAAAATTGTAAAGCGGAGTACCATGCGAAGTCGCATGCTCATGCGAGTAGAAATACAGTAGACACAATTTCTAATTATACAAATTAGTTTGTACTTTTCTAGGGGCGTATTTATATATTATATTTACTCAAAAAGTGAATCACGGTGAATTATAAGGTCGTACATAGGAAGAAAGTAAACTGAACGCTGAGGCGAGCATTGCCAAAGATTGGGGCTCGAGACAACCTCCATTGAAATCCATCAATGTCGGTGACCATAAGCTTGCCCGTTCGCACTCTCTCCACGACACAGGTTTGACACAAATGCGTGAATCAATAGGACTTTAGGTTTTAGATGAGGCTTGAGTTTAGGTGAGGTATACAAAGATAAAAATGATGGCTCAAACACTAAACCCAAATGAGCTAGCGCAAAATAAATCCTCAAGCACCACACAAATACGCGGGTACACTACACCCCCAGACTTGAACTTGACTACATGGGTGTGTGCACCGTCTACTCCCAATCATAAATCTATAAAAATTTTCAATTAAACACTTCTTCCTTTTCTTTTCTTTTTACTTCTTTTCTTTTTCTCATTTTTTTTCTTTTCAAAACATTTTCAGCAAGATGAGCAATGAAGAGCATCCACATTTTCACAAAAATATCACAACATCAACACCCCAATCATGAAAATACTAAACAACTAAAGCTCAAATTTGGGTGTGCGACTAGGATTGGCTTTTAGGCTTTGGTGAGATAAAAGTGGGGCTGAATCAAAGAACGGGTAGGCACAACTGGGCTAGCGAAGATATAGCGATAGGAATGGGCACAAAGGCTCAACCGGGCCAAAATGATGGCCTATATCACATTCACGCGATTGACTAACCATATACCCATGCTTCAAGAGTCGCTTGGGGCAAGTTCTTAGTCGCCAAGAAAGATAATCCTTCCTCCCGACTCGGGCAATACGAAGCTAACGAACGTCTACACACATCCCTATGCTACCGTTTGATTCACACCGGATTCACCAATTTTTGAGTGTAGTAAACAATATTTACGCTAATAGAAAAATATAAACTAAAAGCATAAAAATACATTGAATCTACACGAATTTCTATGCGAGACATGAGCACTATACTAGGAGCACTACAGGAGTCAACATTTTACTCCGCCTCATAATCCTAAGCCAGCACAATGATTTTTCAAATCACACAAAAGAGACAAATTTGACTCGCAACATGCCAACGGCTAAACGCGCGCTCATGTGGGTGTTGTGGTGTGCAAAGAAATAAACAATACTAAATAAATGAAATAGAAATACTTCTAGCATGCATTGACATTAGTGCGTGCAGTGGGTAACAAACATAGAAGCTCTCCCCCAAACTTAATCTAAACATTCTAACACAGAATAAACAATAAAGACTAATATGGAAGCTAGGGGAAGAGAGTACCCAATGCTCAGAATTGAGCATATCAGAAGACGCTTGAAATTTAAGACAGAACTGCAGCATCCTCGAACCACAAAAGATACCTGCAGGGGTCAGCTCCGCAAGAACAAAAGGAAAAGGCAAACTAAAATAAACTACAACTAACTAAATAGGATTGAATAAAATGAAATGCATGAAAAGTAAGCTACTTACTGGGGTTATTGTCCTCCCAGCACGACTTATTCAAATTTAAAACAGTTCTAGCTAATGGGTCTATGAAAAGAAAAGTGCACAGGTAACTGTCTAATATGCGTGTCGGTAGTGGGTACCGATACGACGATAAAACAGTTACTCCCCTACCTAAATAATAATACATGCTTAACACAGGTAGAGAAAATAGGAAGTAAGTGTTGGAACATGGTTTTCCGCATCCCTTTGATTTGAGAAGAACAAATCCTACTTGTATTTGATCTTGTTTGCCATTGTGTTTTTAGCATGCAGGTTTGGACAGATATGACACCAGGTTGCTCAAACAATGGTCTGGCACTAACCATAAGCTGAAGGATTGAAAGCTGTTTAACGCCAGGCATTAAGCTTAACGCTGGGCGTTAGCGCGAAATGGAAAGCTGCGTTCGACGAACTGAATGCTGCGTTCGACGAACTGACGATCGACGAAATGAAACCGCTGAGAATGGAAGCTGCGTTCGACGAACTGAATGCTTTGTTCAACGATCTGATGATCGACGAAATGATACCGCTGAGAACGGAAGCTGCATTCGAGGAACTGAAAGCTATGTTCGACGAACTGGCGATCGACGAAATGAAACTGCTGAGAACGGAGGCTGCATTCGACGAACTAAGGGCTACGTTCTGACGAACTAGCGATCGACAAAATAAAACTGCTGAGAATGGAAGCTGCGCTCGACGAACTAGAAACTGCATTCGACGATCTGGAGTTCGACGAAACTGTGGTCGACGAAAGAAGAAGCCCGTTCGACGAAATGTGTTCGACGATATTTTCTGTTCAACGAATTGGCGTGCCAGCTGATTAAAGATGAAACTCAACACCAGACGTTAGAGCTTAACGCCAGGTGCTATCCGTTCGACGAAAATGGGGTTCGACGAATTGGCGTGCCAGTTGATTAAAGATAAAACTCAATGCCAAGCGTTAGTCTTAACGCTGGCCGCTATACGGTCGACGAATTGGGCAAGGAGAAAGCAGCCGTGATTGCAGGAGGAACTTTAAGAATGATTTGCCCAATACCCCGCGTTAGCCTTAACGCCGGCGTTAGTATTGCCTAAAATAAAACATTTCCTAAAGTGTAGAATCTCTTTCCTCTTCTGAAGATCCGAGCCATCAATATGTTGCTATACATGGTCAACCCCCGACGTTAGCACTTAACGTCGGACTTAGCTAAAAGTCTATAAATTGAATAATTTTGATGTCTCCAAAGACTGATTGCCAAGAGCCCTATTCCAGCACTTCAAAAACTTTGTGAGGGTCGTATTTCCAGACAAACACATCTCCCACTCATATTTCAAAAGGAGGAATCAAAGGAGGCTTGGATCAACACGCTAACTCAACGCGAAGAACGCACGCTTGGACTTCAACGATCTTCAACGATTCCTCGACGTTTCCTTCAGATTACCTCATAGGGAGTTTTATATTTGTATTTTGTATTTGTCCTTTATTTCATCTTTGTAATCGGTTCGTGAATTCGCCTCGTGTTGGCGACTAGGTCTAGGTAGGACTTAGGGAGGAATTCGCCTCGTGTTGGCGACTGGGTCTAGGGAGTAGATCTAGGGGGTGCTCGAGGCCTTTCTGGTGATAGATTGGCTAGAGCGGCTTGAGGCCGTATCTGGGGAGAGATCGGCTAAAGCCAACCGGTTCGTGGGGATACGAGTCGGTATAGACAACAAAAAGGGTTTTCATATTATTCGCTTCGATTTCTAGCGTCATTGAAATCAGATTTTGTAATCAATTTTATAAATGATAATCATGTCTTTTCTTGTTTAATAAAATTGATTTCATTTCTAATTTCATTATCTCTTTACTTTTGATTTAACTTACTTCAACCAAAATAACAAAAGTTTTCTATTAAAGTTTAAAATTTTTAAAACCCTTATTCACCCCCCTCTAAGGGCGCATACAGATCCAACAGTAAGAAGAGGAGGAAAGCTGGTCCTCACTCGTCTCACCACAAAATAAATCATTGCCCAACAAGGTGTCGTCTTCATGGGGGTGGCAGGAGGAAAAGGTAATGAGTGAGGCTTCCACTATGGAGGAGGGGTCAACCTCCTCACATGAGAGGATACACTCATCATTGACTTGAGCAAAATGCTCCAAGTCCTCCTGGAGTACCTGTGAAGACTTAACCCGCACAGGCTCAAATGAAGAAGGGGGGGGGGGGGGGGCAGGAAATAAAAGGGAAGAATGACTTAAATAATCAATAATCGGGGGAGTGGTCCCGGTCTCACTCCCAGCAAGATCCAAGGATAGATCACTGTCATCATCGTAAGTATCATAGCAACGGGGGCCCGTGAACTCAAGGGCCTCGGTGGTGAGTTGGACCTCCTCGTCCCATGTTGAAGTGCAAACCTCCTCATCAGAAAGAGTATCCTCATCATCCCACTTTGGAGCAACCTCAGGCTCAGAATCATCACCCTGCTCAATTACTTCGACATGATCATAAAAATGTGTGTAGAAAAAGCTTGCAAAGAAACTGGAGGAACAAAATGATTTGGTTCCTCCGCAAAAAGATTTGCTAACGCCTCCCCGATGGAGAGAATACTTTCCTCATCCCACTCAGGTGCATCTAGGAGCTCCCATTCCTCTCCTTGTTGGCTAACAGAAGAGTGATCATCGTCACTAGGAGTGAAGCCATACACAGGGAGTGAGGAGTCCATGCACGAAATAAGATCGGGGGTAGAGGGAACGATTGCCTCCATGGGTAAATAATGAGTGATAGGGACAATGTTGTCATGAGTGAAGGAGCGGTGGTCAGGATTGAAGAGACTAGGACAGTCCCTCAATTCACGACCCTCTCCTCGACAAAACAAGCAAACAAAGTTCCTACACTGCCTAGCATTTAACTCCTTCATTTGGTCTATATAATAAACCATCTTGTCGTGAGTGCTAGGAGAAATATCCCATGATGACATTTTCAATAATTAAAGCAGATATAACGAAACTGAATTCTTTGCAAGGAAATTTACACAAACTAATAAAACTCCTTGGATTAAACTTGCCTACAACTTTAAAATAGGAGAGAAAGAAATAATAACAAACAATATATAATTAAAAAGCAAACAAAAATAATTAGGCGGCTATAAACACTGGAAGAACTACTATCTCTTGTCTCCCTCTACAACAAACTCACACGTCTGTGTTCCCCGACAATGATGCCACAAACTTGACGCGCGAATCTAGCACACCGTTATAGGCGGTAGCGAGACTGCGACACAAAACGGCAGTGTACCGATCATTCAAGTAATATAAAATGTGGGAGTGAATCCCCAAGTATCGATCTCGAAGGAACACAGTAAGGTGGAGTTTACTTTTAAGGAAGGACTTGAGATTGAAGTCCTCTCGAGCGGATGGATTGCGGAAAAGGGGGGTTTTGGTTTATGGAAAATAAAAGAAAATAACTACAACTACTCCTACGCAATGTCGCTATGCAATGCTTCGCCAGGCGGGATGGAAAACTATGTAGGCCTTGAACGCACTACCTCGTAAGGGCGGATGGACGAGTAGGCAAGCGGATGGAGTGGTAAGTGCGGAATCAAACTCTGCAGGCCTTGAGCGCACTGCTTCGTGAGGCGAATGGATTACACGGGCCGCTATGCCAAGCTTCACTAGGCGGATGGACGAGTAGGCTTGCGGATGGAGTGAGTCATACCGGCAGAGTGAGGGTCGCAAGCACCTCGTCAATAAGCACGCCACTAGCAATTGCTAGTGCGGCACACGACCGCAGTGGATGGAGTGGTGGATGAAGTGGTGGATGGAAAATGGAGCGGGGCGCACCTCATACACACATATGAACAATATAATTTCTTAACAATGAAATAAACATTATAAAGCATGGTTCATAGTGCACATCATCAACAAATAAGAGATCTAACATTTACAACTACCAATACAAAGAGAGAGAGAGAGAGCAAGGAATCGACCCAATCCGAATCCTTGTCGAAGATTCACGGTTGGAATCGTAGGGTTGTCAATCCGCGTCCAAGCTCGGTCCTCAACTGCGTCCAGGGTAGAGAAGGCTGTCACTACCTTCCAATGGCATGTCTTCTTTGTGTCACAATCCGGCCGCACGAACAAGCTTTCTTCTCCTTGGATAATGGTGGATGCAGGGCTAGATCCCTCTCCTTGGAGCTCGAGGATGATGGAGGAGGCCAAAAAGGGCGGAAATCTGCGAAAATGGCGGAAAACGGCGGAGCAGAAGTGTCGGGTGACCTAATTTCACGGAGAGGGCTTTTAATAGGCGCTGACAAAAATAGTGCGCACGGTCATTGGCGCATGACCAGTGAACGTGCGCGCTGGCATTCTGCGGTCGTGCGCGCTGGCTGGGCGGAGCCTACAAAGCAAAGATTTATAAAATTAAATGTTTGCATGACCATTGGCACATGACCAGTGGTTGTGCGCACTATCGTAAGTGGTCGTGCATACTATCGTAGATAGAACTCAGATTTTAGAGGTTAAGTGTGCACGATCAGTGGCGCACGACCAGTGGTCGTGCACAAGAGAACCAGTGATCGTGCGCAGTGTTCCTGTATAGATTTGTAGCGGGAATACCTGCACGACTCCTGTTCCAGCATAAAATCCAATCAAACCACTGAAAGTGGCACTTAAAAATGCATGAAAGCTAATAAAGAATATAAACATGAAAATACACCAAGATGGGCCTAGAAGTGCACATAGCATGGAATATCAAATATGAACGAAAACATGCCTAAAGTGTAGTGCATAGACTAGATAATCGGCCCAGATGAGTCCATAAATATGTATATAATTGGGACTCATTACACCCCCAGACTTACCTATTTGCGCGTCCTGAGCAAACCATTTCTTACGCGGACAAGAAAAACATAAGCTGATATAGAAATTGTAAAGCGGAGTACCATGCGAAGTCGCATGCTCATGCGAGTAGAAATACAGTAGACACAATTTCTAATTATACATATTAGTTTATACTTTTCTAGGGGCGTATTTATATATTACATTTACTCAAAAAGTGAATCACGGTGAATCATAAGGTCGTACATAGGAAGAAAGTAAACAGAACGCTGAGGCGAGCATTTCCAAAGATCGGGGCTCGAGACAACCTCCATTGAAATCCATCAATGTCGGTGACCATAAGCTTGCCCGTTCGCACTCTCTCCAAGGCACAGGTTTGACTCAAATGCGTGAATCAATAGGACTTTAGGTTTTAGATGAGTCTTGGGTTTAGGTGAGCTATACAATGATAAAAACGATGGCTCAAACACTAAACCCAAATGAGCTAGCGCAAAATAAATCCTCAAGCACCACACAAATACGCGGGTACACTACACCCCCAGACTTGAACTTGACTACATGGGTGTGTGCACCGCTGATAAGTAGTTTTTATATAACTTTTTAATAAAAAATTTGTAAATATTTAATAGGTATTTTTCTTTTTCATGTCCATTTTAGGTCATAAGTAGTTATTTTGTAATTTTGTTTCTAACTTAGCTTAATTTCATTTTTTGCAGAATTTTGGGAAAAATTGGAGAAAATTACAAGTCACGCCCTCAGTCACGCCCGTGACCAAGGGCGTGTGGCCTAAAGAGCTGAGTTCAACAGAGCTTTCTGCCCCTGCGTTTGACTAAACCCGAGCTGAGTTCGATGAACGCGCTCTGCCCCTGAGTTCAACGAACGCGCTCTGCCCCTGAGTTCGACGAACACGCTCTGCCCCTGAGTTCAACGAACGCGCTCTGCCCCTACGTTCGATGAAACCCGAGCTGAGTTTGACGAATGCGCTCTGTCCCTGAGTTCGATGAAAGCTCTTTGCCCAGGTGTTCGACGAAAATAGAGCTGCGTTCGACGAAAGCTCTCTGCCTTCGACGAAACCCGAGCTGCCGTCATTCACGCCCGTGACCCACATGTCACGCACGTGACTTTCCCGCGTGATCCCTGCACACCTCCGTGCCGCAAAGAAGACCCACGCCACATTAAATGAAGCCGCCCAAGTACACGCCCGTGACCCTAGTTACACGGGCATGTAATGTCCGAATTTCTCCCGCCGTCACGCAAAGTCCACGCCACTGTCGGATCCGATGTCAGCAATGTTTACACTCCCTAGCTCACGCCCATGACCAAGGGCGTGTAGCTTGAATTTTTTGCTTATAAATTCTAAGGTTCTCCCCTGAGTTGGGAGTTCAGAAATTTGGAGAGGGGGAGGTGCCGTTAGAGCTGTTAGTGAACTTTTTCAATGCTTTTTCATGTCTTTCAATTTCATGTTCTCTTCCTTTTCAATTCATGTAATGTGCTAGTTCTTATTTCTATGCAATAGTTAGTTAAAGCTTGTAGCCTTAATTTTTCTAGCTTTGTAATCTTGTTTATAGAGTTGTAATAGCTTTTCATTTCAATGAAAGTTGGCATAGTTTTCTTCACCTCTCTTTCTTCATAGTGATTTTCCTTCTTGCAATTTATCTTTTTTTTAGTTAAGTAAAACAACCCTCAAAAATCGTTCGATAAGATAATGGTAATTTTCCTCGAAGTAGAAGTAATCAACGTGCCCAGTGGAATACGACCTTGGTATTTCTTAATATCCTATACTATAGACGATAAGGTACACTTGCCTTAATCGGATATAGTTTTGGAGAAAATCTTCAAACCTTCGCTAAATTTCAAAACACGAAATTTCTATATCAAGTTTTGGTGCCATTGCCGGGGACTTTGCGTAGATATTTCGAAAAGAGGATAGCTATTAATTTTATCATGCTTCTTTTTATTTATTTTGCTTTTTCTAAACAAAAAAATGGTGTCCTCTTCCTTTCTTTTTTTTTCTTTTTTTTTTCTCTTTAGTTTAATCTCTTTTCTATTTTAGTTTATGTTTCTCTCTCTCCCCTTCTTTTCTTTTTAGTGTATGACCCGAGGTAGTGCTTCGAATATTTCTTTTGATCCAGAGATCGAGCGAACCCTTTTTAGGCACCTCCGTTCTCGAGATAAGGATAATCAATTAGAATTCGAAGAGTCGATCGGGGACACTAACACAACGAATATGGATGCTGATCCTAATCCTCCTAATCCTAACGCGCCAAATACTAATGATGCTGCGCAACAGACCATGTCCTATTATGCGTGGACGAATTTGGAAGGCACACAGTCGAGTATTGTTCGCCCCATGGTGGCGAACAATAATTTTGAGATCAAGTCCAGCATCATACAAATGGTGCAACAATCGGTGACCTTCGATGGTCAACCGGACGAGGATCCAAATTCACATATTTCTTACTTTCTTGAAATTTGCGATACTTTTAAAATCGATGGCGTCACCGATGACGCCATTCGATTGCTTCTTTTTCCTTTTTCATTTCGGTCTAAGGCCAAGCAGTGGCTGGGCTCACCTAGGGGATCCATCACTACAGGGCCGAAATGGCGGGAAAATTTCTAAATAAATATTTTCTGCCTTCAAAGACCGCTAAATTGCGCACGGATATTGCGTCATTCATGCAAATCGACTCGGAGACTCTCTATGACACATGTGAGCGCTTCAAGGAGCTTTTGCGTCGATGCCCTCACCACGCACTTGCGACTTGGCAACAAGTGTAAATATTTTATAATGGCTTAAATCTCCAAACGAGGCAAATGATTGATGCGGCCGCTGGGGGGACGTTAAATAACAAAGCCCCGGATGCCGCTCAAGAGGTTTTCGAAGAGATGGCCACGAATGCGTACCAATGGAACATGCACCGAGCACGGCCTGATAAGCCAGCCGGAATTTTTGAAATAGACGCAAACGCAAATTTGGCTTTACAAGTTGAGCGCTTAACAAAGCAAGTGGCGGAGATGTCTGCTTTCTCCGCCACTCCCCCTTGGGCTAATAACATTTTAATTGAAGAACATGTTGACTACATGGGAAATCCACCTCAGCCTTCCTATAACCCGAACTCTACTCCGTATAAAAACACATACAATGCGGGTTATATGAATCATCTGAATTTCTTGTGGAGCAACCAAGTAAATGCTCAGCGTCCTATGAATCTAAATCAACACCCCCTAATCAACTTCTTAACTTAACTTCGCCTCTAAATTTGATTTCTCAAAATTTTAATCCTCCTGGTTTTCCACCGCAACAGCACAAGCCCTCTTCGCTTGAAGAGGTCTTTGCAAAATATGTTCCTACAAATGAATCGAACATCCGGAACCTCACAGGGTCGATCAAAAATTTAGAGAATCAAGTGGGCCAGCTCGCAAAGATGATTTCTGAGCGTCAGCAAGGAGCACTACGGGGGAATACATAGCAAAATGCAAAGGAGAGCGCGCACGCGATTACACTCCGAAGCGGGAAGGAGGTGGTTTCAAAACAGGACGAACCCAAGGTAACTTCTTCTCCTCCTCCTACTCTTAATTTATCTTCGAATTTTCCCGCTACGTTAGCTTCGCACGCTTCTACTTCTAATATTCTGTATCCATCTAAATTTAAAAGTGAGTGCGCCGAAAAAAATTTATAAATTGTTTTTAGATATTTTAAAACAAATTCATATTAATGTACCCTTCTGCGAGGCTATCTCTCAAATGCCTAAATATGCGAAATATCTTAAGGAGTTGCTCGCAAATAAGAAAAAAATAGAAGATATTTCGCATATTTCTTTAAACGCAGAATGCTCCGCGGTTATACTCAACAAGTTGCCTCAAAAAGCAAATGACCTGGGACGGTTCTCCATCCCGTGTTTATTTGGCAATTCATTAGTAAAACACGCCTTAGCAGATCTTGGAGCAAGCATCAATCTCATGCCGTTTTCATTATTCAAAAAGCTAGGTCTAGGAAATCCAAGCCCCACTCGAATGTGTATTCAATTAGCGGACCGTTCTTTAAATTATCCGGTAGGAATAGTGGAGGACGTGCTCGTCAAGGTTGACAAGTTCATCTTCCCGGTGGACTTTGTCATTCTTGACATCGAAGAGGATACCGAAGTACCCCTCATACTCGGCCGCCCCTTACTTGCCACTTCCCGCGCTATTATAGACGTAAGTAACGGAAAGCTCCTCCTACGGGTTGGAGATGATGAAGTTACTTTCGACATAAATTCCTCGATGCGAAACACATTAGAAAATGATGATTCGTGTTTTTACCTGGAAGAGTGTTGTGAGTTCGATTCATCCCCCAAGTTAGTCTCATCGACAAGTAGTGATTCCGAGCTCGTCGAGCTCTTTTATCTTGAAGAAGAAGTCTCTCACCCCACACCACCCGAACCATTACTTCTAGAAAAATTAAAAATTAAAACTTCTTATGAAGAGCCACCCGTATTAGAGTTAAAACAACTCCCCCTCACCTCCAATATTTATTTTTAGAAAAAGAGTTTAAGCTACCTGTCATCGTTTCATCCGATCTTAGCAACTCAAAAATTTCTGAGTTGTCTATAGTCTTAAGAAAGCACCGCCACGCAATTGCGTGGCAAATATCGGATATTAAGGGTATAAATCCAGTCTTCTGCACTCATAAAATCTTTCTCGAAGATAATTCCCGCAACTCAGTCCAGCCTCAACGACGACTAAACCTGAACATGAAAGAAGTCATTAAGGCCGAAGTTATTAAACTTTTAGACTTGGGAATCATCTACCCGATATTGGATAGTACTTGGGTTAGCCCAGTACAAGTCGTACCGAAGAAAGGTGGCGTCACGATAGTTGCGAACGAAAATAATGAATTGATCCCAACCCGTACTGTTACGGGTTGGCGGATGTGCATCGATTATCGAAAACTAAATGATGCCACCTTTTATCGATCAAATTTTAGAGCGCCTTTCTGGTCACTCCTACTATTTTCTCGATGGTTTGTCGGGATATTTCCAAATCCTGATTTCACCCGACGACCAAGAGAAAACCACTTTCACTTGTCCCTTTGGCACCTTCGCTTATCGAAGGATGCCATTTGGTCTTTGTAACGCGCCAGCTACATTCCAAAGGTGTATGCTGGCAATATTTGATGAGTTAGTAGAGGAGGTGATGGAAGTGTTTATGGACGACTTCTCCGTGTTCGACAACTCATTTAAAAATTGTTTAAAAAATCTCGAGCGCATGCTGCAACGATGTGAGGAAACGAATTTAGCGCTTAATTGGGAGAAATGCCATTTTATGGTCAAAGAAGGATTAGTCCTTGGCCATAAAATTTCGGGCAAGGGGATCGATGTCGATAGGGCCAAGATCGAAGTAATTGAAAAGCTCCCCCTCCAACAAACGTAAAAGCTATTAGAAGTTTCCTAGGCCACGCGGGGTTTTATTGGCGCTTTATACAAAATTTTTCCAATATCACAAAACCATTAACCCATTTTCTCGAAAAAGAATCCTCCTTTATTTTTAACGATGAATGCCATTTGGCCTTTAAACTTATCAAAGAGAAACTTATAAACTCCCCGATTCTAGTCGCCCCAGATTGGTCGCTCCCTTTTGAAATCACGTGCGACGCGAGTGATATTGCGGTTGGCGCCGTTTTAGGCCAATGGGTGAGTAAGTATTTCCACCCAATTTATTATGCGAGCAAAACACTCACGTCGGCACAAGCGAATTACACCACTACCGAGAAGGAGCTTCTAGCGATCGTTTTTGCCTTCGATAAGTTTAGGTCGTATATCACTCTCTCAAAAGTTATCGTCTTCACAGATCACTCTGCTCTTAGATTTCTTTTAAGTAAATCGGACGCCAAGCCTCGCCTTTTGCGATGGATCCTCCTATTCCAGGAGTTTGATTTAGAGATCCGGGACAAAAGGGGAGCAGAAAACTTGGCGGCCGATCATCTTTCTCGATTAGAAAATCCCGCCTCGGAAGAATTAATAGAAGCCGACATTAATGATAAATTTCCCGAAGAGCGCCTCCTTGCTCTCGAAAATATTAATTCATCTTCTACCCCCTGGTTTGCGGATTTGGCTCACTATTTAGGTGCCCGAGTGCTGCCAAAAGAATTCTCGAGTCAGCAAAAGAAGAATTTTCTTTCTGATTTAAAGACTTATTTTTGGGAGGACCCTTTTTTATTCTGTGTTTGTGCAGACCAGGTGGTGAGAAGATGCGTCTCGAGTGAGGAAGGCCTTAAAATTTTATGTCATTGTCACGAGGGACCAACCAGTGGTCATTATCAAGCAAACCGAACCGCGAGGAAGGCGCTGGAGGCGGGCTTTTATTGGCCCACGCTCTTCAAAGATGCTCACACCCTTGTGAGTACTTGCGACAGCTGCCAGCGGTCGGAGAACATCTCTCGCCGGGATGAGATGCCCAAAACATTTTCTTAGAATGCGAAATTTTCGATCTTTGGGGTATTGATTTTGTTGGTCCTCTCCCTCCCTCTTATTCAAACAAGTATATTCTCGTTGCGGTCGACTACGTGTCGAGGTGGGCGGAAGCACAAGCTTTCCCCACCAATGATGCGCGAGTCATCATTAATTTCTTAAAAAAATTATTTTCTCGATTTGGCACGACGCGCGCTATAGTGAGTGATCGGGGCACCCATTTTTGCAATAGTCAATTTACAAATTTTTTAGCAAAATATGGTGTCACGCACAAATTATCCACTGCATATCACCCACAAATGAGCGGACAAGTCGAAGTTGTTAATCGAGAATTAAAGCGGATTTTAGAAAAAAAACGGTTTCTATTAATCGGAAGGATTGGGTAATAAAGCTCGATGACACGCTGTGGGCCTATCGAATGGCGTACAAGACCGCTATCGGTTGTACACCGTATCGAATGGTTTATGGCAAGGCTTGCCACCTTCCGGTCGAATTAGAACACCGCGCATTTTGGGCGCTTAAATTTTTAAATCTCGATTCCACTTTAGCGGGCGATCAAAGAAAATTTCAAATGAACGAATTAGATGAATGGCGAGCGAATGCGTATGAGAGCAATAAATTATATAAGGAGCGAACAAAGTTTTATCATGATAAACACATAAAATTTCCGAAAACTTTTTCGCCGGGCGACCTCGTCCTGCTTTATAATTCTCGCCTTCGCCTTTTTCCGAGAAAACTAAAATCCCGATGGACCGGACCCTTTATTGTTAAAGAGGTTTGGTCCTATGGGACAATCCTAATTTCCCACCCGGAAAAAGGTACCTTCAAAGTAAATGGGCACCGCCTTAAATTATATCTTCCGGGAGAGCTAGCTAACGAGAAGAGTGAATCATTATCGTTTCATCCTATAATATGATCGGCAAGTGGGTCAAGCTACGCGACCTTAAACAAAGCGCTTTTGGGAGGCACCCCAAAGTTATCTTTTTATTGTTTTTCTTTTTATTTTAACATGTTTTGTAGGTAACCGCCGCTTCCCCCGCATCTTCATAACCAGGGAAGCCCTCTTAACCTCTCCTTCGTTTATATCATTATTTTTGTTTTGTCTTGCACTTTATTTTCTTTTACTATACTTAGTTTAAACATTGGGGACAATGTTCTTCAAGTATGTGGGTGTAAATAGTTCTTTGTAAATAGTTGTTTTTTAAATTAGAAAATTTTCAAAAAAATATTTTCTTATGTTTTCTTCTATTTAAGCACTTGTAAAACCCAAAAACTCAAAAAATTGAGAAAATCAAAAAATTTAAATATTGGAAAGGGACGTTTGGGACCTCACCCCATCTCACCTCCTAGTACCGTGAGAACCCTTCATGGGGTATACCTCGGGAAGTCCAAGAATTAACAAAAAATTTTAAGCTTTTTAGTATTTGTTTTTATTGTTTATTTCTTATCAAAAATAAAAAAAAGATAATATCAAAAATCCAAAAAAAGATAATATCAAAATTAAAAAAAATATGAAAAACTTAAAATACCAAAAATATAAAAATCTTATACCTCTCCTATTTGTTGTTTTTGTGAGTTCTTAGAAATCTAGTTGAGGATGTTTATAAGCATGTTTAGGTTTTTAATTAGCTAAAATTTTGCTTTTCATAGTTTGTTAATTTTAAATTTGAGGTAATTTTGCTTTAAAAATCATTTTATGATTTTAACTTGATTAGAGAATTTTCTTAGCATGACTTCTCTTTTTATTTTTAAATGGCTTCATTTTGTAGTGAATTTGCTAAACCTCTTTAGATTTCAATTATATTTTCTTCTAACTTTTTAGATCATAGGAAATTTAATTTTACTAGAATCTGCTCTCAATATAATTTAAAGTTAGCTAGATTTAATTTCCTTCCCTACCCCCTTTGTTGGCATAAAAAATGAATTTTAAAAGATCATATGTCATGGGAATAAGAGGATAAAATTCATTATTCCCTAAACATAAGCACCCAAAATCATTTAAAAGATTATATGGCATGGAGTAAGAGGATAAAATTCATTACTCCTAAACATATACATTTTGGGTTTTTATTTGAAGAGAATTAAAAAAAATATTCATGATGAGGATAAATTCCATTACCTCCATTAAAAAAAAAATTCTCTTCTTTTGCCAAATTTTATGAAATTCCCCTTAGCCAATTATCATTGTTCTAGATTTAGTTTAAGATTATGGAGAGAGCAATATTTAGTAAGTTACTTTTCCTTAAGTTTCTTTTAAGATAGAGTTCTTATAATTTTAATTTAATCTCGTTTTATAATTTCTACAATATTGTTAAACTAATTAATTTTCTTGAGAAGTCCTTGCCTAAACATTTTTCCCTCTTTTCAAATCATCATCATAATTTAGGACTTAACTCCTCCTTGAATTTACTCTTAACTTAACTTTTGGTTTAAATGAAATTTTAGTTTAAAATTAAAAATTTTAAGGATGTCTTATAAATTATGTCTCACACTTTTGCTCTGGAATAGCAAAACCTCAAGTATGGGGGTATTTGATAAGTAGTTTTATATAACTTTTTAATAGAAAATTTAATAAATATTTAATATGAATTTTTCTTTTTCATGTCAATTTTAGGTCATAAGTAGTTATTTTGTAATTTTGTTTCTAACTTAGCTTAATTTCATTTAGTGCAGAATTTTGGGAAAAATTGGAGAAAATTACAAGTCACGCCCTCAGTCACGCCCGCGACCAAGGGAGTGTGGCCTAAAGAGCTGAGTTCGACGAAGCTCTCTGCCCCTGCGATCGACGAAATCCGAGCTGAGTTTGACGAACGCGCTCTGCCCCTGAGTTCGACGAACGCGCTCTGCCCCTGAGTTCGACGAACACGCTCTGCTCCTGAGTTCAACGAACGCGCTCTGCCCCTGAGTTCGACGAACTCACTCTTCCCCTGCATTCGACGAAACCTGAGCTGAGTTCGATGAATGCGCTCTGTCCCTGAGTTTGACGAAATCTCTCTGCCCAGGCGTTTGACGAAAACAGAGCTGCGTTCGACGAAATCTCTCTGCCGTTGATGAAACCCGAGCTGCCGTCATTCACGCCCGTGACCCACATGTCACGCCCGTAACTTTCTCGCGTGATCCCTGCACACCACCGCGCCGCAAAGAAGACCCACGCCGCATTAAATGAAGCCGCCCAAGTACACGCCCGTGACCCAAGTTACACGGGCGTGTAATGTCCGAATTTCTCCCACCGTCACGCAAAGTCCATGCCACTGTCAGATCCGATGTCAGCAATGTTTACACGCCCTAGGTCACGCCCGTGACCGAGGGCGTTGATGACTAGTTTTTAGTCATCATTTTTAGGTTAGTTTAGTTTAAATTTCCCTAGTTTTAATTATATTTCTTTGTTATTTTATGTTTGTTAAGTTTAATTTCTTTTGTTTTATAATGTTGTTATTTTATGTTTATTAAGTTTTAATTTCTTTTGTTTTTATATAAAAATAATGTTGTTATGTTTTGTTATATTTTAATGTTTATATTTTATTAACTAATTTGATATTTTGTGTTTTGTTGTAGGATGGTGCAGCCCGATTCCTTGATGCAGCCGGCCACCTTGAAGCTCTTCCTATGGTGCAGCCCGAGCCTCCTTTGGTGCAGCCCTCCCCCTCCATCATGTGCAGCCCGATTTCAAGCAGCCCGACCTCCCCACTTGGTGCCACCCGAGCCCCTCCATTTGGTGCAGCCCGAGCCCAAGCAAGCAGCCCCCTCCATTTGGTGCAACCCAATCCACATGGCCGGCCCTCCTACTCTCTCCCCCCCTTTTTAATGTTTACCCCCATTCAAGTCTCATACATTCCTCCATCTCTCTTTTATTTTCTTCTAAATAGAATGCATGCATGAACCACTCTCTCTCTCCTCCCATTTAATTTCATGCATGCACTTTCCCATGCATATGGCCGGCCACCCCTTGGTCTCCCCTCTTTTCTTCAATGCTCTAGAACATTTCACCTCTTCTATATAAGGACCCCATTTCTCAAGCATAAGAAGCGAATGTAGTTGGAGTGTAGAGAGTTAGAGAGCAAGCTTCTATTTCTTTCAAGTATTTCTTCTTGTCTTGTCTTTATTTCTTCATGTAATAGTTAATATTGTTGTATTTTTATTTCAAGTTTAATGAATATGCACTTTGTTTGCTATCCTCTCTTTTCTCCCTATATAATGCGTAGCTAATTTCTTTTTGTGTTCGATCGCGATGAACTTTGCAATGAAATAATATCTTTATTTTATGTTGGCATTTGTACTTTTTATTTCGATCCGACCTTGATTTATTTCGTATCAACTCCGTATTGCTAGTATACGGTAGTAGATTCCAATCTCATATTTGAGTAGTCGAGAGGCTCGTGAATGTGAAAGATCACTCAAGGAAGGAAGGAGTTGCACGCAGTCCTAGAGATAGGATGACGTAAATCCTCCGGATTGGAGTCAAATCCAATAGTGCGGGTCACTTCGATAATGCGACTTTAGGCCTTTTTGATTTGCAAAGAGATTTTGGTCAAAACGGCTAGAAGTTAGGAGACTTATTGCTCTAGCGAGAATATTTCTTAGTTTCGGATCCGTCACGGTCTTTATGAATCTGCAAATGTTAAACTAAATTTCTCCGTTATTTTATTTCAAAGTGAATCGTCGATCGAGCACTCTTTTTCAATAGTTTATTTCTCTTTTAATTAAGTTAGTTTATTTTTATTTTCCAAAAACCCAATCAATCGTTCGGTAGGATAATAGAATCGTTGTGAGTAATAGTAGTTGCCTGCCCCGAGTTTTTATACGACTTTGATATATTTTATATCCTATGCTATATTTCGATAGGTACACTTGCCTTAATTGAGTATAGATTGGAGAACACAAATTTCTCTTTCAAGTTTTTGGCGCCGTTGCCGGGGAAATTTGTCAATATTAAGAAAACGCCGTCGCTATTACTTCTACAAAAATCCAAAAAATTACTATATATTATAATTAATCCACATCATCGTTTTTCTACCCCACCTAAATTCCTGGAAAGGACGCTTTGGGCTTGAATTCCCATCACAGCCTCTAGTACCATTGCAAACCCCTCACAGGGCAGATCTCGGGAAGTCCAGGACTAACATAATCCGCCTAAGAAAAAAATTTAATTAAATTTTCTCTTTCCTTTTTTTGGTAACTGTTTTTTTATCATGGAATCATCTTCTTTTTGCGCTCTTTGCGGGTCTCCCGACCATTTTAATTTTGCATGTTTTTCGGGAACCCCTCCCTCATATGATTTCAATTTTTCTGGAGTAGGACAAAGTGGCCAATTTGACCCTTACTCCAATTTTTATCCTACATGGGAGGTGGGGAACCCGTCTTATTTTTTGCATGATTTTGCCCCGCAAAGCACCGCACCTCCAATTTTTAATTCTATCGATAATTGGCTTCTTGAATTGCAAACTTCTTTAAATAATATTAATTCGCATTTTAAGACCATTATTGATTATTTTTCTTGTGAGGCCGCGTCTTTTTCTTCGTCTTCTTCTCCGTCTCCTCCAATTTCTTTATGTAATGACTCACCAGATATCCCGGCTTGTCTTATTCCTCTCGAGGAAGATAACTATTTAGATGTTCTGGATTGTTTCCTTCCTCCTTTGGATGACACACATATGGATACTCCGTCGTGCTTCTTACCCTTTGAGGATGACGAGCCGTCTCAAAATTTTCCTTATTTTTCTGAAGACATATGTGATTCCATGTCAAGTTTAATTTCAATTGTTCTAACTTTTTCTAGTTTTAGAGAGTCTTTTTCTTCTTCTTCTTCTTCTTTTTTTAGATAATTCCTCTTTAGTTCTTTCTACCCCTTCTTCTCCCGAAATTTCACAAGATTCACTTTCTCCTTGTGAAATTTCCATTAATGGAATTTCTTTTTCTACTTCTTTCATTCCTCTTTCTATTTCTTCCTCTTTTATTTCTTCTTCTTTTGACTACCCATTCTTTTCCCCTTTTACAAACGGCGGAGTTCTTCTATAACTCAGTCCGTACATTTTTGGGCGTCATTCCTTTGAAGATTCCACCGCATGTCGGTGCGATTCTTCATTTCTTCTTTTTCTTATTTACTCTCCTAAGCGCATACTTAGGGAGTTACCTCTTCATCTTAGTTTTTATTCTCCATTTAGCTAACCAATAACGTCGGGCTCAGACGACGTTAAACAAAGAGCGCTCTTGGGAGGCACCCCTTGCGTACCATTTTTGTTCTTTCTTTTTATTTTTATTTTGTGTTGCAGGAATAAAACCTTCGGCGATTCGTTTGGCTCCATCTTCTCTTCCTTAGGCCTGAGTCGGTTTCCAGCTCAAGCATGGGGGAGCGACATCAGCATTCGGCCTCACGAATCTGAGGAAGTCATTTTTTTTATTTACTTTATTGCACCCCTCTTCTTTTCTTCTTTTTTTCCTCATACTTACTATTCAACATTGAGGTCAATGTTGAACTTTAAGCACGGGGGAGTGTTTTCCCTTTCTTTTTAAGTCTTTCAAAAAAAACACAAATTTTTTTTGAAAACAAAACAAAATCAAAAAAATTATTATAGTACTATTTTGTTTCTTTAGCCTTATCAAAAATCCCAAAAAAAATTGAAAAATGCAAAACAAAAAAAAAATCAGAAAAATTAGAAAATTCCCAAAAAAAGATCATATTTCAAAATCCCCCCCCCCAAAAAAAAATGAAAAATCCAAAATATATTAAACTCCTTCCTTAGTCTTTTAGTTATTTTTAGAAATTTAGTTTGAGTTTGTTTATAAGTATTTCTATTATTTTTGATTTGCTAATCTTTTATTTCATCATATTTAGTTAAATCTGATATTTAATGATTTAGTTTTAAGAATTATCTTAAGGTTTTAATTTGCTTAGAGTAACTTATTTAGCATCTTTTTTCTCTTTTATTTTAAATAGTTTCAATTTTGTAGTAATTTTGCTTAACAATTTTGGATTCTAATTATTTCTACCGCATGCTTTTAGATTCTTAGGAAATTTCAATCTACTAGTGTTGCTCTCTAGTATTTTAGTATATTTTCTAAAAAGTTTTGTTTAACCTCTTATCCTTACCCCAATTCTCCTTTTTCTTTTTATTGTTAGATCATATGTCATGGGAATAAGGAGATGTTAGTTTCTTATTCTCTAGTAAACATATGCAACCCAAAAATGAAGAGAGGAATTAAAAGTTCATATATGTTGTGGGAAGTGATATGATGTTAGTCTATCATTTTCTGGTACTACATATATATTTTATTTAAAAAAATTTTTAGTGGGGTGTGAAAAAAATATTGATGATCACCTCCAATCAAAGACCTCTTCATGTTGATTTCCTCCCCAAATCCCTTAGCCAATAATATTGTCTTAGATTTTAAATTAAAATATTGGGAGAGCATAAGTAGTAGGTTGCATTTTTTCCTTAAGTTTCTTTTAAGTTATGGTTTTTATAATCTCAATCTAACCTTGTTTGCAATTTACTCAATCTTGAGTGCTAGTTAATTTATTAGAGAATTTTTGGCTAAATATTTCTCTCTTTTCATTTTAATTTCATAATTTAGGACTTAATTCGTAAATCCCTGAATTTTATTTTTGGCTAGATTTTGGTGGAAATAAATTTTTAGTTTAATTGAAAATTTTAAAATTGTCTTATAAATATTTCTCATCTTTTGCTCTGGAATAGCAAAAGCCTAAGCTTGGGGGAGTTTGATGACTAGTTTTTAGTCATCATTTTTAGGTTAGTTTAGTTTAAATTTCCCTAGTTTTAATTATATTTTCTTTGTTATTTTATGTTTGTTAAGTTTAATTTCTTTTGTTTTATAATGTTGTTATTTTATGTTTATTAAGTTTTAATTTCTTTTGTTTTTATATAAAAATAATGTTGTTATGTTTTGTTATATTTTGATGCTTATATTTTATTAACTAATTTGATATTTTGTGTTTTGTTGTAGGATGGTGCAGCCCGATTCCTTGATGCAGCCGGCCACCTTGAAGCTCTTCCTATGGTGCAGCCCGAGCCTCCTTTGGTGCAGCCCTCCCCCTCCATCATGTGCATCCCGATTTCAAGCAGCCCGACCTCCCCACTTGGTGCCACCCGAGCCCCTCCATTTGGTGCAGCTCGAGCCCAAGCAAGCAGCCCCCTCCATTTGGTGCAGCCCAATCCACATGGCCGGCCCTCCTACTCTCTCCCCCCCTTTTTAATGTTTACCCCCATTCAAGTCTCATACATTCCTCCCTCTCTCTTTTATTTTCTTCTAAATAAAATGCATGCATGAACCACTCTCTCCCTCCTCCCATTTAATTTCATGCATGCACTTTCCCATGCATATGGCCGGCCACCCCTTGGTCTCCCCTCTTTTCTTCAATGCTCTAGAACATTCCACCTCTTCTATATAAGGACCCCATTTCTCAAGCATAAGAAGCGAATGTAGTTGGAGTGTAGAGAGTTAGAGAGCAAGCTTCTATTTCTTTCAAGTATTTCTTCTTGTCTTGTCTTTATTTCTTCATGTAATAGTTAGTATTGTTGTATTTTTATTTCAAGTTTAATGAATATGCACTTTGTTTCCTCTCCTCTCTTTTCTCCCTATATAATGCGTAGCTAATTTCGTTTTGTGTTCGATCGCGATGAACTTTGCAATGAAATAATATCTTTATTTTATGTTGACATTTGTACTTTTTATTTCGATCCGACCTTGATTTATTTCGTATCGACTCCGTATTGCTAGTATACGGTAGTAGATTCCGATCTCATATTTGAGTAGTCGAGAGGCTCGTGAATGTGAAAGATCACTCATTGAAGGAAGGAGTTGCACGCAGTCCTAGAGATAGGATGACGTAAATCCCCCGGATTGGAGTCAAATCCAATAGTGCGGGTCACTTCGATAATGCGACCTTAGGCCTTTTTGATTTGCAAAGAGATTTCGGTCGAAACGTCTAGAAGTTAGGAGACTTATTGCTCTAGCGAGAATATTTCTTAGTTTCGGATCCGTCACAGTCTTTATGAATCTGCAAATGTTAAACTAAATTTCTCCGTTATTTTATTTCAAAGTGAATCGTCGATCGAGCACTCTTTTTCAATAGTTTATTTCTCTTTTAATTAAGTTAGTTTATTTTTATTTTCCAAAAACCCAATCAATCGTTCGGTAGGATAATAGAATCGTTGTGAGTAATAGTAGTTGCCTACCCCGAGTTTTTATAAGACCTTGATATATTTTATATCCTATGCTATATTTCGATAGGTACACTTGCCTTAATCGAGTATAGATTGGAGAACACAAATTTCTCTATCAGGCGTGTAGATTGAATTTTTTTCCTATAAATTCTGAGGCTCTCCCCTGAGTTGGGAGTTCAGAAATTTGGAGAGGGGGAGGTGCTGTTAGAGCCGTTAGTGAACTTTTTCAATGCTTTTTCATGTCTTTCAATTTCATGTTCTCTTCCTTTTCAATTCATGTAATGTGCTAGTTCCTATTTCTATGCAATAGTTAATTAAAGCTTGTAGCCTTAATTTTTCTAGCTTTGTAATATTGTTTAAAGAGTTGTAATAGCTTTTCATTTCAATGAAAGTTGGCATAGTTTTCTTCACCTCTCTTTCTTCATAGTGTTTTTGCTTCTTGCAATTTGTCTTTTTTTTAGTTAAGTAAAACAACCCTCAAAAAATCGTTCGATAAGATAATGGTGATTTTCCTCGAAGTAGAAGTAATCAACGTGCCCCGTGGAATACGACCTTGGTGTTTCTAAATATCCTATACTATAGACGATAAGGTACACTTGCCTTCATCGGATATAGTTTTGGAGAAAATCTTCAAACCTTCGCTAAATTTCAAAACACGAAATTTCTATATCAACCTCCTACTCCCAATCATAAATCTATAAAAATTTTCAATTAAACACTTCTTCTTTTTCTTTTATTTTTTACTTCTTTTCTTTTTTCTCATTTTTTTTCTTTTCTTTTCTTTTCAAAACATTTTCAGCAAGATGAGCAATGAAGCGCATCCATATTTTCACAAAAATATCACAACATAAACACCCAAATCATGAAAATACTAAACAATTAAAGCTCAAATTTGGGTGTGCGACTAGGATTGGCTTTTAGGCTTTGGTCAGATAAAAGTGGGGCTGAATCAAAGAACGGGTAGGCACAACTGGGCTAGTGAAGATATAGCGATAGGAATGGGCACAAAGGCTCAACCGGGTCAAAATAATGGCCTATATCACATTCACGCGATTGACTAACCATATACCCATGCTTCAAGAGTCGCTTGGGGCAAGTTCTTAGTCGCCGAGAAAGATAATCCTTCCTCCCGACTCGGGCAATATGAAGCTAACGAATGTCTACACAAATCCCTATGCTACCGTTTGATTCACACCGGATTCACCAATTTTTGAGTGTAGTAAACAATATTTACGCTAATAGAAAAATATAAACTAAAAGCATAAAAATACATTGAAAATACACAAATTTCTATGCGAGACATGAGCACTCTACTAGGAGCACTACAGGAGTCAACATTTTACTCCCCTCATAATCCTAAGCCATCACAATGATTTTTCAAATCACACAAAAGAGACAAATTTTGACTCGCAACGTGCCAACGGCTAAGTGCGCGCTCATGTGGGTGCTGTGGTGTGCAAGGAAATGAACAATACTAAATAAATGAAATAGAAATACTTCTAGCATGCATTGACATTGAGTGCTTGCAGTGGGTAACAAACACAGAAGCTCTCACCCAAACTTAATCTAAACATTCTAACACAGAATAAACAATAAAGACTAAGATGGAAGCTAGGGGAAGAGAGTACCCAATGCCCAGAATTGAGCATACCAGAAGACGCTTGAAATTTAAGACAGAACTGCAGCATCCTCGAACCGCAAAAGATACTTGCAGGGGCCAGCTCCGCAAGAACAAAAGGAAAAGACAAACTAAAATAAACTACAACTAACTAAACATGATTGAATAAAATGAAATGCATAAAAAGTAAGATAAATACTGGGTATTGTCCTCCCAGCATGACTTATTCAAATTTTAAATAGTTCTAGCTAATGGGTCTATGAAAAGAAAGTGCACAGGTAACTGTTCTAATATGCGTGTCGGTAGTGGGTACCGATACGGTGATAAAATAGTTACTCCCCTACCTAAATAATAATACCTGCTTAACACAAGTAGAGGAAATAGGAAGTAAGAAGAGGAGGAAAGCTGGTCCTCATTCGTCTCACCACAAAATAAATCCTTGCCCATCAAGGTGTCGTCTTCATGGGGGTGGCAGGAGGAAAAGGTAATGAGTGAGGCTTCCACTATGGAGGAGGGGTCAACCTCCTCACTTGAGAGGATACACTCATCATTGACTTGAGCAAAATGCTCCAAGTCCTCCTGGAGTACCTGTGAAGACTCAACCCGCACAGGCTCAGATGAAGAATGGGGGTCAGGAAATAAAAGGGAAGAATGACTTAAATAATCAATAATCGGGGGAGTGGTCCCGGTCTCACTCCCAGCAAGATCCATGGATAGATCACTGTCATCACCGTTAGTATCATAGCAATGGGGGCCCGTGAACTTAAGGGCCTCGGTGGTGGGTTGGACCTCCTCGTCCCCTGAAGAAGTGCAAACCTCCTCATCAGAAAGAGTATCCTCCTCATCCCACCTTGGAGAAACCTCAGGCTCAGAATCATCACCCTGCTCAATTACTTCGACAGGATCATAAAAAATGTGTGTAGAAAAACTTGCAAAGAAACTGGAGGAACAAAAAGATTTGGTTCCTCCACAAAAAGATCTGCTAACGCCTCCCCGATGGAGAGAATACTTTCCTCATCCCACTTAGGTGCATCTAGGAGTTCTCATTCCTCTCCTTGTTGGCTAACAGATGAGTGATCATCGTCACTAGGAGTGAAGCCATACACAGGGAGTGAGGAGTCCATGCACGAAATAAGATCGGGGGTTGAGGGAACGATTGCCTCCATGGTAAAGAATGAGTGATAGGGACAATGTTGTCATGAGTGAAGGAGCGGTGGTCAGGATTGAAGAGACTAGGACAGTCCCTTAATTCATGACCCTCTCCTCGACACAACAAGCAAACAAAGTTCCTACACTGCCTAGCATTTAACTCCTTCATTTGGTCTATATAATAAATCATCTTGTCGTGAGTGCTAGGAGAAATATCCCATGATGAAATTTTCAATAATTAAAGCAGATATAACGAAATTGAAATTCTTTGCAAGGAAATTTACACAAACTAATAAAACTACTTGGATTAAACTTGTATACAACTTTAAAATAGGAGAGAAAGAAATAATAACAAACAATATATAATTAAAAAGCAAACAAAAATAATTAGGCGATTATAAACACTGGAAGAACTACTATCTCTTGTCTCCCTCTACAACAAACTCACACATCTATGTTCCCCGACAACGACGCCAAAAACTTGACGCGTGAATCTAGCACACCGCTACAGGCGGTAGCGAGACTGCGACACGAAACGACAGTGCACCGATCGTTCAAGTAATATAAAATGTGGGAGTGAATCCTCAAGTATCGATCTTGAAGGAACACAGTAAGGTGGAGTTTACTTTTAAGGAAGGACTTGAGATTGAAGTCCTCTCGAGCGGATGGATTGCGGAAAAGGGGGGTTTTGGTTTATGGAAAATAAAAGAAAATAACTACAACTACTCCTATGCAATGCCGCTATGCAATGCTTCGCCAGGCGGGATGGAAAACTATGTAGGCCTTGAACACACTACTTTGCAAGGGCGGATGGACGAGTAGGCAAGCGGATGGAGTGGTAAGTGCAGAATCAAACTGTGCAGGCCTTGAGCGCATTGCTTCGTGAGGCGAATGGATTACACGGGCCGCTATGCCATGCTTCACTAGGCGGATGGATGAGTAGGCTTGCAGATGGAGTGAGTCGCACCGGCGGAGTGAGGGTCGCAAGCACCTCAAAAATAAGCATGCCACTAGCAATTGCTAGTGCGGCACACGACCGTATTGGATGGAGTGGTGGATGGAAAATGGAGGGGGGCGCACCTCATACACAGATATGAACGATATAATTTCTTAACAATGAAATAAACATTATAAAGCATGGTTCATAGTGCACATCATCAACATATAAGAGATCTAACATTTACAACTACCAATACAAAGAGAGAGAGAGAGAGCAAGGAATCGATCCAATCCGAAGCCTTGTCGAAGATTCACAGTTGGAATCGCAGGGTTGTCAATCTGCGTCCAAGCTCAGTCCTCAACTGCGTCCGGGGTAGAGAAGGCTGTCACTACCTTCCAATGGCCCGTCTTCTTCGTGTCACGATCCGGCCGCACGACCAAGCTTCCTTCTCCTTGGATAATGGTGGATGTAGGGCTAGATCCCTCTCCTTGGAGCTCGAGGATGATGGAGGATGCTAAAAGGGGCGGAAACTTGTGAAAATGGCGGAGCGGAAGTGCCGTGTGACCTAATTTTTCGCACAGGGCTTTAAATAGGCGCTGGAAAAAATAGTGCGCACGGTCATTGGCGCACGACAAGTGATCATGCGCGCTGGTATTCTGCGGTCGTGCGCGCTGGCTGGGTGGAGCCTACAAAGCAAAGATTTATAAAATAAAATGTTCGCACGACCATTGGCACACGACAAGTGGTCGTGCGCACTGTCATAAGTGGTCGTGTGCACTATCATAGACAGAACTCAGATTTTAGGGGTTAAGTGCGCACGATCAGTGGCACACGACCAGTGGTCATGCACAATAGAACCAGTGATCGTGCGCAGTGTTCCTGTATAGATTTGTAGTGGGAACACCTGCACGACTCCTGTTCCAGCATAAACACCAATCAAACCACTGAATGTGGCACTTAACAGTGCATGAAAGCTAATAAAGAAGATAAACATGAAAATACACCAAGACGGGCCTAGAAGTGCATATAGCATGGAATATCAAATATGAATGAAAACATGTCTAAAGTGTAGTGCATAGACTAGATAATTGGCTTAGATGAGTCCATAAATGTGTATATAATTGGGACTCATCACACCCCCAGACTTACCTGTTTGCGCGTCCCGAGCAAACCATCTATTACGCGGACAAGAAAAACATAAACTGACATAGAAATTGTAAAGCGGAGTACCATGCAAAGTCGCATGCTCATGCGAGTAGAAATACAGCAGACACAATTTCTAATTATACATATTAGTTTATACTTTTCTAGGGGCGTATTTATATATTACATTTACTCAAAAAGTGAATCACGGTGAATCATAAGGTCGTACATAGGAAGAAAGTAAACTGAACGCTGAGGCGAGCATTGCCAAAGATCGGGGCTCGAGACAACCTCCATTGAAATCCATCAATGTCAGTGACCATATGCTTGCCCGTTCGCACTCTCTCCATGGCACAAGTTTGACTCAAATGCGTGAATCAATAGGACTTTAGGTTTTAGATGAGGCTTGAGTTTAGGTGAGGTATACAAAGATAAAAACGATGGCTCAAACACTAAACCCAAATGAGCTAGCGCAAAATAAATCCTCAAGCACCACACAAATATGCGGGTACACTACACCCCCAGACTTGAACTTGACTACATGGGTGTGTGCATCGCCTACTCCCAATCATAAATCTATAAAAATTTTCAATTAAACACTTCTTCTTTTTCTTTTCTTTTTACTTCTTTTCTTTTTCTCATTTTTTTTCTTTTCTTTTCAAAACATTTTCAGCAAGATAAGCAATGAAGCGCATCCACATTTTCACAAAAATATCACAACATCAACACCCCAATCATGAAAATACTAAACAACTAAAGCTCAAATTTGGGTGTGTGACTAGGATTGGCTTTTGGGCTTTGGTGAGATAAAAGTGGGGCTGAATCAAAGAACGGGTAGGCACAACTGGGCTAGCGAAGATATAGCGATAGGAATGGGCACAAAGGCTCAACCGGGCCAAAATGATGGCCTATATAACATTCACGCGATTGACTAACCATATACCCATGCTTCAAGAGTCGCTTGTGGAAAGTTCTTAGTCACCGAGATAGATAATCCTTCCTCCCGACTCGGGCAATACGAAGCTAACGAACGTCTACACACATCCCTATGCTACCGTTTGATTCACACATGATTCACCAATTTTTGAGTGTAGTAAACAATATTTACGCTAATAGAAAAATATGAACTAAAAGCATAAAAATACATTGAATATACACGAATATCTATGCGAGACATGAGCACTCTACTAGGAGCACTACAGGAGTCAACATTTTACTCCGCCTCATAATCCTAAGCAAGCACAATGATTTTTCAAATCACACAAAAGAGACAAATTTGACTCGCAACGTGCCAACGGCTAAGCGCGCACTCATGTGGGTGTTGTGGTGTGCAAAGAAATGAACAATACTAAATAAATGAAATAGAAATACTTCTAGCATGCATTGACATTGAGTGCGTGCAGTTGGTAACAAACACAGAAGCTCTCCCCCAAACTTAATCTAAACATTCTAACACAGAATAAACAATAAAGACTAAGATGGAAGCTAGGGGAAGAGAGTACCCAATGCTCAGAATTGAGCATACTAGAAGACGCTTGAAATTTAAGACAGAACTGCAGCATCCTCGAACTGTAAAAGATACCTGCAGGGGTCAGCTCCGCAAGAACAAAAGGAAAAGACAAACTAAAATAAACTACAACTAACTAAACAGGATTGAATAAAATGAAATGCATGAAAAGTAAGATAAATACTGAGGTTATTGTCCTCCCAGCACGACTTATTCAAATTTAAAACAGTTCTAGCTAATGGGTCTATGAAAAGAAAAGTGCACAGGTAACTATTCTAATATGCGTGTCGGTAGCGGGTACCGATACATTGATAAAACAGTTACTCCCCTACCTAAATAATAATACCTGCTTAACACAGGTAGAGGAAATAGGAAGTGTTGGAACATGGTTTTCCGCATCCCTTTGATTTGAGAATAACAAATCCTACTTGTATTTGATCTTGTTTGCCATTGTGTTTTTAGCATACAGGTTTGGACAGATATGACACCAGGTTGCTGAATCAATGGTCTGGCACTAACCACAAGCTGAAGGATTGAATGCTGTTTAACGCCAGGCGTTAAGCTTAATGCTGGGCGTTAGCGCAAAATGGAAAGCTGCGTTCGACGAACTGAATGTTGCGTTCGACGAACTGACGATTGACAAAATGAAACCGCTGAGAATGGAAGCTGCGTTAGACGAATTGAATGCTGCGTTCGACGAACTGATGATCGACGAAATGAAACCGCTGAGAACGGAAGCTGCGTTCGACGAACTGAAAGCTGCGTTCGACGAACTGGTGATCGACAAAATAAAACCGCTGAGAATGGAGGCTTCATTCGATGAACTAAGGGCTACGTTCGACAAACTAGCGATCGACGAAATAAAACCGCTGAGAATGGAAGCTGCGGTCGACGAACTGGAAACTGCGTTCGACGATCTGGAGTTCGACGAAACTGTGGTCGACGAAAGAAGAAGCCCATTCGACGAAATGTGTTCGACGATATTTTCTGTTCGACGAATTAGCGTACCAACTGATTAAAGATGAAACTCAACGCCATGCGTTAGAGCTTAACGCCAGGCGCTATCCGTTTGACGAAAATGGGGTTCGACGAAGATGCTGCTCGACGAATTGGCGTGCCAACTGATTAAAGATAAAACTCAATGCCAGGCATTAGTCTTAACGCTGGGCGCTATTCGGTCGACGAATTTGGCAAGGAGTAAGCAGCCGTGATTGCAGGAGGAACTTTAGGAATGATTTGCCCAACGCCTCGTGTTAGCCTTAACGCCAGCGTTAGTATTGCCTAAAATAAAACATTTCCTAAAGTGCAGAATCTCTTTCCTCTTCTGAAGATCCGAGCCATCAATATGTTGCTATACATGGTCAATGCCCGACGTTAGCACTTAACACCGGTGTTAGCTCAAAGTCTATAAATTGGATAATTTTGATGTCTCCAAAGACTGATTGCCAAGAGCCCTATTCCAGCACTTCAGAAACTTTGCGAGGGTCGTATTTCCAGACAAACACATCTCCCACTCATATTTCAAAAGGAGGAATCAAAGGAGGCTTGGATCAACATGCAAACTCAACGCGAAGAACGCACGCATGGACTTCAACGATCTTCAGTGATTCTTCGGCGTCTCCTTCAGATTACCTCATAGGGAGTTTTATATTTGTATTTTGTATTTGTCCTTTATTTCATCTTTGTAATCGGTTCATGAATTTGCCTCGTGTTGGCGACTAGGTCTAGGTAGGACTTAGGGAGGAATTCGCCTCGTGTTGGCGATTGGGTCTAGGGAGTAGATCTAGGGGGTGCTCGAGGCCTTTCTGGTGATAGATTGGCTAGAGCGGCTTGAGGTCGTATCTGGGGAGAGATCGGCTAAAGCCAACCGGTTCGTGGGGATACGAGTCGGTATAGAAAACAAAAAGGGTTTTCATATTATTCGCTTTGATTTCTACCGTCATTGAAATCAGATTTTGTAATCAATTTTATAAATGATAATCATGTCTTTTCTTGTTTAATAAAATTAATTTCATTTCTAATTTCATTATCTCTTTACTTTTGATTTAACTTACTTCGACCAAAATATCAAAAGTTTTCTATTAAAGTTTAAAGTTTTTAAAACCCTTATTCACCCCCCTCTAAGGGAGGCTACAGATCCAACAGTAAGAAGAGGAGGAAAGCTGGTCCTCACTCGTCTCACCACAAAATAAATCATTGCCCAGCAAGGTGTCGTCTTCATGGGGGTGGCAGGAGGAAAAGGTAATGAGTGAGGCTTCCACTATGGAGGAGGGGTCAACCTCCTCACATGAGAGGATACACTCATCATTGACTTGAGCTAAATGCTCCAAGTCCTCCCAGAGTACCTGTGAAGACTTAACCCGCACTGGCTCAGATGAAGAAGGGGGTCAGGAAATAAATGGGAAGAATGACTTAAATAATCAATAATCGGGGGAGTGGTCCCAGTCTCACTCCCAACAAGATCCAAGGATAGATCACTATCATCATCGTAAGTATCATAGCAACGGGGACCCGTGAACTCAAGGGCCTCGGTGGTGAGTTGGACCTCCTTGTCCCATGAAGAAGTGCAAACCTCCTCATCAGAAAGAGTATCCTCATCATCCTACCTTGGAGCAACCTCAGGCTCAGAATCATCACCCTGCTCAATTACTTCGACAGATCATAGAAAATGTGTGTAGAAAAAGCTTGCAAAGAAACTGGAGGAACAAAAAGATTTGGTTCCTCCGCAAAAAGATCTGCTAACGCCTCCCCGATGGAGAGAATACTTTCCTCATCCCACTTAGGTGCATCTAGGAGCTCCCATTCCTCTCCTTGTTGGCTAACAGATGAGTGATCATCGTCACTAGGAGTGAAGCCATACATAGGGAGTGAGGAGTCCATGCACGAAATAAGATCGGGGGTAGAGGGAACGATTGCCTCCATGGGTAAAGAATGAGTGATAGGGACAATGTTGTCATGAGTGATGGAGCGGTGGTCAGGATTGAAGAGTCTAGGACAGTCCCTCAATTCTTGACCCTCTCCTCGACACAACAAGCAAACAAAGTTCCTACACTGCCTAGCATTTAACTCCTTCATTTGGTCTATATAATAAACCATCTTGTCGTGAATGCTAGGAGAAATATCCCATGACGACATTTTCAAAAATTAAAGCAGATATAACGAAACTGAAATTCTTTGCAAGGAAATTTACACAAACTAATAAAAATCCTTGGATTAAACTTGCCTACAACTTTAAAATAGGAGAGAAAGAAATAATAACAAACAATATATAATTAAAAAAGCAAACAAATAATTAGGCGGCTATAAACACTAGAAGAACTACTATCTCTTGTCTCCCACTACAGCAAACTCACACGTCTGTGTTCCCTGACAATGATTCCAAAAACTTGACGTGCGAATCTAGCACACCGCTATAGGCGGTAGCGAGACTGCGACACGAAACGACAGTGTACCGATCGTTCAAGTAATATAAAATGTGGGAGTGAATCCCCAAGTATCGATCTCGAAGGAACACAGTAAGGTGGAGTTTACTTTTAAGGAAGGACTTGAGATTGAAGTCCTCTCGAGCGGATGGATTGCGGAAAAAGGGGGTTTTGGTTTATGGAAAATAAAAGAAAATAACTACAATTACTCCTATGCAATGCCGCTATGCAATGCTTCGCCAGGCGGGATGGAAAACTACGTAGGCCTTGAATGCACTACTTTGCAAGGGTGGATGGACAAGAATGCCTTGAGCGCACTGCTTCGTGAGGCGAATGGATTACACGGGCTGCTATGCCACGCTTCACTAAGCGGATGGACGAGTAGGCTTGCTGATGGAGTGATTCGCACCGGCGGAGTGAGGGTCGCAAGCACCTCGTCAATAAGCACGCCACTAGCAATTGATAGTGCGGCACACGACCATAGTGGATGGAGTGGTGGATGAAGTGGTGGATGGAAAATGGAGGGGGGCGCACCTCATACACACATATGAACAATATAATTTCTTAACAATGAAATAAACATTATAAAGCATGGTTCATAGTGCACATCATCAACAGATAAGAGATATAACATTTACAACTACCAATACAAAGAGAGAGAGAGAGAACAAGGAATCGACCCAATCCGAAGCCTTGTCGAAGATTCACGGTTGGAATCGCAGGGTTGTCAAACCGCGTCCAAGCTCGGTCCTCAACTGCGTCTGGGGTAGAGAAGGCTATCACTACCTTTCAATGGCCCATCTTCTTCGTGTCACGATCCAGCCGCACGAACAAGCTTCCATCTCCTTGGATAATGGTGGATGTAGGGCTAGATCCCTCTCCTTGGAGCTCGAGGATGATGGAGGAGGCCAAAAAGGGCGGAAACCTGCGAAAATGGCAGAAAACAGCGGAGCAGAAGTGTCGTGTGACCTAATTTCACGGACATGGCTTTAAATAGGCGCTGACAAAAATAGTGCGCACGGTCATTGGCGCACGACCAATGATCATGCGCGCTGATATTCTGCGGTCGTGCGCGCTGGCTGGGTGGAGCCTACAAAGCAAAGATTTATAAAATAAAATGTTCGCACGACCATTGGCACACAACCAGTGGTCGTGCGCACTGTCGTAAGTGGTCGTGCGCACTATCGTAGATAGAACTCAGATTTTAGGGGTTAAGTGCGCACGATCAGTGGCGCACGACCAGTGGTCATGCACAATAGAACCAGTGATCGTGCGCAGTGTTCCTGTACAGATTTGTAGCGGGAACACCTGCACGACTCCTGTTCCAGCATAAACACCAATTAAACCACTGAAAGTGGCACTTAACAATGCATGAAAGCTAATAAAGAAGATAAACATGAAAATACACCAAGACGGGCCTAGAAGTGCACGTAGCATGGAATATTAAATATGAACGAAAACATGCCTAAAGTGTAGTGCATAGACTAGATAATCGACCCAGATGAGTCCATAAATGTGTATATAATCGGGAGTCATCACACCCCCAGACTTACCTGTTTGCGCATCCCGAGCAAACCATTTCTTACGCGGACAAGAAAAACATAAGCTGACATAGAAATTGTAAAGCGGAGTACCATGCGAAGTCGTATGCTCATGCGAGTAGAAATACAATAGACATAATTTCTAATTATACATATTAGTTTATACTTTTCTAGGGGCATATTTATATATTTCATTTACTCAAAAAGTGAATCACGGTGAATCATAAGGTCGTACATAGAAAGAAAGTAATCTGAACGCTTAGGCGAGCATTGCCAAAGATCGGGGCTCGAGACAACCTCCATTGAAATCCATCAATGTCGGTGACCATAAGCTTGCCCGTTCGCACTCTCTCCATGACACAGGTTTGACTCAAATGCGTGAATCAATAGGACTTTAGGTTTTAGATGAGGCTTGGGTTTAAGTGAGGTATACAATGATAAAAACGATGGCTCAAACACTAAACCCAAATGAGCTAGCGCAAAATAAATCCTCCAGCACCACACAAATATGCGGGTACACTACACCCCCAGACGTGAACTTGACTACATGGGTGTGTGAACCGCTGATAAGTAGTTTTTATATAACTTTTTAATAGAAAATTTTGTAAATATTTAATAGGTATTTTTCTTTTTCATGTCCATTTTAGGTCATAAGTAGTTATTTTGTAATTTTGTTTTTAACTTAGCTTAATTTCATTTTTTGCAGAATTTTGGGAAAAATTGGAGAAAATTACAAGTCACGCCCTCAGTCACGCCCGTGACCAAGGGCGTGTGGCCTAAAGAGCTGAGTTCGACGAAGCTCTCTGCCCCTGCGTTCGACGAAACCCGAGCTGAGTTCGACAAATGCGCTCTGCCCCTGAGTTCGACGAACGCGCTCTTCCCCTGCATTCGACGAAACCCGAGCTGAGTTCGACGAACACGCTCTGTCCTTGAGTTTGACGAAAGCTCTCTGCCCAAGCGTTTGACGAAAACAGAGATGCGTTCGACGAAATCTCTTTGCCTTCGACGAAACCCGAGCTGCCGTCATTCACGCCCATGACCCACATGTCACGCCCGCGACTTTCCCGCGTGATCCCTGCACACCGCCGTGCCGCAAAGAAGACCCATGCCGCATTAAATGAAGCCGCCCAAGTACACTCCCGTGACCCAAGTTACACGGGCGTGTAATGTCCGAATTTCTCCCGTCGTCACGCAAAGTCCACGCCACTGTCGGATCCGATGTCAGCAATGTTTACACGCCCTAGGTCACGCCCGTGACCGAGGACGTGTAGCTTGAATTTTTTGCCTATAAATTTTGAGGCTCTCCCCTGAGTTGGGAGTTCAGAAATTTGGAGAGGGGGAGGTGCTGTTAGAGTTGTTAGTGATCTTTTTCAATGTTTTTTCATGTCTTTCAATTTCATGTTCTCTTCCTTTTCAATTCATGTAATGTGCTAGTTCCTATTTCTATGCAATAATTAGTTAAAGCTTGTAGCCTTAATTTTTCTAGCTTTGTAATCTTGTTTAAAGAGTTGTAATAGCTTTTCATTTTAATGAAAGTTGGCATAGTTTTCTTCACCTCTCTTTCTTCTTAGTGATTTTCCTTCTTGCAATTTGTCTTTTTTTTTAGTTAAGTAAAACAACCCTCAAAAAATCGTTCGATAAGATAATGGTGATTTTCCTCGAAGTAGATTTAATCAACGTGCCCCGTGGAATACGACCTTGGTATTTCTAAATATCCTATACTATAGACAATAAGGTACACTTGCCTTAATCGGATATAGTTTTGGAGAAAATCTTCAAACCTTCGCTAAATTTCAAAAAACGAAATTTCTATATCAAGTTTTTGGCGCCGTTGCCGGGGACTTTGCGTAGATATTTCGAAAAGAGGATAGCTATTAATTTTATCATGTTTTTTTTATTTTATTTTGCTTTTTCTAAAAAAAAATGGTGTCCTCTTCCTTTCTTTTTTTTTCTCTTTAGTTTAATCTCTTTTCTATTTTAGTTTATGTTTCTCTCTCTCCCCTTCTTTTCTTTTTACTGTATGACCCGAGGTAGCGCTTCGAATATTCCTTTTTATCCAGAGATTGAGAGAACCCTTTTTAGGCGCCGCCGTTCTCGTGATAAGGATAATCAATTAGAATTCGAAGAGTGGATCGGGGACACTAACATAATGAATATGGATCCTGATCCTAATCCTCCTAATCCTAATGCGCCAAATCCTAATGAGGCCATGCAATAGACCATGTCCTATTATGCGCGACCGAATTTGGAAGGCACACAGTTGAGTATTGTTCGCCCCATGGTGGCGAACAATAATTTTGAGATCAAGTCCAACATCATACAAATGGTGCAACAATCGGTGACCTTCGATGGTCAACCAGACGAGGATCCAAATTCTCATATTTCTTACTTTCTTGAAATTTGCGATACTTTTAAAATCAATGGCGTCACCGATGACGCCATTCGATTGCATCTTTTTCCTTTTTCTTTGCTGTCTAAGGCCAAACAGTGGCTGGGCTCACTTAGGGGATCCATCACTACATGGGCCGAAATGGCGGAAAAATTTCTAAATAAATATTTCCTGCCTTCAATGACCGCTAAATTGCGCCCGGATATTGCGTCGTTCATGCAAATCGACTCGGAGACTCTCTATGACACATGTGAGCGCTTCAAGGAGCTTTTGCGTCGATGCCCTCACCACGCACTTGCCACTTGGCAACAAGTGCAAATATTTTATAATGGCTTAAATCTCCAAACGAGGCAAATGATTGATGCGGCCGCCGGGGAGACGTTAAATAACAAAACCCCGGATGCCGCTCAAGAGCTTTTCGAGAGATGGCCATGAATGCGTACCAATGGAATTTGCCACTAGCGCGGCCTAATAAGCCAGCCAGAATTTTTGAAATAGACGCAAACGCAAATTTGGCTTTATAAGTTGACCGCTTAACAAAGCAAGTGACGGAGATGTCTACTTCCTCCGCCACTCCCCCTTGGGCTAATAATGTTTTAATTGAAGAATAGGTTGACTACATGGGAAATCCTCCTCGGCCTTCCTATAACCTGAACTCTGCTCCGTATAACAACACAAACAATGCGGGTTATAAGAATCATCCGAATTTCTCATGGAGCAACCAAGGAAATGCTCAGCGTCCTATGAATCTAAATCAAACCCCCCTAATCAACTTCTTAACTTAACTCCGCCTCTAAATTTGATTTCTCAAAATCTTAATCCTCCCGGGTTTCCACCGCAACAGCACAAGCCCTCTTCTCTTGAAGAGGTCTTTGCAAAATATGTTGCTAAAAATGAATCGAACATCCGGAACCTCACTGGGTCGATCAAAAATTTAGAGAATCAAGCGGGCCAGCTCGCAAAGATGATTTCTGAGCATCAGCAAGGAGCACTATCGGGGAATACGGAGCAAAATCCAAAGGAGAGCGTGCACACGATTACACTCCGAAGCGGGAAGGAGGTGGTTTCAAAACAGGACGAACCCAAGGTAACTTCTTCTCCTCCTCCTCCTACTCTTAATTTATCTTCGAATTTGCCCGCTACGTTAGCTCCGCGCGCTTCAACTTCTAATATTCTGTATTCATCTAAATTTAAAAGTGAGTGCGCCGAAAAAATTTATAAAAAGTTTTTAGATATTTTTAAAACAAATTCATATCAATGTACCCTTCTGCGAGGCTATCTCTCAAATGCCTAAATATGCGAAATATCTTAAGGAGTTGCTCTCAAATTAGAAAAAAAATAGAAGATATTTCGCATATTTCTGTAAACGCAGAATGCTCCGCGGTTGTACTCAACAAATTGCCTCAAAAAGCAAATGACCCTGGACGGTTCTCCATCCCGTGTTTATTTGGCAATTCGTTAGTAAAACACGCCTTAACAGATCTTGGAGCAAGCATCAATCTCATACCGTTTTCATTATTCAAAAAGCTAGGTCTAGGAAATCCAAGCCCCACTCGAATGAGTATTCAATTAGCGGACCATTCTTTAAAATATCCGGTAGGAATAGTGGAGGACGTGCTCATCAAGGTTGACAAGTTCATATTCCCGGTGGACTTTGTCATTCTTGACATCGAAGAGGATGCCGAAGTACCCCTCATACTCGTCCTCCCCTTCCTTTCCACCTCCCGCACTATTATAGATGTAAGTAACGGAAAGCTCCTCCTACGGGTTGGAGACGATGAAGTTACTTTCGGCATAAATTCCTCGATGCGAAACACATTAGAAAATGACGATTCGTGTTTTTACCTGGAAGAGTGTTGTGAGTTCGATTCATCCCCCGAGTTAGTCTCATCGGCAAGTAGTGATTCCGAGCTCGTCGAGCTCTTTTATCTTGAAGAAGAAGTCTCTCACCCCACACCACCCGAACCATTACTTCTAGAAAAATTAAAAACTAAAACTTCTTATGAAGAGCCACCCGTATTAGAGTTAAAACAACTCCCCCCTCACCTCCAATATTTATTTTTAGAAAAAGAGTTTAAGCTACCTGCATCATTTCATCTGATCTTAGCAACTCAGAAATTTCTGAGTTGTCTATAGTCTTAAGAAAGCACCGCCACGCAATTGCATGGCAAATATCAGATATTAAGGGTATCAACCCATCCTTCTGCACTCATAAAATCTTTCTCGAAGATAATTCCCGCAACTCAGTCCAGCCTCAACGACGACTAAACCCGAACATGAAAGAAGTCATTAAGGCCAAAGTTATTAAACTTTTAGACGCGGGAATATTCTACCCGATATCAGATAGTACTTGGGTTAGCCCAGTACAAGTCGTACCGAAGAAAGGTGGCGTCACGGTAGTTGCGAACGAAAATAATGAATTGATCCCAACCTATACTGTTACGGGTTGACAGATGTGCATCGATTATCGAAAACTAAATGATGCCACCTTTTATCGATCAAATTTTAGAGCGCCTTTCAGGTCACTCCTACTACTGTTTTCTCGACGGTTTGTTCGGATATTTCCAAATCCCGATTTCGCCCGACGACCAAGAGAAAACCACTTTCACTTGTCCCTTTGGCACATTCGCTTATCGAAGGATGCCATTTGGTCTTTGTAACGCGCCAGCTACATTCCAAAGGTGTATGGTGGCAATATTTGAAGAGTTAGTAGAGGAGGTGATGAAAGTGTTTATGGATGACTTCTCCGTGTTCGTAAAATCATTTAAAAATTGCTTAAAAAATCTCGAGCGCGTGCTGCAGCGATGTGAGGAAATGAATTTAGCGCTTAATTGGGAGAAATGCCATTTTATGGTCAAAGAAGGATTAGTCCTTGGCCATAAAATTTCGGGCAAGGGGATCGAGGTCGATAGGGCCAAGATCGAAGTAATTGAAAAGCTCCCCCCTCCAACAAACGTAAAAGCTATTAGAAGTTTCCTAGGCCACACGGGGTTTTATCGGCGCTTTATACAAAATTTTTCCAAAATCACAAAGCCGTTAACCCATCTTCTCGAAAAAGAATCCTCCTTTATTTTTAACGATGAATGCCATTTGGCCTTTAAACTTATCAAAGAGAAACTTATAAACTCCCCAATTCTAGTCACCCCAGATTGGTCGCTCCCTTTTGAAATCATGTGCGACGCGAGTGATATTGCGGTTGGTGCCATTTTAGGCCAACGGGTGAGTAAGTGTTTCCACCCGATTTATTATGCGAGCAAAACACTCACGTCGGCACAAGAAAATTACACCACTACCGAGAAGGAGCTTCTAGCGATCATTTTTGCCTTCGATAAGTTTAGGTCGTATATCACTCTCTCAAAAGTTATCTTCTTCACAGATCACTCTGCTCTTAGATTTCTTTAAGTAAATCGGACGCCAAGCCTCGTCTTTTGCGATGGATCCTCCTATTGCTGGAGTTTGATTTAGAGATCCGGGACAAAAGGGGAGCAAAAAACTTGGCGGCCGATCATCTTTCACGATTAGAAAATCCCGCCTCAGAAGAATTAATAGAAGCCAACATTAATGATAAATTTCCCGAAGAGCGCCTCCTTGCTCTCGAAAATATTAATTCATCTTCTAACCCCTGGTTTGCGGATTTGGCTAACTATTTAGTAGCCCGGGTCCTGACAAAAGAATTCTCGAGTTAGCAAAAGAAGAAATTCTTTTCTGATTTAAAGAATCATTTTTGGGAGGACCCCTTTTTATTCCGTGTTTGCGCAGACCAGGTGGTGAGAAGATGCGTCTCAAGTGAGGAAGGACTTAAAATTTTATGTCATTGTCACGGGGGACCAACCGGTGGTCATTATCAAGCAAACCAAACCGCAAGGAAGGAGCTGTAGGCGGGCTTTTATTGGTCCACGCTCTTCAAAGATGCTCACACTCTTGTGAGTACTTGCGATAGCTGCCATCGGTCGGGGAACATCTCCCACCGGGATGAGATGCCCCAAAACATTTTCTTAGAATGCAAAATTTTTGATCTTTGGGGTATTGATTTTGTTGGTCCTCTCCCTCCCTCTTATTCAAACAAGTATATTCTCGTTGCGGTCGACTATGTGTCGAGGTGGCCGGAAGCACAAGCTTTCCCAACCAATGATGCGCGAGTCGTCGTTAATTTCTTAAAAAAGTTATTTTCTCGATTTGGCACGCCGCGCGCTATAGTGAGTGATCGGGGCACCCATTTTTGCAATAGTCAATTTACAAAAATTTTAGCAAAATATGTTGTCATGCACAAATTATCCACTGCATATCACCCACAAACGAGCGGACTAGTCGAAGTTGTTAATCGAGAATTAAAGCGGATTTTAGAAAAAAACGGTTTCTATTAATCGGAAGGATTGGGTAATAAAGCTCAATGACGCGCTATGGGCCTATCGAATGGCGTACAAGACCGCTATCGGTAGTACACCGTATCAAATGGTTTATGGCAAGGCTTGCCACCTTCCAGTCGAATTAAAACACCGCGCATTTTGGGCGCTTAAATTTTAAATCTCGATTCCACTTTAGGGGGCGATCAAAGAAAATTTCAAATGAACGAATTAGATTAATGGCGAGCAAATGCGTATGAGAGCAATAAATTATATAAGGAGCGAACAAAGTTTTATCACGATAACCACATAAAATTTCCGAAAACTTTTTCGCCGGGCGACCTCGTCCTCCTTTATAATTCTCGCCTTCGCCTTAAGTTATATCTTCCCGGAGAGCTAGCTAACGAGAAGAGTGAATCATTATCTTTTCATCCTATAATATGATCGGCAAGTGGGTCAAGCTACGCTACCTTACACAAAGCGCTTTTGGGAGGCACCCCAAAGTTAATTTTTTATTGTTTTTCTTTTTATTTTAATATGTTTTATGGGTAACCGCCGCTTCCCCCGCATCTTCATAACCAGGGAAGCCCTCTTAACCTCTCCTTCGTTTCTATCATTATTTTTGTTTTGTCTTGCACTTTATTTTCTTTTACAATACTTAGTTTTAAACATTGGGGACAATGTTTAACTTTAAGTATGGGGGTGTAAATAGTTCTTTGTAAATAGTTTTTTTTAATTAGAAAATTTTCAAAAAAAAACATTTTCTTATGTTTTCTTCTATTTAAGCACTTGTAAAACTCAAAAACTCAAAAAATTGAGAAAATAGAAAAATTTAAATCTTGGAAAGGGACATTTGGGACCTCACCCCATCTCACCTCCTAGTACCATGAGAACCCTTCACGGGGTAAACCTCGGGAAGTCCAAAAATTAACAAAAATTTATAAGCTTTTTAGTATATGTTTTTATTGTTTATTTCTTATAAAAAAAAAAAATATAATATCAAAAATCCAAAAAAAGATAATATCAAAATTAAAAAAATATGAAAAATTTAAAATACAAAAAATATAAAAATCTTATACCTCTCCTATTTGTTGTTTTTGTGAGTTCTTAGAAATCTAGTTGAGGATGTTTATAAGCATGTTTAGGTTTTTAATTAGCTAAAATTTTGCTTATCATAGTTTGTTAATTTTAAATTTGAGGTAATTTTACTGTAAGAATCATCTTGTGATTTTAACTTGATTAGAGAATTTATTTAGCATGACTTCTTTTTCTATTTTTAAATGACTTCATTTTGTAGTGAATTTGCTAAACCTCTTTAGATTTCAATTATATTTTCTTCTAACTTTTTAGATCTTAGGAAATTTAATTTTACTAGAATTTGCTCTCAATATAATTTAATGCTAGCTAGATTTAATTTCCTTCCCTACCCCCTTTGTTGGCATAAAAAATGAATTTTACAAGATCATATGTCATGAGAATAAGAGGATAAAATTCATTATTCCCTAAACATATGCACCCAAAATCATTTAAAAGATTATATGACATGGAGTAAGAGGATAAAATTCATTACTCCTAAACATATACATTTTGGGTTTTTATTAGAAAAGAATTAAAAAAAAATATTCATGATGAGGATAAATTCCATTACCTCCATTAAAAAATTCTCTTCTTTTGCCAAATTTTATGAAATACCCCTTAGCTAATTATCATTGTTCTAGATTTAGTTTAAGATTATGGAGAGAGCAATATTTAGTAAGTTACTTTTCCTTAAGTTTCTTTTAAGATAGAGTTCTTATAATTTTAATTTAATCTCGTTTTATAATTTCTACAATATTGTTAAACTAATTAATTTTCTTAAGAAGTCCTTGCCTAAACATTTTCCCTCTTTTCAAATCATCATCATAATTTAGGACTTAACTCATTGAATTTACTCTTAACTTAACTTTTGGTTTAAATGAAATTTTTGTTTAAAATTAAAAATTTTAAGGATGTCTTATAAATTATGTCTTACACTTTTGCTCTGTAATAACAAAACCTCAAGTATGGGGGTATTTGATAAGTAGTTTTATATAACTTTTTAATATAAAATTTTGTAAATATTTAATAGGTATTTTTCTTTTTCATGTCAATTTTAGGTCATAAGTAGTTATTTTGTAATTTTTTTTCTAACTTAGCTGAATTTCATTTTTTGCAGAATTTTGGGAAAAATTAGAGAAAATTACAAGTCACGCCCGTGACCAAGGGCATGTGGCCTAAAGAGCTGAGTTCGACGAAGCTCTCTGCCCCTGCGTTCGACGAAACCTGAGCTGAGTTCGACGAACACGCTCTGCCCTTGAGTTCGACGAACGCGCTCTGCCCCTGAGTTCGACGAATGCGCTCTGCCCCTGAGTTCGACGAATGCGCTCTGCCCCTGAGTTCGACAAACACGCTCTTCTCCTGCATTCGACGAAACCCGAGCTGAGTTCGACGAACGCGCTCTGTCCCTGAGTTCAACGAAATCTCTTTGCCCAGGCGTTCGATGAAAACAGAGCTGCGTTCGACGAAATCTCTCTGCCTTCGATGAAACCCCAGCTGCCGTCATTCATGCCCGTGACCCACATGTCACGCCCTTGACTTTCCCGCGTGATCCCTGTACACCGCCGCGCCGCAAAGAAGACCCACGCCGCATTAAATGAAGCCGCCCAAGTACACGCCCGTGACCCAAGTTACACGGGCGTGTAATGTCCGAATTTCTCCCACCGTCACGCAAAGTCCACGCCACTGTCGGATCCGATGTCAGCAATGTGTACACGCCCTAGGTCACGCCCGTGACTGAGGGCGTGTAGCTTGAATTTTTTGCCTATAAATTCTGAGGCTCTCCCCTGAGTTGGGAGTTCAGAAATTTGGAGAGGGGGAGGTGCTGTTAGAGCTGTTAGTGAACTTTTTCAATGCTTTTTCATGTCTTTCAATTTCATGTTCTCTTCCTTTTCAATTCATGTAATGTGCTAGTTCCTATTTCTATGCAATAGTTAGTTAAAGCTTGTAGCCTTAATTTTTCTAGCTTTGTAATCTTATTTAAAGAGTTGTAATTGCTTTTCATTTCAATGAAAGTTGGCATAGTTTTCTTCACCTCTCTTTCTTCATCGTGATTTTCCTTCTTGCAATTTGTCTTTTTTTAGTTAAGTAAAACAACCCTAAAAAAATCGTTCGATAAGATAATGGTGATTTTCCTTGAAGTAGAAGTAATCAACGTGCCCCGTGGAATACTACCTTGGTATTTCTAAATATCCTTTACTATAGACGATAAGGTACACTTGCCTTAATCAGATATAGTTTTGGAGAAAATCATCAAACCTTCGCTAAATTTCAAAACACGAAATTTCTATATCAACCGCCTACTCCCAATCATAAATCTATAAAAATTTTCAATTAAACACTTCAACTTTTTCTTTTCTTTTTACTTCTTTTCTTTTTCTCATTTTTTTTCTTTTCTTTTCAAAACATTTTCAGCAAGATGAGCAATGAAGCGCATCCACATTTTCTCAAAAATATCACAACATCAACACCCCAATCATGAAAGTACTAAACAACTAAAGTTCAAATTTGGGTGTGCGACTAGGATTGGCTTTTAGGCTTTGGTGAGATAAAAGTGGGGCAGAATCAAAGAACGGGTAGGCACAACTGGGCTAGTGAAGATATAGCGATAGGAATGGGCACAAAGGCTTAACCGTGCCAAAATGATGGCCTATATCATATTCACGCGATTGACTAACCATATACCCATGCTTCAAGAGTCGCTTGGGGCAAGTTCTTAGTCGTCGAGAAAGATAATCCTTCCTCTCGACTCGGGCAATATAAAGCTAACGAGCGTCTACACACATCCCTATGCTACCATTTGATACACACCGGATTCACCAATTTTTGAGTGTAGTAAACAATATTTACGCTAATAGAAAAATATAAACTAAAAGCATAAAAATACATTGAATATACACGAATTTCTATGCGAGACATGAGCACTCTACTAGGAGCACTACAGGAGTCAACATTTTACTCCGCCTCATAATCCTAAGTCAGCACAATGATTTTTCAAATCACACAAAAGAGACAAATTTTGACTCGCAACGTGCCAACGGCTAAGCGCGCGCTCATGTGGGTGCTGTGGTGTGCAAAGAAATGAACAATACTAAATAAATGAAATAGAAATACTTCTAGCATGCATTGACATTGAGTGCGTGCAGTGGGTAACAAACACAGAAGCTCTCCCCCAAACTTAATCTAAACATTCTAACACAGAATAAACAATAAAGACTAAGATGGAAGCTAGGGGAAGAGAGTACCCAATGCTCAGAATTGAGCATACCAGAAGACGCTTGAAATTTAAGACAGAACTGCAGCATCCTCGAACCGCAAAAGATACTTGCAGGGGTCAGCTCCGCAAGAACAAAAGGAAAAGACAAACTAAAATAAACTACAGCTAACTAAACAGGATTGAATAAAATGAAATGCATGAAAAGTAAGATAAATACTGGGGTTATTGTCCTCCCAGCATGACTTATTCAAATTTAAAACAGTTCTAGCTAATGGGTCTATGAAAAGAAAAGTGCACAGGTAACTATTCAAATAAGCGTGTCGGTAGTGGGTACCGATACGGCGATAAAACAGTTACTCCCCTACCTAAATAATAATACCTGCTTAACACAGGTAGAGGAAATAGGAAGTAAGAAGAGGAGGAAAGCTGGTCCTCACTCGTCTCACCACAAAATAAATCCTTGCCCAGCAAGGTGTCGTCTTCATGGGGGTGGCAAGAGGAAAAGGTAATGAGTCAGGCTTCCACTATGGAGGAGTGGTCAACCTCCTCACATGAGAGGATACACTCATCATTGACTTGAGCAAAATGCTCCAAGTCCTCCTAGAGTACCTGTGAAGACTCAACCCGCACAGGCTCAGATGAAGAAGGGGGGTCAGGAAATAAAAGGGAAGAATGACTTAAATAATCAATAATCGGGGGCGCAGTCCCGGTCTCACTCCCAGCAAGATCCAAGGATAGATCACTGCCATCATCGTAAGTATCATAGCAACGGGGGCCCGTGAACTCAAGGGCCTCGGTAGTGAGTTGGACCTCCTCGTCCCATGAAGAAGTGCAAACCTCCGCATCAGAAAGAGTATCCTCATCATCCCACCTTGGAGCAACCTCAGGCTCAGAATCATCACTCTGCTCAATTACTTCGACAGGATCATAAAACATGTATGTAGAAAAAGCTTACAAAGAAACTAGAGGAACAAAAAGATTTGGTTCCTCCGCAAAAAGATCTGCTAACGCCTCCCCGATGGAGAGAATACTTTCCTCATCCCACTCAGGTGCATCTAGGGGCTCCCATTCCTCTCCTTGTTGGCTAACAGATGAGTGATCATCGTCACTGGAGTGAAGCCATACACAAGGAGTGAGGAGTCCATGCACAAAATAAGATCAGGGGTAGAGGGAACGATTGCCTCCATGGGTAAAGAATGAGTGATGTGGACAATGTTGTCATGTGTGAAGGAGCGGCGGTCAGGATTGAAGAGACTAGGATAGTCCCTCAATTCATGACCCTCTCCTCGACACAATAAGCAAACAAAGTTCCTACACTGCCTAGCATTTAACTCCTTCATTTGGTCTATATAATAAACCATCTTATCTTGAGTGCTAGGAAAAATATCCCATGACAACATTTTCAATAATTAAAGCAGATATAACGAAACTGAAATTCTTTGTAAGGAAATTTACACAAACTAATAAAACTCCTTGGATTAATCTTGCCTACAACTTTAAAATAGGAGAGAAAGAAACAATAATAAACAATATATAATTAAAAAGCAAACAAAAATAATTAGGCAGCTATAAACACTGGAAGAACTACTATCTCTTGTCTCCCTCTACAGCAAACTCACACGTCTGTGTTCCCCGGCAACGGCGCCAAAAACTTGACGCGCAAAATTAGCACACCGCTATAGGCGGTAGCGAGACTGCGGCACGAAATGGCAGTGTGCCGATCGTTCAAGTAATATAATATATGGTAGTGAATCCCCAAGTATCGATCTCGAAGGAACACAGTAAGGTGGAGTTTACTTTTAAGGAAGGACTTGAGATTGAAGTCCTCTCGAGCGGATGGATTGCGGAAAAGGGGGGTTTTGGTTTATGGAAAATAAAAGAAAATAACTACAACTACTCCTATGCAATGCCGCTATGCAATGCTTCGTCAGGCGGGATGGAAACCTACGTAGGCCTTGAACGCACTACTTCGCAAGGGAGGATGGACGAGTAGGCAAGCAGATGGAGTGGTAAGTGCGGAATCGAACTGTGCAGGCCTTGAGCGCACTGCTTTGTGAGGCGAATGGATTACACGGGCCGCTATGCCACGCTTCACTAGGCGGATGGACGAGTAGGCTTGCAGATGGAGTGAGTCACACCGACAGAGTGAGGGTCGCAAGCACCTCGTCAATAAGCACGCCACTAGCAATTGCTAGTGCGACACATGACCATAGTGGTTGGAGTGGTTGATGAAGTGGTGGATGGAAAATGGAGGGGGACGCACCTCATACACACATATGAACAATATAATTTCTTAACAATGAAATAAACATTATAAAGCATGGTTCATAGTGCACATCATCAACAGATAAGAGATCTAACATTTAAAACTACAAATACAAAGAGAGAGAGAGAGAGAGAGAGCAAGGAATCGACCCAATCCGAAGCCTTGTCGAAGATTCACGATTGGAATCGTAGGGTTGTCAATCCGCGTCCAAGCTCGGTCCTCAACTGCGTCCGGGGTAGAGAAGGCTGTCACTACCTTCCAATGGCCCATCTTCTTCGTGTCACGATCCGGCCGCATGACCAAGCTTCCTTCCCCTTGGATAATGGTGGATGTAGGGCTAGATCCCTCTCCTTGGAGCTCGAGGATGATGGAGGAGGCCAAAAGGGGCAGAAACCAGTGAAAATGGCAGAAAACGGCGGAGCGGAAGTGTCGTGTGACCTAATTTCACAGACAGGGCTTTAAATATGCGCTGGCAAAAATAGTGCGCACGGTCATTGGCGCACGACTAGTGATCGGGCGCGCTGGCATTCTGCGGTCGTGCGCGCTGGCTGGGAGGAGCCTAAAAAGCAAAGATTTATAAAATAGAATGTTCGCACGACCGTTGGCACACGACCAGTGGTCGTGCGCACTGTCATAAGTGGTCGTGCGCACTATCATACATAAAACTCAGATTTTAGGTGTTAAGTGCACATGATCAGTGGCGCGCACGACCGTGGTCTTGCGCAATAGAACCAGTGATCGTGCGCCGTGTTCCTGTACAGATTTGTAGCGGGAACACCTGGGCGACTCCTGTTCCAGCATAAACACCAATCAAACCACTAAAAGTGGCACTTTCCAATGCATGAAAGATAATAAAGAAGATAAACATGAAAATACACCAAGACGGGCCTAGAAGTGCACATAGCATGGAATATCAAATATGAACGAAAACATGCCTAAAGTGTAGTGCATAGATTAGATAATCGACCCAGATGAGTCCATAAATGTGTATATAATTTGGACTCATCAAGTTTTATGTTTGTTCTAAAACTAATGCAGAAAAAGTAAATGTCCTAATATGCAGGCCTTGAGCGCACTGCTTCGCCAGGCGGGATGGAAAACTACGTAGGCCTTGAACGCACTACTTCGCTAGGTGGATGGCCAATAAGCTCGCGGATGGAGTGATTAGTACTACGGATTTGTGAGGGCCGTTAGCACCTCTTGGCTAGGCGAATGGGATATACGGGCCGTTAGCTCCGCTCAGCAATGTGGTTGGACGGTAAGCTTGCGAATGGAGGAGTAGGCAACGCGGAATGAAATTAATAAAATGAATGACAATAGCACACCTCATACACATGAATAAATCAAAAGGAATTTCATAAACATGAAATAAAAGTTACAAATCTAGATTTATCATGTTCTTCACCCTCAAAATAGAGAGTTTAGAATACAAACATCATTTAAAAAGAATAAAGAGTAAGATAATCGATCGACTCCAAAGCCTTGTTGGGATTCACTGTTGCTGAGTTGTCAATCCATGTCCAAACTCGGTCCTTAACTGCGCCCGGGGTAAATGAGGGCTGCCACTTCCTCCCAATGGCTCGTCTTCTTCGTGTCACGACCCAACGATGTACAATGCTCTTTAAACCTTCCTTGATGATGAAAGTAAGATCCAATTTCTTCCTTGAAGTCCCTAGATGAATATTGGAGGCTTAGAATGAAAAAACGCAAAAAATGGCACTAAAAAAGACCTAGAAACGAAGTGTATATCGCTGTTTTCGCGGAGCAGCTTTTTATAGGCAGGTGCAGATTTTCAATGCGCACGATCAGTGGCGCACAACCAGTGGCCATGCCCACTATGTCCAGTGGTCGTGCGTATTGCCTGACAGACCCATTTTAAGTGATAAAGTGCACACGATCAGTGGCGCGCGACCAATGGTCGTGCGCATTATGTCTAGTGATCGTGTGCACTCCTATGCAGTTTTTGCACCCCGGAACACCTGCACAACCCCTGTATAAGCATGAAAGATCATCGGGCCACTTAAATGGGCATTCCACACATTCTCAAATATAGAAATTAAATTGCAACATAAAGCATGAGTAAGATAAACATGAAAATACACCGAAACGGGCCTAAAAGTGCACTTAGCATGAAATGAAGTATAGAGAACAAATATGAGTGATTATGGATCTCGTTGGAACCTTAGTTTTGATTTGAGTTAGGATCCACCTTTAGTATCTATGTTTATATCATAATATATCTTACAACTTAGATTAAATATCCTATTAAGTTAAAAGGCTGAAAAATAATATATATATATAAAATATACTAAGAAAAATATATAAATAATAATAGGCTAAATAATATAAGAGAAAATATTATAAGAGAAAATAATATAAGAGAAAATATTATAAGAGAAATTAATATAAGAGAAAAATAAGATAATGAATATATTTCATATATTAGCTGCGTTCGACGAACGTCGAACGGCGCTCAGCATTCGTCGGACGGCGATCGGCGAAAAGATTGTATTATAGCAGCGCTCGACATTTTAGCAAGGAAGCTGCGATGGACGAATGATGAACAGCGGTCGACGAATTCCAACCAGAACAACGGTCGACGAATATTAAGCAGATATTCAGAAACAGTAAATTTAATAATCTAGTCGATGAATCAAATGTTGAGCTCGACGAACGTAGAGCTTCGGTCGACAAATTTCTTCCAGTAATATTTTATTTTATTTAGCTTAACTAAAATATATATTTGCTGTCAGACTTTATTAAAGCAATATTTATTTATTCTATTTTATATATTGCTATATATATATTGTTGATTTAACAATCCAGCCGTTGCAGCATTAATTAATATAGCCGTTGCAGAAGCCAAAGACGACAACTTATGTTCTCGAGGATCTGAGAAATAAAGGATATATTTATTATATTCCTTTATGGTCAACAGGGATTCAAACAGAATATATTACAACGGATAATATATATCAGAATATATATATAGCTGTTATATCTCGACAGTATATAGAACAGAACATTATTAATATTGCTGTACAGGAAGAAAGAAGAAAAAGAAGAAGAGAAAATCAGAGGAGCAAAAAGAAGAACAGATCAGAATATATTATCTTCTTTTTGCTAACCCTTTTTTCTTGCAGATCATATATCCTGAGACACCAATCACAATCACTTGCTCAGGATCATTACTGCATAAAGAAGAAAGGAGTTTATATAATCTAGAGAAGAAGCTCCATCCACAAGCTTTCATCTATTCTAAATCAGACAGGGGGAGATTCCTTCAACATCATCATCAAGATCCAAACACAACTACCAATCAGGATCTTCATCAAGAGTCTTCTCAGCACAAAGAGAAGAACAATAAATCTTTTCCCTTTCTCCTTCCCCATCTTGTACAGGGTTAAAACTCCCTTCAAAAGTTTACTTGTTGGTGGCAAGACACCTGATCAAAAAATCTAGTTGGTTTATAAGCACCTGATCAAAAGCTTATAGGTGAATTGGGCACCTGATCAAACCTCCATTGGTGTGTGGACACCTGAACAAAAACACCTTGGTGTGAGGGGGCCTGATCAACTCTCCTAGTGGATTCCTACCAGTGGGTAGAAGAGTAGATGTACCCGGGTTTGGGGAACTACTATATTTCTTTGTGTCATCTGGATGTGCTTGTTTGTTTTGTTTTATTTCTTTATTTGTGCTGTTTATTACTTTGCACTCTTACTGTTTGTGTTTATTACTCTTATAGTAATCAGCACTCATATATATTTATATATATCATTTATTTTGAAAGTAAAACTTAAACAAGAGTTTTAAACAGATAATAAGAACTAAAACTCTCCTTTCAGATCTAATTGTTGGATCTGATGGCGCCCTTAGAGGGGGGGGGGGGGTGAATAAGGGGTTCACTGTTTTTAAGGTAAATTGACTGATTTTATAAAAACAAAAAAACTTTTCGGCTCTGTAGCTAACGCCTAGTGTTATATAGTTAACACCGAGAGTTATCTCCTCAAAAATATTTTTGCAGAAATATTCAAAGTGATTTTACTTGCACAATCTTAAGTGAAATAAACTTTCAGACAATCAGAGATAATAAAATGAGTATTATTTATTTCAAGAAGAAGATTACAAAACAATTAATTTCAATAACGCTTGAAATAAATGCGACAAGATAAAAATCACTTTTTTGTTCCTTCACCGGTCTTTCTCCTAAGGAACGGTTGGCTATAGCCTATCTATCCCCAGATAAGGCCTCTAGCCACCCCCTAGATCTACCCTTGACCTAGTTGCCACACACAAGGCGGCGAATTACCCCCTAAGACGCAGAAGGACCTAGTCGCCATACGCAAGGCGGCGAATTCACTACCGTTACAAGAAAATATAAAAAAATAAAATCAGAACAAAAGACTCCCTATATTGAAGAGCACTGAAGGAGATGTTGAAGACACGCTATGATCATCATCAGGGTTTAAGCGAGCATCTTTCTTCAAATTGCACCGTTGAAAATCTCCTTCTCACTCTTGTTCCTCAATGGTGGTGTTGGGATTTCTCTCTGAATTCAGAATGAAATGCTCTCTCAGATCTCTGGAATGAAGGCTTCAATGCATCTCACTTGAGCAAACTAAATCAGGTCTTTAAATAGACACGAGATCTAACGTCCGACATTAAGAGTTAATGCCAACGTTAAGCATCGTGTACGACAGTTGCTGAAACCATGCAAACCATCGGGATCATTGCAGATCGTGACTTAACGCGGGCGTTAAGAGTCAATGCTGGCGTTGTCTCTGGCTTCTCGACGGATTCCTTCTCGACGACATTTCATCTCAACGGATCCTTCTTGACGAAAGTTAACGCGGGGCGTTAACCTATAACGCAGAGCGTTAACTCTCTTTTCAGAGAATCATCATCAATCAGCATCCTGTTCATAGGGTTATATAACTATAGTACCTGCACACTATAAACACAAGCAAGATCAAATACATAGTGTGATTTGTTATTTCTCAAACTAAGAGAAGTGGAACACAAGCTCCAACAATCTCCCCCTTTTGATAATAACAAATCCACTAATAAGAAATAAAATATAATTAAAGTAGTATTTATAGTATATGTTAAGCGTTATAAACATACATACTCCCCCTATGGGGATACTCCCCCTACATGAATGCATTTCCTAATGTACTCCCCCTAAATAAAAGATTTCTTTATTTCTTCAATTATTCTCCCCCTTTTGTTATAATTAAAAGAAAGTGGGATAGAGTCATAGCAATATAAAACAATATGCATTTAGTAGAGATAAGAACAACTTGAGTATAAATAGTGAACACAACGAAAGCAATTTGTAACATCTTATAGAAATTGTAAGTACAAAATATAATAAGCGTTTAACTCAAAATATTTAGATGTTTTGAATGTTAGAAATAAAAGTTGCAAGTTCATTTGTAATTTGTAACAAAAAGTAGCAAGCAAGATTATAAAAATATAAAGTAAAGATATGTTTACAATGTTAATAAAGTTGCATTCCAAGTATACATAAACATTGTAAAGATCATGCGTTGCTATCTAGTGCATTTACTCATGATTGTAGAGAATAGTATAGATAAGTTTTTAGTCCAATTCTCATGAGTGGAAGTATTATAAATGATAATGATGTGTTCAATAAGCGTGTTTTGATAAAGTATACAAGTGTATAAATCAAACCACATAAAACTATGTAATGTAAGAAGATGACTTGAATTGAACATAAACAACTTTACTTCCACAAATTTCAATGCACATATATATTTTTTATTTTTATTTTTAAAGAGAAGTGGTGAAAATTTAGTTTGCACAAGACACTTTACAATTCTTTCCAAGGTGCTCAACCTCACAATGCTCATTAAGACTTATTAGGAGGGTGAGTAGTGCTTGGTGGAGTTAACCTTGTCATTCATTATTTGCTTTTTAGATTAGTGACTAAGGACTCCGAATTCACTTGTTTTTGCACACATAGAAATTTTATTTTAAATACCACATTTCTCTAAACACAAGTGCATGAAGAACAAAGAATTCAAGGAAGAATTCAATTTTGTGTAGGTAAACTATTTGTGAGATTCAAAATAAGTTCTTATACTACACAATTATGCAATAAGATTTAAAACACATGTATATTAACAAAAAGGTGTAAGTGAGAAAATCATTATCAAAGATAAAAACTTTACTCATACTTAGAGGCATGTAAAAACATTTCTACACATGTAATCTATAACCAATTTTGTTTTTGCACATTTGAAGATGATATTCAAGGCATGATAAACTCAAAAAAAAGTTTTTAAGAAACTTGAAGGTTTAAATTAAACATTGTAAAAATAAAACTTTAAGCAATATATATAATCATCCTTGAAATAAACATTTAAGCACATATTTTTTTTTTAATTTTTGAAGTAAATAATAACAAACAAGAAATAAAAAAAAATTTAATTTGTTTTAGCATAGAGGCTAACACCAGGCGTTAGCTTCTTAACTCTGAGATAGAACACCAATTTTTGACTTTTAGAAAAATCTTTTTCATGATACATTTGTAATATAAATAGGCCTTCTCACAGTTGAAATTTCAGACATTATGAAGTTGATATGAATGCTCTTTTAGCGTCTTTTTGGTGGTGTGTCTATAGTTTTTATATTTTTATTGATTTTTGATTTGTTTGTTTTTTAAACAAAAACAAACAAATATAACAAAGTACATAAGATACTTTAGATAGCTTTTTATAAGGGTTATAGTGACATTTCTAAGACACCTAATTCTAACCTAAACATGTGAAAACGTGCATCAGGTAGAGGTTTGGTAAAAATGTCGGCAAGTTGTGATTCAGTCCCTATAAAGCTAATTTTAACATGTTCCTTCTTAATATGATCTCTAATGAAATGATGTCGGACATCTATATGTTTTGATCTAGAGTGATGTACGGGATTGTTTGTGAGATCTATAACGCTCTTATTGTCACACTTTAATACTATGTTATTTAGATGAACACCAAAGTCTTCTAACATTTGGGTCATCCACAAGGCTTGTGCACAACAACTACCTAGGGCGATATATTCGGCCTCTGTGGTGGAGAGGGCAACAAAATTTTGTTTCCTACTCGACCATGATATGAGAGAAGGCCCTATAAAATGACATGTGCCACTAGTGCTCTTACGATCTAATGAACATCCCGCATAGTCTGAATCAGAAAAATCATGTAGAATAAAACAATCATTATGAGGATACCATAAGCCTAATCTAGACGTTCCGATTAGATATCTAAAAATACATTTCGCCGCTTTTAAATGTGATTCTTTTGGGTTAGCTTGAAATCTAGCATATAAGCAAACAAAAACATAATATCGGGTCTAAATGCGCTTAAATATAACAATGAGCCTATCATCCCTCTATATAATGTTTGATCAATAGAAATACCGGCTTCATCTTTTCCTAATTTTAGTGATGCACTCATTGGTGTATTAGCTTGTTTTAGGTTTTCAAATCCAAATCTTTTAAGAATATCATGAACATATTTAGTTTGACAAATAAATATACCATCTTGTTTTTGTGAGATTTGAAATCCTAGAAAATAAGTGAGTTCTCCTACCAAGCTCATTTCAAATTCATTTTTCATCACTAAAATTACTTTATTACATAACTCTTCATTAGTGACTCCAAAAATGATATCATCAATATAAATTTGCAATATAATCAAATCATTATCTACATGCTTAATGAAGAGTGTATTATCCGCACTTCCCATTTTATAACCGTACTTTATAAAAAATAATGTCAATCTATCATACCAAGCACGTGGCGCTTGCTTCAATCCATAAAGCGCCTTTTCTAACTTATACACATGATTAGGAAAATTTTTACTCACAAAACTGGGGGGTTGTTCTACATAAACTTCTTTTATAATCCCATTCAAAAAGGCACTTTTAACATCCATTTGAAATAATTTAAATCTTTTAAAACTCGCAAATGCATGAAATATACTAATAGACTCAAGGCGAGCAACGAGTGCAAAAGTTTCATCAAAATCTACCCCTTTGATTTGTGAATATCCTTGTGCAACTAGTCTAGCTTTATTTCTTGTTATCCTAGAGTCACCATCTAGTTTGTTTTGAAAATCCATTTGACTCCAATAACCGGATGATTAGATGGCCTCTCTACTAAATTCCAAACCTTATTACGTTCAAATTGATTTAATTCATCATTCATAGCTAAAAACCAAAATTCATCATTTAAAGCGGTTGAAACATTTTTTGGTTCTATTTCAGATACAAAACAAAGGTTTGAAAAAGACTCATGTAAAGAAGAACGAGTACTTACCCCTTTTGACGGTTCTCCTATCACAAGCTCCCTTGGATGATTCTTTGAAAATTGTAGCACACTTGGAGGTACATATTCTACTATCTCATCCTCTCTCTCTTCTTTTTCATCTCCTTTTTCTCCAATTGATTCATCATCCTCATGCTCCAAAGGGGAAATAGGTTCATCATCGTTTCCTGTATGATTAGAATCTACACAAGGAACAAACTCATCAATCTTACATGTATAGACTCTTCAACTACTTTAGTTCTTTTATTATATATTCTATAAGCCTTGCTAGTTGAAGAGTACCCAATGAAAATTCCCTCATCACATTTTTCATCAAATTTTCCTAGTGCATCTTTAGTGTTTAAAATAAAACACTTACAACCAAAGACATGAAAATAAGATACATTAGATTTTCTATTGAAGAAAAGCTCATAAGGTGTCAATTTTAAAATAGGTCGAGGCATGACACGATTAATGATATAACATGAAGTATTTACCGCTTTGGCCCAAAATGATTTAGGCAACCCATATTCACAAAGCATAGTGTGTGCTGGCTCTTGAAGGGTTCTATTTTTCCTCTCCACTACACCATTTTATTGTGGGGTGCAAGGAGCAGAAAATTCATGTTTAATTCCTAAATCATCACAAAAAGAAGAAAATCTATCATTTTCAAATTCTCCTCCATGATCCGAATGTATGCATTTAATCTTTAAATCAAGTTCATTTTGAATACGAATGCATAGTTTAGTAAATTCAATAAATGCATCGGATTTTGAAGATAGAAATAACGTCCAACAAAAACTAGAATAATCATCAATTATTACAAAAGTATATTTTCTACCTCCTAGACTAGAAGTTCTAACCGGTCCAAATAAATCCATATGAATTAATTGAAGAGGTCTAGTGGTAGAAATTACATTTTTGCTTTTAAAAGAATTTTTTGAAAATTTTCCTTTTTGGCAAGGCGTACAAAGAGAAGATAAATTTCCATTAAGCATAGGTAATCACTTAATTAATTTATCTTTTGATAATTTCAAAATAAGCTTGGTGCTAGAGTGACCAAGACGTCTATGCCAAATTTCTAATTCTTCATTTTTAGAAATGAAACATTTTAAAGAAGAATTTGAAAGATCATTAAAGGCAATCATATAAATATTATGCATCCTAGGTGCGGTGAGTACGACATCATTTGTTTTAGAATTTATAATTTTGCAAAGATTTGTAGATGATTCAAATAATACATTTAAGCCTATATCACATAATTGACTAATTGAAATTAAATTATCTTTTAAGCCATCTACAAATAAAACATTTGAGATTGAAATAGAATCGTTACCCACTGTGCCGATGCCCATGATCCTTCCTTTTCCGTTGTCACCAAATGTCACCATCCTCCTTTCTTCATCTCAAGGCTAAGGAACTTTGCTTTATTTCCCATCATGTGTTTGGAGCAACCCGAATCCAAATACCACACGTCCTGTTTGTCCTTAGCCTGCCAACATGCCTAAAAAGGAGTTGAGAGTAAATATCCGGATACCTAAGAGGTTCCTCCCATAGAATATGTGGAAACCTTAGGCACCCAGATTTGCTTTATAGCACTATGACCCTTTTTCCTACACGAGTTTGAGGTGTGTCCAAATAAATGACATTTGGCACACGATATAAAAGGGGATGAGACCCTTTTTGAAGTTTTGGATAAACTCTTGCTGGAAAATGAGGTAACAATTGAATTTTTGAATTTATTAATAACAGAATTAATGTTTCTGGAATTATAGCTAACGCCGACGTTAGGAGTTAACGCATGGCGATAGCTTCCAGAGCCATATCCAAATACATATTTGGCACTTCCATGGCATTGGTTGGCGAAGATCATGTCCAGAGATCTTTGCCCAACTCCAAACTTCTTAATAGACAAATTTAAATCATGAATACGAGCTTTGAGAGCGGTGTTTTACGTTACCAACATAACGCACCGATTCACAAAACTCTTCTTCCCATCCTCTATTTGAGAAAGAGAGGTTTTTAAAGTTCTTTCTAAATCCCCCTTCTCCTTAGTAAGAATTTCAATAGTGGAGTGGGATTTAAAAAGAGCTTCTTCAAGTTCTTTCACTCTTGCCAAGGAGTGATTGCACTCTTGGCAAGATAACTTTTCTTTCTCTAATTGTTTAGATAATTTTTTGTTTTCTTTTAACAAAAGTTTATTTTCAGAATTTAGAAGATCAATATCTTTTAAACTTTTATCAAAGAATTTGCAAGTTTGTAAATACTCAATATATAAATCATCATAAGAAGTAGGGAGAGTTACCTCATTGTCACATTGGACACTGCTTTCATCCTCGGATGTCTTGTCACTTTTTCCCATAAGGCACATATTTGCCTCTTCTTCATCGCTAGTGGATGAGCCGCTTGAATACTCGAAGGAGGAGTCATCCCATGTAGCCGCTTTTAGGACCTTCTTCTTCTCTTTTCCCTTGTGCCCTTTTTCTTTGCGCTCTTTCAGATATTTTGGGCACTGGATCCGAATATGTCCGGTCTTTCTACAATGGTAGCACTCCGGTGGTGGTCGTTCATCATCGTCCTCGTCGCTACCTCTCTCTTTCTTCGATGAAGATCCCTTTTTGATGAAATATTTCCGGAAGCTGTTTCTCCTTTCCGGATTCTTCATGAACCTTTTGAACTTCTTCACAAAAAGGCTCTCCTCGTCCTCTTCATCATCATCTCCATTTGCCTCCTTTTTTGACTTTAAGGACAAACCCTTCTTCTTTGGCTCCAAGTTGTACTCTTGTTGTTGAATTTTGAGTTCAATCTCATGGGTCTTTAGGTTCCCAATGAGGCTCTCAATTTGGAGCTTCTTCAAATCGTGCGACTCCGAGATAGCTGTCACCTTTGGATTGAACTTTGTAGGGAGAGACCTTACAATTTTTCTGACCAAGTCGCCGTTGGAGAACACCTTTCCAAGTACTTTTGAGTCGTTGACGATCTTGGTGAACCTTGTGTACATTGAATCTACGTCTTCATCCGCCTCCATTTGAAATTTCTCATACTCGGATTCAAGTTGGAAGAGCTTTGAATCCTTAACCTGCGAAGTACCTTCATGAGTAATTTCTAATAAATTCCATATATCATATGCAGTTTCGCAAGCACAAGTTCTATTAAATTCCGTTCTATCCAAAGCACAAAATAACGCATTCATACGCAGTTTCGCAAAGGTTCTTCATCTTCAAGAAGAAAGTTGAGATAGACAAATCTCCCTGAATTGCTTTCGCCAACTCATTCTCCAAGAACTATAGCCTAGCTACATTCTTCTTATTGAACAAGCCATCCAAGGCTGTCCAAATTTCAGCAGCTGACCTACATCCGATGATGCGATCAAACATCTCCGGAATGATAGCTCTCTTGAGAGTGAACTCCGCCTTAGCATTTGTTCTCTTCCAAGCCTTCACAAGCTCAGCATTCCCTTCAGCAGGAATAACAACTTGTCTTGCTTCTCCTCCTACAACTTCCTACAAATCCTCGCCAAGAAGATAGCTCTCCATGCAAGACTTCCACTTCTTAAAGTTAGTCTGCGTAAGGAGCTCAATACCAAGACCTCTAGCATATTCTCCTTCCATTTCTATTCCACTGATTGCTAACCAACTTGAGGAACCCGAGAGAAGTATCAACAACTACTGCTCAACAACCTACCTCTGATACCAAGTTAAAAAACTTGAGGTCCGGAGTTGAAGTAAAATGCGGAACACTTCACAAAACTTTCCACAAGTATAACAACACAATAACAATAGGAAGACCGAGTAGTGCTATGGTATTAACTATCTCTTTACAATTTGAGGTATACATGGCGAGACATGATTCATAAGAATCACGGAGGAGAGAAGCACAAACACAAAAGACAATAAGCTGCTGGCAACTTGATAACTTGAGACCGCCAGACCGCGCGAACATACAAGCCAGACGGATAACCCCTGAGACCGCTCGAACATAGCACAAGCCACACCTGTCAGACCGCAACCACAGACCTCCCGACCTGCTGATTTATTCAACTACTGAAAACCAACCAATTCGCACTTCTTGATCGCCTAGACCGCCCGATCTTAAGATCACAGAAGAACCCACGAACATTGGACAAAGAAACTGCTTCCTGCTGCAGACCGCAACTCAAGATCTCCTGGCCACTTAAGACCGCCTGATCAACTGAGTTTGCTGCACAGTCCAAGAACACCTAAACACAGTCCGCCCTGACTGATTTATAAAAAGCTGGAAGAAAGGGAGAATGCTGACCGCGAACTGCAAGCCGCTAACCTGCGAACACATAAACCGGTCAGGCAAAACTCAAACTGCGCGACCTCAGAATGAGACCGACACAATCAAGCCAACTTTGGTTCTTAAAGTTCTTCGTTATTGATTACGGGCCCTGCAGCCCTATTTATAAGCGAGTAGACGAATGTCATCACCGCACAAACCGGGATACAATAACTGCCCATCAGATCGTGAGCGGTCTCACAAAACCGACTGCCCGAGCTCAGCAAGGCGCTAACAACTCCCTTATTAGACCACCAGTTATATACAAACCGCCCGGTCACCGCAGTCACCAAAACAGATCGCCCGGTCACTGCAAGAAGGCAGACCAACATGAACATCTGGCCGACATGAACAAGTCACCAGAACAACCCGCGCAAGCTGCTCAGACACTTTGCGGTCTCCCAGATCAGACCGCCCAAAACAGATCGCCTGAGACAAAACCGGCCAAAGCACCAGCGCAGACCGCACGGTCTCTGCGGTCTCCAATTTGCAGACCGCCCAACACCATTCCACTTCCACTTCAAAAAATTAACACCAAGTCCTCCTTGAGTACCTGTGAAGACTCAACCTGCACAGGCTCAAATGATGAAGGAGGGCCAGGAAATAAAAGAGAAGAAAAACTTAAATAAACATCAATAGGGAGAGTGGTCCCGGTCTCACTCCTGATAGGTTGAAGCATAAGGATACTATCGGCATCGTCGACAATGCTGTAGGGCTCAGTAGGATCATCAGTGTCCACCTCCACGATTTGGACTTCCTCAACCGATGCTGAGGTAGAATCCTCATCACCTTGGAAAATATCCTCCTCCATAGGAATAAGCACAACACACAAATCACCTGCCATATCCTGCGAAACCTCTTGAATAATGTCGTCAGAGATGAATGTAGTAGTATGCACAACATGAGGTGGAATAGTGCTTGGATAAAAGTCAAGCACCGATTCCTCACAAATAATTGAATCCACGCAAGGTGATATATCCACAGGGTAGATGGGCTCAGCCTTGTCAGAGCCAAGATCAGCCACACATCTGAGAACTGTGTCCACATCATTCCCTTCAAAATATGAAGGTGGCACTGACACATAACCAGATGTTGAAGGTGTGACGCCAGAGGTAGGAGTCAGGATGATCCGGATATCCAGCTCATCATCGTCATCCAATTGGCGAAGATACTCAACACAGTCCTTTAGGGCGTGATCTATGCTTTGACTAAACAAACATTGCCTTGCTAGCTTCCTTGGCATAACAGGTGCTGAAGCCACAAAGAAGTATGTCGGTAAAGGCTTAGAAGAATAGCCATAAGACTTACGCACACCATATGGAGTACCAGACGAAGTCGGTGCTCCATATACTAGGCCTTGAGTGCTAGGGCTATTATCTCCCTTTGGACATCTATCACTAGCATAAGAGATATCTCCACACCAACGACAACGAATATTGAATGAGGCCCACATTGTGTGAAGATAACCAGATTCAAAAGAAAAAAATTATTGTGCAAAATACTACACCCAACAATAATTTACTAAAGCAACCTATATTTAAAGAAAGAAAAACAAAATACGAAAATAAAATAAAACAAAAAAGATGCAATTTACAAATGGAAGAACTTCTACCTCTCAACTCTCCCTCTCCAGAAACTCACACGACTGTGTTCCCCGGCAACGACGCCAAAAACTTGACGCGCAAATTCCTACACCGCTTATAGGCGGGAGCAAAACGCAGTCTGAACGACAGTGTACCGGTCGTTGTCAAGTAATAGAATTGAGGAAGTAAATCCCCAGGATATCGAATCTCCCGAGGAACACCATAAGGTGGAGTTAGTGTTCGAGGAAGGACTTGAGATTGAAGTCCTTTAGGTTGGAGTAACGATGGGAGTTTTATGTTTGTTCTAAAACTAATGAAAAAAGGAAATGACCTAATATGCTCGCCTTGAGCGCACTGCTTCGCCAGGCGGGATGGAAAACTACATAGGCCTTGAATGTACTACTTCGCTAGGTGGATGGCCGGTAAGCTCGCGGATGGAGTGATTAGTAATACGGATTTGTGAGGGCCGTTAGCACCTCTTGGCTAGGCGAATGGGATAAACGACCTGTTAGCTCCTCTTAGCAACATGGTTGGATGGTAAGATTGCGAATGGAGGAGTAGGCAATGCGGAATGAATCAATAAAATGAATGACAATAGCACACCTCATACACATGAATAAATCAAAAGGAATTTCATAAACATGAAATAAAAGTTACAAATCCAGATTTATGATGTTCTTCATCCATAAAATAGAGAGTTTAGCATACAAACATCATTTCAAAAGAATAAAGAGTAAGAGAATCGACCAACTCCGAAGCCTTGTTGGGATTCACGGTAGGAATTATTGAGTTGTCAATCCGGGTCCAAACTCGGTCCTCAACTGCGTCCGGGGTAAAGGAGGGCTGTCACTTCCTCCCAATGGCCCGTCTTCTTCTGAAAGTGGAGTGTTTTAGTTCTTATTCTTCTTATTAAAAGATCTTGTTTAAGTTTTACTTCCAAAATAATGATATATAAATATATAAGAGTGCTGATTGCTGTAGGAGTAATATACACAAACAGTTGAAGTGCATAAATAATAATCAGCAAAAGAAATAAAACAAACAAACAAGAAGTACAATCCAGATGACACAGGATATATAGTAGTTCCCCTCAACTGGGTACATCTACTCTTCCACCCACTGCTAGGAATCCACTATGAGGTTGTTGATAAGGTGCCCTCACACCAGGTGAGCTGTTGATAAGGTGCTCTAACCAAAATGCAGGTTTTTGCTAAGGTGCCCTGTCACCGAGAGTTAACTTTTGAAGGGAGTTATAACCCTGTACAGGATGGGGTAAAGAGAGGAAAAATAAAAGCAGAAATTAAATTGTTCTTCTCTGTATAAGAAGACTCTTGATGATCCTGATATGGTGTTGAAAGGATCAGATGATGAAGAGCTCCCCCTGTTTGGTATAGATGAATGACAGTTCTGGAGGTCTCTTCCTTTTGATTGTTCAAATGCTTCTTCCTTCTTTTGCAGTGATGATCCTGAGCAATTGGTCGTGATTGTTGTCTCAGGATGTATGAGATCAGCAAGAGAATATTAACAAGAAAACTAGCTTCTATGTATTTTCTTCTCTGTCTCTCCTATATCTGTATATTTCTTTCTGCTCTTCTCATGAATATATAGTCTGGAGAAAGCTTTTGAATCCTTGCTCGGGAAAATGGAAAGAGATAAAATCTCTTTAATTTTGTTCCTTGGAAATAGGAGTTGCCGATTTGACAATACAAAAATGGCAATATGCTTTTAATGCTGCAACGGCTAGATTAGCAGAGTATAATAAAGATATTGCATAATATATAAAAGAGCTGTCAGCATAAATTATTTTTTAGTCGAACTGACAGAGCCACATAAAGTTTTCGTCGAATTCAGGTTTAATTTCGTCGATCTGAGCTTATCTTTTGATGTGCTAAGCAATTCTCTGCAAATAAGATATTTTGTCGGTCTTGATTTATCTCGTCGACCTGCTAAGTCTGGCTGGATTGAGTTTGTCGAGTGCCGTTCAGAGAATGCCTGCCCGCTCCAATTGTTCTGACTGGATTCGTCGAGCGCCGTTCGCTATTTGTCGAACGTTGTTCTGATGAATATTTGTCGAGCGCTGTCTGGCTATTTGTCGAGCGCCGTCTGGCTAGTTGTCGAGCGCAGTTCGCTATTTGTCGAACGCTGTTCTGATGAATATTTGTCGAGCGCTGTCTGGCTATTTGTTGAGCGCCGTTCGACATTTGTCGAACATAGAGAACTTATATTATTTGCTTAAGTATACTCTCCGATTCGATCACATCATATTTGTGTTAATTTAGATTGATCTAAATTATTAGATTTAACAAAAGGATGGATCCTAACTCAAATCAAAAGCTATGGTTCCAACATCTTCGTGTCACGACTCGACGATGTCCAATGCTCTTTAAACCTTCCTTGATGATGAAAGTAAGATCCAATCTCTTCCTTGAAGTCCATAGATGAATAGAGGAGGCTTAGAATGAAAAAAAAAACAAAAAAATGGTGCTCAAAAAGACCTAGAAACGAAGTGTATATCACTGTTTCCGCGGAGCAGCTTTTATAGGCAGGTGCAGATTTTCAATGCGAACGATCAGTGGCGCACGACAAGTGGCCTTGCGCACTATGTCCAGTGGTCATGCAAATTTCCTAGCAGACCCATTTTTAAGTGAGAAAGTGCGCACGATCAGTGGTGCACGACCAATGGTCGTGCGCATTATGTCCAGTGATCGTGTGCACTGTTCCTGTGCAGTTTTTGCTCCCCGGAACACCCGCACAACCCCTGTTTCAGCATGAAAGATCTTCGGGCCACTTAAATGGGCATTCCACACATTCTAAAATATAGAAATTAAATTGCAACATAAAGTATGAGTAAGATAAACATGAAAATACACCGAAACGGGCCTAAAAGTGCACTTAGCATGGAATGAAGTATATAGAACAAATATGAGTGATTATGGATCTAATATGTAGTGCATTGACTATAATACCGGCCCAGATGAGTCCAAAAATGTGAATACAAATGAGACTCATCACACCCCCAGACTTACATGTTTGCGCGTCACGAGCAAACCAATTCAAGCTAAGGGGAAAAACAAAGTAGCTAGTTAGGAGATTGCGACACAGAGTAAAATGAGAAGTCACATACTCACATGCATAAAAATATAGCAACAAAGATTTCTTATTATACTACATAGTTTATAGATTTCAAAAAGGGTACAAAGTTATTATTCTACTCAAAATATGAATTGCAGTGAATCGTCTAGTCATGCGTAAGGAGAAAATAGATGGACCGCTGAGATGAGTATTGCCTAAGATTAGGATTCAAGATGAACTCCACTAAAATCCATTAGTGTCGGGGACCATATGCTTTCCTGTTCACATTCTCTCCCTGACACTAGATCGGTTCACTGCACGAGTCGGTAGGACTTTAGGTTTGAATGGGTCTTGGGTCATGGTGAGATACACAAAGGTAAACATAAAGGCTAAACGCACCAAACCCATATGAGCTAATCATAATAATAATCTAGCAAGCAACCACCAAGTGCACGAGTGCACCACACCCCCAGACTTAAACTTGACAATATGGGTGTGTGCCCCGCCTAATCCAAACACAAATCTCAAACAGATTTTCATATAAGCTCTTTTATTTTCACATTTTATTTTATTTTCAATTTTTTTTCTTTTTCTCTTTCTCAATTTTTTTAATCATTTTCAGCATATTTTCATTAAAAACACAACCACCACCACAACATTTTCCATATGACACTCCCAAAATAAGAAATATAAATCCGCTATTGCTTGGTATTTAGGTGCATGACTAGGATCGACATTTTGTCTTTGTTGATTACTAGGTAGAGATGAATCAAATGACATGGATAGGCTCAAGGAGGCTAACAAGGGAAGATGATAGGAGCGAAAGACAGGCTCAACCGGGCCAAAATGAAGGCCTACGTCACTCTAAAAAAAATGAACTATCCTATGCCCATGCTTCAAGAATAGCTTGGGGCAAGTTCTTAGCCCCCGAGAAAGGTAGTCCTTCCTCTGAACTCAAACAATACAAGTCTAACGATTATCTACACTTATCCCTACGCTACCATTCGCTTCACACTACATTCATCAATTTGAGTAGAATAATTAACAATTACACTTAGAGAAATAAAATAAACTAAAAGTATAAAGAGGAATCTACACTACACATATTTTTATACAAATGGGAGCACTCGACTAGGAGCACTGCACGAGTCACAACTTACTCCGCTACACAATCCTAAACCAGCACCTCAATTTTCCAATTAAGCAATAAAATTGAATTAAATTCGGAGCATGCTTGCGGGTAAGTGCGCTCTTAAGTGGGTGTAGTGGTGTGCAATAATCATGAACACTACAAAATAACTAAAATAAAGATTTCTAGCATGCTATGCAATAGTTCACATGAGTGAGTACAACAAATATCTCTCTCCCCAGACTTAAACTAAACAAACCAACATAAAATATCAACATGAAATTTAAATGAGGGCTAGGGGAAGAGATTACCCAATGCTCAGCAAGCGAGCATACCAGAAGACGCGTGTAAAACCAGGGTAAAGCCGCGACTTCCGCCATCCAAAAATGTACACCTGCAGGGGTAAGCTCCGCAAAACAACAGGAAAATAGAAAAGTTGAATTGAAAAAACAATTAACTAAACTAGATAAGATGAAAATGCATGAAAAAAAGATAACTACTGAGGTTTATTGTCCTCCCCAGCACGACTTATTCAAAACATTAAGAGTTTTAGCTGATGAAAGTATGGAAGGAGAAGTGAACATGTAACTGTTCTAATATGCATGTCGGTAGCGGGTACCGATACGGTGACAGAACAGTTACTCCTCTACCTAAATATAAATAATACCTGCTCGTCACGGGTAGAGGGAATAAAAAGTAAGAAGAGGAGGAGGAGTACTCCTCATAAATCTCACTAAAAACATCCTTGCCCAACAAGGTGTCATCTTTAGGGAGGCGGCAGGAGGAAAAGGTAATGAGTGAGGCTTCCTCTAGGGAGGAGGGATCAACCTCCTCACATGAGAGGATACACTCATCATTGACCTGAGCAAAATGCTCCAAGTCCTCCTTGAGTACCTGTGAAGACTCAAACTGCACAGGCTCAAATGATGAAGGGGGGGGGGGGGGGGGGGGGTCAGGAAATAAAAGAGAAGAAAAACTTAAATAAACATCAATCGGGGGAGTGGTCCCTGTCTCACTCCTGATAGGTTGAAGCAGAAGGATACTGTCGGCATCGTCGCCAATGCTGCATGGCTCAGTAGGATCATCAGTGTCCTCCTCCATGATTTGGACTTCCTCCACCGGTGCTGAGGGAGAATCCTCGTCACTTTGGAAAATATCCTCCTCCACAGGAATAGGCACAGCACACAAATCACCTGCCTTATCCTGCGAAACATCTTGAATAATGTCGTCAGAGAATAATGTAGTAGTATAAACAACAGGGAGAGGAATGGTGCTTGGATAAAAGTCAAGCACCGATTCCCCACAAAGAATTGAATCCACGCAAGGTGATATATGCACAGGGTAGATGGGCTCAGCCTTGTCAGAGCCAAGATCAACCACACATCTGATAGCTGTGTCCACATCATTCCCTTCAAAATATGAAGGTGGCACTACCACATAACCAGATGTTGAAGGTGTACCGCCAGAGGTAGGAGTCCGGATGATCCGGATATCCGGCTCATCATCGTCATCCAATTAGCGAAGATACTCGGCACAGTCCTTTAGGCGTGATCTATGCTTTGACAAAACAAACACCGCCTTGCTGGCTTCCTTTGCACAACAGGTGCTGAAGCCGCAGAGAAGTATGCCGGTAAAGGCTCAGAAGAATAGCCATAGGACTTACGCACACCATATGGAGGACCAGACGAAGTCGGTGCTCCATATACTGGGCCTTGAGTGCTAGGGCTATTATCTCCCTTTGGACATCTATCACTAGCATGAGAGATATCTCCACACCAACGACCATGAATATTGAATAAGGCCCACATTGTGTGAAGATAAACAGATTTAAAAGAAAAACATTATTGTGCAAAATACTACACCCAACAATAATTTACTAAAGCAACTTATATTTAAAGAAAGAAAAACAGAATACGAAAATAAAATAAAACAAAAAGGATGCAATTTACAAATGGAAGAACTTCTACCTCTCAGATCTCCCTCTCCAGAAACTCACACGACTGTGTTCCCCGGCAATGGCACCAAAAACTTGATGCGCAAATTCTTACACCGCTTATAGGCGGGAGCAAAATGCGGTCTGAACGGCAGTGTACTGGTCGTTGTCTAGTAATAGAATTGAGGAAGTAAATCTCCAGGATATCGAATCTCTTGAGGAACACTATAATATGGAGTTAATGTTCGAGGAAGGACTTGAGATTGAAGTCCTTTAGGTTGGAGTAACGATGGGAGTTTTATGTTTATTCTAAAACTAATGCAGAAAAAGTAAATGTCCTAATATGCAGGCCTTGAGCGCACTACTTCGCCAGGCGGGATGGAAAACTACGTAGGCCTTGAATGCACTACTTCACTAGGTGTATGTCGGGTAAGATCATTGATGGAGTGATTAGTAAAACGGATTTGTGAGGGCCGTTAGCACCTCTTGGCTAGACGAATGGGATATACGGGCCGTTAGCTCCGCTTAGCAACGTGGTTTGACGGTAAGCTTGTGAATGAAGGAGTACGCAACGCAGAATGAAATTGATAAAATGAATGACAATAGAGCACCTCATACACATGAATAAATCAAAAGGAATTTTATAAACATGAAATAAAAGTACAAATCTAGATTTATCATGTTCTTCATCCACAAAATAGATAGTTTAGCATACAAACATCATTTCAAAAGAATAAAGAGTAAGAGAATTGACCGACTCCGAAGCCTTGTTGGGATTCATAGTAGGAATCGCTGAGTTGTCAATCCGCTTCCAAACTCGGTCCTCAACTGCGTCCGGGGTAAAGGAGGGCCGTCACTTCCTCCCAATGGACCGTCTTCTTCGTGTCACGACCCGACGATGTATAATGCTCTTTAAACCTTCCTTGATGATGAAAGTAAGATCCAATCTCTTTCTTGAAGTCCTTAGATGAATAGAGGAGGCTTAGAATGAAAAAACCCAAAAACGATGCTCAAAAAACCTAGAAACGAAGTGTATATCGCTGTTTCCGCGGAGCAGCTTTTTATAGGCAGGTGCAGATTTTCAATGCGCACGATCAGTGGCGCACGCCAAGTGGCCGTGCGCACTATGTCCAGTGGTCATGTGTATTGCCTAGCAGACCCATTTTTAAGTGAGAAAGTGCGCACGATCAGCGGCGCACGACCAGTGGTCGTGCGCATTATGTCCAGTGATCGTGTGCACTGTTCCTGTGCAGTTTTTGCACCCCGGAACACCCGCACAACCCCTGTATCAGCATGAAAGATCATCGGGCCACTTAAATGGGCATTCCACACATTCTCAAAAATAGAAATTAAATTGCAACATAAAGCATGAGTAAGATAAACATGAAAATACACCGAAACGGGCCTAAAAGTGCACTTAACATGGAATGAAGTATAGAGAACAAATATGAGTGATTATGGATCTAATATGTAGTGCATTGACTATAATACCGGCCCAGATAAGTCCAAAAATGTGAATACAAATGGGACTCATCACACCCCCAGACTTCCCTGTTTGCGTGCCCCGAGCAAACCAATTCAAGCTAAGGGGAAAAACAAAGTAGCTAGTTAGGAGATTGCGACACAGAGTAAAATGAGAAGTCACATACTCACATGCGTAAAAATATAGCAACAAAGATTTCTAATTATACTGCATAGTTTATAGATTTCAAAAACGGTACAGAGTTATTATTCTACTCAAAATATGAATTGCAGTGAATCGTCTAGTCATGCGTAAGGAGAAAATAGATGGACCGCTGAGATGAGCATTGCCTAAGATTAGGATTCGGGATGAACTCCACTAAAATCCATTAGTGTCGGGGACCATATGCTTGTCTGTTCACATTCTCTCCATGACACTAGATCGGTTCACTGCACGAGTCGGTAGGACCTTAGGTTTGAATGGGTCTTGGGTCATGGTGAGATACACAAAGGTAAACATAAAGGCTAAACGCACCAAACCCAAATGAGCTAATCATAAAAATAATCTAGCAAGCAACAACCAGGTGCATGAGTGCACCACACCCCCAGACATAAACTTGACAATATGGGTGTGTGCCCCGCCTAATCCAAACACAAATCTCAAATAGATTTTCATATAAGCTCTTTTATTTTCTTTTGAATTATTTCTTTTTTTTCCATTTTTCTCTTTCTCAAATTTTTTCAAATCATTTTCCGCATATTTTCAATAAAAACACAACCACCACCACAACATTTTCCATATCACACTCCCAAAATAAGAAATATAAATCCGCTCTTGCTTGGTATTTAGGTGCATGACTAGGATTGACATTTTGGATTTGGTGATAACTAGGTAGAGCTGAATCATATGACATGGATAGGCTCAAGGAGGCTAGCAAGGGAAGATGATAGGAGCGAAAGACAGGCTCAACCGGGCCAAAATGAAGGCCTATGTCACTCTCATGAAAATGAACTATCCTATGCCCATGCTTCAAGAATAGCTTGGGGCAAGTTCTTAGCCCCCGAGAAAGGCATTCCTTCCTCCAAACTCAAACAATACGAGTCTAACGATTATCTACACTTATCCCTACGCTACTATTCGATTCACACTGCATTCATCTATTTGAGTAGAATAATTAACAATTACACTTATAGAAATAAAATAAACTAAAAGTATAAAGAGAAATCTACACTATACATATTTTTATACAAATGGGAGCACTCGACTAGGAGCACTGCACGAGTCACAACTTACTCCGCTACACAATCCTAAACCAACACCTCAATTTTCCAATTAAGCAGTAAAATTGAATTAAATTCGGAGCATGCTCGCGGGTAAGTGTGCTCTTAAGTGGGTGTAGTGGTGTGCAATAATCATGAACATTACAAAATAACTAAAATAAAGACTTCTAGCATGCTATGCAATAATGCACGTGAGTGAGTACAACAAATATCTCCCCCCAGACTTAAACTAAACAAACCAGCATAAAATATCAACATGAAATTTAAATGAGGGATAGGGGAAGAGATTACCCAATGCTCAGCAAGTGAGCATACCAGAAGACGCGTGTAAAACCAGGGTAAAGCCGCGGCTTTCGCCATCCAAAAATGTATACCTGCAGGGGTAGTTCCGCGAAAACAACAGGAAAATAGAAAAGCTGAATTGAAAAAACAATTAACTAAACTAGATAAGATGAAAATGCATGAAAAAGGAAGATAGCTACTGAGGTTTATTGTCTTCCCCAGCACGACTTATTCAAAACTTTAAGAGTTCTAGCTGATGGAAGTATGGAAGGAGAAGTGAACAAGTAACTGTTCTAATATGCGTGTTGGTAGCGGGTACCGATACGGTGACATAACAGTTACTCCTCTACCGAAATATAAATAATACATGCTCATCACAGGTAGAGGGAATAAAAAGTTAGAAGAGGAGGAGTACTCCTCATAAATCTCACAAAAAACATCCTTGCCCAGCAAGGTGTCGTCTTTAGAGAGGTGGCAGGAGGAAAAGGTAATGAGTGAGGCTTCCTCTAGAGAGGAGGGATCAACCTTCTCACATGAGAGGATACACTCATCATTGACCTGAGCAAAATGCTCCAAGTCCTCCTTGAGTACCTGTGAAGACTCAACCTGCACAGGCTCAAATGATGAAGGGGGGGGGGGGGGGGGGGGGGTCAGGAAATAAAAGAGAAGAAAAACTTAAATAAACATCAATCGGTGGAGTGGTCCCGGTCTTACTCCTGATAGGTTGAAGCAGAAGGATACTGTCGACATCTTCGACAATGCTTCAGGGCTCAGTAGGATATCAGTGGCCTCCTCCACGATTTGTACTTCCTCCACCGGTGCTGAGGTAGAATCCTCATCACCTTGGAAAATATCCTCCTCCATAGGAATAGGCATAACACACAAATCACCTGCCTTATCCTGCGAAATATCCTGAACAATGTTATCAAATACGAATGTAGTAGTATGCACAATATGGGGAGGAATAGTGCTTGAATAAAAGTCAAGCACTGATTCCTCACAAAGAATTGAATCCACGCAAGGTGATATATGCACAAGGTAGATGGGCTAAGCCTTGTCAGAGCCCAGATCAGCCACACATCTGTTAATTGTGTCCACGCCATTCCCTTCAAAATATGAAGGTGGCACTGACACATAACAAGATGTTGAAGGTTTGCCGCTAGAGGTAGGAGTCAAGATGATCCATATATCCGGCTGATGAGTAATTTATTTACTCATCTTTTAGTATAGTTTTATTATTATTTTAATATGAAATTATGTTGTTTATATAAATTTTATCATATAAATCTTTCCTATTTTAATTTCATAAGCTAACTTAAGTTTATTTTGTGTTTTTAGGTTTTTTGGGCATTTGGAGCAAAAATTACATCACGCCCTATGTCACGGGCGTGACCTAGGGCGTGTAACCTGCGCGGTGTTCCAGACCTGCTTCTGCCACCCCAGGGTAGTTCCATGAAGAGTTTGCCAAGTACACGCCCCAGGTTACGGGCGTGACCAAGGGAATGCCCCAATGTCACGACCCCGAACCGCTGAGATGAATCGAAAGCGCTGAGATCGACGAATGGCAGTTGGTTGCTGCATTCGACGAAGGTGCTGCATTCGACAAATGGCGCCTGGTTGCTGCGTTCGACGAACGGTGCCTGGTTGATGCGTTCGACGAAAGTGCTGTGTTTGATGAACGACGCCTGGTTGCTGCGTTCGACGAAAGTTCAGGAGATCGACGAAAATTCAGGAGATCGACGAACAGGCGAGAGTTCGATGAATGTTCAACAACGCTCTTTCCCGCCGAAGATTCCTGCCAGAAGCCAGATTTTAAGATTACATGCCCCAGGTCACGGGTGTGACCTAGGGCGTGACACGGCTGAAACGCTCGCATTTACTCCAGAAGGCGCCCTCTCCGCTGCTGCTTCAATCACGCCCCTTACATGCCTTTGGTCACGGGCATGACCAAGGGCGCGTAACCTCATCTTTTCAGCTATATAAAGCCAGCTCCAGCAGATGTTTAGGGATGAAGTCTTTGGAGTTCTAGCTTATTTCTTGCACTATTTTCTTACTCTTGTATGTCTTTTCCTTCTTGCACTTTTATTTCCCAAGCTTGTAACATCCAATTTCTAGTTGTAATTTCATTTGCAAATTAATAAAATAGTTACTTTTCTCTTATTCTACTCTCACTTTTAATCATGCACTTCTTTTATTTTATTGTTTCCTCCAGCTCTATGAGTAGCTAAATTCTATTAGTACTCAACCGAGATGATCCAAGGGAAATATAATTCATGATTTAAATTCTAGCTTCTCTTTCTCTTCCTTAGAATACTTAAGATTTATCCTTGAACTTATTTGGATTGAGATTATATTATCGATATATAATTCTCATTCTTGTTTTTGTAATCTAATAACCGAGAGGTTTTGAATTCGAATCGATCATTTCAAGGATAAAGAGGGTTGAATGCACTCCTCAAGCGAGGATGACATAATTCTCCCTTGGAGTCAAATCCAATAGAGGGGTTCACTACGATAAAACGAGTTTTAGGGATTTTGATTCTAGAACGAAAGTTTGATTGATCAACCTAAACTCAGATGAGCGTATCCTCGAGAGAGGTGTGTTCATAAATCGGGAACCTCCACGGTCAAGTGATTTCTTAAGAGAATTAGAAGTTGTTCTTTTTATATTTTATTTTCTAAGGTGATTCAAGGTTGAGTACTAGTCTTTATACTTATTAATTTAAAATAAGATATTTCTCCTTTTTGCAACCAACCAACCACAAGTTTTATTCGATAAGATAATAGAGATTTTCCGAAGTAAGAGTAATCAACTGCCCCGAGTCTAATACGACCTTGGTTTTTATAACCTATACTACATTCGATACGGTACACTTGCCGTTATTGTTTGCGGATATAGTTTTGCGCATCAAGTTTTTGACGCCGTTATCGGGGACTACGGTTGATATTTTGAAAAACGAAATATCTATTAATTTTATCTTTTGTTTTCTCATTTTTAAGGTGCAACTAAATTCCTGGAAAGGACGCTTTGGGCTTGAATTCCCATCACAACCTCTAGTACCTTGCGAGCCTTTCACCGGGTTGACCTTGGGAAGTCCAGGACTAATTTTAATTCACCTAAATAATATAAAAAAATAAAAAATAAAAAATAAAAAAATCTTCATAAAAAAAATTATTATAAAAAAATAATAATTAAACTATTTATCTAAAATTTTATTTTCTTTATCTTTTTCGCATCTTTTCCTCTTTTATTTTTGGTTTATGACCCGAGGAGACTCTTCAGTCAATCTAGAATTCTGTTTTGATCCGGAAATCGAGCGCACCTTGCGGCGTCGTCTCCGATTTAGTGATCTACCAATAATTCAAGAAGAGTCAATCAGAGAAACTAACGAAGGCTTAATGGATAACCCCGACCATAATGAGGCCCCGCTACGGACTATGTCCTATTATGCGAGGCCAAATTGAGAGGGAACACAATCTAGTATTATTCGCCCGGCGGTGGCGAATAATAATTTTGAAATTAAAATGAGTATCATTCAGATGGTACAACAAACTGTTATCTTTGACGGCTTACGAGATGAAGATCCAAATTTACATTTATTAAATTTTTTGGAAATCTGTGATACGTTTAAAATCATTGGCGTCACCGATGACGCAATTCGTTTGCGTCTATTTCCATTCTCTTTGCGGACTAAGGCCAAGCAATGGTTGGGATCTCTTCCTAGAGGTTCCATCACTACATGGGTCGATATGACGGAGAAATTTTTAACGAAATATTTTCCTCCGGCGAAGTCCGCTAAATTACGTACGGACATTCTCTCATTTACGCAAATAGACTCGGAGTCTCTCTATGACACATGAGAGCGCTTCAAGGAATTATTGCGGAGATGTCCTCACCACGCCTTTCCTTTATGGCAACAAGTTTAAACATTCTACAATGGTTTGAATCTCCAAACGAGGCAAATGATTGATGCGGCAGCCGGGGGAACTCTAAATAATAAAACCCCAGATGCCGCTCAAGAGCTTTTTGAGGAGATGGCCATGAATGCTTATCAGTGGAATGCGCCACGGTCGCGTCCTAACAAACCGACCGGATTCTTTGAAGTCGAGGGCATCCCGAATTTAGCATATCAAGTAGAATGGGTCACTAAGCAAATGACGGAGATGTCTGCTTCCTCCGCCACTAACGGGGCTAATAACTATAATAATAATAATAATAATAATTTTAATCAAGAGCAAGTAGATTATATGGGGAACTCCTACCGTCCTCCTTATAACCCAAATAATAATCTTCCTAATAGTTATAATCCGGGTTTAAGGAACCACCCAAATTTTTCATGGAGCAACCCCAATAATGCTCAACGCCCCCCCACAAGCGAATCCTCCGGGATTCGCTCCACCACAACCACCAAAGGCCCCTTCACTTGAAGAGGTCTTCACCAAATACGTCGCCTCTACTGATTCCAATATCCGGAACCTTTCCGGATCCATAAAAAGCTTGGAAAATCAAATTGGACAGCTCGCCAAAATGTTCTCCGAACGCCAGCAAGGAGATCTGCCGGGCAATACTGAGCCCAACCCACGGGAGAGCGCCAACGCAATTACCCTCCGTAGCGGAAAGGAGGTAACTTCTTCAAAGTTGGTCGAGCCCGAGGTAAACGTTTCAACTTCAACTCCGCAAGTTATTTCTTCTACTCTACCTTCTTCTACTTTAGCTCCGCGTATTCTTAAAAATCCTTCTATTCCTTATCCTTCGCAATTTAAAGATGAACGCAATGAGGAGCAATATAAGAAATTTATTGAAATTTTAAAACAAATTCAAATAAATGTGCCATTTTGCGAAGCGATCGCCCAAATGCCCAAATGCGCTAAATATCTAAAAGATTTACTGTCTAACAAAAAAAAACTTGAAAATTTTTCGCGTATATCTCTAAACGCAGAATGCTCGGCAGTCTTATTAAATAAATTACCACAAAAATTAAACGATCCAGGACGGTTCTCCATCCCGTGCTTGTTCGGTAATTTCTTAATAAAACACGCCATGGCAGATTTGGGCGCTAATATTAATTTGATGCCATTTTCATTATTTAAGAAGCTTGGTTTGGGCACCCCAAGCCCAACCAATATAAGCATCAAACTAGCGGACAGATCAATAAAATATCCGATAGGGGTCATTGAGGATGTGCTTGTCAAGGTTGACAAATTTATCTTCCCGGTAGATTTTGTCATCCTAGACATTGAGGAAGACGCCGAAGTCCCTATTATACTCGGACGTCCTTTCCTCGCCACCTCTCGGGCAATTATTGATGTTAGTAATGACAAACTTCTCCTACGAGTTGGGGATGAAGAAGTGACTTTTAGTATAAACAACTCTATGAGAAATTCTTTTTTCTAATGCCGACTCTTGTTTTACCTTAGAATCAAATTTTGAAGAGGAAATAACGTCATTTTCTGAAATAATTTCACCTTTATTTGAAAATCCAGAAATTGAAAATTTATTTTGTCTAAAAGAAATAACTCGGCCGCTCAAATTTGAAGAAGTAAAATTGAACATTTCTAAAATAAAAACATTTTACGAGGAGCCACCGAGTTTAGAATTAAAACAATTGCCGAAACATTTAAAATATATATTTCTAGAAAAAGATTCAAAATTGCCTGTAATAATATCTTCCGCACTTAACGATTCAGAAATTTCCGAATTAATTAAAATATTAAATAATCACCGCCATGCAATTGCATGACAAATTTTGGATATCAAGGGGATTAAACCCTCATTTTACATGCACAAAATTAATTTAGAAAATAATTCGCGTAGTACTATTCAGCCTCAACGACGGCTTAATCCAAATATGAAGGACGTTGTTAAGGCCGAAATTATAAAATTATTAGATGCGGGAATTATTTACCCAATTTCTGATAGCACTTGGGTTAGCCCAGTGCAAGTCATGCCTAAAAAGGGTGGAATAACGGTAATGTTTACCCAGAAATTGGCGATCATCTCAAATTACCTGTCCGAGCCCTGGCGGTCCCCCGTCGCCCGAGTGGTCTCGCTTTTTCTTTCTTCATAAAGGTCGAGCTTCGTGCCCCGCACGACTTTTCCCACGGAGGGTCGCCCCCTTGGGCGACCTCGCCTCCGCGAGGAGGAGATCGCCCCTTGGGCGATCTCCCCCCGTGAGATCGCCCTTTGGGCGATCTCCCCTGTGAGGAGGTCGCCACCTTGGGCGACCTCGCCTCCGCGAGGAGGAGATCGCCCCTTGGGCGATCTCCTCCTATGAGATCGCCCCTTGGGCGATCTGCCCTGTGAGGAGGTCACCCCCTTGGGCGATCTACCCTGTGAGGAGGTCGCCCCCTTGGGCGACCTCGCCTCCGCGAGGAGGAGATCGCCCCTTGGGCGATCTCCCCCCGTGAGATCGCCCTTTGGGCGATCTCCCCTGTGAGGAGGTCGCCACCTTGGGCGACCTCGCCTCCGCGAGGAGGAGATCGCCCCTTGGGCGATCTCCCCCTGTGAGATCGCCCCTTGGGCGATCTCCCCTGTGAGGAGGTCGCCACCTTGGACGACCTCGCCTCCGCGAGGAGGAGATCGCCCCTTGGGCGATCTCCCCCTGTGAGATCGCCCCTTGGGCGATCTCCCCTGTGAGGAGGTCGCCACCTTGGGCGACCTCGCCTCCGCGAGGAGGAGATCGCCCCTTGGGCGATCTCCCCTGTGAGGTCTCCCCTCTGAAATCCCTGTTTGTGTGATCTGTTCAAGTGCAGCAGGTCCAGACGATCTCAGCAGGTCCAGACGATCTCAGCGGTCTCAGCTGACGATCTCAGCAGGTCCAGACGATCTCAGCGATCTCAGTAGCGGTCTCAGGCGATCTCAGTAGTTCCGGGCAGCCCGTTACTTCCAGATCTGCCCGTTCAGGCAGGCCCCTATGTCTATAAATAGAGGGGTAGGGGTACCAGTTTCTGGACTTTTGGAGAGCTTCCAATCCCAGCCAGTGGTTTGAGCGGTCTCAACTTTGAGTGACCGCTGAGACCTCTCCGATCTCCCTTCAGGCCCCTTTTTCTTCATGTTTTATGCTGTTTTTTTCATACTTTTCTATTGTAACCTCAGCTGTAACTCAAGCTTTTTATCAATAAAATAGCATTTCCTTCAGCTCAAAGTAACAAGCCACCCAACAGTCTTACCCCCCATCCTTCAGTTTGAGCGATCGTGGAGTTGGTACATTTTTTGGTGCCAACAGGTAATCACTAATGAAAATAATGAGTTGATTCCAACCCGTACTGTTACGGGTTGGCGAGTATGCATCGATTACAAAAAATTAAATGATGCTACCCGCAAGGATCACTTTCCGTTACCCTTTATTGACCAAATCTTAGAACGCTTATCCGGTCATTCACACTATTATTTTCTCGATGGTCTTTCGGGATATTTTCAAATCCCAATTGCGCCCGAAGACCAAGAGAAAACCACCTTCACCTATCCGTTCGGCACCTTCGCATATCAAAGAATGCCGTTTGGTCTTTGCAACGCGCCGGCTACATTTCAACGATGTATGTTGGCAATTTTTAATGAACTTGTAGAAGACGTCATGGAAGTTTTCATGGATGATTTTTCTGTTTTTGGCGATTCTTTTACAAAATGTTTAAATAATCTTGATCTTGTTCTTCAACGCTGCGAAGACACAAATTTGGCACTCAATTGGGAGAAGTGCCACTTCATGGTAAAAGAGGGATTAGTCCTTGGGCATAAGATCTCATGTAAAGGGATCGAGGTCGATAGGGCCAAGATCGAGGTCATAGAAAAACTCCCCCTCCTACTAATATAAAATCTATTAGGAGTTTCCTAAGAGATGCGGGTTTTTATAGGCGGTTCATAAAAGATTTTTCAAAAATTACAAAACCGCTAACTCATCTTTTAGAAAAAGAATCCGCATTTAATTTTGATGACGAATGTTTAAAAGCGTTTAATAAAATTAAAAACGAACTTATCAATTCTCCTATTTTAAACGCACCGAACTGGTCTCTTCCGTTCGAAATCATGTGCGATGCGAGCGATTTTGCTATAAGTGCAGTTTTAGGCCAACGAGTGAATAAATATTTTCACCCAATTTATTACGCAAGCAAAACGCTAACATCCGCGCAAGCAAATTATACAACAACGGAAAAGAATTTTTGGCAATAATTTTTGCATTTGATAAATTTCGATCCTATTTAACGCTTTCGAAAGTTATTGTTTTTACAGATCACTCCGCTCTCTGGTATTTACTACAAAAAGGAGATACAAAGCCTCGGCTACTAAGGTGGATCCTCCTACTATAGGAATTCGATTTGGAGATCGAGGACAAAAGGGGAGCGGAGAATCTTGCAGCCGACCACCTCTCACGGTTAGAAAATCTGGCTGCAGGAGCACCAGTGGAGGCCAAAATTGACGACAAATTCCCTGAAGAGCGCCTTCTCGCCATCGTAAAGGTAACGACTTCTTCCACCCCTTGGTACGCAGAATTGGCCAACTATTTAGTGTCCCGGGTCCTACTAAAAGATTTTTCAAGTTAGCAAAAGAAGAAATTCTTTTCGGACTTGAAAATTATTTTTGGGAGGACCCCTTTTTATTTCGTGTCTGCGCGGACCAAGTGGTAAGAAGGTGTATTTCGGGTGAAGAAGGCGTCCAAATTTTGTGGCACTGCCACGAAGGACCAACCGGTGGTCACTATCAAGGAAACCGGACTGCAAGGAAGGAGCTAGAGCCGGGCTTCTATTGGCTCTCCTTATTCAAAGACGCTCACAACTTTGTGAGAAATTGCGATCGGTGCCAACGGTCAGGTAACATTTCTAACCGGGACGAAATGCCCCAAAATATATTTTTAGAATGCGAAATTTTTGATTTATGGGGAATATATTTCATAGGTCCTTTACCCTCCTCCTTTAACAATAAATATATCCTTGTCGCGGTCGATTACGTGTCAAGGTGGGCGGAAGCACAAGCTTTTCCCACCAACGACGCGAGAGTCGTCGTACAAATTTTAAAGAAATTATTTTCACGATTTGGCACACCCCGAGCACTAATTAGTGATCGGGGCACACATTTCTGTAACAACCAACTTGCTAAAATTTTAGCAAAATATGGAGTTACACACAAGCTATCAACCGCCTACCACCCACAAGCAAATGACCAAGTGGAGGTGGTAAATCGTGAACTAAAAAGAATTTTGGAAAAAACAGTGTCCGTTAATAGGAAGGATTGGACTTTAAAATTAGACGACGCATTATGAGCCTATCGGACAGCGTACAAAACCGCCATCGAAAGTACGCCATACCGGTTAGTCTATGGTAAAGCTTGCCATTTGCCGGTAGAACTAGAACATCGCGCTTTTTGGGTGCTAAAATTTTTAAATTTGGATTTAGACTTAGCCTCCGAAAAAAGAAAAATACAAATTAATGAACTAGACGAATGGCGCGCAAACGCCTATGAAAATAATAAATTTTATAAGGAGTGAACTAAGTTCTATCATGATAAAAAAATTAAACATCCAAAAACATTTTCACCGGGAGATTTTGTCCTTCTTTTTAATTCGCGACTTAGGCTTTTTCCGGGCAAATTAAAAACCCGATGGTCCGGTCCCTTCAGAGTAAAAGAAGTTTGGCCATACGAGACCGTGCTTATAGAGCACCCGGAAAAAGGCTCTTTTAAGGTTAACAGACAACGTTTAAAATTATAGCACCCCGGCGACCCAGCGACCAGAAACATCGAAACAATGCACTTACCAAATATTTAAGAAAAAACCACTTAGTCAAGCTACGCGATGGTAAACAAAGCGCTTTTGGGAGGCAACCCAATGTTAACCTTTTTTTTATTTTTTCTCTTTTCTTGTTTGTTTTCCTACTTTAATTCTGCAGGTGTTCGACCGGCAACCTCGACTACCAACCAGGGAAGCCCTCTTTACACTTTAGTCATTTATCTTTATTTTCTGTATTGGCATTTTTAGTTTTATCCTTCATACTTAGTTTTAAACATTGGGGACAATGTTTAATTTTAAGTATGGGGGTGTAGCATAGCTTTGTTTGTATGTTTATTTCTTTTTTGTAAACAAAACAAAAAAAATTAAAAATTTAAATTAAATTTCTTGGAAAGGACGCTTTGGGCTTGAATTCCCATCACAACCTCTAGTACCTTGCGAGCCCTTCACCGGGTTGACCTTGGGAAGTCCAAGAACTAAAAAAAAATTTATTAATGATCTTTTTTTTTTAATTTTTATCAAAACCTCCATGCTTGCTAAAATTGTAAGTTCTAAAGTAGACTTATTTTTCATATGGACTAAGAATTTTTTGTGCTAGAATAGTTTTTTTAAAACTTTTGAGTAAAATTGTTGACTCATGTAGTGCTCCTAGTCATATGCATGTCTTTGAGTAGTGTTTGTGTAAAATTAAATTCTTGGCATAGATCTAAAATTATGTTTTAATTAATTTGCGTAGTAATAATTTATTTTACTTTTAATTCGAATATGGTCTTATCCAAAAGTAGTTTAGGTGAGTGTGTAGAAGATTGTTAGAAAGCTATTACTCGAATTGAACAGAAGGGTGTCCTTTCTCTATGTCTAGAACTTGCCCTAAGCTATTTTCAAAGCATGTGCACTTTAGTCAAAATTAACCTTACGGAAATGATTTAGGCCTTTCTTTGGATAGTTTGAGTCTTTGCACCCAACCTCAATTTACTACCATTGTTCACACAATTTTGAGCCTTGCACCTTTATTTGAACCACCCTCACCATTTCATCACCAAAACCAAAAAGCCCAAACCCCAAATGAACACTTGCAGTTTTGAGCTAAATGATTGAATATATTTGGGTGTTGTTTAAAATGAAAAACAAAATTCATAGTGATATGCGACCTAGGTATGCTTATGCATACTTAGAATGATCCCAACTATAAAGAAAAAAATTATGGGTATCAATTCAAAAGAAATATTCTTATATCAAAACACAAAAATCTCATAATGATATGCGGCCTAGGTATGCACATGCATACTTGGAATGATCCCAATTATGAAGAATTGTGATATAAATATTGGTGAATGAGAGTGTTTCCCTTAGCAAAACATGAGTATGGGGGTAAAGCTTCTCTATTTTGTGGTAGTCATTATTTTCTTTTAGCTAAAAACTTTTCGTTTAAGTGGAATACGCCTTCATGTTTATCATTGTTTATCTCGCCCTTAAACCCAAGCCTTAAATTGCACCCTATTCAAGTCCTAAAGATCCATAGCGTTAATTTAGTTTGAAGTGTAGTGGAGAAGGTGCAAACGGGCAAGCCTATGGCCGTCGACACTGATGGATTTCTTTGGAGGTCACCCCGAGCGTCTACGTCTAGTAATTTAAATCTCAGCAACCACGCTATTTTCTCCCTTTTCATAACTTTTTGATTGACCGTCGACTCATTTTAAAAGTGATAATAAATAATTATAACGCATTTTTTGAATTATTTCATTGTTGCGGAAATGATTTATCTTAACCCCTAGAATTGAGTAGAATATAAATTCTGAGTATGAAAAATTAGGCTACGTAAATATGCGTCGAATAGTATTCGACGCAACGTCGAAATATAGTCGACGTTTCTCTCAGAATGAGTCGAAGTAACTCTTAGAAGAATTCGACGTAATCATAGTCGACGTACCTCTGACTTCTAGTCGACGCATTTGATAAAGTCGACGCATCTTAGTCGACGCACCTTCCTTATTCTCCTCTCGATGTCCAGCCAGGATGAAATCAACGTTTACGTCGAATAGTAATCGACGCACGTCGATATCTATAAGTAATTCAAAAATACGCAAGATCTCTTTCCTTCTTTCTGTAGATCTGATTTTTATGGAATGATATTATTATTTTATAGCCGTTCTGAATCAGCCTTTCCTTCTATTTGATTCTTGGCTAATTTGATTAAGATTATTATGGATATTATTTGAAATCAGAATGAATTCCTTTCCTTCTACAGAAATATTGATTATGGAAATTCTAAATCTCTTCCTAATTCTTTGTCTGCTAATTGATTATCCTCCTTTAGCAATTGATGAGTCCAGTTTATATAGTGATTTCCGGACTCATCTGGGCTAGGTTTCATGCACTTGCACTTCACTTTAGGCCCATATTTAATTCTATTTGATCACGTTGCCCATTTCATTGCTTAGTGCACATTTATGCCCCATCTTGGTGTGATTTCATGTATTTTTGTGGTCTAGTATTTTTCCTGCAGGCCCTGGGATCGCGTGAACGTTTGGGATGGAGCGGGGCAATTTTTGGCCTAAAAAGCCTCTGATCGTGTGCATTCCTTCGCGCACGATCAGGCGCACGACCAGTGGTCGTGCGTTAATTCCCTTCCCTGACAGAGCATTTGCGCACGATCACAGGGATTCCTTCGCGCACGACCACTGGTCGTGCGCCCCTGACCGTGCGTTATTTTCCATCTTTTTCTTTGCTACAGGTTGACTGCGCACGATCACATGCATTCCTTCGCGCACGACCATAGGTCGTGCGCCACTGACCGTGCGCAGTGTTTATTCTGCTCCTTATTTAAACCGCTGTTCCTCCCTAATCCGCATTCAGACCAGTTCCTGCGCCATTTTTCCGCCTGTTTCGGGGAGTCCCGACTTCTCCAGCGCCGCCCACCTCAGGGAGAATCTCCGGGCATGCTTTCAACGCCAAATCGTCGCCGGAGCTTCCTCTTGTCCATCTCCTTCATCTAAGAGCTTCAAGAAGGGAGTCAACCTAGCTCTCACATTCAAGATCAGAGCAGCTTGTGTGATCATTCCACCGATTCGTGACACGAAGAAGACGGGTCCACTGGAAGGTAGTGACAGCCTTCTCTACCCCGGACGCAGTTGAGGATCGAGCTTGGACGCGAATTGACAACCCGACGATTCCTTTCGTGAACCCTCAGCAAGACTTCGGAGTCGGTCGATTTCGCACACTCACCTCCCCTTGTAGTGATAGCTTAGTTGGATTTCTTATATGTTTGATGAAGTGTGTTTTGACTATTAGCATTTATACTTAATTATGTCTATGTGATTTGGGTATTCTTGCTTATCATTTTGAGGTGTGGCTTGTTTGTGTTCAGTGCCGCACTAGCAATTGCTAGTGGCGTGCTTTGCGAAGAGGTGCTTGCGACCCTCATTCCGCCATTCTCTCCATCCATCCGCGAGCCTACTCTTCCATACGCCTAGCGAAGCGTGGCATAGCGGCCCGTGTAATCCATTCCGACTCCGCCGGTGCGAACCATTCCATCCGCTTGCCTACTCTTCCATCCGCCTAGCGAAGCGTGGCATAGCGGCCCGTACAATCCACTCGCCCTACGAAGCATCGCGCTCAAAGCCTGCATAGTTCGATTCCGCTTGCCTACTCGTCCATCCGCCCTTGCGATGCAGCGCGCTCAAGGCCTGCCTAGTCTCCATCCCGCCAAGCGAAGCATTGCATAGCGGCATTGCATAGGAGTAGTTATAGCATTTTCTCTTTATTTTCCAAACCAAAACCCCCGTTTCCGCAACCCATCCGACATAAAGGACTTCAATCTCAAGTCCTTCATCGATAGATAGCTCCACCTTACTGTGTTCCTTTGAGATCGATACTTGGGGATTCATTCCCATTTTATATTACTTGAACGATCGGTACACTACCGTTTCATGCCGCAGTCTTACTACCGCCTATAGCGGTGTGTGAGATTTGCGCAACAGCAATATCTTTTCAACAGAGCTATAAATAAGAAGGAGGTCAGCAGAGAATGAAAACAAGTTATCCACCATATATACATTTGAAAAAGAGGAAGAGCTCCCAAGTGAAGAGTGAGAAAATTGAGAAAAGAGATAGTGTGCTGCAGCAAAGAAAAAGCCTTCATCTTCTCAAGCCATTCTGCTGCAAACTCTGAAAGCTCTCACAAAAGAGAGAAAAGCTTACAATCTCCGTCTCACTATAGAAGAGAGATCATATTCACTATACTTTTGCTTCTAATCTTCTTGCTAGGAAGAAGATTCTTTCTTACATATATTGACTTCTGTTCTTCTACTTGTTCTACTTCTTCTTCTCATTCTATTTTCAAATGGTGTAAAAGAGTTTTTAGAATCTCTCTTCAAAAAATTCAGTTGTAGTGGTTCTAAGAGCCTCCTTACCAAAAGACTCAGTTTGGTTCTAAGAGTCTCCTTATCAAAAGACTCAGACTGGTTCTAAGAGTCTCCTTATCAAAAGACTCAGTGCAAGTTAGTGAATTCCTACAAAGGGGGTAGAAGAGTGGACTACCCAAAGTTTGGGGAACCACTATATTTCCTTGTGTTGTGCTGTGATTTTCTTATTGTCATTTTTCTTCTTTACTTACTTAATTCTTGTTAGTGTGTGGGAAGTCTAAATCTGTGATTATTACACATATATATATATAATAGCACAAAGTATTTTTAAATCTCTATTCACCCTCTCTAGAGAATTCTAGTGAGGTTAACTGTGCACTTTCAATTGGTATCAGAGCCAGGTTGATCTAAAAAGGGTAACTCCTTGATCAAAAAGATCCCACCTCATATATAAATATATATATATATATTTTGTTTTTTTTGAAAACTATATCTTTTCACATGGCACAAATCAAAGATTATGCTTCCACCAGACCACCAATGTGCAATCTTGAAAAGTTTGCAGTTTGGAAAACAAGAATTAGGATTTATATGAATTCTATTGATGAAGAATTATTTAATGTTATTTTGACAGGTCCTCCCAAACCCTATAGAAGAGACTCAAGTGGTGAAGTTACTCAAACACTTGTCCCAAAGGCTGAACGGACAGCTGAAGAAAAGAAGGCAGGAACATGTGATGCAAAAGCTGTAAACATTCTTGTCTCAACCCTCTCAGATGAAATCTTTCAAAGGGTTGTTGACTGTGAATCAGCCAAAGAAATATGGGAGGCTCTTACAAAGATGGTAGAAGGAAGTGCTGATGAAAGGAAAGATAGAAAGGCTCTATTGATCTCCCAATATGAGAACTTTCAAAAGAAGCAGGAAGAAAGCATATCTGAGATGTATGACAGATTCAGTCTGATTATCAATCAATTAAGGAGCCTGGATAGAGAGATCTCTCTCACAGAGATCAATGACAAACTGTTAATGAGTCTCCCAAGTTCATGGGACCCAAGAATATGGGCAATAAGAGATACAAGAGGACAAAGGGAAATTTCAACAGATGCTCTCTTAGGAAAACTCAAATCCTATGAGCAACTGCTGAAAACCAGAGAAGAGAAGAAAAGAAGAGAAAACACTCCAACCTCTTCAAAAGACAGGAACATTGCATTAAAAGCAACAGAAGAAATAACCTCTGTCACTGAAGAAGAACTATTCAGTTTCATGGCCAGAAAATTCAAGAAATGGGCCAGGACAGATGGATCTAGAAGGAGAGAGTCAAAACCAAGGTATGACAAAACTCCCACTAAAGAAATTGTTTGTTATTCTTGCAGGAAACCTGGACATATTGCCCCAGAATGTCCAGAAAATGTTGAGACAAAGAAAGATCTGAAAAAGAAAGATCTCAAGAAAAATGGGAAGAAGAAAGAAAGAGGCTTTATTGCAGAAGCCTGGAGTGAAACAGACTCTGAGGACAGCTCCTCTTCTAAAAGTGACAATGAAGAGTCTAAGCAAGAAGACCCATGCTTAATGGCTCTTGAAGGATCAAAGAAAGATGATGTTGCTGAATCATGGAGTGAGACAGGATCAAAAGAAAGCATATCATCTGAAGATGAAAGAGAAAATAGCCTTATTCTCATAGATGAATCTGAGGATAAAGATGAGGTAAGCATTTTTAATGAAATAGATTTTTCATGTGATGATTTCAAAAACAATTTTAGAGGATTATGTTTAGATCAAGTAAAAGCTAAGCAATAAATTAAGGATCTAAAAGAACAAATTAATATGGTTAAAAACCAGAGAAATAGAGAGGTTACATGCCCTAAAAATTATGAATTAAGGGCTAACATCAGAGAAAAGGAAATAGAAAGGGCTAGAATAGAAAACCAGCTCCTTAAGGATGAGGTATCCCAGGCAAAAGCTTTGAAAGAATCAATAAAAATGAGAAGCCAAACACTTAAAGAAATCACAGAAAAATAAACAAGAAGACATAAAAATCTTGGGCTAGGAGCTGATCCCTCAGCCAGTCTAATTCCATCCAACAAACCTGCTTGGATGAGCCCTGTTAAATTCACTAAACCCATCAAATCAACAAACCAAGAAGAAGACTCACAAAATAAGGTAGAAGACTTCAAGGAAATAAACCATTTTGATGAAACATCATACTATACAGATGAAGACTCTCAAACTACTTCTAAGAAGGCAACTAAGCCAAATGAAACAAGTTATAAAGAAACAAAACTCCAATCAGAAAAAGGGAAAAATAAAATCTGTGAAGACACAATTGCGTCGACTTCATATCGACGCATGAATGATAGTGCGTCGAATTCTACTCGACGCAATCTCTCAGATGCCTCGACCTCAACTCGACGCTTGAATAAAAGTACGTCGACATCCAATCGACGCAACTTCTTCCATACGTCGATACCAGATCAACGCAATCTGGAGAAAGTGCCGAATATAAATCAACGCAACTATCAACATACGTCGAATAGATATCGACGTATAAAAACTCAGAGCAACTTAAATGCCTATTGTAACGCCCCAGGTTTTGTTATAGTCTTTTAAGAGGGAATGCGAGATGATAATGTCTTAAATATGAAATTATCGTTGCGTAGTGTAAATGTGAGATGGCGTTACCGTTTCGTCGTCGTCGTCGTCCGGCGAGTTAATTCTTGATGGGGGCGTATATGCGGATATATGTATACATATGTATAATTATAAGCATGTATAAATTTTCTTTTTATATAAACATACTATAATAAGTGTATACAAATATATATATACATATGTGTATGCATGCATGAAGTTTTTATTGGGAAGTTTTGTGTAGAGTGCTATATATACAATCAAATATATATACACGTATATAAGGGTTATGCATATAAAAAAAAACTTATATATAAATAAGTTATATATTAACAAAAAAGGCCCGATTCTTTTCTTCCTCCCCTTTCCCGTGCTTTTCTTTCGCCGTCTTGGAGGGGTAGGGTTCCGTCGGGCGGGAGTCGCAGGGCGTCGGGCCGTCGGAGAAGGAAGGTTCAAGTTCGTCGGGGGCTTGTTTCGTCGCCGGAGCGGGGTTGCGGAGGTTCTAGTTGGCTTCGGCGGTGGTGGTGAAGCCTTCCGGCCTTAGATTTCACTCCGGCGAGTGGCGTCGGCTCCCGAATCAGGCAAGAAAACTCTTCCCTTATCTCCTCTCCATCTCTTTTCTGGACTCTTATTCTTGATTGGTAGTATCGTGGATCTTCAAGTGGCTGAGCTCCTAAAATTTTGTTGGCAAAAGTTTTGAATCATTAGTTAAATATGTTAAATATCCTGATATAGTTAAATGATTTGGATTTGAAATGGTGTTGTTACCAAACTAATCTGAATTCCAGATAACTTGTTATATCGAATTCAGGATAGTTAGTTTCCTTCAGTATTATATAGGGTTAGCACCATCCATCTTAACCTTGCGGAATATCGCCTCCTTCCACTTGTTGCGGTACAATCCCTATAGCCCCTGTGTCATAATACGACACAAGACAGGTTGCTGGTTCGCTGCTAGTACTAATAGCTAATGGAAACTCAGAAGTAGTTGAAGCTATGGGAATGATGAAGAATGTTACAGCAAATTGGCATAAACAAAATATTGCTGCTTTAGAAAACTGTCAATTGCAAGCTATAGAAATGGGGCCATTTCTAACTTTTCACGCTTTATCCGTAATATTATGCAGATACTAGTAACAGGTATTGGAGCCTATGTAGAAATGATGAATTCCAGGTTATAACTCTCAAAAAGATTATTTGATTGTGTTAGAATGTTATTCAAGACCGTGGTGACTCATATTATATTTATGCACTCCTTGGATATGATGGATGGAAATTAACATTAGGTTTGGTGAATTTATTTTGTTGGCCTAATGCTAGCTGCCATGGATTATCAGGGGAGTTTGATAAATTTAATTTTGTCTTAGCTTATTGATTAGCTGTTATGGATTAAGAGGGGAGTTTGATAAATTTACTTTTGACTCATGCTAACAGTTATTGATTTAGTGGAGAGTTTGGTGAACTTCTTGGCCTTATACTGGCAGCTATGTGCATACCCCTTGTTTCATCCTAAATTAAACTTTCGATTATGAAATACGACATCTATATGTTAGGATTTTGTTTGGGTATATGGGGAGTTAAATTTTGTTTATGGGAATTTGTATTGGATAACTCTTGTTGGGTCGGTATGGGGGAATTGGATGCCAAATTTCCTGGGAATTTCTTTTGCTCACTCTCGAGGACTTAGCGAGGCTAGTATCTGTTTATCTCGATGAATATGTGATGAAATTTCGGTCTTGGATCTCTATTGTGTCGGGGAGCGACAGCTTTGTACTGATAATAAAGATTAATTAATGTTATTAGATAGCACTCGTGTATATATATAAATGTTATTGAATGTTATTAAATAGCGTCATACTTAAGGTGCAAGTGTTAAGGTTCGTTCCCTTATAGTAAATATAAACCCTTCCTCGAGCTTCGAACTAAGCATGATGCTGATGAGTTTATGTTGGGCACTGGTTTCAGACTGGAGAACGGGTGGACGTATGGGTCCCCACCGCGGTTCTTTTAGCTTGTCATACAGCGGCTTGGTATGGCTTCCTTTTAGATGCCCCAGTTTAGGGTTGCTCTTGTGGCTTATGATTTATCCGAGAAAAAAAAATTATTTAATTCAAGCCTTACCTATAGCTAACCAGCATATCTATCATTTTATAGTTTCCCTCCTTTCTTCTTCCTGGTCTGCCTAACCGGTTGATTTTAGGTTAGTGGCTGCTGTGTTTCCCTTTTTGGGTCTTGATTGGTGTTCTGGGTTCTTGATTCCTGATGTCATCCCCTTGGAATCGGGATAGCTTCCTAACCTGTTTAGTTATGCTACCAGGTAGTCTGATAAGGCTTCCCTAGGTTTAGAAAAGTTTGCTCGCCCTAAGATCGTACAATTACTTCTTCTTTAATGAAGTTTCTCGTCGACTTTGATATAAGTCTTCCTCGTCGACTTTGATATGAGTCTTTCTCGTCGACTTTGATATAAGTCCTTCTCGTCGACTTTGATATAAGTCATTCTAGTCGATTTCATCGCTTATTCTGAATTGTTTCCTCTTATATCTATATGTTTTTCCGCCAGGTGTTCCCGGGTATTTCAAACGTTGTTATCAAACCTTTTAAGTCCCTTCAGCTGAGACTTTTGATAAAGCTATGCTCTATTCTTTGAGTTGCCCTATTTTTGGTTAGCGATCTTGTATGGTGTCTTGTCATGCCTTATTCACCGTACGGGTACGGGAAGTTCGTTGGGAGTCAAGTTTGGACTCACCAAGTGTTTTCAAATGAATCGTTGAGTAGTGTTCATTTCTTTGTGACCCTATCCTTAGGGTGTTATGGTGCTGGTATCTCGGGTTACGTCCCGTGTCTTAATTGAAACTTAATTTGATTATTTAGAACCTTTGTTTTAAGCCTTGCACGGTGGGTAGTTTTGGGTGGCAGTGGATAGAGTACCACCACCCGGATTTGGTTTTGGGTGGCAGTGGATAGAGTACCACCACCCGGATTTGGTTTTGGGTGGCAGTGGATAGAGGACCACGACCCGGGTTTTGGGCTGCGGGCGTTGGTGGAAGATACCACCGTCGCAGTACCTTCTTTTGGGGGACGCTTTTCCCTCGAGCTGATCAGTCTCAAGTTCTTAAGCACATATGCTTATATATGTGTATTATGATAGTATATGTATGACTATCTCATCTGAGCCGCAATGGCGGACACGTGGTGGGCTTTGATTGTGTTGACTATTACCTTCTGGTGCAGGCTTTTCTTCTTACTGAGTTCACTCGTTTGAGCTGGCTCGGGTTGTTGTAAGATTATAGATGTTTACCTGCTTAGTTTTCCTTTCTGCACTCTCTTATTTCTCTTACTGCTAATCTTGGTTTTCTTGCACCCTCTTGGGCTGAGGCATTCTTTTCTTATGAATGTCTCAGGTTCAGGTTTTTAGCCGCCGCAGGAGTTAGAGCGGCGTCGTTCAGTGTTCCTGTCGAGGCCCTTCCCCTCTTAGGTAAGGGGCAGTTGCTTAGTTGTTGTCTCTCCTTTAGCTGTTTTTCCTTCTTCCCTGCGGGTTCGTGTCAGCTGTTGGCGCCCGTATGGCTTTTATGTTTAGAGTACTTGCTGTTTGCTTTGCTGTTACTTCTGAGTACCTTACTTACTTGCTCTCTGGGAAGCTTTTTGCTAAGATGTAGTAGTTACTTTATTAGTATAAAAATGTCGTTCTTGCATATCATGCTTTTAAATAAAGATCGCATACTTTGAAATTCGTAGAAAAATCCTTTCTTACTATACTAAACCTAGATATGTGCATATCATTTCTAGAAATGTTTATTTTCTTGCTCATGTAGGCTAAAAGAAACAAACCTATTTTCCGCTGCGTATGTATAGTTCTCTACTTGTGGACTAGATGATCCAGCAGACCGAGGGACGCGGTCCTATGCTAAAAATGAAAATTTCTCTTTTAATCCAATCACATATATGTCTTTTATAAAATTATCGTAAAGAGTGTTTGCCTGAGCGTCTGTAGTCGTCTCCTGCAGGCGTGGCATCATGACGCGTATTTTTCCCTTGCTCTGATATTACGTATTATATTTTTGGGAAAAAATGCGGGTTGTGACAGTTGGTATCAGAGGGAGGTTAGCCGGGTTGCTGTGATTGTTTGGTTGCCCGGTTAACCGCCTGGTGAGAATCGTCATTCATTGCATACACACACCGAAGGGTCATCAGTATGTCTTGGCTGAAGCATGAACACTACACTCATAGCATGATAAGAAGTATGCGGGGCATATTATGTAGTATGGGATGCATAATATGTGTTTGTATATGGATCCTCATAGGTGACAACATACGACTATTATGTAGTATGGGATGCATAACGTAGGTCGCATGCGTGTCCATTAGATTTTCCTTTTCGTTACATGCGATAATATGTAGTATGGGATGCATAAGATCGCATGTGTACGCCGCTCATAACATGCATTAAGGCCTTTTTAGATTGCATAGCACTGCATAAACATCATAACATAGCATTGCACACGTGCCAAGCTAAAGACATACATGATGACGCTCGTACACACATGATTTGGAATAAAATTTGGCATTCATGCATTATTTTATATGCACATAAGTTGATAGGATGATGGTGTATCATCCTAAGTTTAGCATAACATCATTTCATAAATTCCCAGAGCAAGGTAACAGCAAGAGCAAGTATCTACTCCTTTCTGATCTGTATCGAGTTAGGAAATTCTGGTTCCTAGCTGTTGCGTCTTAAGCTAGGTGTTTTGAGGTGTTTTCAGGTTAAGGTTTTGACCTAGTTTATTCGTTGTCTTGCGAATGTGGATTTGGATTTTTGTTATCTCAATTTTGTGCGAGTTAAGGTAGAGGATGTTGAGCGTGCCTTCTTTTTGATTTGAGTTTTACTCGATGTTTTGGCTATAGAGCTTTGCAGGCGGTCATCGTTAGGTTGATTTGGAAGTGTTGAATTTAGAAGACCTTGTCGTGAATTTTGATCATGGTTTGGGTGTTCTATTCTGGCGTAGACAGGGATTGTGCTTGCGAATGGTTCATGGAATTTGAAATTTTATAGGAAGAATTACCCTACACTCATCATTAGTGTTCTAATGTAGTAGCTGGCAGAGAGAATTTCATTGGCAACCGTTGGAAGCAATATTATTGTTGACCAGCTTAGGGTTGGGAGAGTTTCTTTATAAATTGGACTTGTGTTTCATTCGGGGTTAATCCTAATGCAAAGATTTTCTGGACTTCTGGAGAAAGATATGATCACGTAGAAATTTAGAAGTATTATATTCCTGCTATTGAGGATATTCGGGCAAGGATTTGTGGCGAAGCATAAAGTTCTAGCGTTGCCTACCATTTTGATTTCAAAAGGAATGTATCGTGATCTGAAGGAAATGGTTTGGTGGTAGGAAGTTCGAGTTGGCTTAGTAAGGCTTATATCTAAATGTTGTGTCTGTCAACATTTTGAGGCAGATCTTGGAAGCTTGGGTGGATTCGAGCGTAGCAGTATCACTTATCCGTGGAGAGCTACAGTTGGCTCAAGTGTGTTATGAGAGATTTGCAATTAGCGGAGTGCTAATTAAGAGCTCGTAGTTGGGGGCATGGGTTTCTTGATGGTTTCTCTGATGCCAGAGTTGAGTGCATCAGAACATCTGCAGTTAAGCTGTATTTTCCTGCTTCTTTCCCTAGTGTTCACGGTGTGTTTCACGTGAGCCAGTCGTGAAAGTTTGTGTTTTGGTTATCTGGCCCCTAGCTCGATATTTATGTTCGGCCTAATCTTTTCTATGTCAAGGAGTCTGTTTATGTTCTGGAGACGTAAGATTGAGTACTGAGTAAGCATCTTATCCTCATTTGGGCCTTCGTCGTGATTTTTTGGGTTTGGGCTGGTTGTCCAGGTTTGATGTTGTTATCCAACGCAAGGTAAAGCGTTTGGTCTTTGAGCTGGACATCGGTCAACCCTCGAGCGTGTTTGGTTTTCCGCGCTATGTTTTCCCCGGTTATTTCTGCGGTGTGTGCCAGGAGCCTTTAGTTTTAATGGCGTTGCTTACCTTGTTTCTATGCTAGAAGCCTTTTTCAGTTTGTTGTGTATCGAGGTTTTCCCTGTGGCGCGGGAGTCCCCTGATGTCTTCCCAGTTAATCCCCCTAGTTCTTCTACCTGCGCGAGTTGAGGAGTTTGTTTCTGACCTTGAGCCGGGTACCCGTTCCGTTGCTAGGGCAACGTACCCTTTGGCCCCGCGTGTGTTGCGAGAGTTCCGCACTCAGATAGATGGGTGGTTGCAGGGTGGCTTTTTCTGGCCTAGTTCCTCGCCCTGGAGTGCTCTCATCCTGTTCGTAAAGAAGGAAGTTAGTTCGGTGTTTTCGCTGATCTTCGTGTATGCTTCCTTTAGTTGGGGATCCGCTTGTCAGATGTTCCGCGATCCATTTTCTGCTCTCGGTTTGGACATTTTGAGTTCTTGGTAATGTCCTTTTCTTTTTGGGTAATCTTAACCGCAATTGTTTTCCTAGCCCCTTTCGGTTAGCGCTGCTATCTAGCGAGTGTGAGCTTACCTCTCCCTTTGTACTTTACATTCGGTGTCTTCTAAGCTTCGGTTCTAAGTTTCGGGGCGAAACTTTTTGTTAGGAGGGGTGACTGTAACGCCCCAGGTTTTGTTATAGTCTTTTAAGAGGGAATGCGAGATGATAATGTCTTAAATATGAAATTATCGTTGCGTAGTGTAAATGTGAGATGGCGTTACCGTTTCGTCGTCGTCGTCGTCCGGCGAGTTAATTCTTGATGGGGGCGTATATGCGGATATATGTATACATATGTATAATTATAAGCATGTATAAATTTTCTTTTTATATAAACATACTATAATAAGTGTATACAAATATATATATACATATGTGTATGCATGCATGAAGTTTTTATTGGGAAGTTTTGTGTAGAGTGCTATATATACAATCAAATATATATACACGTATATAAGGGTTATGCATATAAAAAAAAAACTTATATATAAATAAGTTATATATTAACAAAAAAGGCCCGATTCTTTTCTTCCTCCCCTTTCCCGTGCTTTTCTTTCGCCGTCTTGGAGAGGTAGGGTTCCGTCGGGCGGGAGTCGCAGGGCGTCGGGCCGTCGGAGAAGGAAGGTTCAAGTTCGTCGGGGGCTTGTTTCGTCGCCGGAGCGGGGTTGCGGAGGTTCTAGTTGGCTTCGGCGGTGGTGGTGAAGCCTTCCGGCCTTAGATTTCACTCCGGCGAGTGGCGTCGGCTCCCGAATCAGGCAAGAAAACTCTTCCCTTATCTCCTCTCCATCTCTTTTCTGGACTCTTATTCTTGATTGGTAGTATCGTGGATCTTCAAGTGGCTGAGCTCCTAAAATTTTGTTGGCAAAAGTTTTGAATCATTAGTTAAATATGTTAAATATCCTGATATAGTTAAATGATTTGGATTTGAAATGGTGTTGTTACCAAACTAATCTGAATTCCAGATAACTTGTTATATCGAATTCAGGATAGTTAGTTTCCTTCAGTATTATATAGGGTTAGCACCATCCATCTTAACCTTGCGGAATATCGCCTCCTTCCACTTGTTGCGGTACAATCCCTATAGCCCCTGTGTCATAATACGACACAAGACAGGTTGCTGGTTCGCTGCTAGTACTAATAGCTAATGGAAACTCAGAAGTAGTTGAAGCTATGGGAATGATGAAGAATGTTACAGCAAATTGGCATAAACAAAATATTGCTGCTTTAGAAAACTGTCAATTGCAAGCTATAGAAATGGGGCCATTTCTAACTTTTCACGCTTTATCCGTAATATTATGCAGATACTAGTAACAGGTATTGGAGCCTATGTAGAAATGATGAATTCCAGGTTATAACTCTCAAAAAGATTATTTGATTGTGTTAGAATGTTATTCAAGACCGTGGTGACTCATATTATATTTATGCACTCCTTGGATATGATGGATGGAAATTAACATTAGGTTTGGTGAATTTATTTTGTTGGCCTAATGCTAGCTGCCATGGATTATCAGGGGAGTTTGATAAATTTAATTTTGTCTTAGCTTATTGATTAGCTGTTATGGATTAAGAGGGGAGTTTGATAAATTTACTTTTGACTCATGCTAACAGTTATTGATTTAGTGGAGAGTTTGGTGAACTTCTTGGCCTTATACTGGCAGCTATGTGCATACCCCTTGTTTCATCCTAAATTAAACTTTCGATTATGAAATACGACATCTATATGTTAGGATTTTGTTTGGGTATATGGGGAGTTAAATTTTGTTTATGGGAATTTGTATTGGATAACTCTTGTTGGGTCGGTATGGGGGAATTGGATGCCAAATTTCCTGGGAATTTCTTTTGCTCACTCTCGAGGACTTAGCGAGGCTAGTATCTGTTTATCTCGATGAATATGTGATGAAATTTCGGTCTTGGATCTCTATTGTGTCGGGGAGCGACAGCTTTGTACTGATAATAAAGATTAATTAATGTTATTAGATAGCACTCGTGTATATATATAAATGTTATTGAATGTTATTAAATAGCGTCATACTTAAGGTGCAAGTGTTAAGGTTCGTTCCCTTATAGTAAATATAAACCCCTCCTCGAGCTTCGAACTAAGCATGATGCTGATGAGTTTATGTTGGGCACTGGTTTCAGACTGGAGAACGGGTGGACGTATGGGTCCCCACCGCGGTTCTTTTAGCTTGTCATACAGCGGCTTGGTATGGCTTCCTTTTAGATGCCCCAGTTTAGGGTTGCTCTTGTGGCTTATGATTTATCCGAGAAAAAAAAATTATTTAATTCAAGCCTTACCTATAGCTAACCAGCATATCTATCATTTTATAGTTTCCCTCCTTTCTTCTTCCTGGTCTGCCTAACCGGTTGATTTTAGGTTAGTGGCTGCTGTGTTTCCCTTTTTGGGTCTTGATTGGTGTTCTGGGTTCTTGATTCCTGATGTCATCCCCTTGGAATCGGGATAGCTTCCTAACCTGTTTAGTTATGCTACCAGGTAGTCTGATAAGGCTTCCCTAGGTTTAGAAAAGTTTGCTCGCCCTAAGATCGTACAATTACTTCTTCTTTAATGAAGTTTCTCGTCGACTTTGATATAAGTCTTCCTCGTCGACTTTGATATGAGTCTTTCTCGTCGACTTTGATATAAGTCCTTCTCGTCGACTTTGATATAAGTCATTCTAGTCGATTTCATCGCTTATTCTGAATTGTTTCCTCTTATATCTATATGTTTTTCCGCCAGGTGTTCCCGGGTATTTCAAACGTTGTTATCAAACCTTTTAAGTCCCTTCAGCTGAGACTTTTGATAAAGCTATGCTCTATTCTTTGAGTTGCCCTATTTTTGGTTAGCGATCTTGTATGGTGTCTTGTCATGCCTTATTCACCGTACGGGTACGGGAAGTTCGTTGGGAGTCAAGTTTGGACTCACCAAGTGTTTTCAAATGAATCGTTGAGTAGTGTTCATTTCTTTGTGACCCTATCCTTAGGGTGTTATGGTGCTGGTATCTCGGGTTACGTCCCGTGTCTTAATTGAAACTTAATTTGATTATTTAGAACCTTTGTTTTAAGCCTTGCACGGTGGGTAGTTTTGGGTGGCAGTGGATAGAGTACCACCACCCGGATTTGGTTTTGGGTGGCAGTGGATAGAGTACCACCACCCGGATTTGGTTTTGGGTGGCAGTGGATAGAGGACCACGACCCGGGTTTTGGGCTGCGGGCGTTGGTGGAAGATACCACCGTCGCAGTACCTTCTTTTGGGGGACGCTTTTCCCTCGAGCTGATCAGTCTCAAGTTCTTAAGCACATATGCTTATATATGTGTATTATGATAGTATATGTATGACTATCTCATCTGAGCCGCAATGGCGGACACGTGGTGGGCTTTGATTGTGTTGACTATTACCTTCTGGTGCAGGCTTTTCTTCTTACTGAGTTCACTCGTTTGAGCTGGCTCGGGTTGTTGTAAGATTATAGATGTTTACCTGCTTAGTTTTCCTTTCTGCACTCTCTTATTTCTCTTACTGCTAATCTTGGTTTTCTTGCACCCTCTTGGGCTGAGGCATTCTTTTCTTATGAATGTCTCAGGTTCAGGTTTTTAGCCGCCGCAGGAGTTAGAGCGGCGTCGTTCAGTGTTCCTGTCGAGGCCCTTCCCCTCTTAGGTAAGGGGCAGTTGCTTAGTTGTTGTCTCTCCTTTAGCTGTTTTTCCTTCTTCCCTGCGGGTTCGTGTCAGCTGTTGGCGCCCGTATGGCTTTTATGTTTAGAGTACTTGCTGTTTGCTTTGCTGTTACTTCTGAGTACCTTACTTACTTGCTCTCTGGGAAGCTTTTTGCTAAGATGTAGTAGTTACTTTATTAGTATAAAAATGTCGTTCTTGCATATCATGCTTTTAAATAAAGATCGCATACTTTGAAATTCGTAGAAAAATCCTTTCTTACTATACTAAACCTAGATATGTGCATATCATTTCTAGAAATGTTTATTTTCTTGCTCATGTAGGCTAAAAGAAACAAACCTATTTTCCGCTGCGTATGTATAGTTCTCTACTTGTGGACTAGATGATCCAGCAGACCGAGGGACGCGGTCCTATGCTAAAAATGAAAATTTCTCTTTTAATCCAATCACATATATGTCTTTTATAAAATTATCGTAAAGAGTGTTTGCCTGAGCGTCTGTAGTCGTCTCCTGCAGGCGTGGCATCATGACGCGTATTTTTCCCTTGCTCTGATATTACGTATTATATTTTTGGGAAAAAATGCGGGTTGTGACACCTATCCTCCAAAAACCTTCCATCTTAACCCCAATTCAGGACCCTTTCATCCTGATCAAAATTTTTACCCCGATCAAAACTTCTATTCTAATCAAAAATCTTTTCATAATCAAAATTACTATCCTAATAAAAACTTCTATCCTAACCAAAATTTCTATCCTAATCAAACTTTCTATCCAAATCAACATCCCTATCCCTCCCTAAACTCAAGTTTTCTTAGTCAAAAGAAAATCAGGTGTTATATTTGCAATAAAATTGGCCACACTGCCAAACAGTGTTGGCATAATCAATCAAATTGCTCATAAAATTAGTCCTAGAATAACTTAGAAAACTTTAGGATTAGGAAGAAAGAATCCCTCAGGAAAACCCAGAATCTATCAAATAAAGTCACGTCGACTTCGATAACTCAGTTCAATAAATGAAATCGACCCATGCATCGGCTCCAATCGACGCATACGTCGATAGGAAACCCTATCATCCCAAACCAGACTATATTGACACTCACGTCGAATTCCACTCGACGTAACGTCGACATCATGAAAACGAGCGGCAATACTAAATTATTTTCGGTCACATCCACTGTTGTACCGAATAAGCCTCGAATTGTGCCTCATTTCGATGTTTCACCTGACTTAAATAGACTCTTCAGTTAGAAACCTTCACGACCTCTGCATCTTTCATCCTTCTTATTCCTCAGTCCAACCATTTCTTCTTCTCTCTCACTGACCTAAAATGGCTCCTAAGACCAACTCAGGCTTTGACATTGACCTCGAATCTTTCCAAGCCGCCGCAGAAAATTACAAGAGCATCATAGCTCTGTTTACTGAAGCTGGATTAGACAAGCTCATCTCCACAAGTTGCAAGCTCCTGGAGATAGAACTCACAGAGCTCATGACTCATGTTCAGATATCTGAACAAGGAGAAATCCAAGGAACAATCCATGAGACACCTGTCTCAATCTCTGCAGAACACATTAGGACCACCTTTGATCTTCCATCAGGTACATTCCAATGTTATCTTTGTTCAACTCAAATAGGGAAAGAAAACCAGTTTCTAAAAGAGCAACTAAACAAGTCTCCTTCATCATTCCCTTATCAGGTGATAAACCTATGGAACTCACTCCTGATGAAATCAAGAATCTGTTAATCATCATGAAGTTTTCAAAAGATAGACCAATCCACCTGAAGAAAATTGACTTTTCTGATGAATATAGATTACTGGCAGATATAATAGGAAAAATTCTACTATGCAAGATCTCTGCCCATGATGCAGTACCCAAACAACAACTGAACATCATGGGGGCCCTTGTGCTGAAGAAGAAGGTAGACTGGGCCAGCCTCCTGCTCAAAATAATAGGCTACAAATACTCTCACAAAGAGAATGCCTATATGAGAATCATGAGTCAAGTACTCTTCCACTCCTTCCCTGACCTATGTAGGTCAAAAGGAATCCCTATCCCTCCAGGAAAAAGGATGTTAATAGCCCTTTTCTAAAAATGGACCAGGCAAATTCCCAAGCCTGGTTCCATTCCTGAAAGGACTCCATCTCCTCCTATCTCTCCTGCTCATCCATCTTCACCTCTCCCTCATCCTACTCATACAGACATCTCTTCTGTACCACCATCATCCACACCCTCAAAAATACCAACTCAGTCACCTGCTCAACCCTCCTTTATTCCTCCTCCTCCTCCTCCATCAAATATATCTCATCACAATGATACAGTCCCCTCTACTCCTTCATCACATTCTCCTCCTCCACCACCACATTTTGAACCATCTCCATCCACTGAAATCCTCATCACTCAGTGCATCCAATCCACAGCCCAAAGATTCCAAGCAATGCTGGATGGGCACTGCTCCAAGATTCATTCCTCCATCTTACACATGCAGACCCAAATAGATAGGGTCAGTGCCTCTGTGCAAAGCCTGAAGACCTCTATATCTTCCTCTAAAGTCACCAGATCTTTCTTAACCTCCTTGTCTAAGAAGGTCAAGAAGGGGGAGAAGTTAGATGAAGAGCAGCTCTCCAGCCACAAAACTCCCTCTCACGAAACCCCTCATTCTTCAAAATCTGACAGTTTAGCTCTACTCAAGACCATTGGGAATGAAGTAGTACCAGAGCTACATACTGAAGAGCAGATATCAAATGTACTGATTATAGCAAGAGAAGCTGCACAACAAGTGGATCTATTGCAAGGGGAGGCAAGTAGAGCAGAGAATGAAGATGAAGAGGAAGCTGAAGCCCAGGGGGAGCCAAATGCTGGTATACCTGAAACTGGAACTGAAGAAGAAGCAAAAGGCTCAAAGGAAGGTCCATCCCAGGGGGAGTAAACTACTTTAACTCAGGGGGAGCAAATTGCTGAGACTCAGGGGGAGCTGAGGGAATCACCTGCTGCTGAGAAGGAGCAACCCACAAAAGTATTCACTAGAAAAAGAAAAACTCCTCCTACCCCTGAACAATGATGATATACTCTATTTTAACAATTGTCTATGATGCTGATTAGTCAACTGAACATGAAAGTTATTTATATAATTTCATATTCTATCTTCTTCTGATTACTTAGCATATTTCTTCTCTATATAAATGCTTTGCTATGTTGATTAAAAGCTGATACAATTTCTCTCTAAATAGGGTTAAGACAAATAGGGGGAGATTGTTGGGGAAATGATTTATCTTAACCCCTAGAATTGAGTAGAATATAAATTTTGAGTATGAAAAATTAGGCTACGTAAATATGCGTCAAATAGTATTCGACGCAACGTCGAAATATAGTCGACGTTTCTCTCAGAATGAGTCGAAGTAACTCTTAGAAGAATTCGACGTAATCATAGTCGACGTACCTCTGACTTCTAGTCGAGGCATTTGATAAAGTTGACGCATCTTAGTCGACGCACCTTCCTTATTCTCCTCTCGACGTCCAGCCAGGGTGAAATCGACGTTTACGTCGAATAGTAATCGACGCACGTCGATATCTATAAGTAATTCAAAAATACGCCAGATCTCTTTCTTTCTTTCTGTAGATCTGATTTTTATGGAATGATATTATTCTTTTATAGCCGTTCTGAATCAGCCTTTCCTTCTATTTGATTCTTGGCTAATTTGATTAAGATTATTATGGATATTATTTGAAATCAGAATGAATTCCTTTCCTTCTATAGGAATATTGATTATGGAAACTCTAAATCTCTTCCTAATTCTTTGTCTGCTAATTGATTATCCTCCTTTAGCAATATCTTTTCAGCAGAGCTATAAATAAGAAGGAGGTCAGCAGAGAATGAAAACAAGTGATCCACCATATATACATTTGAAAAAGAGGAAGAGCTCCCAAGTGAAGAGTGAGAAGATTGAAAAAAGAGATAGTGTGCTACAGCAAAGAAAAAGCCTTCATCTTCTCAAGCCATTCTGATGCAAACTCTGAAAGCTCTCACAAAAGAGAGAAAAGCTTACAATCTCCTTCTCACTGTAGAAGAGAGATCATATTCACTATACTTGTGCTTTTAATCTTCTTGCTAGGAAGAAGATTCTTTCTTACATATATTGACTTCTGTTCTTCTACTTGTTATACTTCTTCTTCTCATTCTATTTTCAAATTATGTAAAAGAGTTTTTAGAATCTCTCTTCAAAAAATTCAGTTGTAGTGGTTCTAAGAGTCTCCTTACCAAAAGACTCAGTTTGGTTCTAAGAGTCTCCTTATCAAAAGACTTAGTCTGGTTCTAAGAGTCTCCTTATCAAAAGACTCAGTGCAAGTTAGTGAATTCCTATCAAGGGGGTAGAAGAGTGGACTACCCAAAGTTTGGGGAACCACTATATTTCCTTGTGTTGTGCTGTGATTTTCTTGTTGTCATTTTTCTTCTTTACTTACTTAATTCTTGTTGGTGTGTGGGAAGTCTAAATCTGTGATTATTACACATATATATAATAGCACAAAGTATTTTTAAATCTCTATTAACCCCCCTCTAGAGAATTCTAGTGAGGTTAACTGTGCACTTTCATTCATAAATTAGTATTTATGCCAATAATGTCTTTTTACTAAAATATCTACGCATGCCAGTATAATACTTCGCATTTTACTCTCTACTTTTCATAATTCTTTCTAGCATTAGTTTTTCCTACCCTTATGAAGAATGGTTTGCTCGGGATGAGCAATGAGCAAGTATGGGGGTGTTTGATGAGTAATTTATTTACTCATCTTTTAGTATAGTTTTATTATTATCTTAATATGAAATTATGTTGTTTAAATAAAATTTTATCATATAAATCTTTCCTATTTTAATTTCATATGCTAACTTAAGTTTATTTTGTGTTTTCAGGTTTTCTGGACATTTGGAGCAAAAATTATATTTACACGCCCCAGGTCACGGACCTGACCTAGGGCGTGTAACCTGCGCGGTGTTCCAGACCTGCTTATGCCACCCCAGGGTAGTTCCGTGAAGAGTTCGCCAAGTACACACCCCAGGTCACGGGCGTGACCAAGGGCGTGCCCCAATGTCACGGCCCCGAATCGCTGAGATGAATCGAAAGTGCTGAGATTGACGAATGGCGGTTGGTTGCTGCGTTCGACGAAAGTGCTGCATTCGACGAATGACGCCTGGTTGCTGCGTTCGACGAAAGTACTGCGTTCGACGAACGGCGCCTGGTTGTTGCGTTCGACGAAAGTGCTGCGTTTGACAAACGACGTTGGCTGCTGCGTTCGATGAAAGTTCAGGATATCGACGAAAATTCAGGAGATCGACGAACATGCGAGAGTTCGACGAATGTTCAACAACGCTCTTTCCCGCTGAAGATTCCCGCAAGAAGCCAGATTTTAAGATTACACACCCAGGTCACGGGCGTGACCTAGGGCGTGACACGGCTGAAATGCTCGCATTTACTCCAGAAGGAGCCCTCTCCACTACTGCTTCGATCACGCCCCTTACACGCCCTTGGTCACGGGCGTGACCAAGGGCGTGTAACCACAACTTTTCAGTTATATAAAGCCAGCTCCAGCAGATGTTTAGGGACGAAGTTTTTGGAGTTCTAGCTTATTTCTTGCACTATTTTCTTACTCTTGTATGTCTTTTCCTTCTTGCACTTTTATTTCCCAAGCTTGTAACTTCCAATTTGTAGTTGTAATTTCATTTGCAAATTAATAAAATAGTTACTTTTCTCTTATTCTACTCTCACTTTTAATCATGCACTTCTTTTATTTCGTTGTTTCCTCCATCTCTATGAGTAGCTAAATTCTATTAGTACTCAACCGAGATGATCCAAGGGAAATATAATTCATGATTTAAATTCTAGCTTCTCTTTCTCTTCCTTAGAATACTTAAGATTTATCCTTGAACTTATTTGGATTGAGATTATATTATCGATATATAATTCTCATTCTTGTTTTCTTAATCTAATAACCGAGAGGTTTTGAATTCGAATCGATCATTTCAAGGATAAAGAGGGTTGAATGCACTCCTCAAGCGAGGATGACATAATTCTCCCAGATTGGAGTCAAATCCAATAGAGGGGTTCACTACGATAAAGCGAGTTTTAGGGATTTTGATTCTAGAACGAAAGTTCGATTGATCAACCTAAACTCAGTTGAGCGTATCCTCGAGAGAGGTGTGTTCATAAATCGGGAACCTCCATGGTCAAGTGATTTCTTAAGAGAATTAGAAGTTGTTCTTTTTATATTTTATTTTCCAAGGTGATTCAAGGTTGAGTACTAGTCTTTACACTTATTAATTTAAAATAAGCAATTTCTCCTTTTTGCAACCAACAAACCACAAGTTTTATTCGATAAGATAATAGATTTTTTCTGAAGTAAGAGTAATCAACTGCCCCGAGTCTAATATGACCTTGGTTTTTATAACCTATACTACATTCGATACGGTACCCTTGCCGTTATCGTTTGCGGATATAGTTTTGCGCATCAAGTTTTTGTCATCATCGTCATCCAATTGGCGAAGATACTCGACATAGTCGTTCAGGGCGTGATCTATGCTTTGACAAAACAAACACTGCCTTGCTGGCTTCCTTGTCACAACAGGCGCTGAAGCCACAAAGAAGTATGCCGGTAAAGGCTCAAAAGAATAGCCATAGGACTTACGCACACCATATGGAGTACCAGACGAAGTCGGTGCTCCATATATTGGGCCTTGAGTGCTAGGGCTATTACCTCCCTTTGGAAATCTATCACTAGCATGAGAGATATCTCCACACCAACGAAAATGATTATTGAATGAGGCCCATATTGTGTGAAGATAACCAGATTCAAAAGAAAAACATTATTGTGCAAAATACTACACCCAACAATAATTTACTAAAGCAACCTATATTTAAAGAAAGAAAAACAGAATACGAAAATAAAATAAAATAAAAAGGATGCAATTTACAAATGGAAGAAATTCTACCTCTCAGCTCTCCCTCTCCAGAAACTCACACGACTGTGTTCCCAGACAATGACGCCAAAAACTTGACGCGTGAATTCCTACACCGCTTATAGGCGGGAGCAAAACGCGGTCTGAACGGCAGTATACCGGTCGTTGTTAAGTAATAGAATTGAGGAAGTAAATCCATAGGATATCGAATCTATCGAGGAACACCGTAAGGTGGAGTTAACGTTCGAGGAAGGACTTGAGATTGAAGTCCTTTAGGTTGGAGTAACGATGGGAGTTTTATGTTTGTTCTAAAACTAATGCAGAAAAAGTAAATGTCCTAATATGCAGGCCTTAAGCGCACTGCTTTGCCAGGCAGGATGGAAAACTACGTAGTCCTTGAATGCACTACTTCGCTAGGTGGATGGCCGGTAAGCTCGCAGATGGAGTGATTAGTAATACGGATTTGTGAGGGCCGTTAGCACCTCTTGGCTAGGCGAATGGGATATACTGTCCGTTAGCTCTGCTTAGCAACGTGGTTGGACGGTAAGCTTGCAAATGGAGGAGTAAGATACGCCGAATGAAATCAATAAAATGAATGACAATAGCACACCTCATACACATGAATAAATCAAAAGGAATATCATAAACATGATATAAAAGTTACAAATCTAGATTTATCATGTTCTTCATCCACAAAATAGAGAGTTTAGCATACAAACATCATTTCAAGAGAATAAAGAGTAAGAGAATCGACCGACTCCGAAGCCTTGTTGGGATTCATGGTAGTAATTGCTGAGTTGTCAATCCGCGTCCAAACTTGGTCCTCAACTACGTCCGGGGTAAAGGAGGGCCGTCACTTCCTCCCAATGGCCCGTCTTCTTCGTGTCAAGACCCGGCGATGTCCAATGCTCTTTAAACCTTCCTTGATGATGAAAGTAAGATCCAATCTCTTCCTTTAAGTCCCTAGATGAATAGAGGAGGCTTAGAACGAAAAACGCAAAAAACGGCGCTAAAAAAGACCTAGAAACGGAGTGTATATCGCTGTTTCCGCGGAGTAGCTTTGTATAGGCAGGTGTAAATTTTCAATGCGCACGATCAGTGGCGCACGACCAGTGGCCATGCGCACTTTGTCCAGTAGTCATGTGTATTGCCTGGTAGACCCATTTTAAGTGATAAAGTGCGCACGATCAGTAGCGTACGACCAGTGGTCATGCGCATTATGTCCAGTGATCGTGTGCACTGTTCCTGTGCAGTTTTTGCACCCCGGAACACCCGCACAACCACTGTATCGGCATGAAAGATCGTCGGGCCACTTAAATGGGTGTTCCACACATTCTCAAATATAGAAATTAAATTGCAACATAAAGCATGAGTAAGATAAACATGAAAATACATCGAAACGGGCCTAAAAGTGCACTTGCATGGAATGAAGTATAGAAAACAAATATGAGTGATTATGGATCTAATATGTAGTGCATTGACTATAATACCGACCCAGATGAGTCCAAAAATGTGTATACAAATGGGACTCATCATTGACGTATACGGAAGCCTTCCAGGGGAGGCCGAGCTCTTCTCGCCAGCGCCCTGGCAAAGCCGCCGCGACCCCGCCAGGTTGGTCTATAACATCAATCATTTGTATCCCGCTCCTCACTGACTCTTTCCTTGCTGGTGTCAAGGAGTCCTTCGCCGAGCTGGACCTTAGTGAGGAGGAGATGTCGCCCCTATCCTCCCCGGACAAGATTGTTGATTTCTTAGGAGATCCCCGGGACTCCGAGGTGATGAAGAGGCGAACCATCGAGGTGCTGCAGAAATATGGGCATATGCTGCGAGACTTGTATAGTTAGGTGCGGGAGGACCAGGTGGCCACCGAGGAGCGGCTCACCACCTTTGACAATGATTATGCTCGGCTCAACGCCAAACTGCAGCTGGATACCGCCGACGAGGTCACCTCCCCGGGGGTGCACCTCTCGCGGGTAGAAGATCAAGTTTGCTTGATACAGTGCGAAATCCGCGCGGTCCTCTCCTATAATTACCCACAGGTTTCGCCGAGCTCGGGGGTGCGTGGCCGAGGCTAATGGAGATGTATCCAATACTGATCCTGCTCGCGCCCGCTCCCTTCTCTTTTCGGCGAACCAAATGTTGTGAACGTTCATTTTTATTCTTTTTATTTTTATTCCTTAAAACAATCCGCGAACTCCATCTCTACTATTAGCTGGATATCTCTCTCCCGCTCTCGAGCTTCTCTTACTTACTCGTACTATGATATTACTTTTGTGCTCGCTAGTTTCTGGTTTTTATTTCTTAACGCCCTTGCATGTGATCTGTATTGCATTTGGCTCGCCTATTCTGCGCTTGCTCCGCTTATATCGAGCCGATCTTACCGTATTGCTGCGAGCAGGTGGGATAGAGGGCTGTCCTAAATACCGAGGTGTATCGTAGCGGGATTCCGCTAACCGCACCCCCGATGCTTCGATTCCTCCCCGCCGCCTTTATTATTCTATAAAAAGATCTCGTCATCAGAGTCAACTACCGTATTTATCACTCTAGACTCCCTTCCCCTTTCGTTCTCACGAGCTCGCTCCGTCCTTCTCGCGCTCGCCTACTCAGTTTTTCAACGACCTATAGAATGGGTGGTGATGGTGGCGATGCCGAGGGCCGGGCCAAGTGCGCCTGGACCTTCTGCGACCACTCTTTCTTCGACTACTCGCTCACCGAGGGAGAGTACCATGCTGCGGTCATGAACTTCTTCTCGCCGGGGTTCTCGGCTCGCCGGCCTGTGAAATCTGATGTCATCAACCAGCTCTACCCGGAGGAGCTCGCCATTCCCGTAGCCCATTTTGACATGGGCCTGCGGCTTCCTTTCTGGCCACAGAGATAAGCCAGGTAATGGCTTGCGGTTTTGCATTATTTTTTGTGTTTCGCACTCGCTCAAGGCCCCTAACCATTTTTTGCGAATCCTTCCAGATATTCAAATATTTTGGCGTGATCCTGGGTCAGATGACCCCCAACTCGATCGCCGTCATGGTAGCCTTCGCTTGCCACCTGAGGGAGGAGCGAATCGAGTTCAGCTTGCCAGTTTTCTGCAAGCTCTTCTCCTTCCGGGCCTACAAGGATGGGACCACCTACTTCGCAAGCCAACACATCATGGTTTGCGAGAAGTTCGTGCTCGTGAAGGGGCCCTTTGGCAACGTCCCCTTCACGCCCATCCAGTGCGGCGAGCCAACCTACCGCCCTCCTGCGCTCGACGTCCATGAAGCCAAACTCTTCACTACTTATCAACGAAGAACTTCGAGGTCCCTCACCTCCGAAGGAACGTTGACCCGCTACTCCCCGTGCCGCTCGGAGCAGGTTAGACTTGCGTTCGCTTCCTATCTCGTATTCCACCCTTCTTACTTTTTCTAACCTATCCACTATCATTCGCAGGGGAGCGAGACCTTCCACTCCATCCCCCTTACACGAGGACCATGAACGACCTGCCTGGCCTTGTGCTCGCTACCTCTACCGCCGCCGCATGTCAGGAGATTCCCGGCACCTCCGTGTCTTCTTCCAAGAAATGGCCCACGCCTGCGAGCCGCGGATCACTCACCTTGCCACTGCCGCCAAAGAAAAAGAAAGCCTCCCCCCCCGGCTAAGGGGAAAGAGGTCCTCGGGGACCTATTGACAGACGATCCCTCTGTGGGTCTGGAGACAGATAAGGGGACCAGCGAGGTCGCCGAGGTGGTCACCAACGTGCCGGGCGTGCCCGCCCCGGTGAGCCACCAAAACCTCTACCTTGGGATGAGGCATCAGGATGAGGTTGGTGAGCCTCTGCTAGATTGGGACCGGGGAGCCAACATGGTCTTGATATGCGCCCTCCTCCCCTCCTGGGTGGAGCAGGAGACCATCGGGGGCCAAGACTTCGCCCTCTCCTTCGAGCTCTATGGGCAAGAGGACATCGTGGACTTCAACAAACTGATGTCCCGGGCGCTCGACCACGAGAGTGCATGAGCCCAGCTCCTTGCTCTGGAGCTCGCCCACATGACTGGACGACGCTGCCTCCAGGTGGAGAGGAACTTCGAGGAGCTCAAGCATGAGCTAAAGGCCGCGACTGAGGAGATTGCCAACCTGAAGGAGAAGAAGGACATTTCCGAGGGCCTGCTCGTGAGCCTTCAGGGAGGGATGGTAAGCTATTAAGGATTCACCTACTATCTTTGTCGTTCTTTACCTTGGCTAATAAATTTCCTTTTGCAGGATGCTGAGACCACTAGCCATCTCCTCGCCCGTACCTCCGAGCTGGAGAAGGAGATTGCCAGGTTGAAATCTCAGAACCATGAGTTGGCCCGGGCCGCCCTCCCCCCGCCCCTCGGAGCCCCATGGACTGAGGAATGAGTCTCGCGAGCACGTGGAGCAGATGCGAAAGACCCCGGTCGCGGCAGCTCGACATATCTTCCAAACCCTGAAGGGGGACAGACTTCTCTCTAATGAGGCAGCACAGTTGACCGTTGAAGAGGTGGTCCCCGAGTTGTTTATGCCAGTTCCATAACCAGCGCACATCAAGAACAACCGGTCCAAGGACGACCCCTCTTTGTAATTTTTTTCTTTTTTGGTCTTTCTTTGATTGGCGAGATTGCCGTAGCTTTGTAATAGAACCTTTGATGAAATAAAAATAGAATTTTGTTATGTTTTCTTGTCTTATGATTTCACTGTCGTAATGAATTTGTACACCCATCACATGGCACTCGCACACCTTCCTCGCGGAACTCGTTTTCCTTTCTTTATGAATGTCCGCTTACCCTCCTTCGAAAGTTTGCGAGCGTTTTTGCCCCGTCACCTTTGACTCCCTCATAGTGGCGGTGTCCTCGTCCGACGCACCCTGTGTTCGCATAGGACCTCACTCGCTCGCTCTAGAAAGTTGCGAGTAGAGCTCCATCCATACCTTCTCGTGTACCACCTACCTCGATCGATCTATTTCGATCATCTCCGACACCTGTGAGTTGATGGCGCAAATCTCACACACCGCTATAGGCGGTAGCTCGACTGCGACACGAAACGGCAGTGTACCGATCGTTCAAGTAATATAAAACGAGGAGTAATCCCCGAGTATCGAATCTCTCAAGGAACACAGTAAGGTGGAGTTAACGTTCGAGGTAGGACTTGAGATTGAAGTCCTTAACGTCAGATGGAATGCGGGGGAGTTGGGTTGGCTTTTGGAACATAAAATAAAAGCTATCAACTACTCCTATGCAATGCCGCTATGCAATGCTTCGCTTGGCGGGATGGAGACTAGGCAGGCCTTGAGCGCGCTGCGTCGCAAGGGCGGATGGACGAGTAGGCAAACGGATCGAACTATGCAGGCCTTGAGCGCGTTGCTTCGTTAGGCGGGATGAAATGCGGGCCGCGATGCCACGCTTCGGTAGGCGGGTGGACGAGAAGGCAAGCGGAATGAGGGTCGCAAGCACCTCTTCGACAAGCACGCCACTAGCAATTGCTAGTGCGGCACCGGACAACCAACAATCCACACCACAAGGCACACCTCAAAATAATAAGCAAGAATACTCAAATCACATAGACATAATCAAGTATAAATGCTAATAATCAAGCACGCTTCATCATAATGTTAGATCTAACTACATATACATCAATAAGAGAAGAATAGAGCAAGAAATCGACCGAATCCGAAGGCTCGTTGTAGATTCACGGTTGGAATCGCCGGGTTGTCAATCCGCGTCCAAGCTCAGTCCGCAACTACGTCCGGGGTAGAGAGAGTTGTCACTACTCTCCAATGGACCCGTCTTCTTCGTGTCACGATCCGGTAGAGGTTGCAAACTTCCTCTTGCTTGATGGTAATGGCGGCTAGGTCTTTCTTTGAAGCTCTTGGATGAAGGAGGAGGCCGAGAGGAAACTCCGGCTCAAGATTGGCGTGAAGAGCAAGCCCGGAGCACCTCCATATGGTGGGCGGCGATGGAGGGGCGAAATCGGGCGGAACGGGGCGGAAAACGGCGGCTGAAATTCGGGATCCGACCTAAAATCGCGAGCAGGTCGTTTTATAGGCGCTGGAGTAAACAGTGCGCACGGTCATTGGCGCACGACCAGTGGTCGTGCGCACTAGAATTCGGTGATCGTGCGCTCTGTCTGGACGGAGCCTGCAAAGACAGAAATTATGGAATAACATGATCGCACGACCAGTGGCGCACGACCGGTGGTCGTGCGCACTATCGTAGGTGGTCGTGCGCACTGATTAAAGCAGAACTGATGAAATTGATGATGAGTGCGCATGAACAGTGGCGCACGACCGGTGGTCGTGCGCACTATCGTAGATGGTCGTGCGCACTGCACCAAACAGAACTCATGAAAAAGTGTTAAGTGCACACGATCAGTGGCGCACGACCAGTGGTCGTGCGCAATAGAACCAGTGATCGTGCGCAGTGTTCCTGTGCAGAATTGCACCGGAAGCACCTGCACGACTCCTGTTCTAGCGTACAACCACGAATCCAGCTACTGAAAGTGGCACCTAACAGTGCATGAAAACTACTAATGAAGATAAACATGAAAACACACCAAAATGGGCCTAGAAGTGCACCTAGCATAGACTGATCAATATGAACTATAACAGGGCTAAAGTGCGGTGAAATGACTAAGTAAATGGCCCAGATGAGTCCATAAAAGTGTATATGATCAGGACTCATCACACCCCCAGACTTACCTGTTTGCGCGTCCCGAGCAAACAAATTTTAAGCGTACGGGAAAGAAAAGTAGATGGCTTAAAACTACAATATAGAGTACTATGCGAAGTCGCATGCTCATGTGCATAAGAAGAATAGTAGAGAAGATTTCTCAATATACACAACAGTTTATATATTTCTAAAAGAGTAAAAGCATATTACAACTACTCAAAATGGTGAACAACGGTGAATCGTTCGGTCATGCATACGGAGAAAGTAAACTAAACGCTGAGACGAGCATTGCCCAAGATCGGGATGCCGGACAAACTCCACCGAAATCCATCGGTGTCGGCGACCATAGGCTCACCCGGTCACATTCTCTCCACGACACTAGATTGGTTCATAGCGTGAGTCGGTAGGACTTTAGGTTAGAGATGGGGCTTGGGTTACGGTGAGGTAAATGATGATAAACAAAATGGCTTAAACACATAACCCAAATGAGCTTTTAAAAAAAACTACCTGCGCACCACAATCGAATGCAAGTGCACCACACCCCCAGACTTGAACTTTTGCAATCATAGGTGTGTGCACCGCCTACTCCCAATACATATTTTTTCTAAAAGATTTTTCAATAAAACTCATTTTTCTTTCTTCTCTTTTTTTTTCATTTTTCTTTCTATCTTTCATTTTCTTGTCTTTTTTTTTTCTTTCAGCAAAATTTTCAAATGAGCACATCCATAGATTCACAAAATAGACACCACAATCAACATCCCCCAAAATGTAAATGAAACAACAACAAAAGCTCAGATTTGGGTGTGTGACTAGGCTAGGCTTTTAGGCTTTGGTGAGAAAAATGTGGAGCTGAATCAAGAAAAGGGTAGGCACAAAGGGGCTAGCAAGGGTAGACGATAGGCATGAAATAAAAAGTTCAACCGAGCCAAAATAATGGCCTACGTCATTCTCACGCACTAGAACTATCCTATGCCAATGCTTCAAGAATCGCTTGGGGCAAGTTCTAGCCACCGAGAAAGATTCTCCTTTCTCCCGACTCAGCAATACGAATCTAACGATCGTTTACACACAACCCTATGCTATCGTTTGATTCCACCGAATTCACCATTTGAGTAGAGTAAACAACATTTACACTAATAAGAAAAATATAAAACCATAAGTATAAAGAGAAGTCTACTCTACACAAATTTCTATGCAACCGAGCACTCGACTAGGAGCACTACTAGAGTCAACATTTTACTCTGCTGCATAGTCCTAAGCCATCACCTAGACTTTCCCAAATAAGCAGAAGAATTAAATTCACTACAGAGCACGCATACAGACGAGTACGCGCTCAAGTGGGTGATGTGGTGTGCAATGAAAATGAACAAATAATAAAACTGAAAATAAAATACTTCTGGCATGCTATGCATGAGTGCACGTGAGTGGGTGCAAAAACTGCTCTCCCCCAGACTTAAACTAAACACTCCACAGAATATATGACATGAAAATCAGAAAAGGCTAGGGATAGAGAGTACCCAGTGCTCAGAAATGAGCACACCAGAAGATTGGCGTTTAAACCACGACTAAGCTGCAGCATCCGCCATCCAGAAGAAGTACCTGCAGGGGTCAGCTCCGCAAAACAAAAGAAACAGAAAAAGACAAACTAAAATAAACTACAGCTAACTAAACATGATTAGAAGAAATAAAAATGCAGGAAAAGTAAGATAACTACTGGGGTTATTGTCCTCCCAGCACGACTTATTTAGCATTTGTACAGTTCTAGCTAATGGGCCTATGAAAAGAAAAGTGCACAGGTAACTGTTCTAATATGCGCATCGGTAACGAGTACCGATACGGAGACAGAACAGTCACCCCTCTACCTAAATATAGATACCTGCTCCTCACAGGTAGAGGGTAGAGAATGTAAGAAAAGGAGGAGGCCTGGTCCTCACTCATCTCACAAAACACATCCTTGCCTAGCAAGGTATCGTCAACAGGGAGGCAGCAGGAGGAAAAGGCAATGAGTGGAGCTTCCTCTATGGAGGGGGAATAAACCTCCTCACATGAGAGGATACTCTCATCATTGACTTGAGCAAAAAGCTCCAAGTCCTCCGGGGATACCTGTGAAGACTCAACCTGCACAGGCTCAGATGAAGAAAGGGGATCAAGAAATAAAGAAGACGAAGAACATAAATAAACATCAATCGGGGGAGTGATCCCGGTCTCACTCCCGGCAGGATCCAAGGGTAGATCACTATCATCATCGTAAATATCATAGCAAGGGGGACTTGAGAACTCAGGAGCCTCAGTGGTGATTTGGACCTCCTCGTCCCATGAAGAAGTGCAAACCTCCTCATCAGAGAGAGTGTCCTCCTCATCCCACCGAGGTGCATCATCGTGTTCAAAGTATTCATTCTCTCCCTCAGGGAAAATGACATCCTCATCCCACTTTGGAGCACTCTCCGAGTCAGAAGCATCACCCAGCTCCTTTACTTCGATAGGATCATAAAGAATATGTGTAGAAAAATCTTGCAAAGAAACTGGAGGGACAAAAATATTCAGTTCCTCCGCAAAAAGATCTGCTAAAGCCTCCCCGATGGAAAGAATACTTTCCTCATCATACTCAGGTGCATCAAGGAGCTCCCATTCCTCTCCTTGTTGGCTAACAGATGAGTGATCATCATCACTAGGAGTGAAGCCATAAACAGGGAGTGAGGAGTCTGTGCACGAGACAAGCTCAGGGGTAGAGGGTACAATTGCCTCCATGGGTAAAGAATGAGCGATAGGGACAATGTTGTCCTGAGTGGAGGAGCGGCGGTCAGGCTTGAAAAGACTAGGACAGTCCTTCAATTCATGACCCTCTCCTCGACACAACAAGCAAACAATGTTCCTACACTGCCTAGTATTCAACTCATTCATTTGGTCTAAATAATAAACCATCTTATCATTAAAGCTAGGTGAAATATCCCATGACGACATATTTGACAATTAAAGCAGATATAACGAGACTGAAATTCTTTGCAAGAAAATTTACACAAACTAATAAAACTTCTTGGATTAGACTTGCCTAAGACTTAAAAATAAGAGGGAAAGAAATAAAAACAAGCCGTAAATAAGTAAAAAGCAAACAAAAATAAAAAGGCGGCTATACACACTGGAAGAACTACTATCTCTCGGCTCTCCCTCTTAAGAAAACTCACACGTCTGTGTTCCCCGGCAACGGCGCCAAAAACTTGATGGCGCAAATCTCACACACCGCTATAGGCGGTAGCTCGACTGCGACACGAAACGGCAGTGTACCGATCGTTCAAGTAATATAAAACGAGGAGTAATCCCCGAGTATCGAATCTCTCAAGGAACACAGTAAGGTGGAGTTAACGTTCGAGGTAGGACTTGAGATTGAAGTCCTTAACGTCGGATGGAATGCGGGGGAGTTGGGTTGGCTTTTGGAACATAAAATAAAAGCTATCAACTACTCCTATGCAATGCCGCTATGCAATGCTTCGCTTGGCGGGATGAAGACTAGGCAGGCCTTGAGCGCACTGCGTCGCAAGGGCGGATGGACGAGTAGGCAAACGGATCGAACTATGCAGGCCTTGAGCGCGTTGCTTCGTTAGGCGGGATGAAATGCGGGCCGCGATGCCACGCTTCGGTAGGCGGGTGGACGAGAAGGCAACCGGAATGAGGGTCGCAAGCACCTCTTCGACAAGCACGCCACTAGCAATTGCTAGTGCGGCACCGGACAACCAACAATCCACACCACAAGGCACACCTCAAAATAATAAGCAAGAATACTCAAATCACATAGACATAATCAAGTATAAATGCTAATAATCAAGCACGCTTCATCATAATGTTAGATCTAACTACATATACATCAATAAGAGAAGAATAGAGCAAGAAATCGACCGAATCCGAAGGCTCGTTGTAGATTCACGGTTGGAATCGCCGGGTTGTCAATCCGCGTCCAAGCTCAGTCCGCAACTACGTCCGGGGTAGAGAGAGTTGTCACTACTCTCCAATGGACCCGTCTTCTTCGTGTCACGATCCGGTAGAGGTTGCAAACTTCCTCTTGCTTGATGGTAATGGCGGCTAGGTCTTCCTTTGAAGCTCTTGGATGAAGGAGGAGGCCGAGAGGAAACTCCGGCTCAAGATTGGCGTGAAGAGCAAGCCCGGAGCACCTCCATATGGTGGGCGGCGATGGAGGGGCGAAATCGGGCGGAACGGGGCGGAAAACGGCGGCTGAAATTCGGGATCCGACCTAAAATCGCGAGCAGGTCGTTTTATAGGCGCTGGAGTAAACAGTGCGCACGGTCATTGGCGCACGACCAGTGGTCGCGCGCACTAGAATTCGGTGATCGTGCGCTCTGTCTGGACGGAGCCTGCAAAGACAGAAATTATGGAATAACATGATCGCACGACCAGTGGCGCACGACCGGTGGTCGTGCGCACTATCGTAGGTGGTCGTGCGCACTGATTAAAACAGAACTCATGAAAAAGTGTTAAGTGCACACGATCAGTGGCGCACGACCAGTGGTCGTGCGCAATAGAACCAGTGATCGTGCGCAGTGTTCCTGTGCAGAATTGCACCGGAAGCACCTGCACGACTCCTGTTCTAGCGTACAACCACGAATCCAGCTACTGAAAGTGGCACCTAACAGTGCATGAAAACTACTAATGAAGATAAACATGAAAACACACCAAAATGGGCCTAGAAGTGCACCTAGCATAGACTGATCAATATGAACTATAACAGGGCTAAAGTGCGGTGAAATGACTAAGTAAATGGCCCAGATGAGTCCATAAAAGTGTATATGATCAGGACTCATCATGAGTCCCCTGCGAGCGAGCCCCCCACCCCTAAGGGAGGCCTTACCAGTGATTTGATCTGTCGACCTCTTGTACAGTGCGCGCAACTTTTTCTTGCCACCTAAATAACATGGTGGTCTTGCCGGCCAGTGGGAGCCCGACAGTGGAGTTACTGAGCCATGTTACCAAATCACCTTGCCATCCTCTCCAGAGATCAACCTGAACCCACCGGCTAGTGAGAGCCCGGCAGCAGAATTGATCTGGGGTACTCCAGCACCTGGTCAGCCTCTCCAGAGATCAACCTGAACCCACTGACTAGTGAGAGTCCGACAGAGGAATCGATCTGGGTCACTCCAGCACCTCATTACCTTGCCAGCCTTTCCAGAGATCAACCTGAACCCACCGTCTAGTGAGAGCTCGACATCAGAATCTATCTGGGGCACTCCAGCGCCTCATTACCTTGCCAGCCTCTCCAGAGATCAACCTGAACCCACCGGCTAGTGAGATCCCAGCAACTGAATCGATCTGGGGCACTCTAGCACCTCATTACCTTGCTAGCCTCTCCAGAGATCAACCTAAACCCATCAGCTAGTGAGAGCCCGACAACGGAATTGATCCGGGGCACTCCAGCACCTCATTACCTTGTCAGCTTCTCTAGAGATCAACCTGAACCCACCGGCTAGTGAGAGCCTGGCAGCAGAATCGATCTGGGGCACTCCATCACCTTGTCACCTTGCCAGCCTCTCCATAGATTAACCTGAACCCACCGGCTAGTGAGAGCCCGACAACGGAATCGATCTGGGGCACTCCAACACCTCATTACCTTGCCAGCCTCTCCAGAGATCAACCTGAACCCAACAACTAGTGAGAGCCCAGTAGAGGAATCGATTTGGGGCACTCCGACACCTTGTCACCTTGCTTGGGCCGATTATCAGAAAAGACAACAATTTTAGCTTAAAATAAATCAACATACGAATTCAAGGGTAGAAACGATTTAAATCATCACTGTTCCAAGTTCGCCTGAGGGGTATCCCTTCCACATCCCGGAGGTGATACCCCCCGACTTGAGTGTTTCTTCTACAATATGAGGACCATCCCAGTTGGGATTGAGCTTCCCCACTGCGGCTCCTCTTCCAGTAGCATCGACCTTTTCTAGGACCAAGTCCCCTTTCTCGAACTGCTTCACCCGGATGTGCTTGTCGAAGTACCGAGCCATCCATCGCTTGACCTCTTCCTGTCAGATGTTCGCCAGATCCCGGAGTTCTTCCACCAGGTCCAAGTATAGCCTTTGCTCTTCTTCATTCTCCACTCGCCATTCCTCATCTCCTTCTCCTGCTGCGACCACCCTGGGTGATTTTACCTCAAATTCAATTGGGAGGATGACATCAGACCCATGGGAGAGCTTGAATGGGGTCTCCCCTGTGGCCGTGTTTGGTGTGGTTCTCAAGGCCCAGAGGACCGAAGGTAGCTGCTCTACCCAGTTACCCCTTAGGTTTTCGACCTTCTTTTTCAATAAGTTCACAATATCTTGTTTGCTACTTCTACCTGTCCATTGCTCCTCGGGTGGTGGACCAATGCAAAATGAAGGTCTATGCCCAGTTGGATGCAGAAGCTAACAAACTCATTGCTGGCAAACTATGGCCCATTGTCTGTGACGATGGCTAGTGGGAGCCCATGTCGGCAGATTATGTCTCCCCATATGAAATTTCTTACTACCTGAGAGGTTACCTTGGCGTTACTTTTAACATCAAGTTGGCAGCGCGTCGCTGTTAGTGCATTTTTGCGCCCGTTAGGCCTAGCCGACCAGATTTTGGGATTTGTATCGAAAGTGGAAAATTTTACGTTGGAAAATTAAGTTGTGTAATTTTAGACTTGCTTGTCAAGTTTCGTTGCGATCCGAGCCATTTTGGAGCCTCGGCGCATTTTCAAAGTTTTGTACAATTTATGTTTGTCATAAACTTTAAAAGCTTATATCTCGAGAATGGCCCGTCGGATTATGGTTTTGACTTCACCATTGGATTCGTAGTGCCGACATTCGCCTTCGGTACGATTTTCATCGTCTTCGGCGTTCATTTAGTTTTTGGTAATAATATACTATAATTATATTTACCATTATTAATATTATTATATATAAATATCCCCTCCCCTCTTCTTCTTCATTCTGACCAAACCATTTGAGCGCGAGACTTGGAACTGTTGTAGAATTCCAGAACTTTAGTTCTGAGAATTACAGATGGCTCAGATAGAATATATTCCAATCCTTGATCAGTTAGAAGTTGAATCACTTCTTTAATCTCCGCTGGGGCATGCTGGAATCCATTCCTAACAATTTCGTATCCTTCTTGAAGATCCTTGGACACTTTTGGCGCCATTTCTTCTCAAGAACGAGACGATGAGATGGGAGGGAAAGGGTTCATCTCGTCGGCTAGGGTGAAAAGGATTGTAATTTATTTAATCAACATCTTCCTATTTATATAGATTTGTTTTATGGTTAGGTTTGCCCTAAAGATATATGTTGATTTGACTTATTAATTTAATTGATTTTATATTGTTGACCTGTCAATTAGGGTAAAATTTAATTTAACCAGCCCGTATCAGTGGAACCGTTGAGACAGAGTGATGACCCATTGGGACAAGGTATTGTCAACCGCTGAGACAGTTTTATCCATCTCAGCGGATCAGCTGAGACCTTCCCAGCTGTCTCAGCGGTTCAGCTGAAACTTTCTTAGCAATTTCAGCTGACCTCACTGCCTATCAGTGAACCATTTAAATAGGATTATTTCTAGTCCTAATCATGCTACTAAGTATTTTAAATAGCAACCTATCCTATCATAACTTGTGATACATGTTTAGATGTATTAGCAAAGCTAAGTAATAAATCAATATGCAAGAGAGATAATTTGACATGATAAAATCTATTCTAATTTAACTTATCAAGCTTAATTTTGAATGCATTAAATTTTGCCTCATACAATGGCTTTGTAAATATATCAGCTACTTGTTTGTTAGTGGGGACAAATTCAAGGCATATATCTTCACTTTCAACATGCTCTCTAATAAAATGATACCTTATCTCTATATGCTTAGTCCTGCAATGTGTGACAGGATTCTTAGCTATAGAGATAGCACTGGATGTGTCACAATACAATGAGGAGTGACTTACCTTGAGGTTGTAATCCTCCAGCTGGTGTTGTATTCATAATAGCTGAGCACAATATCTCCTAACATCTATATATTCAAAGTCAGTAGTGGATATTGCCACATTGGTCTGCTTCTTGCTGCTCCATGAGATCAGCATCCTTCCAAGGAAATGACAAGTTCCACTTATGCTTTTCCTATCTTCTTTGCATCCTACAAAAACTGCATCTGAAAAGCCAGTAAGTTCAAAATCATTGTTCCTAGGGTACCATAGGCCAAGATGTCAGGTGCCTTTAAGGTATCTCAAAATCCTCTTTGCAGCAGAGTAGTGAGATTCCTTAGGGCATGCTTGATACCTAGCACAAACATATGTATCATATATAATGTCTAGTCTACTGGCAGTTAGGTGCAATAGGGACCCAATAATACACCTATACATGGATTCATCAAAGGGCTTACCCTTCTCATCCTTGTCCAGAAAAATGTTGGACCCCATGGGAGTTTTTATGGTGGAAGCTGATTCCATTCCAAACTTCCTGATAAGCTCCCTAGTGTACTTGGTCTGTGAGATGGATATCCACTCATCAGACTGTTTCACTTGGAGGCCTAAAAAGTACTTGAGCTCTCCCATACTGCTCATCTCAAACTCCCCCTGCATAAGGTTGGCAAGCCTTTTGCAAAGGTTGTCATCTATAGACCCAAAAATTATGCCATCAACAAAAATTTGAACTAGGAGACATTTGCCCTTTGTTTCCCTAAGAAACAATGTACTATCTATCTTTCCCCTCAAGAACTTGTTCTTGATGAGAAAGCTAGACAATGTCTCATACCAAGCCCTAGGGGCTTGCTTTAGACCATACAGAGCTTTCTTAAGTAAATATACATGATTAGAGAAGGTTGGATGCACAAAACCTGATGGTTGTTCAACATATACCTCTTCCTTTAAGTCATTTTTGGGGGGATTGTTGGGATTCATTAATGCCCCCGGTGTTGGGAGGTACGGCGTGAGGCACTATGTCCCACACTAGTCGAATAGAAGGGCGTGTCCCCTGTGCCTAACTGGCCACCTCGTGGATCCTTCCTAGGGTAGCCAGCTCTATAAAGGAGCGGTAGCGCTTTCCCCAAACAGTCCAGGCTTTTGGGAGAGTTGGTAGCGCTAAGTCCCTATAATAGGCAAGGAATAGCCTAATTGCTTCAAACCTTGCAACTGGGGCGAAGGTTTGATCAAAGTCAATACCTTCTTCTTGCATGTATCCTTTGGCCACCAGTCTGGCATTGTTCTTGATGATGATGCCATTCTCATCAAGCTTGTTTCTATAGATCCATTTGGTGCCAATGATGTTGTGTCCTTGAGGCTTCAACACTAACTTCCACACCTTGCACCTCTTGAATTGAAGAAGCTCTTCCTGCATGACTTGAATCTAGAATGTATCCAGATTTGCTTCTTTAAACTTCTTGGGCTCCATCTGTGACAGAAAGCTCAAGAATAGAGCTCCACTATGAGCCCTACTTCTGGTGATCACTCCTTGGTTCTCATCTCCTATTATCTAATTCCTTGGATGATCTCCTAGATGTCTGTTTGCTGCAGGCAATCTGTCCATAATCTATAGCTCTTCTTCTTAAGCAGCAGGCTCTTCAGCAACTTGCTTATCTTCATCCTCAGGGACAACAACATCTGAATAGAGCTTGCTTATGATGGGTATGTATTGGATAGACATATCTTGCATCTTCTATTCATTACCTGTCAAAACAGGAGAACTGGACCAGCCCTTATAATGCAGGCTGGTATCATCAAATACTACATGCATAAACTCTTCTACAACATGAGTTTTCTTGTTGAACACTCTACATGCCCTGCTATGTGAGCTATATGCAACAAGAATCCCTACATTGCATTTTTCAGCAAACTTTGTTAATTGAGATTTTCCATTATTTAAAATGTAGCATTTGCAACCAAAGATTCTAAAGTCTGAAATAGTTGGTTGTTTGCTTTTCAGAATCTCATAGGGGGTTATACCTAGTGTAACATCCCGATTCGAGCTAGACCCCTTGTGCGCATTTTTGAGTCGAGCGAGTTGACTCGAGCTCGTGGTGTATTGGGGGCCCGACTTGCACCTGAGCCGGAGGAGTGCACTCGACGAACGCGGCGAATACCATTTCTATTCCTTGTCTCGATGTTTGCTGTATCAGGATTCAAGCTGTCCGGAGAGTATAATTTGAGCAATAAAACTCGAAGGAGGCGTACCGCCTTGAAGGAATTATAGTGCGTACGTTAGCTCAAATGACACGTTCTGCGAATAGCATATTTATCCAAAAGGCGATATGCAGCAGACGGTCTCGGTATTCACCCCAGTCAGTTTTGTTAGACTCGTGAAGCCTATACGAGTTCAACAAAACTGTCCGCGCTCGATTCTGATGAGAATCGGCAAATTTATTAATGTGGTCTGCGAATAGCATATTTATCCAAAATGGTGAAATTGACCAAACGACCTCACAATTGACCCCAGTCGGTCTTGTTAGACTCGTAACAATAGTACGAGTTCAACGAATTTATCCGTTTGCGATTCCGACGTCGTTTGAAGGAGTTTTGACGTTGAAGTCAAATTGTGCCGCAAACGCTCCGGGGAGCGTAAAATAGGCAAACGAACTCGGATTTGATCGTGGACTGTTCCGACAGATGCGTATCGGCGAGACGGTCGTAACGAGCATGTTCGGGACAAATTTCGAGTCCTCTACGACATTGTGCGAGCGTTTTAGCCAATAATAATAATATCATTACCATTATTTTATTATTATTATTATTATTATTATATTAATATTAATACATATTATATATATATATATACATACACATTAGGTTTAGAAAATGCCAGCCTGATCTACCAGCGCCGCAACAGCGCTCTCCATGGCGATCCCACCCCGATCCTCTTCCTTCCTCCGGCGAGCTCCCTCCGGCCACCTCCGAATCAGGCGCCAGCCCCGGCAAGGGACCACGAAGCCCTCCCTCTTTCTCTTCCTCACTCTCACCAATCCTCTTTCCGGCACTGTTTTTCCATGGCTGCCGACCCTACTCCTCCTTCTCCATCTCCGGCGAAATCGAAGCCGGCAGCCCCAAATCCACCTCCTACTCCGGTGAAAGCTTCGGCAGGGAACCCTCTCCCTCTTCTGAATGTCTCTCCCTCTTTCTCTCTCTCTTGTTTTTTGCAAACCGACCACCACTGGGAAACTCCAGTCCGGCCACCCATCTCCACCTCCTTCTCCGACGACTTAAGTTACTTCCTCCAGCAGCCCGAAACTCCCATGGCTGCCGACCCCAATATGCCCTTCTCCAACTCTGATGAAGCTCCTCAAGATCCCTCTCCCTCTCAGATCCGGCCACCGCCGCTGTCCAATCTTAGGCCGCCCCTCACATGGATGAAACCTTGGCAAAGTTTCATCACCTCGAGCTCCATGCTCCTCCGACAAAGCCAAACTCCAAGGCCGACTCCCTCGGCAATGCTTCGACGAGATCCGAATTGGGCAAGATCTAGCAACGGATAGAGAAATGCGCAAATGCCGCCTACGCCGCTATTTGGGTAACATGCATGAATACTCGGTGAGCTTCCTCCCCTCTCACTTGGTGCTAGTTTCCTAGATAATACTAGGTGAGATATCGATCTCAATAGAGTCGATTGGAGAGCAAGCCGTAAAGAGACGACCTGAAATAAATGTTCTGGGTAAATGTTCCGGCCACTTCCGACCGCTAACACGTCACCCGTCGATGTACCTCAAAGCGAGGAAGGTGGTGGCGGTGTTAGTCGGTCGGTTTGGGGTTTTTGGTGGCCGACGAAGAGATGTGCTATATTTCAGGTTGGGCAGATCGCAGCCCTAGGCTGGAGGTAGACGATGAGGTGATTGTCTGATGTGCATAAGATGTGTGCTAGTAATTTTATTTTAATAACTGCAATTTTCTTTCACTCTTACATAGCCGAGTTTAAAAAGAATTTTATGTTTAGGGCATTAGTAGTCTATGATAAAGGTATTAGCTCCATTAGAGGTCAGCATGTGGGTGGATACCCAATGCTTGATATGGGTAACTTATGTTATGGTGTGAGACACACTATTGTAGCCCTAAATGTCTAGTTTCATTAGAAACTAAGATTTTGGCATTTGGAGGTCTGTAGACCCCAGAGGAGCCTTTTTTTCCTAGGGCTGGTCCTAGGTGGGGTTAGCCCACTAAAACCATAATATCTTTTGAATGGGTGGGCCTATGGGGTTGAAATTTTGGCCACATCAATGCCCACCCTAGGCCTACCCTGTTCCCCAATAGTGGTATGTTTAGGGCACCTTTTGTTTTAGTTTTAATCATTACTTAGAAAACTGACCTAATAATAATTAGTGGGTGTAATCACCCCTAATGGACCCAACCTTTTGGTGGCATGTAGTTATGTATATGAGTAGCCTCTGTTTCAAATTTGAGGACAATTGGAGTTCATTTTAATGGTGAACCCCCAAGGGGTATTTTGATGCCCTAGGTTTGAAAATCACTTAGCCTTGGTAGCTTGTGGATTTTGGAGCTTAGCCATAAGGGCTTATCCAAATCCAGTGGTAATAGGGCTTAGGGATTGTGTAGGGTCTTGCTCATCATCAATGGGTGATTGGAGCAATGGAGACCAAAAACCCTAGCCCATACCTCTAAATTTACTTAATTGCCCTTTTGGGCCTTAATGAAGCAACTAGGACCTAAACACATATTTAGACAACCAAACTTCATCCCTAGGTAGGGAATAGTGCTATAGGGCTAGGATAATCATCATGAGACTTGTTAGAGGCACATGAGTACTTTTCTCCCTAATAAATGAAATTGCCACCTTTTCCTTAATAAAATAAATGCAAGGTCATATGACCTCGTATGACTATGATATACTATCAGTGGCTGTACTAGGGTGAAATAAGGCTATGGTAATTTTGTTATGAGTTATGGAAGCCTTATTCCTTGTATAGGAAGTTTTAAGTGATTGCTAGCTTAAGGGAATTTAATCTTTTAAAATATCAAATCATGGGGCTATGATGTGATACTTGGTTATCTGTGGTTTAAGGTCAATATATGCCCATGATAATTGTTTGGAAGCTTGTTGAATTCTATTTCTTGTACCTCATGTAGAAATTGGAATTTACACCCCTTGAATATTAAATCTTTTTAAAATATCAAATCATGGGGCTATGATGTGATACTTGGTTATCTGTAGTTTTAGGTTAATATATGCCCATGATAATTGTTTGGAAGCTTGTTGAATTTTATTTCTTGTACCCCATGTAGAAATTGATAATTGCCGCCTTTGGATGTTTAATCATTCTAAAATATCAGAACACATGGTAATGACACAATCTTTTGGCAGTGGACTCTAGGTCCCCATTTGGACACCTGGTATTTTTTGTAGATTTTTCAGAAGTGAATTACTATTTTTCCTAATTATAGTGGCATTTTGGTATTTATACAATTATGATGATGTAGTAGGCCAAATGACATCCTAGGGTCATGATACTCAGTGAACCACCATGATATGGAATATTATCTTACTGATAATTCTCATGAAGCATGAAGAAGCATTTTGAGGGTAGTTCATGTGTAATGTGACTTAAGGCCTTAACTACTTAAAATTATATTAAATACCAATTTAATATGGGAAATTATGGAAATTGGAACATATCTTACTAAGGTCAGAGAGAGCCTAGGATAATTATTAGAGACCTTGGTGATGACGTTTTAGAAGGGTTCCCTTATGGGGTTGATGGTTAGTTCAAATTAGTGGTCTGCGTTTAGTAAAAACAGAATTTTGAGTTTTAGATAATTCAGACCACTAAGTAGTGTTTAGAAGTTGTATACAATCAGTAATTGAGTTATAGCACACAAGGACTCAAGGAGGGTCAATCCTAGGGTTACTTGTGGGGTGGTGCTAGAATTAATGTAGAAGGAATGAAGGTACGTCCAACCCGATTGGGTGGAACGGAAAATGAGCTAAGTCACTTTAACTATATGAAATGATGAAGGGTGAACCAATTGTTAACCATCAACCAAAGTAATTGTCTTGAGGAGGATGGTGGGGTTGAGCCCATTGCGTCCCCTAGTACCGATGAGAGCCCTTCACCGGGTGTACCTCGGGAAGTCCAAGATTAACCCTAAATTGCAATAACAATTAAAGTAGGCAAGAGTAGCCATAGTAGTGTAAGATTGGATTATGTATCTCCTCCCAGTTGCGGGAGTGGCAGGATTGTGGTGCCCGGTTAGTCGAGCGGGAACCTCAAGGGGATGATTATCCCGGTAACATTCTCAGAAATGTGGCAGGTCTTCGGTACTAGGCAGGTCGTCACTCCGACCGTGGTACGTTGACTTAGCGGGTGTGTAGGGGTTTAAGGGGCCAGCTTGGCTGCGTGTCGGGATGAAAGTTCCCCGAAGACACCTCTCACTTGGCTCACAGTCTGGTGGACTCCAGCAGAGAGTACACAGAGCTCCACGGTTGTTTAGCGTCGAGGCGTACGTGCGGTCTAGGCCTGGTAGAGTGTATACCCGCCTAGGAGTGGACAGCCTGGTCCGCTACCACCGTGTGTCACAGCGGTTGGTACCCGAGAGGTTGGCTTCCTTTCAAACAGAGGGAACTACAAAGGTCTATGCGCATAGAGTCGTGTGTGTGAGTTTCATTGCATAAAACATTCATGGCATAGCATAGCATACGCACTTGCGGATCCTCATCATATAAATTAGTATGAGCTATTTTATATGATGAGTTATAATTCCTGGAAATCCCAACTTATAAGTTTGTATGGGCATTCATATAAGTTAGGGTACGAGATTGATTACTTGTCACTACTGTTTTTACTGCCTTGCTTTACCTGCTTTACTTACTGTTCATTTATTGCTGTACACCTTTATTATACTCCTGCTTATACATGATTAGATTAGCCCCTTTTACACTTGTGTAGCTTAGAATTTGTGTATACACTAGTTTACTTTCCCCGTCACCTGCTTTGTATATTACTGTTATATTGCAGCTTTTCTTCCTTTCCTTCCGCCCGGTGCCTTGGAGTCGCCGGGGGAGCGGATGGGAAGCCACTTAGTCTTTATGACTAACGGTTGCTACGTCCCTCTTTTTAGAAGCACAATCAGTGGTATAATAGCGTTCAACACCGGAGGCCAACCAGGTCAGGTGTGCAGGGCTGGGGTTTATGGTACCTTAGCTGCCGTCAGTGGCAGAGGCGGGTGAGTGTTTTGAGATGTAGCCCTTGGGGCATTTAGCTGGTTACTCTGATGATTTGCAGGAGCTTGTGTAGCTTTCTGCTTTTCTCTGTACTATTCTGGACTTTATTACTTATTGTGAACCTATGACTTTAATACTTTCTATTATTGATGGGTTGGCGCTGTTCAGTTGGTTTGGCTGGCAGGATAGGCGTCTTGTGGTACAGGTTAGCCCGTGTGCTGACGCTACCGCAAGGCGGCTGTTCTGGGCATAAGACTCCCCTCGACCGTGTTTTGTGTTCCGGGAGGGGGATCTTACACCTAGGGCCTTATTAATAGAGGCTATATTGAGAACATAACAAGCAGTATTGACTGCCTCAGCACATAAATATTTTAGGAGTAAGGAGTCACTAAGCAATGTTCTCCCAGCTTCTATCAAGGTCCTATTCCTCCTCTCAGCCACACCATTTTGTTGTGGAGTCCTTGGGGAGGAGAATTCTTTGGTGATACCAAATTCTTGACAAAACCTTGTCATTTCCCCAGATTGAAATTCTGTACCATGGCCAGTTCTAGTCTTGACCACAGTACATTGTAGTTCATTCTGGATTGCCTTGATATGTTTATGAAGATATCTAAAGTATCAGATTTCTTCTTAAGGAAGAATACCCATGTATATTTTGAGTGATCATCAACAATCACCAAAGTATACAACTTCCCACCTAGGCTCTGAATTGGCAAAGGACAAAACAAGTCCATGTGCAAAAGATAAAGACATCTTTCAGTGTCTTTGGAGCCAATGCTTTTAAAGGTGGCCCTTGTTTTCTTGCCCATTTGGCATTCATGACAGGGACCACTTTTAATACATTTTAAATTAAGACTATTGATGCGCAAATCTAGCACACCGCTATAGGCGGTAGCGAGACTGCGACACGAAACGGCAGTGTACCGATCGTTCAAGTAATATAAAATGAGGAGCAAATCCCAGAGTATCGATCTCGAAGGAACACAGTAAGGTTGAGTTAACTTTCGAGGAGGGACTTGAGATCGAAGTCCCTTAGGTCGGGTGAAACGTGAACGGGATGGATTGGTGTATGGAAAATAAAGGAAAACAACTACTCAACTACTCCTATGCAGGCCTTGGGCGCACTGCTTCGCTAGGCGGGATGGAAACTACGTAGGCCTTGAATGCACTACTTCGCAAGGGAAGATGGACGAGTAGGCAAGCAGATGGAGTGGTAAGTGCGGAATCGAACTGTGCAGGCCTTGAGCATGCTGCTTCGTTAGGCGAATGGATTACATGAGCCGCTATGCCATGCTTCACTGGGCGGATGGACGAGAAGGCTTGCAGATGGAATGGTTCGCACCGGCGGGGTCGAGGTGGATTACACGGGCCGTTAGCACCGCTTAGCTTGGCGGATGGAAGAGTAGTCTTACGGAATGGAAGAGTAGGATAGCGTAATGGAGTGGAGGGTGATGACGGATGTGGATGGAAAATGGATGTGGGCGCACCTCATACACACATATGAATAATATGAACTCATAAACATGAATTATACATTATAAAGCAAGATTCATAGTGCACATCATCAAAAGATAGAAGAATGTAGCTTATACAATCATCAAAATAAAAGGGGAGAAAGCAAGGAATCGACCCAATCCGAAGTCTTGTCAAAGATTAATGGTTGGAATCGCTAGGTTGTCAATCCGTGTCCAAGCTCGGTCCTCAACTGCGTCTGGGGTAGAGAAGGCTGTCACTACCTTCCAATGGCCAGTCTTCTTCGTGTCACAATCCGGCCACAAGACCAAAGCTTCCTTCTCCTTGGATGATGATGCATGTAGGGATAGATCCCTCTCCTTGAAGCTAGATGATGATGGAGGAGGCCTAGAATTAAAAAACGCAAAAAACGGCGCTCAAAAAGACCTAGAAACGAAGTCGATCCGGCTGTTTTCGCGGAGCAGCTATTTATAGACAGGTGCATAATTTTTTTCATGCATGACCAAACACACGACCGTGCGTAAAAACACATGACCAAATTTAGATTGCTGTTTTGGGCCGCAAATGAATGCACGATCGCAGCCGTCCGTCCGTCAAGAAAATGCACGACCGTGCGATTCATGCAGACATGAAATATGGGCATAATTAATGATTTACCCACCTGCACACCACCAAACAGTAATCACACAGCTGGGAATACCCTTCCAGCTCAATCCAAATAAAGAAAAAGGGTTGAGGAGCACCATGTGCTTACCCCCAACAATATGGAGCGCAAATGCACACCAAAATGGGCCTAAAAGGTGCACTTCGTGAAGAAATGTGTTCAAGTGAAATATAAGCAATAATGAACTAAAAGTGAAGTGCAAATGCATAAAAACTAGCCCAGATGAGTTCATAAAAGTGTATATAAATGGGACTCATCACACCCCCAGACTTACCTGTTTGCACGTCCCGAGCAAACAATTCCGGCGGGATAAGAAAATGGTAGTTAACATAGAGAATTGCAAAGAAAGAGTAGGATGCGAAGTATCATACTCATGCAAATTGAAATTCAGTAAAAGGAGATTCTAGCTATGCTAACTAATTTACAAAAGTGTTAAAGCGTAAGTAGAGATTTAGTTATACTCAGATGGTGAATCATGAAGAATTTGTGCGGTCGTGCCCGATGTGAAAGTAAACAAGCCACTCAGGAGGGTGTTGCAAAAGACCGGAGTTCAGGGATAACTCCGCTGAAATCCATCAACGACGAGAGCCATAAGCTTGCCCGGTTACACTCTCTCCACGGCGCTAGCAAACTCACAAGTTAAATCAGTAGGACTTTCAGGTTATAATGGGGCTTAGGTTACGATATGATATTCAATGATAAATGAGATGGCTACGCAACCCAATTGAGTTAACAGAAAACGCTGCACCAAAACAAGAACAAGACCAATGCTAGTGTGACACACCCCCAAACTTGACTTGAAAACTGGGTGTGTACACAGCCTACTCCAACAAATACCAACTGAATTTTTCTAATATGCTCAAGGGGTTTCTTTTCATTCCATTTTTTTTTCTTTTAACTTCATTTTTTTTCTAGTTCATTTGTCCCCCGGTTGGTTCACAATAATGAGTTCAGCAAATAATACAGATTTTTCTTTCACATCACAAAGGTTCCATACATCACACCAAATCAAGAAATATGATTTCAGTTAACTTGCTACTTGGTTGCGATAATAGGAAGCTTCAGGCTTTGGTGATTGAAAGAAGAGCTGAAACAATGGAGGGGTAGTCACAAATTGGCTTGCAAGGGTAAGCTAATGGGTCATGGAAATCAAAGCTCAAACTAGCCAACTAGATGGCCTACATCACGCTCAACTTTGTGAGTTGCTCTCACCTATGCTTCAAGAGTCGCTTGGGGCAAGTTCTTAGCCCAGGAGAAAGATAAACCTTCCTTCCGACTCGAGCAATGCACAACTAGCGCTTGCTTACACACAACACCGTGCTACCGCCAATTTCATTCACATTCACGAATTGAGTAAAATAAATCTAAAACTACGCAAAAACACTAATCGTAAATTAAATGCATAGAAATAATCTAGTTTTAGTCAAATTTCTACTGGAGCATGCGGATGCGACTAGAGCACTACAAGAGTCAACATCGCACTCCGTTTTGCAATTCCTAAGCTAACATCCTATTTCACATTACAACCAAAATAAGCGTGAACGGAAACACACACACAAGTGAGTGCGCGCTCAAGTGGGTGTAGTGGTGTACGGTGCATATGAAACAACACATAAGAAAAAACTGAACTAAAATGTACTTCTAGTACGCAGTGTCATGTGCACGTGCAGTGGGTACAATAAATATCTCTCCCCCAGACTTAAACTAAACAAACCAGCATAAAATATCAACATGAAATTTAAATGAGGGCTAGGGGAAGAAAGTACCCAATGCTCAGCAAGTGAGCATACCAGAAGATTAGTGTGTAAACCAAGACAAAGCTGCAGCATCCGCCATCCAGAAGAAGGAACTGCAGGGGGTGAGCTCCGCCAAAAACAAAAGAAAATATACAAAAATAAAATGAAATAAAGCTAACTAAACTAAACTAGATGAAACAAAATTGCAGGAAAAGTAAGATAACTACTGGGGTTATTGTCATCCCAGCATGACTTATTCAAATTGAAAACAGTTCTAACTAATGGGCGTATGAAAAAGGAAATGAACAGGTAACTGTTCTAATATGCGTGTCGGTAGCGGGTATCGATACGACGATAAAACAGTTACCCCTCTACCTAAATAAAAATACATGCTTAACACAGGTAGAGGAAATAGGAAGTAAGAAGAGGAGGAAGGCTGGTCCTCACTCGTCTCACCACAAAATAAATCCTTGCCCAACAAGGTATCGTCTTCAGGGAGGCAGCAGGAGGAGAAGGCAATGAGTGGAGCTTCCTCTACGGAGGGGGGATAAACCTCCTCTCGTAAGAGGATGCTCTCATCATTGACTTGAGCATCATGCTCCAAGTCCTCCTGGGGTACCTGTGAAGACTCAACCTGCACAGGCTCAGATAGAGAAAGGGGATGAAGAAATAAAAAAGAAGAAGAACATGAATAAAAATCAATCGGGGGAGTGATCCCGGTCTCACTCCCGGCAGGATCCAAGGATAGATCGCTATCATCATCGTAAGTATCATAGCGAGGGGAACACAAGAACTCAAGGGCCTCAGTGGGGAGTTGGACCTCCTCGTCCCATGAGGAAGTGCAAACCTCCTCATCAGAAAGAGTACCCTCATCATCCCACCGGGGTGCACCATCGTGTTCAAAGTATTCATTCTCCCCTTCGGGGAAAACGAGATCCTCATCCCACTTTGGAGCACCCACCGAGTCAGAATAATCACCCCACTCCTTTACTTCAATAGGATCATAAAAAATGTGTGTAGAAAAATCTTGCAAAGAAACTAGAGGAACAAAAAGAATTGGTTCCTCCGCAAAAAGATCTGCTAACGCCTCCTCGATGGAAAGAATACTTTCCTCATCACACTCAGGTGCATCTAGGAGCTCCCATTCCTCTCCTTGTTGGCCAATAGATGAGTGTTCGTCATCACTAGGATTGAAGCCATAAATAGGGAGTGAGGAGTCCATGCACGAGATAAACTCGAGGATAGAGGGCATGGTTGCCTCCATGGGTAAAGAATGTGTGATAGGGACGATGTTGTCATGAGTGGAGGAGCAGCGGTCAGGATTGAAAAGACTAGGACAGTCCTTCAATTCATGACCCTCTCCTCGACACAACAAGCAAACAAAGTTCCTACACTGCCTAGCATTTAACTCCTTCATTTGGTCAATATAATAGACCATCATGTCGTAAGTGCCAGGAGAAATATCCCATGAAGACATTTTCAAAAAAATAAAGCAGATATAATGAAACTGAAATTCTTTGCAAGGGAATTTACACAAACTAATAAAACTCCTTGGATTAAACTTGCCTAAAACTTTAAAATAGGAGAGAAAGAAATAATAACAAACAATATATAATTAAAAACCAAACAAAAATAATTAGGCGGCTATATACACTAAAAGAACTACTATCTCTTGTCTCCCTCTACAACAAACTCACACGTCTGTGTTCCCCGACAATGGCGCCAAAAACTTGATGCGCGAATCTAGCACACCGCTATAGGCGGTAGCGAGACTGCGTCACGAAACGACAGTGTACCGATTGTTCAAGTAATATAAAACGAGGAGCAAATCCTCGAGTATCGATCTCAAAGGAACACAGTAAGGTGGAGTTAACTTTCGAGGAGGGACTTGAGATCGAAGTCCTTTAGGTCGGGTGAAACGTGAATGAGATGGATTGGTTTATGGAAAATAAACAAAAACAACTACTCAAATACTCCTATGCAGGCCTTGGGCGCACTGCTTCGCTAGGCGGGATGGAAACTACGTAGGCCTTGAATGCACTACTTCGCAAGGGCGGATGGACGAGTAGGCAAGCAGATGGAGTGGTAAGTGCGGAATCGAACTGTGCAGGCCTTGAGCGCGCTACTTCATTAGGTGAATGGATTACACGGGACGCTATGCCACGCTTCACTGGGCGGATGGACGAGAAGGCTTGCGGATGGAATGGTTCGCACCAGCGGGGTCGAGGTGGATTACACGGGTCGTTAGCACCGCTTTGCTTGGAGGATGGAAGAGTAGTCTTACAGAATGGAAGAGTAGGCTAGCATAATGGAGTGGAGGGTGATGACGGATGTGGATGGAAAATGGATGGGGGCGCACCTCATACACACATATGAATAATATGAACTCATAAACATGAATTAAACATTACAAAGCAAGATTCATAGTGCACATCATCAAAAAATAGAAGAATGTAGCTTATAAAATCATCAAAATAAAAGGGGAGAAAGAAAGGAATCGACCAAATCCGAAGTCTTGTCGAAGATTCACGGTTGGAATCGCTGGGTTGTCAATCCGCATCCAAGCTCGGTCCTCAACTGCGTCCGGGGTAGAGAAGGCTGTCACTACCTTCCAATGGCCCGTCTTCTTCGTGTCACGATCCGGCCACAAGACCAAAGCTTCCTTCTCCTTGGATAATGATGGATGTAGGGCTAGATCCCTCTCCTTGGATGATGATGGATGTAGGTCCTTGAAGCTTGAGGATGATGGAGGAGGCCTAGAATGAAAAAACGCAAAAAACGGCGCTCAAAAAGACCTAGAAATGAAGTCGATCCTGCTATTTTCATGGAGCAGCTATTTATAGACAGGTGCAGAATTTTGTTCATGCACGACCAAACGCACAACCTTGCGTAAAAATGCATGAACAAATTTAGAATGCTATTTTGGGCCGCAAATGAACGCACGATCGTAGCCGACCGTGCGTCAAGAAAATGCACGACCGTGCGATTCATGTAGACATGAAATCTGGGCATAATTGATGATCTACCCACCTGCACACTACCAAACAACAATCACATAGCTGGGAATACCCTTCCAGCTCTATCCAAATATAGAAAAAGGGTTGAGGAGCACTATGTGCTTACCCCCAACAACATGGAGCGCAAATGCACACCAAAACGGGCCTAAAAGGTGCACTTCGTGAAGAAATGTGTTCAAGTGAAATATAAGCAATAATGAACTAAAAGTGAAGTGCAAATGCATGAAAACTAGCCCAGATGAGTCCATAAAAGTGTATATAAATGGGACTCATCAACTATTCCTAATAAGGTTTTTAGAAAATAGTCTATACATTGTCGTGTAGTTAATGTGGGCAAGTCTCTTGTGCCATTGAACACAAAGAGACTCACTTTCATTATCCACAAGACACACAAGAGATAGAGAAGTATTGCATATAAAATCTAAACAATAAACATTCCCACTCCTAGTTCCTGAGAGAATGATCTCTAAATCATTTGACTTTTTGATCAAGCACTTATCATTATGAAATTCAATGACATAGCACAAGTCACACAGTTGACTTATGCTTACAAGGTTGTATTGGAACCCTTCAACATAAGCCACCCTTGTGATTGAGATAATGCCATTGGAGATCATACCATAACCTTTGGTCATGCCTTTTTCAGATCCACCAAAGATGACTTTAGGTCCATTCTTCACAGCAGTGTACTCCTGCAGAAGACTTTTGGTACCTGTCATGTTCCTTGAGCACCCACTGTCCAAGTACCATATTTTTCCCAGGCTGGTACTTAAACTATCCTGCAAAAAGCAATTCATTTTCCCTTAGGATCCCAATTAATTTTTGGGTCCTAGTCCTTTGTTAGCATGAAAAGACTTACTCACACCTGCTGTAGCCTTTGCAAGAAAGCTCTTCTTTGCATTAGGCACAATTAGATTGTGCCAACATTCTATGGAAAAGTGTCCCACCTTACCATAGCACCAACATTCATGAATGTTGTATCTTCTCTTCTGAACATTCTTGGATATGGAAGGAGCATTAATATGCTTATGTTCAGGAGAGAAGACAACAACATTCTTCCTATCCCTGTCAGCAATAATCTCGCTGAATGACTGTCTATGGTCAGTCTAGCAGTCTTTGTCTGAATTACATCAACTTATCTTGCCTTGGCAGCTAGGCAAGATCTGATGGCATCAGACACTGAGCTGTTAGACTTGACTATAGGCTTGAAAACAACCAAGTGTTTTGCTGGGAGGGATTTGGAAAAGTGTGGTTCCTTATTCTTGAATGAAGGGGCAGAAGTACCAAAGACAAATGGTCCAGAATGAGCCATTTGAATTTCTTCATGGGGAGCTTTCATAGTACTCATCCCCATGCCCTTTCTTCTACTATAGTAGGGAGTATTTTCCTTCCTATAGGAACTCCCATTCTTCCAATGACATATATGTGAAAGTGTTTCCCCAACAATATGTTGTCATGGTCATACCTGTTGGAGGGAAGCAACATCTTTTGAAAGGTGGTATGAGGCTAAGCCTTAGTCTTATCATTTCCTCCATTCCCATCACTTACTGCCACATTATTGAAACATAATCCTCTCTTATTAGTTTGGGAGGAAAATGCGTCAATGATAGGTAGTACAGATTTGGGTTTGGAGAATTAAGCTACTAAGCTCTTCTCTTTGAGAAGCTTCTCCTCAAGGTCCTTGATGACCTTGTTCTTTTGACAGATGGTGCTCAATTAGTCTATTGTAATCCACTTCAGTTGGCTTATTTCACTGCTCATCTAAGCCACCAGAGTAGATGACTCAGTGCAGTCATGTTTTGCATGCTGAAGGGAGGCAATTTCCCGAGCTCGCCTCTTGGCTTGCTTCTTGCTCTTATTTAGAGCTTCCAATAGAGCACCATACTTATCAATCAATTGATTGATAGTCACATCAGAATCTGAGCCACTCTCATCATTAGATGAGCATGCTTCAGATTTTGGCACAAATTCATAATCAGAAGAGGGGGTGAGAGGAATTGATACCTTGTCAGGATTATCCTGACTTTATTCATCATCAGACATGGCCATAAAGCCATAACATTTGTCTTCATTTTTATCTTCATCATTGTCACTTTCTGAGTGTGATAGAGGGGCCCTAACCCCCACCTTAGCAGCAGGATAGTCCTCATACTCTTCATATGCAAACATCCTAATCTTCTTCTTCTGAATCTGAGGATGATGACTCAGATTCACTCCAGTTTTTCTCCTTCTTAGCTGAAAGTGCACAATGTGCCTCTGAGTATACTCTATAGGGGGGGGGGGAGGGTGAATAGAGATTTAAAAATATTTTTATTCTATTTGTGCAAACACAATAAAACACTAAGTATAATGCTCCAACAATTACACACACAGAATAAAACTAGTGTTGTTAAGTAAACCAGGAAAACAGTAAATGAAATGGGACAACACAGAAACTTCATAACCAGAAGACACAAAGATTTTATAGAGGTTCCCCAAAATGTGGGTACTCCTCTCTTCTACCACCTGGTAGGAATGCACCACCTACGCCTGAGTCTTTTGATAAGGAGACTCTTAGAACCACTGATCTTTTGATAAGGAGATCATGAACCAACCAGATCTTTTAATAAGGAGATCTTGAACCAACCAGATCTTTTGATAAGGAGATCTTGAACCACTGAATCCTTTGAAAGAGGGATTCTTAAAACTCATTTACAGTTGAGAATAAGAAGGAGAAAGAAGAAGGGGGAGGAATAAGAATTCTGTTCTCAAAATTCTTATGAATCCTGTCTCAAGATCAGCTTCTATATTCTTTCACTGGATCTGGTGATGATGAACTCCTGCTTATGATTGTGATGATTTGCAGGAGCTATGATTGTCAGATCCTTTCTCTTCCTTCTGATTGAAATCTGGCTGCTATGTGATATTGATGAAGAGCAACCTTCAGTTGTTCTATTCTAAGAGAGGGAGAGCAGTTCTTATTTTCACTGTATTTTTCTCTATTAGGGTCCCAGGAGGAAGAAGAAGAAGTGGAAGCCCTAATCGAAAAACTCAAGCAGATAGTGATGAATGCTCTGTCTTTCTCTTTGAGCTCATCCCTTTTATTATCCCTCTTTAATTTGAATTGATTTCCTTTTCTTGTAGGTCCTGAAAAGGTATTTTGCCCTGGACAATTTCTATTCCTTTCCTTCTTTAATTCATGACCCATCCATCAACTGTAAGCTTGTTTCCAAGAATGCTTTTCTGTACTCTTTTAATTCTTCTTTCTATTTGAGGCAATAAATGAGCTATTGGAGAACGATCTTCAGTATTGTGGGCCATGAGAGAGGGTCCAAAATGATAGCTGAAAAGGTTTCCTTTTGAGAATGTATTCGACGTAGCGTCGAGTTCTCTTTCTCTCTTATCGACGCACCTTCGAGTTCTTGTAAAAGCAGCTGTGAATTCATTCTTGCTCTAATTAAACTCTGCTATTTGACGTTGCATCGATACCTTATCGACGTAACCATCCAGTTGAAGGCTTGGCTCTGAACTTCATTATCTACGTCAAAATGAAGTCAACATTGCGTCGACTTTAGATGGCTTCGACACATTCCTCCTTCTGCGCTGCGTTGAAGTAGAAGCTCCGTCGTCTTCTCAAGATACTTCGACAGGTCCTTGGCCTCTACGTCGATATCCTTTCGACGTAACGTTGACTTGAATTACTTCGACAGAAGGGTTGGACCACTTGGACTTCTAGTCAGAGTAGTGTCGACATTAACTCGATGTTGCGTCAATTTCTATTCAACGCAACTGTTAACTCTACCCAAATTGTGATTCTCTTGATGTGGTCTTGACACCCTAGGTTGAGTGTGATATCCTAAGATATCTAATGACCAGATTACTCTCACTATACAATGGGTAATTCAACCTAAGGGATAAAATCACTTTTTTAGATAATTTGTTAAGTTAAATCAAAGGAGTTTTTCCCAACAATCTCCCCCTATTTATCTTAACAAATTTTACAGATTGAATAAAGTGATTTTACACATTCCTTTTACATAAACAAAAATACATTCAAGACAACATAGACACAGAGATACCAAAACAAATAGCTGAATAGGCTGGCAAACATGAAACATCTGATTAATTATCAATAAGTGTTTATCAGAGTTTACCCAGGGAAAAAGTCTACTCCTTCCTTTAAGAAAAGTAGATAGGTCCTCATAGACCATCCCGAATTTCCTTTCCACATATCTGAAGTTTGCAGGAGTGGCTTTCTCTGGATTCTTCTGTATTCTTTCATGAACTTTGAACAGTTTCTCCAAATCCACTTCAGTATTAGGATGAACATCCTTGAGTGTGAAGCCAAGACCAAAAACTTTTGCTGTCATCAAATTTATGATTTCTAGATTTAAATCACCTGAATCAGGTTCTTTTTGAGGATTTGATTCAGCAGCAGTTGCTTGTGCTTTCCCAGAGGTTGAAGCTTTTGTGAACATAATCTTCTTTTTCTTTTTCTTCTTCTCTTCAGGTGTCTTTTCTCCTTTCTTTCTTTTCTGAGGAAGCTGTACTGCATCCTCTGGATTGCACCCAATACCTCCTATGTGGAGTTTCTCTACTCCTTCTAACATTTTGGCTTGGGGATTCTTTGTAGTATACTTTGTATGATCAAATAGAGTAGATTTAATTGGAATTGCTTTGGCCAACTCTTCATTTTCAACAACCTCTTTTCCTCTTTTCAGGATATCAATGAACCTATTTTTCTTCTCTTCAAGCTCCTTTTGGGCTACCTCATATTTATATCTTTCTCTATCGCTAATCTCCTCTAAATCTTTGTCAAGCTCTGGATTAGTGTAAGTTTCCATTGTGTTCTCTGGAAATTCAATCCTTTCATACTTTTTGTAATAGGATTTATCATTCATGTACTCCTTCCTTTATTCTTTTGAGTACATCTCCCAAATAGGCAATCTTCCTCTTCCTCTACCTCTATATGGAGGTCTCCCTCTGAAGATAGGTGTTGGAAGAATTGGTTTTAGAATTGGAGCAGGTGGAGATGGAAGCTGAGTTGGAGGTTGAAACTGAGCTGAGGGTGACAACTGATCTGGAGCCTGATCATCCACCTTGACTGGAGAAGGTGCCGTTGAGGAATCTTCAGAAGACACCCTGAATGCAAGTGCATCAGGGATGGGTCTTTCAGTGTCTACCTGGAACTCCTCCAGAGTCTTTAAGTAAATTTGATCATCTGAGATTAAAGGGATCTCCCCCTGAATTGAGGACTCCCCCTGTGCTGGTGGCAGGATCCTTAAAAGGATTGACTCCCCCTGAGTTGCAGAATCTTAAAGTTGTACTTTGGAAGAAACAGCTGGCTCCCCTTTAGAAATAAAGGAAAGAGGAATTACTATTGTATACACTGAGTCTTCAGGAAGCTGTCTGCTGATACATTTCTCCCCCTGCTTTATATCATTGAAAAAAGATATAAAGACATCTGCAGGCACAACAACTAGTCTCAATTCTGCATCAATGGCTTTGATTTCTGATGAAAGATCTTGCAACCTTCTGTGTTGGCCACGCAGTTTGCGATAACATTCATTGGAGAAATCAATATACAGTGAGCGAAACTTTGATAACACTGTTTCGAGAGCAAGATTGACTGCTTCAATAACATCTTATTGAATTGACGGAGATGCCATTGAGATCTTGAGGGTACCTGTACTGAAATAAGAGAGAGAGACGAATAGAGGAAAATGGAAGAGAGCAATAGGAAGAGAATTCGAAAAGCACAATAGAATCAAGCACATAAGTTGATTTAAGTTGATGAATCGTCGCAACTTAGGGTTTTAGTCAAAGCAACGTTGAAAAGAACAGAATTCAGCGCGCCAAAACATGTATATGAGCGCGATCTGGTAAATAGACAGAGCATCGAGTTGAAGTCGACGTTGCTTCAAAATATAATAATCTATGATGATGTCGACGTAAGCGTCGATAAGAATTCGACGTTACGTCGAGTGCTATTCGAATGATCCATCCCAGAGAGCTCTCAGAGCTGACTTCGAGTAGAACTCGATGGTACGTCGATTTGAAATCAACGCAACTCTGATATAACATTTATGTTTTTCTTCAACATCCTTGCTATTTTTCCCAGCAATAATTTTCTATAGAAAATAGTCTTTATACATAATAAGGGGGACCTACAAAGCTCCATCAAGAATACCCAGTGCATTGATGAAGAACTTGTGCTTACTTTCATCAAGAGGCTTAGTGAAGATGTCAGCCCTTTGAGTGTCAGTAGATATGTATTGAAGGTTGATCTTACCCTTCTCTTCATTGTCTCTAAGAAAGTGGTGCCTTATCTCTATGTGCTTAGTTCTGCTATGCAGAACATGATTGGAAGCAATTGAAATAACACTAGAACTGTCACAATAAATTGTGGAATTGTCAAGGGAAAAGTTGTAATCCAACAACTGATTTTGCATCCACAAGATTTGTGAACAGCAGCTTCCTACAACTATATACTCAGCTTCAGCTATAGAAGTGGAGACTGTGGTTTACTTCTTGCTAAAACATGAGATCAGTCTAGCACCCAAAAACTAACATGTTCCTGAAGTGCTTTTTCTATCTAGCCTGCATCCAGCATAAGCTGCAACTGAATAACCAACTAATTCAAATCCAGATTCAACTGGATACCATTAGCCAAGCTCAGGAGTACCCTTCTGATATCTGAGAAATCTTTTGACAGAACTCATGTGGGATTCCTTGGGGTCAACCTAAAATCTTACACAGATACAGTTAGCAAATATTATATCAGGTCTGCTAGCTGTTAGGTAAAGAAGAGAGCCAATTGCTGCTCTGTAAGTCTTTTGATCAAAGGACTTTCCTTTTTCATCTCTATCCAAAACAACATTGGTAGCCATGGGTGTTTTCATAACAGAGGCATTTTCCATCCCAAATCTCTTGATGAGTTCTCTGGTATATTTGGATTGGGATATAAAAATGCCATATGGATTTTGTCTGACTTGGAGACCAAGGAAATAGGATAATTCCCCCACGCTACTCATTTTAAATCTTGACTGCATTAGGTAAGCAAACCTTTTGCATAAAGATTGATCTGTGGATCCAAATATAATATCATCTACATATATTTGTACAAGTAGTAGCTGATTCTTATGTGCTCTTATGAAGAGGGTTTTATCCACCTTTCCTCTTTCAAAGTTGTGTTCCAGGAGAAAAGTGGATAAGGTCTCATACCAAGCTCTTGGAGCTTGCTTGAGACCATATAGTGCTTTATCTAGTCTATATGCAAAAGAGGGAAAAGTTGGATTGACAAAACCTGGCGGCTGCTCCACATACACCTCTTCTTGAAGTTTTCCATTGAGAAATGCACTCTTGACATCCATCTGGTATATTTTGATCTTCATGTGGGCAGCATATGCCAGGAACATTTTGATTGCCTCCAGCCTTGCTACTGGAGTAAATATCTGGTTAAAGTCAATTCCTTCATCTTGCCTGTACCCTTGGGCCACAAGTCTAGTCTTATTCCTGATTATGACTCATGTTGAGTCCATTTTATTTTTGATCACCCACTTGGTGCCAATAACTGGGTAATTCTTTGGTCTTTCAACCAATGTCCAGACCCTGTTCCTTTCAAACCGTGTCAGTTCCTCTTGCATAGCAGGTATCCAGTGAGGGTCACTGTCTGCTTCTTCAAACTTCTTGGATTCATATTGTGACAGGAAACATTGCAGCATTGTCTTACTTGTGTGTTGTTTCCTTGTCTTGACTCATGCTGCAAGTCCCCTATTACTTGAGTTGGAGGATGATCTTTTTGATTCATTGTCACAACCCGCATTTTCCCGAATATTTTATGATATCAGAGTAAGGGGAAAATACGTGTCATGACGCCACATCGTGCAAGGGACAACTACAGATGCTCATGCAAGCACTCTTTACGAATACTTATGCGCAAAATAAGTATTTTTTTTGAAAGATAACTTTTATCATTTTCAGGCTGAGACCATGTCCCTCGGTCCAGAGACTTACTTAGGCCCCAAATAGAAGATATACATATGCAACGAAAGAAAAAAAAAATTAGGTTCATTTATACTATTAAAGCATGGAGACCAAGCTGGTCACCAAGGCTAGCACACATCTAGATTTACTGTATAGGTATAAGAAAGTACTTAATACGATTTTTGTTAAAACAGGTGCTACATAATATTAAAAGACATGCTATTCGATTAAATCGCTATAAATGCCTCACATACCTAAGATAATACACATTTCCCAGAGAGTAAGGGCACACTTACCCCAAAGAGAAGGAAAAGAAAGGACAAGCAGCAATATAAGCAAGTAAACTGAGCATAAAAAGCCATACGGGCGCCAACAACTGACACGAACCCGCATGAACGAAGGAAAACATCCAAAAGAGGGAAACAACTAAAGAACTACCCCTTACCTAGAAGAGAGGAAGGGCCTCGACAGGAAAACTGAACGACACCGCTCTAACACCTGCGACAGCTACAGACCTGAACCTGAGACATTCATAAGAAAAGAATGCCTCAGCCCAAAGGGTGCAAGAAAACCAAGGTTAGCAGCAATCAGAAATAAAAGATTGCAGAAAGGAGAATTAAGAAGATAAGCATCTATAATCTTATAACAACTCGAGCCAGCTCAAACAAGTGCAATCGGTAAGAGGAAAAGCCTGCACCAGAAGGTAATAGCCAAAGCAATCAAAGCCAACCTCCTGTCCGCCAATGCGGCTCAGAGGTGGTGGTTATACATATAATATCATAATACACATATATAAGCATATATGTTTATAAGCGCTTGAGACTGATCAGCTCGAGGGAAGAGCGTCCCCCAAAAGAAGGCACTGTGACATTGGTATCTTCCACAAACGCCCGCAGCCCAAAACCAAACAGGAGTGTTGCGGCCGTGACTCCAATCCACTCAAACCAACAGCCCAAAAGAGGCACTATGGCGGTGACTCTTAGCTCAAACGCTCAACAGACTTACACGTAGAACCAAAAGCAGGGGTGCATAAACATATATATAAGTATATGTATATATATATAAGTATATAAATAAATCACATTGCAGTTCACCAGAGAACACTCAGAACATTAGACAACGAAGATCATAGAGATCTAAAACCACTCACCAAAACTATCTCGGAGATTTAGACAACATAGCATACTTAGCTCATAAATCCAACAGAACAAATAGAGTAGTGTCAGACAGGGAAAAATAGGATGACAAATGGCTGTAACCACAACTCAAGACGAGAGAATCAGTAAGCACCTGGTTCGGCAATTAATCAATATATCAACATTCAACTTACAACAGGGTTAAAGATTTCAGAGAGCCGACACCATGCAAGGCTTGGTGTCAGAACAAGACGAAGATAAACTTAACACGAAAGCCAAACACTAGAGCAATACTCCACAGTTCAACCAAAACCACTGTGGTGAGGGCCCATACATCCACCCACACCCTAGTCTAAAACCAGTTTTCAACATGAACTTATCAGCAACATGTGTGGTTTGACGCTCAAGGAGAGTCTTATATTTGATATAGGGGAATGAACTTTAACATTTACACTATAAGTAGAAAACTATTTAACAACCTTCAATAACTTATATATATATATAAGTGCCATATAATAGCATTCGATACTTTTTTACTATGAGTACAAAGCTGCCGGTCCCTGGAACAAATAGGGACCCAAGACTAAAATCTCCTCCACAAATCCTTCAAGATAAACAATTGCTAGCCTCACTAAGTCCTCGAGAACTAGCAAGAGAAATTCCCAGGAAATTTAGCATCTAATTCCCCAAACCGCCAGGAATTAGAAAATGAAATTTCCGGGGAATTTAAGATCCAATTTCCCCCGACCCATCAAGAATTATTAAGCAAAATTTCCAGGAAGTTTAGCCCGCCAAAACATCAAAACTTAGCCTACAAAAAGGGAAAGTGCAGGATTAGAAATTTGCCATGCAAGACCACTTATACTTAACTAAATAAACGGGTCCAGAATTTAGCCAATAACATATAGTCCAAGGAAAACTCGAACATAAAATAAATAGCTGAATGCATCATGTTAAAATTTTTGATTTGAATCATTTAGGAGTAAGCAGGAGTTGCATCAACTGAATTAAAGCCAAACAACCACAATGCCACACAGCAACACAAGAAACTTTATTGAAACACAAACTTCATTTACAGTGCGAGGTATACATGGCGAGACATGATTCATCAGAATCACGGAGACGAGAAGAACAAAACACACCAAAACAAATCTGGCGGCTAGACAAGCTGAGACCGCACAGACCTCTCGACTCCATAAGTCGCCCGGCTTGACCTGAGACCGCGCGAATAGAAACCGGACAAACTGCCAGCACTGCAAGACCGCACCTCAGACCACACGAACTGGAGCTTTATTGGAATGAAGAACTGAAGCTGTCGCCAGACCGCAACTCAGATCGCCTAACCGCTGAAGGTCGCCTGATCGCTGAGCTCGCTGCGAACAGTACAAGAACGAACATAAACCAGTTCGCAAACTGACCGCTGCCGAACTGTTTATTCAAGCTACTGGGAATCACCAAGGAAGGAGACCGCAACCTGCTGACCGCAAACCTGTGAACACAACAAATAGTCAAATCGCTTCCGAGACCGCCCGACCTCAAAGTGAGACCGCACGAATTAACCCAGGCTCAGTTCTTACAGTTCTTGTTGTTAATGACGGGCCAAGCACCCCTATTTATAGGCGGGTAGACGGATGTCGTCACCGCACAAACCGGGATACAGTCACCACCCGTCAGATCGCCAGCGGTCTCACAAAGGCAGACCGCGCGATCACACAACTTGGACGACCATCCGACCAAGACCACAGATCAGCAAGCAGATCACGCACAAGTCGCGTGAACACGAGACCACGCACAAGCCGCGTTGGCACAAGATCGCCCCTCCCTTAGATCACCAGGAGCAAACAAGAACCATCTGGCCGACTTAGAATAAGTCGCCAGATCGCCAAGCACAAACCGCCCGGACAGGCAGTCACATAAGAACAGACCGCCCGTTCTTCCAACAAAGAAGACAGGCCAACCAACAGACCAACTCCGGAACAGACCGCAGCTACTAAGAACAGATCGGCAGAACCAGCAGTCCGCCAGAACAGACCGGCAGAGCCAGACCGGTAGAAAACAAACACAGACCGCGCGGTCTCGGCGGTCAAAAAAAAATAGACCGCCAGGTCACCTCCACTTCACTTCAAAATTTCAACACTCCCCCTTGAAGTGGGAAGTGGAGATAAGCCCGAGTAAACTCTACAACCGTGTAAACGGTCCCTTCGCCAGCGGCTTTGTGAAGATGTCTGCGACATTGTCCGCACTCTGAACATGCTCGACCATAAGAGATCCTCCCAACACCTTTTCACGAATGAAATGGTGCTCAATCTCAATATGTTTGGTCCTCGCGTGACAGACTGGATTATTAACCAGCTTCAGAGCACTCTCATTGTCCCCGCATAGCATTGTGGGACCTTGAACCTCCTCATGAACGTCCTCCACCAACCTCCTGAGCCAAAAGGCTTCCTGAGCTGCCAAGGCCGAATCCTTGTATTCTGCTTCTGTGGTAGATACGGACACCGGGTCCTGCTTTTTGCTGCACCAAGAGATAGCTTTGGGGCCCGTCATAAAGACATAACCAGACGTTGATCTCCAATCATCCACGTCTCCCCCGTAGTCAGCATCCATGTATCCATGCAACTCCAAGCTTTTCCCTCTCCTAAATAGAAGACCCAAATCAGAGGTCGACTTCACATATTTCAGAATACCCTTTGCCTCTAGAAGATGAGGCTTCCGTGGCTCTGCCATGTACCGACTCACTTTGCCAACTGCATAAGCAATATCAGGCCTCGTGATGGTCAAGTAAATCAAGCTCCCAACCAGAGATCGGAACACCAATGGATCAGATAGAACTCTTCCCTCATCCTTCCAAAGTTTATGATGCTGTTCCAGAGGTATAGAGCTTCTCTTCCCTTCTTCCATGCCGAATCGTTGAACGATCCGCTCCGCATATCCTTCCTGAGAAACGAGCACTCCGCTTTCCCGCCTCTAGACCTCGAGTCCAAAGAAATGGTGAAGCTCCCCCAGATCCTTCATCTCGAACCTGATAGCAAGCTCAGCTCTCAGCCTTGCTACCGCCTCCTTCGAGTTCCTGCTGACAATCATGTCATCCACATACAGCAGCACAATAACCCGAAGCGCCCCCTCCTTCTTGATGAACAAGCTGGAATCAGAGTCTGAAGCAAAGAATCCGCAGAATAGAAGATACTCCACGATCTTTCCATACCACGCCCGAGGCGCTTGCTTCAACCCGTATAAGGCCTTCTTTAGTTTGCAGACGTAGTCCGGGCAATCCTCCGAGATGAAACCTGGCGGATGGATCATGAAGATATCCTTGTCAATCTCTTCGTATAAGAAAGCATTCTTAACATCGAGCTGCCAAATCTCCCATCCACAAGATGCCGCCAAAGCAATAACAAATCGGACCGAAGTCATCTTTGCCATTGGACTAAACGTCTTATCATAATCTTCACCATACTGCTGTGAGAACCCGCAAGCTACAAGGCGAGCCTTGTATTGCTCGATCGTACCGTCAGCTTTCTTCTTTAGTTTATAAACCCATTTACATGTCACAAGGGTAATGCCCTTGGGCCTGGGCACTAGAGACCAAGTCTCATTTTTCTTGAGAGCATCCATCTCCTCTTGCATAGCAATATCCCACTGCTTCACACCTTTGGCTTTCTCAACGACGGCTCCCTTTCTCTTCGACCTCCTAAGAGGTTGCACTTGACTAACCACCTCTTCAGCTGCTTCTTCTGTGCAAGATCCTCTTCCAGACAAACTTGGAGCATCGCTCCCCCTGCTTCCAGAACCTGAAGCCTCCATCTCAGAGCTTGACATAGCTGGAGCACCTGGTGAAACATGCAACTCGACTTGAAGACTTCCCGCAGCTTTCCCTGCTTCATCAACCCTGCTCTCCGGTAGTTCAACTCCTGAACTCCACTTGTAGGAAGTCACTTCATCGAACACCATATCCCGAGATACCACTGATCTCCCTGTCTCAGGATCCATGCATCTCCATCCTTTCTTCCGCTCATCATACCCAACAAAGACTAGCTTCCTTGCTTTCACATCTAGCTTTGTTCGAAGAGCATCAAGAATATGCACATAGCAGGTTGACCCGAACACCCGAAGGTGTACAACACTCAGCTTCTCCTTGAACATCTGTTCGTGAGGGGTCTTCATGTTGATAGGACTTAGAGGCATTCTGTTGATGACGTAAGCTACACAAGACATTCCCTCCGCCCAAAAGGACTTTGGAATACTCTTGGCATGAAGCCAGCATTTTCAGGTTTCCGTCAGATGACGGATCTTCCTCTCCGCAACGCCTTTCTGCTGTGGAGTATGGGCACAAGTGAGCTCTCTCCGAACGCCATGTTTCCTGCAAAAACTTGAGAACTCATGATGCGCAAAAACTATGCTCGCAAATGACAATGACAAGTGTACCGTGTCGAAAGTAGTATAGGTTTATAAAAACCAAGGTCATATTAGACTCGGGGTGGTTGAGTAATTCTACTTTGAAAATCGCTATTATTTTATCAATAGAAAATTGAGTTGGTTTGTTTGCAAATAGTAGAAACTAAAAGAAATGCTAACGGAATTTAATCGATGGTTTAAAACTAGTACCCGATCCTTGGGTCACCTCGGATTTATAAAATTACGAAATGAAAGTAGCAATGCAATTCTCTTGTTGAAGAGGCTTTGACCGTGAAGGTTCCCGCAACATGAACACTCCTCTTTCGAGGATTAAGTTCAACTAAGTTTAGGTGTATCGACTCAACTTTCGTTCTCAAATCGCATCGCCTAAGACTTGCTTTAGGAAGTGAACCTCGCTATTGGATTTTACTCCAATCCAGAAGAGTTACGTCGTCCTCTCTCGAGCGTTGCGTTCTACTCCTTTTACCAATGAGTGATCGATTCGACTTACGAGCCTCTCGGCTTACTAAAGAACGAAAACAATATGAAGACTATATATTGATGATATAGTCTCATAATAATTTGTTAGATCAATGGTAAATCGTAAGCGTTCAACAATTAGAGAAAAGCAAATCTAAAAAATCATAGTAAAATTATCTCATCCTCGGATCATCGCGATCGGGCACTATAGAAATTAGTTACTCATGTAGATGGAGAACATCATTATTATAAAATGCGACATCATGAATAAAAATGAACGTGATAAGAAACAAAATTAAAATATGAATAATAATTTAAGTAAATTAGAAACAAAATTTTATTGCTAGTGGACAAAAGGATTACAAGAAATAAAAGTGCGAGGTTACAAGAAATTTTTAAATTGAAAGAAGAGAAGTACACGATTAAATTAAAGTGTCAAAACATAAACAAACTTAACACCAGAAATATATAATAATACACTAAAATCTCTAATAAAATAATTCAATCTTAAAACAACCTTTTTTTCTCTTTTCCCATAAAATATATCTGCTCGTCTCTTCTCTCAAAAAAAGATCTCCCTCCTCCTTCCCGAGGCAAGCATCTTATAGGCTCTGATCTTTAAAATGGCTTGGGCGGGAGGTGCACGGTTGAAAGAAAATAATTTGGGCGGCATCATTGGAGGAGCTCGGGCTGGAGGCGACATCTTTGGAGGCGATGTTTGAGGTGGTATCAATGGGAAATGGCAGACGCCATTAACGGCAGCGTGGAGGAGTCAGATCATTGACATGGACGAAGGGAGCTTGGGCAGAGGAGGCGCGCATGGAGGAGCTCAGATCGCTGACATGGAGAGGAAGCTTGACGGAGAGGAGCTGGAGGTGGCCTACATATATGTGGGTTGGCAGCTGGCGGCGGGATTTCTGGAAATAAAATGGCAGAAAAGATGTGGCAGCATGGAGGAGGTGCTGGATTGCTGGAGGTGGAGTTGTAGATCGCTGACGTGGAGGAGTGGAGGTCGCCGACGCTGTTTCTACGTGGAGGAGGCTGAAGTGGAGGAGCAGCTGGGGGAGGTGGCCGGAGCTCCATGCAAAGGTGGCGGTGGCATTTCTTTCATTCACATATATATATATATATCTATATATGTATCTATAAATGTATCTATATATATATAGATATATATGTATATATAAAGATATATAAATAAACATATATGTATATATATAAATTTGAACAAAAAACTTGCATAGATTTCACATGAGGGGCTCGAACGGGTGCGGCGACAACATGAAATTACTTGGACGAGAGTTGTTGTATTCAAAGGTGGCGGCGATGACGTTGCGCTTTTGGGGTTTTGGAGGAAGCGGAAGTGGTCAAGCACAACATGCATGCGAAGGTGGTTGAGCCAAACTACACACGGACGAATCTGACTTGAATTAAAATTATGGACGCGACGGCGGGATATTGCACATAACTTCACCTCAGGCCTGCCGTATTTCTACAAAATAGAAAATATATGAGTTAGAACATAAAATATTATTTTTACGAAAATTTATAAAAACAACGAACAAAATGCGATAATTTATTTAAATATCTAATAAGATATTAGCCTAAAACGATGACTAAAATATCAGTCATCAAACACCTCCATACTTGAGCTTTTGCTATTCCAGAGCAAAAGAGTGAGGAAAGAATTACAAGATATCGATATTATTTCTAAATAACTAAAATTTCGTTAAACCAAGAGTAAGTTAAAAGTAAATTCTAGGAATTCAAGAATTAAGTCATAAGTTATGGTGATAATTTAAAAAGAGAAATCTGCTTAGCTATATACTTCTCAAGATGACTATTTAGCAAACGAAATCATAGAAATTTTCAAACAAAATTAGATTGAAATTATAAACACTCTAACATAAAAGAAACTTAAGGCAAAGAGACCTACCAAAATATTGCTCTCTTAATAATTTAGTTTCGGACTAGAAACAATGAAATTGGCTAGGGATGGATTTAAACGAAATGGCAAAATGAAGAGATACTAAAATAAAGGTGATGAATTTTATCCTCTCACCTTATTTGAATACGAAATTGTATATGTTTAGGAAAATAATGAATTTTATCCTCTTATTTTCCAAGCCATATAATCTTTTAAAATTTCTCTTCACTTAAAAACCCAAAATGTATATGTTTAAAAGTAATGAATTTTATCCTCTTACTTTATGACATATAATCTTTTAAATGATTTTGGGTGCATATGTTTAGGAAATAATGAATTTTATCCTCTTATTTCCATGACATATGATCTTTTTCTACATTTTTTTAATTTGCCAACAAAGGGTGAGGGGAAAGAAATACTTCTAGTTTATAAATTAAACTATTTGAGAGCAAATTTTTGGTGGAATGAAATTTCCTAAGATCTTAAAGTTAAAAGAGAATATAATAAAAATCTAGAAATGTTTAGCCAATTTACCACAAAGTGAAACTATTTAAAATTAAAAGGAGAAGTAGTGCTAAATAGATTCTCTAATCAAATTAAAAACATAAAATGTATCTTAAAACTAAATTACTTCAAATTTAAGTTTAACAAATTCTGATAAAATAAAATATTAGCTAAATTAAAAATGTAAGAATACTTATAATCAAACCTCAAACTAAATTTCTAGAAAAATAAAAACAACAAGGCTAGACGTATTTGTTATTATTATTTTTATAAATATTATTTCTTTGACTTCCCGAGGGCTACCCGGTGAAGGGTTCGCAAGGTACTAGGAGCTGTGATGGGAGTTCAAGCCCAAAGCGCCCTTTCCAAGAAATTAGATTTTTATTAAATTATAATTTTTTTTTCCAAATAAAAATACAGTGAATGCAAAGCTACACCTCCATACTTAAAATTAAATATTGTCCCCAATGTTTAAAACTAAATATGAAGAACACTTGAAAGAAAATAAACTTTAAAAGAAAAATACATTAAATTAAAGATAAGCAAGGGGTGCCTCCCAAGAGGGCTTTCTTTTTCCCATCTTTAAGCTAGACGGCTAGTGTTAGGAAAATGGAAATTGAAAAGAAAAGTGGACAGGCAACTCCCCTAATTCACGCGTAGGTGAATGTGCCGAAGTCGGTTGCTCGGCTACTCCTCTGCTTAAAATGCGATTCTTCGTTTGTCCTTGAAATTGAAAATGTAAATCTGAATCACCTATACACACCTGAGGTGATTCAAATTTTTGAAGATGAGAGGCATATGGGTCATCAAAAATTTGTGGTGGCAACGACTCATCTTCAACCTGAAAGTTATTATTATAAAAAGAATCACAAATAAGCGCGTCAGAAAATTTTTTGCAAGGAGGAGGTTCTTGAAAAAAAATGATCAAGCTCCGGTTGTTCAATTTCTAAAACAAAATTGTTATTAGAAAATTCAATTGGAGTACTAAGATAAATAATTTCATGAAGTTTATTTTCAAAATAAATAGGTAGAGATTGCGAGAATTCAAGAAAAATAGGAGTTGAATCGGGCATAGTAGGAGAACAAACGTGCTCACCTTCTAGTTCGTTAGTTGTGCCCATATTATAAAAAAAATCTTGATAAGATAAAATTTCACGATCTTCGAGGAGAGGAGCAATGGGAGTACATGAAGAATCATGCACCTCCATTGATGAATTAGGCGGTGAAGATTGATCAATAAAAGAGTAATTTTGATTGTCCTCATCAAAATTTTGGGAGCGAAATTGAAGGAATATGGCGTGAACTCCTCAAAATTAGATGCGAAGCATTGCGATTTCAATGTAAACGAATTAAAATCAGGATCAAATGAGTTTTCCTCGTTGCTCCAAAAACTATCCGGGTGGCCTTGCCACCATGAATAATCTATATCGGAGTAGGAAGAAATTGCATTATTGTCATATTCTATTGAAGAATTATTTCTGAGATCTTGATGTAATAAATTTTTTTGATCTTCAGTGCGAGATACGATGGGAGTACATGAAGAATCATGCACCTCCATTGTTGAATTAGGCGTCGAAGATTGAACATTAAAACTAGGATTTTGAATGCTCTCATCAAAATTTTGGGAGTCGAAATAGAATGTATAGGGTATGACCTCCTCAAAATTAGATGTGGAGCATTGTGGTTCTAAAATGGATGAATAAAAATTAGGATCAAATGAATTTTCTTCATTGCGCCGTAAATTATCCGGGTGATCTTGCCACCATGAATAATTTGTATCGGAGTACGAAGAAATTTCATTAAAATCATATCCCATCGAAGAATAATTTTGATTATAAAAATATTGAGAATAAAAATAATAACATTCGTCACTAAGATGACCATTATAACCACAAAAATTACATAAGGAATTTTTCCTTCTTGTCGCTTCCAAAATATTAAGATTGTAACTAAGCTTGGCAAGAACATCGACCAACGACATGTTTAATGAAATTGAACAACCTATATTTGAATGAGTGGAGTTTGAGAAAAGAAATAGAGATGAGAAAAAAAAAATAAAATAGAAGTGGGGATGGTGAGAAAGAAAAGATAGGAAGATAATTTTTTTAGGCGATTTAGATTAGTCCTGGACTTCCCAAGGTCAACCCAGTGAAGGGCTCGCAAGGTACTAGAGGCTGTGATGGGAATTCAAGCCCAAAGCGTCCTTTCTAGGAATTTAGATTACGCCTTTTAGATTTAAAAAAAAAAAATTAAAAGAAAGGGGGTGAGAACAAAGAGAACGATAAAATTAATAACTATTTCTTTTTCAAATTATCGACCAAGGTCCCCGGCAACGGCGCCAAAAACTTGATGCGCAAAAACTATGCTCGCAAACGACAACGGCAAGTGTACCGCGTCGAAAGTAGTATAGGTTTATAAAAACCAAGGTCGTATTAGACTCGGGGTGGTTGAGTAATTCTACTTTGAAAATCGCTAGTATTTTATCAATAGAAAATTGAGTTGGTTTGTTTGCAAATAGTAGAAACTAAAAGAAATGCTAACGGAATTTAATCGATGGTTTAAAACTAGTACCCGATCCTTGGGTCACCTCGGATTTATAAAATTACGAAATGAAAGTAGCAATGCAATTCTCTTGTTGAAGAGGCTTTGACCGTGAAGGTTCCCGCAACATGAACACTCCTCTTTCGAGGATTAAGTTCAACTAAGTTTAGGTGTATCGACCGAACTTTCGTTCTCAAATCGCATCGCCTAAGACTTGCTTTAGGAAGTGAACCTCGCTATTGAATTTTACTCCAATCCGGAAGAGTTACGTCGTCCTCTCTCGAGGGTTGCGTTCTACTCCTTTTACCAATGAGTGATTGATTCGACTTACGAGCCTCTCGGCTTACTAAAGAACGAAAACAATATGAAGACTATATATTGATGATATAGTCTCATAATAATTTGTTAGATCAATGGTAAATCGTAAGCGTTCAACAATTAGAGAAAAGCAAATCTAAAAAATCATAGTAAAATTATCTCATCCTCGGATCATCGCGATCGGGCATTATAGAAATTAGTTATTCATGTAGATGGAGAAAGTGATTATTATAAAAATGCGACATCATGAATAAAATGAACTTGATAAGAAACAAAATTAAAATATGAATAATAATTTAAGTAAATTAGAAACAAAATTTTATTGCTACTGGACAAAAGGATTACAAGAAATAAAAGTGCGAGGTTACACGAAATTTTTAAATTGAAAGAAGAGAAGTACACGATTAAATTAAAGTGTCAAAAGATAAACAAACTTAACACCAGAAATATATAATAATACACTAAAATCTCTAATAAAATAATTCAATCTTAAAACAACCTTTTTTTTCTCTTTTCCCATAAAATATATCTGCTCGTCTCTTCTCTCAAAAAAAAGATCTCCCTCCTCCTTCCCGAGGCAAGCATCTTATAGGATCTGATCTTTAAAATGGCTTGGGCGGGAGGTGCACGGTTGATGGAAAATAATTGGGGCGGCATCATTGGAGGAGCTCGGGCTGGAGGCGACATCTTTGGAGGCGATGTTTGAGGCAGTATCAATGGGAAATGGCACACGCCATTAACGACAACGTGGAGGAGTCAGATCATTGACGTGGACGAAGGGAGCTTGGGCAGAGGAGGCGCGCATTGAGGAGATCGGATCGCTGACATGGAGAGGAAGCTTGACGGAGAGGAGTTGGAGGTGGCCTGCATACATGTGGGTTGGCAGCTGGCGGCGGGATTTCTGGAAATAAAACGGCAGAAAAGATGTGGCAACATGGAGGAGGTGCTGGATTGCTGGAGGTGGAGTTGTAGATCGCTGACGTGGAGGAGTGGAGGTCGCCGGCGCTGTTTCTACGTGGAGGAGGCTGAAGTGGAGGAGCAGCTGGGGGAGGTGGCCGGAGCTCCATGCAAAGGTGGCGGTGGCATTTCTTTCATTCGCATATATATATGTATCTATAAATGTATCTATATATATAGATATATATGTATATATAAAGATATATAAATAAATATATATGTATATATATAAATTTGAACAAAAGCCTTGTATAGATTTCACGTGAGGGGCTCGAACGGGTGCGGCGGCAACATGAAATTACTTGGACGAGAGTGGTTGTATTCAAAGGTGGCGGCGATGGCGTTGCGCTTTCGGGGTTTTGGAGGAAGCGGAAGTGGTCGAGCACAACATGCATGCGAAGGTGGTTGAGCCGAACTACACGCGGACGAATCTGACTTGAATTAAAATTATGGACGCGACGGCGAAATATTGCACATAACTTCACCTCAGGCCTGCCGTATTTCTACAAAATAGAAAATATATGAGTTAGAACATAAAATATTATTTTTACGAAAATTTATAAAAACAACGAACAAAATATGATAATTTATTTAAATATCTAATAAGATATTAGCCTAAAACGATGACTAAAATATGAGTCATCAACTCAACAGAGGTGAATGATGCGCAAATCCTACACACCACTATAGATGGTGGCTAGACTGCGGCACGACACGGCAGTGTTCCGATCGTTCAAGTAATATAAAACGAGGAGTAAATCCCCGAGTATCGATCTCGGAAGGAACACAGTAAGGTGGAGTTGACTATTGAGGAGGACTTGAGATTGAAGTCCTTAAGCCGGATGGATGCGAAAGGCTAGGGTTGGTTTGATTTGCGGAAAACAAAATAAAACAACTAAATCACTACTCCTATGCAGGCCGCTATGCGCTGCTTTGCCGGGCGGATGGAAACTATGCAGGCCGCGATGCACTGCTTCGGTAGGCGGATGGGCGAGTAGGCAAGCGGATGAGGTGGTTCGCACTAGCGGAAATGAAGTGGATTACACGGGCCGTTAGCACCGCTTAGCTTGGCGAATGGAAGAGTAGGCTCACGTAGTGGAAGAGAAGTTAAGCGGAATGGAATGGAGGGTAATGGAGGATGGAAGATGAATGACAATAACGCACCTCATACACTTGAATAAATCAAAAGTAATTTCATAAACATGAAATAAAAGTTACATATATGGATTTATCAAGCTCTTCATCCAACAAAATAGAGAGTTTAGCATACAAACATCATTTCAAAAGAATAAAGAGTAAGAGATTCGACCGACTCCGAAGCCTTGCTGGGATTCACAGTTGGAATCGCTGGGTTGTCAATCCGCGTCCAAGATCGGTCCTCAACTGCGTCCGGGGTAAAGGAGGGCTGTCACTTCCTCCCAATGGCCCGTCTTCTTCGTGTCACGACCCGGCGATGTCCAAATGTTCTTTAAACCTTCCTTGATGATGAAAGTAAGATCCAATATCTTCCTTGAAGTCCCTAGATGAATAGAGGAGGCTTAGAACGAAAAAACACAAAAAACGGCGCTCAAAAAGACCTAGAAACGAAGAAGTTACGGCTGTTTTCGCGGAGCAGCTATTTTTAGATAGGTGCAGGTTTTCAATGCGCACGATCAGTGGCGCACGACAAGTGGTCGTGCGCACTATGTCTAGTGGTCGTGCGTTAAGCCAGTCAGGCCACTTTTTAGGTGGGAATTAATGCACGATCACTAGCGCACGACCAGTGGTCGTGCGCACTATGTCCAGTGGTCGTGCGCAGTGTTCCTGTGCAGTTTTTGCGCCCCGGAACACTCGAACAACCCCCGTATCAACATTAAAGATCGTCAGGCCACGTAAATGGGCATTCCACACATTCTCAAATATAGAAATTGAATTGCAACATAAAGCATGAGTAAGATAAACAAGAAAATACATCGAAACGGGCCTAAAAGTGCACTTAGCTTGGAATAACATGTAGAGAACAAATATGAGTGATTATGGATCTAAAATGTAGTGCATTGACTCAAATACCGGCCCAGATGAGTCCATAAATGTGTATATAAATGGGACTCATCACACCCCCAGACTTACCTGTTTGCGCGTCCCGAGCAAACCTTCTCTCGTGGACAGTAAAAACATAAGCTGGCGAAGAAATTATCAAGCGGAGTACCATGCGAAGTCGCATGCTCATGTGCGTAGAAATACAGTAGACAAAATTTCTAATTATACATATTGGTTTATAATTTTCTAGGAGCGTATTTATATATTACGTTTACTCAAAAGGCAAATCACGGTGAATCATAAGGTCGTACATAGGAAGAAAGTAAACTGAACGCTGAGGCGAGCATTGCCAAAGATCGGGGCTTGGGACAACTCCATTGAAATCCATCAATGTCGGTGACCATAAGCTTGCCCGTTCGCACTCTCTCCACGGCACTGGTTTGACTCAAATGTGTGAATCAATAGGACTTTACGTTTTAAATGGGGCTTGGGTTTAGGTGAGGTATGCAATGATAAAGACGATGGCTCAAATATTAAACCCAAATGAGCTAGTGCAGAAATTCTCCTTATTCGCCACACAAACACACGGGTACATCACACCCCCAGACTTGGACTTAACAACATGGGTGTGTGCACCGCCTACTCCCAAACATAAAATTTTACACAGATTTTTTCATTAAAGCTCAAATCTTTTTCTTTTATTTTCACTTCTTTTCTTTCTCTCATTTTCTTCTTTTCTTTTCTTATCATTTTCAGCAACTAAACAATAACACATCCAAATCTTCACAAACATATCACCAAATCAACAACCCAACTCATGAAAATATTAAACAGCTAAAGCTCAGATTTGGGAGTGCGACTAGGTTTGGCATTTAGGCTTTGGTGAGACAATAGTGGGGCTGAATCAAAGAAAGGGTGGGCACAACTGGGCTAACGAGGATAAAGCGATGGAGTGGGCACAAAGGCTCAACCGGGCCAAAATGATGGCCTATATCACATTCACGCAATTGACTAACCGTATACCCATGCTTCAAGAATCGCTTTGGGCAAGTTCTAGCCACCGAGAAAGATAATCCTTCCTCCCGGCTCGGGCAATACGAGACTAACGAACGTCTACACACATTCCTATGCTACCGTTTGATTCACACCGGATTCACCACTTTTTGAGTAAAGTAAACAATATCTACGCTAATAGAAAAATATAATCTAAAAGCATAAAAAGAAATTGAATCTACACGAATTCCTACGAGACATGAGCACTCGACTAGGAGCACTGCAAGAGTCAACATTTTACTCCACCTCATAATCCTAAGCCAGCACAATGATTTTCCAAATCACACAAAAAAGACAAATTCAACTCGCGACGTGCCAACGGCTAAGCGCGCTCAAGTGGGTGCTGTGGTGTGCAATGAAAATGAACAAAACATTTTAAATGAAATCTTCTAATATGCAATGCAATAGTGCATGCGAGCGGGTAAACAAAACTACTCTCCCCCAGACTTAAACTAAACAATCCGCATAATATATGATAGGAAAATCAAAATAGGGCTAGGGGAAGAGAGTACCCAATGCTCAGCAAGTGAGCATACCAGAAGATTGACGTTTAAACCAAGACTAAGCTGCAGCATCCGCCATCCAGAAGAAGTACCTGCAGGGGTCAGCTCCGCAAAACAAAAGAAACAGAAAAAGATAAACTACAATAAACTACAGCTAACTAAACAGGATGGAATAAAATAAAATGCATGAAAAGTAAGATAACTACTGGGGTTATTGTCATCCCAGCACGACTTATTCAAAAACATGAAGGTTCTAGCTAATGGGCCTATGAAAAAGGAAATGGACAGGTAACTGTTCTAATACACGTGTCGGTAGCGGGTACCGATACGGCGACAGAACAGTTACTCCTCTACCCAAATAATAATACCTACATAACGCAGGTAGAGGAAACAGAAAGTAAGAAGAGGAGGAGACCTAGTCCTCATTCATCTCACCAAAACAATCCTTGCCCAGCAAGGTATCATCTCCAGGGGTGCAGCAGGAGGAGAAGGAAATGAATGAGGCTTCCTCTATGGAGGAGGGGTCAACCTCCTCACATATGAAGATACACTCATCATTGACTTGAGCATCATGCTCCAAGTCCTCCTGATGTACCTGCGAAGATTCAACCTGCACAGGCTCAGATGAAGAAGGGTGGTTAGGAAATAAAAGAGAAGAATGACTTAAATAATCAAAAATTGGGGGAGTGGTCCCGGTCTCACTCCCAACAGGATCCAAGGATAGATCGCTATCATCATCATAAGTATCATGGCGAGGGGAACCCAAGAACTCAAGGGACTCAGTGGTGGTTTGGACCTCCTCGTCCCATGAAGAAGTGCAAACCTCCTCATCAGAGAGAGTATCCTCCTCAACCCACTTTGGAGCATCCTCCGAGTCCGAAGCATCACCCCACTCCTTTACTTTGATAGGATCATAAAGAATGTGTGTAGAAAAATCTTGCAAAAAAACTGGAGGAACACAAAGATTTGGCTCCTCCGCAAAAAGATCTGCTGACACCTCCCCGATGGAAAGAATACTTTCCTCATCATACTCAGGTGCATCTAGGAGCTCCCATTCCTCTCCTTGTTGGCTAACAGATGAGTGATCATCATCACTAGGAGTGAAGCCATACACAGGGAGTAAGGAGTCCATGCACGAGACAAGCTCAGGGGTAGAGGGCACAATTGCCTCCATGGGCACAGAATGAGTGATAGGGACACTGTTGTCATGAGTGGAGGAGCAGCAGTCAGGATTGAAAAGACTAGGACAGTCCTTCAATTCATGACCCTCTCCTCGACACAATAAGCAAACAATGTTCCTACACTGCCTAGCATTCAACTCATTCATTTGGTCCATATAATAAACCATGTCATTAAAGCTAGGTGAAATATCCCATGACGACATTTTCAATAATTAAAGCAGATAAAATGAAGCTGAAATTCTTTGCAAGGAAATTTACACAAACTAATAAAACTCCTTGGATTAAACTTGCCTAAAAATAAAATTAAAACAGGAAAAGGGAAATAGTAAAATTAATAAACGCAAAAATTAAATAGAAAACAAACAAAATGACAAGAGGACTATACACAATGGAAGAACTTCTAACTCTTGTCTCCCCCTACAGCAACTCACACGTCTGTGTTCCCCGGCAACGGCGCCAAAAACTTGATGCGCAAATCCTACACACCACTATAGATGGTGGCTAGACTGCGGCACGACACGGCAGTGTACCGATCGTTCAAGTAATATAAAACGAGGAGTAAATCCCCGAGTATCGATCTCAGAAGGAACACAGTAAGGTGGAGTTGACTATTGAGGAGGACTTGAGATTGAAGTCCTTAAGTCGGATGGATGCGAAAGGCTAGGGTTGGTTTGATTTGCGGAAAACAAAATTAAACAACTAAATCACTGCTCCTATGCAGGCCGCTATGCGCTGCTTCGCCGGGCAGATGGAAACTATGCAGGCCGCGATGCACTGCTTCGGTAGGCGGATGGGCGAGTAGGCAAGCGGATGAGGTGGTTCGCACTAGCAGAAATGAAGTGGATTACACGAGCCGTTAGCACCGCTTAGCTTGGCGAATGGAAGAGTAGGCTCACGTAGTGGAAGAGAAGTTAAGCGGAATGGAATGGAGGGTAATGGAGGATGGAAGATGAATGACAATAGCACACCTCATACACTTGAATAAATCAAAAGTAATTTCATAAACATGAAATAAAAGTTACATATATGGATTTATCAAGCTCTTCATCCAAAAAAATAGAGAGTTTAGCATACAAACATCATTTCAAAAGAATAAAGAGTAAGAGATTCGACCGACTCCGAAGCCTTGCTGGGATTCACGGTTGGAATCGCTGGGTTGTCAATCCGCATCCAAGCTCGGTCCTCAACTGCGTCCGGGGTAAAGGAGGGCTGTCACTTCCTCCCAATGGCCCGTCTTCTTCTTGTCACGACCCGGCGATGTCCAAATGCTCTTTAAACCTTCCTTGATGATGAAAGTGATAAGTAGTATTTTTATAACTTTTTAATAGAAAATTTTGTAAATATTTAATATGAATTTTCCTTTTTATGTCAATTTTAGGTTATAAGTAGTTCTTTTTGTAATTTTGATTCTAACTTAGCTTAATTTCAAATTTTGCAGAATTTTGGGACAAATCGGGAAAAATGGCATGTCACGCCCTCGGTCACGCCCGTGACAAAGGGCGTGTAACCTGAAGATCAGTCCAGAATCAATGCCGCGCTGTTTGAACCAGTCCACACCAAGTCACGCCCCAGGTCACGCCCGTGACCCAAAGTCACGCCCGTGACCGGGGGCGTGTAATCTTAGAATCTTCCACGTAGAGCCGCCGTCGAGACATGTAGCTGCAGTCGAGAAGTCAACTTGAGTCACGCCCGTGACCCACATGTCATGGCCGTGACTTGCCCGCGTGATCTCTGCTTCGCCGCCACGCCAAATTCCAGCCCACGCCGCATTTAATGCAGCCGTCCAAAGTCACGGCCGTGACCCGACATGTCACGCCCGTGACATGTCATTTCTCGCCGCGCCGTCCAGAAAGCCCACGCCGCTGTCGGATCCGATGTGAATAGTGTAGTCACGCCCTTGGTCACGCCCGTGACCAAGGGCGTGTAATCTGAAAATTTTTCCTATAAATTCAGAGGTTCTCCTTGAGTCCAGGGTTCAGAATTTTGGAGTGGGGGAGGTGCTGTTGGAGCCAATCTTGAGTATTTTGCCACTTTCATGTTCATGTTCATGTTTCTTTCCTTTCATGTTCTCTTCCTTTTCCCATGCAATGTACTAGCTTTCTTTCAATGCAATAGCCTAGTTTAAGTTTGTAACTTTGTTTTTCCTAAGCTTGCAATCTCTTCTCTTAAGACTTGTAATAGTTTTCATTCAAATAAAAATTAGTTGTTCTCTTTATTTTGTCTCCTCCTTACTTAGTTAAATTTTCTTATTATGCATTTTTATTTTTCTTCCTCTTTCCCCTCCACCATGATTAACTAATCCTCATTAGTACTCGATCAAAATGATCCGAGGATGAGTTAGACAAGTTATGATTTTCTAAAGTTTTCTTTTTCCGTTTTTATAAACACTTGAATTACCCTTGTTTTTTAATTAGTGAGGCCATATTTTCGATATATGGTTTTCGCTTATGTTTTCATACTTAGTTAGCCGAGAGGCTCAAAGTATGAATCGATCACTCAAGGGTAAAGAGAGTTGCATGCACCCCTCGAGAGAGGATGACGTAAATCTCCCGGATTGGAGTCAAATCCAATAGTGGGGTTCACTTCGTAAAGCAAGTTTTAGGTAATCGATTATAGGACGAGAGTCCGGTTGATTTTTCCTAAACTTAGTTGGGCATTAACCTCGAGAGAGGCATGTTCGAGCTTCGGGAACCTCCACGGTCAAGTAGTTCAATTTAAACAGAATTAGATTTAATCTCTTTTCACTTGTCTTTTCTCACTCCAAGGTGACTTTTGATTGAGTACTAGCCCTTTTTTTATCATCATCTAAACCCTTAATTTAGCTTGCAATTTTTTTTTCTAGCTAAGTACCAAAACCCCAAAATATCATTAGATAAGATAATAGCGACTTTCCTCAAAGTAGAAGTAATCAACGCGTCCCGTGGAATACGACCTTGGTATTTCTTAATATCCTATACTATAGACGATAAGGTACACTTGCCTTTATCGGATATAGTTTTGGAGAAAATCTTAACCCTTCACTAAATTTCAAAACCTGCCAAATTAAATATCAAGTTTTTGGCGCCGTTGCCGGGGAGTTTTGCGTAGATATTTTGAAACAAGGATAGCTATTAATTTTATCATGTTGTTTTTATTTTAGTTTTTCTATTTTTGAAAGTCTTAAGGGTGAAATTAAAATCTTGGAAAGGGACGTTTGGGGTGTCATCCCATCTCACCTCCTAGTACCTTGCAAACCCTTCACCGGGTAGATCTTGGGAAGTCCAAGACTAACTTAATCTGCCTAAAAGAACAAAAAAAAAATTTCTCTCTTTCTTCTTCCTTCCTTCTCTTTTTAGTGTATGACCCGTGGTAGCACTTCGATTCTTCCTTTTGATCCGGAAATCGAGCGAACCCTTTTGAGGCACCGCCGTTCTCGTGATCAAGGAAATCAAGTAGAATCCGAAGAGTCAATCGGGGACACTAACGCAGCAAATATGGATCATGATCTTAATCCTCCTAATCTTAACGAGCCAAATCCAAATGAGGACGCGCAACGGACCATGTCCTATTATGCGCGGCCGAATTTGGAAGGCACACAATCGAGTATTGTTCGCCCCACGGTGGCGAACAATAATTTTGAGATCAAGTCCAGCATCATACAAATGGTGCAACAATCAGTGACCTTTGATGGTCAACCAGACGAGGATCCAAATTCACATATCTCTTACTTTCTTAAAATTTGCGACACTTTTAAGATCAATGGCGTCACCGATGACGCCATTCGATTACGTCTTTTTCCTTTTTCTTTGCGGTCTAAGGCCAAGCAGTGGCTGGGCTCCCTACCTAGGGGATCCATCACTACATGGGCCGAAATGGCGGAAAAATTTCTTAATAAATATTTCCGGCCTTCAAAGACCGCTAAATTGCGCACGGATATTGCGTCATTCATGCAAATCGACTCGGAGACTCTCTATGATACATGGGAGCGCTTCAAGGAGCTTTTGCGTCGATGCCCTCACCACGCACTTGCCACTTGGCAACAAGTGCAAATATTTTATAATGGCTTAAATCTCCAAACGAGGCAAATGATTGATGCGGCCGCCGGGGGGACATTAAATAATAAAACCCCGATCGCCGCTCAAGAGCTTTTCGAAGAGATGGCCACAAATGCGTACCAATGGAACATGCCCCGAGTGCGGCCTAATAAGCCGGCCGGAATTTTTGAAATAGACGCTAACGCAAATTTGGCTTTACAAGTTGAGCGCTTAACAAAGCAAGTGGCGGAGATGTCTGCTTCCTCCGCCACTCCTCCTTGGGCTAATAATGTTTTACTTGAAGAGCAAGTTGATTACATGGGAAATCCGCCTCGGCCTTCCTATAACCCGAACACCGCGCCGTATAATAACACCTACAATGCGGGTTATAGGAATCATCCGAATTTCTCATGGAGCAATCAAGGAAATGCTCAGCGTCCCTTGAATTTAAATCAACCTCCAAATCAACTTCTTAATTTAACTCCCCCTCCAAATTTTAATCCACCCGGTTTTCCACCGCAACAGCAAAAGCCCTCTCCGCTTGAAGAGGTTTTTGCAAAATATGTTGCTACAAATGAAGCGAACATCCGGAACCTCACCGGATCGATCAAAAATTTGGAGAACCAAGTGGGCCAGCTAGCAAAGATAATCTCCGAGCGCCAGCAAGGAGCCCTTCCGGGAAACACGGAGCCAAACCCAAAGGAGAGCGCAAATGCGATTACACTCCGAAGCGGGAAGGAGGTGGTTTCAAAACAGGACGAACCCATAGTAACTTCCTCCCCTCCTCCTCCTCCTATTTTATCTTCAAATTTACCTGCTACGTTAGCTCCGCGTGCTTCTACTTCAAATATTCCGTATCCATCTAAGTTTAAAAGCGAGAGCGCCGAAAAGAATTATAAAAAGTTTTTAGATATTTTAAAGCAAATTCACATTAATGTACCCTTCTGCGAGGCTATCTCTCAAATGCCTAAATATGCAAAATATCTTAAGGAGTTGCTCTCCAATAAGAAAAAATTAGAAGATATTTCGCATATTTCTTTGAACGCAGAATGCTCTGCGGTTGTACTCAACAAATTGCCTAGAAAAGTGAATGATCCGGGACGGTTCTCCATCCCGTGTTTATTTGGCAATTCGTTAGTAAAACACGCGTTAGCGTATCTGGGAGCAAGTATCAATCTCATGCCTTTTTCACTATTTAAGAAACTAGGTCTAGGAAATCCAAGCCCCACTCGAATGAGTATTCAATTAGCGGATCGCTCTTTAAAATATCCGGTAGGAATAGTGGAGGACGTGCTCGTCATGGTCGACAAGTTCATCTTCCCGGTGGACTTTGTCATCCTTGACATCGAAGAGGATGCCGAAGTACCCCTCATTCTCGGCCGCCCCTTCCTTGCAACCTCCCGCGCCATTATTAACGTAAGTAACGGAAAGCTCCTCCTTCGGGTAGGAGATGATGAAGTTTCTTTCGGCATAAATTCCTCGATGCGGAACACATTAGAAAACGACGATTCATGTTTTTACCTGGAAGAGTGTTGGGAATTCGATTCACCTCCCGAGTTAGTCTCCACCTCGAGTCACGAGTCCGAGCTCGCCGAACTCTTTTGTCTGGAAGAAGAAGAAGTCACTCATTTCACACCACCCGAACCACTATTTTTAGAAAAATTGAAAATCAAAACTTCTTATGAAGAACCACCCGTTTTAGAACTAAAGCAACTTCCCCCTCACCTTAAGTATTTATTTTTAGAAAAAGAGTCGAAGCTACCCGTCATCATTTCATCCGAACTTAGCAACTCGGAAATTTCTGAGTTAGCTATTGTCTTAAGAAAGCACCGCCACGCAATTGCGTGGCAAATTTCGGATATTAAGGGTATAAACCCTTCCTTCTGCACTCATAAAATCTTTCTCGAAGATAATTCCCGAAATTCGGTCCAGCCTCAACGACGGCTAAACCCTAACATGAAAGAAGTCGTTAAGGCCGAAGTGATCAAACTATTGGACGCGGGAATTATCTACCCGATATCGGATAGTACTTGGGTTAGCCCAGTACAAGTCGTACCGAAGAAAGGTGGCGTTACGGTAGTAGCTAACGAGAATAACGAGTTGATCCCAACCCGTACTGTTACGGGTTGGCGGATGTGCATCGATTACCGAAAACTAAATGATGCCACCCGTAAGGATCACTTCCCTCTACCGTTTATTGATCAAATCTTAGAGCGCCTTTCAGGTCACTCCTACTACTGTTTTCTCGATGGTTTGTCGGGATATTTTCAAATCCCAATTTCGCCCGACGACCAAGAGAAAACCACTTTCACTTGTCCCTTTGGAACCTTCGCTTATCGAAGGATGCCATTTGGTCTTTGTAACGCGCCAGCTACATTTCAAAGATGTATGCTGGCGATATTTGACGAGTTAGTAGAGGAGGTGATGGAAGTGTTTATGGACGACTTTTCCGTATTCGGAAACTCATTTAAAAATTGTTTAAAAAATCTTGAGCGTGTGTTGCAACGATGCGAGGAAACGAATTTAGCACTTAATTGGGAGAAATGCCATTTTATGGTCAAGGAAGGATTAGTCCTCGGTCATAAAATTTCGGGCATGGGGATCGAGGTCGATAGGGCCAAGATTGAAGTGATTGAAAAGCTCCCCCCTCCAACAAACGTAAAAGCTATTCGTAGTTTCCTAGGGCACGCAGGGTTCTATCGGCGCTTTATACAAAATTTTTCCAAAATCACAAAGCCGTTAACCCATCTTCTTGAAAAGGAATCCTCATTTATTTTTAGCAATGAATGTCATTTGGTTTTTAAACTTATTAAAGAAAAACTTATAAACTCCCCGATTCTAGTTGCGCCGGATTGGTCGCTCCCTTTTGAAATCATGTGCGACGCGAGTGACATTGCGGTTGGTGCCGTTTTAGGCCAACGGGTGAGTAAGTATTTCCACCCTATTTATTATGCGAGCAAAACACTCACGTCGGCACAAGCGAATTACACCACTACCGAAAAAGAGCTTCTAGCGATCGTTTTTGCCTTCGATAAGTTTAGGTCATATATCACCCTCTCGAAAGTTATCGTCTTCACGGATCACTCCGCACTTAGGTATCTTTTAAGCAAATCGGACGCCAAGCCTCGTCTTTTGCGATGGATCCTCCTCTTGCAGGAGTTTGACTTAGAGATCCGGGACAAAAGAGGAGCCGAAAACTTGGCGGCCGATCACCTTTCTCGTTTAGAAAATCCCTCCTCAGAAGTATTGATAGAATCTGACATTGATGATAAATTTCCCGAAGAGCGCCTCCTCGCTCTCGAAAATATTAATTCATCGTCTACCCCCTGGTTTGCAGATCTGGCTAACTATTTAATAGCCCGGGTCCTGCCAAAAGAATTCTCGAGTCAGCAAAAGAAGAAATTCTTTTCTGATTTAAAGAATTACTTTTGGGAGGACCCCTTTTTATTCCGTGTATGCGCAGACCAAGTGATGAGACGATGCATCTCGAGTGAGGAGGGTCTTAAAATTTTACGACATTGTCACGAGGGACCATCCGGTGGCCATTATCATTCAAACCGAACCGCGAGGAAGGCGCTGGAGGCGGGCTTTTATTGGCCCTCGCTCTTCAAAGATGCTCACACCCTTGTGAGTACTTGCGACAGCTACCAGCGGTCGGGCAACATCTCTCGCCGGGATGAGATGCCCCAAAATATTTTCTTAGAATGCGAAATTTTCGATCTTTGGGGCATTGATTTCGTTGGTCCTCTCCCTCCTTCGTTTTCAAATAAGTATATTCTAGTAGCGGTCGACTACGTGTCGAGGTGGGCGGAAGCGCAAGCTCTCCCCACCAACGATGCGCGAGTCGTCGTTAACTTTTTAAAAAAATTATTCTCTCGATTTGGCACTCCGCGCGCTATTGTGAGTGATCGGGGCACCCATTTTTGCAATACTCAATTCACAAAAATCTTAGCAAAATATGGTGTCACGCACAAATTATCCACTGCATATCACCCACAAACGAGCGGCCAAGTTGAAGTCGTTAATCGAGAATTAAAGCGAATCTTAGAAAAAACAGTTTCTATTAATCGGAAGGATTAGGCAATAAAGCTCGATGACGCGCTATGGGCCTATCGAACGGCGTACAAGACCGCTATCGGTTGTACACCATATCGAATGGTCTATGGCAAGGCTTGCCACCTTCCGGTCGAATTAGAACACCGCGCATTTTGGGCGCTTAAATTTTTAAATCTTGATTCTACTTTAGCGGGCGAACAAAGAAAATTTCAAATGAATGAATTAGATAAGTGGAGAGCGAATGCGTATGAGAGTAACAAATTATATAAGGAGCGAACAAAGTTTTATCACGACAAACATATAAAATTTTCAAAAACTTTTTCGCTGTGCGACCTCGTCCTCCTTTATAATTCTCGTCTTCGCCTTTTTCCGGGAAAGTTGAAATCTCGATGGTCCGGACCTTTTATTGTTAAAGAGGTTTGGTCCTATGGGACAATTCTAATTTCCCACCCGGAAAAAGGTTCCTTCAAAGTTAACGGGCACCGCCTTAAATTGTATCTTCCGGGAGACTTACCTAATGACAAGAGTGATGCGATATTTCTTCATAATATAACATGATCGGCAAGTGGGTCAAGCTACGCGACCTTAAACAAAGCGCTTTTGGGAGGCACCCCAAAGTTATCTTTTGTTATTTTCTCTTGTCTTTTCTTTTCTTCTTTAACAACTTTTGCAGGTAATCGCGGCTTCCGAACAAAAGCTTCAAAAAAATCAGGGAAGCCCTTTTTCCTTCTCTTCTTTCGTTTTTGCATTTCTTTTTTACCTTTTCTTACTTCATACTTATTTTTAAACATTGGGGACAATGTTTAACTTTAAGTATGGGGGTGTAAATAGCCCTTTGTAAATATTTGTAAATAGTTTTAAAAAGAAAATTTTCAAAAAAAAAAACAACAAAAAGAAAATTTTAATTTTGTTTCTATGATTTCCTTTATTTAAGCACTTGTAAAATCCAAAAACTCAAAAAAATTTAGAAAATCGAAAATTTAAATCTTGGAAAGGGACGTTTGGGATTTCATCCCATCACACCTCCTAGTACCTTGCGAACCTTTCACCGGGTAGCCCTTGGGAAGTCCAAGACTTGCAAAAATTGTTATGTTTTAAAGCTAGTTTCCTTTCTTTGTAAATAGTTTTTAATGTCAAAAATTCAAAAAAGATAATGTCAAAAATTCAAAAAAAGATAATATCAAAAATTCAAAAAAAAAAGATAATATCAAAAATTAAAAAAAAAGATAATATCAAAAATTCAAAAAAAAATTCTTATATCCCTCCTTGTTGTTTTTGTGATTTCTTAGAAATCTAGTTGAGAATGTTTATAAGCATGTTTAAGTTTTTAATTGGCTAAAATTTTGCTTATCATAGTTTGTTAATTTTAAATTTGAGGTAATCTTGATTTAAGAATCATCTTATGATTTTAAATTGATTAGAGAATTTTGTTAGCATGACTTCTCTTTTTATTTTTAAATGGCTTCATTTTGTAGTAAATTTCCTAAACCTCTTTAGATTTCAATTATATTTTCTTCTAACTTCTTAGATCTTAGGAATTTTAATTTTACTAGAATTTGCTCTCAATATGATTTAAAGCTAGCTAGATTTATTTTCCCCTACCATACCCCCTTTGATGGCATAAAAAAATGTATTAAAAGATCATATGTCATGGGAATAAGAGGATAAAATTCATTATTCCCTAAAACATATGCACCCAAAATATTTGAAAAGATTATATGGCATGGAGTAAGAGGATAAAATTCATTACTCCTAAACCATATACATTTTGGGTTTTTATTAGAAGAGAAAAAAAAAGAGAAAGAAAAAAAAAGAGGAAATTTCATGATAAATTTCATTTCCTCCATTCAAAAATGTCTCTTCTTATGCCAAATTTTACGAAATCCCCCTTAGCCAATTATCATTGTTCTAGTTTTAGTTGAAAATTATGGAGAGAGCAATATTTAGTAATTTACTTTTCCTTAAGTTTCTTTTAAGGTAGAGTGAGTTCTTATAATTTTAATTTAATTTAGTTTTATAATTTCTACAATTTTGTTAAACTACTTAATTTTCTTGAGAAGTTCTTGCCTAAACATTTTTCCTTCTTTTCAAATCATCATCATAATTTAGGACTTAACTCCCCCTTGAATTTACTCTTAACTTAACTTTTGGTTAAATGAAATTTTAGTTTTAAATTAATTTTTTTTTTAAGGATGTCTTATAAATTATGTCTCACACTTTTGCTCTGGAATAGCAAAACCTCAAGTATGGGGGTATTTGATATGTAGTATTTTTATAACTTTTTAATAGAAAATTTTGTAAAATTTAAAATGAATTTTCCTTTTTATGTCAATTTTAGGTTATAAGTAGTTCTTTTTGTAATTTTGATTCTAACTTGGCTTAATTTCAAATTTTGCAGAATTTTGGGACAAATCGGGAAAAATGGCATGTCACGCCCTCGGTCACGCCCGTGACCAAGGGCATGTAACCTAAAGATCAGTCCAGAATCGATGCCGTGCTGTTTGAACCAGTCCACACCAAGTCACGCCCCAGGTCACGCCCGTGACCCAAAGTCACGCCCGTGACCGGGGGCGTGTAATCTTAGAATCTTCCACGTAGAGCCGCCGTTGAGACATGGAGCTGCAGTCGAGAAGTCAACTTGAGTCACGCCCGTGACCCACATGTCACGACCGTGACTTGCCCGCGTGATCTCTGCTTCACCGCCGTGCCAAATTCCAGCCTACGCCGCATTTAATGCAGCCGTCCAAAGTCACGGCCGTGACCCGACATGTCACGCCCGTGACATGTCATTTCTCGCCGCGCCGTCCAGAAAGCCCACGCCGTTGTCGGATCCGATGTGAATAGTGTAGTCACGCCCTTGGTCACGCCCGTGACCAAGGGCGTGTAATCTGAAAATTTTTCCTATAAATTCAGAGGTTCTCCTTGAGTCCAGGGTTCAGAATTTTGGAGTGGGGGAGGTGCTGTTGGAGCCAATCTTGAGTATTTTGCCACTTTCATGTTCATGTTCCTGTTTCTTTCCTTTCATGTTCTCTTCCTTTTCCCATGCAATGTACTAGCTTTCTTTCAATGCAATAGCCTAGTTTAAGTTTGTAACTTTGTTTTTCCTAAGCTTGCAATCTCTTCTCTTAAGACTTGTAATAGTTTTCATTCAAATAACAATTAGTTGTTCTCTTTATTTTGTCTCCTCCTTACTTAGTTAAATTTTCTTATTATGCATTTTTATTTTTCTTCCTCTTTCCCCTCCACCATGATTAACTAATCCTCATTAGTACTCGATCAAAATGATCCGAGGATGAGTTAGACAAGTTATGATTTTCTAAAGTTTTCTTTTTCCGTTTTTATAAACACTTGAATTACCCTTGATTTTTAATTAGTGAGGCCATATTTTCAATATATGGTTTTCGCTTATGTTTTCATACTTAGTTAGCCGAGAGGCTCAAAGTATGAATCGATCACTCAAGGGTAAAGAGAGTTGCACGCACCCCTCGAGAGAGGATGACGTAAATCTCCCGGATTGGAGTCAAATCCAATAGTGGGGTTCACTTCGTAAAGCAAGTTTTAGGTAATCGATTATAGGACGAGAGTCCGGTTGATTTTTCCTAAACTTAGTTGGGCATTAACCTCGAGAGAGGCATGTTCGAGCTTCGGGAACCTCCACGGTCAAGTAGTTCAATTTAAACGGAATTAGATTTAATCTCTTTTCACTTGTCTTTTCTCACTCCAAGGTGACTTTTGATTGAGTACTAGCCCTTTTTTTTATCATCATCTAAACCCTTAATTTAGCTTGCAATTTCTTTTTTTTTTCTAGCTAAGTACCAAAACCCCAAAATATCATTAGATAAGATAATAGCGACTTTCCTCAAAGTAGAAGTAATCAACGCGCCCCGTGGAATACGACCTTGGTATTTCTTAATATCCTATACTATAGACGATAAGGTACACTTGCCTTTATCGGATATAGTTTTGGAGAAAATCTTAACCCTTCACTAAATTTCAAAACCTGCCAAATTAAATATCAAGTTTTTGGCGCCGTTGCCGGGGAGTTTTGCGTAGATATTTTGAAACAAGGATAGCTATTAATTTTATCATGTTGTTTTTATTTTAGTTTTTCTATTTTTGAAAATCTTAAGGGTGAAATTAAAATCTTGGAAAGGGACGTTTGGGGTGTCATCCCATCTCACCTCCTAGTACCTTGCAAACCCTTCACCGGGTAGATCTTGGGAAGTCCAAGACTAACTTAATCTGCCTAAAAGAACAAAAAAAAATGATATAATGAATTTGAGATTAAAAACTATATCAACAAAGTAAGCATTTAAGATTGAAGTAAGAAGAAGATCTCCTGGCCGTTAGGTTTGTACTTAGCATTTAAGATCTGTAATAACATAGCTAGAATACAAAATTAAATACAAATTCAGTTCATCTTAGTTCAAGGGGAACTTATTCAAATCAAGGTTATCATGGATACAATACCCAACAATCTCCCCCTATTTGAAGAAGTCAGAACCTCCTGTACTAAGTTGAATTGCACAGGAAATAATAATAATCACATATATAAAGAATGATATAATGAATTTGAGATTAAAAACTATATCAACAAAATATTAAAATTTATATCAATGTTCAAGGGGCAAACGCAAATTACACCACTTTACTAAGGCATCTTAGCCTTCTGCATTTTTCTTTTCTCTAACTGTCTGTCAAAGTAAGCATTTGGCTTTGGGTAGTACTTGGGAGGAGCAGGAGGTGCATCAGGATTGTTGTGACCATACTTTTTGAAATGATTCTTCCTTTTCAACTTGACAGCTTTAGGTTTGTTAATTTCTTCCTGTCTGTAATGATTCTGAGGCGGCTCATTTGAAATGTCAATCAGGTTGAATGTGTCCATGATAATTTCTTTAGAAATAGGCATATTTCAGTACCTTCTCTTCATTCTTTAGCAACTTCTCTTATTACTATGCCAGTTCCTCTCCCCTCAGAAAGATCTGATCTGCTAGCTGAGGGACCTTCCCCATACTTCCTATTTTTCATAGGAGGCCTTGAAGGTTCTGCACACACTTCATAATCTGACCAAACCCGAGGAAACTACTAAGGAGGGTCAAACTGATCTGCTACAAAAGGTTGTTATGGATCAACTTCAAATGGTTTCTCTGGCACTCTCCCTGTCAATTCTTCATGAAGCCACTTGAAATTTTGATTATTAAATACATTTGGTTCCTGAACTTTGCTTTTCAATTCTGTGCTTAATTCATTCATTTTGTTCATAAGCTCTTCCTCCCCCTTTCTGACTTCTTCGTTAAGGGTTTTGGATGATCTCTTCTTTGAATATCCTTTTTTCAGTATGAAGAAAATCTCTGTCTGATCTTGTTGAGTGCAGTAACATATCTTATGTTGGAGTTTCTGAGGTGATCTCAAAGCAATCAACAGTTAGTCTTACTGCCAACACAATATGAGCCTATAGGGTCGCACATAAAAGCGTTTGGAGAAGTTGGAGAAAGGATTGTGTTGGCCTTACTCATATTGGATATGAGTGAAGGACCAATCCTGTAACTGCTTGGCATTAACTTGAGAATTTCTCAAAGGGAAATCGTTAAAAGGGTTTAAACGAATGGATTTATGCTAGACAAATCCGGGTAAAGGGTTTAACCGAACTGTGTCAAATTCGGCTAAAGGGTTTAACCGAATTATGTTGATTTGACTAATGGAATTCGGCTATATCGATTCGGCTAATGTGATTAACCAAATTGTAACAGATTCAACTAAAGGGTTTAGCCGAAATATGTCAGTTCGACGAAATGGTTTCGACGAAATGATATAACCGAATTTATATAGTCGAATCGGCTATAGCATATAGACGAATTCGTCGAAATGGTTTCGCTGAATTTGAGTCGAATTCGGTTATAGTGATTAGTCGAATTCGGCGAATGTAAATCTGGACAGAAATGTTCTGGTCTGCGGATAGCCTGATTTATGCGTTTAAGTATAAAAGGGCTTGCGATTCTAGGTTTGCGTGAACTTAATCCTTTCGCGAGTTTGGACGAGAAGCCGACCGAAAATGTTCCGCGCGAGGGCATCTCGTTCTTCCCATCTGCCGATCGCCTTCCGCCGCCGCTAGTCGCCGCCATCGGTCGCCGCCTCCCCTGGATCGGATCTAGCAGTCCGTGGGGACGTTGGGAGCATCCTTCTCCGACCTAGTTCTTGTACGACAAGAAGCTAGGGTTCTCCTTTGCTTGTGTGGACTTTTATAGAGGGATCGATCCATTTCGATTCTTGAAGAACTCAAAGGCAGATCTTTGGATTTCTCTTTGGAGCACCTTGATTGAGTGTTGACTCAATCCCGCAAAGTTACTTTGTATTTCGATTTGCTTATTCTTTTGAATCATGAAAACCGCAAGATCCGTTAGCTTCTTTTGGGTTGTTCTTGTTATTTCCACTGCGCATATTTGATATGTCATCCCTTTCGAGGGGTATAGAAAACCCAACAGTGGTATCAGAGCCAGGTTGCGGTCTAGTGCGTGTAAATTGGAACATTTAGAAGCGTTATAAATGCCCTAATTTCTTCTTGGAATATCACATTTGATGTGATTTTGTGTGGTTTCTGGTGGTGGGATTTCAAAAATTTGGTAGTGGCTCTTCCCCGCCAGGGGCGCTGCCCCTTGGACCCCGTTAAGGGCTCTTCCCCTAAGACCTCGCCAGGGGCGCGACCCCTTGGAACCCCGCCAGGAACGCATGTGATTGCATTGTGATTTTCATGTTTCAGAGGTTGTTTCTCCTCTGCAGTAACCGTCCCTCAAAACGGTTTGTGAAACCAAATGTTTAGATTATTGAATCTGACATGAGAGACGAGCTTGTCTACTGCACAAGTGGAGTTGTTGTTCATATGTCCAATGCATGTAAATATGGAGATTTAGAAGTATTCTAAATGCTCAAATTTGGCCCTATTTTGTCAAGTGTTGATAGACTGTTTTTGTGCACATCTGGGATGTATCTGGAATGTGAATGTTGTGATTTTATTTTCTGATTGTGCACTGTGATAAATGTTAATCATGATTAAAATGTTAATCACTTGAAATAAAAATCCCTTATCTAATATTAAGTATTTGGATGCCTTCCGATGGATGACACTCTTCCTGCCTCGATCGATGAAGTGTGGGCTTGCCAAAGCAAGGTGCATTAATCTATCTTGGTAAGGGTGCGAGCGGATAATTGTGATATCCCACTGTCGACATCAGGTCTAATTTAACTAGGTGACCTCAAAGGTTGAGTGCCTAGAGGCATAGGGTTGGCATGCTCCATATGATGGATGTGAATAAAGAGTTATTCACCAACCATACAAGAGTTGCATAGTGATGCAATTGACAAATGTTGTCTACCTAAATAACCGCATTATGAGAGGAACGCCAAAGCAGACTCGTGGTGTTGGTGAAATACGGATCTTGTCCACTAAGAGAGTAGCTCGCATAAACTCTCCGAATCAATATCAAGGGTTGTTGATTTGATTAAAATAGTGGGAGCTCTTTAATAAAAGTCCTTATATATAAAATGTATTTTGAAAGATAGTACTAAAATTTCACTTTGCAAAATTCATTGTAGAATTTCCATGGCAAGTGGATCTCACTCCACCCTATCCCTGAGAGCTATTCTTGAGAAGGACAAGCTCAACGAGATGAACTTCCTCGACTGGTATAGGAACCTGAGAATTGTTCTCAGGCAAGAGCGCAAGCTCTATGTCTTGGAAGGTGAAGCCCCCACAGAGCCGACCGGAAATGCTTCGAGAGCAGATAAAGATGCTTACAAGAAGTATCAGGATGATACCTTGGATGTGGAATGCCTCATGCTTGCTACCATGTCCTCTGAGCTTTAGAAGCAACACGAGAGCATGTGTGGTTATGAGATAATCGGGCACCTCAAGAAAATGTTCGAGGGGCAAGCCCGGCAAGAGAGGTTTGACATATCCAAGGCATTATTCCAGTGCAAAATGGGAGCTCGAGACTCAGTAGGGAATCACGTACTCAAGATGATTGGGTATATAGAGAACCTTGAAAAACTCGGTTTTCCCATGGGCCAAGAGTTGGCCACGGATCTGATCCTGTAATCGTTGCCGGACAGTTATGAGCAGTTCGTCTTAAACTATAACATGAATGAAATAGAAAAGACACTGCCTGAGCTCCTTGGCATGTTAAGAACTGCCGAGAATAACATGAAGAAGGTCAAGCCTGCCAACCCCATATTGATGGTGCATAAGAGCAAGGCCAAGGCCAAGGGATCTAAGAAGACGAAGATTGGATCTAAGTCTCCTCTTGATCCCAAGTCTTCTGCACTAAAAAGGAAAGGTTTGGCTAAGGAAGGGAAGTGCCACCATTGTGGTAAGGCAGGGCACTAGAGGAGGAACTGTCCTCAGTATCTAGAAGATCTGCAGAAGAAGAAGAGAAGTATGACTTCCACTTCAGGTATTTTCGTTATAGAAATAAACCTTTCTGCTCCTTCATCCTGGGTATTGGATACCGGATGTGGTTCTCACATTTGTATAAATGTGTAGGAACTGACAAGGAGAAGAATGCTGGGTAAAGGAGAGGTAGACCTGCGCGTTGGAAATGGAGCAAGAGTTGCTGCCGTTGCCGTAGGATTGTATCGTCTTTCTTTGTCCACAGGGCTTGTAATAGAACTAGATAATTGTTATTATGTTCCGGCCATAACTAGAAACATTATTTCTATTTCATGTTTGGACATGATTGGTTTTTCTTTCATAATTAAGAACAATTGTTGTTCTATTTATAAGAATGATGTTTGTTATGGAGTTGCCCAAATATTTAATGGTTTATATGTTTTGAACTTAGACCATCCGATCTATAACATAGAAAATACTAAAAGACTAAAAACAAATGATTCGAATCCTACGTACCTTTGGCATTGTCGTTTAGGCCATATAAATGAGAAACGCATATCCAAGCTCCATAAAGATGGACTACTGGACTCATTTGATTATGAATCATTTGAGAGATGCGAGTCATGTTTGTTGGGCAAGATGACGAAACTCCTTTCACTTGTTGTAATGAGAGGGCTAATGATCTCTTGGGTATAATACATAGTGATGTATGCAGACCCATGAGTTCTATGGCTAGAGGTGGGTTCTACTACTTCGTTACATTTACTGATGATTTCAGTAGATACGGATACGTGTTTCTTATGAAGAACAAATCTGAGACCTTTGAAAAGTTCAAAGTGTTTAAAAATGAAGTGGAGAACCAACTGGGAAAAAGGATAAAAGCACTCCGATCTGATCGAGGTGGCGAATATCTGAGTCATGAGTTTCGTGATCATCTGAAAGAGTGTGGTATTGTATCACAGCTCACTCCGCCTGGAACACCTCAGCATAATGGTGTTTCTAAGAGGAGGAATCGTACCTTGTTAGACATGGTGCGATCGATAATGAGTCATGCAGATTTGCCCGTTTCCTTTTGGGGTTTTGCTTTAGAGACTACTGCTTTTCACACTAAATCGAGTTCCAATGAAAATGGTTCTAAAGACACCATATGAGATATGGACTGGGAAGCATCCTAGTATGTCGTTCATCAAGATTTGGGGCTGTGAGGCATACGTGCGACGTCAAATTCCTGACAAGCTGGAACCCAAATCGGATAAATGTTATCTCGTGGGGTATCCTAGGGAAACCAAAGGATACTACTTCTACTTGCCGTCTGAGGGCAAAGTGTTTGTCGTAAGGACTGACATCTTTTTGGAGAAAGAGTTCTTATCCAGAAAGACTGCAAAGGTAGAACTTGAAGAAGTTCAAGAGCCACAAACAATGAACGAACCGGAATTGGAACCTGAGCAAGGACTACAAGAAGTTGTAGCTGGAGAGCCTGCTCAAGAAACACAAGTCCTACGTAGATCTGGTAGACCAAGATTTGAGCCTGAGAGATATGGATTTTTCATGACTCAAATAGGTAATGTGTTGCTTATGGATCATGATGATGAGCCTGCAACCTACCAAGAGGCTATGAATGGACCAGACTCCGAGAAGTGGCTTGAGGCCATGAAATCTGAAATAGACTCCATGTACACAAACCAAGTTTGGACCTTGGTGGAACCACCTGAAGGGGTACGACCCATAGGGTGCAAGTGGGTCTTCAAGAAGAAGACCGACATGGATGGGAATGTACAGACATTCAAAGGCTGGCTGGTGGCTAAAGGTTTCAGGCAAATTCATGGTGTTGACTATGATGAGACCTTTTCCCCTGTGGCCATGGACAAGTCCATCAGAATTCTACTTGCTATTGCTGCGTATTATGACTACGAGATCTGGCAAATGGATGTCAAAACGGCTTTCCTTAATGGAAACCTCCTTGAGGAAGTGTATATGACACAACCCGAGGGTTTTGTATCACCAGATGAAGCCACTAAAATATGCAAGTTAAATCGATCCATTTATGGATTGAAACAGGCTTCTCGAAGTTGGAATCTACGTTTTGATGAGAAAATCAAAGAGTTTGGTTTCATCAAGAACGAAGATGAGCCTTGTATTTACAAGAAGATTAGTGGGAGCATTATTGTCTTCCTGATATTGTACGTAGATGACATACTGTTGATCGGGAATGACATTCCGACCCTGCAAGATGTTAAGAACAACCTAGGGAAGTGCTTTTCTATGAAAGACTTGGGCAAAGTGACTTATATACTTGGTATTAAGATCTATAGAGATAGATCAAAGAAGTTGCTGGGTTTGACCCAAAGTACATACATTGAGAAGGTGCTGAAACGGTTCAACATGCTTGAGTCCAAGAAGGGATTCTTACCCATGTCTCATGGTGTGAGTCTCTCTAAAGACCAATGTCTAAAATCTTTGGAAGATAAGGACCGCATGAAGTTGATTCCATATGCTTCGTCAATTGGATCAATCATGTATGCAATGTTGTGTACTCGACCCGATGTCTCATATGCTTTAAGCATGACTAGCAGGTATCAGTCTGATCCTGGTGACGGTCACTGGATAGTTGTCAAGAATATCCTAAAGTACTTGAGAAGGACTAAGGATACATTCTTAGTTTTTGGTGGAGAGGAAGAGCTCGTTGTGAAGGGTTACACGGATGCAAGCTTCCAGACTGACAGAGATGACTCAAAGTCAGAGTCAAGTTTTGTGTTTTGCCTTAATGGAGGAGCTATAAGCTGGAAGAGTTCCAAGCAAGAGACAGTTGCTGATTCTACGACTGAGGCCGAGTATATCGCTGCAGCGAATGCGGCGAAGGAGGCTGTATGGATTAGGAAATTCATCAGCGAGCTTGATGTAGTTCCTAGCATTGTTGATCCCGTAGTTCTCTACTTGACAACAACGGTGCAATTGCACAAGCTAAGGAACCTAGATCTCATCAACGCTCCAAGCACATACTTCGGCGCTTCCGTCTTATTCGAGAGATTATCGATCGAAGAGATGTGAGCATATGCAGAGTACCGACTGAAGAAAATATAGCGGATCCACTGACAAAGCCTCTTGCGCAAAAGAAGCATGATGGTCATGTTAGATCAATGGGTATTAGATACCTGAATGATTATCTTTAGTGGGAGCCTTGTGGATTGCATATTTGTTGGTTGTTTGTTCATTGGATGAATTGTAAAATGTACTATGTATTTCATTTTATATTTATGGCAAGTTCTTTTATTATGTCATTTATATCTGTCTGATAAGATTAATTAGCATAATAAATACCCTTAGAGTGTTTTCTTCCATAGGAATTCAAGTATGTGACTTGAATGTGAGAGCCTATGTTTATAAGGAGCTTCATTCTTAAATGGTCCCTGGTCGAGGTATCATCCTAGAAATTCAGGGCAAGGATGAGACCATAAGACCAGCATGTGCGTTGACTGATACCGGTTCTCATAGGTCATGATATTGTGATATCAAGTCATCACATGGGTACTTGTTAAGAACAAGTTGTACTGGACAGACCCCCCATGAGACTACTTTGTGGATAGTTATATGAACGTGTCACAAGTAGTTCTCATCTGACAATGGTGTTTGTAGTTCTTTGACCTGAGGTCACATCATTCATCAAGTGAGGAAGAGCGTACTTTGATGCCATCTAAAGTCTTCCTCGAGAAAGGTTGATGATAAGGGTGGTTATTGGGTATGTTATGATTCATTTGAGTGTTTGTGTGTGGACAGATATGGGATTTGTCCTCCTTTATGATAGGAGTTACATCCATGGGCCCCATGATGGAATGAGACTGAGAAATGCATGGCCATGCTTGGTTGAGTCAATATATGATATTGAGCTCACCATTTTCAGACAGTCCATTCTAGATCAGGAAATCAGGATTGAACAATTATGAGGGTGACACGGTCCATGCCTCTAGTTCTATCCGGATGTAAAGGACAAAGGGACATGACAACACTGATACATTGGTCATGACAGGCTTGTTGAGTTATGAACTCTTATTGCTTGGGTAGCAATGATGTATTGCTAGATGCCGCTCATTGTTTGTGAGACTTTTGTTGATACTTTGTGATCAAGTGGGAGACTGTTGGAGTTTCTGAGTTGATCTCAAAGCAATCAACAGTTAGTCTTACTGCCAACGCAATATGAGTCTATAGGGTCGCACATAAAAGCGTTTGGAGAAGTTGGAGAAAGGATTGTGTTGGCCTTACTCATATTGGATATAAGTGAAGGACCAATCCTGTGACTGCTTGGCATTAATTTGAGAATGTCTCAAAGGGAAATCATTTAAAGGGTTTAAACGAATGGATTTATGCTAGACAAATTCGGGTAAAGGGGTTAACCGAACTGTGTCAAATTCGGCTAAAGGGTTTAACCGAATTATGTTGATTCAGCTAATGGAATTCGGCTATATTGATTCAGCTAATGCGATTAACAGAATTGTAACAGATTCGACTAAAGGGTTTAGCCGAAATATGTCAGTTCGACGAAATGGTTTCGACGAAATGATATAACCGAATTTATATAGTCGAATCGGCTATAGCATATAGGTGAATTCGTCGAAATGGTTTCGCCGAATTTGAGTCGAATTCGGTTATAGTGATTAGTCAAATTCGGCGAATGTAAATCTGGAAAGAAATGTTCTGGTCTGCGGATAGCCTGATTTATGCGTTTAAGTATAAAAGGGCTTGCGATTATAGGTTTGCGTGAACTTAATCCTTTCGCGATTTTGGACGAGAAGCCGACCGGAACTGTTCTACGCGAGGGCATCTCGTTCTTCCCATCCGCCGATCGCCTTCCACCGCCGCTAGTCGCCGCCGTCGGTCGCCGCCTCCCCTAGATCGGATCTAGCAGTCCGTGGGGACGTTGGGAGCATCCTTCTCCGACCTAGTTCTTGTACGACAAGAAGCTAGGGTTCTCCTTTACTTGTGTGGACTTTTATAGAGGGATCGATCCATTTCGATTCTTGAAGAACTCAAAGGCAGAACTTTGGATTTCTCTTTGGAGCACCTTGGTTGAGTGTTGACTCAATCCCGCAAAGGTACTTTGTATTTCGATTTTCTTATTCTCTTGAATCATGAAAACCGCAAGATCTGTTAGCTTCTTTTGGGTTGTTCTTGTTATTTCCGCTGCGCATATTTGATATGTCATCCCTTTCGAGGGGTATAGAAAACCCAACATCTTGCCCTCTAGAAAGAACTTCTACTTTATCATAAACAATACAGAATCCCGCAATGGTGAGGTGCATATCCTTAACAGCAACAGTAAATTGTTATCTATGTTTGTTTCAACTGTCCCACACTGTGCATCAGCTCAGCTAAACCATTATTAACATCAGATTCTACTTCTCTTACCTTTTCATAGACTTGCTTCAAGGAGAATTCAAAGTGCTCTACCTGTGAGATGAGCAAATCTTCAATAGCCTTCAACAAAGAACTTTTAGAGGAGGATGGAACAGGAACATGATGAGGAGTTGGGACTCCAAAACTTTCTTCGTTGAAAATGAACTCATTTGAATCTCCTCCCCCTGGAGAAAGCTGAACATTTTCCCGAGCAGAAGGTGTTGAGTGCACATCTTCCCTCACTACCACAGAAGGCAGTACCTCTTCTTATCTGACCTGATCTTCTTTGACCTCATCATCTTTGAGTTTCTCTCCCTCAAACTCTGCAACAATTTCTTTCACCACAGAAATCTGAGCCCGGGGACTTCATCTCCAAATATATCATCCACCTGAACATCATCCACTAGAGGAGAAGGAATAAGTGGCAATGGGGACAAATCTTTAGAAGGTTCTTTCTGACCTTCAGTATCTGGAACAAGAGAATTCCCCCCTTGAGTAACTGCATCAGAACTTCTGGGTGCATCAGCATGAGGAGAATGTTATTGTCTTGTCTCAATTTCAAATTCTTCCGCATCCACATCGTCCTTCCTTATCCCTTCATCATCTTTTCTTGCACCTGTACTAAAGATTCTTCTCTCCCATCTGCTGAATATAGAGGAGTCTATTTATTTAAGATGGTGAATAGGAATACCTGATGATGTTTCAAATTGATTTTGATCCAACTGATTGAGATAAAGAGTTATAATCCTGCCAAACTTTGGAGCTGACAAACTGGCTTTTATTTTCTCAAATAGTACTGCTCCCCAATTCACCCTTTTCCTGCAAATTATCCTTGTCAAGTACCTGAACATGTCCCCTGAGACATAATCATGAGAACCTATTTTGCAAAGCAATACTTTTCCAACTATATCAGTTAACAACTTGCCTTCATTTCCCATTTCTTTCCTTTTATAGAAGATGACATTATATTCAAACCACATAAGGAGAGAGCTTTTCTGAAATCACTGTCTTCTAACTCATCTTCTATAACTACCTCGAGCAATCTCAAGAATTTGTTGAGAAATTTGGCATTCATCTTGACTGAAAAGTTTCTAACAAAACTCTTGATTAACTGCCCCTCCCTTTTGACTGAAGCATGCTTAAAGAATTCCAAAACCTCTCGGTCAAGGACTTTACACTCTTTCTCCAGTACAAATGATAGGTCGGTGATCTCTAACATCAAAATAATGTTCCTGAAGTGGTCTAAAGAGATGGCAAATCCCGATCGAACAAGTTCTCCTCATACTTGAATGCATCCAGACCTTTTCCTTACCATTGTGAAGGATTTGGAGTCGAAAATGAGAGAGAAACTGAGTGAAACACTGACTGATAGTGGACGATGTTGGAACATGGTCTTCCGCATATCCTAGGTTTGAGAATAACAAATACTATGTGTATTTGATCTCATGTGTTTAAGTGTGCAGGAAATACGGTCCATATGACTCAAGGATGACATAAGAAGGTTGCACCCAAAATTGGGCCAATAATTCCAAAATTCCCACTAGCACCGGTGGTAGCACCTAGCGCTAGCATTGATTAGCGAAATTTTGGAGCACATATAGAAGTAGTTAGCGCCTGGCGGTAGTGGATAGCACAGGCGGTAGCGCGGAGCACATGAGGCAAGATGGAAATGTTTCCTCGGATTGAAGATTCCCCTGCGCAGAATAATGCCTAATCTGGGATAGCGCCGGCGGTAGCGCTAGCGCAGGCGCTAGCGCTGAGGCTATAAAAAGGACCCCTTGGATCCGTATTCTTCATCCTCTTGAGATACAAAATTCCAGAGCTTCGTGGCACAACATAGAGAGGAAGGTTCAGAGAGATACTCCCACAAATCTATGAAGGCTTAAGGAGATCCGTGGAGAAGATTTCAACATGCGTCATCATCACGACGAAAGACCGCATCGACTACGATCATACTCTGCGGGTCTTCGTCTACTTCTCCAAGAGATCCATATAGGGAGTTTTTATATTGTTGTCATTTTATTTCACATCTTTTCTGTAATCGTTTAGTGAACTCGCCTCGTGTTGGCGACTAGGTCTGGGTAGGACTTATGGCTGAAATTCACCTCGTGTTGGCGACTAGATCTAGGTTAGGTCTAGGGGGTGCTCAAGGCCATATCCAGGGTTGGATTGGCTAGAGCGTCTTGAGGCCGAATCCGGGGAAGGATAAGCTAGGGCCACCGGTTCGTGGGGATACGAGTCGGGATATAAAACAAAAAAGAGTTTTTATTATTATTCACCTCAGATTTTTAGCATTATAGAAATCCAGTTTTTGTAATCAATTTTATTAATAATAATTATGTCTCTCTTTATGTAATAAAATTGATTTTGTTCTTCATGTATCTAAATTATTTATTATCATCTCCTTCATCATAAAACAATTTAGATTTTTATTAAAACTACTATTTTAATCTCTTATTATTTCAAATATATCAAAATATAAGAAAAAGTTTTAAAACCCTTATTCACCCCCCTCTAAGGGCGCCTATAGATCCAACAAGTGGTATCAGAGCCAGGTTGTTCCAGTCGGCTTAACAACCGGGAATAATGGCATCTCATGATCTCGCTTCTACTAGTGGGGTAAATTTTTTGTGAAGAAGAAAAATCTCTTAAACCACCTTTATTTGAAGGAACAAATTATAAAGGATGGAAAATTTTAATTGAAAATTTTATTAAAATTATAGATATTGAGCATGGAATTTAGCAATAGTTAGACCAGCAGATGAATCAAATAAAAAGGAACATCATCTAAATGCAAAAGCCAAACACTATTTATTTTGTGGTTTATCAAATGAAGTTTTCAAATTAATATATTGTTTTTCTAGTGCATATAAAGTTTGGAATTTTCTTGAAGAAATGAATGATTCTCCATCTACAGGTATGAAACAAATACAAGAAGTAGAGAACATACAAGATTGCTCAAATGATCAAGAAAGCTCCACACATGATGGATCAATGGAGAGCACATCAAGTGGAAAAGAAGAAATCGTGTCTTTGGAAGACGAATGCCAAAAAGATAAAGATAACAAAGGAACTCTATGCTCAAATCTCATCGCATCCAAAAGCACTGTAAGGAAATCAAATTCCATCTTTTGTAACTCTATTTCTGCATTACAATTGCTACAAACTTCTAAGCGTAAAATTAAGAAATTGAAAAATTTAAATTCAAAATTACGTTTAGAAAATAAAAACTTAAAAGCTAAAATTAATGTAGAAACAAAGATTGATGTGTTTGATTATTCTCCACCTTGCGCTTTAATTAAAAATATAAAACCATGTTTTAATTGTAATGATATTAAAGAAAAATTTAAGGAACTTGAAAAAGAAATTTTTTGTGTAAAAGAACATTGTTGGAACACGGTCTTCCACATCTACTAGGTTTGAGAATAACAAATCCTATGTGTATTTGATCTTGTGTATTCAAGCGTGCAGGTTAACATAGTCCACATTACTCAAGGAGTACTCATGATGTCTGCCCCCATAATTGAGGCCAAAATTCGAACAAGCTCACTAGCGCCGGCGGTAGCGATAGCGCCCGGCGCTAGCATTGATTAGCTCGATTCCGGCGGAATTTTTAGAAGGAGCTAGTGCCCGGCGGTAGCTACTAGCGCTGGTGGTAGCATGGCGCATAAGAGGCATAGAGCAAATTGTTGCCACGGATGGGAGATTCGGCCGCGCAAGATCATTCCTAATCCGGGCTAGCGCCGGCGGTAGCGCAAGCGCCAGCGGTAGCGTGAAGGCTATAAATTGGATGCTTTGGCTCCGAATTCTTCATCCTCCTCCAATCCCAAACTCCAGAGCTTCGTGCCACAGCGAGAGAGGAAGATTCAGAGCGATACTCCCACAATTCCATAAAGCCTTAAGGAGATCAGTGGAGAAGTTGTCAACACGCGTCATCATCGTGATGAAAGGCCGCATCGACTACGATCATACTCTGCGGGCCTTCGTCCACTTCTCCAAGAGATCCACATAGAGGGAGTTTTTATATTATTGTCTTTTCATTTCATATCTTTTATGTAAACGGTAGTGAAATCGCCTCGTGTTGGCGACTAGGTCTGGGGTAGGACTTAGGGCTGAAATTTGCCTCGTGTTGGCGACTAGATTTAGGTTAGGTCTAGGGGGTGCTCGAGGCCTTTCTGGGGATAGATCGGCTAGAGCGGCTTGAGGCCGTATCTGGGGAGAGATCGGCTAAAGCCAACCGGTTCGTGGGGATACGAGTCGGTATAGAAAACGAAAAAGAATTTTTATTAGTCGCCTCCGATTTCTAGCGTCATAGAAATCAAGTTTTGTAAAACATTATTTGATATTAATAAAGCATATCTCTTTATTATTGTTTTACTTGATGTCTCTTTATTAATCTTGCAATATTCCGAAGTTTTTCTAAATATAATCTAAAGTTTTTGAAAACCTTTATTCACCCCCCCCCCCCCTCTAAAGGCGCCGACCGATCCAACAAGTTGTATCAGAGCCAGGTTTTATTCCAATCGGCTTAACAATTGGGAATAATGGCTTCTCATGATCTCGCTTCTACTAGTGGGGCAAATTTCTGTGAAGATGAAATATCACATAAACCACCTTTGTTTGAAGGAACAAATTATAAAGGATGGAAAATTTTAATGGAAAAATTTATTAAAACTTTAGATATCGAAGTATGGAACTTAGCAATTATAAGACGTGTGGATGAATCAAATAAAAAGGAACTTCATTTAGATGCAAAAGCTAAACATTATCTATTTTGTGGTCTCTTAAATGAAGTTTTCAAATTTGTATATTGCTTTTCTAGTGCTTATAAAGTATGGAAATTTCTTGAAGAAATGTATGATCTTCCTCTCGCAGGTATGGAACAAACATAGGAGGAAAAGAACGTACAAGCATCCATTATCATTCAAGAAGATCTCTCTCAGAGCGAAGCCATGGAGAATATTGAAATAGAAAAGGAGAACAATACACCAAGAGAAAAAGAAGAAGAAATCTTACTTTTGTTAGAAGAGTGCCAAGAAGAAGACAAAGGAACAATATGTTCAAATCCTCCCTCATCCAAAAGCAATGTAAGGAAATCAAATTCTATCTTTTGTACTTCTATCTCTTCATTACAATTGTTACAAAATACTAAGCGCAAAATTAAGAAATTAAAAAATGCTAATAAACTATTGCGCTTAGAAAATAAAAATTTAAAAGCAAAAGTTAAAGTAGTATCAAAATCCAATTTATCTAGCTTTACTCATGTCACTTCAATTGAAAATACAAAATCTTGTCTTGATTGTAATGATATTAAAGAAAAATTTAAGGAACTTGAAAAAGAAATTATTTTTATAAGAGAACAAAATAAAAAATTATGTTTAGAAAATTTATCTTTAAAAATTAATTATGTTAAGTGTAAGGACTATGAAATTGAAATAAAAGAGATGGATGAAACATTTGATGAGTTTAGAAATGAGTATCAAAATCATATCGACTCTATTGTCTCCACTCTTAAAAATAGCACAACAGCTTATAATAAAGCTAGGCATAATCTAAAGATAAAGAATGATTAATTAAAATCAAAAATCAACTTGCTTATGAAAATTATAAATACAAATTCAAAACATACAAATTTAGAAAATCAAGCAATATCTAAAAGCAAGTTGAATAAAAATATCTTAACTAAACCTAATAATGGGAATAAGAAACAAAATGATTTTTCATATCAAAAACCAAATCATCATTATTTACAAAATCATGTTTCTCCCAACTTAAAATTGAAATTACACAAATTTCCTATAAACGATAATTTCAATTATAATCTTCAAAGGAAAGAAAATCATCATGGAAATTTGATAAATAAGAATAATATTAAACCAATGTTTGAATGGCGGCCAAAAGTTAAAGATGAAATACAAACTCAAATCAAAAGGGACCATTCAATCATATCTCCCCAAAAGAAAACACGATGTATTTGGGTACCCAAAGGAACCGTCACTCCCGGTCCTCTTTGGATACCTAAATCTCTTATTCATTAGTATCCCATCATTTGCATGAAGTAGAAATCAATTAAAATGAAATACACAAATTTCTACTTCATGATATGCTTTAATGTCTTTTCTATCTTTTTCTTTTTGTTTTCTTTTAAACTATCATGTCATGGTCATCCTATACAATATTGAAAATATGATTTTATCTCTTAAAAGCTTAATATGGTTTTATAAAACAAATTGATCAAAATTCAAAATCATATTTTGATGACCTATCTTTTATTATTATATTCATTGCTTCTAAATATCTTACATTATCCATATGAATCAAACTCTAAATGTGCTATAAGATATTTCAAATTAAATCCGGTTACTAGATTTTTAGCCTTCACCAACAAGTGGATAAAATTCTGAATTTGCTATGAGATATTTATCTAAATTAAAAAGAAAAACACATAAGACATATTGAAAGATTAATTGTCATAAATATTGATGCCATACGCACCACCATGATCTATTGATATCTTTTGCTAAAACTTTCTAAAATCATAATTCATATCAAGAATCATCTATCACATTTTATATAATGACAATTGGTATTATAATTTCTTACTATGGTTGGTATATTATGTGTGTATTGTGATTTATTTCTAGTTTAGACCTTTGAATCATTTTGATATCAAATCAAATAGAATTGTCACTCCATTCTAGGTCTCTAAGTTGAAACACAATCAAAATTGGTATAACATTAATCTCAAATTTATCATTCTAACATTGCCACCTAAAGAATATTTGTGTCTATGTTAGGCTTTATTTGTTTACCAAGATATACAGGCTGGGTATTCTCATCTAGGGCTTATCCATAGTATGATTATGCATGAACATTATTGTTAATCTCTAAAATCATGCATATTTGATTTGTTCAAACATGATATCTTGGGTTTTCATTTCCTATTTTTTCAAGTTATAAGCACAAGTCTTTAGAAAAGTCAAAATGAAAACATAAGTAAATATATCTCATGCAATGATTATTTTGTCAAGTATATAAGAAATCGCTAACGTTTCATGCAATTTGGACCATCCAAAACATCTCCTAAAAATCTGCAACTTCAGCATGGAACTACTATTGGGACACCTAATCAAGTTCACGCATCAAAATTTTTAAAACCCTAAAAAATCACTTACTGTTTCCCGCGCTAGCGCTAGCTCCGGCGCCAGCGTCGAGGTTCGTTTTTCTGTAATTTTAAAATTTTGAAAAATCCCTAAAAATATATTAATCTATGGGTACTATTCATTTCTGCATTTTTTGCTTTTATTATATTTTTGAAAAATCAAATACAAAAATAGAAAATCCAAATTACAAAAAATATGTTTTGCTTTCTGTTTTTTTTTGTCATTTGCTTAAAGTCTATTTTTTCTTAAAAAACAAATGCAAAAATATAAAACAAAAAAAAATTATCAAAAATTGTTATTTTTGAACTTAACTTTTTACTTGTATCTTGCGAAAGGGTGATTTGGGCTATTATCCCATCATATCACCTAGTACCGGTCGAACCTCTCACAAGGTAGTCCTCGGGAAGTCCCAGATCAATTTTATAAGTTCAAACTTTAAATAAAGATTATTTTTCAAAAATATCAAAAAATACTGTATGGACTTTATTGTAAAAATCAAGCATGATTTAATATATTATTTAGTAGTTCTATAATGTTGCGATTTATCATCTCAAACTACTTTGAACATTGTTTTCATCATGCTTAGATATATCTATTAATATGTGCATCAATTATAAGTTAAAGGTTGTGTAGGATCAAGCTTAGCATGCCTCTAAGTATGAGAAATGTTTTATTTTTGATAATGATAGATATTCACTCACTTTTTGGCATTGTCTACATAAGGTTTAATTTAAGAATGCTTGTGTATGTTTATGTATTAGTACAATGAATTAAAATTGCACAAGTATCTTACCTACACTCATTTATTTGCACTTTTAAAAATTAAGAAAAGTGGTTATCTTTCTTATAAATTATATTGGTTTGCAAAACAAGTGTATCCGGAGAACTTTGTACAAAACAAAATCATAAAATATAGTGACAAAGATAACTCCACCAAGCACTACTTGAACCTCCTGATAAGTCTTAATAAGTGTTGTGAGGTTGAGCACCTTGGAAAGAATAATAAAGTATCTTGTGCAAACCATAACTTTCTTTCAAAATAAAAACCACTTATTCTTAAGTACACCGGATCACAATAAAGATCAATCTTGAAGAATAAAACTATGTGATCCCCCAAGCACTACTTTGCACCCTGATAAGTCTTGATGAGCATTGTGTGTGCAGAGCACCTTGGTAGTTGTACATTTTTCTTTGTTTATTGAAGTGAGTAGAAGTAAAATTATTTGTGTTTTATTGTGCTCTTTACTTTACATATTACTTGTATTTTTGATTAAAACATTTGTTTACTCTATTCAAAATACACTTTTATGCACATCATTATCTTCCATAACACTTCTTCTCATGAGTATTGGATCCTAATGCTAATTCTATACTACTCTTTATTTATGAAATGCACTAGATAACCTAGCACGCTTTCTACAATGTTTGGTATGTTTTGAAATTGTGAATTAAAGTAACATTGTAGTAATCTCTTTTTGATAAGATTATTTCATGCTTGGTTACTGTATTGTCAAAACAAAAATTTTAAATGCAAAATGATTTACAAAAACATCTTCTTTTTGAAATTGAACTCATATATCTTTTTATGAACCATCATTGATTACCATAAGATGTTTTTTGTACTTCTATATGTCTTCCGCATCATAACCATATAATTGTTTTACCTTGCACTTTAATACTTATTTAAAATCTTTCATCTTGTGTGCATCATCAATTGAATCTTCAAATTCCTTTCTTGCAACAAGTGGTAGACTTGCATGGTAAACTTTATATTGGTTGATTTTTTTTTTGCTTATAACTCTGATCTATTTCTATTCTAAACACTCCTCCAACAAGTGAAATATTGCTTATAAAACATCTCTTTTTAACTTAAACTCTTATTTAGTATTATGATATTTCTTTTTCGAAATCTTCCGCAATACTCAAACTCTGATTCATTCATGAATTTCAATATAGCTATGTGAGTTTTATTTCAAAAATTCAAATAAAAATATAAACCCATATGCTATGATATTTCCCATTAGATTTAAATGCTTAATGTTTCCAATAATTGTTATCCATGACTTCATTTCTCACCATAGCGGGGGCGTAGGGTTGTAGACATTAGATAACCTTATCTCTAGTCATGTCTTGTCCTTAACCGGGGAGGGTTCCAGTGGGGCCTTGCGAGGCACTGGGGGAAAAGAGTGCTAGGTTAAGTTTTATCTAGTGTTTGCATATGGGATTAACACCCCAACCTACGGCATGTTTGCAACTCCTCATGCCCATTTGTCACTTAGTACGGGGCTAGGGTGTTGACATATTGTCTGGGTAGATTGGTTACTTGGAAATCATTACCTTTTGTGCTTAATACTCTTATTTAAAGGGAAAATCATTATTTTTTGCTACACTCTGATTTATAAAAGGGGGAGAACTACAAACAAAAGGGATAAAATAAGTCATAACTCTGATCATTTTCAATGAAAGACAAGTCTAAAACTCCTTATCATTTACTTAAAAAGCTCGATCATGCCTTCTCTTTTATTTACACATTTTTAGTGCTTTGTTTCCCTACCCACTTTTGCTAATAACAAAGGGGGAGAACTAACATGATAAAATGCAAAAGGGGGAGAACTAAAAATGATAAATGTAACCCGCTATCATAAACCCAACATGACAAATTCAGTTGATAGCATACATATTAAGGGAGCATTCGCATAGGGGGAGCATATATTTAGGGGGAGCAATTATAAATGCTAAAATCAATAATCATCCTAAAGTCATCACTCTCACACACACATAAGTATAGTCTCATCATGCTTATTTATTAATGCTTTGATTTATCATTAATGGATTTGTTATTATCAAAAGGGGGAGTTTATTGGAACACGGTCTTCCGCATCTCCTAGGTTTGAGAATAACAAATCCTATGTGTATTTGATCTTGTGTGTTCAAGTGTGCAGGTTAACATAGTCCACATGACTCAAGGAGTACTCATGATTTCTGCCCCCAAAATTGAGGCCAAAATTCGAACAAGCTCACTAGCGCCGGCGGTAGCGATAGCGCCCGGCGCTAGCATTGATTAGATCGATTCCGGCGGCATTTTTAGAAGGAGCTAGTGCCCGGCGGTAGCTACTAGCGCTGGCGGTAGCATGGCGCACAAGAGGCATAGAGCAAATTATTGCCACCGATGGGAGATTCGGCCGCGCAAGATCATTCCTAATCCGGGCTAGCGCCGACGGTAGTGCTAGCGCTGGCGGTAGTGTGAAGGCTATAAATTGGATGCTTTGGCTCCGAATTCTTCATCTTCCTCCAATCCCAAACTCCATAGCTTCGTGCCACAACAGAGAGAGGAAGATTCAGAGCGATACTCCCACAATTCCATAAAGCATTAAGGAGATCCGTGGAGAAGATTTCAACACGCGTCATCATCGTGACGAAAGGCCGCATCGACTACGATCATACTCTGCGGGCCTTCATCCACTTCTCCAAGAGATCCACATAGAGGGAGTTTTTATATTATTGTCTTTTGATTTCATATCTATTCTGTAAACGGTAGTGAAATCGCCTCGTGTTGGCGACTAGGTCTGGGGTAGGACTTAGGGCTGAAATTCGCCTCGTGTTGGCGACTAGATCTAGGTTAGGTCTAGGGGGTGCTCTAGGCCTTTCTGGGGATAGATCGGCTAGAGCGGCTTGAGGCCGTATCTGGGGAGAGATCGGCTAAAGCCAACCGGTTCGTGGGGATACGAGTCGGTAAAGAAAACGAAAAAGAATTTTTATTAGTCGCCTCCGATTTCTAGCGTCATAGAAATCAAGTTTTGTAAAACATTATTTGATATTAATAAAGCATATCTCTTTATTATTGTTTTACTTGATGTCTCTTTATTAATCTTGCAATATTCCGAAGTTTTTCTAAATATAATGTAAAGTTTTTGAAAACCCTTATTCACCCCCCCTCTAATGGCGCCGACCGATCCAACAAACATAATGAAAAATTATTTTTAGAAAATTCATCTTTGAAAAGTGATCGTGCTACATGCCAAAATTATAAAATTGAAATCAAAGAGATGGACAAAACATTTAATGAATTTATAAATGACTATCAAAATCATATTGACTCTATTGTTTCCACTCTTAAAAATAACAAAATAGCTTATAATAAAGCCAGAGATAATCTAAAGATCAAGAATGATGAATTAAAATTAAAAATCAACATGCTTATGAAAATTATAAATAAAAATTCACAATATCAATAAATATCTACAAACATGTTGAATATGAATATGAACATGAATATTTTAACTAAACCAAATAATGGAAATAAGATACACAATGTATTTATAAATCAAAGGCAAAAGTACCAATATTTACGAAAGCATGATTCTCCAAACTTAAAAGTAACATTAGACAAATTTCTTATATACAATACCTTCAATAATCATTACAATCATAATCTTCAATATAAAGATTATCAAAATGGAAATTTGATGTATAAGAAACCAAGAATTGAATGGAGTCCCAAAATTAAAATTGAAACATTTACTTCACAAGAAAGGACCCATTCATCAATATCTACCCACAAACCTACACGTTATATTTGGTTACCCAAAGGAACCACCACACTTGGTCCCCTTTGGATACCTAAATCTCTTATTCATTAGGTATCACCAAATGCATGAAGTGGAATATCTTCAAAAATGAAATATACAAATTGTCTACTTCATGATATGCTCTATTATCCTTTTTGTTTTCTTATCTCTTTTTGCTATCATGGTATGGTCATCATATATACACAAGACGTTATCACTTAAAGATTTATAAATTAAATTATCAAATTATAAAGTCATGCCCTATTATTTCTAAAGACCAATCTATTCTTCCTAAACTCATATATCATATATCACCAACATAAATTGAATTCAAAATTTTTCTATGTGATATGATTTCAAACATATACTACTTCATAGGATCTTAAAATTGCTTACACATCTCCACATCACATGACCTAAAATTTATAAATAAAACGTAAAACAAAACCTTCAAAAACTACCAAAGAAGGACCAGATAAAAATAGTCAAACATCCAAAAACAACAAAATTAAACATTGCAGATAGCGCTAGCCCTAGCTGGTAGTGCCGACGCTAGCTGACAGTAACCAAGAACATATGTTCAAATTCCTGTATTATTACAAAACTGAAAATTTAGTTATCCTCAGGTCCTTCCTATTCCACTACTCTTCCACACTTGGACTTGGTGACCGTCATCTGCGAGTTCTCTGAATAGAATGTCTAGGCGGATCCTATGCTGGGCTGTCCCACTCCCTTCGCTCCGGTGTAGATGGATTTAGCTTTAATGCCTTGATCATGAACTTCACCATCTTCTTTATACCAGAAACATCTTTCTCCACCCTTGTCACCCGCTCTCCCATTTCTTCTCGAAAAGATTCAAATGAATCCTCTCGAGCCCCTCGGGATGGCGCTCCTCATCGGAGTGGTGGTTGATGAGTCTGGTTTATACAGTGATTTCCGGCCTCATTTGGGTTTGTTTTAGTGTCATTGCACTTCATTTGCTGTTCATATACGCTTATATTGATAGCATGGCGTTTCTGCGCCTTTTGTGCAATCCTTCCCCCTTTGTGGCATATTTTTCCTATATATTACTGTATGCCTGTGTTATGGATCCGGTGGTGTGCGCGGATCGGGGTTATTTGTACTTTTCCTGCAGGTCCTGGGATCGTGTGCACGTTCGGGTTGGTGCGGGGCGATTTTTGGCCTAAAAAGCCTCTGATCGTGCGCATTCCTTCGCGCACGATCAGGCGCACGACCATTGGTCGTGCGTTAATTCCGGGCCCAGATCGAGATCGGTGCGAAGGTATGTGCACGATTACAGGCATTTCTTCGCGCACGACCATTGGTCGTGCGCCCCTGACCGTGCGTTGTTTTCTATCTTTTTCTTTGCTACAGGTTGACTGCGCACGATCACAGGCATTCCTTCATGCACGACCATTGGTCGTGCGCCACTGATCGTGCGCAGTACTTATTCTGCTCCCTATTTAAGCCGTTGTTCCACGAATAAGGTATTCTGCACGATTTTGGGCGCGATTTCTGCGCGCGACTCCGCCGTCCCACCTCTCCAAGGTCCCTCCTTCCATTCCTCCCTTTGGGAAAGCTTCATCCATTGATCCTAAGGTCCATCTAGGGTTCCGGAAGCATTCTCCGCCATCTACGACCAGCATTCCATGAGGACGACATCTCCATCGGGCAAAGTGGAAGTGACCCAGCTCTGAGAAGAAGATGGGCAACAGTTGGAGGTAGTGACAACCTCTAAACCCCGGAAGCAACCAAGGACTGAGCTCGGAGGAGGCGTGATGACCCCCCATTCCGACCAAGATCCGCGGCGAGGCTTCTCATCTCGTGGTTACTTCTACCCCTTCTCCTTTGTTGTGATTTGTACTCTTTATGGTTGTAATGAACTAAGTGAACATCTGTTTGTCTATGAATGGGAGTTTATTTATGAATGTATTCATTACTTGATGCTGTGTTGTGATGCGCTCCGCCCCCGCTCCACTCACACCCACATGTTCTAGCACTCGCTCTAGCAAAAGCTGGAAGCGATAGCGAAGAGGTGCCTTCGACCCTCAACCCTCTCATTTGCACTCACCTCATCCATATGCTCACCGGCCATCCGCTATGCGAAGAACGACATCGCGGCCTGCACTAACTCCATTCACCAAGCGACGCGGTGATTGCGACCCACATAGTGTTTAGTTTTCTCATTTCCCGTTCTAAGAAACCAACCAACCCCCCTTGTTTTGTTAAACTTAGAAACCTCCATAATTAATCTCTTAACGAGCTAATCGTATTACCCAACTTGCGGTCCTTTGAGAACGATATTCGGGGAGATACTCCCCACTTTTATTACTTGACAACGACCGGTGCACTGCCGTCGTACCACATTTCATGCCCGCTAATTAGCGGTGTGGAAATAGCGCGTCAAGTTTTTGGCGTCGTTGCCGGGGACTGCAAGCGTGTATAATTTGTCTTTCTTTGGAAATTAGTCTAAGGGTATTTTGGTTTTTGATATTTGTCATTTATGAAGGTTCCCGTGTCTTGCTAGCCTGTGTGCGATTGTTGGGATACTTATAGTCTTTTATTTTTTTATCTACATACCTGACATGGCTAACAACTGCTTTGAAATATCTACGAAACTAATCACCTTTGTGTCTCAAGCTGACATATTTTCCAGGACTCCTAGTGAGGATGCATTGTCCCATCTGCAGAATTTTCTTGAAGTGTGTAGTACTTTTCAGCACGCTGTAGGCAATTCGGAGAGGGTCAGGATTCAGTTGTTCGCTTTCTCATTGGCAGGAAAAGCTCGGGTTTGGTATCGGGAGATACAAGCAAAAGAAGGTCAATCTTGGAGCAAAGTGGAAGAGGAGTTTCTCGTTAAATTCTATTCACGCCACTATCTCCTGGAAATGCACAATAGAATGTTATTGTTTACGCAGGGCAAAGACGAAACGCTGATTGACGCATGGGAGAGGTTCATTTTCCTTCAGAAGTTCTGGTTTGTACATAGCCTCATAGAACCAGCACGCCTTCAGATATTCTATTTCGGGGTATCGGCTGGGTATAGACCATACTTCGATATGGCTGCGGGTGGATCTTTATTCAGCAGAACAAGTGCCGACGCATGGCAAATTGTTGAAAAGGTTGCACGAACCAGTGGGATGTGGTGTGCCCCCGCAAGGTGTGGTGAGACCATGAGCATCACCTCTACGACACGCCCACCGGATGACTGTGTCCTACCTGAGCCTTCTGTTGATAAATTTCGTGTTTTTACCGAATGTATCCTGGGATGCATAGAGGCCCAGAACTGTGCTTTGCTAAGGCTCCAGTCCATGGTTGTGAGCATCATATCTATGGTATCAGAAATGGTGGTCCACCCAAATGAGACATTGAATGCAAAGCAGCTGAGAAGCGGAAGATCACCCGTGGAACCCATCAGAAGAAATGAGTCTCAAGAAGAGTCGCGAAACCCATCAAGAAAGGATAAGCTACCTGCTGATACCGACACTCCTCAGCCGCTTCTTAGCCCAGCTCCCGCTTAATCATCCACTACTGCCCCATTTCTGCACAGACTGAAGAACACGCAAAAGGAAAAAAATTCCAGAAGTTTCAAGAGATTATGAAAGGGGTGCAAGTTAATATTCCTCTCCTGGACGTCCTCACCCAGATTCCGAGTTACTCAAAATATCTAAAGGATCTGCTTGTTTAGAACAAGCGCCTTGAGACGTCCAAGTCTATTTCCACCCTAACTGAGGGTGTCACTTTTGCTGTTGCACATTGGCCGGTTAAACGTAAGGACCCAGGGAATTTCACCATTCCATGCACCATTGGGCATTCGGGCCGCTATCAGGCATTATGAGATTCTGGTGCTTCAATTAATCTGATGCATCTTTCAATCTTCCGGGAGCTGGGATCTGGTAACTTGAGGCCCACGAACATCAATCTACAGTTGGCGGATCGGTCTATTAAGAAACCTATTGGTGTTGTCAAGGACCTAGCAGTATTGGTCAATGACTTGGTATTCCCTGCTGACTTTGTGATTATGGATATTGCTTCGGATGTTGCTGTCCCTCTTATCTTGGGAAGGACATTTCTTGCCACAGCTCGCGCTCTTATTGACGCTGAGAAGGGGAGGTTGACTCTCCGTCTAGGTCACGATTTGACTACCTTTGACATGTATAAAGCCATTGGAAGAGATCATCATGCAGATGCTGACGCACTCGAGCTTGTGGAGGATGAACCCGACCTTCAGTCTCCATCTCTTTGGGGAAATGTTGTTGAGGATGCTTCTTGGAATGTCAACAGCGACAGCACGTCTGCTGTGGAATGCACATCTGTGGCATATTTTGATGCCCCTCCAGCTTTATCTCTCAAACCCCTGCCAGCAAATTTGAAATATTTATTCTTTGGAGATCAGCAAACTCACCCAGTTATTATCTCGGCGCTGCTTCCACTCGAGCATGATCAACGTTTGGGAGATCTCTTGCGAACACATAAGGGCGCATTCGGCTGGAACATCAAGGATTTAAAAGGTATCAGCCCTGCTGTATGTATGCATAAAATATTGCTGGAAGAGAGCTTCAAACCGACTACACAACCTCAGCGGCGACTCAACCCTAGGATGCAGGAAGTTGTCTAGAAAGAGGTGATCAAACTGCTTGATGCCGGAATTATATACCCAATCAGCGACAGCAAGTGGGTGAGTCCAGTGCAGCTTGTCCCAAAAAAGGGTGGTATCACCGTTGTTGAAAATGAGCAGTGTGACCTATTGCCAACTCGGATTGTTACAGGATGGAGAGTGTGCATCGACTATAGGAAACTAAACAACGCAACACGCAAGGATCATTTCCCTCTCCCGTTTATTGATCAGATGATCGAGAGGTTGGCTGGACAGGACTATTACTGTTTTTTGGATGGCTACTCAGGATACAATTAGATTCTCATTGACCCAGAGGACCAAGAGAAAACTACGTTCACTTGCCCGTCCGGCACCTTCGCATTCAAGCGAATGCCATTCGGGTTGTGCAACGCCCCTGCCACCTTTCAGCGATGTATGCTCTCTATCTTTCACGATATGGTAGGGGAGTTCCTTGAGGTCTTCATGGATGATTTCACTCTCTTCGGTGCTAATTTTGACTCCTGCTTGAGAAATCTCTCGGCGGTTCTCACGCGCTGCGAAAGTACAAACCTCGTGCTGAACTGGGAGAAGTGTCATTTCATGGTCCGGGAGGGAGTTGTCCTGGGACACAAGATTTCAAATAAGGGAATAGAGGTTGATCAAGCCAAGGTGGACATTATCAAGAAGCTTCCCCCTCCAACATCTGTGAGAGGTATTCGCAGTTTCTTGGGACATGCAGGATTCTATCGATGCTTCATCAAAAATTTCTCATCTATAGACAAGCCGTTATCCAATCTCTTAGGGAAGGATGAGAGGTTCGATTTCAATGATGCATGTCTGCATGCGTTCAACGTGCTGAAGGACTATTTGACGACCGCTCCGGTGTTGACATCACCGGACTGGTCGCTCCCTTTTGAGATTATGTGTGACGCCAGTGACATCGCTGTTGGTGTCGTTTTGGGACAAAGAAGGGACATGATCTTTTACACAATTCACTATACCAGTCGCACCCTGAACGGAACTCAACAAAACTACACAACCACTGAGAAGGAGCTGTTAGCAGTGATTTTCACTCTTGAGAAATTTCATTCCTACCTCATTCTGTCCAAAGTCATTGTACACACGGAGCATGCTGCTCTAAAGTATCTGAAGCAGAAGAAGGATGCCAAACCAAGGCTCCTCCGTTGGATCCTGATGCTTCAGGAGTATGACCTCGAAATCCGCGACAAGAAGGGAGTCAAGAATGTGATTGCGGATCACTTGTCCAGGCTTGAGTGTGGAGATCTTTCTCAGCTCAGCCCCCCGCCAATCTCTGACTCTTTTCCGGACGAGATGCTGTTCACAGTGGGAACGGTTCCGAGCAACTCTCCATGGTTTGCGGATATCGCTAATTTTCTAGCGTGCGGTAAACTTCCTCCGAATCTTTCATTTCAGCAAAGAAAGAAATTTCTTTCAGATGCGAAGTACTGTTTTTGGGAAGACCCGCTGTTATTCCGCACGTGCGCTGATGGGATCGTCCGCCGATGTATTCCCGAATCAGAGCAAAAGTCTATATTACTCCATTGTCATGATCGTGAAGCAGGTGGCCACATGGGGTCTGCGCGGACAGCACAGAAGGTTCTTCAGTGTGGTTTTTATTGGCCCACCCTCTTCCGTGACTCGCACGTGCACGTGAAGGAATGTAATGAATGTCAAAGGACTGGGAACATCTCAAGGAAGGATGAAATGCCGCTCAATAGCATGTTGGTCTGCGAACCTTTTGATGTCTGGGGGATTGATTTCATGGGACCATTCCCAATGTCCCATCGAAAACTTTACATGATAGTGGCAGTGGATTATGTTTCGAAATGGGTGGAGGCTGAAGCCATTGCTGCAAATGATGCCCGCACAGTTTTAAAGTTCATCCACAAGAACATCTTCTCCAGATTCGGAGCACCGCAGACAATCATTAGCGATGGAGGCAGCCACTTCTGTAACAAACTGTTCCTTCAACTATTGAAGAAGTTTGGGGTGCATCATAAAGTCTCTTTAGCCTATCACCCACAAACGTGCGGACAGGTGGAAGTTTCTAATAGAGAGCTTAAAAGGATAATAGAAAAATCAATACACTCTAATAGAAAGGATTGGGCATTGAGGGTGGACGATGCGCTTTGGGCATACCGAACAGCTTTCAAGACCCCTATCGGGATGTCCCCATTTCAGCTAGTTTATGGAAAGGCATGCCACTTACCTGTGGAACTAGAACATAAAGCTCTGTGGGCAACCAAATTATTGAACATGGACCTCTATGCCGCAGCAAGCCGACGTCTCGCCCAGTTGAACGAACTTGATGAATTTCGACAGTTTGCTTATGATAAGCATATTGCGCAAAAAGAATTCAGAATTGGAGACCGTGTCCTTCTTTACAATTCCCGTCTCCGTCTGTTCCCGGGAAAGCTGAAGTCTCGCTGGAATGGTCCATTCGTGGTTACCGACGTTACGCCTTTCAGAGCAATTGAAATATCCGGAGAAAAAGGAGAAAAATTCAAGGTGAACGGGCATCGCCTAAAGATCTATGAGGGAAGCACGGCCTTGTCTGACCATCAAGTGGTGCATTTTGTTGACTAAACAGCTCTTCTCGACTTTGTGGGTGTGTGGTTAAGTTGTTTGGTCGTGTTGTTTTCCTTTTTTTTTGGCGCTAAGGTAGATGTAATTGTAATCTACATTAATATGACCTAATCTGGTCAATCAGAGTATTGCTCCCAAGAGGAAACTATTATTTCTAAAGCTTTTCGTCTCCGGGCTGTGCTGTGGGCCATTTGTTATGTTTCTGTGCTTCTCTGTTTCAAGTTTTTTTTGCTGAGTCGTACTGTCTCTTTAGCTTTTTATTATAAGACTATTGCTATCGAACTCTAATAAAGGTATTTGGTCCACCTTCAAGGACGTTAAACAAAAGGGCTCTTGGGAGACAACCCATTTGGGACCATTTGGTTCCGTTCTTTCTTGTTATCTTTTTTGCTATATTTTTGTTGTGCTTGGGATCTCTTTAATCGCAGGTCCGCATCTATTGGAGCACGGCGGGATCACCGCCTTCTAAACAAAATGCCATATCTTCTGGTATGCTCATTTCTGAGCATGGGGTAATCTCTCATCCTAGCCTTCTTAAGCTTATGCCGCTATCGAACATGCTTTTTGCTTAGTGTAAGTCTGGGGGAGTGAGAGTTAGCATTACCTCATGCACATGCACAGTGCACAGCATACTAGGATTTACACTGTGTTATATTGTAGCATTGTTCATCTCATGGCACACCACGACACCCACGTGAGCGCACTTAACTGTAGGCGCGCGACGAGTCTAACTCGTCTCGGTTATGTGAATGGGAAATCACGGTGCTGGGTTAGGATTGCGAGACGAAGTACTTTGTTGACTCCTGTAGTGCTCCTAGTCGAGTGCTCATGTCTCGTAGGAATTCGTGTAGATTCAATTTCTTTTTATGCTTTTAGTTTATATTTTTCTACTAGCGTAAATATTGTTTACTTCACTCAAAATTTGGTAAATCCGGCGTGAATCAAACGGTAGCATAGGAATGTGTGTAGACGTTCATTAGTCTCGTGTTGCCCGAGTCGGGAGGAAGGATTATCTTTCTCGGTGGCTAGAACTCGCCCCAAGCCATTCTTTAAGCATGGGTATACGGTTAGTCAATTGCGTGAATGTGATATAGGCCATCATTTTGGCCCGGTTGAGCCTTTGCACCCTTTCCTATCGATATATCCTCATTAGCCCAATTGTGCCTACCCGTTCTTTGATTCAGCCCCACTTTTATCGCACCAAAGCCCAAAAGCCAATCCTAGTCACACACCCAAATCTGAGCTTTAGCTGTTTATTATTTTTATGAGTTGGGTTGTTGATGTGGTGATATGTTTGTGAAGTTATGGATGTGTCTTATTGTTTATTTGCTGAAAATGATAAGAAAAGAAAAAAATGAAAAAAAGAGAAAAAAAGTGAGAAGAAAAGAAAAAGATCTGAGTTTGAATGAAAAATTCATTCGTATAAGTATTAGTTTGGGAGTAGGCGGTGCACGCACCCATGTTGTTAAGTCCAAGTCTGGGGGTGTAGTGTACCCGCATGTTTGTGTGGTGATGAGGATAGTTTTCTGTGCTAGCTCATTTGGGTTTAGTGTCTGAGCCGTAGCTTTTATCTTTGTTTACCTCACCTAAACCCAAGCCTCATCTCAAACCTAAAGTCCTATTGATTCACGCATTTGAGTCATACCAGTGCCGTGGAGAGAGTGCGAACGGGCAAGCCTATGGTCACCGACATTGATGGATTTCAATGGATTTGTCCCGAGTCCCAATCTTTGGCAACGCTCGCCTCAGCATTCAGTTTACTTTCTTCCTATGTACGACCTTATGATTCGCCGTGATTCACTTTTTGAGTAAACGTAATATATAAATACGCTCCTCGAAAATTATAAACTAATATGTATAATTAGAAATTTTGTTTATTAAATTTCTATGCACATGCGTATGAGACTTCGCATATTACTCCGCCCTTGCAATTTTTAACCCAGCTATGTCTTTTCTCGCTCCGCCGGATTTGTTTGCTCGGGACGCGCAAATAGGTAAGTCTGGGGGTGTGATGCGTCTGGTTTATACAGTGATTTTCGGCCTCATTTGGGTTTGTTTTAGTGTCATTGCACTTCATTTGCTGTTCATATACGCTTATATTGATAGCATGGCGTTTCTGCGCCTTTTGTGCAATCCTTCCCCCTTTGTGGCATATTTTTCCTATATATTACTGTATGCCTGTGTTATGGATCCGGTGGTGTGCGCGAATCAGGGTTATTTGTACTTTTCCTGCAGGTCCTGGGATCGTGTGCACGTCCGGGTTGGTGCGGGGCGATTTTTGGCCTTAAAAAGCCTCTGATCGTGCGCATTCCTTCGCGCATGATCAGGCGCACGACCATTGGTCGTGCATTAATTCCCGGCCCAGATCGAGATCGGTGCGAAGGTATGCGCACGATCATAGGCATTTTTCGCGCACGACCATTGGTCGTGCGCCCCTGACCGTGCGTTGTTTTCTATCTTTTTCTTTGCTACAGGTTGACTGCGCACGATCACAGGCATTCCTTCGCGCACGACCATTGGTCGTGCACCACTGATCGTGCGCTACTGATTGTGCGCAGTACTTATTCTGCTCCCTATTTAAGCCGCTGTTCCGCGAATTTAGGTATTCTGCACGATTTTGGGCGCGATTTCTGCGCGCGACTCCGCCGTCCCACCTCTCCAAGGTCCCTCCTTCCATTCCTCCCTTTGGGAAAGCTTCATCCATTGATCCTAAGGTCCATCTAGGGTTCCGGAAGCATTCTCCGCCATCTACGGCCAGCATTCCATGAGGACGACATCTCCATCGGGCGAAGCGGAAGTGACCCAGCTCTGAGAAGAAGACGGGCAACGGTTGGAGGTAGTGACAGCCTCTAAACTCCGGAAGCAACCAAGGACTGAGCTCGTAGGAGGCGTGACGACCCCCCATTCTGACCAAGATCCGCGGCGAGGCTTCTCATCTCATGGTTACTTCTACCCCTTCTCCTTTGTTGTGATTTGTACTCTTTATGGTTGTAATGAACTAAGTGAACATCTGTTTGTCTATGAATGGGAGTTTATTTATGAATGTGTTCTTTACTTGATGTTGTGCTGTGATGCGCTCCGCCCCCGCTCCACTTACACCCACATGTTTTAGCACTCGCTCTAGCAAAAGATGGAAGCGATAGCGAAGAGGTGCCTTCGACCCTCAACCCTCTCATTTGCACTCACCTCATCCATATGCTCACCGGCCATCCGCTAAGCGAAGCACGACATCGCGGCCTGCACTAACTCCATTCACCAAGTGACGCGGTGATTGCGACCCGCATAGTGTTTAGTTTTCTCATTTCCCGTTCTAAGAAACCAACCAACCCCCCTTGTTTTGTTAAACTTAGAAACCTCCATAATTAATCTCCTAACGAGCAAATCGTATTACCCAACTTGCGATCCTTTGAGAACGATATTCGGGGAGCTACTCCCTACTTTTATTACTTCACAACGACCGGTGCACTGCCATCGTACCGCATTTTGTGCCCGCTAATTAGCGGTGTGGAAATAGCACGTCAGTGGTCGAGTAGCTGTTGATGGCTCATTTGGGAGGGATATAGCTCGCAGGTGTGAGGTACTTTAGATAAGAGGAAAGCAGTCTATCAAGTAAAAACCTACCTCAATAGATGGGTACATCATTTGAATGACCCATTGTATGATGCCACCCAGGGGCAAGTTGTTATATCTCTGGCGGGAAGGCTGCCGCAACTTGTATGAATAACGAATAAAGGAGAGTAATAAGTCCGCCACGTCAAAATTTTCCTCCTCCAAAATGAAATAGGTGACATAACTAAGTTGTGTAGTGACCTTCGCTGTATCACCCAACTTCAATATAATTGTGTGGCGTAATGCATCTTGAATGGCTAGGGCGTCTACTATGAGTGTCGACAAAGAGGAGATCAGACTCCTGCTTGCCCTATTATGCAACACCATGTTCACATTAGTCCAATCTCTATCTACCCTAAACTTCTCAACGATCTCCAACCGATTTGGATGCTGGGTCAATCCAAACACGGCCCTCAGTTGTTCATGGGTGATAGTCACCACTTGTCCCTGCACTTGTGACCGCACTCCACCATCTAGATCAGTCTGTGAGGTGTCTTCCAAGTGCGTATAGAAATCTCATACTAACTCTGAAGAAAACCCATCAGAAAGAAACACATTCAATACTTCGGAGGTTGCAAACAATTGCATGATGTGGTGATGTCGAGGCATGTCAAACTCCACAAAATATGGTACACCTACTACTGCAGCCTCCATGACTAGATTTACACTTTTCTTCCCTCTTGAACCAGGAGCCATCTGCAACATTATAATAGAAATTAGAATTATGCAAAATTCACTAGTGCGTGCTATCACTAGCGCCCGACGCTAGCACTAGCGCCTGCAGTAGCGCCGACGCTAGTTCTCTGATCTGAAATGCTAAAATCTTTCTACAAATAAAAGAGTTCCAAATCCAAAATTGCAAGATCTAAAATCAAAACTAAAAATCCTCATAAAAAGCATAAAATTCGTGAAGATCTTTTTTTAATCTAACCTTATTCTAGATCTATCATAAAAATAAAAAGTTTTTTTTGTCTTCATCACAATCAAAAGTTTCTCTTAAATAGGCTCATAAATCTTCATCACAAAAATCAAAATCAAATATTTAGAACAAAAATCATCAAAATGATGAAGATTTACTCTAGTCTCTCTCTTCAAAAATAAAAAGAATCAAACATTATAGATCTAGCATCTAAAACCAATTGATAACTTCAAATATCTTCTTCTTCAATATCAAAATCAAGTTTAAAACAAAAATCATAAAAAATGATGAAGATTTACCTTAGATCTATGAGTGGGCTGCGTTATCTGCTAGGTTTTTTTGAGAGAGCTTCAATGGCAATGGCCGAAATGACAAGGTAAAGAGGATTTAACTAAAGCCGAGCTAGTGCCAGCGCTATCGCTAACGTCGGTGCTATCACACCTATCTGTTTTTCTGTATTTTTAAAATTTTGAAAAATTCTTAAAAATATATTAATCTATATATACTATTTACTTTTGCACCTTTGACTTTATTTCATTTTTGAAAAATCCAAATACAAAATTGCAAAAACCAAATTACAAAAATTATTTTTGTTCATTTGCTTAACTTCTATTTATAAATGCAAAATCAAATACAAAAATATAAAACATCAAAATTATAAGAAAAAATTGTATGGACTTTATTGTGAACATCAAGCATGATTTAATCTATCATTTAGAACCTCTACATTGTTACAATTTATCTTGTCAAATAACTTTTTGAACATTGTTCTTATCATGCTTTGATATATCTAGTAATATGTGCATCAATTCTATGGTAAAAGTAGTGTAGAACCTAGCTTAGCATGCCTCTAAGTATGAGTAAATGTCTTATGGTTGATAATGATATTTCATCACTCACTTTTTGGCTAAGTCTACTTATGTTTTAATCTAAAGATGCTTGCTTATGTATTGTACTTGTACAATAAATTAAATTTGCACAAGTATCTTACCTACACTACATTTATTTGCACTATTAAATATCAAGAAAAGTGGTTGTACTTTCAAAATTCATTTGGTTTGCAAAGCAAGTGTAATCGGAGAACTTTGTACAAAACAAAATAATTAAAATAAAGTGACAAAGTTAACTCCACTAAGCACTACTTGAACCTCCTAATAAGTCTAAATAAGTGTTGTGAGGTTGAGCACCTTGGAAAGATTAGTAAAGTGTCTTGTGCAAACTTCATTTTTTAAAAAAACACCACTTACTCTTAAGTACACCGGATCAAAAACAAAACTGAAATAAAATAAAATTGTGTGATCCCCTAAGCACTACTTTGCACCCTGATAAGTCTTATTGAGGATTATGTGTGCAAAGCACCTTGGTTGTTATACATTTTCTTTGTGAAAAAAAGTGTATGGAAGTAATCTTATTTGTGTTTTATTGTGCATTTTACTCTACATTTGTCTTGTATTTTTGATTATAACATTTGTTTACTCTTTTCAAACTACACTTTGAGCACATCATTATCTTCCCTAACACTTCTTCTCATGAGTATTGGATCCTAATGCTAATTCTATCATACTTTTTATATCAACAATGCACTAGATAACCTAGCATGCTTTCTACAATGTTTGGTATATTTTTGACTTTATGAATTAGAATTACATTGTAGTAGTCACTCTCATACATCTCTTTCATGTTTGGTTACTTTATTGTCAAAAGATTTTACAAGAACTCGATTTGCAAAAAACATCTTCTCTTTTTGGAAATTAACATTGTTAAATAGTCTTGATTACAAAAAATGTTTCTTGCATTACTATAAGTCTTCCACAATGCTTTAACTCTTATCTTTGTAAAGTTTTTTTTACTCAAAAGCATCTCCTTTTGAACTTAAACTCTTATTTATTATTATGCCTTTCATAAAGATGTTTTTTTAATTCTTCCACAATGCTAAAAACTCCGATTTAATAATGGATTTCAAAATAGCTATTGAGTTTTTCAAAAAAAAAAATTCAAGTATAAATATAAACCCATAGGCTATGAACTCATCATTACATTCAAATGCTAAATGTTTCCAATAATTATTATCCCATAACTTCATATCTCACCATAGCGGGGGCGTAGGGATGTAGGCATTAGTAACCTAACCTCTAAGTCATGTCTTATCCTTAACCGGGGAGGGTTCCAGTGAGGCCTTGCGAGGCACTGGGGGGAAAGAGTGCTGGGTTGAGTTTTTCTAGTGTTTGCATATGGGACTAACACCCCAACCTACGACATGTATGCAGCTCCTCATGCCCATCTGTCACTTAGTATGGGGCTAGGGTGTAGACATATTGTCTGGGTAGAATGGTTACTTGGAAATCATTACCTTTTGTGCTTAATACTCTTATTTAAAAAAGGGAAAACTAACATGATAATATTGATTACTTGACAAATGTTATATTATTCATCTTTAAGCTAAAAACTCTATTTTATTTCAATGAAAATTATTCTAAAACTCCTTTTCATTTCCCTTTTCTATCAAAGCTCGATCATGCCTTTATCTTATTATCAAAACTTTTCTGTGTTTTGCTTCCTTACCCACTTTTGCTAATAACAAAAGGGGAAGAACTAACATGATAAATAAAATCCGCTATCCAAATGAAAACTAACATGATTAATTAAGATGATAACTTACATATTAGGGGTGCATTCACTTAGGGGAGCATGTATTTAGGTAGAGCAATTATAAATACGAAAATCGATAATTATCCTAAGTCATCACTCTCTCACACACACACACAAGTAGGTTTCATCATGCTTATTTATTAATGCTCTGATTTATCATTAATGGATTTGTTATTATCAAAAGGGGGAGTTTGTTAGAACATGGTCTTCCGCATCTCTTTGGTTTGAGAATAACAAATCCTATGTGTATTTGATCTTATGTGTTTAAGTGTGCAGGAAACAAGGTCCATATAACTCAAGGATGACATAAGAAGGTTGCACCCAAAATTAGGCCAATAATTCAAAAATTCCCACTAGCGCCGGCGGTAGCACCTAGCGCCCGGCGGTAGCGTTGATCAGCAAAATTTCGGAGCACATATAGAAGGAGATAGCGCCTGACGGTAGAGGATAGCGCAGGCGGTAGCGCGGAGCATATGAGGCAAGACAGAAATGTTTCCTCAGATTGAAGATTCCCCCGCGCAGAATAATGCCTAATTCGGGATAGCGCCGGCGGCAGCGCTAGCGCAGGCGCTAGCGCTGAGGCTATAAAAAGGACCCCTTGGATCTGTATTCTTCATCCTCTTGAGATCCAAAATTCTAGAGCTTCGTGCCACAACATAGAGAGGAAGGTTCAGAGAGATACTCCCACAAATCTATGAAGGCTTAAGGAGATCTGTAGAGAATATTTCAACATGCATCATCATCGTGACGAAAGACCACATCGACTATGATCATACTCTGCAGGTCTTCGTCTAATTCTCCAAGAGATCCATATATGGATTTTTTATATTGTTGTCATTTTATTTCACATCTTTTCTGTAATCATTTTGTGAACTTGCCTCGTGTTGGCGACTAGGTCTGGGTTGGACTTAGGGCTGAAATTTGCCTCATGTTGGCGAGTAGATCTAGGTTAGGTCTAGGGGGTGCTCAAGGCCTTATCCGGGGTTGGATTGGCTAGAGCGGCTTGAGGCCGAATCTGGGGAAGGATAGGCTAGGGCCACCGGTTCGTGGGGATACGAGTCGGGATAGAAAATGAAAAAAAAACTTTTTACTATTATTCGCCTCAGATTTCTAGCGTTATAGAAATCCAGATTTTGTAATCAATTTTATTAATAATAATCATGTCTCTCTTTGTGTAATAAAATTGATTTTGTTCTTCATGTATCTAAATTGTTTATTATCATCTCCTTCATCATAAAATAATTTAGATCTTTATTAAAACTACTATTTTAATCTTTTATTATTTCAAATATATCAAAATATAAGAAAAAGTTTTAAAACCCTTATTCACCCCCCTCTAAGGGCGCCTACCGATCCAACAGACGAGGCTTTGTGATTCGACGGAAGGATTTGCTTAAGTTGAAAGGTCGGTCTCGATGAATAGCCGAGAGATCTCGTGTATGCCCTTGAGTATTTATATAATATTAAGGTTTTGAGAGAAAAGAGAAGGCACGTACCTTTTAAATAGAATGAATTTGACTCTTTGGGTCCAATAGGATTAAGGAAATTTTGAGCAAGCAGATTCAATGAGACCACACGAATGATTCATTGAAACATCTAAGTGAATATAAGAATTCATCGAAACCACTCAGAGAATATAATAATTCATCGAAGCACTTTATGTATACTCGACGAATTCGTCGAAAGCACTTGTGATCATTCGACTAATTTCTGATTACTTGAGATAAATTCTGAAAATTATCTTATTTGGCAGATTTCTTCAACCTTCTTCAGCACTAGTAGGTGAACTTGGCCTCATCTAGTGGCTTCATGAAAATGTTCACAACTTCCTTATCCATCGGGACATAACTGAGGTTAATGTCCTTGTTCTCCACATGCTCCTGGATGAAATGATAGCGTATCTCGATGTGCTTTATCCGGCTGTGAGATACTTGATTATTAGGAATTTCTATTGCACTGTATGAGTCGCAAAACATAGGAATCCCCTTCAATTTCAGTTTATAATCTTTGAGTTGATTCCTGATACATAGAAGTTGTGCACAGCAACCGCCTTTGACCGGGCTAGGTCAAGTTACATATAAAGGCCCAATTTGAAATACTTCACCCTAATATAGGTCAATTAGTCTGAGTATGATGAAATTTACCACACAACACCCTTCCTAAACACCATGGTAGACAAATGAGATAAAAGGGACCTATTGGAATTTGTCAGTTGTGGGGAAATTAGGCCAAATTACCAAAAAGCCCCAATTTTACCTAATTGAGCTAACTCCCTCAATTGACCTTCAATTGGCTCAATGTGATCAAATTGATCACACACAACCCTCTATGACCATTAGAAGAGACTAGTGGGACAACATTGACCCATTTGGGTGGACCAATTATGAGAAATTAGGCAAATTGCCAAAAAGCCCCAATTTGACCTAGTTGAGCTAATTCCCTCAATTGACCTTCAATTGGTCATATGTGATCAAATTGGTCACCCCTCACACTCCAAGACCACAAAGGGAGTCTAAGGGGTCCACATTGGACCATTGGGATAAAACAATTTTGTGAAATTAGGCAAAATTACTAGATTGCCCCAAATTACAATTTTACCATATATGGTACAATTGACCCTCAATTTGTCAAATTGACCTAGAACACTCACTCCTAAACCCTAAAGGGAGTATATGAGACCTAAATGAACCAAAGTGCACAAACAATTTTGGAAGATTACGACAAAAACACCAAAACCCCCAAATTGCCACTAAAGCCCAAAATGTGTAATTAAACCCCATATGACCCCACCATGACCTAATTCCCCTTGGAATAGGTCCTTAGGGTCTAAGGAACCAATGTAAGTCATCCAAATTGGTTGGGGTGAGCTTGAATCAAGCCCAAACTCAATAGTCCCAATTTGGTCAATTTGGGTCTAGTGAGCCCAAGCTCAAAATCCATTGGGTTTAGCCCAAACAAAAGGCCCATTAGCAAGCCCACATGAAACCGGAACATTGGATTCTCTGATATTCGAATTAGGGTTGTGGAATTTCCAAGGATTTTGGAAATATTAGCTTAGAAAAAGACACAGAATAAAGGAAGAGGGAAATGTGGGATGGGTGCCAAATGACACCCCACTTCCCTTCCCCGAGCCCTTCTCTGAGCTGTGAAATTAATTCTATCAGCCTTGGGCAATGGGGGAGTGGTCAGGGTTGGCCAATTTGGCGGTAAAGAGAGCTGGCCGAGACACCAACAATGGCATGTGATGAGTACTTTTTGTACTCATCCTTTAGTATACTTTTAACACTATTTTAAAAGGAATTTATATAATTCATATGAATTTTCTCATTTAATTTGTTTCTTTTCACTTCTATAAGCTAACTTAAGCTAATTCTTTGTTTTCAGGTTTTCTGGGCACTTTGAGCAAAAGTGTAAAGTACATGCCCCAAGGTCACGGGAATGACCCAAGGGCATGACAGCCTAAATGTGTTCCAGTGTAACACCCCAAAGATCGTGGTTCAGTGAGGTAGGCGGAATGGTAATGTTGCGCTCGGGATAAGCTCAAAATTCCAGATCAGGTCAATGCGCACGACCATTGTCCTCTTCGCGCACGACCAGTGATCGTGCGCCAATGATCGTGCGTAACCCGCAAAGATTCGGAGTTCTGTCTCGGCTTATGCGCACGACCATTGTCCTCATCGCGCACGACCGGTGATCGTGCGCCAGCGACCGTGCGTTAATTCAGAAGAATATCGAGATCTGTCTTGGACAGTGCGCACGACCATTTCCCTCTTCGCGCACGACCACTGACCGTGCGCCTGTGATCGTGCGCCCTGTTTATTCTGTTCCGCGATTTTGAGCGGAGAAGAAGATCGGACCGTCCAAATCTTTTGGAAATTGATCCAACGGCTAGGTTTAGTTGCGGGAGACTATTAGGGCTGATGAGAGGGGGTTAAACCTCATATTCTCTAAGCCATTCTCTCTCCAAACCCTAGAGAAAGAAGGAGGAGCCAAGGAAGAAGAAGGGAGATTCCGCCATTGACGGAGCTCCGGAGCTCCGTTTCGCGAGCCGTTTCCAGATCTGGAGAGTGCAGCCCAGTGCGGTCGTTTCCCTCCGTCTAGAATCTCGGATCCATGGTGAAAAAGAATGCTCCTAGGGTAACGATTTCTTCTCCCGTTGTTTGGACTTGTCTTTAGTCCTCTCCTTCATTTCTCTATGCTTGCATGATGAATCCCTTTCACCAAATGGGTGAAGTGTAGGATTTCCTCAAGTTCTTCGGAACTCCGGGTCGATTGTGTCCGTCCCCGGCATATTGCATGTAGAAAATCCGGTAGTCGTGCAGATTTAGGCATTGTGTGTGAAGCCTATTCGTGGCCGTGAGCCCGAATCGGTGATGCTTGATTTGCGACGTTGCATTTAGGTTAAGCCTAGAATGCGTGCCGGAGAATGACTCTGTGATATATGCGATAGTATTGCAGGATTTAAGCGTAGGCATCTTGTGAAGATCCTAACGGAAGCCCCATGCTTTGCGAGTGGTTGAATGCAAACCTTCACCACTAGAATTGTTGAGGAGTGGTCTTGTACCTCCTTTTTGGTTACGTATAAAGCCCTAATGACCCCTCATGCCCTCCGGCCGAAAGGCAGAGTCGGGTCTTGAGTCGTTACAAAGTAAACTTTTAAGGCTTGGGTGTTGTAACTTATGTTTTGTGTAGCACTAGCGAGTGCTAAACCCTTACGGGCCGAGGTGATGTCATACCCGCATCGTGTGTTCAATCGATGACAAGAGCACGGGAATTGGCTGAACTGAACCCGTTTCCAGGCGCGGCGGTAGGGGGATTTATCTCTTGTAAACCCGAACGACCTTGGGAGAGGTTGGGAAGGGCGTCTTGCCTAGACCGACCAAAAGCTCTTTTCTATCTAGAGTTTCCGGACTCATGATGGTTTTGGTGCTCGGGAAGAAGTACCTTTGGTGCATGCCTTGTGAGCATGGAGCGTGCGGTTGTGTGTACCCACGTTTGTGATGAATTGATGTTGTTAGCCTCATGCGGTTGTTTAGGCGGTTGTGGGAACCTTCGGGTGAACCCAACCAACATCATGTGCATACCTAGGTTCCTTTCTTTTGATGCTCAACCTAGAAGATTGATTGTGCTTGAAACCTCACCTTGTGTAGTTGCACTTTCTTTATATTAGTACTTGTGCTAGTATGGCTTGCTTGCAGGGTAGAATCTCCGCCACCCCGGGAAAGGGGTGGGGTCGTTATAATTTGGTCAGCTGTGCTGACCGTTACTTTGTTTGCCACCGCTTGGTGGAATGTCTTATGCAGGTGCAAGTGAGCCTAGCGGGAAATAGCGGGCGGTGGCCCCTTTTGCTGAGTTGGCCCTTGAAGGCCAGCCTCCTTTTTAGCTTTCTCATGTATTGCCGGCCTGCGTGCCGATGTATGTTTTGGAGTTTTTGGTACATTTGCTAAATGTAAGGCCTTAAGGCCATAACTCTCTTTCTTGGTTTCATTCCTATGATAGTGGACAATTCTAATGGAAATGTTAAATCTTTATGCTTCCGCTAGTGTTTAGTATACTCTGTTGTAGTTTCTTTCTGTTTATCACCTTCTAACTCCTAGCTAGTGTGGTTAGTATGGCGTGGGGTCCCGGCCGGACCTACAGTTATATTATTCGTACTGGCAGGGTGTTACAATTTGGTATCGGACTTAAGGCGTCGATCCGTAGTTTAGCGAATTCGGGACGAATTCCTTTTAAGGGGTGGTGTGCACGGGATGTGCATTCACCTAAAACGACAAAAACTAATAAGAATGTCCACTTAGGAATGGAAAAACATACTTGTTTGCGGAACCTGAGCGTTCCATGATTGTTGTTTTGCTATGCTTTCAGTCACTAAATTGTCTCTTACACGATTATAGGTGACTAGGAGTGGTGCGGGGCCGTCTCAACCCCGTAACACTGCTGAAAGTAGTGGGTCGTCTGAGGTGACAGCGACCACTCCTTCGGCTGAGATGGTCAAGTTAGTCGCTGAAGCGGTCTTTGCGATGATCAACACTCAGTCTGGGCAGCTTGCACAACCTACTACTCCGACTCTGGATGTGGCCCCTGTAACTGTTGCTGTAGTGGAACCTGCGGTAGAACTGAGGGTGGAACGTCGAGTTGCGCAGGTAGTAGTGGGGCGAGCGCGTGACCAGCAATTAAAGTACTTTCTGAGCCTCAACCCTCCATCCTTCGAGGGGACGGAATCCCCTGGGAGAGCTGCTGAGTGGTTGTCAGAAATAACGAGGACTTTAATGTCAATGCTTATAAGCAAAGATATGTTGGTAACCTTAACCACCTTCCTACTTATAAGAGAAGCAAGACTTTGGTGGGAAGGAGAGTTGTTGCACAAGTTTGGTGGGAGACAACTTTCCGAAATCTCTTGGGAAAACTTCCATGAGTCTTTCCTTCTAAAGTTTCTACCCCTAACTGAGATTCCTGAACTACAAGATCAGTGTTCACACCTAGAGCAGGGAGAACACTCAGTGGATGAGTACCTGATTGAGTTCATCAGTCGGAATCGTTATGAGAGGTCTATGTGGGAAGATGAGGAAACCAAGGTCAACAAGTTCTACAATGGTTTGCGAGATGACCTAAGACTAATGCTTGTGGGTCCAAAGTTACTCGGCTTCAACGTCTTAGTGAAAACAGCTAAATCTCTGGAAACGGACTTGAAGAGTATGCAGCGCGCGAAAGACTTCAATGTAAAGAAGTCAGAGTTTCATGCGCCGGTCTCTCAGTCCAAGTCCGAGTTCAGAAGAAACAAGAGAAAGTTCAACTCTGTGGAAGTTAAGACTGCACGGTGTTCCTTAATTTGTTTCACTTGTGGAAAGGTGGGACACAAAGCCGCGGTGTGTCGAAGTGGTCCCCCAAAAGCAAAAAGCGGAGAAGTGGACTATTCTCGTGCGATGGGTTCACCTCCTATGGAGAAAGGCAAAGCGGTGGAGTCTTCGATTCCCCAATATTCTCTAACCCAGCCGAGGGTCTACTCTTATGGCCAGCAAGAGGTCATTCAGCAATGCGATGTTGCCACAGGTATGGATGATCATCTCCAAATATGATTTATACCCCGTGTGCGGTTAAAGATAGAAATATGTCCACTGTATCTGTTGACAACAAAATTTTATGTCTTGTATTTGTGTGCAATTAGGCCTTGTCCTAATTATCGACTATTCGACGAGAGCTCTGTTGGTGTGGGAGCATCGCTCTCCGATTTGTCTAAGGACTTCGTGTTATGAATCGAATTGTCATTTACCTTAGTCAAGGACAGATTGGGGGTAATGCTGCCTAATAGATCTCGAGTGAGCGCGAATAGGAGAAGCTGTGAAAAGGCGCAAAGATGTTCTTCACCTTGTTGAAGGATTCGGGGCCTAAGACCAGTTTTGTGTTGTCCTAGTAGTAGCGGACCAAGCTGACCGAGAGGAACCGTTATCCGATTCCGAGAATCGACGACTTACTTGACCAACAGGTTGGGTCGACGGTATACTCTATGCTTGATTTAAGGTCCGGCTACTATCAGCTTAGTATTAGGGAATGTGATGTTCCAAAGACAGCGTTCAGTACCCGCTTTGGGCACTATGAGTTCACGGTGATGCCGTTCGGTCTGTTTAATGCACCGTCGGTATTCATGGACTTAATGAATAGGGCATTCCGTGAGTATTTGGATCAATTTGTGATCGTCTTCATCGACGACATGTTGGTATACTCTCAATCGGAAGAGGAGCATGTAGGGCATCTGTACGCAGTTCTGAGCACTTGAGGAAGAGTCAGCTATATGCCAAGTTCTCCAAGTGCGAGTTTTGGCTACCGTCAGTAACATTCCTTGGTCACGTCGTTAGTGGAGATGGAATTGCGGTTGATCCGTCGAAGATAGAAGCGATCCGAGCCTGGCCTTTGTTGAAAATCGTAGCGGAAGTCTGAAGTTTCTTAGGACTTGCCGGCTATTATAGGCGCTTTGTGGAAAACTTCTCGAGGATTGCACTTCCTCTCACTAAACTGACAAGGAAAGTTTATAAGTTCGTTTGGTCGCCCGAGTGCGCACGAGCTTTTGAAGAGCTGAAGAGCCGTCTGACCACGGCGCCCATTCTATGCTCGCCATGTGGTACGGAAGGCTACGAAATTTATAGCGACGCCTCAGGGAGTGGTTTGGGTTGTGTCCTAGTGCAGTTCGGTAAGGTAATTGCCTACGGCTCCCGGCAGTTGAAGGTTCATGAGAGGAATTACCCGGTCCATGATTTGGAGCTAGCGGCCGTGGTATTTGCTCTTAAGCTTTGGAGGCATTATTTGTATGGCATGAAGATCGACATCTTTACCGACCACCAGAGCCTCAAGTACTTGCTAGATCAAAGGGAGTTGAATATGCGACAGAGGAGGTGGTTGGAGTTCCTTGGGGACTACACCTTCGACATCAAATATACTCCTGGAAAGGGAAATGTAGTTGCGGACGCATTGAGTCGTCGGGCTCCCGCTCAAGCAAATTGGATTTTGATGCACGATGAGCGTCTAATCCGTGAGCTGGAAGAAATGGAGATCATTTGCGTTGATCGAAGAGCGTCTACTTCAGCATGCTTGAACTGGACGGAGGTTCAATACCACCTTGCCGACCGAGTTCGACAGGCATTGGAGCTGGATGAGAGCATGAAACGCTACAAAGCGGAAACCGTTGACGGGTTGAACGCTGATTTCTCTTTCGAAGATGGCCTTATGTGGAAGAATGGCAGATTGTGCGTCCCAAACGTTGGTACTCTACGGGAGGAATTGATGTACGAGGCTCATCATACCAAGTACTCTATCCACCCGGGGAGCACAAAAATGTACATGGATATGAAGAAACTTTTCTGGTGGCCGGGTATGAAGAAGGACATTGCCCTCTACGTGGCCAAGTGCAACACTTGCGCGTTGGTGAAGGTGGAATGTCAACGTCCGGTGGATTTTTGAAGTCCTTGCCGATTCCGGAATGGAAGTTTGACGATATTTCGATGGATTTCGTGCACGGATTGCCGAGATTGCAGCATGGAAACGACGCCATCTGGGTGATCGTGGACCGACTGACAAAAGTATCGCATTTTATTCCGAACCGGAAGGATGATTCTGTAGAAAAGCTAGCGAAGCTCTATGTCGATAGTATTGTGCGGCTGCACGGTGTCCCTCGTAGCATCGTCAGCGATCGTGACGGGCGTTTCATATCGAAAGATTGGAGGCTTATCCATGAACTGTTGGGCACTAAATTGAAATTCAGCACGGCCTTCCACCCGCAAACGGACGGACAGACCGAGAGGACCAACAGGACTATGGAGGATATGCTCCGAATGTGCGCTCTAGATTTTGGAAAGAAGTGGGAAGATCATCTCTATATGATCGAATTCGCCTACAATAATAGCTACCAAGCCAGTATAAAGATGGCTCCTTTCGAGGCCCTCTATGGTAAGAAGTGTCGTACGCCGTTGTCTTGGGCAGAAACGGGCGATACTAAGCTATTAAAGCGAAAGGATGTTGAGGAAGCAACTTCGACGATCCGAACTATTCGAGAAAGGCTATTGATTGCCCAGGATAGGCAAGCAAAGTATTACAATGCCAAGCATAGGAACCTAGAGTTCGCCGTCGGTGACCGGGTTTACTTGAAGATCAAACCGTTCAAATGGGTATCAAGGATCCGACGCTTGAAAAAGCTCAGTCCAAGGTACTTAGGACCGTTTGAGATTGTGGAACGTGTTGGTGATGCGGCTTATCGGCTTGCACTATCTGCAGAGCTGAGCGGTCTGCACGACGTGTTTCACATTTCAGTTCTGAGGAAGGCAGTGCAAGAGCCTACTCATATCGTTGCGGTTGGCAAAGTGTCGGTGGATAGTGGGTTGTCGACGAAAGTCAAACCCTTACGCATCGAGGACACCGAGGTAAAGCAGTTGCGGAACAAGTCCATTCGGATGGTAAAGGTTCGGTGGGATAATTGCGACCGAGAGGAGCTAACTTGGGAGAGAGAGCAAGCGATGCTTGCGGAGTACCCCGAGCTATTTCTCTCAGGTAAATTTTCTTTAAAAACTGTAAATTCCTGCTATTACTGTTTTCGAAATTTCGGGACGAAATTCTTTTAAGGGGGGTGGAGTTGTAACACCCCAAAGATCGTGGTTCAGCGAGGTAGGCGGAATGGTAGTGTTGCGCTCGGGATAAGCTCAAAATTCCAGATCAGGTCAATGCGCACGACCATTGTCCTCTTCGCGCACGACCAGTGATCGTGTGCCAATGATCGTGCGTAACCTGCAAAGATTCGGAGTTCTGTCTCGGCTTATGCGCACGACCATTGTCCTCATCGCGCACGACCGGTCATCGTGCGCCAGCGACCGTGCGTTAATTCAGAAGAATATCGAGTTCTGTCTTGGACAGTGCGCACGACCATTTCCCTCTTCGCGCACGACCACTGACCGTGCGCCTGTGATCGTGCGCCCTGTTTATTCTGTTCCACGATTTTGAGCGGAGAAGAAGATCGGACCGTCCAAATCTTTTGGAAATTGATCCAACGGCTAGGTTTAGTTGCGGGAGACTATTAGGGCTGATGAGAGGGGGTTAAACCTCATATTCTCTAAGCCATTCTCTCTCCAAACCCTAGAGAAAGAAGGAGGAGCCAAGGAAGAAGAAGGGAGATTCCGCCATTGACGGAGCTCCGGAGCTCCGTTTCGCGAGCCGTTTCTAGATCTGGAGAGTGCAGCCCGGTGCGGTCGTTTCCCTCCGTCTAGAATCTCGGATCCATGGCGAAAAAGAATGCTCCTAGGGTAACGATTTCTTCTCCCGTTGTTTGGACTTGTCTTTAGTCCTCTCCTTCATTTCTCTATGCTTGCATGAGGAATCCCTTTCACCAAATGGGTGAAGTGTAGGATTTCCTCAAGTTCTTCGGAACTCCGGGTCGATTGAGTCCGTCCCCGGCATATTGCATGTAGAAAATCCGGTAGTCGTGCGGATTTAGGCATTGTGTGTGAAGCCTATTCGTGGCCGTGAGCCCGAATCGGTGATGCTTGATTTGCGACGTTGCATTTAGGTTAAGCCTATAATGCGTGCCGGAGAATGACTCTGTGATATATACGATAGTATTGCGGGATTTAAGCGTAGGCATCTTGTGAAGATCCTACCGGAAGCCCCATGCTTTGCGAGTGGTTGAATGCAAACCTTCACCACTAGAATTGTTGAGGAGTGGTCTTGTACCTCCTTTTTGGTTACGTATAAAGCCCTAACGACCCCTCATGCCCTCCGGCCGAAAGGCGGAGTCGGGTCTTGAGTCGTTACAAAGTAAACTTTTAAGGCTTGGGTGTTGTAACTTATGTTTTGTGTAGCACTAGCGAGTGCTAAACCCTTACGGGCCGAGGTGATGTCATACCCGCATCGTGTGTTCAATCGATGACAAGAGCACGGGAATTGGCTGAACTGAACCCGTTTCCAGGCGCGGCGGTAGGGGGATTTATCTCTTGTAAACCCAAACGACCTTGGGAGAGGTTGGGAAGGGCGTCTTGCCTAGACCGACCAAAAGCTCTTTTCTATCTAGAGTTTCCGGACTCATGATGGTTTTGGTGCTCGGGAAGAAGTACCTTTGGTGCATGCCTTGTGAGTATGGAGCGTGCGGTTGTGTGTACCCACGTTTGTGATGAATTGATGTTGTTAGCCTCATGCGGTTGTTTAGGCGGTTGTGGGAACCTTCGGGTGAACCCAACCAACATCATGTGCATACCTAGGTTCCTTTCTTTTGATGCTCAACCTAGAAGATTGATTGTGCTTGAAACCTCACCTTGTGTAGTTGCACTTTCTTTATATTAGTACTTGTGCTAGTATGGCTTGCTTGCAGGGTAGAATCTCCGCCACCCCGGGAAAGGGGTGGGGTCGTTATAATTTGGTCAGCTGTGCTGACCGTTACTTTGTTTGCCACCGCTTGGTGGAATGTCTTATGCAGGTGCAGGTGAGCCTAGCGGGAAATAGCGGGCGGTGGCCCCTTTTGCTGAGTTGGCCCTTGAAGGCCAGCCTCCTTTTTAGCTTTCTCATGTATTGCCGGCCTGCGTGCCGATGTATGTTTTGGAGTTTTTGGTACATTTGCTAAATGTAAGGCCTTAAGGCCATAACTCTCTTTCTTGGTTTCATTCCTATGATAGTGGACAATTCTAATGGAAATGTTAAATCTTTATGCTTCCGCTAGTGTTTAGTATACTATGTTGTAGTTTCTTTCTGTTTATCACCTTTTAACTCCTAGCTAGTGTGGTTAGTATGGCGTGGGGTCCCGGCCGGACCTACTGTTATATTATTCGTACTGGCAGGGTGTTACATCCAGACCCGACTCCGCCACCCCGGGCGCATTCCGTGAAGTTTCGCCAAGTACACGCCCCAGGTCACGAGAGTGAATGCTCCCACGCTCCTTCCCGCTGAAGCTTCCCACCATCAGCCAGTTTGAATGTTACACGCCCTTGGTCACGGGCGTGACCAAGGGGTGTGACACGTACAAAATGCCTTCATTGAAGCCAGAAGCATCTTCCCCGCACCAGTAGATCATGCCCCTTACACGCCCCTAGGTTGCGGGCGTGACCTAGGGTGTGTAACATCAAATTTCAGCCTATTTAAAGCCAGCTCCTCCAGCACTTTAGGGGATGAATTTTGAAGGCTTAAGTCTTATTTTTCTTATTTTGTTTTCTCATTTCAAGTTTTGTTGTACTTCTCTTTCTTCTTGTAATAGTACTTTCAATTCCTTAGTTTGTAATTTCCTTTGCAAAAATCAATAAAATATTTTTTGTTTTTTCTTATTCTCTTCTTATTCATCATGTACTCTTTTATTTTTGTTGATTCCTTAATCCCAATGAGTAGCTAAATTTCTATTAGTACTCGGTCGAGATGATCCAAGGAATAATATAAGTTATGAAGTAAATTAGAGTTTCTTTTTCTCTTCTTCAAAAATGCTTAAGATTTATCCTTAATTTATTTTTGATGAGATTATATCTTCAATATATAAGTCTCATGCTTGTTTTCGTATTTAATCTAGTCGAGCAGATCATAATACGAATTGATCATTCAAGGATAAAGAGAGTTGCATGCAACCTTCGAGAGAGGATGACAAATCTCCCAGATTGGAGTCAAATCCAATAGAGGGGTTCAATACGATAAAGCGAGTTTTATGTGTTTTGATTCTAGAGCGAAAGTTCAATTGATCAACTCAAACTCTATTGAATGCATCCTCGATAGAGGTGCATTTAGAATTCAGGAACCTCCACGGTCAAAGCAGTTTTCTTAAGAGAATTAGAACTTTTGTTGTCTTCCATTTTATTTCCAAGGTGATTCAAGATCGAGTGCTAGCTTTCTAAATCGTTGCTTTAATCGCTATTCTAATTCACCGCGCTTTTTCTTATAAACAAATAAACTCAAAGTTTTAATTGATAAAATAATAAAGATTTTCCGAAGTAAAAGTATTCAACCGCCCCGAGTCTAATACGACCTTGGTTTTAATAAACCTATACTACTTTCGATACGGTACACTTGCCATTGTCGTTTGCGGATATAGTTTTGCGCATCAAGTTTTTGGCGTCGTTGCCGGGGAACTAGGTTGATATTTCGAGAAAAGAAATATCTATTAATATTATCGCTCTTTTTCTTTTCCCCCTTCTTCTGAATTTTCTTTAAAAAATCTTAAAGGGCGAAATTTAAATTCTCAGAAAGGGAGATTTGTGCTATCATCCCATCGTATCTCCTACTACTGGTGTGAACCCTTCATAGGATAGACCTTGGGAAGTTCGGGACTAACTTAACCCACTTTTTGAATATATATATATATATATATATATTTAACTATAATATTATAAAAATATTATAATAATTTTAATTTTTCCTTCTTCACCTTTTTATTCTTTTCGCCTCTAATTATCTTCTTCTCTTTTCCCTTTCTCTTAGTTTATGACCCGAGGAAACTCTTCAATTAATCTTGAATTGTGTTTTGATCCGGAAATCGAGCGTACCCCACGACGATATCTCTGATTTAGTGATCTACCAATAATTCGAGAAGAGTCAATCAGAGAAACTAGCAAAGGTATAATGGAAGATCCCGACCGTAATGAGGCCCCGCTACGGACCATGTACTATTATGCGAGGCCAAATTAGGAGGGCACACAATCTATTATTATTCGCCCGATGGTGGTGAATAATAATTTTGAAATTAAAATGAGCATCATTCAAATGGCATAACAAACCATCATATTTGATGGCTTACCAGATGAAGATCCTAATTTATATTTAATATTTATTTGAAAATTTGCGACACATTCAAAACAAATGGCGTCACTGATGACGCCATTCGTTTGCGTTTATTTCCTTTCACTTTGTGGGCTAAGGCCAAGCAATGGTTGGGATCTCTCCCTAGAGGTTCCATCATTACATGGGCCGAGATGACAGGGAAATTTTTAATGCAATATTTTCCTCCGGCGAAGTCCACTAAATTACGTATGGGCATTCTCTCATTTACACAAATAGACTCAGAGTCTCTCTACGACACATGGGAGCACTTCAAGGAACTCTTGCAGAGATGTCCTCATCATGCCCTTCCTGTGTGGCAACAAGTGTTGGAACATGGTCTTCCGCATCTCCTAGGTTTGAGAATAACAAATCCTATGTGTATTTGATCTTGTGTGTTTAAGTGTGCAGGATAACAAAGTCCACATGACTCAAGGATTACATAAGAAGGTTGCCCCCAAATGTGAGCCATCAAATCCAACACTCCTACTAGCGCCGGCGGTACCGCTAGCGATAAGGAACCGCTGAGACGAAACCAAACCGATGAGACGGAACCACTGAGAAGAAACCACTGGGATGGAAAACCGCTGAGATGCAAACTGGCGCTCGATGAACTGCTTACTCTACCGCGGCGTGCTAGTACTAACGTTGGCGCTAGTTTTCTCTCGACGAACTGTAAGCTGCGCTCGACAAAATGCTCAGCACTACGTTTGACGAAAATTCGATCGACGAAAAGAATGCTTAAGCGCAATTCCGGGAGCACATATAGAAGGAGATAGCGCCTGGCGGTATCCGATAGCGCAGGTGGTAGCGCGGAGCACAGAAGGCAAGGGATAAATGTTTCCATATATGGAGTTTTTTTACATTATTGTCATTTCATATCTTTTGTAATCGTTAGAGAATTCACCTCGTGTTGGCGACTAGGTCTGGATAGGACTTAGGGCAGAAACTCGCCTCGTGTTGGCGACTAGGTCTAGGGTGTAGATCTAGGGGGTGCTTGAGGCCATATCCGAGGATGGATTGGCTAGAGCGGCTTGAGGCCGTATCCGAGGAAGGATAGGCTAGGGCCACCGGTTCGTGGGGATACGAGTCGGGATAGAAAAAAAAAAGAGTTTAATTATTATTCGCCTTAGATTTCTAGCGTCATAGAAATCTAGTTTTGTAAATCATTTTTATTAATAGTAATCATGTCTCTCCTTTTGTAATAAAAATGACTTGTTCTTCATTTCTCTAAATTGTTTATTATCATCTCTTTTATTATAAAACAATTTAGATCTTTATTCAAAATCACTATTTTGATCCCTTATTATTTCGAGTATTACAAAACATAATATAAGTTTTTAAAACCCTTATTCACCCCCCTCTAAGGGCGCCTACCGATCCAACAACAAGTTCAAACTTTCTATAATGGCTTGTATCTCCAAACGAGGCAGATAATTAATGCGACCGCGGGGGGGGGGGGGGGGGGGGGGGGGGGGGGGGGGGGGGGGGGGGGGGGGGGGGGGGGGGTGAGGGACCCTTAATAACGAAACCCCTGAGGATGCTCAAGAGCTTTTCATGGATATGTCCATGAATGCATATCAGTGGAATGCACCATGGTCGTGCCCTAATAAGCCGACCAGACTCATTGAAGTTGAGGCCACCCTGAATTTAGCGCTTCAAGTAGAAATGCTTACTAAGCAAGTGGCGGAGATGTCTGCTTCCTCCGCCACTAATTGGGCTAATAATAATAATTTTAATAATAATAATAATTCTATTCTAGAGCATGTAGATTATATGGGAAACTCCTATCGTCCTCCTTTTAACCGGAATAATAATCATCCATTAAATAATTGTTATAATCCAGTTTTACGAAACCACCCAAATTTTTCATGGAGTAACCCCAATAATGCTCAACGCCCTCCACAAGTGAATCCTCCCGGATTCGCTCTGCCACCACCACACAAGACCTCTTCACTTGAAGAGGTCTTCACTAAATACATCGCCTCCAATGAGTCCAACATCCAGAATCTATCCGAATCTATAAAAAACATGGAAAATCAAATTTGACAGCTTGCCAAAATGTTCTCCGAACGCCAGCAAGGAGCTCTACCCGGCAATACTGAGCCCAATCCACAGGAGAGCGCCAACGCTATAACCCTCCATAGCAGAAAGGAGGTAACTTCTACAAATTTGGTCGAGCCCGAGGTAAAAGTTTCATCCTCTCCTCCGCATTTTATTTCTTCTGATTTAGCTCCGCGCAAAAATCAAACTCCTTCATTCCCCTATCCTTCTAAAATTCAAAATGAGCGCAATGAGGAGCAATACAAAAAATTATAAATATTTTAAAACAAATTCAAATTAATGTTCCATTCTGCGAGGCACTCTCTCAAATACCTAAATACGCGAAGTATCTCAAGGATTTACTATCAAATAAAAGAAACTTGAGGATATTTCACGTGTTTCTCTTAACGCGGATTGTTCGGCGGTTGTTCTAAATAAATTACTAAAAAAAGTTAATGATCAGGGACAGTTTTCCATCCCGTATTTATTCAGAAATTTATTAATCAAACATGCATTGGCCGACTTAGGAGCTAGTATTAATTTGATGCCGCTCTCCTTATTTAAAAAGCTTGGTTTGGGAACCCCAAACCCAACTAATATGAACATCCAACTTACAGATCGGTCGATTAAATACCCAATAGGGGTCATGGAGGATGTGCTAGTGAAGGTTGACAAGTTTATCTTCCCGGTAGATTTTGTCATCCTCTATATTGAAGAGGACGCCGAGGTGCCCCTCATACTCAATCGACCCTTCCTAGCCACCGCTCGGCCAATAATTGACGTAAGTAACGGAAAACTTCTCCTTTGGGTTGGGGATGAAGAAGTTACTTTTTGCGTAAATCAATCTATGAGGAACACACTTCCTAATGACGATTCTTGCTTCACCTTAGAGTCAAATTTAGAAGAAGAATTGTCATCTTTTGCTGAATTAATTTCTCCTTTTTTGAAAATCCAGAGTTAGAAACTTTATTTTGTTTAAAAGAAATGACTCGGCAGCTTAAATTTAAATAATTTAAAAATTAAAACATCTTATGAAGAGCCGCCGAGCCTAGAACTAAAATAACTCCCAGAGCATCTAGAATATTTTTTTTTGGAAAATAATTCAAAATTGCCCATAATTATTTCTTGAGCACTAAATGATTAGGAAATATCCGAATTAACAAAAGTTTTAAATAATCACCACCACACAATTGCGTAGCAAATCTCCGACATCAAGGGAATTAATCCCTCATTTTGAACGCATAAAATAAATTTAGAAAATAGTTCTCGCGACACTATTCAGCCTCAACGATGCCTTAATCCCAAGATGAAGGACGTCGTTAAGGATGAAATTATAAAACAAATAGACACGAAAATTATTTATCCAATTTCTGATAGCACTTGGGTTAGTCCAGTGCAAGTCGTGCCTAAAAATGGCGGAATAACAGTAATCACTAACGAAAATAATGAGTTGATTCCGACCCGTACTGTTATGGGTTGGAGGGTATGCATCGATTATAGGAAATTAAATGATGCTATCCGCAAAGATCACTTTCCATTGCCCTTTATTGACCAAATCTTAGAACGCTTATCCAGTCATTCACACTACTATTTTCTCGATGGTCTTTCGGGATATTTTCAAATCCCAACTGCGCCCGAAGACCAAGAGAAAACAACCTTCACCTGTTCGTTCGACACCTTTGCATATCGAAGAATGCCGTTTGGTCTTTGCAACGTGCTGGCTACATTTCAAAGATGTATGTTGACAATTTTTAATGAACTAGTAGAAGACGTCATGGAAGTTTTGATGGTTGATTTTTCTATATATGGCGATTCTTTTACAAATTGTTTAAATAACCTTGATCGTGTTCTTCAACGCTGCAAAGACACGAATTTGGCACTCAACTGGGAGATGTGCCACTTTATGGTTCAAGAGGGATTAGTCCTCGGACATAAAGTCTCGATTAAGGGGATCGAGGTCGATAGGGCAAAGATAGAAGTCATAGAAAAACTCCCCCTCCTACCAATATTAATCCATTAGGAGTTTTCTAGGACATGCGGGTTTCTATAGACGGTTTATTAAAGATTTTTCAAAAATTACAAAACCGCTAACGCAATTATTAGAAAAAGAATCTGCATTTAATTTTGATGAAGAGTGTTTAAAAGCGTTTAATAAAATTAAAAATTAAATTATCAATTCTCCAATTTTAATCGCGCCAAATTGGTCTCTTCCGTTTGAAATTATGTGCGATACGAGCAATTTTGATGCAGGTGCAGTTCTAGGCCAACTGGTGAATAAATATTTTCACCCAATTTATTACGCAAGCAAAACGCTAACATCCGCGCAAGCAAATTATACAACAACAGAAAAGGAAATTTTGGCTATAATTTTTGCGTTTAATAAATTTCGATCTTTCATAACGCTTTCTAAAGTTATTGTCTTTACAGATCACTCCGCTCTCCGGTATTAATTAAATAAAGGAGATGCAAAGCCACGACTACTAAGGTGGATCCTCCTACTACAAGAATTTGATTTGGAGATCTAGGACAAAAGGGGAGCGGAAAATGTTGCGGTCGACCACCTCTCCCGGTTGGAGAATCCGGCTGCAGGAGCACTAGTGGAGTCCAAAATTAATGCTAAATTCCCTGAAGAGCACCTCCTCGCCGTTGAAAAGGTAACGACTTCTTCCACCCCTTGGTACATGGATTTTGCAAACTATCTAGTGGCCCGGGTCCTACCAAAAGATTTCTCAAGTCAACAAAAGAAGAATTTCTTTTCAGACTTGAAAATTTGTTTTTGGGAGGACCCCTTTTTATTTCGTGTCTGTGCGGACCAAGTGGTAAGAAGGTGTATTTAGGGCGAGGAAGGCGTCCAAATTTTGCGGCACTGCCATGAAGGACCAACCAGTGGTCATTATCAAGCAAACTGGACCGCTAGAAAGGTGCTTGAGGTGGGCTTCTATTGGCCCACCTTATTCAAAGACGCTCACACCTTTGTGAGTAAATGCGATAAATGCCAAAGGTCAGGTAACATTTCTAACCGGGATGAAATGCCCCAAAATATATTTTTAGAAGGCAAATTTTTTGATTTATGGGGAATAGATTTCGTAGGTCCGTTACCTTCTTCTTATAATAATAAATATATCCTTGTTGCAGTCGATTACGTGTCAAGGTGGGTGGAAGCACAAGCCCTTCCCTCCAACGACGCGAGATTCGTCGTAAATTTTTTACAAAAATTATTTTCATGATTCGGCATACCCCGAGCACTAATTAGTGATAGGGGCAGACATTTTTGTAACAACCAACTTGCTAAAATTTTAGCAAAGTATGAAGTTACACACAAGCTCTTTAACGCCTACCACCCACAAGCAAATGGCCAAGTAGAGGTAGTAAATTGTGAACTAAATAGAATATTAGAAAAAACTTTGTCCGTTAATAGGAAGAATTGGTCGCTAAAATTAGACGATGCACTATGGGCTTATTGGACAGCATACAAAAATGCCATCGGATGTACACCATACCGATTAGTCTATGGAAAAGCGTGCCACTTACCGGTGGAATTAGAACATCGCGCATTTTGGGCGCTTAAGACTTTGAATTTAGATTTAAACTTAGCCTCTGAACAACGTAAATTCCAATTAAATGAATTAGATGAATGACGTGCAAATGCCTACGAAAATAATAAATTTTATAAGGAGCGCACTAAGTTTTATCATGATAAAAAAAAAATCAAAATTCCAAAATCATTTTCACCGGGAGATTTAGTCCTTCTTTATAACTCTAGGCTTCGACTTTTTCCGGGCAAGTTAAAATCCTGATGGTCCGACCCTTTTATTGTAAAAGAGGTTTGGCCATATGGAACTGTGCTAATAGAGCACCCAAAAAAGGCCTTTTTAAGGTTAACGACCACCGACTAAAATTGTATCATCCCAGCGACCCAGCGTCCGGACAAATTGAAATTCTTAATTTTCCTAATTTTAAAACCAATAATTGTCACTTAGTCAAGCTACGCAATGGTTTACAAAACGCTTTTGGGAGGCACCCCAATGTTATCCTTTTTCTTGTTTTTGCTTTGTTTGTTTTAACCTCTTTTTCAGGTTTTTGATCCGGCAACCCAATCTACCAACCAGGGAAGCCATCTTCTCCCCTCCTTTCATTTACTACATTTTTTTATTACCTTGATGATGTTGGAACATGGTCTTCCGCATCTCCTAGGTTTGAGAATAACAAATCCTATGTGTATTTGATCTTGTGTGTTCAAGTGTGCAGGTTTACTAGGTCCACATGACTCAAGGAGTACACATGATGACTTCCCCCAAAATTGAGGCCAAAATTTGAACAAGTTCACTATCGCCGGCGGTGGCGATAACGCCCGGCGATAGTGTCGATTAGCGCCATTCCGGAAGCAATTTAAGAAGGATGCTAGCGCCTGGAGGTAGCGGATAGCGCCGGCGGTAGCGTGACGCACATAAGGCATAGAGCAAGAGGTTGCCGCGGATGGGAGATTCTACCGCGCAAAACATTGCCTAATCCGGGCTAGCGCCGGCGGTAGCGCTAGCGCCGACGGTAGCGCTTGGGCTATATAAAGGACCCCTCACCTCTCGTTTCAGATAGACATCAGGGAGAGAGAGGCAGTGCTACAACTCCAGAGGCCATCTTGGCCGAAACTTGAAGCCCTAGTGAAGCTCTGCAAATTTCTGAAGGAGGATTACGTCACGCCGGATCCAAACGAAGTCCGCTTATACAAATGCTGATTCTACAACGGATCTTCGCCTCCATCTTCAGAAGTTCATCTTAAAGGAAGTTTTATTATTTTATTTATCTTTCTTTGTAAACGGTAGTGAAATCGCCTCGTGTTGGCGACTAGATCTGGGGTAGGACTTAGGGCTGAAATTCGCCTCGTGTTGGCGACTAGATCTAGGCTAGGTTTAGGGGGTGCTCGAGGCCTTTCTGGGGATAGATTGGCTAGAGCGGCTTGAGGCCGTATCTGGGGAGAGATCGGCTAAAGCCAACCGGTTCGTGGGGATACGAGTCGGTATAGAAAACGAAAAAGGATTTTTATTAGTCGCCTCCGATTTCCAGCGTCATAGAAATCAAGTTTTGTAATACATTATTTGATATTAATAAACCATGCCTCTTCATTATTGTTTTACTTGATTTCTCATTGTATTAATCTTGCAATATTTCAAAGTTATCTAAATATAATCTTAAGTTTTTGAAAACCCTTATTCACCCCCCCCCCCCCTCTAAGGGCGCCGACCGATCCAACAAGTGGTATCTGAGGGGTTTTATTCCAATCGGCTTAACAACCGGGAATAATGGCGTCTCATGATCTCACTTCTACTAGTGGGGAAAATTTTTGTGAAGAAGAAAAATCACCTACACCACCTTTATTTGAAGGGACAAATTATAAAGGATGGAAAATCTTAATTGAAAAATTTATTAAAACTTTAGACATCGAAGTTTGGAATTTAGCAATAACAAGATCTACAAATGAATCAAATAAAAAGGAACTTAAATTAAATGCAAAAGCTAAGCATTATTTATTTTTTTGTCTATCTAATGAAGTTTTCAAATTAGTATATTGTTTTTCTAGTGCATACAAAGTATGGAATTTTCTTGAAGAAATGTATGATTCTCCTTCTGCAGGTACAGAACATTCGCACATGTCCAACAATCTCCCCCTTTTGATAATAACAAATCCACTTAGCAAGAAATCAACAATAGTGTTTATAGTATAAGATAAGCAAGATGATAATGCAACTATAGTATATGATAAGCATGATAATGCAACTATAGTATATGATAAGCATGATAATGCAACTATAATATATGATAAGCATGATAATGTGCATACTCCCCCTATCTTAATGCCCCCCTACATAAATGCAATTTATGTTCTAATCCCCCTAAATGATAGATTACATGAATTAGTCTCCCCTTATTATTCTATATTTCTCCTATATAGATTTCTTCAATTAATCTCCCCCTTTTTGTATTATCAAAAGAAGGTAGCGTGAGGGTAGTAAGGAGGCATTTATATATCATGATCGAGCTTTTCGAAATATAGATAATGATAAAGAGTTTAAGCATAGCATATATAAGAGATTTCAAAATATAAAGATAAGAGTTGTAAGCATGCAGAAGATTATAATAAACATCTTTTTGTAAGCATGAAAAACATAAGTAAAAATATGAGTTTTAGTTCAAAATTGAAAGATATTTTAACCTTTTGAAATCTCAAAGTTTTTCATAAAGATACCAATCATGAAATGAACATATCAAAGAGAGATTATACTACAATGTTACTTAATTTTAAATTCAAGAAATACCAAAACATTGTAGAGATCATGCTAGGTTATCTAGTGCATTTCTTATATAAAGAGTAGTATAAATAAAGCATTAGAATCCAATACTCATGAGAAGAAGTATTGATAATAAATGTATTTTGGGCAATGTTAAAAATGGATTTAAATCATCAAAATATAAGACAAATGTAAATTAAAGTGCACAAAAAAACACAAGTAAATTACTTTCACACACTTTTAATGCACATAATTTTTAACAAAGCGGTGTAATAACCAAAGTTTGCACAAGACACTTTACTATTCTTTCCAAGGTGCTCAACCTCACAATGCTTATGAAGACTTATCAGGAGGTTCAAGTAGTGCTTGGTGGAGTTATATTTGTCTACATATATAATTCTTTTTTGTTCATATTTGTGAGACAACATTCTCCGAATACACTTGTTTTGCAAACCCAATTTTTAACTTAACCACTTTTCTAAATTCATAAGTGCAATTCAAATGTAGTGTAGGCAATAAACTTATGCAAGTTTTAATTCATTGTACAAATACAATACATAAGCAAGCATTTTTATATTTAGACACACATGTTGATTACCAAAATAAGTGAGTGAAATGTATCATTATCAATCATAAAACATTTACTAATACTTAGAGGCATGCTAAGCTTGGTTCTACACATTTTTTCAATACAATTGATGCACTTTAAATAGATATATCAAAGCATGATAAGCAAAACAATGTTCATAGTAATTTGAAAGAATATGTTTTAACATTGTAAATGCTTCTAAATATTAGAATTCATACATGCTTGATATTGGCAATAAAGATCATACAAATTTTTTTGTTTTATCATTTTTAAATCAAATAAAAACAGAAAACCACAAAAACATATTTTTGTATTTTTGAATTTTGAATTTTTGTAGTTAATTTTTCATAATTCAAATAAAAAAAAATAGACAGAAACAAAAAAATAAATTTGCACAAATAAACTAACATATTTTTGTTGATTTTTAGAAATTTTAAAAAACAGAAAAATCACAAACCCACGCTAGCGCCGGCGCTATCGCTAGCGCTGGAAACAATACGTGATTTTTTGAGAATTTTAAATTTTTGATTTTTGATTTTAATTAAGTGTCCTTAGAGTTGTTCCATGCTGAAATTTAAGAATTTTTGGAGATCTCTAGGTGGATCAAATTGACATGAAACTTTAGCTTTTTCAAATACATGTGTTTAAAAAAACATTTAAGATCAAAAAGATAAATTATGCAAACACAAGAGGACATTTTTTATTAAACAACCCAAAATATACATGATTTAAGTGATAAGTAAATAAAATGATCATGCAATGAGTAATATAAGTATGTCTTAAGATTAAAGACTACCCCGACCAAATGTCTACACCCTAGCCCCATACTAAGTGACGGATGAGCATGAGGAGCTGCACACATGCCGTAGGTTGGGGTGTTAATCCACACACTAGGGAACGCTCAACCTAGCACTCTTTCCCCCTAGTGCCTCGCAAGGCCCCACTGGAACCCTCCCCGGTTAAGGACAAGACATGACTTAGAGGTTAGGTCTCTAATGTATACAACCCTATGCCCCCGCTATTGTGAGATATGGAGTCATGGGTGAAATAATCTTTTGGACAACCTATGCTTTTAAATCTAAGGGTTGGTATATAAACTATGGGTTTTGTTTAATGTGATGAGTTATAAATCCGCATAGTTTTTCTACTTTTATGAGATGACGATATGTGATAACTAGCACAATTACTAATATTCAATAAGTGACAATGCTAGTATGATGAGTTTTGGGTTTAATGTTATGTCCTAAGATTTATATTGAAATTGTATGTATTCCAAAATAGAATTTCAAATTATAGATCTAGAATAGAGTGATGATTAAGTTTGATATATCTTTATTATTCCTAAGTTGATTCTAGAATCTATATCCTTGTGAGATACATGCAATCAATATCAAAGCATATCCATACACCAACTAATGTAAAGAAAACAATATTCATATTTTTATCATAAGATTCATAATTCCTAGGTGGTATTATTGTTTTGAGATTTTTCTTGATAGAGCATGAATTATGATTTATGATTATAGAGAATTTTGCATAGAATATATGTTAGATCATCATGATGTATGTGATTTCTATTCTTTCTAGACTTACGACAATATGATTTGGTGATTTTCTTTTGAATAAGCATGTTTGATTTTTAAGTCTAGAAAATGATGATCATGTAATCATATTAAAGACAAAGATCATATATAGAGTGTTTTGAAATTTATAATAAAATTTGCATTCAATAATTGAATCTATTAATCTTTGGTTTTGCATGATAATATATGATTTATGATACAATATTCATATATATTCTAATGATTAATCCATAAACTATGTGTTTGTTGGAATTTTAGTATTCTATATAATTTCAATTCACATAGTTATCATGATATTTTAATAACATTGTAAATGTTATACCTAGCATATAAATTTAAGCATAAACTAAGAAGTGATGCTAGAATAATGAGTTTTTGGGCAATGTTATTATATATGATTTAATGGAGATAGTGTTGCATGTAATATGAGAAGATTTCAAATTAGTTTTCTTTAGATCTAGAATGAAATGATTATTCTATTTGATTTCATATTCTTGATATCAAGTTAATTCTTAGATCTAAATATAATGAGATACTTGAAAATAGTAGAGATACATATCACACACAAAATAAGATATGAAACTATAATATCAATAGACATCACATATTTCATAATTCCTAATGTTGATAATATTAGATAATTTAAGATGATTCTTGTTAGATCATGAATTATGATATATGATTATAGTGAATTTTAGCATATGATATTAATAGATCATGATGGTGATTATATAGTTCATATTCATCCCTTTTAATATGTAGTGACTGCTTGTAAAATGAATATTATACTACATATATATAAAGGACAAAAAATGTTTTTGCTATTTTGAATTGCTTTGTAAATTTTTCTTTTTGATCTTAATACAAGATATCTGAAAGAAAAGGATAACGATACTTAACATAATTTTTCAGAAAATAATAATTAGAGAAATCAGAATTTTTTATAAAAATAAGCGACGCCGGCGTTAGTGATAACGCATGGCGTTAGCAACTCATGGTTTTTGATTTACAATTTTGAGTTACAATTTTTGATTTAAAAACACATGGTTTCTTTTATATCATTTGATTCCGATATTTCTTGATTATGATTATTCAAAACAGGGGCTATCATATGCAACAAAGAAATTAGACAGGAATAAAAAACGTTGCGCATTTTAATTTTTAGCTTAAGCCCTTTAATAAACCATTTAAATCCATTTTTTAAAAATAATTTCATTAGTCTTGAAAATAATTTCTATATTCAAATTATAATGTTAATTCATGACATAGATAGCCGTGAACAAAAAGCCTGATCAGGCCGGCCCGGACCGGGCCCAATCGGGCTTTTTCCTAAATCGGGTCGGGCCGGGCCGGGCAGGCAGCACATAAGTGCTGCCTGCTCCGGCCCTTCAGGCCGGGTCGGGCAGGACTGGGCCGATCTCGGGCCCGATCCGGGCCAGCCTAAATATTATCCCAGGCGGGATTAACCCGCCAATTAGGCGGGATTAATCCCGCCGCCTGAATTTTTTCAGGCGGGATTTCCCAAGGGAAATCCCGGAGATTTCCCAAGGGAAATCCCAGAGATTTCCCTTGGGAAATCCCGAACCATCACATCCAGGAAAATGTGATGATTACATCCTCCTAGATGTGATATTAAAAATCCCAGGCGGGATTTTTCAATATGGGATTTTTCAAAATCCCGTCTGGGATTAACTAGCTCGGGGCCGGGCTCAGGCAAAGCCCTGCCGCCCGGGCTTTACCCGGCCCGGACTGGGCCGGGTAACAGCTCCAAACCGGGGCCCTTTCAGGGCCTCGGGTAAGGGCTCGGCCCGGTTCGGGCCTGAACTGGGCCGAGCTTGACCGGGCCTTGACCGGGCCAGGCTCGTGCCGGCCCGTCAGGCCCGGTTTTTTTGTTCACCATTACACATAGATGGGTAAAGGATTTATAAGGATATATATATAAGCAATTTTAAAAGATGAAAGGTAGGTCACTTTTAAGATCATATGACTTTATGTTCAATTTTAATTCAATTTGATTTGATAAACGTTTGGCTTAAGATGTAAAAGTCATATTTCATAATATATCTAAGTGACCTTAACGTGTTGGATCAAAAATAAAAAATAAATAAAAGAAAAAGCAATTAAGCATATCATGAAGTAGAGTACTGATATTTCATTTTTAATTTATTTCTACTTCATGCAATTCAATGATTCTTAGTGAATGAGAGATTTAGGTATCCAAAGGGGAGCAAGTGTGATGGTTCCTTTGGGTACCCAAATACATCGTGTAGGCTTTTGGAGAGATAGTGATGAATGGGCCTTTACAAGTGGAGTGAGTGTTTCGTTTTTAATTTTGGGCCTCCATTCAAACTTTGGTTGTTTTTCTTTTAAATTCATATTATGATTATTTGACATCTTTTTGGAATGATAGTTGTTTGAAAAATAATTCATTTGGGATTTATGTTTATTCAAGTTATTTTTCAAAATAGATTGATGTTGATAATCAGAATGAATTTTATTATAACGATTCTTTGAAAATTTATAAGAGTGATTGTCTTTCTTAAGAAGTGATTGTTAAAAGAGTGGGTTACAAAATGTTGTAAATAATTGATTCTTATTTTGATAATTTTCATTTCCACTCTTTCTTATAGACATACTCTTATAATATGAAGGATAATATTTTATAGTTTGATTTTCATGAAAAAGAGTTTTTAAATTTGAGTCATGATTGAAAATATATTGAGACTTATAATAAAGACTCTTAAGAATTTTGTGAGGATCATAATTCTTTTTGAAACTAAACTCCTTTTGATTTAATGTGTGAAAATGGTCCTTTTTAGAAATGATTTTGTAAGTTAATTTATCCTTGTTATTCAAAATCTTATGATGAAATTCATTACATAACATTTGAAATTTTTCAACAAAAGATTTTAATTGTATTAACTTACAAGTTAAAGAATCATTTTCAACTATCAATTTTTCATTATGTTCTTTAGAAACTAAGAACCCTTTTTCAATATCTTTGAATTTTTCTTTTAATTGATTGCAATCTAAACAAGGAATAGGAATTTTACCCAAAGAGCATGAAAGAGAATTTAACACATCAATATTAGATTCTACTTTAGCGTTTGCTTTTAAAGTTTTATTTTCTAAATGCAATTTGGAATTAGCATGTTTCAACTTTGAAATTTTACATTTAGCAAATTTAAGCACACGAAATGTAGAAATAGAATTTGTTACAAAAAGAGAAGATTTAGATTTTCTTACCTTGCTATAATTTCCATCTTCTATTTTGCTTGATGTTTGGTCATCAAATGAGTCCAACATTGTGACATTGTATTTTTCTTCCTCCAAGCATGAGTCCTCATCGATTTCTTCTCTTGGATCCATAAGGAATTCCTCGTCGATTTCACTCTTAGATTTATCATCCTCCAAGAGTGAGTTCTTGTCGATTTCTTCTCTTGGATCCATAAGGAATTCCTCTTGTTCATCATCTGTGGAAGGAAGACTATAAGTATTCTCAAGAAATTTCCAAACTTCATAAGCAGTAGGAAATGTATAAATAAGTTCGAAAATATTTTGATATAATGCACAATATAGACTATTCATTGATTTGGCATTTAAAAACATTTCTTTTTTATTAAGAATACTTGAGGGCATTTTAATTGTAATATTCCATACTTCAATATCCAAAGATTTAAGAAATTTTTCCATAAGAAATTTCCACCCATTATAATTTTTGCCTTCAAATAAAGGTGGTGCTAAAGATTTTTCATTTATAAGAAAGTTTTCCCCATTAATAGAAGCGAGATCATGAGACGCCATTATTCCTTGTTTTTAAACCGTTTGGAATAACCTACCTCTGATACCACTTGTTGCATCTTACGGCGCCCTTAGAGGGGGGGGGGGGGGGGGGGTGAATAAGGGAATAAAAATTCTTTTTATAATTTTAAGATAATTACTAAATTGTTTTATAATATGTGAAGGTAAAATAACAATTTAGCTAAATGAATAGAAAAATTATGATTTGCACTTTTAGAAACAAGTACTAAATTGTTTTATGATGAAAGAGATTGAAATAAACAATTTAGATTTAGAATTGAAAACTTATAACACAATTTAATAGAGATTGCGCCAAATGAGAGAAATCAAGTAAACACAAATAGAGACATGATTATATTATATGAAAAGGTGTTTATAAAAATTGATTTCAATATTGCTTGAAATCGGAGGCGACAAATATGTAAATAATTTTTCCTTTTCTATACCGACTCGTATCCCCACGAACTAGTTGGCTTTAGCCTATCCTTCCCCGGATAAGGCCTCAGGCCGCTCTAGCCAATCCTTCCCTGGATATGGCCTCGAGCCCCCTAGATCTAATCACCTAGAACTAGTCGCCAACACAAGGCGAATTTCCCCCTAAGTCCTACCCAGACCTAGTCGCCAACACAAGGCGAATTCTCTAAACGGTTACAAAAAAATATGGAATGGAAATAATGAAAACAATAATAAAACTCCCTATATGAGATCTCTGGAGTTGAGGATGAAGGATCGTTGTAGTATAAGCGAGGTTGAAGCGATCGTCCTTCAGATGTAGCGTGATGTTGTCCTCCTCCAGAATTCTCCTTTAAGCTTTTTGTGGGAGATCCATTTTCGGCAGCATAACAACACTGGAATTGTGGCACAATCAACCTCTCTGGGATAGATGCTCAAAATGATCGAAGTTGGCTCATTTTATAGAACTTGGCGATAGCGCCTGCGGTAGCTCCTAGCGCCTGCGGTAGCGTTCGTGTGGAGCAGTTGCGAAACCGTCGGAGGCGTGGCACTGTGCACGAACTTGATATAGCGCCAGCGGTATCGATAGCGCTGGTGGTAGCGCTCGTGTGGAGCGGTTACAAAGCTGTCGGTGGCGTGGCGATCTGCACGAGCTCAAGCTAGCGCCTGGCGTTAGCGTTAGCGTTGGCGGTAGCGCTAAGGAACCGCTGAGACGAGGCTAACCGCTGAGACGAGGCTAACTGCTAAGACAGAAGCTGAGATGAAATCGCTGAGACGGAACCAACTGAGCTAGCGCGTGGCGTTAATGATATCGCTGGCGGTAGCGCTAAGGAACCGCTGCTTTCAAAAATTGTTTCCATGCTGCCTTCTACCTGTGGAGTATTGCACATATAGTTCCTGCACACTATAAACACACTACAAGCAATATCAAATACAATATGGGATTTGTTATTCTCAAACAAAAGGATGTGACACACATGTCCAACAGTCTTTACTAGAAACATTTAAACATCAGATTGATTTGCTAATATTCATGTTTTAGAATTTCAATAATTTCTACCATTTTTGCATATTTTAATTAAGCAGGAACATTGATTTCTTTTTGTTACTGTGATCTTCACTCTTGAATTTCTCAGACTGTCTAACCTTTAATTTCGATTCAAGATTTTTGTTTGAATTTCTATTATCTGTATCCTTATTTTCTTATAGTTGCAAGTTGATTTCTAGTGAGTTTTAAACTATTACTTGAAGTTGTACTAATGATAGATTGTTTATAATTTCAATGCAGATTACATTTTGGAAGAAGACAAGTATCATCTTTCAAGTCTTAGAACTCTAACTAACGAAGAGAGGAGAAGACATCAGTTGGCTATCACAAATGTGCCAAAGAATGCATATTTTTACATTTTTCTTCATTATAAATATTTGTTCATGTATTTAGGTTTGAGTGTTGTTGTATAAATATTTGTTCATGTATTTTAGTTTAATTAGAGATCAGTATTGAGGGGGTTGAGCTATCTCTTACCTTCTTTTTCTCTATTAATCAAATAATCTATGTTGAACAATCTTCTTGTTGTAATTGAGTATTTATTTGTTGTTGTGTTTAAATGCCCAAATATGAATTTAAGTGAATATCAAATGAAATAATTTTATGATATTTTGGGAGGAATTGAACAAAGTTTAGTGACAGACAATCACTATTGTGTCATCTTCGTAGTGACCAAATATTTCCTCACTAAAAATACATATAGTGACCGAATTAACTTGGTCACCAAAATTACTTTCTTTTAGTGACCGAATTAATTTGGTCACTATAATTTCTTTTAGTGACTGAATTAATCTTGACACTTGCTAAAACATCTTTTAGTGACCGAATTAATGTTGTCACTAAATATGTACATTTAGTGATGAAACTGTTTTGTCACCAAAGACATTTAGTGGCAAGACATTCTTCATCTCTAAAAGTTATTTTATCGACTGATGTATTTTGGTCACGAGAACTTTTGGGACCGGAAATATATGGTCACTAAATATGCAAATTTAGTGACAAATATTTTTGGTCACTAAATATACACATTAGTGACGAAATGTTTTTGGTCACTAAAGACATTTAGTGGCGGGGCTATTGTGACCACTTTGTGATGGATCGAATTTGGTCACTAAATATCTTTAGTGACCATAATTCAATATTTAGTGACGAAAAATTTCGTCACTAAAAGTCAATTTTGTAGTAGTGGTCCCTCGGTGAGGGTATGCACCTGGGACATGGACTGGTTCTCCGCCCCCGGATAGTTCGGGAAATTGTTAGTTTCGTCCCACTCCAGGTGAGCTCGGCTCCTTGGTAGGTGTGGAGTTTCCCCCCTCAAAGTGAGCTCAGCTCTCTGGTAGGTGTGGAGTTCCCTTCCCCTCCAGGTGAGCTCGGCTCCATGGTAGGTGTGGAGTTCCCTCCCCCTCCAGGTGAGATCGGCTCCCTGGTAGGTATGGAGTTCCCCCCCCCCCCCCCCCTCCAGGTGAGCTCGGCTCCCTGGTAGGTGTGGAGTTTCCTCCCCCTCCAGGTGAGCTCGGCTCCCTGGTAGGTTTGGAGTTCCCTCACCCTCCAGGTGAGCTCGGCTCCCTGGTAGGTGTGGAGTTCCCTCCCCCTCCAGGTGAGCTCGGCTCCCTGGTAGGTGTGGAGTTCCCTCCCCCTCCAGGTGAGCTCGGCTCCCTGGTAGGTGTGGAGTTCCCTCCCCCTCTAGGTGAGCTCAGCTGCCTGGTAGGTGTGGAGCTCCCTCCATTCCAGGTGAGCTCGACTCCCTGATAGGTGTGGAGTTTCCTCCCCCCTCCAGGTGAGCTCGGCTCCCTGATAGGTGTGGAGTTCCCTCCCCATCCAGGTGAGCTTGGCTCCCTGGTAGGTGTGGAGTTTTCTCCCCCTCTAGGTGAGCTCGACTCCCTGGTAGGTGTGGAGTCCCCGCCCCCTCCAGGTGAGGTCGGCTCTCTGGTAGGTGTGTAGTTCCCCCCCCCCCCCCCTCCAGGTGAGCTCGGCTCCCTGGTAGGTGTGGAGTTCTCTCCCCATCTAGGTAAGCTCGGCTCCCTGGTAGGTGTGGAGTTCCCTCACCCTCTAGGTGAGATCAGCTCCCTGGTAGGTGTGGAGTTCCCTCCCCTTCCAGGTGAGCTCGGATCCCTGGTAGGTGTGGAGTTCCCACCCCCTCCAGGTAAGCTCGGCTCCCTGGTAGGTGTGGAGTTCCCTCCCCCTCCAGGTGAGCTCGGCTCCCTGGTAGGTTTGGAGTTTCCTCCCCCTCCAGGTGAGCTCGGCTCTCTGGTAGGTGTGGAGTTTCCTCCCCCTCCAGGTGAGCTCGGCTCCCTGGTAGGTGTGGAGTTTCCTCCCCCTCTAGGTGAGCTCAGCTCCATTGTAGGTGTGGAGTTGCCTTCCCCTCTAGGTGAGCTCGGCTCCTTGGTAGGTGTGGAGTTCCCTCACCCTCCAGGTGAGCTCGGCTCCCTGGTAGGTGTGGAGTTCCCTACCCTCCAGGTGAGATCGGCACCCTGGTAGGTGTGGAGTTTCCTCCCCCTCCAGGTGAGCTCGGCTCCCTGGTAGGTGTGAAATTCCCGCCTTCCACCTCAGGTCAAGTTCAGCTCGACGAAAGGTGTTGAGTTTTCTTCCACCTCAGGTCAAGTTTAGTTCGACCTAAGGTGTTGAGCTTTCTCCACCTCCAGTTGAGCTCGGCTCACAGGAGGGTTGTTAAGTGGAGAAAGGTTTTTCTTCCACCTCAGGTCAAGTTTAGTTCTACCAAAGGTGTTGAGTTTTCTTCCACCTCAGGTCAAGTTTAGTTCGACCTAAGGTGTTGAGTTTTCTCCACCTCTAGTTAAGCTCAACTCACAGGAGGGTTGTTAAGTGGAGAAAGGTTCGTCTTCCGCCTCAAGTCAGGTTCAGCTGAAAAGCTCGGCAGGAGTATCCCGTTGGCAGGGCCCTTTGTGGATTCCCCTAAGGTCCCACCTACTCGTCAAAGAGGTGGGTTAGACTTTCTTTTCGAGCTTAAGGCAAGCTCGAAAAGAGCGGAGATTGTGTATAACCCTCATATTTTCTGAGTTGGTGTGACCCGATGCGGATGAGGTCGGGATAGAGAGGGTGACCGTGATGTAGTGGATCGACCCGACGGAGGATGTCAAGACCAGAAATAGAAAGCCTGGGGGGGGCAAGCTCTCTTGGGCGAATGGACCTTGGGCCACTCGCCCAAGGCCTTGGGCGAGTGGACCATCGGTCCACTCTCGCGGGCAAGGGGGCGAGTGGACCTCGGATCCACTCGCCCAAGGAGGGGAGCCAGTGGACTCAAGGTCCACTCGCCCCCAGGCCAGCAGGCGAGTGGACCTGTGGTCCACTCACCTGGGGGGAGTGGACCCTAGGTCCACTCGCCCGGGCAGCTGGGTGAGTGGCCCTATGGTCCACTCGCCCAGCACAGGTGGTGGACCCTAGTCCATCCATCTGACCCCCGACGAGGGGGGTAGTGGACGTCTCGAGCTCCACTCGCCCCCCTCATATTTTGGTCGTTCAGTTTAGTTGTTGGGCTGCGGATAGTAGATTTTTGGCTATCTGCAACCCAATTTTTGGGAAGTCTATAAATAGACCACCATGGGCACCTTGGGAAGGGATGTTGGTACTCCCCTCCCTCGCGTGTGTGTTGTGAGTAAGCACCACCCCTCCCCTCCCCCTTGTCATCGAAGGTGGACGATGAGGTGATTCTTAGTGCCCTCTAAGGTGCCCGGGCTCAGCATTGGCTTGGGAGGAGAAGTTCCTTATGAGATTCCGGGTATGTGGTGGGACCTCCACGCTGCAGCTTAAGGGGTCCGTTCGTGGACTTAGGTGTTTTTCAAGTGTAAGGTTCTTCGGTTCTTGGTGACTGGTCAAGGGTCTCGCTCGGGTCAAGTATGGGTTAGCTACATCTCCCTTTCGAACGTCGAGACCAGTTCTCTGGTTTCAACACCCAGAATGGGTACGTCCACTTTCCCGCCTCGCCTATCTAGCACTTCGGGCTAGACTCGGCTACTTCACCAATCTCAGATTATTTCTAATCTTACAACTCGGAGTCTCCCACTCCTACAAGCTCGGAGCACTGTGTATCCTACACTCGATCCTTCCAACAAGGATCTACATAACTCACAAGTAAACACTTCCTACAAAATGTAAAAGGGGTTTTTACAACAAATATTAATTGTAAACAATCTCCTTAAAACTATAAAAGTTCTTCTTCAGATCTGAAAAGAAATATCCTTCTTCTTCACAAAAAGCCTTTGATTTGAAACTTGAAGAGGAAGGGTTGAATCGATTTGAGAATAGATCCGATCTTAGTTTCATCTTAATCTCTGAATGTGCGAATGAATTTGAGCAGCAGGAGATCAAACGACACTTTTCTTGCAAGAGGAATCGCAAACTCTAGGTTTTTGTCGGTGTGTTATTCGAAAGGGGCGATTTGAGATTATGACAGAGAGCTTTCCAAAATCACGATTAGCGTTAATAAAATATCCCTTGACCTATTTATAGGTGATTCCTACTCCAACGGCTAATTTCAAAATCAAAAGAAGGCTCCACGTGTATTGTACATGGTGCAAAGACTTCTACTGGTAAGCAGTCAAAACTGGGTTCTGGAAAGCAGCTTAAGTCAATTCGTCGCGAGCATGAAAGATATCTCGAGACAACTCGATGAATTCGCTGAGACCTTTCGACGAATTAGATGAGACATTTTGACGAATTAAACTTGGCTGAGCAACTTGCACTTCACTGGAAACCTCGACCAGAACACTCAAGACTTCTCGACGAATTAGCTGACACTTCTCGAGAGTACTCGACGATTCGTCGAGTGTCCATAATACCTTACAATGAATCTACTTGGATGATTGATGAGTCCCAAATATATACACATTTATGGACTCATCTGGGCTGATTTTCTAGTCTATGCACTTCACTTTAGACATGTTTTCACTCATATTTGATACTCCAAGCTATGTGCACCTCTAGGCCCGTTTTTGGTGTTATTTCATGTTCTTCTTCTTTAGTAGTTTTCATGCATTGTTAAGTGCCACTTTCAGTGGCTGGATTCGTGGTTGTGCTGGAACAGGAGTCGTGCAGGTGTTCTCGGTAGAATTCTGTACAGGAACACTGCGCACGATCGCTGGTTCTATTGCGCACGACCACTGGTCGTGCGCCGCTGTTCGTGCGCACTTAACACCAATTTTATGAGTTTTGTCTCCGACAGTGCGCACGACCACCGGTCGTGCGCCACTGTGCGTGCACACTTATCAACAATTTAATGAGTTCTGTTTCGACCAGTGCACACGACCACCTACGATAGTGCGCACGACCACCGGTCGTGCACCACTGGTCGTGCAAACATGGTATTTTATAAATTTCTTACATTGCAGGCTCCACCCAGGCAGGCGCACGATCATAGGATTCCAGCGCGCACGACCACTGGTCGTGCGTCAATGATCATGCGCACTGTTTATTCCAGTGCCTATAAATATTCCTGCTCGTGAATTAGGTTAGATGCTCTTCAATTTCTTCCGCCAGTCCGCCGTTTCCTGCTCCAGAGCGCCCGATTTTTCCCCTCCATCGCCGCCCACCATCGGGAGGTGCTCCGGGCTTGTTCTTCACGCCATTCTTGAGCCGGAGCTTCCTCTCGGCCTCCTCCTTCATCCTAGAGCTTCAAAGAAGGTTTAGCCTCCATCACCATCAAGCAAGAGGAAGTTTGCAACCTCTACCGGATCGTGACACGAAGAAGACGGGCTCATTGGAGAGTAGTGACAGCTCTCTCTACCCCGGACGTAGTTGCGGACCGAGCTTGGACGCGGATTGATAACCCGGCGATTCCAACCGTGAATCTACAATGAGACTTCGGATTCGGTCGATTTCTTGCCTTGTTCTTCTCTTATTGATGTATATGTAGCTAGAGCTAACATTATGATGAAGTAACACTTAACTTTATTTGCATTTCTATACATTTCATGTCTATGTGAAATATTTTACTGTTTGAGTTGCTTGAGGTGCGCCCCATTCCATCCTCCATCCCGCCGTCACGTTCGTGTGCCGCACTAGCAATTGCTAGTGGCGTGCTTATCGACGAGGTGCTTGCGACCCTCATCCGTATGCCTACTCTTCCATCCGCCTAGCGAAGTGTGGCATAGCGGCCCGTGTAATCCATCCCGCTTAACGAAGCAGCGCGCTCAAGGCCTGCATAGTTCGATTCCGTTTGCCTACTCGTCCATTCGCCCTTGCGACGCAGCGCGCTCAAGGCCTGCCTAGTCTCCATCCCGCCAAGTGAAGCACTGCATAGCGGCATTGCATAGGAGTAGTTGTAGTTGTTTTCTTTTATTTTCCAAAAGCCAAATCCCCCATTTCCGCATCCATCCACTCGAAAGGACTTCAATCTCAAGTCCTTCCTCGATAATAAACTCCACCTTACTGTGTTCCTTTGAGATCGATACTTGGGGATTCATTCCCATTTTATATTACTTGAACGATCGGTACACTGCCGTTTCGTGCCGCATTCTTATTACCGCCTATAGCGGTGTGCTAAGATTTGCGCATCAAGTTTTTGGCGCCGTTGCCGGGGAACACAGTCGTGTGAGTTTTTTTGAGAGGGAGAATCTGAGAGAGAAGCCCTTCCATTTGTAAATTGCATCTTTTATTTTATTTCTGTTCTTTTTATCCCCTTTTCTTATTTTCTTTATTAGGTTGCTTTAGTAATTTCTGTTAGGTGTAGTATTTTGCACAATAGCATTTTTATTTTGAATCATTTTATCTCCACACTATGTGGGCACATCTCAATATTCGTTGCCGTTGGTGTAGAGATACCTCCCACTCTAGTGATGAATGCCCTACGGAGAATAGTAGGCATAATTCGTATAGCCCAGCATATGGAGCACCGACTTCGTCTGGTACTCCATATGATGCGCGTAAGTCTTATGGCTACTCTGCTGAGCCTTTACCGTCATACTTCTTTTCGGCTTCAGCCCCCGCTGTGCCAAAGAAGCCCGCAAGGCAGTGCCGGTTTTGTCAGAGCACTGATCATGTCTTGAAGGACTGTGCCGAGTATCTTCGCCAATTGGACGAGGATGACGAGCCGGATATCCGGATCGTCCCAACTCCTAACTCTGGCGGCACACCTTCAACATCCGGTTATGTGTCTTTGTCACCTTCACATCTTGAAGGGTATGGCATGGACACGGTCACCGGATGTGCGGCTGATCTATGCACTGACATTGCTGAGCCTATTCTCCATGTGCATCCATCACCTCTAGTGGATTCAATTCTTTGTGAGGAATCGGTGCTCGACTTTTATCCGAGCACTACTCCTCCCCCTGTTGTGCATACTATACTCGTCTCCGACGACATTGTTGATGATGTGTCGCAGGATGAGGTGGGTGATCTGAGTGTTGTGCCTATTCCTATGAAGGAGGATAACCTTCTAGGTGAAGAGGAGTTTTCCTCAGCACCGGTGGAGGAAGTCCAAATCCTAAGCCTGGCCACCGTTGATCCCGCCGAATCTTGTAGCATTGATTACAATGCAAACATTATTTTACTTACCCAACCTGATGGGAGTGAGACCGGGATCGCTCCCCCGATTGATGTTTATTTATGTTCTTCATCTTCTTTATTTCTTGATCCCCTTCCTTCATCTGAGTCTGTGCAGGTTGAATCTTCACAGGTACTTCAGGAGGACTTGGAGCTTTTTGCTCAAGTCAATGATGAGAGCATCATCTCATGTGAGGAGGTTGATTACCCCTCCGTAGAGGAAGCTCCAATCATTGCCTTTTCCTCCTGCCACCTCCCTGTTGACGACACCTTGCTAGGCAAGGATGTGTTTGGTGAGTTGAGTGAGGATATCTCCTCCTCTTCTTGCTTTCTGTTTCCTCTACCTGCGTTATGTAGGTATTATTATTATTTGGGTAGAGGAGTAACTGTTCTGTCGCCGTATTGGTACCCGCTACCGACACGCGTATTAGAACAGTTACCTGTTCATTTCCTTTTTCATACGCCCATTAGCTAGAACCTTTAGTTTTTGAATAAGTCGTGCTGGGATGACAATAACCCCAATAGTTATCTTTCTTTTCTGCATTTTTATTTCATCTAATCATGTTTAGTTAGTAGTAATTTTTTTTCAGTTTTCTATTTTTTTTGTTTCTGCGGAGCTGACCCCTGCAGGTATCTTTTCTGGATGGCGGACGCTGCGACTCATTTTAGCTTACACGCCAATCTTCTGGTGTGCTCATTTCTGAGCACTGGGTACTCTCTTTCCCTAGCCTTTTCTAATTTTCATGTCATATATTTTGTGGATTGTTTAGTTTAAGTCTGGGGGAGAGAAGTTTTTGTGCCCACTCACGTGCACTCTCGCATAGCATGCTAGAAGTACTTTTATTTTAGCTTATTGGAAATTGTTTTCATTTTCATTGCACACCACATCACCCACTTGAGCGCGCTTAGCCGTTGGCACGTCGCGGGTTGAATTTGTCTTTTTGTGTGATTTGGATAATCATTGTGCTGGCTTAGGATTATGAGGCGGAGTAAAATGTTGACTCCTGTCGACATTTTACTCGAGTGCTCATGTCTCGTTTAGAAATTCGTGTAGATTCAATTTCTTTTTATGCTTTTAGTTTATATTTTTTTTTCTATTAGCGTAAATATTGTTTACTACACTCAAAAATTGGTGAATCCGGTGTGAATCAAACGGCAGCATAGGGATGTGTGTAGACGTTCGTTAGCCTCGTATTGCCCGAGTCGGGAGAAAGGATTATCTTTCTCGGTGGCTAGAACTTGCCCCAAGCGATTCTTGAAGCATGGGTATACGGTTAGTCAATTGCGTGAATGTGATATAGGCCATCATTTTGTCCCGGTTGAGCCTTTGTGCCCACTCCTATCGCTTTATCCTTGTCAGCCCAGTTGTGCCTACCCTTTCTTTGATTCAGCGCCACTGTTGTCTCACCAAAGCCTAAATGCCAATCCTAGTCGCACACCCAAATATGAGCTTTAGCTGTTTATTATTTTCATGAGTTGTATTGTTGATTTGGTGATATGTTTGTGAAAATGTGGATGTGTTTTATTGTTTAGCTGCTGAAAATGATAAGAAAAGAAAAGAAGAAAATGAGAGAAAGAAAAGAAGTGAAAAGAAAAGAAAAAGATATGAGCTTTAATGAAAAATCTGTGTAAAAATATATGTTTGGGAGTAGGCGGTGCACACACCCATGTTGTTAAGTCTAAGTCTGGGGGTGTGGTGCATACGCGTGTTTTTTGGCTACTTGGATAGTGTTATGCATTTGCTCATTTGGGTTTTTGTGTTCTAAGCCTTCATGTTTATATTTGTTTACCAAACCTAAACCCAAGCCTCATCTTAAACCTTAAGTCCTATTGATTCACGCATTTGAGTCAAACCAGTGTCGTGGAGAGAGTGCGAACGGGCAAGCTTATGGTCACCGACATTGATGGATTTCAATGGAGTTGTCCCGAGCCCCGATCTTTGGCAATGCTCGCCTCAGCGTTCAGTTTACATTCTTCCTATGTACGACCTTATGATTCACCGTGATTCACTTTTTGAGTAAAATGTAATATATAAATACGCCCATAAGAATAGTATAAACTAATATGTATAATTAGAAATGTTGTCTACTGTACTTCTACGCACATGAGCATGCGACTTCGCATGGTACTCCGCTTGATAATTTCTTCGCCAGCTTATGTTTTTCCTGTCCGCGAGAGATGGTTTGCTCGGGACGCGCAAACAGTTAAATTTGGGGGTGTGATGAGTCCCAAATATATACACATTTATGGACTCATCTGGGCCGATTTTCTAGTCTATGCACTTCACTTTAGACATGTTTTCACTCATATTTGATACTCCATGCTAATTGCACCTCTAGGCCCGTTTTTGGTGTTATTTCATGTTCTTCTTCTTTAGTAGTTTTCATGCATTGTTAAGTGCCACTTTTAGTGGCTGGATTCGTGGTTGTGCTGGAACAGGAGTCGTGCAGGTGTTCCCGGTACAATTCTGTACAGGAACACTGCGCACGATCGCTGGTTCTATTGCGCACGACCACTGGTCGTGCGCCGCTGTTCGTGCGCACTTAACACCAATTTTATGAGTTTTGTCTCGGACAGTGCGCACGACCACCGGTCGTGCGCCACTGTGCGTGCGCACTTAACATCAATGTTATGAGTTCTGTTTCGACCAGTGCGCACGACCACCTACGATAGTGCGCACGACCACCGGTCGTGCACCACTGGTCGTGCGAACATGGTATTTTATAAATTTCTTACATTGCAGGCTCCACCCAGGCAGGCGCACGATCACAGGATTCCAGCGTGCTCGACCACTGGTCATGCGCCAATGATCGTGCACACTATTTATTCCAGCGCCTATAAATATTCCTGCTCGCGAATTAGGTTAGATGCTCCGCAATTTCTTCCGCCAGTCCGCCGATTTCCTGCTCCAGAGCGCCCGATTTCCCCCTCCATCGCCGCCCACCATCGGGAGGTGCTCCGGGCTTGTTCTTCACGCCATTCTTGAGCCGGAGCTTCCTCTCGGCCTCCTCCTTCATCCTAGAGCTTCAAGGAAGGTTTAGCCGCCATCGCCATCAAGCAAGAGGAAGTTTGCAACCTCTACCGGATCGTGACACGAAGAAGACGGGCTCATTGGAGAGTAGTGACAGCTCTCTCTACCCCGGACGTAGTTGCGGACCGAGCTTGGATGCGGATTGATAACCCGACGATTCCAACCGTGAATCTACAACGAGACTTCGGATTCGGTCGATTTCTTGCCTTGTTCTTCTCTTATTGATGTATATGTAGCTAGAGCTAACATTATGATGAAGTAACACTTAACTTTATTTGCATTTCTATACATTTCATGTCTATGTGAAATATTTTACTATTTGAGTTGCTTGAGGTGCGCCCCATTCCATCCTCCATCCCGCCGTCACGTTTGTGTGTCGCACTAGCAATTGCTAGTGGCGTGCTTGTCGACGAGGTGCTTGCGACCCTCATCCGTATGCCTACTCTTCCATCCGCCTAGCGAAGCGTGGCATAGCGGCCCGTGTAATCCATCCCGCTTAACGAAGCAGCGCGCTCAAGGCCTGCATAGTTCGATTCCGTTTGCCTACTCGTCCATCCGCCCTTGCGACGCAGCGCGCTCAAGGCCTGCCTAGTCTCCATCCCGCCAAGCGAAGCACTGCATAGCGGCATTGCATAGGAGTAGTTGTAGTTGTTTTCTTTTATTTTCCAAAAGCCAAATCCCCATTTCCGCATCCATCCGCTCGAAAGGACTTCAATCTCAAGTCCTTCCTCGATAATAAACTCCACCTTACTGTGTTCCTTTGAGATCGATACTTGGGGATTCATTCCCATTTTATATTACTTGAACGATCGGTACACTGCCGTTTTGTGCTACATTCTTACTACCGCCTATAGCGGTGTGCTAAGATTTGCGCATCAATGATCCAGAGAAAGATTGTTTGAGAGAGCTAGAGAGCACTCTATGAATTCTTCGAGTATGTCTACGCTCACTCAACAATTTGTTGAGTGTATACTAACTCACTCGATGAATTTTCCTTAGGAAAACTTCTTGGACTCAGCACAACAACCAGTTTTCTTCTACCGCTCAAAATTGAAGTACCCCACATTAGAGAGATTACATATGAGTCAACACAAAGTTCTATGCAATGAGTAATTACATTGCATAGACTTGTGATTGATGACCCAATGTAATCTGACAATGGTTTGTACATAGCTTTTCAGATCTGCAATAACATAGCTAGAATACAAAATAAAATACAAATTCAATTCATCTTAGTTCAAGGGGGACTTCTTCAAATCAAGGTTTTTGTGGATACAATACCCAACCCGATCTGGAAAATTATGAAATTTTGTAGGAGTTCATTTTGGATTAGTATTAAGTCCTGAGAATTTACTTGTTTTTTAGTTGGTAAAAACATGGTTATCCTTCAATAATGAGCTTGTGTCCAAATTTAGTAAAATTTGGTTATGTGATTATTCTCCTCTAGAAAATTATGAAATATTGCAGGAGTTCATTTAGGATCATTATTAAGCTCTGGAAATTTTCGTGTAATTTTTAGTTGATTAAAACATAGTGATCCTTAATAAACATTTTTTAGGCCCAACTTTTGTAATAATTATTATTGGCAGTAGGTAAATAAGAAAAATTACCAAATTCTGGAATTCTTGATATTTGACCTAGGTGAACCTCTTGAAAATTTTATAGCACAAACAACCATCAGAAAACAATACCTCATGTTGAAATTGGAAGTCGATAAATAATTATGAAAGTTTAAATAATTAAGCCCTTTAATGTAAATTGAACAAGATTGATTATGAGGGCATTATTTGACATGAATAACTTCACGAATAAATTTGAAGTCCTTTGAACATGATGTTCATATACACTTCATGAGGTCTTAGATTTCACCTAGAATAATGTTGGTCTGTGGATAATAAAACTGCATTTAGTGATTTGAACATCTTTTGATCATCATACACAGATCCAACAACCTTGGAACTATTAGGTACCACATGGGATGATGGGTAGGTCAATTCATCTTGGAACAATTCTCAATTAGGAATGGTGTGCGGTTAGTAAAATGCTTAAGGTTGAACTTATTAAGCTTAGGAAGAGGGATGTGATGATATGAGCCACCAACAATGTTATGGTATGTTAAGCTTTTGGGAAGTAGTCAGTAAACAAATAATGGACAGCGTTGAGGATCAATTGAAGATCAAAGTTCTCCTATTTAACGAGAGGTTTGGGATGTCACCCCATCATAACTCCTAGTACCGATGTGAGCCCTTCACCAGGTATACCTCGGGAAGTCCAAGATTCACCCTAAACATCTAAGTTCAACTAAGAGGACAAAAGATTAGATTGTTTAGGAAAAGTGAATGAATTCTATATACACACACATCTTAGGGGAATTGTAGTTTATAGAGTGGACTGCACAAGTCAGTCTTTGGAGTCGTAGGCTCGGTAGTTATAAAGGATGGGTTGGTCCTGCGAGATTGATGCTCGGAAGATATAAATGTAACACAATTGCATGTGCATAAAATGTGGTGGTTCTTCGAAACTAGCCTAGTCGACACACTGATGGAAGTACGATGACTCAGCAAGTGGTAGGTGTTCAGAGGGCTAGGATATTTTACTGCACGACCAAAATGTCTCATTCCATAATAATCCTACACTTAGCCTATTTATGGTCTGGTCCCTACGAGTCCAGCAAGAGTACACATGAGCTCATGAGTACCGAGGATACGTGCCACAACGTATGTTAGGGCCTAGGTCTGGTAGTGCTTTATACCCACCTAGGTGAGGAGACGCCCACTCCTCTGCCACCATTTGACCACGACGGGAGGTGCCCGAGAGGTTAGCTACCTCTAAAAAGTGGGAACTAAAGGTCTGTACATGCATAGTCGTCTGTGTGAGTTGCATGTGTGTGAAATAATAACATAAACATTGCATTGCACTGCATATCATGCACATCATTACATACCTTATAAACCCCATCGCATAATCTAGTATGGGATCCTTTATACGATGGGTATATGCAAAATGACCCCTTAACTTATAAGATTGTATGAACTTTCCTCATAAGTTAAGGTTATTTTTTGTGATGATAGTTAGCCACACTTCTTTTACCTATATTGTTGTTCTGAATATTGTTCTTTACATCCAACTTGTTGGGAATATTACCCTCAATGTTCCCTTGATTTGAAGAAGCATCACACTCAATGCTAAGTACAAGTTGTATTTGTTGAACCCTATTTCATCTCATGACTATGCAGGGTTAGCTTATTCCAAAATGAAAAGAAAGTTTAGTGGTTTACTCCCAAAACCGCTGAGACAAGTTCTCAGTCTCAGCTGAACCGCTGAGACATGGACAGGAGCCGCTGAGAAGGTGTCTGGGCCAGCTGAGCTGCAGATAGAGGAAAACTGTTGAGATAACTATCTATCTTAGTGGATCCGCTGGGACGGGTCAGAAGTAGCCATTGAGACTGGAAGCTGTCTCAGCCCAACCGCTGAGACAGATTCAAATGTTCTGGAGGGTTTCTTTTGGCGCAACACGCTGTAAAGCATGATAGGATGTTCCAATCACCTCCATGCTGTGTCAGGAGGACATCTCATAGCAGTTAAAGTCTGGAGGAGTATAAAAGAATCACTTAGGGCTTTGTAAAAGCTGGCTCACTCACTGAAGAAGAAAAAGACTACAGTTCCATTGACAGCAGCCCAGAAAGTTTTCTCTCCCTACTTCCTGAAGCTGTAAAGGAGAGAAAAGATTGCTCTTCCTGTGTGATTGAAGAAGAGCAAGTAGGTCCATACTCCTCTATTGACGAGGAGGATCAGAGAAAGACAAGATTGAAGCTGTTATTCTCTTGCCAGCTTCAAATCTGCAACAGAAGAACAAGGCCTAAAAGATTATCTATTATGTCTTCTATTGTAAGCATTATCTTTATTACTTTCTGTATGAACATTATATGTTCTGAGTTTGTAGGGCTTTTGCCTGAGCTTGTAGGGTTGTTTGTGCCTGAGTGTAGAGCTGAGAGATCATCTTGAGTGTAGGGTCTTAGTGGAGACCTGAGGTAGGACCTCTTGATAGGTCTGAGCTTGTAGGGCTGTTTGTGTCTGAGTGTAGAGCTGAAAGTTCAGCTTGAGTGTAGGGTCTTAGTGGAGACCTGGGGTAGGACCTCTTGATAGGTCTGAGCTCTATGCCTGATGTAGGGATGTTGTGCCTGAGGTAGGGTTTGGGAACACCTGAGAGATCCTGAGGGATCTATGTTGTAAGCTCTTGGAGCTAAGATTGGAGGTGTTGGCCTTGTCTAACTCATTATTAGAAATGTGAAGGGGGAAAGAGGACTACTCAAGACACCCTGTCTTGAGGAACCTCTATAAACACTAGTGTGCTTTCTTTCTTGCTAAACACTAGCTTAAAAATCAAAGAGACCTATTCACCCCCCTCTAGGTGATTAAGACTACATCCTTATAAACTATCAAGTGGTATCAGAGATAGGTTGGTCAAGAAGGACATAACTGTCTGACTAGATCCTATAAAGGAGTAGTTATAACTGAATCCAATGACCTCCTCTGGATTGCAGAAGGAGACGTGATCTATGAAGTTGCCCATATGCAACAAAGAAAACTTTGGCATATGGAAGCAAAGGGTTAGGTTGTTTATGGAAGCATCAGACCCAAGGATCTATATCACTGTAAAGCAAGGGCCTTTCACTTTTAAACTGCCTCCACCATAGATGCAACTAGGAGAGTGGCCAATAACTTTAATGACTTGACCAAGGATGAACTTACACCTGTTCACAATGGACAAAAGGGCCCAAAACATCATTGTCAATGAAATTGATGACTCCACCATTCAGAAGTTGGTGCACTACACAACTACCAAGGAAATGTGGGATACACTAGTGGTGTATATGGAAGGGACAACTGAAGTGAGGGATGATAGAAAATCACTCCGCAATTAAGAATATGAAGATTTCAGGCAGCTGAGCCAGGAAAGCATTTCCATATGCTATGAAAGGTTCTTTAGAATAGTCAATGAACTAAGAACCTATGAAAGGGTGTTTAGTGACTATGAGCTTAATGACAAGTTCCTAAGATCTCTAACTAGAGACTGGGACACAAAGATATGTGCCATAAGGGAAGTGGCCAAGCTAGGTGAAACACCCACTCATATAGTGTTTGGGAAGCTGCACTCTTATGAGACGTAGTTGTCTGCAAGGAAGGAAGAGGACACTTCCTCAAGGGCTCATGCAAGGGAGAGATCTGTTGCTCTTAAGGCTGACTGCTCCAAGAAGAGAAAAGCTAGGATGGTGTCTCCTCCAAGGAGGACTGCTGAATCTAAGAAATCTGAGAACAGCACCTCAGACAGCTCTTCCTCTGATGAGGAGTTTGCTGCCTTCTCATGGCAGTTCAAAAAGACGATGATGAGGAAGCAGTGGAAGAACAAGCCCTCCTCCTCCTCACATTCCAAGAAGGATCACAGAAGATCTGAAAGACAACTCACCAAGGGTGACAGGTATGAATCTAAACCTGGTAAACATGTTTCAAATAACATTATATACTTTTGCTGCAGCAAGCCTGGACATGTCATTGCTGACTGTCCAGTCAAGAGGAAGGAAAAAGGTGATAAGAAACATCACCACCAAAAGGATAGGAAGGGGAAAAATCCTTCCTAGCAAAGAAAGGGAAGAGCTGGAGTGAATCTGAATCCTCATCTTCAGATTCAGATGATGAAGAGGAAGCCTACATTGGGCTGTTTGAAACAGAAAGAGATGATGATTTTCCTACTGCCAAGGTTAGAATCAGGGCCCCTCTATCACATTCAGGTAGTGATACTGAGGAGGAAGCCTGTCAGAACAATTCTGACAGTGAACAGGTACTGATTCATTCTATCTCTTCTTCTAATTATGAGACAAGCCCAGAATCTGAAGCACCGTCATCAATTGGTGGGAGTGATTTAGAATCTGAGGAAGATGTCAATCAATTGATTGACAAGTATGGTGCTCTCTTGGAAGCTCTGAAAATGAGTAAGAAGCTGGCCAAGAGGCAAGACCAAGAAATTGCTTCCCTTAAGATGGATAAGAAAGAGTGCACTGAGTCACCCACCATGGTGGCTCAAATGTGTAGTGAAATAAGCCATCTAAAGGGTATAATAATTGCTCAATTGAGCACCACCTCCCTAAAGAACAAGGTCATCAAGGACCTTGAGGTGAAGCTTCTGAAAGAAAAGAGCCTAGTGGCTCTATTCTCCAAGCCAAAATCTGTGCTTCCAATTATTGACACCTTCTCTTCTCAAACCAATAAGAGAGGACTAGGGTTCAATAAAATGGTAGTAGGAGAATGGAGTGGAGAAAATAGCAAGGACAAGGCTAAGCCTCATACCACCTTTCAAAAGGTATTATTTCCTTCTAACAGGTATGACCATGACAGTATGTATGGTCACTAGAAGAATGGAAGCTCCTATAGGAAGGAGAACACTCCTTCCCAAAGTGGAAGAAAGGGCATGGGAATGAGTGCTATGAAGGCTCCCCATGAAGAAATTCAAATGGTCCAATCTGGACCATTTGTATTTGGTACTTCAATTCCTTCATTCAAGAATAAGGAAGCTAGCCCTTCCAAGTTCTGTCCAGCAAAGAAATTGGCTGCTGCTAATTCTGTAGACAAATCCTACTGCTCAGTGTCTGATGCCATCTAATTTTGTCTGGCTTCCAAGCCAAAGGAAGCTGATGCCATTAAGACAAAGGGTGCCAAGGCTGTTCACAGGTTAACATTTAGCTAAATCATTGTTAAAAGAAATATGAAAAATGTTGCTGTCTCCCCTCCTGAACATAAGCACATTAATGTTGTCTCCTCAAAAAATGTTAAGGAGAGGAGATACAATATTCATGAATGTTGGTATTATGGTAAGGTGGGACACTTTGTCATAGATTGTTGGCACAATCCCAATGTGCCAAGTGCAAAGAAGAGCCATCCTGCAAAGGGTGCAACAGGTGTGAGATCAACTTATCATGCTAACAAGGACCTAAGACCCAAAATTATTTGGGCTCCTAAGGGTAACTGAACTCCTTCTTGCAGGTGAGTTCAAGTACCAATCTTAAACAAATATGGTACTTGGACAGTGGGTGCTCAAGGCACATGACAGGTACCAACAGTCTTCTATAGAACTACACAGCTGTGAAGAATGGACCTAAAGTCATCTTTGGTGGATCTGAAAATGGAATCACCAAAGGATATGGTATGATCTCCAATGGCATAGTTTCAATCACAAGGGTAGCTTATGTTGAAGGTTTGCAACACAACCTTGTAAGCATATGTAAACTATGTGATTTAGGCTATGTCATTGAATTCCACAATGACAAGTGCTTGATCAAAGAGTCTAATGACTTAAAGACCATTTTCTCAGGCACTAGGAGTGTGAATGTTTATTGTTTAGATTTTATATGCAATAATTCCCTATCATCTGTTTGTCTTGTGGCTAATGAAAGTCAGTCACTTTGTGTTCAATGTCACAAGAGACTTGCCCACATTAACTATAAGACAATGTATAGAATATTTTCTAAAAACCTGGTTAGGAATAGTCCAAACACAAAATATATTAAAGGTGGTCCCTGTCATGCTTGACAAATGGGCAAGCAAACAAGGGCCACCTTTAAAAATATTGGCACCAAATGGATTTACAGCAACAACCTGGATGAAAATGGGGTAATCATCAAAAAAAGGCTAGATTAGTAGCCAAGGGCTATAGACAAGAAGAGGAAATAGACTTTGATCAAACCTTTGCCCCTGTTGCAAGGTTAGAAGCAATTAGGCTATTCCTTGCCCATGCTGCCCACAAGGGGTTCAAAGTATATCAAATGGATGTCAAATTAGCCTTCCTCAATGGTGACTTGAAGGAAGAGATTTTGCAGGATGCAAAGAAGACAGGAAAAGCACAAGTGGTTCTTGCCAATTCCTAGGAAGGAGGTTGATATCCTGGAGCAGCAAAAAGCAGACAAGTGTGGCAATATCCACAGCGGTGTCTGAATATATTGCTGCAGGAAGTTGTTATGCACAATTATTGTGGATATAACATCAGTTAGAAGATTACAACCTCAAGGTAAGTGAGTCTCCTCTTTATTGTGACTCATTTAGTGCTATCTCTATTGCTAAGAATCCTGTCTCTCATTGTAGGACTAAGTACATAGAGATAAGATATCATTTTATAAGAGAACATGTTGAATGTAAAGATATTTGCCTTGAATTTGTCCCCACTGACAATCAAGTTGCTGATATTTTTACAAAGCCATTGGATGAGGAAAAATTTAATGCTTTCAAGATTGATCTTGGAATGTTAAATATTGAATAGTGTCAAATGTTTCCTTCTTTCAATAATCTATGATATTATGCTTGATTATGTTATGATTCAAAAGTGTTATAACATCAATTCCTAGTGACATGATTAGGTCATAACACATTTATATCTCAAAAGGTTTCATGATTAGATAGTAAGGTCAGCTAAAACAGAAATGACTGTTTCAGCTGAGCCGCTGAGACAGCTGAGAAAAATCTCAGCTGAGCCGCTGAGACAGCTAACATGTCCCAGCGGTTGACAATGCTCTATTCCAGCGGTGTAGGTCACTGTCTCAGCGGTTCCGCTGAGACGGGCTGGTCCCATTAGAGTTTGTCTAAATGCAACACCAACAGACCTAATTCTCCTTACAATTATAAGTTAATTTAACTCTAATTATTAGGGCTAATCAAAACACACATACCAGCCATATAAATAAACAAGTGTCAATTAATGAAAGCTACACAACCTTTCCTACTAGCCGCCGAGACGATTCTTCCGTCCCAGCACATTCTTCTACAACAACAATGACACCCAAGAGTTCTAAGGACATTCTGGAGGGATTTGAAATAGTCAGGAATGGGTTTGCCCATGCCCCAGAAGAGATCAAGGGAGTGATTCAACTCCTGGAAGACCAAGGTTTGCAGTTTCTTCTTTCTGAACCAAGTATCATTCTCAGAACTGAAGTTCTGGAATGGTTTGGCAATGCAAAGTTATCCACTTCCAAGTCATCCCTCAAATCAAATATAGGAGAAGAAAGAGTAAAGATAACTTCTGCAAAAATAGAGAAAGCCTTACAACTTCCCTCCTGCAGTCTAAATGAGGAGGAAGAAATCTCTGAGAAAGATAAGAAAAAGGCTTTGAAATGGACTGAATACAATGATGCCAAGACTGGATCATTGAAAAGAAAAGTCTTCAACCAAAGGGGCAAACTCTTATCAAACATTGTGGGAAAAGCTATTCTTTGCAAAACTGGGTCTCATGACACAATATCACAATATATGTTTGACCTAATGACTAGGATCATACTAAAAAGGAAAACCTCTTGGGGAGAAGTCATATTTCAAAGAATCAAGGAATATTTGAAGGCACCCAATTTGGGTAGAATCCTTTCCCTGTACCTACTCCAAACTTATCCTGAGAAGTTTGGCAAATCCAAAGGATCAAACCTCCACTATCTCAAGAGGATGGATATCAAGACCTTAGAAAGGTTCACAAGGGTACTCCCCATGAGCCAGCCCACTGAGGCAAAGGAAAAGGAGAAAAAGACATCCAAATTAGCAAAGAAGCCTAGAATGATCCGATCAAGCTCTGAGTCAGATCACTCAGATAAAAATGAAGATGCTTGTGCTAATCTTGGATCACACAGTATTCCTGACAAGGATGACTTGCCCCCTGATACTATCCAACCAAAGGACCTGGATATAGATAACACTCCTGGAAATTAATTCTTTAACTCCATATTACTCATAATGTTATTTAACCATAGCCAATTAACTAGTTAGTCACCAATGACACTTTACTAATATGGACAACAGCTCCTCAAGCCCATATGAATGCTCTATCTGAGGGGGAGCAACACCAAGAACCGTCCTCCTTGGATGTTACTCATATCAATGATACTGATGAGGCTGAAGCTCAAAAGATTAATGAGAACAAAGTACCTTCACCTCAGGATTTGCAAGGTCAGATTGACAGATTTCTTTTCAATCTTGAAGAGAGAATTAGGCTTAATCCTGATAATGAACCAGCTCTCTGAGATTTACGTACTACAGGACATTCTGATGCCCATCTGAGGGGGAGAAGCCAAAAGAGCCATCATCTGGTCAAGATGATGTTCTTGGTAAGACTAATAAACCCATCCTTAGTATTACTACGTCATTACATCTAACTCCAAATACTTGTCCTAGAATTCCTGGACTCATCAGATCAAGATGATTTATCTGAGGGGGAGGAGCCAACTTACTCTAATGATGATAATGCTAATGCAAATAATAACATTGATGATCCAACATCAGCTGCTGATCTAGAGGTTGATCAAGGCAAAAGGAATGCTCCAGTCCAAAATTCAGAACAGGTGCTACCTGCAGCACAAAATCAGATCATACCTCCACAAGAATCAGTCCCACCTCTTAGTCCTCCACAAAGAAACAAAGAACAAATGATTGATGATCAACAAACCACCACTTCCTCAAAGTCCAATGAAAGCATTCTAAATGCTATTCAACTTATGTTCGAGACTCATCTAACATCTATGAAGGAGTATGTAGACCAGTTAGCTTCCACAGTTAAAGCTTACATTGATCAGTCCATTCTAAGTGTAAATTTTGAAGTAATGGACGAGGTTAAGGAAATTAAGGAAGACACTGCCATTCTGAACAAACAAATGACCAAGTGGTTTGATCTGGCAGAGAAATCAGTGCTCTCTCAAAATACCATTCTCAGATCAATGGACAAACACCTTCAACTCTCTGAATAGGATATGACTTATGTCAAGTATTATGTCAGTAAGATAGATGAGGTGATTGAAAAATACTCAAATCAGATCAAAGAAACTCCACTGCTCTGCATTTGAATGGTGAGGATGACAGAAACAAAGATGAGCTCAAGGCTAACATTGAGAGGAACAAGGATGAGCTGAAAGATGATATGGAAAACATTTTCCAAACAATCTCTGGCACATTAACTGCTGCTCAGCAAGAGATAAGTCATAGAATATTTGAAGAAGCCAGAAAGGGGGAGGAGAACAATGTTGTAAAAAATTCTGAGCTAGCCCTCAAGGTTCTGCAAAAAACTAGGTTTGCATTAAACCTTACCCTCCTGGATAGGCAAAGGGCAGAGGATTGGGACTTCTCTAAACATGAAGAAATTGCCCAGAATACAAGACTGGCAAAGAGAAGAGGAAGAGAGCACACAATGCTTGCTGAAGAATTCATGGCCAAGCAAAGGGATGAACAATCTAAGGATCCAGATTTTGAGTATTGGAGTGAAGACTCCAAAAGTATAATATTAAATGCCTGACTAAGCCATGGTCAAATCTGCAAAGATATTGATAAAGTCTATCCATCTGAAGAATAAATAAAGCACTTAGAAAGAAACACTAAAAGAGATAGGGTATTCAAAGCTAATCTGGTAAGAAAGGACAACCCATGAAGGATGCCTTCAAAGTATATTCCTAAGCCATTCTTATATTTCAATAGGCAAGAAAATAGGAGGAAGATAACTGAAATTGAAGCAGCAAATGCAAAGAAGACACTGCCACCACTGCTGTAGGGAATAAAGAAGTTGCTGCTGACATTTTTGAGTGCTCATCTTCTTCTAAGAAAAGAAATTTTTAAGTGAATGTATTTAAGGGTTATGAATTTTTAACTGAATATTGAACAATGTCTCATTACTTAGTCTGAAATGCAAATGAATGAATTGTTGAATTGATTACTTTGTGTTATAAGCTAATCTGAGCCATAGCTTAATTCTACAATATGTCATTGTTCATGTTAATCTGTGATGCATTGTCATGATTATCTAATCATATTGTTGGACTGATAAACTCTATGGTACTATGCCTCTCATAAATATTATCTGTTATGATATTATCTTTGATGCCATAATGATATTTACATGTGCATATGAATGCCATGTAGTGAAGATACATGATAGATAATTATTTTGATATGTACTTTAGCATTGAGTGTGTTCTGCCTTCTTCAAATAGGGGGAGATTATTGGGAATATTACCCTCAATGTTCCCTTGATTTGAAGAAGCATCACACTCAATGCTAAGTACAAGTTGTATTTGAAGAACCCTATTTCATCTCATGACTATGTAGGGTTAGCTTATTCCAAGATGGAAAGAAAGTTCAGTGATTTACTGCCAAACCGCTGAGACAAGTTCTCAGTCTCAGCTAAACCGCTGAGATATGGCCAGGAGCCGCCAAGAAGGTTTCTGGGCCAGCTGAGCTGCAAATAGAGGAGAACCACTGAGACAACTATCTATCTCAGCGGATCCGCTGGGATGGGTCAGAAGTAGCCGTTGAGACTGGAAGCTATCTCAGCCCAACCGCTGAGACAGATTCAAATGTTCTGGAGGGTTTGCTTTTGGCACAACACATTGTAAAGCAAGATAAGATGTTCCAATTACCTCCATGCTGTGTCAGGAGGACATTTGATAGCCGTTGAAGTCTGGAGGAGTATAAAAGAATCATTTAGGGCTTTCTAAAAGCTGGCTCACTCATTGAAGAAGAAAAAGACTACTGTTCCATTGACGGCAGCCCAGAAAGTTTTCTCTCCCTGCTTCCTGAAGCTGTAAAGGAGAGAAAAGATTGCTCTTCCTGTGTGATTGAAGAAGAGCAAGTAGGTCCATACCCATCTACTGAAGAGGAGGATCAGAGAAAGCCAAGATTGAAGCTGTTGTTCTCTTGCCAGCTTTAAATCTGCAACAGAAGAAAAAGGCCTAAAAGATTATCTATTGTGTCTTCTATTGTAAGCATTACATTTATTACTTTATGTAGGAACACTATATGTTCTAAGTTTGTAGGGATTTTGCCTAAGCTTGTAGGTCTGTTTTTGCCTGAGTGTAGAGCTGAGAGTTTAGCTTGAGTGTAGGGTCTTAGTGGAGACCTGAGGTAGGACCTCTTGATAGGTCTGAGCTTGTAGGGCTGTTTGTCCCTGAGTGTAGAGCTGAGAGTTCACCTTGAGTGTAGGGTCTTAGTGGAGACCTGAGGTAGGACCTCTTGATAGGTCTGAGCTTGTAGGGCAGCTGTGCCTGAGGTAGGGCTGTTGAGCCTGAGGTAAGGTTTGGGAAAACCTGAGAGATCCTGAGGGATCTGTGTTGTATTCTCTTGGAGCTGAGATTGGAGGTGTTGGCCTTGTCTAACTCATTGTTAGAAAGGTGAAGGGGGAAAGAGGACTACTCAAGACACCCTGTCTTGAGGAACCTCTATAAACACTAGTTTGCTTTCTGTGTGCTTTCTTTCTTGCTAAACAATAAATAAGAAAACAACTAGACACTAGCTTAAAAATCAAAGAGACCTATTCACCTCCCCCTCTAGGTGAGTAAGACTGCATCCTTATAAACTATCCAGCTCTTACATTGTAGAATTGTTAGTTATTTTTTATACATGCTACTATCTCATAATAGCTAGACTTTAAGATATTGGTTAATACTGTGTGAAAGAAAGCATTGTCACCTATTTTTGATCCTTCCAACTTATTGTTCACTGTTTTCCTTCCTCCCGTCCGGTACCTAGAGTCACTGGGGGAGGGGTGGGGAATCACTTAGTCTTTTTGACTAACGGTCAGATGTGGCATAATAACAGGAGCACCAGGAGCAGCGGATCCAGCACACCCAGAGGACAAAGCGTGATGCGGTGGCACATTCGGGACTCAGAGTTTCTACAGCAGCTGAAGCAACCCCTATGAGTATGACAAGATACTATCTTCTGAACGCTATATTTCACCCTTTTCCTCATCAATTGTTTAGTATACTTCTGTGAGAGTCTTATGTAGCGAGGCTTATGATGTACAAGGCATAAGCCCTTATTTAACTCATTACTCTTTTGTGCACTTATTTATTTATCTCATCTGTGGACCTTGCCTTTATTTATGATCTGATGTGATGTGGACTGGGTTTTATCTATATTTGCTTCTATTTACTCTATGATGAATGGTTGGCCTATGAATGTTGAACTGCCGAAAGGATCAGCATCTCGTGGTGACATCCTCTCTGTGCGTTGGAGTCACCATATGGCAACGGTTCTGGGCGTAAGACCCGAAAAATAAGCAAAAAAAGGTCTTACAAACTGGTGTCAGCTCAACCGACTATCAATCTAAGTAAAATATTTCCACAAACCCTGGGCCACCCTGCTCGAATTTAGTTTGAGGGCAAACTAGCAGTGGAAAAAATGGTGTGCCCATAAGGGAAATCACATTAAAAGCGTGGTGTATCCATAAGGGAAATCACATTAAAAGCGTGGTGTATCCATAAGGGAAATCACATTAAATTGTCCACTAATGATGAGATATTTTGGGCCAACCTTTTTGAAAGTGCACAGTGTGCCTCAAAGTATTCTCTAGAGGGGGGTGAATAGAGTTTAAAAACTTTTATACCCTAGTTATGCACAAACAATAAAATACTAAGTATTATGCAATCAACAGTACCCGTACAAAAGAAATAAAGTACAGAAAATACAAACTAGAAAAGCAGTAAACTGGACAACACATAAAATCAATCCAGAAGACACAAAATTATTATAGTGGTTACCAAAAATGTGGTTAGTCCACTCTTCTACCTCCCTGGTAGGATTGCACTGTGTCTGAGTCTTTTGATAAGGATACTCTTCGAACCACTGAGTCTTTTGATAAGGAGACTCTTAGAACCACTGAATCTTTTGATAAGGAGACTCTTAGAACCATTGAATCCTTTGGAAGAGGGATTCTTAAAACTCTTTTACAGTTGGAGAATGAGAACAGTAGAATGAGAAGAAAGAAGAGAAAAGGATTCTTCAGTAAGAATCCTTCAGAACCTATCTCTTTGAATGATGTAGCTTCTATTTATCTCAGGATCTGAATATGATGAACCCTTGCTTATGATAGTGATTATTGCAAGGGTTATATGCTTGATCCTGATTCTCTGCACTTTATAGACTTACTGCTATGTGATGTAGAAGAAGAACCAGCACTGTTGTTATTCTCTTTTCCTGTGTAGAGGAGATCTTCTTATGTTCTGTCTTAGGGTTGAAGGAGGAAGAAGAAGCCCTATTTCGATAGCTAGAAATATATGATCAGTTCCTCTTTTTAATTTTCTTTCATTCTCAGCATATTTATTCTCCATCATTTAAGTTTGAATTTGTTTCTTCTTCTGGTCTATCCTTAGAAGGAATGTCCATTGGACAATTGACGTTTCCTTCTATTTTTATTCCCGCCCCGTCCATCTGATTTGAATAAACTTCCAAGAATGTTTTTGTTGCATCTCTGGAATACTCCATTCCATTCCTGGCAATAAATGAGCCATTGGAGAATAGTCTTCAGCTTTGTAGACCTTCTGAAAAGGTATTAGAAAGTATAGCAGAAAACCTTCTATTTCTGACTGTACTCGATGCTGCGTCGATTTCATCTTTCATCATATCGACACACCTCTGAGTTCTTATAGAATTAGCTTCAAATTCCTTCTTAGCTATGGATGAACTCAGATTTCGATGTTGCGTCGAGTTCTTATCGACGTATATATCGATTGAATACTTGAATTTGAACTTCGTCTTCTGCGTCGAATTGAAGTCGAAGTTGCATCGACTTCTAAGATGGATTCGACAGGCTCTTCCTTCTGCATCAAGTTCATTTCAAAGTTGCGTCAACTTTTGATATAGCTTTGACAGGCTCTGTCTTCTGCGTCGAGATCATTTCAACATTGTGTCGACTTCACTTATACTTCGATAGACATATTGAGTTACTTTGACTTTCAGTCAGTGTTACGTCGACATCTAGTCAAAGTTGCATCGACTTCTATTCGACACAAGTCTTAACTTAACTAACTTTGTGCTTCTCTTAGGCCTGTTCTTGTAACACTAGTTGAATGTGATATCCTAGGACATCTAATGACCATTTTACCCTTTCTATACAATGTGGGTAATATAACCTAACTGATGAAATCACTTTAAGTAATTTGTTAGATAAATCACAAGGGTTTTTTCCAACAATCTCCCCCTATTTATCTTAACAAATTTTATAATTTGATTAAGTGATTTTAAACATACTTTGACATAATTAAATACAAACAACTATACACAGAACAATAATGACATGATAATGACATTATAAACACACAAACTTTCAAGAAATCATATTGTTCTTCATAATCAAGATAACCGTATCCACCAAATGATATAATATAATTTTTTTACCAGTACAGTACTATTCTTTTTCTGGAACTTTCCTCTTCCTTGAGAACACTTGTGGTGTTACACTTCTTGGTGCAAACCTCAGTGGCTCATCTTCTTCTTCAGCATCCATTACAACATCTTGATGTGTTTCATTTTCTTTGGGAGGTTCCCCCTGAGATTGTGCATCTTGTTCAATAGTTAGAGCAGCCTCCTTAACAATCAATGCAACCTCATCCAAGAGTAGATCTTCTTGTAGGAGATCCCCCTGAGTTGAAGCAACCTCATCCAACAGTGAGTTTGTTTTGATCATGGACCTCAACTGTTGGGGCATTTGGGGCAATCTCTTCTTTTGCACTCTTGTCCTTCTCCTGGTCACTTATATTTCCTTGATTAAGCCTCTCCTTCTCCTAGTTCTTCTCCCCCATCTAAACCTTACTAACAAGGGAGGTTAAGAATTCTTTAGTTACCATGGAGGTGGATACAGTTGATTTCAGTGCCAAGAAGGACTCTTGTGATTTTTGAAGTTCTGTCTCCATCTGGGAGTACTTCTTATTGAACTTCCTAGCTTGAATTGTCAGTAGGTCAGCAAATGTACTAGTAGCCAATCCTACTACTTTTGAAATCACTTATTTAATGTCAAAGGAAGGAGTAGGATGTGTGGTAGAGACAGGAGGTGTGGTAAGAGTAGGTGTGGATAGGATAACTGGAGGAATTATTGTGAAGTTCTCATTAAAGTATAAAAGATCTTGGTGGATATGTGATAGTGGTTGATTATCCTTTGGAGTTATGTCAGATTGAGGTAGGGGAGATCTATCATCAAGAAAGTGGATGCTAGAGGATTTTGTGTAGGAGTGGTGATGGATGGTTGTTGTTGTTGTGGTTGGAAAGAAATCTGTGGTGTAGGTTCTGAGGCCGGAGTGGATGGAATGGACTGGTTGAACTGAGCTGGATAAGCATCTGGAGTACTATTTTGCTGGGCTACTAGAGTGTCATGTGCTGGATTGTTATCTCTTTGAGGATCTGAAAGAGTTATCTCTGTATCTTATGGAGTTGGGGATGGAGGAGGTGAAGGTGCAGCTTGACTAGGCTTTAGGATCTGCCTGCTCCACTTGGAGAAAATTCTAATGTTTATTCTCTTGCCAGGTGGAATTAGCACTCCTTTTGATTTGCATACCATGGGGTAATGATGGAGCATCAACTGACTCATCATTCTCATATATGCATTTTCCTTATGTGCATACTTATGACCTATCATCTTCAGGAGGCACCTCCCCCAGTTGATCTTTTTGTTTAGAACAAGAATTCTCATGATCTGGAGTTACTGCTTGGGAATAACATTATGGGCTGAAATCTTGCAGAGGAGCACCTTCCCTACTATATCATCCAGGAACCTACATTCTTCAGCTCGATCAATCTTCTTCAGATTGATGGCCTTCTCTTTCCTGATCTGTATGGTTTCTAAAACCTTCTTGGTCTCTTCCTCTGTCAGTTCATCTGAATCACTGCCAGTTCATCTGAATCACTGCCAGTTGTAAGATCAAACATTTGGCTGAATACTTCCTCTTTTATATTTATATCAGTCTCAAAAATTCTCCCATTGAGGGATCCATCATCTTTTATGTGTAGATTGTCTTTGAACTCTGTTAGTTCAACATCAAGGATTTTGCACCTTGTAGAAATCAGCTTTGTCAGGCCGATAGTATGAAATAACCCGAGAATGGCTTTGAAGTTATCAGAAGCTGTATTGAAGGAGTCCACATCAACGTTGAAGCCAGAATTAATCTTAGGAGGATCCATTGAATCTGAGGTGAAGTACTTGCAAATAGAAGAGAGAGAGAGATAAAGATGCAAGAGAGCTGGAGAGAAAAAAGCATGAGAGCAAGAAAGAGAGAATTCGAAAGCATAATGAATTCGACGACTATGTTTCTTATAAGAAGAAGATTCATCGCAACTTAAGTTAGTATTCGAAGCACCGTCGACAAAGATTAATAGTCAATGCACAAAAATGTGTCGAAGTAGCTTCTAGAAGTGCAACTGCGCACGCTTGTCATGTCACCATTGCGTTGATTAGAAATCGACACACCTTCGAATTTGAAGAGTAACTATTAAGTCGACGTATGCGTCGATATAAAATTGATGCTGCGACGAATGCTATTCAAATTTCTGTTGCATAATGCTCTCAAAGCTGGCGTCGAATAGAATTTGACAGTATGCTAAATTCTATTCGACGCAACTCTGAATAAACAGATCAATTTTCTTAGAAAGTTCTTGTTGTTCTTCCCAACAATGATTTTTATTGAAAATAGTAATTATACTATTATTTTCATAAACCAAAGAAAATAACAAGGGAATTCAGGTAAGAAATCACTACCTTTGTTTGATTTAATTCTTTATTAAGCCCTTTGTTCTTCCTTCCCCCTCCATTATTTCTTCGGAGGATCCTACCTTATACTGCACAAGTAGCTAAAATATTAGAGAGTACCCAGGTTACCTTGGGCCCTTTTCTTCTACCATTATAAGGTTCTAGGAAAGAATAGAAGGGTCTTTCATAATATCCTTTTGGATGGCAGAGAATGAGTTTATTAAATCTAGGTTTATTATTTTGGTACTTGAAATGTGTATAAAATGTATCCAAATATAATAGATCAGCAGAGTGCTTAACAACCTTCTCTTTTATAACACTCTATATATTTAAACTCATTGGTTTGTTTGAATTGATTTACCCTAGAGATCTTTTCTCACAATTGGAGTTTGCTTTATTAAACATAGTGATTTTATCAGGATTATTATTATCTTCATCCTCAATTATTGTACTCCTCTTACTTGTTTGATAGTCACTAGGTCTAACAAACCTAACTAGATTTTTCCATGCTTGTCTACTATGTCCTTCTGTGCTAGTGGATGGCTCTGCTCCTAAACCTAGGTGTTTAAATCTCATAGAGAGATTTTGTGTAATATCTTTGAGCTTCTGACTCCCCCATTGAGTGAGTCCTCAAAGGCCTTTGCCTTTGTTAGCTCTTTCTTTAGTTTAAAATTTTCATTCCTTATGTCAACTAGTTTTGATTCCTTATTATGAATCACAACTATTAAATCATGATTTCTCAGATATAAATCATCTTTCTTAAGGTTCTCTAGATCTACCCTAATTGTTTCTATTTCTTTTTGTACCTCTAGATGATCATTGCAGAATACTTCACATTTTAAATTCATCAGAACCAAAATCAAAATTATCAAATAGTGATACCTATTCTTCGTCAACATCTGAGGAGATCCCTAATGTCATTAGGCAGGCAACTTCAGCAGCTTCTTCATCAATTTCTGATGAAGAGGAGCTTAACTCTACTTCAAAGTCACTCCCTGTTTCAATAATGAAATCTTTACCTTTCTTCTTATCTTTCTTCCTGAAAGACTTTTTCTTCTACTTCTCTTTACTGCTGCTCCTGTCCCTTTGTTCTTGTGGACACTCAGGGGCTATATGCCCTGGCTTATTATAGGATAAGCATATCACTTCCTTTTTTGGAGTCTTATCAAATCTGGGTTTTAAGCTTCTATCTTTTCTTCTTGAGTCTTCTGTCTTGAACCACCTTCTGAATCTCCTTGCTAAGAGACTAAACATCTCATCTTCAGGAGTGGAGGATTCTCCTTCAGCAACCTTCAAGACAAGACTCCTTTGGATAGGAGTTGAGGTTGTCTCTTTAGCCTCTGTTTCAGCCCTGCTCTTTAGTAGCATCTCATAGGATTTGAGCTTTCCTAGCAAAACATCAGTATATATCTCTCTATGGAATCTAGAATCACTGATATCCCAGATCCTTGAGTCCCATGAGCTTGGGAAGCACATAAGGAGCTTATCATTTATTTCAGTCAGAGAGATCTCCTTATCCAGACCTTTCAGCTCATTTATTATAGAGCTAAATTTGTCATACATTTCAGCTACATTCTCCTCAGCTTTCTTTTGAAAGTTCTCATACTGGGATATGAGAAGGGACTTCCTGCCCTTTCTTTCATCAGAGCTCCCTTCTACAATTCTGGAAAGAGATTCCCAGATCTCCTTTGCTGATTGGCAGTTAGCAACTTTCTAGAAAATGTCATCTGACATTGTGGAGACCAGAATATTCATTGTCTTGGCATCACATGCCTTCTGATTCTTCTCTGCATTTGTCCACTCATTCCTTGGGACAACTTCCTTTGTTGCAGATCCACTGGCATCATGTATGACTGGAGTTGGGGGACCTGAAATGATAACATCAAAGATGTCTTCATCAATGGAGTTCATATAGAGCTTTATTCTGGCCTTCCAGAGTGTAAGCTTAATCATGTTATACACTGGTGGTCTTGTTGATGCATAGTCCTTAGAACTCATTTTTCATTATAAAATAGTTTTAGTTAATTTAAAATAAAGAAATAAGAGTGAGGAGATCTTTTGATCAATGTATTAGCCTTTTAATGATCAACCTAGCTTTAATACCAATTGAAAGTACATAGTGTACATTTATATTCTAGCTATGCACACACAATAAAATTACTAAGTATTATGCAATCAACAATACTAGTACAGAATAAACAAAGTACAAAAAATACAAACTAGAAAAGCAGTAAACTGGACAACACAGAAAATCAATCCAGAAGACACAGAATTTTTATAGTGGTTCCCCAAAATGTCGATAGTACACTCTTCTACCTCCCTGATAGGATTGCACTAACTGTTCCTAAGTCTTTTGATAAGGAGACTCTTAGAACCACTGAGTCTTCTGATAAGGAGACTCTTAGAACCACTGAGTCTTCTGATAAGGAGACTCTTAGAACCACTGAATCCTTTGGAAGAGGGATTCTAAAAACTCTTTTATAGTTGGAGAATGAGAACAATAGAATGAGAAGAAAGAAGAGAAAAGGATTCTTCAGTAAGAATCCTTCAGAACCTGTCTCTTTGAATACTGTAGCTTATGTTTATCTCAGGATCTGAATATGATGAACCCTTGCTTACGATAGTGATGATTGCAAGGGTTATATGCTTGTTCCTGATTTTTACACTTTTGTAGAATTGCTGCTATGTGATGTAGAAGATGAAGAAGCACTACTGTTATTCTCTATTCCCGTGCAGAGGAGATCTTCTTCTGTTCTGTCTTAGGGTTGAAGGAGGAAGAAGAAGAAGCCCTATTTCGACAGCCAGAAATATATGATCAGTTCTTCTTTTTAATTTTCTTTCTTTCTCAGCATATTTATAATCCATAATTTGAGTTTGAATTTGTTTCTTCTTCTGGACTATCCTTAGAAGGAATGTCCATTGGACAATTGATGTTTCCTTCTATTTTTGTTCCCGACTCGTCCATCTGATTGGAATAAACATCCAAGAATGTTTTTGCTGCATCTCTAGAATATTCCATTCCATTTTTGGCAATAAACGAGCCCTTGAAGAACAGTCTTTAGCTTTGTAGACCTTCTGAAAGGGTATTAGAAAAAATAACAGAAAACCTTCTATTTCTGATTGTACTCGACGCTGCGTCGACTTCATATTTTGTCATATCGATGCACCTCTGAGTTCCTATAGAAGTAGCTTCAAATTCCTTCTTAGCTCTGGATGAACTCAGATGTTGACGTTGTGTCGAGTTTCTATCGACGTATCCGGTGAGTTACATACTTTATTTTTACTTCATCTTCTGCGTCGAATTGTAGTCGAAGTTGCGTCGACTTCTAAGATGGCTTAGATAGGCTCTTCCTTCTGCGTCGAGTTCATTTCGTAGTTGTGTCGACTTTTGATATAGCTTTGACAGGCTCTGTCTTTTGCGTCGAGATCATTTCGATGTTACGTTGACTTCACTTATACTTCGACAGACAAATTGAGTTACTTTGGCTTTTAGTGAGAGTTACGTTGATATCTAGTCAAAGTTGCATCGACTTCCATTCGACGCAAGTCTTAACATAAATGACTTAGTGCTTCTCTTAGGCCTGGTCTTGTAACACTAGGTGAATGTGATATCTGTTGGGAATCCTGCCCACATGATTACTGGTTTGAAGAAGTCACCAAGTCAAGATGACTTCACCTTGTATCTGATTACTTCTCTAGCCTATAATCTCAGTAAGTTAATGAAATGTCGTCGAGAAGAACAAGTGATGTCGTCGACAAAGAATGCTTATCGTCGTAATTACTGATATAGATTTCTCGGTTTTGAAATTAAGCGAAGGTTTAAGATTTTCTCCAAAACTATTTCCGATAAAGGCAAGTGTACCTTATCGTCTATAGTATAGGATATTAAGAAATATCAAGGTCGTATTCCACGGGGCGCGTTGATTACTTCTACTTTGAGGAAAGTCGCTATTATCTTATCTAATGATATTTTGGGGTTTTAATTACTTGGCTAGAAAAAAAAGAAATTGCAAGCTAAATTTTGAGTTTAGATGATGATAGAAGAAGCTAGTACTCAATCAAAAGTCACCTTGGAGTGAGAAAAGACAAGTGAAAAGAGATTAAATCTAATTCCGTTTAAATTGAACTACTTGACCGTGGAGGTTCCCGAAGCTCGAACATGCCTCTCTCGAGGTTAATGCCCAACTAAGTTTAGGAAAAATCAATCGGACTGTCGTCCTATAATCGATTACCTAAAACTTGCTTTACGAAGTGAACCCCGCTATTGGATTTGACTCCAATCTGGGAGATTTACGTCATCCTCTCTCGAGGAGTGCGTGCAACTCTCTTTACCCTTGAGTGATCGATTCATACTTTGAGCCTCTCGGCTAACTAAGTATGAAAACATAAGCGAAAACCATATATCGAAAATATGGCCTCACTAATTAAAAATCAAGGGTAATTCAAGTGTTTATAAAAACGGAAAAAGAAAACTTTAGAAAATCATAACTTGTCTAACTCATCCTCGGATCATTTTGATCGAGTACTAATGAGGATTAGTTAATCATGGTGGAGGGGAAAGAGGAAGAAAAATAAAAATGCATAATAAGAAAATTTAACTAAGTAAGGAGGAGACAAAATAAAGAGAACAACTAATTTTTATTTAAATGAAAACTATTATAAGTCTTAAGAAAAGAGATTGCAAGCTAGGAAAAACAAGTTACAAGCTTAAACTAAACTATTGCATTGAAAGGAAGCTAGTACATTGCATGAGAAAAGGAAGAGAGCATGAAAGTTAAGACACATGAACATGAACATGAAAGTAAAAAATACTCAAGATTGGCTCCAACAGCACCTCCCTCACTCCAAAATTCTGAACCCTGGACTCAAGGAGAACCTCTGAATTTATAGGAAAAAATTTCAGATTACACGCCCTCGGTCACGGGCGTGACCAAGGGTGCGACTGCACTACTCACATCAGATCCGACAGCGGCGTGGGCTCGAATTCGGCGCGGCGAAAAGTGACATGTCACGGGCGTGACATGTCGGGTCACGGCCGTGACTTTGGACGGCTGCATTAAATGCGGCGTGGGCTGAAATTTGGCACGGCGGCGAAGCAGAGATCACGCGGGCAAGTCACGGCCGTGACATGTGGGTCACGGGCGTGACTCAAGTTGACTTCCCGACTGCAGCTCCATGTCTCGACTGCGGCTCTACGTGGAAGATTTTAAGATTACACGCCCCCGGTCACGGGCGTGACTTTGGGTCACGGGCGTGACCTGGGGCATGACTTGGTGTGGACTGGTTCAAACAGCGTGGCATCGATTCTGGACTGATCTTCAGGTTACACGCCCTTGGTCACGGGCGTGACCGAGGGCGTGACATGCCATTTTTCCCGATTTGTCCCAAAATTCTGCAAAAATTGAAATTAAACTAAGTTAGAATCAAAATTACAAAAAGAACTACTTATAACCTAAAATTGACATAAAAAGGAAAATTCATATTAAATATTTACAAAATTTTCTATTAAAAAGTTATAAAAATACTACTTATCAAATACCCACATACTTGAGGTTTTGCTATTCCAGAGCAAAAGTGTGAGACATAATTTATAAGACATCCTTAAAAATTTTTAATTTAAAACTAAAATTTCATTTAACCAAAAGTTAAATTAAGAGTAAATTCAAGGGGGAGTTAAGTCCTAAATTATGATGATGATTTGAAAAGTGGGAAAAATGTTTAGGCAAGAACTTCTCAAGAAAATTAAGTAGTTTGACAAAATTGTAGAAATTATAAAACTAAATTAAATTAAAATTATAAGAACTCTACCTTAAAAGAAACTTAAGGAAAAGTAAATTACTAAATATTGCTCTCTCCATAATTTTCAACTAAAACTAGAACAATGATAATTGGCAAAGGGGGATTTCATAAAATTTGGCATAAGAAGAGACATTTTTGAATGGAGGAAATGGAATTTATCATGAAATTTCCTTTTTTTTCTTTCTTTCTCTTTTTTTTTTTCTCTTCTAATAAAAACCCAAAATGTATATGGTTTAGGAGTAATGAATTTTATCCTCTTACTCCATGCCATATAATCTTTTCAAATATTTTGGGTGCATATGTTTTAGGGAATAATGAATTTTATCCTCTTATTCCCATGACATATGATCTTTTAATACATTTTTTTTATGCCATCAAAGGGGGTAGGGTAGGGGAAAATAAATCTAGCTAGATTTAAATCATATTGAGAGCAAAGTCTAGTAAAATTAAAATTCCTAAGATCTAAGAAGTTAGAAGAAAATATAATTGAAATCTAAAGAGGTTTAGGAAATTTACTACAAAATGAAGCCATTTAAAAATAAAAAGAGAAGTCATGCTAACAAAATTCTCTAATCAATTTAAAATCATAAGATGATTCTTAAATCAAGATTACCTCAAATTTAAAATTAACAAACTATGATAAGCAAAATTTTAGCCAATTAAAAACTTAAACATGCTTATAAACATTCTCAACTAGATTTCTAAGAAATCACAAAAACAACAAATAGGAGAGGTATAAGATAAAAGTTTTTTTTTTTTTGTGTTTTAAGTTTTTTCATATATATTTTTTTTTTGAATTTTTATATTATCTTTTTTTTTTAATTTTTGTCATTAAAAACTATTTACAAAGAAAAGAAACTAGCTTTAAAACTTAACAATTTTTGTTAAGTCTTGGACTTCCCAAGGGCTACCCGGTGAAGGGTTCGCAAGGTACTAGGAGGTGCGATGGGATAAAATCCCAAACGTCCCTTTCCAAGATTTAAATTTTTCTGTTTTCTACTTTTTTTTTGAGTTTTTGGTTTTTGCAAGTGCTTAAATAAAGGAAAACATAGAAACAAAATTAAAATTTTCTTTTTGTTCATTTTTCAAATTTTTTTTTTTGAAAATTTTCTTTTTTAAAACTATTTACAAATATTTACAAAGGGCTATTTACACCCCCATACTTAAAGTTAAACATTGTCCTCAATGTTTAAAAATAAGTATGAAGTAAGAAAAGGTAAAAAGAAATGCAAGGAAAAAGAAAGAAGGAAAAAGAGCTTCCCTGATAAATTTTTTATTTGAAGCTTTTGTGGGGAAGCCGCGATTACATACAAAAGATGTTAAAGAAAGAACAAAAACAAGAGAAAATAATAAAAATATAACCTTGGGGTGCCTCCCAAAAGCGCTTTGTTTAAGGTCGCGTAGCTTGACCCACTTGCCGATCATGTTATATTATGAAGAAATATCGCATCACTCTTGTCATTAGGTAAGTCTCCCGGAAGATACAATTTAAGGCGGTGCCCGTTAACCTTGAAGGAACCTTTTTCCGGGTGGGAAATTAGAATTGTCCCATAGGACCAAACCTCTTTAACAATAAAAGGTCCGGACCATCGAGATTTCAGCTTTCCCGGAAAAAGGCGAAGACGAGAATTATAAAGGAGGACGAGATCGCCTGGCGAAAAAGTTTTTGGAAATTTTATATGTTTGTCGTGATAAAACTTTGTTCGCTCCTTATATAATTTGTTACTCTCATACGCACTCGCTCTCCACTCATCCAATTCGTTCATTTGAAATTTTCTTTGTTAGCCCGCTAAAGTAGAATCAAGATTTAAAAATATAAGCGCCCAAAATGCGCGGTGTTCTAATTCAACCGGGAGGTTGCAAGCCTTGCCATAGACCATTTGATATGGTGTACAACCGATAGCGGACTTGTACGCCGTTCGATAGGCCCATAGCGCGTGATCGAGCTTTATTGCCCAATCCTTCCGATTAATAGAAACCGTTTTTTCTAAGATCCGTTTTAATTCTCGATTAACAACTTCAACTTGGCCGCTCGTTTGTGGGTGATATGCAGTGGATAATTTGTGCGTGACCCCATATTTTGCTAAGATTTTTGTGAATTGAGTATTGCAAAAATGGGTGCCCCGATCACTCAGAATAGCGCGCGGAGTGCCAAATCGAGAGAATAATTTTTTTAAAAAGTTAACGACGACTCGCGCATCGTTGGTGGGGAGAGCTTGCGCTTCCGCCAACCTCGACACGTAGTCGACCGCTACTAGAATATACTTATTTGAAAACGAAGGAGGGAGAGGACCAACGAAATCAATGCCCCAAAGATCAAAAATTTCGCATTCTAAGAAAATATTTTGGGGCATCTCATCCCGGCGAGAGATGTTCCCCGACCGCTGGCAGCTGTCGCAAGTACTCACAAGTGTGTGAGCATCTTTGAAGAGCGAGGGCCGATAAAAGCCCGCTTCCAGCGCCTTCCTTGCGGTTCGGTTTGAATGATAATGACCACCGGATGGTCCCTCGTGACAATGTCGTAAAATTTTAAGACCCTCCTCACTCGAGACGCATCGTCTCACCACTTGGTCTGCGCATACACGGAATAAAAAGGGGTCCTCCCAAAAGTAATTCTTTAAATCAGAAAAGAATTTCTTCTTTTGCTGACTCGAGAATTCTTTCGGCAGGACCCGGGCTACTAAATAGTTAGCCAGATCTGCAAACCAGGGGGTAGAAAATGAATTAATATTTTCGAGAGCGAGGAGGCACTTTTCGGGAAATTTATCATCGATGTCAGATTCTATCAATACTTCCGAGGTGGGGTTTTCTAGACGAGAAAGATGATCGGCCGCCAAGTTTTCGGCTCCTCTTTTGTCCTGGATCTCTAAGTCAAACTCCTGCAAGAGGAGGATCCATCGCAAAAGACGAGGCTTGGCGCCCGATTTGCTTAAAAGATACCTAAGTGCGGAGTGATCCGTGAAGACGATAACTTTCGAGAGGGTGATGTATGACCTAAACTTATCGAAGGCAAAAACGATCGCTAGAAGCTCTTTTTCGGTAGTGGTGTAATTCGCTTGTGCCGACGTGAGTGTTTTGCTCGCATAATAAATAGGGTGGAAGTACTTACTCACCCGTTGGCTTAAAACGGCACCAACCGCAATGTCACTCGCGTCGCACATGATTTCAAAAGGGAGCGACCAATCCGGCGCGACTAGAATCGGGGAGTTTATAAGTTTTTCTTTGATAAGTTTAAAGGCCAAATGGCATTCATCGCTAAAAATAAATGAGGATTCCTTTTCAAGAAGATGGGTTAACGGCTTTGTCATTTTGGAAAAATTTTGTATAAAGCGCCGATAGAACCCTGCGTGCCCTAGGAAACTACGAATAGCTTTTACATTTGTTGGAGGGGGAGTTTTTCAATCACTTCAATCTTGGCCCTATCGACCTCGATCCCCATGCCCGAAATTTTATGACCAAGGACTAATCCTTCCTTGACCATAAAATGGCATTTCTCCCAATTAAGTGCTAAATTCGTTTCCTCGCATCGCTGCAACACACGCTCAAGATTTTTTAAACAATTTTTAAATGAGTTTCCGAATACGGAAAAGTCATCCATAAACACTTCCATCACCTCCTCTACTAACTCGTCAAATATCGCCAGCATACATCTTTGAAATGTAGCTGGCGCATTACAAAGACCAAATGGCATCCTTCGATAAGCGAACGTGCCAAAGGGACAAGTGAAAGTGGTTTTCTCTTGGTCGTCGGGCGAAATTGGGATTTGAAAATATCCCGACAAACCATCGAGAAAACAGTAGTAGGAGTGACCTGAAAGGAGCTCTAAGATTTGATCAATAAACGGTAGAGGGAAGTGATCCTTACGGGTGGCATCATTTAGTTTTTGGTAATCGATGCACATCCGCCAACCCGTAACAGTACGGGTTGGGATCAACTCGATATTCTCGTTAGCTACTACCGTAACGCCACCTTTCTTCGGTACGACTTGTACTGGGCTAACCCAAGTACTATCCGATATCGGGTAGATAATTCCCGCGTCCAATAGTTTGATCACTTCGGCCTTAACGACTTCTTTCATGTTAGGGTTTAGCCGCCGTTGAGGCTGGACCGAATTTCGGGAATTATCTTCGAGAAAGATTTTATGAGTGCAGAAGGAAGGGTTTATACCCTTAATATCCGAAATTTGCCACGCAATTGCGTGGCGGTGCTTTCTTAAGACAGTAGCTAACTCAGAAATTTCCGAGTTGCTAAGTTCGGATGAAACGATGACGGGTAGCTTCGACTCTTTTTCTAAAAATAAATACTTAAGGTGAGGGGGGAGTTGCTTTAGTTCTAAAACGGGTGGTTCTTCATAAGAAGTTTTGATTTTCAATTTTTCTAAAAATAGTGGTTCGGGTGGTGTGAAACGATTGACTTCTTCTTCTTCCAGACAAAAGAGTTCGGCGAGCTCGGACTCGTGACTCAAGGTGGAGACTAACTCGGGAGGTGAATCGAATTCCCAACACTCTTCCAGGTAAAAACACGAATCCTCATTTTCTAATGTGTTCCGCATCGAGGAATTTATGCCGAAAGAAACTTCATCGTCTCCAACCCGAAGGAGGAGCTTTCCGTTACTTACGTCAATAATGGCGCGGGAGGTGGCAAGGAAGGGGCGACCGAGTATGAGGGGTACTTCGGCATCCTCTTCGATGTCAAGAATGACAAAGTCCACCGGGAAGATGAACTTGTCGACCTTGACGAGCACGTCCTCCACTATTCCTAGCGGATATTTTAAAGAGCGATCCGCTAATTGAATACTCATTCGAGTGGGGCTTGGATTTCCTAGACCTAGCTTCTTAAATAGTGAAAAAGGCATGAGATTGATACTTGCTCCCAGATCTGCTAAACCGTGTTTTACTAACGAATTGCCAAATAAACACGGGATGGAGAACCGTCCCGGGTCATTCACTTTTCTAGGCAATTTGTTGAGTACAACCGCGGAGCATTCTGCGTTCAAAGAAATATTCGAAATATCTTCTAATTTTTTCTTATTGGAGAGCAACTCCTTAAGATATTTCGCATATTTAGGCATTTGAGAGATAGCCTCGCAGAAGGGTACATTAATGTGAATTTGCTTTAAAATATCTAAAAACTTTTTATAATTCTTTTCGGCGCTCTCGCTTTTAAACTTAGATGGATACGGAATATTAGAAGTAGAAGCACGCGGAGCTAACGTAGCAGGTAAATTCGAAGATAAAATAGGAGGAGGAGGAGGAGGGGAGGAAGTTACCATGGGTTCGTTCTGTTTTGAAACCACCTCCTTCCCGCTTCGGAGTGTAATCGCATTTGCGCTCTCCCTTGGGTTTGGCTTCGTGTTTCCCGGAAGGGCTCCTTGCTGGCTCTCGGAGATTATCTTTGCTAGCTGGCCCACTTGGTTCTCCAAATTTTTGATCGATCCGGTGAGGTTCCGGATGTTCGCTTCATTTGTAGCAACATATTTTGCAAAAACCTCTTCAAGCGGAGAGGGCTTTTGCTGTTGCGGTGGAAAACCGGGTGGATTAAAATTTGGAGGGGGAGTTAAATTAAGAAGTTGATTTGGAGGTTGATTTAAATTTAAGGGACGCTGAGCATTTCCTTGATTGCTCCATGAGAAATTCGGATGAGTCCTATAATCCGCATTGTAGGTGTTATTATACGGAGCGGTGTTCGGGTTATAGGAAGGCCGAGGCGGATTTCCCATGTAGTCAACTTGCTCTTCAAGTAAAACATTATTAGCCTAAGGAGGAGTGGCGGAGGAAGCAGACATCTCCGCCACTTGCTTTGTTAAGCGCTCAACTTGTAAAGCCAAATTTGCGTTAGCGTCTATTTCAAAAATTCCGACCGGCTTATTAGGCCGCGGTCGGGGCATGTTCCATTGGTACGCATTTGTGGCCATCTCTTCGAAAAGGTCTTGAGCGGCGATCGGGGTTTTATTATTTAATGTCCCTCAGGCGGCCGCATCAATCATTTGCCTCGTTTGGAAATTTAAGCCATTATAAAATATTTGCACTTGTTGCCAAGTGGCAAGTGCGTGGTGAGGGCATCAGCGCAAAAGCTCCTTGAAGCGCTCCCATGTGTCATAGAGAGTCTCCGAGTCGATTTGCATGAACGACGCAATATCCGTGCGCAATTTAGCGGTCTTTGAATGCGGGAAATATTTATTGAGAAATTTTTCCGCCATCTCGGCCCATGTAGTGATGGATCCCCTTGGTAGGGAGCCCAGCCACTGCTTGGCCTTAGACCGCAAAGAAAAAGGAAAAAGACGTAATCGAATGGCGTCATCGGTGACGCCATTGATCTTAAATGTGTCGCAAATTTCAAGAAAGTAAGAAATATGTGAGTTTGGATCCTCGTCCGGTTGACCATCAAAGGTCACCGATTGTTGCACCATTTGTATGATGCTGGACTTGATCTCGAAATTATTGTTCGCCACCGTGGGGCGAACAATACTCGATTGTGTGCCTTCAAAATTCGGCCGCGCATAATAGGACATGGTCCGTTGCGCGTCCTCATTAGGATTTGGCTCGTTAAGATTAGGAGGATTAAGATAATGATCCATGTTCGCTTCATTAGTGTCCCCGATCGACTCTTCGGATTCTACTTGATTTCCTTGATCACGAGAACGGCGGTGCCTCAAAAGGGTTCGCTCGATTTCCGGATCAAAAGGAAGAATCGAAGTGCTACCACGGGTCATACACTAAAAAGAGAAGGAAGGAAGAAGAAAAAGAGAGAATATTTTTTTTTGTTCTTTTAGGCAGATTAAGTTAGTCTTGGACTTCCCATGATCTACCCGGTGAAGGGTTTGCAAGGTACTAGGAGGTGAGATGGGATGACACCCCAAACGTCCCTTTCCAAGATTTTAATTTCACCCTTAAGATTTTCAAAAATAGAAAAACTAAAATAAAAACAACATGATAAAATTAATAGCTATCCTTGTTTCAAAATATCTACGCAAAAGTCCCCGGCAACGGCGCCAAAAACTTGATATAGATTTCTCAGTTTTGAAATTAAGCGAAGGTTTGAGATTTTCTCCAAAACTATTTCCGATAAAGGCAAGTGTACCTTATCGTCTATAGTATATGATATTAAGAAATATCAAGGTCGTATTCCACGGGGCGCGTTGATTACTTCTACTTTGAGGAAAGTCGCTATTATCTTATCTAACGATATTTTGGGGTTTTAATTACTTGGCTAGAAAAAAAAGAAATTGCAAGCTAAATTTTGAGTTTAGATGATGATAGAAGAAGCTAGTACTCAATCAAAAGTCACCTTGGAGTGAGAAAAGACAAGTGAAAAGAGATTAAATCTAATTCCGTTTAAATTGAACTACTTGAACGTGGAGGTTCCCGAAGCTCGAACATGCCTCTCTCGAGGTTAATGCCCAACTAAGTTTAGGAAAAATCAACCGGACTGTCGTCCTATAATCGATTACCTAAAACTTGCTTTACGAAGTGAACCCCGCTATTGGATTTGACTCCAATCCGGGAGATTTACGTCATCCTCTCTCGAGGAGTGCGTGCAACTCTCTTTACCCTTGAGTGATCGATTCATACTTTGAGCCTCTCGGCTAACTAAGTATGAAAACATAAGCGAAAACCATATATCGAAAATATGGCCTCACTAATTAAAAATCAAGGGTAATTCAAGTGTTTATAAAAACGGAAAAAGAAAACTTTAGAAAATCATAACTTGTCTAACTCATCCTCAGATCATTTTGATCGAGTACTAATGAGGATTAGTTAATCATGGTGGAGGGGAAAGAGGAAGAAAAATAAAAATGCATAATAAGAAAATTTAACTAAGTAAGGAGGAGACAAAACAAAGAGAACAACTAATTTTTATTTAAATGAAAACTATTACAAGTCTTAAGAAAAGAGATTGCAAGCTAGGAAAAACAAGTTACAAGCTTAAACTAAACTATTGCATTGAAAGGAAGCTAGTACATTGCATGAGAAAAGGAAGAGAGCATGAAAGTTAAGACACATGAACATGAACATGAAAGTGAAAAATACTCAAGATTGGCTCCAACAGCACCTCCCTCACTCCAAAATTCTGAACCCTGGACTCAAGGAGAACCTCTGAATTTATAGGAAAAATTTTCAGATTACACGCCCTCGGTCACGGGCGTGACCAAGGGCGCGACTGCACTATTCACATCAGATCCGACAGCGGCGTGGGCTCGAATTCGGCGTGGCGAAAAGTGACATGTCACGGGCGTGACATGTCGGGTCACGACCGTGACTTTGGATGGCTGCATTAAATGCGGCGTGGGCTGGAATTTGGCGCGGCGGCGAAGCAGAGATCATGCGGGCAAGTCACGGCCGTGACATGTGGGTCACGGGCGTGACTCAAGTTGACTTCTCGAGTGCAGCTCCATGTCTCGACGGCGGCTCTACGTGGAAGATTCTAAGATTACACGCCCCCGGTCACGGGCGTGACTTTGGGTCACGGGCGTGACCTGGGGCGTGACTTGGTGTGGACTGGTTCAAACAGCGTGGCATCGATTCTGGACTGATCTTCAGGTTACACGCCCTTGGTCACGGGCGTGACCGAGGGCGTGACATGCCATTTTTCCCGATTTGTCCCAAAATTCTGCAAAAATTGAAATTAAACTAAGTTAGAATCAAAATTACAAAAAGAATTACTTATAACCTAAAATTGACATAAAAAGGAAAATTCATATTAAATATTTACAAAATTTTCTATTAAAAAGTTATAAAAATACTACTTATCAATTTCGGATAGAGCAGCATCCGCTGAGAAGCAAAGTATTCGTCGAACGCTGAGACTTAGCGAGATCGTCGAACGAAGAATGCCGATCGTCGAACGCTGAGACGTGGTGAGATCGTCGAACAAAGAATGACGACCGTCGAGCGAAGGATGGCAAGTTCGTCAATTGCAGAGAAGACACAGGACATCGTCGTGTGGAACACATGTCGTCGAGAGAACATATGATTACGACGACATGACGCAAGAAGAAAGCTCGAGACGACACTGTCAGAAAAAGAAGATCGTCGTATATACAGAATCGCTAGGATATCCTGTATCGTCGAGAGAACACATGACTACGACGACATGAGGCAGAAGGAAGATCGCGACGACAAAGTCAGAGACAGCTTGTCATCGTAATGATGCAGATATCTACAAGCCAGAATTCAAATCTTGCGGACGTACTGTCAGCAGTTAATGGCTCCGCCTGATTGTCCAATCAGCGCGTGGACTTAATGAATCGAGGTATTAGCGCATACTCCAAAAGAAATAAAGATATCAGCGCGTGCTTAAAAGGAATGGAGGTCTGACACATAAAGAAACTTTTTAGAAGACCGTTGGGAGACATCGCAGTCTTATAAAAAGGATACATGAGGTTGCCCTAAAAGGTTAATAATTAACAAAGAACTTGCGCACATAGCGAATCGAAAATCACAAGCGCCGCAAGAAAGAAAGAGAAAAAGAAGGAGCAGTCATCTTCATCGACAGCTAAGAAGCCAATCCTCATCTGGCTAAGGAAAGATTTGAAGAAGAACCGTGCGCTCAAGATCTGATTCAGAACAATCTTCTTCAATCTTAAGGAGCTGATCTTCAATAGGCTAAAGGTGCCGATCTTCATCCGGCAGAAGAAACATTTTATTATTGTATTTTCTTGTAAGGCTTGCGGGCCAAATTTGTCTAGCATGAGGGATGGAGTGGTGTGAGGCTTGAGGGCCAGGGCAGTGCACTTGCGGGTGCGATTTGTCGAGCTTGAGGGCTCGGGTGTAGTAGGGGCTTGCGGGCCTAGGCTGTAGACACAGGACTTGCGTGTCTGTGTTGTGTTGGGCTTGAGGGCCTGAGTGTCGAGCTTGCGGGTTCGGGGGCAGTAAGGGCTTGAGGGCTTAGGCTTTTGGGACTTGCGGTTTCGTGTTGTAATGCTTGAGGGCTTGAAGCTTTTGGCGGAGTTTGCCGAGCCTAGCACACTGCTGGGTAGGCGTAGAGGGAAAGAGGACTACTCAAGACACCCCATCTTGAGGAACCTTTATAGATCTTGTGTCGTCTGGTGTGACTTATTTGTGTGTTAACTTTGTACATTGCTTGAATATTTATAACTCACACCAATAGATCAAAAAGCACCACGATCACCTAACACCCCCCCCCCCCCCCCTCTTGGTGAACGTTCCATCTCCAACAAGTGGTATCAGAGGGAGGTTGATCAAAAGGAGACTTAACAGTCCGATCTAGATCAGGAACGACTCACCATGGCCGGTGGAGATCCGAATCGCGAAATGAGAGCCATGAAGCTTCCCATCTGCACAAAAGAGAATTTTCCCATTTGGAAGGAAAGAGTAAGACTCTTTATGGAGGCAGCTGACCCAAGAATCTACCTGACAATCAAGCAGGGTCCCTTCATCCCTACCACTGCCTCCACTATTGATCCAACTAGGCAGGTGATAAAGAAATATGAAGACATGACCAAGGACGAGCTGGCCTTGGCAGGTCTAGACAAGAGGGCACAAAATGTCATTGTAAGTGCCATAGATGACTCAACCCTCCAAAATCTAATTCACTGCAAAACGGCCTAGGAGATGTGGGACTCCTTGATTGTATACATGGAGGGTACTGAAGAGGTAAGGGATGACAGGAAATCTCTCCTCAACCAGGAATATGAAGCCTTCAAACAAGGCAAGAATGAAACAATCTCCAACTGCTATGAGAGATTTTTCAAGATCGTGAATGGACTGAGAAACTACGATAGAGAGTTCACAAACTCTGATCTAAATGACAAATTTCTCATATCCCTCACAAAGGAATGCAATATCAAGATATGTGCCATCAGAGAGATGGGCCAACTGAGCAACATGGAGCCCAAGAACCTATATGGGAAGCTGCTGTCTCATGAATTTCAGCTTAATATAAGGAAGGCTGAAGAAGAAGAAAGCTCAAAGGTGAGCTCAAGAGAAAGATCGGTGGCTCTAAAGGCTGAGAGCACCAGAAGATTCAAGGGCAAGACCTCTGCTTCTCAGAATAGAACTGAGAACAGTGAGGAATCAGAAGCCAGCTCCTCTGAATCTGATGATACTGATAGAGAGGTAGCCCTCCTCTCAAAATAATTCAGAAAGCTGCTACACAGAAGGAGGAGGGACAACAGCAGAAGCTCCTCCTCAAGCTCCAGAAGATCTGACTATCGAGACAGATCCAGGGCTCCCAGGGAGGACAGGTATAAATCCAACTCCAATAAATATGATTTAAATAATACTGTTTGTTATTTTTGCAGCAAAACAGGTCACATGGCTGCAGCCTGTCCCTCCAAGAAAAAGGAATCAAGGAACCACAAAGAGAGAAGAAGCTCTAGGAGCAAGAGAACCTCTGAAAAGGGGTTCGTGGCAAAGAAGACCAAAACATTGAGTGACTCTGACTCAAGCTCCTCTGGGAGTGAGGATGAAGCATTTATTGGACTGATGGCCATCAATGAAGGTAACCAGGATGACAACTCTCCTGGAAAGGTAAAACACATTACTTCTCTATCTGCCTCTGATTATGGATCAGTGGCAGATTCTTTGCATGATGATGAGGAGGTGTCTGCTGCCAACAGCACAGCCCCAAGATCTCAGTATGAAGTTGAATCTGAACTAATAAGGCAATATAAAGCCTTATGGAAAGCCTTCAAAAAAAGTAAGAATCTCCTCAAGGTGCAAACCAAGGAGTTAGAATCCTTGAAGCCTGTCCAATCCAAGCTCCAGGAGACTGCTGAGAAGCTAACTTCTATGAGCAAAGAAGTGGACAAGCTTAAGGAAGCCATAAGGCTTAAGAATGCTGAGTTAGGACAGAAAAACAAGGTCATTAGGGACCTTGAGGAAATGTTGTTGGCCGAGAAGAAACTTGCTTCCATCCTCTCAATGCCCAAAACTATTCTGCCAGCAACTAACACCTTCTCTGGACAGTTCAGGGCTGGTGTCAGTTTCAATCAGGAGCCAGTCATGGGCAAAGATCCTGAGGCTAGACCCTTTTACAAGAAGGTGCTGTTGGCAAGTCCTTTAGCCCACAGACCTGCAGCAACAGCAGACAAGAGAATGGGAAAGGCTGTTCTTACAAATCCTGCTCCCAAGAAGGTGAACCAAAGAGTGGTGAAGCCAATTCCCCCGGGTTACACACATGAGGATCACCCTAGATCTGTCAGACAAGAAGCCTTCTCTCCTACTCATCAGCACTGTCATCCTACTCAGATGATGAAGCAGAAGAGAAGATATAACAGATATGAGTGTTGGTGCTGCGGGAAAGTAGGACACTTTGCATTGGACTGTTTGTTCAACCCAACAGGGCTCAATGTAAGGAGAGTGCAGAACCCTCCGAGGTTTGCAATTCCATTCTATCACCCTAATAAAAAACAAGGACCCAATCCCTATTGGGTACCTGAGGGGAAGTGATTTGTTTTGCAGGTAGATCCAAATGCCAACCAATCTCCAATTTGGTATTTGGACCGTGGCTGCTCCAGGCATATGACTGGAGTCAGAAAGTATTTGAAAGAATTCATCCCTGTGGAGAATGGATGGACAGTTATCTTTGGAGGTTCAGAAAAGGGAGTGACTAGGGGCTACGACAACGTAACTAATGGGTTAGTTACCATCACAAAGGTAGCTTATGTGGAGGGGTTGAGACACAACCTCATAAGCATAAGTCAGCTTTGTGATCTAGGCTTCGTTATTACTTTCCACAAGGACAAGTGTCTAATTAAGAAGTCCTCAGATTCTGAGACTAACTTAACTGGCACTCGGAGTGGGAACATTTATTGTTTAAATTTCCTTAATATAAATTCTTCCATGCCCATATGTCTTGTAGATGATGGTAAAGAGGCTCTATGTGTACAATGGCACAAGCGACTTGCACACATCAATTATAAGACAATAGGCAAGCTTTTCTCACAGAACCTGGTCAGAAATGGACCTGATATTAAGTGCATCAAAGATGGTCCTTGTCAAGCCTGCCAACTAGGAAAGCAGACTAGGACTAGCTTTAAAAGCATCTCTAACAAAGAGTCCACAAGGTGCTTATTTTTACTTCACATGGATTTATTTTTTCCCATGTCAGTTCATAGCTTTGGAGGGAAGGCATACACCGTTGTAGTTGTTGATGACTACTCAAGGTTCACTTGGGTATTCTTCCTCAAAAAGAAATCAGATACCCTCGATATCTTGAAGAATTTTGTCAGGCAGATCCAGAATGAGATGAGCCGTACTGTGGTCAAATTCAGAAGTGACCATGGAACAGAATTTCAGTCAGGGGCCATGACAGAATTCTGCCAAGACCTAGGTATCTCCCAAGAATTCTCCTCCCCCAGAACTCCTCAACAGAATGGAGTTGCTGAAAGGAAGAACAGAACCTTGATAGAGGCTAGCAGGACAATGCTAAGTGACTCCTCATTACCAGAATACTTCTAGGCAAAGGCTGTCAACACTGCTTGTCATGTGATAAACAGAGCCACTATCATCAAAAACCACAGGAAAACTCTCTATGAGCTAATGAAGGGAAGAAAACCAACTCTATCCTACTTTAGGATCTTTGGTAGCAAATGCCATGTCCTTAATAATGGGAAATCCAAACTAACTAAGTTTGCTGAGAAAAGCTGTGAAGGTATTTTTGTTGGATACAGCTCCTACAGCCGGGCATACAGAGTATACAACCTCAATACCCAAACAGTGGAAGAATCTATTCATGTTGTATTTGATGAGACTAGCCTTATCCATAAGGGTTGGTCTAGTTCTCCAGTGAATGCAGGTACAGTGGAAAGATTAGAGAAGCTATCCATTGAAGACAATGATGACACCTCATTCAACAACAGGAATCAGCTAGTGATGGTTGAAATAGAGGTAGAACCTGCAGAAGATACAGAAACGGCAGAAGAATTGCAGCCTGTAGAAGTAGCTCCTGCAGAAATACACAGAACACTTCCAACTGCCTTAAGACGAGTAAGAGATCATCCCCAAGAGCAGATAATAGGAAATGTCAACCAAGGGGTGCTGACAAGGAGTAGAGCTGCAAATCAAGCATCGTATCTGAGTTTTCTCTCTCAAATTGAACCCAAGAAATTTGAGGAAGCAAATCAGGATCCATTTTGGATTGCTACAATGCAGGAGGAACTAAACCAATTTAAAAGATGCAAAGTATGGAAATTGGTTCCAAGACCCCAAGGGCACAACATCATAGGAACAAAATGGGTCTACAGAAACAAGTTGGATGAAAATGGAATCATTACCAAGAATAAAGCAAGACTAGTGGCAAAAGGCTACAGACAAGAGGAGGGGATAGATTTTGATCAGACATTCGCTCCAGTAGCCAGACTGGAAGCAATAAGATTGTTCCTCGCTTATGCAGCATACAAAGGTTTCAAGGTCTACCAAATGGATGTGAAGTCAGCCTTCCTAAATGGTGACCTCAAAGAGGAAGTATATGTAGAGTAGCCTTCAGGTTTTGTCGACTCTACTTATCCTGATTATGTTTACTTTCTTAGAAAAGCTCTTTATGTCTTAAAGCAGGCACCTAGGGCCTGGTATGAGACTCTGTCAAGCTTTCTAATTGAGAACAAGTTCTCAAGGGGAAAGATGGATAAGACATTGTTCCTAAGGGAAGTGAAGGGCAAGATCTTGCTAGTGCAGATCTATGTAGATGACATCATCTTTGGCTCTACAGATAACAATCTCTGCAAAAAGTTTGCCAACTTGATGCAGGGAAAGTTTGAGATGAGCAGTATGGGTGAGCTCAAATACTTCCTAGGTCTCCAAGTGAAACAATCTGAAGACGGGATTTTCATCTCTCAGACCAAATTCACTAGGGAGCTAGTCAAGAAATTTGGATTGGAGAGTGCTTCTTCAATGAAAACTCCAATGGAACCAATGTGTCTCTGGACAAGGATGAGAAGGGCATATCCTTTGATGAAACCAAGTACAGATGCATGATTGGATCCTTGCTCTATCTAACTGCAAGTAGGCCTGAGATAATGTTTGCTACATGTGTTCGTGCTAGATATCAGGTGAATCCTAAGGAATCTCACTATGTCTCTGTCAACAGAATCTTAAGATACCTAAAGGGTACATCAAATCTTGGCCTATGGTATCTTAGGAACAATGAGTGTGAACTAACTGGTAATTCAGATGCAGATTATGCAGGGTGCAAGGAAGATAGAAAGAGTACCTCAGGGACATGCCAATCCCTTGGTGGAAGACTGATTTCCTAGAGCAGTAAGAAGCAAACCAGTGTGGCAATCTCAACAGCAGAATTAGAGTACATCTCTGCTGGAAGCTGCTGTTCCCAACTGCTATGGATTCAACATCAACTTGAAGACTACAATCTAAAGATGACCAAAACACCCTTGTTTCGTGACTCTTCCAGTGCTATCTCAATTGCTAAGAACCCTGTATCTCACAGCAGGACTAAGCATATTGAGATCAGGCATCACTTCATCAGGGAGCATGTGGAAAATGAAGATATCACCCTTGAATTTGTCCCAACAGACAAACAAGTGGCTGATATATTTACAAACCCCATAGATGAAGCTAAGTTTAACTTCTTCAAATTCCAATTGGGAATGTTAAACTTAGAGTAACCCTCAACTTTATTATCTACTAATGCCTTTCTGGACGAGTGGTCAGAAAATCTCACAGGACCTTGAAGAATCATGCCTGAGCAAGGGGGAGCTTGTGCTACTCCTTGGTTAGAACAGCAGAAGGCAAGAAGTCAGAAAGGGGGAGAAATGGTGCTCAAGAAGACCTCAAAGGTAGGGGGAGCAAAGAAGAGGCATCAAAGCAAGGGGGAGCTACTGGCTTGATGGACTCAGGGAGTTCAGCAAAGATAAGTACAATCTTGAATTGGATTATAAGTTGAGATTATAATATTTATTGTCTAGTGTAAGTCATCTTGAATTGGAATTCTGACTTCTTCAAATAGGGGGAGATTGTTGGAATCCTGCCCACATGATTCCTGATTTGAAGAAGTCACCAAGTCAAGATGACTTCACCTTGTATCTGATTACTTCTCTAGCCTATAATCTCAGGAAGTTAATGAAATGTTGTCGAGAAGAACAAGTGATGTCGTCGACAAAGAATGCTTATCGTCGTAATGACGGATAGAGCAGCAGCCGCTGAGAAGCAAAGTAATCGTCGAATACTGAGACTTAGCGAGATCGTCGAACGAAGAATGTCGATCATCGAACGCTGAGACGTGGTGAGATCGTCGAACGGAGAATGGCAACCATCGAGCGAAGGATGGCAAGTTCGTCAATTGCAGAGAAGACACAGGACATCGTCGTGTGGAACACATGTCATCGAGAGAACATATGATTACGATGACATGATGCAAGAAGAAAGCTCACGACGACACTGTCAGAAAAAGAAGATCGTCGCATATACAGAATCGCCAGGATATCCTGTATTGTCGAGAGAACATATGATTACGACGACATGAGGTAGAAGGAAGATCGCGACGACAAAGTCAGAGACAGCTTGTCCTCGTAATGATGCAGATATCTTCAAGCCAGAATTCAAATCTTGCGGACGTACTGTCAGCAGTTAATGGCGCCGCCTGATTGTCCAATCAGCATGTGGACTTAATGAATCGAGGTATTAGCGCGTCCTCCAAAATAAATAAAGATATCAGCGCGTTCTAAAAAGGAATGGAGGTCTGACACATAAAGAAACTTTTTAGAAGACCGTTGGGAGACATCGCAGTCTTATAAAAAGGATACATGAGGTTTCCCTAAAAGGTTAATTATTAACAAAGAACTTGCGCACAAAGCGAATCGAAAATCACAAGCACCGCAAGAAAGAAAGAGAAAAGAAGGAGCAGTCATCTTCATCGACTGCTAAGAAGCCAATCCTCATCTGTCTAAGGAAAGATTTGAAGAAGAACCGTGCGCTCAAGATCTGATTCAGAACAATCTTCTTCAATCTTAAGGAGCCGATCTTCAACAGGCTAAAGGTGCCGATCTTCATCCGGCAGAAGAAACATTTTATTATTGTATTTTCTTGTAAGGCTTGCGGGCCAAATTTGTCTAGCTTGAGGGCTGGAGAGCTGTGAGGCTTGAGGGCCAGGGCAGTGCACTTGCGGGTGCGATTTGTCGAGCTTGAGGGCTCGGGTGCAGTAGGGGCTTGCGGGCCTAGGCTGTAGACACAGGACTTGCGGGTCTGTGTTGTGTTGGTATTGAGGGCCTGAGTGTCGAGCTTGCAGTTCGGGGGCAGTAAGGGCTTGAGGGCTTAGGCTGTTGGGACTTGCGGGTCCGTGTTGTAATTCTTGAGGGCCTGAAGCTTTTGGCGGAGTTTGCCGAGCCTAGCCCACTGCTGGGTAGGCGTAGAGGGAAAGAGGACTACTCAAGACACCCCATCTTGAGGAACCTCTATAGATCTTGTGTCGTCTAGTGTGACTTATTTGTGTGTTAACTATGTACATTGCTTGAATATTGATAACTCACGCCAATAGATCAAAAAGCACCACGATCACCTAACACCCCCCTCTAGGTGATCGTTCCATCTCCAACAATATCCTAGGACATCTAATGACCATTTTACCCTTTCTATACAATGTGAGTAATATAACCTAACTGATGAAATCACTTTAAGTAATTTGTTAAATAAATCACAATGGTTTTTCCCAACACTTTTGACATGATAATGCTTTCTTGTGTAGCCACCAGTTAACCCTGCCCCTTGGGCTACGGGCCCTCCTGTCAAGACTGCCATTCCTCCTCCACCAGCTCTGTTGAATTTTTGGAAGTGGAAGTGGAGTGTGTGGTCTTAGACGGTCAGACCAATGAGACCGTATGGTCTACACGGGCTCTCTCTGGAGACTAGTTGATGTCATGGCTAGTTGGGCTCAAGAAGGTTTTCCTAATGGTGACCGTGCGATCTATTCTTTTGTCGCGGTCTGGTTGACTGTGCAATCTAGTTGGGCAGTTTTTGAATCTCGCTAGGGCGGTGATGATATCCGTCTGTCTTCCTACAAAAAGTGGTGCAGGGCCCATCATTTGTAAGCAACCAGCAAAGTAAGAGAATAGAGAACTGTAAGAAATATAATACAGGAAGTCTGAGATTGGTGGTCAAATTCTAATTGCTCGGTCTTAGGTTTTGGCGGTCTGGGCAAGTTGTGGTAGTTCTTCAGCTATTCGCAGCAAGCTAGGCAGTCAGACGACCTTTGCGGTCAGGCTACTAGGAGTTGCGGTTAGGAGACAGCTTGGGTAGTTCCTTTATTCTGTTCGCGGGCAACTTCTGTGGTTATACGGCCTAGCTGTCAGGAGATCAGGAAGGGCGGACATGTAGTTTTCTCAGCAGAGCAATACGGTAGTAGTTCGTGCGGTCTGAGGTGGCGATCTGGTAGATAGTAAGTTGACGACTTGTGCTGTTCGCACGATCTCAACTATTGTTATGCGGTCTGGAAGTTTGAGCCATCTCCGGTAGTCTCAATTTTTCTGTCCGCCGGCTCCTTGCTTGTTTTCTATTTTTCTCCATCTGGTATTCTGATAAATCATGTCTCGCCTTGTATGTCTCGCATTGTAAAGAAGATTGATTAATACAAGATTTTCTTGTCCTTCTATTATTACTGGTTACTTGGCTTGGTTATAGTTGAAGTGTTCCTACACCTTATTCCCACTTCTATAGAATTTTCACATGGTATCAGAGGGATAGAAGTTTTGAGCAGTGATCAGCCGCAATATCTTTCTTGGATTTTTGGAAGTTAAAGTTAATCAGTGGTGTAACAATGGAAGGTGTATATGCAAGAGGTCTTGGTAATGAACTCCCTACGTAGACTAACCTCAAGAAATAGAAGTCATGCATAGAGCGTTATCTTCTTGGCGAGGATTTATGGGAGGTAGTCGGTGGAGAAGCAAGACAAGAAGTGGTAGCTGCTGAAGGGAATGGTAGGCAAGTGAAGGATTAGAAGAGAACAAATGCTAAGGTAGAGAGTTCACTCTTAAGCGAGCTATCATCCCGGAGCTTTTTGACCACGTCATAGGATGTCGATCTATTGTTGAGATATGGACGGCCTTGGATGGCCTCTTCAAAAAGAAGAATGTAGCGTGGCTACAATTTTATGAGAATGAGTTGGCGAAAGCAACTCAAGGTGAATTGTCCATTTCATCCTTCTATCTAAAGATGAAGAACCTATGAGCTGAGATATCGACATTGGACCCTAAAGAGCCTATCTCTGAAGTGAAGTGACTTCTGTGCAAGGTTGGGCCAATTATCCATCTTTGCTCGAGTTGGAGAATCTTCTTGCTTCACAGGAGAGCATAACTAAGCAGATGGCTGAGATATCTGTCTCTAGGGGAGAAAGTAAGGTTCTATATTCTGGTAAGAAGAAGAGATGGGATAAAAAGAAGCCGCTTGCTAGCGATGGTCGTTCGATTTCATATCATAAAGAGAGGAGCTATGCTCCTAAGCATGATTGGAAGAAGAAGGAAGGGCCAAGGTGCTACAGGTGCAACAAGCCTGGTCAATTCAAAAAGGACTGCAGAGTTAATCTTCAGCCAGAGCATGCTGCTGGAAAAGGAGAGGAAGATTCCAGTGCTAAAGGTAGTTGGGGTGGAAATGCCTTCATGACTGGTACTTGTGTTTGTGCTTTGGCTTCCATCAACTACCAAGATGATTAGATTATGGTCATCTCATCTCTGCAGGCATACTCAGGTAATGATGTAATTATTAATGCTGATGATATTGTTCATGCAATTGAGAAAGAGGGTGTCATTTCTTTGGGCACTAATAGAGGTCCACTAACCTTGAGGAGTGTATATCATGTGTCGGGTATGAAGAAGAAACTCTTCTCTGTGACCAATATTATAGATGATGGGTATCACGTTCTGTTCGGCCCAACAGAAGTGAATTTTCTCCATAATTTGTCACCATGAAGGTTGATATCACTCATGTTGGAAGGAGGGTGAAGGACTTGTTTGTTTTATCAACAAGCTCCTATGTTGATAAGATGAGGGATAATGACAACGCTGCTATCTAGCATGAGAGACTAGGGCAGGTTGGTATGTATAAACTTAAGGCTATGATGGCAAGAGGCCTGGTGAATGGCCTACCTAGTCTATCATCCTTAAGTGATGGTCATGTTTATGCATGATGTTAGTTTGGTAAGGCTCATCACTTTCCATTTGACAAATCATAGACCAGATGTAAAACACCATTGGAGTGTACTCATGGTGATCTGTTTGGACCCACCGCAACAACTAGTCTTGGAGGTAGCATGTATATACTGGTCTTGATTGATGACTTCACAAGATATACCTGGGTATACTTTGTGAAGGATAAGTCTAAGGCATTTGGAAAGTATATGGAGTTCAAGGAGCATGTGGAGGGCCGGCATGGTCGGCGGATCAAAAAGTTGAGAAATAACAATGGAGGGGAGTTCAGCTTAAGTGAGTTCTTCAACTTTTGAAGAAAACATGGCATCGAGAGGGAGCTTTCTTGTGCACATACTCCACATCAGAGTAGAGTTGTAGAGTAGAATATCCATCATCTGACGGAGACCTGCAAGTGTTGGCTTCAAGCCAAAAGAATTCCTAGGTCCTTCTGGGCAGAGGGAATGTCTTATGAAGTATATGTCATCAATCAGATACCTCTTAGTCCTATCAACATGAAAACTCCATATGAGTTGATGTTTAAAGAGAATGCTAGTGTGGAACACTTTCGAGTGTTCAGGTCTACCTGCTATGTGCATGTTCCTGATGCTCTTAGAATGAAGTTAGATGCAAAATTGAGGAAGAAGCGTTGAAGATGACCGGAAGAAGGGTTGGAGATGCATGGATCCCAAATGATGAAGGCTTGTGGTCTCAAGGGATGTGGTATTCGATGAGCTAATGTCATACCAGGGAAGCTCATCTACGGAGTTATAAGAGAGTAGGTCAGATGAGGGCAAGGAGAAGCTGCTAAAGAACTTCTGGTGGAGTTTCCTATGTCACCAGGTGCTCCCATTATTTCTAGATCTGGGACAAGTGCTTCTGGTTCTGGAAGCAGGGGGAGCAATGCTCCAAGTTTGCCTAGAAGAAGAGCTAGTCCAGAAGAAGCAACAAAAGTGGTGGATCAGGTTAAAGCCCTGTGGAGGTCTAAGCGGATTATTTTTCCACCAGCTCGGTATACAGGAGGTAATTTGAAGAGCTTCATCTCATGCTTCTTTGCAGGCCCCTAGATGAGAGAGAGCCATCGTGTTTTGAAAATGCCACTAGAGTTAAGGAGTGGGAATATGCCATGGATGAGGAGATGGTTGCCCTCAGGAAGAATGAGACCTGGGATCTTGTGTGCAAGATTGTGCGCAACATGTAATTGGGTGTACAAGCTCGAGGGTTCTCACAACAGTATGGGGAAGACTAAGAAAAGACGTTTAGTCCTGTTGGCAAGATGACTTCGGTATGGGTGGTGATTGCATTGGCAGCTTTCCAAGGATGGAAGATTTGGCAACTTGACGTGAAGAATGATTTCCTCTATGGTGAGATTGACAAGGATATATTTATGGTGCAGCCACCTGACTATGTTTCTGAAGTTCATCCAGGACATGTTTGCAAGCTCAAGAAGGTTCTTTACGGCTTGAAGAAGGCGTCTCGTGCATGGTATGGGAAGATTGCAGAATATCTCCAATTTTGCGGTTATTTTGTTTCTGATTCTGATTCGAGCCAGTTTGTAAAGAAGTCAGGGGAGCTTCAGGTCTTAGAGCTATTGTACGTAGATGACATGATCGTTATGGGAAACTCTGAAGTGGAGGTAGCTAGGCTTCAGGTTGAGCTAGGTATTAGATTCAAGATGAAGGATCTGTGTGAGCTCCTCCATTTTCTTGGACTTGAGATGAAGAAGAAATTGAGTGGTGTGCTTATTTCCCAAATGGGCTATGCAGAAATGATCGTGAAGCGATTCGGCATGGGAGAGGGGAAGAGCAGCTCTACTCCATTGGAGGTTGGTTTGAAGCTTCGACAGGATGAGTGAAGGGTTTTGTATGATCCCTTAGTGTTCCGGGCTTTTGTTGGAAGTCTTATATATCTGACAATTATGAAGCCGAATATTGCTTATGTTGTGTGCCGAGTGAGTTGATATATGGCGGAGCCATAGAAACCTCATCTAGTAGTTGTAAGGAGTATTCTGAAGTACCTGAAGTCACCTCTGATATGGGTCTCTTTTATGGGAGGGACTCGAGCTTCAATCTTCAAGGTTACATGGATGCTGATTATGGAGGACAGTCAGATGATCGGAAGTCAACATTTGGGTATGTCTTTGTGACAGTATATGAAGCTATCTCATGGTGCAGCAAGAAGTATGATTCGGTGTCTGTCTACACTACAAAAGTGGAATACAAGGCTTCGGATTTGGCAGCTCAGGAAGCCATTTATCTTAGGAGGCTAGTGGAGTACATCCATGAGGAGGTGCTAGGTCCTACTCTGTTGCTATGCGGTTACAATGAGAGTGCCATTAAATTGGTTAATAATCTAGTTTGTCATGCGCGGACTAAGCATATCTAGATCGATCATCACTTCATTAGAGAGAAGGTGCTGGAGGGATCTCTGATGGTTGAGTATGTGCGAAGCAAGGACAATGTTGCGAACATCTTCACAAAGTCGTTGTTGAAGGGACCATTTGGTCAGTTACGAGGTTTTCTTGGGCTGACTTCCACTTCCCACTTCAAGGGGGAGTGTTGAATTTTTTGAAGTGGAAGTATAAGTGGAGTGGGTAGTCTGAGAAGGTCAAACTGCAGAGACGGCACAGTCTGCGCGGGCTCTCTCTGGCGACTAGTCGAGGTCACGACTAGTTGGGCTCAAGAAGGTTTTCCTGAGGGTGACTGCGCAATCTATTCTTTTATTGCATTCTGGTTGACCGTGCGATCTAGTTGGGCGGTTTTTGTATCTCTCTCGGGCGGTGATGGCATCTGTCAGTCTGCCTATAAATAGAGGTGTAGGGCCCATCATTTGTAAGCAACTGGAAAAGTAAGAGAATAGAGAACTGTAAGAACTACATCTCAGGCGGTCTGAGATTGGCGGTCTGATTCTGTTTGCTCGGTCTCAGGTTCTGGCGGTCTGGGCAAGTTGTGGTAGTTCTTCAGGTTTTCGCGGCAAGCTCAGTGGCCAGACGACCTTTGCGATTAGCTGACTAGGAGTTGTAGTTAGGCGACAGCTTGGGCAGTCCTTTATTCTGTTCGCAGGCAGCTTCTGTAGTTTTTCGATGTTGTAGTTAGGCAATCAGGAAGTGTGGACATGTAGTTATCTCAGAAGAGCAATAAGTCAGCAGTTCATGCGATCTGAGGTGGAGGTCTGGTAGATATCAGTTTGACGACCTGTGCTGTTCACGCAATCTCAGTTGTTGTCGTGCGGTCTGGCAGTTTGAGCGATCTCTGGCAGTCACAGTTTTTCTGTCCGTCGGCTCCTTGCTTGTTTTCTATTTTCCTCCATCTGGTGTTCTGATAAATCATATCTCGCCATTTATGTCTCACCTTGTAAAGAAGATTGATTAATTAAACATTTTCTTGTCCTTATATTACTACTGGTTGCTTGGCTTGGTTATGGTTGAAGTGTTCTTGCGCCTTATTCTCGCTTCTATAGAATTTGTCCACTAATGATGAGAAATTTTAGGCCAACCTTTTGACATGATAATGCTTTCTTGTGTAGCCTCCGGTGAACCCTGTCCCACAAGCTGCAGTCCCTCCCATCCAGACTTCCATTCCTCCTCTACCGGCTCCCACTCTGTTTCAGTATTCAGAGTTAGGGAAGACACTGACAACCATCCTTTAGGCTTTCAGGCAACAGACCCGGACCCAGGAGCCGAATCCCAGGTCAAGCTAGTTGAGTGTCTTCTGAGACCTCTCCCCAACTTCCTTCACCTGATTATAGTCTACGGTACGAACGAAGGAGTGGCTGGACACCATCCACAAGATGCTAGCTGGGATACACTGCTCAGTCGACATGGCAGTATCCTTAGTCATTTATTCCTCAGAGTCACACACAAAGAGGTGGTGGAAATTAGTCATGGATACCACATGTACAGGGTATGAATATTCTGACATTTCATGGAGGTAGTTCAAGGAGGTGTTGCTAGAGAACTTTGTACCTTTGACGACAAAGGATGAGTTGGAGGAGCAATTTCTGCAGCTAAAGTAGGGGAACCAGTCAGCTTTGGAGTACCTGCGGCAGTTCTCCCACCTCGCCCGTTTGGCTGACTCTTACCAGCTGGATGAGGCTGGTTATGCCAAGAGATTTTACAGGGGCCTTCGTGATGACTTCAAGCAGGCCCTCTTGTTAGTAGATGATTTTGGCTTAGCACGAATCATAGAGGAGACAAAGAAGTTAGAGGCGTACCACCTCATGGTTCGGAGCAGAGCGAAGAGGCCAACTGATGATATGGTGATCGGGGGAGGGAATAGGGGTCGAGGCCACCCCCAGCAATGGGGTGGATTTATTAGACATTAGAGAAGCGGAGGATGGTCTCGTCCTGATTTCAGATAGGAGCAGAGGCTCCCTGCTATACTTGCCCCCCAGCCACTGCAGATCTAAGAGCCACAAAGGGTTGCAGGCGAGGCACACCCTACACCAGTGTGCTTTTAGTGTCACCAACCAGGTCACATACGAGCTCATTTCCCTCAAAGATGGAGAAATCTTCCACCACCACCTCCTGCTACCCCACCTGCACAACAATTGAGAGGTCATTGCCGAGGATGTGGTCGAGGATGAGGATTTCATGGTGGAGATCATCGACCAGCTAGGGACCAGGTTTATGCACTGGATCTTGATCTGCCCCGGAGTCCGGAAAGAGTCATTGCAGCTATGCTAGTATTATAAATTCTTTTCAATTCTTAGATTATAGAAATGATATAAAACTGATAGAAGTAGAAAAACTTAGCAACCTAAAACTATACATTAAATTCAGGAATAGTAAATGTATGCGGCAAGCCTGCTCATACCCTGTTCGACATGGGGCATCACATAACTTCATTAAGGACTTGGACCTGGTTCGACACTATACAGGAGTCATCAAGAGGGTGCATCTCGATAATGGGTCAGAGATTGAAACAACAGCAAAGTGCCTTCAGAAGGTGACCATTGATGGTCTATCACTTGAGGCTCCAACAACAATCTTGAAGATGTCAGACGTCGATCTTGTCTTGGGGATGACATGGCTCACCTGGAACCATGCCCAGATTGATTGCCCAGCAAAGGAAGGTCGTGCTAAGATACGATTACATCTACATGACCTTCCAAGGTATTACCCCGGTCTCCCATTATTTACTTTCTTCTATTCAGGACGTCAAGGCCAATGTATAGGGGGACTAAGTTTATATGATATGCTTTGAGTTGATGGAAGCGGAAACTTCCCTTACTGATATTCCCATTGTACGTATTTTCCTGACGTATTTTCGGAGAAGCTACCCGGGTTACCACCGCACAGGGAGAAAGATTTCCAAATTTAGCTAGTACTAAGAGCGAGACCAGTATCTAGAGCTCCGTATCGGATGGCTCCAAAGTAACTGACAGAGTTCAGAAGCCAACTACAAGAATTAGTGGAGGTAGGATTCATCAGGCCAAGCTCATCACCGTGGGAAGCCCCGGTGTTGTTCGTAAAGAAGAAGGATGGGTCCCTCAGGCTGTGTATTTATTATAGGGAGCTGAGCAGGCTGACAGTGCAATACACGTACCACTTGCCAAGGAAAGAGGATCTATTCGATCAACTTAAAGGAGCGCACTGGTTCTCAAAGCTAGATTTGAGATCAGGGTACTACCAAATGCGAATCTAGGAGGAAGATATTCTGAAGACATCATTCAGCAGTCATTAAGTTCTCTACGAATTCACGGCAATGCCATTCGGGCTCACGAATGCTCCCTCGACATTCATGAGTTTGATGAACCACATATTCGAAACCTATCTTGACGTCTTTGTTATAGTTTTCATAGATGACATTCTTATCTATTCAAGGACGGAGGAAAAACATACTCACCATATGGCACTCATATTGGAGAGCCTTTGAGAGCATAGACTGTATCCCAAATTTAGAAGTGTCAGTTCTGGATCAAGAAAGTACCCTTTCTGGGTCACATCATCAGTGGGGAAGGATTAGTAGTAGATCCAGAAAAGATTCAGGTAGTGCGAGACTGGTCCCAACAGAAGATGGCTTATAACGTAAGGAGTTTCCTAGGACTTGCCAGCTACTACCGGAAGTTTGTGTAGGGATTCTCCTGGATTTTCCTCCCCCTTACAACACTGACAAAGAAGGACTTGTCGTTCATGCGGACACCGCGATGTTAAGCTGCCTTTCAGGAACTAAATGGTAGACTAACCTCCGCATGGATCCTTGCACTTCCATCTGGGAAGGAAGGATTGTGGATATACATCGAAGCATCATATCAGGGGATGGGTGTTGTCCTAATGCAACACGGACATGTGATTGCTTACGCTTCCTGACAGTTGAAGAAGCACAAGCAAAATTACCCGCTGCACAATTTGGAGATGGGGGCGGTAATATTTGCATTGAAAATTTGGAGACACTACTTATATGGGGTTGATTGCAATATCTTCTCAGATCACAAGAATCTCAAGTATGTGGACACGTAGAAGGATCTGAATCTCCGACAGAGAAGATGGTTGGAATTTCTCTGTGATTACTAGTATACAATGCACTATCACGCCGGGAAGCTGAACACAGTGGCAGATGCACTCAGCGGGAGGGCTAGCACGTCTAATATAGAGCCAAAGTTGATGGCCATGGAACTAGTGCAGATGCTAGAAGAAATGCATATCATACTGGTATCCAAGAATAACCCCAAATTCTACAAGGAGTATTTAGGCTCGATGAGCATTGTCTGTGATATTCAAGATCGAATCGAGGTTGTCTAGAAACAAGATGCATAATTGGAATCGTTTTTTAGAGCATTGGAGTCAGGATCCGCTGTAGATTATTCATTAAAAGATGATCTTGTGCACTTCCGAGGCCGAGTTTATATACCAGTGGGATATCGTATCCGGTATAACAACATGGCGGAAGCACATAATAGCAAATATTTTGTGCACCCAAGGATCTCCATGATTATAGCGGACCTGAGGAGAATGATGTACTGGCCTAGTATAAAGAAAGTGATTGCGCACTTTGTGAAGCACTAAGAATCCTACCAGCAGGTGAAGGACGAGTGCAAGAAGCCAGGAGGACTATTATAGCCACTACCAGTGCCGGAGTGGAAGTTCACGGACATCTCTATGGTCTTCATACACGGTCTACCTCGCTCCATCTCTAGGCATGACTCTGTGTGGGTGATCATAGACAGGCTGACGAATTTTTCTAAGTTTATTCCAATCAAGAATAATGCTCTGGTCGGTACCGTAGTGTTGTTATTTGTGGAGCAGTTTGTGCGATATCACGGAGTTCCCAGATCGATCGGGTCAGATCGGGACGGCCAGTTTACATCTCAGGAATGGAGAGCTGTCCAAGATTATATGGGATCTCGATTGACCTTCAACACTGCTTTCCACCCTCAAACAGATGACAGAAAGAGCATACCATCCAAATTATGGAGGATTTACTATGCCTTTGCATCCTGGACTGTGGGGAGCTGTTGGAGAGATTGCTGTCGCTTGTCGATTTCTCTTACAATAATAACCATCAAACCAGTACTGATATTGCTCCCTACAAAGCATTATACGGACGGAGGTGCATAACTCTGGTATCATGGGTTCAGGATGAGGATCCAAAGGCACTTGGGTCAGAATATGTAGAGGATATAAATGCTCAAGTACGACTGATACGTGAAGGGATGCTAGAGGCCCAGAGTAGACAGACCAAGTATTATGATGCACGACATTGTAAGGTAGAGTTCCAGGTGGGAGATCGAGTTTTCCTAAATATATGTCTGATGCACTATGTCTTGCGCGTGTAGAGACTAAAGAAGCTCAGTCCTAGATATATGGGGACATATAGGACCTGGTGCGGATCGGTCCCCTAGCTTACCGACTAGAGCTGCCACTAGAGTTGGTGACCTTGCATGACGTCTTTCACGTCTCTTCACTCAGGAGGGCTTTACTTTGGATGGAGCAGTAAATTACTTATACGTCATGCCCGGTAGCATCCGATCGTTCTGTCCGCTTAGAGCCCATACAGATCGATGACACTGACGTTCCAGTTCTGCGATGGAAGAAGGTCCCGTTAGTCAAGGTTCTTTGGTCGAATCATGGGCAAGAGGAGCATATGTGGGAGCCCTTTAACCTTATGCAACAACATTACCTGGGACTCTTCACATCAGTTATACCCTAACACGATTGATGTTTCACTTTCATTTACCACACGTGAGAAACCGGTAGAACCAATCTCAATTTTGGGGATGAAATTATTTTCTTTTTGTATTGGAATATGTAATATCCCTAGACCTACTAGACCACTTGGGTGACTTTTGTCATGACTAGTCATGATATAGGCTTAAGTCAACCTAAGTGGCCTTAGAATCCTAGTAGTTAGGTAAAATGCTAATTGGGGTGCTAATAGCAATTTTACACACGAACCTAGGGATTAGCCAAAAAGGGACCCAAAATGGCCAAGTTGACCCCTCCATTACTCCTCTAAACCCTTAAGGAGTCCCTTGGGCCACTTAAGACCCTATGAGGTCAACTCAATTGGTCAAATTGACCAAAGTCAACCATACCATAAATTGGTCAAATCTCCTTAATTTAGAATCCCATAGCAATCTAATGAACCAATTGACCTCACCCAACTCTTCCTAATCTCTTCAGGATATTAAGGGGTCACTAATAATCCTTTGGGGTTAGGTCAAACCTTTGGTGTAGGTCAAAACCAACTTTGGGCTCACTTAGCTCAAATTGGGCCAATTAGGTCAAGTGGACCCAAATTAACCTAACCTAGCCACAATCCACCATAATTGGTGTCCAGGAACCCAATTATTCTAACGTGGGTCAGCCACATTACCTTAGTTGACCTAGGGTCAACCCTAACTCCATAAGCTCAATTTGACCACTTTAGGTCATGTAAACCAAAAGCTCAATTTCGTTTGGGTTTAACCAAGGACTAATCCTAGAATTTAATCAGGGAATTAAAGAAGGAAATATTCAAGGGTTGAGATTGAACCCAAGGAAATTCCAAGCAAGGTGGTGGTCGGCCACCCCATTTGGAATCCAAGGAGGTAATCATGGAATGAGTGCCAATTGGCACTCAATTCCCTCTCCCAAAACTCTCACTAAGCTTAAGAAATAAGTCGCAACCTTCCCCAGGTCGGCCATCTGCCAGGTGGTGGAGGAGCAGCCTCCCATAGGTGGGCTGAGAGGTGCCATAATGGCACTCCTTTTTTAAGCCCTCCCTTCTCTATTCTGAGCACAACACCACCTTCAGAATTCCCCAAGCAATATAACCCCAACATTGGAGAAGGAGACAACCCCTGGAGAGTAGATTCGGCATAGGAGCTCAACCTCACCTCAGGCAATGGAACCCAAGAGAGTTACCCGACAATCGACATCGAATGAGGCAGGCTTCCCTTCCTCCTCCTTCTATGTTAGATCTAGTGTTGAGAATCTTGCCCTCATGATTCCTGAATTGGAGAAGTCACCAATTCAAGAGAACTTCACTATGTATTTGATTATCCTCTTAGCTTTATCATTTTAGTAAAAGATAAGTATAGGCAAAGCAAAGAAGAATGATCGTGTCTGATGTCGTCGAAAAGGATCAAGCATATCGTCGTCAACAACATGCATATAGTCAACAACATGCAGAGCAAGGCAAGATGGTGACATCGTTGTGACATCTACACGACGATATCAGAAAGTCGAGATGAAGAAGAAGACTCAAATATGTCGACGATATCGTCGACAAGAAGCCTTGACGTCGATAAGGCTAAGGAAAGACAGATATCGTCGAAAAGAAGCCTTTGAAAGTGAGGTTAGATCTTAAAGTCACTCTAGAGGGGGGGGGGGGGGGGGGGTGGGGGGTGAATAGAGTAATAAAAAGTTTTTCACTTATTTTTATAGCAGAATTAAAATAGTGATATATATATGTGTGTACTGAGTGAGTAATAAAAACAAACACAAAGAGAGCACACAACACAATACAGAAAATCACACAAACACAGAGGACACAAGGATTTTATAGTAGTTCCCCAATAAACCTGGATACGTCTACTCTTCTACCACCCTTGGTTGGATTTCACTAGGTTTTTTTTCAGGTGCCCTATCACCAATGGTGTTTTGATCAGGTGCCCAAAACACTAACTGAGCTTTTGATCAGGTGCTCAAACCAAACTACAGGTTTTTGTTCAGGTGCCCTGCCACCAAAGGGGTTAACTTTTGAAGGGAGTTATAACCATGTACAAGATGGGATAAAGAGGCTTAAGATGTCCTTCTCTGTCAATAATCTAAGAGAAGACTAGTGGAATGTGTTGATATTGTAAAGCTCCCCCTATCTGATTGAAATTCATGACAGTTTGAGGATGGAGCTTTCACTTGAAATAGATATCTTCCTTGATAGCTGATGAATCTGAGAGACAGAAGTTTCTCAGATTTGTTGTTGCTCTTGAAGATCTGATCTAGCAGCAGAAACTGAGAGAAGGTGTTGATGTTCTCAGAGAATGAAAGGTGCTGCATGAGGAAGATGAAGATGATCTGTGAATGCTTTCTTTCTTTCTTTTCTTCCTGTTACTTTTCTCTCGACTGTATTCTTCCTCTCTTTTACCAGTCTTGCTATTTTGTAATAATATCCTATAAATCTTCTTCCGTATTCGTTTTTGAAATATCTGACTGATTTTAAATTCAAATCCCTTAGTTTAAGGAATAAAATATTCAGAAGAGATATATTTGGTACTGCAAATCAGATAAGCTTTATATCTTTTTCCTTGTCCATGAAAATGTCCTTTTCAGCTATATGTCGAGAAATTTCGCCGACCTGAGAACTAACTTCGTCGAACAGAATGTTGGATTTCGTCGATCTGAACATCTGTTGCTGATTCGTCGAACACAGACTAGAATTCGTCAAACTCAAGTTGGAGTTCGTCGAACTAAAAGATAAGCTGCTAACTCTGGCTGGAAGAATTGAATTAGTCGAGTTGTGAGTGAATTTCGTCGACCGCTGAGACTTGGCAAATTCGTCAACCACTGAGACTTAAGTTCATCAACCACTGAGACTGAACAAACTCGTCGACCACTGAGACTTGCCAAGTTCGTCGAACGCAGGAGCATGTCGTTCGTCGAATGCAGGAAGCATTTCGTCGAACGCATATATTTAACTTTTCCTTAAGTTCTAGCTAACTTATCAGCCTAAAACTTTGACCCTTTAGACTATACATTGGGGGTCAATTTAGTCCTAAGTAAAAAGATAGTGATCCTAGCCCAAATCAGAAATAGGGTTGTTCCAACAGCCTTTTCGACGGAAAGGCTACGTAAGACTGATGCCGATGACATCGTCGTAAAGAAGGCATGACGTCGAGAAGACTAAAGAAGGTCATATGAAGACAGGCAGTTGCTGAAGTATATTCTGTCGACATGATATCAATTATGTCGTCGACAAGATAAGGTGGTTTCAGCGATATCTAGCAGACAAGGAGTTCTCGCCGATATCAGTTTGATGACTTCATGTCGTCTTAAGCTCGAGTGTAGAAGTGATGTCCTGTATCGTCGAGATATCACTATCTGATGAAGAATTGAAGAAGAAACTAGCTCACGACATCAACAAGCCTTGTCATCGAGATATTGTCCCTGTCATCGTAAAAATGGAAATATCGCTGAGACAGATTCAAAAATAGCCGGACGCGCTGTCAGCAATTAATGTCGCCGCCTGATTGTCCAATCAGCGCGTGCTCTTAAGGCATGTGGGCTTGTCAGAATAGGACATCATAGGGGACCGTTAAGCGGCATCTCAGTCCTATAAAAGGGAATAGTGGATGCCCTAAACTCTCTCTCGAATCCTGGAACTCAAGAGAATCTCCCTAAGCAATCTTGAATAGAACAGTAACGACGGAGATAAGCAAAAACAAGAACGGAGAACAAGTTGATCTTCATCCTTTGTTCTCAAGAGAATTGATGCGTCCAAATTATATACCCTTTTTAGGACTCATCTGGGCTTATTTTGACGCACGTGCACATCACTTTTCACCTATATTCTTTTCTTTATTGATTTAATCTCATTCCACTCAATGTGCACATTTCTAGCCCAATTTCGGTGTAAAAGCTTATATTTCTTATTTCTGAGTATTGTGATGTGTTTAGTTATTTTTATTGAATGCGTTAAGTGCCATGTTCAGTGGCCCGAGTGATGCGCAAATCTAGCACACCGCTATAGGCGGTAGCGAGACTGCGACACGAAACGACAGTATACCGATCGTTCAAGTAATATAAAAGGAGGAGCAAATCCCTGAGTATCGAATCTCGAAGGAACACAGTAAGGTGGAATTAACTATTGAGGAAGGACTTGAGATTGTAGTCCTTAAGGTCGGATGGATTGCGGGAGGCTTGGTTTGGATTGTGAAAAATAAAGCAAAACAACTAAATCAACTACTCCTATGCAGGCCGCTATGCACTGCTTCGCTTGGCGGGATGGAAAACTACGTAGGCCTTGAACGCACTACTTCGCTAGGCGGATGGACGAGTAGGCTAGCGGATGAGGTGGTTCACACTAGCAGAAAGGTCTTGAGGGCCGTTAGCACCTCTTGGCTAGGCGGATAGATTACATGGGCTGCAATGCACTGCTTCGCTTGGCGGATGGAAGAGTTGGCTTGCAGATGGAGTGGTTCACACCAGCGGAATGAGGGTTGCAAGCACCTCGTCAACAAGCACGCCACTAGCAATTGCTAGTGCGGCACACGAACATGACGACGGGATGGAGGATGGAATGGGGTGCTCCTCACTTGCATAAACCACACATAATGATTTCACATAGACATGAAATATTGAATAACATAACAAGGTTTAACAAACATTGTTCATACACCCAAAGGATAAATGAAAACATCACTACAATATAAAGGGGGTTGAGATTACAACCAATGCACGGAGACTCATCGGAGGTTCACGCCCGGAATCTAGGGTTGTCAATCCTTGTCCGAGCTCGGGCTCCAACTGCCGTCCGGGGTCCGGAAGAGCTGTCACCTTCTTCTATTATATCTGTCTTCTCCGTCAATCTTCTTTGGCCACGATCTCACCGGAAAACTTCATATATGCAGCAGAAAATCCCTCAAAATGGAGCTTTGGAGGTGCACGAACAATGGAGGAGGCCTAGAGGATGCCCCGGCTTGAGATTTGAAAGAGAATGGTGGCTGGAGCTCCTCCCGAAGGTGGACGGTGATGGAGCAGCGAAATGGGCGCTCTAGAGCGGGAAAACGGCGCTAGAAATGACCTAAAAAATACGGATCTCCAGATTACAGCAGATTTCCTGCCTTAAATACTAAACGGTTAGTAATTTAGTCATGCATGGGCGAACGCACGACCGTGCATTGCCCATGCGTTATTTAATGAATAAACTGACTTGAGGAAGAAGCAACAACGCTAGTGCGTTATACTCACGCACGGGCAAATCCGCCCGTGAGTAAAAATGCACGAACAGATTCAGATTGGCTAGAAAATAGTCGAAACAGGCGATCGTGCGTTTCCTTCATGCACGGGCAACTGCCTGCTCATACAAATGCACGAACAAAGTCAGATCACCAATTTTCTCCCCAGATGAAGGTCGCAGTCGTCCGTGCGTCAAGAAAATGCACGACCATGCGATATACACAATCATGATTTCTGGGAAAAAGGAGATGATCCAACCACCTGCAAGCACATCAATCTAGCTGGGAATACACCTCCTGCACCAATCAACATAGAAAAAGGATTGGGGAGCACTATGTGCTTACTCCCAATAATATGGAGCGCAAACGCACAACAAAACGGGCCTAAAAAGAGCACGAAGCACGTAAGTGCGCGTAAATGAGCATAAGAGAAATAGATGTAATAATAGCTCGAAAATGACGCACATGAGAGTGAAAACTAGCCCAGATGAGTCCTAAAATCACTATATAAATTGGACTCATCACCGAGCAGTTCTCCTGCTGATATGGGCATCGTGCAGGTGTTCCGGATGCAAATCTGCCCAGGAATACTGCGCACGACCATTGGCTATATTGCGCACGATCACTAGTCATGCGCCACTGCTCATGCACACTTAACCCCTTATTTTCGAGGCATGTCTTGCCAAACGCATGACCACTGGCTATAGTGTGCACGAACAATGATCGTGCGCCACTGGTCGTGCGCATATTATTATTCTATGAATTTTTCGTTGCAGGTTCTACCAAGATGCGCACGGGAGCCGACTTATAGTGCCCCCTGCCTAGTTTCAGGAAAATTCTCCCCCTGCCTAGTTTCAGGAAGTCCTGAAGCTAGGCCCCTAGAAGAAAGGATAGATGAGGAGGTAGGGAAGGATGCAATCTTCTTGAAGAAATATTGCTATTGTTCCTGCAAAATAAAAATAGAGATCAAGTGCAAAGGAACTGGAAAAGAAAAGAAATTTCTGTAGGCATACAGTTAAAATGAAATAAGAGATTTGATTATAAGGAAAGATCAGAGAAACAGGCTTCATCAAAACTGGATTCGACGAAAAATAAATTTTCGTCGATCTCAATTCGACGATCTAGATGACTTCGTCGATCTCCATTCGACGAACGACTAGATTTTGTCGATCTCAGTTCGATGAAAAGATGGGATAAGTAGAAAATTTAATTTTTAATTAATTAAATCTCCATCTATCATTCCTAGCTTATTTATAAAGAAGATATGTTACTTTTCATCCAAGGGTTTGGTGAAAATATCAGCCCTTTGCAAATCAGTAGAAATGAATTGTAGGCAAATTTTATTTTTATCCACATTATCTCTGATAAAGTGATGCCTAATTTCTATGTGTTTAGTCCTACTATGGAGTACTGGATTTTGTGCTATAAATATTGCACTAGTGTTGTCACAAAATATAATTGAATTATTTAGATTGATACCATAATCTAGAAGTTGATTTTGTATGCACAATATTTGTGAGCAGCAACTGCCAGCAGCAATATATTCTGCTTCAGCTGTTGATGTAGACACAGACGTTTGTTTCTTAGAAAACCAGGACACAAGCCTATCACCAAGAAACTGACAAGTTCCTGATGTGCTTTTCCTGTCTACTCTACATCCAGCATAATCAGAATCTGAGAATCCAGTTAATTCAAATTCTGATGCTTATGGATACCAGAGTCCTAGATTTGGACAACCCTTTATATATCTCAAAATTCTTTTTAATAAAATTAGGTGAGATTCTTTGGGGTTAACTTGGAACCTAGCACAAATATAAGTAGCAAACATTATATCATGCCTACTTGCTGTTAAATAAAGTAATGAGCCAACAATTGCTCTATATACTTTCTGATCAACAGGTTTCCCTGATTCATCATTGTCAACAACAACATTTGAGGGCATGGGTGTTTTCATAGTGGACGCATCAGACATACCAAATCTTTTCACTAATTCCTTAACATACTTGGATTGTGATATGAATATGCCATTTGGAGTTTGCTTCACTTGAAGACCAAGGAAGTAAGATAACTCACCCATAATACTCATTTCAAATTTAGATTGCATTAGGGTAGAAAACCTTTTGCATAAATTTGAATCAGTAGAGCCAAATATGATATCATCTACATATATTTGAACTAGTAATGTTTGATTTTTATGTATCCTGAAAAATAGGGTTTTATCAACAATGCCTCTACAGAAATTGTTCTCCAAAAGAAAATTAGCTAAGGTCTCATACCATGCTCTAGGAGCTTGCTTGAGACCATAGAGAGCTTTATTAAGCTTAAATACATAAGAAGAGTGAGTTGGAGAGATGAAACCTGGTGGTTGTTCCACATAGACTTCTTCTTTGATGTCTCCATTCAGAAAAGCACTCTTCACATCCATCTGGTATACTTTGAATTTCTTGAATGCAGCAATGGCCAGAAAAATCCTGATAGCTTCAAGTCTTGCAACAAGAGCAAAGGTTTGATCATAGTCAATTCCTTCTTCCTGTGAATATCCTTGGGCTACCAATCTTGCTTTGTTTCTGACTATGTTGCCTTGATCATCTAGCTTGTTCCTGAAGAGCCACTTGGTGCCAATGACTGGATGGCCTTTTGTTCTTGGAACCAAATCCCATACCTTGTTCCTTTCAAATTGGTTAAGCTCCTCTTGAATTGCAAGAATCCATTTTGGATGTTGTTCTGCATCTTTTATGGATTGAGGTTCAACTTGTGATAGGAAATAAGTGTGCATCTGATTTTGGTGTAGTTGATGCCTTGTTTGAACTCCTGCTGAAATATTCTCCAATGATTTGGGATATTGGATGATCTCTAACTATGATGTGATCAACAGTTGGAGTTGGTTCAGCAATAATTTCTTCTTGAGGGACTTGTTCAGCTGTCACTTGATTTGAATGATCAGCAAGATCTGGATTATCCTCTTCTTCACTGTCTTTAATTATTTCATTTGATGGAAGTAGTGATTCTTCATTATGTAGATTTAGTCCATTGATTTCTTCACATAGAGCTGGAACCTGCAAAGTATTTTTGGTAGAGGTGGTGTTCCTCTCCTCATTTAACATGTTAGTCTCACCAAAAGATACATGCATGGACTCTTCTATCTTAAGAGTAAATTTGTTGTAAACTATGTATTCTTTACTAGAAAGAGAATATCCAAGGAATATACCTTCAGCAGATTTTGCTTCAAATTTCCTGAGATACTTCTTATCATTGTTATGCACATAGCATTTACAGCCAAATAACTTAAAATAGTTAACCTTAGGCTTTTTATTCTTGAGTAATTCATAGGGAGTTTTGCGCTTAAGTTTATGTATCAGGCTTCTGTTCAACACATAATTTGCTGTGTTCACTGCCTCTGCCCAAAAAGAGAGTGGCAAGTGAGCATCAACAAGCAATGTAGTTGCTGATTCAATTAGTGTTCTATTTTTCCTTTCAGCTACCCCATTTTGTTGAGGAGTTCTAGGAGCAGAGAAACATTGCCTGATCCCTTCTTTACCACAGAATTCTCTCATCAGAAGAGATTCAAACTCAGTGTCATGATCACTTCTGATCAATGCAACTAGAGTAGAGTACTCAATCTTGATGGACCTGAGAAAGTTAGTCAGAACACTGAAAGTGTCAGACTTGTTCCTAAGAAAGAACACCCAAGTGAATCTTGAGAAGTCATCTACAATAACTAGAGTAATGCTTCCCTCCTAGACTTTGTATTGCAGTGGGTCCAAAAAGATCCAAATGGAGTAAATACAAAATCCCAGGTGAATCACTCTTGGATAAAGATTTAAAACTACTTCTAGTTTGCTTACCTAATTGTATGAACCAGAAGGCAGTCCTCTAACAAGATTGTCCTTAGAAAACTTAGATATAGTTCTAAGGTTAATATGTCCTAGCCTTTTATGCCATAATTCATTTGTTTTACTTATTGAATTAAATAATCAAATATCTGAATTGCTAGAGTCAAAATTGACTAAATAAATGTTTCCATGTCTAATACCAGATAACACATTAATATTTTTATTATTGGTAATAAGACATAAGGAGTTATTAAAAGTTACCTGATAACCTTCATCACATAACTGGCTTATGCTGATGAGGTTATGCTTCAGACCCTTGACATAAGCTACCTCTTTGAAGGTGACTGCTCCAACTTTGATTTTTTTCATAGCCTTTGGTTTGCCCACAGTTGGAGTCTCCAAAGATCACTTTGGGTACAAGCCTTGCCTTTTAGTTGCTTAGGTTGGCCTTGTTTCCCTTCATATGATTTGAGCAACCACTATCTAAATACCATTTTTCTTTTATTTTTGGATAGCCCTGTACCTGCAAAACAGAAAACATTCTAGTTGTTATTGACCCAGACTACCTTGGGTCCTTTTGTATTACCACAAAATTCTGAAATGAAAGACATCTCAGGCTGATCCTTATAACCTTGTGGATGATATCTCCTTGGAGGAATTATCCACTCAGTGAAAGGATTGAAAGTATGTGAAGAATAAGAATTCTTTTGATATTCAGTAAATTTTCTGTTCGACGAATTTGGATGAATTCGTCGATCGCCGTTCGACGAAGTGAAGTGCTTTCGTCGAGCGCCGTTGGAATAATGAATATACTGAAATTCTGTCTTCAGAGTTCGTCGATCTCCGTTCGACAAAATGAATTGATTTCGTCGAGCTCCGTTCGACAAATTTTGCTGAATTTCTTTATTCTTAACAACCTTGCTTGAAAGGTTTTCATCTATTGCTACAGCCTCTTTGGACTTTGCATAAATGAATTTTAATGGTGCAGATAAGATGTTTTTCTTAATCAGATGTGGCTCACTTGCTGATGCACCCAAGCCTAGTTTGCCACTTAATCTGGCATTCACTGTGCTTGTGATGTCCATCAGTTTGATACTTCTCCCATTTAGGGATTCTTCAAATTTCTTAGCCTCAGATAGTTTGTTCTCAATGAGAATAATATGTTCTCTGGAGACAGCCAAATCTTTCTTAAGATTGACATTTTCTTCACTTAGTTGGTTCATTTCAGCCAACTGATTTCTGAGAGAGATTATCTCTTTCTCAGATTTAATTAAATTTGTACAAAGAGCTTTGAATTCATCTTTGAATTCAATTGAATTAAAATCAAAATTAGATATTACCTGATCATTGTCAGCTTCAAATTCTGATTCTTCAGAGTTATGTCCTGAGGCATTGATAGCCATCATGCAGAAGTTTCTTTCTTCTTCATTATCTTCATCATCAGAAGTGTTGGATGAAGATGCAAGTTTTGACTCACTGCTTGAGTCATAGAAAGCCATCAAGCATTGGTATTTTTCCTTTGATTCTTCTTCATCTTCAAAAGAACTGGATGAAGACTCTTAATCAGTTTCACTCCATGATTCTGCTACAGACCCTCTTCCCTTAAGCTTGTGTTTGTGGGAGGAAGGCTTGCTGGAGTGCCTTTTCTCTTCTTTCTCTTTTCTCTTCTCCTTCTTTTGGTTCTCTAGACACTCAGGTAGAATGTGTCTAGGTTTCCTGCAACCACAACAGATAATTTCTTTAGAATTTGATTTATCATACCTTGGTTTTTATCCTGATCTTGAGTCCTTCTTTCTGATGTCCTTCTTATCCATCTTGTAGAACCTTTTGGCTAGAAGGCTCATGAACTCGACATCTCTTGGAGCTTTTTCTTCCTCTTCAGTAGCTTTGAAAGCTATGCTTCTCTCCTTCTTGGATGCTGGAGATGAGGCAGATTGTTCAGCTTCTCTAGTTTTGATAAGCTGCTCAAAGGATTTAAGTTTGCCTAACAAGCTCTCAGTGGAGATCTCATTAAGGCTTCTGGCTTCCTTGATTGGCCAGATCCTAGAGTCCCATGTGCTAGGAAGCACATAAGGATCTTATCATTGATTTCAGTGATGGAGATCACTTTGTCCAAAGTCTTCAGCTCATTGATTATGAGGCTGAGCCTGATGTATATATCAACTACTGTTTCATTTTCTCCCTTTTTGAAATTCTCATAATGAGAGATAAGGTGAGATCTTCTGTCTTTTCTTTCATCTGCAGATCATTTAACCATGTTGTTGAGGGGCATCCAGATTTCTCTGGCTGAAGTGCATTCCACAACTTTTTGGAAAATGTCATCTGACATTGTTTGTGCCAAAATATTCATTACCTTTGCATCTGCACTTCTCTGCTTCTTTTGAGCATCTGTCCACTAAGGAGGTGGAACAACATTATTTGTTGTTGTGGTTTCAGCACTTGTTGTTGTTGTAGGTGTAGGAGGTCCTGTCAAAATAATATTAAAAATATCCCCATCAATAGAATTCATGTACAATCTGATCCTTGCCTTCTATAGTGCAAACTTATTTAGATTGCACATAGGAGGTCTTGTGCTTGAGTATTCTTTGTTTCGTGCCATGAGTATTTAGGAAAATAAAACTCTAGAATAAATTAAGATCTAATTGATCTTTGGATTCAGGCGTTAGCCTGTAAAGAATCAACCAACCTTTGATACCAATTGAAAGTGAGGTTAGATCTTAAAGTCACTCTAGAGGGGGGGGGGGGGGGGGGGTGAATAGAGTATTAAAAAGTTTTTCACTTATTTTTATAGCGGAATTAAAATAGTGATATATATATATATATGTGTACTGAGTGAGTAATAAAAACAAACACAAAGAGAGCACACAACACAATACAGAAAATCACACAAACACAGAGGACACAAGGATTTTATAGTAGTTCCCCAATAAACCTGGGTACTTCTACTCTTCTACCACCCTTGGTAGGATTCCACTAGGTTTTTGTTCAGGTGCCCTATCACCAATGGGGTTTTGATCAAGTTCCCAAAACACCAACTGAGCTTTTGATCAGGTGCTTAAACCAAACTATAGGTTTTTGTTCAGGTTCCCTACCACCAAAGGTGTTAACTTTTGAAGGGATTTATAACCCTGTACAAGATGTGATAAAGAGGGTTAAGATGTTCTTCTCTGTCAATAATCTGAGAGCAGACTAGTGGAATGTGTTGATATTGTAAATCTCCCCCTGTCTGATTGAAATTCTTGACAGTTTGAGGATGGAGCTTTCACTTGAAGCAGATATCTTCCTTGATAGCTGATGAATCTGAGAGACAGAAGTTTCTCAGATTTGTTGTTGCTCTTGAAGATCAGATCTAGCAGCAGAAACTTAGAGAAGGTGTTGATGTTCTCAAAGAATGAAAGGTGCTGCTTGAGGAAGATGAAGATGATATGTGAATGCTTTCTTTCTTTCTTTTCTTCCTGTTACTTTCCTCTCGACTGTATTCTTCCTCTCTTTTTCCTGTCTTGCTATTCTGTAATAATATCCTGTAAATCTTCTTCCTTATTCCTTTTTGAAATATCTGACTGATTTTAAATTCAAATCCCTTAGTTTAAGGAATAAAATATTCAGAAGAGATATATTTGGTACTGCAAATCAGATAAGCTTTATATCTTTTTCCTTTTCCATGAAAGTGTCTTTTTCAGCTATATTTCAACGGCTATATTATCAAAATAATAAAAGAAAAGATATAATCCTTACTTATCTGATAGGAATAGATCCGTTGCTGATAGATCTGAGTTCAGAGAATAAAATAAAATGATTTGTCTGAAATAAACAAGCTGAAGAGAAATTTCGTCGACCTGAGAACTGAGTTCATCGAATAGAATATTGGATTTCGTCGATCTGAACATTTGTTGCTGATTCGTCGAATGCAGACTGGAATTCATCGAACTCAAGTTGGATTTCGTTGAACTGAAAGATAAGCTGCTAACTCTGGCTGGAAGAATTGAATTAGTCGAGCTGTGAATGAATTTTGTCGACCGCAGAGACTTGGCAAATTTGTCAACCGCTGAGACTTGGTCAACCGCTGAGACTTAAGTTCATCAACCGCTGAGATTGAACAAACTCATCGACCACTGAGACTTGCCAAGTTCATCGAACACAGGAGCATGCCGTTCGTCGAACGCAGGAAGCATTTCGTCGAACGCAGATACTTAACTTTTCCTTAAGTTCTAGCTAACTTATCAGCCTAAAACTTTGGCCCTTTAGACTATACATTGGGGGTCAATTTAGTCCTAATAAACAGATAGTGATCCTAGCCCAAATCAGTAATAGGGTTGTTCCAACAGCCTTTTCGACAGAAAGGCTAAGTAAGACTGATGCTGATGACATCGTCGTAAAGAAGGTGTGACATCGAGAAGACTAAAGAAGGTCATATGAAGACAGGCAGTTGCTGAAGTATATTCTGTCGACATGATATCAATTATGTCGTCGACAAGATAAGGTGGTTTCAGTGATATCTAGCAGACAAGGAGTTCTCGCTGATATCAGTTTGATGACTTCTTATTGTCTTAAGCTCGAGTGTAGAAGTGATGTCCCGTATCGTCGAGATATCACTATCTGATGAATAATTGAAGAAGAAACTAGCTCAAGACATCGACAAGCCCTGTCGTCGAGATATTGTCCATGTCATCGTAAAAATGGAAATATCACCAAGACAGATTCAAAAATAGTCGGATGCGCTGTCAGCAATTAATGTCGCCGCCTGATTGTCCAATCAGCGCATGCTCTTAAGGCATGTGGGCTTGTCAGAATAGGACATCATAGGATACCGTTAAGCGGCATCTCAGTCCTATAAAAGGGAACAGTGGATGCCCTGAACTCTCTCTCGAATCCTGGAACTCAATAGAATCTTCCTAAGCAATCTTGAATAGAACAGTAACGACGGAGATAAGCAAAAACAAAAACGGAGAAAAAGTTGATCTTCATCCTTTGTTCTCAAGAGAATTGATGAGTCCAAATTATATACCCTTTTTAGGACTCATCTGGGCTTATTTTCACGCACGTGCACATCACTTTTCACCTATATTCTTTTCTTTATTGATTTAATCTCATCCCACTCAATGTGCACATTTCCAGCCCAATTTTGGTGTAAAAGCTTATATTTCTTATTTCTGAGTATTATGCTGCATTTAGTTGTTTTTCTTGAATGCGTTAAGTGCCATGATCAGTGGCCCGAGCAGTTCACCTGCTGATACAGGCATCGTGCAGGTGTTCCGGATGCAAATCTGCCTAGGAATACTGCGCACGACCACTGGCTATATTGCGCACGATCAGTGGTCGTGCGCCACTGCTCGTGCACACTTAACCCCTTATTTTTTAGGCCTGTCTTGCCAAACGCATGACCACTGGCTATAGTGCGCATGAACAATGATTGTGCGCCACTGGTTGTGCGCATATTATTATTCTGTGAATTTTTCGCTGTCGGTTCTACCAAGACAGCGCGAACGGGCGCTGACTTATAGTGCGCATGACCACTGGTCGTGCGCCAATGATCGTGCGCACTATTTTTGCCTGTGAGTATTTAAAGACCTGCTCAGCGAATTAGGGATAACGGGACATTTGGCAGCTGCGATTTGGACTCCGCCCAGCACCATTTTCACTTCTCCTCCATCTCCACTCATCTCCTTCATCCGAGAACCATTCTCCAGTGAAACATTATTGGATTCCAAGACTTTGGAAGCTTTCCCGGCCATCAACAATGCCATTTCCAAGTTGTGCAACCTTAGTGTGGAAGAAGAAGAAGAAAACATGACGAACGAAGACGACGGAGCAAGATCGGAGATAGTGACAGTCTCTTGGTCCCGGAAGCATACATCGACCGAGCCCGGATGTGGTTTGACAACCCACTATTCCGCCTGAGATCGACAGCTAGTCTTCTCTATTAGTTTATTCTTCCCCTTTCCTCTTTGTTGTTGTATTTGTTGCAATGAACATAACTACTCTCATTTGTCTATGAATGAAAGTGTTTCTTGTTTTTTCTAATCCTTGGATTTTGCGTTGTGTTGCGCTTCATCACCAGTCACCAGCATCCGCTCCATCCACGCACTTGAGACTCACCTTAGCAAAGGCTAACGGTGATTACCGAAGAGGTGATTGCGACCCTCAAATTTCACACGTGCTTTCCGTCCACTCGCCTAACGAAGCCCGACATAGTGGCTGATGCACTCATCTCGCCAAGCAAAGCAGTGCCTTCGACCCGCAATTTTATTTTCTTGTTTGTTAGTTTAGACCAACCAACCAACCAAAGCTTTGTGTTTTACTTATTTCGCTTGTTGTAACAAACATTTCACGACACGAATCACTTCATCACAACCTGCATTCCTCAAGAGATCGACATTCGGGGAAGCTATTCCCATTATTACTTGACAGCGACCGGTGCACTTGCCGAAATGCATCAAGTTTTTGGTTCCGTTTCCGGGGAATGCAGTACGGTATTTGCTTTATGTTGTGTTAGGATAGTTACGCATTAGTTCGCTTCTTTTCTTTCGAATCTAGTCTTATTTTTTCTATTTTCCTTTTGCTATCAGTTAGGAATCACTGTGTTGTTTGCTTTGAGTCTATGCAAGTTAGTTTGTGTTGAAGATTGATTGTCCTTGGCCAATGTGGGCAAGTTTTAATATTCGTTGTCGTTGGTGCGGAGACATTTCTCATGAAAGCGATAGATGCCCCAAGGAGTATAGTATCCCTTGTACTCAAGGCTCAACATACGGAGCACCGGCCTTGTCTGGTACTCCCTATGGTGTGTGTAAGTCCTATGGCTACTTATCTGCACTTTCTATGGCACACTTCTTTACGGCTTCAGCACTTGTTGTGCCGAAGAAACTGATTAAGCGGTGTCTATTTTGCCAGAGTTTGGATCACTCAGTGTCAGAATGTGCTGAATACTTAGCGCAGCTTGAGGAGGATGATGAACCGGATATCCGGGTTGTCTCTACTCCAGTATCATGCAGAACCCCTTCTGTATTGGGTTATGTACTGGTGCCACCATCAGATTTTGAAGGGAGCAACACTAGTACTTGCACCGATGCCTGTGTTGATTCAAGCTCCAACATGGATGTATCTACTGCAAGGGAACATATGTCATCTTGTACGGGGTCCATTACTTGTGAGGAGTTTATGCCCGACGATGCGCCGAGCACTGCTCTTCCATCTTCCTTGCATAGTGCTTTATCTATTTGTGATATTGTGGTTAAGGTTGACTTGCAGGCAGAAGCACGTGCTTGTAACACTAAGTTAGATCCAGTCGAAGAGGATGTCTGCATGGCTGAGGTTGCCACCTCGACACCATGTGAGGAAGTCCAAAATGAGGACGAGATAGTTACAGCACTTGCATATTCTTGCAACATCCAAAACAACGGTGTAAATTCACCTGCAGTCCAACTGATTGGGGCTTATGCCGGGATCGCCCCTGGAAATGAGGTTATTTTTTGTTCTTCAACTATTTAATTTCCTGACCCCGCTCTCGTGTCTTCTTCTCTACAGGACCACATTTTAGAGCTGGTTCCATTGGTGCACGAGCCTATAACACGACTTAGTACTGAAAGGAATCGGGTGCAGGTGGAGTTAGATACGGTGAGATTCACAACATATATTTTACCCATGCCTGACATTCCTGACAGGTATTTTTACGCTGGTATTTGGGTAACTGTTCTGTCACCATTTTGGTACCCGTTACCAAAACACGAACGTGAACAATTACCTAAACATTTTCGTTTTCATTCGCCCATTAGTTAATCTGCACTAAAAAGATGTAAATAAGTCCCGTTGGGGGACATGAAACCCAACCGTTATCTAGGATAGATGTTTACTTTCTTGAATGCAATGATTTTCTTGAATCTTCCTTTATTTATAGCTTAGTTAAGTTGTTGATAAGGTCGTGATTGTCTCGTTACATGTGATGAACCCTAGTTGTATGTGTACTGCACGGTGGATGTGGCTTTCACTAAAAATTTGGGTGCCCGAAAATTTCCTTCTCGCACGACCACTGGTCGTGCGCACTACTTATCGCGCACGACCAATGATCGTGCGATCGGCCCAGATTTTTATAAAATGCCCGTTCACCCGAGCTATGTACGTGCGTTCTAGGTTTTTGCTTCCTTCGTTTGTTCGCTGCCGTCCGTGTGCCGCTCATAGAGGTATTCCGCTGACCGTGCGTGCCACCCTCTCTCCGGTGAGTTCCGTGGTTTCTTCCTCCTTCTTCTCCGCTTTTTTCTACCATGGATGCGGGAGATCGCCACTACGCCAAGGCATACCGTCATTCTGGTCGGTCCTCTGCATCTTCTGCCCAAATCTTGGCAAGGATGGGAAAATTTTCGAAGGATGTGCATACTGTTACAATTCGTTAAAGGATAAGCCATTTCTCTCTCAGAGGTTGGTGGATTGGAATGATCTTGGTTCAATTGGGTATAATGGAGTTTTGAGGGAGGCCTTCGTCCTACGCTACTCGTTCGTCCACTAGAGTAAGGTGTTCGAGTGTGATGATCTTGGTTATAAGGAGCTCACCTTAGAGTTCCTTTCGACGTTCGAGTGGGAGGTGATGCCCTCCAGTTGCCAACCGCCAATCTGCTCCATCCGAATCGTGGGGAGTGTTTGCACACTGTCTTTGCCGGAGCTTGCTGTGCATGCTAGATTTTACACCGAGGCGGAGGCAGAAATGCTTGATTTTCAGAATATGTGTGTCTCTTTTCCCGATGGTGTCACCCCGCGCGCCGCGTGGTGCGCTATAACTGGAAGGGATGAGGACTATGTTGTTGGATCTGTAGGCGCCCTTAGAGGGGGGGGGGGTGAATAAGGGTTTTAAGTTTTTCGGGATTGATTAGAGAAATTAAATCTTTGCTGCTACCGCCAGCGGTAGAGTTACCGCTTGGCGTTAGCGAAAATGAAAGTTGCTTTATGTTAGAACAGTGAGAATCATTAAACACGAATCAGAGATAAAAAGACAAACATATTTTCATTAACTGTTGACTTGAAATAAATGTGGTTACAAAACTTTTCCCAATAACGCTTAGAAAGAGGCGACCAATGAAAACACTTTTGGTTTTCTATACCGACCCTTCTCCTAAAGACCGGTTGGCTTTAGCCTATCTCTCCTTAGACAAGGCACCAAGCCGCTCTAGCCCTTCCCTCACCGGAAAGGCCTCGAGCACTGCCTAGATCTACTCCCTAGACCTAGTCGACAACACGAGGCGAATTTCCCCTAGTCCCCGCAAGGCCCTAGTCGCCGTGTGGCGAGTTCCTCTACCTAACAAAAGGCTCAAAGTGTACAATTTGAAAATAAAACACAAACTAAAAACTCCCTCAAAAATAGAACTCGATGTCGATGTAGATGCGATCGGATTAGTCCTCAAGTTCTTTTGCGTTAACGATCATTGACGGAGTTCTTTGGGCTGCTTGGGAAGGCTCTCATGAGTGCTCTGAAAATATAGCTTCAAATCGTTCTGGAACGGCAAGCAGCAATGGAGGCGGCGCACATCATTTTATAGATTCAGCCACTACCGCCTGCGGTAGTACTACCGCCCCGCGGTATCTACATAAGGCAATGAAGCACACGGATCGTGGTAGTTTATGCAACATTCTGAGCGCCAAACACTAGCGCGCCGCGGTACCACTAACGCCCCGCGTTAGCGAGATCTCCTTCCTTCAGCCACAATCTTCTTCCAAAACTGCTCCTCAATCAACTGCTGACGGGATGTTTCAAAAAGCTACCATCGGGCATTAGACCTAATGCGTCGCGATAAACTTGCCAAACATAGCGACCCGTCAACATTCCTTTTTCTCCACTGTTTCCTTTCTGTCAATAGTTTCCATATAAGCTAACGCCAGCGTCAGTGCTAGCGCTCACCGGTATATGATTTCGTTGGGCGCATCTTCGTTGAGCTGGCCTCACATTTCGTCAGGTGCAGCATTCATTTAGTCGAACGAAACTAGCACAAGCGGTAGTAGTAACGCACCGTGGTAGAGCACTTCATCGGGCGCATCTTCATCGAACGCTGCCTTCATTTCATCGACCTCCATTTCGTCGATCGCTAGCGCAATCGGTAGTTCTAGAGCGGCGCGGTAAAGCATGCATTTCGTCGAACGCAGCATCCATTTCGTCGAAGATAGGTTTCCTTCTCAGCGTTTTCTTCTCAGCGGTTGTTAGCTCCAGCGGTAGTCTTAATGCTGCGCGGTAGTAACAAAAACATATTTCCATGGAGATTTGAAAGCATAGAATCCTGCATACTATAAACACAAAACAAGTATGATCAAATACAATAGGATTTGTTATTGTCAAACCAAGAGATGCGGAAAGCATGTCCCAACAAACTCCCCCTTTTGATAATAACAAATCCTCTTATAAAGAAATAATTAAATAGATAGGAATTTGTGTTTATAATAGATATCTAACATAGATAGCATGAAAATTAGGAAGTTCAAATGCTCCCCCTAAATGAATTCTCCCCCTAAGTGAATGCTCCCCCTACTGCAAAACTTCCTATGAACTTGACTCCCCAAAACATGTTGATTTCTTTCAAAGTTATTCTCCCCCTTTTGGTATTATCAAAAGAGGGTGGAGAGGTAGTCCAACAAAAAGTGTGCAATAACTATGTAGAGAGGGAATGATCATGATAAACAGTGAAACGCTTAAGAAAAAAATACAATAGATAGGAGAGAGAAAACAAGGAATGCAAAGAAATAGTCATAAAGAAACCACTTGTTGAGAAAACGTATTCATGATCGAGCGTACAAGTAGTGAAGATGTGGAAAGCATGACGAAATAATGTTTTTGTTAAGTGAACAGCTATATAGGAATTGTGAAGCATAGTAAATGATTAAGAATTTTAGACATAACAAAATAGATGTTGTAGCATTTTAAGTACACAAAATAATTGTAGTTGTAACATAGCCATATACTAGTTTTGAAAGATATGCAATACAAAGTTCTCATGGCGTAGCGGAAAAAAAATGTAACCATGATACAAGATATCAAGTCAAGATGGAAGAATACAATGCTCTAAATTGAGAAAACAAGTACACTTATACATTGTATTGATCATGCAAGGCTATCTAGTGCATTTACTTAAGAATTTAGAGAATACATGTAGATATGCAATAGACTCCAATTCTCATGAGTAGAAGGCTTACAAGTGATAATGATGTGTAAAAAATAGTGTTTTTGATAAAAGTATACATACGAGTTAATCAAACCACATGACATGAATAATGGAATAACCACAATATTATTGAACAAGCATTTTTAGAGTTACCTCTTCTCACAAAGCTATATAAAATATTCAATGCACATAGTAAAATAGTACAACTACCAAAGTGCTCTGCACACACAATGCTTATTAAGACATATCAGGGTGCAAAGTAGTGCTTGGGGAATCACAATTATTATTTTGAATTTTATTTATTTGTGATTCGGTGTACAAGAAGAAGTAGTGTAAAAGGAAAAATGTTTGCAACAAGGAACTTTACAATTCTCTCCAAGGTGCTCAACCTCACAATGCTCATTAAGACTTATCAGGAGGGTGAGTAGTGCTTGGTGGAGTTATCTTTGTCAATTATTTATTTGAATTTTTGCTTAACGACAAAGGTCTCCGAATTCACTTGTATGTGAAAACAAAAAGATTTTTGAAAAGACACTTCTTCAAAGATAGGTGCATGAAAGAGATTTTAACATGAGGTGAAGGTAAAACTAAGCATGCCTAGCAATAATATGAAGATGTTACACTACATAATCATATAAGAGAAGATTAAATTCATATGTAGTTTGTCAAAAAGTGTGAGTGAAAACAGAATCATTAGCAAATATAAGCCATTTACTCATACATAGAGGCACACTATGCAATACTACACATGATTTCTATCATCAAATTCAAAGTACACATAAGATAATGATCAAGGCATGATACAAAAACAATGTTATTAAGATACTTGAACTAGAGAATGAAACTTTGTATACTAAGCTTGGCAAGATAAACTATATCATCCTTGAAACATTGAAAGTTTACATCAGTTTTTTAAAAATTTAAAGTTTTCAAAAACCAAAAAAAAACAAATAAAAAGCATGTTTTTAATTTTTTTTAATTAGTTTTTCAATTTTGTAGTTTGTTTTGATATATAGAAAAAAAAAACAAAGCATGTTTTTGGTTGGATTTTGATTTTTTTTACTATTTTTTTTGTTTTTAGAATTTTAAAAGAAAATAACAGACACTGAAAAAATAAAGACTGAAAAAGAAAAATTGGAAGTTCAGAATTACCCACTACCGCCAGCGGTACCTAGCTATCGCCGGGCGATAGTGATAGAGCTCCAAATTTTGGGAAAACATGAAATATTTCAGAATTTTTCTTATGAATATAGTTGTTCAGATTGGTGACACTGTGATTCAGTACAGAAATCAGATATGCGTGGTCACAAACATGCGGGCTTTACATGATTAAGTATGAATGTCCAAGACCCCTAGTTCTAGTCTAAGTAGAGCAAATCGGGAATCGGGTAGAAGCTTGGTAAATATGTCCGCAAGTTACGATTCAGTTCCAATGAAATTTACATGAACATGTTCCTTTTTGATGTGATCCCTAATGAAGTGGTGTCTTACATCTATGTGTTTAGATCATGAGTGATGAACATGGTTGTTTGTTAAGTCAATAACACTCTTGTTGTCACACTTAAGTTCAATATTAGTTAAATGGACACCAAAATCTTCTAAGGTTTGAGTCATCCATAATGCTTGGGCACAACAACTTCCTAGTGCAATATATTCTGCCTCGGTGGTGGAGAGGGCAATAGAGTTTTGTTTTCTACTTGACCATGCAACTAGAGAAGGTCCTAAGAAATGACAGGTACCACTAGTGCTTTTCCTATCTAATGAAGAACCTGCATAATCAGAATCAGAATACCCATGCAAGACAAAAGAATCATTATTTGGATACCAAAGTCCTAATTTCGATGTGCCTATTAGATATCGAAAAATTCGTTTCACCGCTTTTAAATGAGATTCTTTTGGATTTGCTTGAAATCTAGCGCATAAGCATACGACAAACATAATATCGGGTCTAGATGCACTAAGGTATAATAGGGATCCAATCATTCCTCTATATAAAGTTTGGTCAATTGAAATTCCGGCTTCATCTTTTCCTAATTTTAGTGATGCGCTCATTGGAGTACTAGCTTGTTTTAAATTTTCAAACCCAAAACGTTGTAGCATATCGTGAACATATTTGGATTGACACATAAAAATTCCATCATTTCTTTGGGTTATTTGAAATCCTAAAAAATATGTTAGTTCACCTACTAGACTCATCTCAAATTCATTTTGCATCACTAGAATAACTTCCTTACACAACTCTTCATTAGTGGCTCCAAAAATAATATCGTCAACGTATATTTGTAAAATAATCAAATCATTGTCACAGTGCTTAATGAAGAGCGTGTTATCGGCACTACCCATTTTATAACGGTGCTTTAATAAAAAAGATGTTAAGCGTTCATACCAAGCACGGGGTGCTTGTTTTAGACCATAAAGCGCTTTTTCTAATCGATATACATGGTTAAGAAATTTTTCATCAATAAATTCGGGGGGTTGTTCAACATAGACTTCTTCTTTAATTATCCCGTTTAAGAAGGCACTTTTAACATCCATTTGAAATAATTTAAACTTCTTATAACTCGCAAAAGCTAAGAAAATTCTAATTGATTCAAGGCGAGCAACGGGTGCAAATGATTCATCAAAATCTACCCCCTCGATTTGAGAATAACCTTGTGCCACTAATCGAGCTTTATTCCTAGTTATTCTAGATTCTCCATCTAATTTATTTTTAAATATCCACTTGACACCGATAACCGGGTAATTAGATGGTCTTTCAACTAGTTTCCAAACCCTATTGCATTCAAATTGATTCAATTCGTCATTCATAGCAATAAACCAAAATTCATCATTCAAAGCGGTGGAAACATTTTTCGGTTCTATTTCGGAAACAAAGCATAAGTTTGAAAAAGATTCATTAAAAGAAGAACGTGTGGTTACCCCTCTTGATGGTTCTCCATTTATAAGCTCCCTTGGATGATCTTTTATAAATCAAAGCACTGTTGGAGGCACAAGCTCCTCTTGCACCATCTCTACTTCTTTTCCTTCTCCACGTGGATCATCATCATCATGCTCCAATGGTGAAAGAGGTACATCTTCATTTCCTACACAGGTAGAATCTACACAAGTCACAAGTTCATCAAATTTCACATGAATAGACTCTTCAACCTTTTTAGATTTTTAATTATATACTCTATATGCTTTGCTAGTGGAAGAGTAACCAAGAAAAATATCTTCATCACATTTTTCATCAAATTTAGTTACTGCATCCTTGGTGTTTAGGATAAAGCATTTACAACCAAAGACATGAAAATACGATACATTAGGTTTCTTTTGAAAGTATAATTCATGTTAATTTCAAAATAGGGCGAAGCATTACACGATTTATGACATAACATGATGTATTTACGACTTCGGCCCAAAAATGTCTAGGCAACCCATACTCGGATATCATGGTGCGTGCAAGTTCTTGAAGAGTTCTATTTTTCCTCTCCACCACACCGTTTTGTTGGGGGGTGCGTGGAGCGGAAAATTTGTGTTTAATACCTAGATTATTATAGATGGTGGTGAAGCTATCGTTTTCAAATTCCCCTCCATGATCCGATCGTATACACTTAATTTTTAGATCTAATTCATTTTGAATACGATTGCAAAGCTTTGTAAATTCAGAAAACGCATCAGATTTGGAGGTGAGAAATAAGGTCCAAGTAAATCTAGAATAATCATCAATTAAAACATAAGTGTACTTTTTACCACCAAGACTACATGTGCTAATGGGTCCAAAAAGATCCATGTGAATTAGTTGTAAGGGTCTTGAAGTGGATATTTCCTTTTTACTCTTAAACGATGTTTTTGAAAATTTTCCTTTTTGGCATGGCGAGCATAAGGAAGATAGATTTCCATTTAGCATAGGCAAACCTTTAATGAGTTTATTCTTTGACAATTTTAAAATTAATTTGATGCTAGAGTGACCGAGACGCATATGCCATAATTCAAGTTCTTCATTTTTTGATATAAGGCATTTGAGAGACGCACGTGATAGATCATGAAAGGCAATTAGATACGCATTGTGAATTCGTGGTGCGGTGAGTACAATATTATTGGTTTTAGGATATATAATTTTGCATAAATTAGTAGAAGACTCAAATAAAACATTTAGACCTTTATCGCCAAGTTGACTAATAGAAATCAAGTTGTGTTTCAAACCTTCTACATATAAGATATTAGTAAGAGAGAAAGAATCGTTACCCACAGTGTCGGTGCCTAAAATCCTTCCCTTTCCATTATCCCCAAATGTCACCATTCCTCCTTTCTTCTTAGTGAGGCTAAGGAATTTTGCTTTATCGCCCGTCATGTGCTTGGAGCACCCTGAGTCCAAGTACCACATGTCTTCCTTTTCCTTAGCCTGCCAACATACCTAACAAGAAGATGAGAGTAAAGATCCGGATACCCAGATGGTTCCTCCCCATAGAATAGGTGGAAACCTTAGGCACCCAGATTTGCTTGACAGAACATCGACCCTTCATCCTACAGCAGTCCAAGGTATGCCCAAAGTGATGGAACTTGGCATATAACACAAAAGGGGTTGAGACGTTTTTCAGTTTTTGTTGTGGACTCTTGCTGGAGGATGGGGAATCAGCAGAATCTATTTCAGATTTGTGATTATTCGAAGAATTATGAGTTTTGTTACTACCGCCAGCGATAGAAGTTACCGCTAGGCGGTAGTTAGCAGAGACAAAACCTAGACCAGTTTTTGCACTACCATGCCTTTGGTTTGCCAAAATCATATCAAGACTTTTCTGGCCAACACCGAATTTTTCTATGGCTAAGTTAAGGTCATGGATTTTAGGTTTTAATGCAAAATTTTCACTAACTAAATTTCCGCATCTATTTGCAAAATTTTTGTTTTCATTTTCAACATTAGAAAGGGAGAGTTTCAAATTTCTTTCTAAGTCTCTCTTTTGTTTCGAGAGTGATTCGATATTGGAGAGAGCATTAGAAAGATCAGTTTCATGTTTGCTAGTCCTTGCCAAGAGTTCATCATTCTTTTGGCAAGACTCCATCTCCTTTCCCAAGGCAAAAACATCCTTAATTTTTTATTTTGTTTCAAAAGAATTTTATTTTCAGTTTTAAGTAGATCAAGATCTTTTAAATTTCTGCCAAGTTCTTAAGTTTTCAGAATAGAGATCATCATAGTTAGAGGGGATTACCTTAGTGTCGCATTGGACACTGCACTCATCGTCGGTTGATTCATTGCTTTTCCCCATAAGGCACAAGTTTGCATCATCATCATCATCATCGTCATCGCTTGAGCTTGAACTACTTGAGCACCCGGAGGAAGAGTCATCCCATGTTGCAGCCTTTAAGACCTTCTTCTTCTCCTTTCCTTTAACCCGTTTTTCTTTTTGCTCCTTCAGGAATTTTGGGCATTGACTTCTAATATGCCCGGTCTTCCTACAGTGGAAGCACTCGGGAGGTGGCCGCTCTTCATCTTCTTCGCTAGACTTCTCCTTCTTCTCTCTTTTGGATGAGGAGCCCTTTCAGAAAAATTTCCGGAAGGAGTTCCTCCTTTCCGGATTCTTCATGAACTTAGTGAAGTTCTTCACGAAGAGACTTTCGTCGTCATCTTCCTCGTCGCCATCTTCTTTTCTTGACTTCAGTGCCAAGGCTTTCTTCTTTGGTTCCTTGTTGTACTCCTCTTCTTGAATCTTGAGTTCTACCTCATGGGTTTTAAGGTTCCCAATGGGCTCTCAATTTGGAGCCGCCTAAGATCATGCGATTCGGAAATCGCCGTCACCTTTGGATTGAACTTTGGTGGGAGTGATCGAAGAAGCTTTCTCACCAAGTCGTCGTTTGAAAAAGTTTTTCCAAGAATTTTTTAGGCATTAACGATCTTGGTGAATCGAGTGTACATGGCGTCAACATCCTCATTTGGATCCATCCTGAACCTCTCAAATTCAGATTCCAGTTGGAATAGTTTTGAATCTTTGACCTGCGAGGTACCTTCATGCGTTATTTCTAATAAGTTCCAAATATCATAAGCAGTTTCACAAGCACTTACTCTATTAAATTCAGTCCAATCAAGAGCACAGAACAGAGCATTCATCGCTTTCGCATTATTCTTACACCTAGTCTTATCTCCATCGTCCCATTTATCCCTAGGTTTTTCCATTGTTACTTCTCCAACAATGTATGTAGGAGAAGTGTATGGAGTTTCAATACATGCCCATACATCTAGATCTAAGTTTATCAGAAAACAATGCATACGCATTCTCCAGTAATTATAATCAGTTCCAGTAAACAACGGAGGTCTACTTATTCCCTGCCCCTCATGAAAAGCGAGATCATGGAGCGCCATTATTCCCGGTTGTTAGACAAAATTGGAATAACCTAGATCTGATACCACTTGTTGGATCTGTATGCGCCCTTAGAGGGGGGGGGGGTGAATAAGGGTTTTAAGATTTTCGGGATTGATTAGAGAAATTAAATCTTTGCTGCCACCGCCAGCGGTAGAGTTACCGCTTGGCGTTAGCGAAAATGAAAGTTGCTTTTATGTTAGAACAGTGAGAATCATTAAACACGAATCAGAGATAAAAAGACAAACAAGTTTTCATTAACTGTTAACTTGAAATAAATGTGGTTACAAAACTTTTCCAAATAACGCTTGGAAAGAGGCGACCAATGAAAACACTTTTGGTTTTCTATACCGACCCTTCTCCTAAAGACCGGTTGGCTTTAGCCTATCACTCCTTAGACAAGGCCTCAAGCCTCTCTAGCCCTTCTCTCACCGGAAAGGCCTCGAGCACTCCCTAGATCTACTCCCTAGACCTAGTCGCCAATACGAGGTGAATTTCCCCTAGTCCCCGCAAGGCCCTAGTCGCCGTGTGGCAAGTTCCTCTACCGAACAAAAGACTCGAAGGTTACAATTTGAAAATCAAACACAAACTAAAAACTCCCTCAAAAATAGAACTTGATGTCGATGTAGATGCGATCGGATTAGTCCTCAAGTTCTTTTGCATTCACGATCGTTGACGGAGTTCTTTGGGCTGCTTGGGAAGGCTATCACGAGTGCTCTGAAAATATGGCTTCAAATTGTTCTGGAACAGCAAGCAGCAACGGAGGCGGCGCGCGTATTTTTATAGATTCAGCCACTACCGCCTGCGGTAGTACTACCGCCCCGCGGTATCTACATAAGGCAATGAAGCACACAGATCGTGGTAGTTTAGGCAACATTCTGAGCGCTAAACACTATTGCTCAACCATGAAATGGCAAGGGTTCTTCCTTCTCCTAGCGCGCCGCGGTATCGTTAACGCCCCACATTAGCGAGATCTCCTTCCTTCAACCACAATCTTCTTCCAAAACTGCTCCTCAATCAACTGCTGACGGGATGTTTCCAAAAGCTATCGCCGCGCATTAGACCTAACGCGCCGCGATAGTTCTTGCCAAACATAGTGACCCATCAACATTCCTTTTTCTCCACTGTTTCCTTTCTGTCAATAGTTTCCATATAAGCTAACACCAGCGTCAGTGTTAGCGCTCCGCGGTAGATCATTTCGTCGGGTGCATCTTCGTCGAGTTGGCCTCACATTTCGTCGAGCGCAACATTCATTTTGTCGAACGAAACTAACGCAAGCGATAGTAGTAATGCACCGTGGTAGAGCACTTCGTCGGGCGCATCTTTGTCGAACTCCGCCTACATTTCGTCGACCTCCATTTCGTCGATCGTTAGCGCCAGCGGTAGTTCTAGCGCGCCGCGGTAAAGCATGCATTTCGTCGAACGCAGGTTTCATTTTGTCGAGCTCCAGTTCGTCGAACGCAACATCCATTTCGTCGAAGATAGGTTTCCTTCTCAGCGATTTCTTCTCAGCGGTTGTTAGCGCCAGCGATAGCCTTAACGCTGCGCGGTAGTAACAAAAACATATTTCCATGGAGATTTGAAAGCACAGAATCCTGCATACTATAAACACAAAACAAGTATGATCAAATACAATAGGATTTGTTATTGTCAAATCAAGAGATGCGGAAAGCATGTTCCAACATATGTGGCCAGGAAAAGCAAGTCCACCATGATCATCTCCCCTGCTCTCCGATACCTGCAGCATGTACTCAGCCATTCTCTTGTTGCTCGTGCCCTCGGCCAGAATGTAGTGGGATGGCAAGACTTAATTTCTGTATACAACATGGAGTTCCAGCAGCCAGTGCACCTGGGTTACACGCTTGCTTTCTTCTTCCACCATGAGGTTACTTACAGTTTCACTGGCGCAATCAGGGGTGCCTACTATATCACCCGCATTGCAAAGAGCTTGAGGGTTTGGAGTCAGCTACCTCCGATGGTGCAGGTGACTGCGCCTTCCTTGATCACCAGGACCGCTATGGAGAGCTTCCATTTACTCCGGGTAATGGGGAAGAAGAGCATCAAGTAGTGCTTTGTTATAGTGATGTCGGGTGACGCGCCGAGGGAGAGACCTGCGGAAGAAGAGCAGGGAGAACCAGCAGAGCCACCAAATATTCGCCAGGAGCTAGATATTCCACAGCCTCAGTGGCAGTCCATCAAGCAAGAGCGGCAGCACAGGGAGTAGGGCAGTTCTTCGCGGGGACAGGAAATTCCAAACATTAACCAGCACCTCGCCGATTTGGAAGCAAATCAGTACTGGCTGACAGACTTTGTCTATCAGCAAGCTTTGCGGGGTGGGCTGCATGTACCTCCGCCTCCTGCTCATTTTGCATCTTCATCCAGGCATCCTCCGTCTCCCATTATTATTCATGACAGTGATAGCGACGAGGAGTGATTATTAGCTCCCGTGTGCGAGTCAATCACCGCCCTGTCGTTGTTTTTCTTGTTTTGATAAATTGTTTTTTTTATTTTTAAAATCATCTTTTAGTATGTTCTGTAATATTAAAATTATTGCTGTGTTCTCTTGTCTATTTGGTCCTTTGTTTGCTTTATGCGCAGGAGCAGTGATTTTTCGGGCGGCGAACCTGGTGATTTCCAAGGATTAACGCCAATCTTCTGGTATTCTCATATCTGAGCATAGGTACCTCTTCCTTAGCATTTTCTTATTTTCATTCTCAAAATTCATATGATTGTCTAATCCAAGTCTAGGGGGAGAGTATACTGAGTGTTCACTACACGTGTACACATTTTAGCATATCATAAGTATACTTTATTTATGTCATATTATAGCATGCACCAGTTCACCCACATGAGCGCGCACTCATTTGTTTGTGTGCTTCCGTATACACTATCTTGGTTTGGAATGTGAAATAGGATGTTAGCTTAGGAAGTGCAAATCTGAGTGCGATGTTGACTCTTGTAGTGCACTAGTCGCATCAGCATGCTCCCTTAGAAATTTGAGTAAAATTAGATTATCTCTATGCTTTTAATTTACAATCAGTATTTTTGCGTAGTTTTTGATTTATGTTACTCATTTGGTGAATGTAACTGAAATTTGCGGTAGTACGGTGTTGTGTGTCAGCGAGCGCTAGTTGTGTGTTGCTCGAGTCAGAAGGAAGGTTTATCTTTCTCGTGGGCTAAGAACTTGCCCCAAGCGACTCTCGAAGCATGGGTGAGAGCAACTCACTAAGTTGAGCGTGAAGTAGGCCATTTAGTTGGCTAGTTTGGGCCTTGATTTCCATGACCTATGCGTTTAACTTTGCAAGCCAAATTTGTGCCTACCCCTCCTTTGTTCCAGCTCTTCTTTCAATCACCAAAACCTGAAGCTTATCCTATTATCGCAACCAAGTAGTGAGATAACTGAAATTATATTTCTTATTTGGGTGTGATGTTTGCAATTATTGTGATGAGAAAAGAAAAAAATGTATATTGTGTGCTGAACACATTTTTTGTAAACCAATTGAGGGATTAAATAATTAGAAAAAAAATGGAGTTAGAAGAAAATTCTGAAAAAAAAATTAAAAAGAAAAGAAATCCCCTTGGGCGTAATAGAAAAAGTCAGTTGGTATAATTGTTTGGAGTAGGCTGTGTACACACCCAGTATTAAAGCCAAGTCTGGGGGTGTGTCACACTAGCATCGTTCTTGGGCTTGTTCAGGTGTAGCATTGTCTTTTAGCTCATTTGGGTTGCGTAGCCGTCATGTTTATCATTGTATGCCATACCGTAACCTAAGCCCTGTAATAAACTAAAAGTCCTACTAATTCAACTTGTGAGTTTGCTAGCGCAGTGGAGAGAGTGTAACCAGGCAAGCCTATGGTTCTCGTCGATGATAGATTTTAGCGGAGTTATCCCTAAATTCTGGTCTCTAGCAACAACCTCCTGAGTTGCTCGTTTACTTTCATACCAGGCACGACTGCAAAATTCTTCATGATTCACAATCTGAGTACAAATAAATCTCTATTTACGCATTTATACGTTTGTAAATTAGTTAGTATAGTTAAAATCTTCTTTTACTAAATCTCTATTTGCATGGGTATGACACTTCGCATCTTACCCTTTCTTTGCAATTATCTTCGCTAACTACCATTTTCATATCCCGCCGATGTTTGCTCGGGACGCGGAAACAGGTAAGTCTGGGGGTGTGATGAATCCAAATTATATAGCCTTTTTAGGACTCATCTGGGCTTATTTTCACGCACGTGCACATCACTTTTCACCTATATTATTTTCTTTATTGATTTAATCTCATTCCACTCAATGTGCACATTTCCAGCCCAATTTCGGTGTAAAAGGTTATATTTCTTATTTCTGAGTATTGTGCTGTGTTTAGTTGTTTTTATTGAATGCGTTAAGTGCCACGATCAGTGGCCCAAGTAGTTCTCCTACTGATACGGGCGTCGTGCAGGTGTTCCAGATGCAAATTTGCCCAAGAATACTGCGCACGACCACTGGCTATATTGCGCACGATTACTGGTCGTGCGCCATAGCTCGTGCGCACTTAACCCCTTATTTTCGAGGCCTGTCTTGCCAAACGCATGACCACTGGCTATAGTGCGCACAAACAATGATCGTGCGCCACTGGTCGTGCGTATATTATTATTCTGTGAATTTTTCATTGCAGGTTCTACCAAGACAGCGCGCACGGGCGCCGAATTATATTGCGCACGACCAATGGTCATGTGCCAATGATCGGGCGCCAATGATCGTGCGCACTATTTTTGCCTGCGAGTATTTAATGGCCTGTTCCGTGAATTAGGGATAGGGGGACATTTGGCAGCCGCGATTTGGACTCCGCCCAGCACCGTTTTCACTCCTCCTCCATCTCCACTCATCTCCTTCATCCGGGAACCATTCTCCGGTGAAACCTTAGTGGATTCCAAGAGTTTGGAAGCTTTCCCGGCCGTCAAAAACACCATTTCCAAGTTGTGCAACCTTAGTGTGGAAGAAGAAGAAAATCTGATGAACGAAGATGACGGAGCAAGATCGGAGATAGTGACAGTCTCTTGGCCCCGGAAGCATACATCGACCGATCCCGGAAGTGGTTTGACAACCCACTATTCCGGCCGAGATCGATGGCTAGTCTTCTCTATTGGTTTATTCTTCCCTTTTTCCTCTTTGTTAAATTTGTTGTAATGAACATAACTACTCTCATTTGTCTATGAATGAAAGTGATTCTTGTTTTTTCTAATCCTTGGATTTTGCGTTGTGTTGCGCTTCATCCCTTAGCAAAGGCAAACGGTGATTAGCGAAGAGGTGATTGCGACCCTCACATTTCACACGTGCTTTCCATCCACTCGCCTAACGGAGCCCGACATAGCGGCCGATGCACTCATCTCGCCAAGCGAAGAGGTGACTTCGACCCGCACTTTTTGTAACACCCCAAAGATCGTGGTTCAGCGAGGTAGGCGGAATGGTAGTGTTGCGCTTGGGATAGGCTCAAGATTCCAGATCAGGTCAATGCGCACGACCATTCTCCTCTTAGCGCACGACCAGTGAGCGTGCGCCAATGATCGTGTGTAACCCGCAAAGAATCGGATTTCTGTCTCGTCTTATGCGCACGACCATTGTCCTCTTTGCGCACGACCAGTGATCGTGTGCCAGCGATCGTGCGTTAATTCAGAAGAAAATCGAGTTATGTCTCGGACAGTGCGCACGACCATTTCCCTCTTCGCGCACGACCACTGACCGTGCGCCTGTGATCGTGCGCCCTGTTTATTCTGTTCCGCGATTTTGAGCGGAGAAGAAGATCGGACCGTCCAAATCTTTTGGAAATTGATCCAACGGCTAGGTTTACTTGCGGGAGACTATTAGGGCTGATGAGAGGGGGTTAAACCTCATATTCTCTAAGCCATTCTCTCTCCAAACCCTAGAGAAAGAAGGAGGAGCCAAGGAAGAAGAAGGGAGATTCCGCCATTGACGGAGCTCCGGAGCTCCGTTTCGCGAGCCGTTTCCAGATTTGGAGAGTGCAGCCCGGTGCGGTCGTTTCTCTCCGTGTAGAATCTCGGATCTATGGCGAAAAAGAACGCTCCTAGGGTAACGATTTCTTCTCCCGTTGTTTGGACTTGTCTTTTGTCCTCTCCTTCATTTCTCTATGCTTGCATGAGGAATCCCTTTCACCAAATGGGTGAAGTGTAGGATTTCCTCAAGTTCTTCGGAACTCCGGGTCGATTGTGTCCGTCCCCGGCATATTGCATGTAGAAAATCCGGTAGTCGTGCGGATTTAGGCATTGTGTGTGAAGCCTATTCGTGGCCGTGAGCCCGAATCGGTGATGCTTGATTTGCGACGTTGCATTTAGGTTAAGCCTAGAATGCGTGCCGTAGAATGACTCTGTGATATATGCGATAGTATTGCGGGATTTAAGCGTAGGCATCTTGTGAAGATCCTAACGGAAGCCCCATGCTTTGCGAGTGGTTGAATGCAAACCTTCACCACTAGAATTTTTGAGGAGTGGTCTTGTACCTCCTTTTTGGTTACGTATAAAGCCCTAACGATCCCTCATGCCCTCCGGCCGAAAGGCGGAGTCGGGTCTTGAGTCGTTACAAAGTAAACTTTTAAGGCTTGGGTGTTGTAACTTATGTTTTGTGTAGCACTAGCGAGTGCTAAACCCTTACGGGCCGAGGTGATGTCATACCCGCATCGTGTGTTCAATCGATGACAAGAGCACGGGAATTGGCTGAACTGAACCCGTTTCCAGGCGTGGTGGTAGGGGGATTTATCTCTTGTAAACCCGAACGACCTTGGGAGAGGTTGGGAAGGGCGTCTTGCCTAGACCGACCAAAAGCTCTTTTCTATCTAGAGTTTCCGGACTCATGATGGTTTTGGTGCTCGGGAAGAAGTACCTTTGGTGCATGCCTTGTGAGCATGGAGCGTGCGGTTGTGTGTACCCACGTTTGTGATGAATTGATGTTGTTAGCCTCATGCGGTTGTTTAGGCGGTTGTGGGGAACCTTCGGGTGAACCCAACCAACATCATGTGCATACCTAGGTTCCCTTCTTTTGATGCTCAACCTAGAAGATTGATTGTGCTTGAAACCTCACCTCGTGTAGTTGCACTTTCTTTATATTTAGTACTTGTGCTAGTATGGCTTGCTTGCAGGGTAGAAGCTCTGCCACCCCGGAAAAGGGGTGGGGTCGTTATAATTTGGTCAGCTGTGCTGACCGTTACTTTATTTGCCACCGCTTGGTGGAATGTCTTATGCAGGTGCAGGTGAGCCTAGCGGGAAATAGCGGGCGGTGGCCCCTTTTGCTGAGTTGGCCCTTGAAGGCCAACCTCCTTTTTAGCTTTCTCATGTATTACCGGCCTGCGTGCCGATGTATGTTTTGGAGTTTTTGGTACATTTGCTAAATGTAAGGCCTTAAGGCCATAACTCTCTTTCTTGGTTTCATTCCTATGATAGTGGACAATTCTAATAGAAATGTTAAATCTTTATGCTTCCGCTAGTGTTTAGTATACTCTGTTGTAGTTTCTTTCTGTTTATCACCTTTTAACTCCTAGCTAGTGTGGTTAGTATGGCGTGGGGTCCCGGCCGGACCTACTGTTATATTATTTGTACTAGCAGGGTGTTACAATTTGGTATCGGACTTAAGGCGTCGATCCGTAGTTTAGCGAATTCGGGACGAATTCCTTTTAAGGGGTGGTGTGCACGGGATGTGCATTCACCTAAAACGACAAAAACTAATAAGAATGTCCACTTAGGAATGGAAAAACATACTTGTTTGCGGAACCTGAGCGTTCCATGATTGTTGTTTTGCTATGCTTTCAGTCACTAAATTGTCTCTTACACGATTATAGGTGACTAGGAGTGGTGCGGGGCTGTCTCAACCCCGTAACACTGCTGAAAGTAGTGGGTCGTCTGAGGTGACAGCGACCACTCCTTCGGCTGAGATGATCAAGTTAGTCGCTGAAGCGGTCTTCGCGATGATCAACACTCAGTCTGGGCAGCTTGCACAGCCTACTACTCCGACTCTGGATGTGGCCCCTGTAACTGTTGCTGTAGTGGAACCTGCGGTAGAACTAAGGGTGGAACGTCGAGTTGCGCAGGTAGTAGTGGGGAGAGCACGTGACCAGCAATTAAAGTACTTTCTGAGCCTCAACCCTCCATCCTTCGAGGGGACGGAATCCCCTGTGAGAGCTGCTGAGTGGTTGTCAGAAATAAAGAGGACTTTAATGTCAATGCTTATAAGCAAAGATATGTTGGTAACCTTAACCACCTTCCTACTTATAAGAGAAGCAAGACTTTGGTGGGAAGGAGAGTTGTTGCACAAGTTTGGTGGGAGACAACTTTCCGAAATCTCTTTGGAAAGCTTCCATGAGTCATTCCTTCTAAAGTTTCTACCCCTAACTGAGATTCCTGAACTACAAGATCAGTGTTCACACCTAGAGCAGGGAGAACACTCAGTGGATGAGTACCTGATTGAGTTCATCAGTCGGAATCGTTATGAGAGGTCTATGTGGGAAGATGAGGAAACCAAGGTCAACAAGTTCTACAATGGTCTGCGAGATGACCTAAGACTAATGCTTGTGGGTCCAAAGTTACTCGGCTTCAACGTCTTAGTGAAATCAGATAAATCTCTGGAAATGGATATGAAGAGTATGCAGCGCGCGAAAGACTTCAATGTAAAGAAGTCAGAGTTTCATGCGCCAGTCTCTCAGTCCAAGTCCGAGTTCAGAAGAAACAAGAGAAAGTTCAACTCTGTGGAAGTTAAGACTGCACGGTGTTCCTTAATTTGTTTCACTTGCGGAAAGGTGGGAGACAAAGCCCGAGTGTGTCGAAGTGGTCCCCCAAAAGCAAAAATCGGAGAAGTGGACTATGCTCGTGTGATGGGTTCAGCTTCTATGGAGAAAGGCAAGGCGGTGGAGTCTTTGATTCCCCAATATTCTCTTACCCAACCGAGAGTCTACTCTTATGGCCAGCAAGAGGTCATTCAGAAATGCGATGTTGCCACAGGTATGGATGATCATCTCCAAATATGATTTATACCCCGTGTGCGGTTAAAGATAGAAATATGTCCACTGTATCTGTTGACAACAAAATTTTATGTCTTGTATTTGTGTGCAATTAGGCCTTGTCCTAACTATCGACTATTCGACGAGAGCTCTGTTGGTGTGGGAGCATCGCTCTCCTATTTGTCTAAGGACTTCGTGTTATGAATCGAATTGTCATTTACCTTAGTCAAGGATAGATTGGAGGTAATGCTGCCTAATAGATCTCGAGTGAGCGCGAATAGGAGAAGCCGTGAAAAGGCGCGAAGATGTTCTTCACCTTGTTGAAGGATTCGGGGCCTAAGACCAGTTTTGTGTTGTCCTAGTAGTAGCGGACCAAGCTGACCGAGAGGAACCGTTATCCGATTCCGAGAATCGACGATTTACTTGACCAACGGGTTGGGTCGACGGTATACTCTATGCTTGACTTAAGGTCCGGCTACTATCAGCTTAGTAGTAGGGAATGTGATATTCCAAAGTCAGCGTTCAGTACCCGCTTTGGGCACTATGAGTTCACGGTGATGCCGTTCGGTCTGTCTAATGCACCGTCGGTATTCATGGACTTTTTGAATAGGACATTCCGTGAGTATTTGGATCAATTTGTGATCGTCTTCATCGACGACATTTTGGTATACTCTCAATCGGAAGAGGAGCATGTAGGGCATCTGCACGCAGTTCTGGGCACCTTGAGGAAGAGTCAGCTATATGCCAAGTTCTCCAAGTGTGAGTTTTGGCTACAGTCAGTAGCATTCCTTGGTCACGTCGTTAGTGGAGATGGAATTGCGGTTGATCCGTCGAAGATAGAAGCGATCCGAGCCTGGCCTTTGTTGAAAAACGTAGCGGAAGTCCGAAGTTTCTTAGGACTTGCCGGCTATTATAGGCGCTTTGTGGAAAACTTCTCGAGGATTGCACTTCCTCTCACTAAATTGACTAGGAAAGATCATAAGTTCGTTTGGTCGCCCGAGTGCGCACGAGCTTTTGAAGAACTGAAGAGCCGTCTGACCACGGCACCCATTCTATGCTCGCCATGTGGTACGGAAGGCTACGAAATTTACAGCGACGCCTCAGGGAGTGGTTTGGGTTGTGTCCTAGTGCAGTTCGGTAAGCTAATTGCCTACGGCTCCCGTCAGTTGAAGGTTCACGAGAGGAATTACCCGGTCCATGATTTGGATCTAGCGGCCGTGGTATCCGCTCTTAAGCTTTGGAGGCATTATTTGTATGGCGTGAAGATCGACATCTTTACCGACCACAAGAGCCTCAAGTACTTGCTAGATCAAAGGGAGTTGAATATGCGACAGAGGAGGTGGTTGGAGTTCCTTGGGGACTACACCTTCGACATCAAATATACTCCTGGAAAGGGAAATGTAGTTACGGACGCGTTGAGTCGTCGGGCTCCCGCTCAAGCAAATTGATTTTGATGCACGATGAGCGTCCAATCCGTGAGCTGGAAGAAATGGAGATCATTTGCGTTGATCGAAGAGCGTCTACTTCAGCATGCTTGAACTGGACGGAGGTTCAATACCACCTTGCCGACCGAGTTCGACAGGCATTGGAGCTGGATGAGAGCATGAAACGCTACAAAGCGGAAACCGTTGACGGGTTAAACGCTGATTTCTCTTTTGAAGATGGCCTTATGTGGAAGAATGGCAGATTGTGCGTCCCAAACGTCGGTACTCTACGGGAGGAATTGATGTACGAGGCTCATCATACCAAGTACTCTATCCACCCGGGGAGCACGAAAATGTACATGGACATGAAGAAACTTTTCTGGTGGCCGGGTATGAAGAAGGACATTGCCCTCTACGTGGCCAAGTGCAACACTTGCGCGTTGGTGAAGGTGGAATGTCAACGTCCCGGTGGATTTTTGAAGTCCTTGCCGATTCCGGAATGGAAGTTTGACAATATTTCGATGGATTTCGTGCACGGATTGCCGAGATCGCAGCATGGAAACGACGCCATCTGGGTGATCGTGGACAGACTGACAAAAGTATCGCATTTCATTCCGAACCGGAAGGATGATTCTGTAGAAAAGCTAGCGAAGCTCTGTGTCGATAGTATTGTGCGGCTGCACGGTGTCCCTCGTAGCATCGTCAACGATCGTGACGGGCGTTTCACATCGAAAGATTGGAGGCTTATCCATGAACTGTTGGGCACTAAATTGAAATTCAGCACGGCCTTCCACCCGCAAACGGATGGACAGACCGAGAGGACCAACAGGACTATGGAGGATATGCTCCGAATGTGCGCTCTAGATTTTGGAAAGAAGTGGGAAGATCATCTCTATATGATCGAATTCGCCTACAATAATAGCTACCAAGCCAGTATAAAGATGGCTCCTTTCGAGGCCCTCTATGGTAAGAAGTGTCGTACGCCGTTGTCTTGGGCAGAAACGGGCGATACTAAGCTATTAAAGCGAAAGGATGTTGAGGAAGCAACTTCGACGATCCGAACTATTCGAGAAAGGCTATTGATTGCCCAGGATAGGCAAGCAAAGTATTACAACGCCAAGCTTAGGAACCTAGAGTTCGCCGTCGGTGACCGGGTTTACTTGAAGATCAAACCGTTCAAAGGGGTATCAAGGATCCGACGCTTGAAAAAGCTCAGTCCAAGGTACTTAGGACCGTTTGAGTTTGTCGAACGTATTGGTGATGCGGCTTATTGGCTTGCACTATCTGCAGAGCTGAGCGGTCTGCACGACGTGTTTCACATTTCAGTTCTGAGGAAGGCAGTGCAAGAGCCTACTCATATCGTTGCGGTTGGCAAAGTGTCGGTTGATAGTGGGTTGTCGACGAAATTCAAACCCTTACGCAGCGAGGTTACCAAGGTAAAGCAGTTGAGGAACAAGTCCATTCGGATGGTAAAGGTCCGGTGGGATAATTGCGGCCGAGAGGAGCTAACTTGGGAGAGAGAGCAAGCGATGCTTGCGGAGTACCCCGAGCTATTTCTCTCAGGTAAATTTTATTTAAAAACTGTAAATTCCTGCTGTTACTATTTTCGAAATTTCGGGACGAAATTCTTTTAAGGGGGGTGGAGTTGTAACACCCCAAAGATCGTGGTTCAGCGAGGTAGGCGGAATGGTAGTGTTGCGCTCGGGATAGGCTCAAGATTCCAGATCAGGTCAATGCGCACGACCATTGTCCTCTTAGCGCACGACCAGTGAGCGTGCGCTAATGATCGTGCGTAACCCGCAAAGAATTGGAGTTCTGTCTCGTCTTATGCGCACGACCATTGTCCTCTTCGCGCACGACCAGTGATCGTGCGCCAGCGATCGTGCGTTAATTCAGAAGAAAATCGAGTTCTGTCTCGGACAGTGCGCATGACCATTTCCCTCTTCGCGCACGACCACTGACCGTGCGCCTGTGATCGTGCGCCCTGTTTATTCTGTTCCGCGATTTTGAGCGGAGAAGAAGATCAGACCGTCCAAATCTTTTGGAAATTGATCCAACGGCTAGGTTTAGTTGCGGGAGACTATTAGGGCTGATGAGAGGGGGTTAAACCTCATATTCTCTAAGCCATTCTCTCTCCAAACCCTAGAGAAAGAAGGAGGAGCCAAGGAAGAAGAAGGGAGATTCCGCCATTGACGGAGCTCCGGAGCTCCGTTTCGCGAGCCGTTTCCAGATTTGGAGAGTGCAGCCCGGTGCGGTCGTTTCTCTCCGTGTAGAATCTCGGATCTATGGCGAAAAAGAACGCTCCTAGGGTAACGATTTCTTCTCCCGTTGTTTGGACTTGTCTTTTGTCCTCTCCTTCATTTCTCTATGCTTGCATGAGGAATCCCTTTCACCAAATGGGTGAAGTGTAGGATTTCCTCAAGTTCTTCGGAACTCCGGGTCGATTGTGTCCGTCCCCGGCATATTGCATGTAGAAAATCCGGTAGTCGTGCGGATTTAGGCATTGTGTGTGAAGCCTATTCGTGGCCGTGAGCCAGAATCGGTGATGCTTGATTTGCGACGTTGCATTTAGGTTAAGCCTAGAATGCGTGCCGGAGAATGACTCTGTGATATATGCGATAGTATTGCGGGATTTAAGCGTAGGCATCTTGTGAAGATCCTAACGGAAGCCCCATGCTTTGCGAGTGGTTGAATGCAAACCTTCACCACTAGAATTGTTGAGGAGTGGTCTTGTACCTCCTTTTTGGTTACGTATAAAGCCCTAACGATCCCTCATGCCCTCCGGCCGAAAGGCGGAGTCGGGTCTTGAGTCGTTACAAAGTAAACTTTTAAAGCTTGGGTGTTGTAACTTATGTTTTGTGTAGCACTAGCGAGTGCTAAACCCTTACGGGCTGAGGTGATGTCATACCCGCATCGTGTGTTCAATCGATGACAAGAGCACGGGAAATGGCTGAACTGAACCCGTTTCCAGGCGTGGCGGTAGGGGGATTTATCTCTTGTAAACCCGAACGACCTTGGGAGAGGTTGGGAAGGGCGTCTTGCCTAGACCGACCAAAAGCTCTTTTCTATCTAGAGTTTCCGGACTCATGATGGTTTTGGTGCTCGGGAAGAAGTACTTTTGGTGCATGCCTTGTGAGCATGGAGCGTGCGGTTGTGTGTACCCACGTTTGTGATGAATTGATGTTGTTAGCCTCATGCGGTTGTTTAGGCGGTTGTGGGGAACCTTCGGGTGAACCCAACCAACATCATGTGCATACCTAGGTTCCCTTCTTTTGATGCTCAACCTAGAAGATTGATTGTGCTTGAAACCTCACCTCGTGTAGTTGCACTTTCTTTATATTTAGTACTTGTGCTAGTATGGCTTGCTTGCAGGGTAGAAGCTCCGCCACCCCGGAAAAGGGGTGGGGTCGTTATAATTTGGTCAGCTGTGCTGACCGTTACTTTGTTTGCCACCGCTTGGTGGAATGTCTTATGCAGGTGCAGGTGAGCCTAGCGGGAAATAGCGGGCGGTGGCCCCTTTTGCTGAGTTGGCCCTTGAAGGCCAACCTCCTTTTTAGCTTTCTCATGTATTGCCGGCCTGCGTGCCGATGTATGTTTTGGAGTTTTTGGTACATTTGCTAAATGTAAGGCCTTAAGGCCATAACTCTCTTTCTTGGTTTCATTCCTATGATAGTGGACAATTCTAATGGAAATGTTAAATCTTTATGCTTCCGCTAGTGTTTAGTATACTCTGTTGTAGTTTCTTTCTGTTTATCACCTTTTAACTCCTAGCTAGTGTGGTTAGTATGGCGTGGGGTCCCGGCCGGACCTACTGTTATATTATTTGTACTGGCAGGGTGTTACACTTTTATTTTCATGTTTGTTAGTTTCGACCAACCAACCAAAGCTTCGTGTTTTACTTATTTCTCTTGTTGTAACAATCGTTTCACGACACGAATCACTTCATCACTACCTACATTCCTCAAGATATCGACATTCGGGGAAGCTATTCCCACTATTACTTGACGACGACCGGTACACTTGCCGAAACGCATCAAGAATCAGTCTAGCTTCATCAACTGATAAAGAAGAGTTCCAGATAGAAGATAGCTTAGAGAAGATTTGCACTATCAAGCTTCAAAGCAAAAGCATCTTCTTCAAGAAAAGAAGCCGATCTCCATCAGGCAGAATCAATATTGTAAATTAATCTTTGTAAGGCTTGCGGGCCAAAGTTGTGAGATCTATTTTCAGATCTGAGCGTCAAGCTTGAGGGATTGAGGGCTAGGTCAGAGGGACTTCCGGGTCCAAACGTATCGAGCTTGCGGGCTCAGGTGCAGTGAAGGGGCTTGTGGGCCTAGGCTGCTGGCAAGACTTGCCGGTTTGTGCTGTGTAGGTCTAGAGGGTCTGAGTGTCGAGCTTGCGAGCTCGGGTGCAGTGAAGGGGCTTGTGGAACTAGGCTGCAGGCAAGACTTGCGGGTCTGTGTTGTGTAGGGCTTGAGAGCCTGAGTGTCGAGCTTATGTGCTCGGGTGCAGTGAAGGGGCTTGCGGGCCTAGGCTGTAGGGACTTGCGAGTCAGAGTTGTAAGGCTTACGGGCCAGAGACATTGGCAGAGTTTGTCGAGCCTAGCACACTGCTGGGTAGGCGCAGAGGGATAAAGGACTACTCAAGACACCCGGTCTTGAGGAACCTCTATACATGTTGTGGTGTGTGTGTGCTACAATTTTCTGTGATTCTCCTGTGCAGTGCTTCCATTATACTCATTTCTTGCAAAATATTTTTTAATCACCTGAACCCCCCTGGTGATTGCTCTATTACCAACAAGTGGTATCAAAGCCAGGTTGATCAAGAAAGCGACTTAACCGTCAGATCTAGATCTTAGAACAATCCAACATGGCTGGAGGTGATCAGCATTGAGAGATGATAGCCATGAAACTCCCAATCTACACAAAGGAGAACTTTCCTATCTGGAAGGAAAGAGTAAGGTTGTTCATGGAGGCAGCTGATCCAAGAGTCCATATAACTGTGCAAGAAGGCCCCTTCATTCCCATGATAGCATCCACAATTGATCCAACTAGGATGGTGGCAAAGAAGTATACAGACATGACCAAGGATGAGCTGACCCTGGCAAGTCTGGATAAAAGAGCGCAGAATGTAATCGTAAGTGCCATTGATGACTCAACTATCCAGAATCTCACTCACTGCAAGAAAGCCAAGGAGATGTGGGACTCTCTGATTATCTACATGGAGGGCACTGAAGAGGTAAGGGATGATAGAAAATCCCTCCTCAATCAGGACTACGAGGACTTCAAGCAAGGCAATATTGAAACCATCTCAAGCTATTATGAGAGGTTTTTCAAAATAGTTAATGGACTGAAGAATTATGGTAGAGACTTCACAAACTCTGACCTAAATGATAAATTCCTTAGATCTCTCTCTAAGGAATGGGATATAAAGATCTATGCCATCAAAGAGATGGGTCATCTGGGCATCTTAGAGCCCAAGAATCTGTATGGGAAGAAGCTATCCAATGAACTTCAGCTCAATACCAGGGAGGCTGAAGAGGAGAGCTGAAAAGGGAGCTCTAGAGAATGATCTATGGCTCTCAAGGCTGAGAGCACAAAGATATCCAAGGACAAGACTCTCGCTTATCAGAACATATCAGAGAGCAGTGAAGAGTCTGATGCCAGCACATCAGACTCTAATGATACTGACAAAGAGATGGTCCTTCTCTCTATGCAGTTCAAGAAACTGGTAACCAAAAGAAGAAGAGACAACTACAGACCTACCTCCTCAAGCTCAAAAAGATCTGATCAACCTGACAGGTCTAAATCCTCAAGGGAGGACAGGTATAAATCAAAACCTGGAAAATTTGATTTTGCTAACATTATCTGCTACTCCTGTAATAAGATAGGTCACATAGCTGCTGATTGCTCTTCTAAGAGAAGGGAATCATGGAATTATGAAGATAAGAGAAGGTCAAAGGACAAGAAGAAACCTGAAAGAGGGTTTATAGCAAAAAAAATCAAAACTCTAAGTGATTCTGATTCAAGCTCCTCAGATAGTGAGGAAGAAGCACTGATAGGCCTAATGGCCATAAAGGAAGACATTCAGGATGACATCTCTCCTGGGAAGGTACCTATAGAAGCCCATCTGTCTGTCTCTGATTCTGAATCAGTAACAGACTCTTTGTATGATAATGAGAGTGTGTCTGCAGCCAACAACACGACCTCAAGATCTCAATATGATGTTGAATCTGACCTAATAAAGCAGTATTAGGCTTTGTGGAATGCCTTCAAGAACAGCAAGAAACTCCTCAAAGTATAGACCAAGGAGTTAGATTCCTTGAAGGATGTTCAGTCAGAGCTCAAAGAGACAGCTGAAAAGCTGGCTGCCATGAGCAAAGAAGTGGACAGATTCAAGGAAGCCACAAGGCTTAAGAATGCTGAATTAGGTCAGAAGAACAAGGTCATTAAGGACCTTGAAGAGATGATGCTAGCTGAGAAGAAACTTGATGCAAGCTTCTCTATGCCCAAGATAGTTTACCTATCATTGATACCATCTCTGGATCATTCAGAGCTGGTATAGGATTCAATCAGGAGACTGTCAAGGACAAAGGTTCTGAAGCTCAATCTTCTTTTAAGAAGGTACTAGCATCAGGCTCTTCTGGCCATGGACCTACAGCAACAACACTGAAAATTAAGGGAAAGGCTTCTTCCACAAAGCCTATTCTCAAGAAGGTGGACCAACAAGTGATGAAACACAAATCTCACACCTGTAAGGTTCACCCAAGACCTGTTAGGTCAGGTGTCATCCCTCCAGCTCACCAACACTCTCACCCTACTCAAATGGTGAGACAGAAGAGAAGTACAATAGGTATGAATGTTGGTGCTGTGGGAAAGTAGGCCACTATGCCCTAGATTGTTGGTTCAATGATTAGTCTGGTTTATACAGCGATTTCCGGCCTCATCTGGGTTTGTTTTAGTGTCATTGCACTTCAATTGCTGTTCATATATGCTTATATTGATATCACGGAGTATCTTCGCCTTTTGTGCAATCCTTCCCCCTTTGTGGCATGTTTTTCTTATATATTACTGTATGCATGTGTTATGGATCCGGTGTTGTGCACGAATCAGGGTCATATGTATTTTTCCTGCAGGTCCTGGGATCGCGTGAACGTTCGGGATGGTGCGGGGCAATTTTTGGCCTAGAAAGCCTCTGATCATGTGCATTCCTTCGCGCACGATCAGACGCACGACCAGTGGTCGTGCGTTAATTCCCTTCCCAGACAGAGCGATGGCACACGATCAGAGGATTCCTTCGCGCACGACCACTGGTCGTGCGCCCTTGATCGTGCGTTAATTCCCATCTTTTTCTTTGCTACAGGTTGACTGCGCACGATCACAGGCATTCCTTCGCGCACGACCATTGGTCGTGCACCACTGACCGTGCGCAGTGTTTATTCTGGTCCGTATTTAAACCGCTGCTCCGCGAAATTAGGTATTCGAGCACTGTTTTGGGGCGCGATTTCTCCGCGCCAGTCCGCCGTTTCACCTCTCCAAGTTCCTCCCATCCATTCCCCCCTTTGGGAAGGCTTCATCCATTGATTCTAAGGTCCATCTAGGATCCCGGAAGCATTCTCCGCCATCTACAGCCTGCATTCCATGAGGAGGACATCTCCATTGGGCGAAGCAGAAGTGACCCAGCTCTGAGAAGAAGCCGGGCAACGGTTGGAGGTAGTGACAGCCTCTAAGCCCCGAAAGCAACCAAGGACTGAGCTCGGAGGAGGCGTGACGACCCCCCTTTCAGACCAAGATCCACGGCGAGGCTTCTCATCTCGTGGTTCCTTCTACCCCTTCTCCTTTTTGATATGTACTCTTTATTGTTGTAATGAACTAAGTGAACCTCTATTTATCTATGAATGGGAGTTTGTTTATGATCTTGTTCTTTACTTGATGTTGTGTTGTGATGCGCTCCGCCCCTGCTCCACTTACACACACACTCGTTCTAGCACTCGCTCTAGCAAAAGTTGGAAGCGATAGCGAAGAGGTGCCTTCGACCCTCAACTCTCGCATTTGCACTCACCTCATCCATTTGCTCACCGGCCCTCCGCTAAGCGAAGCACGGCATCGCGGCCTACACTAAATCCATCCACCAAGCGACGCGGTGATTGCGACCCGCATAGTTTTTTTAGTTTTCTCATTCTTGTTCTATAAAACCAATCAAAATCCCCCTGTTTTTGTTTAACTTAGAAACCCTCATAATTAATCTCCTAACAGGCAAATCGTACTACCTAACTTGCGGTCCTTTGAGAACGATATTCGGGGAGCTACTCCCTACTTTTATTGCTTGACAACGACCGGTGCACTGCCATCGTACCGCATTTCGTGCCCGCTAATTTGCGGTGTGGAAATAGCGCGTCAAGTTTTTGGCGCCGTTGCCGGGGACTACAAGCGTGTATGATTTGTTTTTCTTGGGAAATTAGTTTAAGAGTATTTTTGTTTTTGATATTTCTTTTTTTTGGTGTAGTGTGTGCATGCGTAGACAACATCCTGGTGAATTCGCAACATTTGATCCTGAAATAGAGCGTACCCTACGGGCGCGTCTCCGTGCTGCCGCCACCATGGATGTCAATGGGGACCCGATCAATCCCGGGATGGGAGATGCACCAGGCGTTGGTCAGGCGGCCGACGAGAATGAAGTGGTTAGGCCAAGGCCAAGGACCATGAGAGATTACACCACCCCCACTGTGGGGAGTGTGTACCCCGGATTTGGCCTGGCTATTACTAACAACAATTTTGAGATAAAGCCGGCCATTCTGAATATGATCCGCAATAATGCCCAATTCTCTGGGTTAACCAGTGAAGACCCCCATCTTCACCTAGCTGAATTTGCAGAGATTTGCGGTATATTTCGGTATGCAGGAATTGCTGATGATACGGTGAAACTCAGGTTGTTTCCATTATCCCTCCGCGACAAGGCGAAGGCTTGGCTTTACACAATACCACCCGGCGCAGCTACCACCTGGGATGCTCTGCAGACAAAGTTTTTGGCAAAATTCCACCCGGTAGACAAGGTTGTAAACTTGCGGAGAGAAATCGCAACCTTCCGACAACACGATCAGGAGACCCTTGCGGAAGCATGGGATAGGTTCACGGACCTCCTCCGGAAGTGCCCTCAGCATGAGCTACAACCTTGGAGCTTAGTGGAAAATTTCTATTTTGCAATCGAGCCCAATTATAGAGCCATGATTGATGCTGCTGTAGGCGGGACCCTGATGAACCATACTCCCGAGGACGCACTGAGGATTCTCCGGGACACTGCCATTCATAGTTCGTTCTGGACTGCTGGAAGAAACGCTCCAAGGAATGCTCGTGGACTCTTTGAGGTGAGCACGTCGGGCGCATTTGCCGAGGTGGCGTCGGCGCCTTATGACAACGTCGTGCTACTTAAGAGGCCTGCCCTCCCTCCTGCCCCAGTAATGGCTATTTTGTGTCAAGGATGTGGAAACCCCGGGCATCATGCATATGAGTGCCCCTCAGGTGAGCAACCTGCTGAATTAACTTTTGATGAAAGTGTAAATTATATGAATGATCAAAATGGGGAGTACCATTTAACAACGCTTATAACCCGGCCGTGAGAAGTCACCCGAACTTCTCATGGAAACAAAATGTTCCTAGACAACGATGGCAAGGAGGCTTGCATCAATTTAATGCGCAAGCCTCCGGTAGCCAACCGAGGCCACCACAACCGGGGTTTGCTCAAAATGCACCACCGCAGAGGAAGAGCGCACTGGAAGAAATGATGGAAATGTTTGTTGATCTGGCTCAAACAAATATGGCCAATCAAACTGCTTCAATGCAAAACTTGGAGACACAGCTAGGCCAATTGGCCCAGGTGCTCTCCGAGCGTACGCAAGGTGCTCTTCCAAGCAATACTAAAAAGAACCCGCGGGAGCAAGGTAAAATCATTGCTGACGCGGATGGTGGTCAAGTGAGCCCTTGCGTTGTTGAATGTACTATCAATAATATTGAGGTTTCCGCGCTTTGCGAGTCTGGGGCATCTCGCAACATTCTTGCTCTGCAAGATGTTGAGAGAGATTGCACCTAACAATGAACTCTGAGGACCGGAAGTCGCTGGTGTTGGCTAATGGAGTGACTGTCGAAACTGAGGGTGAGATTCGTGAGGTTGTAGTAAACCTTAATGGGACGGCTGTAGTCACCGACTTTCAGATTCTAGGCCCCATGCAAAATGATTCCATGCCAATCCTGGGGGTTCCTTTTCCAAAGGAGAGTGGCGCAACCCTCCACATCGCCATGGGTTGCGTCACCCTACCTTCCAATGCGACAAACCTGTCTTGATCATCTTGTCTTCCTAACCTCTCGGTGAGTAAAAGTAAGTGCAGGTCCAATGAAGAAAAATCAGACTTTGACGTGAAGAATCCTAGAGAGGAGGAAAGTATCACTCTGATGGAAAAAAAAAAGCAAAGCAGCTCACAAATAAAGAGTTGGAGATAGAGAGGAAAAGCAGTAAGACCAAGGAGTGGGAAGACATGGGAGAAGGCGGAGTGATGAGCCTTACAAACAATGTTTTTATTCAAAACAAGAAATGTAAACAATCTAAACAGGTTCATTGGGCCGATCTACCCCCTTTTGAGGGTACAGAAATGAAGCCCCCGGCTGATCCCAATCCGACAAACACTATCACCCCTTCCGCACATGGTGCTCGGTGGCGCTCTCCTTTAGTGGAAAAACTGAAGCGCGAAAGAATCCTGCACGCAGCACGCTTTGCAGCCCTCTGGCGCGAGAAGGAGGAGGTTAGGGGCAAGGGAGAGACATCTTCCTTGGGCCCTAAAGCTTTCACCTCCTGCCCATCTCGTGTGACTGGGGAGAACCACCACAAATCAGCATATAGCTGATGCGTGCCCGGATCTCCGGGCTGTGCTGTGTGTCATCTATTATGTTTCTGTGCTTCTCTGTTTCAAGTTATTTGCTGCGTCGTACTGTCTCTTTAGTTTTTTTTATTATAAGACTATTGCTATCAAACTCTAATACAGGCATTTGGTCCACCTTCAAGGACGTTAAACAAAAGGGCTCTTGGGAGACAACCCATTGGGGACCATTTGGTTCCGTTCTTTCTTGTTATCTTTTTTTTGCTATATTTTTGTTGTGCTTGGGATCTCTTTAATCGCAGGTCTGCATCTATTGGAGCACGGTAGAATCACCGCATTCTGAACAAAATGCCATATCTTCTGGTATACTCATTTCTGAGCATGGGGTAATATCTCATCCTAGCCCTCTTAAGCTTATGCCGCTATCAAACATGCTTTTTGCTTAGTGTAAGTCTGGGGGAGTGAGAGTTATCGTTACCACATGCACATGCACAGTGCACAGCATACTAGGATTTACAATCTATGTTATATTGTAGCATTGTTCATCTCATGGCACACCACGACACCCACGTGAGCGCACTTAACTATAGGCGCGCGACGAGTCTTACTCGTCTCGGTTGTGTGGATGGGAAATCACGGTGCTGGGTTAGGATTGCGAGACGAAGTACTTTGTTGACTCGTGCAGTGCTCTAGTCATTTATTCATGTCTTGCATAGAAGTTGGTGTAGATTAAACTTTTCTTTATGCTTTTAATTTTACATTTTATTCTGTCAGCGTAATTCTAGTTTATTTTACTCAAAAGCGGTGAATCCGGTGCGAATCAATCGGTATTTTAGGGATGTGTGTAGAGGGGTGCTAGGCTCGTATTGCTCGAGTCGGGAGGAAGAATCATCTTTCTCGGTGACTAAGAACTTGCCCCAAGCGACTCTCGAAGCATGGGTATGAGTTAGTTCAGTGCGTGAGCATGACGTAGGCCATCATGTTGGCCAGTTTGAGCTTTGTATTCCGGTCCTAACATCTTATCCTTGCTAGCCCCTTGTGCCTACCCGATCCCGTTGATTCAGCTCCACCTTCAATTCACCAAAGCCAAAATGACTACCCTAATCGCACACCAAATTCTGAGCTCAAGCAATTTGTGCATTTAAAAAAAAATTGGGTTTGATGCGGTGTATATTTGTGATTGTGGTGGAAATGCGTTATTGAAGATATAACTGTTTTGTATCTAATTGTGCAAAGTTATGAAATTTGAAAAAAATGAGAAAAGAAAAGAAAGTTAAAAAAAAAGAGAAGAAAAAAATGTATAAAGAGATATATTTGGGAATAAGCGGTGTACACAATTTTATTATTGCTGGGATAGTGGTTCTTTTGCAAGCTCATTTGTTTTATGTGTGCCAAGCCCCCGCATTTATCATTATTTACCGCACCGTAGCTTAAGCCTAAATTATAACCTAAAGTCCTATTGATTTGCGCATCGAATCGTACGAATGCCGTGGAGAGAGTGCGAACGGGTGAGCTTATGGTCATCGACACTGATGGATTTCAGTGGAGGTTGTTCCGAACTCCGGTGTTGAGTAATGTTCGCCTCATCAGCCTTTCTACTTTCTTCCTACGCATGACCGAGTGATTCCCTATGATTCAACTTTTGAGTAGAAATAATATATAGTTACGTTGTTAGAATTATAAAACTATTTTGCATAACTAAAAATTCTTTTTACTTGATTTCTATGCACATGTGTATAAGACTTCGCATATTACTCCGTCCTTGCAATTTCTAACCCAACTATGTCTTTTCTCGCTCCACCGGATTTGTTTGCTCGGGTCGCGCAAACAGGTAAGTCTGGGGGTGTGATGAGTCTGGTTTATACAGTGATTTCCGGCCTCATCTGGGTTTGTTTTAGTGTCATTGCACTTCAATTGTTGTTCATATATGCTTATATTTATATCACGGCGTATATGCGCCTTTTGTGCAATCCTTCCCCCTTTGTGGCATGTTTTTCTTATATATTACTGTATGCCTGTGTTATGGATCCGGTGGTGTGCACGGATCGGGGTCATATGTATTTTTCCTGCAGGTCCTGGGATTGCTTGAACGTTCGGGATGGTGCGGGGCAATTTTTGTCCTAGAAAGCCTCTGATCGTGCGCATTCCTTCGCGCACGATCAGACGCACGACCAGTGGTCGTGCGTTAATTTCCTTCCCAGACAGAGCGACGGCACACGATCAGAGGAATCCTTCACGCACAACCACTGGTCGTGCGCCCCTGACCGTGCGTTAATTCCCATCTTTTTCTTTGCTACAGGTTGACTGCGCACGATCACAGGCATTCCTTTGCGCACGACCATTGGTCGTGCGCCACTGACCGTGCGCAGTGTTTATTCTGCTCCGTATTTAAACCGCTGCTCCGCGAAATTAGGTATTCGAGCACTATTTTGGGGCGCGATTTATCCGCGCCAGTCCGCCGTTTCACCTCTCCAAGTTCCTCCCATCCATTCCCCCCTTTGGGAAGGCTTCATCCATTGATCCTAAGGTCCATCTAGGATCCCGGAAGCATTCTCCGCCATCTACAACCAGCATTCCATGAGGAGGACATCTCCATTGGGCGAAGCAGAAGTGACCCAGCTCTGAGAAGAAGACGGGCAACGGTTGGAGGTAGTGACAGCCTCTAAGCCCTGGAAGCAAAAAAGGACTGAGCTCGGAGGAGGCGTAACGACCCCCCTTTCCGACCAAGATCCACGGCGAGGCTTCTCATCTCGTGGTTCCTTCTACCCCTTCTCCTTTTTGATATGTACTCTTCATTGTTGTAATGAACTAAGTGAACCTCTATTTGTCTATGAATGGGAGTTTGTTTATGATCTTGTTCTTTACTTGATGCTATGTTGTGATGCGCTCCGCCCCCGCTCCACTTACACACACACTCGTTCTAGCACTCGCTCTAGCAAAAGCTGGAAGCGATAGCGAAGAGGTGCCTTCGACCCTCAACTCTCGCATTTGCACTCACCTCATCCATTTGCTCACCGGCCCTCCGCTAAGCGAAGCACGACATCGCGGCCTGCACTAAATCCATCCACCAAGCGATGCGGTGATTGCGACCTGCATAGTTTTTTTAGTTTTCTCATTCTTGTTCTATAAAACCAATCAAAATCCCCCTGTTTTTGTTTAACTTAGAAACCCTCATAATTAATCTCCTAACAGGCAAATCGTACTACCTAACTTACGGTCCTTTGAGAACGATATTCGGGGAGGTACTCCCTACTTTTATTGCTTGACAATGACCGGTGCACTGGCGTCGTACCGCATTTCATGCCCGCTAATTTGCGGTGTGGAAATAGCGCGTCATTCAACCCAATAGGACCCAATGCAAAGAGAGTGCAAAACCCTCAGTGGTGTGACATTCCATTTTATTTTCCTAACAGGAACCAAGGACCCAATTCAAATTGGGTACCTAAGGGGAATTAATTTCTCTTGCAGGTATATCCAAGTACCAGCCAGTCTTCAATCTGGTATTTGGATAGTGGCTGATCCAGGCATAAGACTGGAGTCAGAAAGTATCTAAGAAGCTTCATCCCTGTGGATAATGGACCAACAGTAATCTTTGGAGGTTCAGAAAAAGGGATGACTAAAGGCTATGGTAACATTTCTAATGGCCTAGTTACCATCACTAAAGTAGCTTATGTTGAGGGATTGAAGCATAATCTCATAAGCATAAGTCAACTCTGTGATCTAGGTTTTATAATCACCTTCCACAAGGATAATTGCTTAATCAAGAAGTCAGATTCTGAGTCTGTCTTGACTGGCACTAGGAGTGGTAATATTTATTGCTTAAATTTTCTGAATGCAAATTATTCGATGCCAGTGTGCCTTGTAGCTTATGACAAAGAGGCTCTATGTGTTCAATGGCACAAGAGACTTGCACACATTAACTATAAGACCATAAGAAAGCTTTTCTCACAAGACTTAGTCAGAAATGGACCCAATATTAAATGCATCAAGGAAGGTCCTTATCAAGCCCGCCAACTTGGGAAGCAGACAAGGACCAGCTTTAAAAGCATATATGAAAAAGATTCCTTCAGGTGCCTATTTCTACTGCACATGGATCTGTTTGGTCCTATGTCAGTTCTCAGCTTGGGAGGGAAGGCCTACACCCTTGTGGTAGTTGATGATTACTCAAGGTTCACTTGGGTATTCTTCCTTAAAAAGAAGTCAGATACCTTAGACATCTTTAAGAACTTTGTCAGGCAGATCCAGAATGAGATGGACTGTACTGTGGTCAAGTTCAGAAGTGACCATGGTACAGAATTTCAGTCAGGACCCATGACAGAATTCTGCCAAGAACTGAGTATCTCCCAAGAATTTTCCTCTCCTAGAACTCCTCAACAAAATGGGGCTGCATAAAGGAAAAACAGAACCTTGATAGAGGCAAGTAGGACAATGCTAAGTGATTCCTCCCTCCCAAAATATTTCTGGGCAGAGGCTGTGAACACTGCTTGTCATGTGATAAACAGGGCCTCCATCATCAAAGACCACAAGAAGACTCCCTATGAGCTAGTGAAGGGGAGAAAACCTACCTTATCCTACTTTAGGATCTTTGGGAGTAAATGTTATGTACTTAATAATGGGAAGGTCAGTCTAACCAAGTTTGTTGAGAAAAGCATTGAGGGTTTTCGTGTTGGTTACAACTCCTATAGCAAGGCATATAGGGTGTACAACATCAATACCCAAGTAGTGGAAGAATTGATGAGTCCCATTTTTATACACTTTTATGGACTCATCTGGGTTACTTTTCACTTTCGTGCACGTCGTTTTCGAGCTATTAGTGCTTCTATTTCTCTTATGCTCAATTACGCGCACTTACGTGCTTCGTGCTCGTTTTAGGCCCGTTTTGGTGTGCGTTTGCGCTCCATGTTATTCGGGGTAAGCACATGGTGCTCCCCAATCCTTTTTCTATGTTTGATTGGTGCTGGACGTGTATTCTCAGCTGGATTTCTGTGCTTGCAGGTGGTTGGATCATCCCCTTTTGCCCAAAAATCATGACTGTGTATATCGCACGGTCATGCGTTTTCTTGACGCACGGACGGCTGCAGTCGTGCGCCTTCATCTGGGTAGAAAACTGGTGATCTGACATAGTTCGTGCATTTTTACGCACGGGCAGTTGCCCGTGCGCGAAGAAAACACACAATCGCCTGTTTCGACCGATTTTTAGCCAATCTGGATTTGGTCATGCGTTTTTACGCACGGGCGGCTTCGACCGTGCGTGAGCAAAATGCACGGGCGCTGCTGCTTCTTCCCCAAGTCATTTTTTATTGTTAAATAACGCACAGGCAACACACGGATGTGCGTTCGACCGTGCGTGACTAAATTTCTGACCGTTTAGTTTTTAAACCAGGAAATCTACTGCAATCAGAAGACCCACGGGAAAAAACTCAGAAGCCCTCCATTTCCGCCCATTTTTCGCCTCTCCACCACCGTTTGACCTAGGAGGAGCTCCGACAACCCTTGTCTTGCAAATCTTCCGCCAAAGCTCCCTCCTTGGCCACCTCCATCATCTACAAGCTCAAGAACGCCATAGATGGAAAGTCTCCGCTGCATTCAAGGTGTCGAACAAGAGTTACCTCGAGCTATACCACGAAGAAGAGGGGAAAAAGTAGAGGAAGGTGACAGCTCCTCTGGACCCCGGACACAACTGAAGACCGAGCACGGACGAGGCTTGACAACCCTACAATTCAGGTCGAGAATCTTTAGCATAGTCTTCGAGCTTTGGGTTTCTCTTTCCCCTTGCGCGTTGCTTAAGAGTTTTCCTTGTATGTGTGTTAATCTGGATGATGTTCATAAACATTATGTTTTATGTAAAAATGATTTCATCTTTGTCGAGATCTTATGTGGTTTATGAGATTTGAGGAGCGTCGTAGTCCGCCATCCACTCCACTGCTTTGTAGTGCTCCCCACTAGCAATTGCTAGTTGTGTGTTCCGCGACGAGGTGCCTACGACCCTCATCCGCTAGCCTTCTCATCCACCCGCTCACCGAAGCACGGCATCGCGGCCTGCATTCCATCCCGACAAGCGAAGTGGAGCTCTAGGCCCGTATTTTCTTTCTCTTTTGTTAACTTAGGAAAACCACCATCAACCCCCCCCCCCCCCCCCCCCCTCTTTATTGAGTATTTAAGAATCTATATAAGCATTTCCCTAACAAGGATTCGTTCAAACCAACTTGCAGTCCTCTGAGAACGATATTCGGGGAGTCTCTCCCAATTTAATTACTTGTACAACCTGTGCACTTTCCGTAATCGCATCAAGTTTTTGGCGCCGTTGCCGGTGACTGCGAGCGTTTTATGAATTTTTCTTGCAGGAGGCTACAATAAAGATTCTTAGTTGTTTTTGATTTCTTTTTCTATTTTCTTTGTGTGTGTAAGCTAGTTTATGCAGGGGCAAGGCCCTGAAGAGTTCTTGGAGTACGACCCTAAAATTGAGAGGACGCTACACACACATCGCCGTGCTGCTGCGGCCATGGATCTCAACATCAACAGGAATGAGATTAACCCCGGGGGTGAGAATGCACCCGCTGCAGGTCATGCTGATGATGAGAACGACGTGGCCCGGGCGAGGCCTAGAATGATGCGGGATTATACCACTCCCACTGTGAGGAGTGTGTATCCCAGTTTTGGCCCAGCTATCATGAAGAAGCAGTTCGAGATCAAGCCGGCGATCCTGAACATTATCCGCAATAATGCCCAGTTTTCGGGGATGGCAAGTGAAGACCCCCATCTTCACTTGGCAGAATTCTCAGAGATCTGCGGAACGTTCCAGTACACCGGAATAGCGGATGACACGGTGAAGTTAAGATTATTCCTGTTCTCCCTCCGTGACAAGGCGAAGGCATGGCTCCATATAATTCCGCCGGGCACAGCTACCACCTGGCATGCACTGCAAGGAAAATTCCTCTCCAAGTTCCACCCAGTTGATAAAAATAGTGAGCATGAGAAGGGAGATTGCAACCTTCCGGCCAAACGATCAGGAAACCCTGGCGAAAGCGTGGGAAAGGTTCATGGACCTTCTGCGGAAATGTCCCCATAATGAGTTTCAACCATGGAATTTGGTGGAGAACTTCTATTTTGCAATCGAGCCTAACTATAAGGATATGATTGATGATGCTGCCAGTGGAACCATTCTGAACCACACTCATGAAGAAGCACTGTGGATACTAAAAGACACCGCGACTCATAGCTCATTCTGGACCGCAGGACGAAACACCACAAGGAACACAAGAGGACTTTTTGAAGTATGCACCTCTGGAGCACCAGCTGAGAGCATCACATTGTTGTAGAAGCCTGCCGCCTCATCCGCTCCAGTGATGGCCATTTCTTGTCTCGGGTGCGGGAACCTTGGACATCATGCATATGAATGTCCCACAGGTGAAATCTCCTCCGAGCTCTCTAACTTCAATTTAGAAGAGAGTGTTAATTTTGTCCAAAATCAAAATCGCAATGCACCTTTCTCTAACACGTATAATTCGTGTGAGAAATCACCCCAATTTTTCCTGGAATCAAAACACTGCAGGCCAACGATGGCAACCGGGCCAGCATCAATATGATGCTCAAGCATCCGGAAGCCAACCAAGGCCGCCTCATCCGGACTATACCCAAGGTGCTGCTATGCAAAGGAAAACTACCTTGGAAGAGATGATGGAAAAGTTCGTTGATATGGCCCAAACAAATATGGCCAACCAATCAGGCTCGATGAGAAACTTGGAAATTCAAGTGGGCCAATTGGCTCAAGTGCTTTCCGAGCATACTCAAGGTGCTCTTCCTAGCACAACAGAGAAGAATCTGCGTGAGCAGGGAAAGAGCATAACCGAGGTGGATGAAGGGCATAAGGGCGAGTTAACCGTGAAATGTAAAATTAACATCATTGAAACCACCGCTTTGTATGACACCGGATCATCGCGCAACGTGCTTGCATTGCAAGACGTTGGAAATCCGAATTTAAAAATCAATAACGATGATCGGAAGTCACTTACCCTGGCCAATGGAATGGTGGTGTAGACGGAAGGAGAAGTTAGATATGTAGAGGTAGTCATAGATGGAACTTCGGTTATCGCAAACTTCCAAGTCCTGGCCCCCATGGAAAATAATTCCATTCTGCTAGTAATGAAACGTTCACCTAGAGAGGGGTGTTAGGTGATCTGGGTTCTTTTCAAATTATTTGCGCGAGTTTCGAATATTCAAGCACATCAAAAAAACATCGCACAGATAAACACAGATAAAACACACCAGACGACACAAGATCTATAGAGGTTCCTCAAGACCGGGTGTCTTGAGTAGTCCTCTTTCCCTCTGCGCCTACCTAGCAGTTTGCTAGGCTCGGCAAACTCCGCCAAAAATGTCAGGCCCTCAAGCCTTACACCACGGACCCGCAAGTCCTACATCCTAGGCCCGCAAGACCCTACTGCACCCAAGCCCGCAAGCTCGACACTCAGGCCCTCAAGCCCTACCTAGCTCACACCCGCAAGTCTAGCCTCTGCCTCGGCCCTCAAGCCTCACAGGTCTCAAGCCCTCAAGCTTGACAATCAGGCCCTCAAGCCCTACCTAGCCAGACCCGCAAGTCTAGCCTCTGCCCTGGCCCTCAAGCCTCACAGGTCTCAAGCCCTCAAGCTTGACAATCAGGCCCTCAAGCCCTACCTAGCCATACCCGCAAGTCTAGCCTCTGCCCTGGCCCACAAGCCTCACAGGTATCCATCCCTCAAGCTAGACAAATAGGCCCGCAATCCTTACAAATATTACAGTTATGAAAGACTACTTCTGCCGGATGAAGATCAACATCTTTAGCCTGATGAAGATCGGCTCCTTATGATTGAAGAAGATGTTTCTGATTCAGATCTTGAGCGCACGGTTCTTCTTCAATCCTTTCTTAGCCTGATGAGGATTGGCTTCTTATCAGTCGATGGAGATAGCTGCTTCTTCTTTTTCTCTTTCTTTCTTGCGTCGTTTTTTCTGTTCTATTCGCTGTATGCGCAAGTTCTTTCTTATTGATCAATACCGTATTATTGCAACCTCTTATCTCTTTTATAAGACTGTGAGGCTCCCAATGGTCTTCTGAAAAAGTTCCTTAAGTGTTAGACGCTCCTTTCCTTAAGAGCACGCGCTGATTGGACAATCAGGCGGCGACATTAAATGCTGACAGCGCGTCCGCAACTATTGAATCTGTCTCGACGATATTTCCATTGATACGATGACATGGAAAATATCTCGACGACAGGACTTTATCGATGCTTTGAACTTGGTATACTTTCAATTCTGGTTGCTTCTGCCTCTGATGCTGGTATCTCGACGATACGAGACATTCTGACACTTCTGCATATACGACGATATGCTATCTCTGACTGTGTCGTCGAGATCTTCTTTCTTGCAGACTGTTGTTGTAATCACGTTGTTCTCTCGATGACATGAGTGATAATATGTCAACAGAACATACTTTAGCAACTGCTTGTCTTCGGCTGTCCTTCTTCAGTCTTCTTGACGACATGCCTTCTTTACGACGATGTTCACCGCCATCAGTCATACTTAGCCTTTTCTGCGACAAGGCTTCTTCACAATGATGTCTGTTCTTCTTTTACTTTCTCAATGATACAGTTCTTTATCGACGATCTCTTCGACACTGATCTTCTCTTTGTCTTTCCAACGACAAGGCTTCTTCATCTTCTCGACGACAAGGCCACTTTGGTGATGTCGATGATACCGCGTCATCTTGACGACATTTCTTCCTTTTGTCTTCATTCTTCTCTACGTTCGACAAATGACAATCTTTGTTCGACGAACAGCATTCTGCGTTCGACGAGCTTCATTCTTCTTTCTCGTCTCTGCGTTCGACGAACTCCATTCTGTGTTCGACGAACTCGCCAAGTCTCAGTGGTCGACGACCTTTATTCTTCTGTCCCGTCTCTGCGTTCGACGAACTTTATTCTTCGTTTGATGAACTCGCCAAGTTTCAGCATTCGACGATCTTTCCAAGTCTCAGCATTCAACGAACTCGACAAAGCTCAGCGTTCGACGAACTTCATTCTTCGTTCGACGAACTTCCTTCTGCGTTCGACGAACTTTGTTCTGCGTTCGATGAACTTTGTTCTGCTAACTTCCTGAGATTTATAAGCTAGAGAAGTGATCAAATACAAAGTGAAGTTTTCTTGACTTGATGACTTCTTCAAATCAGGAATTGTGTGGGTAAGATTCCCAACAATCTCCCCCTATTTGAAGAAGTCAGAATCTCAATTCAAGACTACTTTCACTTGACAATAAATGTTATAATCTTAATCTTAAATGTCAAATGACCGATATTACTTAGCTTTTGCTTCTCTTCTGAGTACATCAAGCTTGTAGCTCCCCCTTGATTTGATGACTCTTCTTTTTTGGCTCCCCCTACCTCTTTTCTCCCCCTATCTTTGAGGTCTTCTTGAGCATCTTGTCTTGATCATGTTGATGCCATTTCTCCCCCTTTATTACTTCTTTTCTGCAGCTCTCCTTTAGGTAGCAAGCTCCACCTAACTCAGTCATAGTTCATCCAAATCCTGAGAGAATTTCTAACCAATCATCTGGAAAGGGATTAGTGAAGAATAAGTTAAGAATTATTCTAAGTTCAACATCCCCAATTGGAATTTGAAGAAGTTAAACTTAGCTTCATCTAGGGGCTTTGTAAATATACAACCACTTGTTTGTCTGTTGGGACAAACTCAAGGATGATATCTTCATTTTCCACATGCTCCCTGATGAAGTGATACCTGATCTCAATATGCTTAGTCCTGCTGTGAGAGACAGGGTTCTTAGCAATTGAGATTGCACTTGAAGATTCACAAAACAGGGGTGTTTTGGTCATCTTTAGATTGTAGTCTTCAAGTTGATGTTGAATCCATAGCAGTTGGGCACAGCAGCTCCGAGCAGAGATATACTCTAATTCTGCTATTGAGATTGCCACACTGGTCTGCTTCTTACTGCTCCAAGAGATCAGTCTTCCACCAAGGAATTGACATGTCCCTGAGGTACTCTTCCTGTCTTCCTTTCACCCTGCATAATCTGCATCTGAGTAGCCAGTTAGTTCACATCCATTGTTCCTAGGGTACCATAGGCCAAGATTTGATGTATCCTTTAGGTATCTTAAGATTCTCTTGACAGAGACATGATGAGATTCCTTAGGATTCACCTGATATCTAGCACAGACACATGTATCAAACATTATGTTAGGCCTACTTGCAGTTAGATAAAGCAAGGATCCAATCATGCATCTGTACTTGGTTTCATCAAAGGGTATGCCCTTCTCATCCTTGTCCAGAGACACATTGGTTCCCATTGGAGTCTTCATTGAAGAAGCAGTCTCCAATCCAAAATTGTTGATTAGCTCCCTAGTGAACTTGGTCCGGGAGATGAAAATTCCATCTTTCGATTGATTCACTTGGAGACCTAGGAAGTATTTGAGCTCACCCATACTGCTCATCTCAAACTTTCCCTGCATCAAGTTGGCAAACTTTTTGCAGAGATTGTTATCTGTAGAGTCAAATATTATGTCATCCACATAGATCTGCACTAGCAAGATCTTTCCCTTCACTTCCCTTAAGAACAATGTTTTATCAATCTTTCCCCTTGAGAACTTGTTCTCAACTAGAAAACTTGACAGAGTCTCATACCAGGCTCTAGGTGCCTGCTTTAAGCCATAAAGGGCTTTTCTAAGAAAATAAATATAATCAGGGTGTATAGGATCTACAAAACCTGAGGGCTGCTCTACATATACCTCCTCTTTGAGGTCACCATTTAGAAAGGCTGACTTCACATCCATCTGGTAGACCTTGAAACCTTGGTTTGCTGCATCGGCCAGAAATAGTCTTATTGCTTCCAGTCTGGCTACTGGAGGAAATGTCTGATCAAAATCTATCCCTTCCTCTTGTCTGTATCCTTTTGCCACTAGCCTTGCTTTATTCTTGGTGATGATTCCATTTTCATCCAATTTGTTTCTGTAGACCCATTTAGTTCCTATGATGTTCTGTCCTTGGGGTCTTGAATCAGTTTCCAAACCTTGCATCTCTTAAACTGGTTCAGTTCCTCCTGCATTGCTGCAATCCAAAATGGATCCTGATTTGCTTCCTCAAATTTTTTGGGTTCAATTTGAGAGAGAAAACTCAGGTACAATGCTTCATTTGCAGCTCTGCTCCTTGTCATCACACCTTAGTTGAAATTTACTATTATCTTCTCTTGAGGATGATCTCTTACTTGTCTCAAGGCAATGAGTAGTATTCTAGGCACTTCTGCATCAACAACTTCTTCAGGTTGCATTTCTTCAGGTGTTTCTGAACTTTCTGCAGATTCTTCCTCGATTTCAACTACCACTAACTGATTCTTATTTCTGAGTGAGGTACCAGCATTGTCTTCAATGGATAACTTCTCTATTCTCTCCACTGTACCTGCATTCACTGGAGAACTAGACCAGCCCTTATGTATAAGGCTAGTCTCATCAAATACCACATGTACAGATTCTTCCAGTACTTGGGCATTGATGTTGTACACTCTATAGGCCTTGCTATGAGAGGTGTAGCCAACAAAAATACCCTAACTACTTTTCTCAGCAAACTTGGTTAGTTTGGATTTCCCATTATTAAGGACATAACATTTGCTACCAAAGATCCTAAAGTAGGATAAGGTTGGTTTTCTACCCTTCATTAACTCATAGGGAGTTTTCTTGTGTTCTTTGATGATGGAAGCCCTGTTTATCACATGACAAGCAGTGTTGACAGCCTCTGCCCAGAAGTATTCTAGTAGAGAGGAGTCACTTAGCATTGTCCTACTTGCTTCTATCAGGGTTCTGTTCTTCCTTTCAGCAACCCCATTCTGTTGAGGAGTTCTGGGTGAGGAAAATTCTTGGGAGATACCTAGTTCTTGGCAGAATTCTGTCATGGCCCCTGACTGAAATTCTGTACCATGGTAACTTCTGAGTTTGACAACATTACAATTCATCTCATTCTGGATCTGCCTGACAAAATTTTTCAAGATATCTAGGGTATCTGATTTCTTTTTGAGGAAGAATACCCAAGTGAACCTTGAATAATCATCAACAACTACAAGGGTGTAGGCCTTCCCTCCTAATCTATGAACTAACATAGGACCAAACAAATCCAGGTGCAGTAGAAATAAGCACCTAGTGGACTCTTTGTTAGATATGCTTTTAAAGCTGGTCCTAGTCTTCTTTCCAAGTTGACAAGCTTGACATGGACCATCTTTGATGCACTTAATATCAGGTCCATTCCTAACTAGGTTTTGTGAGAAAAGCTTGCCTATTGTCTTATAGTTGATGTGTGCAAGTCTCTTGTGTCATTGTACACATAGAGCCTCTTTATCATCAGCTACAAGACATATGGGCACGGAAGAATTTGTATTGAGAAAGTTTAAGAAATAAATATTCCCACTCCTAGTTCCAGTTAAGGTAGCCTCTGAATCTAAGGACTTCATAATTAGACACTTGTCCTTGTCGAAGGTAATAACAAAGCCTAAGTCATAAAGTTGACTTATGCTTATGAGATTGTGTTTCAATCCCTCTACATAAGCAACTTTTATGATTGTAACTAATTCATTTGAGATGTTGCCATAGCCCCTAGTCACTCCCTTTTCTGAACCACCAAAGATCACGGTTGGTCCATTCTCCACAGGGATGAACTATTTCAAGTGCCTTCTGACTCCAGTCATGTGCCTGGAGCAGCCAATGTCCAAATACCAAATTGGAGATTGGTTGGCATTTGGACCTACCTGCAAGACAAATTATTTCCCCTTAGGTACCCAATATGGATTGGGTCCTTGGTTTCTGGTAGGGTGGTATAAGGGAACACTAAACCTCGGAGGGTTCTGCACTCTCTTTCCATTGAGCTTTGTTGGGTTGAACCAACAGTCCAAGGCAAAGTGTCCTACTTTCCCACAACACCGGCATTCATGTCGGTTGTATCTTCTTTTCTGCTTCACCATCTGAATGGGGTGGCAGTGCTGATGAGCAGAAGAGAATGCTTCTTTCCTAACAAATCTTGGGTGAACCTCATATGTGTGAGTCTGGGGTGGAATCGGTCTCACCACATTTTGGTTCACCTTCTTCGGAACAGGATTTGTAGGAACAACCTTTCCCTTGCTCTTGATTGCTGTAGCTGCAGGTTTATGGGCTGAAGGACTTGACACCAGCACCTTCTTGTAGGAAGGTCTAGCTTCAGAATCTTTGCCCGTAATTGTCTCCTGAGTAAAACAAATACCAGCTCTGAACTGTCCAGAGAAGGTATCAATGATAGGCAGGATAGTTTTGGGCATAGAGAAGCTGGATGCAAGTTTCTTCTCAGCCAACAACATTTCCTCAAGGTCCTTGATGACCTTGTTCTTCTATCCTAATTCAGCATTCTTAAGCCTTATGGCTTCCTTGAATTTGTCCACTTCTTTGCTCATAGCAGCCAGCTTCTCAGCTGTCTCCTGGAGCTCAGATTGAACAGGCTTCAAGGAATCTAACTCCTTGGTCTGGACTTTGAGGAGTTTCTTACAGCTTTTGAAAGCTTTCCATAGGGCTTTATATTGCCTTATTAGTTCAGATTCAACATCATATTGGGATCTTGAGGCTGTACTGTTGGCATCAGACACACCCTCATCATCATGCACAGAATCTGATACTGATTCAAAATCAGAGTCAGATAGAGGAGTTCTGTTGGTTACCTTCCCAGGAGAGATGTCATCCTGGTTGTCTTCAACTATGGCCATCAAACCAATGAGTGCATCTTCCTCAGTACCAGAGGAACTTGAGTCAGAATCACTCAGTGTTCTGACCTTCTTTGCCATGAATCCTTTTTCTGATTTCCTCTTGCTCCTCGAGCTTCTTCTTTATTCATAGTTCCTTGACTCCTTCTTAGAAGGGCAGTCAGCAGCCATGTGACCTTGTCTTGCCACAGGAATAACAAACAGTATTATTTATATCATGTTTACCAGGGTTAGATCTGTACCTTTCCTCCATGGGGGCTCTAGATCTATCACGATAATCAGATCTTCTAGAACTTGAGGATGAATTTCTGCGATTATCCCTCCTCCTTCTGTGTATCAGCTTCCTGAACTATTTTGAGAGAAGAGAAACCTCTCTGTCAGTGTCATCAGAATCTGAAGAACTAGCTTCTGATTCCTCACTGCTCTCAGATTTGTTCTGAGTTGCAGAGATCTTGCCCTTGGATCTTCTGGTGCTCGCATCCTTTAGGGCCACAGATCTGTCTTTTGAGCTCACCTTTGAGCTTTCTTCTTCCGCCTTTCTGGTGTTGAGCTGAAGTTCATGAGATAGCAACTTCCCATACAGATTTTTGGGCTCCATGATGCCCAGCTGACCCATCTCTCTGATGGCACAGATCTTGATATCCCACTCTTTTGTGAGGGATCTAAGAAACTTGTCATTAAGATCTGAGTTTGTGAACTCTCTTTCATAGTTTCTCAATCCATTCACTATCTTGAAAAATCTCTCATAACAGTTAGAGATTGTTTCATTCTTGCCTTGCTTGAAGGACTCATACTCTTGGTTGAGAAGATATTTTCTATCATCCCTTACCTCTTCAGTACCCTCCATGTACACGATCAAGGAGTCCCACATCTCCATGGCTGTTTTGCAGAGAATCAGATTCTGGAGGGTTGAATCATCTATGGTACTTATAATAACATTTTGTGCCCTCTTATCTAGGCCTGCCAAGGCTAGCTCGTCCTTGGTCATGTCCTCATATTTCTTTATCACCTTCCTCGTTGGATCAATGGTGGAGGGAGTTGTAGGGATAAAGGGACCCTGTTGGATTGTCAGATAGATTCTTGGATCAGCCGCTTCCATGAACAGCCTTACCCTTTCCTTCCAGATAGGAAAGTTCTCCTTTGTGCAGATTGGAAGATTCATGGATCTCATCTCCCGATTCTGATCTCCACCAGCCATAGTGAGTCGTTCCATGATCTAGATCAGACGGTTAAGTCTTTTCTTGATCAACCTCCCTCTTTTACCACTTGTTAGTAATGGAACGTTCACCTAGAGGGGGGGGGGGGTCTTAGGTGATCTGGGTTCTTTTCAAATTATTTGCGCGAGTTTCGAATATTTAAACACAACACAAAAATATCGCACAGATAAACACAGATAAAACACACTAGACGACACAAGATCTATAGAGGTTCCTCAAGACCGGGTGTCTTGAGTAGTCCTCTTTCCCTCTGCGCCTACCTAGCAGTGTGCTAGGCTTGGCAAACTCTGCCAAAAAACTTCAGGCCCTCAATCCTTACACCACGAACCCGCAAGTCCTACAGCCTAGGCCCGCAAGCCCCTACTGCACCCGAGCCCGCAAGCTCGACACTCAGGCCCTCAAGCCCTACCTAGCTCAGACCAGCAAGTCTAGCCTCTGCCTTGGCCCTCAAGCCTCACAGGTCTCAAGCCCTCAATCTTGACAATCAGGCCCTCAAGCCCTACCTTGCCAGACCCGCAAGTCTAGCCTCTGCCCTGGCCCTCAAGCCTCACAGGTCTCAAGCCCTCAAGCTTGACAATCAGGCCCTCAAGCCCTACCTAGCCAGACCCATAAGTCTAGCCTCTAACCTGGCCCTCAAGCCTGACAGGTCTCCAGCCCTAAGCTAGTCAAATAGGTTTGCAAGCCTTACCAAGATTACAGTTATGAAAGACTACTTCTTCTGCCGGATGAAGATCGACAACTTTAGCCTGATGAAGATCAGCTCCTTATGATTGAAGAAGATGTTTCTGATTCAGATCTTGAGCGCACAGTTCTTCTTCAATATTTTCTTAGCCTGATGAAGATTGGCTTCTTATCAGTCGATGGAGATGACTGCTTCTTCTATTTCTCTTTCTTTCTTGCGCCGCTTTTTATGTTCTATTCGCTGTATGCGCAAGTTCTTTCTTATTGATCAATCCCATATTAGGGGAACCTCTTATCTCTTTTATAAAACTGTGAGGCTCCCAACGGTCTTCTGAAAAAGTTCCTTAAGTGTCAGACGATCCTTTCCTTAATAGCACGCGCTCATTGGACAATCAGGCGGCGGCATTAAATGCTGACAGCGCGTCTGCAACTTTTGAATCTGTCTCGATGATATTTCCATTGATACGACGACATGGAAAATATCTCGACGACAGGACTTTGCCGATGCTTTGAACTTGGTAGACTTTCAATTCTTCTTTCTTTTGCCTCTGATGCTGGTATCTCGACGATACGAGACATTCTGGCACTTCTGCATATACGACGATATGCTATCTCTGACTATGTCATCGAGATCTTCTTTCTTGCAGACTGTCGTTGTAATTACATTGTTCTCTCGACGACATGAGTGATAACATGTCGACAGAACATACTTTAGCAACTGCTTGTCTTCATATTTCCTTCTTCAGTCTTCTTGATGACATGCCTTCTTTACGACGATGTTCACCGCCATCAGTCATACTTAGCCTTTTCAGCGACAAGGCTTCTTCACAACGATGTCTGTTCTACTTTGACTTTCTCGATGATACAGTTCTTTATCGACGATCTCTTCGACACTGATCTTCTCTTTGTCTTTCCAACGACAAGGATTCTTCATCTTCTCGACGACAAGGCCACTTTGGTGATGTCGACGATACCGCGTCTTCTTGACGACATTTCTTCCTTTTGTCTTCATTCTTCTCTGCGTTCGACAAATGACAATCTTCGTTCGACGAACAACATTCTGCGTTCGACGAGCTTCATTCTTCTGTCCCGTCTCTGTGTTCGACAAACTCCATTCTGCGTTCGACGAACTGGCCAATTCTCAGTGGTCGATGACCTTTATTCTTCTGTCCCGTCTCTGCGTTCGACAAACTTTATTCTTCATTCGATGAACTCGCCAAGTTTCAGCGTTCGACAATCTTTCCAAGTCTCAGCGTTCAACGAACTCGCCAAATCTCAGCGTTCGACAAACTTCATTCTTCATTCGACGAACTTCCTTCTGCGTTCGACGAACTTTGTTCTGCTAACTTCCTGAGATTTATAAGCTAGAGAAGTGATCAAATACAAAGTGAAGTTTTCTTGACATGATGACTTCTTCAAATCAGGAATCGTGTGGGCAATATTCCCAACACATTCCTATCCTGGGTGCCCCATTCTTGAAGGAGAGTGGTGCCAACATTCACATTCCTAGTGGATGTGTAACCTTGTCAGCCAAGGTGACACATCCCACTCTTCCATCCATGACAACCAACGACATCATATTTTTACCTGTTATGACTAATATATCTGCGAATGAGTTGATTTTAGATGTAGAAAAGCAAGGGAAAGAAATGAATGCTGAGGAAAAGGGAGAAGTGAAGAAGAAACTGAGAACAAGAGCGGCGAGGTCGTGAAGTCTGAAGTTACAACAGCCGGCATGGCTAAAAACATTTCGATTAACTCTACTAAGGCTAAGAATAAATGTAAATGTTTAAAACAGGTTAGTTGGTCAGATCTATCACCCATAGGGGGTGGGGAAATGAAGCCCTTGGCTGCTCCAAAACTGCAGAACTATGAATTGGATCGAGCTCCTATTGCTCGATGGCGCTCTCCCACGGTGGAGAGATTAATGCAGGCCGGATTATTACAAGCAGTGCGCTTTTCAGCCCTCCGGAATGAGAAGGAAGAGGTTAGGGGCAGGGGAGAGGAATCTCCCTTGAGCCCCAAAGCTTTCACCTCCTTCCAATCTCGTGTGGCTGGGGAGAATCGTCACAAATCAGCCTATGGCTGAATTGTGATGAATTCTCCGGGATTTTGCTTCTGCGATCTCTTCTCATCCTAATCGTATCTTTTTATCTATATTTTTGTGTTCTATTTTATGGTATTCTGAACAATTGCTGAGAACTATGCTTAAACTATTTGGCTACTATGCTTAATACAGGTATTTGGTCCACCTTAAGGACGGTAAACAAATGGGCTTATCGGAGACGACCCTATATTGCTTTATTACTTTTGTTTCTGCGTGTGTGGAGACGTCGATTTGCAGGTATGGCGGCATCGATGGCAGACACTTTAAAGCTGCATTCAAGATTAACGCCAATCTTCCGGTATGCTCATTTCTGAGCATGGGTTAACCTCTCCTCCCAATTCTTTTTATGAACCTAGTATTACAATCTATGATGATTAGATTTAAGTCTGGGGGAGAGTAGTCTTCGTTACTTACTTGCAAGTGCACATAAGCACATCATACTAGAAGTTACATTAGTGTTGTTTTATTTTTTTATTCACATAGCACACCACAACACCCACTAGAGAGCGCACTTAATCATAGGCGCATAACGAGTATAGCTCATTTCTTTTGTAGGATTAGGAAAATTGTTGTGCTGGCTCAGGGTTGTAAGATGGAGTAAAATGTTGACTCTCGTAGTGCTCTAGTCGAGTACTCGCATCTATCATAGATTTGTGTGTAGAATAAATTTTTCTTTATGCTTATAGTTTTGTAATTTTTCTATTTGCGTAATAATTCTTTATTCTACTCAAAAGTGTCGAATCCGGTGTGAATCAAACGGTAGCATAGGGATGTGTGTAAACGATCGCTAGACTCATATTGCTTGAGTCGGGAGAAAGGAGAATCTTTCTCGGTGGCTAGAACTTACCCCAAGCGATTCTTGAAGCATTGGCCTAGGATAGTTCTAGTGCGTGAGAATGAGGTAGGCCATTATTTTGGCCCGGTTGAACATTTTATTTCATGCCTATCATCTACCCTTGCTAGCCCCTTTGTGCTTACCCCGTCTTTTGATTCAGCTCCACCTTTTTCTTACCAAAGCTTAAAAGTCGATCCTAGTCGCACTTCTAAATCCGAGCTTTAGTTTTGTTTTACTTTCATTATTGAGGTGTTGATGCGGTAATTTTTATAGTGGAAACTGTGGGTGTGTTTATTGAAAAATTTGTTGATAAAGACAAGAAAGAATAAGAAGATTGAAAAATGAAAAAAAAAAAGAAAAAAAAAGAAAGAAAGAGAAAAGAAAAGATTGTTATGAAAAAGTTAAAATGAAAAATTTGTAAGTTTAGGTATTGGGAGTAAGCGGTGCACACACCTATGTTGCAAAAGTCCAAGTCTGGGTGTGTGGTGCACATGTTTTTGTATAGTCGTGCGAGTTTCTCTACCTTAAGCTCATGTTGGGTTAGGTGTGCTCTACCTCCATGTTTATCTTTGTTTACCTCACCGAAACCCAAGCCCCATCTCTAACCTAAAGTCCTACTGACTCACGCCTTGAACCAATCCAGTGTCGTGGAGAGAATGTGACCGGGCGAGCTTATGGTCATCGACATCGATGGATTTCGGTGGAGTTTGTCCTGCACCCCAATCTTGAGCAATGCTCATCTCAGCGATCTGTTTACTTTCTTCCTACGCGAGACCAGACGATTCACTGTGATTCAACCTTTGAGTAGAAATAACATATATGTACGCTCTTAGATTATTACAAAGAATTTGTATAATTAAAAATTTCTTCTACTGCATTTCTACGCGCGCGAGCATGCGACTTCGCATGGTACTCCGCTTCTACAATTGTTAAGCCAGCTAATCAATTTTTCCGTCCGCATAAGGAATGATTTCCTCGGGACGAGCAAATGGTTAAGTCTGGGGGTGTGATGTGTCCCATTTTTATACACTTTTATGGACTCATCCGGGTTACTTTTCACTCTCGTGCACGTCATTTTCGAGCTATTAGTGCTTCTATTTCTCTTATGCTCATTTACGCGCACTTACGTGATTCGTGCTCATTTTAGGCATGTTTTGGTGTGCGTTTGCGCTCCATGTTATCGGGGGGTAAATACATGTGCTCCCCAATCCTTTTCTATGTTTGATTGGTGCTGGACGTGTATTCCTAGCTGGATTTCTGTGCATGCAGGTGGTTGGATCATACCCTTTTGCCCAGAAATCATGACTGTGTATATCGCACGGTCGTGCATTTTTTTGACGCACGGACGGCTGCGGTCGTGCACCTTCATCTGGGTAGAAAATCAGTTATCTGACTTTGTTCGTGCGTTTTTATGCACGGGCAGTTGCCCGTGCGCGAAGGAAACGCACGATCGCCTGTTTCGACCGATTTTTAGCCAATCTGGATTTGGTCGTGCATTTTTGCGCAAGGGCGGCTTCGACCGTGCGTGAGAAAAATGCACGGGCGCTGTTGCTTCTTCCCCAAGTCATTTTTTCTTGTTAAATAACGCACGGGCAACGCACGGTAGTGCGTTCGACCGTGCGTGACTAAATTTCTGACCGTTTAGTATTTAAAGTAGGAAATCTGCTGCAATCAAAAGACCCGCGGGAAAAACTTAGAAGCCCGCCATTTCCGCCCATTTTTCGCCTCTCCACCACCGTTTGACCTAGGAGGAGCTCCGGAAACCCTTGTCTTGCAAATCTTCCTCCAAATCTCCCTCCTTGGCCTCCTCCATCATCTACAAGCTCAAGAACGCCATAGACGGAAAGTCTCCGCTGCATTCAAGGTGTCGAACAAGAGTTACCTCGAGCTAGACCACGAAGAAGACCGGTAAAAGTAGAGGAATGTGACAGCTTCTCCATACCCCGGACGCAACTGAAGACCCTGAACGGACGAGGCTTGACAACCCTACGATTCCGGCCGAGAATCTTCAGTATAGACTTCGAGCGTCGGTTTTCTCTTTCCCCTTGGCGTTGCTTAAGAGTTTTCCTTGTATGTTTGTTAATCTGCATGATGTTCATAAACATTGTGTTTTAAGTAAAAATGATTTCATGTTTGTCGAGATCTTGTGTGGTTTATGAGATTTGAGGAGCGTCGTAGACCGTCATCCACTCCACCATTTTGTAGTGCTCCGTACTAGCAATTGCTAGTTACGTGTTCCGCGACGAGGTGCCTACGACCCTCGTCCCCTAACCTTCTCGTCCACTCGCTCACCGAAGCACGAGATCGTGGCCTGCATTCCATCCCGACAAGCGAAGCAGAGCTCTAGGCCCGCATTTACTTTCTCTGTTGTTAACTTAAGAAAATCACCATCAACCCCCCCCCCCCCCCCCCCCCCCCCCCCCCCTCTTTATTGAGTATTTAAGAATCTATATAAGCGTTTCCCTAACAAGGATTCATACAACCCAACTTGTAGTCCTCTGAGAACGATATTCGTGGAGTCTCTCCCAATTTTATTACTTGTACGACCGGTGCACTTGCCGTAATCGCATCAAGAATCTATACATGTTGTATTTGATGAGACTGGCCTTATACATAAGGGCTGATCTAGTTCTCTAGTAAATGCAGGTACAAAAGAGAAAATGGAGAAATTATCCATTGAAGAAAAGGCTGATACCTCAATCAAAGATAATAATCAGTCAACAACAGTTGAAATTAAAGAAGAGACTATAGAAGGCTCAGAAATAGCAAAGGAAATGCAGCCTGAAGAACCTGTCAATGAAGAAGTCACCAGAATACTTCTAAGTACCATGAGACATATGAGAGATCATCTCCAAGAGCAAATAATAGGAGATGTCAACCAAGGAGTGCTAACAAGGAGTAGAGCTGTAAATGAAGCATTGTACTTGAGTTTTCTTTCTCAAATTGAACCCAAGAAATTTGAGGAAGCAAATTAGGATCCATTTTGGATTGCAGCAATGCAGGAGGAGCTGAATCAATTTAAGAGATGCAAGGTATGAAAGTTGGTTCCTAGAACCCAAAGACAGAATATCATAGGAACTAAGTGGGTCTACAGAAATAAATTGGATGAGAATGGAATAATCACAAAGAATAAAGCAAGGCTGGTGGCAAAGGGATATAGACAGGAAGAGGGGATTGACTTTGATCAGACCTATGCCCCTGTAGCCAGACTGGAAGTCATCAGACTATTCTTAGCCTATGCTGCCTACCAAGGATTCAAAGTCTATCAGATGGATGTGAAGTCAGCCTTTCTAAATGGTGACCTCAAAAAGGAAGTCTATATAGATCAGCCCTCAGGTTTTCTTGATTCAACTCATCCTGAATATGTATATTTTCTTAAGAAAGCTTTATATGGTTTAAAGCAGGCACCTAGAGCCTGGTATGAGACTCTATCAAGCTTTCTTATTGAGAATAAATTCTCTAGGGGAAAGATTGACAAGACATTATTCCTAAGGGAAGTTAAGGGAAAGATTTTGCTAGTGTAGATCTATGTAGATGACATTATCTTTGGCTCTACAGATAACAAACTCTGCAAAAAGTTTGCCAGCTTGATGCAGGGAAAGTTTGAGATGAGCAGCATGGGTGAGCTCAAATACTTCCTAGGTCTCAAAGTGAAACAATCTGAAGATGGCATATTCATCTCTCAGACCAAGTTAACTAGAGAGCTAGTAAAGAAGTTTGGATTGGAGAGTGCTTCCTCTATGAAAACTCCAATGGGAACCAATGTGTCTCTGGACAAGGATGAGAAGGGAATACCCTTTGATGAAGCCAAGTTTAGATGCAGAATATGCAGGATGGAAAGAAGATATGAAAAGTACCTCAGGAACATGCCAATTCCTTGGAGGAAGACTGATCTCTTTGAGCAGCAAGAAGTAGACAAGTGTAGCAATCTCCATAGTAGAATCATAATACATCTCTACTGGGAGCTGCTGTGCTCAACTGCTATGGATCCAGCATCAACTTGAAGACTACAATCTAAAGATGACCAAAACACCCCTGTTTTATGAATCTTCCATTGCAATCTCAATTGCTAAAACCCCTGTCTCACATAGCAGGACTAAGCACATTGAGATCAGGTATCACTTCATCAGGGAGCATGTGGAGAATGAAGATATCATCCTTGAGTTTGTTCCCACAGACAAACAAGTGGCTGATATATTCACAAAGCCCTTAGATGAAGCTAAGTTTAACTTCTTCAAATTCCAATTAGGAATGTTAAACTTAGAGTAAACTTCAACTTACTGCTCACTAATTTCCAACATATAATAGTAAGAAGAACCTGCAAGACAAGTACTGAGACAATCTGGTCATGAAAGGTCTATAATGAAAAAGTCAGAAAGGTGGAGAAAAGAATAACCTGAGTAGAGAAGATACATCATGTGATGTATCACATCAAGGGGGAGTAAAGATCAAGGTGGAGTAAAGATCAAGGGGAAATAAAGTAAAGATGCGCATCACATCAAGGGGGAGCTACCAGCTCAAGAAGATGCAAAAGCTAAGGAAATGGTAACTATGTTAACATCCAATTTATAAACTCACATCTCAGTGGTCAGTGCAAGTAATCTTGAATTAGGATTCTGACTTCTTCAAATAGGGGGAGATTATTGGGAATCTTGCCCTCATGATTCCTGATTTGGAGAAGTCACCAATTCAAGAGAACTTCACTATGTATTTGATTATCCTCTTAGCTTTATCATTTCAGTAAAAGATAAGTATTGGCAAAGCAAAGAAGAATGATCGTGTCTGATGCCGTCTAAAAGGATAAAGCGTATCAACGACAATAGCAGACATATGGTCAACAACATGCAGAGCAAGGCAAAATGGTGATATCGTTGTGACATCTACACGACGATATCAGAAAGTCGAGATGAAGAAGAAGACTCGAAGATGTCGACAATATCGTCGACAAGAAGCCTTGACGTCGATAAGGCTAAGGAAAGACAGATATCGTTGACAAGAAGCCTTGTCATCGAAAAGGCTAAGTAAGACTGATGTCGATGGCATCGTCGTAAAGAAGGCGTGCTGTCGAGAAGACTAAAGAAGGTCATATGAAGACAGGCAGTTGCTGAAGTATAGTCTGTCGACATGGTATCAATTATGTCGTCGACAAGATATGGTGGTTTTAGCGATATCTAACAGACAAGGAGTTCTCGCCGATATCAGTTTGATGACTTCATGTCGTCTTAAGCTCGAGTGCAGAAGTGATGTCCCGTATCGTCGAGATATCACTATTTGATGAAGAATTGAAGAAGAAACCAGCTCAAGACATCGACAAGACCTGTCGTCGAGATAATGTCCATGTCATCACAAAAATGGAAATATCGTCGAGACAGATTCAAAAATAGCCGGACGCACTGTCAGCATTTAATGTCGCCGCTTGATTGTCCAATCAGCGCGTGCTCTTAAGGAATGGGGGCTTCTCAGAATAGGACATCATAGGTGATGATCACTTGGGCTTCTTCTTTTTGTTTTATAAATAAAAGATAACCTTTATATTAAGAGTTTAGAATTGGCGGATATTTTCGAAGAGTCTCGCAAGTACTCCTACTTTGAGAAATTGACCGTTATCCTATCGAAGGATAGAAGTAACGATCTTTTTCTTCTTTCGGAATATTGACAATTACGCTTCGGCTACAATGCCGAATTCTATTGAATTGAATAGTAGAAAAGGAGAGTTTTGCACTAAATGAGTTTGAAAAGCTGTGTTTGAATTTTTAGTCCAAATTAATCATTTGATAAAGGCAAGTATACCTTATCGCAAGTAATACAGGATATTTTTAGAAAATATCGGGATCGTATATTTCCGCGGGTCGTGTTGATTATGCTACTTCGAGGGACGAACTATTATGTTATCGGAATAATATTTTTAGTTGATTTAACTAGAGTTCTAAATGATAAAATGCGAAAGATGATTTAAGCGATTTACTAGAGTTCTAAGTGATGAGAAATATAGCGCGCGACGTCGAATTACCTTGAGACGAAAATAGATTTTTCGTAGAATTAAAAGTGATGACTTTTCAAAATATTAAGATGACTTGGCCGTGGAGGTTCCATAATTATGAACGCTCCTCTCTCGAGGGTACGCCCACCTGAGATTATGAATATTCGACCGAACTCTCGTTCTACAATCGAATGTTCTTAATACTCGCTTTATGTTGCGAACCCCGCTATTGGGTTTTTATTTCCAATTCGGGAGAGTTACCTCGTCCTCTCTCGAGGGTAGAGCGCACTTCTCTTTACCCGTGAGTGATCAGTCCGTACACACGAGCCTCTCGGCTAACTAGGTACGAAAACGGAAATGAAAACCACACATCGATTATGTGGCTCCACTCAACGTGACTCTCGGGTAAACCTTAAGCGTTAATTATTTTAGAAAGAGATGTTTTAATTTTTATAGAAAAACTATTTTTGTGTCCCAATGCTCTTCGACGCCGTGTGCTAAAGGAAATTAGCCACTCATCGGAATGGAGACGGCATTATCGGTTGAAAAATACATGTTTGATAATTAAAGCGGATATAAGTGGATAAAAAGGAAATAAAAAGACTTATATAAAAACAGTAATAATATCCGTCCCAACCACCTTAAACAAGTGCTAAAAAGTTCTTAGCCTCTTATTTAAGAAGGGGGTGGTATAGAAATGAAAAGACTTATAAAGGTGCAGAAATAATATCCGTCCCGACCGACTTAAATAAGTGCTAAAGTAAATTAGCCTCTTATTTGAGAAGGGGGTGGTATATAGCAGTTATATAAAGACTGAAATAAAAACTAAGCTACAAAAAAGGAAAATACTATCTCATACACGCACACACTCTAAAAGAAACTGAAAAAGAAAGCGTTTAAAATGAAAGCGATAAAATAAGGCGAAAAAGAAAACGATAAGACTATTTTATGAAAGCTTGTAAATCTAAGCTATGAAAACAGTAAACCTAGATTATGAAAGCAATAAAACTAACTATAAAAGCAATAAAACTAAATTATGAAAGCAATAAAGCTAAACTCATACACGCACACACACTAACATTAATAAAAAGAAGATGATCCAAATGAGAAAAACATCATTTTATTTCTGAAATCAGCATTACAACTAGACTAGGAAGACGAAAAAACTACAAACGAACTTAAACTGAAATGCAGAAGAGAAGCTCACAATCACTCAAAAGAACTCACAATACAACAAAAACCACTCAAAATTTGGATGAAAATAACTTCAGCCGAGCCCCTCTATTTATAGGGAAAATTTGAGTTTTACACGCCCTAGGTCACGGGCGTGACTTGAATGTCACGGCCGTGACTTAGGGCGTGACATTTGCTCGGCTGTATTCGCCGCCTTCTGGAAGGTCTGGCCGTCAAACATGGCTGCACACGGGCGTGACTTGGTATGTCACGGGCGTGACTTGGTGAGTCACGGGCGTGACTATGGGTGGCTGATGTCGGCAGCATGGGTGCGGCTTCGAGACGTGATGCGCTGGCGGCTCACGGGCGTGACTCTGCTGGAACACGGGCGTGACTTGTAGAGTCACGGGCGTGACTTGATCAATTCTTCGAGATTTCACCTGAAAACGGATGCCAGCTGGAAATTTGGCTTTTAAAATTACACGCCCTTGGTCACGGGCGTGACCTCGGGCGTGACTTGAGCGATTTGTCGGGATTTGATCTGAATTGAGCCGTCCCGTTGATATTTGATCTTTAAAATTACACGCCCTTGGTCACGGGCGTGTCTGAGGGCGTGACCTGTAAAAATTTTGCAAAAAATTGCAAAAACAAAAATAAAACTAAGTTAGAAACCAGAAATAATAAAGAAGCAATTTATTCATTAATTTACATAGAAAATTCACAATATTAATTAAAACTATACTAATACTTATACCAAAAATACATATTTTTTATTACTTATCAAATACCCCCATACTTAAGCTTTTGCTATTCCAGGGCAAAAGTAAGAGAGATCTATACGGGATTAACATAAGTTCTAATTTTTGGCTATCGTTTTATTTTAATCATAAGAGACTGAAAAATAAAAATTCGGAGTAATAAGAGTTAAGTCCTAAATTATGCAAATGATTTAAGTAGAAGAAATGTCCTGGCCAAAAGACTTCTTAATTAACCAAATAGCAAACAAAATTGCAATCATTAGTAAACGAGATTAGATCGAAATTATAATAACCTTTGTTTAAAGAAACATAAAGGAAAAATATAAGTTACTAATTATGCTCTCAAATGATTTTTTTGAATTAAAACTAGAAACAATAATTTGGTTAAGGGAAAAGGGGGTAAAAAGCCTTGGCAAATAGAAGAGTACTTGGATTAGGGGTGATGAATTGTATCATCTCACCCCTCTTATAAAGTTTCCTTTGACTCCCATCGTTGGTGTACGAGGGACGAGGGAAAATTGACCTTTTTAATTAACCCAATGCCTGTGTTTACGGAATTTGCAATTCCCATTGACATAGGATTTCTTTTAACAAATATTGGGTGCCTATGTTTACGGAATTTTTGTATTCCCATTGACATAAGATCTTTTTTTTTTCTTCTTTTTGTGTTTTTGCCATGCTAAATTGGTGTATACAAGGGGTTTTCAAGAGAAATTCTAGAATAATAAAAAAAAGTTTTGAGAGCAACCTTAGTAAGTTGAATATTCCTAGATTCCTGAAGACATAAAGTAGGGATAATTGCAGTCTAAAGTTGTTTTGCTAACATAATACACATGTCTCTATTTTAGCTAGTAGAAGTAGTGCTTGATAACAAAGCCTCTATTTAAATTAAAAACACAAGATATTCTTTAAAACTTAACCCCGAACGTTTAAATCTATCGATCTTAGATAAACAAACAAATAGTAAAACTAGCGATTATGAAAATCCACAAACATATACTCTCGAAACTAAATGCTTTAAGAATAAAAGTAAAGTAGGGTTTATTATTTTTGGAGTTTTTTCTTTTATTTTTTTAAGAATAAAAGTTTTTTTTTTTTTTTTTGTTGTTTTTTTTTTTTCAACTACAAAAAATACATATTATTTTTTTTTTTTTTTTTTTTTTTTTTTTTTGAAAACGGGAAATACACCCCCATACGTAAAACCCAACATTGTCCCCAATGTTGTAATGTAAGTATGAAGAAGAGAAAATAACAATGCAATATATACAAAAAGAAAAAGGAAGCAAAAAGGCTTCCCTGAAGTAAAGCTGGCGGGGTCGGAAGAAACCCTGCAAAAATAGAGAAAAAGCATAATAAAAATATTAGATAAATATGGGGTGCCTCCCACGAGCGCTTTGTTTACCGTCGCGTAGCTTGACGCATTTGGCGTGGTGAGATTATAAATTGGGGAGGGTTAAAGATTCTGTGTGTCCGTCCACCGGATCGCCCGCAAGATATAGTTTTAAACGGTGGCCGTTGACTTTAAAATCGCCTTTTTCGGGGTGAGAGATAAGAACGGTCCCATACGGCCAAACCTCTTTGACTGCAAAGGGGCCGGACCAGCGGGATTTGAGCTTACCCGGAAAAAGACGAAGACGTGAATTATAAAGAAGGACAAGATCGCCCGGCGCGAAAGTTTTTGGAAATTTAATTTTTCGATCGTGGTAGAACTTAGAACGCTCCTTATAAAATTTATTACTCTCATAAGCGTTCGCACGCCATTCATCGAGTTCATTGAGTTGGAATTTCCTATTCTCGGAGGCTAAGTTCGAATCGAGATTTAAAAATTTTAAGGCCCAAAAAGCGCGGTGTTCTAATTCTACCGGTAAATGGCACGCTTTGCCGTAGACTAATCGATAGGGCGTACAACCGATAGCGGTCTTGTATGCCGTACGATACGCCCATAACGCGTCGTCGAGTTTTGAGGACCAATCCTTCCTATTTAAAGAGACGGTTTTTTCCAGAATGCGTTTTATCTCGCGATTTACTACCTCTACTTGGCCGCTCGTTTGGGGGTGATAGGCGGTGGCGAGCTTATGCGTGACGCCTTATTTAGATAAAATTTTTGAAAACTGGGCATTGCAGAAGTGCGTGCCCCTATCACTTACTATTGCACGGGGCGTGCCAAAGCGAGAAAATAATTTTTTTAGAAAATGGACGACGACTCGCGCATCATTGGTGGGCAGAGCTTGCGCTTCCGCCCACCTAGATACATAGTCGACCGCCACTAAGATATAGCGATTATTAAAAGAAGGAGGTAGGGGGCCTACAAAGTCTATGCCCCACAAATCGAAAATTTCGCATTCTAAATAAAAATTTTGGGGCATCTCGTCACGACGGGAGATGTTACCCGACCGCTGGCAGCTATCGCATATACTCACAAAAGTGTGAGCATCCTTAAAGAGAGTGGGCCAATAAAAGCCTGACTCTAACGCTTTCCGCGCGGTCCGGTTGGCTTGATAATGCCCTCCAGCCGGCCCCTCATGGCAGTGTCGCAATATTTGCGCACCCTCCTCGCTGGAAACACATCTTCGTATTACTTGGTCTGCGCAGACTCGAAAGAGAAAGGGGTCCTCCCAAAAGTAGTTTTTTAAGTCAGAGAAGAATTTCTTCTTCTGCTGAGTCGAAAAATCTTTTGGAAGGACCCGCGCGACTAAATAGTTTGCGTAATCTGCGAACCAAGGGGTAGAAGAAGTTTTGGTATTATTTATGATTAAAAGACGCTCCTCAGGAAATCGATCGTCTATTTCGGGTTCGACGAGCGCTTCTGCGACGGGGTGTTCTAAACGTGAGAGGTGGTCGGCTGCTAAATTTTCAGCCCCCTTCTTATCCCGGATCTCTAAGTCAAATTCCTGTAAAAGGAGGATCCATCGAAGTAAGCGAGGCTTAGCATCAACTTTGGCCAAAAGATATTTCAAGGCGGAGTGATCAGTGAAAACGATTACATGTGAAAGGGTTACGTAGGGTCGGAATTTATCAAAAGCAAAGATGACGGCGAGAAGTTCCTTTTCCGTTGTGGTGTAGTTAGCCTGTGCGGCATTGAGTGTGCGAGAAGCGTAATATATTGGATGAAAATATTTATTTACGCGTTGGCCTAAGACAGCTCCTACTGCGATATCGCTCGCGTCGCACATAATCTCAAACGGAAGAGACCAATCTGGCGCCACCAGAATTGGAGAATTGATAAGTTGCTTTTTAATAAAATTAAACGCCTCTACGCAGGCCGTGTCAAAAATGAATGGGGAATCTTTTTCCAGGAGGTGAGTTAGCGGTTTGGTTATTTTTGAAAAATCTTGAATGAACCGCCGATAAAAACCTGCGTGGCCAAGAAAACTTCTAATTGATTTGACGTTCGAAGGAACAGGAAGTTGTTCAATTATAGCGACTTTGGCCTTATCGACCTCCATCCCCTTGGAAGAAATTTTATGGCCGAGGACTAAACCCTCTCGGACCATGAAGTTGCATTTCTCCCAGTTCAAGACTAAGTTCGTCTCCTCGCACCGTTGGAGGACTCTATCTAAATTTTTTAAACAATTTTTAAAAGAGCTTCCAAAGACGGAGAAGTCATCCATGAAGAATTCCATTATGTCTTCTACTAGCTCGCCAAATATTGCCAGCATACATCTTTGGAATGTAGCTGGCGCGTTACAGAGGCCAAACGGCATCCTCCGATATGCGAAGGTGCCGAAAGGGCAAGTAAAAGTCGTTTTTTCTTGGTCCTCGGGTGAAATAGGGATTTGGAAAAATCCCGAGAGACCATCAAGGAAGCAATAAAAAGGGTGACCGGAGAGACGCTCTAAGATTTGATCAATAAACGGTAACGGAAAGTGGTCTTTTCTGGTGGCATCGTTTAGTTTTCTGTAGTCGATGCACACCCTCCAACCCGTAACAGTACGAGTTGGGATTAATTCGTTATTCGTGTTGGCCACGACCGTTATACCGCCCTTTTTCGGGACGACTTGTACGGGGCTTACCCACGTACTGTCGGAAATAGGATAGATAATCCCCGCATCAAGGAGTTTAATAATTTCAGTCTTAACGACTTCCCGCATGTTCGGGTTAAGTCGTCGTTGAGGCTGAATTGTTTTGCGGGGGTTTTCTTCGAGAAAAATTTTGTGGGAGCAGAATGAGGGGTTAATTCCCCTGATATCGGAAATTTGCCATGCAATTGCACGGCGATGTTTAGATAAAACTTCAACCAATTCGGATGTTTCTGAATCAGTTAAAGTAGAAGATATTATAACCGGAAGCTTTAAGTTCGCGGCTAGAAAAGCATATTTTAGATGGTCGGGGAGTTGCTTAAGCTCCAAGACCGGAGGTTCTTCGTAGGAAGTGGAGATTTTTAAATCTTTCGAGTCGAAAGGCTCGAAAGGCGAATCTGGCGGTAATTCTTCTAAAGGAGGTTGATTCGCCAGATCCGAATCGTCTATCATTAAGGATAGCAATTCTGAAAGAGAAGAACACTCGTCCACAAACGCGGATTCCAAATTGAAACAGGAATCATCATTCGATAGTGAGTTCCGCATGGAGGGGTTGATATGTAAAGTAACTTCGTCGTCTCCAACTCGAAGGAGGAGGCGACCGTTACTGACATCGATTAACGCACGGGAGGTTGCGAGAAAGGGGCGACCGAGGATGATGGGTACCTCGACGTCCTCCTCTATGTCCAGGATGACAAAGTCTACCGGGAAGATAAACTTGTCAACCATGACCAGAACATCTTCCGCTACCCCGATTGGGTACTTTACCGAGCGATCCGCGAGTTGGATGCTCATTTTTGTCGGACTCGGGACGCCTAAATTGAGTTTTTTGAAAAGAGAAAAAGGCATCAAATTGATGCTGGCGCCTAAGTCTGCAAGAGCGTACTTTATTAACATATTGCCAAAGAGACATGGGATGGAGAACCGTCCCGGGTCGTTTAGTTTTGGCGGCAATTTGTTAAGGAGAACAGCCGAACATTCCGCATTAAGGGAAACACGCGAAACATCCTCGAGTCGCTTTTTATTAGAAAGCAACTCTTTAAGATATTTCGCATATTTCGGCATTTGGGAGAGTGCCTCGCAGAAGGGGACGTTTATTTGAATTTGTTTTAAAATACGCAAAAATTTTTGATAATTTTCGTCCTCCTTCTCTTTATTAATTTTAGACGGGTAAGGAATTCGAGGACTCGAAACATTTGGCACAACCGGAGAAGCTGGAGCAATTAGAATCGAAGAAGAGGGTGGAGGGGTCGGAGGCGAAATGCATACCTTAGGCTCAACCCGCAATGGGGAGACGACCTCCTTGCCGCTTCGAAGGGTTATAGCGTTGGCATTTTCCCTTGGGTTTGGCTCTGTATTCCCTGGTAAAGCTCCGTATTTCCGCTCGGAGACCATCTTTGCAAGTTGTCCAACCTGGTTTTCCAAGCTTTTAATCGATCCGGTAAGATTCCGGATATTTGAATCGTTGGACGCGATGTACTTAGACAAAATATCTTCGAGCGGCGAAGGTTTTGGAGGAGGAGGCTGGAATCCCTGCGGAAATCCTTGCGGAAATCCCTGAGGATTCATATTTGGGGGCCTCTGAGCATTGTTAGGATTGCTCCAGGAGAAATTAGGGTGGCTCCTCCAACCTGGATTATAAGTATTACTATACGGGTTGTTATTAGGGTTGAAGGGGGGCCTAACCGGATTACCGAGGTAATCCACCGATTCTTCGATTACGTTATTATTATTATTATTATTATTCCAAGCGGGAGTGGAGGAGGAAACAGTCATCTCTGCCACCTGCTTACTTAGCCGCTCTACCTGTGAGGCTAAGAAAGTAGTGGCGTCCACTTCAAAAAGACCAGCCGGTTTAGTAGGACGCGACCTTGGCACGTTCCATTGGTACGCATTCATGGCCATTTCGTCGATCAGAGCTTGAGCGGTCTCTGGGGTTTTGTTGTTTAACGTTCCCCCGGAAGCCGCATCAATCATCTGACGTGTAGAAAAATTTAAACCATTATAAAACGTTTGGACCTGTAGCCAAGTTGGTAGCGCGTGATGAGGACACCTACGCAAATATTCCTTAAAACGCTCCCAAGTCTCATAAAGAGACTCGGAATCGAATTGCACAAAGGATGTGATATCCGTGCGTAGTTTTGCGGTTTTTGACGGAGGAAAATACTTAGTTAAGAAAAATTCCGTCAATTGGGCCCACGTGGTTATGGACCCTCTCGGAAGAGAAGTCAACCATGATTTGGCCTTTGACCGTAGCGAAAATGGAAATAAGCGTAAACGAATGGCGTCATCAGTGACGCCATTAATTTTAAAGGTGTCGCATATTTCTAAAAAGTTTGAAAGGTGCTGATTTGGGTCCTCATCTGGCAAACCGTCGAACTGAATCGACTGTTGTACCATTTGAATTATGCTGGATTTTATTTCAAAATTATTATTATTAACTGACGGGCGAGTAATACTGGATCCTGTATCTTCCAAATTCGGCCGGGCATAATATGCCATGGTCCGGGCCGGGGCCGCATTTGGAATTGGATCGCCCATATTTACAGTATCTCTGATTGACTCTTCGGGGGTTTCGAGTAAGTTTTGATCACGAGATCGGATGCGCTCACGAAGAGTGCGCTCGATTTCGGGGTCAAAAGGAATAGTCGAATCGTCCGAGGAGTTTCCTCGGGTCATAAACTAAAAACTAATATTTTTGGATTTTCTGTTTTATTATTATTATATATATATTTTTTTTAATATAAGTTTTTATATTTATATAATTTTTTTTTTTATTAGTTTTGTAACCTCTTTTTTTTTGTGCCCCTTTTTTTTTTTTTATATATAGATAAGGAATAAAATTAATAGTAGTTCCTACTTTCAAATAACAACACAAACGTCCCCGGCAACGGCGCCAAAAACTTGATGATCACTTGGGCTTCTTCTTTTTGTTTTATAAATAAAAGATAACCTTTATATTAAGAGTTTAGAATTGGCGGATATTTTCGAAGAGTCTCGCAAGTACTCCTACTTTGAGAAATTGACCGTTATCCTATCGAAGGATAGAAGTAACGATCTTTTTCTTCTTTCGGAATATTGACAATTACGCTTCGGCTACAATGCCGAATTCTATTGAATTGAATAGTAGAAAAGGAGAGTTTTGCACTAAATGAGTTTGAAAAGCTGTGTTTGAATTTTTAGTCCAAATTAATCATTTGATAAAGGCAAGTATACCTTATCGCAAGTAATACAGGATATTTTTAGAAAATATCGGGATCGTATATTTCCGCGGGTCGTGTTGATTATGCTACTTCGAGGGACGAACTATTATGTTATCGGAATAATATTTTTAGTTGATTTAACTAGAGTTCTAAATGATAAAATGCGAAAGATGATTTAAGCGATTTACTAGAGTTCTAAGTGATGAGAAATATAGCGCGCGACGTCGAATTACCTTGAGACGAAAATAGATTTTTCGTAGAATTAAAAGTGATGACTTTTCAAAATATTAAGATGACTTGGCCGTGGAGGTTCCATAATTATGAACGCTCCTCTCTCGAGGGTACGCCCACCTGAGATTATGAATATTCGACCGAACTCTCGTTCTACAATCGAATGTTCTTAATACTCGCTTTATGTTGCGAACCCCGCTATTGGGTTTTTATTTCCAATTCGGGAGAGTTACCTCGTCCTCTCTCGAGGGTAGAGCGCACTTCTCTTTACCCGTGAGTGATCAGTCCGTACACACGAGCCTCTCGGCTAACTAGGTACGAAAATGGAAATGAAAACCACACATCGATTATGTGGCTCCACTCAACGTGACTCTCGGGTAAACCTTAAGCGTTAATTATTTTAGAAAGAGATGTTTTAATTTTTATAGAAAAACTATTTTTGTGTCCCAATGCTCTTCGACGCCGTGTGCTAAAGGAAATTAGCCACTCATCGGAATGGAGACGGCATTATCGGTTGAAAAATACATGTTTGATAATTAAAGCGGATATAAGTGGATAAAAAGGAAATAAAAAGACTTATATAAAAACAGTAATAATATCCGTCCCAACCACCTTAAACAAGTGCTAAAAAGTTCTTAGCCTCTTATTTAAGAAGGGGGTGGTATAGAAATGAAAAGACTTATAAAGGTGCAGAAATAATATCCGTCCCGACCGACTTAAATAAGTGCTAAAGTAAATTAGCCTCTTATTTGAGAAGGGGGTGGTATATAGCAGTTATATAAAGACTGAAATAAAAACTAAGCTACAAAAAAGGAAAATACTATCTCATACACGCACACACTCTAAAAGAAACTGAAAAAGAAAGCGTTTAAAATGAAAGCGATAAAATAAGGCGAAAAAGAAAACGATAAGACTATTTTATGAAAGCTTGTAAATCTAAGCTATGAAAACAGTAAACCTAGATTATGAAAGCAATAAAACTAACTATAAAAGCAATAAAACTAAATTATGAAAGCAATAAAGCTAAACTCATACACGCACACACACTAACATTAATAAAAAGAAGATGATCCAAATGAGAAAAACATCATTTTATTTCTGAAATCAGCATTACAACTAGACTAGGAAGACGAAAAAACTACAAACGAACTTAAACTGAAATGCAGAAGAGAAGCTCACAATCACTCAAAAGAACTCACAATACAACAAAAACCACTCAAAATTTGGATGAAAATAACTTCAGCCGAGCCCCTCTATTTATAGGGAAAATTTGAGTTTTACACGCCCTAGGTCACGGGCGTGACTTGAATGTCACGGCCGTGACTTAGGGCGTGACATTTGCTCGGCTGTATTCGCCGCCTTCTGGAAGGTCTGGCCGTCAAACATGGCTGCACACGGGCGTGACTTGGTATGTCACGGGCGTGACTTGGTGAGTCACGGGCGTGACTATGGGTGGCTGATGTCGGCAGCATGGGTGCGGCTTCGAGACGTGATGCGCTGGCGGCTCACGGGCGTGACTCTGCTGGAACACGGGCGTGACTTGTAGAGTCACGGGCGTGACTTGATCAATTCTTCGAGATTTCACCTGAAAACGGATGCCAGCTGGAAATTTGGCTTTTAAAATTACACGCCCTTGGTCACGGGCGTGACCTCGGGCGTGACTTGAGCGATTTGTCGGGATTTGATCTGAATTGAGCCGTCCCGTTGATATTTGATCTTTAAAATTACACGCCCTTGGTCACGGGCGTGTCTGAGGGCGTGACCTGTAAAAATTTTGCAAAAAATTGCAAAAACAAAAATAAAACTAAGTTAGAAACCAGAAATAATAAAGAAGCAATTTATTCATTAATTTACATAGAAAATTCACAATATTAATTAAAACTATACTAATACTTATACCAAAAATACATATTTTTTATTACTTATCAATAGGAGACCGATAAGCGGCATCTCAGTCCTATAAAAGGGAACAGTGGATGCCCTAAACTCTCTCTCGAATCCTAGAACTCAAGAGAATCTCCCTAAGCAATCTTGAATAGAACAGTAACGACCAAGATAAGCAAAAACAAGAACGGAGAACAAGTTGATCTTCATCCTTTGTTCTCAAGAGAATCAGTCTAGCTTCATCGACTGATAAAGAAGAGTTCCAGATAGAAGATAGCTTGGAGAATATTTGCACTATCAAGCTTCAAAGCAAAAGCATCTTCATCAAGAAAAGAAGCCGATCTCTATCAGGCAGAATCAATATTGTAAATCAATCTTTGTAAGGCTTGCGGGCCAAAGTTGTGAGATCTGTTTTCAGATTTGAGTGTCAAGCTTGAGGGCTTGAGATCTGTTAGGCTTGAGGGCTAGGGCAGAGGGAATTGCGGGTCCAAACGTGTCGAGCTTGCGGGCTCGGTGTAGTGAAGGGGCTTGCGGGCCTAGGCTGTAGGCATGACTTGCGGGTCTGTGCTGTGTAGCGCTTGAGGGCCTGAGTGTTGAGCTTGCGGGCTCGGGTGCAGTGAAGGGGCTTGCGGGCCTAGGCTGCAGGCAAGACTTGCGGGTCTGTGCTGTGTAGGGCTTGAGGGCCTGAGTGTCGAGCTTGCGGGCTCGGGTGCAGTGAAGGGGCTTGCCGGCCTACGCTGCAGGGACTTGCGGGTCCGAGTTGTAAGGCTTGCAGGCCGGAGACATTGGCGGAGTTTGCGAGCCTAGCACACTACTGGGTAGGTGTAGAGGGACAGAGGACTACTCAAGACACCCGGTCTTGAGGAACCTTTATACATCTTGTGTTGTGTGTGTGCTATGATTTTCTGTGATTCTCCTGTGCAGTGCTTCCATTAAACTCATTTCTTGCAAAATATTTTTTAATCCCTACACCCCCCCTGGTGATTGTTCTATAACCAACATCTAGGATGATTTTAGGCTCGATTCGAGCTCAATTGAGCTCGAATCAAGGGAGAAATCTGCTGAGATTTGAGCATATTCTCCCATCACGACTTTCCGTATTCCCGCCATCGCCGGCTAGCTAACCGCCACCCAATGACAGCCACCACATCGGCCCAGGTTGTGGTGGTAGCCGTCCTCGAGAGGGCTCAAGTGGCTGGGAAATAGCCACCAAAGATAGCTCAGGACAGGATAATCCCATCCCATGGCTGGAGGTTGAAGAAGATCTCCTGGCAATTAGATCTGAGCTGATGGTTATATGCAGGCTAAATTTTAATTAAATGAGTTTCTGTCACAGTATATGATGATATTTCATGCTAGATTTAAGTCCACTTAGAGGCTGTTTTAGGAATTATGGCCAGATACAAAAGTTGTATCTTTAAGTGCCTAGTTTCTATAGGAATTTGAATCAAGCTATTTGGAGCAGTATAGCTAGCTCAACACACATTTTAGTGTAGGGCGTACATAAGTGGTACAAGTCACTCTTTTGAGTGCCACCATCAAACAACTCACTCAAATGAGCTGAAATTTCAGACATGCATGACTTATGAGCCATTACACCCTCTGACAAAAATGGTAATTTTGGGGAATGATTTTTCTATGATTTTGTACAACATTTAATTAACTATGCATGAATTAATTAGGTGAGCAAATGACCTCAAATCCATTCTGACTTTTGAAGGGTGCTTGGTTAGGTCAAAATATGACCCTGGTCAAAATTATAGACCATTTGGGTTAGTGCATGGTGAGGAAAATTCACATGCATGTTAGCGTAGTAAAGGGGTGATGTGCATTTATCACTTTCTACACGATCTTGTGATTCCCCTTGAATCCATAGAATTATGGCTGTGGAAATTTAAGCATGCATGTGAAATGGTGAAGTAAATCACCTTTGAGAGTTTGGAAAGATTTGAAAATGATTTTCCATATATTTTACATTTAAATTAACTAGTCTCACTAACATTTTAAAGAAATAATTGAGACCAAATGGTTAGGGAAAACTACCAAACTCTAGCACATGGATATGTAGGTCAATTTACATTCTAAGAAATTTTCCTGGAATTTTTAGTGTTCAATTATTCCCTTAATTGTCATTAGTTTAATTTATCACTATGGTTTACAAATAATATAAATGTGACAAAATGACTTGTGAAAAATATGAAAAATTGTCTGTATACCTTTTAGATCAGAATGGACATCCGGGATTCTTATTTCAATTTTTGGTTAATGGAATTCAGTGGTTCCTTCATTATGTGGAATATTCATAGTTTTGAGTAATTAATTATTACTAGTGGAAATAAGTACTATAAGAATATGAACTTCTGTTAGAGTATTTAAAAGGACATTTATCTCCAGTGGAAAAATTTTGGGCATTTATTTGATAAATGAAATATTTTATATTAAAGATAATGTGTTATGGCCAAATTTAGTAAAATTTGGTTATGTGATTATCCCTTTCTGGAAAATTATGAAATTTCATAAGAGTTCATTTCGGATCATTATTAAGTCTTGTGAACTTTCTTGTAATTTTTAGCTGGATAAAACATGGTTATCCTTCAAGAATGAGCTTGTGGCCATATTTAGTAAAATTTGGTAATGTGATTTTTCCTATCTAGAAAATTTTTAAAATTAGTAGGAGTTCATTTTTGATCAATATTAAGCCCTGAGAATTTACTTGTAATTTTTAGTTGGATAAAACATTGTTATCTTTTAATAATGATCTTGTGGCCATATTTAGTCAAATTTGGTAATATGATTATTCCTGTCTGGAATATTATAAAATTTTGTAGGAGTTCATTGTGGATCCTTATTAAGCCATGGGAATTTTTTTGTAATTTTTAGTTGAATAAAACACAGTGATCGTTTATAAACATTGTTTAGGCCCAACTTTTGAATTAATTATTATTGGTAGTAGGTTAATTAGAAAAATTACCAAATTCTAGAATTCTTGATATTTAACCTAGGTGAACCTCTGGAAAATTTTATAGCATTGACAACCATCAAAAAACAATACCTAATGTTGAAATTGGAAGTCAATAAATAATTATGAAAGGTTAAAAAATTAGGCCCTTTAATGTAAATTGAACAAGATTGATTATGAAGGCATTATTTGACATGAACAACTTCACGAAAAAATTTAAAGTCCTTTGAACAAGATGTTCATATACACTTCATGAGGTCTTAGATTTCACTTAGAATCAAGTTGGTCTGCGGAAAGCAAAACTGTATTTATTGATTTGAACATCTTTTGTGTTGAAATTTTGAAGTGAAGTCGAGGTGACCGAGCAGTCTGTTTTTGGGTGACCGCCGAGACCGCGCGGTCTGTGTTTATATTCTGCCGGTCTGGCACTGCCAGTCTGTTCTGGAGGACTGCTGGTTCTGCCGGTCTATTCTTGATTGCTGCAGTTTGTTCAAGAGTTGATCTGCTTGTTGGCATGTCTTCTTTGTTGGAAGACCGGGCGGGTTGTTCTTATATGACCGCCTGTCCGGGCAGTCTGTCTTAGCGATCTGGCGACTTATCTGAAGTCGGCCAGATGGTTCCTGGTTTGCTCCTGGTGGTCTAAGGGAGGAGTTCCTTTGTGCCCGCGCGGTTTGTGCGCGGTCTCGTGTTCGTGCGACCTGTGCGCGGTTTTTCTTGCTGATCTGCGGCCTTGGTCGGATGGTCGTCCAAGTAGTGTGGTCGCGCAGTCTACATTGTGAGACCGCTGGCGATCTGATGGGTGGTGATTGTACCTCTCCTGTGCGGTGACGACATCCGTCTACCCGCCTATAAATAGGGGTGCAGGGCCCGTCATATAAGACGAGAACTGTAAGATCTGAGCCTGGGTTAATTCGTGCGGTCTCAACTTTGAGGTCGGGCGGTCTCGGAAGCGAGTTGACTGTTTATTGTGTTCGCAGGTTTGCGGTCAGCAGGTTTGCGGTCTCCTTCCTTGGTGATTCCAAGCGGCTTGAATAAACAGTTCGGCAGCGGTCAGTCTGCGAACTTGTTTATGTTTGTTCTTGTGTTGTTCGCAGCGAGCTCAGCGATCAGACGACCTTCAGCGGTTAGGCGATCTGAGTTGCGGTCTGGCGACAGCTTCAGTTCTTCGTTCCAATAAAGCTCCAATTCGTGTGGTCTGAGGTGGCGGTCTTGCAGTGCAGGCGGTTTGTCTGTTTTCTGTTCGCGCGATCTCAGGTCAAGCCGGGCGACTTCTGGAGTCGAGCGGTCTGTGCGGTCTCAGCTTGTCTAGCCGCCAGATTTGTTTTTGTGTGTTTTGTTCTTCTCGTCTCCGTGATTCTTATGAATCATGTCTCGCCATGTATACCTCGCACTGTAAATGAAGTTTGTGATTCAATAAAGTTTCTTGTGTTGCTGTGTGGCATTGTGGTTGTTTGGCTTTAACTCAGTTGATGCAACTCCTGCTTACTCTTAAATGATTCAAATCAAAAATTTTAACATGGTATCAGAGCAAGGTTGTTGGAGTGGATAAGCAGTGTTCAACTTGAGTTGCCATCGTCTTTGTGAAGAAGAGACCACATAGATTGCCATGGAAGGTGGATACGCAAGAGGGCTTGGTATTGAACTCCTCACATCGACTAACTATAAGAAATGGAGGTCATGTATGGAGAGCTATTTACTTGGCGAGGATCTATGGGAGATAGTTGGAGGAGAAGACACACAAGAGGTGTTTCTAGCAGGAGATAATATGGCAGAGGTGAGACTTTGGAGGAGGACTAATGCTAAGGCAGAATTCACATTCAAGAGGGCTATCTAACCGGAGCTGTTTGACCACATCATTGGATGTAAATCTGCTGCTGAGATTTGGACGTCTTTGGATGGGTTGTTTAATAAGAAGAATGTAGCTCGGCTATAGTTTCTTGAAAATGAGTTAGCGAAGGCCTCTCAAGGCGATCTTTCTATTTCTACCTTCTTTCTCACGATGAAGAACCTCACAACAGAGATTTCTGCATTGGACCCTGATGAGCACATCTCAGAGGCAATACTGAAGAGGTATATCATCCGCAGGTTGCGGAAGGAGTATCTTGCCTTTGTGACTTCAGTTCAAGGTTGGGAAAATCAACCATCTCTGTTGGAGCTGGAGAACTTACTTGCTTCGCAAGAAAGTTTGGCAAGACAGATGGCGGGGACTTCTATCTCTGGGGGAGATAGTGATGTGTTGTTCTCTGGGAAGAAGAAGAAGAAGTGGGAGAAGAAGAAGCCAGGTCAGGATGGACCCTCTACTTCAGGTCAGCAGGATAGAGGTTATGCTTCTAAGTCTGATGGGAAGAAGAAGGGAGAGGGACCAAGGTGCTTTAGGTGCAATAAGACCGGCCACTTCAAGAAGGATTGCCGGGTTAATCTTCAGTCGGGACATGTAGCGGAGAAGGAGAAGCCAAAGTCTGATGAAGCTGGATGGGGAGGAGCCTTTGCGGCTAATATGACGGCGATGCCCATTAAGGCCTTGGCTGCCATCAACTTCGAAGAGGATTGGATTGTTGATTTAGGGTGTGGACATCATCTCACCGGGGATGAATCAAAGTTCTCTTCTTTGGCGCCTTACTCAGGTAACGATGCTATCATTACGGCTGATAATTCTGTTCATGCTGTTGAACAAGAAGGTGTTGTCTCCCTGAGTAGTGATAAGGGTCCACTCACATTGAGGTGTGTTTATCATGTGCCTGGTATGAGGAAGAATCTCTTCTCTGTGACCAATGCGGTCGATGCCGGTTATCACGTTCTGTTTGGCCCAACAGAAGTGAAGTTTCTTAAAACTCAACTGGAGATAAAGGGAGATGTTATCCATGTTGGAAAGCGGGTGAAGGACTTGTTTGTGTTATCGACAAGTACCTATGTTGATTAGATGAAGACCAACGATAGCGCGGCTATCTGGCACGAAAGGTTGGGGCATGTTGGCATGGACAAATTGAAGGCTATGGCGGTAAGGGGCCTTGTCAAGGGCTTGCCTAGCTTGTCCTCTTATGGAGACGGTCATGTTTTTGCTGGATGTCAGTTTGGTAAGTCTCATCGACTTCCATTTGATAAATCGCAAAAAAGATGCAAAGCGCCGTTGGAGTGCATTCACGGTGATTTGATGGGACCGACTGCCACCCCAAGCCTTGGAGGCAATAGATATATGTTGGTGTTGATTGACGATTACACCAGATATGTCTGGGTGTATTTTCTGAAAGAGATGTCGGAAGCCTTTGCCAAGTTCGTGGAGTTCAAGGAGCTGGTGGAAGGTCGGTTAGGCCTGCAGGTGAAAAAATTGAGAACTGATAATGGTGGGGAGTTCACCTCTGGTGAGTTCTCAAGTTTTTGCAGGAAACACGGCATCTGGAGAGAGCTCACTTATGCCCATACTCCACAGCAAAATGGCGTTGCGGAGAGGAAGACCGTCATCTGACGGAAACCTGCAAATGCTGGCTTCATGCCAAGAGTATCCCAAAGTCCTTTTGGGCGGAGGGAATGTCTTTTGCGGGTTACGTCATCAACAGGATGCCTCTAAGTCCTATCAACATGAAGACCCCTCACGAACTGATGTTCAAGGAGAAGCAGAGTGTTGCACACCTTCGGGTGTTCAGGTCAACCTATTATGTGCATATTCCTGATGCTCCTCGGACAAAGCTAGATGTGAAAGCAAGGAAGCTAGTCTTTGTTGGGTATGATGAGCAGAAGAAAGGATGGAGATGCATGGATCCAGAGAAACGGAGATCAGTGGTATCTCGGGATGTGGTGTTCGATGAGGTGACTTCCTACAAGGGGAATTCAGGAGTTGAACTACCGGAGAGAAGAGTTGATGAAGCAGGGAAAACTGCGGGAAGTCTTCAAGTGGAGTTGCCTGTTTCACCAGGAGCTCCAGCTGTGTCAAGCTCTAAGATGGAAGCTTCAGGTTCTGGAAGCAGGGGGAGCGATGCTCCAAGTTCGTCTGGAAGAGGAGCTTGTACAGAAGAAGCAGCTGAGGAGGTGGTTAGTCAGGTGCAACCTCTTAGGAGGTCGAAGAGGACTATCAAGCCACCAGATCGATATACAGGAGGAAACATGGTGAGCTTCATCTCATGTTTCTTCGCTGGTCCCTTGGATGAAAGGGAGCCGCTGAGCTTTGAGAAATCCAAAGGCGTGAAGCAGTGGGATATTGCTATGCAAGAGGAGATGGATGCTTTTAAGAAGAATGAGACTTGGTCTCTAGTGCCCAGGCCCAAGGGCATTACCCCTGTGACATGCAAATGGGTTTATAAACTAAAGAAGAAAGCTGACGGTACGATCGAGTGATACAAGGCTCGCCTTGTAGCTCGTGGGTTCTCACAGCAGTATGGTGAAGATTATGATGAGACATTTAGTCCAGTGGCAAAGATGACTTTGGTCCAATTTGTTATTGCTTTGGCGGCATCTTGTGGATGGGAGATTTGGCAGCTCGATGTACATAATGCTTTCTTATACGGAGAGATTGACAAGGATATCTTCATGATCCAGCTGTCGGGTTTCATCTCGGAGGATCGTCCGGACTATGTCTGCAAACTGAAGAAGGCCTTATATGGGTTGAAGCAAGCGCCTCGGGCGTGGTATGGAAAGATTGCGGAGTATCTTCTATTCTGTGGGTTTTTTGCTTCAGACTCTGATTCTAGCTTGTTCGTCAAGAAGGAGGGGGTGCTTTGGGTTATTGTGCTGCTGTATGTGGATGACATGATTGTCACCGGGAATTCGAAGGAGGCGGTAGCAAGGCTGAGAGATGAGCTTGCTATCAGGTTCGAGATGAAGGATCTGGGGGAGCTTCACCATTTCCTTGGACTCGAGGACCAGAGGCGGGAGAGCGGAGTTCTTGTTTCTCAGGAAGGATATGCGGAGCGGATCGTTCAACGATTCGGCATAGAAGAAGGGAAGAGCAGCTCTATACCTCTGGAACAGCATCAAAAACTTTGGAAGGATGAGGGAAGAGTTCTATCTGATCCGTTGTTGTTCCGTGCTCTAGTTGGGAGCTTGATTTACTTGACCATCACGAGGCCTGATATTGCTTATGCAGTTGGCAAAGTGAGTCGGTACATGGCGTAGCCACGGAAGCCTCATCTTCTGGCAGCAAAAGGAATTCTGAAATATGTGAAGTCGACCTCTGATTTGGGTCTCCTATTTAGGAGAGGGTCAAGCTTGGAGGTGCATGGATACATGGATGATGACTACGGGGGAGACGTGGATGAACGAAGATCAACGTCTGGTTATGTCTTTATGACAGGCCCCACATCTATTTCTTGGTGCAGCAAAAAGCAGGACTCGATGTCCGTATCTACCACAGAAGCGGAGTACAAGGCTTCGGCCTTGGAAGCTCAGGAAGTCGTTTGGCTCAGGAGGTTGGTGGAGGACGTTCATGAGGAGGTTAGAGGTCCCACTATGCTAGGCGGGGACAATGAGAGTGCTCTCAAGCTGGTTAATAATCCAGTTTGTCACGCGAGGACCAAGCATATTGAGATTGAGCACCATTTCATTCGTGAAAAGGTGTTGGGAGTATCTCTTATGGTTGAGCATGTTCGGAGTGCAGACAATGTCGCAGACATCTTCATAAAGCCGCTGGCGAAGGGACCGTTTACACAGTTGCGGTGTTTACTCGGGCTAGTCTCCACTTCCCACTTCAATGGGGAGTGTTGAAATTTTGAAGTGAAGTGGAGGTGACCGGGCGGTCTGTTTTTGGGTGACCGCTGAGACCGCGCGGTCTGTGTTTGTATTCTGCCGGTCTGGCTCTGTCGATCTATTCTGGCGGACCGTTGGTTCTGCTGGTCTGTTCTTGATTACTGCGGTTTGTTCCCAAGTTGATCTGCGGGTTGGCCTGCCTTCTTTGATGGAAGACCGGGCGGGTTGTTCTTATATGACCGCATGTCCGGGCGGTCTGTCTTGGCGATCTGGCGACTTATCTGAAGTTGGCCAGAGAGTTCCTGGTTTGCTCCTGGTGGTCTAAGGGAGGAGTTCCTTTGTGCCTGCGTGGCTTGTGCGCGGTCTCGTGTTCGCGCGACCTGTGCACGGTTTGCTTGCTGATCTGCGGCCTTGGTCGGATGGTCGTCCAAGTAGTGTGATCGCGTGGTCTGCCTTATGTGACCGCTGGCGATCTGACGGGTGGTGATTGTACCTATCCTGTGCGGTGACGACTTCCGTCTACCCGCCTATAAATAGGGGTGCAGGGCCCGCCATATAAGACGAGAACTGTAAGATCTGAGCCTGGGTTAATTTGTGCAGTCTCAACTTTAAGGTCGGGCGGTCTCGGAAGCGAGTTGATTGTTTGTTGTGTTCGCAGGTTTGCGGTCTCCTTCCTTGGTGATTCCCAGCGGCTTGAATAAACAGTTCGGCAGCGGTCAGTCTGCGAACTGGTTTATGTTTGTTCTTGAGCTGTTCGCAGCGAGCTCAGCGATCAGGAGACCTTCAGCGGTTAGTCTATTTGAGTTGAGGTCTGGCGACAGCTTCAGTTCTTCGTTCCAATAAAGCTCCAGTTCGTGCGGTCTGAGGTGGCGGACTTACAGTGCAGGCGGTTTGTCTGTTTTCTGTTCGCGCGGTCTCAGGTCAAGCAGGGCGACTTCTAGAGTCGAGCGGTCTGTGCGGTCTCAGCTTGTCTAGCCGCCAGATTTGTTTTGGTGTGTTTTGTTCTTCTCATCTCTGTGATTCTTATGAATCATGTCTCGCCATGTATACCTCGCACTGTAAATGAAGTTTGTGATTCAATAAAGTTTCTTGTGTTGCTGTGTGGCATTGTGGTTGTTTGGCTTTAACTCAGTTGATGCAACTCCTGCTTACTCCTAAACAATTCAAATCAAAAAATTTAACATTTTGATCATCATACATAGATCCAACAACCTTGGAACTATTAGGTACCACATGGGATGATGGGTAGGTCAATTCATCTTGGAACAATTTTCAATTAGGATAGGTGCGCGGTTAGTAAAATGCTTAAGGTTGAACTTATTAAGCAAAGGAAGAGGGATGAGATTATAAGAGCCACCAGCAATGTTATTGTGAAAATTTCTCGTTTTGATAAATACTATCAGACACCAAGTTAAGGTTCTAACAAGCGGAAAAATGGGAACTAGGTCGCAGGAACACTCTCAACCCAACTGAGCACAATAAACCAGAAACAATGAAGGAACACGAGGACTAGTATTAAAAACTCTTCTTTACAATTTGAGGTACACATGGCGAGACATGCTTCACCAATACAATCGAAGAAGAATAACAACAAGACAAAGCAGAAACAGCCCAAGCCGCCTGACTAGCAAGCCGCTCGACTAAACAAGGCTGTCCGTGCAAACCGCCAAGTCGCAAAAATGCAACTCAACACGCGGACTACCCGTTATTACAATGCTGACACTATCCGCCCGAGCAAGGCCGCCTGACCGCTGTCACTTAGCCGCTCCTAACCGTGAACATTGCCGCTGACTAGCTGAACAGAAAACAGACCGGCAACGCAAGCCGCCTAATCACACGGTCTGACTTTATTGAAAGCAAGAACACAAGCCGGAGAGAAAAGCTGCCGCAAACCACGACCACCTGCTGCTACCCGCCGCTGACTGCCACCGACTTAATTGATGCGGTCTTCTCTGAACAAGTCAGAACCACACACAAACCGCACAACCTGCGAACACAACTGAGTCAATTCTCAACCCGAGCGACTAGAAAAGTCTAACCACACAAAAGACTTGCGAGCTCTTGCTTACTGTTCACTGTATTTGATCTGAGGGAGAGGTCCTATTTATAGGCGCGAGGTGGAGTATGGTAACCGCCCATAGAAATAGGATAACCGCCTCAACCCGACAGCGGGTAGAAAATTAACCGTGCGGCTTAAAGACAAGCCGCACCAGTCTAGCAGAGCACCAGGACTTGAAGCAGATCAAGTCCAAGAACAAGCCGGACTGGCAGACCGCCAGCCCACTGTGGGTAGGCAACCCGCGCTGTCTTAAGACAGGCTGCCCGACCTTCTGCGGGTAGACAACCAGCACGGTCTCAAGACAGACCGCCCGACCTTCTGCGGGTAGACAACCCGCGCGGTCTCAAGACAGACCGCCCGACCTCCACTTCACTTCAATATTTTCAACACTCCACCTTGAAGTAAGAAGTGGAAGTCAACCCGAGTAAACCTCGTAACCGAGTGAATGGTCCCTTCGCTAGCGGCTTCATGAAGATGTCAGCGACATTGTCCTCGCTCCGCACATGCTCAACCATCATAGAACCCTCCAGCACCTTTTCCCGAATAAAATGATGCTCGATCTCGATGTGCTTGGTTTGCGCATGACAAACTGGATTATTAACCAGTTTGAGGGCACTCTCGTTGTCACCGAATAGCAGAGTAGGACGTCGCACCTCCTCATGGATGTCTTCTACCAACCTCCTCAGCCAAATGGCTTCTTGAGCTGCCAAGGCCGAAGCCTTGTACTCTGCTTCAGTGGTAAAAATAGATACTGAATCCTGCTTCTTGCTGCACCATGATATAGCTGCAGGGCCTGCCAAAAAGACGTATCCAAATGTCGACTTCCGATCATCCAAATCTCCCCCATAATCAGCATCCATGTAACCATGCAGGTTAAAGCACGTATCTCTCCTATAATAGAGACCCAAATCAGAGGTCGACTTCATGTACTTCAGGATACTCCTGGCCGCCACCAGATGAGGTTTCTGTGGCTCCGCCATATATCGACTCACCCTGCCAACTACATATGCAATATCCATCCTGGTAATCGTCAAATATATAAGACTCCCAATAAGAGCCCGGAACACCAATAGATCAGAAAGAATCCGCCCCTCATCCCGCCGAAGCTTTAGACTAACCTCAAGAGGAGTCGAACTACTCTTCCCTTCCTGCATGCCAAATCTCTTAACGATTCGCTCCCCATATTCCTTCTGGGAAATGAGCACTCCATTCTTCTGCCTCCCAACCTTGAGTCCAAGGAAGTGGTGGAGCTCACCTAGATCCTTCATCTCAAATCTGATAGCAAGCTCAGCCCTTAGCCTTGCTACCTCCTCTTCTGAGTTCCCGGTGACAATCATGTCATCCACATACAATAGCACGAGGACCTGAATCTCTCCCTTCTTCTTGATAAACAAGCTAGAATCTGAGTCTGAAGCAAAGTATCCGCAGAAATGGAGATATTCTGGGATCTTCCCATACCACGCCCTAGGCGCTTGCTTCAAACCATAGAGGACCTTCTTCAACTTGCAGACATGTCCCGGATGAACTTTCGATACATACCCACGTGGCTGAACCATGAAGATGTCCCTGTCAATCTCACCGTACAAGAAAGCATTCATTACGCCATGTTGCCAAATCTTCCATCCTTGGCAAGCTGCCAACACAATCACCACTCGCACCGAAGTCATCTTGGCCACTGGACTGAACGTCTCCTCATAATCATCCCCATATTGTTGTGAGAAACCACGAGCAACAAGGCGAGCCTTGTACCGCTCGATACTACCATCCAGCTTCTTCTTTAGTTTGAACACCGACTTGGAAGTTACAGGAGTTATGCCATCAACCTTGGGAACAAGATCCCTGGTTTCGTTCTTCCTGAGGCAGCCATCTCTTCATCCATGGCATCTTCCCACTTCTTGACTCCAGTGGCTTCCTAAAATCTTGAAGGCTCTCGCTCGTCAAGAGCGCCATCAAAGAAACATGAAACAAAGCTTACCATGTTTCCTCCTGTATAACGAGCTGGTGGAATTATAGTCCTCTTTGACCTTCTCAAGGTCGGTACTGGACTAACCACTTCCGCTGCTTCTTCAGAATCAACTCTGTTCTCAGGCGTACTTGGAGCATTGCTCCCCCTGCTTCGAGAACCAGAAGCATCTGCCCCAGAGCTTGACGCAATTGGAATCCCTGGTGATACAGGCAACTCCTCCTGATGAATTTATGCAGCTTCTCTTTGCCTTTCAACCTTGCTATCTAATAGTTCTATACCAGAACTCCCCTGGTATGATGTCAGCTCGTCAACTACCATATCGCAAGATACTAAGAATCTCTGTGTTTGGGGATCCATGCACTTCCAGCCCTTCTTTCGGTCATCATACCCAACAAACACTAGTTTCCTCACCTTCGCGTCTAGTTTTGTTCTAAGGGCATCAGGAACGTGCACATAGTAAGTTGAACCAAACACTCATAAGTGTCCCACACTGGGCTTCTCCTTAAACATTAGCTCATGTGGAGTCTTCATGTTGATCGGACTAAGTGGCATCCGATTGATGATAGAAGCAGCACAAGACATACCCTCTGCCCAGAAGGACTTTGGAATACTTGGCACGAAGCCAACACTTCACGGTCTCCGTCAAATTATGGATTTTCCGCTCAGCAACTTTGTTCTGTTGTGGAGTATGCGCACAAGAGAGCTCTCTCCGGATGCCGTGCTTCCTGCAAAAACTAAAGAACTTACCTCAGGTGAACTCATCTCCATTGTCAGTTCTCAGTTTTTTAATCCGCAATCTAAGACGGCCCTCCACAAGCTCCTTGAACTCCACAAACTTCCCGAACACATCTGACTTCTCCTTCATAAAATAAACCTAGGTATATCTAGTGTAATCATCAATCAAAACCAGCATATACCGGTTGCCTCAAAGACTAGCAGTGTTGGTCGAGCCAAAAAGATCACCGTGAATCAACTCCAACGGCTTCTTGCACCTGCTCTGTGATTTGTCAAATGGAAGTCGATGAGACTTGCCATACTGACACCCCGCACAGAGATGACCCTCTCCCATGGATGATAAACTAGGCAAACCTTCCACAAGACCTTTTTTCGCCGTAGTCTTCATCTTCTCCATGCCAACATGCCCCAACCTTTCATGCCAGATAGCCGCGCTATCATTTGTCCGCATCTTATCAACATAGGAACTTGTTGATAAAACAAACAAGTCCTTTACCCTTCTCCCAACATGAACTGTGCCAGCTTGCACCGATGACACATTCTTAAGAAACCTCACTTCTGTTGGACCAAACAGAACGAGATATCCGACGTCTACAGCGTTAGTCACTAAGAAGAGATTTTTCTTCATACCCGGCACGTGATAAACACTTCGTAACTTGAGTGGACCCTTATCACTGCCTAAAGAAACCACCCCCTCTTGCTTGACTACATGAATAGAATCATCAGTGGTAATAATAGCATCATTACCTGAATAGGGCTGCGCATAAGAAAGCTTTGACCCATCTCCGGTGAGGTGATGACCACACCCCGAGTCAACAATCCGGTCCTCCTTATAGTTGATAGAAGAAAGAACATCAACGGACGCCGCCGTCAGATTTGCCGTAAAGGCACCCTCTCCTCCCCATTCAACTTCCTCATTCCTGGAACCAACTTCCTTCTTACCAGCAGCATGCCCTGCCTGAAGATTCAATCGGCAATCCTTCTTAAAGTGACCAAGCTGGTTACACTTGAAGCACCGAAGTCCTTCCTTCTTCTTTCCATTAGACATAGGAGCATGGCTCCTCTCCTGCTGACCTGAAGTAGAAGAACCATCGCTTCCAGATGATTTTTTCTTCTTATCCCACTTCTTCTTCTTCCCAGAGAAGAGCACCTCATTATCTCCCCCGGAGATAGACATCCCAGCCATCTGCTTTGCCAAGCTTTCCTGCGAAGCAAGCAAATTCTCCAGCTCAAGCAACGACGGCTGATTGGCCCAGCCTTGGACAGAAGTGACAAAGGCCACATATTCTCTCCGCAATCCACGGATAATGTGCCTCTTCAGCTTTGCCTCAGAAATGAGCTCATCGGGATCCAATGTAGAAATCTCTGCACAGAGGTTCTTCATCTTTAAAAAGAAAGTAGAAACAGAAAGATCACCTTGAGTGGCTTTCGCCAACTCATTTTCCAAGAACTGTAGTCGCGCTACATTCTTCTTATTGAACAGCCCGTCAAGAGAAGTCCAAATCTCAGCAGCAGATCGACATCCTATGATGTGATCAAATAGCTCTGATGAAATTGCTCGCTTGAGAGTAAACTTGGCTTTTGCATTTGTTTTCTTCCAAGCTTTCACAAGCTCAGCATTCCCTTCAATAGGGACAACTGCTTGTCTCGCATCTCCTCCGACAACCTCCCAGAGATCCTCACCAAGAAGATAGCTTTCCATACAAGACTTCCACTTCTTAAAGTTAGTCTGTGTAAGAAGCTAAATATTAAGACCTCTTGCAATTCCACCTTCCATTGCAGAACTACTGATTTACTTGTGCTCCAGAAATCCAAGCAAGATAACTGCGGCTGATTCACTGCTCAAACCTCTGTCCCTCTGATACCATGTGAAAATTTCTCGTTTTGATAATTACTATCAGACCCCAAGTTAAGGTTCTGACAAGCAAAAAAATGGGAACTAGGTCGCAGGAACACTCTCAACCCAACTGAGCACAATAAACCAGAAACAATGAAGGAACACGAGGACTAGTATTCAAAACTCTTCTTTACAATTTGAGGTACACATGGCGAGACATGCTTCACCAATACAATCGAAGAAGAATAACAACAAGACAAAACAGAAACCGCCAAAGTCGCCTGACTAGCAAGCTGCCCGACTAAACAAGGCTGTCCGCGCAAACCGCCAAGTCGCCAAACCACAACTCAATACGCGGACTACCCATTATTCCAATGCTGACACTGTCCGCCCGAGCAAGGCCTCCTGACCGATGTCACTTAGCCGCTCCTAACCACAAACACTGCTGCTGACTAGCTGAACAGAAAATAGACCGGCAAGGCAAGCCACCTAACCCCACGGTCTGACTTTATTGAAAGCAAGAACACAAGCCGAAGAGAAAAGCTGTCGCAAACCGTGATCACCTGCTGCTACCCGCCGCTGACTGCCACCGACTAAACCGCTGTGGTCTTCTCTGAACAAGTCAGAACCACACACAAGCTGCTCAACCTGCGAACACAACATAGTCAATTCTCAACCCGAGCGACTAGAAAAGTCTAACTGCACAAAAGATTTGCGAGCTCTCGCTTACTGTTCACTGTGTTTGATCTGAGGGAGAGATCCTATTTATAGGCATGAGGTGGAGTGTGGTAACCCCCCATAGAGATAGGATAACCGCCTCAACCCAGCATCGGGTAGAAAACAAACCGTGCGGCTTAAAGACAAGCCACACCGGTCTAGCAGAGCATCAGGACTTGAAGTAGACCAAGTCCAAGAACAAGCCGGACTGATAGACCGCCAGCCCGCTACGGGTAGGCAACCCGCACGGTCTCAAGACAAACCACCCGACCTTCTGCGGGTAGACAACCCATGCGGTCTCAAGACAGACCGCCCGACCTCCACTTCACTTTAATATTTTCAACAGTTATGGTATATTAAGCTTCTGAGAAGTAGTCAGTAAACAAATAATGGACAATGTTGAGGTTCAATTGAATGTCAACATTCTCCTGTTTAATAATAATTCACCTTAGGACTCTATGTAATCAGAGAGATTGTGGGAGGTATTGGTAGCCACTAATAATAATAAATATTTTGAGAAAGGGAGGTTTGGGATGTCACCCCATCATACCTCCTAGTGTCGCTGCGAGCGCTTCACTGGGTAGACCTCGGGAGGTCCAAGATTCACCCTAAATATCTAATTTTAACTAAGAGTAAAAAAGATTAGATTGTTTAGGAAAAGTGAATGAATTCTATATAAACACACATCTTATGGGAATTATAGTTTATGGAGTGGAATGGACAAGTCAGTCCTTGGATTCGTGGGCTTGGTATTTATAAAGGATGGGTTGGCCCTATGAGCTTGATCCTTAGATGATAGAAATGGAACATAATTGCATGTGCATAAAATATGGTGTGTCTTTAGTACTAGCCTAGTTGACACACCGACGGAAGTACGATGACTCAGCAAGTGGTAGGTGTTTAGAGGGCCAGGATTTTTTACTGCATGACCAAAAGGTCTCATTCCCTAATAACCCTACACTTACCCTATTTAAGGTCTGGTCCCTACGGGTCCAGCAAGAGTATGTAGGAGCTCATGAGTACCGAGGATAGGTACCACAACATATGTTAGAGCCTAGGTCTGGTAGTGCGTTATACCCACCTAATTGAGGAGACGCATGCTCCTCTAACACCACTTAAACATGACGGGAGGTGCCCGAGAGGTTAGTTATCTCCAAAAACTGGGAACTAAAGGTCTATACATGTAGAGTCGTGTGTGTGAGTTGTATGTGTGTGAAATAATAACATAAACATTGCATTGCAATGCATATCATGCGCATCATAACATACCTCATAAACCCCATCGTATAATATAGTATGGGCTCCTTTATACGATGGGTCTATGCAAAATAACCCCTTAACTTATAAGATTGTATGGGCTTTCATCATAAGTTAAGGTTACTTTTCTGTGATGATAGTTAGCCGCACTTCTTTTACCTATATTGTTGTTCATAATATTTTTTTTACATCCAACTCTTATGTAGTAGAATTGTTAGTGATTTACTGTACTTACTACTATCTCATAATTGCTAGACTTTATAATACTGGTTAATACTATGTGAGAAAGAGCACTGCCACCTATTTTTGATCCTTCTGACTTATTGTTCCCTGTTTTCCTTCCTCTCGCCTGGTACTTAGGAGTCACCGGGGGAGGGGTGGAGAAGTCACTTAGTCTTTTTGACTAACGACATGATGTGGCATAACAACAGAAGCACCAGGAGAAGCAGATCTAGCACACCCAGAGGACAGAGCGTGATGCGGTGGCATGTACGAGACTCAGAGTTTCTGAAGCAGCTGGAGTATCCTCTATGAGTGTGATAAGATACAATCTTCTGAACGCTATATTTCACCTTTTTCCTCTTCAGTAGTTTTGTTTACTTCCACAAGAGTCTTTTGTAGTGAGGCATATTATGTACAGGGCATACGCCCTTATTTATCTCATTACTCTTTTGCGCACTTATTTGTTTATCTCATTTGTGGTTCTTGTCTTTATTTATGATCTGATGTGTAGTGGACTAGATTTTATCTATATTCGCTTTTATTTACTCAATGATGAATGGTTGGTTTGTGAATGTGGAACTGCCGGCAGGATTGGCATCTCGTGGTGACAACCTCTATGTGTGTTGGAGGCACCGTAAGGCGGCAGTTCGGGGCATAAGACCCGGAAATTGAAGAAAAAAGGCATCTTACAGTACAAAGTCGGCCAGGACTTCTTAGTTGAAGGGAATTGTGGGACCTGAGGTAGGAGATGTTGTCTCTAAGTTATAGTATCTATGGATCTTAGTTTGGCGGCAATTGCCGAGTCTAGCACATTGCTAGATAGGTGAAGGGGGACAGTGGAGTACCCAGTGACAAATTGTCTTGGAGAACTACTATAAATTATTGTGTATGTGTTGTATTTGATGTGTGGCTGTGACGTTTACTTTTATAATTCTGCAAAGATCTAAAATAGCCGACATCACCTATTCACCCCTCCTATTGGGAACACTGTCCACAATGTTCCAAATTTGGAGAAGTCACAAAGTCAATGATAAGCACAATTTGTATTTGATATATATTTGATGTGACATGTGCAGGTTAGGACATAATACATCCTAAGTGTAATTGATGGAGCCAACCTAGTACCGCTTGGTGAACCAGATTCTTTTGAAGGTTCAAACCGCTACAATCATCGCCCTCGAACCCGAAAGAATAATTCGTTCCACTTTATTCATTGTTTTCTTTGATAGTTATCTACTTTACAACTTTTATGTTGTTTGTTATGTTAAGACAATTTTTATTTGGGTTGAACCAATTTGGACAAGCCGTAAGTCCTCTTGGTTCATGTTGGTTTGAGTCTTTTTATTTTAATTCATGTAGTTTATATTTGGCCAAAGATGTTGAATGGCCGAGATTTTATCCCTAGGATGAATGGTTGTGAGAGATTGTTGTAACTCTATTTATATCTCTTTTTAGAGATGAAAACCTAATGAGAATTATTTTGGAGAACTTCAAATCAGCCCTCCTTTGGATGTGCCGCCCCCTTCCTCTCTCTTAGAGGAAATTTTCGTCCCTCTCTCTTGGAGGAGTGGCCGTCTGTTGGTGTTTCCAAGGTGATCTCAAAGCAATCAAACAGTTAGTCTTACTACCAATGCAATTTGAGCCTATAGGGTCGCACATAACAATGTTGGAGAAGTTGGATGAAGGACTGTGTTGGCCTTACTCATATTGGATATGAGTGGAGGACTAATCTTATGAATGATTGGAGTTGTGTCGAGAATTTCTCGACGGGAAGGGAAGTACACGATGAATCGTCGAGAGTGTCTCGACGAATTGAGTTGTACTCGACGAATCGTCAAATTGTCTCGACAAAATATGTGTTAATCCATCTCGTCGAAATTCGACGAATTAGATATACTCGATGAATCGTCGAGATTATCTCGATGGAACACGAATTGGTTTGTCACATTGAATCATCGAATTGTATCGATGAATTATATTCTAATCGATGAATTCGTCGAAGCTTCTCGACGAATTTGATCTACTCGATAACATTCTGTGTTTACTCCAATACTAGTCTCGGGTGTGCGAATAGCCTCTCTTTTGCCTGGGGTATAAATAGACCACGATTTTATGCCCTAACAGACTGATATCCTTTTGCGACTTCTAAAGAGAGACGGAAGCGTTCCGCAAAATCGACGGAAGGGTTCTGATCGGCCTTTGTTCTCGTACGTCGCTCCGCCGCTGCCTCTCCCTGTCATTGCATCTAGCAGTCTGTGGGAGACGCAAAGAGCATTCTTTCTCCATCCCAGCTCTTGTTGGACAAGAGTCGTGGGGTTCTCCTTCACTCATATGGATCTCTATAGAGGCGTCAATCTATTTCTGCGATTGGGAATCAGAGTTTGTCTTTGAGATTTCTTCTTGGAGCAAATTGGTTGAGTCTTGACTCAATCCCCTCAAGGTACTTCGTCGTTATTACTTTTCTTATTTATTGATTCATGAAATCGTAAGATCCTTAAACTCTTTTGCATTATTCTTGTTTGTTATTTCTGCTGCGCATATACGATATGCTGTTCATTTGATGTATAAGAAACCCAACAGTGGTATCAGAGCCAGGTTCGTGATCCCGTGCATGTAAATCTAGAAATTTACCACTGCCAGGGGCACTGCACCTTAGACCTCATTTGGGTCTCTACCTCAAAGACCCCACCAGGGGCGCGGACCCTTAGAACCCCGCTAGGAATGTATGTGATTGCGTTGCGATTTCATTGTTATTGAAATTGTTTCTCCTTTGCAGTAACTGTTCCTCAAAATGATTTTGTGAAATCAAATGTCTTAGATTTTGAATCTAACATTGAGAGATGAGCTTGTCTACTGCATAAGTGGAGTTGTTTTTGCTCATGTCCAATGCATATAAACTTGGAAATTTAGAAGTGTTCTAAATGTTCAGATTTAGCCCCTTTTATCAAAGTGTTGATAATTTTAATTTGTGCACATCTGAGATGTATTTGGATTGTGAATGCTGTATTTTATTTAGTGCACAATGATTAAATGTTAGTCGATTATCATAAAATCCATTATCCAATATTAAGTATACGGATGCCTTCTGATGGATGACACTCTTCCTGCCTCGATCAATAAAGTGTGGGCTTGCCGAAGGAAGGTGCATTAATCTATCTTGGTAAGGGTGCGAGCAGATGATTGTGATATCCCATTGTCGACATCGGGTCCAACTTAACTAGGTGACCTCAAAGGTTGAGTGCCTAGAGGCATAAGGTTGGCATGCACCATATGATGGATGCTAATAATGAGTTATTTACCAACAATACAAGAGTTGCATAATGATAGAATTAGCAAGTGTTGTCTACCTAAATAAGTGCATTATGAGAGGAACGCTAAAGCGGACTCGTTGCGTTGGTGAAATACGGATCTTGCCCACTAAGAGAGTAGCTCTCATAAACTCTCCAAATTGATATTAAGGGTTATCAATTTGAATAAATAGTGGGAGCTTTTTAATAAAAGTCCTTAAATAAAATGTATTTTGAAATATAGTGCTAAAGTCTATTTTGCATAATTCTTGTAGAATTTCTATGGCAAGTGGATCTCACTCCACCTTGTCCCTAAGAGCCATCCTTGAGAAGGATAAGCTCAATGGGACCAACTTCCTAGACTGGTACAAAAACCTGAGAATTGTTCTCAGGCAAGAGCGCAAGCTCCATATATTGGAAGAGGATCCCCCTGAAGTGATGACCGAGAATTCATCCCTGGTCGACTAAGATGTTGAATTTTTGAAGTGGAAGAGGGAAGTCGGGTGGTCTGTTCTTGGAGACCGCAGAGACCGCGCGGCCTGGTTGGCGGCTTGTCTCTAGTGTTGGCGACTTGTATCGGTCTGCTGGTTTGCCCAAGTAATCATGTTCTGGTTTAGACCGGGCAGTCTGCCGGGTTGTTGGAGAGCTGTCCTTCTTGGACAGTTGTGCCTTAGTCCAATAAGGTCTTGAAGAGACCATGTGGTCTGGTTCTGGAGACCGTGTGCTTCAATAAGGAATGTTGATCGCGGGTATGCTTCTGGTCGGGTTGCCTTAGACGGTTGTTGTCTAAGTGCTTGTGAGTCTGTGCGGTCTGTTGCGAGACCGCATGCAGGTTGATGGGCGGTTATTGTATCCATTTTTCGACGGTGACGACATCCGTCCTCTTACCTATAAATAGGGGTGCAGGGCTCATCATTTCTAACACAGAGAACTCTAAGAACTAAAGCGTGGATTGTTTATGCCAGTCTCAATTTGAGGTCATGCAGTCTTGGAAGCGGTTTGACCTTTTTGTTGTGTTCGCAGGTCTGCAGCCAGCAGCTAGCGGTTTGTTTCCTTGGTGATTTTCCAGCAGCTTGAATAATCAGTTCATCAGCGGTCTTCGTCTGTGATCTAGATTGTTATAGTTCTTGTGATGTTCGCAGCAAGCTTGGCGATCAGGCGACCTCGACGGTCAGGCAATCTCGAGTTATGGGTATGCGATAGCTAGAGCAGTTTCTTCTGGTTCTGTTCGCGGGTAGCTTCAGTGATCGGGCGACCTCTTGGTCTGGTGGTCTGAAGTGCGGACAGGTTCTTTAATCAGCAGTGAATAAAAGCAGCAGTTCGTGCAGTCTGGTATTGCGGTCTGGCAGCTCGCAGGTCGTCATGCCTGCCTCTGTTTGCACAGTCTCAGGTGTAAGCCGTGCGATCTGGTGGATTTGTTGCCTTTGCTGTTTTGTGCTTCCCTCCTTTGTGATTCTTATGAATCATGTCTCGCCATATATACCTCGAATTGTAAAGAAGGAACTGTAGTCAATTTTCAAGTGCATCATCCTATCTTCTCATTGTCATTGTGTTGCAACACTTGTGGAAAATTGTGAAGTGTTCTGCATTATTTGCTTCACCTCCAAACCTCTCAAATTTTTTAACATGGTATCAGAGGAAGGTTACTAAGTAGTAGTTGCTGTTGATTCTCTCGGGTTTCCTCAAGGTGGTTTTCAATCAGTGTGATAGCAATGGAAGGAGGTTATGAGAGAGGTCTTGGAATTAAACTCTTATCGCAGACTAACTTTAAGAAGTGGAAGTCTTGCATGGAGAGTTATCTTCTTGGCGAGGATCTTTGGGAGGTTGTTGGAGGAGAAGCAAGACAACCTGTTATTCCTGCTGAGGGAAATGCTGAGCTCGTGAAGGCTTGGAAGAGAATGAATGCCAAGGCAGAGTTCACTCTCAATAGAGCTATCATTCCAGAGCTGTTCGACCACATCATTGGATGTAGGTCTGCTGCTGAGATTTGGATAGCCTTGGATGGCTTGTTCAACAAAAAGAATGTAGCGAGGCTACAGTTCTTGGAAAATGAGTTGACGAAAGCAACTCAAGGAGATTGGTCTATCTCTTCGTTCTTCTTGAAGATAAAGAACTTGTGTGATGAAATTTCAGCATTGGACCCGGATGAGCCTATCTCAGAAGCGAAGCTGAAGAGGCACATAATCAGCAGATTGTGGAGGGAATATGTTGCATTCATTACTTTTGTCCAAGGATGGGCCAATCAGCCATCGTTTCTTGAGTTGGAGAACTTGCTTGCTTCTCAGGAGAGCTTAGCAAAGCAAATGGCTGGGATGACTGTCTCTGGAGGAGATAGTGAGGTTCTCTTTTCTGGGAAGAAGAAGAAATGGGACAAGAAAAAGAAGTCGCCTGATAGTGATGGGCCTTCAACTTCATATCAGCAAGAGAGGAGCAAGGATCCTAAGCATGATGGGAAGATGAAGGAAGGGCCAAGATGCTACAGGTGCAATTAGCCTGGTCACTTGAAAAGAGACTGTAGGGTTAATCTTCAGTCAGGTCATGTTGCGGGAAAAGGAGAGATGGATTCAATTGTTGATTGTAGTTGGAAAGATGGAGCCTTCATGACAGGAACGTTCGTTCAGGCCATGGCTTCCATTAACTACAAGGATGATTGGATCGTGTACTCTGGGTGTGGTCAACACCTCACCGGGGATGAGTCGAAGTTCTCTTCATTGTAGGCATACTCAGGTAATGATGCTATCATTACTGCTGACGATACTATACATGCAGTTGATAAGGAAGGTGTAGTTTCTTTGGGTAGTGATAGAGGTCCACTCACGTTGAGGAGTGTCTATCATGTACCGGGGATGAAGAAAAACCTCTTCTCGGTGACTAATGCTGTAGATGCTGGTTATCACGTTCTGTTCGGGCCAACAGAAGTGAAGTTCCTTCAGAACTTATCAGCAGTGAAGACCGATGTCACTCATGTTGGAAAAAGGGTGAAGGACTTGTTTGTTTTGTCAACAAGTTCCTATGTTGATAAGATGCGGACAAATGATAGCGCTGCTATCTGGCATGAAAGACTTGGGCATGTCGGAATGGATAAGCAGAAGGCTATGATGATAAGAGGTCTGGTGAGAGGCCTGCCTAGTCTTTCATCCATGGGAGATGGTCATGTTTGTGCTGGATGTCAATATGGGAAGTCTCACTGTCTTCCATTTGACAAGTCATAATGCAGATGTAAAGTGCCATTGGAGTGCATCCACGGGGATCTATGTGGACCAACCGAGAATTCCAGTCTTGGGGGTAGCAGGTATATGCTGATCTTGGTTGATGATTTCACCAGGTATACATGGGTATACTTTCTGAAGGAGAAGTCGGAAGCGTTTGGAAAATTTGTGGAGTTCAAGGAGCTAGTGGATGGTCGGCTTAACCTGCGGATTAAGAAGTTGAGAAAGGACAATGGAGGGGAGTTCACCTCAAGTGCTTTCTTCAACTTTTGCAGGAAGCATGGCATCTAGGGAGAGCTTACTTGTGCTCACACTCCACAACAGAACGGAGTTGCTGAGCGGAAGATCCATCACTTGATGGAAACCGTGAAGTGCTGGCTTCATGCCAAGAATATTCCTAAGTCCTTTTGGGCGGAGGGTATGTCTTATGTAACTTCTGTCATCAACAAGATGCCCCTTAGTCCGATCAACATGAAGACTCCACATTAGCAGATGTTTAAGGAGAAGCCCTCTGTGGAACACTTTCGAGTGTTCAGATCTACATGCTGTGTGCATGTTCCGGATGCCCTTCGAACGAAGCTAGATGCCAAAGCAAGGAAGCTAGTCTTCGTCGGTTATGATGACCGAAAGAAAGGGTGGAGATGTATGGATCCAGAGACACGAAGATATGTGGTCTCAAGGGATGTGGTATTTGACGAGTTAACGTCATACTAGGGTAGCTCATCTATGAAGCTACACGAGAGCAGGTTGGATGGTGGCCAAAGGGAAGCTACAAAGGATGTTCTGGTGGAGTTGCCTATTTCTCCAGGTGCTCCAAATTCTTCTAGCTTGGGGTCAGGTACTTTTGGTTCTGGAAGCAGGAGGAGCGATGCTCCAAGTCTACCTGAGAAAAGAGCTAATACAGAACAAGTAGCTGAAGAGGTGGATCAGAGTAAAGCTCTGAGGAGGTCCAAGAGGACTATTATTCCACCAGATCGGTATACGGGCGGAAACTTAGTGAGCTTCGTCTCATGTTTCTTCGCAGGTCCTCTGGATGAGAGAGAGCCATCTTGTTATGAAAATGTCGTTGGAGTCAAGGAGTGGGAAATATTGGAACATGGTCTTCCGCATCTCCTAGGTTTGAGAATAACAAATCCTATGTGTATTTGATCTTGTGTGTTCAAGTGTGCAGGTTTACTTGGTCCACATGACTCAAGGAGTACACATGATGACTGCCCACAAAATTGAGGCCAAAATTCGAAGAGGCTCACTAGCGCCGGCGGTAGCAACTAGCGCCGGGCGCTAGCGTTGATGAGCGCGTTTCCGGGAGCTGTTATGGAAGGCGCTAACGCCTGGCGGTAGCGGATAACGCCGGCGGTATCGGTGACCACAGAAGGAATGAAAGCCTCGTTGCCGCGGATTAGAGATCCTGCCGCGCAAGAAGTTTCTTAATCAGGGGTAGCGCCGGCGGTAGCTACTAGCGCTGGCGGTAGCATGGAGCACAAGAGGCATGGAGCAATAGGTTTCCGCGGATGGAAGATTCTGCCGCGCAAATTGTTTCTTAATCCGGGCTAGCGCCGGCGATAGCGCTAGCGCCGGCGGTAGCCCTTGGGCTATAAAAGGACCCCCTCTCCTCTTGTTTTCGTACACCAATTGCATACACCTCAGAGAGAGAGTACTAAAATTCCAGAGGCCTATCTTGGCCGAAATTTGAGGTCCCGGCGAAGCTCTGCCAACTTCTGAAGGAGGATTCCATCACGCCGAAGCCAAACGAAGTGCGCTTCGACAAACGCTGATTCTACAGCGGATCTTCGCCTCCATATTCAGAAGTTCATCTTAAGGGAAGTTTTTATTATTTTATTTGTCTTTCTTTGTAAACGGTAGTGAAATCGCCTCGTGTTGGCGACTAGGTCTGGGGTAGGACTTAGGGCTGAAAATCGCCTCGTGTTGGCGACTAGATCTAGGTTAGGTCTAGGGGGTGCTTGAGGCCACATCCGGGGAAGGATTGGCTAGAGCGGCTTGAGGCCGAATCCGGGAAGGAGGAGGCTAGGGCCACCTGTTCGTGGGGAAGCGAGTCGGGATAGAAAACGAAAAGAGCTTTTATTATTCGCCTCCGATCTCTAGCGACATTGAGATCAAGTTTTGTAATACTGATTTAATATCAATAAAGCTTGTCTCTCTTTTTGATTTACTTGTCTTCTTATTGCAATATTCCAAAGTTTTCTAAATAAAATATAATGTTTTTGAAAACCCTTATTCACCCCCCCCCCCCCTCTAAGGGCGCCGACCGATCCAACAGGAAAGAGCCATGGATGAAGAGATGGCTGCTCTCAGGAAGAATGAGACTTTGGACTTGGTGCCTATGATTGAGGGAGTTACTCCGGTGACTTGCAAGTGGGTTTTCAAACTGAAGAAGAAGGCTGATGGAAGTATTGAGCGGTACAAAGCTCGCCCTGTAGCTCGAGGTTTCTTTCAGAAATATGGGGAGGATTATGAAGAAACATTTAGCCCCGTTGCCAAGATGACTTCGGTTCGGGTGGTGATCGCATTGGCAGCTTGCCAAGGGTGGAAGATTTGGCAACTCGACGTGAAGAATGCCTTCTTATACGACGAGATTAACAAGGATATCTTCATGGATCAGCCACCTGATTATATATCCGAAGAGCACCCAATACATGTTTGCAAGCTCAAGAAGGCTCTTTACAGCTTGAAGCAGGCGCTTCGGGCGTGGTTTGGGAAGATCGCAGAATACCTCTAATTTTGCGGATATTTTGCTTCTAATTCTGATTCGAGCTTATTCATAAAGAAGACAGGGGAGCTTCAGGTCTTGGTGCTTCTATACGTTGACAATATGATCGTCACCGGGAATTCTGAAGTGGAGGTGGCTAGGTTTCACGCAGAGCTAGATATCAGATTTGAGATGAAGGATTTGGGTGAGCTCCACATTTCCTTAGACTCGAGGTGGAGAGGAGAGAGAGTGGTGTGCTCGTTTCCCGAAAGGGTTATGCTGAGAGAATCGTGAAGCAATTTGGTATGGAAGGAGGGAAGAGAAGCTTTACTCCACTGGAAGTTGGGATACATCTTCGATGAGATGAGAGGAAGGTTTTACCTGATCCCTTGGTTTTCCGGGCTCTGGTCAGGAGTCTGATATACTTGACGATCACGAGGCCGGATATTGCTTTTTTGGTGGGTCAGGTGTGTCGTTATATGGCAGAACCACGGAAACCTCATCTGTTGGCGGCAAGGAGCATTTTGAAGTATGTGATGTCTACCTCTGATTTGTGTATCTTCTATGGGAAGAACTCAGGCTTTTGTTTGCATGGTTTCATGGATGCTGATTATGGGGAAGATTCAGATGATCGAAAATCGACTTCTGGATACGTCTTTATGGCTGGGCCTTCAACGATCTCGTGGTGCAGTAAGAAACAAGATTCTGTGTCTGTCTCTACTACAGAAGCAGATTACAAAGCATCGGCTTTGGCAGCTCAGGAAGCTATCTGGATTAGGAGGTTTGTAGAGAACAATCATGGAGAGGTGCGAGGTCTTACTCTGCTTTGGGGTGACAATGAGAGTGCTCTCAAGTTGGTGAAAAATCCTGTTTGTCATGTTCGGACCAAACATATTGAGATTCATCACCATTTCATTCGTGAGAAGGTGTTGGAGGGTTCTATGATTGTGGAGCATGTGCAGAGCAAGGATAACATCGCGGACATCTTTACTAAGCCGTTGTCGATTGGACCATTTACTCGATTAAGGAGTTTACTTGGGCTGACTTCCACTTCCCACTTCAAGGGGGAGTGTTGCATTTTTGAAGTGGAAGAGGGAAGTCGGGCAGTCTGTTCTTAGAGACCGCTGAGACCGCGCGGCCTAGTTGGTGGCTTGTCTCCGGTGTTGGCGACTTGTATCGGTCTGCTGGATTGCCAAAGTAATCATGTTCTGGTTTAGACCGGGTGGTCTGTCGGGTAGTTGGCGAGCTGTCCTTCTTGGACAGTTGTGCCTTAGTCCAATAAGGTCTTGAAGAGGCCACGCGGTCTGGTTCTAGAGACCGTGTGCTTTAATAAAGAATATTGATCGCGGGTATGCTTCTGGCCGGGTTTCCTTAGACGGTTGTTGTCTAAGTTCTTGTGAGTCTGGGCGGTCTGTTGCGAGAACACATGCGGGTTGATGGGCGGTTATTATATCCCTTTTTCGACTGTGATGACATCCATCCTCTTACCTATAAATAGGGGCGCAGGGCCCGTCATTTCTAACATAGAGAACTATAAGAACTAAAGCGTGGATTGTTTGTGCCAGTCTCAATTTGAGGTCGTGCGGTCTTGGAAGCGGTTTGACCTTTTTGTTGTGTTCGCAGGTCTGCGGCCAGCAGCAAGCGGTTTGTTTCTTTGGTGACTTTCCAGCGGCTTGAATTATCAGTTTGTCAGCGATCTTCGCCTGCGATCTGGATTGTTATAGTTCTTGTGTTGTTCGCAGCAAGCTTGGCGATCAGGCGACCTTGACGGTGAGGCGATCTCGAGTTGCGGGTAGGCGACAACTAGAGCAGTTTCTTCTGGTTCTGTTCGTGGGTAGATTCAGTGATCGGGCGACCTCTTGGTCTGGCGGTCTGAAGTGCGGACAGGTTCTTTTATCAGCAGTGAATAAAAGTAGCAGTTCGTGCGGTCTGGTATTGCGGTGTGGTAGCTCGCAGGTCATCACGCCTGCCTCTATTGCGCGGTCTCAGATGTAAGCTGTGCGGTCTGGTGGATTTGTTGCCTTTGTTGTTTTGTGCTTCCCTCCTTTGTGATTCTTATGAATCATGTCTCGCCATATATACCTCAAATTGTAAAGAAGGAACTGTAGTCAATTTTCAAGTGCATCATCCTGTCTTCTCATTGTCATTGTGTTGCAACACTTGTGGAAAGTTGTGAAGTGTTCCGCTTTATTTGCTTCACCTCCAAACCTCTCAAATTTTTTAACATAAGATGCTTACAAGAAGTATCAAGATGAATCCTTATATGTTGAATGTCTCATGCTCGCTGCCATGAACTCTAAGTTTCAGAACAACATGAGAATATGTGTGGTTTTGAGATTATCGAGCACCTGAAGAAAATGATCCAAGGGCAGGCTCGACAAGAGAGGTTCGACATCTTTAAGGCTTTATTTTAGTGCAAAATGGGAGCTAGAGACCCAATAGGAACTCATGTACTCAAGAAGATTGGGTACATCGAGAACCTTCTGAGACTGGGGTTTCCTTTGAGCCAAGAGTTGGCTACTGATCTAATCCTGCAATCATTGTCGGACAGTTACGAGCAGTTTTTCTTCAACTATAACATGAATGAAATAGACAAGATGCTGCCCAAGCTCCTAGGAATGTTAAGAACTGTCGAGAATAACATGAAAAAGACAAAGCCCGCTAGCCCCATATTGATGGTGCATAAAAGCAAGGGCAAGGGCAAGGGATTCAGGAAGACTAAGGTGGGACCTAAGTCTTGCCTTGATCCCAAATCCTCTGCACTGAAAAGGAAGGGATTAGCTAAGGAAGGAAACTGCCACCACTGCGGCAAGGGAGGGCATTGGAGGAGGAACTATCCCCTCTACATCGAGGATCTGAAGAAGAAGGGAAGTATGACATCCACTTCAGGTATATTTGTTATAGAAATGAACATTTCCTCTCCTTCATCTTGGGTATTGGATACCGGATGTGGTTCTCACATTTGTACGAATGTGCAGGAATTAGGAAGGAGAAGACTGCTGGGTAAAGGAGAGGTAGACCTGCGTGTTGGAAATATAACAAGAGTTGTTGCCATTGCCGTAGGAGTGTACCATCATTCCTTGCCCACTGGGCTAATTATTGAACTTGATAACTGTTATTTTGTTCCTGCAGTAAGATGGGGGGAGGCAAGGCCCGGGGAGGGGTTTCCACCAGGGAGGGGGCAACTTCTAAGGAGTCCAAGGAAGACCCTATCAGCTGGGATGGAGGCAGGGCCCGAGGCCACCTTATCCCACCCTCCTCAGTAGGCAATGGTGGTCGGTCGAGGGAGACTAGTAAGGGGAAGAGGAGCAGGAGACGGAGGAGCCGATCCTAGGAGGAGGAATAGGGAGGCAGAGGCCGAGAGGAGGGAGCGGCGATGCCCTATTTTGACTTCCACGAGGAGGAAGATCATGCAACGACCACCTACCTAGAATTTTTGGAGATGAAGGGTGTCATAGCGCCGGCGCCGCGGGATCAGCGGGCGGTGAGGATTGAAGAGGTCCTGCCACAGGATGAGGAGGATGAGAGATGTGAAGACTGGGTTGACGTGGGGACCCGAGGAGGGATCAGGGTGATCTAAGGAGGGGGGGGGGGGGGGGGTAGGGATTAAGGCGACCTGGATGGAAAGCCTCCATACCATTTATCATCATAGCGTAGCTTCGACGTCCCTAGCGCTGCCCCCAACAGAGAAGATCTCTTTCACTCAGAAAGACATGTCGGGTCATGAAGACCATTCTGCGATGCGCTGGTCATTCAGACAACAATCGAGAACTTCACCGTTTCCCAGATCCTTGTGGATAATGGGAGCTCGGTCAACGTCAACTTCAAGAAGGTGTTTGACGATATGCAGGTGGAGGAATGAATGGTGTTGGCCTCGGATAGCCCGTTGTTTGGATTCTCTAGTGAGAGGAAGGAGGTAGAGGGGGAGTGGGACTCCATATAGTCCTGGGGGGGGGGGGCAGTCCAGGAATTGCCATTTTGTCATAGTGGATGCCCCCAGCAGCTACAATGCCATTTTCGGACGACTGCTCATCAGCACGTTCCACTGCGTCCTCTCCACCTTCCATCAGTGCCTTAAGTTCAACGCGGGAGGAGTCCAAGTCTGGATAATGGAGATCCGAAGGTGGCCCAACAGTGCTATGTGACTACCGTGAACACCTGCTCCTGGATGGCTGAGGTGGAAGAGTGGGATCAGGAGATGGGGGAGCTGGAGAGGCTCAAAGATGAAGCATAGGAGGAAAGAGCATTGGAAGGAGAGGCCCAGGAAGAAGGGGCGGAAGAACTGATGAATGTTCGGGAAGGGAGAAAGGAGGAGGAGGCCGAAGTGCTGGCTCACGGTGAGGAGAAAGAGGGTGATTGGGGGTAGCAGTCCCAGCTGGAGGCCGTGGATGAGGTTGTGGAGCTCGAAGTCACCACCCGAGCGGGGGCGGTAGAGAAAGTCAAGGTCAGCGGCGAGCTCAGCCCGGAGGAGCAGAAGCAAATCATGGCCTACGTGCAGGAGATTGTGGATGTCTTCGCCTGGAGCGCGGCAGAGATGCCCGGGATCGATGCAAATGTGGCTTTCCATCGCCTCAACCTCGATTTCGGCACCCGACCCATCCGACAAAAGAAGAGGGCCATTGCTGACAAGCTGGAAGGGCCCATCCGAGAGGAGGTGGACAAGCTCCTCCAAGCAGGGTTTGTATCGGAGATCTAATACCCGGGATGGGTCTCCAATGTGGTTATGGTAAAGAAGGGGGGGGGGGTAAGTGGAGAATGTGCGTTGACTTTTCTTTACTTAATTAATCATGCCCCAAGGATTGCTACCCCTTGCATCTAATCGACGCGCTGGTTGAATCAGCCGTCGGTTTCTCTGTGATGTCTTTTTTAGATGCTTTTTCAAGTTATCATCAAATCCGCATGCACCCTCCTGACATCAAGGATGTCTCTTTCATCACAGGGGATGGGTGCTATTGTTACAAAGTGATGCCCTTCAGGTTGAAAAATGCAGGGGAAACTTACCAACGGATGATGGACCGGGTCTTCCGAGAGCAAAAGGGTAGAAACCTGGAGGTCTATGTGGATGACCTCTTGGTGAAGAGTCGAGACCATGAGTACCACCTCCGTGACCTTAAAGAAATATTCAGGACATTGATAAAATTCAAGATGAGGCTCAACCCACAGAAGTGTGTCTTTGGTGCTAGACGGGGAAAGTTCCTAGGCCACTTGCTCACTCCAGCGAGAGTGGAGCCTAATCCTGAAAAGGTTAAGGCCATCATAGAGTTGGGGTCGCCAAGGAATGCGAAGGAAGTTCAGCGCCTCACGGGGAAGTTGGTCGGGCTTAGTAGGTTCCTCTCCAGGGTGGGAGAGAAGTGTGCACCTTTTTCAAGGTGCTGCGGGGAAATCAAAAGTTTGAGTGGACACCCGAATGTGAAAGGGCCTTTCAAGCGCTGAAAGAGCAATTGACCCAAACTCCTTTGCTGCAAGGGCCGAGACATTGAGAGGACTTATCCCTATACCTGACGATAGGACCTGAGGCAGTGAGTTCAGTGCTGGTCCGGGAAGAAGGCATAACGTAACTCCCAATCTACTATGTTAGCCGAGTGCTGCGGAAGGCAGACCTTCGGTACCCCATCCTGGATAAGTTGGTCTTCGCCTTGGTGGTGTCAGCCCGGAGGCTCCGGCCTTATTTCCAAGCGCATCTGATCAAGGTGGTGACCGACCACCCCCTTCATAACATCATGGAATGGGTAGAGCACTCCGGAAGGCTGGCCAAGTGGTCAGTGGAGTTGAGTGAGTTCGATATCTCGTATTTCCCCAGGTTATCCATCAAGGCCCATGCGGTGGCGGAATTTGTGGTGGACTAAGTAACCGAGGTGGAAGAGTCTAAGCTGCCTAGCTCGGTGGCCTGGAGGATGTTGGTGGACGGGGCCTCGGTAAAGCATTCCTTCGGGGGAGGGGTGGTTTTGGTAAGCCCCTAAGGAACAAGGATCGAGCAGGCAATCAATATTCATTTCCCCCTCACCAACAACCAGGATGAGTATGAGGCGGTGATAGCGGGACTGGTCCTGGCCCTAGAGTTGGGAGTGCGATATGTGGAGATATCGACGGACTCCATGGTTGTGGCTTGCCAAGTCAGGGGGAGTTCGAGGTAAAGGAGTCGACTCTTCAGCGATACTTCGAAAAGGTCAAGGGACTCATAGGGAAGTTCCAGACCTTCTCGATCCATCATGTGCCAAGGGAGGAGAGCGCCGCGGTAGACCTCCTGGCCAAGTTCGGTCCCAGGGTAGGGGGGATGGTATCGGACCACTTCTGACCATCCATCGAAGAAGGGGAGCTGATGGAGGTGAACCAATGGGTATCATGGATGGACCCCTTCATCACTTTCCTGACATCAGGAAGGTTCCCCGACGGGGATGTGGACAAGTAGCAGTTCAAGTATAAGTCCGCATATTATTACTTGCATGCGGGAGGACTATACAGGAAAATGCTCTCAGGGATCCTAACTCATTGTCTAGCGGAGGAGGAAGTCCCGAGGGTCCTGGAGGAAATCCACTCGGGAGAGTGTGGCAGCCACTCCGGGAGCCGAACCTTGGAGGGGAGAGTGTTGAGGCAAGGGTACTTTAGGCCTACCCTCAGCAAGGAAGCGGCGGAGTTTGCAAGGAAGTGCTCAAAGTGTCAATTGTTCGCTCCTCTCCAGCTCTTGCCAGCCCAAAGACTCTGAACCATCACAGCTCTTTGGCCCTTTGCTGTATGGGGTTTGGATCTGATGGGTTCTTTCCCGCAAGCAAGTGGCCAAAGAAGGTTCTTATTGTTGATGATTGATTATTTCTCCAAGTGGCTAGAGGTCAAGGCGCTGGCCAAGGTAACGTCTCAAATAGTTAGAAATTTAATATGGGGTGAGATATTATGCAGTCTTAGGCTCCCGCTTGCCATAGTTATAGACAATGGGCCGCAGTTTGCCAGTGATGAGTTCTTCAGCTTCTGCACCCAGCTTGGCATAGACCTTCGGCTTGCGTCAGTCCACCACCCGAGGAGCAATGGGCAAGTGGAGGCGGCAAACTAGATTATCGTGAACTTGCTGAAGAAGGTCGAGAACCTCCGGGGGAACTGGGTCGAGAAGTTACCCTCGGTCCTCTGGTCCCTGAGGACCACTCTGAACACGGCCACGGGGGAGACTCCATTTAAGCTCTCCCACGGGTCCGAGGCCGTCCTCCCAATAGAGTTCAAAGTGAAATCCCCCAGGGTGGTCGCCGCGGGCGAGGGGATGAAGAATGGCTGGTGGAGAATGGGGAAGATCAAAGGCTATCTATGGACCTGGTGGAAGAGCTCAGGGACTTAGCCACCGTCCGACAAGAATAGGTTAAACGGCGGATGGCTCGGTACATAGATAGGCATATCCAAATAAAAAAGTTCGAGAAAGGGGGCCTAGTACTGAAGAAGGTTGACACGGCCGGGAGGGGAGCTGCGGTAGGAAAGTTCAATCCCAACTGGGATGGGCCGTATATTGTAGACGAGGTGCTCAGGTCAGGAGGATACCACCTCTGAGATGTGGATGGGGGACTCCTCGGCCTGGCCAGGAGCGGGGATGACCTGAAACGATTCTATCCTTGAAGCTTTTCGTAACTGATTTGTTATATGTTTGACTCTCCATATATCGGTTCTGAAGTTTTTTCTAAGCAGGAGTCCACAAGTCATTGTGCAGGAGTGCCCCAGGTCGAAGATTTGGGAAAAGCCATAAGCTGGACCCCAGGTATGTAGGCCCATTTGAGATCGTCGAACGCATCGGAGTTTCTGCTTACAGGTTGTTGTTACCTGCCTCTTTTCCCGGTATGCATGACGTTTTCCATGTGAGCCAGTTGCGGAAGTTCGTTCGTAGCGATCGACATGTTCTGGATTCCGTGCCAGTGCTGCAGCCCAACCTATCTTTTGTGGAGCAGCCTGTTCGTATCTTGGAGAGGCAGGATTGGGTGTTGCGAAGGAAGACCATCCCTATGGTGAAGGTACTCTGGGGAAATCAGGATGTTCGGGGTGCAACCTGGGAGCTAGAGTCAGCAATGAAGGAGTCATATCCTCATCTTTTCGGCTAGTTTCCCCGGTAAGTTTCCGCCTCTTGTATTTTTCCTTGTGTTGAATTGTTGTTGCAAAGTTTCGGGGCGAAACTTTTTGTTAGGAGGGGTGGTTGTAATGCCCCAGGTTTTCTTATAGTCTTTTAGGCGGGGTTGCAGTTTGGCAGTGGCTTAATTTTAAATTTATCGTTTGCGTATGGTATATGCAAGGGGCGTTGCCGCTTCGGGAGCGTCGTCGTCATCTGACGTTTGGTTTCTAGGACGAGGCTTGTATGCGGGTAGTTATATATATATATACACGTGTATATGGGTTCTTGTATAGGTAAATTTATACAATCATGTTTTCGTATAGGGAGGCATATGTAGGTGGAAATTTATATGAGTGTATAAATGTCCTTGCATAAGCTTATATAAGTTTTCATATATAAATTTCTTATAAATACATAAATATAAAAGTTTATATATTATATATATATAAGCATGTTAGCATACTTCAGCCATCCTAATCTTCCCCCCTCCCCGATGTTGAAAGTGCACAATTAACCTCACTAGAATTCTCTAGAGGGGGGTGAATAGAATTCTCTTGGGAGCTTTTCCTCTATTTCAAAATGTGTGTGTTAGATCACTCTTCACATTTTCTGCCGACCTCCTCTTTATTTATAGCTCTGTTAATTCAAAATAATACTATAGGAGGATAATCAATTAGCAGTTAGAGAGAATAGAAATAAAAGATGTTTCCATAATGTTCATTTCTGTAGAAGGAAAAAATAAATTCTGATTTCAAATATTGTCCAAATAAGTTAAATCAAATTAGCCAAGAATCAGATATAAGGAAAGAATGATTCAGAACGGCTATAAAATATTGATATTTATTCCATACAAATCAGATCTACTGAAAGAAGGAAAGAAATCTGGCGCATATTTAAATCTGTCATATAAATCGACGTGCGTCGATTCCTATTCGACGTAAGCGTCGAATTCATCCTGGCTGGACGTCGAGAGGAGAATAAGGAAGGTGCGTCGATTAAGATGCGTCGACTTCTCTATATGCGTCGACTAGAAATCAGAGTAGTGTCGACAACACATACGTCGAAATCTTCCTAGAGTTACTTCGACTCAATCTGAAGGAAACGTCGACTATATTTCGACGTTGCGTCGAATACTATTCGACGCATATTTACTTAACCTTGTTTTTCTTTCTTAGAATTCATATTCAACTTAATTCAAGGGGTTAAGAGAAATCATTTTCCCAACAATCTCCCCCTATTTGTCTTAACCCTTCTTAGAGAGAAATTTTATTAGCATATGATTAACACAGCATAGTATTTGTACAGATAAGAAATATATTGAGTAAAAGGAAAGAATTAGGAAAAGAAAGCACATGACAAGTATTTGTCTTTCACAAGAATTAAACTAGAAACTTCTTTTTGTACATGAAGTTGACAAAAGCAGAATAAAGTTTCCTAGATAAGTCATTAATGGCATCAAAAATGTATCCCCTGGCTCTAGCAGGTCTTTCTTGGACATTTCTGATGATTGTATGCAGTTTTTCCAAGAGTTTATCACCATCAGGAATAGTATCATTTATGGAGTACCCTTTGCTGATGATGATTGCTGCCTTTTCATCAATAATCTCAATGGTAATGTTGTGAGATTCTTTTTGTGCAGGCTTGGGCTCAGGAGGTCCTTTGTTATCAACCTTTGGCCTATAGAGTTTCTTCTTTTCTGGTTCCTGTTTCTCAGGAACTTCATACATCTTTCCTTTTTCTTTCCCTTTCCATGGTGAGTTAAGCCATTTGTCTAGCTTTGCAGGCCTTGTAGGCTTCTTATAGGGAATGCAGGTTTCTTCTGTACACCCTATACCCTTCTTGTCCTTTTGACCCTTATCCAGGATAATCCCTGCCTGAGGATTTTTCTTTTGATAGGCTTCAATATCAAACAACTTATTTGGAATTCTGATAGAAGATTCAGCAAGAATTTGTTCCTTAGTCATGCCCTTTTTAATCTTCTCCATCCAGGCCCTCCTTTTATCTTCCATTTCTTTCCTAGCTGCTTCATATTCATACATTTCTCTTTCTCTTATCTCTTCATGCCTCTTTTCCATGTCAGGATCATGGTACTCCTTGACAGGACTGTTAGGACAGATACTAGGCATCTTTTCAAATCTTTTTATCTGCTCACATGCTTTTCTATACTTCTTTTCTTTTGCAAACTCCTTCCTTTCTTCTTTAGAAAAATTTTGCCAGTGGGGAGTGACTTCCCTTTTTCTCTTTATCTGTCCTCCTGGACTTTGCCTAGGTATGATCTGTTTAGGGAGTCTTGCTGCTTGTGGAGGTAGAGGTAGCAGAGGAGGTAGAGAAGAAGGTAGAGGAGGAAGTTGAGGAGGAGGAAGAGGAAGAGAGGAAGGAGGAGTTTTCTCTTTGGGTGGAGAGGGAGTTATTTCAAGAAGAGTTCTTAGATGTTCTGCAATAGAGGGCAGAGTGATTTCTGGTAGGATGATCTCTGCTGAGGGATGAATGTCTCCTCCAGACTCTTTTGTAGGGATGTCCTCAAGTAGAGGTGTCTTCAGCTTGATGTAATTGGCAGAGAAGCCAGAAGAGTGATGTTGAAGTTCTTCCTCACATAAGGGTGCATCAATCCATATCTTCCCATTCCAATCATCAGAGGTGGCTGCTTCTTCCTCCCCCTGGATTACTGGGTCCTTTACTACAGGAATCTCCCCTGGTTATAAGGATCATCAATTCTGAATGCTGAATCCACAGCATGCTCCCCTTCAGTGTTGTAAGAGGAGGATTCACCAAAATGTTTGATGAAAGTGTAGTCAGAGTGATTTGAGAGGAGTGGAGCCTATAAGAGAGTTAGAGAGAATACTTAGTATTGGAGAGAAGAGATTTAAACCTGAGCTTTTAGTTGAGATCAAAAACCTGGCAAGAGGGGTTTCTGGAGCAACTCTCCCCCTGGTTTATATCTTTCAGGAAGGATGTAAACCTTTGTGGCGACAGAAGTTCCTCTTGAAGAAGAAGATGAAGCCCGGGAAGAGAGGCAGACAGGGTGGCCAATTTGGCTTCACAGGAGGTGATCATATTGGCACATTCATTGGAGAAGTTAGTTAATCGTGTCTGGAAGTCATTGAGAAGATTTTCCAGAGCATCGTTCATTGCTTTGATAAGGTCAGTTTGAACAGGAGTAGGCGCCATTGATGCAGGAAGAGAGAGAGGTAGAAGACGCAGTTTTGGCGGGTCCAGAGAGGTATTTGTTATGAAATAAGAAGTACTATTTAATGAAGATGAAACGTCGAGAAAGGAAATAGAAATCAAGGTAATCCAGTCGTAAAGGAAAAGGAAGTAAGGATTTGATTCCAATTTTAACAAGAAGTCGACGTTACGTCGAATTGATGTCAACGTATGCGTCGATATGTAGTCAGGGTTCCGTGAAGATTTTGTCAGTGTAAAGATTTGTCGACGTGGTCATAGACTTGCGTCGATAGGAAGTCGACGGTACGTTGATAGTGGATCGTCGTAACTTTAACTGAAAGAAATCAGAACCAGCGTCGAGGTCTTCTCGACGGTACGTCGATATTTATTCGACGCATCTCCAGGAAACTTTCTTAGATATTCTGATGTCTTTAGATTTCCCTAACAATGAGGTTTACAAGCTTCCATCAAGGATCCCCAAGGTGTTTATGAAATAGTTATGCTTAGTTTCATCTAAAGGTTTTGTGAAGATGTCTGCTCTTTGATTGTCTGTGGGAATATATTCTAAGGTTATTTTACCCTTCTCAACATTGTCTCTAAGGAAGTGATGTCTGATTTCTATATGTTTTGTCCTACTATGAAGGACTGGGTTGGATGCTATGGATATAGCACTAGAGCTATCACAATAGATCTTAGAGTTGTGTATTTCCAATTTGTAATCAAGTAGTTGATTTTGCATCCACAGGATTTGTGAACAACAGCTCCCAGCAGCTATGTATTCAGCTTAAGCTGTTGAAGTTGAGACTGAGGTTTGTTTCTTACTAAACCATGAGATCAATCTGTCACCTAGAAATTGGCAGGTACCAGATGTGCTTTTTCTATCAACCCTACATCCACAGCATAATCTGCATCTGAGAAACCTATTAATTCAAAGTTGGTTTCTGCTGAGTACCATAGTCCTAGTTCAGGGGTTCCCTTTAGGTATCTAAGAATCCTTTTTACAGAGGTGAGATGGGATTCCTTTGGTTCAACCTGAAATCTAGCACACATGCAAGTGGCAAACATGATATCAGGTCTGCTTGTTGTTAGATATAGAAGGGATCCTATGATGGCCCTATAAGTCTTTTGATCTACTGATTTTCCTTTATCATCTTTTTCTATGATGGCATTGGTTGCCATGGGTGTTTTCATGGTAGATGCTGATTCCATACCAAACTTTTTAATTAGTTCTTTGGTATATTTTGATTGTGAGATAAAGATTCCTTCACTACTTTGTTTTACTTGTAGCCCTAGGAAGTAGGAAAGTTCACCCATACTACTCATCTCAAATTTAGATTGCATAAGATTAGCAAATCTTTTACATAGTTTAGGATGGGTTGAGCTAAAGATAATGTCATCTACATATATTTGAACAAGGAGGAGTTGGTTTTTATGTGTTCTAGTAAAGAGTGTCTTGTCTACTTTTCCTCTTTCAAAGGAATTTTCTAAAAGAAAATTTGAGAGAGTTTCATACCAAGCTCTAGGTGCTTGCTTAAGACCATATAATGCTTTGTTAAGTCTATAAACAAAGTTAGGGGAAGAGGGATTAACAAAACCTGGTGGTTGCTCCACATATACCTCTTCTTGCAGATCTCCATTTAAAAAGGCACTCTTGACATCCATTTGGTAGACTTTCATCTTCATGAAGGTTGCATAGGCAAGAAAAAGCCTGATTGCCTCTAATCTGGCTACTGGAGCAAAGGTCTAATTGTAGTCTATCCCTTCTTCTTGTCTATATCCTTGTGCTACAAGTCTTTCCTTGTTTCTCACAATTATTCCAGTGGAATCTAGTTTGTTCCTGTATACCCATTTTGTACCAATTACAGGGTAGTTTCTTGGTCTTTCAACTAGGTTCCATACTTTGTTTCTCTCAAATTGGCCTAGTTCTTCTTGCATGGCCATAATCCAGTGAGGATCACAATTTGATTCCTCAAACTTCTTTGGTTCAACTTGTGATAGGAAGCATTGGAGCATTATCCCATTGGAGACTTGGTGTCTTGTTCTTACTCCTGCATTGGGATCTCCAATCACTTGAGCTTGTGGATGATCTTTCAAATTGATTCCTGTTCTGCCTGAATTTGTCAGTTGTTCTTCTACTTCATTCTCAATGGGATCATTGTTCAATTGTTCTTCCTGGATCATGTCCTCTTGTGGAAGAGGGTCTTGAGTGCTCTCTTCTGAGGTTTCTTGTTCAGACTCCTCACTTGGTTCCTCTAACTGGTTTTCCTTTCCATTTTCTGTGTTCTCTAGAGCTAGTTGTTCAAGCTGTGTTTCTATGCTATTGTTTTCCTGTGGAACAGAACTGGTGGGAGTTTCCTCCCCCTTAAGCAGCATGTTAGTTTCATCAAATACAATGTGCATGGATTCTTCAATCTTAAGAGTTCTTCTATTGTAGCACCTATAGGCTTTGCTGGATGATGAATATCCCAGAAATATTCCATCATCAGACTTCTTGTCAAATTTGGCAAGATGATCTTTCCCATTGTTTAGAATAAAGCAAGCACATCCAAAAATTTTAAAATATTTAACAGTGGGTGTTTTATTTTTTAGGAGCTCATATGGAGTCTTTGATTTAGTTTTGTGTATGAGGCTTCTATTTAGAACATTGTTTGCAGTGTTGACTGCTTCAGCCCAAAAGGTTTTTGGTAATCCTGACTCTACAAGCAGGGTTCTACCTGATTCTATTAAGGTTCTATTCTTCCTCTCAGCAACTCCATTTTGTTGGGGAGTTCTAGGTGCTGAGAAGCTTTGTTTAATACCTTCTTCCTCACAGAAACTACCAATCATCTGATTCTCAAATTCAGTCCCATGGTCACTTCTAATAATTGAAACATTTGTATTGAACTCAGATTGAATCTGTCTTATGAATTTTGAGAGAATTTTATGGGTTTCTGATTTAACTCCTAGAAAGAATACCCAACTAAACCTAGAATAATCATCAACAATGACCAAGGTATAGGATTTTCCACCTAAGCTTTGAGTGGATATGGGACCAAAGAGATCCATGTGTAGTAAGTATAAAGACCTGGGAGAGTCATCCTTACCAATGGGTTTGAAGGATGATTTGGTTTGCTTTCCTAGTTGGCAAGGTCTGCATGGAGAATCCTTAGAGTACCTACCCTTTGGTAAGCCTCTGACTAGGTTATCCTTAGCTAGTTTACTGGTTGTTTTGTAGTTTAGATGACCTAGTCTCCTATGCCATAATTCATTTTTATCAATAATATTGTTGAATAAGCAAACTTCTGTGGGTGAAGAGGTAAAGTCCACTACATATACTCTCCCTTTTCTAATTCCATTTAGTACTGTAGCACCAGTCTTGATATCTATAATATGGCAGAATAGTGTAGTGAATTTTACCTCATACTTACCATTCTCACATATCTGACTTATACTTATCAGATTGTGTTTTAGTCCTTTGACCACTGCCACATTCTTGAAGGTGACTTTCCCTTCTTTGAAATCTCCAAATCCCTTGGTTTGGCCACAGCTAGAGTCTCCAAAGGTTACTGATGGTCCAAGTCTATCCTCAAAGTTGATTAATAGGCTTTTGCAACCTGTCATGTGCATGGAGCATCCACTGTCCAAGTACCACACCATCCTGGAGATGTGATACATCTGCACATAAAAGTTTAAACATTAGTTTAGGCCCTGCTGAGCTGGGGTCCCTTTCTTTCATTAGTAAAAGATTTAATAAAAGAATAAGTGGGTTTTTCAGGATATCCTTCCTCCTTATGGGGTATTGGCTTATCATACCAATCTTCTTGGATGATATCACAGAAATAGTGTTCATAATAGAAGGACATGGATTGAGGGACCTGTTTGGAAACAGAAAATTTTCTGTCTGATTTAATGCGTCGATAGGGATTCGACGTAGACTTATGGTTGCGTCGATATGAATTCGACGTAGATTTCTGGTTGCGTCGATATGAGGTCGATGCTTCCTTCATTCTGAGTCTACTTTTAGTCGAAGCATGTGAAAGATTACGTTGAGTGGAGGTCGACGCGATTTGGTGTATGCGTCGATTAGAAGTCGACGCACGTGGATAATAATTCGACGTATGTTTAGAATTTTTGTGAGGATACTTTCCTAAGATTCCTTTATCTGTAATGGGATTAGGTTTATTAAAAACAGTGGTTGTTTCTGGACCTATTTGTGATCTAATTCCTGCTAGATGATTCTCCCTAGTGAATTGAATGGGATGTTTCCAGACAGGTTTGCTGAATGTTTGTGATTTAGATGCTTCATTAGTATTCAGCTTTAGTTGTCTAAATCTATCAGTGAGATTCTCAGAGATGTTCTTGAGCTTCTGACTTCTTCCATTCAGAGAGTCCTCAAAGGCTTTAGCCTTTGCCAGCTCTTTCCTTAGTGTTAGATTTTCTGAATGGATTTTGTCTAATTCCTTCTTTGAGATCTCTTGATTGAGCTTATAGTTTTCATAGTGTGTATTCACATGTTTGAGATTTCTTAATTCAATTCTTAATTCTTTTACTTCTTTTTCAGATTTGATTAGATCTAAACAGAATTCTTTGAAATCTTGTTTGAAATCAGTAGAAGAGAAATCTATATCATCAAGTATTTTTACCATAGATGTATCATCAAGCTTCTCAGTGGCCATTAGACAGGTTTCCTCTTGTTTGACCTCTTCCTGATCATTGTCTGATGAGGTACTTCCTTCAGATTCTGAATCACTCCAAGATTGAGCAATGAATTCTCTTTCTTTCTTTTTCTTCTTTAGATCTGTTCTTTTCAGATCTTTCTTAGTGCTGTTCTCCTTAGGACATTCAGGTGCAATATGTCCAGGTTTCCTGCAAGAGTAACAGATAATCTCTTTAGTAGGTGTTTTATTATACCTAGTTTTTGAATCTCTTCCTCTGGATCCTTCTGTTTTGATCCACCTCTTGAACTTCCTAGCCAGGAAGCTGATTATTTCCTCATCACTAGTAGATGGTTCACCTTCAACAACTTTCAATGCAATACTCTTTTCTTTTGAGAGTGGAGAGGCCTTTTCTTTCTCAGCTCTGGTTTTCAACAGTTGTTCATAGGATTTTAATTTACCCAACAGAACATCTGTTGATATTTCTTTTTGACTTCTGTAGTCTTTGATTGGCCAGATTCTTGAGTCCCAAGAGGTAGGAAATCAAGTCAGCAATTTATCATTTATCTCAGTGAGAGATATGTCCTTTCAAGTGTTCTCAATTCATTGACTATGAGGCTGAATCTTGAATACATGTCAGCAACACTTTCACTTTCTTTCTTTTGGAAGTTTTCATATTGGGAGATCAGTAGTGTCTTTCTATCCTTTTTCTCATCAGCACTTCCCTCTACCATTTTGGTGAGAGCTTCCCATACTTCCTTAGCTGACTCACAATCAGCAATCTTTTGGAAAATTTCATCTGAGAGGGTTGAGACTAGGATATTCATAGCCTTGGCATCATGTCCTTGTGCTTTCTTCTCATCTTCTGTCCATTCAGCTCTTGGAACAAGTGTTTCAGTCACTTTTCCACTTGAATCCTTCCTGAATGGCTTGGGGGGACCTGTCAAGATCACATTAAACAATTCATCATCAATAGAGTTTAAATAAATTCTAATTCTTGTTTTCCAAAGTGCAAACTTTTCCAGGTTGCAAATTGGTGGTCTGGTGGAAGCATAATCCTTGATTTGTGCCATGTGAAAAAAATAGTTTTGAAAAATATATATATATAAGAGGTAGAATCTTTTTGATCAAGGAGTTATCCTTTTTAGATCAACCTACCTCTGATACCAATTGAAAGTGCACAATTAACCTCACTAGAATTCTCTAGAGGGGGGGGGGGGGGGGGGGGGTGAATAGAGATTTAAAAATTATTTTGTGCAAAGTTAATATATATATGTGTATGATCACAGATTATCGCTTCCCACACACCAACATGAATTAAGCAAGAAAATAAAGTAAATGCAAGAAAATAAATCACAGCACAACACAAGAAAATATAGTGGTTCCCCAAACTTTGGGTAGTCCACTCTTCTACCCCCTTGGTAGGAATTCACTATCTTGCACTGAGTCTTTTGATAAGGAGACTCTTAGAACCACCCTGAGTCTTTTGACAAGGAGACTCTTAGAACCAACTGAGTCTTTTGACAAGGAGACTCTTAGAACCAGTACACTGAATTTTTTGGAGAGAGATTCTAAAAACTCTTTTACAATGTTTAAGTGAGAAAGAAAGAAAGGAGAAGAAATAAAAACAAGAAAGAATCTTCTTCCTAGCAAGAAGATTGGAAGCACAAGAAGTGAATTGAATCTTTCTTAGAGAGAAGAAGATTTGCAGCCTTTCTCTTTTTGTGAGAGCTATCAGATTTTGCAGCAGTATGACTTCAGAAGCAGAAGAAGAAGAAGTGCTTGAATGTTGTTGCAGAGCTTTTTCTCAATTTCTCTCTTTTCTCTTGGGAGCTTTTCCTCTATTTCAAAATGTGTGTGTTAGATCACTCTTCACATTTTCTGCCGACTTCCTCTTTATTTATAGCTCTGTTAATTCAAAATAATACTATAGGAGGATAATCAATTAGCAGTTAGAGAGAATAGAAAGAAAAGATGTTTCCATAATGTTCATTTCTGTAGAAGGAAAGAATAAATTCTGATTTCAAATATTGTCCAAATAAGTTTAATCAAATTAGCCAAGAATCATATATAAGGAAAGAATGATTCAGAACGGCTATAAAATATTGATACTTATTCCATACAAATCAGATCTACTGAAAGAAGGAAAGAAATCTGGCGCATATTTAAATCTGTCATATAAATCGACGTGCGTCGATTCCTATTCGACGTAAGCGTCGAATTCATCCTGGCTGGACATCGAGAGGAGAATAAGGAAGGTGCGTCGATTAAGGTGCGTCGACTTCTCCATATGCGTCGACTAGAAATCAGAGTAGCGTCGACAACACATACGTCGAAATCTTCCTAGAGTTACTTCGACTCAATCTGAAGGAAACGTCGACTATATTTCGACGTTGCGTCGAATACTATTCGACGCATATTTACTTAACCTTGTTTTTCTTTCTTAGAATTCATATTCAACTTAATTCAAGGGGTTAAGAGAAATCATTTTCCCAACAGATGTCTTCAGTTTGCCGAATGGAGATGGTGGCGAGGTAGGGTTTCGTCGGGCGTAGGCCGTCGGGGGAGGTTTAGGGGCTGCCGGAGCTTGATTTTCGTTGCTGGAGTGGGGTTGCGGAGTGATCTCGTCGAGATCGGCGTTGGTGGTTAGGTCGTCGGCCGTAGATTTCACTTCGGCGTGGTGTCGGCTTCCGAATCAAGGCAAGAAAACTTTTCCTTCCCTCCCTCTCTTCTTCTCTTTTGCTGGATCTCTTCCTTGTTGGTGATTTTCCTGGATCTTTAAGTGCAGAAACTTGAATTTGTTGACAAAATCCTTGGATCATTTTGGGGCTCGATCCTCTAGTTTTTATTAGCAAAATCCTGGTTTTTTTCTTGATTTGGGGCTGCTATCCTCTTAATCTATTGCTGTATTATTTATTTGGGGCTGCTATCCTCTTAATCTATTGCTGTATTTATCATTCTGGGGATGCTATCCTCTTAATCTATTGTTGTATTTATTATTTGGGGCTGCTATCCTCTTAATCTATTGCTGTATTTATTGTTTGGGGGTTGCTATATATATAATCTGGTTGGGTAAATGTTGGTTTGCTATGGGGGCTGCTTTACAAATTATGTGGGGGCTATGCTTGGTCCCAAACTGCGTCATTTAGCTCTACCAGAATTTCTAATGGGCTGCTGCTTTGTTATTCAACTTTGGGGGTTGCCTTATTACTATTCTAATTGGTGGATGCTCCTTGGGTTTTGTCTAATGGGGGGCTGCTGTTATTTTAATTGGGGGTGCCTTACAATTGAATGCTGGTTACGTTCCCAGATTTCATTATATTGGAAAGTTTATTTTGTTTTCTGGGGGAATTACTGCTGCTGTTGCTCGATTTTCCTTCTAGTTTTGGGTATTTGGGGGTGTTGTCGGTCGGTTTTCCTTCCAGTTCTGGTATTGGTGGGATATGAGGCTGCTGCTATTTTACTTTGGGGGATGCTCCTTGCATTTGTTTAATGGGAGCTGTCGGTTTTGTTTTCCTTTCCTGGGGGCTGCTCCTTGAGTTGGGTTATGCTAGTCCCGAATCGTGGTTACTTGTTAATTTGGGGTTGTTTCTTTCCTTGTCTAAATGGGGGCTGCTGCTATGCTATTCTGTTAGGGGGTTGCCTTATAAAATTTGGTTCGGGGCGGCTGCAGTTGGATCCTTGGGTTATTTTTGTTCTTTTGGGTTGCCTTTATCTTTTTCCCTTGTCTAAATAAGGGTTGCTGCTTTGCTTTTCCTAAGGAGCTGATTTGCTTCACTTTTGTTGGGTTTCGTTACTTGCAAAAAAATTCTGCATATTACTCATAATTACTTGGCTAATTCTGCATATTTACTTGTCTAAATATTGATGGACTTGTTCGAATTGGAATGATGGGTAAAGGGAACAATGGGGTCCTCCATCGTAGTTCTTTTAATAGCGGTGGGTAGGACAATGAGACCTCCACCACGACGCCTTTTTATTTGCGGTGAACGTCCCCTTTAAGTGAGTGGATAGTGACATTGTTTGGGTCCGCCACCACTGGTTCATTTTGAACGTCCCCTTTATGTGAGTGGATAGTGACATTGTTTGGGTCCGCCACCACTGGTTCATTTTGAACGTCCCCTTTATGTGAGTGGATAGTGACATTGTTTGGGTCCGCAGCCACTGGTTCATTTTGAACGTCCCCTTTATTTGAGTGGATAGTGACATTGTTTGGGTCCGCAACCACTGGTTCATTTTGCACTATGTGCTAAATTTAGTTATGCACTTGCTTATCGGGTTGGTTTTATGCGGGCTCTTCTTAAACTACTATTGCTGAAATCTTTATATAAGTGTATATATATATGTATATATATATATATATATTTATACTCCTTTCAGACCGGTTTATGCTAACTGTTCCTTGCCTGCTCTTACTGAATCATGCTGTTTTCTTGCACCCTTTGGGCTGAGGCGTTCTTTGCTTATGAATGCCTCAGGTTCAGGTTTTTAGCTGTAGCCGGAGTCAGAGCGGGATCTTTCAGTTCCCCTGTCGAGGCTTTTCCTCCCTTGTAGGTAAGGATGCTTCTCTCTTTTGGTTAGTGGGAGCCGTCTCTTTTGGATTGTCTTCTCTTCTTCCCGCGGGTTCGTGTCAGATGTTGGCGCCCGCGTGGTTTTTCTCCCAGTTTACTTGTCTTATGCTACTACTTGTGTATTATTTTGAGATAGATGATACCCTTATTCTCTGGGAATTGTGTAGAATGCTAGTTATATGGCTATTGTGATAAAATTTCACATCATGTCTTTTATTATTATGTAGCATCTATTTTGAAAGTCGTACTAAACTTTTTCTCATATATATATATATATAGTAAATCTAGATGTGCGATAGCCTCGGTGACCAGCTTGGTTTCCGTGCTTTATTAAGATAAATGAAACAATTTTTTTGATGCGTACGTATATTTTCTGTTGGTGGCTAAGAAGGCTTCATGACCGAGGGACAGGGTATCAAAATCAAAAGTGAAATGACAAAAAGTTATTTTTAACTAAAATTACCTATTTTCTTCAAGATGTTCGTTTAGAGTGCTTGCCTGAGCGTCTGTAGTTGTCCCCTGCAGGATGCGGCATCACGACGCGGCATCACGATGCGTATTTTTCCCTTACTATTATATCGTTAAATATTCCGGGAAAAATGCGGGTTGTGACATAGAGTGCCCCAGATCGATTCCGGTGCCAGGCTCTCATAGACAGTGGGTCAGGTTGATCTCTGGAGAGGCTGGCAAGGTAGCAAGTTCTTTGTGCTGGAGTGCCCCAGATCGATTCCGATGTGAGGCTCTCATATATGGTGGGTCAGGTTGATCTCTGGAGAGGCTGGAAAGGTAGCAAGTTCTTTGTGCTGGAGTGCCCCAGATCGATTCCGCTGCCGGACTCTCATAGACGGTGGGTCAGGTTGATCTCTGGAGAGGATGGAAAGGTAGCATGTTCTTTGTGCTGGAGTGCCCCAGATCGATTCCGCTGCCGGGATCTCATAGATGGTGGGTCAGGTTGATCTCTGGAGAGGCTAGCAAGGTAGCAAGTCCTTTGTGCTGGAGTGCGCCAGATCGATTCCGATGCTAGGCTCTCATAGATAGTGGGTCATGTTGATCTCTGGAGAGGCTGGAAAGGTAGCAAGTTCTTTGTGCTGGAGTGCCCCAGATCGATTCCGCTGCCGGGCTCTCATAGACGGTGGGTTAGGTTGAACTCTGGAGAGGATGGCATGGTAGCAAGTTCTTTGTCTCGGAGTGCTCCAGATCGATTCCGCTGCCAGGCTCTAATAGACGGTGGGTCAGGTTGATCTGTGGAGAGGCTGGCAAGGTAGCAAGTTCTTTGTGCTGGAGTGCCCCAGATCGATTTCACTGCCAAGCTCTCATAGACGGTGGATCAGGTTGATCTCTGGAGAGGCTGGCAAGTTATCAAGTCCTTTGTGCTGGAGTTCCCCAGATCGATTACGCTGCTGGGCTCTCATAGATGGTGGGTCAGGTTGATCTCTGGAGAGGCTGGCAAGGTAGAAAGTTCTTTGTGCTGGAGTGCCCCAGATCGATTCCGCTGCCGGGCTCTCATAAGCGGTGGGTCAGGTTGATCTCTGGAGAGGCTGGCAAGGTAGCAAGTCTTTTGTGCTGGATTGCCCCAGATGATTCTACTGTCGGGCTCTCACTAGCCGGTGGGTCAGGTTGATCTCGCGGAAAGGCTGGCAAGTAAATTATTCATGTTAATGGGCTCGGTTCGCAAAAATCTCTCAAGTCCTAGGCAGGGCGAGCCCCGGGGCTCGCTCGCGGGAAATAAAAAGCAACAACTGAGGGAAAACGTTAAGCCCAATGGTAACAACGAGATGACCAGATATGGTGGTCGCAAAGCTCATCGGGTCAGGCCCTAGCTTGCGTAAACACGTGGAGAATTTATGTGCCATACATTGAATCAGCGATTCAGGGGGTCCGTCGATGTGGTAGTTAACAAGCAGCACTGGACACCCGCAGGGTTTGAGCGAGTGAGGCAGAGTAACGTCGACCCCGCTCTAAAGGGCCCCTGCGGGTCGAGCCATAGGATCTAATTGGCCCAGGCTTTACCCAAGTGCAAAGGTAAAAATAGGTTTACGTAAGAAAGCTTCTAAGCAAGAGGAACTACGCGAATGCCTTATTGGCTATGCGTGAGGCGTAGTGGCGGGACGTAATGAAAGTACAATAAAATGGTGAATCTTATAACCCTCGCTGATAAGAAATGTGCAAGCGCGAGCATAACTAAATGCAGAGATGCGAGCGCAGCAAAGCGTATGGGCACAAGCATGGCAAAGTACATCAGCGCGAGCATAGAAGGAAGCGCGAACGCGAGCAAAATAAAATGACAGTTTAAAGATAGAAAAAAAAATATTTCCTTATTTCATTTCTCAAAGATGAATTACAAGTAACGGTGAACTCGCCAGTCAAAACAAAAGATTTACATTGAAGAAATAGAAAGATCAAGGCAGGTCGCCAGATAGCTCCTCCTCGCTCCCGCGATCTTCAGGCTCTGGGATCGACGCGAAAGGGTCCGGGATGATGTCCTCGATGCTGAGCTCCAAGGCATCCATAGAGAGCAAGCCAACCCCTTTGAGGGTCTCGAAGACGAGGTTGGCGACGCCCATTGAATTCTTACGGGTTGCCTCCTTCTCATCTCATGATTGTTTGCGATGTTCGACTCGCAGAGGGGACGGTGGGAGCACTGCTCGGATCAGCTCGTAGACTTGCGCCTTCAGGAACGTGACCTCCAATTCCAGGTCGGCGTTCCGCGAGAGGAGCTGGCTCACCATTTCAGCATCCTGTAAAAGGTGAGGTTGAGCCAAATGAAGAGAGATATGGCGAACGAGATATAGGTTGTATGAAGGACTTACCATTCCACCTTGGAGGTTGGCGAGGAGACCTTCTAAGATGGCCTCTTTCCCCTTAAGGCCCGCAACCTTGTCGGTGGCCGCCTTGAGCTCGCGCTGGAGCTCTTTGGAATCCCTTTCTGCGGTAAGGTACCGCCGAGCCACCATGTGGGAGAGCTCCAAGGACCGGAAGTGGGCTCGCATGGCCTCGTTGATGAGTAGCCGGGATTGCAGAGCGCTGAAATGGGCAACATCCTCACGGCCATACATCCTGAAGGCGATGAAGAACGCCTCGCCTCCAACCATATCACTCTCAACCCAGGAGGAGAGGAGAGAAGAGCAAGAGATCCTGTTGAGGTCAGGATCCCACGCGAGCACTGGCTCATCGATGGCATCGGGGAGTTTTGCGCCTAGGCCAAAGTTCTTGTGGCTGGCTGGATTGGGCCCGCCGTAGGCATCCCTCGCCCTGCTGCCCCCTCGGCGGCCTTCTGGCTCGCGGGCGGGGGGACCGGGACCTCGGCCTCGCTTAGGTCCACGATCTACTTCCCCTTGACCTCAGAGAGGGTCTCCTCATTCCTTTTCTTGTTTGGGGGCTTCGCGGCGAGCTGGCTCGCAGGTGGTGGCCGCTTCTTACCAGAAGCTGAGCCGAGAGTTTCTCGGCACGCATCGGAGGCCGCAATGGAGAGAGATCTGGAGGAGTTGACTGCGCTCCTCGCATGCGGGGGATGGATGGGAAGATCCCACTCACCTGCAAAGGCAATGAAAGAGTTAGGGGTCAGAGTGAGAAAAATTACAAGAGCTTGCGAGTGCGACCCGAACCTTCCCCTTGCGGGACCGACAGCAGTGAGTCCACCCTCTGCCGGAGGTAGACGATCTCAAAGTTCTTTCCATCCAAATACTGGTAGAGCCTCGTGTCATCACCGTCGAGCGAGGCAAGAGGGCGGTAGTTTGCATCATCCCGTTGGAGGGGGGAGAAGGGGATATTGCAGAACGGTCCTTTTACTAGGACGTATTTCTGGTGCCAGTAGTGGATTTTATTCACCGTCTCGCAGACGGTGACATGATGGCTCGCGAAGTGAGTTGTCCCGTCCCTATAAGCGTGGAAGGAGAAGACCTTACGAAAGACGAGCAGGCTGAACTCAATCTTCTCCTCCCGCAAGTAGCAGGCGAACGCGACCACCACGACGATCGTGTTCGGCATCAGCTGGCTCAATAAGACACCATAGTACTTGAGTACCTGAAAAGTTCTCCAAAGTAAGGTTAGCACGCTCCTTGCAAGGCGAGTAAGAAATGTGAGTGTCGAGTAGAGTACCTGGCGTACTTCCGGCCAGAGTGGGAGTCGCAACCCATTCTCGAAATGAGCAATGGGGATGGCGAGCTCTTCGGTGGATGGATCATTGATGGTGGCAGTGCTCGACGGGCGACGAGCTACATACCCCGAAGGGATGTACTTATCCACCGTGGTGAGAAACTCATTACCAGTGAGCAAGGTGCAGAAGAATGGGTGTTTGCGAAAGGCCCCAACACACCTGGCCCACCCCTCAGATTCTCCCTCAACAACCATTGCTTTACTATCAGCAAGCCGGGAGAGGAGCGAGTGCGAGCTGATATCTGCGAGAGAGCCTGGGAGAGAGAAGAAAGGCTGAGTAATAGTTAATGCGGTAGTTAAAAAGAAAAAGCCACCGACTATTTATAGAAATGAAAAGGGAGGGAGGAATTCGAAGCGCCGGGGGGGGGGGGGGGGGTGTGCAGATAGCGGGACCGCGCGGTGATTTTCCAGCTTCCTGGGGTCTTATCTGCTCCAAGTGGGTTGGCGTTCTGGCGACATCTTCTGACTCGCCACTGGTGAGCCGAGCCGCATAAAAAGAAGTAAAACTCACGAGGGCATGGCGACAGCCCGCAAGATGCAAAGCAAAACAGTAATACAAACATAAAGTCCATAGTGTGCGAGCATAGCAGCATAAGCAATTGGAAGCTAAATAAAAATCTCGCGAGCGAGCAAAAATTATTCATATTACAAACACATAAAATGTTCAAAGCCCCCAAAAGGGGGAGAAAAGCGAGAGCAAGCAACAAACAAAAAGAAAATTGTTCAGTAGTTATGCGAGGATGCATGTGTTCTCATCCTCCATGGGGGTAAACCTCTCCTCGTAAGCAGCCCTGTTCATCCGGTCCTGATCGTATATCTCTCGCAGCATTAGGGTATGCTTCTGAAATATCTCAGTGACTCGCCTTTTCATCTGCTCCGAGTCATCGGGGCCCCCAAGAAATCTGCGACCTGGCTCGGTGAGGGCGGTGGCGACATCTCCACTTCCCCATGCTCTGACTCGGTGGGCGGGGTTGGGGGGACGCCTGTGAGTAAGAAGTCAGCATAAGAGGCAGCAAAAGAGAATCGGTAGGAATTGATTAACCTGGCGAGATGACAATAGTACGGGGTCGTGGGCGAGAAGAGCCTGGCCGGCCCTTAAAAGCCTCAGTAAAGGTTGGGGTAACAGACTTTCCCAGGCTAGGGCGGTGCGCCGCCTCGCCTGTGACCTGGGGTTTGGCAAGTAGTGAGCCACCCGAGCTCCGTTGGCCCATAGTGCCGAATCCAGGGGGGATGATGCTCATTTTCAGTGGGGGCGAGCCCATCGGAGTGGGGACTCGTGATAAGTAGTATTTTTATAACCTTTTAATAGAAAATTTTGTAAATATTTAATGTGAATTTTCCTTTTTATGTCAATTTTAGGTTATAAGTAGTTCTTTTTGTAATTTTGATTCTAACTTAGCTTAATTTCAATATTTGCAGAATTTTGGGACAAATCGGGAAAAATGGCATGTCACGCCCTCGGTCACGCCCGTGACCCAGGGCGTGTAACCTGAAGATCAGTCCAGAATCGATGCCACGCTGTTTGAACCAGTCCACACCAAGTCACGCCCCAGGTCACGCCCGAGACCACCGCCAGGGGCGCTGCCCCTTGGACCCCGTTAGGGGCTCTGCCCCTAAGACCCCGCCAGGGGCGCGGCCCCTTGGAACCCCGCCCGGAACGCATGTGTTTTCGTTGAGTTTTTGTGTTTGAAGCTCGTGTCCCCTCGGGTGTACTGGGATGATTGCCAGTGACCCTTCAGTGCTCCTGATCTCGAATCCCTCTCGTTTGAAACTCTTTTTACTCGTTGTTGTCTGTTAACATTTGAGTTACTCTTATGATTCATATTGATCGATGTGTACTTCGTCTTGACCCTATTTCTTAGGGCCTTCTAGTGATTATCTTTTCGGGCAGCGTCCCGTGTTTAATTAAAATTTAAGTAATAAGAACTACTGTCTTTAGCCTTACACAGTAGTTGTGTTTGGGGGACAGTGGGGGGGGGGGGGGGGGGGGGGGGGGGGGGGGGGAAATGTTATAGCCTTGCACGGTAGTCGTGTTTGGGTGGTTGGGTCTAGTGGTACCCCCACCTGGTTTTGGGTTTTGGGTAGCGGAGGTAGTTAACCGCTCCCGTATAATTTGAGCTGATCAGTCTCTTTAATTGATGAAACTAAATAAATGAACGTGTTGTTCCTCTTTTGGTATTTAGTGCACTTGATGCTTGTTGACTCTTTGTTTAGAGCTCTCTTTCGGTAAATTTGGCTTGGGTTGGTACCCTTATGCCTTGCTTGTTTTTCTGCTAGTTTTCTGCCACTTGTAATTCCTCGCTGAGGCGTTCTTTGTTGTATTGAATGCCTCAGGTTCAGAGCCGTAGCGGCTAGTGGTGTAGCCTGAAGTTCAGAGTTTTAGTAGTTGTTCACCCCGCTGCTGCGAGGTAGTTGTTTTTAGTTACTTCTTGTGCTCAGACATACTAGTTGGTGCCAATGGGTTAGTGTCATGTTGTTGACGCCCATTGTGCCCCTTTTTATACTTTATAGTTTATTTGCCACATTATGCCACTACTATTTTTAGATCTTGTGTATCTCACCCTCTGGGAATGATTTATGTTAGGTGCACTATAGTTATAAAATGGTTTTTCTTCATCCTCATTGCATTCTTTCTAACTGAAACCCTTAACTTTAAAGTCGCCTAAAGGTATTTTCTACTCTTACAGTACGCCTAGTTATGTGCATATCATTTACTTCATGATCCGTCGTTTGCATACATGTAGGACTTTAAGTAAACTAAATCAAGTACTTTCCGCTGCAATTATATATACTTTCTCGGTGGACTAGTTGATCCACGAACTGAGAGACACAGTTCTTATCTCAAAACCCCTAATAAATGATTTCAAATGATGACTTATCATATAATCATGTTTGTTTAGTTAAGTAATAGGTTCCCGCCTGAGCGTCTACAGTTGTCTCCTGTATAAAGTGGCATCATGACGTGTATTTTCTCTTACTCTGATATTCTCAAATTCGGAGAAAATGCGGGTTGTGACACACTCCTACTACTATTTTCTAGATGGTTTGTCAGGATACTTCCAAATTCCGATTTCGCCCGACGACCAAGAGAAAACCACTTTCACTTGTCCCTTTGGCACCTTCGCTTATCGAAGGATGCCATTCGGTCTTTGTAACGCGCCAACTACATTCCAAAGATGTATGCTGGCAATTTTTGACGAGTTAGTGGAGGAGGTGATGGAAGTATTTATGGACGATTTTTCCGTGTACGGGAGTTCATTTGAAAACTGTTTACAAAATCTCCAGCGCGTGTTGCAGCGATGTGAGGAAACGAATTTAGCGCTTAATTGGGAAAAATGCCATTTTATGGTCAAGGAAGGACTAGTCCTTGGCCATAAAATTTCGGGCAAGGGGATCGAGGTCAATAGGGCCAAGATTGAAGTAATTGAAAAACTCCCCCCCCCCCACAAACGTAAAAGCTATTAGGAGTTTCCTAGGCCACGCAGGGTTCTATCGACGCTTTATACAAATTTTTTCAAAAATTACAAAGCCGTTAACCCATCTTCTCGAGAAAGATTCATCTTTTCTTTTTAGCGATGAATGTCATTTAGCTTTTCAACTTATCAAAGAGAAACTTATAAACTCCCCGATTCTAGTCACCCCAGATTGGTCGCTCCCTTTTGAAATCATGTGCGACGCGAGTGATATTGCGGTTGGTGCCGTTTTAGGCCAACGGGTGAGTATATATTTTCACCCGATCTATTATGCGAGCAAAACACTCACGTCGGCACAAGCAAATTACACCACGACCGAGAAGGAACTTCTAGAAATCGTTTTCGCCTTCGATAAGTTTAGGTCGTATATCACCCTCTCGAAAGTCATCGTCTTCACGAATCACTCCGCACTTAGATATCTTTTAAGCAAATCGGACGCCAAGCCTCATCTTTTGTGATGGATCCTCCTCTTGCAGGAGTTTGACTTAGAGATCTGGGACAAAAGGGGAGCCGAAAACTTGGCGGCCGATCATCTCTCCCGTTTAGAAAACCCCGCCTCGGACGTATTAATAGAATCTGACCTTAATGATAAATTTCCCGAAGAGCGCCTCCTTGCTCTCGAAAATATTAATTCATCGTCTACCCCCTGGTTTGCAGATCTGGCTAACTATTTAGTAGCCCGGGTCCTGCCAAAAGAATTCTCGAGTCAGCAAAAGAAGAAATTCTTTTCTGATTTAAAGAATTACTTTTGGGAGGACCCCTTTTTATTCCGTGTATGCGCAGACCAGGTTGTGAGAAGATGTGTTTCATGTGAGGAAGGCCTTAAAATTTTACGTCATTGTCATGAGGGATCCACCGGTGGTCATTATCATTCGAACCGAACTGCGAGGAATGCGCTGGAGGCATGCTTTTATTGGCCCACGCTCTTCAAAGATGCTCACACCCTTGTGAGTACTTGCGACAGCTGCCAGCGGTCGGGGAAAATCTCTCGCCGGGATGAGATGCCCCAAAACATTTTCTTAGAATGCAAAATTTTTGACCTTTGCGGTATCGATTTTGTTGGTCCTCTCCCTCCATCTTTTTCAAATAAATATATTCTAGTGGCGGTCGACTACGTATCAAGGTGGGCGGAAGCGCAAGCTCTCCCCACCAATGATGCGCGAGTCTTCGTTAATTTCTTAAAAAAATTATTTTCTCGATTTGGCACGCCGCGCGCTATTGTGAGTGATCGGAGCACCCATTTTTGCAATACTCAATTTACAAAAATTTTAGCGAAATATGGTGTCACTCACAAATTATCCATCGCATATCACCCACAAACGAGCGACCAAGTCGAAGTTGTTAATCGAGAATTAAAACGGATTTTAGAAAAAATAGTTTCTATCAATCGGAAGGATTGCGCAATAAAGCTCGATGATGCGCTATGGGCCTATCGAACGGCGTACAAGACCGCTATCGGTTGTACACCGTATCGAATGGTTTATGGTAAGGCTTGCCACCTTCCGGTCGAATTAGAATGCCGCGTATTTTGGGCGCTTAAATTTTTAAACCTCGATTCCACTCTAGCGGGAGAACAAAGAAAATTCCAAATGAACGAATTAGATGAGTGGCGAGCGAATGCGTATGAGAGCAATAAATTATATAAGGAGCGAACGAAGTTTTATCACGATAAGCATATAAAATTTCAAAAAACTTTTTCGCCGGGCGATCTCGTCCTCCTTTATAATTCCCGCCTTCGCCTTTTTCCGGGAAAACTAAAATCCCGATGGTCCGGACCCTTTCTTGTTAAAGAGGTTTGGCCCTATGGGACAATTTTAATTTCCCACCCAGAAAAAGGTACCTTCAAAGTAAACGGCCACCGCCTTAAATTATATCTTCCGGGAGAGTTAACTAATGAAAAGAGTGATTCGATTGTATTTCAACCTATAATATGATCGGCAAGTGGGGCAAGCTACGCGACCTTAAACAAAGCGCTTTTGGGAGGCACCCCAAAGTTATCTTTTGTTATTTTCTCTTGTCTTTTCTTTTCTTCTTTAACAACTTTTGCAGGTAATCGCGGCTTCCCCACAAAAGCTTCAAAAAATAATCAGGGAAGCCCTTTTTCCTTCTCTTCTTTCGTTTTTGCATTTCTTTTTACCTTTTCTTACTTCATACTTATTTTTAAATATTGGGGACAATGTTTAACTTTAAGTATGGGGGTGTAAATAGCCCTTTGTAAATATTTGTAAATAGTTTTAAAAAGAAAATTTTCAAAAAAAAATGAAAAGAAAAAAAAAACAACAAAAAGAAAATTTTAATTTTGTTTCTATGTTTTCCTTTATTTAAGCACTTGTAAAATCCAAAAACTCAAAAAAAATTTAGAAAATCGAAAATTTAAATCTTGGAAAGGGACGTTTGGGATTTCATCCCATCACACCTCCTAGTACCTTGCGAACCCTTCACCGGGTAGCCCTTGGGAAGTCCAAGACTTAACAAAAATTGTTAAGTTTTAAAGCTAGTTTCCTTTCTTTGTAAATAGTTTTTAATGAGAAAAATTCAAAAAAAAAAAAGATAATATCAAAAATTCAAAAAAGATAATATCAAAAATTCCAAAAATTCTTATATCCCTCCTTCTTGTTGTTTTTGTGATTTCTTAGAAATCTAGTTGAGAATGTTTATAAGCATGTTTAAGTTTTTAATTGGCTAAAATTTTTCTTATCATAGTTTGTTAATTTTAAATTTGAGGTAATCTTGATTTAAGAATAATCTTATGATTTTAAATTGATTAGAGAATTTTGTTAGCATGACTTCTCTTTTTATTTTTAAATGGCTTCATTTTGTAGTGAATTTCCTAAACCTCTTTAGATTTCAATTATATTTTCTTCTAACTTTTTAGATCTTAGGAAATTTAATGTTACTAGAATTTGCTCTCAATATAATTTAAAACTAGCTAGATTTTTTTTGCCCTTCCTTACCCCCTTTGTGGCATAAAAAAATGAACTTTAAAAGATCATATGTCATGGGAATAAGAGGATAAAATTCATTATTCCCTAAAACATATGCACCCAAAATATTTGAAAAGATTATATGGCATGGAGTAAGAGGATAAAATTCATTACTCCTAAACCATATACATTTTGGGTTTTTATTAGAAGAGAAAAAAAAAAAGAAAGAAAAAATGGAAATTTCATGATAAATTCCATTTCCTCCATTCAAAAATTTCTCCTCTTATGCCAAATTCTATGAAATCCCCCTTAGCCAATTATCATTGTTCTAGTTTTAGTTGAAAATTATGGAGAGAGCAATATTTAGTAATTTACTTTTCCCTAAGATTCTTTTAAGATAGAGTTCTTATAATTTTAATGTAATTTAGTTTTATAATTTCTACAATTTTGTCAAACTACTTAATTTTCTTGAGAAGTTCTTGCCTAAACATTTTTCCCTCTTTTCATCATCATCATAATTTAGGACTTAACTCCCCCTTGAATTTACTCTTAACTTAACTTTTGGTTAAATGAAATTTTAGTTTTAAATTAAAAATTTTTAAGGATGTCTTATAAATTATGTCTCATACTTTTTCTCTGGAATAGCAAAACCTCAAGTATGGGGGTATTTGATAAGTTGTATTTTTATAACTTTTTAATAGAAAATTTTGTAAATATTTAATGTGAATTTTCCTTTTTATGTCAATTTTAGGTTATAAGTAGTTCTTTTTGTAATTTTGATTCTAACTTAGCTTAATTTCAATATTTGCAGAATTTTAGGACAAATCGGGAAAAATGGCATGCCACGCCCTCGGTCACGCCCGTGACCGAGGGCGTGTAACCTAAAGATCAGTCCAGAATCGATGCCACGCTGTTTGAACCAGTCCACACCAAGTCACGCCCCAGGTCACGCCCGTGACCCAAAGTCACGCCCGTGACCGGGGGCGTGTAATCTTAGAATCTTCCACGTAGAGCCGCCGTCGAGACGTGGAGCTGCAGTCGAGAAGTCAACTTGAGTCATGCCCGTGACCCATATGTCATGGCCGTGACTTTCCCGCGTGATCTCTGCTTCGCCGCCGCGCCGAATTCCAGCCCACGCCGCATTTAATGCAGCCGTCCAAAGTCACGGCCGTGACCCGACATGTCACGCCAGTGACATTTTAATTTTCGCTGCGCCGTCCCGAAAGCCCACGCCGCTGTCGGATCCGATGTGAATAGTGCAGTCATGCCCTGGGTCACGCCCGTGACCGAGGGCGTGTAATCTGAAATTTTTTCCTATAAATTCAGAGGCTCTCCTTGAGTCTAGGGTTCAGAAATTTGGAGATGGGGAGGTGCTGTTAGAGCTGAGAGTGAGTTTTTCAAATTGATGTTCATGTTTCTTAAGGCTTTCATGTTCTCTTCCCTTTCAAATTCATGCAATGTTTTGAATGTAGTTTTCATGTACTAGTTTTCTCAAGTTTGTAATCTTTATTTTCCTTAGCCTTGCACTCTTAAATTAAGGTTTGTAATAGTTCTTGATTTTCAATAAAATTAGTTTTCTCTTTCATGTTCTCTTTCTCCTTAAGTAATTTCTTCCTTTTCATGCAATGTCAATCTTTCTCTCCTTAGTTATATCTTTTTTTTGCAATGTCAATTTCTCTTTCTTTTCATGCAACGTTTAATCCTTTCATTTAACTTGTAATTAGTTTTAATTTTAGTTAAGCAAAAACAAACCAATCAAACTTTCGTCGATAAGATAATGGCGATTTTCCTCGAAGTAGAAGTAATCAACGGGCCCCGTGGAATACGACCTTGATATTCCTAAATATCCTATACTATAGACGATAAGGTACACTTGCCTTTATCGGATATAGTTTTGGAGAAAATCTCAAATCTTCACTAAATTTCAAAACCGAAAAATCAATATCAACTCGCCTCTCCGGGGTCGCGAGAGGAGACTCTGCAAAATGAATGAGGCAGGTTGGTAGTCAAAGAAGTGAGAGAGATGGCAAGATAAACGACTTACCGGGATGCGAGGGTGAGGCTCCCAGGTCAGTGGTCCTCACATCAGGGGAGGGATCAGTCCTCATGTGGGACGGGGGGTGAGACCCTGTTGGAGATGGCCTGATAAGATTTTCCTCTACTGGAGGGTCCTACAAACAAAGAAGCCGAGTTAAGTGAATACTATTTGGAGTATCGAGTCTTTTTATAGCAGAACCTGTGAGGCGAGCTCGTAGCGAGGAGATGGAGACAGTGGAGATGACTCATCCTCCCCGGACGGCCATCAGATGGTCTTGGCCCTCTTAGCCTGAGGCGAGTGCGGAGCAGGTTGTGGAGAGATCTAGGGGGCGAGCTCGGTAGCTTTGGCCTTCTGGACGGCCTGCGAGGCATTAAGGCAAGCAAGTATCTCCTCCTTTTTGGACATCTCACATGGAACAATTGCGTGCGCGGGAAGAAGTGAGAGGGAGGAAAAAGTTCATGCACCGGCCAGAAGGAATGGTATTTATAGCAGTGGGCATGGGTCCCACCAAAAGATTCTCACCACGTCATCAAGGAGCTGGCGAACACCAGGGGTTGGACGTTTCTTCGCGATGAGCGGGGATTGTGTACAACTCTGCTGTTCGCCAGGAGGTGAGCGGAGACTAAGGAATCAACAAGCGAGAGGAGTGAGAAGGAGGGCGAGCCAGAGGTCAAAAGCAGGCTCGTAGGAAAGTGGGCGAGCCGGGTATGTACAAACCTGATGTTCTCCAGGAGGTGAGCGGAGACTAAGGAATCAACAGGCTAGAGGAGTGAGAAGGAGGGTGAGCCAGAGGCCAAAAGCAGGCTCGCAGGAAAGCGGGCGAGTCGGGCTCTCGCCGGCTGCTCGCAGAGAGCGGGCGAGCCGGGCTCTCTCCAGCTGCTCGCAAGCCGCGCTCAAAGATCTTCCGGGTGTATGGTGGGACCTCCGCGCTGCAACCAAGGGTCTGTGCTTAGGTTTGAGTCTCCGGTCGGTTCTTTCCAAGGAATCAGTAAGTGCTAGCTGCCCCTCTTCTTTGAGGGCCCGAGCTCCTCAAGAGACCAATTCTTGGTTTCAACATCGTTGCTGCAAATGCGGTGAAGGAGGCTGTGTGGATTAGGAAATTCATCAGCGAGCTTTGTGTAGTTCCTAGCATTGTTGATCCCGTAGTTCTCTACTGTGACAACAACAATGCTATTACATAAGCTAAGGAACCTCGATCTCATACGCGCTCCAAGCACAAACTTTGGCGGTTTCATCTTATTCGAGAGATTATCGATCGAGGAGATGTGAGCATATGCAGAGTACCGACTGAAGAGAATATTGCGGATCCACTAACGAAGCCTCTTGCACAGAGAAAGCATGATGGTCATACTATATCCATGGGTATTAGATACCTGAGTGATCATCTCTAGTATGAGACTTGTGGATTAATATATATATTTATCGGTCGTCGGTTATTCATGTGATGAATAGAGTACTTTTATATTTTATTTTACATTTATGACAAGTTCTTATTATTATGTCAACTGTTTCTACATGATAGATTAATTAGCATAATAAATGCCCTTAGAATGTTTGCTTCCATAGGAATTCAAGTGCGTGACTTAAATGTGAGGGCCTATGCTGAATTAGAAGCTACATTCTTAAAAGGTCCCAGGCTGGAGTATCATCTTAGAGGTTGAAGGGCGATGATGGTACATTAATACTAGCATGTGCGTTACTGATGACCAGTTCTCATAGGTCATGATGTTGTGATATCAAGTCAACACATGGGTATTTGTTAGTGAACAAGTTGTACTGGAGAGACCCACCTTGTGGCTACTTTGTGGATTGTTATATGAACGTGTCACAAGTAGATCTCAACTAGCAATGGTGTTTGTGGTTCTTTGATCTGAAGATACATCATTCATCAAGTAAGGAAGAGCATACTTTGATGCCATCAAAATTCTTCCTTGAAGAAGGTTGATGATAACAGCGGTTATTGGGTATGCTACGATTCATTTGGGTGTTTGTGTGTGGATAGATATGGGATTTGTCCTCCTATATGACCAGAGTTACATCCAAGGGCCCCATGATGGAATGAGATTGAGAAATGCATGGCCATGCTTGGTTGAGTCAGTATATGATATTGAGCTCACCAATTTCAAACAGTCTATTCTAGATCAGGAAATTAGGACTGAACAATTATGAGGGTGACACGGTCCATGCCTCTAGTTCTATCCGAATGTAAGGGACAAATGGACATGGCAGCACTGGTACATTGGTCAAGACAGGCTTATTGAGTTATGAACTCTTATTGCTTGGGTAGCAATGATGTATTGCTAGATGCTGCTCATTGTTTGTGAGACTTTTGTTGATACTTTGTGATCAAGTGGGAGACTATTGGTGTTTCCCAGGTGATCTCAAAACAATCAAACAGTTAGTCTTACTTCCAATGCAATTTGAGCGTATAGGGTCGCATATAACAGTGTTGGAGAAGTTGGATGAAGGATTGTGTTGGTCTTACTCATAGTGGATATGATTGGAGGACCAATCTTATGACTGATTGGAGTTGCGTCGAGAACATCTCGATAGGAAGGGAAGTACACGATGAATCATCGAGAGTGACTCGACGAATTGAGTTGTACTCGACGAATCATCGAATTATCTCGACGAAATATGTGTTAATCCGCCTCATCAAAATTTGATGAAATGTCTCGACGAATTAGATATACTCGACGAATCGTCAAGATTGTCTCGACGAAACACGTATTGGTTCATCACGTCGAATTGTATCGAAGAATTATATTCTACTTGACGAATTCGAGGAATTGTCTTGACGAATTTGGCCTACTCGACAAAATTCTGTGTTTACTCCAATACTAGTCTCGGGTGTGCGGATAACCTCTCTTTCACTTGGGGTATAAATAGACCACGATTTTATGCCCTAACAGACTGATCTCCTTTTGAGACTTCTGAAGAGAGACGGAAGCATTTCGCAAAACCGACGAAAGTGTTCTGATCGGCCTTTTTTCCCATACTTCATTGTCATCGCCACCTCTCCCCGTCGTCAGATCTAGCAGTCCGTGGGAGACGCAGAGAGTATTCTTTCTCCATCCTAGCTCTTGTTGGACAAGAGTCGTAGGGTTCTCCTTCACTCGTGTGGATCTCTACAGAGGCGCCGATCTATTTCTGCGCTTGGGAATCAGAGTTTGTCTTTAAGATTTCTTCTTGGAGCATCTTGGTTGAGTGTTGACTCAATCCCCTCAAGGTACTTCGTCGTTATTACCTTTCTTATTTCTTGATTCATGAAATCGTAAGATCCTTAAACTCTTTTGGATTGTTCTTGTTTGTTATTTGCGCTGCGCATATACGATATGCTATTCATTTGATGTATAGAAAACCCAACACCGTCTTCTCCAGTGTGACTCCGGTAGAATCCGTGGTAGCATGTTGTTCCACAACCCCATTGTGAGACTCATTTGGCAACTTGTTTCTATCTCCCTTTCTTGGTGCGATTCTTCTAAATCTTCTCCTTGCTAGTAATTTTGGTGGAATGAAAGTTTGGTGTTACCTATGAAAATTTTCCTACGAAAATTTTGAATTAATCGCTCGCAATTCGAACATGTGAATGTCCCTCTTATTTTTATGAATTTTAAAACATGATTAAACTCTTTCAGTTCTCTTCTTGTTGGGGTATCGTCTTACTAGATCCGAATCTTACATTTTAAAATGGACTCATATCTTGTAAATGTTCAACTATTTAAAGATCATGTTTGATAGCGATGTTGTTTAGATGTGAAGATGTTGATCATGTTTTATTGAGAAAAATCCTCATTTTTGTATCATTCAAAATCATTGGGAAAAGAATTAGATCTTCATCAATTTAATTAGATCTACATCAATTTGGTATCAAAGCGAGGCGTGGGAGTTTCTTAACTTCTTGATGAGTCCCAAATATATACACATTTATGGACTCATCTGGGCCGATTTTCTAGTCTATGCACTTCACTTTAGACATGTTTTCACTCATATTTGATACTCCATGCTAAGTGCACCTCTAGGCTCGTTTTTGGTGTTATTTCATGTTCTTCTTCTTTAGTAGTTTTCATGCATTGTTAAGTGCCACTTTCAGTGGCTGGATTCGTGGTTGTGCTGGAACAGGTGTCGTGCATGTGTTCCTGGTACAATTCTGTACAGGAACACTGCGCACGATCGCTGTTTCTATTGCGCACGACCACTGGTCGTGCGCCGCTGATCGTGTGCACTTAACCCTATTTTTTAAGTTCTATCTCGGACAGTGCGCACGACCACCTACGATAGTGCGCACGACCACCGATCGTGCGCCACTGTGCGTGCGCACTTAACATCAATTTTATGAGTTCTGTTTCGACCAGTGCGCACGACCACCTACGATAGTGTGCACGACCACCGGTCGTGCACCACTGGTCATGCGAACATGGTATTTTATAAATTTCTTACATTGCAGGCTCCACCCAGGCAGGCGCACGATCACAGGATTCCAGCGCGCACGACCACTGGTCGTGCGCCAATGACCGTGCGCACTGTTTATTTCAGCGCCTATAAATATTCCTGCTCGCGATTTAGGTCGGGATCTCCGCATTTTCTTCCGCCAGTCCACCGTTTCCTGCTTCAGAGCGCCCGATTTCGCCCCTCCATCGCCGCCCACCATCGGGAGGTGCTCCGGGCTTGTTCTTCACGCCATTCTTGAGCCGGAGCTTCCTCTCGGCCTCCTCCTTCATCCTAGAGTTTCAAGGAAGGTTTAGCCGCCATCGCCATCAAGCAAGAAGAAGTTTGCAACCTCTACCGGATCGTGACACGAAGAAGACGGGCTCATTGGAGAGTAGTGACAACTCTCTCTACCCCGGACGTAGTTGCGGACCGAGCTTGGACGCGGATTGACAACCCGGCGATCCCAACCGTGAATCTACAACGAGACTTCGGATTCGGTCTATTTCTTTCCTTGTTCTTCTCTTATTGATGTGTTTGTAGCTAGATCTCTCATGTATTGATGATGAACACTATGAATCGAGCTTGCAATCTTAATTTCATGTTTATGTGAAGTTATATTTAGTTCATATGTGTTAATGAGGTGCGCCGCCATCCATTTTCCACTCCACCACTATGTCCGGTGCCGCACTAGCAATTGCTAGTGGCGTGCTTGTCAACGAGGTGTTTGCGACCCTCATTCCGTTAGCCTACTCGTCCATCCGCCTATCGAGGCGTGGCATCGCGGCCCGTGTAATCCATCTCGCCCTACGAAGCAGCGCGCTCAAGGCCTGCACAGTTCGATTCCGCTTGCCTGCTCGTCCATTCGCCCTTGCGAAGCAGCGCGCTGAAGGCCTGCCTAGTCTCCATCCCGCCAAGCGAAGCATTGCATAGTGGCATTGCATAGGAGTAGTTGTAATATTTTCCTTTATTTTCCACAACCAAATCAACCCCCCTCCGCGATCCATCCGATTAAAGGACTTCAATCTCAAGTCCTTCCTCGAACGTTTACTCCACCTTATTGTGTTCCTTGAGAGATTCGATACTCGGGGATTACTCCTCATTTTATATTACTTGAACGATCGGTACACTGCCGTTTCGTGTCGCAGTCTTACGACCGCCTATAGCGGTGTGCTAAGATTTGCGCCATCAAGTTTTTGGCGCCGTTGCCGGGGAACACAGTCGTGTGAGTTTTCTGAAGAGGGAAAACCTGAGAGAGAAGCCCTTCCATTTGTAATTGCATTTCTTTGTTTTATTTCTTTTTATTCAATTTTCCTATTTTAATTAGGTTGCTTTAGTAATTTTTGTTAGGTGTGGTATTTCGCACAATAGTGTTTTTTCTATTTGAATCGTTTTATCTTTGCACTATGTGGGCACATCTTAATATCCGTTGTCGTTGGTGTGGAGCTACCTCCCACTCTAGTGATGAATGCCCTACGGAGAATGGTGGGCATATTTTTCTCGCCCAGCATATAGAGCATCGACTTTGTCTGATACTCCATATGGTGTGCGTAAGTCTTATGGCTACTCTGCTGAGCCTTTACCATCTTACTTCTTTTCGGCTTCTGCACCCGCTGTGCCAAAGAAGCCCGCTAGGCAGTGCCAGTTTTGTCGGAGCATAGATCATGCCCTGAAGGATTGTACTGCTTTTCGTCGCCAATTGGATGAGGATGACGAGCCGGATATCCGGATCGTCCCGAATCCTAACTCAGGCGGCACACCTTCAACATCCGGTTTTGTGTCTTTGCCACCTTCACATCTTGAAGGGTATGGCATTGACACAGTCACCAGATGTGTGGCTGATCTGGGCACCGACATTGCTGAGCCTATTCTCCCAGTGCATCCACCACCCCTAGTGGATTCGATTCTTTGTGAGGAATCGGTGCTCGACTTTTATCCGAGCACTATTCCTCTCCCTGTTGTGCATACTACACTCGTCTCTGACGACATTGTTGATGATGTGTTGCAAGAGGAGGCTGGTGACTTTAGTGTCATGCCTGTTCCTATGGAGGAGGACAACCTTCCAGGTGAAGAGGAGTTTTCCTCAGCACCAGTGGAGGAAGTCCAAATCTCTAGCTTGGCCACTGTTGATCCCGCCGAATCTTGTAGCATTGATGACAATGCAAACATTATTTTACTTCCCCAACCTGATGGGAGTGAGACCGGGACCACTCCCCTGATTTTTGTTTATTTATGTTCTTCGTCTTGTTTATTTCTCGATCCCCCCTCTTCATCCGAGCCTGTGCAGGTTGAGTCTTCACAGATACCCCAAGAGGATTTGGTGCATATTGCCCAAGTCAATGATGAGAGCATCCTCTTATGTGAGGAGGTTGATTCCCCCTCCGTAGAGGAAGCTCCACTCATTGCCTTTTCCTCCCGCCACCTCCCTGTTGACGACACCTTGCTTGGCAAGGATGTTTTTGGTGAGATGAGTGAGGACCAGGCCTCCTCCTCTTCGTACTTTCTTTTCCCTCTACCTGTGAAGAGCAGGTATTTATATTCGGGTAGAGGTGTGACTGTTCTTTCTCCGTATAGGTACCCGCTACCTACACACATATTAGAACAGTTACCTGTCCACTTTTCTTTTCATAGGCATATAAGCTAGAACTGTATAAAATCTGAATAAGTCGTGCTGGGATGACATTAACCCCAGTAGTTATCTAACCTTTTCCTGCATTTCTTATTTCTTCTTGTTTAGTTTAGTTAGTAGTATTCTTTTTTCAGTTTTCTATTTTCTTCTATTTCTGCGGAGCTGACCCCTGCAGGTATCTTTTCTGGAGGGCGGATGCTGCGGCTCATTTTAGCTTACACGCGTCTTCTGGTATGCTCACTTAGGGGCATTGGGTAATCTCTTTCCCTAGACTTCATTTTCAATTTTCATGGTTACATCATTTATGTCTATTGCTTAGATTTAGTCTGGGGGAGAGCCGCTATATGTTACCCACTGCACGTGCACATCTCATTTGCATACTAGAAGTATTTTAATTTCAGATATTTAGTTATGTTCAATTGCATTGCACACCACTACACCCACTCGAGCGTGCACTTAGCTGTTGGCACGTCTTGAGCTGAACTCATTTCTGTTTGTGTGATTTGGAAAATCATTGTGCTGGCTTAGGATTATGAGGCGGAGTAAATTGTTGACTCCTGTAGTGCTCCTAGTCGAGTGCTCGTGTCTCGTTTAGAAATTCGTGTAGATTCAATTTCTTTTTAAGCTTTTAGTTTATATTTTTTTTTCTATTAGCGTAAATATTGTTTACTACACTCAAAAATTGGTCAATCCGGTGTGAATCAAACGGTAGCATAGGGATGTGTGTATACGTTCGTTAGCCTCGTATTGCCCGAGTCGGGAGAAAGGATTATCTTTCTCGGTGGCTAGAACTTGCCCCATGCGATTCTTGAAGCATGGGTATACGGTTAGTCAATTGCGTGAATGTGATATAGGCCATCATTTTGGCCCGGTTGAGCCTTTGTGCCCACTCCTATCGCTTTATCCTTGTCAGCCCAGTTGTGCCTACCCTTTCTTTGATTCAGCCCCACTGTTGTCTCACCAAAGCCTAAATGCCAATCCTAGTCGCACACCCAAATCTGAGCTTTAGCTGTTTATTATTTTCATGAGTTGGGTTGTTCATTTGGTGGTATGTTTGTGAAGATGTGGATGTGTTTTATTGTTTAGCTGCTGAAAATGATAAGAAAAGAAAAGAAGAAAATGAGAGAAAGAAAAGAAGTGAAAAGAAAAGAAAAAGATATGAGCTTTAATGAAAAATCTGTGTAAAAATATATGTTTGGGAGTAGGCGGTGCACACACCCATGTTGTTAAGTCTAAGTCTGGGGGTGTGGTGCATCCGCGTGTTTTTTTGGCTACTTGGATAGTGTTATGCATTTGCTCATTTGGGTTTTTGTGTTCTAAGCCTTCATGTTTATATTTGTTTACCTCACCTAAACCCAAGCCTCATCTAAAACCTTAAGTCCTATTGATTCACGCATTTGAGTCAAACTAGTACCGTGGAGAGAGTGCGAACGGGCAAGCTTATGGTCACCAACATTGATGGATTTCAATGGAGTTGTCCCGATCCCCGATCTTTGGCAATGCTCTCCTCAGCGTTCAGTTTACTTTCTTCCTATGTACGACCTTATGATTCACCATGATTCACTTTTTGAGTAAATGTAATATATAAATACGCCCCTAAGAAAAGTATAAACTAATATGTATAATTAGAAATTTTGTCTACTGTACTTCTACGCACATGAGCATGCGACTTCGCATGGTACTCTGCTTGATAATTACTTCGCCAGCTTATGTTTTTCTTGTCCGCGAGAGATGGTTTGCTCGGGACGCGCAAACAGTTAAGTCTGGGGGTGTGATGAGTCCCAAATATATACACATTTATGGACTCATCTGGGCCGATTTTCTAGTCTTTGCACTTCACTTTAGACACGTTTTCACTCATATTTGATACTCCATGCTAAGTGCACCTCTAGGCCCATTTTTGGTGTTATTTCATGTTCTTCTTCTTTAGTAGTTTTCATGCATTGTTAAGTGCCACTTTCAGTGGCTGGATTCGTAGTTGTGCTGGAACAGGAGTCGTGCATGTGTTCCCGGTACAATTCTGTACAGGAATACTGCGCACGATCGCTGTTTCTATTGGGCACGACCACTGGCCGTGCGCCGCTGATCGTGTGCACTTAACCCTATTTTTTGAGTTCTGTCTCGGACAGTGCGCACGACCACCTACGATAGTGTGCACGACCACTGGTCGTGCGCCACTGTGCGTGCGCACTTAACATCAATTTTATGAGTTCTGTTTCGACCAGTGCGCACGACCACCTATGATAGTGCACACGACCACCGGTCGTGCACCACTGGTCGTGCGAACATGGTATTTTATAAATTTCTTACATTGCAGGCTCCACCCAGGCAGGCGCACGATCACAGGATTCCATCCCGCACGACCACTGGTCGTGCGCCAATGACCGTGCGCACTGTTTATTCCAGCGCCTATAAATATTCCTGCTCGCGATTTAGGTCGGGATCTCCGCATTTTCTTCCGCCAGTCTGCCGTTTCCTGCTCCAGAGCGCCCGATTTCGCCCCTCCATCGCCGCCCACCATCGGGAGGTGCTCCGGGCTTGTTCTTCACGCCATTCTTGAGCCGGAGCTTCCTCTCGGCCTCCTCCTTCATCCTAGAGTTTCAAGGAAGGTTTAGCAGCCATCGCCATCAAGCAAGAGGAAGTTTGCAACCTCTACCAGATCGTGACACGAAGAAGACGGGCTTATTGGAGAGTAGTGACAGCTCTCTCTACCCCGGACGTAGTTGCGGACCGAGCTTGGACGCGGATTGACAACCCGGCGATCCCAACCGTGAATCTACAATGAGACTTCGGATTCGGTTGATTTCTTGCCTTATTCTTCTCTTATTGATGTGTTTGTAGCTAGATCTCTCATGTATTGATTATGAACACTATGAATCGTGCTTGCAATCTTAATTTCATGTTTATGTGAAGTTATATTTAGTTCATATGTGTTAATGAGGTGCGCCGCCATCCATTTTCCACTCCACCACCGTGTCCGGTGCCGCACTAGCAATTGCTAGTGGCGTGCTTGTCAACGAGGTGTTTGAGACCCTCATTCCGTTAGCCTACTCGTCCATCCGCCTATCGAAGCATGGCATCGCTACCCGTGTAATCCATCTCGCCCTACGAAGCAGCGCACTCAAGGCCTGCACAGTTCGATTCTGCTTGCCTGCTCGTCCATCCTCCCTTGCGACGCAGCGCGCTCAAGGCCTGCCTAGTCTCCATCCCGCCAAGCGAAGCATTGCATAGCGGCATTGCATAGGAGTAGTTGTAATATTTTCCTTTATTTTCCACAACCAAATCAACCCCCCCTCCGCGATCCATCCGATTAAAGGACTTCAATCTCAAGTCCTTCCTCGAACGTTAACTCCACCTTACTGTGTTCCTTGAGAGATTCGATACTCGGGTATTACTCCTCGTTTTATATTACTTGAACGATCGGTACACAGCCGTTTCGTGCCGCAGTCTTACTACCGCCTATAGCGGTGTGCTAAGATTTGCGCCATCACTTCTCACTGATCTTTCTTTGAGTTTGATCTATAATTCATCATGAGCGACAACTGAGTTTAACCAAAAAAAATCAAATCAAAAAAAGAAAACGAAACAAAGCAAAAAAAACAAAATTTAGGTTTGATAATTGTTTCCTATTGAGCACTCAATGTTGTTTTATTTTTGGTAATTTTATTTTTGAGTGTTTTGGGCTAAAATTTTAACTGAATTTTAAAGACACCCTTAGGAGCCTACCCAAAAATTCCCATAATTTTCTAGATTAGTTTCTTTGTCCAACAAAACCAACACTTTTAATGGTTTGATATTTGTTTCCTATTTTGCACCCCTTGCTGTTTTATTTTTAGTATTTTTATTTCTTAGCTTTTTGGACTGAAATTTTAAATGAGTATTAAAGTCACTCTCATGAACACTCACAAAAATTTCCATAATTTGTCTACCTTATTTCGTTGTCCAAATAAAGTCGTGAATTGTTACAATATCAAAAGATTTCCTGCACTGACCAGATTTTTAGGTGTCCACTATTTTAGCCATAACTTTCTCAATTTAACTCCGAATTCAGAAATTCAAAATTCTGCAGTTCCGTCTGTGAGTCCTCTACACGTTTTCTATTCATCATATTTTTCAAATCTACATTAAATCACGTCATAAAATTCATTCATTCCCATACTCTATGCACACTAGATCCGATCAAGAATACAATACCTCTTCTCCTTCTAGTATGGCCGACGAACAACCTACAGACCAAGATGCCAATCCTATAGATGTACTACGGCATGAGATGAACCAGCAGATGGATGAACATTGGGGTTTGTTCGCTCAATTTATGGCCAATAGGAATCCAGATCCTCCTCGGGGTAATCAACACCCTAATCGTCAAGTCCCCAATGTTGATGATAATGCCTGTTATGTTCCCCCACGTGCGAGGCAGTATAACCACGGTAATGAACAGGAACCTGATCTTACAAAAAAATTTACGATTGATGCTCCTACTTATGATGGTCTCGGTGATCGCCAAAAATTTCTAAACTGGATCTTAGACATTGAATGTTATTTTGATTGGCACCATTTGACGGACCTACATAAAGTTCAAGTGGCTAAAATGAGACTGACTGGGCGTGCTAAATTCTTTTGGTTGAATGAAGAAATACGTTTAGGAGCAAATTATGGTGTTCCCCCTATCAGATGGAAAATTATGTAAAACGTCCTTAAGGACCAATATGTGCCCGCATATCATCGTTCACAAATGTTTGATGAATTAACAACCTTAAGACAAGGTGATAAATCTGTTTCTGAATATATGGGAGATTAGAAATATAAAATGGTTCGGTGCGAGGTACGAGAGATGCATCAAGTAACCCTCTCTAGGTTCCATAAAGGCCTTAACTTTCATGTCCAAAGAAAACTTCTTCGCTATGGTCACACAGACTTGAACACTACCTTTAATGCTGCTCTAGATATAGAAAAACATCTTGCTTTCAAGTCAAAATCTAGAAATAATCAAAATAAGAGTAAGTCCTCTCAAAATGCTTCCACTACGTCGTATAAAGACAAGGGCAAATATAAAAGTACTGATCAAAATACCATTGTCATTATGGCTAAAAATACTAAATATCCTAATGGTGGACGAATTCCTGTAGGTAAAATTACTAAAAATAATACAACATATTATGCATTGGTTTACAAGGATATTATGTGGTAGAATGCCCAACAAAAAATAAAGCCTTGACTTTGCTTGAGCCTTCTAGCTAACAATCTGATTATGTTTATGAAGTTACTAATGAGTCTGAGTCTAAAGGGGTACCTAGTGAGATGGAAGATGATTTCAATGTTATGGTGATATGTTGTATTTTGAACACCCCTCGCACATTTGATGATTGGAAACGAACTAACATTTGCTCCTTAAACTGTAGGAGTGGTGAGAAATTTTGCAAACTGATTATAGATAGTGGAGGTTGTATGAATGTTGTGTCTAAAAATGCAGATGTTAGAATGAAGCTTACAACTGAACCCCACCCAAATCCATATCAATTTGCTTGGGTCAATAAAACATCTATTCCAATCACATCTAGGTGCCTTGTCCCACTGACCATTAAAGAATACTCTGATAAAATCTGGTGTGATGTCATTCCAATGGATGCTTGTCATGTTCTTTTGGGTCGCCCATGATTATTTGATAATGATGTTACTCATTTTGGGAGAGCTAATGTGTAACATCCCCCAAAAAACTATACCCCTAGGATGTTTTGTCATGACTAGGACATGACAAAACCATATGAAGCACAAAGGGAGCATAAAAGCTTAGGAAGGAAGGAGGAAACCACCTAGGTCTGCAAATAGCAATTTCTAGTTACCAAGCTTAGGGTTGGACTTTAGGGCCTCACATTGACCCTTTGACCCCACCATAGCATACCTAACCATTAAGGGGTTCCCTTAGAGCACCAAGGAGCCATTGGGGTCAACCAAAGAGGCCAAGTTGACCAAAGTCAACATTAACCCTAAATTGGTCAAAGTAGCCTAATTAGGGTCATTTGGCTTTCACCATGCCAAATTGACCATGACCCTACCCTTATAAGGATATTAGGACCCAATGGACAAAAAATCCCCATCATGGGGCCACCAATGTGGCCAATTTGACCTAAGTCAACTGTAGCCCTGTTTTGGTCAAATTGCCCTATTGTGGGTCAATTGGACTCCACCTTGCCAAATTGACCATGCCTAGACCTTCCTAACCCTTAGGGGAGGCCAATGGGTCACTATACACCCATTGGGGCCAACCCAAATGGTCAAATTGACCAAAGTCAACTCCAGCCTAAGTTTAGGTCAAAATGACCTATTTGACCTAATCAAGCCCAATCCACTTGGGCTAGGCCTAATTGGAGTAGCCCATTAGCTTAGGAGGCCGATAATTACCAGGAGTTGCCACTAAACTTCTGTAAATGATGACTAGGAGAGAGAAATCTCATTTTCCCCAAACATGGAAGAGAGAGAAAGAGAAGGAGAAATGACATTCATGGTTTAGGGAGACCAATAGCCACCAATTCCTCCTCTAATGTCTCCATTCAGTTTCCCCAATCAATTTGGAGGAGTTTAATGGACATTCCCGGCCACATAGAGGGGGAATTTGAGGAGTTTTTTCTTGGCCGAAAATGGCCATTACTGGCCATTCATGGCAATTGGGAGTTACACCCTCCCCCTCCCCAATTAAGCCATATAAGTCCTTCAGTGGATGGAGAGGAGGAGTTTCCCCACCTTACCTGAAAAATCAAGCCCCAAAGATAGGAGTTGACATGGCACCCAAAAGCTTGAGTCCGACCATGGATGACCACCCAATCGGCAAGCTTCAAGGCTCCATATAGGTCTGGTTCTTCTCCTCTCCTCCAGTGGATAGATCTACATATAAAATTGGCAAGGATTGGTGCCAATTGGTCCCCAATCAACATGGACGAAATCTCCATTTTTGGAGGTTTTTCTTCTCACCAAAACCACCGGTTCCGGCCACCACCGGCCGGCCAAGACCTCCCATCGCCGGCCACCACCTCAAGGAAGGTGGTGGTGGCATTGGCCGGCCAGGGAGGGGCGTGGGTGGCCAAGAAAACCAAGGTAGATAGGCTACAGGTTGGGGCAATCTCCACCGTTGGCAGGAGGAAGAAGATGAGCAGGATCCGCTCATCTTGTTTCAAGATTCGTGCTGGAGTCATTCATATGAATGAAATGAATGTTAGATTATTATGTGTATTTATGTCACATTTCATGCAGTACTTTAATTTAATTACTAAAAAAACTTACTGCCCTCTGATAAAAAAGTGGTCAACACCAAAGTTGTAGCCCTTGGTGTGTATTCAATTCAAGATGTGTTTCAGCCCAAAAGAAGCAATGTAGCTCCCTGTAGGGCCATTTTAGTGGGACTGGTCCTTAGGGTAGGGCATGCACTATTTCTTGAATAACTTTTGATTGGATAATGATATTGACTTGAAATTTAGAGCATAGTCTAATTATACCTACCCCCAATAATATCCTAAAATGGGAAATTTTTTAGAACATTTTTCTAATGTTTTTATAAAAATTTAATAATTCACATACTAATTAATTATAGGGTCTAATGGCATTCAATCCCCTCCAAATTTTGGTGTGTAGTCCTTAGGGTTATTTTATGACCCTGGTAAAATTTCATCCTAATTGGGACTGATTTGGTTGGGTAATTAATTAACCAAAGTTTGGTCAAACTAGGCCAATTTAGGTCAAAGGTGTACTTGTTGGGGTTAGGTGGTCAAATCTCATCAAAATGATGTGAAACTTTGTCCACTGGTTTAGGATCACATAAAACACCCCCATGAGTGATTTGGGGTGATGTCTGGTGGATATGCCCTAGAACCCTAGTTCTAACCCTAGGGTTGCACTTTGAGCCTTGTGAAGGACATGGTCATATGTTCATGAATGGGCGTGGAACTTGGTAGATAAGTTCATAGGATGTAAATATGCCCTAGGTAATTTTATAAAAATTTAGGAACACTTGTCCCCTCTGATTTAGTTTACAACCTTTTTAGGGAACTCCCTTATAAGAGGAATTTACATGCTCAATTTATCTTGGATGTTGATGAAAGTTTGGTAGGGTACATAAAACCATGATATAGACCTATGGTAATTTTTGTGTAATTGTTGAATTGATTTATTTAGCACTTCTTTCACAAGTCATCTATTTTGTCTTAGGAATATGTTAAATAAATGAGGGCCAAATATTCTATGGAAAATTATAAAACTTGGTGGTAGGACATTTTAGGGCATTAGAAAGCTCTGTGAATGTTTGTATAATTTTTGGAATTATTTATCAGTAGGTTACTTCACAACTTTCCCTAGTATGGGTTTACTTGTAATATTTATTTATGTGACTAATTAGTTCTGATAAATTCTGAAAATTAGTCAGTAGACTTTTCTGATAAATATAAAGTTTTGGTAAATTCCCATAATTTTTGGACAAAATATTTTTGGCGGTTCCTTCTTTAATTTCTAATTTGGGGTAATTATTCAATATTATAATTAGAGGCCAACACCTTACTACAAAATTGTGATATTCTGTATTTACTGTTATTTTGACATCATAGATTTTTCATAATTTTATGGGGGCCATATCATAAGAAGATCTTACACTTCATGTTCAATTTAGTACTTGGACAATGTTGGATAGATTATAATAAATGCCAAATAATTAAGGAAAAGTATGATTCTCTGGATTTAATCTTAGAATATCATGATAGACTCCTAGTAATAATCTTGAGTCAGTTGGATGAATATTTGGGGTACCTCCTCTTATGCAACTCATATAACTCATTTGGTCTGCGTATAGTATAACTGTAAAACTTGAGTAATTTATGGATCATTAGGTGGGAATGGAAGATAGTTCGTGTACCTAGCCTAGTTGAATAGATTGAAGGTCACCAAAAAGGAGTTTAGGTGTTGAGAGTGTGCTTGGTGAGTTAAGGGTAAAGTTGTGCTCGGGATTGATGAAAGATCGTCTTTCCCATGGGGAGTCAGAAAACACTTAGGAGGATAATTCAAGTGAAATGTTAAGAGGGGTATTCTTATGGGTAGATACCAATAACACCAGGTGTCTTTTGAAAGGGAGCTTTCGGGTGTCATCACATCATTGCTCCTAGTACCGCTACGAGCCCCTCACAGGGCATACCTCGGGAAGTTTAAGATTAACCATAAACAATAGGAGTAAGATGTTGTACAAGATTAACTTAACAATACACACACCCATACCCCATGGTCACAGAAGGTTAGTTGGTTTTATTTTACGAGCGGTAGGCTCGGTGGTTGTAGCAGGGGACACTACAACAAAGTCACTTTACAATGACATTTTTTGCCACGTTTTTGAAAGCGTCGCTGTTTGTTTTCTATTTAGCGACGATTTTTTCAAAAAACGTCGTCAATACAAAATTTTAGCATTGCCCACGCTTTTCATAAAAAACGTCAACATACATGTTTATCTTTTGTGAAGCTTATTTTAAAAACGTCATCAAAATAAACTCAAATAGACAACTATGAGTAAACAACTCGATGATCGATAAGAACTCATGTCGTTCGTTTCATTCAAATCATGCGAGAATTAAGAAATCTGACTGAAATAGGCCGCATTGATCTGCACGATAACTCAAATAGACAACTATGATTAAACAAACTCAGAATCGACTTCGATTGCGTTCGTTAGACTCATATGTCCGATACAAGCGCAACGACATCTTCAACAACTTTTTCTTATGCGTACTTTTGATATTTTATTTATCTTTGGTAACACACATATATCTATATATATCTATGAGTCGAACGACACGGGACTCCAGCCCTACGTGAGTGCCATCAGCACGGGCCATAGGCTGGATTTGCCCGCCCCGACGGGATTCGCCCGCCCCCGGCGGGATTGTCCCGCCCTGGAATGCTATTAATATATATTATTTTTTAATATATTATATATTATATTTAATTATATATTAACTTTTTTATTAACTTTTTTTGTTAACTTTTTTATTAATTATATTTCTACATATTACTATATTAAAAAGAAGTATATTTGAGGGCTTTTGGGCTTTCTTAAGGACTCAGCATTCAATCTAAACCCTCCAATCAATTCCTCCTATTGAATCAAAGCCATCAAAAAAACTTTATTTTGAATCCTCTGATTTCTCAGCCTAAAATTATTTGGCGGCAAATCTCCCGCACAAAATTTTGTGGTTTATTCATTGTTTTATGTTTTATTTTCAACCCTCTCTGGCTCTGCAAATGACTCCAGAAGCCGCTCCTCCTTCAACCCTCTCTGCCATCGCCGCCATCATCGATAGGAACCTTCACGCAACTCATCCTGACGCCCTTTTGCTTGACTCCAGAACCCCCAAATCCCTCTACGTTCATCATCAAAGAGGAAGGGGTTTTCCTGTGGGAGATCGCTGAGGTCGTCGTATATCCCTTTCCAGAAGCCGCTCCTTCCTTCAACCCTCTCTGCCCTATAGCGTTACTCCAGAACCCCTAAATCCCTTTACATCGTCAAAGAGGAAGAGGGTTTCCTGTGGGATATCGCCGAGGTTGCCGTATATCCCTTGACTACTGGTGAGGTCTTCTTTATCGTCAAAGAGGAAGTGATAAATTTTGCAAGCCCTTCAAATTTTTTGTTAACTTTTCATTAAATTTTTTTGTGAAGTTTTCCTGTGGGTTTGAAGTTTTATTTTTTCATGAAATTTTTTGTGAACTTTTCCTGTGGGTTTGAAGTTTTCCTGTTGGTTTGAGTTCATCTTCATCGTCAAAGAAGAAGTGATAAATTCTGCAATCCTTTGAATATTTTTTTTTGAAATTATCATGTTAATTTTCAGTCCATATCTTCATTTTAATATACGGTTTTCCTTGGGTTTCTTGTTTGAAAGAGATATAGCAAGAGAATAATAAATTGTTCGGCAAACCTTTTAATTTTTCGACGATTTCTCTATGTTTTCTTTCTGCTCTGAACTTTGTTTTGCTACAGGTTTATAAAACTCTAAACCAGACACCGACCACCTCCAACTCGCCTTCGATCTGCACAACAAATGGTCGATACACTGAAGCTTCAGGTACCTCAAAACAATCATCTCTTATCTTGATTATTTTTAAAATCAAGGGTTCAACAACATCAAGGGTGTAGCATCAAATGCATTGAAGATTCATGTACAACAAAATGCCAAATAGAATGTTGGGCACTGCTTAAAATCAAGGGTGCAACATCAAATGCCGAGGCTATTTGGAAATGAATCCAAAAATATTTGAGACCTTTAATGATCTTCAGCCTCATTTTGTTTATATATATATATATATATTATTTTTTGTCCAACAGAAACAATCCTAATTTTTATGTTCTAAAATGATTCTTTTTCTTCTTCCCTCAAAATGTCTCTTCCTTACTCTATACTTTTTTACTTTTTCCACTCACAGTAAAAAAATAATGTAGAATAACTTGAAATGTCTCTGTAAAATAATTGTGCAGCCAAGAGAGTTACATCTCACACTTTCAGGTGTTGTAGATGTCTTCCACTTTTATTTTATTTTTCAAAGATTCTTCTTCTTTCCTCGACTGCCATGTATCCTGACTTCATAGTTTGTGTGGTGAGATGGTTCTAATTTTGTAAATGCTTAACATATTGTTTGGTTTTAATTATTTTTGATTCGATTTAATCATTTTTACAGTACTTCCAGCAATGAGTGGGATCAAGCAGAACGATCAAAGTCTATCACAAGGTATGGATAATGCATGTTGCTGTATTCTCAATTAAGATTGATTGTGCGGTCCTCATATATTTTCACCCACGATAAAATTCAATTAAGATTGATTTTCTCTCTATGAGATATTTTTATGTACAAAATGAACATCATCTTATTAAGACGTTGGTGACACTAAGATGAATAGAACAATTTTTGTGCTGTGGTTAACAAATTTGGTTGAAGATAAAATGTTCAAAGTTTTTGGTTGCGGTTTTCTCCCCAAAATACCAAGTGGTTCTATTTCTATTTTCTTTGTAAATGCTTAACATTATTTATTTTAACCTTAGATATTTTTAGAATGAATATTCAACCCGTGTTTCAATTTTGTTTGATATGCAGACAATTGATCAATTATGTTTGAAGTTTGAGAAGATGCTGTGGTAGATGGTATATGAACGAACTTGAATGCTCATCATACATGTTTCAATAAAATGCCAATGAAGTCAATGGTTAAAGAAGAAAATCTTGAAGTTGAAAGGTGATTGTTTTGTTTTATGATTTTTTTGTATTGAAAACAATGTATATATTGAATGATTATATGTTTTTTGCAAGCTTTCATTACTTGAAACAAGTTTTGTTCATCATTAATGTGATCTTTTGCAAGTATATATTCTTCAATCTTAATGATGTGGGTATTTTAATTAATATTTCATTCCTTTTGCTATAATTAGACATATATTATCTGGACAACAAGTTGCAGAAAATTACTCAACATATCTTAATATCACTCTTAAAAATATTTCAAATATGAAAATTATTTTTATAAAAAATAATATTATAATTTTAATTAAGATTTTAGATGCACAATTATTTTTTAGAGTTTAGACTATGATACATTTCTATTTATTTTAAATTTCTTTCTTAAAATGCAATAGGTTACAATGTTATTTTTAAAAGCATTATTATAGAGCTTTAATTACAATGATATTTTGCAAAAAATATTGTGGTAGTGTTAATATTTTTTCCGACGTTTTTTTATAAAGTGTCACGATAGATCAATTATCTATCATAATGTTTTTTGGAAAAGTGTCACGGTAGAGCAACTGTTAACTATGACATTTTTGGAAAAATGTAACGATAGAGCAACTGTCAATTATGACATTTTTTTGAAAAAGTGTCACGGTAGATCAACTGTCAATCATGACGTTTCTGGAAAAGCGTCACGATAGACTAACTATCAACCGTGACGTTTTTTTGTGAAAGCGTCGCAAAGAGCTACGGCGACGGCTGCAATCATGACGATTTTGCGACGTTTTTATAAACGTCATGAAAACTATCGCGACGTTTAAAAATCGTCACTAAAGGCATAAAAAAACGTCACCGTATAACGATTTTGTTGTAGTGGGACTAGTTAGTCCGGTGAGCTTGTGTCTCAGTAATACTTATTGGTGTGGAGTGGTCGGTCCGGCGAGCCGGTGGCTTGGAAGGTTATGGTGATGGGCGGGTTAGCCCGGGGAGCTTATGGCTCGGAGATAGATGGTAAACATGTTTGCATGTGCATAAAGGTAGTGGGTCTTCAGTAATGGACGGTCGTTCACACCGATGTCAATACGTTGACTCGACAAGTGTGGAATTTGCACTTAGCCATAAAAATATGGTGGTCCAACCTGTAATAGTACGCAGATTCTCCGTGGTTTTGCGTTGAGGTGTATGATAGGTCTAGGCTAGGTAGTGTGAATACCAACCTAGAGGTGGGCGAGGCCTAACCCACCACTTCCATTTGCCACTACGGGAGTATCCTAGGAGTCTTGCTAGCTCCAAAAAGGGGGGAACTAAAAGTCTGTGCGCATAGAGTCAAAGTGTGTGAGATGCACCTGTGTGAACATAGCATAAACTGCATAACTCTGCATGTCATTGCATAAGCATTGCATTTCAACCCATACCCCTATCGTATAAATTGGTTATGGGACTTTTTATACGATAGGCCCTGCTAAACGACCCCTTGGTCTATAGGTTTGTATGGGCTTTCCTATAAATCAATGGTTACTTTTCTAATATGTACCTACCTTTACTTACTGTTCTTTACTTGCTCTTTACCATGCTCTATTACTGCTTCAATTATCTATATACATATGTGTAGTGGTAGACATTCCTATAGACTAGATCTACCATCATCTGCTTTGTTTATACCCCTTGATGTCCTCCGCTTCATTCTCCCACTCGGTGCCTAGGAGCCATTGGGGGAGGGGTGGGAAACATAAGGCTTAGTCTTTTTGACTAACGGTCGGTGGACCATATCATTTTAGGGGGTCGATGAGATGTAGTAGCACCAGAGGATGGTGCGGATGGAGTCGGGCTAGTCTAGTACATGAGTACCAGTTCAGGATCAGTGAGTAAATAGTGGTTTGCTTCCGCAAGTGATCTTGTAGTGAGGACATGATGTATCGGGCAGGAGCCATTTTATTATTGTAACATTTGTTATTTCAGTTATATCATGTGGACATTTATATTTATAACATGTGATTTGTGGATTTGAACTTATATTTGTTCATTTATACTTTTCTTCTTTTATGATCGATATGGCTGGCAGGATCGACGTTTTATAGTGACGACCTTCCCGAGTGTTGGTGTCACCGCAAAGCGGAGGTTCTAGGCATAAGACCCGGTTTTGTAGCAAAAAAATGGGCTCTTACAAACTGGTATCAAAGGGAACCTCGATCTGAAGAAAAGAAGTCCATAAACCCTGGGCCACCCCGCGTGAGTTTAGTTTGAGCACAAACTAAGCAGTGGAAGCAATGGTGTGCCTATATGGGGAAATCACATGAAAAAGTCCACTTTTAACTGAATCTTTTGACTAGTTTTCTTTTGTAGCTTGCGGCGAACCCTGCCCCCAGCAGGGAATACCTCTGGCTGCAAAGATCTCTTTAGATAGTCCTTTAGTCATTGAGTTAGACTCAACCCCACTAGGACACATGACTCACCATGACAATTTATACCATGCCCTAGCCTGAAATAGACCGTAGGTATAAATTTGATTAAGGTATGAGGATACCCCAAGGAGGTTAAATGAGGAGCATAACATTAGAGTGACCACCTAAGCCATAACTCTGATGTACCAACTTCATCTATCAAAGGATTATCCCAACTGATAGGACTGCCTTAAGGACATTGACACAAAAGCAGAATGGTAGGGGACTCATAGACTCAACCCTCGTATCAGTGACATGATTACATTGAGACAACCACCATGACAAACAATGAGGGTCGGATAAGAATTCAAGTTCAGAAGAGACCCGTTTGAGATTGTTTCACAGGTTAACCCTGATAAGTGATGATTTAGCTTCGGATTGTCTTCTTTTTATGGTTTGCGCAACCTTTATATGATGAGATTAGAATTAGATGGGTGTTTTCAAAGAGTTTTGCAAGTACTCCTACTTTGAGAAACTAACTGTTATCCTATCAAAAGATAGAAGTAACAGTCTTTTTCTTCTTTTGAAGTATTGGTGACTACACCCCGACTACAACGCCGAATTCTGTTGATTTTTAAAATAAAAAAGGAGAGTTTTGCACTAAAATGGTTTGAAAAGCTTTTGTTTAAATTTTAATCTGAACTAATCATTTGATAAATGCAAGTATACCTTATCGTGAGTAATATAGGATATTTAGTTTTAGAAAATATCGGGGTCGTCTATTTCCGTGGATCGTGTTGATTATAGCGACTTTGAGGAACAAACTATTATTTTATCGGAATAAATTTTTAGTGTGGGTTTTTAAAAACGAACGATAATAAGTGTATAACTAGAGTTATAAACGATGATAATAAATAGCACCCGATGTCGAATTACCTTGAGATGAAAATAGTCTTTTTTAGAAAAAAAAGAGATGACTTTTCAAAACATTAAAACGGCTTGGCCGTGGAGGTTTCATATTTATGAACGCTCCTCTCTCGAGGGTACGCCCACCTGAAATTATGAATATTCGACCGAACTCTCATTCTTTAATCGAATCTTCTTAATACTCGCTTTATGTTGTGAACCCCGCTATTGGGTTTTTACTTCCAATTCAGGAGACTTACCTCATCCTCTCTCGAGGGTATAGAGCACTTCTCTGTACCTGTGAGCGATCAGTCCGTACGCACGAGCCTCTCGGCTAACTAGTGTACAGAAATGGAAATGAAAACCACAAATCAATTATGTGGATCCACTCAACGTTATTCTCGGGTAAACCTTAAGCTCGTTTAATTATTTTTAGAAAGAGATGTTTTATTTTTTTTAGAAAACTATTTATTTGTCCCAATGCTCTTCGGCATCGTGTGCTAAAGGAAATTAGCCACTCATCGGAATGGAGACGACATAAGTTATAACAAAAGACATGTTAATAATTTAAGCGGATATAAGCGTGAAAGAGAGAAATAAAAGACTTATACAAAAGCTGAAATAGTATCCGTCGTCCCAACCGTCTTAAACAAGTGCTAAAAAGTTCTTAGCCTCTTATCCAAAATGGGGGTGGTATAGAAATGAAATACTTATAAAAGTGCAGAAATAATATCCGTCCCAACCGTCTTAAACAAGCGCTAAAAAGTACATACCCTCTTATTTGAGATGAGGGTGGTATATAGCAGTTATATAAAGACTGAAATTAAGCTATATTAAAAAAAGGAAAAGGAAAAAATGAAAGAAAGTGTTTAAACGAAAGCGATAAATAAAGCGTTGAAAGAAAAGCAATAAACTATTTTTATGAAAGCTTTTAACCTAAATTATGAAAGAAGTAAAACTAAGTTATGAAAGCAATAAACCTAAGTTATGAAAGCAAAAAACTATTCTCATACACACATACACACTAACATTAATTGAAAAGGAAGATGATCCAAATGAGAAAAACAACATTTTATTTCTAAAATAAGCATTACAACTAGACTAGGAAGGCGAAAATTGTTGGACCTTTGTGTCACATCCCTTTGTTTGAGAATAACAAATCCCAAATTGTATTTGATCTTGTATTTTATGTGTTTAGAGTATGCAGGAACTATAGGTGCAATACTCCATAGGTATAAAACAGATTGGAGATGATTCTATAGAAAGATAGCTAACGCTCGCGTTAGTAGTTAACGCCCAGCGTTATCAACCGCTGAGAAGAAAACCGCTGAGAAGGAATGCCATCGAGAACAAAGCCGTCGAGCTGCATTCGATGAAAGAGAGCTAATGCTCGCGGTAACTGTTAACGCCTCGCGTTAATAAGAGGAGGAATGCCGTCGAGTTGAGGTCGACGAATCTGCGTTCGATGAACTTGGAGTTCCGTTCGACGAATTTGCCTGCGTTCGACGAAAATTCCGTTCGACAAAATGTGAAGGCCGCTCGATGAATTGGTGTTCGATGAACTGAGCTCTTGCACAACAATAATGCGTTCGACGAACTTGAAGCTCCGTTCGACAAAATGGTTTTGTCTCAGCCATTCCTTAACGCTATCGCCAGCGCTACCACTACCGCCTGGCGCTATCTCAAGTTCGTGCACAGCGCCATGCTGCCGATGGTTTTGCAACCGCTCCACATGATCGATACCTTAGGCGCTAGGAGCTACCGCAGATGCTAGCGAGAAGTTCTATAAATTGGAGCTTTGCTTCTCGTTTGGGCCATCCATCCCAGAGAGATTGCTTGTGCCACAATTCTATTGATGTTATGCTGCCGAAGATGGATCTCCCACTAAAAGCTTAAGGAGAATTCTGGAGGAGGACTACGTCATGCTATATCCGAAGGACGAACGCTTCGACCTCGCTCATACTACAACAATCCTTCATCCTCATCTTCAGAGATCTCATATTGGGAGTTTTATTATTGTTATCTTTATTTTCATTCCATACTTTTTGTAATCGTTTAGTTAATTCGCCTTGTGTTGGAGACTAGGTCTGGGTAGGACTTAGGGGGGAATTCGCCTTGTGTTGGCGATTAGTTCTAGGTGATTAGATCTAGGGGGGCTCGAGGCCATATCCGGGGAAGGATTGGCTAGAGCGGCTTGAGGCCTTATCCGGGGAAGGATAGGCTAAAGCCAACCAGTTTGTGGGGATACAAGTCGGTATAGAAAAGTAAAAGATATTTACTTTTGTACGCCTCCGATTTCTAGCGATATTGAAATCAAATTTATGTAAACACCTTTTTATATAAATACAACCATGTCTCTACTTGTGTTTACTTGTTTTCTCTCCTTTGGCGTTATCTCTAAAATATTGGTTACTAAGTTTTCAATTCTAATTACTATATCTAAATTGTTTAGTTCAATCTCTTTCATCATAAAACAATTTAGTACTTGTTTCTAAACTTGGTTATTATGATATTCCCACAAATTAGCTAAATTGTTATTTTGCCTTTTCATATTATAAAACAATTTAGTAATTTTCATAACATTATTAAAAAGAATTTTTATTCCCTTATTCACCCTCCCCCCTCTAAGGGCGCCAATCGATCCAACAAGTGGTATCAGAGGAGGTTATTCCAAATGGCTTAAAACCAGGAATAATGGCGTCTCATGATCTCGCTTCTACTAATGGGAAAAACTTTTATATAAATGAAAAATCTTTGCCACCACCTTTATTTGAAGGCAAAATTTATAAAGGGTGGAAAATATTAATGAAATCTTTTTTAAACTCATATGATATCAAAATTTGGAATACGGCAATTATAAGACCAGCGGATGAATCAAATAAATTGGAATGTCATTTAAATGCGAAGGCTATGAATACTTTATTTTGTGCTTTATCAAAAGATATTTCCAAATTGATTTATTGTTTTACTAATGCTAACAAAGTTTGGAAATTTCTTGATGAAATGTTTGATCTTCCGTGTATAGGTTTGGAGCATGCACAACATTTGGAAAACATTCATATTGGCACAAGCAATCAAGAAAGAATCTCCCAGGATGAAACCATGGAGAGCACATCAAGTGGAAGAGAAGAAGAAATGTTGTCTTTGGAAGAGGAGTGCCAAAAAGATGTTAAAGGAACTTTATGTTCAAATCTTGCCTCTCCTGATAGCAATGTAAGTAAATCAAATTCTTCTATCTTTGTGACTAATTCTATTTCCACATTACATATGCTACAAATTGCTAAACGTAATATTAAGAAATTGAAAATTACAAATGATAAATTACGTTTAGAAAATAAAAGGTTAAAAGCTAATGTTAATGTAGAATCTAATTATGATGTGGCTTCACCATATTGCTCTTTAGTTGAAATTCATACTCCTTGTTTTGATTGCAATCTATTAAAATAAAAATTCAAGGATATTGAAAAAGGGCTCTTAGTTTCAAAAAGGCATAATGAAAAATTGATAATTGAAAATGATGCTTTAACTTGTAAGTTAAGACAATTAAAATCTTTTGTTGAAAAAGTTCTAATTTCTAGTAATGTCATTCATCATAAGATTTTGAATAACAAAGATAAATTAACTTACAAAATCATTTCTAAAAAGGATCATTTTCACACATCAACTCAAAAGGAGTTTAGTTTCAAAAGGAATTATGATCCTCACAAAATTCTTAAGAGTCGCTATTATAGGTCTCAATATATTTTCAATCATGCATATTTAAAAACTCCTTTTCATGAAAATCAAACTATAAAATATTTTCCGTCACATTATAAGAGTATGTCTATAAGAAAGAGTGGAAATGAAAATCATCAAAATAAGAATCAATCTTTTAAAACATATTGTAACCCACTTTTTCAACAATCACTTCTAAAGAAAGACAATCACTCTTATAAACTTTCTAAGAATCCATATAATAAAATTCATTATGATTATCAACATCAAGCTATTTTGAAAAATAATTTGAATAAACATAAACCCACAATGAATTATTTTTCAAACAACTATCATCATATAAAGATGTCACATAATCATTATATGGATTTAAGTGATAGACAACCAATGTATGAATGGAGACCCATAAAGAAAAATGACATATCATCTTTAATTGTAAAAGCCCATTCATCGTTATCTTCCCAAAAGCCACCACGATGTATTTGGGTACCCAAAGGAACCATCCCACTTGGTCACCTTTGGATACCTAAATCTCTCATTCATTAATATCCATTCATTTGCATGAAGTAGAAACAAATAAAAATGAAATATCACTACTCTACTTCATGATATGCTTATTGTCACTTTTCTTTTGTTTATTTTTTATTATTTTTTCAACAAACATGCTATGATCACTTTATATATCATGAAATATGACTTTCATATATTAAGCCCAATGTTTATCAAATCAAATTTGAATTAAAATTGAACATTAAGTCATATATTTTTCAAAGTGATCTATCTCTCATCTTTGATTGTTCTTTACCCTTTTAAATCCTTTACCCTTATTTGTCTTGAATTATCATTAGAAATTGAATATTGAAATTATTATCAAGACTATTGAAACTATTTTAAAGATTGGATTTAAATGGTTTATTAAAGGGCTTAAACTAAATATTAAAATGCGCAACATTTTTTGATTCTTTTCTATTTTTGTTTGCTGCATATGATAGACCTTATAATGAAGAATATTATCTAGAAAAATTGAAAACAAAAATTCATCTAAACGCACGTTTAATCTTTCAAAAATGCGAGTTTACGATCAAAACTTCAAACATCCATATCTTTTGATCCGCTCGCCTGATTTTCGCGTTTAATATATTTTCGGAAAGAGCACAAAAATCTTCATCCAACGACGAACTAGGCTTGCCCATTTGAGTTCATTTGTTGCTGTCAATTTGCCCAATTTCAACTCCGTTTTAAAAGCTATCTTAGTTTGCTTGATTTAGAAATTTCTGTGTTTATGGAATTTATTTTTATCACATGCTATCCTTAGTATAATTGTTTCATATATTAATTTAGATATTATGTGTGTGATGTATGTCACCATTGTTTGCATGTAATTTAGACCTTAGAATCATCTTGTATCATTAAGTTCAAATCAAATAGAATAATCATTTCATTCTAGGTCAAAAGAAAATTAGTTTGAAAACTTCTCATATTACATGCAACTTTATCTCCATTATATCATATATAATAACATTGTATTCAATCTCATCATCCTAGCATCGCCTTTTAGTTTATGCTTAATTCTATATGCTAGGTATAATATTTACCATGTTATTCAAATTTCATGATAGCTTTGTGAATTTGAAATTATAAAAGAATACCAAAATACCAAACAAACACATAGTTTATGGATTAATCATTAGAATATACATGTATATTGTATCATGAATCATATATTATCATGCAAAACCAAAAATCTATAAATTCAATTATTGAAAGCAATCTTATAAATTTCAAAACTTTATATATGTGATCTTTGTCTGTAATATGATTGCATGATCATCATTTCCTAGATTTACAAATCAAACATGCTCATTCAAAAGAAAATCTCCAAATCATATTGTCATAAGTCTAGAAGAATTAGAATTTACATACATCATGATGATATAACATATATTATATGCAAAATTCTCTATAATCATAAATCATAATTCATGTTCTATCAAGAAATATCTCAAATCAATAATGTCGATTACCTAGGAATTATGAATCTTATGATAAAAATATGAATATTGTTCTTCTTTACATTATATGATGTATTAATATGCTTTGCTAGTGATTGCATGTATCTCTCATATTTGTAGACTCTAGAATCAACTTTGCAATGAAAGAATAAATCAAAATTAATCATCACTCTATTCTAGATCTATAATTTGAAACTCTATTTTGGAAATACATGCAATATTAATATAAATCTTATGACATGACATTTAACCCCAAAAATCATCATACTAGCATTGTCACTTATTGAATATTAGTAATTGTGATAGTTATCTCACATCGTCATCTCATAAAAGTAGAAAAACTATGCGGCAATATATAACTCATCACATTAAACAAAACCCATAGTTTATAAATCAACCCATTATTTAAAAGCATAGGTTGTCCAAAGATTATTCACCTATGACTTCATATATCACAATAGCGGGGGCGTAGGATTGGATACATTAGAGACCTAACCTCTAAGACATGTGTTGTCCTTAATTGGGGAGGGTTCCAGTGGGGCCTTGCGAGGCACTGGGGGGAAAGAGTGATAGGTTGAGCGTTCTCTAGTGTGTGCATATGGGATTAACACCCCAACCTACGACATGTGTGCAGCTCCTCATGCCCATCCGTCACATAGTACGGGGCTAGGGTGTAGACATTTAGTCATGGTAGTTTTTAATCTTAGGACATACTTATAATTCACTACATGAACTTTTTATTTACTTATCACTTAATTCATGCATATTTTGGGTTGTTTAATAAAAAATGTGTCCTCTTGTGTTTGGATAATTTATATTTTTGAGCTTAAATGTTTTTTTTGTAAAACACATGTATTTGAACAAGCTAAAGTTTTATGCAAATTTGATCAATCAAGATATCTCCAAAAATTACAAAAGTTTTGCATAAGACTACTCTAAGGACACTTAATAAATATCAAAAATTAGATTTTTAAAATTCTCAAAAAATCAAGTACTGTTTGCCGCGCTAGCACTAGCGCCGGCGCTAGCATGGGTGTTTGATTTTTCTGATTTGTAAAATTTCTAAAAATCCTTAAAAATATGTTTGTTTATGTTAACTAATTTGTTTTTTTGAATTTCTGACATTTATTATCTTTGTTTTAATTTATATTTAAGAAAATCAACTACAAAAATTCAAAATTCAAAAATACAAAAATATGTTTTTGAGATTTGGGTTTTATTCATATTATTAAAAATCAACTACAAAAGTTCAAAATTAAAAAATTAAAAAATATGTTCTTGAGATTTGTGTTTTATTCATATTATGAAAAATCAACTACAAAAGTTCAAAATTCAAAATTACAAAAATACGTTTGTGTGATTTTCTGTTTTTATCTCATTAAAAAATGATAAAACAACAAAAAAACTATATGATCTTTATTGCTAATATCAAGCATGAATGAATTCTATTATTTAGAATTATTTACAATGTTAAAATTTATTCCTTGAAATAACTATGAACATTGTTTTGTTTATCATGCTTTGATATATCTATTTAAAGTGCATCAATTGTATTGAAAAATATGTGTAGAACCAAGCTTAGCATGCCTCTAAGTATGAGTAAATGTTTTATGATTGATAATGATACATTTCACTCACCTATTTTGATAATCAACATGTGTGTTTAAATCTAAAATGCTTGCTTGTGTATTGTATTTGTATAATGAATTAAAACTTGCATAAGTTTATTGCATACACTACATTTGAATTGCACTTATGAAATTTAAAAAAGTGGTTAAGTTAAAAAATTGGGTTTGCAAAACAAGTGTATTCAGAGAATGTTGTCTCACAAATGTGAACAAAAAAATTATATATGTAGACAAATATAACTCCACCAAGCACTACTTGAACCTCCTGATAAGTCTTCATAAGCATTGTGAGGTTGAGCACCTTGGAAAGAATAGTAAAGTGTCTTGTGCAAACCTTGGTTACTACACCACTTTTTTAAAAATTATGTGCATTAAAAGTGTGTGAAAGTTGATATACTTATGTTTTATTGTGCACTTTACTCTACATATGTCTTGTATTTTGTGATTTAAATCAATTGTTAACATTGCTCAAAATACACTTATGTGCACATCATTATCCTTCATAACACTTCTTCTCATGAGTATTGGATTCTAATGCTTTATCTATACTACTCTTTATATAAGAAATGCACTAGATAACCTATCATGATCTCTACAATGTTTTGGTATCTCTTGAACTTAAAATTAAGTAACATAGTAGTATAATCTCTCTTTGATATGTTCATTTCATGCTTGGTATCTTTATGAAAAAACTTTGAGTTTTCAAAAAGGTTAAAAACATCTTTCAATTTTGAACTAAAACTCATATTTTTACTTATGCTTTTCATGCTTACAAAAAGATGTTTCTTATAATCTTCCGCTTGCTTACAACTCTTATCTTTTTATTTGAAATCTCTTATATATACTATGCTTAAACTCTTTATCATTTCATATATTACAAAAGCTCGATCATGATTTATAACTAGCCTAATGAATGCCTCCTTACTACCCTCACCCTACCTTCTTTTGATAATACCAAAATGGGAGATTAATTGAAGAAATCTATATAGGAGAAATATAGAAGAGTAAGGGGAGAATAATTCATGTAATCTATCATTTAGGGGGAGTAAAACATAAATTGCATTTATGTAAGGGGAGCATTAAGATAGGGGGAGTATGCATATCATCATGTTTATCATATACTATAGTTGCACTATCATCTTGCTTATCATATACTATAAACACTATTGTTGATTTCTTGCTAAGAGGATTTGTTATTATCAAAAGGGGGAGATTGTTGGACATGTGTGTCACATCCCTTTGTTTGAGAATAACAAATCCTCTTCGCAAGAAATCAACAATAGTGTTTATAGTATATGATAAGCAAGATGATAGTGCAACTATAGTATATGATAAGCATGATTATATGCATACTCCCCTATCTTAATACTCCCCCTATCTTAATGATCACATCCCTTTGTTTGAGAATAACAAATCCAAAATTGTATTTGATCTTGTATTTTGTGTGTTTAGAGTATGCAGGAACTATAGGTGCAATACTTCATTGGTATAAAACAGATTGGAGATGATTCTCTGGAAAGATAGCTAATGCTCGCGTTAGTAGTTAATGCCCAGCGTTATCAACCGCTGAGAAGAAAACCGCTGAGAAGGAATGCCGTAGAGAACAAAGCTGTCGACCAGCGTTCGATGAAAGAGAGCTAATGCTCGCGGTAACTGTTAACGCCCTGCGTTAACAAGAGGAGGAATGCCGTCGAGTTGAGGTCGACGAATCTGCGTTCGATGAACTTGTAGTTCTGTTCGACGAATTTGCCTGCGTTCGGCGAAAATTCCGTTCGACGAAATGTGAAGGCCGCTCGATGAATTGGAGTTCGACGAACTGAGCTCCTGCACAATAATAATGCATTCGACGAACTTGAAGCTCCGTTCGACAAAATGGTTTCGTCTCAGCGGTTCCTTAACGCGACCGCCAGTGCTACCACTACCGCCTGCCGCTATCTCAAGTTCGTGCACAATGTCACGCCGCTGATGGTTTCGCAACCGCTCCACACGATCGATACCGCAGGCGCTAGGAGCTACCGCAGGCGCTAGCGAGAAGTTCTATAAATTGGAGCTTTACTTCTCGTTTGGGCCATCCATCCTAGAGAGATTGCTTGTGCCACAATTCTATTGTTGTTATGCTGCCGAAGATGGATCTCCCACTAAAAGCTTAAGGAGAATTCTGGAGGAGGACTACGTCACGCTATATCCGAAGGACGAACGCTTCTACCTCGCTCATACTACAGCGATCCTTCATCCTCATCTTCAGAGATCTCATATAGTGAGTTTTATTATTGTTATCTTTATTTTCATTTCATACTTTTTGTAATCGTTTAGTTAATTCGCCTTGTGTTGGCGACTAGGTCTGGGTAGGACTTAGGGGGAAATTTTCCTTGTGTTGGCAACTATTTCTAGGTGATTAGATCTAGGGGGCTCGACGCCATATCCGGGGAAGGATTGGCTAGAGCGGCTTGAGGCCTTATCTGGGGAAGGATAGGCTAAAGCCAATCGATTTGTGGGGATACAAGTCGGTATAGAAAAGAAAAGATATTTACTTTTGTACGCCTTCGATTTCTAGCGATATTGAAATCAAATTTATGTAAACACCTTTCTATATAAATACAATCATGTCTCTACTTGTGTTTACTTGATTTCTCTCCTTTGGCATTATCTCTAAAATATTGGTCACTAAGTTTTCAATTCTAATTACTTTATCTAAATTGTTTAGTTCAATCTCTTTCATCATAAAACAATTTAGTACTTGTTTCTAAACTTGGTTATTATGATATTCTCACAAATTAGCTAAATTGTTATTTTGCCTTTTCATATTTTAAAACAATTTAGTAATTTTCATAACATTATTAAAAAGTATTTTTATTCCCTTATTCACCCCCCTCTAAGGGCGCCAATCGATCCAACAAAAATTATAAACAAACTTAAACTTAATTGCATAAACAAAACTCATATTCACTTACAAGAACTCAAAAAACACTAACAAGAACTCAAAATTTGGATGAAAATTCCTTTAGCCGAGCCCCTCTATTTATAGCCGAAATATTATTTTTACACGCCCCTGGGTCACGGGCGTGTCTTCTGGTCATAGGCGTGACCCTGGGGAGTGACATTTGATCCGGCTTAACGGCTGCCTTCTCGAAGGATCCGCCATCAAAATAAGGCTGTACACAGGCGTGGATTGGATTGTCATGGGCATGACTTATGGTCATGGGCGTGACCCTGGGGCATGACATTGGGCGGCAGACGTCAGCAGCATGGGCACGACTTTGGGGCGTGATGCGCTGGTGGTACACATGCGTGACTTTGCTGGATCACGGGCGTGACTTGTAGAGTCATGGGCGTGACTTGGTGAAAATCCATCGAGACGTTGGGACGACACACTTATCCGTCAAGAAGAGCAGTTCACGGGCGTGACCCGTAATGTCACGGTCGTGACTTGGTCGATTTGTCAGAATTTGGCCGAGACCATTGAGATTGTACTTTAAATTTACACGCCCTTGGTCACGGGCGTGACTAGGGGGCTTGACTTGAGAAAATTTGTCAAAAATCTGAAAAATAAAAATAAAGCTAAGTTAGTAACAAAAATAATAAAACAAGCAATTTGTTTATTAATTTACATAGAAAGTTTACAATATTAATTAAAACTATACTGATAATTATACTAAAAATACATATATTTTACTACTGATCAAATACCCCCATACTTAAGCTTTTGCTATTCTAGAGCAAAAGTAAGAGAGATCTATATGGGATTAACATAAGTTCTAATTTTTAGCTATCGTTTTATTTTAATCATAAGAGACTGAAAAATAAAAATTCGGAGTAATAAGAGTTATGTCATAAATTATACAAATTATTTAAGTAGAAAGAAATGTCTTAGCCAAAAGACTTCTTAATTAACCAAATAGCAAACAAAATTGCAATCATTAGTAAACGAGATAAGATCAAAATTATAATAACCTTTGTTTAAAGGAACATGAAGGAAAAATATAAGTTACTAATTATGCTCTCAAATGATTTTTTGAATTAAAACTAGAAATAATAATTTAGCTAAGGGAAAAAGGGTTAGAAGCCTTGGCAAAAAGAAGAGTTTTTGAATTAGGGGTGATGGTTTTTATTGGTGTCCACCCCTTCATTTTAGCTATTTTTTGGTGTCCCCATGGTTTACGAAGGAAAAATAATTCATTTGTTTTTATTAACCCAATGCCTATGTTTACGGAACGAAATTTTATTCCCATTAACATAAGATCATTTAAAGTATTTATTGGGTGCCTATATTTATGGAACGAATTCTTATTCCCATTGACATAAGATCCTTTTCTTCTTTTAATTTTTTATTTGCCATGCTAAATTGGTGTATACAATGGGTTTTCAAGAGAAATTCTAGAATAATAAAAAAAAATTTTGAGAGCAACCTTAGTAATCTGAATATTCCTAGATTCCTAAAGACATAAAGTAGGGATAATTGTAATCTAAAGTTGTTTTGCCAACATAATACACATGTCTCTATTTTAGTTAGTAGAAGTAGTGCTTGAAAACAAAGCCTCTATTTAAATTAAAAACACAAGAAATTCTTTAAAACTTAACCCCGAATGTTTAAATCTATCGATCTTAGATAAATAAACAAATAGTAAAACTAGCGATTATGAAAAGCCATAAACAGATATTCTCGAAACTAAATGCTTTTAAGAATAAAAGTAAAGTAGGGTTTATTATTTTTTTGGATTGTTGCATGTTGTACTATTATGAAGTAAAAAAGATAAACATGTTTTTGAAAATTTTGGTGGTTTTTAAACAATTTTTTTTTGTAGTTTTCATAAGTAGGCAAGATGAAATATTAAAACATTTTTTTGAATTTTTTTTTGTTTGTTTAAAAGAAAACGGTAAAACACCCCCATACTTAAAACCCAACATTGTCCCCAATGTTGTAATGTAAGTATGAAGAGGAGAAATAAGAAAAGATGCAGTATGTACAAAAAAGATAGAGAGAGCAAAAAGGCTTCCCTGAACTAAAACTGGCGGGGCCAAACGAAACCCTGCAAAAAACATATAAAAGAATAAAACAGAATAAATTATTAAAATAATATGGAGTGCCTCCCACAAGCGCTTTGTTTACCGTCGCGTAGCTTGACTAAACTAAAGTACCGAGATCATCATTTGATGGGGAGTGCTGTAGTGAGGGATTAACATGCAGAGTAACTTCGTCGTCTCTGACCCGAAGGAGGAGTAGACCATTACTGACATCAATTAGCGCGCGGGAGGTGGCGAGGAAGGGGCGACCGAGGATGATAGGGATCTCAGCATCCTCCTTGATGTCCAGGATGACAAAGTCTACCGGGAAGATAAACTTGTCTACCTGGACCAGAACATCCTCCACTACCCCTATTGGGTACTTTACCGAGTTATCCATAAGTTGGATAATCATCATTGTCGGGCTTGGGATGCCCAAGTCGAGTTGTTGAAAAGGAGAAAAAGGCATCAAATTGATGCTGGCGCCCAAGTCTGCTAGAGCATACTTCAATAACATATTGTCGAAGAGGCACGGGATGGAGAACCATCCCGGGTCATTCAGTTTTGGAGGCAATTTGTTAAGGAGGACAACCGAGCATTCCACATTAAGGGAAACACGCAAAACATCTTCGAGTTTCTTTTTGTCAGAAAGCAACCCTTTAAGATATTTCACGTATTTCGGCATTTGGGAGAGTGCCTCACAGAAGGGAACATTCAGTTGAAGTTGTTTAAAAATTTGCAAGAATTTTTTATATTGCTCGTCCTTCCGCTCGTTATTTAATTTTGAAGGATAAGGAAGAGGCGAGTTATAAATGTTCAGCACTATCGGAATACTCAGTGATTTATTTATCGAAGGAGAGGGTGTAGGGGTCGGTGTCGAAACATGTACCTTAGGCTCGACCCGTTTTGGGGAGGTTACCTCCTTGCCACTGCGAAGATTTATGGCGTTGGCAGTTTGTCGGGGGTTCGGCTCCGTGTTCCCTGGTAGAGCTCCATATGACCGCTCGGAGACCATCTTTGCCCGCTGTCCCACCCGAGTTTCCAAGTTTTTAATCGATCTGGTAACATTCCGGATATTTGACTCGGTGGACGTGATGTATTTAGCAAAAATATCTTCGAGCGGAGAAGGTTTTGGAGGTGGAGGCTGGAATTTATTCGGAAATCCTTGCGGAAATCCTTGTGAATTCACATATGGGGGCCTCTGAGCATTATTAGGATTGCTCCATGAAAAATTTGGCTGGTTCCTCCAACCCAGATTATAATTATTACTATACGGATTGTTATTAGGGTTGAAGGGGGGCATAACTGGGTTGCCGAGGTAATCTACAGTTTCTTCGACAAAATTGTTATTATTATTATTATTATTATTATTATTATTATTAGCCCAAGCGGGAGTGGAGGTGGAAGCAGTCATCTCTGCCACTTGCTTACTTAACCTTCTGACTTTAGAGGCTAAGTGAGAAGTGGCATCCACTTTATATATCCCAGTTGGTTTAGTAGGGCGTGATCTAGGTGCATTCCAAATATAGGCGTTCATGTCCATTTCTTCGAACAGAGCTTGGGCGGCCTCCGGGGTTTTGTTGTTTAATGTTCCCCCGCAGCCGCATCGATCATCTGTAGCGTAGAGAAATTTAAACTATTATAAAACATCTGGACCTACAACCAAGACGACAGCGCATGATGAGGACACCTACGCAAGAACTCTTTAAAATGCTCCCAAGTCTCGTAGAGAGACTCAGAATGGTATTGAATGAAAGTGGCGATATCTGTGCGTAGTTTTGCAGTTTTAGACGGGGGAAAATATTTTGTTAGAAATTTTTCCGTCAATTGTGCCCACGTGGTTATGGATCCTCTGGGGAGAGAACTTAACCACGCTTTGGGCTTTGTCTGCAGCGAAAATGGAAATAAGAGTAAACGAATAGCGTCGTCAGTAATGCCATTAATTTTAAAGGTATCGCATATTTCCAAAAAGTTAGAAAGGTGTAAATTCGGATCCTCATCTGGCAAACCGTCAAATTGGACTGACTATTGTACCATTTCAATGATGCTAGATTTTATTTCAAAATTATTATTAGCCACTGTTGGATGTGTAATACTCGATCTGGTATCTTCCAAATTTGGCCTGGCATAGTATGCCATGGTCCGTGGCGTGGCCATATCTGGAATTTGATCTTTCATAGCTTCAGTGTAAGTATCTCTGACTTACTCTTCGGGAAATTCGAGTAAGTTTTGATCACGGAGTTGATGGCGCTCACGAAGGGTGCGCTCAATTTCGGGGTCAAAAGGGATATTCGAATCGTCCGAGGAGTTTCCTCGGGTCATATACTAATAATAAAAATTATTTATTTTTGGCTTTTTCTATTTTATTTATTTATTTATTATATATTTATAATATATATGATAAAAGTGATAGTAATTTCTTTTTTCAAAATAACAACACTACTTTCCCCGGCAACGGCGCCAAAAACTTGATGATTTAGCTTCAGATTGTCTTCTTTTTATGGTTTGCGCAACCTTTATATGACGAGATTAGAATTAGATGGGTGTTTTCGAAGAGTTTCGCAAGTACTCCTACTTTGAGAAAATAACCGTTATCCTATCAAAAGATATAAGTAACGGTCTTTCTTCTTTCGAAGTATTGACGATTACACCCCGACTACAACGCCGAATTCTATTGATTTTTAAAATAGAAAAAGAGAGTTTTGCACTAAATTGGTTTGAAATGCTTTTGTTTAAATTTTAATCCAAACTAATCATTTGATAAAGGCAAGTATACCTTATCGTGAGTAATACATGATATTTTGTTTTAGAAAATATCGGGGTCATATATTTCCGCGGATCGTGTTGATTATAGTTACTTTGAGGAACGAACTATTATTTTATCGGAATAAATTTTTAGTGTGGGTTTTTTAAAAACTAACGATAATAATTGTATAACTAGAGTTCTAAACGATGATAATAAATAACACCCGATGTCGAATTACCTTGAGACAAAAATAGTCTTTTTTAGAAATAAAAGAGATGACTTTTCAAAACATTAAAACGGCTTGGCCGTGGAGGTTCCATAATTATGAACGCTCCTCTCTCGAGGGCACGCCCACCTGATATTATGAATATTCGACCGAACTCTCGTTCTTTAATCGAATCTTCTTAATACTCGCTATGTTGTGAACACTGCTATTGGGTTTTTACTTCCAATTCGGGAGACTTACCTCATCCTCTCTCGAGGATAAAGCACACTTCTCTTTACCCGTAAGTGATCAGTCCGTACGCACGAGCCTCTCGGCTAACTAGTGTATGGAAACAGAAATGAAAACCACACATCGATTATGTGGCTCCACTCAACGTTATTCTTGGGTAAACATTAAGCTCGTTTAATTATTTTTAGAAAGAGATGTTTTATTTTTTTAGAAAACTATTTATTTGTCCCAATGCTCTTCGACATCGTATGCTAAAGGAAATTAGCCACTCATCAGAATGGAGACGGCATAAGTTATAACAAAATACATGTTAATAATTTAAGCAGATATAAGCGTGAAGGAGAGAAATAAAAGACTTATACAAAAGCTGAAATAGTATCCGTCCCAACCGTCTTAAACAAGCGCTAAAAAGTTCTTAGCCTCTTATCCAGAACGGGGGTGGTATAAAATTGAAATACTTATAAAAGTGCAGAAATAATATCCGTCCCAACCGTCTTAAATAAGCGCTAAAAAGTACTTAGCCTCTTATTTGAGATGGGGGTGGTATATAACAGTTATATAAAGACTGAAATAAAGCTATTTTAAAAAAAAGGAAAAGGAAAAAAACGAAAGAAAGCGTTTAAACGAAAGCGATAAATAAAGCGTTGAAAGAAAAGCTTTTAACCTAAATTATGAAAGCAGTAAAACTAAGTTATGAAAGCAATAAACCTAAGTTATGAAAGCAATAAACTATTCTCAAACACACACACACACACACACACACACACACACTAACATTAATTGAAAAGGAAGATGATCCAAATGAGAAAAACAACATTTTATTTCTAAAATAAGCATTACAACTACACTAGGAAGGTGAAAATTACAAACGAACTTAAACTTAATTGCATAAACAAAACTCACATTCACTCAAAAGAACTAAGAAAACACTAACAAGAACTCAAAATTTGGATGAAAATTCCTTCAGCCGAGCCCCTCTATTTATAGCCGAAATTTTATTTTTACACGCCCCTGGGTCACAGGGGTGTCTTCTGGTCATGGACGTGACCCTGGGGAGTGATATTTGATCCGGCATAATGGTCGCCTTCTCGAAGGATCCATCGTCAAAATAAGGTTGTACACGGGCATGGCTTGGATTGTCACAGGCGTGACTCATGGTCAGGTGCGTGACCCTGGGGCATGACATTTGGCGGCAGACGTCAACAGCATGGGCGTGACTTTGGGGCGTGACGCGCTGGTGGTACACGAGCGTGACTTTGCTGGATCACGGGCGTGACTTGTAGAGTCACAGGCGCGACTTGGTGAAAATCCATCGAGACGCTGGGATGGCGGACTTATCCGTCGAGAAGAGCAGTTCACAAGCGTGACTCATAATGTCACGGGCGTGACTTGGTCGATTTGTCGGAATTTGGTCTGGATTTGGCCGAGATCGTTGAGATTGTACTTTAAATTTACACGCCCTTTGTCACGGGCGTGACTAGGGGGCATGACTTGAGAAAATTTGTCAAAATTTTGAAAAAGAAAAATAAAGCTAAGTTAGTAACAAAAATAATAAAACAAGCAATTTGTTTATTAATTTACATAGAAAATTTACAATATTAATTAAAACTATACTAATAATTATACTAAAAATACATATATTTTACTACTCATCAATAAGGTTGTCATAAAGGGTACCTTGAAGAGTCTAAAGTAGGGATTATACCAACAAGTCTTAAGATAGAACCCCAAGTCTAAGTTTGTATGGCCTAAGGATTGTTTGCATACCTAGGATGAATATAACATAGTGACACCAAAGATACTTAGCCTAAAATGGATAGTGGCTTGTCCTTTGTTTATTGGGGCTTACCTTTTGTTTATTGGGCAAATTAATTACTGGCATGGGTTTCCCTTATATCTAATTTAGAAAGTGGTGCGTCGTGAACATAATGATTTTGAAGTTCGGTCTAAGATAAATGGGGCTCTACAGGATCCTGGAGTGGATCGGCCCATTGGCTTATAGACTGGAACTACCGCCGGAGGTAGCGGGTTTGCAAGATGTCATCCATGTCTCTTTCCTTAGGAGATCTCTACTACGGCTTGAGCAGCAGATATATATTACGGATGGGCCAGTAGCTTCTGACTGAACAATTTGCGCGGAGCCGGACAGGATAGATGATACGATGGTGCGAGTCTTGCGGAGTAAGAAGGTTCCGTAGGTAAAATTCATGTGGTAAAATCATTGACAGGAGGAGCACACCTGGGAGCCAATAGAACTAATGCAGCAAAAGTATCCAGAGCTTTGTTGCTTCAGGTATAATTAGTCTCTTATGGGATGTTACATACAATCACTTGCGGTAGAAACCCCGCAGGCGTAACCTGAATTTCGGGGACGAAATTATTTGTTTGTTTATTGGTATTTGTAACTTACCCCAAACAACTAGACCCCTAGGATGTTTTTTTCATGACTAGGGCATGACAAAACCATAGGAAGCACAAATGGAGCATAAAAGCTTAGGAAGGAAGGATGAAACCACCTTGGTCTGCAAATAGCAATTTCTAGTTACCAAGCTTAGGTTTGGACTTTAGGGTCTCAGCTTGCCCTTTGACCCAACCATAGCATACCTAACCCTTTAAGAGTTTCTTTAGAGCACCAAGGACCCATTGGGCTCAACCAAAGAGGCCAAGTTGACCAAAGTCAACATTAACCCTAAATTGGTCAAAGTAGCCTAATTAGGGTCATTTGTCTTTCACCATGCTAAATTGACATTTCTCCTACCCTTATAAGGATATTAGGGATCCAATGGACCAAAAAACCCCATCATGGGGCCACCAATGTGGCCAATTTGACCTAAGTCAACTTTAGCCCTGTTTTGGTCAAATTACCCAATTGTGGGTCAATTAGACTCAACCATGGCAAATTGACCCTACCTAGACCTTCCTAACACTTAGGGGAGGCCAATGGGTCACTAGCTACCAAATGGGGCCAACCTAAATGGTCAAATTGACAAAGGTAACTCCACCCTAAATTTAGGTCAAAATGACCTATTTGACCTAATCAAGCCCAATCCACTTGGGCTAGGCCTAATTGGAGTAGCCCATTAGCTTAGGAGGCTGATAATTACCATGAGTTGCCACTCAACGTCTCTAAATGATGACTAGGAGAGAAAAATCTCATTTTCCCCAAACATGGAGGAGAGAGAAAGAAAAGGAGAATTGGCATACATGGTTTAGGGAGACCAATATCCACCAATTCCTCCTCTAAAGTCTCCATTCAGTTTCCCCAATCAATTTGGAGGAGTTTAATGGCCATTCCCGGCCACATAAAGGGGGAATTTGAGGATTTTTCTCTTGGCCGAAAATGGCCATTCATGGAATTGGGAGTTACACCCTCCCCCTCCCCAATTAAGCCATATAACTCCTTCAGTGGATGGAGAGTGTTTGGTCCAGCATTCCTTCACTTGACCCGTAGCGCCTTTCCTACTTCCTTAAATAAAAAGTAGCGACTTTCCCATAAGTCCGGGCTTTTGGGATAGTTGGTTGCGCTTGATCCCATAAGTGGTATCAGAGGGAGGTTGCGGGTTCGAGGTCATGGGGCGCTGATTAAATCCTGAAATATCTCTACCTGTGTGGGTCCCGGCGGCTTAGGCGATATCGGCCATGTGAAAAGCCACCTCTGAGCCATGTGGTGCGCCACCTCTGAGCCATGTGGAGCACCTCTGAGCTTGCGGGTCATGCTGGATGTGGGGGGGGGGGGGGGGGGGGGGGGGGGAGGATTGTTGGGTCTAGCGTTCCTTCACTTGACCCGTAGCGCCTTTCCTACTTCCTTAAAGAAAAAGTAGCACCTTTCCCATAAGTCTGGGCTTCTGGGATAGTTGATTGTGCTTGATCACACAGAGAGGAGGAGTTTCCCCACCTTACCTGATGAAATCGAGCCCCCAAGATAGGAGTTGACATGGCACCCAAAAGCTTGAGGCCAGCCATGGAGGAAAATCCAATCGGCAAGCTTCAAGGCTCCATACAGGTCTGGTTCTTCTCCTCTTCTCCAGTGGATAGATCTACATCTAAAATGGACAAGGATTGGGGACAATTGGTCCCCAATCAACATGGCCAAAATATTAATTTTTAGAGGTTTTTCTTCTCGCGAAAACCACCGGTTCCGGCCACCTTCGGCCGGCCAAGACCTCCCATCGCCTGCCACCACCTCAAGGAAGGTGGTGGTGGCATTAGCCAGCCCGGGAGGGGCATGGGTGGACGGGAAAAACAAGGTAGATAAGATACAAGTTAGGGCAATCTCCACCATTGGATGGAGGAAGAAGATGAGTATGATCCGCTCATCTTGCTTCAAGATTCGTGCTGGAATCATTCTTATGAATGAAATGAATGTTGTATTATTATTTGTATTTATGTCACATTTCATACAGCACTTTAATTTAATTACTAAAAATACTTACTGCCCTCTGATGAAAAAGTGGTCAACACCAAAGTTGTAGCCCTTGGTATGCACTTTAATTTAAAATTTGTTTCAGCCCAAAAGAAGCAATGTAGCTCTCTGTAGGACCATTTTAGTGGGATTGGTACTTAGGATAGGACAACCACTATTTCTTGAATAACCTTTGATTGGATAATTATATTGACTTGAAATTTGGAGAATAGTCCAATTATACGTACCCCCTAATAATATCCAAAAATGGGAATTTTTGAGAATATTATCTAAGGTTTTTGTAAAAATTTAATAATACACATACTAATTAATTATAGGGTCTAATGACATCCAATCCTCTCCAAATTTTGGTGGGTGGTCCTTAGGGTCATTATATGACCCTGGTAAAAATTTCATCATAATTGGGATTCATTTGGTTGGGTAATTAATTAACCCAAGTTTGGTCAAACTAGGCCAATTTAGGTCAAAGGTGTACTTGTTGGGGTTAGGTGGTCAAATCTCATCAAAATGATGTGAAACTTTGGCCACTGGTTTAGGATCACATAAAAAACCCCATGAGTGATTTGGGGTGATGTGTGTGGGGGGTGGGGGGGGGGGGGGGGTATGCCCTAGAACTCTTATTCTAACCCTAGGGTTGCACTTTGAGCCTTGTGAAGGACATAAGGTCATATGTTCTTGAATGGGCATGAAAATTGGTAGATAAGTTCATAGGGTGTAAATATACCTAGGTAATTTTATCATAATTTTAGGAACACGTCCCCTCTGATTTAGTTTACAACCTTTTTAGGGAACTCCCTTATAAGAGGAATTTACATGCTCAATTTATCTTGGATGTTGATGAAAGTTTGGTAGGGTACATAAAACCATAATATAGACCTCTGGTAATTTTTGTGTAATTGTTGAATTGATTTGTTTTTAGCACTTCTTTCACAAGTCATCTATTTTGTCTTAGGTAAATAAATGAGGGCCAAATCTCCTATGGAAAATTATGAAACTTGGTGGTAGGACATTTTAGGGCATTAGAAATTTCTGTGAATTTTTGTATAATTTTTAGAATTATTTATCAGTAGGTTACTTCACAACTTTCCCTAGTATGGGTTTACTTGGAATATTTATTTATGTGACTAATTAGTTCTGATAAATTTTGAAATTTAGTCAGTTGACTTTTTTGATCAATATAAAGGTCTGGTAATTTTCCCATAATTTTTGGACAAGTATTTTTGGTGGTTCCTTCTTTAATTTCTAATTTGGGGTAATTATTCAATATTATAATTAGATGCCAACACCTTAATGCAAAATTGTGATATTCTGTATTTACAGTTATTTTGACATCATAGATTTTTCATAATTTTTTGGGGGCCATATCATAAGAAGATCTTACACTTCATGTTCAATTTCATACTTGGCCAATGTTGGATAGATTATATTAATTGCCAAATAATTAAGGAAAATATGATTTCTCTGGATTTAATCTTAGAATATCATGATAGATTCCCGGTAATAATCTTGAGTCAGTTGGATGAATATTTGGGGTACCTCCTCTTATGCAACTCAAATAACTCATTTGGTTTATGTATAGTAAACCTATAAAACTTGAGTAATTTGTGGATCATTAGGTGGGAATAGAAGGTAATTGGTGTACCTAGCCTAGTTGAAGAGATTGAAGGTCACCAAAAAGGAGTTTAGGTGTTGAGAGTGTGCTTGGTGAGTTAAGGGTAAAGTTGTTCTCGGGATTGACAAAAGATCGTCTTTCCCGTGGGGAGTCAGAAAACACTTAGGAGGATAATTCAAGTGAAATGTTAAGTGGGTTATTCTTATGGGTAGATACCAATAGCACCAAGTGTCTTGTGAAAGGGAGCTTTGGGGTGTCATCCCTTCATAGCTCCTAGTACCGCTGCGATCCCCTCATAGGGTAGACCTTGGGAAGTCCAAGATTAACCATAAACAGTAGGAGTAAGATGTTGTACAAGATTAACTTAACAATACACACACCCACACCCCGTGGTCACTGGAGGTTAGTTGATTTGGTTTTACGATTAATAGGCTCGGTGGTTGTAGCGGCGGACTAGTTTGTCCGATGAGCTTGTGACTCAGTAATACTTGTTGGTACGGACGGATCGGTCCAACGAGCCAGTGGCTCGAAAGGTTATGGTGATGGGTGGGTTAGCTCAGGGAGCTTATGGCTCTTAGATAGATGGTAAACATGTTTGCATGTGCATAAATGTGGGGGGTCTTCGGTATTGGATGGTCATTCACATCGACGTCAATATGTTGACTCGGCAAGTGAGGAATTTGCACTTAGCCATAAAAGTCTGGTGGTCCTACCAGTAAGAGTACGCAGATGCTCCGCGGTTTTGCGCTAAGGCGTACGATAGGTGTAGGCTAGGTAGTGTGAATACCAACCTAGAGGTGGGCGAGGACCAACCCACCACTTCCATTTGCCATTATGGGAGTATCCTGGGAGTCTTGCTAGCTCCAAAAAGGGGGAACTAAAGGTCTATGCGCATACAGTCGAAGTGTGTGAGTTGCACCTATTTGAACATAGCATAAATTGTATAACTCTGCATGTCATGGCATAAGCATTGCATTTTAACCCCTACCCCTAGCGTATAAATTGGTTATGAGACTTTTTATAGGATAGGCCCTGCTAAACGATCCCTTGGTCTATAGGTTTGTATGTTCATTCCTATAAATCAATGGTTACTTTTCTATTATGTACCTACCTTTACTTACTGTTCTTTACTTGCTCTTTACCATGCTATATTACTGCTTCAATTATCTATATACATATGTCTAGTGGTAGACATTCCTGTAGACTAGATCTGTTGTTATCTGCTTTATTTTATACCCCTTGATGTCCTCCGCTTCATCCTCCCACTCGGTGCCTAGGAGCCATTGGGGGAGGGGTGGGGAATATAAGGCTTAGTATTTTTGACTAACGGTCAGTGGACCATATCATTTTAGGGGATCGAGGAGACGCAACAGCACTAGAGGCCAGTGTGGATGGAGGCTGGCCAGTCTAGTACAGGAGTACCAGTTCAGGATCAGTGAGTGAATAATGGTTTGCTTCTGTGAGTGATCTTGCAGTGAGGACGTGATGTATCGGGTAGGAGCCCTTTTATTATTGTAACATTTGCTATTTCAGTTATATCATGTGGACATTTATATTTATAGCATGTGATTTGTGGATTTGAACTTATATTTGTTCATTTATACTTTTCTTCTTCTGTGATTGATATGGCCGGCAGGATCGACATTTTGTAATGACGACCTTCCTGAGTGTTGGTGTCACCGCAAAGCGGCGGTTCTGGGCATAAGACCCGGTTTTGTAGCAAAAAAGGGTCTTACATAATATATATGAATTTAAATTCAACAGAAAGAAAATTACTTTAAAGCCAACTCAACCCAAGGATCTATCTAGCAAAACAAAAGACACCACACTACCTGCTGAGAAGAAAACATTAAGCTTGATTAGTAAAAATGAATTTTCACGCGACACATTTTATGGTGGAATTCTCTATGCTTTAATTTTATTACAATCTTTTGGTGTTCTAGAAAATATTGATGTTTTTCAGCCAAAATTAAAAGAACTACTAGAAGAATACAAGGATGTTTATCCTGATAAGTTACCTTCTTATTTACCTCTGCTTAGAAATATCCAACATGCCATCAATCTCATTCTTGGATCTTCTTTGCCCAATCTTCCGCACTATAGATTAAACCCTGCTGCAGATCATGAGTTACAAAATCAAATTTCTGATCTTTTAAATAAAGGCTTCATTAGACACAGTATGAGTTCATGTGCAGTCCCTTCCTTACGTGCACCCAAAAAGGATGGCACTTGGTGGATGTGTGTTGATAGTCGTGCCATTAATAAAATTACCATTAAATATTGATTCCCTATCCCACGTTTAGATGACTTATTGGATATGCTTAATGGTGCCACCATATTTTCCAAACTATTTGGAGTGGTTACCATCAAATTAGAATTCGTGAAGGGGATGAGTGGAAATCAACATTCAAATCTAAAGATGGCTTATATGAATGGCTAGTAATTCCATTTGGACTTTCTAATGCACCAAGCACATTTTCTCGAATGATGACTCATATCTTCCAACCCTTTATGTGTAAGTTTGTTGTGATTTATTTTGATGATATTTTTGTATATAGCACCTCTATTTCTGACCACCTCTCTCATTTGAAAGCTATATTTACTATCTTCTGCAAGGAGAAATTATTTGTTAATCTCAAAAAGTGCACTTTTTAGTGAATTCTGTTGTATTTTTGGGATATATTGTGAGCTCAGAAGGCATCCATGTGGACCCTGAAAAGGTTAGAGTCATTAAGGAATGGCATGACCCTAAGAACATTAGAGATGTGCAGAGTTTCCATAAATTAGCAACCTTTTATAGACATTTTATTCGTGATTTTAGTAGCATCATGGGCCCTATCACAGAGTGCATGAAAAAGGGTGAATTTGTTTGGACTAAATCTGCGGCTCATGCCTTCTAAACTATAAAAAATAAGTTGACAGAAGCTCCTGTCCTTCGCTTGCAAGATTTTAATAAAGTTTTGAAATATCATGTGATGCTTCAGGTACAGGTATTGGTGGGGTTGTAAGTCAAGAGGGGCACCCCATTGGGTACTTTAGTGAGAAACTTACAGGTTCCAAGCTTAACTATTCAAATTATGATAGGGAATTCTATGCCTTAGTTGAAAGTCTTCGTTATTGGAGATATTATCTCCTTCCTAAAGAATTTGTACTATTATCTGATCCTGAAGCACTTAAATTTATCAATTCCCAACATAAGGTTAGCCCTCGACATGCTAAATGGGTCTCTTTTCTCCAAGAATACACATTTAATATAAAACACCTTAAAGGTTCTCACAATTGTGTAGCTGATGCTCTTAGCCGCATATCCTTACTATTGTCCACAATGCAAGTCAAAGTTATTGGCTTTGTGATGCGATAATTTCGGCAAGTGCACCGGTCGCGCAAGTAATAAATGTTGGGAATAGAATCCCCGAGTGTCGGTCTCTTGAGGAATGCAGGTTGGGTGAACGAAATGCGTTGTGTGACAATTGTTACACAAGCGGGAACAAACACGAAAAGCGGAGTTTTGATTTGGGTTTCCTACTGTTTACAGCAATAGAAGAAATGCGGGTCGAAATCACCGCTTCGCAAGGCGAGATGGGTGCAACGGCCGCAATGCCGAGGTTCGTGAGGCGAATGGACGGTGCGTATGCGAATGAAGTGGTCTCTAGTGCGGAAAGTGAGGGTCGCAAACACCTCTTCATAACTCGTCGCTAGCTCTTGCTAACGCGAATCGAACACGATGTGTGCGTGCATGAGTGAGTGAGCGCGTGGAGGTGAAGCAAATCAAAAACATTCATTGGAGGACAGAGAAGAAATAACCATTGCATTTAAACCAAACATCATGATATTCAAGTTTAAAATGATTCGCAAAAATACAACAAATGGGAGAAGAAGAGGACAACCAATGGAAGAAGACTAGCGGCCCTTCACGGCCGGAATGGCAGTTTGTCAAGCTACCTCCGGACTCGGGCGGACTGTGCTTCCGGCGTCGAGAGACTGTCACGATCTCTCCACGTGCTTCCGTCGTCTTCTACCTCAGGATTGCTATTCTCCTCACCGAACAGAAATGGAGACGGCTTGCTTGAGTGCTTGCGAACGGTGGAGAATGCTTCCGGATGATGGAGGAATGTCTAGAATGACCGGAGATGACTTCCCCTTGCAGAGAAGATGAAGGGGGAGGTGTCTGGAGATGGAAATCAGCGGCGTACGGACTGGAAAACCCGCTCCCGGAAGCCCGATCATCCCTAATTCGTGAACAGGACTATATATAGGCGCTAGAATGAATAGCACGCATGGTCATTGGCGCACGACCAGTGGTCGTGCGCACTAGCATCCTGTGATCGTGCGCCTGACTGGACGGAGCCTGAAAGTTAAGAAAATTATAAAATACAATGTTCGCATGACCAGTGGCGCACGACCAGTGGTCGTGCGCACTATCGTAAGTGGTCGTGCGATAAGGAAGACAAAACTCAGATTTCAGGGGGTAAGTGCACACGATCAGTGGCGCACGACCAGTGGTCGTGCGCATTAGAATCAGTGATCGTGCGATGTGTTCCTGTACAGAATTGTACCGGAAAACCCCTGCACGACACCTGTTCCAGCACAACCACGAATCCAGCCACTGAAAGTGGCACTTAACAATGCATAGCAACTACTAAAGGAGAATAATACGAAATAACACCAAAAACGGGCCTAAAAGTGCACCTAGCATGGAACATCAAATATGAATGAAAACATGCCTAAAGTGTAGTGCATAGACTAAATAATCGGCCCAGATGAGTCCATAAAAGTGTATATAATTGGGACTCATCACACCCCCAGACTTACCTGTTTGCGCGTCCCGAGCAAAATATCTCCCATGTGGACTAGAAAAAACAAAAGCTGGCGTAGTAATTGAATATGCGTAGTACCATGCGAAGTCGCTCACTCGCACTTGTAGAAATTTTAGCAGAAAAATCTTTTGAACATGCAAAGTAGATTAACATTTTCTAAATTGCGTATCTACTTATTATTATTACTCGTAATTTGAATCGCGGTGAATCCTTTGGTCACGCATAGGTGTAAAGTAGCTTGATCACTAAGTGGAATATTCTAAAGATCGAAGATCAAGACAACCTCCAAAGAAATCCATCAATGACGATGGCCATAAGCTTGCCCGTTCACACTCTCTCCACGACACTGGTTACGTTCAAAGTGCAAATCAATAGGACTTTAGGTTATGATTTAGGCTTAGGCTACGGTGTGGAAAACAATAATAAATGTGGGGGCTTAGCACACATAACCCAAATGAGCTCGCAATAAAAACACTATCCCAGCAATAATAAAAATGTGTACACCACACACCCAGACTTAGACATGTACTTATGGTGGGTGTACACCGCCTATTTACATCTCTTTGCACATTTTTTTTTACTTTCATTTCTTTTCACATTTTTTTTCTTTTCAACTTTATAACTTTGCACAGTTAATAACAAAGACAGCTATATCTTCAATAACGCATTTCCACCACAATCACAAATATACACCGCATCAACACCCAACCTTTTTTAAATGCAAAAAAATTGCTTGAGCTCATAATTTGGTGTGCGATTAGGATAGTCATCTTGGCTTTGGCGAATTGAAGGTGGAGCTGAATCAAGAGGTGGAGGTTAGGAACAAAATGGCTAAGCAAGGATAGAGCGTGTAGGAATGGTGCAAAGGCTCAACCGGGCCAACGAATGGCCTAAATCACACTTGCACAAATGAACTAACCTATACCCATGCTTCAAGAGTCGCTAGGGGCAAGTTCTTAGCCACCGAGAAAGAATATCCTTCCTCCCGACTCGAGCAATACATCACTAGTGATCGCATACACACTCACCTACACTACCATCGGATTCTACTGGATTCATAAATTATGAGTAGAATAAACAGTAGTCACGCAATTAGAAAATTATAAAACTAAATGCACGAGAAAAAGCTAATTCTACACGAATTCTACACGTAACACGAGCACTCGACTAGGAGCACTACAAGAGTCGACATGTTACTTCACAACTCAATCCTATGCCAGCACAAAAAAGAACTTTCCAATTGAACATGAAAGATTAGGTTTGACCCAAGACGCTCAAAACAAGTGAGTACGCGCTCAAGTGGGTGTAGTGATGTGCATGGAAAAAGCTGAAAATTATTGAATTTTGAAAAGTTAAAACGAAATTTGCTTTTGGTATGCAAATGAAGTGGTGCACGGGCATGTGGGTAATAAAGTTCGTTACACTCTCCCCTAGACTTATGACATATTATGCGTGAAAATAATATAACATTACAATCACAAAACTGAAAGCTAGGAGGGAGAAGTGTTACCCAATGCTCAGAATTGAGCATACCGAAAGATTGGCGTTAATTCCGTGCACAATCCGCAGCATCCGCCAACACGAAGTACAACGCACACCTGCAAACGGTACAACTAAAAGCAGCAAAAATAGAGAAAAACTGAATTGAAACAAGTTAGAAAAAACATAAACAGCAAATCTGGGTTGTCTCCCAGCAGCGCTTTTGTTTTATGTCCTTAAGCTGGACCAAATACCTGTATTATAATTGTTTTAAGAGTGCAGAAATTAAAAAAAAAGAGTGCATAAGAGAAAGTTTCACAGAATTAGAGATAAACAGAACATCAGCTGTAAGCGCTTTTATGGTGCTCGTCTCCCGTAGCATGTAGGCGGGAGGTGAAGGCTTTAGGGCCAACACTAGTGTCACCCAGTGTTCCCCTAACCTCCGCCCTCTTGCCACGGAGAGCGGCAGAGCGCGCATCGCGCAGACGCTTCTCTTGTTTAAGTTTAGCAACAGTCGGAGACTGCCAACATTGAGCATTTTCAGATCCTCCTCTCATAGGAGCGGGAGGCGTCATTTCTGTCACCGCAGTGACGACCGGATCGGCCCAAGAGATGGAACGCTTAACTCGTTTATTACAGGATTCAATACAAGAAAATAATGGGACGTCGTCCCGAATCACGTTCAGCTCAAAATGTTTAGGACTGCTGTCCTCCTCTCTCTTGGAATCATAGTCTCTCCAAGAGTCTACTTCTTCCTCTCCGCTTGACTGGTACTCTTCCTTTTCTCCTTCAGAAGATCCATCACCTTTCTTATCCCCTGCACAACTTAGTGATTCATCAGAAATAAAAGGAGCATGGCAAATGGATGTTTCAGTTATAGTCTTGGGACAAGTGGGCAAAGGTATCTTATTGGGTAGGAGTACACAACCCGCAGAAAAGTTAAGGGTGACACTGCTCTCTTTCAAGAACGGTACACGCAAGATGGGGATGGAGTGATTCTCCCGGGGTCCTAACACTTGAAAATCAGCAACCACCACTGTCCCATCAACTATAACTTCTACATTTTTCACTTCCCCTTCTGATTGTACGACGGTGCCGTTTGCGAGCACAAGAGATTTCCGTTCCTCCGTATTAATTTCAAGTTGCAAGTTATCAACGTCTTGCAAAGCAATGACATTGCGGGAGGAGCCAGAATCACACAAAGCCTTAGTCTCTATTTTATTAATGGAGCAGGAGATCACTAACTCATGCGGATGACCCACTTCCACGTCGCCGAGACTCTTCCCTTGGTATATTGGGTTTTTTTCAGTGTTACTAGGAAGAGTCCCATGCGACCGCTCGGTTAGCACTTGGGCCAATTGGCCCAGCTGCGTTTCCAAGTTCCGCATTGACGCGGTTTGGTTAACCATGTTTGAGTTAGCCGCTTGCATAAATTTTTCCATCATCTCCTCCAAGTTACTCTTTTTGGGAGCCGGGGGGCCTTGGTTATATTCCGGATGAGGTGGCCTTGGTTGGCTCCCGGAGGCGTAGGCATCGTTCTGATGCTGCCCCGGTGCCCATCGTTGGCCAGGTGCATTGGAGTTCCATGAGAAGTTTGGGTGACTTCTCACTCCTGGATAATATGTGTTATTGAATGGCACCCCCTTAGATTGATTATCAACAAAATTAACCGATTCGTTTAAAGAGAGGGTCCAGAAGTTACCTAATAAATCACTGCCCGAGCATTCATACGCGTGGTGTCCACCGCCTCCACATCCTTCGCACGTAATAACAGCAGCCGGTGCGGATGTAGGCGGAAGCGAGTCGACCACGAAGAGACCACGGGTGCTTCTTGGTGCATTTCTCCCGGCCGTCCAAAATGTACTGTGGGAGGCGGTGTCCTGCAAAATCCGGAGGGCCTCCTCTGGAGTATGGTTCATTAGAGTACCTCCCGCAGCAGCATTGATCATTGCCCGGTAGTTGGGCTCGATCGCGAAGTAAAATGTCTCTACAACATTCCAATGTTGGAGCTCGTGGTTCGGGCAGCGGTGGAGAATATCATTAAGGCGCTCCCACGCCTCGGCAAGGGTCTCTTGGTCAGCTTGGCGAAAGGTGGCGATCTCCCGCCGCAGGCTCACAATTTTATCAACGGGGTGGAATTTGGCCAGGAACTTGGATGCAAGAGCATCCCATGTCGCGGCAGTCCTAGGAGGAATAGAATGGAGCCACACCTTGGCCTTGTCGCGAAGTGAGAATGGGAACAGTCGCAGCTTGACTGTATCGTCAGGTATTCCAGCGTAGCAGAAAGTTCCGCAGATATCGGAAAACTCTGCCAGGTGCAAGTGCGGGTCTTCACTGGTCATCCCGGAGAACTGAGCATTGTTCCGGATGATGTTCAAGATCGCAGGTTTGATCTCGAACTGGTTGTTCATAATGTTGGGACCAAATCCTGGATACACACTCCCAGATGTCGGAGTGGTATAATCTCTCATCGTTCTGGGTCGTGGTCTCACTACCACTTGCTCATCTCCAGGTTGGTGCTGCCCCACGTCGGGCACTCTTGGTTCAGCATTGTTTGGGTCTATGTTGTCACCCATTGCCGCTTGTACGGCTGTTGCGCGCCTTCGTGCGCGAGCGGTCCGTTCGATCTCTGGATCAAAGGGTACAAGTTCCCCCGCGGCTTGTCTCTGCATGCACAGTCACAACAAAAAGAAAACAAAACAAAGGAAATCAAAAACAATTGCTCCTGTAACAAAAGCTCACAACTCAAGACGTTACACACCTGAACATTCCCCGGCAACGGCGCCAAAAACTTGATGCGATATTTTTGGCAAGTGCACCGGTCGCGCAAGTAATAAATGTTGGGAATAGAATCCCCGAGTGTCGGTCTCTTGAGGAATGCAGGTTGGGTGAACGAAATGCGTTGTGTGACAATTGTTACACAAGCGGGAACAAACACAAAAAGTGGAGTTTTGATTTGGGTTTCCTACTGTTAACAGCAATAGAAGAAATGCGGGTCGAAATCACCGCTTCGCAAGGCGAGATGGGTGCAACGGCCGCAATGCCGAGGTTCGTGAGGCGGATGGACGGTGCATATGCAAATGAAGTGGTCTCTAGTGCGGAAAGTGAGGGTCGCAAACACCTCTTCACAACTCGCCGCTAGCTCTTGCTAACGCGAATCGAACACAATGTGTGCGTGCGTGAGTGAGTGAGCGCGTGGAGGTGAAGCAAATCATAAACATTCATTGGAGGACAGAGAAGAAATAACCATTGCATTTAAACCAAACATCATAATATTCAAGTTTAAAATGATTCGCAAAAATACAACAAATGGGAGAAGAAGAGGACAACTAATGGACGAAGACTAGCAGCCGTTCACGGCCGGAATGGCAGTTTGTCAAGCTACCTCCGGACTCGGGCAGACTGTGCTTCCGGCGTCGAGAGACTGTCACGATCTCTCCACGTGCTTCCGTCGTCTTCTACCTCAGGATTGCTATTCTCCTCACCGAACAGAAATGGAGACGGCTTGCTTGAGTTCTTGCGGATGGTGGAGAATGCTTCCGGATGATGGAGGAATGTCTAGAATGACCGGAGATGACTTCCCCTTGCGGAGAAGATGAAGGGGAGGTGTCTGGAGATGGAAATCGGCGGCGTACGGACTGGAAAACCCGCTCCCGGAAGCCCGATCATCCCTAATTCGTGAACAGGACTATATATAGGCGCTGGATGAACAGTGCGCATGGTCATTGGCGCACGACCAGTGGTCGTGCGCACTAGCATCCTGTGATCGTGCGCCTGACTAGACAGAGCCTGAAAGGTAAGAAAATTATAAAATACAATGTTCGCACGACCAGTGGCGCACGACCAGTGGTCGTGCGCGCTATCGTAAGTGGTCGTGCGATAAGGAAGACAGAACTCAGATTTCAGGGGGTAAGTGCACACGATCATTGGCGCACGACCAGTGGTCGTGCGCATTAGAATCAGTGATTGTGCGCTGTGTTCCTGTACAGAATTGTACCGGAAAACCCCTGCATGACACCTGTTCCAGCACAACCACGAATCCAGCCACTGAAAGTGGCACTTAACAATGCATAGCAACTACTAAAGGAGAATAATACGAAATAACACCAAAAAATGGGCCTAAAAGTGCACCTAGCATGGAACATCAAATATGAACGAAAACATGCCTAAAGTGTAGTGCATAGACTAAATAATCGGCCCAGATGAGTCCATAAAAGTGTATATAATTGGGACTCATCACTTTGAAAGAATTAAAAATGAATACGCGGATTGTCTGGATTTTAAAGACATCTATTTAAGTGTTACAAGTGATTCTCCTAATTTAACTTCTTAATATTACATTCGAGATGGATATCTATTCGAAGGTTCCAAACTTTGCATCCCATTTTCTTCTCTTCGACACTTTCTCATTTGGGAATACCATAGTGGTGGGCTCGGTGGACACTTTGGTCATGATAAGACAATCTCTTTAGTAGAAGATATGTTTTTTGTCCTAGATTGAAATCTCTTGTAGGAAAATTGTTAGTAGTTGTAGGATGTGCCAACTTGCTAAAGATAATATGAAAAATGAAGGTTTATACACATCTCTTCATATACCGTCCATTCCATGGGAAGATGTAAGTATGGATTTTATCCTAGCCTTCCTCCAACCATTCGTAAGCATGATTCCATCTTAGTTGTTGTGGACAGATTCTCTAAAATGTCTTATTTTATTCCTTGTAACAAAACTAGTGATGCATCTCACATTGCCAAAATTTATTTTAAAGAGGTTGTTAGTCACCGTGGTGTGCCAAACATAATAGTTTCTGATAATGATGTTAAATTTACAAGTTATTTTTGGAAAACACTTTGGAAATTATTAGGTACTAAACTTTTATTTTCGGCGGCTTACCACCCCCAAACGGATGGGCAAACTGAAGTTGTTAATAGAAGTTTAGGCAATCTTTTGTGGTGCCTTGTGGGCGACCACAAGGGTACATGGGATTTACTGCTTCCTCATGCCCAACTTTCTTACAATAATTCAAAAAATAGATCTACTGGTATTTCTCCCAATGAAATTGTTCATGGCTACAAAGCACCTGTGCCTATTGACTTGATTCCATTACCGTCATCATACAAAACAAGTCAATTTGCTTATTATTTTGCTCAACACATATTCACGATTTACATAAAAACATTAAAAAACTAGCTTCTACATATGATCTTTATCAATCAAATGCTAACTTGCATAGAAGGGCTCATATTTTTAATGTTGGAGATTTGGTTTTAGTACGCCTAATCCCTGAATGGATGCCTTCAGGCACCATAAAGAAGTTAGCCAAAAAGAGGGCAGGTCCCTTTAAAATTCTAAAAAAATTGGGTGATAATGCTTATGTTTTAGAATTGCCAGTTGATTGGAGAATTTCTCCGATTTTTAATGTCTCAGATTTAACACCTTATTTATCACCACCACCTGAATTACTTTGTCCCCCTTTTTCTTCTTCTACTGAAAATACATCTCTTGGGGTGAGAAGTGAATCTATTTCAGAGCATTCTCCTACTATGGATCCTTTCATTGTTACACATGGACACACTATAGATGATGATATTTCAACTGTTAATAATGCATTTCCAAGGTTTCCCAAAACCTCCTTTGTGCCAGACAGGATTTTGGATGATGAAATTACTACTGCTGTTGATGATGGCATTCATCGCTACCTTGTTCGTTGGAGAGATCGACCCATCTCAGATGATTCATGGATTACTGAAGCCGAGTTGGAAAGACTTGATGATGCTCTACTACAACAATACCGCTTGGAACACTCATCGGTGATGAGTGCTTTTGAGCGGGTGAGGATTGATGGAGCCAACCCAGTACCGCTTGGTGAACCAGATTCTTGTGAAGGTTCAAGCCGCTACAATCTTCGCCCTCGAACCCGAAAGAAATATTAGTTCCACTTTATTCATTGTTTATTTTTTGATAATTATCTATATTAAAACTTGTATGTTGTTTGTTATGTTAAGATAAATTTTATTTGGGTTGAACCAATTTGGACAAGCCATAAGTTCTCTTGGTTCAAGTTGGTTTGAGTCTTTTTATTTTAATTCCTGCACTTTAAATTTGTCCAAAGATGTTGAATGGCCAAGATTTTATCCCTAGGATGAATGGTTGTGAGAGATTGTTGTAACTCTATTTATATCTCTTTTTAGTGATGAAAACCTAATGAGAATTGTTTTGGAGAACTTCAAATCAGCCCTCCTTTGGATTTGCCGCCCCCTTCCTCTCTCTTAGAGGAAATTTTCGTCCCTATCTCTATGAGGAGTGGCCGTCTTCTCCGGTGTGACTCCGGTAGAATCTGTGGTAGTGTGTAGCTCCACAACCCCTTTGTGAGACTCATTGGGTAACTTGTTTCTATCTCCCTTTCTTGGTGAGATTCTTCTAAATCTTCTCCTTGCTAGTAATTTTGTTGGAATGAAAGTTTGGTGTTACCTATGAAAAATTTGAATTAATCGCTCGCAATTCGAACATGTGAATGTCCCTCTTATTTTTACGAATTTTAAGATGCAATTAGACTCTTTCAGTTCTCTTCTTGTTGGGGTATTATCTTACTAGATCCGAATCTTACATTTTAAAATGGACTCTTCTCTTGCAAATGTTCAACTATTTAAAGATCATGTTTGATAGCGATGTTATTTAGATGTGAAGATATTATTCATGTTTTATTGAGAAAAATCCACATTTTTGTATCATTCAAAATCATTGGGAAAAGAATTAGATCTACATCAATTTAATTAGATCTACATCAATTTAATTAGATCTACATCAGTAATGTTTGAAGATCATGCAAAAATGTCAAAGGCATATATCGTCGTGTCTAAGGCATATGTCATCGTGACAACAAGGTACAGACGATGATATCATTGAGAGAACGCAAAGAAAGCAACTAATACATATATCATCGTGTCAACAAGCTACACACGACGAAATCATTGGGAAGACTCAAGAAAGACTAGTTAAGTAATATATCATCGTGAAAACAAGTATCACATGATGATATCGTTGTGAGGACTCAAGAAAGGCTAGCAAAGTTATATATTGTCATGACAACAAGTATCACACGATGATATCATTGTGAAGACTAAAGAAAGTTTGCAAAGTCATTTATCATCGTGTCAATTATCTTCACACGATGATATCGTCTTGTCAAGCTCAAAATATGGTATTTCAAATCGACGGAAGTGACAAAGGCAAATGTAAAATCAATCATGTTTGAAAAGTGGTCTGAGACAAAAACTTTTCATACCTCGATCGTTAGAAGAACCAGTGATATAAAAAGATAAGAGAAGGTCATCTAACCCAAACCTTTGAAAAAATATCGTTGAGAAATCAAAAGCAGAAAAGCTTTTAGCCTGCCGCTAAAAAACAATAGAACATTAAAAGCAATTTTTCTCAAACGAAGAAGAAGCTAAGCTTCAATAAGAAAGCTCTCACTCTTGAGACAAAGAAGACTTCTTTATTCAAGAAATCTCAGCACTGATACTGATTAGAAAGCTCATTCATTGAAAATCTAGTGCTGCTGTAAAAGAAAGGGCTATGTACTCCAGAAAGACCAAGAGAAGGCATTCTATTCAGAAAGGCCTAAGAAGACTCAAGCTATTCAAAGCTCTATATTTCAGAGTCTAAATCTATAAAACCATCTTTCAATCTATTATAGGATCTCTTTGAGATATGAGTTGTAGGGTTGTGCTAACAGCTTGAGTGTAGGGCTTGTATGAATGCCTGAGATGTAGAACTTTGCTGAACGTCTGAGGTCGGGTCTGTGAAGACCTGAGCTATAGGATTTCTGAGGAAATATAAGTTGTAGTATCCTTAATGGGGATCTAAACTTTAGGGGTGCTTGCACTCTGAGGTAGGGTTGTTGCTGGCACCTGAGGTAGGATTCCAGGAGGGAATCTGAGTGTAGGGGATTTATTGAGTTCCTGAGTTGTATGATCAGTTTGATTTGAGTTTTTGGAGGAGTTGGCCTAGTCTAGCACATTGCTAGATAGGTGAGGGGACAGTGGAGTACCAATCATCTGGGGAACCACTATAAATCTTTGTGTGTTTTCTGTGTTGTGCTTTCAGTCTTTATATATATGATCTAAAATAGTTAATAACTATAAAAGGAAATGTGGGATAGACTAATTGTGTATACAGAGCTAAAATAGTCAATCTCTGAGCTAAAACTGTCCAAATTCTGATTCACTGCCAAATTGTAAAGGAAATGTGGGATACACTGATTGTGTATCTGGAGGGCACAGCTGAGGTAAGGAATGAAAGAAAATCCTTGCTGAATCAAGAGTATGAAGCTTTCAAGCAAGAAAAGAAGGACTTCACAGTTCAATGCTATGAAGGTTCTTCCAAATTGTCAATGGGTTAAGGACCTACGATAGGGTCTTCATAAATTATGATTTGAATGATAAATTTCATAGATCCCTCAACATATAATGGGATAAAAAGATTTGTGTCATTAGGGAAATGGGGAATCAAGATGAAATCCATCCCCAGAATCTATTTGGGAAGTTGCTCTCCCATGAGCTGCAACTAAACACCAGAAAAGCTCAGGGGGGACAGCAAAGACAAGTCTGTATCTTTCAAGACTGGAAGCTCCAGAAGATGCAAAGAAAAGAACCCCTCCCCTCTAAGGAGAAAGGCTGATATATACAGCTCAGAGCCCTCATCCTCTGAAGATGAGCTAACTAATGGAGAACTCACAATATTCTCCAAGCAATTTTAGAAGATGCTGAATAAAAGGGGACAATGGAAGAACAAGTCTTCCTTGTCACACCCCGTATTTTCCCGAAATAAATTATAATATCAGAGTAAAGGGGGAAAACACACGTCATGATGCCACGTCCTGTAGGGGACAACTACAGACGTTCAGGCGAGCACTCAAACGAACATTTTTACGAGAAAAGATATGAATTAATAAAAGCATTATCTTTTAAGATTATTTTCATTAGGTTAGGAAGCCGTGCCCTCGGCCCTGCGGTTTACATAGCCGCTCTTTATCAAAAATATGCGTACACAATGGAAGAAAATAAGTTCATTTTATTCCTAACGACGCTGAAGACCAGAGACGTCTCCAGGGCGATCGCCGGTCTAAATTTAGCATATAATAAAGAAGTATCATTATATTCTGTTTTACGCTTTGCAAATAGGTGATACTTAATAATAAATGCGACAAACAGTTAAAAGAACAAATTTTTATCTCCTAAAAGAACTGCATTAATATTCAGCAAAATAGGCTTTTCCCAGAGTGTACGAATACAAAATAACTAAGTAGCAGTAAAGGAAGCTAGCAGCAGCATCAGCAAGTAAACCAAACAAAAGCCATACTGGCGCCAACAACTGACACGAACCCGCAGGAAAAGAGTCAACAGCCAAAAGAAACGCTACAACAAGAGAAACTGAATCCTTACCTACAAGAGAGGAAGGCCTCGACAGGAAACTGATCGACCCCGCTCAAACTCCGGCGGCAGCTACAAACGTGAATCTGAGGCATCCATAAGAAAAGAATGTCTCAGCCCAAAGGGTGCAAGAAAACAGCATAGCTAATAGTAAGAGCAGGAGAAGTAACAAGTGACATATCCAAGCTGAAAGGGGTATATAAATACATATATATATATATATATACGTATACACATATATATATAACTATATATATATACGCTTATATAAAGATTTCAGTAATAGAAGGTTAAGAAGTTCCCGCATAGAACCAGCCCGATAAGCAAGAGCATGACTAAACTTGGCATATAGTGCAAAAATGAACCAGTGTGTTGGAGCATGCGTTTCGCACTCCTACGGTTTGATAATAACAAAGTCCCATTTGTATTTGATTCTATTTTTATTAATGGTGTGCAGGTAACAGGTATGAGATGTTCACATTTCTGCTGGAGCTAAATTTGAATGTGGGAAAATTGCACTGTCGGAAAATTCCGACAGCCGCTGTCGGCCAGGAGACAGCAGAGAAGTTACAACTACTTCCCTCCACGGCAGCTCGACGAAAGTCAGTTTTGAGCTGTCGGAATTCCGACAGCGATGTCGCCCAGGCGAAAGCTCGGAGGTTACAACAACTGCCCACGACACCACCCACGATCGACAGTTTTGCACTGTCGGAAATCCGACATCGATGTCGCCCAGGCGACAGCTCGACGGTTACAGCAACTGCCCGGACGACGCCACTCCAGCGGCAGTTTAACACTGTCGGAAAATTCCGACAGTCACTGTCGCCCAGGCGACAGCGATTTTCTATAAATTGCCTCCTTGTGTTCGTGCATAAGAAGCTTTGAGAATTCTAAGTCCCTTCCTGAGTGCATACGAACCAGAGAGCTCCAGAACCTCTTCAACTCCCATTTGTGCAAAGAAGGATTGAAGATTGAAGACGAGATCGGGCGGGCTTCTACATCATCGATCATCTCGAGGCTTCAACAATCCGTTCAGAGATCTGATCTTCTAGGGAGTTGTTCTTTTCATATTGTATTTTCATTCACATACTTTTCATTTTGTATTGGTAGAGAAATCGTCATCTTGCGTGCGGCGTCTAAGTCCTTGCGCGGCTTAGGGGAAAATCGCTTCCGTGTGCGGAGCGTCCAAGTCCTTGCATGGCTTGGTGGGAAATCGTGGCCTTGTGTGCTACGTCTAGATCTTGGGAAGATCTAGAGGATAGGCTTGGGCTTGGTATTGGGAAAGACAAGCGATAGCCTTCCGATCCTTGGGAGAAGGATTGGTAAACCAAAATTGTAGAATTTTTTATTAACATAATTGTGCCTTGATCTTAAGCATTGTTAAGATCATTTTTATTGTACTCAAATTTCATGATTAATATAATTATGTCTTTTTCTTTAATTACATATTTGGTGGCATAATCTTTATCTTAGAAATTTGTGTTTTGGTTTAATACTAAAGTTGCATTGGTTTGAAAGTATTTATAAGTAATTTTTTTAGTAAAGTAAAATCTCTTTAAAAAATTTACTAAGTAAAAATTAATTTTTAGACACACCCTTATTCACCCCCCCCCCTCTAAGGGCGTCATATGATCCAACAAGTGGTATCAGAGGGAGGTTACTCCAAAATGGTTTTACCACTGGGAGTAATGGCGCACAACGATCACGCGTTCATTGAGGGGCAAGGAATTAGTAGGCCACCACTTTTTACGGGTACAGACTATAATTATTGGAAAACACGTATGCATTGTTTTCTAATTGCGCTAGATATAGAAGTCTGGAATATGGTAGAATCTAGTTACACTTCTCCAACATTTGTTGTAGGAGATGTAACCATGGATAAGCCCAAAGACAAGTGGGATGACAACGATAAATTAAAATGTAAGAACAATGCAAAAGCCATGAATGCTTTATTTTGCGCACTAGATCACACTGAATTTAATAGAGTTTGTGCTTATAATACTGCATTTGAAATTTGGAATTTATTAGAAATCACTCATGAAGGTACTTCGCAGGTAAAGGATTCAAAGCTATTTCAACTGGAATCTGAATTTGAAAGGTTCAAAATGGAGGTAGATGAAGAGATTGATATGATGTACACACGATTTACAAAAATCGTGATCGACTCAAAGGTGTTAGGAAAGGTGTTCTCAAATGGAGATTTGGTAAGGAAAATCTTAAGATCACTTCCCCCGAAGTTTAATCCTAAAGTGACTGCAATTTCCGAGTCACATGATCTTAAGACCTTACAATTGGAGAGCCTCATTGGGAACTTGAAAACTCATGAAGTTGAATTGAAAATTCAACAACAAGAGTATATGGAGCCAAGGAAGAAGGGATTGGCTCTAAAATCAAAGAAGGAAGAAACTAGTGATTCTGAGGAGGATGAAGAAGATGAGGAAAGTTTATTTGTTAAAAAATTTAGAAAATTTATGAAAAATCCGGAGAGAAGGAATTCGTTTAAGAAGTATTTTAAGAATGAGACCTTTAAGAAGAAAAAAGGAAAGGAAGGCGATGAGGAGGAAGAGAGACCGCCACCGGAGTGCTATCGCTGTAAGAAGTTAGGACACATTCGAAGCAAGTGTCCAAAGTACTTGAAAGAACTTAAAGAAAAGAAGCACAAAGGGTCGAAGAAGGTGTTGAAGGCGGAAACCTGGGATGATACTACTTCTGAGGATGCAATAAGTTCCGACTCAAGTAAAGAAGAGGAGGCCAACATATGCTTAATGGGAAAGAGCGTCATATCTGATGACGAATGCAGTGTCCAAAGCGACACTGAGGTAACTCCTCCAACCTATGATGAATTGTTTTCTGAATTTTTAAAGACTTGCAAATTTTTTGAAAAAAGCTTAAAAGACAATGATCTTCTTAAATATGAAAATGACATTTTACTTAAAGAAAACAAAAAATTGTTAAGGGAAATTAAGACTATTGGAAAAAGAGATATCTCTTGCCAAGAGTGTGATCACTTTTTGGGAAGAATTAATGAACTTGAAGAATCTCTTTCCAAATCTCATTCTACAATAAAAATTCTTACTAACAAGAACGAGATTTTAGAGAGAGATCTGAAATCTTCAATCTCCAAAGTCCATGAGGGAAAGAAATCTTTTGAACGTAGATGCGTAAATCTAGTATCCGAGAATACACAAATGAAAAACCAGATTCATGACTTAACACTAGCCATGAAAAAATTTGGAATGGGCCGAAGATCACTGGATATGATCTTAGGATACCAACGCCGTGGATCTGGAAGGTTTGGGCTCGGATACACATCTGGAAGCTGTCGCCCGGCGACAACCACTGTCGCCGGCGATAGTGAAAAGTCTAGAAAATTCACTTTTAAAAATTCTAAAATTAATGAATTATTAAATACTGCATCCTCATCCAGTAAAAGTCCAGAAAAGTTATACTCCTCTAAATACATTACATGTGCCAAATGCAATAGATTTGGTCACACTACGGACTCTTGATGGAAAGAAGGAAAAAGTAAAATCAAACAAATCTGGGTGCCTGAGGCTTCTACCTATACTATGGGTGGAACCACTTGGGTAACAAGATCTTTACTCACCTCTTCTTTCTAGGTATGTTGGCAGGCTAAGGATAAAGAAGACGTGTGGTACTTGGACTCGGGTTGTTCAAAGCACATGACGGGCAATAAAGAAAAGTTCCTTAGCCTAGAGATGAAGAAAGGAGGAGTTGTTACATTCGGAGACAATGGAAAAGGAAAAATCATCGGCATCGGAGTTGTGGGTAACGAAAATTTTTCAATTTCAAATATTTTATTTGTAGAAGGATTAAAGCATAATTTGATTTCTATTAGTCAATTATGTGATAAGGGTTTAAACGTTTTATTTGAATCTTCTACAAATTTATGCAAAATTATTAATTCCAAAACAAATGAAATTGTTTTTATCGCACCTAGATGTCATAATGTATATATGATTAAATTTCTTGATTTTTCAAATTCTACCTTAAAATGTTTTTTATCAAAAAATGATATTTTAGATTTATGGCATAGGCTACTTAGACATGCTAGTGCCAAGTTAATTTCAAAACTTTCAAAAGATAAATTAATTAAAGGTTTACCTTTGCTAAATGGAAATTTATCTTCTTCACTATGTGTGCCTTGCCAAAAAGGAAAATTTTCAAAATCATCTTTCAAAAGTAAAAACATTATTTCTACCACTAGGCCACTTCAATTAATACATATGGACTTATTTGGGCCAATTGGAATTTCTAGCTTAGGAGGTAGAAAATACACATTTGTTTTGATTGATGATTATTCTCGTTTTTGTTGGACTTTATTTCTAACCTCCAAATCCGAAGCATTTTCAGAATTTTCAAAATTATGTTTGCGTATTCAAAATGAATTTGAGTTAAAAATTAAACGCATACGATCGGATCATGGAGGAGAATTTGAAAATGAAAAGTTTATTTCTTTTTGTACGGAGTTAGGAATTAAACATGAATTTTCCGCTCCACGCACACCACAGCAAAATGGTGTAGTGGAGAGGAAAAATAGAACTCTTCAAGAGTTAGCCCGTACAATGTTATCTGAATTCAAATTACCAAAATCTTTTTGGGCTGAAGCGGTTAGCACGGCATGTTATGTAATAAATAGAGTAATGCTTCGCCCTATTTTAAAATTAACTCCTTATGAATTAATTTTTAATAAACAACCAAATGTTTCTTATTTCAAAGTTTTTGGTTGTACATGTTTTATTTTGAATTCTAAAGATTCCTTAGGAAAATTTGATGAAAAATGTGATGAAGGTATTTTTATTGGCTATTCTTCAACTAGTAAAGCTTATCGGATTTTTAATAAAAGAACAAAAATAGTTGAAGAATCCATTCATGTTAGGTTTGATGAGTTTGCTTCATGTGTAGAAAAGAAAATAACAGGAAAAGAAGATGATCCCCTTCCTTCGGTGGAGAATGATGATGAAGAACTTGGAGAAAATGAAGAAGAAAAAGGAGAAGAAAGAGAAGGAGAAAGAGAAGAAGAAAGAGAAGAAGAAAGAGAATAATATGTTCCTCCAAGTGAATTGAGATTTTCAAAGGATCATCCAAAGGAGCTTATCATTGGAGATCCGCAAAAAGGGGTTAGTACTCGTTCATCGCTACATGTTTTATTTTCAAACCTTTGTTTTGTCTCTGAAATAGAACCAAAAGATGTTTCCACCGCTTTAAATGATGAATTTTGGTTTTTAGCTATGAATGAAGAACTTAATCAATTTGAACGTAATAAGGTTTGGAATCTTGTAGAACGACCCAAAAATCGTCCTGTAGTTGGTGTTAAGTGGATTTTTAAAAATAAAATGGATAATGAATCTAGAATTATTAGAAATAAAGCCAGATTAGTTGCAAAAGGTTATGCACAAATTGAAGGGGTAGATTTTGATGAAACTTTTACACCCGTAGCAAGATTAGAAGCGGTTAGGATATTTCTTGCATTTGCTTGTTTTAAAAGATTTAAATTATATCAAATGGATGTCAAAACCGCATTTTTAAACGGGTATATAAAAGATGTGGATTATGTAGAACAACCCCCTTGCTTTATAAATGAGAAATATCCAAATTATGTTTATAAATTAGATAAAGCGCTTTATGGATTAAAACAAGCGCCTCGTGCTTGGTATGATCGATTAACTCAATATTTGTTAAAGCACGATTATAAAATAGGAAGTGCTGATTCTACACTCTTCATTAAGCAAATTGATCATGATTTAGTTATTTTACAAATTTATGTTGATGATATTATTTTTGGAGCCACTAATGAAGAGTTGTGTAATGAAGTAGTTCAAATTATGAAAAATGAATTTGAAATGAGTATGGTTGGAGAACTTTCATATTTTCTAGGTTTTCAAATTACACAAAAACATGATGGAATTTTTATATGTCAAACCAAATATATTCATGATATGTTAAAAAGATTTGGATTTGAAAACCTTAAGCATGCAAACACTCCTATGAGTACTTCACTAAAATTAGGAAAAGATGAAAGTGGTGTTTCAATTGAACAAACCCTTTATAGAAGTATGATAGGGTCTTTATTGTATTTAACCGCATCTAGACCTGATATTATGTTTGCCGTTTTGTTTATGTGCTAGATTTCAAGCTAATCCTAAAGAGTCACGTTTAAAAGCGGTGAAACGTATCTTTTGATATCTCATAGGAACATCAAAATTAGGTTTATGGTATCCTCATAATGATTCTTTTATTTTACATGGTTTTTCGGATTCCGATTATGCGGGATGTTCTTTAGATAGGAAAAGCACTAGTGACACTTGTCACTTTATCGACCCTTCACTTATTTCATGGTCGAGTAGGAAACAGAATTCTGTTGCCCTCTCTACTACCGAGGACGAATATATTGCACTAGGTAGTTGTTGTGCCCAAGCTCTTTGGATGTCACAAACATTAGAAGATTTTGGCATGAAACAAAGTAGTGTAGAATTAAAGTGTGACAATAAAAGTGCTATAGACTTAACTAACAATCCCGTATTACATTCTAAATCTAAGCATATAGATGTCCGACATCATTTTATAAGGGATCATATTAAGAAGGGTAATATAAAAATCAATTTTATAGGCACGGAAAATCAACTAGCGGATATATTCACTAAGCCGTTACCGGATTCCCGTTTTTCTATGCTTAGGCTAGAATTGGGAATTCTAGACATTTCACAATGAATATATCACTATTTAAAGCCTATAAAATTAAAAAAAAAAATTATCACAAAACCTAAACAATTTAAAAAGCAAAAGCCTAAATTTTAAAAATCAAACAATAGAATTTCAAAAGACTTAAAAAAAAATTCAAACATCATTAATATTACATCAATATTGTTCAAATAAAAACAGTAGAAAACAACATAAGGATCAAGTTCATTAAACAGCAATAGATCTGAAGAAGTTCACTGTCGCCCAGGCGACAGTGGATGTCAGAAATTTCCGACATCTCCCAGCAGCAGCAACCTGATGAAACTACTCTGAATCTTCATAACCAGACCCGCTGCTCTATGGACAATCTTCTGGAGGTCCTCGTCTCACGGCTTTACCACGGCGAGTCCGCCTCACCGATTGGCGTGGCAGTTCTTCGTCCGGAACTTGCCATTCAGCCTCTTCCTCCGGCGTTGGCTTCAACTTCAGACCTTTGACGAGAAACTTCATAAACTTCTGCATTCGACTACGGTCCTTCTTCACTTCCTTCTTGTGATCCTCTAATGAATCACGTAAATCATCAATGGACTCTCGTAGTGATCCTGCCCTAGGCAATGGCGGCTCTCGAATCTCAATTCCCGTATGAGCCTTTTTCTGCGTCTTCTTCACTTTCATCGAACCCGTATAATATATCTCCGGATAACAATCATCCAAATAAGAACTTTGCGCTATCCATCCGTACTTCTTATAGAGTACACGCTGAATTATCGCCCCCATTGGCAGCATATGAACCTTCACCCATCTTGGATGCTTTAATCTATACGCATACCTAATCTGGGAGAGTATGAAGTCCGCCACATCAAAAAGCTCATCCTCCATAATGTAGTATGTAATGAGGGTCAACTGAGCCGTAATACTTCTTGTATCTCCACTCTTCAACATGACTGAATTCCTTAAGATATCTTGAACTAAGAAAGCATCCGGATTGAGTGACGTAACTTCAGTGGTTAGAGTCTTCTTTTGATTCCTATGTAAACTCATGTTTACAAGGGTCCAATCTCTATCTTTTCTATAACTCTCCACTATATCCGGCACATTTTCACTAATCACTAATCTGAATTCCTCTCTTAGATCAACATGTGTTATTTCCACATGTTGACCCTGAATTCTTGATCTTACTCCTCCATCCAAATCAGTGCAATTTGGATCTTCCAAATGATTATAGAACTCGCGAATCAAAAAGGAAGAGAACGACTCTGGGGTGATTATTGAGAGAATACCTGCATTCGCAAGCCGATCATAGATATGATCGTGCTTCGGCGAATCAAATTCCACATACTTCGCAACTCCAACAATAGCTTTCTCCACCCCAGGAAAAACTTGATATGAACTATGTGCATCTTCCGAAGTACTCCTTCGAGCTTTGGAACTGGAAGCCATTCTGTAAATAACATAAAAATTTTGATTAAACATGTGCTGTGCACTGGAACACTATCGCCCAGGCGACAGTGACTGTCGAAAATTTCCGACAGCTCTCCAGTGAACTTCTCTCGAAATTTTTTACATTCACTTCCAGATCTACTCAAAATCACGGTTGTTTCAACATCAAGTTTAAAAAAAATATATGTTTTTCAAATCAAAATCTTCTCCATATCCTTACTATTCATCATCTTCAACCTTCATTCAAAAGACAAAACTTCCATTTTTAAAATTAGTCTATGAACAAAAGCAAACCTTAAACCACAAGAATCACAAAAGCATAACATTTTTAACAAAGATCCAACAAGATCCACTTGTTTTTAAACTAGATCTACACTTTTAAAAAAAAATCAAAAACCTACACCATTCATCAAAAGTCAAAATGAAAACTACATTCTCCTTCTTCTCTACTATCAAAATCACAAATCCCTAAAAAATTTTGAGTTAAAAACATAGAAATAAAAAATCCATACCTTAGATCTAGAGTTGTCGCCGACTTCCGACAGCCTTCTCTCGCTCTACAGTCCAGAAAAATGAAGCACAATAGGGTTTGACTCGGTCCAAAGCCCTATTTATATTTTTGACTGTCGCCCAGACGACAGTGACTGTCGGAAATTTCCGACAGCTCCCGAATTGATATTTCTTCAATTTTTGGTCCCTTTGATGATTTACAATAGTTATATGTCATTATTAATGCTTCACCTCATGACTTGATGACAAACCATGTGTTTTTTATTTTAAAAAAATGACTCTTACATGATTATATGATTTCATTTCCAAGCTATCATCGTATTGACACTCCTACTTAGTTGTTTAGACCATTGGAAATTGTTTTCGCATGCCTCTAAGTATGAGAAATTGTTTATCTATCATAATGAACTATCACGTTCACTTCTTTTGATCAAACGTATGTCTTTTTATTTAATATATACATGGATCATATTTGCTTTAACATAATAAAATAGCACTTCTTAAATACAACTTTCAACCTTGATTTGTTAGCACAACAAAATATACACCATCTTTTGCGATTCAAGTGAATTCGGAGATCCTTGGTCAATTACAAAAAAATATCAATATATCAAAATTAAGATATCACAACATCTGTGATCAAAAAAAACAAATTTATAATAAAGACAAGGATACTCCACCAAGCACTACTTACCCTCCTGATAAGTCTTAATGAGCATTGTGAGGTTAATCACCTTGGAAAGAATTGTAAAGTGTCTTGTGCAAAAGAAAAATGGTTTTCTATTCCTCTTGTGCTATATCTTCAAAGTCAAAGTTGACTTTAAATGCTTTTATTATGTTCTACATTTCAATGATCATGTAAATTAAATAACTTCATATGTTTGATCTAAGTATCACATGTACACATCATTATGTTATATAAACATTCATCTCATGAGAATTGGACGTAAAATATTCCATAATTCTATACACTATTGTGTCTTTCTATGATACTTTCAAATGACCTTACTCATGTTTAAGTTATTTTCTTTCATTACTTCATATGGCTATACCGTCACTTCATGGGTTTATTCATACTATGGCATATTCCTATTATTTCATGGACTTCAATCATTTCCAAAAAAAAAAAAAATGCTTCCGCTTACTCTTCATTTCTATATTCTATATCCTTTCCCTTAAGAACCACACTTTTATCTAATATTAACTTTTGCTAATACCAAAAGGGGGAGAATTTAAAGTATAAAAAGAAAAATCACAAATCTATTACACCTAAATATTCCACCTACACAATACATCATATATTTAGGGGGAGCATATATTTAGGGGGAGCATTCATTAGGGGGAGCTTTCACCTGAAGGGAGATTATTTATTTTAAGAGAAATATATCATGTTATTTTTGTGCACACACCAAATGTTAAAATCAACAATCTAAATAAGACATGATTTCTTTTTATACGGATTTGTTATTATCAAAAGGGGGAGATTGTTGGAGCATGCGTTTCGCACTCCTCCGGTTTGATAATAACAAAGTCCCGTTTGTATTTGATTCTATTTTTATTAATGGTGTGCAGGTAATAGGTATGAGATGTTCACATTTCTACTGGAGCTAAATTTGAATGTGGGAAAATTGCACTGTCGGAAAATTCCGACAGCCACTGTCGCCCAGGCGACAGCAGAGAAGTTACAACTACTTCCCTCCACGGCAGCTCGACGAAAGTCAGTTTTGAGCTGTCGGAATTCCGACAGCGATGTCGCCCAGGCGACAGCTCGGAGGTTACAACAACTGCCCACGACACCACCCACGATCGGCAGTTTTGCACTGTCAGAAATCCGACATCGATGTCGCCCAGGCGACAACTCGACGGTTACAGCAACTGCCCGCACGACGCCACTCCAGCGGCAGTTTAACGCTGTCGGAAAATTCTGACAGTCACTGTCGCCCAGGCGACAGCAATTTTCTATAAATTTCCTCCTTGTGTTCATGCATAAAAAGCTTTGAGAATTCCAAGTCCCTTCCTGAGTGCATACGAACCAGAGAGCTCCAGAACCTCTTCAACTCCCATTTGTGCAAAGAAGGATTGAAGATTGAAGACGAGATCGGGTGCGCTTCTACATCATCGATCATCTCGAGGCTTCAACAATCTGTTCAGAGATCTGATCTTCTAGGGAGTTGTTCGTTTCATATTGTATTTTCATTCACATACTTTTCATTTTGTATTGGTAGAGAAATCGTCGTCTTGCGTGCAGCGTCTAAGTCCTTGCGCGGCTTAGGGGAAAATCGCTTCCGTGTGCGGAGCGTCCAAGTCCTTGCATGGCTTGGTGGGAAATCGTTGCCTTGTGTGCTACGTCTAGATCTTGGGAAGATCTAGAGGATAGGCTTGGGCTTGGTCTTGGGAAAGACAAGCGATAGCCTTCCGATCCTTGGGAGAAGGATTGGTAAACCAAAATTGTAGAATTTTTTATTAACATAATTGTGCCTTGATCTTAAGCATTGTTAAGATCATTTTTATTGTACTCAAATTTCATGATTAATATAATTATGTTTTTTTCTTTAATTACATATTTGGTGGCATAATCTTTATCTTAGAAATTTGTGTTTTGGTTTAATACTAAAGTTGCATTGGTTTGAAAGTATTTATAAGTAATTTTTTTAGTAAAGTAAAATCTCTTTAAAAAAAATTACTAAGTAAAAATTAATTTTTAGACACACCCTTATTCACCCCCCCTCTAAGGGCGTCATACGATCCAACACAGTGGTGGCAGACCCAAACAATGTCACTAACCACGCACATAAAGGGGATGTTCAAAACGAACCAGTGGTGGCGGACCCAAACAATGTCACTAACCACGCACATAAAGGGGATGTTCACCCCAAATAAAAAGGCGCCTTGGTGGTGGTCTCATCGCCCAACCTACCACTATTAAAAGATCTGTGATGGGGGAACCCAGTGTTCCCTGTACCCATCCTTCCAGTGCAAACAAGTCCATCAATATTTAGCCAAGTAAATATGCAGAAGTAGCCAAGTAAAACATGATCCGGAACAGAATCAACCAGAATAAACCATCAAGGATTAGCCCAGGATCGGAACAAAGCTAAATATATAGCAACTAGCATATAAAAGAGGGATAGAAGGATTCACCCAACCATAACAGCTAGCATATAATAAAACAGGGCCAATTAAGTGTGCCGAGGAGTTAGCAAATAGAACCACCATAGTATTGACCATTTCTAGCTACTTGTAACTGAAGCGCGCAGAATTATTTTGCAAGTAATGAAACCCAACAAGAGTGGTGCAAGGCAGCCCAAAAGAAAAGAACATAGCATCAGCCCTTGCTTAGATAAGAATAAGGTGCAGCCCCTAACATAAGAAAACAGCCCCAGCTAGCAAAACAGCCACAATAAACAGCCCCCAGCAAAACAGCCCCCCAGGTAACACAAGCAAAGGGCAGCCACAACCAACAGCCCCAGGGAAAGCAAAACAAAGGGCAGCCACAACCAACAGCCCTCAACAATACAACAAAGGGAAGCCCGAACAAACATCCCCCAAGTGAAACAATGAAGAGCGGCCCCAAATAAAACTGTCCCCAGCAATACAATAAAGAGCAGCCCCAATAACAGCCTCCAGAACAGCAAAATGAAGAGAAGCCCCAAGAGACCAAAAAAAAAGGTATAAGTATGGATGCAACCCCAATTCAACAAAGGAAAGAAATCAATACAACATTTACAGCAGGAGAGCACCGAGCCACAGCAACCACAGCCCTAAACGGTTCCGACCCAAAAGGGAACAAGGATTTAATCGCATAATGAAAAATTTCATACCCAAGCATCAAGAGATAAGAGATTCCAATCACAATTAATAATCAAGCTTCAAGAGAAAGAAAGAAGGGGGGGGGGGGAGAGAAGGATAAGAAGTTTTCTTGCCTCGCTTACTCACGACGACTCGCCGGACCGCGACCACGCAAGGAGAGGGCCGCCCGGGACCCTAGCTCCGGCGACCCGACCTCCTCCGACAGCACCGGCGGCAAAAATGGCTCCGACCGACGAAACCCTAGGCGCGCTCTCCACGACAGAAGTCAGGGAAGGGGGTATCGGGGAAAGGGAGAGCAGGGATCGAAATGGATGCCAGCAGGGGGGGTTATAACCAAAACATTAGAATGATATTAATAATAATAATAATAATAACAATAATAATAATGATAATAATAAGAGTTTATATGTATATATATATGTGTCATATTTAGTTATATATATACATTATATGGTTAAACCTACATGTGTCCACCCGCACACGAACATAAGGCCAAAAGTATCCCAAACCTTTACTTATATACGTGTACATATATAGTATTTATATTGTATAGCTCTTTATATACATCTTTGTACCTTAATTTATATAGTGCAAACGTACATATATATACATATACTTACACTTTACCGAATTAACGCTCCCAACTAGAGCTAACCCGCCGGACGACGACGACGATTCCGAAAGGTAACGCCCCTACACATCGACACCCTAAATTAAAATCCCGCTTTGTTAAAATAATTGAAAGAAGGACCCGGGGCGTTACATTCCTCTGCCTCCAGCTCAAAGAAGCCACACGGCTACACTGACAGACAAAGGAGAGACCCCAAAGAAGAAAGGTATGACTCCAAACAGAACAAACATTTTAATGTTGACATTGTTTATCACTGTTGCAGCAAGTCTGGACATGTCATTGCAGACTGTCCAGTCAAAAGAAAAGAGAGAAGGGAAGTTGAAGAGAAAAGGAACAACAAGGCCAAGAGATCTAAGAAGAGTCTCCTGGCAAAGAAGAAGAAGAGTTGGAGTGATAGTGACTCTAGCTCTTTAGATTCAAAAGATGAAGAGGCCCTCATTGGGCTGGTTGTTATTGCTAAAGATGACATCTCCCAAGCTACCAAAGTAGGCATCAGGGCTCCCCTATCATTGTCAGACATTGAAAATGAAGATGAAGAATGATGTGGTCTAATGACCATGTCAGATCGGGAATATTAGGATGAAGCTCATCCTGATGAGGTAATAACTAAGATCCCCCCTTTCTTTATCTGATTTCGAGTATGAAACTGGTGCAGATTCAGAGGCATCCTTTGCAAGAGGTTTGCTAACCATATGTAATGGGAATTTGAGATTAGCAGAATGGGAGAGCTTAAGTATTTCTTAGTCCTCCAGGTGAAACAATCTGAAGATGTCTTTTTCATCTCTCATACTAAGTTCACCAAGGAGTTAGTCAAGAAATTTAAAATGGAGAGTGCCTGCACTATGAAAACTCCTATGGGGTTAAATATATCCCTTGACAAGGATGAAAAAAGGAAACCTGTTAATCAGACCTTGTACATGTGTATATTTGGCTCCCTCCTCCATTTAACTGTAAGTAGACCTGATATCATGTATGCTACATGTCTATGTGCTAGGTACCAGGCTTGCCCTAAGGAATCTCATTGCTCAGTTGCAAAGAGGATTATTAGATATCTTAAGGTCACACCAAATCTTGGTCTATGGCACCCTAGGAACAATGATTCTGAACTAATGGGGTATTCAGATGCAGATTTTGAAGGATGTAAAGAGGATAGGAAGAGTACCTCAGGGACATGTCAATTCCTTTGGAGAGGACAAATCTCCTGGAGTAGTAAGAAGCAAATAAGTGTTACTATGTCAACAACAGAGTCGGAATACATATCAGCTCGAAGATGCTATGCAAAATTGTTGTGGATCCAACATCAACTACAGGATTACAACTTACAACTAAGTAAAACTCCTATGTTTTGTAATTCCTCTAGTGAAATTTCAATTGCTAAGAATCATGTGTCACACAGAAGGACTAAGCACATTGAAATTAGGTATCACTTCATCAGAGAGCATGTCGAAAATGAAGACATATGCCTTGAGTTTGTCCCCACTGACAGACAAGTGGCAAATATCTTTACTAAACATCTAGATGAAGCAAAGTTTAATTTCTTTAGAATTGAGCAGGGCGTGCTCAATTTGGAATAACTCCTATTGAGCCGCCCTTAGTTATTATTGTTAAGATTTACTTCTAGTAAATGCTAGGTCACTAACAAAGCATGCAGGTTGTTATTGTGAAAGCTGGGAGTGACTTAAAGAAGAGGTATGTATAAGAAAATGCCATATCTTTTTTATCATAAAACGATATTGTCTTAATAAACACAATAATATTCTATTATATTACTGTATGATGGAAGGAAAAGAGTAAATTAATGAAGCTGCAAGTGAGGGTGCATGACTAACTTTTACAAGTGAGGGGGAGCTTAACACTGAGCTCCCAGCTCAAATAGTAGAGGTTTTAACATCCCCCAAACAACTAGACCCCTATGTTGGTTTTGTCATGACTGGGTCATGACAAAACCATAGGAAGCACTTAAGACCACGTGAATATAGGCAAGAAGGAGGAAAACCACAGTGGTCAGCAAATTACAATTTCTAATTAACAAGCGGGTTGGACTTTAGGGACTCACCTCAATATTTTGACCCCCACCATAACATCCCTAACCCATTAGGGGTCCCCTTAGAGCACCAAGGACCCATTGGTGTCAACCAAAGAGGCCAAATTGACTAAAGTCAACCATAACCCCAAATTGGTCAAAGTAGCCTAATTAGGATCAATTAGCTTGCACCATGCCAAATTGACCTTGCCCCTACCATTATAGGGATACTAGGGACCCAATGGACCAAAAAGCCCCATCATGGGGCCTCCAATTTGGACAATTTGACCAAAGTCAACCCTAGCCCTATTTTGGTCAAAAGTGGCCTCTTAAGGGTCAATTGACCCTCACCTTGTCAAATTGACCCTACCTAGACCTTCCTAACCCTTAAGGGACTCCAATGGGTGACTAGACACCCACTGGGGTCAACCCAAATGGTCAAATTGACCAAAGTCAACCTTATACTAAATTTTGGTCAAATTGACCTATTTTGACCTAATCAAGCCCAATCCACTTGGGCTAGACCCAATTGAGGTGGTACACCACCTAATGGTGTTGGGTGCTACTGAATTGGCCATTTAATTTCAAGGAAGTCGGCCAGGAGAGAGAAAGCCCAATTTGAAAGAGAGAGAGAAAAGGGGGATTAATGGGGAGGAAGAAGAAACCTTCAATCTCCCCCAATAATGGCACCATTCATTTCCTCTTGGGGAGAGGAGGAGTTTCTAGCCTATTCCCGGCCACATTGATACCCTATTCATTCCCCCCAAGTGAAATCAAAATTTCCCTTCATGTCCATTAATGGCTTTCGGGAATAAAGCCTCCCAAGGATCAAATCGAAACCCCCACCACCATCAGTGATCAGAGAGGAAGAAAACCCCCAACTTTCCAAGAGGAATCGTGCACTAAAAACCATAGGATGCTTGGCACCAAAAGCTCGAGCTCCGGCCATGGAAACCTGCCGGAATCCACGTCCTCAGGCCACCATACAGGTCTGATCCTCCCTTCCTCCATTAGTGCTAGATCTCTATCTAATTCGGGGCTTGATTCGAGCCAAATCGGGCTCGAATAAAGCTCCCGAAAGGGCTCGTTTTGAGCCCTTTTTACCCTGCTAAATCTCCTCGTTCCTGCCCCCTCCGGCTGGCCAACCACCTATAATCGTCGACCACCACCTCAACAGAGGTGGTGGTGGCATTGATCGGCCGAGGCGGCGCTCAGGTGGCCGGGAAAATGTGGTTGAAGGTGTCCCAGGATGGGGCTATCCCATCCGTCGGTTGGAGGAAGAAGACAGCCTGGTGCCGTCCATCCCTGCGCTAAGATTTGTGCAGAGATCAAATATATATGTTATATTATTATTTGTTTTTATGTCATATTTTATGCAGTACATTAATTTAATTACCAAAAATACTCACTCTCCTCTATTGAAAAAGTGGCCAACACCAAAGTTGTAGCCCTTGGTGTGTACGTTAGTTTAAAATTTAGTTCAGCCCAAAAGGAGCAATGTAGCTCCCTGTAGGGCCATTTTTGTGGGACTAGTCCTTAGGGTAAGACAACCATAATTTCTTGAATAACTTTTGATTGGATAACGATATTGACTTGAAATTTGAAACATAGGCTATTTATACCTACACCCTTAACATATCCAAAAATGAGAATTTTTGGAGATTATTTTTCTAAGGTTTTTGTAAAAATTTAATAATTCATATATTAATTAATTATAGGGTCTAATGACATCCAATCCCCTCCAAATTTTGGTGGGTGGTCCTTAGGGTCATGGTATGGCACTGGTAGAATTTTTATCCCATTTGGGATTGAATTGGTTGGGTAATTAACTAACCCAAGTTTGGTCAAACTACGTCAAATCTCATCAAAATGATGTGAAAATTTGGTCATTGGCTTAGGATCACATAAAACACCCCCATGAGTGATTTGGGATGATTTGGGATGGATATGCCCTAGGAACCTAGTTCAAACTTTAGGAATGCAGTTTGGGCCTTGTGAAGGACATAGGGTCATATGTCTTTTAATGGTCATGGAACTTGGTAGTTAAGTTCATAGGGTGTAAATGTGCCCTAGGTAATTTAATGAGGATTTTAGGATCACTTGTTCCCTCTGAATTAGGTTATAAACTTTTTAGGGCACTTTCTTATAGGAGGAATTTACATGCTCAATTTATCTTGGATATTGGTGAAAGTTTGGTAGTGCTCATATAATCATGGTATAAACCTCTGGTTATTTAGTGTAATTTTTAAATTGATCTAATTAGTGCTTCATTCACAAGTCAACTATTTTGTCTTAAGATTATGATAAATAAATGAGTGCTAAATATTCTCTGAAAATTTGTGAAATTAGGTGATAGGACATTTTAGGGCATCAGAAAGCTCTGTGAATTTTTGTATATTTTTTTGAATTATTTATCAGTAGGCTACTTCACAATGTTCCCTAGTTTGGATTTACTTGAAATATTTATTTATGTGACTTGATGTTTTTTTTATAAATTATGAAAGTCCGTCAGTAAATATTTCTGATCATTATAGAGGTCTGGTAATTTTGCCATAATTTTTGGACAAGTATTTTTGGTGGTTCCTTCTTTAACTTCCAGTTTTGGGTAATTACTCAATATTCTAATTAGAGGCCAACACCTTACTGTAAAATTGTGATATTCTGTATTTACTGTTATTTTGACATCATAAAGTTCCATAATTTTATGGGGGCCATATCATAAGAAGATCTTACACTTCATGTTCAATCTTATACTTGGCCATTGTTGGAGAAATTATAATAAATGCCAAATAATTAAGGAAAAATATGATCCTCTAGTTTTAGTCTTATAATATCATGATAGACTCCCAGTAATAATATTAGGTCATTTGGATGATTATTTGGAGTACCTCCTCTCATGCAACTCATATAACTCATTTGGTCTGCGTATAGTAAATCTGTAAGATTTGAGTAACATGTAGATCATTAGGTGGAAATGGAAGATAGTTGGTGTACCTAGCCTGGTTGAAGAGATTGAAGGTCACCAAAAAGGAGTTTATGTGATGAGAGTGTGCTTGGTGAGTCAAGGGTAAAGTTGTGCTCGGGATTGACGAAAGATCAACTTTCCCATGGGGAGTCAGAAAACACTTAGGAGGTTAATTTAAGTGAGATGTTAAGAGGGGTATTATTATGGGTAGATACCAATAACACTAAGTGTCTTGAGAAAGCGAGCTTTGGGCTATCATCCCATCGTAGCTCCTAGTACCGTTGAGAGCCACTCACAGGGTTGACCTCGGGTAGTCCAAGATTAACCATAAATTGTAGGAGTAAGATGTTGTAAAAGACTAACTTAATAACACACACACACACACACACCGCGTGGTTACAGGAGGTTTGTTGGTTTGGTTTTACGAGCGGTAGGCTCGGTGGTTGTAGCAGTGGATTAGTTAGTCCGGTGAGCTTGTGACTCAGTAATGCTTGTTGGTACGGACGGGTTGGTCCGGCGAGCCGGTGGCTCGGAAGGTTATGGTAACGGGCAGCTTAGCCCAGGGTGCTTATGGCTCGGAGATAGATGGTAACGTATTGTATGTGCATAAAAGTGGTGGCTCATTAATATTGACGGTCGTCACATCGACGTCGATACTTTGGCTCGGTAAGTGTTGTTAGCACTTTACCAAGAAAAGTCTGGTGGATTGGCCAACAAGAGTACGCAGGAGCTCCGATGTTATGTTCTTAGCGTTGAGGAGTATGATAGGTCTAGGTTAGGTAGTGCAGATACCAACCTAGAGGTAGGCGAGGCCCAACCCCCTGCTTCCGTTTGCCACTACGGGGGTTTCCAGGGAGTTTTGCTAGCTCCAAAAAGGGGAAACTAAAGGTCTATGCGCATAGAGTCGAAGTGTGTGAGTTGCACTTGTATGAACATAACATTTAACTGCATAACCTTGCATGACATATCATAAACATTGCATTTCAACCCTTACACATATCGTATAAATTGGTTATGAGACTTTTTATACTATAGGCCCTGCTAAACGACCCCTTGGTCTATAGGTTTGTATGAGCATTCCTATAAATCAAGGTTACACTTCTTTAATACTGTTTTCTTATTACTATTATGCTTAGTACTGCTTTACCTATTATTACTGCATACTTGTTATTGGTTTGCCTCTTACTGCAAACTTATTGTACTATTTATTGCCTAGTGATAGACCCTTCCGTAGTTAGATTCATTGTCACCTGCTTTTGATTATACCATTTGATGTCCTCCACTTCATCCTTCCCGCACGGTGCCTATGAGTCATCGAGAGAGGGGTGGGGGATTGGCTTAGTCTTTTGACTAATGGTCGGTGGACCTTATCATTTAGGGGACCGAGGAGATGCAGCAGCATAGGCTGGTGTGGATGGAGGCGGGACAGTCTACCACGGGAGCACCGATGACAGGATCTGTGAGTTTTCTATTAGTTTTGCTTCTACGAGAGAACTTGTAGTGAGGAAATGATGTATCGGACATGAGCCCTTTTTATTGACTTTCGTCCCCGCGCCTATAGGCGCGGCTTGGCTTCGCTATCGCTCATAACTTGCTATAGAGATCTCTCCATGTAGTGTAGTGGTCGCATATCCTGTGACTTCTTCCCACCCCCATGCCTCCTTCATTTTCTTTGCTCCGCACCTTGACTACTAGAAATCTCAAGGACAGGGGGCTGTTCACCTTTGCTTTTGAAACTGAGCTACTTTAGAAAAGAAAAAGAAAAAAGGAAGACATATCTGAATAGAAGACAATGAAAGGCGAATGGGGCTCCCAGGCTGGCAGAATGCTTGGCCTCCTGCGCTGGAAGCGACATCCGAAGGGGGGTGAGCTTCTGGTGGTTAGCTTCACGTCAGTAGGCATTCTGGGCTGGAAGGATGCAAGCAAATGAAGGGGGCTGACTACAAGAAGCAAAGCTTAGCGAGCTTTAGTTGGCCGACCACTACATAAGCCGCTGGCGGAGAAAGCTCGAATTTGCTTCGCGAAACTTCATTCGTTGTTAAGACAAGGTCCAATGTCTTTGAGTCAGCCCGCGCTTTTTCGAAGAATCATGCACCCATGGGCTAAGGCCTGGCATGCCTTCCCTTTCCGCCGGAGCTTCATGTGCATTGCACCGTTCCCCAATCATATGTTTTGGATGTGAGCTATACTCCGTGAGAAGCCACATGGGCGCTGGCGTATGTTTGCCTTGCCATTTGACCTCTCTTCCCGTGTGAGACGGAATGCTCAGTGACAACCTCTCAATTGTCACCGCCTGGCCTCTCTTACTACCACGGTAGCACCTTGTGTGGTTAGCACCAATCGTGTTCGGGCAACGAAGCTGACACTCATTCACATTGGTTCATCCTACTATGCCCCGGGCCTTTTGCTCTTCTAACAACAATGGTGGCCGGCCATTCGTCAAGGCCATTCGTCTATGATGATTTTATTTTCTATGTGATGTGGCTTGAACTTTTATATGTTTGTTTATGCTTACTTCTTTTGTGATCGATATGGCTGACATGATCAACATTTTGTAGTGACGACCTTCCTGAATGAGGGTGTCACCGCAAAGGGGCGGTTCTGGGGATAAGACTGTTAAAATTTCTAGAGGTCCGGAGTAAAGTAAAAAATGCGGAATACTTCAACACAATCCACAAGCGTGACAATCAATGACAATGGGAAGACAAAATAGTGCACTTGATATTCACTATCTCTTTACAACTCAAGACATACATGGAGAGACATGATTTATAAAAATCACAGAGGAGAGAAGTACAAGACACAAAAAAACAAGCCGCCAGCGAACTGCCAAAGCAGAGACCGCCAGACCGCTCGAACAGACAAGCCGCATGGCCATCCCTGAGACTGCGCGAACAGAGCACAAGACGCTACTGTCAGACCACAACCACAGACCTCTCGACTTTCTCCTTTATTCAACAGTTGAGACCTGTCCGCACTACTTGATCGCCCAGACCGCACGGTCTCAAGATCACAGAAGAACCCGCGAACACTTGACAAAGAACAGCTTCCTACTGCAAGACCGCAACTCAAGACCGCCTGACCACTTAAGGCTGCCTGATCAACTGAGTCCGCTGCACAGTCCAAGAACACCTAAACACAATCTGCATAGACAGACCGCTGCCGAACTAGTTTATTCAAAGCTGGAAGAAGGGAGAACTGATGGTGATTGCTAGCCGCTAACCTGCGAACATACAAACTGGTCAGATATCTAAAACCATACGACCTCAGAAAGAGACCAGCACAATCAAGCCAACTTTGATTCTTACTGTTCTTTCGTATTGATGGCTACCCTGACGTCCTTGTTTATATGCAAACAAACAGATGTCATCACCAACCCAAGGGATACATTCAACTTACTTATTGAAGGATGTGATCTCCAGTACCAGACCGCGCGGTCTCTTATAAGACCATATTTACTTAATGTACAACCCCGTATTCGCCGAGTGGGTCCCTGGGTCCTAAAATGTCTTTAGGCCCAACAGGTTTTTTGGCACTGATCCCAGGCAAGAAGGAGAGGGCGAGCCAGAGGTGCGCGACCTCCTGGGCTCGCGCCCACCCCAGCTAGGGGGCAAGCTCCTCTCGCCCCCGCCCCCAGCAAAGGTGGGAGAGACCCGAAGAAAGGGGGGGCGAGCTCCTCTCGCCCCGCCCCCAGCAGGGGACGAGCTCCTCTTGCCCCTACTGCCTGGCAAAGGGGGGGGAGCTCCTCTCGCCCTGCCCCCAGCAAGGGGGAGAGCTCCTCTCGCCCTGCTCCCAGCAGGGGGAGAGCTCCTCTCGCCCCTACTCCCCGGCAAAGGGGGGCGAGCTCCTCTCGCCCCGCCCCCAGCAAGGGGGCGAGCTCCTCTCACCCCGCCCCCAGCAGGGGGCGAGTTCCTCTCTCCCCTGCTCCCCGGCAAAGGGGAGGGGGGGCGAGCTCCTCTCGCTCCACACCCATCTAGGGGGCGAGCTCCTCACACCCCGCCCCCAGCAAGGGGGTGAGCTCCTCTCGCCCCGCCCCCAGCAGGGGGTGAGCTCCTCTCGCCCCTGCTCCCCGGCAAAGGGGGGGGGCGAGCTCCTCTCTCCCCGCCCCCAACAAGGGGGCGAGCTCCTCTCGCCCAGCCCCCAGCAGGGGGTGAGCTCCTCTCGCCCCTGCTCCCCGGCAAGGGGGGGGGCGAGCTCCTCTCGCCCCGCCCCTAGCAAGGGGGAGAGCTCCTCTCGCCCCCACCCCCAGCAGGGGGCGAGCTCCTCTCGCACGTGCTCCCCAGCAATGGGGGGCGAGCTCCTCTCGCCCCTGCTCCCAGCTCGCCCTGCCCCAGCCCAGTGAGGGGGGCGAGCAGGGGAGGAGGTCAGCCCCCTCTCGCCCGGTCACAAGAGGGCGGTCTGAGCTGCGTTTAGCGCCCCTAAACAGCGGGATTTGGCTGTTCGCAGGCCAGATCCGAGGGTACTTTGGTAATCTCGTAGGCCAGATTGTGGTTATTGGCAGACCAGGTTCAAAATCCTATAAATAGGACCAAGGGGGCACCATTTGGAGAGATCTCTCTCTTTTAGCTATATCTCTCCCCAAGTCTCTTTAGTGGGTGATGAGAGCCTCCAAAGGTGCCCAAGCTTAGCATTGACTTGGGAGGGGAAGCACTCTAAGATCTTCTGGGTTTGTGGTGGGACCTCTTCGCTAAGCCCTTGGTCTCATTTCTAGTTCCTTAGCCTCTTAGCCTAGAGCTCTCTCTTGGGAGAAGTAAGTGTGAGGTAACCCCCAACTTGTTGAGGGCCCGAACTCCACAGAGACCAAGTTATTAGTTTCAACATTATGGTGCGGTGAGCGTGGAGAGTGACCAACTCAAGAAACTCTCAAGATGAGCTCCATGGTTGGAGGTGGAGGATCTGACCCAGGCCACTCGCAGCCCCCGGTGGCTGGAGTGACGTTGGAAATGTTTGAAAATTTCAAGCGGGAGGTCCTGTAGACCCTGCAGCTAACCTTTGCCACGATAGAAGAAGGTAGGAGAGGAAGTGATTCGGAGGTCCCATCTAAGCAGGTGGGCGAGATCCCTCCAGGCCAGCAATCCAGGAAGGAGGTGCCAGTGGGGGGAAGTGGGGAGGCATACGCCCCCCACTCGCCCAGTTTTCTAGGAGGGGGGGAGTGGGGAGGTCCCAGACCCCCACTCGCCCAGCCCAAGGGGGCGAGTGGGGAGGTCCCAGACACCCACTCGCCCAGCCCCAATGGGGCGAGCGGGGAGGTCCCAGACCCCCACTCGCCCAGCCCCAAGGGGGCGAAAGTGGGGAGGCAGCCAGCACCCACTCGCCCGGCCCAAAGGGGGCGAGCATAGGAAGTCCTTTGTGTGCGCCGATCCTCTCGGCCCCAGTTCCAGAGGGGTTTGGAAGGCTGGAGATGTATCACTACTCTGGCAAGGGTGACCCCGTCCTGCACCTGCACTGGTTTGAGGACATGGTCTCCATCAGGCCCATGTCGGACGCTTTCAAGTGTCGACTCTTCGCGACAACTCTGAAGGAGAAGGCTAGAGATTGGTTCCACCAGCTCCCTGCGTGATCCATCTATGCCCTCAAAGACTTGCGTCGAGTTTTCCTGCTACGCTTCTCGACATCAAGAAAGAGGAATAAAGATGCCGAAGCACTTTTTAAGTTCAAGCAAGAGCCAGGGGAGTCACTGACTCACTATGTTGACCAGTTCCAGGAGGAGATTCTCCTCACCCAAGAGGTGCCAGGCTACACCCTCCAGCTCGCTTTCATCGTGGGGCTGTAGGGGGGATTCTTCAAGATGGACCTCAAGAGGAGAGCTCCTTCGTCTTTTCAGGAGTTGATGGTAAGGGTGGCAGATGAAGTTGAGAGTGAGGAGGCCAACCCCGAGTTCACAAGAAGGTTGGCCAAATTGAGTGAGCCGGAGGCAAGGCAGCATGGGGGAGGGTAGGGGCTCCCAAGAATAAGTTCGACCAAGAGGAGGACCACTTCCAGGTAGAGGGACCCGACCTCCCACGGTGGAGGTAGGGACCAAAGGCACCCTCTCCACCGCCCAGGCAAACCATGGAGATCAACTACAGAAGAAGAAGAAATCGTAAGGGAGGAAGAGGGCGATTCCGGGCAGAGTTACCTTACTGTGACTTCCATGATGAGGAGGGTCATGCGACATCCACCTGCCCCGAGTTCTTGGAAAAAAGGGAGGCGAGGGGTACGAAATCGCAACGTCAGCAACCAGAGGAGGTCGAGGAGGACCGTGCTAGGGAGTAGAAGTCCGAGTCCCGGTCTTCGTGCTTAGCTTTTTCTATAAATCCATATGGTATTATGGTTTATTTCCAAACTTAGTTTTTCTTGCATGTATCCGGATGACTAATGTAATGAAAATTTTTCAAAGTATTTTCCCCTCGGATGGTTCCGCTGATCGGGCTCGCTCTAGCCAGCAGGGCAGGTTGACCTCCCAGGGAGGCAAGGTATTCAACACCCCTCGGACGGTTCCGCTGACTGGGCTCTCTCTAGCCGGCAGAGCAGGTTGACCTCCCACAGAGGCAAAGTATTCAACACCCCTCGGACAGTTTCGCTGACCGGGCTCTCTCTAGCCGGCAGGGCAGGTTAACCTCCCATGGAGGCAAAGTATTCAACACTCCACGGACGGTTCTATTGACCGGGCTCTCTCTAGCAGGCAGGGCAGGTTGACATCCCAGGGAGGCAAAGTATTCAACACCCCTCGGATGGTTCCGCTGATCGGGCTCTCTCAATCCGGCAGGGCAGGTTGACCTCCCAGGGAGGCAAGGTATTCAACACCCCTCGGATGGTTCCGCTGGTCGGGCTCTCTCTAGCCGGCAGGGCAGGTTGACCTCCGAGGGAGGCAAGGTATTCAACACCCCTTAGATGGTTCCGCTGACCGGGCTCTCTCTAGCCAGCAGGGAAGGTTGACCTCCCAGGGAGGCAAGGTATTCAACACCCCTCGGACGGTTCTGCTGACCGGGTTCTCTCTAGCCGGCAGGGCAGGTTGACCTCCCAGGGAGGCAAAGTATTCAACACCCATAGGATGGTTCCGCTGACCGGGCTTTCTCTAGCCGGCAGGGCAGGTTGACCTCCCAGGGAGGCAAAGTATTCAACACCCATCGGATGGTTCCGCTGACCGGGTTCTTTCTAGCCGGCAGGGCAGGTTGACCTCCCAGGGAGACAAAGTATTCAACACCCCTCGGACGGTTCCGCTGACCGGGCTCTCTCTAGACGGCAAGGGAGGTTGACCTCCCAGGGAGGCAAAGTATTCAACAACCCTCAGACGATTCCGCTGACCGGGCTCTCTCTAGCCGGCAGGGCAGGTTGACCTCCCAGGGAGGCAAAGTATTCAACACTCCTCTGACGGTTCCGCTGACCGGGATCTCTCTAGCCGGCAGGGCAGGTTGACCTCCTAGGGAGGCAAAGTATTCAGCACCCCTCGGATGGTTCCGCTAACTGGGCTCTCTCTAGCCGGCATGGCAGGTTGACCTCCCAGGGAGGCAAGGTATTCAACACCCCTCGGATGGTAATGCTGACCGGGCTCTCTCTAGCCGGCAGGGCAGGTTGACCTCCCAGGGAGGCAAAGAATTAAACACCCCTCAGATGGTTCCGCTGACCGAGCTCTCTCTAGCCGGCAGGGCAGGTTGACCTCCCAGGGAGGCAAAGTATTCAACACCCCTCGGACGGTTCCGCTGACCGGGCTCTCTCTAGCCGGCAGGGCAGGTTGACCTCCCAGGGAGGCAAAGTATTCAACTCCCCTCGGACGGTTCCGCTGACCGGGCTCTTTCTAGCTGGCAGGGCAGGTTGACCTCCCAGGGAGGCAAAGTATTCAACACTCCTCGGACGATTCCGCTGACCGGGCTCTCTCTAGCTGACAGGGCAGGTTGACCTCCCAGGGAGGCAAAGTATTCAACACACCTCGGATGGTTCTGCTGACCGGGCTCTCTCTAGTTGGCAAGGTAGGTTGACCTCCTAGGGAGGGAAGGTATTCAACACCCCTCGGATGGCTCCTCTGACTGGGCTCTCTCTAGCCGGCAGGGCAGGTTGACCTCCCAGGGAGGCAAGGTATTCAACAACCCTAGGATGGTTCCGCTGACCGGGCTCTCTCTAGCCGGCAGGGAAGGTTGAACTCCCAGGGAGGCAAGGTATTCAACACCCCTCGGATGGTTCCGCTGACCGGGCTCTCTCTAGCCGGCAGAGCAGGTTGACCTCCCAGGGAGGCAAGGTATTCAACACCCCTCAAATGGTTCCGCTGACCGGGCTCTCTGTAGCCGGCAGGGCAGGTTGACCTCCCAGGGAGGCAAGGTATTCAACACCCCTCGGACGATTCTGCTGACCGGGCTCTCTCTAGCAGGCAGGGCAGGTTGACCTCCCAGGGAGGCAAAGTATTCAACACCCGTCGGATGGATCCGCTGACCGGGCTTTCTCTAGCCGGCAGGGCAGGTTAACCTCCCAGGGAGACAAAGTATTCAACACCCCTCGGACGGTTCCGCTGACCGGGCTCTCTCTAGGCGGTAGGGCAATTTGACCTCCCAGGGAGGCAAAGTATTCAGCACCACTCGGATGGTTCCACTAACTGGGCTCTCTCTAGCCGGCATGGAAGGTTGACCTCCCAGGGAGGCAAGGTATTCAACACCCCTCGGACGGTTCCGCTGACTGGGCTCTCTCTAGCCGGCAGGGCAGTTTGACCTCCAAGGGAGGCAAAGTATTCAACACCTCTCGGATGGTTCCGCTGACCAGGCTCTCGCTAGCCGGCAGGGCAGGTTGACCTCACAGGGAGGCAAAGTATTCAACACCCCTCGGATGGTTCCGCTGACCGGGCTCTCTCTAGCCGGCAGGGCAGGTTGACCTCCCAGGGAGGCAAAGTATTCAACACCCCTCGGACGGTTCCGCAGACCGGGATCTCTCTCTAGACGACAGGGCTGGTTGACCTCCCAGGGAGGCAAAGTATTCAACACTCCTTGGACGGTTCCGCTGACCGGGCTCTCTCTAGCCGATAGGGCAGGTTGACTTCCCACGGAGGCAATGTATTCAACACCCCTCGGATGGTTCTGCTGACCGGGCTCTCTCTAGTCTGCAAGGCAGGTTGACCTCCCAGGGAGGGAAGGTATTCAACACCCCTCGGATGGTTCCTTTGACCGGGCTACCTCTAGCTGGCAGGGCAGGTTGACCTCCCAGGGAGGCAAGGTATTCAACACCCCTAGGATGGTTCCGCTGACCGGGCTCTCTCTAGCTGCCAGGGAAGGTTGACCTCCCAGGGAGGCAAGGTATTCAACACCCCTCAGACAGTTCCGCTGACCGGGCTCTCTCTAGCCGGCAGGGCAGGTTGACCTCCCAGGGAGGCAAGGAATTCAACACCCCTCGGATGGTTCCGCTGACTGGGTTCTCTCTAGCCTGCAGGGCAGGTTGACCTCACAGGGAGGCAAAGTGTTCAACACCCCTCGGATGGTTCCGCTGACCAGGCTCTCTCTAGCCGGAAGGGAAGGTTTACCTCCCAGGGAGGCAAAGTATTCAACACCCCTCGGATGGTTTCGCTGACCGGGCTCTCTCTAGCCGGCAGGGCAGGTTGACCTCCCAGGGAGGCAAAGTATTCAACACCCCTCGGATGGTTTCGCTGACCGGGCTCTCTCTAGCCGGCAGGGCAGGTTGACCTCCCAGGGAGGCAAAGTATTCAACACTCCTCGGACAGTTCCGCTGACCAGGCTCTCTCTAGCCGGCAGGGCAGGTTGACCTCCCAGGGAGGAAAGTATTCAACACCCCTCGGATGGTTCCGTTGACCGGGCTCTCTCTAGTCGGCAGGGCATGTTGACCTCCCAGGGAGGCAAGGTATTCAACACCCCTCGGACAGTTCCACTGACCGGGCTCTCTCTAGCCGGCAGAGCAGGTTGACCTCCCAGGGAGGCAATGTATTCATCACCCCTCGAATGGTTCCGCTGACGGGCTCTCTCTAGCCCGCAGGGCAGGTTGACCTCCCAGGGAGGCAAAGTATTCAACACCCCTCGGACAGTTCCGCTGACCGGGCTCTCTCTAGCCGGCAGGGCATGTTGACCTCCAGGGAGGCAAAGTATTCAACACCCCTCGGACGGTTCCGCTGACCGGGCTCTCTCTAGCCAGCAGGGCAGGTTGACCTCCTAAGGAGGCAAAGTATTCAACACACCTCGGACGGTTCTGCTGACCGGGCTCTCTCTAGTCGGTAGGGCAGCTTGATCTCCCAGGGAGGCAAATTATTCAACACCCCTCGGATGGTTCCCCTGACCGGGCTCTCTCTAGCCGGCAGGGCAGGTTGACCTCCTGGTGATATGATTCAGATTTTTCTTTTTAATTAATTTGGTTTGAGCAACCTTTATTTGATGAGATTAGAGTTAGTCGGGTGTTTTCAAAGAGTTTCGCAAGTATTCCTACTTTGAGAAACTAACCGTTATCCTATCGAAAGATAGAAGTAACGGTCTTTATCTTCTTTCGAAATATTGATGATTACACCCTGACTACAACGCCGAATTCTATTGATTTTTAAAATAGCAAAGTAGAGTTTTGCAAGTTTCGGATTTGAAAAGTGTTTGTTTAAAGTTTAATCCAAATTAACCATATAATAAGGGCAAGTATACCTTATCGTGAGTAATACATGATATTTTGTTTTAGAAAATATCGAGGTCGTATATTTCCATGGATCGTGTTGATTATACTACTTTGAGGAACGAACTATTATTTTATCGGAATAAGTTTTTAGTGTGGGTTTTTAAAAGCGAACGATAATAAGCGTATAACTAGAGTTCTAAACGATGATAATAAATAGCGCCCGATGCCGAATTACCTTGAGACGAAAATAGTCTTTTTTAGAAGTAAAAGAGATGACTTTTTAAAACATTAAAACGGCTTGGCCATGGAGGTTCCATAATTATGAACGCTTCTCTCTCGAGGGTACGCCCACCTGAGATTATGAATATTCGACCGAACTCTCGTTTTATAATCGAATCTTCTTAATACTCACTTTATGTTGTGAACCCCGCTATTGGGTTTTTACTTCCAATTAAGGAGACTTACCTCATCCTCTCTCGAGGGTAGAGCACACTTCTCTTTACCCGTGAGCGATCAGTCCGTACGCATGAGCCTCTCGGCTAACTAGTGTATGGAGACAGAAGTGAAAACCACACATCGATTATGTGGCTCCACTCAACGTTATTCTCGGGTAAACCTTAAGCGTTAATTATTTTAGAAAGAGATGTTTTAATTTTTAGAAAAACTATTTTTGGGTCCCAATGCTCTTCGACATCGTGCGCTAAAGGAAAATAGCCACTCATCGGAATGGAGACGGCATTAATAATTAGAAAATACAAGTTTAATAATTAAAGCGGATATAAGCGTGAAGAAAGAAATAAAAGACTTATATAAAAGCTGAAATAGTATCCGTACCAACCGTCTTAAACAAGCGCTAAAAAGTTCTTAGCCTCTTATCCAGGACGGGGGTGGTATAGAAATGAAATACTTATAAAGGTGCAGAAATAATATCCATCCCAACCGTCTTAAATAAGTGCTAAAGGAAATTAGCCTCTTATTCAAGATGGGGGTGGTATAAACACTATCTCATATACGCACGCACTCTACTTGTAATAAAAAGACTAAATCGAAAGAAAGCGTTTAAACGAAAGCGATAAATAAAGTGTTAAAGAAAGCGATAAACTATTTTTATGAAAGCAATAAACCTAAATTATGAAAGCAATAAACTAAGTTATGAAAGCAATAAACTATTCTCATACACACACACACACACACACTAACATAAATAAAAAAGGAAGATGATCCAAATGAGAAAACAACATTTTATTTCTAAAATAAGCATTACAACTAGACGAAAAAGGCAAAAATAAAAAACAAACATAAACTTAATTGCATAAAGAAAAGCTCACAATCACTCAAAAGAACTCAAATACACTAACAAGCACTCAAAATTTGGATGAGATTTCCTTCAGCCGAGCCCTCCTTTTTATAGGCAAAATATTATTTTTACACGCCCTAGGTCACGGGCGTGTCTTCTGGTCACGGGCATGACATTTGCGCGTGCTTTAGGGGTCGCATCCTCCATTTTTTGGAAGGTTTAGCCGTCAAACATGGCTGCACACGGGCGTGACTTGAAGTGTCACGGGCATGACTATGGGCGGCACATATCTGCTTTAACTCAGGCGTGACGGCAAGCGTGTGCGCTGGATTCTTTGAACTCCTGGACAGATAGAGTTCGTCGAACGCTTGGGCAGAGATAGTTAGTCAAACGCAGAGCGCCGTTCGTCGAACGCTGAACGCTGAGAGAGATTCATCCAACGCAGAGAAAGTTCATCGAACGCTGTGACAGTTCGTCGAACGCTGAGACAGGGGAGGATTCGTCGAACGCTGAGGCAGTTTGTCGAATGCTGGGCGTGGAGAGTTCGTCGAACACAGAGCACTTTTCATCGAACGCAGCTTGATTTCGTCGAACGCAGCTCGATTTCGTCGAACGCAGGGTAGAGAGCGTTCGTCAAACGTGGCTCGATTTTCGTCGAACGCAGCTTGCCTTTCGTCGAACACAGGGCAGAGAGCGTTCGTCGAACGCAGCTTGCTTTTCGTCGAACGCAGATTGAGAAGTTGGCATTTTAAAATTACATGCCCTTGGGTCACGGGCTTGACTTGTTGTCACGGGCGTGACTCAGGGGCGTGACTTGACAAAAATTACCAAAATCTGCAAAAACAAAAATAAAGCTAAGTTAGTAACAACAATAATAAAACAAACAATTTATTTATTAATTTACATACAAAATTTACAATATTAACAAAAACTATACTAATAACTATACTAAAAATACATATACTTTACTACTCATCAAATACCTCCATACTTAAGCTTTTGCTATTCCAGAGCAAAAGTAAGAGAGATCTTATGGGATTAACATAAGTTCTAATTTTTAGCTATCATTTTATTTTAATCATATGAGACTGAAAAATAAAAATTTGGAGTAATAAGAGTTAAGTCCTAAATTATGCAAATGATTTAAGTAGAAAGAAATGTCCTAGCCAAAAGACTTCTTAATTAACCAAATAACAAACAAAATTGCAATCATTAGTAAACGAGATAAGATCGAAATTATGCTCTCAAATGATTTTTTGAATTAGAACTAGAAACAATAATTTGGCTAAGGGAAAAGGGGTAAAAAGCTTTGGCAAAAAGAAGATTTTTTAGGGGTGATGGTTTTTATTCGTCCACCCCTTCATTTTAGTTTTGTTTTTGGTGTTCCCGTGAGGGAAAACTAATTCATTTTTATTAACCCAATGCCTATGTTTACGGAACGAAATCTTATTCCCATTGACATAAGATCTGTTGTTTAAGGGGGTGCCTACTTAATCACCTAGAGGGCGGGGGGGGGGGGGGGGGTGAATAGATTTTTCTTTGTATAAAGTCCCCCTTTAGGTTTTTCTTTCTTTCTGGTTAATAGATATAAGAAATGATGAACAAACCACAGAAAGCACACAACGATCTATAGAGGTTCCTCAAGACCGGGTGTTTTGAGTAGTCCTCTCTCCCTCTGCGCCTACCCAGCAGTGTGCTGGACTCGGCAAACTCTGCCAAAAACTTTAGGCCCTCAATCCTTACAACACGGACCTGCAAGTCTCAACAGCCTAGGCCCTCAAGCCCCTACTGCTCCCGAGCCAGCAAGCTCGATACTCAGGCCCTCAAGCCCTACAAAACGGACCCGCAAGTCCAAACAGCCTAGACCCTCAAGCCCCTATTGCCCCCGAGCCTGCAAGCTTGACAGATCGCACCCGCAAGCGCACTGCCCTGGCCCTCAAGCCTCACAGCTCTCCAGCCCTCAAGCTAGACAAAGTCGGACCCGCAAGTCCACTGCCCTGGCCCTTAAGCCTCAAATCTCTCCAACCCTCAAGTTAGACAAAGTCGGACCCGCAAGTCCACTACCCTGGCCCTCAAGCCTCACAGCTCTCCAGCTTTTAAGCTAGACAAATTGGCCCGCAAGCCTTACAAGAAATGACAGTAAAGAAAACTGCTTCTTCTGCCGGATGGTGATTTGCGACTTAGCCTGATGGAGATCGGCTTCTTTTGGTTGAAGAAGATGCTTCTTGATTTGGAGATTTAGCACTGGATCTTCTTCAGCCTTCACTTCATTTGCCTGGTGTTGATAGGCTACTTTTCAGTCGATGATGATGATTGATTCTTTTGAGTGTTCTTGTTTCTTCTTCGCAAGGATGTACTATTCAATTGAAGAACGACAGGATTCTTTTTCTTTTTAGCACACCGAACTCTTTCTTCTAGGGCAACACTATTCCCTTTTAAAGGACAGATGAGCCGCATAACGATAACATATGTTGTCCTTTAATGTCAGACGCCCATTCCATAAGAGCACGAGCTGATTGTACAATCAGGCGGCAGCATTAATTGGTGACAGTACGTCCGCAAGATTTGAATTCTGTTTTTAAGATATTTGCATCATTACGACGACAAGCTGTCTCTGACTTTGTCGTCGCGATCTTCCTTCTTCTTCAGATGGTGGTATCTCTACGATACAAGATATCCGGGCGATTATGTATATAAGACGATCTTCTTTCTCTGACAGTGTCGTCGTGAACTTTCTTCTTGCATCATGTCATCGTAATCATATGTTCTCTCAACGCCATGTGTTTCACATGACGATGTCCTGTGTCTTCTCTATGATTGACGATCTTGCCATCCTTTGCTCGACGGTCGCCATTCTTCGTTCGACGATCTCGCCACGTCTCAGCGTTTGATGATCGGCATTCTTCATTCGACGATCTCGCTAAGTCTCAGCGTTCGATGAATACTTTGCTTCTCAGCGGCTGCTGCTCTTCCCGTCATTACAACGACAAGCACGTATTGTCGATGATATCGCATGTTCTTCTCGATGATATAGTACTTAGTAAAATTACTAGAGTACATGACATGTTGTCGATTACTGCAAGCATGAACTAGATGGAATGTCAAATACAACTTGCATTTATCATTGAGCTGAGCACTTCTTCAAATCAGGGACATTGCAGGGCACTGTTCCCAACAATCTCCCCCTATTTGAAGAAGTCATAACCCACTCAATGATAAATACCATTCTCATAACAGATATTAACATTTAAGCAGACTTAAGTAAACACAGAATTTTTGACAAATATTTCTTCATTTATAATGAGTGACGAATGTTCAGAAGAGTTTTGACATTTCTATATTTAACCATCTATAAATCTGGTGCATTCGTATCAGCAACTCACTTTGCTTTCTTGGTACCGACTTCCTGCTCCTTTTTCTCCATCTCTTCCCTGTACTTTCTCTTTCTAATTTCTTCAGTCTCAATTGTTTCTTTCTCCATATCTGTACAGGGACCTACGGTAGGCTCTTCTTAACACAGGGAAGGAAGATTCATTGCTTCCCTGATAGTGTTCGAGGTCCAGATGGCATGATCATAGCTGGCCTTTATCATTGATCTATCCCCCTTTATGATTTCTTCAGATATCCCTTTTTGGAGGTTCTCTTCGGAGGCCAATATCTTGTTTTTGAGCATGTGAATTCCGGCTTCCAAGTGATTCTTGGTTTCCAGCAGATGACTATCTAAATCTTTATTTTGTTGATCTAGACTTTCTTTGATGTCAGCTTTGTGTTCAACAATTCTCTGGGTTGATGCAACATAGGCTTTTTCTATGCTGCCGATAATCGATGACTGATTGATCCCTAGGTTAATTAGAGCTTTGTGAGAGCGAGTATTGCAATCTTGTAGGCTTTTCACATCATTTCTTAGGTTTGCTGTTTCAGCAGACAGTTCCTTTCTTAGATCATTGATGGCAGAGGTGACATGTCTTTCTAGTTTAATCTTTTGCTCTTCCAGGAGCATTTTTATTTGAGCTAGAAGGGAGGGCTCTTCTTGTATACTCTCTGTAGATAACCCCTCTTGATCCTCATCTTCATCCCCTTCCAGTATTGGAGATGGAGATTTTCCTATTGGTGAGTGGCTTGGCTTACTCACCTTTTCAGGACCTTGCTGATCACTGCTAGTTCCATCAGCAGGGATTTCTTGATTGTCCTCTTGCATTGCAGACTCAGAATGTTCAGCATCCTCAGCCCCTATGATCTTTTGGATCACTGTTTCTACTTGAGCAGGTATCTCATTGTTTTTCTCCCCCTCAGTTTCAGCACTTCTTGGATCTGTGCCTGCAGATATCCTGAATCCTTGACTTAGATCAGAGGTCTAGAGGGCGACATACCTTATTTCTGCAGCTGGCTCTGATCCAGATGGAGGAGAGCTGTTCCCTGACTTACTCTCTTTAGATGAGCTTTCTACCTTCCTCTTTGCATCTTCCACAGTTTCTGTCTTCGTGGGAGGCTTAGTCAGAGTTTTCTCCCATCTTGCAAGGATTTTGATGTCCATTCTTTTCATGTGATGTATTTTGACTCCATAGCTTTTGTTGAAGCTTCCTGGGTAGGTTTGCAGAAGGTATAATGATAGAATTCTTCCAAGATTTGGAGCTTGAAAGCTTTCTTGTATCCTCTTAAAGATGTGCTGACCCCAGTTGGTCCTTTTACTAAGGATTATCCTTGCCATTAATTCGAACATGGGCTTGGATATTCTATCGTGTGACCCTACCTTGCAGAGGAGGGCGTTTCCCACTAAGTCCGCCATTAGCTTTCCTTGCTGATTGAAGCTCTTCCTTTCCAGAGACCCATAGGTCTTGCTGGAGTGTCCGCACCATGCCAGAGCCTTGTCAAGGTCTTCTTGGGTGATCTTTTCATCTTCCTCCCCCTTTGCAAAGACCGGCATCAGAAGAGCCGTGTTCAATCTTTTAGGGTTTACCTTGACACTTATCCCGTTGATTACGCTCTTCACAGATGTTCCCTTTGAGCCACCCTTGGCATTCGAGTAGAACTCCAGCACTTCTCTTCTTAATATTACTGTAGGCTCAGAGAGGGCGTAATCCAGGCCGATGGTCTCGAACAGCTTAATGGTGGCCTTGATTTCTTCTGAGACTTCTGAGAATCCATTCCTCACCACTAAACATCCTTCAAATAGAAGATCTTCCTTCTTTGGCGCCATATTTTTGATTCCAGAGGATTTCAGCTCAGTCGACTCGTTCACTCTTAGATGACATGGGGAACACGACAGCTTTTTAGGGCTAATGTAGAGAGCGTTCTAACCTTAAGACATTTGACCTTATTTATAGTGTCCGAGTTGGAAGTTGAAGTGTCATTTGTTAAATGTCTGACTAACTCGAGTTTAGCTGTACTGATTGATCTTAGACCTTATTAAGAGTCCGCTAACGATTAGGTATCGCCGTAATGCAGATCTTTCGACGATACTAATGACCATTCCGACGATATGGTTTTTGAAAGATTACCTTTACAGTATAAGATGAAGATGTGTTTATGTGGTAAACATTAACATGGTTACCTTCACCTCGGCCTTTAAGTCTCCTTGAGCCGGTTGCTCCCCTTCGATGGAATGTCCACTTATCTTTACATCCAGCTCCCCACAGATTAGTGCACCTTAGTGTGTGGTGAGTTTATCTTAGTCCAGAGTTGAGCCTGGAGCACTTATTGTCCATTAGCCTTGTTTATTGGCTAATTGGACTATCCTGCAAAACAGATTTCAATATCCCTTAAAAACCCAAGGTGCCTTGGGTCCTAGGTTCTGGTTAGCATAATAGGGAATCCCTCTACTCACCGCAGCCAGTCCAGGAGTTCTCTCCTATGCATTAAGCATATTAGGGTTGTGCCAACAGTCGATGGCAAAGTGCCCCACTTTGCCACGACACCAACACTCATGGATGTTGTACCTTATTTTCTGAACAATTTTTGAAGTCTGTTCAGTAGAGAAGGCATCATCATTCTTTCTATCTCTCTCAGCCAAGAGCTGACTAGCTGCTCTAGAATAATTGTTTCTTCTTGGCTTTATCTGATTATCAGCAACAGATGTCAGCTTGGTAGCTGACATGGTGTTGATGGCATCAGATATGATCAAGTGAGACTTGATTATACTGAGGCTACCAGTCTGCTTCTTATCTGGAAGAGATTGGGAAGATGTTGCTTCCTTATCCTTGAGTGTGGGGGTTGGGACACCAAACACAAATGGTCCATGATGGGCCATTTGGATTTCCTCATGTGGTGCCTTCAATGCGCTCATCCCCATGCCCTTTCTCTTTCCATAGTCAGGAGCATTTTCATGACTAGTGGAGCTTCCATTCATCCAGTGACCATGGACACTGTCCTAATCATACCTGTTTGAGGGAAGTACTACCTTCTGAAAGGTGATGTGAGGCTTTGCTTTAGTTTTGCCCCTTTCTCCATTCCCAGCATCTGTTGCCCCTTCCTTGTAACCTAACCCCCTCCTATTATTATAGGATGAGAAGGTGTCAATGATGGGCAGAATAGTTTTGGGCTTAAATAATTGAGCAACCAAGCTTCTTTCCTTAAGAAGATCACTCTCAAGTTTCTTGATAAGTTCTTCCCTTTGGCATCTCTCATCATAAAGTTTGTCTATGACTTTCTTGAGCTTATGTGGATTGGTGTCCTTACAGTAGGACATACCCAGGTCCCCATCTGACTCACCCCTATGAAGCTTGAGTGATTCTAGCTCCCTAGCTTATTTCTTAACAAGCCTCTTGCTCTTCCTCAGAGCTTCCAAGAGATCACCAAACTGTTCTAATAGATCAGCATGGTTCTTATTGTAGCATGATGAGCAGTCTTCTGCATCATCTTCAGAAGATAAGTAATTTTCTGATGGACTCTTGGTTTTCTCAAATGAAGCAGGTAGTAAAGATGTGTGAGTGGTGCATACCTGGTCATGATGCAATTCATCATGATCTTCTTCATCTGATAGAGCCATCAGTCCATGAAGCTCTTCATTCTCAAAGTCACAGTCTGTAGGGGACAGGGGTGCTCTTATCCTCTCTTTTGCTCCAGAGCATTCATCATCTTCTGATTCCCTGTCTGAAGTAGTCAGTGGTGCTCTGATGCATACCTCTTCATGAGAGGTCTCTTCTTCAAAATCTTACTCTGACCCTTTCATGAGAACTTCTAGGAAGTCCCACATGTCCTTTGCTGATGAGCAACGACTCAGCTTCTGATGTGTTGCCAGATCTACTGCACCAGCTAGAATGCTTCTTGCTTCTTTATCCAAGCCGGCAAGAAGAGTTTCATCTTTTATCATTGACATTGAGGGACCTTTTTGAATAATTAAAAACATTCTTCGATCCATTGCCTCCATGAATATTCTTGCTCTGACTTTCCAAATGGCAAAGTTCTCCCTGGAGCAGATAGCTATTCTTGACTCCATACTAGAGATGCTTAGACACCCACTGGCAGATATGTTCAAGCTGTTAAGATTTTCTTTGAACAACCTCCCTCTGATACCACTTGTTGTTTAAGGGGGTGCCTACTTAATCACTTAGAGGGGGGGGGGGGGGGGGGGGTGAATAGGTTTTTCTTTGTATAAAGTCCCCCTTTAGTTTTTTCTTTCTTTCTGGTAAATAGATATAAGAAATGAAGAACAAAACACAGAAAGCACACAACGATCTATAGAGGTTCCTCAAGACCGGGTGTCTTGAGTAGACCTCTCTCCTTCTGTGCCTACCCAACAGTGTGCTGGACTCGCCAAACTCTGCCAAAAACTTTAGGCCCTCAAGCTTTACAACACGGACCCGCAAGTCCCAACAGCCTAGGACCTCAAGCCCTACTGCTCCTGAGCCCGCAAGCTCGACAATCAGGCCCTCAAGCCCTACAAAATGGACCCGCAAGTCCAAACAGCCTAGGCCCGCAAGCCCCTACTACCCCCGAGCCCGCAAGCTCGACAGATCGCACCCGCAAGCGCACTGCCCTGGCCCTCAAGCCTCACAGCTCTCCAGCCCACAAGCTAGACAAAGTCGGACCCGTAAGTCCACTGCCCTGGCCCTCAAGCCTCACAGCTCTCCAGCCCTCAAGCTAGACAAAGTCGGACCCGCAAGTCCACTGCCCTGGCCCTCAAGCCTCACAGCTCTCCAGCTCTTAAGCTAGAAAAATTGGCCCGCAAGCCTTACAAGAAAATACAGTAAAGAAAACTGCTTCTTCTGCCGGATGGTGATTGGCGACATAGCCTGATGGAGATCGGCTTCTTTTGGTTGAAGAAGATTCTTCTTGATTTGGAGATTTAGCACTGGATCTTCTTCAGCCTTCACTTCATTTGCCTGGTGTTGATCGGCTACTTTTCAGTCGATGATGATGACTGATTCTTTTGAGTGTCCTTGTTTCTTCTTCTTCTCCGCAAGGATGTACTGTTCGATTGAAGAACGGCGGGATTCTTTTTCTTTTTAGCACACCGAACTCTTTCTTCAAGGACAGATGAGCCGCATAACGGTAACATATGTTGTCCTTTAATGTCATACGCCCATTCCATAAGAGCACGTGCTGATTGGACAATCAGGCGGCGGCATTAATTGCTGACAGTACGTCCGCAAGATTTGAATTCTGTCTTCAAGATATTTGCATCATTACGACGGCAAGCTGTCTCTGACTTTGTCATCGCGATCTTCCTTCTGCTTCAGATGGTGGTATCTCGACGATACAAGATATCCGGGAGATTATGTATATACGACTATCTTCTTTCTCTGATAGTGTCGTCGTGAACTTTCTTCTTGCATCATGTCGTCGTAATCATATGTTCTCTCGATAACATGTGTTTCACACGACAATGTCCTGTGTCTTCTCTGTGATTGACGATCTTGCCATCCTTCGCTCGACGGTCGCCATTCTTCATTTGACAATCTCGCCACGTCTCAGCGTTCGACGATCGGCATTCTTTGTTTGACGATATCGCTAAGTCTCAGCGTTCGACGAATACTTTGATTCTCAGCGGCTGCTGCTCTTCCCGTCATTACAACGACAAGAACACATTGTCGATGATATCGCCTGTTCTTCTCGACGATATAGTACTTAGTAAAATAACTAGAGTACATGACATGTTGTCGATTCTTGTAAGCATGAACTAGATGAAATGTCAAATGCAACTTGCATTTATCATTGAGCTGAGCACTTCTTCAAATCAGGAACATTGCAGGGCACTGTCCCCAACAAGATCTTTTAAAGTATTTATTGGGTGCCTATGTTTACGGAACGAATTCTTATTCCCATTGACATAAGATCTTTTTCTTCTTTTAATTTTTTATTTGACATGCTAAATTTGTGTATACAAGGGGTATTCAAAAGAAATTCTAGAATAATAAAAAAAAGTTTTGAGAGCAACCTTAGTAATTTGAATATTCCTAGATTCCTAAAGTCATAAAGTAGGGATAATTGCAGTCTAAAGTTGTTTTGCCAACATAATACACATGTCTCTATTTTAGCTAGTAGAAGTAATGCTTGAAAACAAATCCTTTATTTAAATTAAAAACACAAGAAATTCTTTAAAACATAACCCCGAACGTTTAAATCTATCGATCTTAGATAAATAAACAAATAGTAAAACTAGCGATTATGAAAATCCACAAACATATACTCTCTATACTAAATTCCTTTAAGAATAAAAGTAAAGTAGGGTTTATTATTTTTTGGATTATTTATTTTTTTGGATTATGTTTGTGATTTTTTTTTGGATTTTTGTATTGTTGTACTACGACAAAGTAAAAAAAAACATGTAAATTTTTTTTAGAAACTTTTGGTGGTTTTAAAAACAATTTTTGTTTGTAGTTTTGGTCAAGCTTATATTTTCAAAAGTAAGCAAGATGAAATAAAACATATTTTTTTCTTTTTTTTTAAAATTTTTTTTCATTATTATTATTATTTTTTTAATTTGTTTTGGTTAAATGAAAACGGTAAAACACTCCCATACTTAAAACCCAACATTGTCCCAATTGTTGTAATGTAAGTATGAAGAAGAGAAAATAAAAGATGCAGTATGTACGAAAAAGATAGAGAGAGCAAAATGCTTCCTTGAACGAAAACTGGCGGGGCCAAACAAAACACTGCAAAAAAACATGTAAAAGAACAAAACATAATAAAATATTAGATAAATATGGGGTGCCTCCCACCAGCACTTTGTTTACCATCGCGTAGCTTGACGCATTTGGTGTGGTGAGATTATAAGTTGGGGAGGGTTAAGGATTCGGTATTGTCGTCCACCGGATTGCCCGCAAGATAAACTTTTAAACGATGCCCGTTTACTTTAAATTAGCCTCTTTCGGGGTGAGAGATAAGAACGGTCCCATACGGCCAAACCTCTTTAACCTTAAAGGGGCCGGACCATCGGGATTTTAACTTACCCGGAAAAAGACGAAGGCGTGAATTATAAAGAAGGAGAAGATCGCCCGGCGCAAATGTTTTGGGAAATTTTATTACGCTCATAAGCGTTCGCACGCCATTCATCGAGTTCATTTAGTTGGAATTTCCTATTCTCGGAGGCTATGTTCTAATCGAAATTTAAAAATTTTAAGGCCCAAAAAGCGCGGTGCTCTAACTCTACCGGTAAATGGCACGCTTTGTCGTAGACTAATCGATTGGGCGTACAACCGATAACGGTATTATATGTCGTACGATACGCCCACAGTGCGTCATCGAGTTTGACGGACCAATAATTCCTATTTAAAGAAACGGTTTTCTCCAAAATGCGTTTAATCTCGCGATTTACTACCTATACTTGGCCGCTCGTTTGGGGGTGATAGGCGGTGGCGAGCTTATTTGTGACGCCGTACTTAGATAAATTTTTGAAAACTAGGCATTGTAGAACTGCGTACCCCTATCACTTACTATTGCACGGGGCGTGCCAAAGCGAGAAAATAATTTTTTTAGAAAATGGACGATGAATCGCGCATCATTGGTGGGCAGAGCTTGCTCTTCCGCCCACCTAGATACGTAGTCGACCGCCACTAAAATATAATGATTATTAAAAGATGAAGGCAGGGGGCTACAAAATCTATGCCCCACAGATCGAAGATTTCACACTCGAGAAAAAGGTTTTGGGGCATCTCGTCACGACGAGAGATGTTACCCGACCGCTGGCAGCTATCACATTTACTTACAAAATCGTAAGCATCTTTAAAAAGAGTGGGCGAATAAAAGCCCGCCTCTAATGCTATCCGCACGGTCTGGTTGGCTTGAAAATGCCCCCAGCCGGCCCCTCGTGGCAGTGTCGCAAAATTTGTGCACCCTCCTCGCTTAAAACACATCTTCGTATCACTTGGTCTGCGCAGACAGGAAAGAGAAAGGGGTCCTCCCAATAGTAGTTTTTCAAGTCAGAAAAGAATTTCTTCTTTTGCTGAGTCGAAAAATCTTTTGGAAGGACCCGCGCAACTAAATAGTTCGCGTAATTTGCGAACCAAGGGGTGGAAGAAGTTTTTATATTATTTAGAATTAAAAGGCGCTCCTCCGGAAATCTATCGTCTATTTCGGGTTCGACGAGCGCCTCCGCGACGGGATGTTCTAAATGTGAGAGGTGGTCGGCTGCTAAATTTTCAGCCCCCTTCTTATCCCGGATCTCTAAGTCAAATTCCTGTAAAAGGAGGATCCATCGAAGCAAGCGGGGCTTGGCATCAACCTTGGACAAAAGATATTTTAGGGCGGAGTGATCAGTGAAAATGATTACATGTGAAAGTGTTACGTAAGGCCTGAATTTATCGAAAGCAAAGACGACGGCAAGAAGTTCCTTTTCCGTTGTCGTGTAGTTAGCCTGTGCGGCTGTGAGATTGCGAGAAGCGTAATAGATTGGATGAAAATATTTATTAACGCGTTGGCCTAATACGGCTCCTACCGCGATATCGCTCGCGTCGCACATTATCTCGAACGGAAGGGACCAATTTGGCGCCACCAGAATTGGAGAATTGATAAGTTGCCTTTTTTATAAAATTAAATGCCTCTACGTAGGCCGTATAAAAAATAAATGGGGAATCCTTTTCCAGGAGGTGAGTTAGCGGTTTGGTTATTTTTGAAAAATCTTGAATAAACCGCCGATAAAAACCTGCATGGCCGAGAAAACTTCGAATAGATTTTACGTTCAAAGTAGCAGGAAGTTGTTCAATTATGGCAACTTTGGCCCTATCGACCTCCATCCCCTTGGAAGAAATCTTATGGCCGAGGACTAAACCCTCTCAGACCATAAAGTTTCATTTCTCCCAGTTTTAAACTAAGTTCGTCTCTTCGCACCGCTGGAGGACTCTATCTAAATTTGTTAGACAATTTGTAAAAGAGCTTCCAAAGATGGAGAAGTCATCCATAAAGACTTCCATTATATCTTCTACAATCTTGCCGAATATTGCCAGCCTACATCGTTGGAATGTAGCTGGCGCATTGCAGAGGCCAAACGGCATTCTTCGATATGCGAAGGTGCCGAAAGGGCAAGTAAAAGTGGTTTTTTCTTGGTCCTCGGGAGAAATAGGGATTTGGAAAAATCCCGAGAGACCATCAAGAAAACAGTAAAAAGGATGACCAGAGAGACGCTCTAGGATTTGATCAATAAACGGCAACAGGACGTGGTCTTTTCTGGTGGCATCATTTAGTTTTCTATAATCGATGCACACCCTCCAACCCGTAACAGTACGAGTTGGGATTAATTCGTTATTCGTGTTTGCCACTACCGTTATACCGCCTTTTTTAGGGACGACTTGTACGGGGCTTACACACATACTGTCGGATATAGGATAGATAATCCCCGCATCGAGGAGTTTAATAATTTCAGTCTTAACGACTTCCCGCATGTTCGGGTTAAGTCACCGTTGAGGCTGAATAGTTTTGCGGGGGTTTTCTTTGAGAAAAATTTTGTGGGAGCAGAATGAGGGGTTAATTCCCCCGATATGGGAAATTTTCCATGCAATTGCACGACAATGTTTAGACAAAACTCAACCAATTTGGATGTTTCCGAATCGGTTAAAGTAGATGATATTATAACTGGAAGTTTTAAGTTCGCGGCTAGAAAAGCATATTTTACATGGTCGGGGAGTTGCTTAAGCTCCAAGACCGGAGGTTTTTCATAGGATGTGGAGATTTTTAACTCTTTCGAATCGAAAGTCTCGAAGGGCGAATCTGGCGGCAATTCATCTAAAGGAGGTTGATTTGCCAGATTCGAATCATTTATCATTAAAGATAACAATTCCGAAAGAGAAGAACACTCATCCTCAAATGCGGATTCCAAATTAAAGAAGGAATCATCATTCGAGAGTGAGTTCCGCATGGAGGGGTTGATATGCAAAGTAACTTCATCGTCTCCAACCCGAAGGAGGAGGTGGTCGTTACTTACATCTATTAAAGCGTGGATTGTTCACCAGTTTGAGGGCACTCTCATTATCACCCTGAAGCAGAGTAGGACTATGCACCTCCCTATGAATGTCCTCCACAATCCACCTAAGCCAGATGGCTTCCTGAGCTGCCAAAGATGAAGCTTTGTACTCCGCTTCCGTTGTAGTGACAGACACAAAATCCTGCTTCTTGCTGCACCATGATATAGTTGTAGAGCCCATCATAAATACGTATCTAGAAGCCGATCTCCGATCATCTGAATCTCCTCCATAGTCAGCATCCTTGTATCTATGCAAGCAAAAGCCTGAGTCCTTCCCATAGAAGAGACCCAAATCTGAGGTGGTCTTTATTGGAACATTGTCTTCCACATCTCCTAGGTTTGAGAATAACAAATCCTATGTGTATTTGATCTTGTGTGTTTAAGTGTGCAGTAAATAAAGTCCATATGACTCAAGGATGGCATAAGAAGGTTGCCCCCAAAATTGGGCCAATAATTCCAATATGCCCACTAGCGACGGTGGTAGCACATAGCGCCCGGCGCCAGGGATGATTAGCGCAATCCCGGGAGTACATTTAGAAGGAGCTAGCGCCAGGTGGTAGAGAATAGCGCAGGAGATAGCCCGGAGCACAGAAGGCAAGAGAGAAATGTTTCCTCAGACTGAAGATTCTCCCGCAGAGAATAATGCCTAATCCGGGATAGCATCGGCGGTAGCGCTAGCGGAGGCACTAGCGTTGAGGCTATAAAATGGCCCCCTTGGATTCATCTTATTAATCCTCTCATCATCCTAAATTCTAGATCTTTGTGCCACAACATATAGAGGAAGGTTCAGAGAGATACTCCCATAATTCCATGAAGGCTTAAGGAGATCCGTGGAGAAGATTTCAACACGCATCATCATCGTGATGAAAGACCGCATCGACTACGATCGTACTCTGCAGGTCTTCGTCTACTTCTCCAAGAGATCCATATAGGGAGATTTTTATATTGTTGTTATTTATTTCACATCTTTTCTTGTAATCGATTAGTGAATACGCCTCGTGTTGGCGACTAGGTCTGGGTAGGACTTAGGGCTGAAATTCTTCTCGTGTGGGCGACTAGATCTAGGTTAGGTCTAGGGGGTGCTTGAGGCCATATCCGGGGAAGGGTTGGCTAGAGCGGCTTGAGGCCGCATTCGGGGAAGGATAGGCTACGACCACCAATTCGTGGGGATACGAGTCGAGATAGAAAACAAAAAGGATTTTATTATTCGCTTTCGATTTCTAGCATCATAGAAATCTAGTTTTGTAATCAATTTTATTAATAGTAATCATGTCTCTCTTTAGGTAATAAAATTGATTTTTTTTCATTTCTCTAAATTGATAATTATTTTTTTCTTTTATTATAAATCAATTTAGATCTTTATTCTAAATCTCAATTTCAATCTCTTATCATAAGCAAGTATTTCAAAATATAATATAAGTTTTTAAAACCCTTATTCACCCTCCCTCTAAGGGCGCCTACCGATCCAACAAGTGGTTTTAGAGCGAGGTTATTCCAAATCGGCTTAACAACCGGGAATATATGGCGTCTCATGTTCTCGCTTCTATTAGTGGGGTAAATTTTTACGAAGAAGAAAAATCACTAGCACCACCTTTATTTTAAGGGAAAAACTATAGAGAATGGAAAATTTTAATTAAAATTTTTATTAAAACCTTAGATGTTGAAGCATGGAATTTGGCAATAGTAAGACCTGCGGATGAATCAAATAAAAAGGAATGTCATCTAAATGCAAAAGCCAAACACTATTTATTTTGTGGTTTATCAAATGAAGTTTTCAAATTAATATATTATTTTCTAGTGTATACAAAGTATGGAAATTTCTTGAAGAAATGTATGATCTTTCTCTCGTAGGTATGGAACAAACCCAGGAGGAGAAGGACAAACAAGCATCCACCATTATTCAAGAAGATCTCTCTCATAGCAAAACCATGGAGATCATGGGAATCAACTTAGAAAAAGAGAGCAATACATCAAGAGAAAAAGAAGATGAAAACTCATCTATGATGGAGGAAGACCTAAAAGATGACAAAGGAACTTGATGTTCACATTTTGCCTCTTCCAAAAGCGATGTAAGGAAATCAAATTCCATCTTTTGCAACTCTATTTCTGCATTACAATTACTACAAATTTCTAAGCGTAAAATTAAGAAATTAAAAAATGCGAATTGCAAATTGTGCATAGAAAAATAAAAATTTTAAAGCAAGAGTTAAAGTAGAATCAAATTCTGATTTATTTTGCTTTACCCATGTCACTTCAATTGAAAATACAAATCATTGTTTTGATTGTAATAATATTAAAGAAAATTTAAGGAATTTGAAAAAGAAATTATTTGTGTAAAAGAACATAATGACAAATTATTTTTAGAAAATTCATCTTTGAAAAGTGATTGTGCTACGTGCCAAAATTATAAAATTGAAATCAAAGAGATAGACGAAACATTTGAGGAATTTAGAAATGACTAACAAAATCATATTGACTCTATTGTTTCTACTGTTAAAAATAGCACAATAGCTTATAATAAAGCTAGGCATAATCTAAAGATTAAGAATGATGAATTAAAATCAAAAATCAACTTGCTTATGAAAATTGTAAATACAAATTCACAATATCAAACTATATCTAAAAACAAGTTGAATATGAATATGAACATCTTAAGTCTAATAATGGGAGTAAGAAACACAAAGGATTTGTAAATCAAAATCAAAATCACCATTATTTACAAAATCATGTGTCTCCCAACTTAAAATTAAAACTACACAAATTTCCTATGAGTGATACTTCCAATTATAATTTTCAAAATAAAGATAATCACAATAGAAATTTGATGCATAAGAATAATAATAAACCTAGATTTGAATGGAGGCCCAAAATTAATAATGAAACATTAACTTCACATGAAAGGACCCATTCATCTCTATCTACCCACAAACCTACACGTTATATTTGGGTACCCAAAGGAACCACCACACTTGGTCCCCTTTGGATACCTACAACACTTATTCATTAAGGTATCAGCAAATGCATGAAGTAGAATCTTTTCAAAATAAGATATACAAATTTCTACTTCATGATATGATTTAAAGTCCTTTTAATTCTTCTCATTGTTTTTCATATTTTTAAGCTATCATGTTATGGTCATCTTATATATTATTGGAAATATGATTTTATCTCTTAAAACTTAATGAGTTTATAAATCAAAGTGATCAAAATTCAGAATCATATTTTTATTTTGATGACCTATCTATCTCTTATATTCATTGCATATATATATCATATAGTACTCATATAAATTGAACTATAAATTTGCTATAAGATATTTTAAATTAAATCAAGTTATTAGGCTATTAAGCTCTTTAGCCTTCATCAACCAAATTAAAGAAATAACATGATCTAAAAGAATGTTCAAGATTTATAAGAAAGCCAAATTTTCAATATGTTTTTCTTTTTCTTTTTTCAAAACAAAATTTGTATTGTGTTCACTCCTTGATGTCAAACATAATCTAAACCATCACTATTATTCACCTATCAAAAATTACATTCAAAATTCATAAAAAGGGGTGGGGCACTAAAATGTATTGAAAGAATTTACCATCATAATGAATATTGAATTCACATGCACCACCATGATCTATCGATGACCTTTGCTAAAATTCTCTAAAATCATATAAAAATAACTATTTCTATCACATGTATATGAATTATATGATAACAATTGGTAATATAATAGTTTACCATGGTTGGTGTATTATGTGTGTATGGCAATTTATTTCAAGTTTAGACCTTAGAATCATCTTGATATCATTAAGATCAAATCAAATAGAATCTTCACTTCATTCTAGGTCTATAAGTTGAAACACTATCAAACTTTGGCATAACATTAATCTCAAACATATCATACTAACATTGTCACCTAAAGAATATTTTTGTCTAAGTTAGGCTTTAAATGTTTACCAAGATATACAGGCTGGGTACTTTTATCTAAGGCTTATCCTTGATATTCTTTGCATAAACATCATACTAATCATTTAAGTTATGCTTATTTGGCTTATTCGAACATGATATCTTGTGCTTACATCTCCTATCATTTTTAATTTACACCATAATTGACAAATATAAGCCTTAGAAAAATTAAAATGAAGATATAATAAATATATCTCATGCAATGTTTATTTGGGAAAGTCATATACAAAATCACAAATGTTTCATGCAATTTGCACTATCTAGACATCTCCAAATATTCTGAAATATCTGCATGAAACTACTCTTGGGACACTTAATCAAGATCCATAGTCAAAATTTCCAAGGTCTTGAAAATCAGTGTACTGTTTGCCGCGCTAGCGCTAGCGCTGGCGCTAGCTCGAGTGTTATATTTTTGGTGTTTTTTAAATTTTGAAAAAGCACTACAAATATATTATTTTATATATACTACTCATTTTTGCATGTCCATACATTGATTTTTGAAAAATTAAAATTAAAAATTACAAAAGCCAAAATTGCAAAAAATATTTTATTCTCTTCGATTCTTTGTTTGATTTCTATGTGTATATGCAAAAATCAAATAAAAAAATATAAAACAAAAACAAGTATCAACATGTATTTTTTTGAACTTAAATCTTCTATTTACATGTATCTTGCGAAAGGGAGATTTGGGCTATCATCCCATCATATCTCCTAGTACCGGGCGAACCCCTCACAGGGTAGACCTCGGGAAGTCCATGATTAATCTTATGAGTTCAAACTTTAAATCAAAAATATTCTTCAAAATATCAAAAAAATACTTTATGGACTTCATTAAAAATCAAGCATGATTTAACCCATCATTTAGACCTTCTACAATGTTACAATTCATCTTTTCAAACTACTTTGAACATTGTTTTTATCATGCTTTGATATATCTACTCATATGTGCACCAATTGTAATCAAAATGTAGTGTAGAACCTAAGCTTAGCATGCCTCTAAGTATAAGTAAATGTTTTATGGTTGATGATGATTTTTCTTCAATCACTTTTTGGCTAAGTCTACTTATGTTTTTAATTTAAAGATGCTTGCTTATGTATTGTAATTGTACAATAAATTAAATTTGTTGGATATGTAGGCGCCCTTAGAGGGGGGGGGGGGGTGAATAAGGGTTTTAAAGTTTTTATGATTATTAAAGAAAATTATTCTCTGTTGCTACCGCCAACGGTAGTGTTACCACTCGGCGTTAGTGACAGAGAAAATACGTTTAGGTTAAACCAATGAAAATCAGAGATGAAGAAACAAACATATTTTCATTAATATTAAATTGAAATAGTTATGATTACAGAAACTTTTCCTAATGACGCTTGGAAAGAGGCGACCAATGAATATTCTTTTCATTTTCTATACCGACTCGTATCCTCATGAACCAGTTGGCTTTATCCGATCTCTCCCCAGATACGGCCTCAAGCCGCTCTAGCCTTCCTATCCCCAGAAAGGCCTCGAGCACCCCCTAGATCTACTCCCTAGACCCAGTCGCCAACACGAGGTGAATTACTCCCTAAGTCCTACCCAGACCTAGTCACCGTCTGTCGAATTCCCCCTAGTCCTCGCAAGGCCCTAGTCGCCGTGTGGCGAATTTCACTATCGAATAAAAGATATAAAGGTTACAATTTGTAAATAAAGCAAAAATCAAACTAAAAATTCCCTCAAAAGTAGAACTTAATGTCGATGTAGATGAGATCGGATTGGTCTTCATGTTCTTTGCATTAATGAACGTTGATGGAGTTCTTCGGGCTGCTTGGAGAAGGCTCTCACGAGTGCTCTGAATATATGGCTTCAATTCCTTCTATATCAGCAAGCAACAACGGAGGAGGCGCGCGTCTTTAAATAAAGTTAGTAACTACCGCCTGCGGTAGTACTACTGCCCCGAGGTAGCCACATTAGGCAATGATCAAGCACGCGGATCGTGGCAGATTAGGCAACTTTTGAGCGCCAAACATTGAGCTCCGACTAGCGCGTCGCGGTAACGCTAACGCTCCGCGATAGCGAGATAACCTTCCTTCAGCTAATATTTCCTTCCATATTTGCTCCTCAATCACATGCAGATGGGAGGATTCCAAAAGCTACCATCGGGCATTAGTCCTTAACGCGCCGCGATAGTACTTGTTAAAATAGCGTCCCGTCGACATTCCTTTTTCTCCATTGTTTCCTTCTCGTCAAATGTTTCCATTTATGTTAGCGCCAGCGGTAGTGCTAATGCTCCGCGATAGAGAACATCTCTTTTCGTCGGACGCATCTTCGTCGAACTGCCTCACATTTTGTCGAGCGCTGCTTTCATTTCGTCAAACGAACACTAGCGCCAGCACTAGTTCTAACGCTCCACGGTAATGCATGCATTTCATCGAGCACCGCGGTAGAGCATGCAAATCGTCGATCGCCGCGGTAGAGCATGTAGTTCGTCGAATGCCATTTCGTTGAATGCCATTTCGTCGAATGCTAGTTCATCGAACGCAGTTTCCATTTCGTCGAATGCCAATTCCGTTCTCAACAGTTTCCTTCTCAACGGTTTATGATTCGCTAGCTCCAGCGGCAGTGCTAGCGTTCCGCGGTAGAGCACTTCTCTTTTCATCAAACACAGTTTCATTTCTTCGAACGGCTTCACATTTCGTCGAACGCTGTTTTCATTTCATTGATTTTAATTTCGTCGAACGGCCTCACATTTCGTCGAACCGCTAGCGCCAGCAGAAGTGTTACCACACCGCGGTATCAACAGACAATCATCCTGATGTTGCTTCGACGTCTTTCTTTTTCACACTCCTTTGGGGATTGAATGTTGAAGATCCTGCACACTACAAACACAATGCAAGTATAATCAAATACAATAGGCTTTGTTATTGTTAAACCAAGAGATGCGGAAAGCATGTTCCCACAAACTCCCCCTTTTGATAATAACAAATCCCTTTCGAAAGAAATAGTTCAAAAGATAGGAATTGTGTTTATTAAAAAAGGATAAGCATGAAATTTAAGACATGTGCAAATGCTCCCCCTAAGTGAATGCTCCCCCTACAACAAAACTTCCTATGAACTTGACTTCCCCAAACATGTGAATTTCTTTCAAATTTATTCTCCCCCTTTTGGTATTATCTAAAGAGGGTGGAGAGAAAGTCAAACGTGAATGTGTACAATAAATGTGTAGAGAGGGAATGAACATGATAAAGAGTTAAACGCTTAGGAAAAAACACAATATATAGGAGTGAAAAAAGGAATTTGAAGAAATTGTCATAAGAAAACCACTTGTTGGAAAAACGTATTCATGATCGAGCGTACAAGTAGTAAAGAGGTGGAAATCATGAAGAAATATATTTTGAGGTGAACATCTATATAAGAATGGTGAAGCATAGTAGATGATTAAGAGTTTTAGATATAAAAATAGATGTTGTAGTAATTTAAGAGCACAAAGGATTTTGCTTTATTAAAGTTTTAAGCATAAAAAAAGTTAATGATTTTCAATTAACCAATCTACCCAGACAATATGTCTACACCCTAGCCCCATACTAAGTGACGGATGGGCATGAGGAGCTGCATACATAACGTAGGTTGGGTTGTTAGTCCCATATGCAAACACTAGACAAAAACTCACTTTAGCACTCTTTCCCCCCAGTGCCTCGCAAGGCCCCACAGGAACCCTCCCCGGTTAAGGACAAGACATGACTTAGAGATTAGATTATCTAATGTCTACAACCATACGCCCCCGCTATGGTGAGATATGAAGTCATGGATAATAATTATTGGAAACATTTAACCATTTTAAATCTAATGATGAGTACAAAGCCTATGGATTTATATTTTTTATTTGAATTTAAAAAAAAACAACTCACATAGCTATTTTGGAATCCATTAATGAATCAGAGTTATTGGCATTACAATATTTTCATGTTTAGCAGAGTGTTTTTAGCATACAATTTTTTATTGAAATAGATCCGAGTTTTTAGCGTAAGAGTGATATATGTGTTAGAATAACCAATATAAGTTTTACCTAGCAAGTCTACCATTTGTTGAAAAAGGAATTATGATATTTAATACTTGATATAAGCATGAAAGCGCAAGGTAAAAATATATGGTGATGATGCGGAAGACTTATAGAAATACAAGAAAACATCTTTTTGTAACCATGTTTATTCATAAGAAGAAATATGAGTTAAATTCAAAAAGGAAGATGTTTTTGTAAATCATTTTGCATTTAAAATCTTTAATTTTGACAATAAAGTAACCAAGCATGAAATAATGTTTTCAAAAAGAAATTACTACAACGTTATATTAATTCACAAATTCAAAACATACAAAACATTGTAGAGAGCATGCTAGGTTATCTAGTGCATTTCATAAATAAAGAGTAGTATAGAATTTGCATTAGGATCCAATACTCATGAGAAGAAGTGTTATGGAAGATAATGATGTGCACATAAATGTATTTTGAGTAGAGTAAACAAATGTTTTAATCAAAAATACAAGAAATATGTAAAGTAAAGAGCACAATAAAACACAAATAATTTTACTTCCACACACTTCAATGCACAAAAAAATGTACAACTACCAAGGTGCTTTGCACACACAATGCTAATTAAGACTTATCAGGGTGCAAAGTAGTGCATGGGGGATCACATATTTTATTTTATTTTAATATTAAGACTAGTGATCCGGTGTACTTGAGAGTAAGTGGTTTTTATTTTGAAAGAAAGATAAGGTTTGCACAAGACACTTTACTATTCTTTCCAAGGTGCTCAACCTCACAACGCTTATTAAGACTTATCAGGTGGTTCAAGTAGTGCTTGGTGGAGTTATCTTTGTCACTTTATTTTATGATTTTTGTTTTGTACAAAGTTCTCTGAATACACTTGTTTTGCAAACCAATATAATTTATGAAAACATAACCACTTTTCTTAACTGTTAAAAGTGCAAATAAAGGTAGTGTAGGTAAGATATTTGTGCAATTTTAATTCATTGTACTATTACAAAACATACACAAGCATTCTTAGATTAAAAATATATGTAGACAATGCCAAAATAAGTGAGTGAATAAATATCATTATCAAACATAAAACATTTACTCATACTTAGAGGCATACTAAGCTTGGTTCTACACAACTTTTACAATAGAATTTATGCACATGTGTTTAGAAGTATCAAAGCATGAAAAAGACAATGTTTAAAGTAGTTTGAAAGTATGAATCACAACATTGTAGAAGGTCTAAATGATGGATTAAATCATGCTTGAGTTTCACAATAAAGTCCATAGAGTATTTTTTATATTTTTGAAAATAATTTTAATTTAAAGTTTGAACTTATATAATTTGATCTTGGACTTCCCAAGGTCTACCCTGTGAGAGGTTCGCCCGGTACTAGGTGATGTGAAGAGATGATAGACCAAATCTCCCTTTCGCAAGATACATGTAAATAGAAAAGTTAAGTTCAAAATAATAATTTTTGATACTTATTTTTGTTTTATATTTTTGTATTTGATTTTTGCATATAGAAATAGAAATCAAAGAAATAACCAAAGAATAGAAGAAAATAAAATATTTTTTGTAATTTGGTTTTTGTAATTTTGTATTTTAATTTTTCAAAAATCAATTATAGGCAGAAATGCAAAAATGAGTAGTACATATAAAATAATATATTTTTAGTGATACAATCGGATACTAGAGCTAGCGCCGACGTTATGTCCTAGCGCCTGCGTTATCTCACAGAGAGTGCTTATTTTAATCATATGGCCTATATTTTCTTCGATTTTGCTTCCGAGTTTTCTTAATTATGTTTGTGCAATGTAAGGCCTGTCTAATGAAGTGAAGAGACGAGAAGAAATCGCAAAAAGTTGCAGAAGTTAAAATTTTAGTACATGGGTTTCATATTCATTAAAGCTCCATATTCATTAAACCTTAATTCTTGAGTTTTGCACAACACATGCATGAGTGAAATGATCATAAATAAGTGAAATAATATTCATGCAATTTTTTAGTTCCAGTTTGACATGATTATGATTTAACATACTAGGGGTAATCAAAAATGACGCAAATATATTAAATACCTAAGCAAAACTTGCGCGTTATATAAATTTAGCGTAATACCCCTAAAATACCTTTTAAATCCATTTCGACAATTATTTCATTAGTCTTAATAATACATAACAAATTTAGGATTTAATTTTTATATATGACTTTTCATAGGAAATGGATCTAGAAGAATAAACATAAAAAGGATAAGTAGATGACTTGAAAAATGATATGACTTTTTATTCAACTTTATTCATTTTGATTTATTTATGAATTTTGGTATAATATGTGAAAATCATATCACAAGTTATATAAAGTGATCTTATCATGATGGCTCAAAGAAATAAAAGCAAAAACAAAAAAGAAATAAAGTATAACATGAAGTAGAGAATTGATATTTCATTTTTAATTGATTTCTACTTCATGCAAATGATAGGATACTATTGAATGAGAGATTTAGGTATCCAAAGAGGACCGGGCGTGGCGGTTCCTTTGGGTACCCAAATATATCGTGTTTGCTTTTGGGGAGACAAGGATGGATGGACCTTTTTTTTTTACATTAGTGCGTCATTCTTAAGTATGGGTCTCCATTTATACCTTGGACAAACATTATTTTTAGTTTTGAAATTTCCATAATCATTTACTTGAATATTTGGATGAAAATGATTTTTGAATTTATAATTTGAAGGAAATTTGTTCGCATTTAATTTTAGGTTGGGAGAAACATGATTTTGTAAATAATGGTGATTTTGATTTTGATTTACAAATCCTTTATGTTCCTTACTCCCATTATTAAACTTAGTTAAGATGTTCATATTCATATTTAACTTATTTTTAGATATAGTTTGACATTGTGAATTTGTATTTACAATTTTCATATGCAAGTTGATTTTTGATTTTAATTCATCATTCTTGATCTTGTAGTGTTACCGCTCTAATACCACTTGTTGGATCTGTAGGCACCCTTAGAGGGGGGGGGGGGGGTGAATAAAGGTTTTAAACTTTTTATGATTATTAAAGAAAATTATTCTCTGTTGCTACCGCCAATGGTAGTGTTACCGCTCGGCGTAAGTGACAGAGAAAATATGTTTAGGTTAAACCAATGAAAATCAGAGAGCACGAATCAGAGATGAAGAAACAAATATATTTTCATTAATATTAAATTGAAATAGTTATGATTACAAAAACTTTTCCCATTGACGCTTGGAAAGAGGCGACCAATGAATATTCTTTTCATTTTCTATACCGACTCGTATCCCCACAAACCGGTTGGCTTTAGCCTATCTCTCCCCAGATATGGCCTCAAGCCGCTCTAGCCTTCCTATCCCCAGAAAGGCCTCGAGCAATCCCTAGATCTACTCCCTAGACCCAGTCGCCAACACGAGGCGAATTACTCCCTAAGTCCTTCCCAGACCTAGTCGTCGTTTGGCGAATTCCCCAAGTCCCCGCAAGGCCCTAGTCATCGTGTGGCAAATTCCACTACCGAACAAAAGATATAAAGGTTACAATTTGAAAATAAAGCAAAACTCAAACTAAAAACTCCCTCAAAAGTAGAACTTGATGTCGATGTAGATGTGATTGGATTGGTCTTCAAGTTCTTTGCATTCATGAACGTTGATAGAGTCCTTCGGGCTTCTTGGAGAAGGCTCTCACGAGTGCTCTGAATATATGGCTTCAATTCATTCTATATCAGCAAGCAACAAGGGAGGAGGCGCACGTATTTAAATAGAGTCAGCCACTACCGCCTGCGGTAGTACTACCACCCCGCGGTAGCCACATTAGGCAATGATCAAGCATGCGAATCGTGGCAGATTAGGCAACTTTTGAGCAATAAACATTGAGCTCCGACTAGCGCGCCGCGATAACGCTAACGCTCTGCGATAGCGAGATAACCTTCCTTCAGCCAATATGTCCTTCCATATTTGCTCCTCAATCACATGCAGACGGGAGGATTCCAAAAGCTACCATCAGGCGTTAGTCCTTAACGCATCGCGATAATACTTGCTAAAATAGCATCCCGTCGACATTCCTTTTTCTCCACTGTTTCCTTCTCGTCAAATGTTTCCATTTATTCTAGCGCCAGCGGTAGTGCTAACGCTCCACGTTAGTGCACATCTCTTTTCGTCGGACGCATCTTCGTCGAACTGCCTCACATTTCATCGAGCGCTGCTTTCATTTCGTCGAACGAACACTAACGCCAGCGGTAGTTCTAACGCTCCGTAGTAAAGCATGCATTTCATTGAGCGCCGTGGTAGAGCATGCAGTTCGTCGATCGCCGCGGTAGAGCATGCAGTTCGTCGAACGCCATTTCATCGAACTCCAGTTCGTCGAACGCAGTTTCCATTTCGTCGAACGCCAGTTCTGTTCTCAGCGGTTTCCTTCTCAATGGTTTCTGATTCGCTAGCGCCAGCGGTAGTGCTAGTGCTCCGCGGTAGAGCACTTCTCTTTTCGTCGAACATAGTTTCATTTCGTCGAATGGCTTCACATTTCGTCGAACGCCGTTTTCATTTTGTTGAACTCAATTTTGTCGAACGGCCTCACATTTTGTCGAACCTCTAGCGCCAGCGGTAGTGTTACCGCGCCGCGGTATCAACAGACAATCATCCCGATGTCGCTTCGACGTCTTTCTTTTTCACACTCCTTTGGGGATTGAATGTTGAAGATCCTGCACACTATAAACACAATGCAAGTATAATCAAATATAATAGGATTTGTTATTGTCAAACCAAGAGATGCGGAAAGCATGTTTTAAAAAAAAATTGCACAAGTTTCTTACCCACACTACATTTATTTGCACTATTAAATTTAAAGAAAAGTGGTTGCACTTTCAAAATCTAATTGGTTTGCAAAGCAAGTGTAATCGGAGAACTTTGTACAAAAAAATCATGAAATAAATTGACCAAGATAACTCCACCAAGCACTACTTGGACCTCCTGATAAGTCTTTATAAGCGTTCTGAGGTTGAGCACCTTGGAAAGAATAGTAAAGTGTCTTGTGCAGACCTTCATTTTTACACCACTTATTCTTAAGTACACCGGATCACAAAAATCAATATTGAAAAATAAAGTATGTGATCCCCCAAGCCCTACTTTGCACCCTGATAAGTCTTAATGAGCAATGTGTGTGCAAAGCACCTTGGTAGTCTTACATTTTCTTTGTGCATTGAAGTGTGTGGAAGTAAAATTATTTGTATTTTATTGTGCACTTTACTCTACATAAGTCTTATATTTTTTATTATAACATTTGTTTACTCTTTTCAAAATACACTTTGTGCACATCATTATCTTCCATAACACTTCTTATCATGAGTATTGGATCCTAAAGCTAAATTCTATACTACTCTTTATATATAAATGCACTAGATAACCTAGCTTGCTTTCTATAATGTTTGTATGTTTTGAATTTGTGAATTAATATAACATTGTAGTAATTTCTTTTTGAAAACAGTATTTCATGTTTGGTTACTTTATTGTCAAAATTAAAGAATTTTAAGGCAAATTGAATTACAAAAACATATTCATTGTTGAAATTTAGCTCATATATCTTCTTATGAATCGTCATGTTTATTAAAAGTTGTTTTCTTATATTTCTATAAGTCTTCCGCTTCATTACCATATAAATTTTTTTACCTTGCGCCTTCATGCTTATTTAAAGTCTTTTCTTGTGTGTGCATCATCACTTGAATCTTAAAATTCCTTTCTTTCAACAAGTGGCAGACTCGCTTGGTAAACTTTATATTGGTTGCTCTAAACATGAAAATATTGTAATGGTAAAACTCTGATTTATTAATGGATTTCAAACTAGCTATGTGACCTTTTCTTTAAAAATTCAAATAAAACTATAAAAACCCATTGGCTATGAAATTATAATTAGATTTAAAACTCTTAAATATTTCAAATAATTATTATCCATGATTACATATCTCACCATAGCGGGGGCGTAGGGTTGTAGGCATTAGATAACCTAACCTCTAAGTCATGTCTTGTCCTAAACCGGGGAGGGTTCTAGTGGGACCTTGCGAGGCACTGGGGGAAAGAGTGCTGGGTTGAGTTTTTCTAGTGTTTGCATATGGGACTAACACCCCAACCTACGACATGTATGCAGCTCCTCATGACCATCCGTCACTTAGTAGGGGGCTAGGGTGTAGACATATTGTCTGGGTAGATTGGTTATTTGGTAATCATTACCTTTTCATGCTTACAACTCTTATATAAAAGGGAAAACTAACATGATAATATTGATTACATGGAAAATGTTATATTGTTTATCTTTTTAAAGCTAAAAACTCTGATGCTAAAAACTCTGATTTATTTCTATGAAAATTATTCTAAAACTCCTTATCATTTCCTTCTCTCTCAAAGCTCGATCATACCTTTATCTTATTATCAAATCTTTTATGTGTTTTGCTTCCTTACCCACTTTTGCTAATAACAAAAGGGGGAGATCTAACATGATAACTAAAATCCGCTATACAAATGAAAAACTAACATGATTAATTAAGATGATAGCTTACATATTAGGGGAGCATTCACTTATGGTGAGCATGTATTTAGGGGAGCAATTATAAATACTAAAATCGATAATTATCCTAAGTCATCACTCTCACACTCACACAAGTAGGTTTCATCATGCTTATATATTAATGCTCTGATTTATCATTAATGAATTTGTTATTATCAAAAGGTTGAGTTTGTTGGAACATTATCTTCCGCATCTCCTAGGTTTGAGAGTAACAAATCCTATGTGTATTTGATCTTGTGTGTTTAAGTGTGCAGGAAACAAAGTCCATATGACTCAAGGATGACATAAGAAGGTTGCCCCCAAAATTGGGCCAATAATTCCAATATGCCCACTAGCGCCGGCGGTAGCACCTAGCGCCCGGCACTGGCGATGATTAGCGCAACCCCGGGAGTACATTTAGAAGGAGCTAGTTCCAGGCGGTAGCGGATTGCGCAGGCAATAGCGCGGAGCATAGAAGGCAAGAGAGAAATGTTTCCTCAGACTGAAGATTCTCCCACGTAGAATAATGCCTAATCCGAGATAGCTCCGGTGGTAGCGCTAGCGCAGGAGCAAGCGCTGAGGCTATAAAAAGGCCCCCTTGGATTGGTCTTCTTCATCCTCTCATCATCCTAAATTCTAGAGCTTCGTGCCCAACATATAGAGGAAGGTTCAGAGAGATACTCCCACAAATCCATGAATTCTGAAGAAGATCTGTGGAGAAGATTTCAACACGCGTCATCATCGTGATAAATGACCGCATCGACTATGATCATACTCTGCGAGTCTTCGTCTACTTCGCCAAGAGATCCATATAGGGAGTTTTTAATATTGTTGTTATTTATTTCACATCTTTTCTTATACTCGTGTAGTAAATTCGCCTAGTGTTGGAGACTAGGTCTGTGTAGGACTTAGGGCTAAAATTCGCCTCGTGTTGGCGACTAGATCTAGGTTAGGTCTAGGGGGTGCTCGAGGCCATATCCGGGGAAGGGTTGGATAGAGCGGCTTGAGGCCGTATTTGGGGAAGGATAGGCTAGGGCCACCGGTTCGTGGGGATACGAGTCGGGATAGAAAATAAAAAGGATTTTATTATTCGCTTTCGATTTCTAGCGCCATAGAAATCTAGTTTATTAATCAATTTTATTAATAGTAATCATGTCGCTCTTTGGGTAATAAAATTGATTTGTTTTTCATTTCTCTAACTTGATATTCATTTTGTCTTTTATTATAAATCAATTTAGCTCTTCATTCTAAATCTCCATTTCAATCTCTTATCATAAGCAAGTATTTCAAAATATAATATTAGTTTTTAAAACCTTTATTCACCCCCCCCCCCCCCCTCTAAGGGCGCCTACCAATCCAACAGTCTTGACATACTTCAAAATGCTCCTTGCCATATACCGACTCACCCGGCCAACCGCATAAGCAATATCCGGCCTCGTGATCGTCAAATATATCAGACTCCTGACCAAAGCCCGGAACACCAAAGGTTCAGAAAGAACCTTTCCCTCATCACGTCGAAGATGAATACAAACCTCCAGTGGAGTATAGCTGCTCTTCCCCCTTCCATGCTGAATTGCTTCACAATTTGTTCTGCATACCCTTTTGGGAAACAAGCATTCCACCCTCTTTCCTCTCCACTTCGAGTACAAGGAAATAGTGGAGCTCACCCAAGTCCTTCAACTCAAATCTGATAGCTAGCTCAGCACAAAGCCTAGCTACCTCCACTTCAGAATTCCCCGTGATGATCATATCGTCAACGTATAGCAGTACCAAGACCTGAAGCTCTCCCGTCTTCTTTACGAATAAGCTTGAATCAGAATCAGAAGCAAAATATCAGCAGAACTGGAGGTATTCTGCGATCTTCCCATACCATGCCCGAGCCGCCTGCTTCAAGCCATAAAGAGCCTTCTTGAGCTTACACACATGTCTTGGGTAGACTTCAGAAACATACCTGGGTGGCTGATCCATGAAGATATCTTTATCGATCTCACCGTAAAGGAAGGCATTCTTCTAATCAAGTTGCCATATCTTCCACCCATGGCAAGCTGCCAATGCGATCACCACCCGAACTGAAGTCATCTTGGCAACGGGGCTAAAGGTCTCTTCATAATCCTCCCCATACTTCTAAGAGAACCCACAAGCTACAAGGCGAGCCTTGTACCGCTCGATGCTGCCATCATCCTTCTTCTTCAGCTTGAAAACTCACTTGCAAGTCACCGGAGCAACACCCTCAATCTTAGGCACCAAGTCCCAAGTCTCATTCTTCCTGAGGGAAGCCATCTCTTCATCCATGTCAACTTCCCACTCCTTGACTCCAATGACATTTTCATAAGAAGATGTCTCTCTCTCATCCAGGGGACCTGCGAAGAAACATGAGACGAAGCTCACCAAGTTTCCCCCCGTATACCGATCTGGTGGAATAATGGTCCTTTTGGACCTCCTCAGAGCTTTACTCTGATCCACCTCTCCAGCTACTTGTTCAGGACTAGCTCACCTTTCAAGCATATTTGGAGCATCGCTCCCCTTGTTTCCAGAACCTGAAGCACCTGACCCATAGCAAGGAGCACCTAGAGCACCTGGAGAAACAGGTAACTCCACCAGAACCTTCTTAGTAGCTTCACCTGGTCCACCATTTACCCTGCTTCCTTGTAACCCAACATAAGAGCTACCCTGGTATGATGTCAGCTCGTCAAATACCACATCCCTTGAGACCACAGCTCTCTGTGTCTCTGGATCCATGTATCTCCAACCCTTCTTCTGGTCATCATAACCGACGAAGACTAGCTTCCTTTCATTCGCATCTAGCTTCGTTCTAAGGGCATCAGGAACATACACGTAGCAGGTAGAACCGAACACTCAAAGGTGTTCCACCGTGGGCATTATCTTGAACATCAACTCATGAGGAGTCTTTATGTTGATAGGACTAAGAGGCATCCGATTGATGACATAAGTTGCATAAGACATTCCCTCTGCCCAGAAGGACTTTGGGATATTCTTGGCATGAAGCCAGCAATTGCAGGTCTCCGTCAGATGACAGATCTTCCGCTATGCAACTCCATTATGTTGTCGAGTGTGAGCAGAAGAGAGCTCTCTCCGGATGCCATGCTTCCTGCAGAAGTTAAAAAAATGCTTTGGAGGTAAACTCCCCTCCATTGTCAGTTCTGAACTTCTTAATCTGCAGGTTGAGCTGACCCTCCACGAGCTCCTTGAACTCCACAAACTTCCCGAACGCTTCTAACTTCTCCTTCAGAAAATATACCCAAGTATATCTAGTGAAATCATCCATCAAAACCAGCATATACCTGCTGCCTCCAAGACTGGCATTTTCTGTAGGTACACACAGATCACCATGGATACACTCTAATGGCACCTTGCACCTGCTTTGTGACTTGTCGAATGGAAGGCGATGAGCCTTGCCATATTGACATCCTAAACAAACATGACCTTCACCGAAGGATGGAAAATTAGGCAGACCTCTCACAAAGCCTCTCCCTGCCATAACTTTCAACTTGTCCATCCCAACATGCCCAAGTCTTTCATGCCAGATAACAACGCTATCATTAGTCCTCATCTTATCAACATATGAACTTGTTGATAACAGAAACAAGTCCTTCACTCTTCTGCTGACATGAGTGACTTCAGCCTCCACCGCTGACATGTTTCGAAGAAACTTCACTTCTGTTAGACCAAACATACTGTGGTAGCCAGCATCCACAACATTGGTCACCGAGAAGAGGTTTTTCTTCATCCCTAGAACATGATAGACACTCTTTAACGTAAGAGTACCTCTATCATCGTTCAAAGAAACTACACCCTCCTTCTCTACTGCATGTACAGTATCATCAGCCGTAATGATAACATCATTACCTATATATGCCTGCAAAGAAGAGAACTTTGAATCATCTCCAGTTAGGTGATGACCACAACCCGAGTCCACTATCCAATCATCATGTTAGTTGATGGAAGCCATAGCCCGAACACACGTGCCCGTCATGAAAGCTCCATCACCCCATCTAATATCTACATTGGAACCAACCTCCTCCTTTCCTACAACATGCCCTGGTTGAAGATTGACTTTGTAGTCTCTCTAGAAATGACCGAGCTTGTTGCATATGTAACATCTCAGCCCTTTCATCTTCTTCCCTTCAGACGTAGGAGCATAACTCCTCTCTCGCTGATTTGAAGTACAAGGACCATCGTTACCAGATGACTTCTTCTTCTTGTCCCAACGCTTCTTCTTCCCAGAAAAGAGAACCTCATCTTCTCCCCTAGAGACTGACATCCTTCCATTTGCTTAGCCAAACTCTCTTGCGAAGCAAGTAAGTTCTCCACCATTTCCTTGGACTCGAAGTCCAAGAATAGTCCAAGATGGCCGCCTGATCAACTGAGTCCGCTGCATAGTCCAAGAATACCTAAACACAGTATGCACAGATAGACCGCTGCCAATCTGGTTTATTCAAAGCTGGAAGAAGGGAGAATTGACGGGGACTTCTAGCTGCTAACCTGCGAATAAACAAACTGGTCAGATAACTCAAACTGCGCGACCTCAGAAAGAGACTGGCACAATCAAGCCAACTTTGATTCTTACAGTTATTTCGTATTGATGGCTACCCCGGCGTCCCTATTTATAGGCAAACGAACGGATGTCGTCACCACCCCAAGGGATACAGTCACCTTCCATATTGAAGGACGTGGTATCCAGTACCAGACCACACAGTCTCTTATAAGACCTTATTTACTTAAGGGAAAACTGTCCAGGAAAGACAGCTCATCAAGATAACCCGACAGACCGCCCGGTCTCTTATAAGAATGGACATGAGCATATGACCGATCAGGAGCAAAGCCAGAACCGAGCACATACAACCCGCCCGGACTCTTATAAGAATGGAGCCACATGAAGCACATACAACTCGCCCGGACTCTTATAAGAATGGAGCCACATGAACATTCTGACACACCAAGCTGACCGCCAGAACGAACTCATGCAGGCTGCAGTACAAGACCGCAGAAGCGACCTCCAGTACAGATCGCCCAGACTAAACCAGAACAAGGATACTTTGGGCAAAACCAGCAGACCAAACACAAGCCTCCAACACCAGAGACGCACGACCACACCAGCCAGGTCGCCACACCGAGCTCGTGGATTCCAGAGGTAAACCACAACACAGTCTCTGCGGTCTCCAAAAGACAAACCACCCGGACAGACTACTTTCACTTCAAAAATTTAACAAAGACCTGGGTTTTCAAAAGAAAAAAAAATGGGGTCTTACAAATTGGTAACAAAGCAAAACCTCGAACCAAAGAAAAGAAGTCCATATACCCTGGGCCACCCTGAGTGAGCTTAGTTTGTGGGCAAACTATCTGCGGAAGCAATGGTGTGCCTATATGGGGAATCACATAAAAAGTCCACTTTTAACTGAATTTTTAGGCAAACCCTCTTATGAGTGTCAATTTTCTTTTGTAGCCCGCGACGAACCCTACCCCACAATATATAGTGCCTCCGACTCCAAACGTCATCCCACCACCGCTGGATCCTACCCCATTCTAGTAGTCGGAGATGGGACAGACTGACAGCTATACCGGAGGCATTCAGGGCACAGCAGGCACCGGCTCCTCAGCCAAACCCCGGGGCCAACTTGATGAGTGCCTTTCGAGGTCTTTCCCCTCCATCATATCTAGGGACAGAGATAGTGGTTTGGACTGAGGAGTGGGTAGACATCATGTACGAGATGCTGGAAGGAATTCTGTGCCCGACGGACATGGCAGTACCCCTAGTGGTTTTGTGCCTGGAATCTCAAGCAATGATGTGGTGGAAGTCACTACTAGACACCACATATGCTGGATTGGAGGCGGCTAACATCTCATGGGATGAGTTCAAGATGGCGCTACTGGAGCACTATGTACTACAGTCAGCAAGGGATGAGCTAGAAGACAGGTTCCTATAGTTGAGGCAAGGTAGCAGGACAGTGGTGGAGTATCACCGGGAGTTCACACACCTAGCTCGGTTTGCGGACTCCTATCAGTTGGATGATGCAGGCTATTCAAAGAGATTCTACAAGGGCCTCCGTGACGAGCTGAGGCAGGCACTCCTCTTTGTTTTCGACGGCAGTATGGCCAAGATCTTGAAAATGGCCAAGAAGCTGGAAGCCGACCAGCATATTGTTCGAGGTAGGAAGAGGCCGACAGAGGGTCAGGGAAGGAGTGGTAGGAGAGACCAGCAGAAGGGTCGTTCCATTAGGGAGAGAAGGACGAAGGACCGACCCCGCCAGGAGGAGAGGCAGGAGTAGGGGAGCAGGTAGTATTGGCTCCGCAGCCTCTGCAGATGCGGGAGGTGCCGAGGATAGGAGGAGGTGGTCCACCTTCCCCATAGGAGTGGTACCACTGCCATCAGCCGGGCCACATCTGGAGGAACTTCCCTTAGAGGAATGCACCACCAGCACTACAGGATGCCCCACCTACCCAACATTTCGAGGGCCGAGGACGTGGTTGAGGCCGTGGATTTCAAGGGAGAGACCAGAGACAGAACAAGGACCAGATGTACGCCCTAGACCAAGCTCAGCCCCGGAACCCCGCTAGGGTCATTACAGGTACTTTTAATGTCTTTTTTTATGTCCATTAGTACCTAGAAAACCTTTGATTTACCTTAACATTGAACCAAACAAACAAAAATCACCCAGGTATTTCGGCAAGACCGCAAACACCTTATTCGATACGGGTGCCTCACACTCGTTTGTCTTGAAAGAATTCATGGATGATCTGGACCAAGTCTAGCACTTCGAGGGCATCCATAGGAGGGTGCTATTCTCGGACAGATCAGAGATAGTAACGAATACAAAGTGCAATATGAATGTGGAGATTGGAGGGAAGCTGTTCGAAGCGCCGGTGGCGCTCTTGAAGTTGAAAGACTTCGACCTAATCCTAGGCATGAACTGGCTGCACGGGAACCACGCTCGGATTGATTGCCCGACAAGGAGGATTGTGCTAAATCATGAGGACATGGATCTAGTAGTCAAAGGTATCAGACCCCCTCCCGTCTCTTATTATCATCTATTCAGGCCTCCAAGGCCCATCTACAGGGAGACAAAGTGTACCAGGTATTGTTCAAGGCGATCGAGGAACAGGATTCGGTGGCTAGCATCCCAGTAGTACGGTATTTTGCCGACGTATTCCCGAAGAAGTTGCCAGGGCAGCCGCCGCACCATGAGAAGGATTTTTAGATCCAGCTGGTGTCGGGGGCTAAGCCGGTATCCAGAGCTCCTTATCGGATGGCCCTGAAGGAGCTAGCGGAGTTTCGGAGAAACCTATAGGAGCTGGTGGAAGATGGGTTTGTCCGGCCGAGTTCCTCGCCTTGGGGAGCTCCAGTGTTATTCGTAAAGAAGAAGGATGGGTCGCTCAGATTATGCACCTATTACAGAGCACTGAACAGGCTGACAGTTTGGAATACGTACCCGCTACCAATGATCAACGAGCTATTTGACCAGCTAGAGGGAGCCCACTGCTTCTCGAAGTTGGATTTGAGGTCAGGGTATTATCAGCTATGGATTCAGGAGGAGGACATCCCGAAGATGGCTTTTAGCAGTCGATACAGACTATATGAGTTCACGGTGATGCCCTTCGGGATCACAAATGCACCATCAACATTTATGAGTTTGATGAACCCGGTGTTCGAGACTTATCTCGACATCTTCATCATCGTATTCATTGACGACATCCTCATCTATTCGAGGACGGAGGAGGAACATGCACGGCATTTGGCACTAACGTTGGAGAAGCTTGGGAGCACCACCTGTATGCGAAGTTCAACAAGTGTCAGTTTTGGCTGAAGGAGATGGCCTTTCTAGGTCATATTATCAGTGGAGCGGGTCTAGAAGTGGATCCAGCGAAGATCCAGGCAGTAAGGGATTGGCCACTGCTTAAGACGGCCACCGACGTGCGGAGCTTCTTGGTACTTGCCGGTTATTACCGAAAGTTCGTACATGGGTTTTCCCAGATAGCCCTCCCGCTCACATCCTTGCCGAAGAAGGATACTGCATTCGTTTGGACGCCGCAGTGCGAGGCGGCCTTCTAGTAGATAAAGGGTCGGCTTACGACGGCCCCCATCGTTGCCCTTCCATTGGGAAAGGAAGGATTCTAGGTGTACACAGTTACGTCATACCAGGGGATGGGTGCCGTTCTGATGTAGAACGGGCACGTGATTGCATACGCTTCCCGCTAGTTGAAGAACCATGAGCGGAATTACTTGGTGCACGACTTGGAGATGGGAGCGGTTGTAATATCCCCCAAACAACTACACCCCCTAGAGTGGTTTTGTCATGACTAGTTCATGACAAAACCCTAGGAAGCTTGAAGAGATCACTTGGCCTTAGGCTTGAAGGAGAAGAGCACCTTGGTCTGCAAATAGCAATTTCCAGTTACCAAGCTTAGGGTTGGACTTTAGGGCCTCACCTTGACCCTTTGACCCCACCATGGCACACCTAACCCTTTGGAGGGTCCCTTAGAGCATCTAGGACCCATTGGGGTCAACCAAAGTGGCCAAATTGACCAAAGTCAACCCTAACCTTAAATTGGTCAAGGTAGCCTAATTAGGGTCAATTGGCCACCACCATGCCAAATTGACCTTACCCATAACCATATAGGGATATTAGGGACCCAATGGACTAAAAAGCCCCATCATGGGGCCACCAATTTGGCCAATTTGACCTAAGTCAACTCTAGACCTGTTTTGGTCAAATTGCCCTATTGTGGGTCAATTGGCCTCCACATTGCCAAATTGACCCTACATAGACCTTCCTAACCCTTAGGTGAGGCCAATGGGTCACTACCCACCCATTGGGGCCAACCCAAATGGTTAATTTGACCAAAGTCAACCCTAGCCCCAAATAAGTCAAACCACCCTATTTAGGGTCAATTGGGGTTCAATTGGACCAATTGACTTTCCCCAAGTTCCCTTAGTCACTAAGAGAGGCCAATGGGTCAATATGGACCCATTGGGGCTAATTAATTTCACCAATTTGTCCAAAGTCAACACTAGGTCAATATTGCCCAAATTGGGTTAATTAAGCCCAAAAGCGCAATCCCTTTGGGCTAAGCCCAATTTCAATGGCCCAAATGATTAGTAACCATTGAAATTACATGAAATGCTACCCAATATTTGGAGGGGGTGACTAGGAGAGAGAAATTGGGAGTTTCCCCCAACTTGAAGAGAGAGAAAGTGGACATTCAAGGTGAATTCATGGCATTCAAGGCAAATTGACCCCCCATTCATCTCCTCACAGCATCCATTCATCTCCCCTTTGAATTCTAAGACGTTTTCCAGCCTTTCCCATGCCATCCGGTGGAGAATTCAAGAATTTTCAAGTGAAACCGAAATGGCCATTAATGGCACTCTACCATTAAGCCTCCCCCTCCTCAAATTGACCCTTCCATCACCTCCAGAAGGGGGATATCAGTTGAAATCGAGTCCTAGAATGTTGCATTTGTTGGAGAATTGAGAGATCGACAAGGAGCTCAAGGAGGGTGGTCGGCCATGGCTAATCCGGGAAACAACCACCATCAAGCCCGATTGGAGGTCTGGTTCTCCTCCTCTTTCTCTATGGGTATATCTTAGATCAAAATAGGTGAGAAATCGGGATCAATTGAGCCCGATCTAAGGAAGAAAAATCTGAAATTTTCCATCAAAAATACTTGGTCAGGTTCGCCAGAAACCGCCCCTCCGGCGACTGTGCCGCTGCCCGACGATATCCACCACCTCAACGGAGGTGGTGGTGATGGTGGTGGCAGGCTAGGGAGGTGGCCGGATGGCCGGGAAATGAAGGAGGAAGTGCTACAGGTCGGTGCAATCCTGGCCCTTGGCTGGAGGAAGAAGATGAAGGGATGCCCTCAAAATTACTTCAAGATCTGTGCTGAATCATATGATATAAATGTTTATTTAATGTATTTTCTGTCACATATTTTGCTGTACATAAATTAATTTTTTAAAAATACTTAGGGCCCTCTACAGAAAAAGTGGTCAACATAAAATTTGTAGTCCTTAGAGTCTACTTTATTTAAAAAAACAATTCAGCCCAAAAAGAGTAATGTAGCTCCCTGTAGGTCCATTTTGGTGGGTACTGGTCCCTAGTGTAGGACAGCCATCATTTCTTGAATAACTTTTGATTGGGAAATGATATGGGCATGAAAATTGAAACCTAGACTATTTGTATCAATTCCCTTAACATATACAAAGATGGGAAATTTAGGAGAACATTTTTCTAAGGTTTTTGTAATAATTTCATAATTCATATGTTAATTAATTTTAGGGTCTAATGACCTCCAACTCCCTCCAAATTTTGATGGGTTCTTCCTAGGGTTATTATATGACACTGGTAAAAGTTTCAGCCCAATTGGGACTGATTTAGTTGGGTAATTTGTTAACCCAAGTTTGGCCAAACTAGGTCAAATTAAGGTATGATGCTCATTTTGGGGTATTGTGGTCAAAACTCATCAACATGATGTGGAACCTTGCCCACTGGTTTAGGACCAACTAAAACACCTCCATGAGTGATTTGGGTTGATGTGGGTTAGATATTCCCTATAGCCCTAGCTTTACCCTTAGGGTTTCACTTGGAGCTTTGTGAAGGACATGGGGACAAATGTTATTGAATGGTCATGAAATTTGGTGTACAAGTTCAAAGGGTGTAATAATACCCTAGGAAATTTTAGGAGGATTTTAAGAACCCTTATTCCCCCTAAATTAGGTTATAACCCCTTTAGGGCATTTCATTATAAAAAAAAAGTTACATGCTCAAATGGTCTTGGATGTTGATGAAACCTTGGTGGTGTCTTTATAATTATATGATAGACCTATGGTAATTTTTGTGTAATTAATTAAATGATTTAGCCAGTACTTCATTCACAAGGCACTTATTTTGTCTTAGCCTTAAGAAAAATAATTGAGGGTCCAATACTCTCTGGAAAAATTTGCAACTTAGTGGTAGGACATTTTAGGTCACTAGGAAGCTCTGTAAATTTTTATATAATTTTTGGAGATTGTTATCAGTAGGCTACTTCACAACTTGTTCATATTAGGATTTATTTGGAATATTTATTTAGGTGAGAAAATGATTTTCATAAATTGTGAAACTCAGTCAGTAAGCCTTACTGAATACTATAGAGGTCTAGTAATTTTTCCATAATTTTTGGATAAGTATTTTGGATGGTTCCTTCATTAACCTCCAGCTTTGGGTAGATGCTAAATAATATAAATAGAGAACAATTCCTGATTGTAAAATTATGATATTCTGCACTTACTGTTATTTTGACATGATAGATTTATCTTAATTTTATGGGAGCCATATCATAAGAATACCTTGTACTTCATGTTCATTTTCATACTTAGCAAATATTGGAGAAATTAAAATAAATGTTAAATAATTAAGGAAAAATATGATCCTTTGACTTAGTCTTAGGATATCATTATAAACTCTCAATAATGATCTTGAGTCAGTTGGATGAATATTTGGGGTACCTCCTCGTATGCAACTCATATAACACCGTTGGTCTACGTATAGTGAAACTATAAAATCTGAGTACTTTATGGATCATTATGTGGGAATGGAAGGAAGAGGTTGTACCTAAGCTGGTTGAGAAGATGTGAGATCACCAAAAGGACTTTATGAGATGAGAGTGTGCTTGGAGAGTTAAGGGTAAGGTGGTGTCCGGGGCCGACGAAAGATCGTCTTTCCCCTTAGAAGGTCATAAAATACGTAGGGTTCATTCATGTGAAATGGTAAGGGGGTTATGCTTATGGGTAGTTAATAACCTTATTAAATGCCTTGGAAATGGATATTTGGGGTGTCATCCAATTATAGTTCCTAGTACCATAGCGAGCCCCTTACAGGGTAATCCTCGGGAAGTCCAAGATAAACCATAAATTGTAGGGATAAGTTGATGTACAAGATTAGCTTAATAATACACTCACCCACACCCCATTGTTATGGGTATATAGTCGGTTTGGTCTTACGAGCGGTAGGCTCGGTGGTTATAGCAGCTGACTAATTAGTCTGGTGAGCTTGTGACTCTGTAATGTTTATTGGTGCGGATGGGTTGGTCCGGCGAGTCGGTGGCTCGAAAGGTTACGGTGACAGGCGGGTTAGCCTGGAGAGCTTATGGCTCGGAGATAGATGGTAAACATGTTTGCACGTGCATAAAGGTTGTGGCTCTTCTGTATTAGACGGTCATTCACACCGACATCAATACGTTGACTCGGCAAGTGTGGAATTTGTACTTAGCCATGAAAGTCTGGTGGTCCAGCCAGTAAGAGTACGCAGATGCTCCGCGGTTTTGCATTGAGGCGTACGATAAGTCTATGATAGGTTGTGTGAAAACCAACCTAGAGGTGGGCGCGGCACAGCCCAACACTTCCGTTTTCCACTACGGGAGTATCCTGGGAGTCTCGCTAGCTCCAAAAAGGGGGAACTAAAGGTCTGTGCGCATAGAGTCGAAGTGTGTGAGTTGCACTTGTATGAACATAGCATAAACTGCATAACTCTACATGCCATGGCATAAGCATTGCATTTCAACCCCTACCCCTATCGTATAAATTGGTTATGGGACTCTTTATACGCTAGGCCTTGCTAGACGCCCCCTTGGTCTATATGTTTGTATGGGCATTCAAATAAATCAATGGTTACTTTTCTATTCCTTACTATGCTTTATTTACCGCTTCAATTATTTATATATACATGTGTAGTTGTAGGCATTTCTTGTAGACAAGATCCATCGTCATCTGCTTTGCTTTATACCCATTGCTGTCCTCCGCTTCATCCTCTCGCACGGTGCCTAGGAGCCATTGGGGGTGGTGTGGGGAACATAAGGCTTAGTCTTTTTGACTAACGGTCGGTGGACCATATTATTTTATGGGATCGAGGAGACGAAGCAGCACCAGAGGCCAGTGCAGATGGATGCGAGTCAGTCTAATATAGGAGCACAAGTTTCAGGATCAGTGAGTGATTAGTAGTTTGCTTCTGCGAGTGACCTTGTAGTGAGGACATGATTTAATGGGCTTGAGACCTTTTATTATTGTAATATTTTATTTCAGTTATATCATGTGGACATTTATTTATATATAGCTTGTGATTTGTGGGCTTGAACTTCTATTGTTCGTTTATACTTTCTTCTTCTGTGATCGATATAGCCAGCAGGATTGGCGCATTGTAGTGGCGACCTTCCCATGTGTTGGTGTCACAGCAAAGCGGCGGTTCTAGGGATAAGACCCAGGTTTTCAAAAGAAAAAAAAGGGTCTTACAGCGGTTGTATTCACTCTGATGATCTGGCGGCACTACCTCTACGACGTCCAATGCGACATATTTCTATATCACAAGAATCTAAAGTACATAGATACGCAGAAGGAGCTGAACATTCGACAGAGACATTGGGTGGAGTTCTTATCCGACTACCAGTACACGATGCATTACCACCCAGGGAAGGAAAATATGGTGGCCGACGCACTGAGCAGGAGAGCTACCACGTCGGGAGCAGAGCCCCAGTTAATGGTTATGGAGCTAGTACGGATGTTCGAGGACATGAAGATCTCCTTAGTATCCGAGGATGATCTGGAGATTTATGAGGAGTACTTGGCGGCGATGAGTACCACATATGACATCCGAGACTGCATCAGGGATGGGCAGAGGAAGGATGCCAAGCTAGAGCCGATATTCAGAGCCTTGCAGGCAGGCTCAGTCGGAGACTATTCGTTGAAGGATGGCCTGTTAAGTTTTAGAGGCCGAGTATATATACCGGTAGGGGGTCGGATTCAGGAGGACATCATGATGGAGGCTCACTACAGTAGGTATTCGGTGCACCTGGGTATCACCAAGATGATGGAGGACTTGAAGAGGACCATGTACTGGCCAGACATGAAGAGGGATATCACTTATTTCGTGACCCACTGCGAGTCTTGCCAGTTCGTGAAGGCGGAATGCAAGAACCCGGCTGGACTACTGCAACCACTCCCGGTGCCGGTGTGGAAGTTTGATGACATTGCGATGGATTTCATACATGGCCTTCCCCGGTCACATGCGGGGAATGACTCGATATATGTGATCGTAGACCAATTGATGAAGGTGGCTAGGTTCATTCAAGTCAGGAAGGATGCTCCGGTCGGTGATTTGGTACGGAGGTTCGTGGAGCAGTTTGTTCGGTACCATGGTGTGCCTAGGATGATCATGTCAGACTGGGATGGACGATTTACATCGAGGGAGTGGAGAGCGGTGCAGGCTTACTTAGGCACCCGATTGACATCTAGCACTGCATTCCACTGCCAGACAAACGGACAAATGGAGCATACCAACCAGACCTTGGAGGACCTTCAACGTCTATGCATTCTGGACTGCGGGGAGCCATGGGAGGGACTGTTGTCGTTGGTCGAGTTCTCGTACAATAATAGCCACCAGGCCAGTATAGGCATGCCACCCTATAAGATCCCATTTTTTTCCTTTTACAAACCCGGGTCTTATGCCCAGAACCGCTGCTTTGCGGTGGCACTCTCACTCGGGAAGGTCGCCACTACAAAACGCCGATCCTGCCGGCCTTATCAATCATAGAAAAAGTAAGTATAACAAACTTTAGAGAAGACAAGTCCATATCACATAAATAGTAAAATCATCATAAAGAGATGTCCACAGGAAGTAACTGAAATAAAAGATAGGAATAACAAGGGATCCTACCCGGTACATCAAATCCTCACTACAAAAGACACTCGCGGAAACAAACCAACTAAAACTAGTAAGTCACTCATAGATCCTGCCAATGGTGCTCCCGTACTAGACTGCCCCGTCTTCATCTCACCGGCCTCTGGTGCTGCAGCATCTCTTCGGACCCCTAAAATGACAAGGTCCACCGACCGTTAGTCAAAAGACTAAGCCAATCCCGTACCCCTCCCCCGGTGAGTCCTAGGCACCATGCGGGAGGAATGAAGCGGAGGACAACAAGAGGTGTAAACAAATAGCAAGTGACGGGGGTAGAATCTACAGGGAATGTCTACCACTATGCAATATATATCAAAACTAAAGCAGTAAGTAAAGTAATGTAAGAACAGGTAAAGTAAACAAGTAGAGCAAACATATGAAGGTAAGTAAGGAAAAGTAACCGTTGATTTATAGGAATGCCCACACAAACCTATAGACCAAGGGGTCGTTTAGCAAGGCCTATTGTGTAAGAAGTCCCATAACTAACTTATACGATAGGGGTAGGGGTTGAAATGTAATGTTGATGCTATGACATGCAAGGTATGCAGTTAAATGTTATGTTCACACAAGTGCAACTCACCCATTACGACTCTATGCGCACAGACCTTTAGTTCCCACTTTTTGGAGCTAGCAAAACTCCCAGGATACTTCCGTAGTGGCAAACGAAAGCGGTGGGTTGGGCCTCGCCCACCTCTAGGTTGGTATTTGCACTACCTAACCTAGACCTATCGTACGCCTCAACGCTAAGAACACAACAGTGGAGTCCCTGCGTACTCTTGCTGTATAGACCACCAGACTTGTCTTGGTAAGGGGTTATCCACAATTACCGAGCCCAAGTATTAATGTCGGTGTAATGACCATCAACACTAAGGACCCATCACCGTATGCACATGCAAACATGTTTACATCTATCTCTGAGCCAGAAGCACACCGGGCTAACCCGTCTGGCACAACAAACATGGTTGAGTCACAACTCACCAGACTAATAAGTCTATTACTACAACCACCGAGCCTACCACTCGTAAGAACAAACTGACTAAGCACCTGTGACAATAGAGTATAAGTGAGTATATTACTTAGTTAATCCTGTATAACAACTTATCCCTATGACTTATGGTTAATCTTGGACTTCCCGAGGACTACCCCGTAAGGGGCTCGCTACGGTACTAGGAGCTATAATGGGATGACACCCCAAGACTCCCTTTCTCAAGACACTCAATGTTATTGGTAACTGTTCTTAAGAATTCCCCTCTTACCATTTCACTTGATTTAAACCTAAGTGCTTTATGACACGCTAGGGGAAAGACGACCTTTCGTCAATCCCTAGCACAACCTTACCCTTAACCCACCAAGTACACACTCATCACTAAAACCTCTTTGGTGACCTTCAAACTATTCAAACAGATCATGTACACCATCTACATACCATTTCCCCCTAGTAGGCCACTAAATACCTAAGTTTCACCATTTTACTATACGCAGACCAAACTAACTATATGAAGCTTATAAGTAGAGGTACTCCAAATATTCTCCCACATGATACAAGATTTTAACTGGAGGCCTACCATGGTATTTTAAGACTAAATCCAGAGAATCATATTTTTCCTCAACACTATAGCATTTATTTAAATTTTCTCCAATATTTGCCATGTATGAAAGTGAACATGAGGTGCAAGGTATTATTATGATATGACTTCCATAAAATCAAGATAAATCTATCATGAAAAAATTACAGTAAATACTGAATATCATAATTTTACAATAAGGAATTGTCCTCTATTTTTAACATTTAACATCTATCCAAACTTGAAGATTTATGAAGGAACCACCAGAATTACTTATACCATAATTATGGGAAAATTACAAGAGCTTTGTATTAATCAGAAAAGTCTACTGACTAAATTGTAGAATTTATGGAAATCACTTTCTCACTTAAATAAATTCTTTAAGAAAAGCCCAATTAGAACACGTTGTGAAGTAGCCTACTGATGAAAGTCTCCAAAAATAATATAAAAATTCACATAGCTTCCTAGTGCCCTGAATAGTCATATTACCAATTTGCAAAATTTATCAGAGAGTATTGGACCCTCAATTATTTTTCTTAAGCCTAAGACAAAATAAGTGCCTTGTGAATGAAGTACTGGTTAAATCATTTAATAAATTACACAAAAATTACCAGAGATCTATAATTTGATTATAAAGGCACTACCAAGGTTTCATCATCATCCAAGACCATTTGAGCATGTAAATATCTCTTATAAGAAATTTCCCTAAATGGGTTATGACCTAATTTAGGGGAAATAAGTACTCCTAAATTTATCTCAAAATTCCCTAGAGCATAATCACACCCCATGAACATATATCCTAAATTCCATGGCCATTCTAGGGCTTTTGACCACATGGCCTTCACAAGGTTCTATATGCACACTTAGGAATAAAACTAGTGTCCTAGGGCATAACCACCTCCACACTACCCCAAATCACTCATGGAGGTGTTTTAAGTGATCCTAAACTAGTGGCCAAGGTTTCACCTCATGGTGATGAGATTTGATCTCAATACCCCAAAATGAGCACTATACCCTATTTTGACCTAGTTTGACCCAACTTGGGTTAGCCAATTACCCAAATAATCGGTCCCAACTGGGCTGAAATTTTTACCAAGGTCATACAATAACCCCAAGGAGAACCCACCAAAATATTGAGGCCATTGGAGGTCATTTGACCCAATAATTAATTAATATATGAATTATGAAATTATTACAAAAATCTTAGAAAACGGTTCTCCTAAAATTCCCATCTTTGGGTATTATGTGTGGGTAGGTGTAAATAGCCTAGGTTTTAAATATCAAGGCTATACCATTTACCAATAGAAAGATATTCAAGAAAAGATGACTGCCCTACCCTAGGGACCAGTCCCACCAAATTGGCTCTACAGGGAGCTACAGTTCTCTAGTAGGCTGAAACAAAATTTTAAATAAAGTACACTCCCAGAGCTACAACTTTGATCTTTGGCATTTTTTCATCAGGGGTGATCTAGTATTTTTAATAATTAAAATAAAACACTACTAAATGTGTGACAATAAAACACATAATATAAATCATATATAATGATCTGCGTACGAATCTTGGCGCACATCAGACGGCGCCTGGTCATCTCCTTCCTTTAGCCAAGGGCTGAGATGAGCCCGTACTGGGCACCTTTGCGGGGTGATTTCCCGGCCACCTGTGCCTCTTCCCGGCCAGCCAATGCCACCACCACCTCCGTTGAGGTGATGGCCGGCGATAGGGGGTGGTTGGCCGGCCGGAGGTGGTCGGAATCGGGGTTTAGAGGAGGGGAAAGAGATCTCAAAATGGCTCCTTTTGGAAGCACGATCTGAGTCCAATTGAGCTCGAATCAAGCCCCAACTCAATCCAGGATCAAGCACTAGGGGAGAGAGGGAGGATCGGACCTGTGTGGGGGCTTGGTGGCGCAAATTCTGGTGAGTCGCCATGGCCGGAGGTGGAGCTTTCGGTGCCATATCACTCCTAGCTTCTGATGCTCGATTTCTTCGGGGAAGAGGGGGGTTTCACTCCTCTCTAATCCCTGAGGGTGTTAAGGAGATCAATTGGGGGAGGGGAGGAGCCTTGGCATCAATTGCCATTAATGGACATTAGTGGACATTTCGGTCACCTCTAATTCTCCCCTTATTCAGCTCCCCTGACCATAGAAACTCCAGAAATTTGTTTGTAACTGAAGGGTGAAGTGAATGCTCATCAATTGGGGAGGAATTGAAGGATCAAATGCACTAATAACCATGAATGCTCTCCTTCTCTCTTCAATTTGGGGGAAACCTCCATTTTCTCTCTCCTAATCACCAATTATAGAAATTGAGTGGTGATTTCAGTAATTACCAAGCCCACTAGGTGGTGGACCACTTTAGTTGGGCTAGCCCAAATGGATTTGGTTTTATTTTGGCAAATTAGGTTATTTTGACCTAATTTAGGACAAGGTTGACTTTGGTCAATTTGACTAATTGGGTTGACCCCAATGGGTGGCTTAGGCTCCAATGGACTCCCGTAAGGGTTAGGAAGGTGTAGGTGGAGTCAATTTGGCAAGGTGAGGGTGAATTGCCCCTTAATAGGGCACTTTTGACCAAATTAGGGCTAGAGTTGGCTTATGGTAAATTGGCCAAATTAGAGGTCCCATGATGGGCCTTTTTGGTCCATTAGGTCCCTAGTGACCCTATGAGAGTAGGAGCAAGGTCAGTTTGGCATGGTGGAGGCCAATTGACCCTAATTAAGTTAGTTGACCAATTCAGGGTTAAGGTTGACTTTGGTCAAAATTGGCTTCTTTGGTTGACCCCAATGGGTCCTTGATGCTCTAAGGAGAACCCTAATGGGCTATGGATATTTTGGTGGGGTCAAAGGTTCAAGATGAGGACCTAAAGTCCAACCCTAGGTTTGGTATCTGAAAATTGCTATTTGTAGACCACTTTGGTTTTCTCCTTCTCACTTAAGTTCTCATGGTCTTGAGCTCTTCCTATGATTTTGTAATGACCTAGTCATGACAAAACCAACTTGGGCGTCTAGTTGTTTGGGGGATGTTACACACCCAATGAGGCATTATACGGACGAAGATGCAGGACCCCATTATCTTGGATCCAGGATAAGGATCCCAAGGCATTCGGCTCAGAGTTTGTGGAGGACACAGAGGCTCAGGTGCGGCTGATTTGAGACAGGATGCTGGAGGCCCAGAGCAGGCAAATGAAGTATTACGATGTGCATCATCGTATGGTAGAGTTCCAGGTGGGAGATCGGGTATTTTTGAAGATATGTCTGATGCATGGAGTCTCGTGAGTAGGTGGGCGGAAGAAGCTCAGCCCGAGATATATGGGGCCCTATAGGATCTTGGAGTGGATCGGCCCCTTGGCTTACAGACTGGAGCTACCACCGGAATTAGCGGGGTTGCACAAAGTCTTCCACGTCTCCTCACTTAGGAGGGCTCTACTATGGCCAGAGCAGCAGATATCTACTACAGATGGGCCGGTAGCTACTGATCGATCGGTTCACCTGGAGCCAGTCCGGATAGACGATATGGAGATGCGAGTCCTGTGGCGCAAGAAGGTTCCATTAGTCAAAGTCCTATGGTAGAATTATGGACAGGAGGAGCACACCTGGGAGCCACTGGACTTGATGCAGCAAAAGTATCCGGAGGTCTTCACGACAGGTATAATTTAAATTCTTGGGATGTTACATTTAATTACTAGCGGTAGGAACCCCGTAGGCCTAACCTGAATTTTGGTGACGAAATTTTTATTTTTATGTATTGGGATTTGTAACATCACCCAAACAACTAGACCCCTAAGTTACAAAACCATTGGAAGCACTTAAGACCATGTGAACATAGGCAAGAAGGAGGAAAAACATAGTGGTCTGCAAATAATAATTTCTAGTTAACAAGCCTATGGTTAGACTTTAGGGCCTCACCTTGATACTTTGACCCCACCATAACATCCCTAACTCTTTAGGGGTCCCCTTAGAGCACCAAGGACCCATTGGGGTCAACCAAAGAGGCCAAATTTACCAAAGTCAATCATAACCCTAAATTTGTCAAAGTAGCCTAATTAGGATCAATTGGCCTTTACCATGTCAAATTGACCTTGCCCCTACCCTTATATGGATACTAGGGACCCAATGGACCAAAAAGCCCCATCATGGGGCCTCCAATTTGGCCAATTTGACCAAAGTCAACCCTAGCCCTATTTTGGTCAAAAGTGGCCTATTAAGGGTCAATTTCACCCTCACCTTGCCAAATTGACGCTACCTAGACCTTCCTAACCCTTAAGGGAGGCCAATGGGTGACTAGCCACCCATTGGGGTCAACCCAAATGGTTAAATTGACCAAAGTCAACCTTATCATAAATTTAGGTCAAAATGACCTATTTTGACCTAATCAAGCCCAATCCACATGGGCTAAACACAATTGAGGTGGTTCACCACCTGCTGGGGTTGGGTGCTACTGAATTGGCCATTCAATTTCAAGGAAATCGGCAAGGAGAGAGAAAGCCCAATTTGAAAGAGAGAGAGAAAAGGGGGATTAATGAGGAGGAAGAAGAAACCTTCAATCTCCCCCAATAATGGCACCATTCATCTCCTCTTGGGGAGAGGAGGAGTTTCCAGCCTTCTCTCGGCCACATTGATACCCTATTCATTCCCACCAAGTGAAACTGAAATTTCCCTTCATGGCCATTAATGACTTTCTGGAATAAAGCCTCCCAAGGATCAAATTGAAACCCCCACCACCATCAGTGATCAGAGAGGAAGAACCCCCCGCCCCAACTTTACAAGAGGAATCGTGCATTGAAAATCAGAGGAGGCATGACACCAAAATCTCGAGCTCCGGCTATGGCAACCCGCCAGAAACCACGACCTCAGGCCAACATACAGGTCCAATACTCCCTTCCTCCCATAGTGCTAGATCCCTATCTAATTCGGGGCTTGATTCAAGCCAAATCGGCCTCAAATCAAGCTCCCGAAAGGGCTCATTTTGAGCCCTTTTTACCTCGCTAAATCTCCCCGTTCCGGCCACCTTTGGCCGGCCAACCACCTCTAATCGTCGACCACCACCTCAACGGAGTGGTGGCATTGGCCGTACGGGGAGGCGCTCAGGTGGCCGGGAAAATGTGGTTGAAGGTGGCCCAGGACGGGGCTATCCCTACCGTCGGCTGGAGGAAGAAGACATCCCAATGCCATCCATCCCTGCACCAAGATCTGTGCAGAGATCAAATATATATGTTATATTATTATTTGTATTTATGTCATATTTCATGCAGTATTTTAATTTAATTACTAAAAATACTTACTGCATTTTCATGAAAAAGTGTCCAACACCAAAGTTGTAGCCCTTGGTGTGTACTTTAATTTATAATTTGTTTCAGCCCAAAAGAAGCAATGTATCTCCCTGTAGGGCCCTTTTGGTGGGACTGGTCCTTAGGGTAAGACGACCACTATTTCTTGAATAACTTTTGATTGGATAATGATATTGACTTGAAATTTGAAACATAGGCTTTTTATACCAACACCCTTAACATGTCCAAAAAATGGGAACTTTTTGGAGAACATTTTTTTAAGGTTTTTGTAAAAATTTAATAATTCATATATTAATTAATTATAGGGTCTAATGACATCCAATCCCCTCCAAATTTTTGGTGGGTGGTCCTTAGGGTCATGGTATGGCACTGGTAAAATTTTCATTCCATTTGGGATTGAATTGGTTGGGTAATTAGCTAACCCAATTTTGGTTAAACTAGGTCAAATCTCATCAAAATGATTTGAAACTTTGGCCACTGACTTAGGATCACATAAGACACCCCCATGAGTTATTTGGGATGATTTGGGGGAGGATATGCCCTAGGTCCCTAGTTCAAACTCTAGGGATGCAGTTTGGGCCTTGTGAAGGACATAGGGTCATATGTTCTTGAATGGTCATGGAACTTGGTAGATAAGTTCATAGGGTGTAAATATGCCCTGGGTAATTTTATGAGGATTTAAGGATCACTTGTTCTCTCTGAATTAGGTTATAACCTTTTAAGGGCACTTTCTTATAGGAGGAATTTACATGCTCAATTTATCTTGGATATTGGTGAAAGTTTGGTAGTACTCATATAATCATGGTATAAACCTTTAGTAATTTTAGTGTAATTTTTAAATTGATCTAATTAGTACTTCATTCACAAGTCAACTATTTTGCCTTAAGATTATGATAAATAAATGAGGGCCAAATATTCTCTGGAAAATTATGAAACTTGGTGATAGGACATTTAAGGGCATCAAAAAGCTCTGTGAATTTTTGTATAATTTTTGGAATTATTTATCAGTAGGTTACTTCACAATGTTCCCTAGTTTGGAGTTACATGAAATATTTATTTATGTGACTTGATGGTTTTTTATAAATTATAAAACTCTGTCAGTAAACTTTTTTGATCATTATAGAGGTCTAGTAATTTTGCCATAATGTTTGGACAAGTATTTTTGGCGGTTCCTTCTTTAACTTCCAGTTTTGGGTAATTATTCAATATTCTATTTGGAGGCCAACACCATACTATAAAATTGTGATATTCTGTATTTACTGTTATTTTGACATCATAGAGTTTCCATAATTTTATGGGGGGCATATCATAAGAAGATCTTACACTTCATGTTCAATCTCATACTTGGCCATTGTTGGAGAAATTATCATAAATGCCAAATAATTAAGGAAAAATATGATCCTATGGATTTAGTCTTATAATATCATGATAGACTCCCAGTAATAATCATGGGTCATTTGGATGAATATCTGGAGTACCTCCTCTCATGCAACTCATATTACTCATTTGATCTGCGTATAGTAAATCTGTAAGATTTAAGTAACATGAAGATCATTAGGTGGGAATAGAAGGTAGTTGGTGTACCTAGCCTGGTTGAAGAGATTGAAGGTCACCAAAAAGGAGTTTATGTGATGAGAGTGTGCTTGGTGAGTTAAGGGTAAAGTTGTGCTCGGTATTGATGAAAGATCGACTTTCCCGGGGGGAGTCAGAAAATACTTAGGAGGTTAATTCAAGTGAGATGTTAAGAGGGGTATTCTTATGGGTAGATACCAATAACACTAAGTGTCTTGAGAAAGGGAGCTTTGGGATATCGTCCCATCGTATATCCTAGTACCGCTGCGAGCCCCTCATAGGGTTGACCTCGAGAAGTCCATGATTAACCATAAATTATAGGAGTAAGATGTTGTAAAAGAAAAACTTAATAACACACATACCCACACACCGTGGTTACAGGAGGTTAGTTGGTTTGGTTTAACGAGCGGTAGGATCGGTGGTTGTAGCAATGAATTAGTTAGTCCGGTGAGCTTGTGACACAGTAATTCTTGTTGGTACGGACGGGTTGGTCCGGCGAGTCGGTGGCTCGGAAGGTTATGGTAAAGGGCAGGTAAGCCCGGGGAGCTTATGGCTCGGAGATAGATGGTAACATATTGTATGTGCATAAAAGTGGTGGGTCATTAATATTGACGGTCATCGCACCGACGTCGATACTTTGGCTCAGTAAGTATGGTTAGCACTTTACCAAGAAAAGTCTAGTGGACTGGCCAACAAGAGTACGCAGGAGCTCCGTTGTTATGTTCTTAGTGTTGAGGTGTATGATAGGTCTAGGTTATGTAGTGCAGATACCAACTTAGAGGTGGGCGAGGCCCAACCCACCACTTCCATTTCCCACTACGGGTGTATCCTGGGAGTTTTGCTAGCTCTAAAAGGGGGAACTAAAGGTCTGTGCGCATAAAGTCGAAGTGTGTGAGTTGCACTTGTATGAACATAGCATTTAACTACATAACCTTGCATGACATAGCATAAACATTGCATTTCAACACGTACCCATATCGTGTAAATTGGTTGTGGGACTTTTTATATGATAAGCTCTGCTATACGACCCCTTGGTCTATAGGTTTGTATGGGCATTACTATAAATCAAGGTTACACTTCTTTAATATTGTTTCCTAATTACTATTATGCTTTGTACTGCTTTACCTATTATTACTGCATACTTGTTATTGTTTTGCCTCTTACTGCAAACTCATTGTACTGTTTGTTGCCTACGATAGACCCTTCCGTAGTTAGATTCACTGTCACCAACTTTTGATTATACCCCAGGATGTCCTCCGCTTCATCCTTCGCGCACGGTGCCTAGGAGTCACCGGGGAGGGTGGGGGATTGGCTTATTCTTTTGACTAACGGTCGGTGGACCTTATCATTTTAGGGGAAGAGGAGACGCAGCAGCTGAGGCCGGTGCAGAGAGAGGCGGGACAGTCTAGCACGGGAGCTCCGATGACAGGATCCATGACTGTTCTATTAGTTTTTCTTCCGTGAGAGAACTTGTAGTGAGGAAATGATGTAACGGGCAGGAGCCCTTTTTATTATCTTTTATTCAGTTACTAGATGTGGACCTCTCTCTATGATGATTTTATTTTCTATGTGATGTGGACTTGAACTTCTATAAGTTTGTTTATGCTTACTTCTTTTGTGATCGATATGGCCGGCAGGATCGGCATTTTGTAGTGGCGACCTTCCTGAATGAGGGTGTCACCGCAAAGTGGCAGTTTTGGGCATAAGACCCGGGTTTCCAAGAAAAGTGGTCTTACAGAGGTGATAAATAAAATCACTAAGGATGAAGATTCTACCCACACTGGGTTAGCAGTACAAGAGGGTATGTCTAATGCTCCTAAGGAGATGAGCTATTGGTGTCTGAAGCTCAACTAAAGTCAATTTGTAGATGGACCTATTTGAAGAAGCCCTAAAGGGGGAGAGGAGTTCAATGATGAATGCAGTACTACTCCTACCATATCCACATGGCAAAGGGAATGTTCTACTCTCTACTCTTACTGTCATTATTGTGCTTTATCATTATTGTGCCTTATCATTGACTGGGTTATGACTTCTTCAAATAGGGGGATATTGTTGGGAACACTGCTCACAATGTTCTAGATTTGGAGAAGTCACTAAGTCAATGATAAGCACAATTTGTATTTGATATATATTTGATGTGATATGAGCAGGTTAGGACATCATACATCCTAAGTATAATGTTTTAAGATCAAGCAAAAATGTCTAAGGCATATATCATCATGTCAACAAGGTACACATGATGATATCATTGTAAGGACTCAAGAAGAATCAGTTAAGGCATATATCATCGTGACAACAAGTATTACACAATGATATCTTTGTGAAGACTCAAAAAGACTAGCTAAATAATATATCATAGTGATAACAAGTATCACACGATGATATTTTTGTGAAGACTCAAGAAAGGCTAGTTAAGTCATATATCATCATGACAACAAGTATCACATGAATATATCATTATGAAACCTCAATAAAGCTTGCTAAGTCATTTATCATCGTGTCCACTATCTTCACATGGTGATATCGTCTCGTAAAGCTCAGAATGTGGGATTTCAAATCGACGGAACCGAAAAATGCAAATGTCAAATCAATCATGCCTAAAAAGTGGTCTGAGACAAAACCTATTCAGACCTCGACCGTTAGAAGAATCAGTGGTATAAAAACATAAGTGAGGGTCTGCTAACCCTATCCTTTGAAAAAAATCCTTGAGAAATCAAAAGCAGAATAGCTTTTAGCCTTCCGCTAAAAAATAATATAATAGTAAAAGCAATTTTTCTCAAAGGATGAAGAAGAACAAGAAGAAGCCAAGCTTCAACAAGAAAGCTCTCACTCTTGAGAGCAAGAAGACATCTTCATTAAAGAAAGCTCAGCACTGATCCTGATCAGAAATCTCATCCCTTGAAGATCTAGTGTTGCTGCAAAAGAAAGGGGTTTCTACTCTAGAAAGACCAAGAGAAGGCTTTCTATTCAGAAAGGCCTAAGAAGACTCAAGCTATTCAAAGATCTATCTTTCAGAGTCTAAAGTTGTGAAACCTTCTTCCAATCTATTGTAGTATCTCTTTGAGATCTAAGTTGTAGGGTTGTGCTAACAGCCTGAGTGTAGGGCTTGTAAGAAGGCTTGAGTTGTAGGATATTGTTGGAAGTCTGAGGTAGGGTCTGTGAGACCTAAGCTGTAGGATTTCTGAGGAAATCTGAGTTGTAGGATCCTTGTTGGGGATCTGAGTTGTAGGAGTGCTTGCACTCTGAGGTAGGGTTACTGCTGGCACCTGAGGTAGGATTCCAAGAGGGAATCTAAGTATAGGGGACTTGCTGAGTTCCTGAGTTGTAAGATCAGTTTGATCTGAGGGTTTTGAGGAGCTGGCCTAGTTTAGCACATTGCAAGATAGGTGAAGGGGGACAGTGGAGTACCCATCATCTGGGGAACCACTATAAATCTTTGTGTGTTTTATGTGTTGTGTTTTTAGTCTTTATATCTTTAAGTTAAAATTGTCAATAACTTAAAGATTACTACAACATTTTGAAGTACTTATTCACCCCCTCCCGCTAGGCGATTAGACTATAGATCAGACTTTCACCCCCCCCCCCCCCCCCCCTCTAGGTGAAGACACCCCTGGACTAACAGAGAGACTCGAGTTTTAGACCCTTCAGCTATTGAGATAATATTTCTTGTGGATGTAATCCCATTTGGCAAATGCTCTTAGTTCGTATCATATCTCTATCAGTTTTAGCGAGATCATTGATAATAGTACATGTATGAACTCATACTGTACATTAAGGCCTAGGATGGTTGAGTGTCACCTACCTAGAAGTGAAGATTTCTGCTCAACTATTATCATCTGCCATGGTGATAAGGCCTGCGTGGCTAGCTACTAGCTTAACAAGCAGACTGGGTAGGACTTAGACATATAAAATTTATTTGCTTTTCATCTTACATCACATCATATTATTTTGCATAACTTGCATCTTTAAACCCTTATACTACAAGTTTGTATGGGTACTCATGTATGATAAGCCTGTGTTAGGATAATTTCAAGACCCTTAACTTATAAGTTTGTATGAGAATTCTTATATGTAAAGTTATTTCTGTACCATAACTACTCTAATTTATTACTGCAATACTTTCTCAACTTAAGTACTAGATACACAATTATGTCAGAACAAGATCCTTAACTTATAGTAGTCATGACCTTTCTTATAGCTTGTTTCATAGCACAAACTCCCTCTGTCTCGTCACTTGATTCACTCATGTTACCGCTTGTGCACTGATGTGTAGTTTTTATACCTACTTTTTAGTATAGTTTTAAAACAATATTAATAATAAGTTGTGAAATTTCTATTCCTTCTCCTAAATAAATTGTTTCTTTTTATATTTATGTACTAACTTAAGATTATTTTATATTTTTTAGGTTTTCTGGACATTTTGAGCAGAAATTAACAGTACACGCCCTAGGTCACGGGTGTTGTCACAACCCGCATTTTCTCCGTATTAAAAAATACGTCAGAGTAAGAGAAAATATGCGCCGTGATGCCACGCCGTGCAGGGGACAACTGCAGGCGCTCAGGCAATTCCTACTCCTATTACTTATCATGTAAAATCCATGAATTATAATTTTGAAACATGATTTCAGTTAAGTTTATTAACCGTGTTCCCCGGTTCAGTGGATCAACTAATCCACGAATAACAATGTAAGTAGAAATACACAGTGGAAAATACTAGGTTTTATTTACTTATTACCTTATAAGAACATAACAATCCAATGATATAACATGTTATGCAGACCTCTAGGTTTAGTATAAGTATGAAAAGACCATTTCATAACCTTTAAAAACAAAGTGAGGTTCATTTTGAAAAGAAGTTATGAATTACTGATATAAGCCCTTTTTTATATTTAAAATACCTAACATGCAATCCTAGCATAAAACCTCCCAAAGAGCATGTAAACTACTCCAAAAGAGCAAGAAAACAACTAGCAGCTAGCAAAGTGTCCAAATCAACCAACACTGTGGGTTTTAATAACCTGACACCAATCCACATATCTCAATAGTATGTCTAAACTAAAAAAAAACAAAACAATAAACATCTACCTCACAGGGGTGAGGACAATTAGTCACAGTTGCTACTACAACACTGAAACTCCAGCTTTAGCTCCACAGACTGCTACTGCTCTGAACACGAGGCATTCACAAGAGAGACTGCCTCAGCAACAAGGTACAAGGGCGACAGGAAACAAAACAAAGTAAACCACGGTCAACAGGGGTACCAACCGAAGACCAACTATACTGAAACTAAAGTATGATATGCATGATAAATAATAGTTGAAACACTTGCGTGAAAATTCACGTATACCTGACAACACCAAGAATGGTGGAAAGCCAAAAGCATATCTACACATTTATAATATGAAAGTATAAACAATACTATAATAATTCTTGTAATTAAGTGTTTAGCAAACACCAACACTGGTAAGAATCTGGTGACTGTGGGGGGAATACCTCCGCCAGCACACCCATAGAACAAACTCATCATGGGCCCAAGGGTAAGGTGGTCTAATAGCCCGACACACCCAAATTGGAAAATATCTAGCAACTGCGGTGGGAGATACCTCCGCCAGCACACCAACAGTAAAACTAACAAACAAAAACCAACCAACTCAGGTAAACTCCCATAAAAAATATCTAATTTAAGTGCAGGGCACTGTGGCGGTGGTTTTAATCAACCAACACCAACAGTCCCAAATTGACTACCTACAGCTTGAGAATGACATGACTAAACTAGACTAGAATTCAGGAAAAGGGTCATCAAGGAGAAAATTGATTCTTGCAGCTCATAACCACTAAGAAAACCTTACATTCAGCCAGATTACTAAAAATAGTGAGGAAGAAGAAATACTCCTCACAGAGAAACACTAACTAAACAAAGAACACACTCCAGAGAACAAAGTGGAAGACAACTAGATGCTCACACCTTAAAGGGAGAGAAACAAGCATTAAAGGAACCAAAAACTGCACTATGGGAGGAAAATCGGCGGGTGCTATCGTCGATCAACGAGTGGTCTCGTCGATTGATAGGAAGCCCCGTCAATTTCGACTAAAGGATCGGGAAACATCTTGCTCAACTGCTGCCGACGATCGACGGGACGGTCTCTTGTCCTGTCAATTTTGACTTAAGATTTCGGGGAAATGATTTCCCCAACTGATACCGCAGATCGACGGGACGGTCTATTGTCCCGTAGATTTTGACTTAAGATTTCGGGGAAACGATTTCCCCCAACTGATACCACATATCGACGGGACGGTCTCGTCGATCGATGGGAGGTTCCGTCGATCGACAGGATGTCCCATCGATTGAGACTACAAATTTTTTCCTACTTTTTCTACTCTAACTTAACTTACCCTACTTCTATCAGATCCCATATCTGGACTACCAGAACATGCCTCTCGACTAATTTTATCTTAGGGACCAAAAAACCTAACATAAGAAAATCCGCATCACTTATTATCAACATAAAGAGGATAAGATAGAAATTGGGGAATAACAAGCCTAGGGGGGAACAAACCACCACTTGCCTCAGTTTACCCAGATCCAGCCTCCTAAATGCTTCACGTCGTAGATCGGTCCAAAAGAAGGCACGTCAAGATGAAATCAATAGAAAAGGCGACCAAATGGGGGTTAGGGACAAAAACCTGGCGCGAAAAAGTCCAAGAAACGGGCAAAGCTTACCACGCACACGAAGAGCACGTCGAGAGTTTTCCAGATCTATGCTCCGGTGAAGATTTCGTGCACCGAAGCTCCGTCGGCGGCGATTAAAAGCTTCACAAATGGAACGACTCCGCCATTCTCACGCTCTCTGCTCTGCCAGAATGAAGGAAAAAGAGGAGGAGGGGATATTTATATATCTCATAATATTAATAATAGTAAATATACTAATAGTATATTATTGCCAAAAACTAAACGAACGCCGAAACTGACGAAAATCGTACCAAAGGCGAATGCCGACGCTATGAATGCAACGGCGAGGTCAAAATCAAAATCTGATGGGCCATTCTCGGGATATAAGCTTTTAAACTTTACGGCAAACATAAATTGTACAAAATATCGACAATGCGCCGAGGCTCCAAAATGGCTCTGTTGGAACCTTAGTTTTGATTTGAGTTAGGATCCACCTTTAGTATCTATGTTTATATCATAATATATCTTACAACTTAGATTAAATATCCTATTAAGTTAAAAGGCTGAAAAATAATATATATATATATAAATAATATACTAAGAATAAAATATATATAATAATAAGCTAAATAATATAAGAGAAAATATTATAAGAGAAAATATTATAAGAGAAATTAATATAAGATAATATAAGAGAAGAAATATATTTCATATATTAGCTGCGTTTGACGAACGTCGAACTACGCTCAGCATTCGTCGGACGGTGCCCGACGAACAGATTGTATTACAGCAGTGCTCGACAATTTTAGCAAGGAAGCTGTGGTCGACGAACGTGGAACAGCGGTCGATGAATGACGAACAGCGGCCCACGAATTTCAATAGATGATCAAGAAAAGTTGATCAGTGTTGATTCCATGGCCATGGAGATATTGGTTAAATCAATGTCAAAAGACATTCTTCTCAAAGTGGCCGATTGCACTTCAGCAAAGGGCTTCTGGAACTCCCTCTCAAGGATGGTAAATGAATCTGTTGGGGAAATGATTTATCTTAACCCCTAGAATTGAGAAGAATATAATTTCTAAGAATGAAAAATTATTCTAAGTAAATATGTGTCGAATAGTATTCGACGCAACGTCAAAATGTAGTCGACGTTTCTCTTAGAATGAGTCGAAGTAACTCTAAGAAGAATTCGACGTAATCTTTGTTGACGTAACTCTGACTTCTAGTCGACGCATTTAATAAAGTTGACGCACCTTAGTCGACGCACCTTCCTTATTCTCCTCTCGATGTCTAGCCAGGATGAACTCGGCGCTTACGTCGAATAGTAATCGACGCACGTCGATTTTTATGTCAAATTCAAATTCACGCCAGATCTCTTTCCTTCTTTCTAAAGATCTGAATTTTATGGAATGATTTTATTCTTTTATAGCCGTTCTGAATCTGTCTTTCCTTCTAATTGATTCTTGGCTAATTTAATTAATATTTATTTGGATATTATTTGAAATCAGAATAAACTCTTTCCATCTACAGATAAAATTAGTATGGAAACTTTTATCTCTTTCTAATTCTCTGTCTGCTAATTGATTATTCTTCTTTAGCAATATCTTTTCAAACAGAGTTATAAATAAGAAGGAAGTTGACAGAGAATAATAACTAGTGATCCACCATATACATTTGAAAAAGAGGAAGAGCTCCCAAGTGAAGAGTGAGAAAGCTGAGAAAAGAGAAAGTGTGCTGCAGCAAAGAAAAAGCCTTCATCTTCTCCTCCTGAAGCCATTCTGATGCAAAATTTTGAACGCTCTCACAAAAGAGAGAAAAGCTTACAATCTCCTTCTCACTATAGAAGAGAGATTACATTGACTATTCTTGTGCTTCTAATCTTCTTGCTAGGAAGAAGATTCCTTCTTGTTTAAATTACTTCTTCTTCTCCTTATCTTCATTTCACTTTTAAACTGTGTAAAAGAGTTTTTAAAATATCTCTTCAAAAAATTTAGTTGTACTGGTTCTAAGAGTCTCCTTATCAAAAGACTCAGACTGGTTCTAAGAGTCTCCTTATCAAAAGACTCAGGCTGGTTCTAAGAGTCTCCTTGTCAAAAGACTCAGTGCAAGATAGTGAATTCCTACCAAGGGGTAGAAGAGTGGACTACCCAAAGTTTGGGGAACCACTATATTTCTTTGTGTTGTGCTGTGATTTTCTTCTTTACTTGCTTAATTCTTGTTGGTGTGTGAGAAGCTTGAATCTGTGATTATTACACATATATATATAATTGCACAAAGTATTTTTAAATCTCTATTCACCCCCCCTTTAAAGAATTCTAGTGAGGTTAACTATGCACTTTCAATTGGTATCAGAGCTAGGTTGATCTAAAAAGGTTAACTCCTTGATCAAAAAGATCCTACCTCATATATATATATATATATTTCTGAATACTATTTCTTTTCACATGGCACAAATCAAAGATTATGCTTCCACCAGACCACCAATGTGCAATCTTGAAAAGTTTGCAGTTTGGAAAAAAAGAATTAGGATTTATATGAATTCTATTGATGAAGAATTATTTAATGTTATTTTGACAGGTCCTCCCAAGCCTTATAGAAGAGACTCAAGTGGTGAAGTGAATCAAACACTTGTCCCAAAGGATGAGTGGACAGTTGAAGAGAAGAAAGCAGGAACATGTGATGCAAAAGCTGTGAACATTCTTCTCTCAAACCTCTCAGATGAAATCTTTCAAAAGGTTGTTGACTGTGAATCAGCCAAAGAAATATGGGAGGCTCTGACAAAGATGGTAGAAGTAAGTGCTGATGAAAGAAAAGATAGAAAGACTCTATTGATCTCCCAACATGAGAACTTTCAAAAGAAGCATGAAGAAAGCATATTTGAGATGTATGATAGATTCAGTCTGATCATAAATCAATTAAGGAGCCTGGATAGAGAGATCTCTCTCACAGAGATCAATGACAAACTATTAATGAGTCTCCCAAGTTCATGGGACTCAAGAATATGGGCAATAAGAGATACAAGAGGACAAAAGGAAATCTCAACAGATGCCCTCTTAGGAAAACTCAAATCCTATGAGCAACTGCTGAAAACCAGAGAAGAGAAGGAAAGAAGAGGAAGCACTTCAACCTCCTCAAAAGATCGAAACATTGCTTTGAAAGCAACAGAAGAAGAGACCCCTGTCACTGAAGAAGAATTATTCAGCTTCCTGGCTAGGAGATTCAAGAAATGGGTCAGGACAGATGGGCCTAGAAGGAGAGAATTAAAACCAAGGTATGATAAAACTCCTACTAAAGAAATCATTTGTTATTCCTGTAGGAAAACTGGACACATTGCACCAGAATGTCCAGAAAATACTGAGAAAGAGAAAGATCTGAAAAAGAAAGATCTCAAGAAAAAGGGAAAGAAGAAAGAAAGAGGCTTCATTGCAGAAGCTTGGAGTGAAACAGATTCTGAGTACAACACCTCATCCAAAAGTGACAATGAAGAGTCTAAGCAAGAAGACTTATGCTTAATGGCTTTTGAAAGCTCAAAGGAAGAACATGGTGCTAAATCATGGAGTGAGACAGAATCAGAAGGAAGCATCTCTTCTGAAGATGATAAAGAAAATAGCCTTATTCTCATAGAGGAATCTGAGGATAAGGATGGGGTAAGCATTTTTGATGACATAGATTTTCTGTGTGATGATTTCAAAAATGATTTTAAAGGATTATGTTTAGATCAACTAAAAGCTAAAGAAGAAATTAAGAATCTAAGAGAACAAATTAATGTCATTAAAAACCAGAAAAATATAGAGGACACTTATTCTAAAAATTATGAATTAAGGGCTAACATCAGAGAAAAAGAAATAGAGAAGGCTAAAATAGAAAACCAGCTCCTTAAAAATAAGGTATCCCAAGCAAAAGCTTTTGAAGAATCAATAAAAATGAGAAGCCAAACACTCAAAGATATCACAGAAATACAAACAAGAAGACATAAAAATCTTGGACTAGGAGCTGATCCCTCAGCTAGTCTAATTCCATCCAACAAGCCTGCTTGGATGAGCCCTGTTAAATTTACTAAACCCATCAAATCAACAAACCAAGAAGAAGACTCACAAAATAAGGGAGAAGACTTCAAGGAAATAAACCAATTTGATGAAACATCATACTATTCAGCTGATGACTCTCAAACTTCTTCTGAGAAGGCAACTAGGCCAAGAGAAACAACTCATAAAGAAATAAAATCAGAAAAAGGGAAAATTAAAATTTGTGAAAACACAATTGGTCGACTTCATATCGATGCATGAATGATAGTGCGTCAAATTCTACTCGACGCAATCTCTCAGATGCTTCGATCTCAACTCGATGCTTGAATAAAAGTACGTCGACTTCAAATCGACGCAACTTCTTCAATGCATCGATTCCAGATCAACGCAATCTGGAGAAAGCACTGAGTATAAATCGATGCAACTATCAAAGTACGTCGAATAGATATCGACGCATACAAACTCATAGCAACATAAAGACAGAACACTTCCATCCTCCAAAAACCTTCCATCTTAACCCTCATTCAGGACCCATTCATCCTGATCATAATTTCTATCCTAGTCAAAACTTTTATCCAAACCAAAATTTTTATCCTAATCAAAATGTTTATCCTAATCAACACCATTATCCCTCTCTAAACTCAAAATCCCATAATCTAAAGATAGTCAGATGTTATATCTGCAATAAAACTGGCAACATTGCCAAACAATGTTGGTACAATCAATCTAATTGATTATAAAAATTAGTCCAAGACTGTCTTAGAAAACATTAAGAGCAGGAAGAAATAATCTATCAAGGGAAAACCCAAAAAATTTTCAGGAAAATGAAAGTCACGTCGATTTTATAATCAACGCACCGCCGATAACTATCAATAATAACTTAAATCGACGCATGCGTCAACTCCAATCAACATATACGTCGATATGAAACCCTAACATATTACCTCAGACTGTATCGACGCTTACGTCGAATTCCACTCAATGTAACATCGACTTCATGAAAAAGAGCGGCAATACTAAAATATTTTCGATCACATCCACTGTAGTATCGAATATGCCTCGAATTGTGTCTCATTTCGACGTTTCACCTAACTTAAATAGACTCTTCAGTTAGAAATCTTCTCGCACTCTGCATCTTTTATCCCTCTGACCTCTCAGTCCAGCCATTTCTTCCTCTTTCTCACTGACCATAATGGCTCCCAAGATAAACTCTGGGTTCGACATTGACCTTGAATCCTTCCAAGCCGCCGCAGAAAATTATAAGAACATCATAGCTCTCTTCACTGAAGCTGGTCTGGATAAGCCCATCTCCACAAGATGCAAGCTCCTAGAGACAGAACTCACAGAGCTGATGACTCATGTTCAGATATCTGAACAAGGAGAAATCACAGGAACAATCCATGAGACACCTGTCTTAATTTCTGCATAACACATTAGGACCACCTTTGATCTACCATCAGGTACAATCCAATATTATCTTTGTTCAAATAGGGAAAGGAAATCATTTTCTAAAGAATAACTAAAATAATTTCCCTATCAGGTGATGAACCTGTGGAATTTACCCCTGATGAAATAAAGAATATGTTAATCACCATGAAGTTCTCCAAAGATAGACCAATCCACCTGAAGAAAATAGACTTCTCTGATGAGTATAGACTGTTGGCAGACATAGTAGGGAAAATATTACTATGTAAGATCTCTGCCCATGATGCAGTTCCCAAGCAGCAACTGAACATCATGGGGGCCCTTGTGCTGAAGAAGAAGGTAGACTGGGCAAGCTGCCTGCTCAAAATGATAGGCTTTAAATACTCTCACAAAGAGAATGCCTATATGATAATTATGAGCCAAGTACTCCTCCACTCCTTCCCTGACCTGTGTAGGTCAAAAGGAATCCCCATTCCACCTGGCAAGAGGATGTCCATAGCTCTCTTCTCAAAATGGGCCAGGCAAATTCCCAAGCCTGGTGCCATTCCTGAAAAGACTCCATCTCCTCCCAACTCTCCTGCTCATCCATCTTCACCTCCTCCTCCTCCTCATACAGACATCTCTTCTGTACCACCATCATCCACACATTCACAAATACCAACTCAATCACCTGCTCAACCCTCCTTTATTCCTCCACCTTCTCCATCCAATACACCTCATCAAAATGATACAGTCCCCTCTCCACCTTCATCACATACAACACCTCCTCCTCCATTGACTCCTCCTCCTCCAACACATTTTGAACCATCTCCATCCACTGAAAACCTCATCACTCAGTGTATCCAATCCACAGCCCAAAGATTCCAAGCAATGTTGGATCGGCACTGCTCCAAGATTCATTCCTCCATCTTGCACATGCAGACCCAAATAGATGGGGTCAGTGCCTCTGTGCAAAGCCTGAAGACCTCTATCTCTTCCTCTAAGGTCACCAGGACTTTCTTAACCTCCTTGGCTAAGAAGGTCAAGAAGGGGGAGAGGTTAGCTGAAGAGCAGCTCTCCAGTCATAAATCTCTCTCTCACAAATCTCTTCCTACTTCAAAAACGGATAGTCTTGCACTGCTCAAGACCATTGGGAATGAAGTTGTACCTGAGATACATAATGAAGAGCACCGAACAGAGGTACTCAATATAGCAAGGTAAGCTACTCAACAAGTAATTCTATTACAAGGGGAGGCATGTAGGGCAGAAAATGAAGTTGAAAAGGAAACTGAGGCTGAAGGAGAGAAAGAAAATGAAGTTGATACTATGATGGCTGAAGTAGGAGCTCAGGAGCCAGATGCAGTTAAAACTAGAGCTGGAGATGAAAGAGAAACTGAAAAAGAAGTAAAAGGCTCAAAGGAAGTTCCATCCAGGTGGAGCAAACTACTTTGACTCAGGGGGAGCAAATTGCTGAGACTCAGGGGGAGCTGAGGGAATCACCTGCTACTGAGAAGGAGCAACCCACAAAAGTATTCACTAGGAAAAGAAAAACTCCTCCTACACCTGAACAATGATGATATACTCTATTTGAACAATTGTCTATGCTTAAATGCTGATTAGTCAACTGAACATGAAATTTGTTTATATAATTTCTTATTCTATCTTCTTCTGATTATTTAACATATTTCTAACCTATATGAATGTCTTGCTGAGTTGATTAAATACTAATACAATTTCTCTCTAAATAGGGTTAAGACAAATAGGGGGAGATTGTTGGGGAAATGATTATCTTAACCCCTAGAATTGAGAAGAATATAATTTCTAAGAATGAAAAATTAGTCTAAGTAAATATGCGTCGAATAGTATTCGACGCAACGTCGAAATGTAGTCGACGTTTCTCTCAGAATGAGTTGAAGTAACTCTAAGAAGAATTCGACGTAAGCTTTGTTGACGTAACTCTGACTTCTAGTCGACGCATTTAATAAAGTCGACGCACCTTAGTCGACGCACCTTCCTTATTCTCCTCTCGACGTCCAGCCAGGATGAACTCGGCGCTTACGTCGAATAGTAATCGACGCACGTTGATTTCTATGTCAAATTCAAATTCACGCCAGATCTCTTTCCTTCTTTCTAAAGATCTGAATTTTATGGAATGATTTTATTCTTTTATAGCCGTTCTGAATCTGTCTTTCCTTCTAATTGATTCTTGGCTAATTTGATTAATATTTATTTGGATATTATTTGAAATCAGAATAAACTCTTTCCATCTACAGATAAAATTAGTATGGAAACTTTTAACTCTTTCTAATTCTCTGTCTGCTAATTGATTACTCTTCTTTAGCAATATCTTTTCAAACAGAGTTATAAATAAGAAGGAAGTCGACAGAGAATAATAACTAGTGATCCACCATATACATTTGAAAAAGAGGAAGAGCTCCCAAGTGAAGAGTGAGAAAGCTGAGAAAAGAGAAAGTGTGTTGCAGCAAAGAAAAAGCCTTCATCTTCTCCTCTTGAAGCCATTCTGCTGCAAATTCTAAAAGCTCTCAAGAAAGAGAAAAGCTTACAATCTCCTTCTCACTATAGAAGAGAGATTACATTCACTATTCTTGTGCTTCTAATCTTCTTACTAGGAAGAAGATTCCTTCTTGTTTAAATTACTTCTTCTTCTTCTCCTTATCTTCATTTCACTTTTAAACTGTGTAAAAGAGTTTTTAGAATCTCTCTTCAAAAAATTCAGTTGTACTGGTTCTAAGAGTCTCCTAATCAAAAGACTTAGATTGGTTCTAAGAGTCTCCTTATCAAAAGACTCAGGGTGGTTCTAAGAGTCTCCTTATCAAAAGACTCAGTGCAAGATAGTGAATTCCTACCAAGGGGGTAGAAGAGTGGACTACCCAAAGTTTGGGGAACCACTATATTTCTTTGTGTTGTGCTGTGATTTTCTTCTTACTATTTTTCTTCTTTACTTGCTTAATTCTTTTTGGTGTGTGGGATGCTTGAATCTGTGATTATTACACACATATATATAATTGCACAAAGTATTTTTAAATCTCTATTCACTCCCCCTCTAGAGAATTCTAGTGAGGTTAAGTGTGCACTTTCAGAATCCATTCCTACTTCTTCCACTAACATCATCTTTGATGCAGAACCATCAGTTACTCTAATTGAAGAAGAAGACAAAGAAGAACGAAAGGCCAGAAAATTCTGTATGATGGCCATATATGGTTCAGATTACATATCAGATGCTGAATCTGATGCAGAAATGGTAACAAAGGTAAAAGAGGTATCTTCAAATTTTATTTTTACCTCTGATCCTTTTAAATCTGTTTTCACTTCTTCATACACAAATTTACTCAAATCTGATTTTAAATCTGTTTTCAATTCATTATGTACAAATTTAATAACATCTGGAAATTACAAATCTGAAGATGAATTCAGAAAAGAGTTAATAAAAATAATTAATTTAACTCCTTTCAAAATTTCTGTAGAACTAACTATCTGTTTAAAAAATAAGATATTTAAAGCTAAAGAAAAGGAAATTATGTATGTTCAGCAAAATCAAAGAAAATTTTTAAATTTGTACTTTAATGAAATAAAAAGGCCAAAATATTTATCTATAAGGAAAATTTTTAAACTTTTAATATTTTTAATTAAATTAAATTAAACAGCAGTTTTAATGTTTCTTTGAATTTTCTATCATAAAAAACAATGTCAGATAGACCTCACTTTCTTACAGATTTTTTTCTCCTAACATCATGTTGAGATTTCTACTGTAGTTGCATTGATCAGGAATGATCATGATACTGAGTGTGAGTCTCATCTAATTAAAGAGGATTCTATAGAAAGAAGCTATCAGACTTTGTCTTTTTGATTTTCAAATTCTTAGAATCTATAACAGCTAGCAATTCACAGATTAAAATTCCCATTTAAAATAAAGATTTAGGAAATTAGAAATTGCTTAGTTTTAAATAAGAAATTTAAAAATAATCTCTAACGCTTAAGTCTTAAGCTTTAAAGACTTTTTATGCTTAGGTATCCTAAACCAAATAGGGGGAGATTATTAGCACATAGTTAATTTGGATTAGGATCCCAACTCAAATAGTGGGAGATTGTTGGAACCTTAGTTTTGATTTAAGTTAGGATCCACCTTTAGTATCTAAGTTTATATCATAATATATCTTACAACTTAGATTAAATATCCTATTAAGTTAAAAGGGTGAAAATAATATATACAAATAATATACTAAGAATAATATATACATAATAATAGGCTAAATAATATAAGAGAAAATATTATAAGAGAAAATATTATAAGAGAAATTAATATAAGATAATATAAGAGAAGAAATATATTTCATATATTAGCTGAGTTCGACGAACGTCGAACGACGCTCAGCATTCGTCGGATGGTGCCCGACGAACAGATTGTATTACAACAACGCTCGACAATTTTAGCAAGGAAGCTGCGGTCGACGAACGTGGAACAGCGGTCGACGAATTCCAACAGATGTTCAGAAACAGTAAATTTAATGATCTGGTCGACGAATGAAATGATGAGCTCGACGAACGTAGAGCTCCGCTCGATGAATTTTTGACAGGAATATTTTATATTATTTAGCTTGACTAAAATTTATATTTTCTGTCAGACTTTAATAAAGCAATATTTATTTATTCTATTTTATATATTGCTATATATATTGATGTTCTAACATTACATCATGCAAGCATTTAATGCTATAGTCGTTTGGCAAATGCATTAATTAATAGAGCCATTGCAACAAGTCAAATAAGGCAAGAATTCAAACAGAATATATTACAGCAGAAGACATATCAGAATATATACAGCTGTTCTCTCTTAATATATATATATATATATACAGAATATATATTGCTATATAGATCTAACATAGATATAATATATATTACAACTGCTGTACAGGAATTAGAGAACAAGGAGAAGAAGTGAAAAAGAAGAACAGAGCAAAAAGAAGAACAGATCAGAATATATATTATCTTCTTTTTGCTAATCCTTTTCTTGCAGATCTTCTATAGATATCCTGAGACAACAAACTAATATTACTTGCTCAGGATCTAAAACTGCAAGAAGAAGAACAGAGGATTTGCAATCAAGAGAAGGAGCCTCCACAAGCTGTCATCAAACATAATCAGATAGGTGGAGATCTATTCAACAACATCATCATCAAGATCCAACTGAACATCTCATCAGGATCTTCAAGTGTCTTCTCAGCAAAAGAGAAGAACAACATCTATTTTTTGTTTTCTTTATTTATTCCTCCCATCTTGTAAAGTGTTAAAACTCCCTTGAAAAGTTTACTCCTCGTGACAAGCCACCTTAGCAAAAACCTGCAGCTTGGTTTATAAGCACCTGATCAAAAGCTTATAGGTGTTTTGGGCACCTGATCAAAACTCCCATTGGTGTGTGGACACCTGAACAAAAATACCTTGGTGTGAGGGCACCTGATCAACTCTCCTAGTGGATTCCTACCAGTGGGTAGAAGAGTAGATGTACCCAGTTGAGGGGAACTACTATATATCTTGTGTCATCTGGATTGCTTGGTTTGCTTGTTGTTTTATTTCTTATTATTGCTGTGATTTTTTTATATGCTTCTACTGTTTGATTTTATTTCTCAATCAGCAAACATCATATGTATTTATATATATCACCTATTTTGAAAGCAAACTTAAACAAGAGTTTTAACAGATAAATAAGAACTAAACTCTCCTTTCAGGCTCGGATCGCAACGAAACTTGACGAGCAAGTCTAAAATTACACAACTTAATTTTCCAATGTAAAATTTTCCACTTTCGATACAAATCCCAAAATCTGGTCGGCTAGACCTAACAGACATGAAAATGCACTAACGGCGATGCATTGTCAACTTGACATTAAAAGTAACTCCCTGACATCATAAACACGTCACTACTGAATTAAATAATTACCAGAAAAACAAGGGCGTTACAGTTACCCCTCCTACAAAGAAGTTTCATCCCGAAACCTAACACACAACTTAAAACTAAAACAACATAAATAGTCAAAGGCTAACAAGCGAAAGACTTATAAGAAAACTAGGAGAAAAGAGACGGACGAGATTCCTTCATCGTTGACTCCAACTCCCACGTCATGCTCTAGACGTCTTAATTCCGCCAAAGAACTTTGACCATGGGGATTGTCTTTCTTCGAAACACTCAATCCTGAGTCTCCAGAATACGAACAGGTTCTTCAACATATGAAAGAATAGGCTGCAACTGGGGCACCGAGTCAAGGATTTGACGATCACTAAGAACACACTTTCGCAACTAGCTCACATGAAACACATCATGGACGCCAGGGAAGGTAGCGGGTAAATCTAGCCTATATGCTGACACTTCGATGCGCTCAATAATCTGGAAGGGTCCCACATACCGGGGATCCAATTTATGGTTCCTTCCAAATCTTTTAAAATATGGCATCGGAGAAACTTTCAGAAAAATAATGTCCCCAACTGCGAATTCCAGCTCAACAAATCGCTGATTTGCGTACTTCTCACAACGCTCTTGAGCTACACAGAGCTTTTCCTGAATATGAGTTACAACAATACTCATCTCTTCAATGGATTCCAAACCTAGCAATGACCTCTCACCAACCTCGGCCGAAAACAAGGGAGTCCTACAACGCTTCCCAAACAAAGCCTCGAATGGGGCCATCTGCAAACTTTCTTGAAAGCTATTATTGTACGTAAACTCCATAAGTCTGAGATGATCATCCCAAGCTCCACCATGCTCCAATATGTATCATATGATCATATCTTCCATGCTCTAATTAACTCGCTCCATTTGACCATTGGTCTGCAGATGGTACGCGGTCGAAATCTCGAGGTCGATGTACAAAGCTCACTGTAAGCTCTACCAGAATCGCGACATAAACCTGGAGTCCCGATCTAACATGATACTCATTGGCACTCCGTGCAAACGGATGACCTCATCCAAATACGACTCTGTGATCTTCTTCATGGAATATCCAATCTTGAAAGGCACGAAGTGAGCACACTTCGTCAATGTATTAACTATGACCCACACTGAGTCATGCCCTCAGGGAGATCTTGGAAAACCCATAATAAAGTCCATCGATATACTCTCCCACTTCCAACTCGGTATGTCCAAAGGCGTCAACTTGCCACCAGGCCTTTTGTGATCTGCTTTGACACGCTTTCAGGGGAAGCACTCAGACACAAATTTAGCTATATTCTTCATTCTTCATTCCACCACACAATCTGTTTCAAATCTCTATACATTTTCATAGAACTAGGGTGGTAGGACACACAAGAACCTTGTGCTTCATCGCAAATCCTTGTCTGAATATTACCCACCATGGGGATACAAAATCTACCTCAGTACTTTAGGGAACCATCTTCGTCTAAAGAGAAATCAGGAAATTCTTCCTTCTCTTCCCTTCCTCGGAGATGCTGAAGATCTGGGTCTTCTTTATGATGTAACCTTATGAGGGTGATCCACGAAGGCTCTTCTGCCTCCAACCAAGAGGGCCCAACACTATTACCTACAGAAATGTCCATCAAAAGGAACTCCTCAACCAAAGACTACACGGTAAGGTTGAAGATCTACGCGGTCTTTCTGCTCAACGCATCAGCTACCACGTTAGACTTGCCTGGATGATACTGGATTACCATGTAAAAATCCGCAACATACTCCAACCACCTATGCTGACGCAAATTCAGCTCTTTCTGCGTGATGACATACTTCAAGCTCTTATGGTCTGTATAAATCTTGCATAATGCACCATATAGTAAATGTCTCCAAATCTTCAGGGCATATATCATAGTCGCAAATTACAGATCATGCGTATGATAATTTTCCTCATGAACCTTCAGCTGTCTCGAACCATACGCAATCACTTTACCTCCCAGCAACAAGACACATCCGAGTCCAAAGTGCGATGCATCTACATAAACATGGTACTCCTCTCCTTCAGTGGGCAAGGTTAAAACTGGTGCAGTGCACAATCTCCCCTTTAATTATTGGAAGGCTCCTTTGCACTCATTGCTCCACATGAATGTTGTGTTCTTCTGTGTGAGCTTAGTAATCGAAGCATACAATGCTGAAAATCCCTCCAAGAACTTCCTATAATAACCTGCCAACCCCAAAAAGCTTCTGATCTCCTTAGGTGTATGATGAAGCTGAACTATGCTTGTAAACGACAACGACAAGTGTACCGTGTCGAATGTAGTATAGGCATATACAAAACCAAGGTCGTATAAAAATTTGGGCGTGTTGATTACTCTTACTTAAGAAGATCTCTATTGTTCTATCAAAAAGTACTTTGATTTGGTTGCAACAAGAAAGGTAACTCAACTTGAAGATTATAACTATTGAAAAGAGGGGTGGACAAACTTAAGAGAATAGATGAACAAAAACAACAACAAATTTTATTAATTGCAAAATGAAAAGAAATACAAGCTATTGAAATGAAACTTATAACGATTGAAATTAAAGTATAATTGCAAGAACTATTAAAATGCAAAAAACAAGAAAATAAAGCAGGAAAAGGAGTTTTGAACTCCCAAAATTCGTCCCTAATCATCTGAAGGAGCTGCCTTATTATAGCTAAAATTTTTGGGATACACGCCCTTGGTCACGCCCGTGACCAAGGGGCGTGTAAGGGGCGTGATCGAAGCAGCAACGTAGAGGGCACCTTCTAGAGTAATTGCTGGCATTATGTGCGTGTCACGCCCCTAGGTATCGGGCTGGGGGCGTGTAATCTTTAAATCTGCTGCTGGCGGGAAAACTTTGGCGGGAAGGAGCGCGGGGCGAGTCACGCCCGTGAACTGATGTCACGCCCCATGGTCATGCCCGTGACTTGGGGCGTATAACTTTAAGTGACATGGCAGGCTTGTTCTGGATGATGGTGACGGGTCGCGGTCGTGACACTGGGTCACGCCCCCAGGTCATGCCCGTGACCTGGGGGCGTGTACTTGGCAAATCTTCACGGAATGCTCCGGGGGTGGCAGAATCAGGTATGGAACACATCTAGACTGTCACACCCCTTTGTCACGCCCGTGACCTTAGGCGTGTAGTTTGGAATTTTTCTCAAGTGCCCAGGAAACCTAAAAACATAAAATGAGTTTAAATCAGTTAAAGAAAAAGAAGGAATGAATTCGATTGGATGATTCATGATATTTATTCAAATTCATATAAAAATATCAATAAAATGATATTAAAGGATGAGTACATAAAGTACTCATCAAACACCCCCACACATGAGGTTTTGCTATTCCAGAGCAAAAGAGTGAGGAAAAAATTTATAAGACATCAATATTATTTTTAATTAACTAAAATTTCATTAAACCAAGAGTAAGTTAAAAGTAAATTCTAGGAATTCAAGAATTAAGTCATAAGTTATGGTGATAATTAAAAAAGAGAAAATTATTTAGCTAAATACTTCTCAAGATGACTATTTAGCAAACGAAATCATAGAAATTTTCAAATAAATTAGATTGAAATTATAAACACTCTAACATAAAAGAAACTTAAGGAAAAGACACATACCAAATTATTGCTCTCTTAATAATTTAGTTTAGGACTAGAAATAATGAAATTGGCTAGGGATGGGTTTAAAAGAAATGGCAAATGAAGAGATACTAAAAGGTGATGAATTTTATCCTCTCACCTAAATTGAATACGAATTTGTATATGTTTAGGAAAATAAAGAATTTTTCCATGCCATATAATCTTTTTTAAAATTTCTCTTCAATTAAAAACCCAAAATGTATATGTTTAAAAGTAATGAATTTTATCCTCTTACTTTATGACATATAATCTTTTAAATGATTTTGGGTGCATATGTTTAGGGGATAATGAATTTTATCCTCTTATTCCCATGACATATGATCTTTTTCTATATTTTTTTTATTTGCCAACAAAGGGTGAGAGGAAGAAATACTTTTAGTTTATAAATTAAACTATTTTGAGAGCAACTTTTTAGTGGGATGAAATTTCCTAAGATCTTAAAGTTAAAAGAGAATATAATAGAAATCTAGAGATGTTTAGCCAATTTACCACAAAGTGAAGCTATTTAAAATTAAACGGAGAAGTAGTGCTAAATAAATTCTCTATTTGAATTGAAAACATAAAGTGTTTCTTAAATCTAAATTACATCAAATTTAAATTTAACAAATTCTGATAAAACAAAATATTAGCTAAGTTAAAAATGTAAGAATACTTATAATCAACCCTCAAACTAGATTTCTAGAAAGATAAAACACAAGGCAAGGCGTATTAATTATTTTTATAGATATTATTTCTTGGACTTCCCCAGGGCTACCCGGTGAAGGGTTCGCAAGGTACTAGGAGCTGTGATGCGAGTTCAAGCCCAAAGCGCCCTTTCCAAGAAATTAGATTTTTATTAAATTATAATTTTTTTTTTCAAATAAAAATACAGTGAATGCAAAGCTACACCCCATACATAATATTAAACATTGTCCCCAATGTTTAAACTAAGCATGAAGAACGCTTGAAAGAAAATAAAATTTAAAAGAAAAATACATTAAATTAAAGATAAGCAAGGGGTGCCTCCCAAGAGTGCTTTCTTTTTCCCATCTTTAAGCTAGACGGTTAGTGTTAGGAAAACAGAAATGGAAAAGAGAAGCGGACAGGCAACTCCCCTAATTCACGCTTAGGTGAATGTGCCGACGTCAGTCGGCCGGCTTCTCCTCCGCTTAACATGTGATTCTCCGTTTGTCATAGGACTTGAATTTGCAAATCCAAATCACCTATACATACCTGAGGTGATTTGGAAATATAAAGATGAGCGGCATATGGATCATCAATTAATTGGGGTAGCAACGGCTCATCTTCAACCTAAAAATATTAGTATATAGAGAATCATAATTAAACGTGTCAGATAATTTTTTGCAAGGAGGAGGTGTTTGTGAAAATATATGATTAAGCTCCGGTTGTTCCTTTTCTAAAATAACATTTTCTTTAGGAAAATCTAGTGCAGTACCAAGCGGAATAAAATTTTTGGACACAAAATTTTCATGAATTTTTGGTTGAATATAAGAAATCTGCGAAAATTCATGATAAAGAAAATAAGATCCGGGTGGAGTAGGGGAAGAAACTTGTTCTTCTTCTATTTCATCCGGGGTGCCCATAACATTAAGAAATTCTTGGTAAAATAATTTTTCTTCATCTTTGGTAAAAGAAGTTATGGGATTACATGAAACCACATATTCCTCCATAACTAAATTATCCAAAGATGGAGAAAAAACACTAGAAGAAATAAAATTCACCTCTAAATTTTGGGGGGAAGGATCTATTTGAATCGGCGGACATTCCACAAAATTAGAGTATGAAGATTACGGCGAAAAAGAATATGAACGAAAATTCGGATCGAAATATTTATTTTCATCACCCCGAGAACTATCCGGGTGAGCTTGCCACCAAGAATAATTGACTTCAGGGCTAGAAGAACAATTATCAAATGCCGAAAAATTATTCTCATAAAATTTAGAAAAATATTTTCATCAAAGTTTGAAAAATTATTTTCTTGAATAGATGAAAAATTATAATCGTAATTATTATCCTCTAAATTTTTGGTGGAAGTATTAAATTGAATCGGTGGAAATTCCCCAAAATTAGAGAAAGAAAGTTGCGGCGCATAAGATGAAGAATAAAAATTTGGATCTAAAGATTTTTCTTCACCGCTCCGAGAACTATCCGGGTGAGCTTGCCACCAAGAATAATCTATTTTGGAGCTAGAAGAACAATTATTAAATGCCGAAGAATTATTCTCATGAAAATTAGAAAAAACATTTTCGTCAAAGTTTGAAAAATTATTTTCATTAAAGAGGAAATATTATGATCGTAACTATAATCAAAATTATTTGCATAATATTGAGGAAAATTATTTTCATAATAATTATTTTGAGAATTTGAATGAAATAACATTCCTCACTTTGATGAGGCGCACCAAAATAATAACAGCTAATTTGGCGTTTTCGTGCGGCTTCCCATAGATTAACTTGGTTTTGAAGCTCAGCAACTTTTATGGCCAATTCAGATAACTTCATTTAATAAAATAAAAAGAGAACAACCTTCACTTAAATGAATGGAATTTTAGAGAATAATTATAATAAAATAATATTTACATAATAATTTTTTTTTCAAAAAGCGGGTTAAGTTAGTCCCGGACTTCCCAAGGTCAACCCGGTGAAGGGCTCGCAAGGTACTAGAGTCTATGATGGGAATTCAAGCCCAAAGCGTCCTTTCCGAGAATTAAGATTATGCTTTTTTTTAAGATTTAAAAAAAAAAAATTTAGTGAAGGGGGAGAAGAAAGAGAACGATAAAATTAATAGATATTCTCTTTCGAAATACCAACTCAGATCCCCGGCAACGGCGCCAAAAACTTGATGAAGCTGAACTATGCTTGCAAACGACAACGACAAGTGTACCATGTCGAATGTAGTATAGGCATATAAAAAACTAAGGTCGTATAAAAATCCGGGCGTGTTGATTACTCTTACTTAAGAAGATCTCTATTGTTCTATCAAAAAGTACTTTGATTTAGTTGTAACAAGAAATGTAACTCAACCTGAAGATTATAACTATTGAAAAGTGGGGTGGACAAACTTAAGAAAATAGATGAACAAAAACAACAACAAATTTTATTAATTGCAAAATGAAAAGAAATACAAGCTATTGAAATGAAAATTATAACGATTGAAATTAAAGTACAATTGCAAGAACTACTAAAATGCTAAAAACAAGAAAATAATGCAAGAAAAGGAGTTTTGAATTCCCAAAATTCGTCCTTGATCATTTGAAGGAGCTGCCTTTTTATAGCTGAAATTTTTGGATACACGCCCTTGGTCACGCCCGTGACCAAGGGGCGTGTAAGGGGCGTGATCGAAGCAGCAGCGGAGATGGCGCCTTTTGGAGTAATTACTGGCATTACGTGCGTGTCACGCCCCTAGGTCACGCCCGTGACATGGGGGCGTGTAATCTTTAAATTTGCTGCTGGCGGGAAAACTTCGGCGGGAAGGAGCGTGGGGCGAGTCACGCCCGTGAACTGATGTCACGCCCGATGGTCACGCCCGATGGTCACGCCCGTGACCTAGGGATTGTAACTTTAAGTGATGTGGCAGGCATGTTCTGGATGCTGATGGTGGGTCGCGGCCGTGACATTGGGTCACGCCCCCAGGTCACGCCCGTGACCTGGGGGCGTGTACTTGGCGAATCTTCATGGAATGCTCCCGGGGTGGCGGAATCATGTCTGGAACATATATAAGTTGCCACACCCCTTGGTCACGCCTGTGACCTTGGGCGTGTACTTTGGAATTTTTCTCAAAAGTGCCCAGGAAACCTAAAAACATAAAATGAGCTTAAATTAGTTAAAAAAATAAAAAGGAATGAATTCAATTGGATAATTCATGCTATTTATTCAAATTTATATAAAAATATCAATAAAATTGTATTAAAGGATGAGTACAAAAAGTACTCATCAGTGTAGTAGGTCTCTTCCAATTCATAACCGCAGAAATCTTCTCTGGATCCATTGAAATTCCATCCTTACTCACTACATGACCCAGAAAGGACACTCAAGGAAGCCAGAACTCACACTTGCTCAGCTTCGCATACAACTTATGCTCCCTCAAGGTAGCCAAAACCAATCGGAAGTGCTGAGCCTGCTCTTCGGTGCTCCGAGAATACATTAGAACGTCATCTATAAACACGACTACGAAATGATCCAAGAAATCTTTGTACACTCGGTTCATCATATCCATGAAGGCAGAGGGTGCATTGGTCAGTCCAAAGGACATTACCAAAAACTCAATATGCCCATGTCGGGATCGAAAAGCTATTCGTGGGACATCTGACTAACAAATCCTTAACTGGTGGTAGCTTGAATGAATATCAATATTTGAAAACACTGTGCTACCACATAACTAATCAAACAAATCATTTATCCTCGACAACGGATACCTATTCTTGATGGTTACCTTGTTCAATTCTCGATAATCAATGCACAAACTCATAGTATCATCCTTTTTCCTTACAAACAAGACTGGAGCACCCCAAGGCGAAGAGCCTGGCCTAATAAACCCACACTGCAGCAACTCATCGAGCTGAGAATGCAGCTCCACCAGCTCACGCAGGGCTATACAGTACAGTGCCTTAGCAATAGGGCGAGTACCAGGCTCAAGATTGAAAACAAACTCCACATCTCTCTCCGGAGGAAGACCAGGAAGACTAATCAGGAAAACATCCAGAAACTCCCGCACAACAGCACTATCCTCGACACGCGGCAAACCACTAGCAGTTTTAATTATAGAAACAAGGTAAGCAATGATGAGTCCCAAATATATACACATTTATGGACTCATCTGGGCCGATTTTCTAGTCTATGCACTTCACTTTAGACATGTTTTCATTCCTATTTAATACTCCATGCTAAGTGCACTTCTAGGCCCGTTTTGGTGTTATTTCTTGTTCATCTTCGTTACTAGTTTTCATGCAGTGTTAAGTGCCACCTTCAGTGGCTAGACTGGTGTTGTATGCTGGAACAGGAGTCGTGCAGGTGTTCCCGGTACAATTCTGTACAGGAACACTACGCACGATCACTGGCTCTATCGCGCACGACCACTGGTCGTGTGCCATTGATCGTGCGCACTTAACGCCCATTTTATGAGTTCTGTTTGGCTTATCGCACGGCCATTTACGATAGTGCACACGACCACTAGTTGTGCGCCACTGGTCGTGCGGACATGTATTTTATAAATTTCTTTCATTTCAGGCTCCGCCCAGGCAACGCGCACGATCGCAGAACTCCAGTGCGCACGACCACTGGTTGTGCGCCAATGACCGTGCGCAGTATTCATTTCAGCGCCTATATATTGACCTGCTCGCGAATTAGGTCGGGATCCTCACCGTTTTTCCGCCCAGCTCCGCCGTTTTTGCCCCTTCCGCAGGTTTTTCGCCCCCTCCATCGCCGCCCACCATATGGAGGTGCTCCGGGCTTGTTCTTCATGCCAATCTTGAGCAGGAGCTTCCTCTCGGCCTCCTCCTTCATCCTAGCGCTCCAAGGGAAGACCTAGCCGCCATCACCATCAAGCAAGAGGAAGTTTGCAACCTCTACCGGATCGTGACACGAAGAAGACGGGCTCATTGGAGAGTAGTGACAGCTCTCTCTACCCCGGACGTGGTTGCGGACCGAGCTTGGACGCGGATTGACAATTCGGCGATTCCAACCGTGAATCTACAACGAGACTTCGGATTCGGTCGATTTCTTGCCTTATTCTTTTCTTATTGATGTGTATCTAGTTAGATCTATGTATTAAGATGAAGTTGCACTTAAACTAGTTTGTATTTCTATGTATTTCATGTTTATGTGAAATGTTTATTGTTTGAGTTGCTTGAGGTGCGCCCCATTCCATCCTCCATCCCGCCGTCACGTTCGTGTGCCGCACTAGCAATTGCTAGTGGCGTGCTTGTCGAAGAGGTGCCGACGACCCTCATTACGTTAGCCTACTCGCCCATCCGCCTACCGAAGCGTGGCATAGCGGCCCGTGTATTCCATTCCGCCTAACGAAGCAGCGCGCTCAAGGCCTGCATAGTTTGATCCGTTAGCCTACTCGTCCATCCGCCCGTGCGACGCAACGCGTTCAAGGCCTGCCTAGTCTCCATTCCGCCAAGCGAGGCATTGCATAGCGGCATTGCATAGGAATAGTTGTAATATTTTATTTTATTATTCGCAAACCAAATCCCCCATTTCCGCATCCATCCGCTCGAAAGGACTTCAATCTCAAGTCCTTCCTCGATAATAAACTCCACCTTACTGTGTTCCTTGAGAGATTCGATACTCGGGGATTACTCCTCGTTTTATATTACTTGAACGATCGGTACACTGCCGTTTCGTGTCGCAGTCGAGCTACCGCCTATAACGGTGTGTGAGATTTGCGCCATCAAGTTTTTGGCGCCGTTGCCGGGGAACACAGTCGTGTGAGTTTTCTGGAGAGGGAGAACCTGAGAGAGAAGCCCTTCCATTTGTAAATTGCATTTCTTTGTTTTATTTCTTTTTATTTCATTTTCCTGTTTTAATTAGGTTGCTTTAGTAATTTTTGTTAGGTGTAGTATTTTGCACAATAGCATTTTTATTTTGAATCGTATTATCTTCACACTATGTGGGCACATCTTAATTTCCGTTGCCGTTGGTGTGGAGCTACCTCCCACTCTAGTGATGAATGCCCTACGGAGAATAGTAGGCATAATTCTTATAGCCCAGCATATGGAGCACCGACTTCGTCTGATACTCCATATGGTGCGCGTAAGTCTAATGTCTACTATGCTGAGCCTTTACCGTCATACTTCTTTTCGGCTTCAGCCCCCGCTGTGCCAAAAAAGCCCGCAAGGCAGTGCCGGTTTTGTCGGAGCACTGATCATGTCTTGAAGGACTGTGCCGAGTATCTTCGCCAATTGGATGAGGATGACGAGCTGGATATCTGGATCGTCCCAACTCCTAACTCTGGCGGCACATCTTCAACATCCGGTTATGTATCTTTGTCACCTTCACATCTTGAAGGGAATGGCATGGATACGGTCACCGGATGTGCAGCTGATCTATGCACCAACATTGCTGAGCCTATTCTCCATGTGCATCCACCACCCCTAGTGGATTCGATTCTTTGTGAGGAATCGGTGCTCGACTTTTATCCGAGCACTACTCCTCCCCCTGTTGTGCATACTATACTCATCTCCGATGACATTGTTGATGATGTGTCGCAGGATGAGGTGGGTGATCCGAGTGTTGTGCCTATTCCTATGAAGGAGGACAACCTTCTAGGTGAAGAGGAGTTTTCCTCAACACCGGTGGAGGAAGTCCAAATCCTAAGCCTGGCCACCATTGATCCCGCCGAATCTTGTAGCATTGATGACAATGCAAACATTCTTTTACTTACCCAACATGATGGGAGTGAGATCGGGATCACTCCCCCGATTGATGTTTATTTATGTTCTTCGTCTTCTTTATTTCTTGATCCCCTTCCTTCATCTGAGTCTGTGCAGGTTGAATCTTCACAGGTACTTCAGGAGGACTTGGAGCTTTTTGCTCAAGTCAATGATGAGAGCATCCTCTCATGTGAGGAGGTTTATTCCCCCTCCGTAGAGGAAGCTCCACTCATTGCCTCGCCTCCTGCTGCCTCCCTGTTGATGACTCCTTGCTAGGCAAAGATATTTTTGGTGAGTTGAGCGAGGATATCTCCTCCTCCTCTTCTTACTTCCTTTTCCCTCTACCTGTGATGGGCAGGTTTTATCTTTATTCGGGTAGAGGCGTGACTGTTCTGTCGCCGTATCGGTACCCGTTACCGACACGCATATTAGAATAATTACCTGTCCATTTCCTTTTTCATATGCCCATTAGCTAGAACCTTTAGTTTTTGAATAAGTCGTGCTGGGATGACAATAACCCCAGTAGTTATCTTTCTTTTCTGCATTTTTATTTCATCTAATCATGTTCAGTTAGTAGTATTTTTTTTCAGTTTTCTATTTTCTTTTGTTTCTGCGGAGCTGACCCCTGCAGGTCCTTTTTCTAGATGGCGGATGCTGCAGCTTTGTCTTAGTTTACACGCGTCTTCTGGTATGCTCACTTGCTGAGCATTGGGTACTCTCTTTCCCTAGCCCTATTTTAATTTTCCTGTCATATATTATGCGGATTGTTTGGTTTAAGTCTGCGGGAGAGTAGTTTTGTTTACCCGCTCACGTGCACTATTGCACTGCATACTAGAAGATTTCATATAAAATGTTTTGTTTATTTTCATTGCACACCACAGCACCCACTTGAGCGCGCTTAGCCGTTGGCACGTCGCGAGTTGAATTTGTCTTTTTGTGTGATTTGGAAAATCATTGTGCTGGCTGAGGATTATGAGGCGGAGTAAAATGTTGACTCCTGTAGTGCTCTTAGTCGAGTGCTCATGTCTCGTTTAGAAATTCGTGTAGATTCAATTTCTTTTTATGCTTTTAGTTTATATTTTTTTCTATTAGCGTAAATATTGTTTACTCTACTCAAAATTGGTGAATCTGGTGTGAATCAAACGGTAGCATAGGGATGTGTGTAGACGTTCGTTAGCCTCGTATTGCCCGAGTCGGGAGAAAGGATTATCTTTCTCGATGGCTAAGAACTTGCCCCATGCGATTCTTGAAGCATGGGTATACGGTTAGTCAATTGCGTGAATGTGATATAGGCCATCATTTTGGCCCGGTTGAGCCTTTGTGCCCACTCCTATCGCTTTATCCTCGCCAGCCCAGTTGTGCCTACCCTTTCTTTGATTCAGCCCCACTGTTGTCTCACCAAAGCCTAAATGCCAATCCTAGTCGCACACCCAAATCTGAGCCTTAGCTGTTTATTATTTTCATGAGTTGGGTTGTTGATTTGGTGATATGTTTGTGAAGATGTGGATGTGTTTTATTGTTTAGCTGCTGAAAATGATAAGAAAAGAAAAGAAGAAAATGAGAGAAAGAAAAGAAGTGAAAAGAAAAGAAAAAGATATGAGCTTTAATGAAAAATCTGTGTAAAAATATATGTTTGGGAGTAGGCGGTGCACACACCCATGTTGTTAAGTCTAAGTCTGGGGTTGTGGTGCATCCGCGTGTTTTGCGGCTACTTGGATAGTGTTATGCATTTGCTCATTTGGGTTTTTGTGTTCTAAGCCTTCATGTTTATATTTGTTTACCTCACCTAAACCCAAGCCCCATCTAAAACCTTAAGTCCTATTGATTCACGCATTTGAGTCAAACCAGTGTCGTGGAGAGAGTGCGAACGGGCAAGCTTATGGTCACCGACATTGATGGATTTCAATAGAGTTGTCCCGAGCCCCGATCTTTGGCAATGCGCGCCTCAGCGTTCAGTTTACTTTCTTCCTATGTACGACCTTATGATTCACCGTGATTCACTTTTTGAGTGAATGTAATATATAAATACGCCCCTAGAAAAGTATAAACTAATATGTACAATTAGGAATTTTATCTATTGTATTTCTACGCGTGTGAGCATGCGACTTCGCATGATACTCCGCTTGTTAATTTCTTTGTCAGCTATGTTTTTCCTGTCCGCGAGAGATGGTTTGCTCGGGACGCGCAAACAGTTAAGTCTGGGGGTGTGATGAGTCCCAAATATATACACATTTATGGACTCATCTGGGCCGATTTTCTAGTCTATGCACTTCACTTTTGACATGTTTTCATTCCTATTTAATACTCCATGCTAAGTGCACTTCTAGGCCCATTTTGGTGTTATTTCTTGTTCATCTTCGTTACTAGTTTTCATGCAATGTTAAGTGCCACCTTCAGTGGCTAGACTGGTGTTGTATGCTGGAACAGGAGTCGTGCAGGTGTTCCCGGTACAATTCTGTACAGGAACACTGCGCACGATCACTGGCTCTATCGCGCACGACCACTGGTCGTGCGCAATTGATCATGCGCACTTAACGCCCGTTTTATGAGTTCTGTTTGGCTTATCGCACGGCCATTTACGATAGTGCACATGACCACAGGTCGTGCGCCACTGGTCGTGCGAACATATATTTTATAAATTTCTTTCATTTCAGGCTCCGCCCAGGCAACACGCACGATCGCAGAACTCCAGTGCGCACGACCACTGGTCGTGCGCCAATGACCATGCGCAGTATTCATTTCAGCGCCTATATATTGACCTGCTCGCGAATTAGGTCGGGATCCTCGCCGTTTTTTCCGCCCAGCTCCGCCGTTTTCGCCCCTTCCGCAGGTTTTTCGCCCCCTCCATCGCCGCCCACCATATGGAGGTGCTCCGGGCTTGTTCTTCACGCCAATCTTGAGCCGGAGCTTCCTCTCGGACTCCTCCTTCATCCTAGCGCTCCAAGGGAAGACCTAGCCGCCATCACCATCAAGCAAGAGGAAGTTTGCAACCTCTACCGGATCGTGACACGAAGAAGACGGGCTCATTGGAGAGTAGTGACAGCTCTCTCTACCCCGGACGTGGTTGCGGACCGAGCTTGGACGCGGATTGACAACCCGGCGATTCCAACCGTGAATCTACAACGAGACTTCGGATTCGGTCAATTTCTTGACTTATTCTTCTCTTATTGATGTGTATGCAGTTAGATCTGTGTATTAAGAAGAAGTTGCACTTAAACTAGTTTGTATTTCTATATATTTCATGTTTATGTGAAATGTTTGTTGTTTGAGTTGCTTGAGGTGCGCCCCATTCCATCCTCCATCTCGCCGTCACGTTCGTGTGCCGCACTAGCAATTGCTAGTGGCGTGCTTGTCGAAGAGGTGCCGACGACCCTCATTCCGTTAGCCTACTCGCCCATCCGCCTACCGAAGCGTGGCATAGCGGCCCGTGTATTCCATCCCGCCTAACGAAGCAGCGCGCTCAAGGCCTGCATAGTTCGATCCGTTAGCCTACTCGTCCATCCGCCCTTGCGACGCAGCGCGTTCAAGGCCTGCCTAGTCTCCATTCCGCCAAGCGAAGCATTGCATAGCGGCATTGCATAGGAATAGTTGTAATATTTTATTTTATTATTCGCAAACCAAATACCCCATTTCCGCATCCATCCGCTCGAAAGGACTTCAATCTCAAGTCCTTCCTCGATAATAAACTCCACCTTACTGTGTTCCTTGAGAGATTCGATACTCGGGGATTACTCCTCGTTTTATATTACTTGAACGATCGGTACACTGCCGTTTCGTGTCGCAGTCGAGCTACCGCTTATAGCGGTGTGTGAGATTTGCGCCATCAGCAACACAACCAGAATCTAAAAGTCTATGAGCACATACTGCAGAAATAATCGCGGAATCCTGGCGCGGGAAGCCATACACACTCATGGGGTGGCCATTGTCCATCTTGAAGTCCAAGAGCTTAACCTTGCACTGGATCACAACATCATAACGGGACAACCAGTCCATGCCCAAAATAACATCAAAGTCTTCTCGGTCCAGCATCTTCAAATCGGCAAACGCTAAGAAATCGCCTAAGAGGATAGGACATCTCTGGATACCCTTGTTCGACACCAACGTGTCACCGGAGGGAAACTTGACACAAAAAGAATCACCAAATTGATTGAGATTTGATGAGTCCCATTTTTATACACATTTTGGACTCATCTGGGCCAGCATTTTAGTCAAAGCACTACATTTTCGATCCATAATCACTCATATTTGTTCTTTATACTTCATTCCATGTTAAGTGCACTTTTAGGCCCGTCTTGGTTTGCTTTTGTGCTTCTTGTTGTTGGGGGTAAGCACATGGTGCTCCCTAACCTTTTATTCTGTATTTCTATTGAGCTAGAGGGGTATTCCCAGCTGTGTTGATATTTATGCAGGTGGACGGTTCATCCAATTGTACCCAGATTTCACGTCAGCATGAATCGCACGGTCGTGCATTTCCTTGACGCATGGTCAGCTGCGATCGTGCACCCTCATCGGGGGTAGAAAATGATGTTCTATCTTTGATCGTGAATTTTTATGCACCGGCAGTTGCCCTTGTGAGAAGAAATTACACGATCGCCTGTTATGCCTAGTTTTGAGGCCATCTGGAATTGGTTGTGCATTTTTACGCACGGGCGGTTTCGTCCGTGCGTACGTAAAATGCACGGTCATTGCTTCTTCTTCCCTAAGGCATTTCTTCTTAATTAATATCGCACGATTCACGCACGGTCGTGTGTTAGACCATGTGTGACCAAATTTCTGATTGTTTTCTATAAAAGCACAGATTTCAGCCCTTTTCGGGATCGATCTTCTTTCCCTCGCCGAAGAGCTCTAGTTTCGCACTTTTTCGCGGCTCCATCACCGCCCACCTTAAGGAGGAGCTCCAACCACCATTTCCTTGCAAATCTAAAGCCGGGGCATCCTCTCGGCCGCGTCCTTCATCCAAGCAGTTCAAGGAGAGGATTCCATCCTCATCTTCATCGCCAAGCAAAGAGTTCTTCACATCGGATGTGGCCAGATTGTAGTTTACCGGAGAAAATGGGTCCATTGGGAGGAAGTGACAACCCTCCTCTACCCCGTAAGATAGTTGGGACCGAGCTAGGACGCGGATTGACAACCCGGCGATTCCTACCAAGAATCTACAATGAGCCTCCAGATTTTATCGTATCTCTTGCCTTTTCTCTTATTTGCGTAGATGCATATGAATGTAATCCTCATTTTAGTGATGATGTACAATATAAACTTGTGTTAATGCTTAATTCGTCTTTTTTGTGAAAGTATTTCATTTATATGTGTATTTGAGGTGCGCCATCAAATCCACTCCACCAACCATTCCATCCGCAAGACTTCTCGTCCATTCTCCCTTGTGAAGTAGTGCATTCAAGACCTACGTAGTTTTCTATCCCGCCTGGCGAAGCATTGCATAGCGGCATTGCATAGGAGTAGTTGTAGTTATTTTCTTTTATTTTCCATAAACCAAAACCCCCCTTGTCCGCAATCCATCTGCTCGAAAGGACTTCAATCTCAAGTCCTTCCTCGATAGATAACTCCACCTAACTGTGTTCCTTTGAGATTCGATACTTGGGGATGCACTCCCACATTTTATATTAATTGAACGATCGGTACACTATCTTTTCATGCCGCAGTCTTGCTACCGCCAATAGCGGTGTGCTAGATTTGTGCATCATGTTTTTGGCGCCGTTGCCGGGGAGCACAGTTGTGTGAGTTTTCTGGAGAGGGAGAACCTGCGATAGAAGTTCTTCCATTTGTAAATTGTATCCTTTATTTTATTTCAGTTCTTGTTATTCCTTTTTCCTGTTTTATTTTAGGTTGTCTTAGTAATTTCTTGTTCGGTGTAGTGTTTTGCACAATAGTATTTTTCTTTTGAGTCTAGTTATCTTCACACATTGTGGGCCGCATTTAATATTCGATTCCGTTGGTGTGGAGATCTCTCTCATGCTAGTGATAGATGTCCAAAGGGAGATATTAGCCCTAGCACTCAAGGCCCAGTATATGGAGCACCGACTTCGTCTGGTACTCCATATGGTGTACGTAAGTCCTATGGCTACTCTTCCGCTCCGCACGTGCCTTTTTTGCATTCATCTCTGGTCCAATTTGAGACGAAAAAAATGCAAAATAGTGCTTGTTTTGTTGGAGCATGGATCATGCCTTGAAGGATTGTGTTGCATTTCTTCGCCAATTTGATGAGGATGACGAGCCGGATATCCGGATCTTCCCGACTCCTAACTCTGATAGCACACCTTCAATCTCTGATCACGTTGATGTATCACCTTCATATTTTGAAGGGAATGATGCAGACACGCTCATCAGAGTTGTGGCCGATCTAGGCTATGACATGGTTGAGCCCATCTACCCTGTGCATTCATCACCTTGCATGAATTCGATTCTTTGTGAGGAATCGGTACTTGACTTTTATCCAAGCACTATTCCTCCCCCTATTGTGCATTGTACTACATTTGTCTCTGACGACATTATTGAGGATGTTTCACATGATAAGGCAGGTGATTTATGTGTTGTGCCTATTCTTATGGAGGAGGATATTTTCCAGGGTGAAGAGGATTTTTCCTCAGCACCGGTGGAGGAAGTCCAAATCATGGATGAGCTCACAGATGATCCTACTGAGACTTGCAGCATTGTCGACAATGTCGGTAATATCTTACTTCTCCAACCTCCTGGGAGTGAGACCCGGACCACTACCCCAATTGATCTTTATTTAAGTTGTTCTTCTCTTTTATTTCCTGACCCCCTTCTTCATCTAAGCTTGTGCAGGTTGAGTCTTCACAGGTACTCATGGAGGACTTGGAGCATTTTGCTCAGGTCAATGATGAGTGTATCCTCTCAAGTGAGGAGGTTGATCCCTCCTCCCTAGAGGAAGCCTCACTCATTACCATTTTCTCCTGCCGCCTCCCAGAAGACGGCACCTTGCTGGGCAAGGATGTTTTTCGTGAGATTTGTGAGGAGTACTCCTCCTCCTCTTCTTATTTTTTATTCCCTCTACCAATGATGGGCAGGTTGTATCTATATTCGGGTAGAGGCGTGACTGTTCTATCGCCGTATCGGTACCCGCTACCGACACGCATATTAGAGCAGTTACCTGTGCATTTCTTTTTTCGTACTCCCATTAGCTAGAACTATTTTAAATTTGAATAAGTCGTGCTGGGATGACAATAACCCCAGTAGTTATCTTACCTTTTCTTGCATTTTTATTTCAACTAGTTTAGTTTAGTTAGTGTTTTTCATTTTATTTTGTATATTTCCTTTTGTTTTTGGCTGAGCTCACCCCTGCAGGTCCTTCTTTTGGATGGCGGATGCTGCAGCTTTCTTTTGGTTTACATGCCAATCTTCTGGTATGCTCATATCTGAGCATAGGTACCCTCTTTCTTAGCATTTTCTTATTTTCAATGTCAAAAATACATGTGATTGTCTAATTCAAGTCTGGGGGGAGTGTACCGAGTGTTCACTACACGTGTACACGTTTTAGCATACCAGAAGTATATTTTCATTTATGTCATATTATAGCATACACCAGTTCACCCGCACAAGCGCACACTCACTTGTTTGTGTGCTTCCTTACATGCTATCTTGGTTTGGAATGTGAAATAGGATGTTAGCTCAGGAATTGCAAATCAGAGTGCGATGTTGACTCTTGTAGTTCTCTAGTCGCATCTGCATGCTCCCATAGAAATTTGAGTAAAATTAGATTATCTCTATGCTTTTAATTTACAATTAGTGTTCTTGCGTAGTTTGTGATTTATTTTACTCATTTGGTGAATGTGACTAAAAATTTGCGGTAGCACGGTGTTGTGTGTAAGCGAGCGCTAGTTGTGCGTTGCTCGAGTCGGAAGGAAGGTTTATCTTTCTCGTGGGCTAAGAACTTTCCCCAAGCGACTCTTGAAGCATGGGTGAGAGCGACTCAATAAGTCGAGCGTGATGTAGGCCATCTAGTTGGCTTGTTTGAGCCTTGATTTCAATGACCTATGCGCTTCCCTTTGCAACCAAATTCGTGCCTACCCATCCTTTGTTTCAGCTCTTCCGTCAATCACCAAAGCCTAAAGCATATCGTATTATCGCAACCAAGTAGTGAGTTAACTGAAATTATATTTCTTATTTGGGTGTGATGTATGGAATTTTTGTGATGTAAAAAAATTATATTGTGTGCTGAATGCATTCTTGTAAACCAATCGGGGGATAAAATAAATAGAAAGAAAATGAAAAGAAAAATCTGAGGAAAGAATAGAAATGAAAAGAAATCCCCTTGGGCGTAATAGAAAAATTCAGTTGGTATTTGTTTGGAGTAGGATGTGTGCACACCCAGTTTTCTAGCAAAGTTTGGGGGTATGTTACAATAGCGTTGTTTTGGGCTTGTTCAGGGTAAGCATATTGATGTTGCTCATTTGGGTTCTGTAGCCTTTCAGTTTATCTTTGTATATCATTCCGTAACCTAAGACTCGAAAAAACCCGAAGGCCCTACTGATTCACCTTATGAGTTTGCTAGCACCATGGAGAGAGTGTGACCGGGAAAGCTTATGGCTCATGACGTTGATGGATTTCAACAAAGTTACCTCGGAATTCTGGTCTTTGGCATCCCCCTCCTTAGTGGCTTGTTTACTTTCACACCGGGCACGACTGCAAAATTCTTCATGATTCACCAATCTGAGTACAAATAAATCTCTATTTACTCATTTATACTATTGTAAATTAGTTAGTATAGTTAGAATCTTCTTTTACTGAATTCCTATTTGCATGGGTATGATACTTCGCATCTTACTCTCTCTTTGCAATTCTCTACGCTAACTGCCATTTTCATATCCCGCCGGATTTGTTTGCTCGAGACGCGCAAATAGGTATGTCTGGGGGTGTGATGAGTCCCAATATTATACACATTTTTGGACTCATCTAGGCCAGTATTTTAGTCAAAACACTACATTTTAGATCTATAATCACTCATATTTGTTCTTTATACTTCATTCCATGTTAAGTGTACTTTTAGGCCCTTCTTGGTTTGCTTTTGTGCTTCTTATTGTTGGGGGTAAGCACATGGTGCTCCCTAACCTTTTATTCTGTATTTGTAATGAGCTGGAGGGGTATTCCCGGCTGTGTTGATATTTATGCAGGTGGACTGTTCATCCAATTTTACCCATATTTCACGTCTGCATGAATCGCACGGTCGTGCTTTTCTTTGAGGCACGGTCGGCTGCAATCGTGCACCCTCATCGGGGGTAGAAAATGATGTTCTGTCTTTGATCGTGCGTTTTTATGCACGTGCAGTTGCCCGTGCGAGAAAAAATCGGACGATCGCCTGTTATGCCTTGTTTTGAGGCCATCTGGAATTGGTCGTGCATTTTTACGCAAGGGGCAGCTTCGTCCGTGTGTGCGTAAAACGCACGGTCGCTGCTGTTGGAGCTTGTGTTCCACTTCTCTTAGTTTGAGAAATAACAAAGCACACTATGTATTTGATCTTGCTTGTGTTTATAGTGTGCAGGTACTATAGTTATATAACCCTATGAACAGGATGTTGTTTGATGATGATTCTCTAGAAAGAGAGCTAACACTCACGTTAGTTTTTAATGCCCCGCGTTAACAACCGCTGAGAAGGAAACCGCTGAGAAGGAAACCGCTGAGAAGGAATGGTGTCGAGAACAAATCCGTCGAGTTGCGGTCGACAAAACTGCGTTCGATGAATTCTGAAGGCGTTCGATTAAATCTGAAGGCGTTCGATGAAAGGAGCTTTTGTTCGACGAAAAGAACCTGCGCGCGATGAAATTGCGCTTGACAAACTGCGTTCGACGAACATTGAGTTCTGTTCGACGAAATGAGCCTGCTCTTGACGAAATTGCAATTGACAAACTGCGCTCGACGAACTTTGATGGCATTCGACGAACATTGATTCCGTTCGACGAAGGCGCGTTCGACGAAATTATTTTCATTCAACGAAATTGGTTTCTACCACGATCCTGATGGTTGCGGTTGATGAAATGGTATTCCATTCGACGAAGGCGCGTTCGACGAAATGAGTTTCGTTCGATGAAATTTGGTTCTGACACGCTCCTGACGCTATGCACGATCACAGCAACTGCCGTACACATTCACTAACGCTGGCGTTAACCCTTAATGCCACGCGTTAGCTCCAGTTTCTATTTAAAGATCTGATTTCATTTGCTGAAGCAGGAGATGCATTGAAGCCTTCATTCCAAAGATCTGAGAGAGCATTTCTTCCAGAATTCAGAGAGAACTCCCAACACCAATATTAAGGAACAAGAGTGAGAAGGAGATTTCCAACGACAAATTTGTAGAAGGACGCTCATTTCAACTCTGACGTGGTCATGGCGTATCTTCAACATCTCCTTCAGCGCTCTTCATTCTAGGGAGTTATTTGTTCTAATTTTATCCTTATCCTTTTATATTTTTCTTGTAATGGTAGTGAATTCGTCGCCTTGCTTGTGGCGACTAGGTCCTTTTGCGGATTAGGGGGTAATTCGCCGCCTTGTGCGTGTTGACTAGGTCAATAGTAGATCTAGGGGGTGGCTAGAGGCCTTATCTGGGGATAGATAAGCTATAGCCAACCGGTCCTTGGGAGAAGGACCGGTGAAGGAACAAAAAGAGATTTTCATGTTGTCGCCTCCAATTTCAAGCGTTATTGAAATATTATCCTTGTAATCATTTTTGTGATATATATAAAATTCTTTTTCAGTATATCTAATTTTTCTGGAATTATATTTCATAAAGAAAATCATTTTGAATATTTCTGTGAAAATACTTTTTCTGGAGAGTAAACGCCAGCGTTGACTCTTAACGCCCAGAGCAAAAAGTTTTTCTGTTTTATTAAAATATGTAAGCTTATTCTCAAAAATAGTTAACCCCTTATTCACTCCCCTCTCTAAGGGCGCCATCAGATCCAGCACTTGGTATCAGAGCGAGGTTATTCCAAATTGGTTTCACAACCGAGAATAATGGCGCATAATGATCATGCTTTCACTGAGGGTCAAGGGATTAGTAGACCTCCACTATTTACCAGAACTGATTATAATTACTGGAAAACTAGAATGCGTTATTTTTTAACTGCTTTAGATAATGACGTTTGGGGTATGGTAGAACAAAGTTATTCTCCACCAACATTTGTTGTTGGAAAAGTCACTATGGAAAAACCTAGAGATAGATGGGATGACAATGATAAGTTGAGATGTAAGAATAACGCTAAAGCAATGAATGCATTATTTTGTGCTTTGAATAGAACGGAATTTAATAGAACTTGTGCTTGCGAAACAGCTTATGATATATGGAATTTATTAGAAATTACTCATGAAGGTACTTCGCAGGTTAAGGATTCAAAGCTCTTCCAACTTGAATCCGAGCATGAGAAATTCCGGATGGAGGCGGATGAAGACGTAGATTCAATGTACACAAGGTTCACCAAGATCGTCAACGACTCAAAAGTACTTGGAAAGGTGTTCTCCAACGGCGACTTTGTGAGAAAAATTTTAAGGTCTCTCCCTCCAAAGTTCAATCCAAAGGTGACGACTATCTCGGAGTCGCACGATTTGAAGAAGCTCCAAATTGAGAGCCTCATTGGGAACCTAAAGACCCATGAGGTTGAACTCAAAATTCAACAACAAGAGTACAACTTGGAGCCAAAGAAGAAGAGTTTGGCCTTAAAGTCAAAAAAAAGAGGCAAATGGAGATGATGATGATGAGGACGAGGAGAGCCTTTTTGTGAATATGTTCAAAAGGTTTATGAAGAATCTGGAAAGGAGAAACACCTTCCAGAAATATTTCATCAAAAAGGGATCTTCTTCAAAGAAAGAGAGAGGTAGCGATGAGGACAATGATGAACGACCACCACCGGAGTGCTACCATTGTAGAAAGACCGGACATATTCGGAGCCAGTGCCCAAAATATCTGAAAGAGCGTAAAGAAAAAGGGCACAAGGGAAAAGAGAAGAAGAATGTCCTAAAAGCGGCTACATGGGGTGACTCCTCCTCCGAGGATTCAAGCGGCTCATCCACTAGAGATGAAGAAGAGGCAAATATGTGCCTTATGGGAAAAGGTGACAAGACATCCGAGGATGAAAGCAGTGTCCAAAGCGACACTAAGATAACTCTCCCTACTTCTTATGATGACTTATATATTGAGTATTTACAAACCTGCAAATTCTTCGATAAAAGTTTAAAAGATATTGATCTTCTAAATTCTGAAAATAAACTTTTGTTAAAAGAAAACAAAAAAATTATCTAAACTATTAGGAAAAGAAAAGGTATCTTGCCAAGAGTGCAATCACTCCTTGGCAAGAGTGAAAGAACTTGAAGAAGCTCTTTCTAAATCCCACTCCACTATTGAACTTCTTACTAAGGAGAAAGGGGATTTAGAAAGAACTTTAAAAACCTCTCTTTCTCAAATAGAGGATGGAAAGAAGAGTTTTGCGAATCGGTGTGTTATGTTGGTAACAGAAAACACCGCTCTCAAAGCTCGTATTCATGATTTAAATTTGGCTATTAAGAAGTTTGGAGTTGGGCAAAGATCTCTGGACATGATCTTGGCCAACCAATGCCATGGAAGTGCCAAATATGGCCTTGGATATAGCTCTGGAAGCTATCGCCAGGAGTTAACTCCTAACGCTGACGATAGCTATAATTCCAGAAACACTAATTCTGTTATTAATAAATCCAAAGATTCAAATGTTACCTCATTTTCCGACAAGAGTTTATCCAAAACTTCAAAAAGGGTCTCATCCCCTTTTATATCGTGTGGCAAATACATTTTATTTGTACACACCTATAACTCATGTTGGAAAAAGGGTCGTAGTGCTATAAAGCAAATCTGGGTGCCTAAAGTTTCCACCTATTCTATGGGAGGAACCTCTTGGGTATCCGGATCTTTACTCTCATCTCCTTTTTTGGTATGTTCGCAGGCTAAGGACAAAAAGGACGTGTGGTATTTGGACTAGGGATGCTCCAAACACATGATGGGAAATAAAGCAAAGTTCCTTAGCCTTGAGATGAAGAAAGGAGGGCTGGTAACATTTGGTGACAATGGAAAAGGAAGGATCATGGGCATCTGCACAGTGGGTAACGATTCTTTTTCAATCTCAAATGTTTTATTTGTAGACGGCGTAAAACATAATTTAATTTCAATTAGTCAATTATGTGATATATGCTTAAATGTATTATTTGAATCATCTACAAATCTTTGCAAAATTATAAATTCTAAAACAAATTATGTCGTACTCACCGCACCTAGGATGCATAATGTTTATATGATTACTTTTAATGATCTTTCAAATTCTTCTTTCAAATGCTTTATTTCTAAAAATGAAGAATTAGAACTTTGGCATAGGCGCCTTGGTCACTCTAGCACCAAGCTTATTTTGAAATTATCAAAAGATAAATTAATTAAGGGATTACCTATGCTTAATGGAAATTTATCTTCTCTTTGTACGCCTTGCCAAAAAGGAAAATTTTCAAAAAATTCTTTTAAAACCAAAAATGTAATTTCTACCACTAGACCTTTTCAATTAATTCATATGGATTTATTTGGACCAGTTAGCACTTCTAGTCTAGGAGGTAGAAAATATACTTTTGTAATAATTGATAATTTTTCTAGATTTTGTTGGACATTATTTCTATCTTCCAAATCCGATGCTTTCCTTGAATTTACTAAACTATGCATTCGTATTCAAAATGAACTTGATTTAAAGATTAAATGCATACGTTCGGATCATGGAGGAGTATTTGAAAATGATAGATTTTCTTCTTTTCACTACTAGAAAAGTGTTTTTTAGCTACACATTTTTTAGCCAGGGTTCAAAAACCGTGGCTAATAAATTAGTATTATCCACGACTGCAAAAATCGTGGCTAAAAGTCATGTTTTATCCAAGGCTGAAAAATTCATGGCTAATACGTATGTTTTAGCCATGATAAATTATAACCGTGGCAAAAAAAGTGAACTATTTGCCACAATTCATTCATTTTTGTAGCAAATACTTATTTTAATTTTTTCATTTGCCACGACATTTATTTTCCGCCGCTCCCAGAACCCTATCCTGTCTCCTTTCAGCATTTCGCATCTGCAGACCGCCCTTCCTCAAATTCCTTTCCACGCGACCTGCATTTTTTAGGGATCTCGTGGCTCCCACTCCTACAAGTTCTCGCTGAGATCTGTCGAATCCTCGCTCACCAGCGAGTGCCTTTTTCTATCGTTTTCTCCTCCAGCGATTAGGGCACGAGCCGCATGACCCGCTGAGACGAGGATGAGCGGAGCAGCGAGGCGCCATTTTTTCTAGCCAGGCGATGAGTTCAGCCCTCCCGATGGTTCTTCCATGATCAATCCCACCGATTGAGAAGAGTATGTAAAGGTCTAGTCCATGTTGTCGATGGCCGGAGGAAGCGCCGACAGCGATTGGATGATACCATTCTCTGTGATACTCAAGCAGGAATTGAGGGATGATATTTTAGAGAAGCCCGACATCCTCCATGGTGTCGCCAACTGGAGGAAGGAGGGCGAGGACATGACTCTTCTCAAGACTGAGTGTTAGCGCGTGCCCAGAAATGATGGGACTACCTTCTCCATCTTCACGGTATCCACTAATTCTCTCTTCCCTCCCATTTCCTCTCTTTCTTTAGGTTTGGTGGTTGGTTTGGTATGTTAGAGGGGTTTAGGTTTTGTTAATTCTAGTGACGATTGTACTTGAAGTTCACTTCAGTAGATAGATACTAGCTGACAATCCATTCTAATTTTCTCATTTATTTCATTATATGGTTCTTTGGATCTAGGATGAGAGATGAAGAAGATGTCCAAAAAATTCTAGAGCAGTGGCTTGCTGAGCTGGATTTGTTGGCCCGGAGATGGAGGTTGCTTATTGAACAAAAAAGTAACTAAGAGCAAATATAATGAAGGTCTAGCTACCAGACACTTGAGTTTGGTCTTTGTATATTTAGTTTTTAACTTACATAATATCTATATTGGAAGGAGAAATTCAAAAGCTATTTGCAGGACATCATATGAATTATATTGAACGTATTAATGTTGATTACAAGTCAACCAGAAAGGAATCTTTTTATTTTATGTAGTTGTTGGTTGTACCTTGAGTTCACTCTTGTAAACACGAACCTTCTCACATAGCATGATTTAATGAATTATGCCTTTTTAGACCTTCCATAAGATGTGAAGGGTTTTAAGGATATTTATACTTCTTTTGATAAATATGGTGAGGTTGAGCATATTTAAGGAGATAACAAATACCAAGCTAAACAATTTGGTCGGCAAGTTTGTTTTGTAGCTTTCAAAAGTTTAATTTATGTTTGTTGCTTTTGCTTTATTGGATTAATTTTGTATATATTTTAAAATATGGTTAACTTTTAACGGCTTTGCGTGATGAGGTCATTATATTAATAAAAATGTCTTATACAATTTATTTTTTTCCTTTGCAATTGTATACTTTATTTCTTATATTTTTTTATACTAGATAGATTTGGCGAACATTTAAATGTAGTTTAATTTTTAATTGTCAATTTTATTTTGTCAGTGAATAAATAGTGTATTCATTTTGATAGATATCTGGCTCTTGAATATATATCAAGCAACAGATAAATCTCTTCATTAGACTACAACTTATCTTATGACTAAGAGTTTGTCATTATCATATATTAACAGTCACTTTTATTTTCACAAGCAGAAGTGGTTAAGGTGAACTGTATTTTCACGGTGAAATCTTTTATCACCTTTTTCATTTAATGCTCTTACTTTGTTGTCATGGCACTTAATCTTTAATTTCACAGGAATTTACCAGCTAAAGATACAGTACAACATCTATATTTAATTATAATGTTTTCTTTTGACAGGTATTGGGAATTTAGGCTGATCTATTTATTCAGATTATAATAGGTCTTTGATGAGGCTGACGAGTTACTCTACATGGACTTTGAGAAGGATATTGATGATATTCTTAAGGCTATTCCCAGGGAACAGAAAACATATCTCTTCTTAGCAACAATGACAAAAAATGTGCACCTTATCAATTAAACTTGGTTCTTTTCAACTTTTACAACAGATGTCTCCAACCTTCTTTCCGAAGTCCAATAATGTTGTGTCCTCTTTGTTGTTTCTCTTTATTTTTGTGTTGCCCTGACATGCTTAAGTTTTTGGCTTGGGCATGTTTATATTCTATTGGAGGTGTACTATGATCAACTCTTGAACTAATTGCATTTCTTTTGTTTCTTGGCTACAGTTCTGATTGGACCTTGTACTATTTAGATCCAAGTAAATTGTCGCTTGTTTGTTTATAGTTTCAACACAAATAGAATTTTAAAGGTAGGTCCGTCAAAATTTGCTGGGTATTTTTGTGGTTAACCTCCACTAATTCCTGGCTTCGCTTTATTTTTATGCAAGATTTAATGCAGATGGAAGCTCAGGTTTCTTTCTCATTATTATAACTTTTCTTGGCATATCAATTTCAGTGTGCATATTTTGTTTTTCTAGATAATTTGTTTTTGACAAAAGGAAGGACATGTTGCAAACATAGATGATTTGATGTTGGGCTTTGAATTGTGATTTCGTTTTTTTTTTGTTTGATGTTTTAACAAACTGGAATCATACAGTTTTGGTTACTCCAATATCTTTTCATTGGACATCTTTTGATCATGCATAAAGATGACATAGGATAACATCAAGATATATAAGTTTGCAAGTTGTATTTCTAGGCTTTTATGACATTACAAGTTACATTAGTTTTTCCTTGTACATGTGTGTAATCATGCATGCAATTTTTTGCATGGACTAGGCTTTTTTATGAATACCTGTTGGATATCCTAGTTGTGTCAGTAGAATGTTTTGTTTTCTTTTAACATGTCTAACTAATTTTTCTATATGAAAATATGGGTTAGTAGGACTAAAATAAAACTGGAATCTGACTTATTTAATGACTTCATGTTCTAAGAAGTATTGAAAAGGGAAAAAGGAGTATCTAAAAAATGATTTTAGAAAGTGCTGATGCATAGAACCTTTCAAAGAGATAGTACTCTTTTAGTTCTCTCAAAATGGAATTCAGTCTAAACATGATCTTTGGTTCGGCTGGGTGCAAATATCTCTATTTCAGCCTTTTAGAAACTTATATATGTATAAGTTCTGATGGCTATTACATGTACTTCGTTTAAGTATTTAATTGTATATGCAGATGCAAATATATATCTACAATTTATATGTATTAAACATTATGATTCTGTTCATAATTTTTAGACACTAGAATATCAGCACCATCTTATTTACAAAATTTTCTGATAGAGTTCTTGATAACCAACTTTCTAGTTGTAAGTCCTATTAAATACACACATTGTATGATTTATTACTTGTTAGATGTTCGTATTCTTACTTCATGTAACCATGTATGACTTGTAAAACTGTAGTTGCAACAATCTGTAAGGTTGCTGAGATTTAAAAGAAGACTTGTGGCCAAACCCGTTGAGGTATTTCAATAATGTAAGTAATTTTCCTCTCTCCCTACTTTATAGTAATTCCATACACACCTAATATTTGTTTACCTGTCGTTGATCAGGAAGCTGATGAGGAAGATTTTGAAGGGGATGAGGATGGTGAAGAGGTTAGCGAAACTATTTTGTAATGAGCTAATATTACCTGATGTTTACTCATTCTTGTCGTAATATGTTGCATTCTTTCTTAATGGAACCAGGTTTAGTCAAAATTCACAGCACCTTTGAACACATTATCTCCCCTGGCGTCTGCCGCACACCCGATAGATAGAAGCTCTGCCCGCAAAACCCACTTTCCCCGATACTCCACCGCTCACCTCGCCGATTCCCTACGGCCGACCACGCTGAAACCCTATCCTCTTCCATCGGACCCATTTCTTGCACTGGATGAAGAACTCCCGCTTGGTATGCCTTTATCGATCTCATTTTTTCTTCTAGTTTGGATTAAATCCTACTGTTGTTCACGTTTTTACTCAACAGAACATTTGATTGCTCATTTCTTTAGCACAACTATGCATTCACTTTATAGTTATCCACAATGTCCGATCATGATGATTTTGACACCCATCCAGTAGCTTTGTATATACTGAGTAAATTTCTGGTTTTGAGCTTCTTGTTTGATTTTTTCTGTGTGTATCTCCCCTAATATTTGTTACTTTTTTTAAAATTTTCGGTACGCTTTTCAGTGTATTATGCGATGGCTGGGAGAGGTCGCTTACCTCGACAACCTTTTGATGATGGGCGCCATCAGTATGCTGCTATTCCCGAAGGACCATATTCTCGCAGTCATACCCCTCTCCCTCCTCATCCTTAAGTCTACAAAAAAGAGCTTGAAGTGCAGCAACATGAGATCAGGAAGCTGTTGGGGGATAATCGTAGGCTTGCTGAGGATCGAATGGCATTTCTGCAGGAACTTGTTGTTGCTAAGGAGGAGATTCATCATATAAATATGATACTTTCATGATACACATGTTGAAAAAGATGCGCAATCTGAGGATTTATTAGAGAAAGGCTTGAAGTTGGAAGCTGACTTACGAGCTATGGAGCAAGGTTGTTTCTCATATGCAAATTTTTTTACATTTCAAACATGTAGTTTACAACACAATATCTTGTGCCAATACATGCATGTTACCTGTGTTCATGGTTAAGTCAATTAATGTCTGTTTCTTTCATCCTTATTCCTTGTGAAGGACTGCAATTGAGTATGAAAAAAAAGTAAATGTTGAACTGCTAGAGCAAAGACAGGCAATGGAGAAAATTTTGGTCTCAATGGCACGTGAAGTTGAAAAATTGGGGGCTGGCCTTGCAAATAGTTTTGGAAGATCATTGGATGCAGGTAAATTACTCTCCATTTAAATTTTCTTAGTGTAGATATTCAATATAGGGCATAGGACTCCCTAAAATTTTCAGTTGGAATAAAATTTAGTAAGTTAATTAATTATTGTTACTTATCAATATTTTTGGAGGCCGCTTGAACTGGTGTTTTTGTTGATCGAGATAAATGCGGTGTTATTGAAAAGCTGGTATATTAAACATGTTATTAACAAGCTTCACAAATCACAAGTGGTGTGGTATATATAAATTGAATGTCATAAAAACAATGTAATGGTTGAAATAAAGATCCACTTGTGATGATGAGCCTGCTTCTTCTGGAGGAGATACTCCTGGAGACAAAAGGTGATGCAATAATGCTGCTCCTCTTGCCCTCTCTGATTCTCCACTTTTAACCTTTTTTCCCATAGCATTATGATTCTAGCCGCGGTGCCGTTTTTCCCATAGCATTATGCTTTCTGCGTGAATGATTTTTTATATTAGTAATGCAGATATCTTTTAGTTTAAACATGTAGAGTTATTTCAGTTTAAACATGGTTACCCAGTCTATTAGCGTTCCAACATGAGTTATTTCATTTTTTATTCTGATTGTGTTGTTGCTTTATTTATTTTTTGTTTTTGAGTAGAAATACCTGCATTTCATAAATCTCCACTCTTTTTTTGTTCTGTTTGTAGGAGGAGGAGAATGATGTTACAATGTTTCTGTTTCCACAAAGAGTGGTCTAGTTACTGTAAAGGCTTCTCTAACCACTGCGCTTAAAAAGAAAGATGAATCAAGTAACAGCTCAGAAAGTGATTCTGACTCTGATGATGAGGTGTGCATTTATCCATCGAGTTTTTGGCATGTCATTATTTGATCTATGTTCTAGAATGTCATATATTGATTTTTTATTCAATATAAGGAACAACATTGTTAACTAAAATTGTAATCTCAGAAGTTAGTATGGAATGAGAATGAAGTGCTTTTGACTCATCTTCCTTTATTTTCCCTGTGATATCGTTTTTCTTGTTACCCCAATTTCATCTCAATTTTGAGGAAATAATCTCTCTGTCGGAGTAGCAGTTGAGAATAATTTACACATTTTGACAGTAAAGTGAATACATGAAGGTCAACGTTTTAAATGAGTTGTATTTCAAGTGACATGTTTGAAGTATCTAGTTGCCAACCAAAATCACATAGGGGGGGGGGGGATAGGTGATCTTTACGTCTTTTGCGGATTTAAAAATAAACGTAAAGCACAGCACATAAAAATTAATCACAGCCACAGATAACACCAGGAATTTATAGTGGTTCCCCGTACTTGGGTACTCCACTTGCCGGCCTCGCCAATCTAGCACCACCGCTAGAAATGACTACTTCACTAAATCTCGGATCAAGAACGATCCTACTGTCTCGGAGTCAAACTCCTACAAACTCAGAGAGAACCTCTCTTACAACTCGGAGAAAACTTCTCCTACAACTCGGAGAACAACCTCTCCTACAACTCGGAGATAACAACTCCTACAACTCGGAGAAAACAACTCCTACAAAAGATTGAAAGGGGGTTTGAACAATACTAAACCAAATCTGAACAACAGAGGGGTTTTCTTCCTTCTTCTTGAAAGGCTTTTGAGAACGACGAGGAAGAACAACAATCCTTCAAAACTGTCTTTAGCAATCCGGAACGATCCAATAGAAATTGTAGAACCTGAGTATGGATCAATCGAACCCTTCTTGAAAGAAATCGACAACTCCAAAGAGAAGAACGATCTCCAATCGTAGGCGACGGCGAGCGGCGCTTTTCACGTTCTTTTCGATTCGGGAGAGAATTTAGGTCATGAACAATTCTCAAAAGAATAATTATTATTATCATCATCAGAGAGAGGGCCTTTATAGGAGAAGGTCTAATTAGAATAATTAGGCCTTAAGCTAGAAAAGGAGACACGTCAAACAGACGGAAGACAGAAGTCGGCAAAAAATAGATTAAAGGAACGAGAAACAGATTTCTCGAGAGAAAGGAGACTTCTCGAGAAATCACGGCTGGATCTCGGAAAAAGGCTTTCAAATAAATTGACATAGCTTCGCGAGAAAGAAAAGAGGATTTCTCGAGAACATGGAACTTCTCGAGAAAGAAAAGAGGATTTCTCGAGAACATGGAACTTCTCGAGAAATAAGATAAAATAAACTTATCGGAAGAAACAAGAACTTCTCGAGAAATCGAATCAACTTCTCGAGAGGAAAGATTTTCTCGGAAAATATCAGCAAAGATTTCTTGAGAAAATCAAAGGATTTTTCGAGATAACTACAGACTTCTCGAGAGATAAAGATGGCTTCTCGAGAAATTTGGATTTCCTTCGAAGACTTAAGCTGAAAAGAACTTCTCGAGAAAATCAAAGGGATTTTTTTTTTCGAGAGCTCTTCATATTTCTCGAGACAAACACTTAGCTTTTCGAGAAATACACAAGGAACAAATTTCTTTAAATTATCCCTGAGAACAGCTACACCTTCAAGACCTTAGCTTCCTTTGTCTTGATCATAAAGTGCATCCCAATAGAGAGATCACATATGAGTCAACACCATATCTCATACAATGAAGAATTACATTGTAAGAGACTATGCTCATTGACCCACTATGACCTGACATTGGTTTACACTTTGCAATGTGAACCTGCAAGACAAAACTAGAAAAACATATCAAATACATAAGCAATTCAATCTTGGTTCATAGTTGACTTTCTACAAATCAAGGTTATTGTGGATACAATACCCAACAATCTCCCCCTATTTGTAGAAGTCAGAACCCTTCTTACCAAGATGAGTTGCAATAAAATAATACACAATATGATATACAAGGAATTAAATAGAGACAGATAGGAAGCATCAAAAACTAAATCTATATAAGAAATATAATCATCACATCACAATCCAAACTATATATAGATTTCAGATTGTCTTATGATTTAATGTTCACAAAAGCATATGACAAAAGAATTTGATGATCTTCATCCTCTGGCAATGTCTCTTCTTTTCTGTTCCTGTCTTTTGAAGTATGCAAAAGGTTTAGGATGGTACTTTGGAGGAGCTGGAGGAGCTGTAGGATCATTGAACTTATATATCCTGTAATGTAATCTCCTTTTGGTCTTGCTGGTTTGATAAAGTTTCCATTCAGAAGAGCTGTAATAGTCTTGAACTTGCATACCACCTTCTTCAACTAATCTGAGTGAATCAAGAATGATAGCCTTTGAAATAGGACTCCAAATCTCTGAATAATTCACAGGATCAGTAGCAGCAGCTTTGCCAGAGCCTGCTGAACTAGATTCAGGAACTGATCTCTTAGCAGAAGGTCCTTCACCATATTTTCTTTTTCTTGACCCTTGCTTAGAAGAAGCAACTTCTACATCAGAAGACACATCTTGTCTTGGAGAGAACTGAGGAGGCTCAAACTGAGGAGGGGGAACAGCAGGGTCAATGCCCAAGTCTGGAAAGATCTCACTGTGAAGCCAAGTGGTAGATCTTTGAGTGAATTCTTTGACATCAGCTACCTGCTTCTGGACTCCCTGAGACAGTTGATCAAACTTCTCACTCATATGATTATGAAATGCAAACAAATTTTCATCAATAGAACCTATCAACTTGTCCTCCCCCTTTCTGACTTCTACAGGAAGAGTTTGGAGAACAGATTCTTTGAACAATCCTACCTCATCAACAATTTTGAAGCAGTGTTCATCAGCCTTGATATACATAGATTCTTGAGTCTTTCTGACCTCAATAATCTGCTCTAACACTTTACCAACACCCTCAATGGTGTGATCAATAGCTTTTCCACCCTGAATGACAATTTTCTTGAGTTCTTCTGAACTATCTTGGAAGGCTTTCAGCTTTCTATCCATAGCTTTCTCTATATCTGACATCCTGGCATGCACTTCCTTGAAAGATAAATCTATCTTGGCACTTTTCCTTTGGAGTAACATTTCAATTTGACCAATCAAGCTAGATTCAGCAAAGAGAGAACTAGGAATAGGAGCTGGCTGAACTAGTTCAGGAATTTCTTCAAGAACAACTGTACTTTTTTCTGGAAGAAAAGACAGATTCACAGTCTCATCTATTTGAACAACAGGCTGTCCCTGTGCTTCTGTATCCATTCTCATATAGGACTCTTGCTCCCCCTCAGTATTTGCTGGGGGAGAAGGAAAATTGTGAACAGAAACATCATCAGCATCATGATGAAATTCAAAATCTGCACCTGAACCTGCATGGTGATCACTGGAGTTCTGCTCATCATCAACTACAATGTTCTGAATGTCAAGAAGAACATCTGCTATGTTAGCATCAACAGTTTCTTTTGCAACATCATGAGGAGGAGGAGGAGAAGAAGTCACATTATCTAAGGTAGGGGAAAATACCACATCAGGAGGAGGAATCTCTGATCCTGGAGGAACCTGATCTGATGGGATATTATCTGATGTAAGAGGAGGAAGTAAATCTTCTGCTGAAGTGACATGCTGCTGACCTGGAGATGGAAGATGACTTGGAGATGGAGGAGCTAGATGTTGTGCTGAAGAGTCTGGAGGAGGAGATGAATACACATCCTGCTGACCAGAAGGCTCCCCCTGGGAAAGACCACCTTCAGAAGGCTTAGTTATCCTGATGTTCCACTTTTTGAGAGTGAACACATCCAACCTTTTCAAGTGATGAATGATAGTCCCTTTGGACATATCAAAGACTTGAGAGTCAAATTGATTCAGATAAAGAGTTATAATCCTTGCAAAATTAGGACTAGAAATGCTCTCTTTGATCTTTTTGAACATAATGTCTGCCCAGCTACATTTCTTTCCACAGATTACTGCTGTGACTAAACTGAATACATCTATTGAGACATATCCCAGGCTTTTAGTATTTCCCAGCAACACTTTGGAGATGATGTCCACCAAAAGTTTTCCAACATCATTCATCTGCTGTCTTCGTAGTGTCTTTGCTGTTTTTAAGCCTACAAAAGTTACTGCCTTGACCCAATCATCATCATCAAGGATGTCCTCTTGTGCTACTAGGGGCAACTTCAGAAGTTTGGAAATTGACTTAGGAGTCATTTTAACTTTTTGAGAACCAATAGAGGATTTCAATTTTCGACCACTTTTATTTACTGTAGCATTGGAGAAGAACTCCTCTACCTCTGTAAAAAGGATTTTGCAAGGGGTCTCGGCCAGAAAAGACAGACCAGCGCCTTCGAGCATGCAGAACACATTCTTGAAATCATCTGACACTGAAACAAGGCCTTCTCGCACTAGCTCGCTTCCCACACCGACCTTGGACTTGGAATGCGGCCCCATGATCGATTGGGTTGGAAGAAACGAAAGCGAGAGAGAGAGAGAAATCGTGAGACAGTCGACTGGATTTTGCGTGAGAGGAAGATGAAGCGTCGGCTTATCCGAGAAGGAGACGAAGAAACTCGCGTGAAAATTAATTTGTTTCGATTGTCTATTTATAGTTTGGTTTGATGTGACAATTATTTGAGATTTATTTATAGATAAAGAAAATAAACGCACGCATACCTGACCTTTCGTATTCCAGAAAATAAAGACTAGAAATCTGAAAATTGAACGCAATTTCTCGAGAGATATACTGATTTCGCGAGAACAATTCTAATTTCGCGAGAAGTAACTTGTGATTTCTCGAGGGATTACCCATTTCTCGAGAAGTGCTGGTACATTTTGCGAGAAGTCTTTCATTTCTCGAAAAATTCTATGTCATTTCTCGAGAAATCCTGGAAAGACTTAGAAATTTTCTACCTCTTTCTTTCTGAAGGACAGATTCCTGCTTTTCATAGATATATAACTTTTAGAAACTTCATTTCTTTTTGCTTTAAGCATTACTCTAAGTTGAGCATTCCAAGTTCCGTCTTGAAGAAAGAGAACTTAGTCTCATCCAGCGGCTTCGTGAATATATCTGCAACTTGCTTATCCGTGGGAACATAACTCAGATTGATGTCACCTTTCTCCACATGCTCCCGGATAAAGTGATATCGTAGCTCGATGTGCTTTGTCCGACTGTGAGAGACTGGATTATTTGCGATAGCAATTGCACTGGAAGAGTCGCAAAACATTGGAATATTCTTGATCTTCATATTGTAGTCTTGAAGTTGATTCCTTATCCATATAAGTTGTGCGCAACAACTGCCTGCAGAAATATATTCTGACTCGGCGGTTGAAATTGCAACACAATTCTGCTTCTTGCTGCTCCAGGATATAAGTCGTCTTCCGAGAAATTGGCATGTTCCGGAAGTGCTTTTCCTGTCGTCTCTGCTACCTGCAAAATCTGCATCTGAATAGCCTATTAGTTCACTATCAATACTTCTTGGGTACCATAAGCCAAGATTTGGTGTGCCTTTAAGGTATCTCAAGATTCGCTTTGCAGCAGTGTAATGAGATTCTTTAGAGTTCACCTGATATCTAGCACATACACATGTAGAAAACATTATGTCAGGTTTACTGGCAGTAAGGTAGAGCAAAGAGCCAATTATGCTTCTGTATTTAGTTTCATCAAAAGGTTTCCCTTTCTCGTCCTTGTTCAGAGACATAGCTGAGCTCATTGGAGTCCTCATGGAGGTTGCACTCTCCATTCCGAATTTCTTAATTAACTCCTTGGTGAACTTCGTCTGAGAGATGAAAATTCCATCTTCCGATTGTTTCACTTGAAGTCCTAAGAAATACTTCAGCTCACCCATACTGCTCATTTCAAACTTCCCCTGCATAAGTTTTGAAAACTTCTTGCAAAGGTTGTCATCGGTTGAGCCAAAAATAATGTCATCAACATAGATTTGCACTAGCAAAATCTTGCCTTTTACTTCCCTAAGAAATAATGTCTTATCTATCTTTCCTCTTGTGAACTTGTTCTCAAGAAGAAAGTTAGACAGTGTCTCATACCAAGCTCGAGGAGCTTGTTTTAAACCATATAAAGCTTTTTGTAATAAATAAACATGATTGGGATGATCAGGATTAACAAAACCTGGGGGTTGTTCAACGTATACTTCCTCTTTAATGTCTCTGTTTAGGAAAGCGGACTTGACATCCATTTGATATACGGTGAAACCCTTGAAAGCAGCATAAGCAAGAAAGAGTCTGATCGCTTCGAGCCTTGCTACCGGTGCATATGTTTGATCGAAGTCGATCCCTTCTTCTTGTCTGTAGCCTTTAGCTACAAGTCTTGCTTTATTCTTGATGATTGTTCCATCTTCATCCAACTTGTTTCTGTACACCCACTTTGTTCCAATTACGTTTTTATCCTTAGGCTTTGGAACAAGTGTCCAGACTTTGCAACGCTTGAATTGGTTTAATTCTTCTTCCATTGCAATAATCCAGTGTGGGTCTTCATTTGCTTCTTGAAATTTCTTTGGTTCTACCTGAGAAAGAAAGCTCAAATGCAAATTTTCGTTAGTAGTACCTCTTCTTGTTCTAATGCCTTCATGAGGATCTCCTATGATTTGATCAATAGGGTGATCCCTCAAGTGTCTGAATTCAAGATTCCTCGCATCGCTTGGAACAACGGGAACTACTTCTTCTTCAACTTGAACAAATTCTTCCACTGGAGTTGGCTCTTCATCAAGGTGAATTTCCTCTTCAGCTAAGGTTAGAGGAGAGATTTTGACGAAGGTTTGAGTGTCGTCTTTAACTGGCTTATGCAAGTGCGTATCTTGCAACTTTGAACCTGCAACTTCAATAGAAGAACTAGAAGAGCTGCTTTGAAGCATGCTCGTCTCATCAAATACAACATTAATAGACTCTTCTACAACTAGAGTTTTCTTATTAAAAATACGATAAGCTTTACTATGACTGCTATAGCCTACGAAAATACCTTCAAAACTCTTTTCACTAAACTTAGTTTTGTAATGCTTTCCATTGTTTAGCACAAAGCATTTACTGCCAAAGATTCGAAAATAAGAAATGGTTGGTTTCTTGCCCTTTAGAAGTTCATAAGGAGTCTTTTCATGGTTTTTGTTTATGAGCGCTCGGTTTTGCACATGGCATGCAGTATTGACAGCTTCAGCCCAGAAATATTCAGGTAGTGAAGAGTCACTCAACATGGTTCTGCAAGCTTCAATAAGTGTTCTATTCTTTCTCTCAGCTACTCCATTTTGCTGTGGAGTTCGAGGAGAGGAAAACTCATGAAAGATACCAAGGCTTTCACAGAATTCTGTCATGGCTCCAGATTCAAATTCTGTACCATGGACACTTCTGATTTTGACCACTGAACAGTTAAATTCATTCTGGACTTGCCTGACAAAATTAGTGAAAGTGTCGAAAATATCTGACTTGTGTTTTAGAAAGAATACCCATGCAAAACGTGAGTAATCATCCACAACAACCAATGTAAAAGACTTTCTTCCTAAGCTTCTAATTTGCAACGGACCAAACAAGTCCATATGAAGCAGGTATAAACACCTGTTAGAATCTTTGCCAATAATGCTCTTAAAGGTAGCTCTTGTTTGCTTGCCTTTTATACATGCATGACAAGGTCTATCTTTAATGCACTTAACATCTGGTGCATCTCGCACTAAGTTTTGAGAAAATAATTTATTAATAGTTTTGAGATTTATATGTGCTAATCTCTTGTGCCATTGGTCAACAAGAGATGCACTATCTTTGGCTAATAAACACACTGGTGTAGAGGAAGATAAACAAAGAAAGTTTAAGCAAAAGATATTCTTACAGCGAGTCCCTGATAAAATCGTTTCAGAATTCTCTGCCGACTTTATCAGACACTTATCTTTACGAAAATCGACTATGTATCCTTTATCGCAGAGTTGACTTATACTTATCAGATTGTGTTCTAATCCTTCCACATAAGCCACATCGGAAAAAGATACATTTCCATTAGAAATCATACCATAGCCTTTAGTTATTCCTCTGTCTGAACCGCCAAAAATAACTTTTGGACCGTTTGCAACTGGAGTGAAGTTTTGCAAAAGGCTTCTTGTCCCGGTCATATGCCGAGAGCATCCACTGTCCAAATACCAGATAGGATTCTTGTTGGCCTTTGGACATACCTGCAAAAATAGATCATTTCGCCTTAGGAACCCAAATAGATTTGGGTCCTTGGTCCCTTGTTAGTTGAGATCCACATTGAATGTTAACATTGCGAGTGGTCTTCCTTGCGATGTTAACTTGTGGTCTATAAGCATAAGAAACATTGAACCAACAATCCACGGCAAAGTGACCAATTTTACCGCAGCACCAACAGTTGAATCTGTTGTACCTTCTTTTTACACTTTCCTGCTTTACTTTTTGAACGTTAGCTCTTGCAGGAGCAGCCCTTTTTGATGAGGATGCCTCATGGGGGCAACACACACAAGGTGGTATTGCCTTTTTCGGCTTTGGTGCAACAGCATTCACTTTTGGTGCTTTCTTAGCACTCGGACCATGAACAAATGGACCGTACCCTTTCCGATTAATCTCTTGATAAGGTGCTTGGAAAGCACTATCACCAAAGTTTCGGGGAGGAGCCCATTCCTTATGATCATTCACAGATGAAGAAGGAATTGGTCGTGTGAAATGACCATAGGAACTCTCCAAATCATAAGCATTCGTAGGGAATATAACTCTCTTGAATGCTACATGCTCTTGAAGAGCTTTCCCTTTTTCTTTGGCGGTAACTTTCTTAGCAACCAAGCCATTCTTCTTAGCAATTGTATTTTTTGAAGAATTGCTAGTGCTTGCTTCATGTCCTATACCGCTTCCTTTAGCGTTAGTGACAAAAGTACCAATAATCGGCAGAACAGTTTTAGGTTGAGAGAATGTTTCAACCAACTTCTTCTCAGCCGCAAGCTGTTCTTCCAAGAATTTTATCGAATTGTCTCTCAAGGCAAGAGTCTCTTCCGAGCTTTTGATCTTGTCTTTCAAGGCTTGGACTTCCTCTTTGAGAGAAGAAAGTTCTTCAACTTCTTTTCTCAAGTTAGATTCCACCTCCTTGAGAGCCATGATCTCCTTACCCTGAGTTTTGACAACCTTTCGGCACTTGTCAAAGCTTTGGAGCATTTTGGTATATTGAGACATGAGCTCAGATTCATCGTCTGAGAGGTTATCCTTTTGTTCAGCCGAAGCATAATCAGAATCAGATAGGATAGTGTGATCATTTACCTTTCCGGTGTACGGGGGTGCTTCTTCATCATCAGACATAGCCATCAGACCGAAGTAAGCTTCTTCTTCATCACTTGACTCATCAGAGTCACTTTCGCTCAGAGTTTTGGCTTTCTTAGCGACGAAGCTTCTATCTGATTTCTTCTTTCCATGAGTGGATTTCTTGTCTTCTTTTCTTCCACCTTCTTTCTTCTTATAGGGACACTCAGCAATCATGTGCCCTGGCTTATTACAACAGTAGCAAATAATGTCAGAAGAAATATGTTTGTTCTGTTTGGATTTATACCTGTCATTATTGTTTGATCCCTTCCTGTGATATTCGCCATCACGACGAGAATATTTATGATCCGAGGAAGACGGTTTGTTGTTCATGTGCCTCCGCTTGTTCAGCAGTTTCTTAAACTGACGGAAGATTAAAGAGAACTCCCCATCAGACAGTTCGGAACAGGAGGAGCTGGCTTCCGATTCTTCTTCAATATCAGATTCCTTTTCTCTGATCGGTATCACTGCTTTGCTCTTCTTTGAATTCTCTGCCTTCAAAGCTAAGGTTCTTTCTTTGCTTGAAGCTCGATTTACATCCTCTTCAGACTTTCGGATGTTCATTTGTAATTCATGAGACAACAGCTTCCCGAACAGATTTTGAGGTTCTAGACTTGGCAGCTTTCCAAACTCTCTAATAGCAACAATTTTGCTATCCCAGTCTTTCGTTAGGGAACGCAAGAATTTGTCATTTAGTTCACCGTTCGTGAACTCCCTGTCGTAGTTCCTCAAACCATTGACTATCTTGAAGAATCTTTCGTACGCATCAGCAATGCACTCCTTCTTATTCTGCTTGAACGCCTCGTACTCTTGATTAAGTAGAGACCTTCTATCTTCTCTTACCTCGTCAGTACCTTCCATTAGAACGATTAAGGATGTCCACATTTCTTTGGCTGATTTGCAGTGGATTAAGTTTTGCAACATGGAATCGTCCACTGCACTTGCAATTATGTTTTTAGCCTTCTTGTCAAGAGCAACAAGAGCTATCTCATCCTTAGTCAAATCCATCATTTTCTTAGGTATCTGAACAGTAGGATTTGTTGACGAAGCGGTCATTGGCACATGAGGACCTTCTTCCACGACTTGGAAGATTCTGGGATCTGCAGCTTCCATATAAAAACGGACTCTTTCCTTCCACATAGGAAAGTTTGCCTTGGTGCAGATGGGCAATTTCAGAGAGGATTCCTTGACTCTATCCATGGCTTGCTAGCAACTAGAAGAATGGATCCTGTTCAAGGTGTTAACCTAGCAACGAACAGCGACCCTCTGATACCAATTGAAGTATCTAGTTGCCAACCAAAATCACCTAGGGGGGGGGGGGGGATAGGTGATCTTTACGTCTTTTGCGGATTTAAAAATAAACGTAAAGCACAGCACATAAAAATTAATCACAGCCACAGATAACACCAGGAATTTATAGTGGTTCCCCGTACTTGGGTACTACACTTGCCGGCCTCGCCAATCTAGCACCACCGCTAGAAATGACTACTTCACTAAATCTCGGATCAAGAACGATCCTACTGTCTCGGAGTCAAACTCCTACAAACTTAGAGAGAACCTCTCTTACAACTCGGAGAAAACTTCTCCTACAACTCGGAGAACAACCTCTCCTACAACTCGGAGATAACAACTCCTACAACTCGGAGAAAACAACTCCTACAAAAGATTGAAAGGGGGTTTGAACAATACTAAACCAAATCTGAACAACAGAGGGGTTTTCTTCCTTCTTCTTGAAAGGCTTTTGAGAACGACGAGGAAGAACAACAATCCTTCAAAACTGTCTTTAGCAATCCGGAACGATCCAATAGAAATTGTAGAACCTGAGTATGGATCAATCGAACCCTTCTTGAAAGAAATCGACAACTCCAAAGAGAAGAACGATCTCCAATCGTAGGCGACGGCGAGCGGCGCTTTTCACGTTCTTTTCGATTCGGGAGAGAATTTAGGTCATGAACAATTCTCAAAAGAATAATTATTATTATCATCATCAGAGAGAGGGCCTTTATAGGAGAAGGTCTAATTAGAATAATTAGGCCTTAAGCTAGAAAAGGAGACACGTCAAACAGACGGAAGACAGAAGTCGGCAAAAAATAGATTAAAGGAACGAGAAACAGATTTCTCGAGAGAAAGGAGACTTCTCGAGAAATCACGGCTGGATCTCGGAAAAAGGCTTTCAAATAAATTGACATAGCTTCGCGAGAAAGAAAAGAGGATTTCTCGAGAACATGGAACTTCTCGAGAAAGAAAAGAGGATTTCTCGAGAACATGGAACTTCTCGAGAAATAAGATAAAATAAACTTATCGGAAGAAACAAGAACTTCTCGAGAAATCGAATCAACTTCTCGAGAGGAAAGATTTTCTCGGAAAATATCAGCAAAGATTTCTCGAGAAAATCAAAGGATTTTTCGAGATAACTACAGACTTCTCGAGAGATAAAGATGGCTTCTCAAGAAATTTGGATTTCCTTCGAAGACTTAAGCTGAAAAGAACTTCTCGAGAAAATCAAAGGGATTTTTTTTTTTCGAGAGCTCTTCATATTTCTCGAGACAAACACTTAGCTTTTCGAGAAATACACAAGGAACAAATTTCTTTAAATTATCCCTGAGAACAGCTACACCTTCAAGACCTTAGCTTCCTTTGTCTTGATCATAAAGTGCATCCCAATAGAGAGATCACATATGAGTCAACACCATATCTCATACAATGAAGAATTACATTGTAAGAGACTGTGCTCATTGACCCACTATGACCTGACATTGGTTTACACTTTGCAATGTGAACCTGCAAGACAAAACTAGAAAAACATATCAAATACATAAGCAATTCAATCTTGGTTCATAGTTGACTTTCTACAAATCAAGGTTATTGTGGATACAATACCCAACAATGTTTTATCGTGGATAAACTTGGGCCAGGATGTTTCTTAGGAGTTCAATGGTTTCAGAAGCCACAAGTTATTGAGCATGCAGTTTTTTTAAGATGTTCAATGGTTCGAAAATGATGCTCAGGAGTCTTGAATAATATACTGGCATGTAATTTTTTTTTAAAAAATTCATATTTTATTATTTGCCACGGTTTGAAACCGTGGCTAATAGTTTTTTAAAAAATATTGAATTTACTATTAGCCAGGGTTTCAAACTGTGGCTAATAGTCAGATTATTTGCCACGGCCTAAAGCCGTGGTAAATAGTCTATTTTAACTGTATTAAGAAGTTTTTGTCAGGGTATGAAACCGTGGCTAAAAGTTAAATTATTAGCCATGACAATATTTGTTCGTGGCTAATATTTTTTGCCACGGCCAATCCGTGGCTAAAAACCTTTCTCCACGCGACCTTTAGCAACGAATTTTTCCCGTGGCTAGACCGTGGCAAAATCTTTTTAGCCACGGTTTTGGACTTTTTGCCAGGGCAATTTGCCCTGGACAAAAGTTTGTTTTCTTGTAGTGTATTGTGATGATTTAGGAATTAAACATGAATTTTCCGCTCCTCGCACCCCACAACAATATGGTGTAGTGGAGAGGAAAAATAGAACCCTTCAAGAGCTAGCACGCACTATGCTTTGTGATTATGGGTTGCCTAAATCATTTTGGGCCGAAGCGGTTAATACTTCATGTTATATCATTAATCGTGTTATGCTTCGTCCTATTTTAAAATTGACACCTTATGAGCTTTACTTTAAAAGAAAACCTAATGTATCTTATTTTCATGTGTTTGGTTGTAAATGTTTCATTTTAAACACTAAAGATGCACTAGGAAAATTTGATGAAAAATGTGATGAGGGAATTTTCATTGGTTACTCTTCAACTAGCAAGGCTTATAGAATATATAATAAAAGAACTAAAGTAGTTGAAGAGTCTATACATGTAATATTTGATGAGTTTGTTCCTTGTGTAGATTCTAATCATACAGGAAATGAAGACGAACATATTTCCCCTTTGGAGCATGAGGATGATGAATCACTTGGAGAAAAAGAAGAAGAAAAAGAAGAAGATCAAGAGGAGAAAGAAAATGAGATAATTGAATATGTTCCTCCAAGCATGTTGCAGTTCACTAATGATCATCCAAAGGAGCTTGTAATAGGAGAACCATCTAAAGGGGTAAGTACTCATTCTTCTTTACATGAGTCTTTTTCAAACCTTTGTTTCGTATCCGAAATAGAACCAAAAAACATTTCAACCGCTTTAAATGATGAATTTTGGTTTTTAGCTATGAATGATGAATTAAATCAATTTGAACGTAACAAGGTTTGGAATCTAGTATAAAGGCCATCTAACTATCCGGTTATATAGGAGTCAAATGGATTTTCAAAAACAAACTAGATGGTGACTCTAAAATTACAAGGAATAAAGCTAGACTAGTTGCACAAGGGTATTCACAAATCAAAGGGGTATATTTCGATGAAACTTTTGCACCCGTTGCTCGCCTTGAGTCTATTAGAATATTTCTTGCTTTTGCGAGCTTTAAAAGATTTAAATTATTTCAAATGGATGTTAAAAGTGCATTTTTCAATGGGATTATAAAAGAAGAAGTTTATGTAGAACAACCCCCCGGTTTTGTGAATGAAAAATTTCCAAACCATGTGTATAAATTAGAGAAAGTACTTTATGGATTAAAGCAAGCTCCATGTGCTTGGTATGATAGATTGACATTATTTTTGATAAAGCACGGGTCTAAAATGGGAAGTGCGGATAATACACTCTTCATTAAGCATGTAGATAATGATTTGATTATATTGCAAATTTATGTTGATGATATCATTTTTGGAGCCACTAATGAAGAGTTATGTAATGAAGTAATTTTAGTGATGAAAAATGAATTTGAAATGAGCTTGGTAGGAGAACTCACTTATTTTCTAGGATTTCAAATCTCACAAAAACAAGATGGTATATTTATTTGTCAAACTAAATATGTTCATGATATTCTTAAAAGATTTGGATTTGAAAACCTAAAACAAGCTAATACTCCAATGAGTGCATCACTAAAATTAGGAAAAGATGAAGCCGGTATTTCTGTTGATCAAATATTATATAGAGGAATGATAGGCTCATTGCAATATTTAAGCGCATTTAGACCCGATATTATATATGTTTTCCATTTGCTTATGTGCTAGATTTTAATCTAACCCAAAAGAATAACATTTGGAAGCGGTTAAACGCATTTTTAGATATCTAATCGGAACATCTAGATTAGGCTTATGGTATCCTCATAATGATAGTTTTATTCTACACAGTTTTTCTGATTCGGACTATGCGGGATGTTCATTAGATCGTAAGAGTACTAGTGGCACGTGTCATTTTATAGGCCCTTCACTTATATCATGGTCGAGTAGGAAATAGAATTATGTTGCCCTCTCCACCACCGAGGCTGAATATATCACACTAGGTAGTTGTTGTGCACAAGCCTTGTGGATGACCCAAACGTTAGAAGACTTTTGTGTTCATTTAAATAACATAGAATTAAAGTGTGACAACAATAGCGCAATAGATCTCACAAACAATCCTGTACATCTTTCTACATCTAAACATATTGATGTCTGACATCATTTTATTAGGGATCATATTAAGAAAGAACATGTTAAAATTAGCTTTATAGGGTCGGAATCACAACTTGCCGACCTTTTTACCAAACCTCTACCCGATGCACATTTTTCACATGGTTAGGTTAGAATTAGATGTCTTAGAAATGTCACTTTAACCCTTATAAAAAGCTATCAAATTCTTGTATGTACTTTGTTTGTTTGCATTTTTGTTCTTCAAAAATTTAAAATTCAATAAAAATGTAAAAACTATTGAAAACCACCAAAACATGCTAACAAAGCCTTCATATCAACTTTATAATGTCTGAAATTTCAACTGTAAGAAGGCCTAATTATATTACAAATTTATCATGAAAAAGTTTTTTCAAAAAGTCAAAAATTGGTTTTCTGTCTCGGCGTTAAGAAGCTAACGCCTGGCGTTAGCCTCTATGCTCAAAAAATTTTTAAATTTTTTTTTCTTGTTTGTTGTTATTTACTTCAAAATTTAAAAACCAAAAAATATTAATATGTGCTTAAATATTTATTTCAAGGATGATTATATATATTGCTTAAAGATTCTTTACAATATTTAATTTAAACCATCAAGTTTCTTAAAAAACATTATTTTGATTTTCTCATGCCTTGAATATCATCTTCAAATGTGCAAACAAAACACAATTGGTTATAGATTACATGTGTAGAAATGTTTTTACATGCCTCTAAGTATGAGTAAAGTTTTTATCTTTGATAATGATTTTCTCACTTACACCTTTTTGGTGAATCTACATGTGTCGTAAATCTTATTTTTTGCATGATTGTGTAGCATAAGAACTTATTTAGAAAATCATAAATAATTTACCTACACAACATTGAATTCTTTCTTAAATTTTTTGTTTTTCATGCACTTGTATTTCGAGAAACGTGGTTAATAAAATTAAAAAAATGATATGTTTGCAACACAAGTGAATTCGGAGTCCTTGATCACTAAAACAAAAAAAACAATTAATGACAAGGATAACTCCACGAAGCACAACTTCAGCCTCCTGATAAGTCTTAATGAGCATTGTGAGGTTGAGCACCTTGAAAAGAATTGTAAAGTGCCTTGTGCAAACAAAATTTTCACCACTTCTCTTTAAAAATAAAAATGAAAATCTATATGTGTATTGAAATTTGTGGAAGTAAAGTTATTTATGTTCAATTCAAGTTATGTTCTTAAATTACATAGTTTCATGTGGTTTGATTTATACTCTTGTATACTTTATCAAAATATATCATTATCATTTATAATACTTCCACTCATGAGAATTGGACTAAAAATTTCTCTATACAATTTTCTACAATCATGAGTAAATGCACTAGATAGCAACGCATGATCTTTATAATGTTTTTGTATACTTGAAATGCAAATTTATTTACATTGTAAATATATCTTTACTTGATATTTTTATAATCTTGCTTGCTACGTTTTATTACAAATTACAAATGAACTTGCAACTTGTGTATCTAAATTCAAAACATCTACTTCATTGAGTAAAATGCTTATTATATTTTGTACTTACAATTTCTACAAGATGTTACAAATTGCTTTCGCTGTGTTCACTACTTATATTCAAGTTGTTCTTATCTCTACTAAATGCATAATATTTCATGTTGCTATAACTCTATCCACCTTCTTTTGATTATAACAGAAGGGGGAGAATATTTGAAGAAATAAAGAAATCTTTTATTTAGGGGGAGTTCATTAGGAAATGCATTCATGTAGGGGGAATATCCACATAACGGGAGTTTGCATTTTTATAACGCTTAACATTTACTAGAAACACTACTTTAATAATATTTTATTTCTTATTGGTTGATTTGTTATTATCAAAAGGGGGAGATTGTTGGAGCTTGTGTTCCACTTCTCTTAGTTTGAGAAATAACAAATCACACTATGTATTTGATCTTGCTTGTGTTTATAGTGTGCAGGTACTATAGTTATATAACCCTATGAACAGGATGCTGTTTGATGATGATTCTCTAGAAAGAGAGCTAACGCTCGCGTTAGCTTTTAACGCCCCGCGTTAACAACCGCTGAGAAGGAAACCGTTGAGAAGGAAACCGCTGAGAAGGAATGCCGTCGAGAACAAATCCGTCGAGTTGCGGTCGACGAAACTTTGTTCGACGAAATCTGAAGGCGTTAGACGAAAGGAGCTTCCGTTCGATGAAAAGAACCTGCGCACGATGAAATTATGCTTGACAAACTGCGTTCGACAAACTTTGAGTTCTGTTCGATGAAATGAGCATGCGCTCGACGAAATTGCGCTTGGCAAACTGCGTTCGACGAACTTTGATGGCATTCGACGAACTTTGATTCCGTTTGACGAAGGCGCATTCGACAAAATTGTTTTCGTTCGACGAAATTGGTTTCTGCCACGATCCTGACGGTTGCGGTTGACAAAATGGGATTCCGTTCGACGAAGGCGCGTTCGACGAAATGAGTTTCGTTCGACGAAATTTGGTTCTGCCACGCTCCCGACGCTATGCACGATCTCAGCAACTGTCGTACACGTTCACTAATGCTGGCGTTAACTCTTAACGCCACGCGTTAGCTCTAGTTTGTATTTAAAGATCTGATTTCATTTGCTGAAGCAGGAGATGCATTGAAGGCTTCATTCCAGAGATCTGAGAGAGAATTTCTTCTAGAATTCAGAGAGAACTCCCAACACCAATATTGAGGAACAAGAGTGAGAAGGATATTTCCAACGGCAAATTTGAAGAAGGGCGCTCACTTCAACTCCGACGTGGTCATGGCGTATCTTCAACATCTCCTTCAGCGCTCTTCAATCTAGGTAGTTATTTGTTCTAATTTTATCTTTATCCCTTTATATTTTTCTTGTAACAATAGTGAATTCGCCGTCTTGCTTGTGGCGACTAGGTGCTTGTGCAGCTTAGGAGGTAATTCGCCGCCTTATGCGTGGCGACTAGGTCAAGGGTAGATCTAGGGGGTGGCTAGAGGCCTTATCTGGGGATAGATAGGCTATAGCCAACCGGTCCTTGGGAGAAGGACCGGTGAAGGAACAAAAAGAGATTTTCATGTTGTCGCCTCCAATTTCAAGCGTTATTGAAATATTATCCTTGTAATCATTTTCGTGATATATACAAAATTCTTTTTCAGTATATCTAATTTTTCTGGAATTATATTTCGTAAAGAAAATCATTTTGAATATTTCTATGAAAATACTTTTTCTGGAGAGTTAACGCCAGCGTTGACTCTTAACGCCAGGCGTTAGCGACAGAGCAAAAAGTTTTTCTGTTTTGTTAAAATCTATAAGCTTATTCTAAAAAATAGTTAACCCCATATTCACCCCCCCCCCTCTAAGGGCGCCGTCAGATCCAACAGCTGCTGCTTCTTCCTCAAGGCATTTCTTCTTAATTAATATCGCATGGTTCACGCAAGGTCGTGTGTTCGACCGTGCATGACCAAATTTCTGATTGTTTTCTATAAAAGCGCAGATTTTCACCCTAATCCGGATCGATCTTCTTTCCCGCGCCGAAGAGATCCAGTTCTGCACTTTTTCGCGGCTCCATCGCCGCCCACCTTAAGGAGGAGCTTCGACCACCATTTCCTTGCAAATCTAAAGCCGGAGCATCCTCTTGGCCGACTCCTTCATCCAAGCTCTTCAAGGAGAGGATTCAATTCTCATCTTCTTCGCCAAGCAAAGAGTTCTTCGCATCGGACGTGGCCAAATTGTAGTTTACCGGAGAAGACGGGTCCATTGGGAGGAAGTGACAGCCCTCCTCTACCCCGGAAGATAGTTGGGACTGAGCTAGGATGCAGATTGACAACCCGACGATTCCTACCGAGAATCTACAATGAGCCTCCGGATTTCGTCGTATCTCTTGCCTTTTCTCTTACTTGCGTAGATGTATATGAATGTAATCCTCATTTTAGTGATGATGTACAATATAAACTTGTGTTAATTCTTATTTCATCTTTTTTGTGAAAGTATTTCATTTATATGTGTATTTGAGGTGCGCCACCAAATCCACTCCACCAATCATTCCATCCGCAAGCCTTCTCGTCCATCCGCCTTACGAAGTAGTGCATTCAAGGACTACGTAGTTTTCCATCCCGCCTGGCGAAGCATTGCATAGCGGCATTGCATAGGAGTAGTTGTAGTTATTTTCTTTTATTTTCTATAAACCAAAACCCCCCTTGTCTGCAATCCATCCACTCCAAAGGACTTCAATCTCAAGTCCTTCCTCGATAGATAAATCCAACTTACTGTGTTCCTTTGAAATTAGATACTTGGGGATTCACTCCCACATTTTATATTACTTGAACGATCGGTACAATGTCATTTCATGCCACAGTCTTGCTACTGCCTATAGCGATGTGCTAGATTTGCGCATCAAGATTCAACAGATGACGCTCTACAAAAGTCCTAGCCACGAACAATTGGGTAGCACCAGAATCAAAAAGAACGCGCGCCATACGGTTTTTTACCTTAAACTCTCCTATAAAAGCGGATACGTAACTAAACGAGCAAAAGCAACTAGGGAAAAAGCTGCAAACTATGAGTTAGGATAGAATTTAACTTGATATCACTTGAGTGGAGGTTTGAGCTTCCTCCTTCGTCATCACGTTTAGCTTTCCCCTTCCGTTATCATGATTTTGTGGCAGCGGCAGAAAGGCTCAAAGCAGAGCAGGCTGCAATGGGAGTAGGTTCTTTGGACACGCATACTTCATGTGTCCTTTCTGCCCACACTAATAGGAGACCCTGTCTTTCAACCAGCACCTGCTCGAATCATGACCCATCTTTTCTCAGATAGTGCACACTAATATTACCTTGGGTGCACCCTGAATGGAGAGCACCCGCTGCTACTTCTGAGCTCTTATCCTCTTGAAACACTTTTCATAAGGGTGGTCAGGGCGCCCACAGAAACTGCACGCTTCTCCACCACTCTTCTTTGAAGCGGGGACAGATGCCCTGGAACTTCCTTCATCAACACCTTTCCTATTTTCTTTCCTCAATGCAGCACCATGATTCTTGGTGTTATCAATCGCCTCAACTTTTAGAACAGCTTCCATTGCCTCAGCATAATTCTCTGATTTATAAGCACATGCTAATTGCTGAATATCATTGTGAAGTCCTCCCAAGAGTCGCATCACTCTTCCTGCTTCAGAGGCGACTATATCTGTAGCAAATCGGCTCAACTTGCTAAATTCGACTTCATACTCTCTAATAGTGAGTTGCCTCTACTTCGGATGTAGAAAGTTGTTCATCAGGCGATCTTGCTCGACCGACGACAGAAATTTCTTCAGCAACTTCTTCTTGAAGGATTCCCATGAACATCCACCTGTCAGGTTCTCCTTCTCTCTTATCCACCTGCTCTTCGCAAGACCCTTCAGCTGGTACACAGTGTCCATCACCTTTTGTTCAGCACAAATCCCAGAATAGGAGAACATTTCCTCAATAGTGATAATCCAATCATCTAACGACATGAAATCGGTTGTCCCGTCATAGTTGGTAGGTCTTAGTCCCTGAAAGTGCGAGATGAAATTCATTTCTGGTGGCAGCAACACTGGGGGCACCAGAGGGATAAGGGGAATGGGTACAACCTGACCCACAATAGGGTCTTGCACCATGGTCTACTGCCCTACAGCGGCAGTCAACAACGATTGAATCTGAGATTGCATCTCAATCAACTACCTCGACAGAGCTTCGTTGCTCTGTCGCAGTCCTTCAATCACAACTTCACTCGATGCACCTGATGACTCGCCCTCGGACTGGGGAGTCTCCCTCGTCGCAGGGCGCTTTGGCGGCATTTCTAAAAGAAAACACAAACAAACAACTCAATAACACCCTAGCTTAACACTGGGACTACACAACTTAGTTTAGACCATACACGAATAGACACTTGCTTTTGCTGCTAACTTGCTCTGGGATTTATAAATGATGTTATGCATACAACTTGGGATGATACTCTGTCATCCCCTTAGACTCTTGTGCCAATTCTATGAATGCATGAATTTCTTATACCTTTGTTTTAAAATTATGTGTGTACTAGTGTCATCATGTAAATCTTTAGCATGACACGTGTGCTTATGCAATGCTACGTAATGTATGTTGTGCTACGCATTCTAATAAATGCCTTAATGCATGTTATGAGCTACGTACACATGAAATATTATGCATCACATACTGCATAATATCTCATGCAACGAAAGTAAAAAATCTGATGCGCATCCATGTGATGATTGTTATGCATCCCATACTACAAAACAGTCACATGTTGCCTCCTATGAGGATCCATATACGATCACATATTATGCATCACATACTACATAATATGCCCCGTATACTTCTTATCATGCTTATGAGTGTAGTGTTCATGCTTCTGCCAAGACGTACTGATGACACATCAGTGTGTGTATACAATGAAACCAAACAACTAAACTATATCAGAATTAGTCGCTCGACCAACTTGTCCAACAAACCTAGCTCTGATACCAACTGTCAGAACCCGCATTTTCTCCGTATTAAATAATACATCATTGTAAGAGAAAATATGCGTCGTGATGCCACGCCGTGCAGAGGACAACTGCAGGCGCTCAGGCAATTCCTACTCCTACTACTTATCATGAAAAGTCCATGAATTATAATTTTGGAACATGAATTTAGTTAAGTTTATTAACCGTGTCCCTCGGTTCAGTGGATCAACTAATCCATGAATAACGGTGTAAGTAGAAATACGCAGCAGAAAATACAAGGTTTTATTTACTTATTACCTTATATGAACATAACAATCCAATGATATAACATGTTATGCAAACCTCTAGGTTTAGTATAAGTATGAAAAGACTATTTTATAACCTTTAAAAACAGAGAGAGATTCGTTTTGAAAAGAAGTTATGAATTACTGATATATGCCTTTTTTTATACTTAAAATACCTAACATGCAATCCTAGCATAAAACCTCCCATAGAGCAGTAAACTACTCCAAAAGAGCAAGAAACCAACTAGCAGCTAGCAAAGTGTCCAAAATCAACAAACTATGTGGCTGTCAACAACCTGACACCAACTCATGAATCTCAATATATAGTATGTCTGAACTAAAACAAAACAAAACAACAAACATCTACCTCACAAGGGTGAGGACAAATAGTCATAGCTGCTACTACAACACTAAAACACCAGCTCTAGCTCCACAGACCTCTACTGCTCTGAACCTGAGGTATTCACAAGAGAGAATGCCTCAGCAATACGGTACTAGGGCAGTAGGAAACAAAAAGTAAGCCACGGTTAACAGGGGTACCAACACAAGACCAACTATATTGAAAGTAAGTACGATATGCATGATAAATAACCGTGGAAACACTTACGTGAAAATTAACGTATACCTGACAAGACCAAGAACCGTGGAAAGAAAGCATATCTACACATCTATAATATGAAAGTATAAACAATACTATAGTAATTCTTGTAATTAAGTGTATAGCAAGCACCGACACTGGTAAGAATCTAGTGACTATGGGGGGATACCTCTGCCAGCACACCTACAGAACAAACTCCACAAGGGCCCAAGGGTAAGGTGGTCTCATAGCCTGACACACCTAAACTGGAAAATATCCAGCAACTGCGGTGGGAGATACCTCCGCCAGCACACCAGCAGTAAAACAAACAACAACCAACCAACTCGGGTAAGCACCTGTAAAAAAATATCCAATTTAAGTGCAGGGCACTGAGGTGGTGGTTTTAATCCACCAATACCAACAGTCCCAAATCGACTACCCATAACTCGAGAATGGCATGACTGAACTAGACTAGATTTCAGGAAGAAGGGTCATTAAGAAGAAAACTGCTACTTGCAGCTCATAACCACTAAGAAAACCTTATATTCAGCCAGATTACCAACAAAGTGAGGAAGAAGCAATACTCCTCACAGAGTAACACTACCTGAACAAAGAACCCACTCCAGAGAACAAAGTGGAAGACAATTAGATGATCATACCTTAAAGCTAGAGAAATAAGCATTAAAGGAACCAAAAACTGCACTAATGGAGGAAAATTGGTGGGTGCTCTTGTCAATCGACGGGTGGTCCGTCGATCGACGGGAAGCCCCGTCAATTTCGACTAAAGGCTCGGGAAACATCTTACTCAGCTGCTGCCGACGATCGATGGGATGGTCTCTGGTCCCATCGATTTTGACTTAATATTTCGGGGAAACAATTTCCCCAACTGATACCGCCGATCGACGGGACGGTCTCATTGATCGACGAGAGGTTCCGTCGATCGACCGGATGTCCCATCGATTGAGACTACAAAATTTTTTTCTAACTTTTTCTTCTCTAACTTAACTTACCCTACATCTATCAGAGCCCATATCTGGACTACCAAAACATGCCTCTCGACTAATTTTAGCTTAGAGACCAAAAAACCAAACACAAGAATATCCACAGCACATATTATCAAACATAAAGAGGATAAGATAGAAATTGGGGAAATAACAAGCCTAGGGGGGAGAAAACAAACCACCACTTGCCCCAGTTTACCCGGATCTGACCTCCAAAATGCTTCACGTCGTAGTTCGGTCCAAAAGAAGGCACAACAAGGCAAAATCTACAGAAAAGGTGATCAAATGGGGGTTAGGGCCAAAATCCCTAGCGCGAAAAAGCCCAAGAAACGGGCAAAACTTACCACACACACGAAGAGCACGGTGAGCGCTTTCCAAATTTATGCTCCGACGAAGATTTCGTGCACCGGAGCTCCGTCGGCAGCGATCAGAAGCTTCACGAATGGAACGACTCCTCCATTCTCACGCTCTTTGCTCGGCCAGAATGAAGGAAAAAGAGGAGGAGGGGATATTTATATATATAATAATATTAAAAATAGTAAATATAATAATAGAATATTATTGCCAAAAACTAAACGAACGTCAAAACTGACGAAAATCACATCGAAGGCAAATGCCGGCGCTACGAATCCAACGGCGAGGTCAAAAACAAAATCTGACGGGCCATTCTCGAGATATAATCTTCTAAATTTACAACGAACATAAATTGTACAAAACTTCGACAATGCGTCGAGGCTCCAAAATGGCTCAGATCGCAATGAAACTTGACGAGCAAGTCTAAAGTTACACAACTTAATTTTCCAACGTAAAATTTTCCACTTTCGATACAAATCCCAAAATCGGGTCGGCTAAACCTAACAGACGCAAAAAATGCACTAACGGCGATGCACTGCCAACTTGACGTTAAAAGTAAAGCCCTGACGTCATAAACACGTCATTATTGAATTAAATAATTACCGGAAAAATATGGGCATTACAAGTGTGACCAAGGGTGTGTCAACCTAAAAAGTTGTTCCAGACCTATTGCCACCATCCTGGGCTTAAGACGAGAAATATCTCCAGTACACGCCCTAGGTCACGGGCGTGACCGAGGGTGCATCAACTTAATGCACAGTTCCAGTTCAGCTGGCCGTGTCCTAAAGCCATGATGAGAATTTTGCCAAGGACACACCCGTAGCCCAAAGGTCAGGCCCATGGACGACCGTGCTTCACACACCTAGCCCAGATCATGCCTACTATCATACCCCGGGGATTTTTCGCACTTGTCACACCCGTGTAAATCAAAAGTCACGGACATGTACCTCCTTGCTAGATGATCATGCGCCGTCCCGCCAAATGCAATTTTAAAGATTACATTCCCTAGGTCACTAGCGTGAACAAGGGCGTGACACGCAATGTAACGCCTGCAATTACTTCAGACCGCACCCCCTCCATGACTATTTCGATTCTGGCCCAGACACGCCCTTGGTCACGGGGGTGACCGAGGGCGTGTAACTTAAAACTTTTGGCTATTTAAAGCCAACTCCTCTAGAACTCAAGGGTCAAATCTTTGAGATTTTTCTTCTACATTTCTTATACTGTTTTACTACTTTTAGTGCTCATGCACTTCACTTTCCTCTAGTACTTGTAAGTTTTAATTCATTATCTTGTAATTTTCTTTTGAGAAATCAATAAAATTAGTTCTTTCTTCTCTCTACTCTCTCCTTATTTCATCATGAACTCTTTTACTTTTGTTGATTCCTCCATCTCAATGAGTAGCTAAATTCTTAACAGTACTCGATCGAGATGATGCAAGGAATGATATAAGTCATGAATTAATTTAGATTTTCTCTTTCTCTTTTTTAGAATGCTTAAGATTTATCCTTGATTATAATGAAATGAGAATATATTTTTGATTTATAATTCTTGATCTTGTTTTCATACTTTAGTTAGCCAAGAGGCTCGTAATGCGAATCGAGCATTTAAGGGTAAATAGAGTTGAATGCAACCCTCGAGAGAGGACGACATAAATCTCCCAGATTGGTGTTCAATCAAATAGAGGGGTTTACCATGATAAAGCGAGTTGTATGGGTTTTGCTCATAGATTGAGAGTTTGGTTGATCAACCTAAACTCAGTTGAACGTATCCTCGAAAGAGGTGTGCTAAGAATTGGGAACCTCCATGATCAAAGTGTTTTCTTTAAGAGAATTAGAATCTTATTACTTCTTATTATTTTAATTCTGAGGTGCAAAGATCGAGTACTAGTCTTGTAAATATAGTTTTAATCATCATTTTAATTTGCCATACTTTTCTTGCAAACCACCCAAAGTTCTAGTTGATAAAATAATAGTAATTTTCTTGATGTAAAAGTGTTCAACTTGACCGAAAAATATGACCTTGATATTGTTGGAACATGGTCTTCCGCATCTCCTAAGTTTGAGAATAATAAATCCTATGTGTATTTGATCTTGTGTGTTTATGTGTGCAGGAAACAATGCCATATGACTTAAGATAACATAAGAAGGTTGTGCCCAAGTTTGAAGCCAAAACTCCAGCATGGCCACTAGCGTCGGCGGTAGCCACTAGCGTAGGTTCTAGACCTGATTAGAGCAATTATGGGAAGCAATTATAGAAGGATCTAGCACAGGCGGTAGCAGATAGCGCATGCGGTAGCTCAACGCACAAGAGGAATTTTGGCAGGGTTTCCTTGGAATGAAAGATACGCGCGCGCAGAATATTTCCTAAAGCAACCTAGCATCGGCATTAGCGATAGTGCATGCGCTAACTCGCTCTCCTATAAAGGAGCCCTCTTCTCTTATTTTTGAGACACATGCTAGAGAGAGGTTGAGTGCCAAAATTTCAGAGCCTTATTCTGCCGAGAATTGATCTCCCACCAAAAGTTCTGTGAGTTTCTGAAGGAGGACTTCTTCACGCAGCATCCGAGTGACGATCGCTTCAACAACGCTTATTCTACAATTTTCTCTCGTCTTCGACTTCAGAAGTTCCTTAGAGGGAGTTTTCATATTGTTGTTGTTTACTTTAATTCATAACTCTTGTAATCGTGTAGTGAATTCGCCTCGGGTTGGCGACTAGGTCTGTGAAGGAATTAGGAAAGAAATTTGCCACATGTTGGCGACTAGGTCTAGGGTGTAGATCTAGGGAGTGCTCGAGGCCGTATCCGGGGGAGGATTTGCTAGAGCGGCTTGAGGCCGGATCTGGGGGAGGATAGGCTAAAGCCACCGGTTCGTGGGGATACGAGTCGGGATAGAAAACCCAAGAATCTTACTAGTCGCCTCTGATTTCTAGCGTTATAGAAATCTATTTTTGCAATCATTTTTATCAATAGGTATCATGTCTCTCTTTGTGTAATAAAATTGATTTGTTCCTCATTTTTTGAAATTGTTAATTATCCTTTCTTTCATTATAAAACAATTTAGATCTTTATTCAAAATTACTATTTTGATCTATTTAGTATTCAAGTCATTTATAATATAATAAAAAGTTTTAAAACCCTTTTTCACCCCCCCCCCCCCACCCTCTGCGGGTTCCTACAGATCCAACAAGTGGTATCACAGCCAGGTTATTCCAAATCGCCTTAACAATTGGGAATAATGGCGTCTCATGATCTCGCTTCTACTAGTGGGGAAATTTTTTTGATGAAGAAAAATCTCTTGCGCCACCATTATTTGAAGGGAGAAATTATAGAGGGTGAAAAATTTTAATGGAAAAGTTTATTAAAACTGTAGATATCGAAGCAAGAAATATAGCAATAGTAAGACCAACGGATGAATCAAATAAAAAGAACGTCACCTAATTGCAAAGGCTTTGAATAGTAATTTTTGTGCTTTATCTCAAGATATTTTCAATTTGATATATTGTTTTTCTTAGTGCATACAAAGTATGGAAATTTCTTGAAGAAATGTATGATCTTCCTCTCACAAGTTTGGAACAAACACAAGAAGTGGAGAACATACAAGCTTGCATAAATGGTCAAGAAAGCTCATCTCATGATGGATCAATGGAGTGCACATCAACTGGAAGAGAAGAAGAAATTTTATCTTTGGAAGAGGAGTGCCAAAAAGATGAAGATAACAAAGGAACTCTATGCTCAAATCTCACCGCATCCAAAGCACTGTAAGGAAATCAAATTCCCTTATTGTTTGCAATTCTACTTCTACTTTACAATTGTTACAAATTACAAAATGCAAAATTCAGAACTTTAAAAATACTAATTGCAAATTGCGTTTAGTAAATAAAGGTTTAAAAGCAAAAGTTAATGTAGAATCAAATTCTGATTTATCTAGTGTTACCCATGTCTCTTTAGTTGAAAATATTACACCTTGTATAGAATTTAATGAATTAAAAGAAAAATACAAGGAACTTGAAAAGGAACATAATTTTGTAAAAGAAGATAATAAAAATTATGTTTAGAAAATTCATCTTTGAAAAGTGATTGTGGTACGTGTCAAAGTGTTATAAAATTAAAATCAACGAGATGGATGAAACAATTGAGGAATTAAGAAATAACTATCAAACTCATATTGACTATATTTTAGCACTCTTAAATTAGAACAATAGCTTATAATAAAGCTAGACATAATCTTAAGATCGAGAATGATGAATTAAAATCAAAAATCAACTTGCATATAAAAATAATGAATAAAAATTCACAACACACAAATTCACAATATCAAGCAACATATAAAAGCAAGTATAATATGAATATGAATATCTTAATTAAGCCTAATAATGGGAGTAAGAAACACAAATTATTTGTAAATCAAAATCCAAATCACCATTATTTACAAAAAACATGTTCTCCCAACTTAAAATTAGAATTACACGAATTTCCTATGAAAGATACTTTCAATAATCATTACAATTATAATCTTCATGACAAAGATAATCACAATGGAAATTTGATGCATAAGAATAACATTAAACCAATGTTTGATTGGAGTCCCAAAGTTAAAAATGAAACATTAACTTCACGGGAAAGGACCCATTCATCACTATCTCCCCACAAGCCAACACGTTATATTTGGGTACCCAAAGGAACTCACATGAATAATTCATTTTGGATATCCAAATCTCTTTCCGCCTAGTCATTTGTTAAGTACTTGAATTGGCTTTTTCAAAAGAACATGAATTACTTAAACATCTCCACTTCATATAAATCCAAAATTTGTAGATAAGAGCATAATTTTTTTAATTACTACAAAGGGATCATAAGAACCAGATAAAGATATCCGCAATCCAAAAATATTATCATTACACAAAAAGGGATAGCTTCGGTGCTAGCTGGTAGCACCGGCGGTAGTGAAGTTTTTTAAAAACATGTTTGTCAACTCCTGTCTAATTACAAAACTCAAATATAAGTGACCCTCAAGTCATCCTACTTCCTCTACTCAGTCTCATCTATCTCCTCCAAACTAGGAGTAGGTGACCATCATCTGCGACTCCGCCGAATAGAATGTTGTGGCGGATCCTATGTTGAGCTATCACATTCCCTCCTCTCTGGTGATGATGGATTCAACTTTAGTGTCTATATCATAAACTTCATCATCTTTTTGATGCCGAAAACTTCTTTTCTTATGTCACCTACCTCCCTCCTCACCTCCGACACCTTCTTCTCCACTCGTATGAACTGCTCCCACATATCATCTCAAAAATGCTCAAAAGAATCGTCTCTAGTCTCTTAGACTAACGCTCTACGCCGGAGTGGTGGTCGGGTGGACAAAGATGGCTCGTCTGATGGTGATGTTGCTCGGAGGTGTGCAGTACTGTATAGGGAAGGAAAGCAATCAATTAGGTAGAAAGCAATCTCAATGGAGGGGTACCTCTGTATAATACCACCAAGGGGTAGGTTGTTGTATCATTATCGGGAAGGTTCCTGCAATTTGTAAGTGTACCGAATCAATGAAAGAAGCAAGTTAGCCACATCAAAACTCTCCTCCTCAAGAATGAAATATGAAACAAGGCTGAGCGGTGCTGTAATCTTGGTTGTATCACCCAACTTCAGCAGAATGGTGTGACATAAGATGTCCTGAATCGCAATGGAATCTAATGTGAGTGTATCCACTGAAGAGATCAAACTCCAGCATGCCCTCTGGTGAAGTACTAAATTCAACTGAGTCCAATCTCTCTCAGCCTAGAACTTCTCAATGACCTCCAACTTATAAGAGTACACTGTCAATCCAAACACTTCCCTCAAATCCTCAAGCGTTATTGTGACCATGTTCCCCTGCACCTGTGGCTGCACTCCTCCATTCAGACCCATCTGTGCTGGATCTTCCACTTGCCTATAAAGTTCTCGTACAAACTCTGAGGAAAAGTACTCTGAAAGAAAAACATTTGACACCCCAGACAATGCAAACAACTGCATTATATGGTGGTGTCTCGGCAGTGCAAATTCCATATAATATGGCACATCCATGGTTGTTGTCTCTACTGCCAGTCCTGCACTCTTCTTTCCCTTAGATCAAGGTGTCATCTGCCATATTTTTTATAAGAAAATTAAAATTAAAGATAAAGCACTAGCGTCAATGCTAACACTAGCGTCGGTGCTAGCCTTCTGTCAAAAAACTCTATCTACTATTCCTATTCCCAAGTCCTAACCTTCTCAAACACTTAGATCCATGAGCCTCATTTGTTTTAGGCTAAAATAAATACTAGAAATCTGGATAAAATTCAAATTTAAATCAACAATCACAAAAATGGTGGAGATTTACCTTAGATCTAACCTTTTGTTAGATCCATCATCTAAGCCACTAAATATCTCCAATAAGTTCATAAATCTTCATCTCAGACATCAAAAATAAAAGTTTAAAACAAGAATTATAAAAATGGTGGAGATATATCTTAGTTTCCCTTTTTTTTAAACAAAAAGAACAAACCTTGTAGATCCATCATCTAAACCACTAAATATCTCCAGAAATCTTCATCTCACACATCAAAATCAAAGTTTAAAACAAATATCATAAAAAATGATGGAGATTTACCTTAGATCTATCCTTCGGCTGCGCTCTCTGATTGGGTTCTCGGGACGGCCTGTGTTGCAATGGCCAAATCGACAAGGAAAAGGGTATTTATTAAAAGCAATGCTACCGCCGGCGCTAGCACTAGCGCGGGCAGTATCTCGTGTTATTATTTTTCTGTGTTTTTAAATTTTTCTAAAATCACTAAAAATATGTTCTTGTATATGTGCTACTTATTTTTGTGTTTCTGCCATTAATTGATTTTTAAAAATTTAAAATAAAATTACAAAAGCCAAATTGCAAACAAATATTGTATTCTCTTCCTTTCTTTGTTTATTTGTTTGATTTCTACCTCAATATGAAGAAAATCAAATACAAAAGTATAAACAACAAAAAAATTACAAAAAAATTATTTTTGAACATAACATTTTCTATTTACATGTATCTTGCGAAAGGGAGATTTGGGATGTCACCCCATCACATCTCCTAGTACTGGTGTGAACCCCTCACAGGATAGACCTCAGGAATTCCAAGATCAATTATAAGAGTTCAAATATTAATCATTTTTTACAACAAAATTCTTTTTTAAAATATGAAAAAAACTGTATGGACTTTCTTGTTTATATCAAGCATACTTTAATCTATCACTTAGACTCTCTACAATGTTGAAATTCATCTTTTCAAACTACTTTGAACATTGTTGTGCTTCTTATCATGCTTCGATATATCTAAACGCATGTGCATCAATTGTATTGAAAAAGTTTTGTGTAGAATCAAGCTTAGCATGCCTCTAAGTATGAGTAAATGTTTTATGATTGATAATGATATTTCTTCACTCACTTATTTTGGCAAGTCTACATGTGTTTTTAATCTAAGAGTGCTTGCTTGTGTATTGTAATTGTACAATGAATTAAAATTGCGCAAGTATCATACCCACACTACATTTATTTGCACTCTTAAGAATTAAGAAATGTGGTTGTTCTTTCAAAATTACTTTGGTTTGCAAAACAAGTGTATTCGGAGAACTTTGTACAAAACAAAAAATCATGAAATAAACAAAGATAACTCCACCAAGCACTACTTGAACCTCCTTATAAGCCTTAATAAGCATTGTGAGATTGAGCACCTTAGAAAGAATAGTAAATTATCTTGTGCAAACCTTAGCTTTTGTTACACCACTTATTCTGAAGTACACCAGAACACAAAAATATCAATATTGAAAATTAAAGTGTGTGATTCCCAAAGCACTACTTTGCACCCTGATAAGTCTTCATGAGCATTGTGTGTGTAGAGCACCTTGGTAGTTGTACATTTTTTCTATGTGCATTGAAGTGCATGGAAGTAAAATTATTTGTGTTTTAATGTGCACTTTATCTCCATATGTCTTGTATTTCTTGATTAAATCATTTGTTTACTTTCTTCAAAATACACTTATGTGCACATCATTATCTTCCATAACACTTCTTCTCATGAGTATTGGATCCTAATGTTAATTCTATACTACTCTTTATATAAAAATGCACTAGATAACCTAGCACGCTCTCTACAATGTTTGGTATGTCTTGAATTTGTGAATTAAAATAACATTGTAGTAGTCTCTTTTTGATATCTTTCTTTCATGCTTGGTTTCTTTATTGTAAAATTTAACGATTTTAAAAGAAAAATGATTTAAGAAAACATATTCTTATTTTGGAATTTAACTCATATTTCTACTTATGAATCGTCATGATTACAAAAAGATGTTTCTTGTATTTCTATAAGTCTTCCGCAATTTTAACTTATCACTTTTAGCTTGCGCTTTCATGCCTATTTCAAGTCTTAAATCTCAAAATTCTTTTTTCTTCAACAAGTGGTAGACTTGCTTGTTAAAGTTCATATTAAGTTGTTCTAACTAGCTCTTTATCTTTATGCTAAAAACTCTGATCTCTTTTTGCGATAATTTTTATGCTAAAAATCCTTATCATTTCATTTCCTCTAAAATCTTGATCATGCCTGATCTTTTTATTAAAAATCCTATTTTTTATGTCTTTTGCTTCCTAACCCACTTTTGCTAATAACAAAAGCGGGAGAACTAACATGATAAATAATAAACGCTATCAAATGGGGATAACTAACATGATTAATGATTAAGAAGATAAACTACATATAAGGGAAACATTCACATATGGGGAGCATGCATTTAGGGGGAGCACTTCTAAATACCAAAATCGACAATTATCCTAAAGATATCACTCTCACACACACAAGTAGGATTCATCATGCTTTATTTATTAATGCTCTGATTTATCAAAATGGGGAGTTTGTTGGAACATGGTCTTCCGCATCTCTTAGGTTTAAGAATAACAAATCCTATGTGTATTTGAACTTGTGTGCTTAAGTGTGCAAGAAACAATGTCATAGGACTGAAGGATAACATAAGAAGGTTGTGCCCATTTTTGAAGCCAAGACTCCAGCATGGCCACTAGCGTTGGTGGTATCCACTAGCCCAGGCGCTAGACCTGATTAGAGCAATTCTGGGAAGCTGTTATAGATGGAGCTAGCATAGGCGGTAGTGGCTAGTGCAGGCGGTAGCTCAATGCATAAGACGAATTACGACAGGGTTTCCTTGGAATGAAAGATACGCACGCACAAAATATTTCCGAAAGCAACCTAGCACCGGTGGTAGCGATAGCGCAGGTGCTAGATCACTCTCCTATAAAAGGAGTGATATTTAGTATTTTTATAACTTTTTAATAGAAAATTTTGTAAATATTTAATATGAATTTTCCTTTTTATGTCAATTTTAGGTTATAAGTAGTTCTTTTTGTAATTTTGATTCTAACTTAGCTTAATTTCAATATTTGCAGAATTTTGGGACAAATCGGGAAAAATAGCATGTCACGCCCTCGGTCACGTCCGTGACCAAGGGCGTGTAACCTGAAGATCAGTCCAGAATCGATGCCACGCTGTTTGAACCAGTCCACACCAAGTCACGCCCGTGACCCAAAGTCACGTCCGTGACCGGGGGCGTGTAATCTTAGAATCTTCCACGTAGAGCCGCCGTCGAGACGTGGAGCTGCAGTCGAGAAGTCAACTTGAGTCATGCCCGTGACCCACATGTCACAGCCGTGACTTGCCCGCGTGATCTCTGCTTCGCCGCCGCGCCAAATTCTAGCCCACGCCGCATTTAATGCAGCCGTCCAAAGTCATGACCGTGACCCGACAAGTCACGCCCGTGACATATCACTTTTCGCCGCGCCGTCCAGAAAGCCCACGTCGTTGTCGGATCCGATGTGAATAGTGCAGTCACGCCCTTGGTCACGCCCGTGACCGAGGGCGTGTAACCTGAAATTTTTTCTTATAAATTCAGAGGTTCTCCTTGAATCCAGGGTTCAGAATTTTGGAGTGGGGGAGGTGCTGCTGGAGCCAATCCTGAGTATTTTCACTTTCATGTTCATGTTCATGTGTCTAACTTTCATGCTCTCTTTTCTTTTCTCATGCAATGTACTAGCTTTCTCTCAATGCAATAGTTTAGTTTAAGCTTGTAACTTTGTTTTTCCTAGCTTGCAATCTCTTCTCTTAAGACTTGTAATAGTTTTCATTTAAATAAAAATTAGTTCGTTCTCTTGATTTTGTCTCCTCCTTACTTAGTTAAATTTTCTTATTATGCATTTTTATTTTTATTTCTCTTCCCCCTCCACCATGATTAACTAATCCTCATTAGTACTCGATCAAAATGATCCGAGGATGAGTTAGACAAGTTATGATTTTCTAAAGTTTTCTTTTTCCGTTTTTATAAACACTTGAATTACCCTTGATTTATAATTAGTGAGGCCATATTTTTGATATATGGTTTTCGCTTATGTTTTCATACTTAGTTAGCCGAGAGGCTCAAAGTATGAATTGATCACTCAAGGGTAAAGAGAGTTGCACGCACCCCTCGAGAGAGGATGACGTAAATCTCCCGGATTGGAGTCAAATCCAATAACGGGGTTCACTTCGTAAAGCAAGTTTTAGGTAATCGATTATAGGACGAGAGTCCGGTTGATTTTTCCTAAACATAGTTGGGCATTAACCTCGAGAGAGGCATGTTCGAGCTTCGGGAACCTCCACGGTCAAGTAGTTGAATTTAAACGAAATTAGATTTAATTTCTTTTCACTTGTCTATTCTCACTCCAAGGTGACTTTTGATTGAGTACTAGCTTCTTTTATCATCATCTAAACTCTAAATCTAGCTTGCAATTTCTCTTTTTCTAGCCAAGTAATTAAAACCCCAAAGTATCGTTAGGTAAGATAATAGCGACTTTCCTCAAAGTAGAAGTAATCAACGCGCCCCGTGGAATACGACCTTGGTATTTCTTAATATCCTATACTATAGACGATAAGGTACACTTGCCTTTATCAGATATAGTTTTGGAGAAAATCTCAAACCTTCACTAAATTTCAAAACCGAAAAATCTATATCAAAAATTTGTATCAAGTTTTTGGCGCCGTTGCCGGGGACTTTGCATAGATAATTTGAAAAGAGGATAGCTATTAATTTTATCATGCTTCTTTTTATTTTATTTTGCTTTTTCTAAATTTCAAAAAGAAAAAAAATTTAGTTTTTCTTCTTCCTTTCTTCTCTTTTTAGTGTATGACCCGAGGTAGCACTTCGATTCTTCCTTTTGTCCGGAGATCGAGCGAACCATTTTGAGGCACCGCCGCTCTCGTGATCAGGGAAATCAAATAGAATCCGAAGAGTCGATCGGGGACACTAACACAGCGAATATGAATCATAATCTTAATCCTCCTAATCTTAACGAGCCAAATCCTGATGAGGACGCGCAACGGACCATGTCCTATTATGCGCGGCCGAATTTGGAAGGCAAACAATCGAGTATTGTTCGCCCCACGGTGGCGAACAATAATTTTGAGATCAAGTCCAGCATCATACAAATGGTGCAACAATCAGTGACCTTTGATGGTCCACCGGACGAGGATCCTAATTCGCATATCTCTTACTTTCTTGAAATTTGCGACACTTTTAAGATCAATGGCATCACCGATGACGCCATTCGATTACGTCTTTTTCCTTTTTCTTTGCGGTCTAAGGCCAAGCAGTGGCTGGGCTCCCTACCTAGGGGATCCATCACTACATGGGCCGAAATGGCAGAAAAATTTCTTAATAAATATTTCCCGCCTCCAAAGACCGCTAAATTGCGCACGGATATTGCGTCATTCATGCAAATCGACTCGGAGACTCTCTATGATACATGGGAGCGCTTCAAGGAGCTTTTGCCTCGATGCCCTCACCACGCACTTGCCACTTGGCAACAAGTGCAAATATTTTATAATGACTTAAATCTCCAAACGAGGCAAATGATTGATGCGGCCGCCGTAGGGACATTAAATAATAAAACCCCGGTCGCCGCTCAAGAGCTTTTCGAAGAGATGGCCACAAATGCGTACCAATGGAACATGCCCCGAGCACGGCCTAATAAGCCGGCCGGAATTTTTGAATTAGACGCAAATGCGAATTTGGCTTTACAAGTTGAGCGCTTAACAAAGCAAGTGGCGGAGATGTCTGCTTCCTCCGCCACTCCTCCTTGGGCTAATAATGTTTTAATTGAAGAGCAAGTTGATTACATGGGAAATCCACCTCGGCCTTCCTATAACCCGAACACCGCTCCGTATAATAACACCTATAATGCGGGTTATAGGAATCATCCGAATTTCTCATGGAGCAATCAAGGAAATGCTCAGCGTCCCTTAAATTCAAATCAACCTCCAAATCAAATTCTTAATTTAACTCCCCCTCCAATTTTTAATCCACCCGGTTTTCCACCGCAACAGCAAAAGCCCTCTCCGCTTGAAGAGGCTTTTGCAAAATATGTTGCTACAAATGAAGCGAACATCCGGAACCTCACCGGATCGATCAACAATTTAGAGAACCAAGTGGGCCAGCTAGCAAAGATAATCTCCGAGCGCCCGCAAGGAGCCCTTACGGGAAACACGGAGCCAAACCCAAGGGAGAGCGCAAACGCGATTACACTCCGAAGCGGGAAGGAGGTGGTTTCAAAATAGGACGAACCCATGGTAACTTCCTCCCCTCCTCCTCCTCCTATTTTATCTTCGAATTTACCTGCTACGTTAGCTCCGCGCGCTTCTACTTCTAATATTCCATATCCATCTAAGTTTAAAAGCGAGAGCGCCGAAAAGAATTATAAAAAGTTTTTAGATATTTTAAAGCAAATTCACATTAATGTACCCTTCTGCGAGGCTATCTCTCAAATGCCTAAATATGTGAAATATCTTAAGGAGTTGCTCTCCAATAAGAAAAAATTAGAAGATATTTCGCATATTTCTTTGAACGCAGAATGCTCCGCGGTTGTACTCAACAAATTGCCTAGAAAAGTGAATGACCCGGGACGGTTCTCCATCCCGTGTTTATTTGGCAATTCGTTAGTAAAACACGCTTTAGCGGATCTGGGAGCAAGTGTCAATCTCATGCCTTTTTCACTATTTAAGAAGCTAGGTCTAGGAAATCCAAGCCCCACTCGAATGAGTATTCAATTAGCGGATCGCTCTTTAAAATATCCGGTAGGAATAGTGGAGGACGTGCTCGTCAAGGTCGACAAGTTCATCTTCCCGATGGACTTTGTCATTCTTGACATCGAAGAGGATGCCGAAGTACCCCTCATACTCGGTTGCCCCTTCCTTGCCACCTCCCGCGCCATTATTGACGTAAGTAACGGAAAGCTCCTCCTACGGGTTGGAGACGATGAAGTTTCTTTCGGCATAAATTCCTCGATGCGGAACACATTAGAAAACGACGATTCGTGTTTTTACCTGGAAGAGTGTTGGGAATTCGATTCACCTCCCGAGTTAGTCTCCACCTTGAGTCACGAGTCCGAGCTCGCCAAGCACTTTTGTTTGGAAGAATAAGAAGTCACTCGTTTCACACCACCCGAACCACTATTTTTAGAAAAATTGAAAATCAAAACTTCTTATGAAGAGCCACCCGTTTTAGAACTAAAGCAACTCCCCCCTCACCTTAAGTATTTATTTTTAGAAAAAGAGTCGAAGCTACCCGTCATCGTTTCATCCGAACATAGAAACTCGGAAATTTCTGAGTTAGCTATTGTCTTAAGAAAGCACCGCCACGCAATTGCGTGGCAAATTTCGGATATTAAGGGTATAAACCCTTCCTTCTGCACCCATAAAATCTTTCTCGAAGATAATTCCTGAAATTCGGTCCAGCCTCAACGGCGGCTAAACCCTAACATGAAAGAAGTCGTTAAGGCCGAAGTGATCAAACTATTAGACGCGGCAATTATCTACCCGATATCGGATAGTACTTGGGTTAGCCCAGTACAAGTCGTACAAAAGAAAGGAGGTGTTACGGTAGTAGCTAACGAGAATAACGAGTTGATCCCAAGCCGTACTGTTATGGGTTGGCGGATGTGCATCGATTACCGAAAACTAAATGATGCCACCCGTAAGGATCACTTCCCTCTACCGTTTATTGATCAAATCTTAGAGTGCCATTCAGGTCACTCCTACTACTGTTTTCTCAATGGTTTGTCGGGATATTTTCAAATCCCAATTTCGCCCGACGACCAAGAGAAAACCACTTTCACTTGTCCCTTTGGCACCTTCGCTTATCGAAGGATGCCATTTGGTCTTTGTAACGCGCCAGCTACATTTCAAAGATGTATGCTGGCGATATTTGACGAGTTAGTAGAGGAGGTGATGGAAGTGTTTATGGACGACTTTTCCGTATTCGGAAACTCATTTAAAAATTGTTTAAAAAAATCTTGAGCGCGTGTTGCAGCGATGGGAGGAAATGAATTTAGCACTTAATTGGGAAAAATGCCATTTTATGGTCAAGGAAGGATTAGTCCTTGGTCATTAAATTTCGGGCATGGGGTTCGAGGTCGATAGGGCCAAGATTGAAGTGATTGAAAACTCCCCCCTCCAACAAACGTAAAAGCTATTCGTAGTTTCCTAGGGCACGCAGGGTTCTATCGGCGCTTTATAAAAATTTTTTCCAAAATCACAAAGCCGTTAACCCATCTTCTTGAAAAGGAATCCTCATTTATTTTTTAGCGATGAATGCCATTTGGCCTTTAAACTTATCAAAGAAAAACTTATAAACTCCCCGATTCTAGTCGCGCCGGATTGGTCGCTCCCTTTTGAAATCATGTGCGACGCGAGTGACATTGCGGTTGGTGCCATTTTAGGCCAACGGGTGAGTAAGTATTTCCACCCTATTTATTATGCAAGCAAAACACTCACGTCGGCACAAGCGAATTACACCACTACCGAAAAGGAGCTTCTAGCGATCGTTTTTGCCTTCGATAAGTTTAGGTCATACATCACCCTCTCGAAAGTTATCGTCTTCACGGATCACTCCGCACTTAGGTATCTTTTAAGCAAATCGGACTCCAAGCCACGTCTTTTGCGATGGATCCTCCTCTTGCAAGAGTTTGACTTAGAGATCCGGGACAAAAGAGGAGCCAAAAACTTGGCGGCCGATCACCTTTCTCATTTAGAAAATCCCTCCTCGGAAGCATTAATAGAGACCGACATCAACGATAAATTTCCCGAAGAGCGCCTCCTAGGTCTCGAAAATTTTAATTCATCTTCTACCCCATGGTTTGCTGATTTGGCTAACTATTTAGTAGCTCGGGTCCTGCCAAAAGAATTCTCGAGTCAGCAAAAGAAGAAATTCTTTTCTGATTTAAAGAATTACTTTTGGGAGGACCCCTTTTTTTTCCGAGTATGCGCAGACCAGGTTGTGAGAAGATGTGTTTCAAGTGAGGAAGGCTTTAAAAATTTACATCATTGTCATGAGGGACCCACCGGTGGTCGCTCCCTTTTGAAATCATGTGCGACGCGAGTGAAATTGCGGTTGGTGCCGTTTTAGGCCAACGGGTGAGTAAATATTTTCACCCGATCTATTATGCGAGCAAAACACTCACGTCGGCACAAGCAAATTACACCACGACCGAGAAGGAACTTCTAGCAATCGTTTTCGCCTTCGATAAGTTTAGGTCGTATATCACCCTCTCGAAAGTCATCGTCTTCACGAATCACTCCGCACTTAGATATCTTTTAAGCAAATCGGACGCCAAGCCTCATCTTTTGTGATGGATCCTCCTCTTGCAGGAGTTTGACTTAGAGATCCGGGACAAAAGGGGAGCCGAAAACTTGGCGGCCGATCATCTCTCCCATTTAGAAAACCCCGCCTCGGACGTATTAATAGAATCTGACATTAATGATAAATTTCCCGAAGAGCGCCTCCTTGCTCTCGAAAATATTAATTCATCGTCTACCCCCTGGTTTGCAGATCTGGCTAACTATTTAGTAGCCCGGGTCCTGCCAAAAGAATTCTCGAGTCAGCAAAAGAAGAAATTCTTTTCTGATTTAAAGAATTACTTTTGGGAGGACCCCTTTTTATTCCGTGTATGCGCAGACCAGGTTGTGAGAAGATGTGTTTCATGTGAGGAAGGCCTTAAAATTTTACGTCATTGTCATGAGGGACCCACCGGTGGTCATTATCATTCGAACCGAACTGCGAGGAATGCGCTGGAGGCGGGCTTTTATTGGCCCACGCTCTTCAAAGATGCTCACACCCTTGTGAGTACTTGCGACAGCTACCAGCGGTCGGGGAACATCTCTCGCCGGGATGAGATGCCCCAAAACATTTTCTTAGAATGCGAAATTTTTGATCTTTGGGGCATTGATTTTGTTGGTCCTCTCCCTCCTTCGTTTTCAAATTATTATATTCTAGTGGCGGTCGACTACGTGTCGAGGTGGGCGGAAGCGCAAGCTCTCCCCACCAACGATGCGCGAGTCGTCGTTAACTTTTTAAAAAAATTATTCTCTCGATTTTGCACTCTGCGCGCTATTGTGAGTGATCGGGGCACCCATTTTTGCAATACTCAATTCACAAAAATCTTAGCAAAATATGGTGTCACACACAAATTATCCACTGCATATCACCCACAAACGAGCGGCCAAGTCGAAGTTGTTAATCGAGAATTAAAACGGAGTTTAGAAAAAACAGTTTCTATTAATCGGAAGGATTGGGCAATAAAGCTCGATAACGCGCTATGTGCCTATCGAACGGCGTACAAGACCGCTATCGGTTGTACACCATATCGAATTGTCTATGGCAAGGCTTGCCACTTTCCGGTCGAATTAGAACACCGCGCATTTTGGGCGCTTAAATTCTTAAATCTTGATTCTGCTTTAGCGGGCGAACAAAGAAAATTTCAAATGAACGAATTGGATGAGTGGAGAGCGAATGCGTATGAGAGTAACAAATTATATAAGGAGCGAACAAAGTTTTATCACGACAAACATATAAAATTTCCAAAAACTTTTTCGCCGGGCGATCTCGTACTCCTTTATAATTCTCGTCTTCGCCTTTTTCCGGGAAAGCTGAAATCTCGATGGTCCGGACCTTTTATTGTTAAAGAGGTTTGGTCCTATGGGACAATTCTAATTTCCCACCCGGAAAAAGGTTCCTTCAAAGTTAACGGGCACCGCCTTAAATTGTATCTTCCGGGAGACTTACCTAATGACAAGAGTGATGCGATATTTCTTCATAATATAACATGATTGGCAAGTGGGTCAAGCTATGCGACCTTAAACAAAGCGCTTTTGGGAGGCACCCCAAAGTTATCTTTTTATTGTTTTCTCCTGTTTTCTTTTTCTTGTTCCTTCTTTAACATCTTTTGTAGGGAATCGCGGCTTCCCCACAAAAGCTTCAAAAATCAGGGAAGCTCTTTTTCCTTCTTTCCTTTCTTTTTCCTTGCATTTCTTTTTACCTTTTCTTACTTCATACTTACTTTTAAACATTGGGGACAATGTTTAACTTTAAGTATGGGGGTGTAAATAGCCCTTTGTAAATATTTGTAAATAGTTTTAATAAGAAAATTTTCAAAAAAATGAAAAGAAAAAAAAATACCAAAAACAAATTTTAATTTTATTTCTATGTTTTCCTTTATTTAAGCACTTGTAAAATCCAAAAACTAAAAAAAAAAAAATTTTAGAAAATTGAAAATTTAAATCTTGGAAAGGGACGTTTGGGATTTCATCCCATCACACTTTCTAGTACCTTGCGAACCCTTCACCGGGTAGCCCTTGGGAAGTCCAAGACTTAACAAAAATTGTTATGTTTTAAAGCTAGTTTCCTTTCTTTGTAAATAGTTTTTAATGAGAAAAATTCAAAAAAAAAAAGATAATATCAAAAATTCCAAAAACTCTTATATCCCTCCTTCTTATTGCTTTTGTGATTTCTTAGAAATCTAGTTGAGAATGTTTATAAGCATGTTTAAGTTTTTAATTGGCTAAAATTTTGCTTATCATAGTTTGTTAATTTTAAATTTGAGGTAATCTTGATTTAAGAATCATCTTATAATTTTAAATTGATTAGAGAATTTTGTTAGCATGACTTCTCTTTTTATTTTTAAATGGTTTCATTTTGTAGTGAATTTCCTACACCTCTTTAGATTTCAATTATATTTTCTTCTAACTTTTTAGATCTTAGGAAATTTAATGTTACTAGAATTTGCTCTCAATATAATTTAAAGCTAGCTAGATTTATTTCCCTTCCTTACCCCCTTTGTGGCATAAAAAAAATAAACTTTAAAAGATCATATGTCATGAGAATAAGAGGATAAAATTCATTATTCCCTAAAACATATGCACCCAAAATATTTGAAAAGATTATATGACATGGAGTAAGAGGATAAAATTCATTACTCCTAAACCATATACATTTTGGGTTTTTATTAGAAGAGAAAAAAAAAAGAAAAAAAAAGAAATTTCATGATAAATTCCATTTCCTCCATTCAAAAATTTCTCTTCTTATGCCAAATTTTATGAAATCCCCCTCAGCCAATTATCATTGTTTTAGTTTTAGTTGAAAATTATGGAGAGAGCAATATTTAGTTATTTACTTTTCCTTAAGTTTCTTTTAAGGTAGAGTTCTTATAATTTTAATCTAATATAGTTTTATAATTTCTACAATATTGTAAACTAATTAATTTTCTCGAGAAGTCTTTGCCTAAACATTTTTCCCTCTTTTCAAATCATCATCATAATTTAGGACTTAACTCCCCCTTGAATTTACTCTTAACTTAACTTTTGGTTTAAATGAAATTTTAGTTTAAAATTAAAAAAAAATTTAAGGATGTCTTATAAATTATGTCTCACACTTTTGCTCTGGAATAGCAAAACCTCAAGTATGGGGGTATTTGATAAGTAGTATTTTTATAATTTTTTAAGTGAAAATTTTATAAATATTTAATATGAATTTTCCTTTTTATGTCAATTTTAGGTTATAAGTAGTTCTTTTTGTAATTTTGATTCTAACTTAGCTTAATTTCAATATTTGCAGAATTTTGGGACAAATCGGGAAAAATAGCATGTCACGCCCTCGGTCACGCCCGTGACCAAGGGCGTGTAACCTGAAGATCAGTCCAGAATCGATGCCATGCTGTTTGAACCAGTCCACACCAAGTCACGCCCCAGGTCACGCCCGTGACCCAAAGTCACGCCCGTGACCGGGGACGTGTAATCTTAGAATCTTCCACGTAGAGTCGCCGTCGAGACGTGGAGCTGCAGTCGAGAAGTCAACTTGAGTCACGCCCGTGACCCACATATCACGGCCGTGACTTGCCTGCGTGATCTCTGCTTCGCTGCCGCGCCAAATTCCAGCCCACGCCGCATTTAATGCAGCCGTCCAAAGTCACGGCCGTGACCCGACATGTCACGCCCGTGACATGTCACTTTTCGCCGCGCCATCTAGAAAGCCCACGCCGCTGTCGGATCCGATGTGAATAGTGCAGTCACGCCCTTGGTCACGCCCGTGACCGAGGGCGTGTAATCTGAAATTTTTTCCTATAAATTCAGAGGTTTTCCTTGAGTGCAGGTTTCAGAATTTTGGAGTGGGGGAGGTGCTGCTGGAGCCAATCCTGAGGATTTTTCACTTTCAAGTTCATGTTTATGTGTCTTACTTTCATGCTCTCTTTTCTTTTCTCATGCAATGTACTAGCTTTCTCTCAATGCAATAGTTTAGTTTAAGCTTGTAACTTTGTTTTTCCTAGCTTGCAATCTCTTCTCTTAAGACTTGTAATAGTTTTCATTTAAATAAAAATTAGTTCGTTCTCTTGATTTTGTCTCCTCCTTACTTAGTAAAATTTTCTTATTATGCATTTTTATTTTTCTTTCTCTTCCCCCTCCACCATGATTAACTAATCCTCATTAGTACTCGATCAAAATGATCCGAGGATGAGTTAGAGAAGTAATGATTTTCTAAAGTTTTCTTTTTCCGTTTTTATAAACACTTGAATTACCCTTGATTTATAATTAGTGAGGCCATATTTTCGATATATGGTTTTCGCTTATGTTTTCATACTTAGTTAGCCGAGAGGCTCAAAGTATGAATTGATCACTCAAGGGTAAAGAGAGTTGCACGCACCCCTCGAGAGAGGATGACGTAAATCTCCCGCATTGGAGTCAAATCCAATAGCGGGGTTCACTTCGTAAAGCAAGTTTTAGGTAATCGATTATAGGACGAGAGTTCGATTGATTTTTCCTAAACATAGTTGGGCATTAACCTTGAGAGAGGCATGTTCGAGCTTCGGGAACCTCCACGGTCAAGTAGTTGAATTTAAACGGAATTAGATTTAATTTCTTTTCACTTGTCTATTCTCACTCCAAGGTGACTTTTGATTGAGTACTAGCTTCTTTTATCATCATCTAAACTCTAAATCTAGCTTGCAATTTCTCTTTTTCTAGCCAAGTAATTAAAACCTCAAAGTATCGTTAGGTAAGATAATAGCGACTTTCCTCAAAGTAGAAGTAATCAACGCGCCCCGTGGAATACGACCTTGGTATTTCTTAATATCCTATACTATAGACGATAAGGTACACTTGCCTTTATCGGATATAGTTTTGGAGAAAATCTCAAACCTTCACTAAATTTCAAAACCAAAAAATCTATATCAAAAATTTGTATCAAGAGCCCTCTTCTCTTATTTTCGAGACACATGCTAGAGAGAGGTTGAGTGCCAAAATTCCATAGCCTTATTCTGCCTAGAATTGATCTCCTACCAAAAGTTCTGTGAGTTTCTGAAGGAGGACTTCTTCACACGGCATCCGACCGACGATCGCTTCAACCACGCTTATTCTACAGTGATGACTCATCTCCGACTTCAGAAATTCCTTAGAGGGAGTTTTCATATTGTTGTTGTTTATTTCAATTCATAACTCTTGTAATCGTGTAGTGAATTTGCCTCGTGTTGGAGACTAGGTGTGGGTAGGACATAGGGCAGAAACTCACCTCGTGTTGGCGACTAGGTCTAGGGTGTATATCTAGGGAGTGCTTGAGGCTGTATCTGGGGGAGGATTGGCTAGAGCGGCTTCAGGCTGGATCCGGGGGAGGATAGGCTAAAGCCATCGGTTTGTGGGGATACGAGTCGAGATAGAAAACCAAAGAGTCTTACTATTGGAACACGGTTCTTTCGCATCCCTTTGATTTGAGAATAACAAATCCTACTTGTATTTGATCTTGTTTTCTATTATGTTTTTAGTAAGCAGGCTTGCACTGTGATGACACTAGTAGGTGGAATTATTGGTCTATAGCAACTCAAAGCTGAAGTATGGAAATTGGTCTAACGCTAGGCGTTAGAACCTAACGCTAGGCATTAACGTGCAACTCACCGGGATGATTATGGCAAGGAGGAAGCAGCCGTGATTGCAGGGGAAAGTTTAGGAATGATCTGACCTAACGCCAGCGTTAGCCTTAATGCCAGCGTTAGGATTGCCTAAAATAAACAATTCCTAAAGTGCAAAATCTCCTTCCTATTTTAAAGACCCGAGCCATCAAAACATTACTATACTGGGTCAACACCCGACGTTAGCCTTAACGCCGACATTAGATCAAGTTCTATATATTGGATGATTTCATCTTTTCCAACTACTGATTGATTAGAGCCCTAATCCAGCACTTCAGAAACTCTGAGAGGGTCGTATTTACAGATCAACACATCTCCCACTCAATTTCCTACCCCATTTTTCAAAAATAAATTTCATGCACACATAGAAGTGTTATTTTAATAATATAAATGTTTGCAACAACAAGTGAATTCGGAGACCTTTGGCCCAAACAAAAATATTAACAAAATAATATGCCAAAGATAACTCCACCAAGCACTACTCACCCTCCTGATAAGTCTTAATGAGCATTGTGAGGTTGAGCACCTTGGAAAGAATTTTAAAGTGTCTTGTGTAAACATATTTCCTTTTACCACTTCTATTTGTACACCGGATCACTAAAAATAAAAAAAACTTATAAATATGCTTATGTGATCCCCCAAGCACTACTTCGCTCCCTGATAAGTCTTAATGAGCATTGTGTGGGTGAAGCACCTTGGTAGTTGTACTTATGTTTTGTGCTTTGAAATTTTATCCTAGATGTGATGTGTTGAAGTAATTATAAGATTATTATCTTAATATTGTTGTTACTATTCCATTACATATGTCATGTGTTTTGATTACTTCCCTTGTATACTTTTATCAAAACACCTTATGCACACATCATTGATTTTCATAAAGCTTCTACTCATGAGAATTGGATCAAAATGCAAAATTACATAATTCTCTAAAAACTTTAGTAAAAGCACAAAATTGCAATGCATGATTTCTATAATGTTTTCTTTACTTAAAATACGAATTGGTTACATTATAGTTATTATCTTTTTGAATATGTTGATTCATGCTTGCCTATTTGTTATGTGAAAAATTTTCAAAGTTCCAATGCTCAAATATGAAGAGTCTAGATATATTGTTGAAATGGTCAAACTATTACAAAAATATAAATCTTAATAACTTTATTTTATCTTTCCGCATTCCTATTTGACTATGTTGTTTTTTACCATGTGTTCTTATGCTTATTTCTAAGGATTTGTCTTTCACTTATACTTCTCAAACAATATTGCATTTCTTTCAACAAGTAATATTCTTCTTAAAATTTAATTTGAAAAGCAAGTGGTAGAATTCCTTTGGTAAAATCATGGAATATTGTTCTTTCACGATTATCATATATTTTTTTTCCGCTGCGCTACTCTCTCCCTTAGCTCGATCTTGACTTACTTTATGCTTACACAAAACTCTTAATCCTCTCTTAGTTATGTCCCAACTTTTGTCTTCTTTATTCTATTTTTGTTTCAATCCACCCTCTTTTGCTAATAACAAAAGGGGGAGAATAAAATGATAAATCATAATGATTAAAAGAGTAGGATTCACTAGATTAAGGGGGATCATAAATCTAGTCCATCGGTGCATACACTAAGGGGGAGCACTTAAGTAGGGGGAGCAAAATTTAATATTCTATAATTCTTATAAATGTCTAAATATTGCTTGTGTCATACATCCTTCTAAAAAGCAATCTATCTTATATCTGATTTATCTGTATTGGATTTGTTATTATCAAAAGGGGGAGATTATTGGAACACGGTTCTTCCGCATCCCTTTGATTTGAGAATAACAAATCCTAATTATATTTGATCTTGTTTGCCATTGTGTTTTTAGTATGCAGGCTTGCACAGTGATGACACTAGTAGGTGGAATTATTGGTCTGGAACAACTCAAAGTTGAAGTATGGAAATTGGTCTAACGCTAGGCATTAGAACCTAATGCTAGGAGTTAACGCGCAGCTCACCGGGATGATTATGGCAAGGAGGAAGCAGTCGTGATTGTAGGGGGAAGTTTAGGAATGATCTGACCTAACGCCAGTGTTAGCCTTAACGCCAATGTTAGGATTGCCTAAAATAAACAATTCCTAAAGTGCAGAATCTCCTTCCTATTTTAAAGATCTGAGCCATCAAAACATTAATATACTGGATCAACGCTCGGCGTTAGCCTTAACGCCGGTGTTAGATCAAGTTATATATATTGGATGATTTCATCTTCTTCAACTACTGATTGATTAGAGCCCTATTCCAGCACTTCAGAAACTCTGAGAGGGCAGTATTTCCAGATCAACACATCTCCCACTCAATTTCAAAATGAGGAATCGAATGAGTCTTGGATCAACACGCTAACTCAACGCGAAGAACACACACTTGGACTTCAACGATCTTCATCGATTCTTCGGCTTCTCCTTCAGATTACCTCATAAGAAGTTTTTATATTTTTCTTATGTATTTGTGTTTTTATTTTATCATTGTAATGGGTTTGTGAATTCTCCTTGTGTTGGCAACTAGATCTGGATAGGACTTAGGGAGGAATTCGCCTCGTGTTGGCGACTAGGTGTTGGGAACAGTGCCCAGCAATGTTCCTGATTTGAAGAAGTGCTCAGCTCATTGATAAGTGCAAGCTGTGATTAATGCTCCATCTAGCTCATGCTTGCAGAGATCGACAAATGTCAAGTACTTTAACTATTTCTGTAAGTACTATATATATCGTCAAGAAGGACAAGATTCGGCGAACGCAGAATGCCATTCGTCCAACTCAGAAAGAAGATCAACGACCGCTGATACTTGGCGCGTTCGTCAAACGCAGAAGCAAGATCATCGAACTCAGAAGGAAGATCGATGACCACTGAGATTTGGCGCGTTCGTCAAACGCAGAAGCAAGATCATCGAACTCAGAAGGAAGATCGTCGACCACTAAGACTGGGCAGGATCGTCGAACGCAAAGAAGACACGCTATCATCGACTTCACCAAAGAGGCCTTGTCGTCGAGAAAGAACAAACATCGTCATAAAGAAGGCATGTCGTCTGAAGAAAGACAAGTTGAAGACTAGCAGCTGCTGCAGCATCGACATAACATCACTCATGTCGTCGAGAGAACAACATGATTATGATGACAGACAGCTAGAAAGAAGATCTCAACGACATAGTCAGAGAAAGCTTATCGTCGTATATACAGAAGAGCAAGAATATCTCGTATCGTCAAGATACCAGTATAAGAGGCAGAAGCAAGAATAACTGAAGTTCTATCAAAGTTCAAGACTTCGACAAAGTCCTGTCATCGAGATATTGTCTATATCGTCGAGATACTGTCGGTATCAGCTTGAAGGTGGAAAGATCGTCGAGATAGAATTCAAATGATGCGGACGCGCTGTCAGCATTTAATGTCGCCGCCCAATTGTCCAATCAGCGTGTATTCTAAAGATATGGGCATCTGACATTAAAAGATATGACTTATGACCGTTATGCGGCTCATCTGTCCTATAAAAGGGGAACAATGATGCCCTAGAAAAGTAGTCTTCGAAGAAAGAGAAAAAGAACTAGAAAGTATCCCGCCGCTACACTTCAATAGAACAGTATTCTCGGCGGAGAAGAAGAAGATCAAGTAGAGAGAAAGCATCTGGTGCTCTCTGAAGAATCAGTCATCATCATCGAAAAAAAAGTAGCTGATCAACACCAGGCAAAAAGAAGTGAAGGCTGAAGAAGATCCAGTGCTGAATCTCCAGATCAAAAAGCATCTTCTTCAACTTTAAGAAGCAAATCTTCAATAAGCTAAAGTTGCCAATCTTCATTCGGCAGAAGTAACAGTCTTATTACTGTAATCTCTTGTAAAGGCTTGCGGGCCTATTTATCTAGCTTGAGGGATGGAGAGCTGTGAGGCTTGAGGGCCAGGGCAGTGGACTTGCGGGTCCGACACCGTCTAGCTTGCGGGCTGGAGAGCTGTGAGGCTTGAGGGCCAGGGCAGTGGACTTGTGGGTCCGACACCGTCTAGCTTGCGGGCTAGAGAGCTGTGAGGCTTGAGGGCCAGGGCAGTGCACTTGCGGGTGCGATTTGTCGAGCTTGCAGGCTCGGGGGCAGAAGGGGCTTGCGGGCCTAGGCTGTTGGGACTTGCGGGTCCGTATTGTAGGGCTTGAGGGCCTGAGTGTCGAGCTTGCGAGCTCGGAGGCAGTAGGGGTTTGCGGGCCTAGGCTGTTAGGACTTGCGGGTCCGAGTTGTAAGGCTTGAGGGCCTGAAGTTTTAGGCGGAGTTTGCCGATCCTAGCACACTGCTGGGTAGGCGCAGAGGGACAGTGGACTACTCAAGACACCCGGTCTTGAGGAACCTCTATAGATCTTTTGTGTGCTTTCTGTGGTTTGCTCTTTACTTTACAGATCTACTAACCAGAAATCAATATAATTTGAAAAACCTATTCACCCCCCCCCCCCCCCCCTCTAGATGATAAAGTAGACACCCTATAAGCAACAAGTGGTATCAAAGCGAGGTTGTTCAAAGAAAAGCTTAACAGCTTGAACAAATCTGCCATTGGGTGTCCAAGTTTCATAGCTATGGAGTCAAGACAAGCTATCTATTCCAGGGAGAACTTTGCCCTTTGGAAAGTTTGAGCAAGAATATTCATGGAAGCAATGGATCCTAGATTATTCCAAATTGTTCAAGAAGGGTCTTATGTTCCTAAGACAGTGTCTAAGAAAATGACTGAAGATGAGATCATCCTAGTCAACTTAGACAAAAAGGCCCAGGGCATTATAGCTGATGCAGTTGATACTCCCATACTCCAGAAACTAATCCACTGCACTACATTCAAGGAGATGTGGAACTCTCTAACAATCCTTATGGAAGGATCAGAAGAAGAAAGAAGTTAAGCAGCTAAGAAGAAAGTCAAAACATTGAGTGACAGTGACTCAAGCTGTTCAGACACAGAAGAGAAGACTCAGTTTGGATTGACTGTTCTATCTGAGTCAGAGGAAGAAGTCCAGGATGAAGTCTCACCTGAACAAGTATGCATAAGAGCTCCTCCATCTACCTCAGACTCAGATTCGGAGACGAGCTCATCTGGTAATAATGACTGGACCAAGTCATACAATGATCTCTTAGAAGATGTCAAGATGCTCAAGATGCTGTGCAAGGAGCAGGATGCAAAGATCTCCTCTCTTCAAGCAAGAAATCTTCATCTCTCAGAGAAAGCAGAAAGGCTAACTCTAGAGAATGCAGAGTTTTGTCAACTCAAAAAGGACTTCATGGCAAGCTCCAACCTTGACTTGATAGACAAATTTGGGAAAACTTTGAAGGCATTGATTGAGAGCAAGAAGTTGTGCTGCTCACTAACCAGAGAAGTAGTTCTTCTAAAGAAGGACAAATTTCAGCCCAATGTCCTGAAATCTAAAATAGACAACCTCAGAAGGGTGGAGAGTAAACTCCCCTTTGTGATAAAGCCTATGACATGCTCCTCCAAACCAGAGACCTCTCCTCTACTGGTAAATGGTTGCTGCTCCACTAAGAGAAGGGAGCAGGGATGCTTCAAGGAAGACAGATCAGGCAGACCCTGTGGGAAGAAGGCTAGCTTGAGGAAGGTAATCTCTGTTAAAATTTTGAAGTGAAGTGGAGGAGACTGGGCGGTCTGATTTTGGGAGACCGCCAAGACCGCGCGGCTTGTTCTTGTGTTTATTCTGCCGGTCTGGCTCTGCCTGGTTGCTCTGGCGGACTGCTGGTTCTGCCGGTCTCTTCCTTGTAGCTGCGGTCTGTTCCCGAGTTGTTCTACTGGTTGGCCTGTCTTCCTTGTTGGAAGATCGGGCGGGTTGTTCTTATATGACAGTCTATCCGGGCGGTCTGTCCTGGCGATCTGGCGACTTATCTGAAGTCGGCCAGATGGTTCCTGGTTTGCTCCTGGTGGTCTAAGGAAGGAGTACCTTTGTGACCTCGCAGCTTGTGCGCGGTCTCGTGTTCGCGCGACCTGTGTGCGATCTTGTCTGCTGATCTGCGTCTTGGTCGGATGATCGTCCAAGAGGTCTGATCACGCGGTCTGCCTTATGTGACCGCTGGCGATCTGACGGGTGGTGATTGTATCTCTCCTGTGCGGTGATGACATCCGTCTTCCCGCCTATAAATAGAGGTGCAGGGCCCGTCATTCCTAACGAGAACTGTAAGAACTGAGCCTGGGTTAAGTCGTGCGGTCTCACTTTATGGTCGGGCGGTTTCGGAAGCGAGCTGAATGTTTGGTGTGTTCGCAGGTTTGCGATCAGCAGGTTGCGGTCTTCTTCCTTGGTGATTCCCAGCGGCTAGAATAAATAGTTCGGCAGCGGTCTGTCTGCGAATTGGTTTATGTTCGTTCTTGTGTTATTAGCGGCGAGCTCAGCGATCAGGCGACCTTCAGCGGTTAGGCGATCTGAGTTGCGGTCAGGCGACAGCTTTAGTTCTTCGTTCCAATAAGCTCTAGTTCGTGCGGTCTGAGGTGAAGTCTTGCAGTGCTGGTAGTCTGTCCGGTTTCTATTTGTGCGATCTCAGGTCAAGCCGGGCGACTTCTGGAGTCGAGCGGTCTGTGCGGTCTCAGCTTGTCTAGCCGCCAGATTTTTTTTGGTGTGTTTTGTTCTTCTCGTCTCCATGATTCAGATGAATCATGTCTCTCCATGTATGCCTCGCAATGTAAATAAGATTGTGTTTCAATAAAGTTTCTTGTGTTACTGTGTGGCATTGTGGTTGTTTGGCTTTAACTCAGTTGATGCAACTCCTGCTTACTCCTAAACGATTCAAATCATAATTTTTAACATGGTATCAAAGCGAGGTTGTTGGAGTGGATAAGCAGTGATCAACTTGAGTTTCCATCGTCTTTGTGAAGAAGAGACCACATAGATTGCCATGGAAGGCGGATTCGCAAGAGGGCTTGGTATTGAACTCCTTACATCGACAAACTATAAGAAATGGAGGTCATGTATGGAGAGCTATTTACTTGGCGAGGATCTTTGGGAGATAGTTGGAGGAGAAGACACACAAGAGGTGTATCTAGCAGGAGATAATATGGCAGAGGTGAGACTTTGGAGGAGGACGAATTCTAAGGCAGAGTTCACTCTCAAGAGGGCTATCTCACCGGAGTTGTTTGATCACATCATCGGATGTAAATCTGCTGTTGAGATTTGGACGTCTTTGGACGGGCTGTTCAATAAGAAGAATGTAGCTCGGCTACAGTTTCTTGAAAATGAGTTGGCTAAGGCCTCTCAAGGAGATCTTTCTATTTCTACCTTCTTTCTCAAAATGAAGAACCTCACAGCAGAGATTTCTACTTTGGACCCTGATGAGCCCATCTCGGAGGCAAAACTGAAGAGGCATATCATCCGCAGATTGCGGAAGGAGTATCTTGCCTTTGTGACTTCAGTTCAAGGTTGGGCAAATCAACCATCTCTGTTTGGCAAGACAGATGGCGGGGACTTCTATCTCTGGGGGAGATAGTGATGTGTTGTTCTCTGGGAAGAAGAAGAAGAAGTGGGAGAAGAAGCAGCCGGGTTATGATGAACCCTCTACTTTAGGTCAGCAGGATAGGGGTTATGCTCCTAAGTCTGATGGGAAGAAGAAGGGAGATGGACCAAGGTGCTTCAGGTGCAATAAGACCGGCCACCTCAAGAAGGATTGCGGGGTTAATCTTAAGTCGGGACATATAGCAGAGAAGGAGAATCCAAAGTCTGATGAAGCTGGATGGGGAGGAGCCTTTGCGGCTAATATGATGGCGATGCCTGTTAAGGCCTTGGCTGCCATCAACTTCGAAGAGGATTGGATTGTTGATTCAGGGTGTGGACATCATCTCACCGGGGATGAATCAAAGTTCTCTTCTTTGGCGCCTTACTCAGGTCACGATGCTATCATTGCGGCTGATAATTCTGTTCATACTGTCGAACAAGAAGGTGTTGTCTCCCTGAGCAGTGATAAGGGTCCACACACGTTAAAGAGTGTTTATCACGTGCCTGGTATGAGGAAGAATCTCTTCTCTGTGACCAATGCGGTCGATGCCGGTTATCACGTTCTGTTTGGCCCAACAGAAGTGAAGTTTCATAAAACTCAACCGGAGATAAGGGGAGATGTTATCCATGTTGGAAAGAGGGTGAAGGACTTGTTCATGTTATCGACAAGTACCTATGTTGATAAGATGAAGACCAACGATAGCGCGGCTATCTGGCATGAAAGGTTGGGGCATGTTGGCATGGACAAATTGAAAGCTATGGAGGTAAGAGGCCTTGTCAAGGGCTTGCCTAGCTTGTCCTCTTTTGGAGACGGTCATGTTTGTGCTGGATGTCAGTTTGGTAAGTCATATCGACTTCCATTTGATTAATCGCAAACTAGATGCAAAGTGCCGTTGGAATGCATTCACGGTGATTTGATGGGACTGACTGCTACCCCAAGCCTTGGAGGCAATAGATATATGTTGGTGTTGATTGATGATTACACCCGATATGTCTGGGTGTATTTTCTGAAAGAGAAGTCGGAAGCCTTTGCGAAATTTGTGGAGTTCAAGGAGCTGGTGGAAGGTCGTTTAGGCCTGCGGGTGAAAAAATTGAGAACTGACAATGGTTGGGAGTTCACCTCTGGTGAGTTCTCTAGTTTTTGCAGGAAACACGGCGTTCGGAGAGAGATCACTTGTGCCCATACTCCACAGTAGAATGGCATTGCGGAGAGGAATATCCGACATCTGACGGAAACCTGCAAATGCTGGCTTTATGCCAAGAGTATCCCAAAGTCTTTTTGGGCGGAGGGAATGTCTTGTGCGGCTTACATCATCAACAGAATGCCTCTAAGTCCTATCAGCATGAAGACCCCTCATGAACTGATGTTCAAGGAGAAACCGAGTGTTGCACACCTTTGGGTGTTCGGGTCAACCTGCTATGTGCATATTCCTGATGCTCTTCGGACAATGCTAGATGCTAAAGCAAGGAAGCTAGTCTTTGTTGGATATGATGAGCAGAAGAAAGGATGGAGGTGCATGGATCCTGAGACACGGAGATCAGTGGTATCTCGGGATGTCGTGTTCGATGAAGTGACTTCCTACAAGGGGAGTTCAGGAGTTGAACTACCAGAGAGAAGGGTTGATGAAGCAGGGAAAGCTGCAGGAAGTCTTCAAGTGGAGTTGCCTATTTCACCAGGAGCTCCAGCTGTGTCAAGCTCTGAGATGGAGGCTTCAGGTTCTGGAAGTACGGGGAGCGATGCTCCAAGTTCGTCTGGAAGAGGAGCTTGCACAGAAGAAGCAGCTGAAGAGGTGGTTAGTTAGGTGCAACCTCTTAGAAGGTCGAAGAGGACTATCAAGCCACCAGATCGATACACAAGAGGAAACATGGTGAGCTTCGTCTCATGTTTCTTTGCTGGTCCCTTGGATGAGAGGGAGCCGTCGAGCTTTGAGAAAGCCAAAGGCATGAAGCAGTGGGATATTGCTATGCAAGAGGATATGGATGCTCTCAAGAAGAATGAGACTTGGTCTCTAGTGCCCAGGCCTAAGGGCATTACCCCTGTGACATGCAAATGGGTTCATAAACTCAAGAAGAAAGCTGATGGTACGATCGAGAAATACAAGGCTCGTCTTGTAACTCATGGGTTCTCACAGCAGTATGGTGAAGATTTTGATGAGACGTTTAGTCCAGTGGCAAAGATGACTTCGGTCAGATTTGTTATTGCTTTGGCGGCATCTTGTGGATGGGAGATTTGGCAGCTTGATGTTAAGAATGCTTTCTTATACGGAGAGATTGACAAGGATATCTTCATGATCCAGCCGCTGGGTTTCATTTCGGAGGATCGTCCAGACTATGTCTGCAAACTGAAGAAGGCCTTATATGGGTTGAAGCAAGCGCCTCGGGCGTGGTATGGAAAGATCGCGGAGTATCTCTTATTCTGTGGGTTTTGCTTCAGACTCTGATTCTATCTTGTTCGTCAAGAAGGAGGGGGCGCTTCGGGATATTGTGCTGCTGTATGTGGATGACATGATTGTCACCAGGAACTCGAAGGAGGCAGTAGCAAGGCTGAGAGTTGAGCTTGCTATCAGGTTCGAGATGAAGGATCTAGGGGAGCTTCACCATTTCCTTGGACTCGAGGTCCAGAGGCGGGAGAGCGGAGTGCTCATTTCTCAGGAAGGATATACGGAGCGAATTGTGAAACGATTTGGTATGGAAGATGGGAAGAGCAGCTCTATACCTCTGGAACAACATCATAAACTTCGGAAGGATGAGGGAAGAGTTCTTTCTAATCCGTTGGTGTTCCGAGCTCTGGTTGGGAGCTTGATTTACTTGACTATCACGAGGCCTGATATTGCTTATGCAGTTGGCAAAGTGAGTCGGTACATGGCGGAGCCACGAAAGCCTCATCTTCTGGCGGCGAAAGGGATTCTGAAATTTGTGAAGTCGACCTCCGATTTGGGTCTCCTATTTAGGAGAGGGTCAAGCTTGGAGTTGCATGGATACATGGATACTGACTACGGGGGAGACGTGGATGATCGGAGATCAACGTCTGGTTATGTCTTTATGACGAGCCCCACAGCTATCTCTTGGTGCAGCAAAAAGCAGGACTCGGTGTCTGTATCTACCACAGAAGCGGAGTACAAGGCTTCTGCCTTGGCAGCTCAGGAAGCCATTTGGCTCAGGAGATTGGTGGAGGACGTTCATAAGGAGGTTCGAGGTCCCACTATGTTACGGGGGGACAATGAGAGTGCTCTCAAGCTGGTTAATAATCCAGTTTGTCACGCGAGGACCAAGCATATTGAGATAGAGCACCATTTCATTCGTGAAAAGGTGTTGGGAGGATCTCTTATGGTCGAGCATGTTCAGAGTGTGGACAATATCGTAGACATCTTCACAAAGCCGCTGGCAAAGGGACCGTTTACACGGTTGCGGAGTTTACTCGGGCTAGTCTCCACTTCCCACTTCAAGGGGGAGTGTTGAAATTTTGAAGTGAAGTGGAGGAGACTGGGCGGTCTGATTTTGGGAGACCGCCAAGACCGCGCGGCTTGTTCTTGTGTTTATTATGTCGGTCTGGCTCGGCCTGGTTTCTCTGGTGGACTGCTGGTTCTGCCGGTCTATTCCTTGTAGTTGTGGTCTGTTTCGGAGTTGTTCTGCTGGTTGGCCTGTCTTCCTTGTTGGAAGACCGGGCGGGTTGTTCTTATATGACCATCTATCTGGGCGGTCTGTCCTCGCGATCTGGCGACTTGTCTGAAGTCGGCCAGATGGTTCCTGGTTAGCTCCTTGTGGTCTAAGGAAGGAGTACCTTTGTGACCGCGCGGCTTGTGCGCAGTCTCGTGTTCGCGCGACCTGTGCGCGATCTTGTCTGCTGATCTACGTGATTGTATCTCTCCTATGCGGTGACGACATCTGTCTTCCCACCTATAAATAGAGGTGCAGGGCCCGTCATTCCTAACGAGAACTATTAGAACTATGCCTGGGTTAATTCGTGCGGTCTCACTTTGAGGTCGGGCGGTCTCGGAAGCGAGCTGACTGTTTGTTGTGTTCGCAGGTTTGGGATCAGCAGGTTGCGGTCTTCTTCCTTGGTGATTCCCAGCGGCTAGAATAAACAGTTCGGCAGCGGTCCGTCTGCGAACTGGTTTATGTTCGTTCTTGTGCTGTTCGCAGCGAGCTCAGCGATCAGGCGACCTTCAGCGGTTAGGCGATCTGAGTTGCGGTCTGGCGACATCTTCAGTTCTTCGTTCCAATAAGCTCCAGTTCGTGAGGTCTGAGGTGCAGTATTGCAGTGCTGGCAGTCTGTCCGGTTTCTTTTCGTGCGATCTCTGGTCAAGCCGGGCGACTTCTGGAGTCGAGCGGTCTGTGCGGTCTCAACTTGTCTAGCCGCCAGATTTTTTTGGGTGTGTTTTGTTCTTCTCATCTCCGTGATGTTGAATCGGTAGGCGCCCTTAGAGGGGGGGGGGGGGGGGGTGAATAAGGGTTTTCAAAAACTTTAGTAAATATTTAGAAAACTTTGAATTATTGCAAGATTAAAGTAATATTTTTGAATAGCGATCTAAATTGATTTATGATGAAAAAGAGGATAATAAACAATTTAGATGAAAATCAATTTTATTACAAATATAGAGACATGATTACTATTAATAAAATTGATTGCAAAAATAGATTTCTATGGCGCTAGAAATCGAGGCGAATAATTATAGTTCTTTTTCGTTTTTTATACCGACTCGTATCCCCACGAACCGGTTGGCTTTAGCCGATCTCTCCCTAGATACGACCTCAAGCCGCTCTAGCCAATCTATCCTCAGAAAGGCCTCGAGCACACCCTAGATCTACACCCTAGACCTAGTCGCCAACACAAGGCGAATTACCCCCTAAGTCTACCCCAGACCTAGTCGCCAACACGAGGCGAATTAATGAACCGTTTATAAGAAAAAAGAGAACTGAACTGAAATTACAACAATAATAAAAACTCCCTCTAAGAACTTCTGAAGTAGGAGACGTTGGACCGATGTAGTATAAGCGTTGTTGAGGTGGTCGCCTGTCGGATGAAGTGTAACACCCTGCCAGTACGAAGAGTATAACAGCAGGTCCGGCCAGGACCCCACGCCATACAAACCACACTAGCTAGGAGTTAAAAGGTGATAACCAGAAAAGTAACAACTAAACGAGAGTACAAAACGTAAGCGGAAGCATTAATTAAACCATTCAAAGAGAACTGTCCACTATCATAGGAATGTATCCAGAATAAGAGTTACGGCCTTAAGGCCTTACATTCATCCAATGCACAAAACTCCATAAGCATACATCGGCACGCAGGCCGGCCATACATGAAAAAGCAGAAAAAGGAGGCTGGCCTTCAAGGGCCAACTCAGCAAAAGGGGCCACCGCCCGCTATTTCCCGCTAGGCTCACCTGCACCTGCATAAGACATTCCACCAAGCGGTGGCAAACAAAGTAACGGTCAGCACAGCTGACCAAATTATAACGACCCCACCCCTTTCCCGGGGTGGCGGAGATTCTACCCTGCAAGCAAGCCATACTAGCACAAGTACTAATATAAAGAAAGTGCAACTACACAAGGTGAGGTTTCAAGCACAATCAATCTTCTAGGTTGAGCATCAAAAGAAAGGAACCTAGGTATGCACATGATGTTGGTTGGGTTCACCCGAAGGTTCCCACAACCGCCTAAACAACCGCATGAGGCTAACAACATCAATTCATCACAAACGTGGGTACACACAACCGCACGCTCCATGCTCACAAGGCATGCACCAAAGGTACTTCTTCCCGAGCACCAAAACCATCATGAGTCCGAAAACTCTAGATAGAAAAGAGCTTTTGGTCGGTCTAGGCAAGACGCCCTTCCCAACCTCTCCCAAGGTCGTTCGGGTTTACAAGAGATAAATCCCCCTACCGCCACGCCTGGAAACGGGTTCAGTTCAGCCAATTCCCGTGCTCTTGTCATCGATTGAACACACGATGCGGGTATGACATCACCTCGGCCCGTAAGGGTTTAGCACTCGCTAGTGCTACACAAAACATAAGTTACAACACCCAAGCCTTAAAAGTTTACTTTGTAACGACTCAAGACCCGACTCCGCCTTTCGGCCGGAGGGCATGAGGGATCGTTAGGGCTTTATACGTAACCAAAAAGGAGGTACAAGACCACTCCTCAACAATTCTAGTGGTGAAGGTTTGCATTCAACCACTCGCAAAGCATGGGGCTTTCGTTAGGATCTTCACAAGATGCCTACGCTTAAATCCCGCAATACTATCGCATATATCACAGAGTCATTCTCCGGCACGCATTCTAGGCTTAACCTAAATGCAACGTCGCAAATCAAGCATCACCGATTCGGGCTCACGGCCACGAATAGGCTTCACACACAATGCCTAAATCTGCACGACTACCAGATTTTCTACATGCAATATGCCGGGGACGGACACAATCGACCCGGAGTTCCGAAGAACTTGAGGAAATCCTACACTTCACCCATTTGGTGAAAGGGATTCCTCATGCAAGCATAGAGAAATGAAGGAGAGGACAAAAGACAAGTCCAAACAATGGGAGAAGAAATCGTTACCCTAGGAGCGTTCTTTTTCGCCATAGATCCGAGATTCTACACGGAGAGAAACGACCGCACCGGGCTGCACTCTCCAAATCTGGAAACGGCTCGCGAAACGGAGCTCCGGAGCTCCATCAATGGCGGGACCTACCTTCTTCTTCCTTGGCTCCTCCTTCTTTCTCTAGGGTTTGGAGAGAGAATGGCTTAGAGAATATGAGGTTTAACCCCCTCTCATCAGCCCTAATGGTCTCCCGCAGCTAAACCTAGTCGTTGGATCAATTTCCAAAAGATTTGGACGGTCCGATCTTCTTCTCCGCTCAAAATCGCGGAACAGAATAAACAGGGCGCACGATCACAGGCGCATGGTCAGTGGTCGTGCGCGAAGAGGGAAATGGTCGTGCGCACTGTCCGAGACAGAACTCGATTTTCTTCTGAATTAACGCACGATCGCTGGCGCACGATCACTGGTCGTGCGCGAAGAGGACAATGGTCGTGCGCATAAGCCGAGACAGAACTCCGAATCTTTGCGGGTTACGCACGATCATTGGCGCACGATCACTGGTCGTGCGTGAAGAGGACAATGGTCGTGCGCATTGACCTGATCTGAAATTTTGAGCTTATCCCGAGCGCAACACTACCATTCCGCCTACCTCGCTGAACCACGATCTTTGGGGTGTTACAACTCCACCCCCCTTAAAAGAATTTCATCCCGAAATTTCGAAAACAGTAACAGCAGGAATTTACAGTTTTTAAAGAAAATTTACCTGAGAGAAATAGCTCGGGGTACTCCGCAAGCATCGCTTGCTCTCTCTCCCAAGTTAGCTCCTCTCGGCCGCAATTATCCCACCGGACCTTTACCATCCGAATGGACTTGTTCCTCAACTGCTTTACCTCGGTATCCTCGATGCGTATGGGTTTGACTTTCGTCGACAACCCACTATCAACCGACACTTTGCCAACCGCAACGATATGAGTAGGCTCTTGCACTGCCTTCCTCAGAACTGAAATGTGAAACAAGTCGTGCAGACCGCTCAGCTCTGCAGATAGTGCAAGCCGATAAGCCGCATCACCAATACGTTCGACAAACTCAAACGGTCCTAAGTACCTTGGAATGAGCTTTTTCAAGCGTCGGATCCTTGATACCCCTTTGAACGGTTTGATCTTCAAGTAAACCCGGTCACCGACGGCGAACTCTAGGTTCCTAAGCTTGGCGTTGTAATATTTTGCTTGCCTATCCTGGGCAATCAATAGCCTTTCTCGAATAGTTCGGATCGTCGAAGTTGCTTCCTCAACATCCTTTCGCTTTAATAGCTTAGTATCGCCCGTTTCTGCCCAAGACAACGGCGTACGACACTTCGTACCATAGAGGGCCTTGAAAGGAGCCATCTTTACTGGCTTGGTAGCTATTATTGTAGGCGAATTCGATCATATAGAGATGATCTTCACACTTCTTTCCAAAATCTAGAGCGCACATTCGGAGCATATCCTCCATAGTCCTGTTGGTCCTCTCGGTCTGTCCATCCGTTTGCGGGTGGAAGGCCGTGCTGAATTTCAATTTAGTGCCCAACAGTTCATGGATAAGCCTCCAATCTTTCGATGTGAAACGCCCGTCACGATCGCTGACGATGCTACGAGGGACACCGTGCAGCCGCACAATACTATCGACACAGAGCTTCGCTAGCTTTTCTACAGAATCATCCTTCCGGTTCGGAATGAAATGCGATACTTTTGTCAGTCTGTCCACGATCACCCAGATGGCGTCGTTTCCATGCTGCGATCTCGGCAATCCGTGCACGAAATCCATCGAAATATCGTCAAACTTCCATTCCGGAATCGGCAAGGACTTCAAAAATCCACCGGGGCGTTGACATCCCACCTTCACCAACGCGCAGGTGTTGCACTTGGCCACGTAGAGGGCAATGTCCTTCTTCATACCCGGCCACCAGAAAAGTTTCTTCATGTCCATGAACATTTTCGTGCTCCCCGGGTGGATAGAGTACTTGGTATGATGAGCCTCGTACATCAATTCCTCCCGTAGAGTACCAACGTTTGGGACGCACAATCTGCCATTCTTCCACATAAGGCCATCTTCGAAAGAGAAATCAGCGTTTAACCCGTCAACGGTTTCCTCTTTGTAGCGTTTCATGCTCTCATCCAGCTCCAATGCCTGTCGAACTCGGTCGTCAAGGTGGTATTGAACCTCCGTCCAGTTCAAGCATGCTGAAGTAGACGCTCTTCGATCAACGCAAATGATCTCCATTTCTTCCAGCTCACGGATTAGACGCTCATCGTGCATCAAAATCCAATTTGCTTGAGCGGGAGCCCGACGACTCAACGCGTCCGCAACCACATTTCCCTTTCCAGGAGTATATTTGATGTCGAAGGTGTAGTCCCCAAGGAACTCCAACCACCTCCTCTATCGCATATTCAACTCCCTTTGATCTAGCAAGTACTTGAGGCTCTTGTGGTCGGTAAAGATGTCGATCTTCACGCCATACAAATAATGCCTCCAAAGCTTAAGAGCAAATACCACGGCCGCTAGCTCCAAATCATGGACCGGGTAATTCCTCTCATGAACCTTCAACTGCCGGGAGCCGTAGGCAATTACCTTACCGAACTGCACTAGGACACAACCCAAACCACTCCCTGAGGCGTCGCTGTAAATTTCATAGCCTTCCGTACCACAAGGCGAGCATAGAATGGGTGCTGTGGTCAGACGGCTCTTCAGTTCTTCAAAAGCTCGTGCGCACTCGGGCGACCAAACGAACTTATGATCTTTCCTAGTCAATTTAGTGAGAGGAAGTGCAATCCTCGAGAAGTTTTCCACAAAGCGCCTATAATAGCCGGCAAGTCCTAAGAAACTTCGGACTTCCGCTACGTTTTTCAACAAAGGCCAGGCTCGGATCGCTTCTATCTTCGACGGATCAACCGCAATTCCATCTCCACTAACGACGTGACCAAGGAATGCTACTGACGGTAGCCAAAACTCGCACTTGGAGAACTTGGCATATAGCTGACTCTTCCTCAAGGTGCCCATAACTGCGTGCAGATGCCCTACATGCTCCTCTTCCGATTGAGAGTATACCAAAATGTCGTCGATGAAGACGATCACAAATTGATCCAAATACTCACGGAATGTCCTATTCAAAAAAGTCCATGAATACCGACGGTGCATTAGACAGACCGAACGGCATCACCGTGAACTCATAGTGCCCAAAGCGGGAACTGAACGCTGACTGTGGAATGTCACATTCCCTACTACTAAGCTGATAGTAGCCGGACCTTAAGTCAAGCATAGAGTATACCGTCGACCCAACCTGTTGGTCAAGTAAATCGCCGGTTCTCAGAATCGGATAACGGTTCCTCTCGGTCAGCTTGGTCCGCTACTACTAGGACAACACAAAACTGGTCTTAGGCCCCGAATCCTTCAACAAGGTGAAGAACATCTTCGCGCCTTTTCACGGCTTCTCCTATTCGCGCTCACTCGAGATCTATTAGGCAGCATTACCTCCAATCTATCCTTGACTAAGGTAAATGACAATTCGATTCATAACACGAAGTCCTTAGACAAATAGGAGAGCGATGCTCCCACACCAACAGAGCTCTCGTCGAATAGTCGATAATTAGGACAAGGCCTAATTGCACACAAATACAAGACATAAAATTTTGTTGTCAACAGATACAGTGGACATATTTCTATCTTTAACCGCACACGGGGTATAAATCATATTTGGAGATGATCATCCATACCTGTGGCAACGTCGCATTTCTGAATGACCTCTTGCTGGCCATAAGAGTAGACTCTCGGTTGGGTTAGAGAATATTGGGGAATCGAAGACTCCACCGCCTTGCCTTTCTCCATAGAAGCCGAACCCATCACACGAGCATAGTCCACTTCTCCGATTTTTGCTTTTGGGGGACCACTTCGACACACTCGGGCTTTGTGTCCCACCTTTCCGCAAGTGAAACAAATAAAGGAACACCGTGCAGTCTTAACTTCCACAGAGTTGAACTTTCTCTTGTTTCTTCTGAACTCGGACTTGGACTGAGAGACTGGCGCATGAAACTCTGACTTCTTTACATTGAAGTCTTTCGCGCGCTGCATACTCTTCGTATCTGTTTCTAGAGATTTAGCTGATTTCACTAAGACGTTGAAGCCGAGTAACTTTGGACCCACAAGCATTAGTCTTAGGTCATCTCGCAGACCATTGTAGACTTGTTGACCTTGGTTTCCTCATCTTCCCACATAGACCTCTCATAATGATTCCGACTGATGAACTCAATCAGGTACTCATCCACTGAGTGTTCTCCCTGCTCTAGGTGTGAACACTGATCTTGTAGTTCAGGAATCTCAGTTAGGGGTAGAAACTTTAGAAGGAATGATTCATGGAAGCTTTCCCAAGAGATTTCGGAAAGTTGTCTCCCACCAAACTTGTGCAACAACTCTCCTTCCCACCAAAGTCTTGCTTCTGTTATAAGTAAGAAGGTGGTTAAGGTTACCAACATATCTTTGCTTATAAGCATTGACATTAAAGTCCTCTTTATTTCTGACAACCACTCAGCAGCTCTCCCAGGGGATTCCGTCCCCTCGAAGGATGGAGGGTTGAGGCTCAGAAAGTACTTTAATTGCTGGTCACGCGCTCGCCCCACTACTACCTGCGCAACTCGACGTTCCACCATCAGTTCTACCGCAGGTTCCACTATAGCAACAGTTATAGGGGCCACATCCAGAGTCGGAGTAGTAGGCTGTGCAAGCTGCCCAGACTGAGTGTTGATCATCGCGAAGACCGCTTCAACGACTAACTTGATCATCTCAGCTGAAGGAGTGGTCGCTGTCACCTCAGACGACCCACTACTTTCAGCAGTGTTACGGGGTTGAGACGGCCCCGCACCACTCCTAGTCACCTATAATCGTGTAAGAGACAATTTAGTGACTGAAAGCATAGCAAAACAACAATCATGAAACTCTCAGGTTCCGCAAACAAGTATGTTTTTCCATTACTAAGTGGACATTCTTATTAGTTTTTGTCGTTTTAGGTGAATGCACATCCCGTGCACACCACCCCTTAAAAGGAATTCGTCCCGAATTCGCTAAACTATGGATCGACGCCTTAAGTCCGATACCAAATTGTAACACCCTGCCAGTACGAAGAGTATAACAGCAGGTCCGGCCGGGACCCCACGCCATATAAACCACACTAGCTAGGAGTTAAAAGGTGATAACCAGAAAAGTAACAACTAAACGAGAGTACAAAACGTAAGCGGAAGCATTAATTAAACCATTCAAAGAGAACTGTCCACTATCATAGGAATGTATCCAGAATAAGAGTTACGGCCTTAAGGCCTTACATTCATCCAATGCACAAAACTCCATAAGCATATATCGGCACGAAGGCCGGCCATACATGAAAAAGCAGAAAAAGGAGGCTGGCCTTCAAGGGCCAACTCAGCAAAAGGGGCCACCGCCCGCTATTTCCCGCTAGGCTCACCTGCACCTGCATAAGACATTCCACCAAGCGGTGGCAAACAAAGTAACGGTCAGCACAGCTGACCAAATTATAACGACCCCACCCCTTTCCCGGGGTGGCGGAGATTCTACCCTGCAAGCAAGCCATACTAGCACAAGTACTAATATAAAGAAAGTGCAACTACACAAGGTGAGGTTTCAAGCACAATCAATCTTCTAGGTTGAGCATCAAAAGAAAGGAACCTAGGTATGCACATGATGTTGGTTGGGTTCACCCGAAGGTTCCCACAACCGCCTAAACAACCGCATGAGGCTAACAACATCAATTCATCACAAACGTGGGTACACACAACCGCACGCTCCATGCTCCCAAGGCATGCACCAAAGGTACTTCTTCCCGAGCACCAAAACCATCATGAGTCCGGAAACTCTAGATAGAAAAGAGCTTTTGGTCGGTCTAGGCAAGACGCCCTTCCCAACCTCTCCCAAGGTCGTTCGGGTTTACAAGAGATAAATCCCCCTACCGCCACGCCTGGAAACGGGTTCAGTTCAGCCAATTCCCGTGCTCTTGTCATCGATTGAACACACGATGCGGGTATGACATCACCTCGACCCGTAAGGGTTTAGCACTCGCTAGTGCTACACAAAACATAAGTTACAACACCCAAGCCTTAAAAGTTTACTTTGTAACGACTCAAGACCCGACTCTGCCTTTCGGCCGGAGGGCATGAGGGATCATTAGGGCTTTATACTTAACCAAAAAGGAGGTACAAGACCACTCCTCAACAATTCTAGTGGTGAAGGTTTGCATTCAACCACTCGCAAAGCATGGGGCTTCCGTTAGGATCTTCACAAGATGCCTACGCTTAAATCCCGCAATACTATCGCATATATCACAGAGTCATTCTCCGGTACGCATTCTAGGCTTAACCTAAATGCAACGTCGCAAATCAAGCATCACTGATTCGGGCTCACGGCCACGAATAGGCTTCACACACAATGCCTAAATCCACACGACTACCGAATTTTCTACATGCAATATGCCTGGGACGGACACAATCGACCCGGAGTTCCGAAGAACTTGAGGAAATCCTACACTTCACCCATTTGGTGAAAGGGATTCCTCATGCAAGCATAGAGAAATGAAGGAGAGGACAAAAGACAAGTTCAAACAACGGGAGAAGAAATCGTTACCCTAGGAGCGTTCTTTTTCCCCATAGATCCGAGATTCTACACGGAGAAAAACGACCGCACCGGGCTGCACTCTCCAAATCTGGAAACGGCTCGCGAAACGGAGCTCCGGAGCTCCATCAATGGCGGGACCTACCTTCTTCTTCCTTGGCTCCTCCTTCTTTCTCTAGGGTTTGGAGAGAGAATGGCTTATAGAATATGAGGTTTAACCCCCTCTCATCAGCCCTAATGGTCTCCCGCAGCTAAACCTAGCCGTTGGATCAATTTCCAAAAGATTTGGACGGTCCGATCTTCTTCTCTGCTCAAAATCGCGGAACAGAATAAACACGGCGCACGATCACAGGCGCACGGTCAGTGGTCGTGCGCGAAGAGGGAAATGGTCGTGCGCACTGTCCGAGACAGAACTCGATTTTCTTCTGAATTAACGCACGATCGCTGGCGCACGATCACTGGTCGTGCGCGAAGAGGACAATGGTCGTGCGCATAAGCCGAGACAGAACTCCGAATCTTTGCGGGTTACGCACGATCATTGGCGCACGATCACTGGTCGTGCGCGAAGAGGACAATGGTCGTGCGCATTGACCTAATCTGAAATTTTGAGCTTATCCCGAGCGCAACACTACCATTCCGCCTACCTCGCTGAACCACGATCTTTGGGGTGTTACATGAAGCGTGAAGAAATCCTCCTTCAGAAATTCCTTCTCTAAGCTTTTGGTGGGAGTATCTCTCTGATCTCTCCTCTCTCTGTTGTGGCATGAAGCTCTGGATTTTTGGATCTCAATAGGATGAAGAGTTCGGAGCCAAGGCATCCAATTTATAGCCTTCACTCTACCGCCGGTGCTAGCGCTACCGCCGGTGCTAGCCCGGATTAGGAAACAATTTGCGCAGCAGGATCTCCCATCCGCCGCAATGTTTTGCTCTATGCCTTTTGTGCACCATGCTACTGCCAGCGCTAGTAGCTACCTCCGGCGCTATCCCCGATTCAGAAACTTCTTGCGCGGCAGGATCTTCAATCCGCGGCAACCTTGCTTTTATTCCTTCTGTGTTCATCGCTACCGCCGGCGTTATCCGCTACCGCCAGGCGTTAGCGCCTTCTATAACAGCTCCTGGAATTGTGCTATTCATCGCTAGCGCCCGGCGCTAGTTGCTACCGCTGGCGCTAGTGAGCCTTTTCAAATTCTGGCTTCAATTTTGGGGGCAGTCATCATGAGTACTCCTTGAGTCATATGGACTATGTTAACCTGCACACTTGAACACACAAGATCAAATACACATAGGATTTGTTATTCTCAAACCTAGGAGATGCGGAAGACCATGTTCCAACAAACTCCCCCTTTTGATAATAACAAATCCATTAATGATAAATCAAAGCATTAATAGATAAGCATGATGAAACTCTACTTGTGTGTGTGTGAGAGTGATGACTTAGGATAATTATTGATTTTAGCATTTAGAACTGCTCCTCCTAAATACATGCTCCCCCTAAGTGAGTGCTCCCCTAATATGTAAGCTATCATCCGAATTTGTCATATTGTGTTTATGATAGCGGGTTATATTTATCATGTTAGTTCTCCCCCTTTGTATTTTATCATGTTAGTTCTCCCCCTTTGTTATTAGCAAAAGTGGGTAGGGATGCACCACAGAAAAGTTAGATAATAAGATAAAGCATGATCGAGCTTTTGAGTGAGAATGAAATGATAAGGAGTTTTTAGAGCCATTTGTTAGAATAATTTTTGTATAAATATATCAGAGTTTTTAGTTTGAGCAAAAGTAATGATTTCCCCTTTATATAAGAGTTTTAAGCATAAAAAATAGTGATTTCCAAGTAACCCATCTACCCAGACAATATGTCTACACCCTAGCCCCGTACTAAGTGACGGATGGGCATGAGGAGCTGCAAACATGCCGTAGGTTGGGGTGTTAGTCCCATATGCAAACACTAGACAAAACTTAACCTAGCACTCTTTCCCCCCAGTGCCTCGCAAGGCCCCACTGGAACCCTCCCCGGTTAAGGACAAGACATGACTAGAGATAAGGTTATCTAATGTCTACAACCCTACGCCCCCGCTATGGTGAGAAATGAAGTCAAGGATAACAATTATTGGAAACATTAAGCCTTTAAATCTAATGGGAAATTTCATAGCATATGGGTTTATATTTTTATTTGAATTGTTTTGAAATAAAACTCACATAGCTATATTGAAATGAATGAATCAGAGTTTGAGTATTGTGGAAGATTTCAAAAAAAACATCATAATACTAAATAAGAGTTCAAGCTCAAAAAGAAGATGTTTTGGAATTTCAAAAAAAAAAACTAACTTTATAAAGATAAGAGTTAAAGCATTTTGGAATAAAGAAACAACATCCTTATAGCAATTAGAGAAGAAAATATTGATTTGAAATTCAATAAAAAGAGGATGTTTTTATAGGCGATATTTTACTTGTTGGAGGAGTGTTTAGCATGAATGTTTTCATAGAAATAAATCAGAGTTTTTAGCATAATAAATGATATGCGTGTTGGAACAACCAATATAAATTCCACCAAGCAAGTCTACCATTTGTTTTTTAGAAAAATTGAGATTTTAGACTTGATATAAGCATGAAAGCGCAAGGTAAAAATTATATGGTGATGATGCGGAAGACTTGTAGGAATACATGAAACATCTTATTATAATCAAGGATAATCCATAAAAAGATATATAAGTTTAATTTCAAAAAGAAGATGTTTATGTAAATCATGTTTCAATGAAAATCTTTTATGGTTGGCAAAAAATAATAAATAGCCAAGCATGAAATAATATTATCATAAAGAGATTACTACAATGTAATTTCAATTCATAATTTCAAATCATACCAAACATTGTAGAAAGCATGCTAGGTTATCTAGTGCATTTCATAAATAAAGAGTAGCATAGAATTAGCGTTAGGATCCAATACTCATGAGAAGAAGTGTTATAGAAGATAATGATGTGCACATAAGTGTATTTTTGAGTAGAGTATACGAGTGTTTTAATCAAAAATACAAGAGATATGTAAAGTAGAAGCACAACAAAACACAAATAATTTTACTTCCACGCACTTTAATGCACACAAAAATGTACAACTACCAAGGTGCTTTGCACACACAATGCTCATTAAGACTTATCAGGGTGCAAAGTAGTGCTTGGGGATCACTGATTTTATTTTTACTGTTTGAGACTAGTGATCCGGTGTACTTAAGAGTAAGTGGTTTTTCTTATTTTGAAGGAAAGATATGGTTTGCACAAGACACTTTACTATTCTATCCAAGGTGCTCAACCTCACAATGCTTATTAAGACTTATCAGGAGGTTCAAGTAGTGCTTGGTGGGGTTATCTTTGTTATTTATTTTATGATTTTTGTTTAGTACAAAGATCTCCGAATACACTTGTTTTGCAAACCAATGGATTTATGAAAAAACATAACCACTTTTCTTAACTTTTACAAGTGCAAATAAAGGAGTGTAGGTAAGATACTTGTGCAATTTTAATCCATTGTACTAATACAAAACATACACAAGTATTCTTAAGATTAAATACATATGTAGACAATGCCAAAAAAAGTGAGTGAATAAATATCATTATCAAACATAAAACATTTCTCATACTTAGAGGCATGCTAAGCTTGATCCTACACAACCTTTAACATATAATTGATGCACATATTAATAGATATATCTAAGCATGATGAAAACAATGTTCAAAGTAGTTTGAGATGATAAATCGCAACATTATAGAAGTACTAAATAAAATATTAAATCATGCTTGATTTTTACAATGAAGTCCATACAGTATTTTTTTGATATTTTTGAAAAATAATCTTTATTTAAAGTTTGAACTTATAAAATTGATCTTGGACTTCCTGAGGACTACCTTGTGAGAGGTTCCCCCGGTACTAGGTGATATGATGGGATGATAGCGCAAATCACCCTTTCGCAAGATACAAGTAAAAAAGTTAAGTTCAAAAATAACAATTTTTTGATAATTTTTTTGTTTTATATTTTTGTAATTGATTTTTAAGAAAAAATAGACTTTAAGCAAATGACAAAAAAAAAACAGAAAGCAAAACATATTTTTTGTAATTATGATTTTCTATTTTTGTATTTGATTTTTCAAAAATATAATAAAAGCAAAAATGCAAAAATGAATAGTACCCATAGATTAATATATTTTTAGGGATTTTTCAAAATTTTAAAATTACAGAAAAATGAACCTCGACGCTAGCGTCGGCGCTAGCGCTAGCGCGGGAAACAGTAAGTGATTTTTTAGGGTTTTGAAAATTTTGATGTTTGAACTTGATTAGGTGTCCCATTAGTAGTTTCATGCTGAATTTGCAGAATTTTTGGAAATGTTTTTGATGGTTAAAAATGAAGAAAATTGCATTTGTAAGCATGTTTTAACATGAAAGATCTAGGACACCTATCTCAAGTCGTAACAAACGAGATCTTGCATGAGTTATAAGATAGATTATCATAATGTATGTGAATTCAAATTTTTCTAGACTTTTATTAATCTAATGTAGTTTGAAGAATGATAGGAAATGTAAGCACGAGAAGACATGAATGAGCAAATATGCATGATTTTAGTGATTTAGAAAATAATGTTCATGCAAAAGAATATCATGGACATTCATAAACATTTTAGTCCTATGGAAACAATTTAAAGTCACATAGTTTTTTTATCGTTCAATTTTATTTTATTTTACTTCACAAATAATTCATTATGGCAATATGAGATAACTAGCATGAATAATATTTATTAGTTGATAATGCTAGAATAACGAGTTTGATTGTAATTGTTATACCACAAGATTAATTGAGATAATGTTGTATGTATTCAAGAAAGTGAATTAATATTTTGACATAGAATGAATGATTTCATTTGATTTATTAATATAAAGTTGATTCTATGGTTTATAAACAAATGAGATACATGCAAGTCATACTACATTAATTCATTCATGTAATTATTATGATTACCAATGAAATGTTAGAACTGAGTGGATCTTTTGTAATGTTTGAATTTAGAGATCTTTTGATTTTACATAATTATGATGGTGAGGCATGTAGCACAAATCATATTCATCATTTTTCAGAATATTTTTAAAGAAAGATTGTGAGGTGAATAGTGAATATTAAAAAAGTGAGAAACTATTCTTGGTTAGTTTATTGTAAATGTTCTCTAATATAAGGGCTGTCATATTCAGCACACAAGATAGATAGAAATCAACACATTGTGCATTTTAATTTTTTGTTTGCCTAAGCCCTTTATTAACCCATTTAAATCCATTAAAATAATATCATTTGTCTTGGCAATAATTTCAATTTATGAGACATGTAAAGGAATGGATTTAGAAGGTAATAACGAGGATAAGTAGATCACCTAAAAATGATATGACTTTTATTCAATTTTATTCAATTTGATTCATTTATGAATTATGGTTTAATTTATGAAAGTCATATTACAAGATATATAAAGTGATCATATTATGATGGTTTTAAGAAAAATCAAAAGAAAATAGACAAAAAGAAAGTTTAAGTATATCATGAAGTAGAGAAATGATATTTCATTTTTAATTGATCTCTACTTCATGCAAATGATGGGATACTAATGAATGAGAGATTTAGGTATCCAAAGAGGACCGGGTGTGACGGTTCCTTTGGGTACCCAAATGCATCGTGTTTGCTTTTGGGGAGATGTGATTGAGTGGGCCCTTTTGATTTGAGTTTGTGTTTCATCTTTAACTTTTGGCCGTCATTCAAACATTGGTTTAATATTATTCTTATTTATCAAATTTCCATGATGATTTTCTTTCCTTTGAAGATTATAATTGAAATTATCATTTATAGGAAATTTGTGTAATTTCAATTTTAAGTTGGGAGAAACATGATTTTGTAAATAATGATGATTTGGTTTTTGATATGAAAAATCATTTTGTTTCTTATTCCCATTATTAGGTTTAGTTAAGATATTTGTATTCAACTTGCTTTTAGATATTGCATGATTTTCTAAATTTGTATGTTTTGAATTTGTATTTATAATTTTCATAAGCAAGTTGATTTTTGATTTTAATTCATCATTCTTTATCTTTAGATTATGCCTAGCTTTATTATAAGCTGTTGTGCTATTTTTAAGAGTGGAGACAATAGAGTAAATATGATTTTGATACTCATTTCTAAACTCATCAAATGTTTCATCCATCTCTTTAATTTCAATTTTAAAATCTTTGCACTTAGCACAATCATTTTTCAAGGAAGAATTTTCTAAACATAATTTTTCATTTTGTTCTTTTACTAAAATAAAATCCTTTTCAAGTTTCATGAGTTTTTCCTTAATATTATAATAATCAAAACAAGGTTTTGTGTTTTCAAGTAAAGGACAAGATGGTGAAACCACATCACAATTTGATTCTAAATTAACATTAGCTTTTAATCTCTTATTTTCTAAATGTAAAATTTTAATAGTGATTTTCAATTTCTTGATCTTACGTTTAGCAGTTTTTAGTATATTGAAACTAGAAATGGAAGTTATCACACAAGAAGAGGATTTTGACTTTCTTACAGCGCTTTTGGCAAAATGTGTGCATAAAGTTCCTTCGTTATCTTTTGGTCCTTCCTCGATCACAAATGAGTTTTCATCTTCTTTTGATGTATTGTTCTCTTTCTCAATTTCAATATTCTCCATGGCTTTGCTCCGAGAGAGATCTTCTTGAATGATAATGGATGCTTGTATGTTCTTTTCCTCCTGTGTTTGTTCCACACCTGCGAGAGGAAGATCATACATTTCTTCAAGAAAGTGTCATATTTTGTATGCACTGGAAAAACAATATATGAATTTGAAAATTTCATTAGATAGACCGCAAAATAAATAATGTTTAGCTTTTGCATTTAATTGAAGTTCCTTTTTATTTGATTCATTTGCAGGTCTTGCTATTGCTAAATTCCAAACTTCGATGTCTAAAGTTTTAATAAATTTTTTAATTAAAATTTTCCATCCTTTATAATTTGTCCCTTCAAATAAAGGTGGTGTAGGTGATTTTTCTTCTTCACAAAAATTTCCCCCACTAGTAGAAGCGAGATCAGGAGACGTTACTATTCCCGGTTGTTAAGCCGATTGGAATAAAACCGGTCTGATACCACTTGTTGGATCGGTAGGCGCCCTTAGAGGGGTGGGGGGTGAATAAGGGTTTTCAAAAACTTAAGAAAATATTTAGAAAACTTTGAATTATTGCAAGATTAAAGTAATATTTTTGAATAGCGATCTAAATTGATTTATGATGAAAAAGAGGATAATAAACAATTTAGATGAAAATCAATTTTATTACAAAAATAGAGACATGATTACTATTAATAAAATTGATTAAAAAAATAGATTTCTATGGCGCTAGAAATCGAGGCGAATAATTATAGTTCTTTTTCATTTTCTATACCGACTCGTATCCCCACAAACCGATTGGCTTTAGCCGATCTCTCCCCAGATACGACCTCAAGCCGCTCTAGCCAATCTATCCCCAGAAATGCCTCGAGCACCCCCTAGATCTACACCCTAGACCTAGTCGCCAACACAAGGCGAATTACCCCCTAAGTCTACCCCAGACCTAGTCGCCAACACGAGGTGAATTAACAAACCGTTTATAAGAAAAAAGAGAACTAAACTGAAATTACAACAATAATAAAAACTCCTTCTAAGAACTTTTGAAGTAGGAGACGTTGGACCGCTGTAGTATAAGCATTGTTGAGGCGGTCGCCTGTCGGATGAAGCGTGAAGAAATCCTCCTTCAAAAATTCCTTCTCTAAGCTTTTGGTGGGAGTATCTCTCTGATCTCTCCCCTCTCTGCTGTGGCACGAAGCTCTGGAGTTTTGGATCTCAAGAGGATGAAGAGTTCGGAGCCAAGGCATCCAATTTATAGCCTTCACGCTACCGCCGGCGCTAGCGCTACTGCCGGTGCTAGCCCGGATTAGGAAACAATTTGCGCGGCAGGATCTCCCATCCGCGGCAACGTTTTGCTCTATGCCTTTTGTGCGTCATGCTACCGCAGTGCTAGTAGCTACCGCCGGTGCTATTCCCGATTAAGAAACTTCTTGCGCGGCAGGATCTTCAATCCACGGCAACCTTGCTTTTATTCCTTCTATGTTCATCGCTACCGCCGGTGTTATCCGCTACCGCCAGGCATTAGCGCCTTCTATAACAGCTCCTGGAATTGCGCTATTCATCGCTAGCGCCATACGCTAGTTGCTACCCCGGCGCTAGTGAGCCTCTTCGAATTCTGGCTTCAATTTTGGGGGCAGTCATCATGAGTACTCCTTGAGTCATATGGACTATGTTAACCTGCACACTTGAACACACAAGATCAAATACACATAGGATTTGTTATTCTCAAACCTAGGAGATGTGGAAGACCATGTTCCAACACGTGATTCTGATGAATCATGTCTCGCCATGTATGCCTCGCAATGTAAATAAGATTGTGTTTCAATAAAGTTTCTTGTGTTGCTGTGTGGCATTGTGGTTGTTTGGCTTTAACTCAGTTGATGCAACTCCTGCTTACTCCTAAACGATTCAAATCAAAATTTTTAACAATCTCACCCTTCAACAAGAATGTTGAGCTATCCAATCTTGGGTATTTCAAGTTTAGGAGCTCCACAAGTGGAGCAAAGAACATGCCAAAAACCACAAAGGTACCTCAGGAAGTTATGAGGAGGCAGAAATTTGCTGAGCCAAGAGAAGAGAAGAAATCCTTAGATAGGACTAACTCCAGATGGAAAATAGTGAATGTCAGCCAGAAAAGAAGATATAACAGGTATGAATGTTGGTGCTGTGGAAAGACTGGGCACTTTGCAATTGATTGTTGGTACAATCGAACTGCTCCAAGGGTAACAAATACTAAACTGGCAAATAATTTCTTTCATAATCACTATGCATACCATAGGGCAGCTATATTCAGTATGCCCGTCAAAGCTAACAATTTCCTAGGACCCAAATTCACTTGGGTTCCTAAGGGCTTGTAATCTTATTTTGCAGGTAGTCTGAGTGCCCACTAGAAGAAAATTAGGGCCTTGGACAAGGTGGCTATTCTGACCCATAGGCAGAACAGCATAGTCTATTTACTAACAAAACTGATGCAGGTATCCTACTAAAAGAGGGCTAGAAGCTGCATAAGGTTGGTGCCAAAGGATAAATCCCAAGCAGAGCGAAAGAATGCCTTAGGCAGACATGTAAGGATGAATTGACACGTTGATACAAGAAGTTGTTACGACGACATAATAGACGTTACGACGACAAAGATTCAAGTTGGGAGGACACGTATCCAAGGATCATTTCGACAACAATAACCGCATTGGCAAAATATAATCGAGCTAATTTTATCGGGATTAGATGGGTCCATCGGAGCCGTCTAATTGTTTTTTAAGGTACGCGCCTCTTCACCTACCGATACTATAAATAGAGTGAATGCTCGAAAATAAAAATTACGCTATCATTTGCCCTAAGCCATTCGGTCGACAAACCCTCGCCTCCTCTGTCGTGCTGCCTTCACTCTCGCTCCGAATCAATGGATCCCAAGAAAGAAGAAGTGATCTCAGGTTGTGAAATTCAGCGAGGAGGTTTCAATGCCTTCTCCGACAAAATAAGATCAGTAATAGGATTGCAGGAGGCATCAGGACTAGAGTATGTCCTATGTGAACCCTCAGTTCTTCTCCACCGGGAATTGGGCGAGTTCTTTACCGAAGCAAAACTCGACCACACTGAAACTCAGATATGATCCATGGTGGGAGGCAAAAAGGTTAAGATATCCGCAAAGAGCCTTGGAAAAGCACTTAATCTGGCAAGCATCCAAGGGGAAGAGGAAGAAGAAGAAGAGCTGACCTCTGAGGATATGTCAGCAAGCTACACATGGTGCGGACACACAGGGAAGACCTATGGGTCTATCAAGAGAGCTGAATTCAATCAGAAGGGGAAGCTGCTAGCCGATATTGTTGGCAAAATGTTGTTGTGCAAGCCTGGTTCCCACGACCACATATCAAAAGACATGTTTGTTGTCATGGACAAAATAATCCACTCTAAGAAAACCAATTGGAGTGAATTCCTCTTCCTGAGAGTGAAGAACACCCTGAAGTCCCCCTCGTATGGAAGAATATTATCCCTTTTTCTTCTAAACATCCAGGGTGATACATTGCATAAAAGAATGGGAGTACCTCTTCATTACTCCAAGAAATTGGATGCAAAGATGTTGGACTGATGGGATAGGTCCATCCCCAAACCATCCTCTGATGACCAGCCTTCTCCCAAGAAACACCCTAAACCCTAAACCCAAATAAACACCTCCGAAGAAAAAGGGTCATCAAGCAGTTCTGATGACATTGAACCACCCCCAAACCATCCCACTCCATCCGGAGGAGAAACATCCACCAAAGAAAATGCTCTTGTATTAATCCATGAACCTGCTCCCACAGAGGTTATTGAAAATGCTGGAAACCCCAACTTGGGGAGTGTTTCGGCTGAGGGGGAGTCCCAACTTGGGAGCTCAGCCCAAGATGCAGAGATGTTTGATGGAGAGCTCTCAGCTGGAGGCTCACATCAGGAGAATGCACAGGTTGAGGTGGAGACCCAACTGGGGTACTCTGCCCTAGATGATCAAGGAAATGAGCCAACAACAGACATCACTCTCTCAGACTGCCGAGAGCTAACTGTAGCAAGCAAAGTTGTGCTCATAGCACCAAGTGAGCCCCTGCCAGAAGGTTCTAAGGGGAAAACCAAGGTCACATCGCATATCAGTGAAGAATCCTCTGAAGATGTCAGTGAAGCAGATCCACATGGAGGAGGAGATCAAGAAGGACAAACTGCTGAGCCATCTTCGACTCAGGCAGGATCTCTCTTCCACATGCTATCAACCTTACTGTCTGTTCAGCGAAAACATCTTGAACAATTCATAGTAAAAACTGTGGATAGTCTACGGAAAGAGATGAAGGGGGAATTCAGAAAGTAAAGAGCGACAAACACAACCTCAACACCCAGTGCGCTCATTTATATACCATGGCAGCTCCCGCAATCAATAAAATGAGTGAGGAAGTTAATAAAGTGGGACATCAAACCCACAAAATCCTGAAAAAGCAAGGCACATTCTCAGACAATGTGTACTATGGTCTTAAGCAGATAGAAACAAATGCTGAAAATAACCAAAATCAAATTCTGAATAAGGTTAATGAGAACGCTCATACTTAATGAAAGTGCACAGTTAACCTCACTAGAATTCTCTAGAGGGGGGTGAATAGAGATTCAAAAAGACTTTGTGCAATTATATATATATGTGTGTAATAATCACAGATTTAAGCTTCCCACACACCAACAAGAATTAAGCTAGTAAAGAAGAAAAATAGCAAGAAGAAAATCACAGCACAACACAAGGAAATATAGTGGTTCCCCAAACTTTGGGTAGTCCACTCTTCTACCCCCTTTGATAGGAATTCACTAACTTGCACTGAGTCTTTTGATAAGGAGACTCTTAGAACCAGACTGAGTCTTTTGTTAAGGAGACTCTTAGAACCAAACTGAGTCTTTTGGTAAGGAGACTCTTAGAACCACTACAACTGAATTTTTTGAAGAGAGATTCCAAAAACTCTTTTACACAATTTCAAAATTGAATGAGGAGAAGAAGTAGAACGAGTAGAAGAACAGAAAACAGTATATATAAGAAAGAATCTTCTTCCTAACAAGAAGATTAGAAGCACAAGTATAGTGAATATGATCTCTCTTCTATAGTGAGAAGGAGATTGTAGCCCTTTCTCTTTTTTAGTGAGAGCTTTCAAAAATTGCAGCAGAATGGCTTCAGAAGGAGGAGAAGATGATGGCTTTTTCTTTGTTGTAGCACACTATCTCTTTTCTCAGCTTTCTCACTCTTCACTTGGGAGTTCTTCCTCTTTTTCAAATGTATATGGTGGATCACTTGTCTTTATTCTCTGTCGACCTCCTCTTTATTTATAGCTCTGTTTAAAAAGATATTGCTAAAAGAGAATAATCAATTAGCAGACAGAGAATTAGGAAGAGATAAAAGTTTCCATAATCAATATTTCTATAGAAGGAAAGAGATCATTTTGATTTCAAATAATATCCACTATAAACTTAATCAAATTAGCCAAGAATCAAATAGAAGGAAAGACTGATTCAGAATGGCTATAAAAGAGTAATATCATTCCATAAAAATCAGATCTACAGAAAGAAGGAAAGAGATCTGGCGTGTTTTTGAATTTCTTATAGAAATCGACGTGCGTCAATTACTATTCGACGTGAACGTCGATTTCATCCTGGCTGAACGTCGAGAGGAGAATAAGGAAGGTGCGTCGACTAAGGTGCGTCGACTTTATTAAATGCGTCGACTAGAAGTCAGAGGTACGTCGACAAAGATTACTTCGAATTCTTCTTAGAGTTACTTCGACTCATTCTGAGAGAAACGTCGACTACATCTCGACGTTGCGTCGAATACTATTCGACGCATATTTACTTAGACTAACTTTTCATTCTTAGAAATTATATTCTTCTCAATTCTAGGGGTTAAGATAAATCATTTCCCTAACACTTAAGATACACATCTGCTGCAAGTAAACAACAACCTGGATGTAACTGAACAAAGCTTGCATGACAAGCTGAATCAAGCCAGATAAGGACTCGAGGAAAGGGTAATTGAACAAGCCCTAAAGGGGGAGAAGGAAATAATAAACGCCAGTTCACATCAAGCGATGTGGATAATAAATCAGATAAAGCAGACAATGAAGCAAGCCCCATCACGATATGAAGTTGCTAATCCGTCTGCAAGAACTGACTCAGCCAAATATGGAATTGAGTTTGGAGAATCAGCAACCTCCAGGAAAAGAAAGAGAAGTCAGAGTAGCCAATATCGCCAAAAGAGACTGAGAGAAGTTGAGCTGGATCCACAATCCGGAAGGTGGATTCCAGCATCAACAGAAATAATAACAGAATCATGGATCCAGTTTGGATACCCTCAATAGGACTATCAAAGAGTATATCAAACAGTTGAATGGGAGAAACACCTGACGCAGCTGGAAAGGAGGAAGAACCACAAGCTAGCATTCCCACAAGGTCCTCCTCCTTCCCCTAAGAGAATTCCCCTGCCCATCAACTACCTTCAGAGGCAAAGGCAGAAAACAAAGGAGCAAGCAGCAGCAGATGCTGATGGGGCAACAAATTATAATCTTAATTTGTTTTGATGGGGCAAATTGAATGTTAATGTTTATTATTAAACATTTAATCTATTTATATGCTTGAAGAATATCTGATCTCTTTATATGATTGCTGCTTTAAGTGTGATGTTACTATTTGAAATGATATATCTTTTCATGTGTGGCATTTATCATTGAGGTAAGTTAGGGCTTCTTCAAATAGGGGGAGATTGTTGGGAACAGTGCCCAACAATGTTCCTGATTTGAAGAAGTGCTCGGCTCAATGATAAGTGCAAGCTGTATTTAATGCTCCATCTAGCTCATGCTTGCAGAAATCAATAAATGTTAAGTACTTTAATTATTTCTGTAAGTACTATATATATCGTCAAGAAGGACAAGATTCGTCGAACGCAGAATGCCATTCGTCGAACACAGAAGGAAGATCGATGACCGCTGAGATTTGGCGCGTTCGTCGAACGCAGAAGCAAGATCGTCGAACTCAGAAGGAAGATCGTCGACCGCTGAGACTGGGCAAGATCATCGAACGCAGAGAAGACGCGGTATCATCGACTTCACCAAAGAAGCCTTGTTGTCGAGAAAGAACAAACATCATCATAAAGAAGGCATGTCGTCTGAAGAAAGACAAGCTGAAGACTAGCAGCTGCTGAAGCATCGACATAATATCACACATGTCGTCGAGAGAACAACATGATTACGACGACAGACAGCAAGAAAGAAGATCTCAACGACACAGTCAGAGAAAGCTTATCGTCGTGTATACAGAAGAGCAAGAATATCTCGTATCGTCGAGATACCAGTGTGAGAGGCAGAAGCAAGAATAACTGAAGTTCTATCAAAGTTCAAGTCTTCAACAAAGTCCTGTCATCGAGATATTGTCCATATTGTTGAGATACCGTCGGTATCAGCTTGAAGGTGGAAAGATCGTCGAGACAGAATTCAAATGTTGCGGATGCGGTGTCAACATTTAATGCCGCCGCCCAATTGTCCAAACAGCGTGTATTCTAAAGATATGGGCATCTGACATTAAAAGATACGACTTATGACCGTTATGCGGCTCATCTGTCCTATAAAAGGGGAACAATGATGCACTAGAAAAGTAGTCTTCGAAGAAAGAGAAAAAGAACTAGAAAGTATCCCGCCGCTACACTTCAAAGGACAGTATTCTCGGCGGAGAAGAAGAAGATCAAGTAGAGAGCAAGCATCAAGTGCTCTCTGAAGAATCAGTCATCATCATCGACTGAAAAGTAGCCGATCAACACTAGGCAAAAAGAAGTGAAGGCTGAAGAAGATCCAGTGCTGAATCACCAGATCAAAAAGCATCTTCTTCAACTTTAAGAAGCAAATCTTCAACAGGCTAAAGTTGCCAATCTTCATCAGGCAGAAGTAACAGTCTTATTACTGTAATCTCTTGTAAAGGATTGTGGGCCTATTTGTCTAGCTTGAGGGCTGGAGAGCTGTGAGGCTTGAGGTCCAGGGCAGTGGACTTGCGGGTCCGACACCGTCTAGCTTGCGGGCTGGAGAGCTGTAAGGCTTGAGGGCCAGGGCAGTGGACTTGCGGGTCCGATACTGTCTAGCTTGCGGGCTGGAGAGCTGTGAGGCTTGAGGGCCACGGCAGTGCACTTGCGGGTGCGATTTGTTAAGCTTGCGGGCTTGGGGGCAGTAGGGGCTCGCGGTCCTAGGATGTTGGGACTTGCGGGTCCGTATTGTAGGGCTTGAGGGCCTGAGTGTTGAGCTTGCGGGCTCAGAGGCAGTAGGGGCTTGTGGGCCTAGGCTGTTGGGACTTGCGAGTCCGGGCTTGATGGCCTGAAGTTTTTGGCGGAGTTTGCCGATCCTAGCAAACTGTTGGGTAGGCGCAGAGGGACAGAGGACTACTCAAGACACCCGGTCTTGAGGAACCTCTATAGATCTTTTGTGTGCTTTCTGTGGTTTGCTCTTTACTTCTTAGATCTACTAACCAGAAATCAAGAACACCTAAAAGGGGATAATATAATTTGAAAAAACTATTCACCCCCCCCCCTCTAGGTGATAAAGTAGACACCTTATAAACAACACTAGGTCTAGGGAGTAGAACTAGGGGGTGTTCGAGGCCTTTCTGGGGATAGAAAGGCTAGAGCGGCTTGAGGCCATATCTGGGGAGAGATCGGCAAAAGCCAACTAGTTCGTGGGGATACGAGTCAGTATAGAAAACAAAAAGAGATTTTACTTTATCGCCTATGATTTCTAGTGTCATAAGAAATCAAGTTTTGTAATCTTATATCTCAAGTTAATAAAATCATGTCTCTCATTTATATTACTTGATTTTTTCTTTTTGTGTTGTTTATCACTAAATTAATCTCTTATCCTTTCTAATATTTAAAAATATAACATAAGTTTTTTTAAAACCCTTATTCACCCCCCCCCCCCCTCTAAGGGCGCCTCAAGATCCAACACTTACTAGTCGCCTCTGATTTCTAGCATTACAGAAATCTATTTTTATAATCATTTTTATTAATAGTAATCATGTCTCTCTTTGTGTAATAAAATTGATTTGTTCTTCATTTATCGAAATTTTTAATTATCCTCTCTATCATTATAAAATGATTTAGATTTTTATTCAAAATTACTATTTTGATCTACTTAGTTTTCAAGTCATTTAAAATATAATAAAAAGTTTTAAAACCCTTATTCACCCCCCCCCCCCCTCTAAGGGCGCCTACAGATCCAACAAATATTTTAATATCTTATACTGTATTCGAAAAGCTATGCTTGTCTTTATCAATATAAGATTGGAGAACATTCTCTTCTTGATTTCTGCATCTATCTATCACGCCTCCAATCAATTTTTACGTATTAAATTTTATGGGCCACTGCCGGGGATTGAGTTGATATTTCAAAAAAATGAATATCTATTAATTTTATCGTATCTTTTCTTTCCTTTTTCCTTAAGGTACAACAATATTCTTGGAAAGGGATGTTTGAGATATCACCCCACATATCTCCTAGTACCAGTGTGAGCCCTTCACCGGATAGACCATGGAAAGTCCACGACTAATCAAAAATCAACTAATAAATCATAATATATATATATATACATATAATATTAATTTTCATATCCCTTTGTTTTATTTTCTTTTATTTATTTATTATTATTATTCCTCTTTCCATTGTATGACCCGAGGAAATTCTTCGAATAATCCTGATTTTCATTTTGATCTAGAAATCGAGCGCACCTTACGGCGATGCCCCCGATTTCGTGATCAGGAATTACCAATAATTTTCAAAGAATCTATCGAAGACACTAAGAAATTATGGGTGAGCCAAATCCTGATGAGGCCTTGTAATGGACCATGTCCTATTATGCACGACCAAACTTGGAAGGGACACAATCAAGTATCGTCGGCCCTACATTGACAAATATTAATTTTGAGATCAAGTCCAGCATCATCCAAATGGTACAACAATCAGTCACCTTTGATAGTCTACCTGACAAAGATCCAAATTCTCATCTCTCAAATTTTCTTGGAATCTGCAATACTTTTAAAATAAATGGCATTACTGATGATGTCATTCGATTGCGATTATTCCTTTTTCCTTGCGGTCAAAGGCAAAGAAATGGTTGGGCTCTCTTCCTAGAGGGACCATCACTACATAGGCCAAAAATGGCAAAAAAAATCTTAACTAAATATTTTCCTTTGGCCAAGACTGCTAAATTGCATACCGATATTGCTTCATTTCTATAAATTGACTTGGAGACTCCCTACGATTCATGGGAGCGCTTCAAGGATCTTTTGCGGAGATTTCCTCACAATGCACTTCATAATTGGCAACATGTTCAATTTTTCTATAATGGTTTAAATTTCCAGATGAGGCAAATAATTGATGCGGTCGTCGGGGGTACTTTAAATAATAATACCTCAGAAGCCGCTCAAGAGATTTTTGAGGAAATGGCCATGAATGCTTACCAGTGGAATGTGTCACGGACGCGCCTTAATAAGCCGGTCAGACTCAATGAAGTTGATGCCACCTCTAGTTTAGCATTACAAGTAAAATGGCTAACTAAGCAAGTGGCGGTGATGTTTGCTTCCTATGCCCCCACTAATTGGGCGCATAAAAATAATAATTATAATTATAATTTAATTGAAGAGCATGTGGACTACATGGGAAATTCCTATCATCCTTCCTTCAACCCGCAAAATATTACATATTACAACGCTAATAATATGAGTGTAAGGAATCATCCAAATTTCTCATGGAGTGACAAAAATAATGCTCAGCACCCACCTATTATGAATCCACCTGGATTTCCACCACTACCCTCGAAGACCTCTGTAATTAAAGAGGACTTCTTTAAGTATGTTACCTCAAACAAGTCCAATATCCGAAATCTCACTGGATCTATTAAAATTTAGAAAATCAAATTGGATAGCTCGCCAAGATGTTCTCCGAACAATCGCAAGAAACTCTGCAGGGCAACACCGAGCTCAATCTAAGGAAGAGCGCCAATGCAATAACCCTATGTAGCAGAAAAGAGGTAAAATCTTCAAAATTGGTTGAGTCTGAGGTAAACATTTCAGCCTCACCTCCGCATTTTATTTCTTCTACTTTTGCTCCTTCTATTCAAGCTTCTTCTATTGCTTATCCCTCAAAAATTCAAAATGAGCACAATGAGGAGCAGTATAAAAAGTTTATTGATATTTTAAAATAGATTCAAATTAACATTCCTTTCTACGAGGCACTCTCTCAAATGCCTAAATATGCAAAATATCTCAAGGATTTGCTCTCAAATAAAAAGAAACATGAAGATGTTTTGTGCATTTTTCTTGACGCAGAATGCTCAGTGATTGTGCTAAATAAATTGTTGGGAAAATTAAATGATCCGGGACGGTTTTCCAACCCATGTTTGTTTGGTAATTTGTTAATAAAACATGTCTTGGCCGAGTTAGGAGCTACAATTATTTGATGCCCTTCTCTTTGTTTAAAAAGCTTAGTTTGGGCACCCCAAGACCAACTAATATGAGCATCCAACTAGCGGATCGGTCAATTAAGACCCAATAGGGGTCGTAGAGGATGTGCTAGTGAAGGATGACAAGTTTATCTTCCTAATAGACTTTATCATCCTCGATATTGAAGAGGACGGTGAAGTACCCCTCATACTCGGCCGACCCTTCCTAGCCACCGCACGAGAAATAATAGACGTAAGTAACGGAAAACTTCTTCTTCGAGTTGGGGATGGAGAAGTTATTTTTATTATTAACCCATCAATGCAAAATGCGCTTTCTAACGACGTTTCTTGTTTAACTTTGGAGTCAAATTTTGAAGAATAATTGTCATCTTTTGCTGAAATAATTTCACAATTTTTCAAAGATCCAGAGTTAGAAATTATATTTTATTTAAAATAAATTACCGGCACTTAAATTTTGAACAAATAAATTTAAACAATTTAAAATTAAAACATCTTATGAAGAACCACCGAGTCTTGAATTGAAACAACTCCATGATCATTTAAAATATATATTTTTAGAAGAAAATTCAAAATTGCCCGTAATAATTTCTTCTGCGCTTAACGATTCAGAAATTTCTGAATTAATAAAAAATTTAAATAATCGTCGTCATGCAATTGCATGGTAAATTTATGATATTAAGGGGATTAACCATCATTTTGCACGCATAAAATTATGCTAGAGGATAATTCCCGCAACACCATTCAACCTTAACGACGTCTCAACCCCACTATGAAGGACGTTGTTAAGGCCAAAATTATTTTATTATTAGATGCAGGTATTATTTACCCAATTTTGGATAACACTTAGATTAGCCCAGTGCAAGTCGTTCCTACGAGGAGAGGAATAACGGTAGTTTCAGATGAAAATAATGAATTAATCCCAACCCATAATGTTACAGGTTGGCAGCTGTGCAACAATTATAGAAAACTATATGATGCCACCCATAAGGATCACTTCCCGTTACCCTTCATTGACCAAATTTTAGAATGCCTCTTTCATCACTCCCATTGTTGTTTTATCGATGGTCTTTTGGGATATTTTCAAATCCCAATTGCACCCGATGACCAAGTGAAAACCACTTTTACTTGACTCTTCTGCAACTTCGCCTATCGGAGGATGTCGTTTGGTCTTTGTAATGTGCCAGCTATATTTCAAAGATGTATGCTGACAATTTTTGACGAGTTAGTGGAGGACGTTATGGAAGTTTTTATGGATGATTTTCAGTTTTAGGCGATTCTTTTAAAATTATTTAAATAATCTAGTTTGTGTTCTTCAACACTTCGAAGACACGAATTTGACACTCAATTGGGAGAAGTGCCACTTTATGGTCTAAGAGGGATTAGTCTTCGGACATAAAGTTTCGAGTAAAGGGATCGAGGTCAATAGGTCTAAGATTGAAGTCATAGAAAAGCTTCCCCCGCCAACCAACGTTAAATCAATTAGAAGTTTTCTAGGACACGCGGGTTCTTACAAAAGGTTTATTTGAGATTTTTAAAAATTACAAAACCGCTAATTCAATTATTAGAAAAAGAATACACATTTATTTTCGATGAAGAATTCCTTAAGGCGTTCAAAAAAATAAAAAACAAATTTATTAATTCGCCAATTTTAATAGCGTCTGAATGGTCTTTACTATTTGAAATCATGTGCGATGCGAGCAATTTTTCTATAGGGGATGTTTTAGGCTAACGGTTGAATAAATATTTTCACCCGATTTATTACTCTAATAAGACACTAACATCTGCACAAGCTAATTATATCACGACGAAAAAAGAGCTTTTAACAATAATTTTTACCTTTGATAATTTTCGTTCATATATAACGCTTTCAAAAGTTGTTGTTTTACAAACCACTCCGCTCTCATATATTTATTAAATAAAGGGGATGCAAACCCCCGACTATTAAGATGGATTCTCCTTTTGCAAGATTTTGATTTGGAGATCTGAGACAAGAAGGGAGCGGAGAACGTAGCGGCCGACCACCTCTCACGGTTGGGAAATCTGGGTGCATAAGCGTTATTGGAGGCCAAAATAAATGACAAATTCCCTGAAGTGCGCCTCTTCGACGTCGATACGGTAATGACTTCTTTCACCCCCCTTGGTACACAGATCTTTCCAATTATTTAGTGGCACGGGTCCTTCCAAAAGATTATTCACGTCAACAAAAGAAGAAATTCGTTTCGGACTTGAAAAATTAATTTTGGGAGGACCCCTTTTATATTTCGTGTTGGTGCAGACCAAGTAGTAAGAAGGTGCATTTCGGGCAAGGAAGGTGTGCAAATTCTGCAGCACTGCCACGAAGGACCAACTGATGGACACTACCAAGCAAACTGGACCACTAGTATGGTGCTAAAGGCGGGCTTCTACTGGCCCACCTTATTTAAGGATGCACACACTTTTGTGAGTAAATACGGTAGCTGCAAAAGGTCAGGAAATATTTCTAACTGGGACGAAATGCCCCAAAATGTATTTTTAGAATGTGAGATTTTTTATTTATGGGGATTAGATTTCATAGGTCCACCACTTTCATCATTTAATAATAAATATATTATTATTGTGGTCGATTACGTGTCAAGGTGGGCAGAAGCACAAGCCCTTCCCACCAACAATGCGAGAGTCATCATAAATTTTTTGAAAAAGATTTTTTCACGATTTGCACACCACACACACTAATTAGTGATAGGTGGGCATACACTTTTATAATAACCAACTTGCTAAAAATTTACCAAAGTATGGTGTTACACAAACTTTCCACCACATATCATACACTTTTATAATAACCAACTTGCTAAAATTTTAGCAAAGTATTGTGTTACACAAACTTTCCACCGCATATCACCCACAAGCAAATGGCCAAGTGGAGGTAGTTACCTAAGAGCTAAAGAAAATTTTAGAAAAAATGGTGTGAATTAATAAAAAGGATTGGTCGCAAAAATTTGATGACGCATAATGGGGTTATCAGGAAGCGTACAAAACCTCCATCGAATGTACACCATACCGGTTAGTCTATAGAAACGCATGTCATTTATCAGTGGAATTAGAGTATCACGCATTTTGGGGGCTCAAATTTTTAAATTTTGATTTAAACTTAGCCTCCGAATATAGGAAATTTCAATCGAACAAATTAGATGATTGGCGTGCAAACGCCTACAAAAATAATAATCTCTATAAAGAGCGTACTAAGTTTTATCACAATAGAAAAATTAAAATTCCAAAAAAAATTCACCAGGTGATCTAGTCCTTCTCTTTAATTCAATACTTAGGCTTTTTCTGGGAAAATTAAAATCCCGATGGTCCGGCCCATTTATAGTAAAAGAGGTTTGGCCATATGGGATCGTGCTAATAGTGCACATGGAAAAAGGCTCGTTTAAGGTTAACGGGCACCATTTAAATTTGCATCACCCTAGCGACCCTATGTTCGAAAAAATTGTAATGTTTTAACTTCCTAATTTTTAAAAGAATCGTCACTTAGTCAAGCTACGTAACACCCCAGTTTTCACAATGTTGTGGAAACAGGCGGCCTATTGCTAATGTCGAGCGGTAGGTACTACCACTGGCGGTAGCTATCCCGACGAGACGTCGAGACAACTTCATCGAGAGGGTTCATCAAGAGGGTTCATTGAGAGGGTTCGTCGAAAGGTTTCATCGAGAGGTTAGCACGGCACAGTAGAGATACCATCGGCGGTAGGTTCATCGTATATCGTAGTAGTGTCAAGAAGAGTTTATCGAGATGAAAGCATCGAAAGGGTTCATTGAGAAGCTAGCACAGCGCGGTAGCGCTACCGCTGTGCGGTAACTTAGGGGAGCAGATCTGTAAGTAGCATTTTATGGGCGTCTGATCTTCTTAGATCTTGATCTAAGGGCTTAGATAGGTTCGTCTGAAAGTCCTAAGGAGGGAAGAGTTGTTCTCTTCTCCTTTTGTTAAGTCCTTTATGTTTTGGGGGCTAAGGAGAGAGGGAGAGCTTGGAGGAAGAAGAAGGGCAAGATCCGCCATTATTGGAGCATTGGACCTCCGTCCTTCGATCCAAAACCAAATCCACAGAGAATGCAAAGGATCTCTTTTCTATATGTGCCTTTCAACAGATCCATGGCGAGGAAGAGAGTTTAAAGGGTAACGACATCTCTCCTCCCTATTTTAGGATGCGTGCATGACATCTGTTATTTTTTCCTTCTCATTTTCTAAAATTTGTGGTACCAAACCTCTCAAATGAGAGGGGTTTGGGTCGTCTTGGTTCAAGAGGAACCATCTGGTTGATTGAGTCCATACCCGACATTATTTTTGCATTAGAGATCCACTCCGTTAGCAGATTAGGCATTGTGGGTTATGCCGAGATCTCGACTGGTGGTCCGATTTGGTGATGTTGCTTAATGTGCATTTTAGGGATTTTTGCTAGAAATCTGATTGCGGCGAAAACGTCGTTGTGATGCCGCTTTATTATTTTGTGTGAGAACGAACGTTGGTTTGGAAAGGGAAATATTGTGCGTGGTGAATGGCTTGTGATGCCGCATGTATGTGAAAGTATGGCTTCGTCTTTGTGGTCGGTTAGCTAGCCCATGAATGCTTGGATTCATGTGTGGAGAGTGTCCCAGCAAGACGAGTCCCTTTTTTGTGTTAACGGTCGAGAATAAGTAAGCTGATGCGCCCAATGGCATTGTGGACCATGTAAGGGGTGAGGTCTCATTGGAGTTCTTGGCTTTTATCTTGGTGATTATGTCGAGAATTAGTAAGATGATGCGCTCGATGGCATTGTGGACCATATAAGGGGTGAGGTCTCAGTGTAGTTTTTGGCCTTGGGCTTGCACGCCCTTGGGAAAATGATGAGTACCCTTTGATTATTGTGAAACGATTATGTGTGATGTTATGTTAGAAGCATACACGTCATAGGGTGCCTTGGGTGTAACCCAGGTTTGCATACATGCTGCATTGTTAGGCCCCTTACTTTAGTTGCTCAACATAGAAAAGTGGATGATGCTTGTGACACTCATACCTATTGTTTTTGTGTTATTATTGTTTATTACATTTGCATATGATGTGCTGACTTGCAGGGTGATGTAGTTCCCCGGGGTCCTCTAGGACGGCCGGGAGGAGGGGTGTTGTTACACCGTTGTTGGTCAGCCAAAGCTGATCCTCATTATACCGCTCCTTGTGTATTGAATGCAGGGCAAGGATCGCAGGTTGGACCCAGTTCGCCGGCCAAAAAGGCCTAACCCTCATGAAGTGTACGCCCTCATATTTTCATGTTTGATTATGCTATTTTTACTTTGTTTTGGCTTGCATGCTGAGGTAGAATAGGAAAGCCTATTATCTTTTTGTTTTTGTATGTGCTATGGTTGATGACTTGAGCATTTGTTTTGTAAGGCCGTAAGGCCAGGATACTCCTATGTTGATGTGGCAACTTTTGTGTCTTTTTAAATGTTTCTGATATGTTTGTTCCGAGTTCTGAGTTGGGAACAATCTATATCTCTTTTTAATACTAAAGATGTGGTGATTATATGTTGTTGGGTCCCGACCATACCTATATGATATAGCTATTGCAAGGGACGTGTTACAAGTTACGTGATGATAAACAAAGTGAATCTTTAAAAAGATCATGTGTCATGGGAATAAGAGGATAAAATTCATTATTCCCTAAACATATGCACCTAAAATCATTTAAATACTATATGTCATGAGTAAGAGGATAAAATTCATTACTTTTAAACATATACATTTTGGGTTTTTAAGAGAATTTTTAAAAAGATTATATAGCATAGAAAATAAGAGGATAAAATTCATCATTTTCCTAAACATATACAAATAAAAATGAATTGATGAGTGAGGATTCATGACCTCCAATTCAGGATCTCTTCATTTGCCATTTTGATTATAACCTCTCCTTAGCCAATTTTATTGGTTTTGGTCCTAAATCAAATTATTAAGAGAGCAATATTTTATTAGGTTGTCTTTTCCTTAAGTTTCTTGTATGTTAGAGTTTCTATAATTTCAATCTAATTTTGTTTGATAATTTCTACAATTTTGTTTGCTAAATTGTCATCTTGTGAAGTCTTTAGCTAAGCATGTCTCTATTTTTAAATTAGTACAATAATTTATGACATAATTCTTGAATTTCTAGAATTTTTTTTTAACTTACTCTTAGTTTAATATAATTTTATTTAGTTAGAAATAATATCGATATATTGTAAATTATCTCTCATTCTTTTGCTCTAAAATAGCAAAAGCTCAAGTATGGGGATATTTGATGAGTAGTTTTTGTACCTACTTTTTAGTATAGTTTAAATACAATATTAATATAAAATGGTGAAATTTCTATGCCTTCTCCTAGAGAATTTGTTTTATTTTATATTTATGTACTAACTTAAGCTTATTTTTTGTTTTTCAGGTATTCTGAACATTTTGAGCAGAAATTAACAGTACACGCCTTAGGTCCCGGGCGTGACCTGTAACATCCCTAGAATACCTAGGCCCCCAAGAGGATTTTTTTATGATAAGTGTCATGACATAAAGCTAGGTTTACCCAAAATGGCCTTAGAAGTCTAAGTGATAAGATCAAAACACCTTGGTCTGCAATTAGCAATTTTAGGTCACCTAGCCTAGGGTTTACCAAATTAGCTTCAATATGTCAATATGACATCACCTTGACCCTCAGAATCCTTCAAGGAGACCAATAGTCACTAGGACTCATTGGGGTAAACCAAATTGACCAAGTTTACCAAAGTCAACCCAAAGCCTAAAGGGGTCAAACCTCTCTAATTAGGGTCAATATGCTCCTATATGACCAAATTAACCTCACCCATAACACTCATAACCCCTTAGGGAGTCCCTTGGGTCACTTAAAACCCAATGGGGTCAACCCATTTGGAAAATTGACCAAAGTCAACAAAAACCTAATTTGGAAAAACATTCTTGATTTAGGGTCTCATAGTTATCTAATGACCTAATTGACCTCACCCAACTCTTCCAAATCCCCTAGGGAGATCAAGGGGTCAAAAATAACCCTATGGGTCTACTAAAATCTAGGGTTTGGGTTGAAATCAACATTCGACCCACATAGCCCAATTTTATGTAAATAGGTTAAAAGGCCCCAAAGTGCGTTCACCAATCCATGATCCACTCCAAAGGGAGTCAATAGACCCAAGACCTTCAATATGGGTCAGCCAAATTATTGAAGATGACATAGGCTCAAACGAAGTGCACTTTGTAAGACCCCATTTTTTTTACAAAACTGGGTCTTATTCCCAGAACCGCCGCTTTGCGGTGACACCCACACTCGGGAAGGTCTTCACTACAAAATGCCGATTCTGCCGGCCATATCGATCACAAAAGAAGAAAAACATTTTTGAACATATAGAGAAGCTCAAGTCCACATCACATGAAATATAAAACCATAAGGGTAAATGTCCTCAAATAATAACTGAAATAAAGATAACAAAATAAAGGGCTCATGCCATGTACATCATGTACTCACTATAAGGTCACTCACGGAAGCAAACTACTAATCGCTCACTGATCATGGAACTGGTGCTCCTATACTAGAATAGCTTGCTTCCATCTTCACCGACATCTGGTGCTACTGCGTCTCCTCGATCCCCTAAAATGGTATGGTCCACCAACCGTTAGTCAAAAGACTAAGCCTCATTTCCCACCACCCATCCCCCAGTGGCTCCTAGGCACCATGCAGGAGGGATGAAGCGGAGGACAGCAAGGGGTATAAAACAAAGCAGATGATGGCGGATCTAGTCTACAAGAAATGTCTACCACTACACAAGTGTATATAAATAATTGTAACAGTAAATAAAGCAGGGTAAAGAACAAGTAAGGTAAGTATGTAAAGATAAGTATATAATAGAAAAGTAACCATTGATTTATTGGAAAGCCCATACAGAACTATAGACCAAGGGGTCGTTTAGCAAGGCCTATCGTGTAAAAAGTCCCATACCGATTTATACGATTGGGGTAGGGGTTGAAATGCAATGCTCGTGCCATGATATGTAGAGTAATGCATTTTATGATATGTTCACACAAGTGCAACTCACACACTTCGACTCTAAATTCACAGACCTTTAGTTCTCCCCTTTTTGGAGCTAGCAAGACTCGCAGGATACCCCCATAGTGGCAAACAGAAGTGGTGGGTAGGGCCTCGCCCACCTCTAGGTTGGTATTCACACTACCTAACCTAGACCTATCGTACGCATCAACGCAAAATGGCAGAGCGCCTGCATACTCTTAGTGGTTGGACCACCAGACCTTTCATGGATAAGTGCAAATCTACACTTGCCGAGTCAGTGTACCGACGTCGGTGTGAACGACTATCAATACCAAAGACCCACCACCTTTATGCACATACAATTATGATTACCATCTATCTTCGAGCCATAAGCTCCCCGAGCTAACCCGCCCGTCACCATAACCTTCCAAGCCACCGACTCGCCAGACCAACCCATCCGCACCTAGAACCACCGATCCTACCACTCATAAGACTATACCAACTAACCTCCTATTGCCACGGGGTGTGGGTATGTGTATTATTAAGTTAATCTGCACAACAACTTACTCCTATAATATAAGGTTAATCGTGGACTTCCTGAGGTCTACCCTGTGAGGGGCTCGCAGTGGTACAGGGAGGTACGATGGGATGATAGGCCAAACCTCCCTTTCTCAAGACACTAAATGTTATTGGTAACTACCCATAAGAATACCCTTCTTAACATTACACTTGGATTAACCCTAAGTATTTTATGACTCTCTAAGGGGAAAGATGATCTTTCGTCGATCTCGAGCACAACCTTGCCCCTTAGCTTATAGGACACACTCAACATATAGACTCCAGTTTGTGACCTGAAATCTCCTCAACCAGAACAAGTACATGATGAGTCCCATTTATATACACATTTATGGACTCATCTAGGCCATATTTCTATTCGATGCACTACACTTTAGGCATGTTTTTGATCATATTTGTTATTCCTTGCTAGGTGCACTGTTAGGCCCGTTTCGGTGTGCATTTGCGCTCCTTGTTATTGGGGGTAAGCACATGTTGCTCCCCATCCCATTCTCTATGTTTATATAGTGCTGGAGGTGTTTTCCTAGCTATTTTATCTTGCATACAGGTGGTCGGATCATCTAGTTTTCCCCCAGAATTCATGATTGTGTGCAACGCACGGTCATGTATTTCCTTGACGCACGGACGATCGCGGTCATGCGTTCTCATCTGGGCAGAAAATGGGAGATCTGAGTTTGGTCGTGCATTTTGACGCACGGGCAGAATTCCCCGTGCGTGAGTAAAATGCACAGTCGCCTGTTTCTTCCTGTTTTTAGCTTTTCTGAATTTACCCGTGCGTTTTGACGCACGGGCGGATTTGCCCTTGCGTGAGTAAATTGCACGGGCGGCGCAGCTTCGTCTTCACGCCAGTTTTTATCATTAATTATCGCACGGGCAGCGCACGATAGTACGTTCGGCCGTGCGTGACCAAAACTCCGTCTGTTTAGTATTTAAAGCAGGAAATGCTGGTACAAAAAAAAGGCCCCCGATTCCCCTCACGGGAAAAGCCAGGAATCCCGCCATTTTCTCCCTTTCCACCGGAGGAGACAAGAGGAGACCATTTCCAGCGATCTCCTTCGCCATTCCTCCATCCGAGAGCATTTGCAAGCATCCTCTGCCACTAGTTCAAGCATTCTTCGCCGAGGAGACCACAGAAGCATTAAAGATCGTTGGAGCGGTGACAGCCTCCTTCGAGTCCACACACCATCTGAGGTCCGAGCCCGGAGAGAGCCCGACAACCTCTCACTCCGGCCGAGAACCCAAGACGCGGTGACATCTTCTATGTGGTCCTTTCTAAACCTTGATGCTTGTGCTTTCTCTTTGTGTTCTTGTATGAATGCTTGTTAGGTTAATGTTATGGATCCTTGCTTGTGTTCATGTGCAATGATGATGTTGTGGTTAGAATTGCTTTCATAGTTATTGTGATAGCCTAGGTTGTTTGTGTGTGAAGCCATCTAGCAATTGTTAGTGGTGATGTTGGCGAAGAGGTGAGTACGACCCTCACAAAACCTCGCACTGTGGCCACTCCATCCGCTTACTGAAGCGCGGCATCACGGCCGTTGCACTCACCCACACCTTGCGAAGCTGTGCTTTTCGACCCGCATATCTCTTATTTTTGCAATAGCTTAGGAATCCAATCACAACCCCCTTTGTTATTACTTAGTAATCCTTTTAACTAATTTTTGGGCAGAGCGAATCATACTACCCAACTTGCGGTCCTTTGAGATCGGCATTCGGGGAGTTCCTCCCTATTTTATTACATGAGCGACCGGTGCACTGCCGTCATATCGCATTTCGTGCTTGCTAATTAGCGGCGCTGAAATCGCGCATCAGTACACCATCTTCCTCCCATTCCCACCTAATGGTTTACAAGTTACTTAAGTTTAACAGTTTTACTATACGCAGACCAAATGAGCTACATGTGGTGTATGAGAGGAGGTACTCCAAATAGTCATCCAAATGACTCAAGATTATTACTTGGAGTATATCATGATATTATAAGAATAAATCCAGAGGATCATAATTTTCCTTATTATTTATTTGGCATTTACTATAATTTCTCCAAAATTGGCCAAGTATGAAATTGAATATGAAGTGTAAGATCTTATTATGATAAGACATACACAAACTTATGGAAAATCTATGATATCAAAATAACAACAGTTACAGAATATCCTAATTTTACAGTAAAGTATTGAGCTCTAATTATAATATTGAATAATTATCCAAAATTGGAGGCTATTGAAGGAACCCCCAAAAATACTGATCCAAAAAATATGGTAAAATTACCAGACCTCTATATTGATCAGAAAAGTTTACTGAAGGAGTATTAAAAATTTTCGAAACCATTTAGTTACATAAATAAATATTTCAAGAAAATCCAAACTAGGGCACATTGTGAAGTAACCTACTGATAAATACTTCCAAAAATCATACAAAAATTCACAGAGCTTTCTAAGGCCCTAAAGTGTCTTATTACCAAGTTTCATAATTTTCCAGAGAATATTAGGCCCTTGTTTATTTATCTCAATCTTAGGGCCAAATAGTTGACTTGTGAATGAAGTACTAATTCAATCTATCCAAAATTCACATAAAAATTATCAGAGATTTAATCATGATCGTATTAGCACTACCAAACTTTCATAAACATTCAAGGTAAAATGAGCATGTAGATTCCTCTTATAAGAAAGTTCCCAAATTGATAATTAACTAGTTCAGAGGGAAGAAAAGTGCCTAAAATTCTCATAAAACTATCTAGGGCTATTCACCAGCCTGTGAACATATTCACCAAGTTCCAAGTCCATCCAAGGACATAAAACCCTATATCCTTCATCAAGCCCAAAGTGCAACCCTAGGGTTTGAACTAGGGTTCTACGACGCATCCATCCCAAATCACCCCAAATCATTGGTGGAGGTGTTTTATGTGATATTAAGTCAGTGGCCAAGGTTTCACAACATTTGGAGGAGGGTTGCCCCTTAAATCCATCAAGTGCACTTTTGTCCTAATAACCCCTAGTTTGGCCAATCTTGAGTTAACTAATTACCCAACAAAATCAATCCCAAATGCGATGAAATTTTTACCAGAGGCATAACATGACCCTAAGGAACAACCACCAAAATTTGGAAGGGTTTGGAGGTCATTAGACCCTATAATTAATTATTACATGAATTATTAAATGTTTACAAAAACTTTAGGAAAAGTTTATCCAAAAATTCTCATTTTTGGATATGATTAGGGGGTAGGTATATTTAGACTATTCTCCAAATTTCAGAACATTTGTATGGCTGGTTTAGTTGGGGCACTCAAATCAAGCTCTGGTCAATCCTTTGTATAGGTTGCACCATTTTGAGTGTTGTGGTCAAACCATAGACCCAAATGGTGTGAAACAAATTTTAAAATAAAATAGGCCCAAGGGCTACAAGTTTGGCATTGACCACTTTTGCAGGAGAGGGCTCTAGGTATTTTCTATATTTATTTATAGCTACTGTCAATAATAACCAAAAAAATGGAATAATAGCCTGGGTGATGTTTGGAGGCATTTTCCCGGCCACCCGAGTGCCGCCCCGGCCGGCCAATGCCACCACCACCTCCGTTGAGGTGGTGGCCGGCGATTGGGGGTGGTTGTCTGGCCGAAGGTGGCCGGAATGGAGGGTTTTAGGGTGGGATTGAGAGATTAAAAATCCAAGCTCCGTCCAAACCCGAACCCATGCCATTTGGCCCCGAACCTTGCTGCGAATAGATGTAGATCTATCAAAAGAAAGAGAGGAGGAGGGGAGGACCTTGATTGGAGCCTGGCGACGATGGCGGCGGTGGTCGGTCATGGCTTTTCCCCTCTCCGGAGAGCTTGCCCATTTTCTCAATTCTCCACCAAAATTTTCGATCTAATATATCATTTCGATTGCCAAGGATGTTTTGAAGCTGGTGAATGGATCAAAAATGAGATTGGGGGGCTGTATAGGGGGAATTTGAGGGGGGGGGGGGGGGGGGGGAATTTCGGCCATGGCCATTAATGGCCCCTCTCTTGATGGTTGTGGGAAATATCTGATGGGGAGATGAATCTTAAACATCAGGGAATACCAATGGGTGCTTAGGGGAGGTGAATGTAGTGACCCATGGCCTCCCACCATTAACTCTCCTTTCTTTTCCTCTTTCACTCTCTTCCTTAAGGGGGAAATTGAACTTTCTCTCTCCTACTCATCATTTCCAGAAATTGCATGGCTTATTGAGTAAATATCAGGCCCACGAAGCTATTGGTCCACTTCAATTGGACCTAGCCAAAGTGGATTGGGCCTTATTAGGCCAAAATAGGTCATTTTGACCGAAATTTAGGGTGGAGTTGACTTTGGTCAATTTGACCATTTAGGTTGATCCCAATGGTGGTTAGTGACCCATTGGCCTCTCTTAAGAGTTAGGAAGGTGTAGGTAGGGTCAATTTGGCAAGGTGGAGGCCAATTGACCTTCCATAGATCACTTTTACCAAAATAGGTCAATAGTTGACTTAGGTCAAATTGGCCAAATTGGTGGCCCCATGATGGGGATTTCTGTTCCATTGGGTCCCTAATATACTTATAAGGGTAGGGGAAAGGTCAATTTGGTATGGTGGAGGTTAATTGACCCTAATTAGGCTACTTTGACCAATTTAGGGTTAATGTTGACTTTGGTCAACTTGGCCTTTTTGGTTGACCCCAATGGGTCCTTGGTGCTCTAAGGGACCATCCAAAGGGTTAGGTGTGCCATGGTGGGGTCAAGGGGTCAAGGCGAGGCCCTGAATTCCAACCCTAAGCTTGGTAACTGGAAATTACTATTTGCAGACCAAGGTACTCTTCCCTTCTAGCCTAGCTCTTATGATCTTTTGTGCTTCCTAGGGTTGTCTTGACCTAGTCATGACAAAACCACTCTAGGTGTCTAGTTGTTTGGGGGATGTTACAAATCCCAATAAACAAAAAAACAATTTTGTCCCCGAAATTCAAGTTAGGCTTGCGGGGTTTTCACCGAGAGTGATTGAACGTAATATGCCCTAAGAATGGAAGTTATTCCTGACTCGAAGAGAATGGACTATCCCTGCTACAACAGTTCTAGTGGATCCCAGGTGTGCCCCTCCTATACATGATTTCTCCACAGGACCATGACCAGCGGGACCTTCTTGTGTCGCAAGACCCGCATCTCTGTGTCGTCTATCCTGACCGGCTCCATGCGAACTGAACTGTCAGAAGCTACTAGCCCATCTATAATGGATATTTGCTTCTCCAATCATATTAGAGCTCTCCTTAGGGAGGAGATGTGTAAGATGTCATGCAAACCCACTACCTCTGGAGGTAGCTCTTGTTTATAAGCAAACGAGCTGATCCACTCCAGAATCCTGTAGAGCCCCATTTATCTTAGACTGAGCTTCTCCTGCCCGTGTACCTGTGAGACTCCATGCATCAGGCATATATTCGGGAACACCCGGTCTCCAACATGGAACTCTACTATACAATGCCACACATCGTAATACTTGGCCTGCTTGTTTTGGGGTTCCAGCATCCTAACTCGAATCAGCCACACCTGAGCATCTGTGTCTTCCACAAATTCAGAGCCAATTATCTTTAAATCCTCATCCTGGGTCCAAGATAGTGGAATCACGTGCCTCCATCCTTCAGAGGGTGGAATTCTTGTGCTGAACATCAACCAGGAGCCCAAATAAGCCTGGACTAATTTTTACTTCTTGGACATAAATCGTCCATCCCGATCTGACACGATCGTCCTGGGTACACCACGATAATGGACAAACATCTTGTCAAATCCCATCAAACACCTACAGGAGCATCCTTCCACCCCGGGGTGACCCTAGCTACCTTGGTCAATCTATCCTCGATGTTCCATATAAACTTGTGCCCGGAGTGGGGATGTGGTAACCTGTGTATGAATTCCATAATTATATCCTCGAGCTTCCACTCCCTAACACGGGCAAGGACTATGGTAGTTCCACAAATACTCTTGCACTTGGTCTTCACCAGTCGACAGACCTCACCGTGCATCAAAAAATCAATGACGTCTTTCTTTATTCTGGGAAAATACACGCTACAGAATACACCATTTTTCAAGTGACTAAATCTCTTGTTTGTATGGGTAGACAATGCTTCTATAAAGTTTTCTCCACATGCTTAGGTTCTTTTTCCTTCAAGTACATCTGAGTGATCAATCATCTACACTCCACGACTTATCCAGTTCTTACCACTGGTGGAACTGATCAGATCATCAAGCATCCCAATCATCCTCAAAATTTAAGGGGGTACACTTGTGAACCTCATGAGTATATGTTAATAGACCATGATGGTAAGATGACTCCTAATCATTTTCTATGTGGAGTTTTATTCATAAGGTATTTTCTATGTGACTAAAACCATTTAGATCGTTCTTAACATAGTAACCTTAAATTTTAAATTCTAAATCCAATAATTCATCGTTTAAGATCTCTAATTATTCATCATCATCATCGCTTCCAAGGTTTGAGGATTATCATTGCAGTTAAAATTTTCTATCATGATAGGGCGTAATTTTTAACAATTCATGAGTTAATCGCTTCTGAATGCCCCAGGTCACAAGAACTTCAAATATAACTACAACTTGTATGACCTAGTTCCGTCCATAACTTCTAGAATGGGACATCGACATCCCTAAATGATTAATCCCGACGACTTTACATTTCCAACGATTCAACTAAGGTCAAGTTGTTGTTCAATCAATGATTTCTATTGTTTGTCCTGGTAATACTACATGTCATCATTCCAAACATGCTTTTACAGAATCCCATGTTCTCCCAAGTAACTTCGAATAAGATCGACTTCAAAATCACTATGTTCACGACACAACCCGTCAAACTTAGATCTAAGGGAAAACCCAAGTTAGTAAATAATTTGCCCAATAAACAAAAGGTAAGCCCCAATAAACAAAAGATAATCCCCAATAAACAAAAGATAAGCCCCAATAAACAAAAGATAAGCCACTATCTATTTTGGGCTAATTATCTTCGGTGTCACTTTGTTATATTTGTCCTAGGTATGCAAGAAATCATTAGGGCATACAAACTTAGACTTGGAGTTCTATCTTGAGACTTGTTTGTTGAAATTGTTGAAGTGGAAGTGAAGGAGGCTTTTGGACCTGGGCGGTCTGGGAGGAGGTCAGGCGGTCTGGCATGACCGCACGGCCTGGCGGTCTGCCTCTGCGGTCTGGCTGGTAGTAGCCTAACTGTGGTCTCCTGGAGTGACCGCTGGTATCTGGTCCAAGGCCACGCAGGTTGTCTATAACCGTGCGGCGGGTTGTCTTCTTCAAGGCTGTGGGCGGTCAGGTATGACCGCACAGGGTGTTCCAGGTTCTCTGGTAGTTGTCGCGGGCTAAGGCTCTTAGTCGCGCGGTCTAAGTTCGCGGTCTCAGGAGGAGACTGGTATGCGAGCTGGTTGCTGTTCGCGGTCTCAGGAGGAGATCGGCATACGGACAGGAGTTCGCGGGTTGATGGCGGACTGTCTGTGTTCGCGGTCTCGAGCGAACATAGGTGGTGAATAGCTTCGAGCGGTCTGGCGACCTCTTTGGAGAGTCGCGATCTGCTGTGAGAGTGGCGGTCTCTCATGGCGACATTGAAGCTGGCAGGTTCACCAAAATGAAGCAGGAGTTATGTTGCTGATCGCGCGGGTTGACCGATCAGGTCATGCGATCTGGAGGGTGGTGATCCTATCTCATAGGGTGGTGATTGGATCAGGTCCCGTGCCTATAAATAGGAAGCCACTGTAGCAGCAAACAGAACACACCAAGTGTAAGCTGAGTTCGCTTGTTTCCTGCGGTCTGGTTTATTCTGACCGTGCGGTCTGCTGATTGAATTCCTCTTGTGCAGCTTCTGCGGATAGTGTGGGCGGCAGCGATCACCTCTTCCTCTGAAAGTGTTCGGGCGGTCTGCGGCTTGGAGTTGTGGTGCTGGAGTTCGGTAGAATCAGGAAATCGGAAGAAGGGAGCGGTCTGTGCAGCGGTTTGGTGGTGTGCTGTGATCGGCAAGGCGCTGCGGTCTGGCAGTGTGTTGAAGTCGCAGGGAGGTCGCGCGGTCTGGAGCGATCTCAAGTTATCCTCATCTACTTGTATTTCTGTTTGGTATCTGTGCTGGCGAAATCATGTCTCGCCAAGCATGCCTTGCCCTGTAATGAAGTTTATGCTATCAATAAAGATAAATTGCTTGCCTAAAGTTTGTCTCTGGTTGTTTGGCTTGTATCTCTAAGTTGCATAATCGATTCCTGCTTGCTCTCACAAGGTCCTTAGAAAAATTTCACATGGTATCAGAGCTAGGTTGGAGTGGATAGAGCAGGTTGCAACTTAGAGTAGCCATCGCCTTTGTGAAGAAGGAACCAGAGGAAAACCAATGGAAGGTGGATTTGCAAGAGGTCTTGGTATTGAGATGCTTACATTGACTAACTTCAAGAAGTGGAAGTCATGTATGCAGAGCTATCTTCTGGGTGAGGATCTATGGGAAGTTGTTGGAGGAAATGAGACAGAAGAGGTGAAGGCAACGGAAGCTGGTGACAATGGTCCGGCCGTAAGGGCGTGGAGAAAGACCAATGCCAAGGCCGAGTTCACTTTAAAGCGTGCCATTTCACCTGATCTATTTGATCACATCTTAGGGTGTGGATCAGCTGCCGAGATCTGGAGAGCCCTGGATGGGCTGTTTAATAAGAAGAATGTAGCGAGGTTGCAGTTCTTGGAGAATGAGCTGGCAAGGTCGGCTCAGGGCGATCTTTCTATCTCCACTTTCTTTCTGAAGATGAAGAACCTCTGCGCTGAGATATCAGCACTGGATCCTGATGAGCCAATTTCTGAGGCGAAGCTGAAGAGGCACATCATCCGCGGCTTGCGGAAGGAATATGTGGCCTTTGTGACGTCAGTGCAGGGATGGGCAAATCAGCCGTCTCTGTTGGAGCTGGAGAACTTGCTTTCTTCGCAAGAAAGCTTGGCAAGACAGATGGCGGGGTTGTCAGTGACTGGGGGAGATGGCGAAGTTCTCTTCTCAGGGAAGAAGAAGAAGTGGGATAAGAAAAAGAAGACCACTGGAGGCTATGGGCCTTCAACTTCTGGACAGCAGGAGAGGGGTTATCCTCCTAAGGCTGAGGAGAAGAAGAAGAAGGAAGGTCTCAAATGCTACAAATGCGGGAAGGTTGGGCACTTCAAGAAGGATTGCAGAGTGGTCACTCAAGCAGGGCATGCTGCAGAGAAGGAGGAAGCTGAGGCCAGACATATAGATGGAGGATGGGGAGGAGCCTTCTCGGCTTCTATTGGAGCTTCGGCTCCCATCAACTATTTGGAGGACTGGATCGTGGACTCGGGGTGTGGTCATCACCTCACCGGAGATGGGACCAAGCTTTCTTCTGCACAGCCCTACACAGGTAACAATGCAATCATTACTGCTGATAATACCGTGCATCCAGTAGAGAAGGTGGGGGTTGTTTCTTTGGGCAGTGATAGAGGGCCACTTACTTTGAAGAGTGTCTATCATGTGCCCGGAATGAAGAAAAACCTCTTCTCTGTGACCAACGCTGTTGACGCTGGGTATCACGTTCTGTTCGGCCCAACAGAAGTGAAATTTCTACGTAATGTAGAGGCCGTGAAGGCCGAGGTCGTTCATATCGGGAGACGGGCAAAGGACTTGTTCGTTTTATCGACAAGTTCCTACGTCGACAAGATGAAGACGAATGATGGTGCCGTTATATGGCATGAGAGGTTGGGGTATGTAGGGATGGATAAGCTGAAAGCAATGGCAGTGAAAGGTCTGGTCAAGGGCCTGCCGAGTCTATCTTCCTACGGAGAAGGTCATGTTTGCGCGGGATGTCAGTTCGGCAAGTCTCATCGACTACCGTTTGAAAAATCGCAGACAAGGAGTAGTGTGCCATTGGAGTGCATCCACGGTGACTTGATGGGACCAACTGCTACCCCAAGCCTCGGAGGCAGCAGGTATATGCTGGTGTTGATCGATGATTACACCAGATATGTCTGGGTTTATTTTCTGAAGGAGAAGGCAGAGGCGTTTGCCAAGTTTGTGGAGTTCAAGGAGCTCGTGGAAGGTCGGCTGAGACTGCAGGTGAAGAAGCTGAGGACTGACAATGGAGGGGAATTCACCTCCAGTGAGTTCTCTACTTTTTGCAGGAAGGCAGGCATCTGGAGGGAGCTTACTTGTGCTCATACTCCACAGCAGAATGGAGTTGCAGAACGGAAGATCCGTCATCTGACGGAGACCTGCAAGTGTTGGCTGCATGCCAAGAGTATTCCAAAGTCCTTCTGGGCGGAGGAAATGTCTTGTGCTGCATACGTCATCAACAGGATGCCTCTGAGTCCCATCAACCTGTTAACTCCGCATGAGTTGATGTTCAAGGAGAAGCCAAGCGTGGCACACCTTAGGGTGTTTGGCTCCACCTGCTACGTGCATGTTCCAGATGCTCTTCGGACGAAGCTAGATGCAAAAGCAAGGAAGCTAGTCTTCGTGGGATACGACGAGCGGAAGAAAGGTTGGAAGTGCATGGACCCAGAGACGCGGAGATTTGTTGTATCTCGCGACGTTGTATTTGATGAGGTGACATCTTATAAGGGGTCTTCTATAGTGGAACTACCAGAGAGCAGGGTGGAGGTGCCAGAGAAAGCAGTGGAAGATCTTCAGGTGGAGCTACCTGTGTCACCAGGTGGTCCATCTCCTTCTAGTTCCGAGACGGGGGCTTCTGGTTCAGGGAGCAGGGGGAGCAATGTTCCTAGCACATCTGGAAGAGGAGCTAGGGAAGAAGCAGCTGGAGATAATGCGGTTCAGGGGAAGGAGCTGAGGAGGTCGAAGCGAGCAATCGTTGCCCCTGATCGCTATACAGGAGGAAACGCAGTGAGCTTTGTCTCATGTTTCTTCGCTGGTCCCTTGGATGAGAGGGAGCCGTCAAGCTTTGAGAAGGCCCAAGGCGTGAAGGAGTGGGATGTTGCAATGCAAGAAGAGATGGCAGCTCTTGAGAAGAATGAGACCTGGTCTCTTGTGCCCAAGCCCAAGGGCACTACTCCTGTAACATGCAAATGGGTCTACAAACTGAAGAAGAAAGCTGACGGCAGTATCGAGCGGTACAAGGCTCGTCTTGTAGCTCGAGGATTCTCGCAGCAATACAGTGAAGACTACGATGAGACATTCAGTCCGGTGGCAAAAATGACTTCAGTTCGGTTCATCATTGCCTTGGCAGCGTTCAGTGGATGGGAGATTTGGCAGCTCGACGTCAAGAACGCCTTCTTGTACGGCGAGATTGACAAGGACATCTTCATGGTCCAGCCACCTGGCTTTGTGTCTGAAGATTTTCCGGAGCATGTCTGCAAGCTGAAGAAGGCCCTGTACGGGTTGAAGCAAGCGCCGAGGGCGTGGTACGGGAAGATCGCAGAATATCTCCTATTCTGTGGATTTGTTGCTTCAGACTCAGACTCAAGCTTGTTCGTCAAGAAGAGCGGGGAGCTTCAGGTCATCGTGCTGTTATACGTCGACGATATGATCGTGACGGGGAACTCGAAGGAGGAAGTAGCTCAGCTTCGGGCCGAGCTGGCCATCAGGTTCGAGATGAAGGACTTAGGTGAGCTTCACCATTTCCTTGGACTCGAGGTGCAGAGGAAGGGAAGTGGAGTGCTGGTTTCCCAGGCTGGATATGCGGAGCGAATCGTGGAGCGATTCGGCATGAAGGAAGGGAAGTGCATCTTTACACCTCTGGAGAAGGCTATGAAGCTTCGGAAGGATGAGGGGAGGATTATGCAAGATCCGTTGGTGTTCCGAGCTCTGGTTGGGAGCTTGATCTATCTGAGGATCACTAGGCCAGATATTGCATATGCAGTAGGCAGGGTGAGTCGGTATTTGGCGGAGCCTCGGATACCTCATCTGCTAGCGGCCAAGAATATTCTGAAGTATGTCAAGGCGACCTCGGACATGGGTCTCCTATACAGGAGGGATGCGGGATTCGAAGTGCATGGATACATGGATGCTGATTACGGGGGAGATTCGGATGATCGGAAGTCGACATCTGGATTTGTCTTCATGGCGGGCCCTACGGCTATATCATGGTGCAGCAAGAAGCAGGATTCCGTATCGGTCTCCACCACAGAAGCGGAATACAAGGCTTCGGCCTTGGCAGCTCAGGAAGCCATCTGGCTTAGGAGGCTGGTGAGAGACGTCCACAAAGAGGTTCGGGAGCCAACTATGCTACGCGGTGACAATGAGAGTGCTCTCAAACTGGTAACCAATCCAGTTTGTCACGCGAGGACCAAGCATATCGAGATCGAGCATCACTTCATACGGGAGAAGGTGCTGGAGGGGTCTCTTTCGGTCGAGCATGTGCGGAGTGCGGACAATGTCGCAGACATCTTCACAAAGGCGCTGGCAAAGGGGCCGTTCACACGACTAAGGGAGCTACTTGGACTGGTTTCCACTTCCCACTTCAAGGGGGAGTGTTGAAATTGTTGAAGTGGAAGTGAAGGAGGCTTTTGGACCTGGGCGGTCTGGGAGGAGGTCGGGCGGTCTGGCATGACCGCACGGCCTGGCGGTCTGCCTCTGCGGTCTGGCTGGTAGTAGCCTAACTGTGGTCTCCTGGAGTGACCGCTGGTATCTGGTCCAAGGCCACGCAGGTTGTCTATAACCGTGCGGCGGGTTGTCTTCTTCAAGGCTGTGGGGGGTCAGGTGTGACCGCACAGGGTGTTCCAGGTTCTCTGGTAGTTGTCGCGGGCTAAGGCTCTTAGTCGCGCGGTCTCAGTTCGCGGTCTCAGGAGGAGACTGGTATGCGAGCTGGTTGCTGTTCGCGGTCTCAGGAGGAGATCGGCATACGGACAGGAGTTCGCGGGTTGATGGCGGACTGGCTGTGTTCGCGGTCTCGAGCGAACATAGGTGGTGAATAGCTTCGAGCGGTCTGGCGACCTCTTTGGAGAGTCGCGATCTGCTGTGAGAGTGGCGGTCTCTCATGGCGACATTGAAGCTGGCAGGTTCACCAAAATGAAGCAGGAGTTATGTTGCTGATCGCGCGGGTTGACCGATCAGGTCACGCGATCTGGAGGGTGGTGATCCTATCTCATAGGGTGGTGATTGGATCAGGTCTCGTGCCTATAAATAGGAAGCCACTGTAGCAGCAAACAGAACACACCAAGTGTAAGCTGAGTTCGCTTGTTTCCTGCGGTCTGGTTTATTCTGACCGTACGGTCTGCTGATTGAATTCCTCTTATGCAGCTTCTGCGGATAGTGTGGGCGGCAGCGATCACCTCTTCCTCTGAAAGTGTTCGGGCGGTCTGCGGCTTGGAGTTGTGGTGCTGGAGTTCGGTAGAATCAGGAAATCGGAAGAAGGGAGCGGTCTGTGCAGCGGTTTGGTGGTGTGCTGTGATCGGCAAGGCGCTGCGGTCTGGCAGTGTGTTGAAGTCGCAGGGAGGTCGCGTGGTCTGGAGCGATCTCAAGTTATCCTCATCTACTTGTATTTCTGTTTGGTATCTGTGCTGGCGAAATCATGTCTCGCCAAGCATGCCTTGCCCTGTAATGAAGTTTATGCTATCAATAAAGATAAATTGCTTGCCTAAAGTTTGTCTCTGGTTGTTTGGCTTGTATCTCTAAGTTGCATAATCGATTCCTGCTTGCTCTCACAAGGTCCTTAGAAAAATTTCACATTATTGATATACTCCATACTTTAGACTCTTCAAGGTACCATCTGCGACAACCTTATTAGGGTCAATATGTGAGCCAATCCCAAATGGGTCTCTTCTAAACTTGAATTCTTATCTGACCCTCGGTGTTTGTCGTGGTGGTTGTCTCAATGTAATCATATCACCGATATGAGGGTTGAGTGTACGAGTCCCCTACCATTGTGCTTATGTGTAATCCCCTTAAGGCGGTCCTATCAGTTTGGATAATCCTTGGTGTGTAAAGTAGGGACATCAGAGTTTATGGCTTAAGTGGTCGTTCCCACATTAAGCTCCTCCTTTAACCTCTTTGGGGTATCCTTGTACCTTAATCAAATTTATACCTACAGTCTATTTCAGACTAGGGCATGGTATAAATTGTCATGGTGAGTCATGTGTCCTAGTGGGGTTGAGTCTAGCTCATTGCTTAGAGGTTTATCAAAAGAGATCTTTGCATCCGAAGGTATTCGCTGCTGGAGGCAGGGTTCGCCGCATGCTACAAAAGAAAACTTATCACACGTAAGGAGATTTGGCTAAAAATATTCAGTTAAAAGTGGACTTTTTATGTGATTTTCCCATATGGGCACATCATTTCTTCCGCTGCTTAGTTTGTCCTCAAAATAAACTCGTGCGGGGTGGCCCAGGGTTTGTGGACTTCTTTTCTTTGGATTGAGGTTCCCTTTGATACCTATTTGTAAGACCCCATTTTTTTTACAAAACCTGGTCTTATGCCCAGAACCGCCGCTTTGCGGTGACACCCACACTCAGGAAGGTCGTCACTACAAAACGCTGATCCTTCCGGCCATATCGATCAGAAAAGAAGAAAAGCATTTTTGAACAATTAGAGAAGCTCAAGTCCACATCACATGAAATATACAACCATAAGGGTAAATCTCTACAGATAATAACTAAAATGAAGATAACAAAATAAAGGGCTCATGCCATGTACAACATGTCCTCACTACAAGGTCACTCACGAAAGCAAACTACTAATCACTCACTGATCCTGGAACTGGTTCTCCTGTACTAGACTGGCCTGCCTCCATCTACACCGGCTTCTGGTGCTGTCGCGTTTCCTCGATCCCCTAAAATGATATAGTCCACCGACCGTTAGTCAAAAGACTAAGCCTCATTTCCCACCACCCATCCCCAGTGACTCCCAGGCACCGTGCAGGAGGGATGAAGCAGAGGACAATAAGGGGTATAAAACAAAGCAAATGATGGCAGATCTAGTCTACAGGAAATGTCTACCACTACACAAGTGTATATAAATAATTGAAGCAGTAAATAAAATAAGGTAAAGAATAAGTAAGGTAAGTTTGTAAAGATAAGTATATAATAGAAAAGTAACCATTGATTTATAGGAATGCCCATACAGAACTATTGACCAAGGGGCCGTTTAGCGAGGCCTATCGTATAAAAAGTTCCATACCAATTTATACAATAGGGGTAGGGGTTGACATGCAGAGTTATGCAGTTTATGCTATGTTCACACGAGTACAACTCACAAACTTCGACTCTATGCGCACAGACCTTTAGTTCCCCCTTTTTGGAGCTTGCAAGACTCCTAGTATACCCCCGTAGTGGCAAACGGAAGTGGTGGGTTGGGCCTCGCCCACCTCTAGGTTGGTATTCACACTACCTAACCTAGACCTATCGTACGCCTCAACACAAAACCGTGGAGCGCTTGCGTAATCTTACTGGATGGGACACCAGTCCATTCATGGATTAGTGCAAATCCACACTTGCTGAGTCAGCGTACCGACGTCGGTGTGAACGACTGTCAATACCGAAGACCCACCACCTTTATGCACATACAATTATGATTACCATATATCTTCGAGCCATAAGCTCCCCGAGCTAACCCGCCCATCACCTTAACCTTCCAGGCCACCGGCTTGCCAGACCAACCCGCCCGCACCTACAACCACCGATCCACCACTCATAAGACTATACCAACTAAACTCCTGTTGCCCCTGGTGTGGGTGTGTGTATTATTAAGTTAATCTGCACAACAACTTACTCCTACAATTTAAGGTTAATCTTGGACTTCTCGAGGTCTACCCTGTGAGGGGCTCACATTGGTACTAGGAGGTACGATGGGATGATAGCCCAAACCTCCCTTTCTCAAGACACTTAATGTTATTGGTAACTACCCATAAGAATACCCTTCTTATCATTACACTTGGATTAACCCTAAGTATTTTATGACTCTCTAAGGGGAAGACGATCTTTCGTCGATCTCAAGCACAACCTTGCCCCTTAGCTTATCAGACACACTTAACATATAGACTCCAGTTTGTGACCTCAAATCTCCTCAACCAGAACAAGTACACCATCTACCTCCCATTCCCACCTAATGGTTTACAAGTTACTCAAGTTTAACAGTTTTACTATACGCAAACCAAATGAGCTACATGAGGTGTATGAGAGGAGGTACTCCAAATAGTCATCCAAATGACTCAAGATTATTACTGGGAGTTTATCATGATATTATAAGACTAAATCCAGAGGATCATAATTTTCCTTATTATTTATTTGGCATTTACTATAATTTCTCCAAAATTGGCCAAGTATGAAATTGAACATGAAGTGTAAGATCTTCTTATGATATGACCTACACAAACTTATGGAAAATTTATGATATTAAAATAACAGCAATTACAGAATATCACAGTTTTATAGTAAAGTATTGAACTCTAATTATAATATTGAATAATTAGCCAAAATTGGAGACTAATGCAGGAACCACCAAAAATACTTATCCAAAAATTATGGTAAAATTACCAGACCTCTATATTGATCAGAAAGGTTTACTGATTGAGTTTTATAATTTTTCAAAACCATTTAGTCACGTAAGTAAATATTTTAAGAAAATCCAAACTAGGGCACATTGTGAAGTAACCTACTGATAAATACTTCCAAAAATCATACAAAAATTCACAGAGCTTTCTAAGGCCCTAAAATGTCCTATTATCAAGTTTCACAATTTTCCAGAGAATATTAGGCCCTTTATTTATTTATCTCAATCTTAGGGCCAAATAGCTGACTTGTGAATGAAGTACTAATTCAATCAATCCAAAATTCACATAAAAATTATCAGAGATTTATATCATGATCATATGAGCACTACCAAACGTTCATCAACATTCAAGGTAAAATGAGCATGTAGATTCCTCTTATAAGAAAGTTCCCTAATTGATTCCTAACTAGTTCAGAGGGAAGAAAAGTGCCTAAAAATTCTCATAAAATTATTTAGGGCTATTCACCACCCTGAGAAATTATTCACCAAGTTCCAAGGACATATGACCTTATGTCCTTCATCAAGCACAAAGTGCAACCCTTGGGTTTGAAATAGGGTTCTAGGGAACATCCATCCCAAATCACCCCAAATCATTGGTGGAGGTGTTTTATGTGATACTAAGTCTATGGACATGGTTTCACAATATTTGGAGGAGGGTTGCCGCTTAAATCCATCAAGTGCACTTTTGACCTAATAACCCCTAGTTTGACCAATCTTGGGTTAATTAATTACCCAACCAAATCAATCCCAAATGGGATGAAATTTTTACCAGAGGCATAAAGTGACCTTAAGGACCACCCAACATAATTTGGAAGGGTTTGGAGTTCATTAGACCCTATAATTAATTATTACATGAATTATTAAATGTTTACAAAAACTTTAGGAAAAGTTTATCTAAAATTCTCATTTTTGGACAAGATTAAGGGGTAGGTATAATTAGATTATGCTCCAAATTTAAGAACATTTGGATGGATGGTTTAGTGGGGGCACTCAAATCAAGCTCTAGTCAGCCCTTTGTATAGGTTGCAACATTTTGAGTGCTGTGGTCAAACCATTGACCCAAATGGGGTGAAACAAATTTTAAAATATACTTGTAAGGGTAGGGGCACGATCAATTTGGCATGGTGGAGGTTAATTGACCCTAATTAGGCTACTTTGACCTATTTAGGGTTAATGTTGACTTTTGTCAACTTGGCATCTTTGGTTAATCCCAATGGGTCCTTGGTGCTCTAAGGGACCCTCCAAAAGGTTAGGTGTGCCATGGTGGGCTCAAGGGGTCAAGGTGAGGCCCTAAATTCCAACCCTAAGCTTGGTAACTGGACATTGCTATTTGCAGACCAAGGTGCTCTTTCTTTCAAGCCTAGCTCTTATGATTTTTTGCGCTTCCTAGGGTTTTTTCATGACCTAGTCATGAAAAAACCACTCTAGGGGTCTAGTTGTTTGGGGGATGTTACAAATCCCAATAAACAAAAAAAATACAATTTCGTCCATGAAATTCAGGTTAGGCTTGCGAGGTTTTCACCGAGACTGATTAAACGTAACATCCCCTAAGAATTGAAGTTATTCCTGACTCGAAGAGCACCGACTATCCCTACTACATCAGTTCTATTGGCTCCCAGGAGTGCTCCTCCTATCCATGATTTCTCCATAGGACCTTGACTAGCGGGACCTTCTTGTGTCACAAGACCCGCATCTCCGTGTCGTCTATCCTGGCCGGCTCCATGTGAACTGATTGGTCAGAAGCTACTATCCTATCTATAATGGATATCTATTGCTCTGGCCGTAGTAAAGCTCTCATAAGGGAGGAGATGTGGAAGACATCATGCAAACCCACTACATCTGGCTGTAGCTCTAGTCTATAAGCCAACGGGCCGATCCACTCCAGAATCCTATAGAGTCCCATTTATCTTAGACAGAGCTTCTCCCGCCAGTGTACCCGTGAGTCTCCATGCATCAGACGTATATTCAGGAACACCCAGTCTCCAACCTGGATCTCTACTGCACGATGCCGCACATCGTAATACTTGGCCTATCGGTTCTGGGCTTCTAGTATCCTAACTCGAATCAGTCACACCAGAGCATCTGTGTCTTCCACAAATTCAGAGCCGAGTGTCTTTAAATCCTCATCCTGGGTCCAAGATAGTGGAATCCTGCGCCTCCGTCCTTTAGAGGGTGGAAAGCTTTTGTTGAACGTCAACCAGGAGCCCAAATAAGCCTGGACTGATTTTCACTTCTTGGACGTAAACTGTCCATCCCGATCTGACACATTCGTCATGGGTACACCATGATAATGGACAAACATCTCATCAAATCTCATCAAACACCTACGGGAGCGTCCTTCCAGCACGGGGCAACCTAGATACCTTGGTCAATCTATACTCGATGTTCCAAATAAACTTGTGCCCGGAGTGGGGATGTGGTAACCTAAGTATGAAATCCATAATTATATCCTCAAGATTCCACTCCCTAACACAGGCAGTGACTGTGGTAGTTCCCCCAAAGACTCTTGCACTTGTTCTTCACCAGTCGACAGACCTCACCGTACATCACAAAACCTATGACGTCTTTCTTTATTCTAGGGAAATACACACTCCGGAATACACCATTTTTTTGGTGACTAAAGCTCTTGTTTGTATGGGTAGACAATGCTTCTATAAAGTTGTCTCCACATGTTAAGGTTCTTATTCCTTCAAGTACGTCCGAGTGATCAATCATCTCCACTCCACGATTTATCCAATTCTTACCACGGGTGGAACTGATCAGATCATCAAGCATCCCAATCATCCTCAAAATTTAAGGGGGTGCACTTGTGAACCTTATGAGTATATGTTAACGGACCATGATGGTAAGATGACTCCCAATCATTTTCTATGTGGAGTTTGATTCATAAGGTATTTTCTATGTGACTAAAACCATTTAGATCATTCTTACCACAGTAACCTTAAATTTTATATTTTAAATCTAATAATTCATCGTTTAAGATCTCTGGTTATTCATCATCATCGCTTCCAAGGTTTGAGGATTATCATTGCAGTTACAATTTTCTATCATGACAGGGCGTGATTTTTAACAATTCAAGAGTTAATCACTTCCAAATGCCCCTGGTCACAAGAACTTCAAATATAACTACAACTTGTAAGACCTAGTTTCCATCCATAACTTCTAGAATGGGACATCGACATCCCTAAGTGATTAACCCTGGCGACTTTACATTTTCAATGATTCAACTAAGGTCAAGTTGTTGTCCGATCAATGATGCCACAGAGTTCTCCTTTCCATGGTGGTAGTGCATGGTGTACTTATAGTCGAAAAAAAACTCCACCACTGCATCTGCCTGAGATTTAGGTCCTTCTGCGTATCCACATACTTTATGTTCTTGTGATCGGAGAAGATATAAATGTGGACACCGTAAAAGTAGTGCCTCCTGGCCTTCAATGCAAATATCATCGCTCCATGCTTGAGGTTGTGCACCGGGTAATTCTCCTCATATTTCTTCAGCTGGAGGGAAGCATAAGCAATGATATGGCCATGCTGCATCACAACACCCATCCACTGGTATGATGCATCGGTGTAGACCTGAAATAGTTCCTTCCTAGATGGAAGTGCGAGGATTGGAGCATTAGTAAGTCTGTCCTTCAGCTCCTGGAAGGCTGCTTCGCACTGCGGTGTCCACATGAAAGGCACGTCCTTCTTCGTCAAAGATGTAAGTGGGGGGGGGGGGGAATCATGGAGAATCTTTCCACGAACTTTTGGTAATAGCCGGCTAGTCCTAAGAAACTACATACATCAGAAGTTGTCTTGAGCTGAGGCCAATTCCGCACCTCCTAAATCTTCACCGGGTCCATTGATAATCCTACCCCACTGATAACATGGCCCAGGAATGCAACATCCTTCAACCAGAACGGGCACTTGGAGAACTTAGCATAAAGTTGATGCTACATCAGCTTCCCCAATGCTAGTGCAAGTTAGAGAGCATGCTCTTCCCAGGTCATTGAATAAATCTAGATATCGTCGATGAATATGATAATGAAGACATCCAAGTAGGCCTCGAATATGTTGTTCATCAAACTCATGAATGCAGAAGAGACATTTGTGAGTCTGAATGGCATCACGGTGAACTCTTACAGGCCATACCTAGAACATAAGGCCGCCTTCGGGATGTCCTTCTCCTGAATTCACAGCTGATAATATCCTGATCTCAAATCTAGTTTCGAAAACCAGTGCGCTCCTTCTAACTGATCGAACAACTCATCAATCCTGGGCAAGGGATAAGTGCTCCGAACTGTCAGTCGGTTGAGCTCCCTATAGTCGATGCACAACCGGAGAGTCCCATCCTTCTTCTTAACAAACAGTATTGGGGCTCCCCATGGTGATGAGCTCAATCAGACGAACCCTGAGTCTACAAACTCCTGCAACTAGACACGGAATTCCACCATCTCCTTTAGGACCATACAATATGGTGCTCTGTATACTAGTCTCGCTCCCAGTACCTATTGGATTTGGAAGTCACTGTTCCTGTGCTGGGGTTGTCCCAGAAATTTCTTCAAAAATACATTGGGGAAATCTCGAGCCACTGGGATGTCAGCTAGAGAAGCCTCCGCCACCACCATCTCAAAGCAAATCATATACACCTCATCTCCCTAAAAATTGACCTTAAACGCTTGAACGGATGAGAGTAAAGCATGAGAGACAGGTGTAATACCTTCAAAGACCACCTCCGTGTATCCGCATCTCAGCACGATCCTCCTCGTAGAGCAGTCAATTTGAGCACGATGCTTGGAGAGACATGTCATGCCCAAGATCAAGTCGAAATTCGGCAACCTTAGTATCGTGGTCGGGGTCTCAAATTGTCTACCTCCAATGAATACCTCCATGTCATAATTGGCGGTGGATACCATCTCGGATCTGTCGGGAAGGCACACTCTCCTGGTGCATCCTGGGAAATGTTGAATGTCATCCAGGTCCTCCAAAAAGCTCTCGGAGATGAACGAGTGCGACGACCCCTTGTTAAATAGAGTGTGGCGGGTTTGCCATAGATAAACATTATGCCTGAAAAGCCGTTGTATAATTTGGGAAACGAAATTCTCTACTCCTAGTTTCTCTATATCAATTTTATAGTTTAAGAATTGAAATTAAAGTTTACTAGAGTACCTGCAATGACCTCCTCTGGGATCCTTTGCTGTGCAAGATCCAAGGCATAGACCTGATCCCTGGCTAGTCGGCGGTCTCCTCCATGAAATCCTTGGCCTCGAACACAACCTCGGCCACGGCCTCTGAATTGTTGTTCAGGTGGGGCAGCAGGTGGTGGTGGAGAATTTATCCATCTCTGGGGTCAATGGGCCCATATGTGACCTGGCTGGTGGCACTAGAAACACACTGATGGAGGGTGTGCCCTGCTTGCCTGCCTATGTGGCTTCTGGATCTACAGTGGCTGAGGGATAAGTACTGCAGGGGGCCTCTGCTCCTGTCTGAAATCCGGATGAGGTCGTCCTCCGCCTCTTTTATTCCTGATAAATCTGCCCCGCTGTTGGGAGTAGCCTCGGATGTCACAACCCGCATTTCCCACGAATTTAATAAATATTATCAGAGCAAGGGAAAAATACACTTCGTGATGCCACGCCATGTAGGGGACAACTACCGACGCTCAAGAAAACACTCCTTATGAATATCTATAAAATACATGAATATGATTGAGTTAAATAAAAAGAATTTTCATTTTTAGCTTAAGACCGCGTCCCTCAGTCCAGTGAATCAACTAGTCCACGAGGAGAAAACTATACAAATGTAGCGAAAAAAATAGGTTCATTTTAGCCTACATGAGCATGAAGATCAAACATTACAGCAATGATATGCACATCTCTAAATTTAGTATAAGTAAGGATTTTCTACGATCTTCAAAGTACGTGACATTTACTTAAAATTATGTTATGCAATAATGTCATTTTCTATACATAATATAACTCATGCATCCTAACATAAAACTTCCCAGAGCGCAAGTATGTAAACTAACCAGTAAGGAACAACAAAAAAATTAGCATGTAATCAAACACAAACTATGGGCATCAGCAACTTACACAAACTCATAGAAACAAAATACAAGTCTAAGATGAAGCAAATGAAACAACTACCTCACAACAGTGAGGGGAGAAAGAACAACTGCAACTAACTGCAGCTCCAAAAAACACCGACTCTACTACCCAGACTTCTACAACTCCGAGCCTGAGACATTCAAGAGAAAAGAATGGCTCAGTAAGAAAGTGCAAGTGGCAGCAAGAAACAAAACAAAGTAAACCACGGTCAACAGGGGTACCAACCCAAGACCAACAATACTGAAAGTAAGGCACAATATGCATGATAAATAAACAGTGGAAACACTTACGTAAAAATTCTTGTATACCTGACAACACCAAGAGCGGTGGAAAACCAAATGCTTATATACGCATCAATAATATGAAAGTATAAACAACGCTATAATAATTCCTATAATTAAGTGTTTAGCAAACACCCACACCAGTAATAATCCAGTGACTGTGGGGGGAATACCTCCACCAGCACACCCACAGAACAAACTCCACAAAACAACACCAATAATTATCCGGTGACTGTGGGGGGAATACCTCCGCCAGCACACCCATAGAACAAACACCACACGGGCCCAAGGGCAAGGTGGTCCCATAGCCCGACACACTTGAACTGGAAACTACCCAGCAACTGTGGTGGGAGATATCTCCGCCAGCACACCAACAGTAAAACAAATAAACAACAAACAACCAACTCGAGTAAACTCCTACAAGGTATCAAATTTTAAAATATAGGGCACTGTGGAGGTGGTTTAGTCCACTAACACCCACATACCCAAAACAATATCCTATAACTCGAGAATGGAACGACTGACTGGACTAGATACCACTAGTCTTAAAGCACTGAACTTACCAAGGCAATCGTTCCTTGTCAAACAACCAACTAGACTCGTCGAACAAACTCGACTAAAGTGAGTCCACTCGATGAGTGATCTACCTCAAGACGGATTCAAAGACTAAATCATCGGATTTTGAAGGCTTACGCAACGAATACGAATGGATTAGTTCGACGAGCGGAACAGTAAGCACATGATTCAACATTTAACACTTAGGTCAACATTCAACTTATAAAAGGGTTGAAGATTTCCGCATGCCGACACCACACAAGACTTGGCGTCGGGGCATGAAAATGTTAAGGTTAACACCAAGGCCAAACACAAGAAAATGCTCTACGAACCATTATAAAACACCCGGCAACATAATTTAAGATACAAGGGAACACCCGGTAAAAGGAATTAAATTATTGATGAAACAATTCGGAATATACGATGAAATTGATGGAAAGATAGAACAAAGTCAGCCGGAAGCTTCAAAAAACAAAAAATCGACGGGAACAGAGTTCGATAGACGGGACGGTAAGCCGATCGACAGAAAAAACTAAGTAAAATTCAACTGGTATAATCTGAACTCGAATAATTCAATTCATAGATGAGATAAAATACATTTACTCCCCAAAATGTGTAAGTGCTAAATCATAGCACACTACTCAATCACCCCAACAAGAGAGTTAACCTCTCATTAGTGCAACAAATCCTTTGAAATGATTTGAAAATAAAGATACCAAGATTAGGGGATTTTTATCAGACTACCTGCAGCATAACTAAACATGTAATGAAGCTGACTAAATTTCATGGGGAGAACAACAGGAATCAAGAAAACCAAACAAGTGTCATAAGGCAAACAATAGCCACTAGCCTAAAAAACAATAGATTATGCATACAAGGAAGAAGGAGAAAACTGAAAAGAAGAACTTTCAATCACACAGCAAAACAAGCCAAAGAGGACAACTACTACTTGGAAAACACAAGTAATAGGAGAGCCTAACATAATAAGATTTCGGGGAAAAAGTACATCAAGGGGAAAAACTGCTACTTGCAGCCCATAACCACTAAGAAAAACCTTACATCCAGCAAGATTGCTAAAAACAGTGAGGAAGAAGCAATACTCCTCACTAAGAAAAACTACCTGAGCAAAGAACCCACTTGTTAGTAATGGAACGTTCACCTAGAGGGGGGTGTTAGGTGATCTGGGTTCTTTTCAAATTATTTGCGCGAGTTTCGAATATTCAAGCACATCACAAAAATATCGCACAGATAAACACAGATAAAACACAACAGACGACACAAGATCTATAGAGGTTCCTCAAGACCGGGTGTCTTGAGTAGTCCTCTGTCCCTCTGCGCCTACCCAGCAGTGTGCTAGGATCGGCAAACTCCGCCAAAAACTTCAGGCCCTCAAGCCTTACAACACAGACCTGCAAGTCCTACAGCCTAGGCCCGCAAGCCCCTACTGCACCCGAGACCGCAAGCTCGACACTCAGGCCCTCAAACCCTACCTAGCCAGAACCGCAAGTCTAGCCTCTACCCTGGCCCTCAAGCCTCACAGGTCTCCAGCCCTCAAGCTAGACAGTGTCGGACCCGCAAGTCCACTACCCTGGCCCTCAAGCCTTACAGCTCTCCAGCCCTCAAGCTAGACAAATAGGCCTGCATGCCTTACAAGAAATTATAGTGAAAAAGACTCGTTCTTCTGCCGGATGAAGATTGGCAACTTTAGCCTGTTGAAGATCGGCTCCTTAAGGTTGAAGAAGATGTTTCTGATTCAGATCTTGAGCGCACAGTTCTTCTTCAATCTTTTCTTAGCCTGATGAGGATTGGCTTCTTATCAGTCGATGGAGATGACTACTTCTTCCTTTTCTTTTTCTTTCTTGCGCCGCTTTTACTGTTCTATTTGCTGTATGCGCAAGTTCTTTCTGATTGATCGATTGATTCCACAATAGGGCAACCTCTTATCTCTTTTATAAGACTGCGAGGCTCCCAACGGTCTTCTGAAAAGTTCCTAAAGTGTCAGACGCTCGTTTCCTTAAGAGCACACGTTGATTAGACAATCAGGCGGCAACATTAATTGGTGACAGTGCATCTACAACTTTTGAATCTGTCTCGACGATATTTCCATTGTTACGATGACATGGACAATATCTCGACGACAGGACTTTGTCGATGACTTAAACTTTGGTAGACTTTCAATTGTCCTTGCTTTTGCCTCTCATTCTGGTAACTCGACGATACAAGACATTCTGGAGCTTCTGCATATACGACGATATGATGTCTCTGACTATGTCATCGCAATCACCTTGTTCTATCGATGACATGCCTCCTTTACGATGATGTTCAACGCAATCAGTCATACTTAGCCTTTTCAGTGACAAGGCTTCTTCACGACGATGTCTGATCTTCTCGACGACAAGGCCGCTTTGGTGAAGTCGACGATACCGCGTCTTCTGGATGGCATTTCTTCCTTTTTTCTTCATTCTTCTCTGCGTTTGACGAACGACAATCTGCGTTCGACGAACAGCCTTCTGCGTTCGACGAATACGCCAAGTTTCAGCGGTCGGCGATCTTCCTTCTAAGTTCGACGATCTTGCTTCTGCGTTAAACGATCTTGCTGAGTCTCAGCGTTCAACTAACTCGACAAGTCTCAGCGTTCGACGAACTTCCTTCTGAGTTCGACGAACTTCCTTCTGCGTTCGATGAATTTTGTTCTGCTAACATCCTGAGATTTATAAGCTAGAGAAGTGATCAAATATAAAGTGAAGTTTTCTTGACTTGGTGACTTCTTCAAATCAGGAATCATGTGAGCAAGATTCCCAACAATCTCCCACTATTTGAAGAAGTCAGAATCTCAATTCAAGACTACTTTCACTTGACAATAAATATTATAATCTTAACTTTTGATAATGTAAGATTGTACTTATCTTTGCTGAACTCTCTGAGTACATCAGGCATGTAGCTCCCCCTTGATTTGATGTCTCTTCTTTTGTGGCTCCACCTACACCTTTGCTCCCCCTATCTTTGAGGTCTTTCTACTTGAACATCTTTGTCTTGAACATATGCTATTTCTCCCCCTTTCTGACTTCTTTCCTGGAGCTCTTCTTTAAGTAGACAATAGTCCAAGCTCCCCCATGCTCGGTCATAGTTCATCCAAATTCCTAAGAGATTTTCTAACCAATCATCTAGAAAGGGATTAGTGAAAAATAAGTAGAGGATTACTCTAAGTTTAACATCCCTAGTTGGAATTTGAAGAAATTAAACTTAGCTTCATCTAGGGGCTTTATAAATATATCAGCCACTTGTTTGTCTGTTGGGACAAACTCAAGGGTGATATCTTCATTTTCCACATGCTCCCTGATGAAGTGATACCTGATCTCAATATGCTTAGTCCTGGTGTGAGAGACAGGGTTCTTAGCAATTGAGATTGCACTTGAAGAGTCACAAAACAGGGGTGTTTTGTTCATCTTTAGATTGTAGTCTTCAAGTTGATGTTTGATCCATAGCAGTTGGACACAGCAGCTCCCAGCTGAGATATATTATGATTCTACTATTGAGATTGCCACACTGGTCTACTTCTTACTGCTCCACGAGATCAGTCTTCCACCAAGGAAATTACATGTCCCTGAGGTACTCTTTCTGTCTTCCTTGCACCCTGCATAACCTGCATATGAGGGTTGCATAACATATACCTCCTCTTTGAGGTCACCATTTAGGAAGGTGATGAGTCCTGATCATATACACTTTTTTGGGACTCATTTGGGCCGTTATTCAGTCATTTCACCGCACTTTAGCCTTGTTATAGTTTATATTTGTTATTCCTTGCTAGGTGCACTTCTAGGCCCATTTTGGTGTGATTTCATTGCTTTTCTTCATTAGTAGTTTTCATGCACTGTTAGGTGCCACTTTCAGTGGCTGGATTCGTGGTTGCGCTAGAATTGGAGTCGTACATGTGTTCCCGGTGCAATTCTGCACAGGAACACTGCGCACGATCACCGGTTCTATTGCGCACGACCACTGGTCGTGCGCCACTGATCGTGTGCACTTAACCTTTTTTCATGAGTTCTGTTTGGTGCAGTGCGCACGACCACCTACGATAGTGCGCACGACCACCGGTCGTGCGCCACTGTTCGTGCGCACTTATCATTAAGTTTATGAGTTCTATCTCGACCAGTGCGCACGACCACCGACGATAGTGCGCACAACCACAGGTCGTGCGCCACTGGTCGTGCGAACATTATATTTTACAAATTGCTTTTCTTGCAGGCTCCGTCCAGTCGGACGCACGATCACAGGATTCTAGTGCGCACGACCACTGGTCGTGCGCCAATGACCGTGCGCACTGTTTAATTCAGCGCCTATATAATGACCTGTTCGCGAATTAGGTCGGGATAACCCCGGGGAACTCCGTTCAGTCCGCCGTTTTCGCCATTTCAAGAGGTTTTTCACCCCCTAGGCCTCCTCCATCATCCAAGGGCTTAAAGGAAGGGATTCTACACTCATTTTGATCGCTAAGGAAGAAGTTCTTCGCATTAGACATGGCCGGATGGTAAATCGCTGGAGAAGACGGGTCCATTGGGAGGTGTGACAGCCCTCCTTTACCCCGGACGCAGTTGGGACCGAGCTAGGACGCGGATTGACACCCCGGTGCTTCCTACCGTGAATCTACAACGAGACTCCGGATTCGGTCGTATCTCTTGCCCTTTTTCTTCTACTTGTGTGGTTGTATTTGTTGTAATCTCTTTATCTAGATGATGATCGCTATGAACCATGTTTAGCATTGTTTATTTCTTGTTTATGGAATCAATTTGTTCATTTGTGTTAATGAGGTGCGCCCCCATTGATTTTCCGCCCCACCACCGTGTCCGGTGCCGCACTAGCAATTGCTAGTGGCGTGCTTGTCGAAGAGGTGCTTGCGACCCTCACTCTGCTTGCCTACTCATTCATCCGCCCTTGCGACATAGCGCGCTCAAGGCCTGCCTAGTCTCCATCCCGCCAAGCGAAGCATTGCATAGCGGCACTGCATAGGAGTAGTTATAATATTTTATTTTATTATTCGCAAACCAAACCAACCATCCATTGTAACACCGACCAAGGACATCGATCTCAAGTCCTTCCTCGAAACCTAACTCCACCGTACTGTGTTCCTCAAGAGACCGACACTCGGGGATTTTCCCCATTATTATTACTTGCGCGACCGGTGCACTTGCCGACACGCATCAAGTTTTTGGCGCCGTTGCCGGGGAATACAGTCGTGTGAGTTTTTTGGAGAGGGAGAATTTGAGAGAAAAGCCTTCCATTTGTAAATTGCATCTTTTATTTTATTTTTGTTCTTTTTATTCTATTTTCTGTTCTAATTAGGTTGCTTTAGTAATCTTTGTTAGGTGTAGTATTTTGCACAATAGCATTTTTTATTTTGAATCGTGTTATCTCCGCACTATGTGGGCACATTTCAATTTCCGTTGCCGTTGGTGTAGAGATACCTCCTACTCTAGTGATGAATGCCCTACGGAGAATAGTAGGCATAATTCTTATAGCCCAGCATATGGAGCCCCGACTTCGTCTGGTACTCCATATGGTGCGCGTAAGTCTTATGGCTACTCTGCTGAGCCTTTACCGTCGTACTTCTTTTCGGCTCCAGCTCCCGCTGTGCCAAAGAAGCCCGCAAGGTAGTGCCGGTTTTGTCAGAGCACTGATCATGTCCTGAAGGACTGTGCCGAGTTTCTTCGCCAATTGGACGAGGATGACGAACCAGACATCTGGATCGTCCCAACTCCTAACTCTGGCGGCACACCTTCAACGTCCGGTTATGTGTCTTTGTCACCTTCACATCTTGAAGGGTATGGCATGGACATGGTCACCTGATGTGCGGCTGATCTATGCACCGACACTGCTGAGCCTATTCTCCATGTGCATCCACCACTTCTAGTGGATTCGATTCTTTCCTCTATTGTGCATACTATTCTCGTCGCCGACGACATTGTCGATGATGTGTCGCAGGATGAGGTGGGTGATCTGAGTGTTGCGCCTATTCCTATGGAGGAGGACAACCTTCTAGGTGAAGAGGAGTTTTCCTCAGCACCGGTGGAGGAATTCCAAGTCCTAAGCCTGGCCACAATTGATCCCGCCGAATCTTGTAGCATTGATGACAATGCTAACATTACTTTACTTCCCCAACCTGATGGGAGTGAGACCGGGGTCACTCCCCCGATTGACGATGATTTATGTTCTTCGCCTTATTTATTTCTTGATCCCCTTCCTTCATCTGAGTCTGTGCAGGTTGAATCTTCACAGGTACTTCAGGAGGACTTGGAGCTATTTGCTCAAGTCAATGATGCGAGCATCCTCTCATGTGAGGAGGTTTATTCTCCCTCCGTAGAGGAAGCTCCACTCATTGCCTTTCCATCCTGCCACCTTGCTATTGATGATACCTTGCTAGGCAAGGATGTGTTTTGTGAGATGAGTGAGGACCAGGCCTCCTCCTTTTCTTTCATTCTCTACCCTCTACCTATGAGGAGCAGGTATCTATATTTAGGTAGAGGGGTGACTGTTCTATCACCGTATCGGTACCCGCAACTGAAACAGATATTGGAGCAGTTACCTGTGCATTTTCTCTTCCATAGGCCCATTAGCTAGAACCTTTATGTTTTTAAATAAGTCGTGCTGGGATGACAGTAACCCCAGTAGTTATCTTTCTTTTTCCTGAACTTTTATTTCGTTTAGTTTAGTTAAGTTATTGTTAAGGCTGTGAATGTCTCGCTGCTTGTGCTGATTCCTGGTTGTGCGTAAACTGCACGGTGGATGGAGTTTTTACTAAAATCTTGGCCGCCTGGAAAATTCCTAAGGCGCACGATCATTGGTCGTGCTCACTACTTATCGCGCACGACCACTGGTCGTGCGATCGGCCCAGATTTTTTATAAAAAGCCCGTCCTCCCGAGCCTTAGCGCACATTCTAGGGTTCTCGTCTTTCGTCGCCCGTGCGCCGTTTCCGCTGGGTTGCCGCCGATCGTGCGCCCCTCTTCCTTCCGGTGAGCCCACTTCCGATTCTCCTCTTTCCCTTGCCCTCCTGCCACCATGAGCTCTAGAGATCGCCACAACGTCTACCAACGCTCCGGCCGCCCTTCTGCTTCTCCTGCTCAGATCCTTGCTCGGATGGCTACTTTTTCTAAGGATTCGCACACGCGGCGATTCAACTCTCTCAAGGAGAAGCCATTCCTGTCACAGCGTCTAGTGGATTGGAACGAGCTGAATTCCATCGGCGACAATGGAGAGTTGGGGGAGGCCGTCCGCCAACGCTATTCATTCGATCACTGGAGTGGGGTGTTTGAGTGCAATGACCTCGGCTATCGGGAGCTTACCTTGGAGTTTCTTGCAACGTTTGAGTGGGATGTTTTGCCCTCCGGTCAACGTCCAGGAAAGTGCTCTTTCCGAATGATGGGCAAGGTCTTAACTCTATCCTTGTCGGAGTTGGCGGTGCACGCTGGCTTCTACACTGAAGCCGAGGCTGCGGCGATTCCTTTTCTGGATTTGAATGTCTCCTTCCCTGATGGCGTCACCCCGCGTGCTGCGTGGTGTGCTCTCACGGGTCGTGATGAAGAGTATGTTGCTAGGAAAAGCAAATCTACCTGGATCGTCGCGCCTGCTCTCCGATTCCTACAGCATGTCCTTAGCCACTCCCTTGTCGCCCGTGCCCTCAGTCAGAACGTGGTGGGGTGGCAAGACCTGATCTCCCTTTATAGTATGGAATTTCGGCAGCCCTTGCATCTTGGCTACATGCTAGCTTTCTTCTTCCATCACGAGGCCACCTACGGTCTCACTGGTGCCATTGGTGGTGCCTACTATATTACCCGCATTGCAAAAAGCCTGGGGGTTTGGAGTCATCTGCCTCCGATGGTGCAGGTGACTGCGCTCTCCTTCATCACTCGGGCCACCACGGTGAGTTTTCATTTACTGCGCGTCGTGGTGAAGAAGAGTAGTAAACGCTTTGTGGTCGTGATGCCGGGAGATGCGCCTAGGGAGAGGCAAGGCGACGAGGAGCACGGAGAACCGGCTGAGCCGCCGACTGCTTGCCGAGAGATAGCCCTTCCGCAGCCGCGGAGTCATTCATTTCAGCAGGAGCGGAGAGCCAAGGAGGAGGGCAGTTCTTCAAGAGCACCGGAGGTCCCAAGTTTCAATCAGCGCCTCTCCGATTTGGAAGCGAACCAATATTGGCTGACGGATTTTGTTTATCAGCAAGCATTGCGGGGAGGACTAAATATCCCCCCACCTCCTGGTCGGGCCGCATCATCTTCTAGACCTCCGCCGTCCGTTGTTGTTCTAGATAGCGACAGCGACGACGAGTGATCTTTCTCCCTGTGTGCGAGCTATTCTAAGCCTTGTTTTTTTTTTTCTCCTTGATGCTGTTTCGGTCTTTTGTTGAGTCGCTCGAACTTATTCTCTGTTGTTAATTGTAATAATAACATTTTGCTTTTGGATGCCCTTCTGGGCATAGTTTATGAATTTAGCATAATTTGTTCCCTTTATTATGTGTGCGAGCGCTTAATTTTAATTGCAGGAACAGGTTCACTTCCATGGGTGATAACCCAGATTTCTTGATTATTAGTGCTCTCACATATTTAGTTCAGTTTTTACTTTTTTTTTGCTGTTTCAAGTGTGTCACTTTCAGGTGGCCTTTGTTCCTTGTGATGGCGGATGTTGCGGACTGCTCTTGATCATAAACGCCAATCGTCTGGTATGCTCAATTCTGAGCATTGGGTAACACTTCCTCCCCTCTTTTAGCTTCCAATTTCTGAATGTATTGTTTAGACCAAGTCTGGGGGAGCGTATGTTGTCATCCACTGTGCACGAGTTGCACTGCACATTAGAAGTTTGTTTCTTATTTATCCTAGTCATTATCATTGTTTGCATGCGTCACACATCATTTCACCCACTTGAGTGCGCGCTTATCTTTTTGTGGTTGTTCCGGTTAAATTATTTTGGTTGGAATGTGAAATAGGTTGTTAACTTAGGAATTATTATTTGGAGTGCGATGTTGACTCATGTAGTGTTCTACTCACTTCGCATGATATGGTAGAACTTGAGTAGAACTAGATTGTCTCTATGCATCTAATTTATGTTTAGTATTTTTGCGTAAATTTAGATTTGTTATACTCAAGCGGTGAATTTGAATGAAATTGACGATAACCCGGCGTTGTGTGTGTACGAGTGCTAGTCATGTGTTGCTCGAGTCGGGAGGAAGGTTTACCTTTCTCGTGGGCTAAGAACTTGCCCCAAGCGACTCTTGAAGCATGGGTGAGAGCGACCCGCCGAGTTAAATGTGATGTAGGCCACCCTTTGGCTAGTTTGAGCCTTGTCATTCCATGCCCTTTTCGCTCACCGTTGCAAGCCAAATTTGTGCCTACCATTCCTTTGTTCAGCTCCTCTTCATCCACCAAAGCCCGAAGCTTTTCCTACACCCGCAACCAAATTGCTTTTTAACTGCGCTCATAATTCTCAATTTGTGTGATGTTTGGAATCGTTGTGTTTTGAAGGGGAAATAAATCCTATTTGCTGATTTTGAACCAACCGGAGGATACATAATAGAAGCAAAGTATGTTAAAAGAAAAAAATTCTAAAAAAAAAAGAGAGTATATTGAAAAGAAATCCTTACGAGCTGAATAGAAAATCTGTTGGTATTTGTGAAGTAGGCCGTGTGCACACCTAGTTTTCATGATAAGTCTGGGGGTGTGTCACACAAGCATAGTTTGTTGGTTTTGTGAGGTGCAGCGTTCTGGTAGCTCACTTGGGTTGCGTAGCCATCGTGTTTAACTTTGAATATCATACCGTAACCTAAGCCCCAACTTAATCCTAAAAGCCCTATTGATTTGACTTGTGAGTTTGCTAGCGCCGTGGAGAGAGTGTGACCGGGCGAGCGTATGGTTCACGACGTTGATGGATTTCAGCAGAGTTATTCCTAAGCCCCGATCTTCTGCAACACCCGCCTCAGTGTCGTGTCACTTTCATACCGGGCATGATCGTTCAAATTCTTCATAATTCACCAACTGAGTATAACTAAATCGTTACTTACGCTTTAATACTTATGTAAATTAGTTAGCATAGTTAGAATCTCCTTCTACTAGAATCTCTACTCGCATGCGTATGTTACTTCGCACCGTACTCCTTTGTGTAATTCTCTATGTTAACTATCGTTTTCACACTCCGCCGGATTCGTTTGCTCGGGACGCGCAAACAGTTAAGTCTGGGGGTGTGATGAGTCCTGATCATATACACTTTTTTGGGACTCATCTGGGCCGTTATTCAGTCATTTCACCGCACTTTAGCCTTGTTATAGTTTATATTTGTTATTCCTTGCTAGGTGCACTTCTAGGCCCATTTTGGTGTGATTCATTGCTTTTCTTCATTAGTAGTTTTCATGCACTGTTAGGTGCCACTTTCAGTGGTTGGATTCGTGGTTGTGCTAGAATTGGAGTCGTGCAGGTGTTCCCGGTGCAATTCTGCACAGGAACACTGCGCACGATCACCGGTTCTATTGCGCACGACCACTGGTCGTGCGCCACTGATCGTGTGCACTTAACCTTTTTTTCATGAGTTCTGTTTGGTGCAGTGCGCACGACCACCTACGATAGTGCGCACGACCACCGGTCGTGCGCCACTGTTCGTGCGCACTTATCATTAATTTTATGAGTTCTGTCTCGACCAGTGCGCACGACCACCGACGATAGTGCGCACGACCACAGGTCGTGCACCACTGGTCGTGCGAACATTATATTTTACAAATTGCTTTTCTTGCAGGCTCCGTCCAGTCGGACGCACGATCACAGGATTCTAGTGCGCACGACCACTGGTCGTGTGCCAATGACCGTGCGCACTGTTTAATTCAGCGCCTATATAATGACCTGTTCGCGAATTAGGTCGGGATAACCCCGGGGAACTCCGTTCAGCCCGCCGTTTTCGCCATTTCAAGAGGTTTTTCACCCCCTAGGCCTCCTCCATCATCCAAGGGCTTAAAGGAAGCGATTCTACACTCATTTTGATCGCTAAGGAAGAAGTTCTTTGCATTAGACGTGGCCGGATGGTAAATCGCTGGAGAAGACGGGTCCATTGGGAGGTGTGACAGCCCTCCTTTACCCCGGACGCAGTTGGGACCGAGCTAGGACGCGGATTGACACCCCGGTGCTTCCTACCGTGAATCTACAACGAGACTCCGGATTCGGTCGTATCTCTTGCCCTTTTTCTTCTACTTGTGTGGTTGTATTTGTTGTAATCTCTTTATCTAGATGATGATCGCTATGAACCATGTTTAGTATTGTTTATTTCATGTTTATGGAATCAATTTGTTCATTTGTGTTAATGAGGTGCGCCCCCATTGATTTTCCGCCCCACCACCGTGTCCGGTGCCGCACTAGCAATTGCTAGTGGCGTGCTTGTCGAAGAGGTGCTTGCTGTGAAATTTTTCCGGACCTTGTGAGAGCAAGCAGGAATAACAACTAGAGTTACAAGCCAAAACAACCAGAAACAATTTGGGGCAAACAATTGATCTTTATTGATTTTCTAACTTCAGTTACAGGGCAAGACATGCTTGACGAGACATGATTTCGTCAGCACAACACTCCAGAACCAATACATAGAAGAATACTGAAGGACTTCAGACCGCACAACACGCGCGACCTCTCTTGTACAGACCGCGCGATCTCCCTTGCGATCTCCTCCTGTTGCTAGACCGCAACACTCTGCCGATCTCAGACCACCACCAAACCGCTGCACAGACCGCTCCCTTCTTTCGACCTCCTGACCTTCCCAAACTCCAGCAACACAACTCCAAGCCGCAGACTGCCCGAACACTTTCAGAGGAAGAGGTGATCGCTGCTGCCCGCACTATCCGCAGAAGCTGCACAAGAAGAATTCGATCAGAGACCGCCCGGTCAGAAAACACAGACCGCAAGAAAGATGCGAACTCAGCTTACACTTGGTGTGTTCTACTTTTTGCTGCTACAGTGGCTCCCTATTTATAGGCGTGAGACCTGATCCAGTCACCACCCTATGAGATAGAGTCACCACCCATCAGATCGCGCGACCTTACCGGTCAACCCGCGCGATCACTGCAACCCTCCTGCTTCATTTTGGTGAGCGCCGACTTCACTCTAGACCGCGGGAGATCGCTACTCCCTTGGTCTGAACACGACTCCACACGGAGATCGCCAGACCGCCTAGAAGTCACCCACCACCTGTGTTCGCCTGAGACTGCAAACACAGCCAGCTCGCCCTCCTGGTCTCCTCCTGAGACCGCGAACTGAGACCGCGCGACTAAGAATGACTTAGTCCGCGAACTCCTTCAGAACCCTCTGGAAAGCCACTAGACCAGATTCAAGAGCCAACCCGTGCGGTCACGCCAGACCGGCACGTCCTTGAAGAGAGCAACTTATCACGCGGTCAGAGACAGACCGCGAGACCCTGAGGATGATCAGCCGTCATGCGGTCACAGCCAGACCGCACGACCTCCTCCTCCAGCAGCCCTTGGACCAGACCAGCGGTCAACCCCGGAAGCCGCAGCTGACCAATAGAACAGATCGCCATTGTCAGACCGCCAGACCGTGCGGTCACGCCAGACCGCCCAGTCTCTTCCCAGACCGCCCAGGTCCAAAAGCCTCCTCCACTTCCACTACAATAATTTCAACACTCCCCCTTGAAGTGGGAAGTGGAAACTAGCCCAAGTAGCTCCCTTAGCCGTTGAATGGCCCCTTTGCCAGCGCCTTTGTGAAGATGTCTGCGACATTGTCCGCACTCCGCACATGCTCGACCGAAAGAGATCCCTCCAGCACCTTCTCCCGTATGAAGTGATGCTCGATCTCAATATGCTTGGTCCTCGCGTGACAAACTGGATTGGTCACCAGTTTGAGAGCACTCTCGTTGTCACCGCGTAGCAGAGTCGGCTCCCGAACCTCCTTGTGGACGTCTCCAACCAACCTCCTAAGCCAGATGGCTTCCTGAGCTGCCAAGGCCGAAGCCTTGTATTCCGCTTCTGTGGTGGAAACCGATACGGAATCCTGCTTCTTGCTGCACCATGATATAGCCGTAGGGCCCGCCATGAAGACGAATCCAGATGTCGACTTCCGATCATCCGAATCTCCCCCGTAATCAGCATCCATGTATCCATGCACTTCGAAGCCCGCATCCCTCCTGTATAGGAGACCCATGTCCGAGGTCGCCTTGACGTACTTCAGAATGTTCTTGGCCGCTAGCAGATGAGGTACTCGTGGTTCCGCCATAAACCGACTCACCCTGCCCACTGCATATGCAATGTCCGGCCTCGTGATCGTCAGATAGATTAAGCTCCCAACCAGAGCTCGGAACACCAATGGATCTTGCATGATCCTTCCCTCATCCTTCCGAAGCTTCATAGCCTTCTCCAGAGGTGTGGAAGTGCACTTCCCTTCCTTCATGCCGAACCGCTCCACGATCCGCTCCGCATATCCGGCTTGGGTCACCAGCACTCCAGCTTCCTTCCTCTGCACCTCAAGTCCAAGAAAATGGTGAAGCTCACCAAGATCCTTCATCTCGAACCTGATAGCCAGCTCGGCCCGAAGCTGTGCTACCTCCTCCTTCGAGTTCCCCGTTACGATCATATCGTCAACGTATAGCAGCACGATGACCTGAAGCTCCCCGCTCTTCTTGACGAACAAGCTCGAGTCTGAGTCTGAAGCAACAAATCCACAGAATAGGAGATATTCTGCGATCTTCCCGTACCACGCCCTCGGCGCTTGCTTCAACCCATACAGGGCCTTCTTCAGCTTGCAGACATGCTCCGGAAAATCTTCAGACACAAAACCTGGTGGCTGGACCATGAAGATGTCCTTGTCAATCTCGCCGTACAAGAAAGCGTTCTTGACGTCGAGCTGCCAAATCTCCCATCCACTGAACGCCGCCAAGGCAATGATGAACCGAACTGAAGTCATTTTTGCCACCGGACTGAATGTCTCATCATAGTCTTCACCATATTGCTGCGAGAACCCCCGAGCTACAAGACGAGCCTTGTAACGCTCGATACTGCCGTCAGCTTTCTTCTTCAGCTTGTAGACCCACTTGCATGTCACAGGAGTGATGCCCTTGGGCTTGGGCACAAGAGACCAGGTCTCATTCTTCTCGAGAGCTGCCATCTCTTCTTGCATCACAACATCCCACTCCTTCACACCTTGGGCCTTCTCGAAGCTCGACGGCTCCCTCTCATCCAAGGGACCAGCAAAGAAACATGAGACAAAGCTCACTGCGTTTCCTCCTGTATAGCGATCAGGGGCAATGATAGATCGCTTCGATCTCCTCAGCTCCTTCCCCTGAACCGCTTCATCTCCAGCTGCTTCTTCCCTAGCTCCCCTTCCAGACGTGCTAGGAGCATTGCTCCCCCTGCTCCCTGAACCAGAAGCCCCCGTCTCGGAACTAGAAGGAGATGGACCACCTGGTGACACAGGTAGCTCCACCTGAAGATTCTCCACAGCTTTCTCTGGCAACTCCACCCTGCTCTCTGGTAACTCCACATCAGAAGACCCCTTGTAAGATGTCACCTCATCGAACACGACGTCGCGAGATACAACAAATCTCCGCGTCTCCGGGTCCATGCACTTCCACCCTTTCTTCTGCTCATCGTATCCCACGAAGACTAGCTTCCTTGCTTTCGCATCTAGCTTCGTCCGAAGAGCATCTGGAACATGCACGTAGCAGGTGGAACCAAACACCCTAAGGTGTGCCACACTTGGCTTCTCCTTGAACATCATCTCATGTGGAGTCAGCATGTTGATGGGGCTTAGAGGCATCCTGTTGATGACGTAGGCAGCACAAGACATTCCCTCCGCCCAGAAGGACTTTGGGATACTCTTGGCATGCAGCCAACACTTGCAGGTCTCCGTCAGATGACGGATCTTCCGTTCTGCAACTCCGTTCTGTTGTGGAGTATGAGCACAAGTGAGCTCTCTCCGGATGCCCGCCTTCCTGCAAAAAGTAGAGAACTCACTGGAGGTGAACTCCCCTCCGTTGTCAGTCCTCAGCTTCTTCACCCGCAGTCCCAGCCGACCTTCCACGAGCTCCTTGAACTCCACAAACTTGGCAAACGCCTCCGCCTTCTCCTTCAGGAAATATACCCAGACATATCTGGTGTAATCATCGATCAACACCAGCATATACCTGCTGCCTCCGAGGCTTGGGGTAGCAGTAGGTCCCATTAAGTCACCGTGGATGCACTCCAACGGCACACTACTCCTTGTCTGCGACTTGTCAAACGGTAGTCGATGAGACTTGCCGAACTGACATCCTGCGCAAACATGACCTTCTCCGTAGGAAGATAGACTTGGAGGCCCTTGACCAGACCTCTCACCGCCATAGCTTTCAGCTTGTCCATCCCTACATGCCCCAACCTCTCATGCCATATCACGGCACCATCATTCGTCTTCATCTTGTCGACGTAGGAACTTGTTGATAAAACAAACAAGTCCTTTGCCCGTCTCCCGACATGGACGACCTCGGCCTTCACGGCCTCTACATTTCGTAGAAATTTCACTTCTGTCGGGCCGAACAGAACGTGATACCCAGCGTCAACAGCGTTGGTCACGGAGAAGAGGTTTTTCTTCATTCCGGGCACATGATAGACACTCTTCAAGGTAAGTGGCCCTCTATCACTGCCCAAAGAAACAACCCCCACCTTCTCGACTGCATGCACAGTATTATCAGCGGTGATGATAGCATTGTTACCTGTGTACGGCTCTGCTGAAGAAAGCTTCGACTCATCTCCGGTGAGGTGATGACCACACCCTGAGTCCACGATCCAGTCTTCTTGATAGTTGATAGTAGCCGAGGCTTCAATCGAAGCCGAGAAGGCTCCTCCCCATCCTCCATCAAAGTGCCTGGCTGGTGCTTCCTCCTTCTCAGCAGCATGCCCTGGCTGAGTATTCAGCCTGCAGTCCTTCCTAAAGTGTCCAACCTTTCCGCACTTGAAGCATTTGAGACCTTCCTTCTTCTTCTTCCCGTCAGCCTTGGGAGCATACCCCCTTTCTTGCTGCCCAGAAGTTGAAGGCCCATAGCCTTCCGTGGTCTTCTTCTTCTTCTCCCACTTCTTCTTCCCTGAGAAGAGAACCTCGCCATCTCCCCCAGTCACTGACACCCCCGCCATCTGCCTTGCCAGACTTTCCTGCGAAGCTAGTAGATTCTCCAGCTCTAGCAGAGACGGCTGATTTGCCCATCCCTGTACCGACGTCACAAAGGCCACATATTCCTTCCGCAAGCCGCGGATGATGTGCCTCTTCAGCTTCGCCTCAGAAATTGGCTCATCAGGATCCAGTGCTGATATCTCAGCGCAGAGATTCTTCATCTTCAAAAAGAAGTTTGAGATAGAAAGATCACCTTGAGCTGACCTCGCCAGCTCATTCTCTAAGAACTGTAGCCTTGCTATATTCTTTTTGTTAAACAGCCCATCCAGGGCTCTCCAGATCTCAGCAGCTGATCCACACCCCAAGATGTGATCAAAGAGATCAGGTGAAATGGCACGCTTCAAGGTGAACTCGGCCTTGGCGTTGGTCTTCCTCCACGCCCTCACAGCCGGACCATTATCACCTGCTTCCGTTGCCTTCACCTCTTCAGTTGCATCTCCTCCAACAACCTCCCAGAGGTCCTCCCCTAGAAGATAGCTTTGCATACATGACCTCCACTTCTTAAAGTTGGTCGAAGTAAGCATATCAATCCCAAGACCTCTTGCAAAACCACCTTCCATTGTTCTTCCTCTGGTTCCTTCTTCACAAAGGCGATGGCTACTCTAAGTTATTCACTGCTCTAACCACTCCAACCTAGCTCTGATACCATGTGAAATTTTTCTGGACCTTGTGAGAGCAAGCAGGAATAACAACTAGAGTTACAAGCCAAAACAACCAGAAACAATTTGGGGCAAACAATTGATCTTTATTGATTTTCTAACTTCAGTTACAGGGCAAGACATGCTTGACGAGACATGATTTCGTCAGCACAACACTCCAGAACCAATACAGAGAAGAATACTGAAGGACTTCAGACCGCACAACACGCGCGACCTCTCTTGTACAGACCGCGCGATCTCCCTTGCGATCTCCTCCTGTTGCTAGACCGCAACACTCTGCCGATCTCAGACCACCACCAAACCGCTGCACAGACCGCTCCCTTCTTTCGACCTCCTGACCTTCCCAAACTCCAGCAACACAACTCCAAGCCGCAGACTGCCCGAACACTTTCAGAGGAAGAGGTGATCGCTGCTGCCCGCACTATCCGCAGAAGCTGCACAAGAAGAATTCGATCAGAGACCGCCCGGTCAGAAAACACAGACCGCAAGAAAGATGCGAACTCAGCTTACACTTGGTGTGTTCTACTTTTTGCTGCTACAGTGGCTCCCTATTTATAGGCGTGAGACCTGATCCAGTCACCACCCTATGAGATAGAGTCACCACCCATCAGATCGCGCGACCTTACCGGTCAACCCGCGCGATCACTGCAACCCTCCTGCTTCATTTTGGTGAGCGCCGACTTCACTCCAGACCGCGGGAGATCGCTACTCCCTTGGTCTGAACACGACTCCACACGGAGATCGCCAGACCGCCTAGAAGTCACCCACCACCTGTGTTTGCCTGAGACTGCAAACACAGCCAGCTCGCCCTCCTGGTCTCCTCCTGAGACCGCGAACTGAGACCGCGCGACTAAGAATGACTTAGTCTGCGAACTCCTTCAGAACCCTCTGGAAAGCCACCAGACCAGATTCAAGAGCCAACCCGTGCGGTCACGCCAGACCGGCACGTCCTTGAAGAGAGCAACTTATCACGCGGTCAGAGACAGACCGCGAGACCCTGAGGATGATCAGCCGTCATGCGGTCACAGCCAGACCGCACGACCTCCTCCTCCAGCAGCCCTTGGACCAGACCAGCGGTCAACCCCGGAAGCCGCAGCTGACCAATAGAACAGATCGCCGTTGTCAGACCGCCAGACCGTGCGGTCACGCCAGACCGCCCAGTCTCTTCCCAGACCGCCCAGGTCCAAAAGCCTCCTCCACTTCCACTACAATAATTTCAACACTTGCGACCCTCACTCCGCTTGCCTACTCGTTCATCCGCCCTTGCGACGCAGCGCGCTCAAGGCCTGCCTAGTCTCCATCCCGCCAAGCGAAGCATTGCATAGCGACACTGCATAGGAGTAGTTATAATATTTTATTTTATTATTCGCAAACCAAACCAACCATCCATTGTAACACCGACCAAGGACTTCGATCTCAAGTCCTTCCTCGAAACCTAACTCCACCGTACTGTGTTCCTCAAGAGACCGACACTCGGGGATTTTCCCCATTATTATTACTTGCGCGACCGGTGCACTTGCCGACACGCATTAGAAGGCTGACTTCACATCCATCTGGTAGACCTTGAATCCTTGGTATGCTGCATAGGCCAGAAACAATATTATTGCTTCCAGTCTGGCTACTAGAGCAAATGTCTGATCAAAATCTATCCCTTCCTCTTGTCTGTAGACTTTTGCCAGTAGCCTTGCTTTATTCTTGGTGATGATTCCATTTTCATCCAACTAGTTTCTGTAGACCCTTTTAGTTCCTATGATGTTCTATCCTTGGGGTCTTGGAACCAGTTTCCAAACCATGCATCTCTTAAACTGGTTCAGTTCCTCCTGCATTACTGCAATCCAAAATGGGTCTTGATTTGCTTCCTCAAATTTCTTGGGTTCAATTTGAGAGAGAAAACTCAGATACAATGCTTCACTTGCAGCTCTGCTCCTTGTCATCACACCTTGGTTGACATTTCCTATTATCTGCTCTTTGGGATGATCTCTTACTTGTCTCAAAGCAACTGGTAGTATTCTGGGCACTTATGCATTAACAGCTTCTTTAGGTTGCATTTCTTCAGCCGTTTCAGATCTTTCTGCGGGTTCTTCCTCGATTTCAACCATCACTGACTGATTCTTATCTCTGAGTGAGGTACCGGCATTGTCTTCAATGGATGACTTCTCTACTCTTTCCATTGTACCTGCATTCACTAGAGAACTAAACCAGCCCTTATGTATAAGGCTAGTCTCTTCAAATACCACATGTACAGATTCTTCCACTGCTTGGGCATTGATGTTTTACACTCTATAGGCCTTGCTATGAGAGCTGTAGCCAACAAAAATACCCTCACTGCTTTTCTCAGCAAACATAGTTAGCTTGGATTTCCCATTATTAAGGACATAGCATTTGCTACCAAAGATCCTAAAGTAGGATAAGGTTTGTTTTCTGCCCTTCATTAACTCATAGGGAGTTTTCTTGTGATCTTTGATGATGGAAGCCTTATTTATCACATGACAAGCAGTATTGACAGCCTCTGCCCAGAATTATTCTGGTAGAGAGGAGTCACTTAGCATTATCCTACTAGCATCTAACAAGGTTCTGTTCTTCCTTTCAGCAACCCCATTCTGTTGACGAGTTCTGGGTGAGGAAAATTCTTGGGAGATACCTAGTTATTGGCAGAATTCTGTCATGGTCCTTGACTGAAATTCTGTCCCATGGTCACTTCTGAATTTGACCGCAATATAGTCCATCTCATTTTGGATCTACCTGACAAAATTTTTCAAGATATCTAGGGTATCTAATTTCTTTTTGAGGAAGAATACCCAAGTGAACCTTGAATAATCATCAACAACTACAAGGGTGTAGGCCTTCCCTCCTAAGCTATGAACTGACATAGGACCAAACAAATCCAGGTGCAGTAGAAATAAGCACCTAGTGGACTCTTTGTTAGATATGCTTTTAAAGCTGGTCCTAGTCTGCTTTCCTAGTTGGCAAGCTTGACATTGACCATCTTTGATGCACTTAATATAAGGTCCATTCCTAACTAGGTCTTGTGAGAAAAGCTTGCATATTGTATTATAGTTGATGTGTGCAAGTCTCTTGTGCCATTGTACACAGAGAGCCTCTTTACCATCAGCCACAAGACAAATGGGCATGGAAGAATTTGTATTGAGAAAGTTTAAACAATAAATATTCCCACTCCTAGTGTCAGTTAAGGTAGCCTCAGAATCTAAGGACTTCTTAATTAGACACTTGTCCCTGTGGAAGGTAATAACAAAGCCTAAGTCATAAAGTTGACTTATGCTTATGAGGTTATGTCTCAACCCCTCCACATAAGCGACATTTGTGATGGTAACTAACCCATTTGGGATGTTGCCATAGCCCCTGGTCACTCCCTTTTCTGAACCACCAAAAATCACTGTTGGTCCATTCTCCACATGGATGAACTCTTTCAAGTACCTTCTGAATCCAGTCATGTGCATGGAGCAGTCACTGTCCAAATACTAAATTGGAGATTGGTTGGCATTTGGACCTACCTGCAAAATAAATCACTTCCCCTTAGGTACCCAATATGGATTGGGTCCTTGGTTTCTGTTAGGGTGATATAAAGGAACAATAAACCTCTGAGGGTTCTGCACTCTCCTTGCATTGAGCCCTGTTGGGTTGAACCAACAGTCCAAGGCAAAGTGGCCTACTTTCCCACAGCACTAGCATTCATGTCTGTTGTATCTTCTCTTCTGCTTCACCATCTGAGTGGGGTGGCAATGCATATGAGCAGAAGAGCATGCTTCTTGCCTAACAGATCTTGGGTGAACCTCATATATGTGAGTTTGGGGTGGAATCGGTCTCACCACATTTTGATTCACCTACTTGGGAACAGGCTTTGTAGGAACAGCCTTTCCCCTGCCCTTGATTGCTGTTGCTGCAGGTTTGTGGGCTGAAGAACTTGACACCAGCACCTTCTTATAGGAAGGTCTAGCTTCAGAATCTTTGCCCGTAACTGTCTCCTGATTAAAACCAATACCAGCTCTGAACTGTCCAGAGAAGGTGTCAATGATAGGCAGGATAGTTTTGGGCATTGAGAAGCTGGATGCAAGTTTCTTCTCAGCCAACAACCTTTTCCTCAAGGTCCTTGATGACCTTGTTCTTCTGTACCAATTCAGCATTCTTAAGCCTTAAGGCTTCCTTGAATTTCTCCACTTCTTTGCTCTTAACAGCCAGCTTCTCAGCTGTCTCCTGGAGCTCAGATTAAACAGGCTTCAAGGAATCTAACTCCTTGGTCTGGACTTTGAGGAGTTTCTTACAGCTTTTGAAAGCTTTCCATAGGGCTTTATATTGCCTTATCAGTTCAGATTCAACATCATATTGGGATCTTGAGGCTGTGATGTTGGCAACAGACACACCCTCATCATCATGCACAAAATCTGCTACTGATTCAGAATCAGAGTCAGATAGAGGATTTTTGTTGGTTACCTTCCCAGGAGAGATGTCATCCTAGTTATCTTCACCTATGACCATCAAGCCAATGAGTGCATCTTCCTCAATACCAGAGGAACTTGAGTCAGAATCACTCAGTGTTCTGACCTTCTTTGCCATGAATCCCTTTTCTGTCTTCCTCTTGCTTCTTGAGCTTCTTCTTTCTTCATGGTTCCTTGACTCCTTCTTCTTAGAAGGGCAGTCAGCAGCCATGTGACCTGTCTTGCTGCAGGAGTAACAAACAGTATTATTTAAATCATGTTTACCAGGGTTAGACTTGTACCTTTCCTCCTTGGGGGCTCTGGATCTATCACGATGATCAGATCTTCTGGATCTTGAGGATGAATTTCTGTGATTATCCCTCCTCCTTTTGTGTATCAGCTTCCTGAACTGTTTTGAGAGAAGGGCCACCTCTCTGTCAGTGTCATCAGAATCTGAAGAGCTAGCTTCTGATTCCTCACTGCTCTCATATCTGCTCTGAGTAGCAGAGATCTTTCCCTTTGATCTTCTGGTTCTCTCAGCCTTTAGAGCAACAGATCTGTCTCTTGAGCTCACCTTTGAGCTTTCTTCTTCATCCTTCCTGGTGTTGAGTTGAAGTTCATGAGACAGCAACTTCCCATTCAGATTTTTGGGCTCCATGATACCCAGCTGACCCATCTCTCTGATGGCACAGATCTTGATATCCCACTCTTTTGTGAGGGATCTAAGAAACTTGTCATTAAGATCTGAGTTTGTGAACTCTCTTTCATAGTTTCTCAATCCATTCGCTATCTTGAAAAATCTCTCATAACAGTTAGAGATTGTTTCATTCTTACCTTGCTTGAAGGCCTCATACTCTTGGTTGAGAAGGGATTTTTTATCATCCCTTACCTCTTCAGTACCCTCCATGTACACGATCAAGGAGTCCCCCATCTCCTTGGCTGTTTTGTAGTGAATCAGATTCTAGAGGGTTGAATCATCTATGGCACTTACAATGACATTTTGTGCCCTCTTATCTAGGCCTGCCAAGGCTAGCTCGTCCTTGGTCATGTCCTCATATTTCTTTACCACCTTCTTTGTTGGATCAATGGTGGAAGCAGTTGTAGGTATAAAGGGACCCTGTTGGATTGTCAGATAGATTCTTGGATCAGCCGCTTCCATGAACAGCCTTACCCTTTCCTTCCAGATAGGGAAGTTCTCCTTCGTGCAGATTGGAAGTTTCATGGATCTCATCTCCCGATTCTGATCTCCACCAGCCATAGTGAATCGTTCCACGATCTAGATCAGATGGTTAAATCTTCTTTTGATCAACCTCGCTTTGATACCACTTGTTAGTAATGGAACGTTCACCTAGAGGGGGGGGGGGGGGGTGTTAGGTGATCTGGGTTCTTTTCAAATTATTTGCGCGAGTTTCAAATATTCAAGCACAGCACAAAAATATCGCACAGATAAACACAGATAAAACACACCAGACAACATAAGATCTATAGAGGTTCCTCAAGACCGGGTGTCTTGAGTAGTCTTATGTCCCTCTGCGCCTACCCAGCAGTGTGCTAGGATCGGCAAACTCTGCCAAAACCTTCAGGCCATAAAGCCTTACAACACGAACCCGCAAGTCCTACAGCCTAGGATTGCAATCCCCTACTGTACCCGAGCCCGCAAGCTCGATACTCAGGCCCTCAAGCCCTACCTAGCCAGACCCGCAATTCTAGCCTCTGCCCTGGCCCGCAAGACTCACAGGTATCCAGCCCTCAAGCTAGACGGTGTCGGACCCGCATGTCCACTGCCCTGACCCTCAAGCCTCACAGCTCTCCAGCCCTCAAGCAAGACAATTAGGCCCGCAAGCCTTACAAGAAATTACAGTGAAAAAGACTGGTTCTTCTGCCGGATGAAGATTGGCAACTTTAGCCTGTTGAAGATCGGCTTCTTAAGGTTAAAGAAGATGTTTCTGATTCAGATCTGGAGCGCACAGTTCTTCTTCAATCTTTTCATAGCCTGATGAGGATTGGCTTCTTATCAGTCGATGGAGATGACTGCTTCTTCCTTTTCTTTTTCTTTATTGCGCCGCTTTTACTATTCTATTTGTTGTATGTGCAAGTTCTTTCTGATTGATCGATTGATTCCGCAATATGGCAACCTCTTATCTCTTTTATAAGACTGCGAGGCTCCCAACGGTCTTCTGAAAAAGTTCCTAAAGTGTCAGACGCTCCTTTCCTTAAGAGCACGCGCTGATTAGACAATCAGGCGGCGGCATTAAATGCTGACAGTGTGTAGCATCCCCCAAATAGATAGACCCCTAAGTTTGTTTTGCTATGACTAGGTCATGACAAAATCATAGGAAGAGCTGAAGACCATGTGAATTTAGGTGAGAAGGAGAAAACCCAAGTGGTCTACAAATAGCAATTTCCAGTTATCAAGCCTAGGATTGGATTTAGGGGCCCCACCTTGAACCTTGACCCCACCATAGCATCCCTAACCCATTAGGGGTCCTTTTGGAGCACCAAGGACCCATTGGGGTCAAATTAAGAGGCCAATTAGACCAAAGTCAACTTTAACCCTGAATTGGTCAAACTAACTCAATTAGGCTCAATTAGCCTCCATCATGCCAAATTGACCTTACCCCTACCCTAATAGGTCTACTAGGAACCTAGTGGACCAAAAAGCCCCATCATGAGACTTGCAATTTGACCAATTTACCTTTAAGCCTAATTTAGGTCAAATTACCTCATTATAACCTAATCTAGCCCAATCCATTTGGGCTAGGCCCAATTAAAGAGATCCATCATCTAGTGGGTCTGCTGATTTTTGAAATTACCTCTTAATTTCTGTAATTGCTGAGTAGGAGAGAGAGAAATTAGAGTTTTCCCCAAATCGGAGAGAGAGAAAGAGAGCATCCATGGGATTAAATGCAATTGATCCTTCAAATCCCTCCCCAATTGATGTGCATTCATTCCCCACCCCCCTTCAGTTACAATCGTTTTCTGGAAATTTCTATGGGCAGAGGGGCTGAATTAAGGAGAATTTAGAGTAACCGAAATTAGTGGTAATGGCCATTAATGGCTTTTAGAAATAAAGCCATCCCAGCCGATTGAAACCCCTCCCATTTCCTTCAGTGCTCAGAGAGGAAGAGATCCCCCAATTTTCCAGTGAGAATCGTGCAGAGAAATCCTAGATCGGCATGGCACCTAAATCTCCAGCACCATCAATGTTGACTCGTCGGAATTCACGACTTCAAGTCCCTACTCAGGTCCGATCCCCTTCTCCTCCCATGGTGCTAGATCATTTCTTAATTTGGGGCTTGATCCGTGCCCAATAGGGCTCGGATTGTGCTTCCGAAAAAGGCTCATTTAGAGCTCTTTTCCCTCCTCTAAAACACAGACCCGACCACCTCCGGCCGGCCAACCACCTCCTATCGCCGGCCACCACCTCAGCGGAGGTGGTGGTGGCATTGGCCGGCCGGGATGAGTCGTAGGTGGCCGGGAAACCCCGCAAAGAAGCCCAGGTCGGGCTGTAGCGCGCTGTCCATTCCTCGGGGACGATAACAGAGAGCCGTCAGATTTGTTTAATGTTTATGTTTATTTCATTTAATTCGTCGATCTGGATCAGTTAGTCGAACGGAGAATTATTTTAGTCGAACAGACTCGGAGTTAGTCGAACAAAAATATTTTAGTCGAACGCTATTATAACTTAAATTAGTCGAACACAGTTTGTATAAAATTAGTCGAACGGAATATATTTCGTCGATCTGGATTAATTAGTCGAGCGCTGTTAATTTAGTCGAACGCAGTTCTGCGTTAACTTAGTCGAACGCAGATATTTAAGAAATTAGTCGAACGCAGCTTTGTTCAGATTTCGTCGAACGCAGAGTTGTTTTGCCTTCATCGAGTGCAGTTAATTTCGTCGAACGTAGAGTTGTTCTGCTTTCGTCGAGCGCTATTTAAATTTCGTCGAACGCAGTAACAGTTATATAATTAAATGTTTATATGATTTCTGTCACATATTTTGTTGTACTTATATTTAATTATTAAAAATACTTAGGGCCCTCTGATGAAAAAGTGGTCAGCATCAAAGTTGTAGCCCTTGGAGTCTATTGTGTTTTAAAATTGATTTCACCCCAAAAGGAGTACTACAGCTCCCTGTAGAGACAAAATTGTGGGACTGGTCCCTAGGGTAGGGCAGTCACTCTTTCCTTCATATCTTTTTATTGGTAGATGTTATAGCCTTGATATTTAAAACCTAGGCTAGCCTCATGCACCTGTCTCGCCCCAACTCCTTTGGGGGGAAGTCATGCCCCTTGTCTCACCCCAGATCCCTTGGGGGCGAGCAGGGGGGGCGACCTGCCCCCTGTCTCGACCCAGCTCCCTTGGGGGGCGAGCAGGGAGGGCGGCCTACCCACTGTCTCGCCCCAACTCCTTTGGGGGCAAGCAGGCAGGGCGGCAGGATCCCTGTCTCGCCCCAGCCACTTTGGGGGGTGAGCAGGGAGGGCAGCCTGCCACCTGTCTAGCCCCATCTCCCTTAGGGGGCGAGCAGGGAGGGCGGCATGCCCCCTGTCTGTTGGAGCAACCCTTTTACTGTTTTGGGCTAGGATCACTATGTACTGATTAGGATCAGTTGACCCCATTGTATAGTTTAAGGGTCAAGTCTTTAGGCTGATAAATTAGCTAGAACTTAAGATAAAATCTAAAGTTCCCAGCGGTCAACAAATGGCTAGCAGTGCTCGACAGATGGCTCCCAGCGTTCGACAGTTTTTGTTGCCAGCGCTCGACAGTTTCCAGCCAGCGTTCAACATCTTCTGGACAGCGCTCGACAGTTTCCATCCAGCGTTCAACATCTTCTGGACGGCGCTCGACAGATTATAGCCAGCGTTCGACAGATCATTTATTGAAGCCCAGATTTATTATCAGCTACATTCTATTTATCCTAACAGCAAAACGACGACTATAACGGATCTATTTAATATCTTTGGACTTATTCTGACAGATAAGGAAGGATATTAAACTCAGTTAATATATTCCCTTCTTTCCTTTTTCCAAGACAGCAATAGCCGTTGACATTTAATGAAAAGGAATCTTTTCACGGCCAAGGAATTAAAGGACCCGCCATAGTCGTTTGAGTTTTGTTGTTATTCCAAGAATGTCTTAAAGACTGATTATTCTATTCAAAAATATAGAATACATTAAAGACAGTTTTTGTTTTTGGACATATATGAATCAGTCGACAGAATTCAAACATTATTCTATTACAGAATACAAAGAATATATACAGCAGAAAAAGAAGAAAGAGACACATCTCTCAGCAAGTATTTCTTCTTCTTCTTCTGCAAGCAGCAAAAAAAATTTCTTCTGAGAACATCTTCCTCAAAGCATTCTCTCAGAATCTGCTGCAAATTCAGATCTTCTAAAAGAGCAACAAGCAATCTGAAGAACCTGTTCTTCCAGATCAATCTGCTACAGGAGATCTTAGTTTTCAAGAGAAAGCTTCTCCATCTTCTGTCAAATACTTCAATCAGACAGGGGGAGCTTTACAACAACATCCACTAGAGTCTTCTCTCAGCATCTTGACAGAGAAGAACACTATAAACTCTTTCTTACCTCTCTTGTACAGGGTTAATACTCCCTTCAAAAGTGTACCTCCTTGGTGGCAAGACACCTGATCAAAAAATCTAGTTGGTTTTGAGCACCTGAACAAAAGCTCTGTGGTGTGTGGACACCTGAACAAAAATCCCTTGGTGTGAGGGCACCTGATAAAAAATCCTAGTGGATTCCTACCAAGGGTGGTAGAAGAGTAGACGTACCCAGATTTGTTGGGGAACTACTATAGCTCCTTGTGTCTTCTGTGTTTGGTTATTTTCTGTGCTTGTGCTGTTTGTTGTGTGATTTCATTTACTTAATTTTTCTGTTAATATAATTCTCACACTGCTTACACTTATATATAATACTATTTTAATTCCGCTATAAAAACTAAGGAAAAGTTTTAATACTCTATTCACCCCCCCCCCCCCCCCCCCCCCCCCCCCCCCCCCTCTAGAGTAACTTAAGATCTAACCTCCAATTTCAATTGGTATCAGAGGTAGGTTGATCTCACTTGCAGACTAACATCTGGATCACAAAGATCAATTAGATCTTAATTTAATTTAGAGTTTCTCTTTATCTATTTTCTGTTTAAAACTCATGGCACAAAATAAGGAATACTCAAGCACAAGACCTCCTATGTGCAATCTTAGTAAGTTTGCACTGTGGAAAGCAAGGATTAGGCTTTACATGAATTCTATTGATGAGGATATATATAATTCTATTTTGACAGGACCTCCACCAGCACAAGAACAATCATCAACCAATGCTGTACCTCCTCCAGGACACATAGATCCATTGAGGAAATACAAGAATGCAGATGCCAAAGCAATGAATATATTGGCACAAACCATGTCAGATGATATATTCCAAAAAGTTGCTGAGTACACTTCAGCAAGAGATATATGGAATAACCTAACTGCAATTGTTGCAGGTTCTGCTGATGAAAGGAAAGACAGAAGATCACACCTGATCTCTCTGTATGAGAACTTCAAGAAAGGTGATGAAGAATCAGTTGCAGACATGTACACAAGGTTAAGTGTAATTATAAGTGAACTCAGGACTCTGGACAAGGAAATCTCATTAACAGAGATTAATGACAAGATCCTAATGTGCTTCCCTAGCACTTGGGATTCAAGGATCTGGCCAATCAAGGAAGCCAGAAGTCTCAATGAGATCACCACTGAAACTTTGTTGGGCAAGCTCAAATCTTATCAGCAGCTCATCAAGTCCAGGGAAGCTGAAGCATCCACTTCATCTCCAGCACCAAAGAAAGAGAAGAGCATAGCTTTCAAGGCAGCTGATGCAGAAGAAGAAAAGGCTCCAAAAGATGATGAACTCATGAGCCTCATAGCCAGAAGATTCTACAAAATGGCTAAGAATGATTTCAGAAGGAAATAATCCAGATCAAGAGATAAGCAAAGGTATGACAAATCAACTCCTAAAGAAGTTATTTGTTTTGGTTGCAGGAAATCTAGACACTACTTAACAGAATGTCCAGAGAAGCAAAAGAAAGATAAAAAAAGGATAAAGAAGAAAAGAGAAGCTCCAGCATGTCTTCCTCCCACAAGCACAAAAAGAAGGGAAGAGGATTTATAGCAGAATCCTGGAGTGACACTGAATCTGAATCATCATCCAGCTCATCTGATGATGATGAAGAAAAATCAAAGGAAAATGACCAATGTCTAATGGCCATTTATGACTCAGACAGTGAGTCAGGAAATACTTCTTCATCCAGTGATGATGAATGCTATGAAGAAGATAAGAACTTCTGCATGATGGCAATCAATGCCTCAACAAACAATTCTGATAAAGAAGAATCAGAATCATAAGCAGAAGATAATGCAGACCAGGTAATATCTAGTTTTGATTTCAATTTTAGTGAATTCAAAGATGAATTCAAAGGTCTTTGCTTAGATTTAATCAAATCTGAGAAAGTGATAATCTCTCTCAGAAATCAGTTGGCTGAAATGAATCAACTGGTTGCAGAAAATGTTAATCTTAAGAAAGATTTAACTGCCTCTAGAGAACACATTATTCTCATTGAGAACAAGTTGTCTAAAGCTAAGGAATATGAAGAATTCCTCAATGGCAGTAGTGTTAAGCTGATGGACATCACAAAAACAGTGAATTCTAGATTTAATAGCAAGCTGGGTTTGGGTGCATCATCAAGTGATCCATACCTTCTTAAGAAAAACATCCTCTCTACTCCAGTGATATTCAATTCTACTAAGAGCAAAGAGACTGTAGAAGTGAATAAAGATGTTTCAAGCAAGTTTGTAGAGAATAAAAGAATTCAGAAGAATTCGTCGAACGAAGCTCGACAAAAAGATTTCAATCTGTCGAACGGCGATCGACGAAAACTGAAAACAGATGTTCAGTATAGTAATTACATAGACACTGTTCGACGAAATCAAGCACATTCGTCAAACGACAATCGACAAATTTACTCAAATCTGTCGAACAAACACTATACACAGAATTTCAGGAATTCTAATTCTAAACACACTAAAAATCCTTTTACTGAGTGGACAATACCTCCAAGGAGATATCATCTCAAAGGCTATAAGGATCAGCCTGAAATGTTGTTTATTTTAGATTTCTGTGGAGATACAAAAAGACCCAAGGTAATCTGGGTCAGGAACAAATAGATTTGTTTTGTCTTTGTTTTTGCACGTACACAGCTGTCCAAGAACAAGTGAAAAATGGTATTTGGACAGTGGCTGTTCAAAACATATGACAGGGAACAAGTCAAACCTGAACAGCTTCAAGGCAAAGCTTGGACCAAAAGTTATATTTGGAGACTCCAACTGTGGACAGACCAAAGGCTATGGAAAAGTCAAAGTTGGAGAAGTCACCTTCAAAGAGGTAGCCTATGTAAAGGGACTGAAGCATAACCTTATCAGCATAAGTCAATTATGTGATGAAGGGTATCAGGTAACCTTTAATAAATTGAAATGCCTTATTAAATCTACTGATGGTATTACTATTTTATCAGGCATTAGACAAGGTAATATATACTTAGTAAATTTCAATTCATCTACTACAGAAGTCTGTTTATTTAGTGATACAAGTAAATCTAGTGATCTTTGGCATAAGAGACTAGGATATGTAAACCTTAGGACCATTGCTAAACTATCTAAGGACAAACTTGTTAGAGGTTTACCCTTAGGATCATATAAGAAAGAAGGTTTATGTAGGGCATGTCAACTAGGCAAGCAAACTAAAAATAGCTTTAAATCATTATCTAAAAGTGATTCACCTAGAATCTTATATTTGCTACATATGGACCTTTTTGGACCTATAGCAACAAAGAGTTTAGGGGGGAAGTCTTACTCTCTAGTTATTGTGGATGACTTCTCTAGATTCACTTGGGTGTTCTTTTTGAGAGAAAAGTCAGATAACTTTAAAGTTTTTACAGACTTTCTTAAGAGCATAAAGATTGAGTACTCTACTGAAGTTGCATTGATCAGAAGTGATCATGGCAGTGAGTTTGAGTCTCTTCTTATGCAAGAATTCTGTGAGATGGAAGGTATCAGGCATTGTTTCTCAGCTCCTAGAACTCCTCAACAAAATGGGGTAGTTGAAAGGAAAAATAGAACTCTAATTGAATCAGCAAGAACATTGCTTGCAGATGCTAATTTGCCCCTATCCTTTTGGGCAGAGGCTGTCAGCACAGCAAATTATGTTCTGAATAGAAGTTTGATACACAAGCTTAAGGGAAAGACTCCTTATGAATTACTTAAAGGGAAGAAACCTAAGGTTAGCTATTTTAGATCATTTGGGTGTAGATGTTTCATTCACAATAATGATAAGAAATACCTTAGAAAATTTGACCCAAAATCAGATGAAGGAATTTTCTTAGGATATTCAATAACCAGCAAAGCATATAGGATTTATAATAAATCTACCCTCAAGATAGAAGAATCTATGCATGTTACTTTTGATGAGACTAACATGTTTTACAAGGAGAAGATTTCTTCTACCATAGAAAATCTGCAGGTACCTATATTATGTGAGCAGCTAGATCAATTAGCTCTACATAAAGAAGGAATTCTGAATCCTGAATAGCAGAATGCTGAGGAAAGTGAAGAAGAAAATCTCCCAGATTTTGCTGAAAGCTCAGAACAGATAACAACAGATAATCCTCCACAAAATATAGCAGCTGAACAAATTCCCCAAATGGAAATTATTGCTGAACCAACTCCAACTGTTGACCACATCACAGTTAGAGATCATCCAATATCACAAGTAATTGGTGATATTTCAGCAAGTGTGCAAACAAGGAATCAAGTACATCAGAACTTGATGCACACATGCTTTCTCTCCCAGATTGAACCTCAAACTATAAAAGATGCAGAACAAGATCCCAACTGGATCATTGCTATGCAAGAGGAACTCAATCAGTTTGAGACAAACAAAGTATGGGATTTGGTTCCTAGACCAAAAGACCATCCAGTGATTGGCACCAAATGGGTCTTCAGGAACAAACTAGATGAACAAGGCAACATTGTAAGAAATAAAGCAAGACTGGTATCCCAAGGATATTCACAGGAAGAAGGGATTGATTATGATCAAACCTTTGCTCCTGTTGCAAGACTTGAAGCAATCAGAATATTTCTTGCATTTGCTGCATACAAAAAGTTCAAGGTATATCAAATGGATGTAAAGAGTGCTTTCTTGAATGGAGAAATCAAAGAAGAAGTATATGTGGAACAACCCCCAGGTTTCCTCTCTCCAACTCAGCCCTCTTTTGTATTTAAGCTTAAGAAAGCTCTCTATGGTCTCAAACAAGCTCCCAGAGCATGGTATGAAACTTTAGCTAGTTTTCTTTTGGAAAACAATTTCTATAGGGGTTTAATAGATAAAACCTTATTTTTTATGATACATAAAAATAAAACTCTGCCAGTTCAAATATATGTAGATGATATTATTTTTGGATCTACTGATTCAAATTTGTGCAAAAGATTATCAAATCTAATGCAATCTAAATTTGAAATGAGTAGTATGGGTGAGTTATCATACTTCCTTGTTCTCCAAGTGAAGCAAACTTCAAATGGAATCTTCATATCCCAATCTAAGTATGCTAAGGAATTAGTGAAAAGATTTGGTATGTCAGATTCTTCCACCATGAAACCACCATGAAAACACCCATGCCCTCAAATGCTGTTGTTGATAATGATGAATCAGGGAAACCTGTTGATTCAAAAGTATATAGAGCAATTGTTGGCTCATTACTCTATTTAACAGCAAGTAGGCCTTACATAATGTTTGCTACTTGTATTTGTGCTAGGTTTCAAGTTAACCCCAAGGAATCTCACTTAATTTTGCTAAAAAGGATTTTGAGATATATAAAGGGTTGCCCTAATCTAGGACTTTGGTATCCAACAGCATCTGAATTTGAATTAACTGGATTCTCAGATTCAGATTATGCTGGATGCAGAGTTGACAGGAAAAGCACATCAGGGACTTGCCAGTTCCTTGGTGGTAGGCTTGTGTCTTGGTTTTGTAAGAAACAAACATCTGTGTCAACATCAACAGCTGAAGCTGAATATATAGCTGCTGGCAGTTGCTGCTCACAGATATTATGGATACAAAATCAACTTCTAGACTATGGAGTCAACTTAAATAATTAAACTATATTTTGTGACAATACTAGTGCAATATCTATAGCACAAAATCCAGTTCTCCATAGTAGGACTAAACACATAGAAATTAGGCACCACTTCCTTAGGGATAATGTGGATAAAAATAAAATTTGCCTACAATTTATTCCTACTGATTTACAAAGAGCTGACATTTTCACCAAGCCATTGGATGAAAAGAAGCATATCTTCTTTATAAATCAACTTGGAATGATAGATGGAGACTCAATCTGCTAGTAAATTAAGTTCTCTATTTACCTCAAAAATTTGTCGAACGGAGAACGACGAATTTATATCATTTGTCGAACGGTGGTCGACAAAACCTTATATTTTCAGAATCGATAAGGAAATGTTACCTGTCGAACAGCGGTCGACGAAAAGGATATTTTTTGTCGAACGCTGTTTGACAAAAACTTAATGCCTTTTTGACTTCTGTCTTTATCAGGGTTAGTTGCTGAACGCCGCTCCACAAATGCGCCTCTTTCTCTCATATATATTTACTACTTGTATTTCTTAAGAGCGCGCCTACAGAAATTGTTTCCCTCCAGTTCCCCTTTTGCACTTGATCTTTCTCTTCTTTTGCAAGACTCAATGGCGATTTCTCAAGCCTAGCTCTATTCCATGAAGTTCGATGCTGGGTTTGACATAGATATAGAATCCTTCGCAACATCTGATCAAATCTTCAAGGACATCTTTCAACTCTTTGAAGAGCAACAGTTGAGGAAGTTAATGAGCTTGAGGATAAAGCTTCACACAGCTGAAATCAAAGAATGGTGTTTCACAGTTAAGAAGGAAGATGAATGTCTGACAGGCACAATCTCAGGACACCAGGTTTCTCTTACCCCTACCATTCTAACTAAAGTTTTTGGGCTTGTGAATGGTGATGAAGATATAGAAATTAGTTCTGATGAATTTGAAGCAGCTTTAGTCAAAATGGGTCACTCCTCTGGAAACCCTAATCATCTGCTTAAGAAAAATCTGTCTTTGGAATACAAATTCTTATCAGATATAGTTGGCAAAGTGTTGTTAGGAAAAACAACAGGACATGACTATGTTAATAGGCACCAATTTCTGTTGATGGTGGCCTTGATGGAGAAAAAGAAAGTGAACTGGGGATCACTTCTATTTTATTTGATTAAGAAAAAGATTTCCAAGGAGAATGTTAGCTTTGGAATAATTTTAGGAATTGTTCTGCAGGAAAGGCATCCATACTTTCTGGTCTCCCCAAAGGTAACAATCAATTCTAGCAAGAAGCTGACCTCAACTCTCTTTCCTAAGTGGGAAAGGGTATTTCCAAAGAAGAATCCAAAGTCAGTCAAGCAAGCTTCTGAAGACACAAGGACTGATTCAGTCTCTTCCCTAACCCTTCCAGAAGTTCCTCCTTTGGTCTCCTCCCTTCCTCTCCCACCTCCTACTACTCAAAGTTTTTCCCCTGCACAATCTCCACCTTACAATTCTTCTACACATATTGATGACATTCCCCCTCCTTCTTTTGATCTCCTCCCTCATCACTCTTCTCCACCTCCATCTCCTGCTCATAATGATTCCCAATGCCCTATCCATCATTCTTCTTCTACTCATCAAGAACCCTCTCAACAAGGTGCAGATGTCTCAAACATCTTTGTACCAATCTCTATTCCTCCCTCTTCTGAGCCATCCTCCTCTCATTCTCACGAATTCACTTATTTAAATCTTTTCTCTGTAGCTGATCAGATACTTGGTCTCATCCTTCCCAAACTAGACCAGTTATTGGATGCAAAACTTGCTCCAATTGTTCAATCTATTTCTGCTTTATCTGAAAAAATTTCTTCCTTCCCTTCCTTTCAATCTGTCCCTTCTTCTAGGGGCCTAGATTCAGGTTTCCCTGAAGCTAGGCAGGGGGAGATGTCTGATGAAGAAGCTCCAGATGCTCCAGATGCTCAAGCACTTGGAAATTCAGTTCTTCCAATTTCAGAAGAACCAGTTCTACCAGGTCCAGAAGAAATAAATAATGTTTCTATTAATCCCTCTATAGATATTATTTATTTGCTTTCTCAGTTTAGTACAGTTCTACCAGTTTTACCTCAACAGCATAATTATTCTAGAGCAATTATCCCATACACTGCTCCAGTTAATGAAGCTCTGTTAAATAAGATAATTAGAAGTTTTGAAGTTAAGATTACAGATACAGTTTTCATTCAAGATCAAGCTCTCAGTCAAGAAGAAAAACTAGTTGTAATGTCAGAAGAAGCAATCACAAATTCCGACTTTCCAACTTTTATCTTTGATGAAACTCCAATTCCAGACTTTGATGAGATCTGGAAAGCAGAAGATGAAGCTTATGAAGCTGGAGAGCAAAGGATCAAAGCTCTTAAATTGATAGCAGATATATATGATACACCAATCTCTTCTTCTGATTCTGATGAAGAAGATAATGATAGTGATTCTGATGATACACTGTCAAGGAAAAGAAAGAAAACAAAGGCTAAGTCTAAAGCTATCCTCAATCCTCCTAATCCAGATAATGATATCCCATATTATATTCTCCACAATATCCCTCTTGACAAAGTCTCACATCATTGGATGACACTCTCCAGAAATGAGCAGAAAAGAAGAATGAAGTTCAAGAAAACTGGTTATATGCCTGATAATCCAGTTAAGTTCAATCACCCTCCTCCTCCTCCTCCAGCAGCAGGATCAGCAGGGATGTCTTCCTCCTTCTCTAGATCTGCCCCCCAGCAGTCTAGGAGATATGAAGGAACTCATAAAAGCTCCAGTGGCTCTCAAAGTTCTACACCAGCCAGAGCTCCTCCCTCAAGTTCTTCCAGACCAATTTCAGATTACATATATACTTTTTCAAATGGCTTATTTCACAGCAGAATAAATCTTCAAGATAATAAAACTTCAGAGCAGGCAAATGATTCTGTTGAAAGGTCTCCTTCTCCAGAAATTCAAGAAACAGATGAAATAGCTCACATGGCTAGATTCAGAGAATCAGTAGCTATTGCTCAGATCAATAAAGCTAAGGCTGAAGGTGAGGACCATTCTCAATTTTCCACATTGTCTGATTTCAGAAAGCAAGAGCTTGAAAAGTACAATTCCAGAAAATTTTTTAATGCTGAAAGATTTTTAAAGAAGTATCCAGCAGCAGTAGTTCTTCCTACTACATCTCAAACAATCATTAGTCCAGAAAATTGCTACATGAGCAAGAAGAAAGCTGAAGATCCCAACAGGGAAATCATTTTCAAGCCTTCCTCACAGTGAAAATGTACAGTTTCAAATTCCTTTTGTCTTTGAACTACTTGAATTCAGTATAAATGTTTCTAAACTCAGAGCATTTTATTTCAATATTATCTGCTGAAGCACTTCAATTCTGTCAGATATATTTCTGCTCTGTTGTTTATCTTTGTGTTATTTATTATTTGATTTATTTGTCAAATAGCATCCTAACCCAAATAGGGGGAGATTGTTGGAGCAACCCTTTTACTGTTTTGGGCTAGGATCACTATGTACTGAATAGGATCAGTTGACCCCATTGTATAGTTTAATGGTCAAGTCTTTAGGCTGATAAATTAGCTAGAACTTAAGATAAAATCTAAAGTTCCCAGCGGTCAACAAATGGCTAGCAGTGCTCGACAGATGGCTCCCAGCGTTCGACAGTTTTTGTTGCCAGCGCTCGACAGTTTCCAGCCAGCGTTCAACATCTTCTGGACAGCGCTCGACAGTTTCCAGCCAGCGTTCAACATCTTCTGGACGACGCTCGACAGATTATAGCCAGCGTTCGACAGATCATTTATTGAAGCCCAGATTTGTTATCAGCTACATTCTATTTATCCTAACAGCAAAATGACGACAATAACGGATTTATTTAATATCTTTGGACGTATTCTGACATATAAGGAAGGATATTAAACTCAGTTAATATATTCCCTTCTTTCCTTTTTCCAAGACAGCAATAGCCGTTGACATTTAATGAAAAGGAATCTTTTCACGGCCAAGGAATTAAAGGACCCGCCAGAGTCGTTTGAGTTTTGTTGCTATTCCAAGAATGTCTTAAAGACTGATTATTCTATTCACAAATATAGAATACATTAAAGACAGTTTTTGTTTTTGGACATATATGAATCAGTCGACAGAATTCAAACATTATTCTATTACAGAATACAAAGAATATATACAGCAGAAAAAGAAGAAAGAGACACATCTCTCAGCAAGTATTTCTTCTTCTTCTTCTACCATCAGCAAAAAAATTTCTTCTGAGAACATCATCCTCAAGAGCATTCTCTCAGAATCTGCTGCAAATTCAGATCTTCTAAAAGAGCAACAAGCAATCTGAAGAACCTGTTCTTCCAGATCAATCTGCTACAGGAGATCTTAGTTTTCAAGAGAAAGCTTCTCCATCTTCTGTCAAATACTTCAATCAGACAGGGGGAGCTTTACAACAACATCCACTAGAGTCTTCTCTCAGGATCTTGACAGAGAAGAACACTATAAACTCTTTCTTACCTCTCTTGTACAGGGTTAATACTCCCTTCAAAAGTGTACCTCCTTGGTGGCAAGACACCTGATCAAAAAATCTAGTTGGTTTTGAGCACCTGAACAAAAGCTCTGTGGTGTGTGGACACCTGAACAAAAATCCCTTGGTGTGAGGGCACCTGATCAAAAATCCTAGTGGATTCCTACCAAGGGTGGTAGAAGAGTAGACGTACCCAGATTTGTTGGGGAACTACTATAGCTCCTTGTGTCTTCTGTGTTTGGTTATTTTCTGTGCTTGTGCTGTTTGTTGTGTGATTTCATTTACTTAATTTTTCTGTTAATATAATTCTCACACTGCTTACACTTATATATAATACTATTTTAATTCCGCTATAAAAACTAAGGAAAAGTTTTAATACTCTATTCACCCCCCCTCTAGAGTAACTTAAGATCTAACCTCCACTTTCACTGTCTTGCGCCAGATCCTTTGGGGAGCGAAAAGGGAGGGCGGCCTGCCCCCTGTCTTGGCCCAGCTCCTTTGGGGGGCGAGCAGGGAGGGCGGCCTACCCCCTGTCTCGCCCCAGCTGCCTTGGGTGGCGAGCAGGGAGGGAGGCCTTCCCCCTATCTCACCCCATCTCCCTTGTGGGCATGCAGGGAGAGCGGTCTGCCCCCTGTATCACCCCAGCTCCTTTGGGGGGCGAGCAGGAAGAGCGGCCTACCCACTGTCTCGCCCCAGCTCCTTTGGGGGGTGAGCAGGGAGGGCATCCTACCCCCTATCTTGCCTCAGCTCCTTTGGGGGTGAGCTTGGAGGGCGGCCTGCCCCCTGTCTCACCCCAGCTCCCTTGGGGTGCAAGAAGGGAGGGCGGCCTGCCTCCTATCTCGCCACAGCTCTTTTGGGGGGTGAGCAGGGAGGGCGTCCTGCCCCCTGTCTTGCCCGATCTCTATTGGGGGCGAGCACGGAGGGCGGTCTGCCCCCTGTCTCGCCTCATCTCCCTTGGGGGGCGAGCAGGGAGGGCGGCCTGCACCCTGTCTCGCCCTAGCTCACTTAGGGGCCAGCAGGGAGGGAGTCCTGCCCCCTGTCTCACCCCATCTCCATTGGGGTGCGAGCAGGGAGGGCGGCCTACCCCCTGTCTCGCTCCAGCTCCCTTGGGGGGCGAGCAGGGAGGGCGGTCTGCCCCCTGTCTCTCCCCAGATCCCTTGGGGGCTGAGCTGGCAACGTCTTGCCTCCTGTCTCGCCCCAGCTCCCTTGGGGGGAGATCAGGGAGGGTGGCATGCCCCTGTCTCGCCTCAGCTACATTGGGGGGCGAGCAGGGAGGGCGGTCTGCCACCTATCTCACCCCAGCTCTGAGAGGACCCAGCGCAACCAACTACACCAAAAGCCCGGACTGTTGGTGAAGGCACAACTTGATCTTTATATCAACAGAAAGGCACTACGGGTCAAGTGAAGGAACGCTGGACCCAACAATCCCCCCCCCCCCCAGCGTCCAGCACGACCCGCAAGCTCAGAGGTGCTCCACATGGCTCAGAGGTGGCGCACCACATGGCTCAGAGGTGGCTTGACACATAGTTGCGGCCGCCTGACCCGCCGGGACCCACACAGGTAGAGAGAATTTCAGGAATTATCAGCGCCCCCCCGGTCTCGAACCCGCAACCTGCTTTGATACCAATTGAGAGGACCCAGCGCAACCAACTACACCAAAAGCCAGGACTGTTGGTGAAGGCACAACTTGATCTTTATATCAACGGAAAGGCGCTACGGGTCAAGTGAAGGAACGCTGGACCCAACAAGCTCCCTTGGGGGGGGGCAAGCAGGGAGGGCGGCCTGCCCCCTATCTCGCCCCAGCTCTCTTGGGGGGCGAGCAGGGAGGGCATCCTGCCCCCTATCTCGCCCCAGCTCCCTTTGGGGGCGAACAAGGAGGGTAGCCGCCCCCATGTCTCGACCCAGCTCCCTTGGGGGCGAGCAGGGAGGGCGGCCAGCCCCATATCTCACCCCAGCTCCCTTGGGGGCGAGCAGGGTGGGAGGCCTGCCCCTATCTCGCCCTAGCTACTTTGGGGGGGCGAGCATGGAGGGCGGCCTGCCCCTTGTCTCTCCCCAGCTCCCTTGGGGGGCGAGCAAGGAGGGCGGCCTGCCCCCTGTCTTACCCCAGCTCCCTTGGGGGGCGAGCAGGGAGGGTGGCCTGCCCCCTGTACCCAGCTCCTTTTGGGGGCGAGCAGGGAGGGCGGACTGCCCCCTTTCTCGCCCTAGCTCCTTTGGGGGGCGAGCAGGGAGGGCGGCTGACCCTATCTCGCCCCAGCTCCTTTGGGGCGATCAGGGAGGGGGCCTGCCCCCTATCTCGCCCATCCCCAGGAAGGGGAGGTGGTCTATTTTTAGCGCCTCATAAAGGAGGGATTTGGATGTTGGAAGGCCAAAGCCGGGGGTATTTTCGTAATCTCGTGGGCCAGAATCTGGCTATTGGCAGACCAAGCAAGGAATTCTATAAATAGGAACAAGGTGGCACCATTTGGAGGGGACTTCTCTTTGGCTACTCTCTCCCCAAGTTTCTCTGGTGGGTGAAGAGAGCCTCCAATGGCGCGCAAGCTTAGCCTTGGCTTGGGAGGGGAAGCGCTCTAAGATCTTTCGGGTGTGTGGTGGGACCTCCTCGCTAAGCCCTTGGTCTTATTACTAGTTCCTAATCCTTCGACCTAGCGTTCTTCCTTGGGAGAAGTACGTATAAGGTCACCCCCAACTAGTTGAGGGCCCGAACTCCACAAGAAGCCAAGTTATGGTTTCAATAGGTAAAGCATAGACCAAGCATTAGTTGTGATAAAAAAGAAATAGATGTGAAGATAACCAGACTTTGTATTCAAGAGAATAAATAATGCATCTCAAAGTCAACCATTAAACTAAAGTTCAGTTCTTTGAATGTGACATATAACTCAAGAATACGATTTTCTTAGAAGTTGAATTCTATTTTGCAACAGCAAACCTTCAGACAGTAGGCTTTTTTAATCTTCATCTATGCATTATAAATACAATATTGTGTTCTGAGCTTTATCCAATATCAGAAATACATAAACGTCTCTCATTTTTAGAGTATTCGTAATACTTATGCATAGAAATGGAAACAGATAAGAAAATTCAAGTTATAATAAATGTGCAACTAATTCTATAGAAGGTCGAAGTTCACATACTTCTGACTAACAAATTTCACTAATTATACATGGAAGGATAAAGTGGGACCGCCAATTGATCTGACAGCTAACTGTTGCTGGCACCTTCAAACTAGAATCAGGCAGCTTCTTTTAATTCAAGGTAGGTAAAAGAAAATAGCACTGCAAACACAACTACCAATATATTTTTCCCGGAGAAACAAAAAAATCATATCAAAGATGATCTCCCAATCATAATATATACAAGCAAGGACCAAAAGGAATTCATATTACCCATGAAAAAATGATTTGAATCTAGGTCATCAATCACTTTAATAAGGTTTATAATATGTGCATGTTTTGTAGTTGAGTCTTCCAGAATCCTTGACAATGGTAAAGTGATACAAGAAACTACAAAACAAGTTAAATTAACTGTAATGAAGAAGTTGAATAACATAATCAGGAAATGGAGTATATAATATTTATATTTCGCTAAACTCTATCACAAAGATGACAAATGAAGTGCAACCAACATACAAACAAATAATGAGACTCTCATGGCATGTTCCAAAGAAGTTTTCCATTCAAATAGATTCTTCATTGTCTCCGTCTAGCATCAAAATCAAACAAGAATGCAATGTATAGAGAGTTCCAAAGCAAATAATCAGCTAATGTAAGTTGATAAAAGTAAATAAAGGATGATATGAAATGAATATCTATAAACTGAAATGTAACAATCAACAACACCTTAAGGGTAAATGCTCGTCCATCACGGCCATCTGCAAGTAAGACGCTAAATGATCTTCCTACTATTAAAAAAACTAAATCAAATTGCAACCATGAAATCAGTGCAATCCAAGCAAACACAAGGTTGTTTAAAAGATGTGAGTTTCTCTAAAAAAATAATAAAATTATATTATTTCAAAGGGACATTAATAAAAAAATTGATGGATTGATTTCTCTTAGTCATATAAAATTAAAAATCATCATTTATGAATAAATATGAGTTGCACCATAAATCAACGCATATAATTATGAAATAATTCACAAAATGAGGTATTAAATGGTATTTGGAACATAATTCATATAGAGCTAATTTATTTCCTGCAAAAAATAAATGAAACAATGCTGAATATCACTCTGTTGGGGAGAGATTTCAAGGTGTGGAGACAAGTTTATTTGAACAAAAAGTGGGTTTCCTATTCAAAAGCAAAAAAAAACATCAATATCATGTGTATAATGAGCCAAGAATGTCATACTTCGCCCAAAAGAATTTGATGAGTTTTGTCTAGTATTTGTATTAATGCCCTACATTCACTCCTCTATATATGGCTTGAAGATTAATGAGATTAGACACTGCATGCCCTAGGTATATGGCTTCTCTTACCCTTTTGGGTATATTTAACAAAAAAATGATTCATGAAAAAACAGGAATGGAAAGAGTAATAATAATTTGACACCTTCCCTTTGAGAAGAGATAAAAATGATTCATCTGTATAGACATTGTTTCTAATCAAAAGAACATTAAAGTATATTAAATTATATGCTGAAATGAAAGAGCATCGAGAATAAACCAAATTCTAACCCATATGCCAAGAATAAATAATTTAAATGTTATATTGGAGTTCTAACCCGTATGCCATATTTGTTGATTTTTTCTGCAAGTAGTTGAAATTCTTGTTGTATTTTAGGTTGAGGTACAACTCTGTATGCTCTTCTCTTGATGCTTCCAATAAAGATCCTAAACTTTTGCACACTGAAAAATGAAATATGATCTAGATACAGAAAAACACCCTAAAAAATCTCTCAATTCCACGAGGATCTGGAATAACTCAAAGTGATTCGTAGCGATTACCTCAATCCAAAGCCTTGTTGGCATGTGCGATGGCGGAAGATTCACAAAATTTGAAATGATCGAAATCCGCTCCGACGACACAAACTTCACCAGTGCATTCTCTTGATGGTTCGCACATGATGACGACGGCTATTTCCTGCAATAATTCTGGAATAAGATCTTTTTTAAAGCATTCTTCATGGATGTACATGAAGTATAGATTCTTGATGTGGATATTATTCTTATTATAAATCTTGATTCTTTTTTGAATGCAACACATAAGAAGGAAGCATAGAGATCATGTCTCTGAATGAATGAGATGGATTTCGAATCAAGTTTATGTACACCCATATAATAAGTTGAAGATGAAGCACAACAAAAAATTTCCAAAAATGACATCATTCATGTTTTGATGAATCAAATACAGGGAGGTGTGTAATCAGAAGGGTTCAAGCTTACATACAGTCAGCATATTCACATCTCATTTGCAAATGCCTGGTATAAGGGAGTTGTTGGTATTTAAAATGTAAATAGCCTTGCATGAGTTAATGTTACAGCGGAGGAGAACGACTCGAATAGCGAAGGGAAATCTATATATTGACAAGTAAGATGATTTATGTCAACATAGCTTAAGGGGTATTTCTAAGTATACATTTGACATCAAATCTTAGGCAAATCTATGTCCAACAAATACACTACATAGATCATTAGAAGATATTATGCTAATATAGGTAAAATAGTGGGAATCTAGAAAAAATAATCAATTTGTTGTGACTGCCTTATATATAGTTTAACTCTATTCTCGAAGCAGAACTGACTATATCTTTGCTTCTTATTTCCGAGAAGGGTGAGGATTATTAAAGTAAATTGAAGTGACTTGTATGAAATGAAAAAGTTAAGTTAAACTTGAATGGTTCCAACTCACATGCCAACTAGCAATAGCCCTGAACATTTAGGCCAGCGAGCTCATGCCACCAGGAGGATTTGCTCTCACCTTTTGAATTTTATAAGAAATTTGTTAAAATGTGAAGCAAGAAGTCTAGTGATGCACAAAACTAAGAGAAATAGTGAACATACCACCACACAAAGATGTCGAAATGCATCTTCTTTTTCAAAATCATCGTGTATTATGCACAGCAGATGGACACCGAAATGGCTGAGATTCAAAACCCATATGTTCTGCATTTATGATGTTTGTCTTGTTGGAACAACACAAGCATGGATGATGCATGCACAAGTAAGCGGTTTTATTACTTACAGCAAGCCAGTAAAACGTTAAATAATATATGCTTGTTGGAACATGCTTTCCGCATCTCTTGGTTTGACAATAACAAATCCTATTGTATTTGATCATACTTGTTTTGTGTTTATAGTATGCAGGATTATGTTCTTTCAAATCTCCATGGAAATGTGTTTTTTTATTGCTATCGCGTAGCGTCAGTACTACCGCTGACGCTAGTGTTTGTTCGACAAAATGGAAGATGCGTTCGACAAACTGGCGTTCGACGAAATGAAACCTGCGTTCGACGAACTGCAAGCTCTACCACGGCGCTCGACGAAGTGCATGCTTTACTGCGGCGCATTAGAACTACCGGTGGCGCTAGCAATCGACGAAATAAAGGTCGACGAAATGAAAGCAGCGATCGACGAAATTGAGTTCGACGAAATGAAAGCGGCGTTCGACGACGATGCGCCCGACTAAATGCTCTACCGCAGTGCGTTAGAACTACCGCTGGCGCTAGTATTCGATCGACGAAATGAAGGTTGTGCTCGACGAAATGCTTATCACTGTGTTCGACGAATTTGCGATCGACGAAAGTTGAATCCTATTCGACGAAAATTTGGTTGACGAAATATGAGGCCAGTTCTACGATAATACGCCCGACGAAAAGAGATGTGCTCTACCGCGGAGCGTTAGCACTACCGCTGGCGCTAGTATAAATGGAAACAATTGACAGGAAGGAAACAGTGGAGAAAAAGGAATATCGACGGGATGCTATTTTTGGCAAGTACTATCGCGGCGCGTTAAGTCTAACGCCCGGCGGTATCTTTTGGAAACTTCCCGTCTGGAGTTGATTGAGGAGCAGATTTGGAAGAAGATTGAAGCTGAAGGAAGGATATCTCGCTATCACGGCGCATTAGCGTTACCCCGACGTGCTAGTGTTTGGCATTCAAAATGTTGCCTAAACTACTACGATCTGTGTGCTTTATTGCCTAATGTGGATTCTGCGGGGCGGTAATACTACCGCAGTCGGTAGTGGCTGAATCTATAAAAAGACACGCGCCTCCTCCGTTGCCGCTTGCTGTTACAGAAGGAATTGAATCCATTTTTTTAGAGCACTCGTGAGAGCCTTCTCCAAGCAGCCCGAAGAACTCCGTCAACGTTCGAGAACGCAAAAGAACTTGAAGACCAATACGATCGCATCTACATTGACATCAAGTTCTACTTTTGAGGGAGTCTTTAGTTTGAGTCTTGCTTTATTTTCTAATTGTAACCTTTATGTCTTTCATTCCGTAGAGGAATTCACCACACGACGCTAGGGCCTTGCGGGGACTAGGGGGAATTTGCCACACGGCGACTAAGTCTGGGTAAGACTTAGGGAGTAATTCGCCTCGTATTGGCGACTAGGTCTAGGGAGTAGAACTAGGGGGTGCTCGAGGCCTTTCTAGTCATAGATTGGCTAGAGGGGCTTGAGGCCGTATCTGGGGAGAGATCGGCTAAAGCCAACCGATTCGAGGGGATACGAGTCGGTATAGAAAACAAAAAGGGTTTTTCTATTATTCGCTTCGATTTCTAGCGTCATTGAAATCAGTTTTTGTAATCAATTTTTATAAATGATAATCATGTCTTTTCTTGTTTAATAAAATTGATTTCATTTCTAATTTCATTATCTCTTGACTTTTGATTTAACTTACTTCGATCAAAATATCAAAAGTTCTCTATTAAAGTTTAAAGTTTTTTAAAACCCTTATTCACCCCCACCTTTAAGAGCGCCTACAGATCCAACAAGTGGTATCAGAGGTAGGTTATTCCAAATCGGCTTAACAACCGGGAATAATGGCGTCTCTTGATCATGATCTCGCTTCTACTAGTGGAGAAAATTTTAATATAAATGAAAAAGTATTATCACCACCTTTATTTTTGGGCAAAAATTTTAAAGGGTGGAAAATATTAATGAAAAAATTTCTTAAGGCCCTAGATGAAAAAGTTTGGAATATTACTATTGAAAAGCCACCTAGCGTACTAACTAGAAACGAAATTGTTTTAAATGCAAAATCTATGAATAGTATATTTTGTGCGTTAGACCAAAATATTTTCAAACTTATTTATACTTTACCTACAGCATATGAAATTTGAAATTTTTCTTGAAAGAACTTATGATTCTCCTTCTACAGGTACGGAACATTCACAAGAACCGGAGAATGTGCAAGCCTGCACAAATGTTCAAGAAAGCTACTCAAATGATGGATCCATAGAATGCTCATCAAGCGGAAAGGATGATGGAAACTCTTGTTTGGAAGAGGACGATGAAGAAGACAAAGGAACAATATGTTCAAATCTTGCCTCATCCACAAGCGCTGTAAGGAAATCAAAATCTCCTATTTTTTGTACTTCTATTTCTACATTACAATTGCTACAAATTACTAAACGTAAGATTAAGAAACTAAAAATGGCCAATGCAAAACTACGTTTAGAAAATAAAACTTTGAAAGCAAATATGAATGTAGAATCCAAAAATGAAATGTTTGTATATCCATCATGCTCTTCATTTGAAAACTCTATATCTTGTTTCGATTGAAATAATATTAAAGAAAAATTCAAGGAACTTGAAAAAGAGTTTACTTTAGTAAAAGAACAAAATAAAAAATTATGTTTAGAAAACTCTTCTCTAAAAAATGATTGTGCTAAGTGTAATGACTATAAAATTGAAATTGAAGAGATGGATGAAACATTTGATGAATATAGAAATAATTATCAAAATCATATTGAGTCTATTGTATCCACTCTTAAAAATAGCACAATAGCCTATAATAAAGCTAGACATAATCTTAAAGTTAAGAATTATGAATTGAAAACTAAAGTCAACTTGCTTAAGGAAGTTATAAAGAAAAATTCTCAACATATAAATCAACAATTTCAAGCAAATTCCAAAAGCAAGTTAAATGTGAATTTTCATAATATGTCTAAGCCTAACAAAAGAAATGAAAAATATCAAATGCTTGAGAATGAAATTCTAAATCGTTATCATTTAAAAAATCATTCTCCTCCCAACTTACAAAGAGAAGTACACAAATTTCCAATAAAAAATATTTTCAATCATCATTGCCACTATAATCTTCAAAATAAAGAAAATCATAATGGAATTTGATGCATAAAAATAATATTAAACCAAGGTTTGAATGACGGCTCAAAGTTAAAGATGAAACACAAACTCAAATCAAAAGGGCCCATTCAGTCATATCTCCCCAAAAGCAAACACGTTGTATTTGGGTACCCAAAGGAACCGTCACATCCAGTCCTCTTTGGATACCTAAATCTCTCATTCATTAGTATCCAATCATTTGCATGAAGTAGAAATCAACTAAAAATGAAATATCATTATTCTACTTCATGATATGCCTAACCTTTTTTTGTTTGTTTATTTTCCTTTTTGTTGAACCATCATGATTTGATCACTTTATATAACTTGTGATATGACTCTCACATATTATACCAATATTCATATATAAATCAAATTGAATAAAGTTGAATAAAAAGTCATATCATTTCTCAAGTGATCTACTTATCCTCTTTATTTTTATCCTTCTAAATCCATTTCCTAAAAGTCTTCTAAAATTTTGAAAACTAAATTTGTCATATGATATTTTTAAGACTAAATGAAATAATTGTCGAAATGGATTTAAAAGATATTTTAGGGGTATTAGGCTAAATTTATAAAATGCGCAAGGTATTTAATATATTTGCGTCATTTTTTATTACCCCTAGTATGTTTAATCATAATCATGTCAAATCAGAATTGAAAAAAATTGCATGAATATTATTTCACTTATTTATGATCATTTCACTCATGCATATGTTGTGCAAAACTCAAGAATTAAGGTCTGATGAATATGAAACTTTAATGAATATGAAACCCATGTACTTAAATTTTAACTTCCGCAACTTTTTGCGATTTATTCTCGTATCATCACTTCATTAGACAGGCCTTACATTGCACAAACATAATTAAGAAAAATCGGAAGCAAAATCGAAGAAAATCTAGGCTATATGATTAAAATAAGCATTCTCTGTGAGCTAACGCAGGCGCTAGTACCTAACGTCGGCGCTAGTTCAAGTATCCAATTTTCTGTAATCTTAAAATTCTGAAAAATCACTAAAAATATATTATTTTATATGTACTACTCATTTTTGCAATTATGCCTGTAATTGTTTTTTGAAAAATTAAAATACAAAATTACAAAAGCCAAATTACAAAAAATATTTTTTTTGGTTATTTGTTTGAATTCTATTCCTATATGCAAAAATCAAATACAAAAATATAAAACAAAAACAAGTATAAAAAAAATATTATTCTTGAACTTAACTTTTCTATTTACATGTATCTTGTGAAAGGGTGATTTGGGCTATCATCCCATCACATCACCTAGTACCGGGCAAACCCCTCACAGGGTAGACCTCGGGAAGTCCAAGATCAAATTATATGAGTTCAAACTTTAAATTAAAATTATTTTTTCAAAAAATATCAAAAATACTGTATGGACTTCATTGAAAATCAAGCATGGTTTAACCCATCTTTTAGGCCTTCTACAATGTTACAATTCATTCCTTAAAACTACATTGAACATTGTTTTTATCATTCTTTGATTTTTCTACTCATTTGTGCATAAAATTGTATTGTAAAAGTTGTGTAGAACTAAGCTTAGCATGCCTCTAAGTATGAGTAAATGTTTTATGTTTGATAATGATATTTATTCACTCACTTATTTTGGCATTGTCTACATATGTTTCTTAATCTAAGAATGCTTGTGTATGTTTTGTAATCGTACAATGAATTAAAATTGCACAAGTATCTTACCTACACTACCTTTATTTGCAATTTTAAAAGTTAAGAAAAGTGGTTATGTTTTCATAAATTATATTGGTTTGCAAAACAAGTGTTTTCGGAGACCTTTGTCGTTAAGCAAAAAAATTCAACTGAATAATTGACAAAGATAACTCCACCAAGCACTACTCATCCTCCTGATAAATCTTAATGAGCATTGTGAGGTTGAGCACATTGGAGAGAATTGTAAAGTGCCTTGTTGCAAACATTTTTCCTTTTACACCACTTCTTCTTGTACACCGAATCACAAAAAAAAACTAAAATTCAAAATAATAATTGTGATTCCCCAAGCACTACTTTGCACCCTGATAAGTCTTAATAAGCATTATATATGCAGAGCACCTTGGTAGTTGTACTATTTTTTCTATGTGCATTGAAAATTTTATATAGCTTTGTGGGACGAGGTAACTCTAAAAATGCTTGTTCAATAATATTGTGTTTATTCCATTATACATGTCACGTGTTTTGATTAACTCATATGTATACTTTTATCAAAAACACTATTTTGTACACATCATTTTCACTTGTAAGCCTTCTACTCATGAGAATTGGAGTCTATTGCATATCTACATGTATTCTCTAAATTCTTAAGTAAATGCACTAGATAGCCTGGCATGATCAATAAAATGTATAAGTGTACTTGTTTTCTCAATTTATAACATTATATTCTTCCATCTTGACTTGATATCTTGTATCATACTTATATATTTTTTTCCTCTACGCCATGAGAACTCTGTATTGCATACCTTTCAAAACTAGTATATGACTATGTTACAACTGAAATTATTGTGTGTACTTAAAATGCTACAACATCTATTTTGTTATGTCTCAAATTCTTAATCATCTACTATGCTTCATAATTCCTATATAGATGTTCACTTCAAAAAAGTATTTCGTCATGCTTTCCACCTCTTTACTACTTGTACGCTCGATCATGCACACGTTGTCCCAAACAGTGGTTTCTTTATGAAAAATTCTTCACATTCCTTCTTTTTTCTCTCCTATCCATTGTATTTTTCCTAAGTGTTTCACTATTTATCATGATCATTCCCTATCTACACAGTTATTGCACACTTTTTGTTGGACTACCGCTCCACCCTCTTTTGATAATACCAAAAGGGGGAGAATAAATTTGAAAGAAATTAACATGTTTTGGGGAGTCAAGTCCATAAGAAGTTTTGTTGTAGGGGGAGCATTCACTTAGGGGGAGAATTCATTTAGGGGGAGCATTTGAACATGCCTAATTTTCATGCTATCTATGTTAGTTCTCTATTATAAACACAAATTCCTATCAATTGAATTATTTCTTTCTAAGGGGATTTGTTATTATCAAAAGGGAGAGTTTGTTGGAACATGCTTTCCGCATCTCTTGGTTTGACAATAAAAAATCCTATTGTATTTTATCATGCTTATTTTGTGTTTACAGTATACAGGATTTTGTGCTTTCAAATCTCCATGGAAATGTGTTTTGTTGTTGCTACCGCGTAGCGTTAGTACTACCGCTGGCGCTAGTGTTCGTTCGACGAAATGGAAGCTGCGTTCGACGAATTGGCGTTCGACAAAATGAAACCTACGTTCGACAAACTACATGCTCTACCACGGCGCTCGACGAAGTGCATGCTTTACCGCGTCGTGTTAGAACTACCGCTGGCGCTAGCGATCGACGAAATGAAGGTCGACGAAATGAAAGCAGCGATCGACGAAATGGAGTTCGACAAAATGAAAGCGGCGTTCGACGAAGATGCGCCCGACGAAGTGCTCTACCGCGGTGCATTAGAACTACCGCTGGCGCTAGTATTTGATCGACGAAATGAAGACTGCGCTCGACGAAATGCTTATCACTGCTTTCGAAGAATTTGTGATCGACGAAAGTTGAATCCTGTTCGACGAAAATTTGGTCGACATAATATGAGGCCAGTTCGATGAAAATGCGCCCGACAAAAAGAGATGTGCTCTACCGTGGAGCGTCAGCACTACTGCTGGCGCTAGTATAAATGTAAAAGATTGACAGGAAGGAAACAGTGGAGAAAAAGGAATGTCGACGGGATGCTATTTTGGCAAGTACTATCGCGGCGCATTAAGTCTAACGCCCGGCGGTAGCTTTTGGAAACATCCCTTCTAGAGTTGATTGAGGAGCAGATTTGGAAGAAGATTGAGGCTAAAGAAAGGATATCTCGCTATCGCGACATGTTAGCATTACCGCGTTGCGCTAGTGTTTGGCATTCAAAATGTTGCCTAAACTACCACGATCCGTGTGCTTTATTGCCTAATGCGGATATCGAGGGACGGTAGTACTACCGTAGGCAGTAGTGGCTGATTCTATTAAAAGACACGCGCCTCCTCCATTGCCGCTTGCTGTTACAGAAGGAATTGAAGCCATATTTTCAGAGCACTCGTGAGAGACTTCTCCAAGCAGCTCGAAGAACTCCGTCAACGTTCGAGAACGCAAAAGAATTTGAAGACCAATTCGATCGCATCTACATCGACATCAAGTTCTACTTTTGAGGGAGTCTTTAGTTTGAGTCTTGCTTTTTTTTCTAATTGTAACCTTTATATCTTTCGTTCGGTAGAGGAATTCGCCACACGACGACTAGGGCCTTGAGGGGACTAGGGGGAATTCGCCCCACGGCGACTAAGTCTGGGTAGGACTTAGGGAGTAATTCGCCTCGTGTTGGTGACTAGGTCTAGTGAGTAAAACTAGGGGGTGCTCGAGGCCTTTTTGGTGATAGATTGGCTAGAGCGGCTTGAGGCCGTAATTGGGGAGAGATCGGCTAAAGCCAACCGGTTCGTGGGGATACGAGTCGGTATAGAAAACAAAAAGGGTTTTCATATTATTCGCTTCGATTTCTAGCGTCATTGAAATTAGTTTTTGTAATCAATTTTTATAAATGATAATCATGTCTTTTCTTGTTTAATAAAATTGATTTCATTTCTAATTTCATTATCTCTTGACTTTTGATTTAACTTACTTCAATCAAAATATCAAAAGTTCTCTATTAAAGTTTAAAGTTTTTAAAAACCATTATTCGCCCCCCCCCCCCCCCCCCCCCCCCCTTAAGGGCGCCTACAGATCCAACAATGCTAGCATATGGAATGGGTAAAAAAGAAAACATGTACAATGAAAAACAAACCATTAAAAGGCATAAGTTCTATAGTCAGAACAATCATTTTAGATACTCAGGCATGAGTGATGCTGTACCTACTCCCTTGTGGGAGGCCGTTTGTTCTTCAAGGTCCATCTCATCCTCGCGCCATCGTCGCCTAACATTACTCACCTCCTCCTCGTCGCCTAGCTTTCATTATAGATTCTATGATCAAAATGATAAATATGAATCCATAAATGGATATTAGATATCATACAAAAAGTTTCAAAATAACATCAACTCATAAATGTAACGTAAATAAGAAGAGAAGAATAAACATAGAATCAAACACAAATTATGTTGTTTATCAAAAATAGGACTACATCCACCCGCAACAACAAATGTTCATTATAGACAATAGGGTTACTGAGAGATATAATAACAATGACTACTTTATTGCAAAACATGAAAACAATGTTGAACAATAACTTCTCTATTGCACAATGTGAAAACAAACTATCAAATGTTGAATAAAAGTAGGCTCACGTTTGTTCCCTAGCACAATGAGCATGAGCACAATACACTATTACCCCATATGACCCCATGAATCCCAACATTTTGCAACAATATATCATTAAAACAAACACTTTCAATCTACGATATTGCAGATAACCTAAAAATAAATTATATTTCCATGCAAAATGCAAGAAAAAATATCGTAGAGCTAATTTAATGACACTTGCATGAAATGTACTTCACAGGCAATCCCTCCAGCAATCCAGTGCCTAACAAGTCTATGACATATGTGAATCTCCAACTAACCCCTAAGTGCTACACTGGATATGTTGGTGCATCAGCTAGGAGGTTATGGGAAGCTATATATGCTAAAAATTGTCCAAGATGTTAGCCTCCCATGTGTATGCTGCTGCTACTTTAATTTCTCATCCTGAAGCACTGAGGTCCTCCAATTATAGAATTATTGAGTGATGAGTGGTGTGTTAGTCACAAATCATTTTGGCAATTTGTATCCATACCATCTCTCCTTCCTAATTCCTCCAATGTTTCCAACCTTTTCTTACATATTTAAACCATCCAGAGCAAAATCTTTGCAATAATATACTACTCATAGTGTACTACTCATATTTCCTAAGTTTGCCATCACTACGTTTAAACATGGTATAAAAACTCATATTTCCATCACTGAGTTTATATTACAAAAAACTCATATTTCCTTAGTTTTTCATTATGATAAGTGATGGTGGATATGTGATGGTGCATGATAAGTGATGGCAGTTAGATGATGGCGGATAGGTGATGGTATGTAATTCTTCTTCAAGTTCTAACAAAATTTCTAATTCATAATACTTTATACATTCTAATAGATACATATATGAACTTTGCTTTTGCATTTCTTTGATCCACCACATTATTTTTTTCCTCGTCATGATAATAAAATTACATTGAACATATGTGCAATAACCATACGTAAATTTTTTTATCACAAATACAACTAGTCCAGTCAACAACAATACATTTTTCAATTCGTAGATACAAGTTTTTTTTAAATAATAATCCCTTTACAAGAGTAATTTAAAGCTTCAGATATGTAAAACCCTTTCATTACTCTAGCATTTTCAATCAACTTCTATGAGTTTTTGTCAACTTCCAAAATCACCATCTTAAACAAAAAAAAATCAAGGTGAAGCTTGAAACTCTGACTTCATATGGGAGTAAAAAGATTTCTGAAAATAAAACCTAAATAAGATATCCACTCATGCTGAATAATTTCTGAATATGTAGGAGAATCCTTGAACGTGTGTAGACAACTTTAGATAGATGTATTGCTAGGAAGAAAAATCATATGCCATTTCTCATATTTCTTGAACAGAGGTTATTTGTCTCTCTTGTGGAGCATGAATTACAATCACCATGGATCCGACAATGCACATCACACATCATAATATCCCAAGGTTATGCAATCTCTCCTTTAAAATAAAATGAGCCAAAGCAGCACCGAATATCACAATTGTGATATTGTTGGAAATACTTAATGAGCAAAATATATTCCCAAATCAGGCAAAGATGTTTATATTAATTCATCCTAGCTAGAAGAAGAAGAAGAAGAATAAAAATGGGGAAGAAGTAGATACAAACAAAGATATTAAAACTGTGGATAAAAATGACCGAGCTTGAAGATGTCGTAGGTCCTGGAGTCGACGATGTCATTGGTCCTGGAGTTGACGATGCCCTAGCTCCAGGGATGACATAGAGAAGAGGAAGCTGCTTTGGATTCCTTCATCGATGTATTTTGGAGATGGCGGATCAAAGATGGTTTAAAATATTGACAGTGCGATTTTGAGAAGGCAAAGATTTTGTCGAGCTGACAGTGCGATATGGGGAAGAGGACCAGGAACACACAGAACCCTAGCTTACCGGCAGGAGATTGGAATATATGTATTACCTTAATGACCGGACAAGCGTTGAAGAGGAGACGGCGATTGGTGGAGGCCACGGAGAAGAACAATGACGGGGAGGCATACCGAGCGACTGACTAATCTAGGGCATGCAAGAGGCATGAAAAAAAATAAAATCGCAAATACAGGTGCCAGCTGAACCGCCGTGGCTAATACTAAGTATTGGCTACGCATTTTTCTTGTAGTGTCTAATACTTAAGTATTAGCGATGGTTTTTGTTTACTTTGGCTAATACATAAGTATTAGGCTTGTTTTTGCTTGCCGTGGCTAATACTTAAGTATTAGCCATGTTTTTTGCAACCCTAGCTAAAACATAACTTTTAGCCACGGTTTAGAACCCCTGGCAATTAGGCTATTCCTTGCCTATGCTGCCCACAAGGGGTTCAAAGTATATCAAATGGATGTCAAATCATCCTTCCTCAATGGTGACTTAAAGGAAGAGGTATATGTTGAACAACCATCAGGTTTTGTGCATCCAACCTTCTCTAATCATGTATATTTACTTAGGAAAGCTCTGTATGGTCTAAAGCAAGCCCCTAGGGCTTGGTATGAGACATTGTCTAACTTTCTCATCAAGAACAAGTTCTTGAGGGGAAAGATAGATAGTACATTGTTTCTTAGGGAAACAAGGGGCAAGTGTCTCCTAGTCCAAATATATGTTGATGACATAATATTTGGGTCTACTGATGACAACCTCTGCAAAAGGTTTGCCAATATTATGAAGGGGGAGTTTGAGATGAGCAGTCTGGGAGAGCTCAAGAACTTCTTAGGACTCCAAGTGAAACAGTCTGATGATGGGATATTCATCTCTCAGACCAAGTACACTAGGGAGCTTATAAAGAAATTTGGGATGGAATCTGCTTCCACCATGAAAACTCCCATGGGGTCCAACATTTCCCTGGACAAGGATGAGAAGGGCAAGGACTTTGATGAATCAATGTATAGGTGTATTATTGGATCCCTATTGTATCTAACTGCAAGTAGACCAGACATTATGTATGCTACATGTGTTTATGCTAGGTACCAGGCATGCCCTAAGGAATCTCACTATTCTGCTACAAAGAGGATCTTGAGATACCTTAAAGGCAGCCTACATCCTGGCCTATGGTACCCTAAGAACAATGACTTTGAACTAACAGGATTTTTAGATGCAGATTTTACAGGATGCAAAGAAGACAGGAAAAGCACAAGTGGCGCTTGTCAATTCCTAGGAAGGAGGTTGATATCTTGGAGCAGCAAAAAGCAGACAAGTGTGGCAATATCCACTGCTGAGTCTGAATACATTGCTGCCGGAAGTTATTGTGCACAACTATTATGGATACAACATCTGTTAGAGGATTACAACCTCAAAGTAAGTGAGTCTCCTCTTTATTGTGACTCATTCAGTTCTATCTCTATTGCTAAGAATCATGTCTCTCATAGCAGGGCTAAGCACATAGAGATAAGATATCATTTTATAAGAGAACATGTTGAATGTAAAGATATCTGCCTTGAATTTGTCCCCACTGACAATCAAGTTGCTGATATTTTTACAAAGCCATTGGATGAGGCAAAATTTAATGCTTTCAAGATTGATCTTGGAATGTTAAATATTGAAGTATCAAATATTTCCTTCTTTCAATCATCTATGATAATATGCTTGATTTTGTTAAGATTCAAAAATGTTCTCACATCAATTCCTAGTGACATGATTAGGTCGTAACACATTCATATCTCAAAAGGATTAATGATTAGATAGAAAGGTCAGCTAAAACATAAATGACTGTTTCAGCTGAGCCGTTGAGACAGCTAGGAAAAATCTCAACTAAGCCGTTGAGACTGCCAAACTATCCCAACGGTCGACAGTGCTCTGTCCCAACAGTTTAGGTTACCCACTCAGTAGTTCCACTGAGACGGGCAGGTCCCATTACAGTTTGTCTAAATGCAACCCCAACAGACCTAATTCTCCTTAATTATAAGGGCTAATCAAAACACTGATAGAAGCCATATAAATAGACAATTGTCAATTAATGAAAGCTACACAACCTTTCCCTCCTAGCCGCTGAGATGAATCGTATTCTCTTCTGTCCCAGCGCATTCTTCTACAGCAACAATGGCACCCAAGAGTTCAAAGGATCTTCTGGAGGGGTATGAGATAGTGAGAAATGGATTTGCCCATGCTCCAGAAGATATAAAAGGAGCGACTCAACTCCTGGAAGCACAAGGCCTAGAATACATTCTATCTGAACCCACAGTCATTCTCAGAACAGAAGTTCTGGAATGGTTCATTAATTCCAATTGTCCTCCTCCAAGTGTTCCTTGAGGTCCAAAATAGGAGGAGAAAGAGTGAAAATCTCCTCACTAAGAATTGAACAAGCATTCCACATTCCCTCATGCAATAAGGATGAGGAGGAAGAAATTTCTGATAAGGACAAGAATAAAGCTCTGAAATGGACTGAGTATAGTGATGCCAAGATTGGCTCATTGAAAAGAAAATTCTTCAATCAAAGAGGCAAATTAATGTCAGATATAGTGAGCAAAGCACTTCTCTACAAACCTGGGTCTCATGATACCATATCACAATCCATGTTTGACATCATGACAAGGATCATTCTGACCAAGAGAACTTCCTGGGGAGAAGTCATATTTCAAAGACTTAAGGAATGTCTACAAGCACCAAATATGGGCAGAATTCTATCCCTATATCTGATCCAGACCTATCCAGAGAAGTTTAAGGGATTAAAAGGATCCAATATCCATTACCTGAAAAGAATGGATATAAAGACATTGGATAGGTTCACTAGGGTGCTCCCTATGAGCCAACCCACTGATGCAAAGGAGAAAGGGAAAAAGAAAGCTAAATCAGCACAGAAGCCAAGATTGATCATGACAAGCTCTGAGTCAGACCACTCAGATAAGAATGAAGATGTTGATGCTAATATTGGATCACCCAGCATTCTTGACAAGGATGCTCAACTGGATGACATGACTGCTGACCCTGTCCATCCACAGGATTGGGAATAGATAGCACATCTGGTAACTAATTCTTAAACTCAACATTACTCTTAATGCTATCTAATCATAACCATAACCAATCTACTAGTTAATCTCTAATAACTCCTAAAAAATATGGACCACAGCTCCTCAAGGACAAATGGATGCTCCATCTGAAGGGGGGCATCAACAAGAACCATCTTCCATGGATGTGACAAGTGACAAAAATGAAAGTGAAGGAGGCAAGACTGATAAGGGCAAAGTACCTTCTCCTAAGGACTTACAAAGTAAGATTGATACAATCATACTAGATCTTGAAAGAAGAATCTCACTTAACATTGATGACTCCCCAGCTCTTTGGGATTTACCACAATAAGGAAAATCTGATGCCCCATTTGAGGGGGAGAAGCTGATAAAGCCATCAGCAGGTAAAGATGATGTCCTTGGTAAGAATTACTAACCCATCTTTTCTATTGCTAAATCACTATATCTAACTCCACATACTTATCCCAGCTTTCCTGGAATCATCTGATCAACAAGCTCTATCTAAGGGGGAGGAACCAGATAATGCTGATGCTGATATTGATGATGAGGATAATGATTCTGCCCAAAGGGACAACATACATCCAGATCCGGTCATGCCTGAAGCTAAAGTGCAAATTATACCTCAAGTGGTCCCTCCTCCAAGTCCAAAAAGGATCCTAGACCCAATTACTATTGATCAGCAAGCCTCAACCTCTACTTCCTACAGTCCAATCAGAGCATTCTAAATGCTATTCAGATTATGTTAGAGACTCATCTAACTTCTATGAAGGACTATGTAGACCAGTTAACTTCTACAGTCAAAGCATACATTGATCAGTCCATCCTCAATGTAAGATCTGAAGTTATGGCTGATGTCGAGGAAATCAAAGAAGACACTGCCATCCTGAACAAACAGATGACCAAGTGGTTTGATCTGGATGAGAAATCTATGGTCTCTCAAAATACAATTTTCAGATCAATGGACAAACACCTCCAACTCTCTGAACATGATATGCCCTATGTGAAGAATTATGTCAGCAAGACAGATGAGGTGATTGAAAAATCCTCAAATCATATACAAGAATTTGTATACTCCACTACTTTGCAATTGAATGGTGAGGCTGACATGAACAAGGATGAGCTCAAGGATGATATTGAGAGGAACAGGGATGAACTAAAAGCTGATATGGAAAATATCTTCCAAACAATCTCTTGCACAATAACTGTTGCTCAGCAGGAGATAAGTCAAAGAATATATGAAGAAGCCAGAAAGGGGGAGGATAATAATGCTATAACAAATTCTGAGCTAGCCCTCAAGGTCCTACAAGGAACTAGGTTAGCTTTGAACCTTCCTCTCCTGGACAGAAATAGGGAAGAAGATTGGAACTTCCCAAGATAGGAGCAGATTGCTCAAAATGTCAGACTGGCAAAAAGAAGAGAAAGAGAGCATGTAATGCTAGTGGAATCATTTATGGCAAAACAAAGGGATGGGCAGTCTAAGGATCCATACTTTGAGTATTGGAGTGAAGACTCTAAAATTATAATACTAAATGCCTAGCTAACCCATGGTCAAATCTGCAAAGACATTGATAAGGTTTATCCATCTGAGGAGTGGATAAAGCATTTAGAAAGAAATACTACAAGAAATAGGATATTCAAAGCCAATCTGGTAAGGAAGGACAACCCAAGTAGGATGCCCTCAAAGTACATTCCTAAGCCATTCATATACTTCAGGGTACATGAAAATAGGAGGAAGATAGCAGAAATTGAGGCAACTAATGTTGAACAAGACACTACCACAAATCTTCCTGAGAACATGGAGGTGGCTGCTGAAGATAAGGAGATTCCAGCACAGAAAGATGAAGTGGTTGCAGAAAATGTGGTTGTTGCTACAGACCAAGAGGCTTCAGCTAAAGGCAAAGAAGTTGTTGTTGACATAGCTGAATGTTCAACTTCCTCTAAGAAGAGAAAAATTTAAATGAATGTATTTAAGTGTTAGGAATTTCTAAATGTATATTGAACAATGTATCATTACTTAATATGAAATGCAATTGAATGATTTGGTGAAATGTTTACTTTATGTTATAAGCCAATCTGAAACATAGCTTAAATTTTACTCTATGTCACTGTTTAAATTTATCTATGATGCATTGACATGATTATCTAATCATATAATTGGGTTGATAATCACTATTGGTACCATGCCATAAAAATGTTTACATGTGTATGTTATGATGAATGCCATATAGTGAAATTACATGATAAATAATTATTTTAATATGTACCTTAGCATTTAGGGTGTTCTGCCTTCTTCAAATAGGAGGAGATTGTTGGGAATATTACCCTCAATGTTCCCTTAATTTGAAGAATCTTCACACTCAATGCTAAGTACAAGTTGTATTTGATAAACCTATTTTACATCATGTCTATGCAGGGTAAGGTCATTCCCAAGATATGGAATATGTTCAGAGGTTTACTGCCAAAACCGCTGAGACGAGTTCACTGACTCAGCTGAACCGCTAAGACATGGCCAGGAGCTGCTGAGAAGGTGTCTGGGCCAGTTGAGCTACGGATAGAGAAAATCCGCTGAGACAACTGTCTGACCCAGCGGATCCGCTGAAACAGGACAGAAGTAGTCATTAGGATAGGAAGCTGTCTCTGCCCAACCGCTGAGACAGATTCTAATGTTTTGGCGGGTTTGCTTTTGGCGCAACACGCTGTAAAGCAAGATAGGATTTTCCAATCACCTCCACGCTGTGTCAGGAGGACATCTGATAGCCGTTGAAGACTGGAGTAGTATAAAAGAATCTTTTAGGGCTTTGTAAAAGTACTTTTACTCATTGAAGAAGGAATACTACTATTCCATTGATAGCAGCCAAGAAAGCTATCTCTTCCTGCTTCCAGAAGCTGCAAGGAGAGAAAATCTTGTTCCTCTTGATTAACTCAAGATAGAACAAGTTGATCCCCATTCATTATCTGAAGAAAAGGATCAGAAGAATCAGAGTTGAGGCCATTGGACTCATCCCAGATTCAAGACTGCTATAGCAGGTGTTCAGCAACAACAGATCAAGGCTTGATATTTATTCTAGCTTATGTTGTAAACATATCTTATTATCCTCTATAGGAACATCATTTGTTCTGAGATTGTAGGGCATTTTGCCTGAGGGAGTTTGGTTGGTTGTGCCTGAGTGTAGAGCTGAAGGTTCTTCTTGAGTGTAGGATCTTAGTGGAGATCTAAGGTAGGACTACTTGATAGGTCTAAGCTTGTAGGGCAGCTGTGCCTGAGGTAAGGTTATTGAGCCTGAGGTAGGGTTTGGGAAAACCTGAGAGATCCTGAGGGATCTGTGTTGTAAGCTCAAGGAGCTGAGTTAGGAGGTGTTGGCCTTTTCTAACTCATTATTTTAAAGGTGAAGTGGGAAAGAGGACTACTCAAGACACCCTGTCTTGAGGAACCTAAATAAATGCTTGTGTGTTTTCTATGTGCTTGATTTTACTAATAATAACTCAGAAAACAGCTAGGTTAAAGCACAAAAGAAAAGAAATCTATTCACCGCCCTTCTAGGTAATTATGACTACATCCTATATAAACTATCAGTGAGTTAACACCACTTCGAACACGCTGTTTTGCCTCCACTGGTTGGCCTAAATCTCAAAATAGCCGGATGTCGCTCACATCCAATTAGTACACCGAGCTGTACTGAAGGGCCTGGGTGATACAGTATGACTACGCTAAGAAGTGGCAGGACTGTCCACTGTCACCGACGGCCACATCGGCGAGGCCCGTGGGGTTCGCTACTCTGCTAGAAGAGAAGCGGTCCAAACTGTGTCGACACAGGGTTGTTGGTACAGGTTTGAATACCTGTGTGTGTGCAAGATAGGATTGCTAGCGTTGTTGTAAACTACACGATCCCCTCTACTTTATTGAAATTGTGGCTGGTAGGCCCCTTTTGATATATATACCTGCTGCTAACTTTTCCTTGCTTCGGCTAATTATTTTAGTACTTTAGCCCGCCCATAGGATATGGATCTGGGGAGGGAATGTGTTATCAACTTAGCTCTGTGATTAACGGTTATTCTTATAACCATTTTCAGGAGATGGGACAGCATGAAGCCCACGCACCGTAGGATGACTTGCCAGCCCTAGAGATTGCCTGATCAGACACTCCAACCTCGCCCCCTATTTTTCGCGATGTGAGTCCAAGAGTATAAGGCCAAATAAGGAGTCTTTTGATGTACCTATTGTAGCCCACGAGGCATTTTATGTAAACAGTAGGCCATGGCCTTTTTGGTTAGATGTATATGTAGTCTTTGCCTCTTTACTTCCCTGAATTCTGCTTCCGCTGTGTGACTCTGATGTGTGATATAATGATTCTTCTACCTAACAAGGCGATCACTCAGTGCTTGAGAGGGTGGGTCATCGCCACCCGGGAAGCGCTAAGTGTTTCTATTGGGCAGTAAGACCCCCCTCCCTGAACCGGGTTCAGTTTGGGGGGGGGGGGGGGGGGTCTTACAAATGGATCAGAGATACCACAATCCGACCACATGGGGCAGTCTTTAGATCCTCCCTTCCCAGGTTCCATTTCTTGGTTCCGGATGAACCACGCAGCGGAAGCCTTGTGGACCCTTAGGTTTAAGGTTTAATGATCCTAGACTACACAGTAGTACACCCACACGCTTTCCGCTTCTATTTTAGTCAGTTCTGCAAAATTCCCTTACTTTTGCAAGTACCGATGTTCGTCTGTTACTTCCCCAGATACCGGAGTCCAGTAACAGAAGGTCCTCCTCTAGGGATCAGTACCATCCTACCACTCCACCACCATCCTCGATCGCTCCAGCTGTAGTCCCTTTTACTGAGACAGGCCTGGGATGGACACTGACAGCCTTGCTGGCCACCTTTCAGACGGTCATCCTACGTCCACCCTAGCAGGACACTGTTCCCACTGACCTTCTAAAACCGTTTCGGGGATTAAGGCCCCCTATCTTCTGAGGCACTGAGTCTGTCATGAAGGTAGAGGAGTGGGTAGAGAGAGTTAAGGAGCTCCTAGTCGGTTTGACGTTCCCCGCTGTGGCCGCAGTATCCTTTATAGTGACATTATTGGAGGGATATGCCTGAGACTGGTGGAGGGCAGCCAGCCGCTCCACATTTAGAAGGCAATCGCTCAGCACGATTCTCTGTGGAGAGTTTTCTAAGGCCTTCATGGAGCACTTCATCTCAGATGCTGACCGAGTTGCTCTCTACGAGCGATTACTGCACATCTAACAGGGAGAGAGGACCGTGCCGGAGTACCAGCAGGAGTTCATTCACTTAGCCCGTTTTGCTGGGACTTTGGCGACTATAGATAGAGACATAGCTGTTAGGTTTTACCGAGGACTACGAGATGACCTCCGACAGGATTTGATCATGATCTCATAATCGATCTTCCACACGATCACCACAAACGCTGCAACATTAGAGATGAACCAGAGGATGATGGCCCAGCAGCGGAGGGAATATATGTACGTCCCCCAGACTCAGGGTCGAGAGAGAGGGACAGGCCCTCACAGGCAGGACTGAGAAAGGAGACAGCGTCATCGCCATCAGCCATACAGGCAGGCAACCCTAGCCCCAGCAGCCCAACCAGCTCCAGCACCTCAGCCCGCCCCAGCCGCACGACGAGATGTTACCTTTGCAGGGAACTGCTTCCTTTGGCAGCATCCTGGGCATATGAGAGCCTTTTTCCCCCAAGCTATACGGAGGCCCGACTTAGGATCAGTGCAGGGATCTGCAGAGAGAGGACGAGGATGAGGAGGTCATAGAGGATGACCTGCAGGCAGGAGGGACCAGGCCAGACAGGGCAGAGCAACACCGCTTGAGGCTTACGCGCTATATCTTCAGCATGGACCTGCACTGGATGTAGTGATAGGTATATACATTCGTTAGTGATGCTAGACTGAGATGATATGATCTAGTAGAAATGTGTGATATAGCCTTTTGTTTAAACCTTGTAGTCACTCCTCCTGTATATCTATAAAGAATATGTGATCATAGTATATATGTTACCAGGTTTACTTTTGGTAGAAGGTCATCCCGGTAAAATGTTATTCGATACTGGTGCCACACATTCCTTCATCTCTCAGGATTTCATTGCAGACAAAGGAAACACTGTAAGATCATCTGGGATGTCAATACGAATAAGACTCCCGAACGGATTAGACATGATATCCACAGAGAAGTGTTCTTTCCAAGCGATGTTGGGAGACATGGAATTCAAAATCTTTGTAACTATTTTAGCAATAATTGGATTCGACATCATCCTAGGAATGGACTGGTTGGTCAAGCACAATGCCCAAATCAATTGCTCGACCTGAGAGATCAACCTCTAGAACCCAAGTGGGTAATCTATCACTCTGGAAGGAATACCATTTGTCCCCCGCATCATTCTAACATCCACACAAATGGTCAAATCAGTCCGACGAAAGGATGAGATGTACCTGATCTACTTCGAAATGGAGGACAAGGCGCAAATACTCACTAAAGTGCCTGTAATCCGAGAATTTCCATACGACTTTCCCGAATCCCTTCCAGGGTTGCCCCCGCAATGAGAAGTGTACTTCCAGGTTGAACTGACCCACGGAGCACGACCAGTGTCCCGTGAACCTTACCGGATGTCCCTAGTGGAACTAGCCAAGCTCAAAATACAATTACAAGAGCTAATCAATGCGGGTTTCGTCGTCCGAGTACCTCTCCCTGGGGAGCCCCGGTATTGTTCGTCAAGAAGAAGGATGGATCATTGCGTCTGTGCATCGATTACAAGGAACTAAACAAACTCACCATCCAAAATACCTATCCACTACCTAGGATAGATGAATTATTCGATCAATTGCAAGGCGCGTTCGTCTTCTCCAAAATGGACTTAAGGTCCGGCTATTATCAACTTCGAGTGCGAGAAGAGGACATCACCAAAACAGCCTTAAGCTCCTGCTACGGGCTCTACGAATTTATGGTGATGCTGTTTGTGCTGACCAATGCCCCGTCTGCCTTCATAGCTCTAATGAATAAGGTGTTTGAACCCTTCTTAGACCACTCTGTGATCATTTTCATAGACGATATACTGATCTACTCAAAGAACAAAACAGATGAAAGTAAGGTATTAGATCTTAGATTTACTCTAGGGGGGCGGTGAATAGAGTATTAAAAAGTTTTTAACTTATTTTATAGCGGAATTAAAATAGTGATATATATATATGTGTAGCAGAGTGAGTATAAAAACAAAATAAATAAACAATACAGCACAGCACAGTACAGAAAATCACACAAACATAGAAGACACAAGGATCTTGAAAGTGCTCTGATATCAGTTGAAAGTAATCTCTGATATCAAAGGAAAGGGAGGTTATATCTTAAAGTCACTCTAGAGGGGGGGGGGGGTGAATAGAGTATTAAAAAGTTTTTCTCTTATTTTTATAGCATAATTAAAATAGTGATATATATTTGTGTACTGAGTGACTTATAAAAACAAATAAGAACACACAACATAATATAGAAAATCACACAAACACAGAGGACACAAGGATTTTATAGTAGTTCCCCAATAAACCTGGGTACGTCTACTCTTCTACCACCCTTGGTAGGATTCCACCAGGTTTTTGATCAGGTGCCCTATCACCAATGGATTTTTGATCAGGTGTCCAAACACCAATGAGCTTTTGATCAGGTGCTCAAACCAACCACAGGTTTTTGATCAGGTACCCTGCCACCAAAGGGGTTAACTTTTGAAGGGAGTTATAACGCTGTACAGAATGGGATAAAGAGGGTTTAGATGTTCTTCTCTGTCAATAATCTGAGAGAAGACTGTTAGAATGTGTTGATGTTGTAAAGCTCCCCCTGTCTGATTGAAATTCTTGACAGTTTGAGGATGGAGCTTTCACTTGAAATAAATATCTTCCTTGATAGCTGATGAATCTGAGAGACCAAGATTTCTCAGATTATTTGTTGCTCTTGAAGATTTAAAACTTGCAGCAGAATACTGAGAGAATAATGTTGATGTTCTCAAAGATTGAGAGAGCTGCTGCTTGAGGAAGATGAAGATCTGAAAGATTTTCTTTCTGTATATCTTTTTCTTCTTCCTCTTGACTGTATTCTTCTTCTCTATTACTATCTTACTGTACTGCTATTCTGTGTAATACAATTTCTTCCTTTTTCTTTTACCCTTACAGAAATCTCCGTCAGATTTGAAATTCAAATCTTTTGAATTAAGGAATAAAATATTCAGAAGATATATTCTTGGAACTACAAATCTGATAAACTTTATTTCTTTTCCCTTTTCCATGAAAGTGTCCTTTTCAGCTATAAGTCAACAGCTATATTCTCAAAATAATATAAGGAAAGATATAATCCTTACTTATCTGATAGGAATAGATCCATTGTTGATAGATCTGAGTTCGGAGAATAGAATAAAATTGATCCTTCTGAAATTAACAAGCTGAAGAGAAACTTTCGTCGACCTGAGAGAACTGAGTTCGTCGAACTGAATGTTGATTTTTGTCGACCTGAACTTCTGTTGCTGATTCGTCGAATGCAGACTGGAATTCGTCAAACTCAAGTTGGAGTTCATCGAACTGAAAGATATGATGCTAACTCTGGCTGGAAGAATTGTATTAGTTGAGCTGTGAATGAATTTGGTCGACCGCTGAGACTGGGTAAATTCGTCGACCGCTGAGACTGGACAATTTTGTCGACCACTGAGACTGAGCAATTTCGTCGACCGCTGAGACTTAGCAATTTCGTCGATCGCTAAGACTGAGCAATTTCATCGACCACTAAGACTGAGCAATTTCGTCGACCGCTGAGACTGAGCAATTTCGTTAACCGCTGAGACTGAGCAATTTCATCGACCGCTGAGACTGAGAAATTATGTCGACCACTGAGACTGAGCAATTCCTTAAGTTCTAGCTAACTTAACAGCCTAAAACCTTGACCCTTTAGACTATACATTGGGGGTCAATTTAGTCCTAATCAACAGATAGTGATCCTAGCCCAAATCAGTAATAGGGTTGTTCCAACAATCTCCCCCTATTTGGGTTAGGACACTATTTGACAAAATCAAATAATAAAACAAACAAAACAACAGAGCATATATATCTGATAGATTTTAAATATTTCAGCAAATATAAAATATGATACTCTGAGTTTTGAAATTTTACATTAAAAACAGAAATAATAAAAATAAATAATCAGAACCTTTTGCTTTCTAAATTCTGACCTTGCCTTCAACTTTCTGAATTTGATTATCTGAGCTGTATCTGCTATATCAAACAATATTTCTGAATCTGCATTTTTCAGCTTTAGCTTTTTTTGATCTGAACTGTAGCAATAACTGAATCTGCTTTGCTACCAATCTGCATTTGAATCTGTCATATCTGAATTTCTGAATCAAAACTGCTATGAGCTTCTTCATCAAGAACTGATTTTTCTTTTTCATTCAGCATCTCCCCTTGAAACTTAAGCATCTTCATAAAACATCTCCCCCTATCATAAAGGAGCTTCTTCAAAACATCTCCCACTATCAAAAGGAGCTTCTTCATGAAACTTCTCCCCCTGCTTAGTTTCAGGAAAGCCTGAAGCTAGGCCCCTAGAAGAAGGGATAAATGAGAAGGTAGGGAAGGATGCATTTTGATTTCCAGAAATTTGTTCTGATAATGTTGTTGCATTCTTTGTTTTAAGGATGTGTACCCATTCCTTTATTTCTGCTACTAGGAGTTTGATTCTGACACCAATTGAAAGTCCAGGTTTTCTGATATTGAACTTGCAATTTCATTTGCATTCTCTATCTTGAGAGTGTAAACCCATTCTTTTATTTCTGTAACTGATAATAATCTTCCCAATTAAGTGTCCTCTAATATCAGTTGAGGTCTCTGATATCAAAAGAAAAATGAGTTTGATCCTGGTGGTCAATGACTTATGATACGTAGTTTTTATATAACTTTTTAATATAACATTTTGTAAATATTAAATAGGTATTTTTTTTCATGTCAATTTTAGGTCATAAGTAGTTATTTTGTAATTTTGTTTCTAACTAAGCTTAATTTCAATTCTTGCAGAATTTTGGAAAAAATTGGAGAAAATTACAAGTCACGCCCTATGCCCCTGCGTTCAACGAAACCCGAGCTTAGTTCGACGAACGCGCTCTGCCGCTGAGTTCGACAAATGCTCTCTGCCGCTGAGTTCGACGAACGTGCTCTGCCCCTGAGTTCGATGAACGCTCTCTGCCGCTGAGTTCGATGAACGTGCTCTGCCCCTGAGTTCGATGAACGCTCTCAACCGCTGAGTTTGATGAACGCACTCTGCCCGTGAGTTCGACGAATGCGCTCTGCCCCTGAGTTCGACGAATGCTCTCTGCCGATGAGTTCGATGAAACCCGAGCTGAGTTTGACGAACGCGCACTGCCCCTGAGTTCGACGAAAACCCGACCTGAGTTCGACGAACGCTCTCTTCCCCTGCGTTCGACGAAACCCGAGCTGAGTTTGACGAATGCGCTCTGCCCCTGAGTTTGATGAAACCCGAGCTGAGTTCAACGAACGCGCTCTACCAGCCAGCCCATGCTGCATTTAATGAAGTCGTCTAAAGTCACGCCCGTGACTTTTTCTGCGTGATCCCTGCACACCGTCGTGCCGCAAAGAAGACCCATGCCGCATTAAATGAGCCATCAAAGTACACGCCCGTGACCCAAGTTACAAGGGCGTGTAGCTTGAAATTTTTCCTATAAATTCAGAGGTTCCACTCCAGCATTCCTTTGCTCCCTTCCCCCTGCACATTTGGGCTGTTCTTGTATAGTTTTCCTTATTTTTCATGTTTTAGTTAGTTTTTTTTATTAATGCAATTTCCTTTTTTAAGCTTAGTTTAATTTTTGTATTTTCATTCCATGCAAGCTAGTTTAGATTTACTTTTATGTAATGTAGTTTCAATTTCATGTAATCTCTTTTTATTATTAAATGTAAGTTTTGTTTTCCTTATTTTGTTTGTTCTCTTTTTAGTTAGTTTTAATTACCTCTCTCTAATTTATTTTTCGATAAAATAATAGTTTGCTTTCTCGAAGTAGAAGTACTCGACAGACCCGAGTTTAATAAGACCTTGATAATTTTCTAAAAATATCATATACTATACACGATAAGGTATACTTGCCTTTATCGAGTGAGTAGTTTGGAATAATTCTTACAAAAACTCCGCAGGAAGCTTTTCCTCTCCAATTTCATATTTTCCTTTTTTTTATAAAGTTTTCGGCGCCGCCTCCGCGGCGTAATCGTCGATATTCCGAAAGAAGGAAAGACCATTACTTCTATTCATCAAAGTAGGATAATTGATAGTTTCTCAAAGTAGGAGTACTCGTGAGACGCCTCGAAAGCGCCCGCCGAATTCTATCCTCATCAACAAAAGCTTTTCCTGCGGCGATTAAATTTTTATATCAAGTTTTTGGCGCCGTTGCCAGGGATATTTTGTCGATATTTTGAAAAGAGAAAGCGCTATTACTTTTATCAAAAAAAAAAATTAATAGCTTTTATGTTTTTTTTTTAATTTGTGTTTTTTTATTTTAAAAATAATTTTGCAGGTGATAGTGGTAATCATCCGTCTCCAAATCAGGGACGTGCTTCTTTCCCCCCTCCTTGTTCTTTTTCTTTCATAATATTGTGTTTATATTTTATTTGTTCTTCATACTTAATTTTCAAAATTGGGGACAATGTTGAATTTTAAGTATGGGGGTGTATTTCTCTTTCTTTTAAATTATAAAATCGTAGAAACTTTCCAAAAAAATTTAAAAATCCTAAAATTCCCAAAATATTTTGTTTGTACATAGTTATTTTCTTTTTTGTACATAGTTTATTTCCTTTTTATTGTCTTTTACAAAAGAGAAATTAGCATTTTAAAAAAAAATAGAAAACCCAAAATATTCAAAAAATTAGAAAATAGAAAATTAATTTCTGGGAAAGGGACGTTTGGGACCTCACCCCATCACACCTCCTAGTAACGTTGAGAACCCTTCACAAGGTATACCTCGGGAAGTCCAAGAATTAACAAAAAAATTTAGTTTTTTTAGTTTATGTTTAGCATTTTTATTGTTTATTTTTTATCAAAAATTAAAAAAAAAAAAAAAAGGATAATATAAAAAATTCAAAACAAATTCGTATACCCCTCATACTTGTTGTTTTTGTGATTTCTTAGAAATCTAGTTGAGAATGTTTATAAGCATTTTTAGGTTTTTAATTGGCTAAAATTTTGTTTATCATAGTTTGTTAATTTTAAATTTTAGGTAATCTTGTTTTAAGAACTATCTTATGATTTGAATTTGACTAGAGAATTTTTGTTAGCATGACTTCTCTTTTTATTTTTAAATGGCTTCATTTTGTAGTGAATTTTCTAAACCTCTTTAGATTTCAATTATATTTTCTTCTAGATTTTTAGATCTTAGGAAATTTAAATTTACTAGAATTTGCTCTCAATATAATTTAATTTATAAACTAGAAATCTTTCCTACCCTACCCCTTTTGATGGCATAAAAAAGTATTTTAAAAGATCATATGCATGGGAATAAGAGGATAAAATTCATTATTCCCTAAACATATGCAACCAAAATCATTTAAAAGATTATATGGCATGGAGTAAGAGGATAAAATTCATTACTCCTAAACATATACATTTTGGGTTTTTATTAAAAGAGAATTTAAAGAAAAAAAAATATTTATAGAGGTGAGAGGATAAAATTCATCACCTCAAATCAAAAATCTCTTCTTTATGCCAAGCTTTGTAAACCCCCCCTTAGCCAATATCTTTGATCTAGGTTTAACTTAAGTTATGGAGAGAGCAATATTTAGTATGTTACTTTTTCTTAAGTTTCATTTAAGATAGAGTTCTTATAATTTTAATTTAATCTAGTTTTATAATTTCTACAATTTTGGTAAACTAATTAATTATCTTGAGAAGTCCTTGCCTAAACAATTTTCTCTCTTTTCAAATCATCATCATAATTTAGGACTTAACTCTTCCTAGAATTTATTCTTAACTTAACTTTTGGTTTAAATGAAATTTTAGTTTGAAATTAAAAATTTTTGAGGATGTCATATAAATTATATCTCACACTTTTGCTCTGGAATAGCAAAACCTCAAGTATGGGGGTATTTGATAAGTAGTTTTTATATAAATTTTTAGTAGAAAATTTTGTAAATATTTAATAGGTATTTTTCTTTTTCATGTCAATTTTAGGTCATAAGTAGTTACTTTGTAATTTTGTTTCTAACTTAGCTTAATTTCAATTTTTGCAGAATTTTGGGAAAAAATAGAGAAAATTACATGTCACGCCCTCTGCCCCTGCGTTCGACGAAACCCGAGCTGAGTTCGATGAACGCGCTCTGCCGCTGAGTTTAATGAACACTCTCGGCCACTGAGTTCGACGAACGCGCTCTGCCCCTGAGTTCGACGAACGCTATCTACCACTAAATTCGACGAACGCGCTCTGCCCCTGAGTTTGACGAACGCTCTCTACCGCTGAGTTCGACGAACACGCTCTGCCCCTAAGTTCTACAAACGCGCTCTGCCCCTGAGTTTGACGAATGCTCTCTGCCGCTGAGTTCGACGAAACCCAAGCTGAGTTTGACGAATGCGCTCTGCCCCTGAGTTCGACGAAAACCCGACCTGCGTTCGACGAACGCTCTCTGCCCCTGCGCTCGACAAAACCCGAGCTGAGTTCGACGAACGCACTCTGCCCCTGAGTTCGACGAAACCCAAGCTGAGTTCGACGAACGCGCTCTGCCAGCCAGCCCATACTGCATTTAATGAAGCCGTCCAAAGTCACGCCTGTGACTTTTTCCGCCTGATCCCTGCACACCGCCGCGCCGCAAAGAAGACCCACGCTGCATTAAATGAGCCATCCAAGTACACGCCCGTGACCCAAGTTACAAGGGCGTATTACTTGAAATTTTTCCTATAAATTTAGAGGTTCCACTCCAGCATTCCTCTGCTCCCTCCCCCCTGCCCATTTGGGATGTTCTTGTATAGTTTTCCTTATTTTTCATGTTTTAGTTAGTTTTTTTTATTAATGCAATTTCCTTTTTTAAGCTTAGTTTAATTTTTGTATTTTCATTCCATGCAAGCTAGTTTAGATTTACTTTTATGTAATGTAGTTTCAATTTCATGTAATCTCTTTTTATTATGAAATGTAAGTTTTGTTTTCCTTATTTGTTTTCTCTTTTTAGTTAGTTTTAATTACCTCTCTCTAATTTATTTTCCGATAAAATAATAGTTTGCTTTCTCGAAGTAGAAGTACTCGACAGACCCGAGTTTAATACGACCTTGATAATTTTCTAAGAATATCATATACTATACGCGATAAGGTATACTTGCCTTTATCGAATGAGTGGTTTGGAATAATTCTTACAAAAACTCCACAGGAAGCTTTTCCTCTCCAATTTCTTATTTTCCTTTTTTTATAAACTTTTCGGCGGCGGCGCCGCGGCGTAATCTTCGATATTCCGAAAGTAGGAAAGACCATTACTTCTATTCATCGAAGTAGGATAATGGTTAGTTTCTCAAAGTAGGAGTACTCGCGAGACGCCTCGAAAGCGTCCGTCGAATTCTATCCTCATCAATAAAAAATTTTCCTGCAGCGATTAAATTTTTATGTCAACTTCTTAAGTTGTTATTCTTCAAACAATTGAAGAATATCTTGGAAGAAATGACTGCTTAAGATAGTGATCCTGTACCTGCATAATGTCTCTGGTAGAGGTGGTGTTCCTCTCCTTATTTAATATGTTAGTTGTTTTTGACCCAGACTACTTTGGGTCCTTTTATTTTTCCACAAAAATCTGAAATATAAGATATCTCAGGCTGATCCTTATAGCCTTGTGGATGATATTTCCTAGGAGGAATTATCCATTTAGTAAAAGGATTCTTAGTATATTGAGAATAAGAATTCTTCAGATTTTCTTTATATTTTCTATTCGACGAATTTGGGTGAATTCGTCGATCGTCGTTCGACGAATGGACGTGATTTCATCGAGGGCCATTCGATGGATAGATATACTGGAATTCTGTGCGCAGCTTTCGTCGATCTCCGTTCGACGAAATGAATTGATTTTGTCGAGCTCCGTTCGACAAATTCTGTTGAATTCCTTTATTCTTAATATTCTTGCTTGAAATATTCTTACTAGCATCAACAACCTCTTTGTTCTTGGCAGAGATGAATTTTACAGGTGTAGAAAGAATGTTTTTCTTAATGAGATGTGGCTCACTTGATGATGCACCCAAGCCCAGTTTGCCACGAAGTCTGGCATTCACTTTGCTTGTGATGTCCATCAGTTTGATACTTCTCCCATTGAGGGATTCTTCAAACTTCTTAGCTTCAGACAACTTATTCTCAATGAGAACAATGTGTTCTCTGGAGGCAGCCAAATCTTTCTTTAGATTGATATTTTCTTCACTTAGTTGGTTCATTTCAGCCAACTTGCCTCTGAGAGAGATTATCTCTTTCTCAGATTTGATTAAATATAAACAAAGAGCCTTGATTTCATCTTTGAATTCAATTGAATTAAAATCAAAAGTAGATATTACCTGATCACTGTCAGCTTCAGATTCTGATTCTTCAGAGTTGTTTCCTGAGGCATTGATAGCCATCATGCAGAAATTTCTTTCTTCTTCATCATCTCTGGAGCTAGATGATGATGCATATTCTGACTCACTGTTTGAGTCATATATTGCCATCAAACATAGGTCCTTGTCATTTGCATTTTCTTCATCTTCAGATGAGCTGGATGAAGATTCTGATTCTGTCACACTCCATGATTCGGCTACAAATCCTCTTCCCGTATGCTTGTGTTTGTGGGAGGAAGGCTTGCAAGAGTGTCTTTTCTCCTTTTTCTCTTTTCTCTTTTCTTTCTTTTGGTTCTCTGGACACTCAGGTAGAATGTGTCCAGGTTTCCTGCAACCAAAACAAATTATTTCTTTGGAATTAGATTTGGCATACCTTGGCTTTTCTCTGGATCTTGAATCCTTCTTTCTGAAGTCTTTTCTAGCCATCTTGTAGAATCTCTTGGCTAGAAGACTCATGAACTCCACTTCTCCTGGAGCTTTATCTTCCTCTTCAGTTGCTTGGAAAGCAATGCTCTTTTCCTTCTTGGATGCTGGTGAGGAAGTAGATTGTTAAGCTTCTCTGGACTTGATAAGTTGCTCATAGGATTTGAGTTTGCCCAACAAGGTCTCAGTGGAGATCTTATTGAGGCTTCTGGCTTCCTTGATTGGCCAGATCCTAGAGTCCCATGTGCTAGGGAAGCACATTAGGATCTTATCATTGACTTCAGTGATTGAGATCACTTTGTCCAAAGTCTTCAGCTCATTGATTATGAGGCTGAGCCTGTTTTGCATATCAACTACTGTCTCATTTTCTCCCTTTTTGAAATTCTCATATTGAGAGATAAGGTGAGATCTTCTGTCTTTTCTTTCATCCGCAGATCCTTCAATTATGTTGTTGAGGGACATCCAGATTTCTCTGGCCGAAGTGCATTCCACAACTTTTTGAAAAATGTCATCAAACATTGTTTGTGCCAATATGTTCATAGCTTTGGCATGAGCACTTCTCTGATTCTTTTGAGCATCTGTCCACTCAGGAGGTAGAACAGCATTATTTGTTGTTGTGGTTTCAACACTTGTTGTTGTTGTAGGTGTAGGAGGTCCTGTCAAAATAACATTAAAAATATCTTCGTCAATAGAATTCATGTACAATCTGATCCTTGCCTTCCATATTGCAGACTTATTTAGATTGCACATAGGAGGTCTTGTGCTTGAGTATTCATTGTTCCGTTCCATGAGTTTTTTGAAAAATAAAACTCTAAAAAAACTTAAGATCTAATTGATCTTTTGATTCAGGTGTTTGCCTGTAAACAATCAACCTCCCTTTGATACCAATTGAAAGTGCTCTGATATCAGTTGAAAGTAATCTCTGATATCAAAGGAAAGGGAGGTTAGATCTTAAAGTCACTCTAGAGGGGGGGGGGGGGGGGGTGAATAGAGTATTAAAAAGTTTTTCTCTTATTTTTATAGCGGAATTAAAATAGTGATATATATATATGTATGTACTGAGTGAGTAATAAAAAACTAATAAGAACACACAACACAATACAGAAAAATCACACAAACACAGAGGACACAAGAATTTTATAGTTGTTCCCCAATAAACCTGGGTACGTCTACTCTTCTACCACCCTTGGTAGGATTCCACTAGGTTTTTGATCAGGTGCCCTATCACCAATGGATTTTTGATCAGTTGTCCAAACACCAATGAGCTTTTGATCAGGTTCTCAAACCAAACCACTGGTTTTTGATCAGGTGCCCTGCCACCAAAGGGTTTAACTTTGTAAGGGAGTTATAACCCTATACAGAATGGGATAAAGAGGGTTTAGATGTTCTTGTCTGTCAATAATCTGAGAGAAGACTAGTAGAATGTGTTGAAGTTGTAAAGCTCCCCCTGTCTGATTGAAATTCTTCACAGTTTGAGAATGGAGCTTTCACTTGAAATAGATATCTTCCTTGATAGCTGATGAATCTGAGAGACCACGATTTCTCAGATTGTTTATTGCTCTTGAAGATTTAAAACTTGCAGCAGAATACTGAGAGAATAATGTTGAGGTTCTTAGAGATTGAGAGAGCTGCTGCTTGAGGAAGATGAAGATCTGAAAGCTTTTCTTTCTGTATATATTTTTCTTCTTCCTCTCGATTGTATTCTTCTTCTCTATTACTATCTTACTGTACTGTTGTTCTGTGTAATACTATTTCTTCCTTTTTCTTTTACCCTTAAAGAAATCTCCGTCAGATTTGAAATTCAAATCTTTTGAATTAAGGAATAAAATATTCAGAAAATATATTCTGGGAACTGCAGATCTGATAAGCTTTATTTCTTTTCCATTTTCCATGAAAGTGTCCTTTTCAGCTATAAGTCAACGACTATATTCTCGAAATAATAAAATGAAAGATATAATCCTTACTTATCTGATAGGAATAGATCCGTTACTGATTGATCTGAGTTCAGAGAATAAAATAAAAATGATCCTTTTGAAATTAACAAGCTGAAGAGAAACTTTCGTCGACCTGAGAGAACTGAGTTCGTCGAACTGAATGTTGATTTTCATCGACCTGAACTTCTATTGCTGATTCGTCAAACGCAGACTGGAATTCTTCAAACTCAAGTTGGAGTTCATCAAACTGAAAGATAAGATGCTAACTCTGGCAGGAAGAATTGAATTTGTCGAGCTGTGAATGAATTTGGTCGACCGCTGAGACTGGGTAAATTCGTCGACTGCTGAGACTGGACAATTTTGTCGACCACTGAGACTGAGCAATTTTGTCGACCGCTGAGACTGAGCAATTTTGTCGATCGCTAAGACTGAGCAATTTCGTCGACCGCTGAGACTGAGCAATTTCATCGACCGCTGAGACTGAGCAATTTCGTCGAATGCTGAGACTGGGCAATTTCGTGGACCACTGAGACAGAGTAATTTTGTCGACCGCTGAGACTGAGCAATTCCTTAAGTTCTAGCTAACCTAACAGCCTAAAACCTTGACCCTTTATACTATACATTGGGGGTCAATTTAGTCCTAGTCAACAGATAGTGATCCTAGCCCAAATCAGTAATAGGGTTATTCCAACACATCTATAGTAGTTCCCCAATCAATTTGGATACATCAACTCTTCTACCACCCTTGGTAGGAATCCACTAGGTTTTTGATTAGGTGCCCTATCACCACTGGGATTTTTGATCAGGTGCCCAAACAACACTGAGCTTTTGATCAGGTGCTCAAACCAAAACACAGGTTGTTGATCAGGTACCCTGCCACCAAAGGTTAACTTTTGAAGGGAGTTAGAACCCTATACAAGATGGGATAAAAAGGGTAAAAAAAGGTGTTTATAAAGTTCTTCTCTGTCAACAAGATCTGAGAGAAGACTAGTGGATTGTTGTGGTGTAAAGCTCCCCTGTCTGATAAAATTTCTTTGAAAGTTGGATGGAGCTTTCTCTTGAATGTAGAAAATCTTCCTTGATAGCAGATGAATCTGAGAGACAATGTTTCTCAGATTATTGTTGCTCTTTGAAGATTAAGAACCAACAGCTGAAACTGAGACAAGATTGTTTTGATGTTCTCAGAGAATGAAAGTGCTGCTGTTGAAGAAGATCTCTGTATTTCTTTTTTAACTTTGTATATTTCTCTCGACTATTACTTATCTATTCTCTACAGTCTTACTGATCTTGCTTCTTCAACCTTTTTCTTAGGCTTATATGACTGATTTGAAATTCAAATCTTCTAGTTAAGGAATAAAATAATCTAAATTAAATCTTTCTTGGGACTACAATCTGATTCAGCAATAATACTTTAATTCCTTTTCCTTTTCCATGAAAGTATCCCTTTCCAATATGTCAACGACTACATTCTCGAAAGAAGAGAATAGAAAGGAATAAAATAAAAGGAAAGATCAAATCTTGACTTATCTGATAATGAATAAGTCCAAAGGAATTGAATAGATCCATTGCTGATTAGTCGATCTGAGTTCATTGAAAAAAGATAACTGATCCTTCAGAAATTGTCAAGATGTAGAAGAAATTCGTCGAACAGAAAACTTGAGTTCGTCGAGCTGAAGGCTGAGTTCATCGAACTGATCATTTAGTTATAAATTCATCGAACTGAACACTGAGTTCGTCAATCTCAATCTGGAGTTCGTCGATCTGAAGAATAGAATCTGTTGAACTGGCTAGAAGACTGAATTCGTCGAGTAGAGGAGCAAGTTCGTCGAACTGAAACACGACATTCATCGAACACAGAATGATGTTCGTCGAACACAGAAACTTAGAATTTTCCTAAGTTTTAGCTAACTCAGACAACCTTAGACCTTGACCCTTAGACTATACAATGGGGTCAACTTGAGTCCTAATAACAGATAGTGATCCTAGCCCAAATCAGTAATAGGGTTGTTCCAACAATCTCCCCCTATTTGGGTTAGGATACTATTTGACAAAATTAAAACAAACAAATAACAAACACAGAACATATATATCTGATGGAATTTAAATCATTTCAGCAGATAAGAGAATATATCACTCTGAGTTTAGAAAGATTTACACTGAAATCAGAAATAATCAAAATCAAAAGAACTGAAGCTTTACTCTGTCATTTTGAAGAGGGCATGAAGATGATTTGTCTGTTTGGATTTTCTGATTCTCTTTTGCTCATATAAAGGTCATTAGCTCCCAGCAGGGTTTGAGATGATGCATAAGGAACCACTGCTGTTAGGTGCAACCTTAAATAATCTTCAGCATTAAATAGATTTCTTGAGTTGTACCTTTCAAATTCTTGTCTTATGAAATTAGACATAGTTGTATACTAAGAGAAATCTTTGCCTTCTGCTTTGGCTTTATTTATCTGAGTTGTAGCAATTTATTCTTTGAATCTAGCCATATGAGCTATCTTATCTGATTCTGGATTAACTGGAGAAGGAGGCCTTTCATCAATTTCACTGGCCTGATATGAAGGTTGATCATCAGAATTTCTTTTCCTGTGAGAAGAACCATCAGATACATGATATTTATATGCTGAGGAAGAAGATCTGGCAGATCCTGAAGGAGGAGCTCTGGCTGATCTTGAACTATGGGAGCCACTTGAGCTTCTATGACTTCCTTCTGATGTTCTTGAAGGCTGAGAGAAAGGCTTCTGAGAAGATGAGGAGGACATCCCTACTGATCCTGCTGATCCTGCTGCTGGAGGAGGAGGAGGAGGATGATTGAACTTAACTGGCTTATCTGAGTAGAAGCCTGTCTTTTTCATTTTCTTTCTCCTGTTGTTCTCAATCCTAGAGAATCTCATCCATTCTGGAGAATCCTTTGTTAGGGTTATATTATGCAAGATGTAATAGGGAGTATCATTTGTACAAGAGGGAGGTTTAGGAACTGCCTTTACTTTGCTTTTGGACTTTCTTTTCTTTGAAGAATTATTATCTGAATCATCACCATCATTATCAAAAAACTGATCAGGATTATCATACAGGTCATCAAGATCCTTACGAGCATTCTCAAGTTCTTGCTCAACATCCTATGGAAGAGGTGAATCATCATACACAAAGGTTGGAGGTGAATTCACCAAACCAACTTTTTTTATTTCTGCAACTATAACTGGAACCTGAACTAGAACTGGAACATGAAAACTTTTGAAAATTTTCTTTAATAAATCTGTATCTATAGGAGTTGTATAGGGAACTATAGCTTTTGAATAATCTTGAGGCTTAGGCAGCCTGCGGAAAACTGAACTGAACTTTGATAATAAAGAAATAATATCTATGGAGGGATTAATAGAAATATTATTTACTGGAGCTATATCAAAAACTGGAGAAATGACTGGAGCTTCTGCTATATCAAAAACTAGAGCTGCTTCAAACTCAATAACCATATCTGAACCTGCATTTATTAGAGCTTCTTCATCAAGCATCTCCCCCTGCCTAGTATCAGGGAGACCTGAAGCTAGGCCCCTAGAAGAAGGGACATAGGATGAGGAGGAAGGGAAGGATGCAAACTTAGAAGATATGTCAGAGATAGCTTGCAAAACAGGAGCAAGCTTCTCATCTAAAAGAGCAGTTAGCTTTTGAGAGATATGGGAGAAAATCTGGTCAGCAATAGAGGAAAAATCAACATACATAAGGTCAGGTGTATGTTGAGACGATGATGGTGATGGGATAGAAGAAGATGGAATAGAGGAGGGTAGAAATATGCTAGTAGTATTTGATATATGTGGATGAATATCTTCAGGGATGGGAGATTGAGGTGGAGAATGTTGAGGAGATAAGAGGTCAAAAGATGGAGGGGGAAGAGAATCATCAACTAGAGTGGATGATGATGGAAGCTCTGCAAACAGATTTGTCTGGAGAGGAGGAGAAGAAGGCAAAGAGGAAGGAATGTCTATGGGAGAATTTGAAGGAGGAACTTCTTCACGAGAGGTGTGCTGAAGAGGTTGAGAGGGGAGAGGAGTTGACGATTCAAGGGGAGGATCTTCTGGTAGGGTGAGGGGAGTGACTGGATCAGTCCTGGTGCTTTCAGAAGCTGTCCTGGAAGATTCTGACCTTGGAGTCCTCTTGGGAATCACTCTTTCCCACTTGCCAAAGAGAGTTGGAGTCAGCCTCTTGCTTGCAATTATGAAGACCTTTGGTGACACCAACAGGTCTGGGCATTTCTCTTGAAGAACAATGCTTAACACTCTACCATAGCAAGCACTGAATTTGCTTTGCTTCTTCTTTATTGATTCAAACAGAATCAATCCCCAATTGACTTGTTTCTTTTCTACCAAGGTCACCATCAACAAAAATTAGTGCCTGGGAATATAATCATGAGCAGAGGTTTTTCCTAGTAAAACCTTGCCAACTACGTCAGCCATGAATTTGTATTCAACTGACAAGTTCTTTTTCAGAAGATGATTAGGGTTTCCAGTGGAGTGACTCATTTTATCCAATGCAATGTCAAATTCATCAGAACTAATATCCAACTCATCATTGCCATTCATCAAACCAAAAACATCTGTTAAAACTTCTGGTGAAAGAGGAACCTGGTTTCCTGAAATACTTCCTGAAATTGTTGTTGCATTCTCTGACTGAATAGTATGCACCCATTCCTTTATATCTGCCACTGGAAGCTTTATCCTGGTTATCATGAACTTCCATAACTGCTATTCTTCAAAAAGTTGACGAATGTCTTATAAAACTTGGTCTGAATGCGCAATTGACTCCATGTCAATGCCGAAACCTGCATCAAACTTCATGGACGAGATCACTGCTTGAGAGATTGCCATTGTACCTGCAAGAGAAAAAAGATCAAGTGCAAGGGAATTGGAGGGAAGCAAGAGCAAGTTCTGTAGGCGCAAATATGAAAAGAAATCAAAGTTTTGATTTTAAGAGAGAGAGAGATCGGAGAAGGCGTGAGCTTTCGTAGAACGGGGTTTGGCTAAACCTAGGAAAATCAGAAGTTGAAGAGGTATTGGGCTTCATCAAATTGCGTTCGACGAAGAATAAATTTTCATCGATCTTAGATTGACGAACGAGCTGTGATGAGTAATTTATTTACTCATCTTTTAGTCTAGGCTTATTATGTTTTTAATATAAAATTATGTTATTTATAGGATTTTTATCATATAAATCATTACATTGTTTATTTCATAAGCTAACTTAAGTTTATTTTGTGTTTTCAGGTTTTCTGGGCTGTTTCGAGCAAAAAATTTAAATTACACGCCCCCAGGTCACGGGCGTGTAACCTACGAAGTGTTCCAGACAGGTTTCCGCCACCCCGGAGTTATTCTGTAAAAAATTCGCCAAGTACACGCCCCAGGTCACGGGCGAGACCAAGGGCGTGACCTAATATCACGGTCGCGACCCGCCACAAGCACCCAGAGCCAGCTGCCACGTCAATTAAAACTACACGCCCACCCCCCCCCCCCCCCAGTCACGGGCGTGACAGCCAGTCACGGGCGTGACCAAGGGCGTGTAACACAAAAATTTCAGCTATTTAAGGGGACCTTCTCCAGATGTTCAAGGACGAAGTTTTGGCGTTCTAGCTTATTTTCTTGCACTAGTTTTAATCTTGTATGTCATTTCCTTCTTGCACTTTTATTTCCCAAGCTTGTACCTTCAATTTTCTAGTTGTAATTTCTTTTGCTAATCAATAAAATAGTACTTTTCTCTTATTTTTACTCTCAACCTTCATTATGTACTTCTTTCATTTTATTCTTTCCTCCATCTCTATGAGTAGCTAAATTCTATTAGTACTCGGCCGAGATGATCCAAGGGAAATATAATTCTTGATCTAAATTCTAGCTTCTCTTTCTCTTCCTTAGAATACTTTAGATTTATTCTTGAACTTTTATTGGATTGAGATTATATCGTCGATATATAACTCTCATCTTTGTTTTCGTAATCTAATAATCGAGAGGTTTTGATTTCGAATCGATCATTTCAAGAATAAAAAGAGTTGAATGCACTCCTCAAGCGAGGATGACATAATTCTTCCGGATTGGAGTCAAATCCAATAGCGGGGTTCACTACGATAAGGCGAGTTTTAGATTTCGATTCTAGAACGAAAGTTCATTTGATCAACTAAACTCAGTTGAGCGTATCCTCGAGAGAGGTGTGCTCATAAATCGGGAACCTCCATGCTCAAGTATTTTCTTAAGCGATTTAGAAGTTGTTCTTTTTATATTTTATTTTCCCAAGGTGATTCAAGGTTGAGTACTAACCTTTAACTCATCATTTTAAATAAGCTATTTCTCTTTCTCACAACCAACCAACCACAAATTTTATTCGATAAAATAATAGAGATTTTTCGAAGCAAGAGTACTCAACCGCCCCGAGTCTAATACGACCTTGTTTTAATAACCTATACTACATTCGATACGGTACACTTGCCGTTGTCGTTTGCGGATATAGTTTTGCGTATCAAGCTGACTTCGTCGATCTCTGGATTTAATAGGTTTTGCCGATCTCCGTTCGACGAACGACTAAATTTCGTCGATCTCCGTTCGACGAAATGAGGGGATAAGTAGAAAATTTAATTTTTAATTAATTGAATCTCCATTTATCATTCCTAGCTGATTTATAAAGAAGATGTGCTTCTTTTTATCCAAAGGTTTGGTGAAAATATCAGCTCTTTGTAAGTCAGTAGGAATAAATTGTAGGCAAATTTTATTTTTATCCACATTATCTCTAATAAAGTGTTACCTAATTTCTATGTGTTTAGTCCTACTATGGATTACTAGATTTTGTGTTATAGATATTGCACTAGTATTGTCACAAAATATAATTGACTTATTTAAGTTGATACCATAATCTAAAAGTTGATTTTGTATTCACAGAATCTGTAAACAGCAACTGCCAGCAGCAATATATTCTGCTTCAGCTGTTGATGTAGACACAGATGTCTATTTCTTACAAAACCAAGACACAAGCTTATCACCAAGAAACTGGCAAGTTTATGATGTGCTTTTCCTGTCTACTCTGCATCCAGCATAATCAGAATCTGAGAATCCAGTTAATTCAAATTCTGATGCAGTTGGATACCAGAGTCCTAGAATTGGACAACCCTTTATATATCTCAAAATTCTTTTTAGTAAAATAAGGTGAGATTCTTTGGGGTTAACTTGGAACCTAGCACAAATGCATGTAGCAAACATTATGTCTGGTCTACTAGCTGTTAAGTAAAGCAATGAGCCAATAATTGTTCTATATACTTTTTGATCAACAGGTTTCCCTGATTCATCATTGTCTACAACAGCATTGGAGGGCATGGGTGTTTTCATAGAAGAGGAATCAGACATACCAAATCTTTTCACTAATTCCTTAGCATACTTGGATTGTGATATGAATATCCCATTAGGAGTTTGCTTCACTTGAAGGCCAAGAAAGTAAGATAACTCACCCATACTACTCATTTCAAATTTGGATTGCATTAGGTCAGAAAACTTTTTGCATAAATTTGAATCAGTAGAGCCAAATATAATATCATCTACATAAATTTGAACTAGTAAGGTTTGATTTTTATGTATCCTGAAAAATAAATTTTTATCAACATAGCTTCTACAGAATTTGTTCTCTAAAAGAAAATTAGCTAGGGTCTCATACCATGCTCTGGGAGCTTGCTTGAGACCATAAAGAGATTTATTAAGCTTAAAAACATAAGAAGAGTGAGTTGGAGAGATAAAACCTGGTGGTTGTTCCACATATACTTCTTCTTTGATATCTCCATTTAAGAATGCACTCTTCACATCCATCTGATATACTTTGAATTTCTTGAAAGCAACAAAGGCAAGAAATATCCTGATAGCTTCAAGTCTAGCAACAGGAGCAAAGGTTTGATCATAATGAATTCCTTCTTCCTGAGAGTATCCTTGGGCTACCAATCTTTCTTTATTTCTGATTATGAAGCCTTGATCATCTAGCTTGTTCCTCAAGACCCATTTAGTGCAAATAACTGGATGGCCCTTTGGTCTTGAAACCAAATCCCAAACTTTGTTCCTTTCAAATTGATTGAGTTCCTCTTGCATTGCAAGAATCCAATTTGGATCTTGTTCTGCATCTTTTATTGATTGAGGTTCAATCTGTGATAAGAAACAAGTATGCATCTGATTTTGATTCAGTTGATGCCTTGTTTGAACACCTGCTGAGATGTCTCCAATAACTTGAGATATTGGATGATCTCTAACTGTAATGTGATCAACAGTTGGAATGGGTTCAGCAAGAGTTTCCTCTTGAGGGATTTGTTCAGCTGTCACTTGATTTGAATTGTCAGCAAGATCTTATGGAATATCTTCTTCTTCACTGTCTTCAATAGCTTGAGTTGAGGGAAGTAGAGATTCTTCATTCTGTAGATTCAATCCATTGAGCTCTTCATATAGAGCTGGTACCTGCAAGATATCTCTGGTGGAGGTGGTATTCCTCTCCTCATTTAACATATTAGTTTCATCAAAAGACACATGCATGGACTCTTCTATCTTAAGAGTTGATTTGTTATAAACTCTATATGCTTTACTAGAAAGCGAATATCCAAGGAATATACCTTCAACAGCTTTTGCTTCAAATTTCCTTAGATACTTCTTATCGTTGTTATGCACATAACATTTACAGCCAAATATATTAAAATAGTTAACCTTAGGCTTTTTATTCTTAAGTAATTCATAAGGTGTTTTACCCTTAAGTTTATGTATCAAACTTCTGTTCAACACATAGTTTGCTGTGTTCACTGCCTCTGCCCAAAAGGAGAGTGGCAAGTGAGCATTAATAAGTATTGTAGTTGCTGATTCAATTAGTGTTCTATTTTTCCTTTCAGCTACCCCATTTTGTTGAGGAGTTCTAGGAGCAGAGAATCATTGCCTGATCCCTTCTTTTCCACAGAATTCTCTCATCATAAGAGATTCAAACTCAGTGCCATGATCACTTCTGATCAATGCAACTAGAGTAAAGTACTCAATCTTGATGGACCTGAGAAAGTCTGTCAAAACACTGAAGGTGTCAGACTTGTTCCTAAGAAAGAACACCCAAGTGAATCTAGAGAAATCATCTACAATAACTAAAGTGTAGTGTTTCCCTCCTAGACTCTGTATTGTAGTGGGTCCAAAGAGATCCAAATGCAGTAAGTACAGAATCCTAGGTGAATCACTCTTGGATAAAGATTTAAAACTACTCTTGGTCTTCTTACCTAGTTGACAAGCCCTGCAGAGTCCTTCCTTCTTGTATGAACCAGAAGGCTGTCCTCTTACCAGATTGTCCTTGGAGAGCTTAGAGATAGTTCTAAGGTTAATATGTCCTACCCTTTTATGTCATAATTTATTTGTTTTACTTATTGAATTAAATAAACAAATGTATGAATTGGCAGAGTCAAAATTGACTAAATAAATATTTCCATGTCTAATACCAGATAACACATTGATGTTTTTATTATTGGTAATAAGACATAAGGAATGATTAAAAGTTACCTGATAGCCTTCATCACATAGCTGGCTTATGCTAATGAGGTTGTGCTTGAGACCCTTGACATATGATACCTCTTTGAAGGTAACTGCTCCAAATTTAATTTTTCCATATCCTTTGGTTTGTCCATAGTTGGAGTCTCCAAAAATCACTTTGGGTCCAAGCTTTGCCTTGTAATTGCTTAGGTTGGCCTTATTTCCCGTCATGTTCTTAGAGCACCCACTATCCAAATACCACTGTTCTTTTATGTTTGGATAGCCTTGTACCTGCACAACAGAAAATAAACTAGTTATTTTTTACCCAGACTACCTTGGGTCCTTTTGTCTTACCACAAAAATCTGAAATGTATGAAATCTCAGGTTGATCCTTATAGCCTTGTGGATAATATCTCCTTGGAGGAATAATCCACTCAGTAAAGGGATTCTTAGTATGTTGAGAATGAGAATTCTTCAGATATGCAGTATATTTTTCGTTCGACGAACTTTGCTGAGTTCATCGATCATTGTTCGACGAATAGAAGTAATTTCATCGAGCGTTGTTCGAAGAATAGCTATACTAACAGTCTGTGTTCAGCGTTCGTCGATCGCCGTTCGACAAATTCATGTGATTTCGTCGAGCTCCATTCGACAAATTCTTTTGAATTCCTTTATTCTTAACATCCTTGCTTGAGATGTTCTTACCTACTTCTATTGCTTCTTTGCTTTTGGCAGAAATGAACTTTACTGGAGTAGATAAAATATTTTTCTTAAGAAGATATGGCTGACTTGTTGATGCACCCAAGCCCAGTTTACCATTGAGTCTGGAATTCACTGTGCTTGTGATGTCCATCAGTTTGATGCTTCTCCCATTGAGGGATTCTTCAAACTTTTTAGCCTCAGATAATTTGTTCTCAATGAGAACAATATGTTCTTTGGAGGCAACCAGTTCTTTCTTAAGATTTGTATTATCTTCAGTCAGTTGATTCATTTCAACCAACTTATTTCTGAGCAAAATTATTTCCTTCTCAGATTTAATTAAATCTAAACAAAGAGTTTTAAATTCATTTTTAAAATCATTTGAATTAAAATCAAAGGTAGAGATTACCTGATCACTGTCATTGTCAGATTCTGATTCATCTGAATTATTTGATGATGCATTGATAGCCATCATGCAGAAACTTCTTTCATCTGCATCATCTTCATCATCACTAATGCTGGATGATGATGCATGTTCTGAATCATTGCATGAGTCATAAATAGCCATCAAGCATTGATCCTTTTCATTTGTATCATCTTCATCTTTAGAAGAGCTGGATGAAGACTCTGACTCAGTATCACTCCATGTTTCAGCTACAAAGTCTCTTCCCTTGTGTTTGTGTTTGTGGGAGGATGGCTTGCTGGAGTGCCTCTTTTCTTCTTTATCATTTCTCTTGTCCTTCTTTTGATTTTCTGGACACTCAGGTAGAATGTGTACAGGCTTCCTGCAGCCAAAACAAATAATTTCTTTAGAGCTTGTTTTGTCATACCTTGGTTTTTCTTTGGATCTGAAATCCTTCTTTCTGATGTCCTTTCTATCCATTTTATAAAATATTTTGGCTAGTAGGCTCATAAACTCCATTTCTGCTAGAGCTTTATCTTACTCTTATCGTGCTTGGAAAGCAATGCTTCTCTCCTTTTTGGTGGCTGGAGAGGAGGTAGATTGTTCAGCATCTCTAGACTTGATAAGCTACTCATAGGATTTCAATTAGCCTAACAAGGTCTCAGTGGAGATCTCATTTAGGCTTCTGGCTTCCTTGATTGGCCATATCCTTGAGTCCCATGTGTTGGGGAAGCACATTAGGATCTTATCATTCACTTCAGTGATTGAGATAACTTTGTCCAAAGACTTCAGTTCATTAATTATGAGACTGAGTCTGTTGTACATGTCTGCTACAGTTTCAATTTCTCCCTTTTTGAAGTTTTCATATTGAGAGATGAGATGAGATCTCCTATCTTTTCTCTCATCTACAGAACCTTCAACCATGTTGTTGAGGGAAGTCTAGATATCCCTGGCTGAGGTGCAGTCCACAACCTTCTGGAATATATCATAAGACATTGTTTGTGCCAATATGTTCATTGCTTTGGCATCTGCATTTATTTGTTTCTTCTGAGCATCTGTCCACTCAGGAGGTGGAACAGCATTAGTGTTGGTTGCTGCTTCAGTACTTGTTGATGTTGATGGAGTAGGAGGTCCTGTCAAAATGGAATTAAAAATATCCTCATCAATAGAATTCATATACAATTTGATCCTTGCCTTCCATAATGCAAATTTGTTAAGATTGCAAATAGGAGGTTTTGTGCTTGAGTAATCTTTGTTCTGTGCCATGAGTTTTTAGAAAAAGAAAACTCTAGAAAAAGTTAAGATCTAATTGATCTTTTGATTCAGGTGTTATCCTGTGTAACCAATCAACCAACCTCTGATACCAATTAAAAGTGAGGTATTAGATCTTAGATTTACTCTAGAGAGGGGTGAATAGAGAATTAAAAAGTTTTTAACTTATTTTATAGCGGAATTAAAATAGTGATATATATGTGTGTAGCAGAGTGAGTATAAAAATAAAATAAATAAGCAATACAACACAGTACAGAAAATCACACAAACACAGAAGACACACGAATCTATAGTAGTTCCCCAATAAATCTGGGTACATCTACTCTTCTACCACCCTTGGTAGGAATCCACTAGGTTTTTGATCAGGTGCCCTATCACCAATGGGATTTTTAATCAGGTGCTCAAACACCACTGAGCTTTTGATCAGGTGCTCAAACCAAAACACAGGTTTTTGATCAGGTGCCTTGCAACCAAAGGTTAACTTTTGAAGGGAGTTAGAACCATGTACAAGATGGGATAAAAAGGGTAAACAAAAAGGTGTTTATAAAGTTCTTCTCTGTCAACAAAATCTGAGAGAAGACTAGTGGATTATTGTGATGTAAAGCTCCCCCTGTCTGATAGAATTTCTTTGACAGTTGGATGGAGCTTTCTCTTGAATGGAGAAAATCTTCCTTGATAGCAGATGAATCTGAGAGACAATGTTTCTCAGATTATTGTTGCTCTTTGAAGATTAAGAACCAGCAGCTAAAACTGAGACAAGATTGTTTTGATGTTCTCAGAGAATGAAAGTGCTGCTGTTGAAGAAGATCTCTGTATTTCTTTTTTGACTTTGTATATTTCTCTCTTTTCTCTACAGCCTTACTGATCTTGCTTCTTCATCCTTTTTCTTAAGGATATATGACTGATTTGAAATTCAAATCTTCTAGTTAAGGAATAAAATAATCTGAATTAAATCTTTCTTGGGACTGCAATCTGATTCAGCAATAATACTTTAATTCCTTTTTCCTTTTCCATGATAGTATCCTTTCCAATATGTCAACGGCTACATTCTCAAAAGAAGAGAATAGAAAGGAATAAAATAAAAGGAAAGATCAAATCTTGACTTATCTGATAATGAATAAGTCCAAAGGAATTGAATAGATCCGTTGCTGATTAGTCGATCTGAGTTCAAAGAAAATAGATAACTGATCCTTCAGAAATTGTCAAGATGTAGAAGAAATTCATCGAACAGAAATCTTGAGTTCGTCGAGCTGAAGGCTGAGTTCGTCGAACTGATCATTTAGTTATAAATTCATCGAACTGAACACTGAGTTCGTCGATCTCAATCTGGAGTTCGTCGATCTGAAGAATAGAATCTGTTGAACTGGCTGGACTACTGAATTCGTCGAGTAGAGGAGCAAGTTCGTCGAACTGAAACATGACATTCATCGAATACTGGAAGGAGTTCATCGAAAGCAGAATGATGTTCGTCGAACACAGAAACTTAGAATTTTCCTAAGTTCTAGCTAACTCAGACAACCTTAGACCTTGACCCTTAGACTATACAATGGGGCCAACTTGAGTCCTAATAACAGATAGTGATCCTAGCCCAATTCAGTAATAGGGTTGTTCCAACAACAGATCATTCCAGGCATCTTCAAATGGTGTTACTCAAGTTATGGGAATACTCGCTCTTCGCTAAATTCAGTAAGTGTGAATTCTGGATGGAGGAAGTCGGATTCCTTGGGTACACAATCAACAAGAACGGGGCAGCAGTAGACCAAGACAAAGTGCAAGAAGTACGAGACTGGCCACCGCTTAAGTCAGCAGCAGATATCAGGAACTTCCTTGGTCTCGCCGGCAACTACCGCATGTTCGTAGAAGGTTTTTCTAAGATCGCCTTACCCCTCACCACCCTCACCAAGAATGATATAACATTTCAATGGACATCCGAATGCGAAGCAGCGTTCATGGAACTAAAGAATCGGCTAACATCTGCTCCGATTCTGACACTCCCCTCAGGCACTGAGGGCTTCCAAATCTACACTGATACATCACTAAAAGGGTTAGGAGCCATACTAATGCAGCACGGCATGGTAGTCGCCTATGCCTCATGGTAGTTGAAGCCCCGTGATCTAAACTACGTAACCCATGACCTAGAACTGGGTGCCGTAGTGTTCGCGCTAAAAGTTTGGAGGCACTACCTATACGGAATAAGATGCGAAATCTTCTCCGACCACAAGAGCCCCAAATACATTTTCACCCAGAAGGAGCTGAATCTTCAACAACGCTGGTGGTTGGAATTCTTCTGCGATTATGATTCGCCCTCCAATACCACCCCGGCAAGGCCAATAAGGTTGCAGATGCCCTAAGTCAGCAACCTTCGGTGACAAAGAATTGGCTAGAGATGATACCAGAAGAGTTAGTCAAGTCCTTGGCAGACTTGGACATCATCCTCATTGCCCAGAGAAACCCGATGGACTCCAAGCCCAGCTATATCGGATGGAGATATAGTGTGACATTAGAGACAGGATACGAGAGGCGCAAAAGATCGATGCAGAAGTAGCTCCAATCATCCAAACCCTACATCACGACGTTCAGGAAGACTACAACTTGTACGATGGCATTCTACAGTACAAGCACTGTATATTCATACCCTCTGTCGAAGGATTCCGGGAAGAGATACTCCGCGAAGCATATCAATCGAGATATTCAATACACCCAGGAGTAGTAAAAATATATGCAGATTTACGAAGGACGCTATACTGGCCAGGTATGAAAAGTGACATCACCAATTATGTCGCGCACTGCCAGACCTATCAGATGGTCAAGGCAGAATGCCACAGTCCAGGAGGCCTACTACAACCCTTACCCATACCCGAATGGAAATTTACAGATATCTCCTTTGACTTTGTCCATGGCTTGCCCCGATCTCGTGCAGGAAACGACTCAATATGGGTCATGGTGTATCGCCTCACAAAGGTGGCCCGTTTCATCCCAATCCGACAAGGTGACGGTGTCGACATCTTGGCCTGACTCTTTATAGAGCAAGTAGTCTGATTCCACAGGGTACCCAAGTCAATCGTGTCTGGTCGCGATGGACGCTTTACTGCAAAGGAATGGAGAAGAGTCCAAGCATATTTGGGGACCATATTGGCATTCAGCACCACTTTCCACCCTCAAACAGACGGGCAAACAGAAAGGATGAATTGGATGCTGGAAGCCCTCCTCCGGCTATGCATAGTGGAATACAGCAAACCGTGGGAGCAGGTGCTGCCCTCAGTAGAGTTTTCATACAACAACAGCTTTCAGGCGATCATCAAGATGGCACCATACGAGGCCCTCTACGGAAGACGCTTCCGAACACCGTTATCATGGGCATAGGATAGAGGACCTGAAATCTTTAGGGGTCACCTACATAGATGACACCACGACGGCAATAAGGTTAATCTAAGATCGAATGTTAGAAGCGCAGAGTCGCCAAGCAAAATACTACAACGCACGTCACCGACCGATGGAATTCAACGTGGGAGATATGGTATTCCTGAAGATTAAACCGATGCATGGGATCTCCCGGGTAAAGAAGCAAAAAAAGCTGGATCCTCGCTACTTAGGCATGTATCAAGTCATAGAGAGAATTGACCTTATTGCATATAGACTAGCCCTGCCAGCTGAATTGGGAAATCTTCACGACATTTTTCACGTCTCCTCACTAATACGTGTCCTTCGCCAACTAGAGAAGCATCTTTCTACGCCACCAGCATCAGTGCAATCTGACAGATCTTTCCAGCTCGAACCAGTGAAGATAGTAGATTCCAAGATCAAGGAACTGCGAAACAAGACCATTACGATGGTCAAGATCTTATGGTCAAATTGTTGAAGCGAGGAGTTTACCTGGGAACCAGAAACACTTGTTCGGGAAAGATACCCGGCACTCTTACCCTAGGTATGTCACAAGAACCCCCCTACCTTAGGCAATTTTCGGGGACGAAAATCCCTTAATTTTTATTGGATTGTAACATCCCAATTTTTATTGGGTCCCTAGACCCTAGTGGACCCAATAAAAGTAAACCCAAAAGGTAGAAAGTAACTCAAATAAGGGATATTGTGCTAGGAAACTCCAATTTGACTTCTGTCAATTCCGTTAGTCTCGTATGACCAATACGAGCGCAACGAAATTCGTTTCATCCCGATCCGAGGTCGTTTAGGGAAAACGACCGTTTTGAGTATCGTAGCGCGTCAAAACCACACTATTATGGAATAGTGACCAAACGTACTCCAATTTGACTTCTGTCAATTCCGTTAGACTCGTATGACCAAAATGAGCGCAACAAAATTTGTTTCATCCCGATTCGAGGTCGTTTAGGGAAAATGACTGTTTTGAGTATCGTAGCGCGTCACAACCACACTATTGTGGAATAATGACAAACCTAATCTAATTTGACTTATGTCAATTATGTTAGACTCGTATGACCAATACGAGCACAACAGAATTCATTCCATCCCGATCTGAGGTCGTTGAGGGAAAACGACTATTTTGAGTGGCAAAGCGCGTCGCAACCACATTATTGTAAATTAGTGATCAGGCATACTCCGAATCGACTCATGTTAGTTTCGTTAGACTCGTATGATCCATACAAGCACCACATAACTTGTTGCACTACAATCTGAGGTCATATGGTAAATATGCCCATTTTAGGTTTTGTAGACTGCCACATCATAATGTACGAAATACGGAGCACATGAACTCGGAATCGACTGCAGTAAGTCTTAGTGGACCCCTTGGACCTTGACCTACATGGGGGACCCCGCCTTTGGGTTGACTTTGGTCACCCACCCACCTCAAGCCCTAAGTTTGCAAACAACCCTAAGGGGGAAATCTCACTCACCTCCTCACTATAAGGGGAGGACTGCCCATGAGTGGGTAGCCCACCCTAGTGTAGTGGAGGAACGGGGGCGGGGAGAAAATATCTCCCCCACCCACCCTCCCTTTAGTCCCACATCAGGAATAATGGGAGGGAGGCCCCCCTCCTCCCCTATAAAGGGGACCCGACCCCCCCCCCCTAATGAGCATAAACCCACCAGCCACCTCCCTCCCCTGCCCGAGCTCCCACCTTGTCGGAGAAGCCTTTCCCCGAGCCACCACCACCGCCCCTCCATGGATGGATGGCCTCACCCCTCCCGAGACCCTCTTCACCAGGTGACCAGCCTTCCCTCCCCCTTTCCACTCCCATGAGGAAAGCCAGCAGCCCTCCCCGTCACCGGAGCGCCGCTAGCGCCACCCAATCCTTACCCGTGCTCGGGTGGAGGTTGGCCGTGAAAGCCGCACTCCCAGTGTCGGTTGTGGCACTAGGGGAAAAGGTCCCCACCCGTGGACCTCGGCTCCGACGGGGGAAGGCGGCACCCGCGAGCTCCCCCCCCCCCCCCCCCCCACCCCTCCCCATACTTCCTGTACTGGTTCGGCGGCCACCCCCCGGCGGCGGCCAGCGGCTCCTAGCCGCCAGACCACCCCCGGAGGTAAGCCCCACCCCCGGCGAACTGGCCAGGGGCAGGCAAGGGCCCTCCCGACGGGGATGGGGGGGGGGGGGTGGCGCGGCCATGGCCTGCATGGCCCATGCAGGCCACACCACCGCCCCCACCTCTCCTTTTTTCCTCTATTTCGACGGTGGCCGGCGGTGTTAGGCTGCCAGACCACCGCCGGAGTGGTCGCCGGCCCCTGGAGAATCGGCCGGGAGCGGCGCTGGCTCTTACGGGCTGCTTCCTGGCGGTGATAGCGGCCTCCACCTGCGGCAACCCCGTGATTAACGGGGGCTGTCCGATCTCCACGATGAGATCGGATGGCCCCTATAATCTCATTTCCCGCCCCCCGCCTGAAACTGTGTGCCACCACGCCATATCGGTTGTAGATCCGATGTGGGGACCACAGAAGCGCGCACGTTTCGGCGCCCTTAGCTTTCATCCCAGACCCATATCCGCACCCCACTTGCACCCCTCCCCTTCCTGAATTTTCTGAGGCTAAACTAGGCCCCTATGACAAATATGTCCAATATGGAAAATGTTCCCCACCCAGAGGGGCACCTCTAGTAATTTTTGTATATATTTAGGTTGAGTTTTGCTAGCTTTAAATACCTACACAAGGTTTCATTAAAGGAATTAAAGGCCCAAATCACTTTGGAAAATTCCCAAAAAATTATAGGCTCAAATTTAGGCAGTTTTACAACTACTATCAAAGTTTGGAATTTTTATCAATTCTGTTGAAAATTTTAAAAACCTAAATGAGATTTCTACGAGAAAAATAACTCCATAAAATGAATGGAAATAATTGGGAAAAACTTGCGGGCCCTCGACGCATCATTTTAACTCTATAGTAAAGTTGTGCAAGTTGATCAAAGATAAATGATAAGCTCACCCATTACGACAAGAAATTAACAAAATTAAAAGCATCGATACATGCAATTGGGTCGCGATCGCGAGGCGACAGTTCTAATCGGTAACGACATGATAACTAAAGTGTGAACCCAAGGCTCACAGAAATAAGAAGTCTCATAAAATATAAGTTGACCCCGATCTATAACTAAAATAAACCCGCTCCTATGAATGGAGAAGAGGCCCCTATGAATGGGGAAAGAATAGAATTCCCTCTTAAGAACTGAGATGACACTGAAGCCTCCTGAAATTGAGTGATTGGACTACTAACCCGTTTACTTGTTTTTGTTCTCCAGTCTCGTACTGGTCCTGCATTTACTACCTGCAAGTATTCCTTTTTAATACTCCAGTATCGCAATAGTCACTTAGTTATGCTTTATGTTCGTTCAATTCCAGTACTCCAGTCTCGCACTGGTCAATTGTTTATTGCTTTATGTTCATTCTTTTCAATACTCCAGTCCCGCACTGGGCAGTTGATTATTGTTTTATGTTCATTACTTTCGATACTCTAGTCTCGTACTGGTCCAGTTGATTCAGCCCCTGCATTCGGCCTTCCTTCTGTTAAGTGTTTTATTACTCAGCTCCGCAGTTTACATTGCACTATAATATGCTAACCCAGGTCATGCGCTAGATAATCATTTATTTCTATGCTGCCATAATATTTTAGTTGGGGATAACCAAGAGTTGAGTTTTTCCTATAGGGTTAGCCCCAAATAAGATGCCTCACTTCTGCTGCATCTCCCGGCCACAAGTTGTGTGGCCGATTGAGTCAAGGAAGTCGCGGTGGACCTGGAGTAGTCATCCCTTTTCTTGAAATTGTTTGCAAATTGCTTGCTATAAAAGTGGCAGATCAGTCACGCCCGCAGACCGTTCATACCTGTGCGGGAGGGATGACGACTCATGGTGACAGGGAGATGTGCACCGTGGGTTAACACCACTTCGAACCCGCTATTTTGCCTCCATTGGTCGGCCTAAATCTCAGAATCGTCGGATGTCGCTCACATCCAATTAGTATACCATGCTGTACGAAAGGGCCTGGGTGATACGGTACGACTACGCTAAGAAGTGACAGGACTGGCCACTATTAATGACAGCCACATCGGTGAGGCTCGCGGGGTTCGCTACCCTGCTAGAAGAGAAGCGGTCCAAACTCTGTCGACACAGGGTTGTGAGTATAGGTTTGAATACCAGATGTGTGTGTAAGATGGGATTTCTAGCATTGTTGTAAACTGCGCATTCCCCTCTGCTTTATTGAAATTTAGCTGGTAGGCCCCTTTTGATATATATATATATATATATATATATATATATATATGCTGCTAACTTTTCCTTGCTTCGGCTATTTATTTTAGTACTTTAGCCCGCCCCCAGGATACGGATCCGGGGAGGGAATGTGTTTTCCACTTAGCTCTATGACTAACAGATATTCTTATAACCAATCACAGGAGATGGGACAACGTGAAGCCCTCGCACCGCAGGATGACTTGCCAGCCCTAGAGATTGCCCAATCAGACACTCCAGCCTCGCCTCCTATTTTCCGCGATGTGAGTCCTAGAGTATAAGGCCAAATAACGAGTCTTTTGATGAACCTATTGTAGCCCACGAGGCGGTTTATGTAAACAGTAGGCCATGGCCTTTTTGGTTAGATGTATATATAGTCTTTGCCTCTTTACTTCCCTGAATTCTGCTTCCGTTGTGTGACTCTGATGTGTGATGTAATGATTCTTGTGCCAGACAAGGCAATCACTCAGTGCTTGAGAGGGTGGGTCGTCGCCACCTGGCAAGCGCTAAGTGTCCATCTTGGGCAGTAAGACCCCCCTCCCTGAACCAGGTTCATTTTTTTTTTGGGGGGGGGGGGGGGGGGGGGGGGGGGGGGGGGGGGGGGTCTTACACTTCATTTCTGCTGCCTATAAATATAGTATTTGACGGGAATGATGGGATCCACAATTTTCCCTCCAAACCATTTTCGCAGTCAACACCCTAGAGGCGCTTTTTCTTCCTCTAAGGTTTAGGATCATCCCCTAAGCTCTTTCCATCATCCAAGAGCATTGATGAGTCTCATTTATATAAACTTGTATGGACTTATCTGGGCTAGTTTTCCTGCTTTTGCACTTCATTTTTAGTTCTTAATTGCTTATATTTTACTCGTTCGCGCTTTCACTATCAGTGCAATGTCTTGGCCCATTGTGGTGCGCAATTGCGCACTTTGTTGTTGGCGGCAAGCACAATGTGCTCCCAATTATTTTTATGCGTTTATGCTTGAGCTGGAGGGGTATTCCCAGCTGTGTTGTGGCTGATGCATGTGGACGGTTCATCCATTTTTTTATCCAGAATTCATGTCTGCGTATATCGCACGGTCGTGCATTTTCCTTGACGCACGGTCGTATGTGATTGTGCGTTCTCTTCTGTAGTGGAAAACGATGTTTTGTCATTGATCGTGCGTCTCTACGCACGGGCAGTTGCCCGTGCATGAAGGAATCGCACGATCGACCTATTTAGCCTCATTTTTGGCCATCTGGATTTGTCCGTGCATTTTTACGCATTGTCGGCTTCGACCGTGCGTGAGTAAAATGCACGGGCATGACTACTTCTTCTTTCTGGTCTCCTGTACTTTTAATATCGCACGGTCCATGCACGGTCGTGCATTCGACCGTGCTTGACCAATTTCTGACCAGTTTTCTATAAAAGCTGCAGATCTCTACCTAATCGAAAGTTCGTCCGATCCATCTTCTTTCTCATGCCTAAGGGTTCCCGCTCCCTTCCAGTCCGTCGTTCCATCACCGCCCACCATTTGGAGGTTCTCCGGACATATTCTTGGCTCAAATCTTGAGCCGGAGCATCCTTTCAGCCGCCTCCATCATCCAAGCACTTCAAGGAGAGGATTCTACAATCATCTTCATCGCTAAGCTTGGAGTTCTTTGCATCAGACGTGGCCAGATTATAGTTTACCAGAGAAGACGGGTCCATTGGGAGGAAGTGACAGCCCTCCTCTACCCCGGAAGATAGTTGGGACCGAGCTAGGACGTTGATTGACACTTCGGCGATTCCTACCGTGAATCTACAATAAGCCTCCAGATTCGGTTGTATCTCTTGCATTTTTCTCTACTTGTGTGAATGTATTTGGTAGTGTTTTTCATTTTATTGATGATGTTGTGCTATAAACATATTTGCTCTTCATGATAATTCATGTTTATGAAATGTTGTTTTATGTTTATTAGTCACTAGAGGTGCGCCACCAAATCCACTCCACCCTCCACTTCATTTCTCTAGCCTACTCGCCCATTCTGTGTGCCTACTCTTTCATCCGCCAAGCTAAGAGGTGCTAACGGCCCTCAAACCTTTCTGCCAGTGCGAACCACTCCATCTGTTTGCCTTCTCATCCAGCCGCCCTTGCGAAGTAGTGCGTTCAAGGCCTACGTAGTCTCCACCCCGCATAGCAAAGCAGTGCGTTCAAGGCCTGCAAAGGAATAGTTTAGTTGTTTTTCTTTTATTTTCCATAAACCAAACCCCCCTTTTCCGCAATCCATCCACTCGAAAGGACTTCAATCTCAAGTCCTTCCTCGATAAATACTTCCACCTTACTGTGTTCCTCTGAGATTCGGTACTTGGAGATTCACTCCCATATTTTATATTACTTGAACGATCGGTACACTACCGTTTCGTGCCGCAGTCTCGCTCCCGCCTATCGTGGTGTGCTAGATTTTACGCATCAAGTTTTTAGTGTCGTTGCAGGGGAACACAGTCGTGTGAGTTTCTAGAGAGTGAGAGCTTAGTGGTTGAAGTTCTTCCATTTGTAAATTGCATCTTTTTGTTTTGTTTCATATTCTGTTTTTCCTGTTTTAAATTTAGGTTGCTTTAGTAAATTATTGTTGGGTGTAGTATTCTCCACAATAGTGTTTTTCTTTCGAATCTTGATATCTTCATACAATGTGGGACGCATTTAATATTCATTATCGTTGGTGTGGAGATATTTCTCATGCTAGTGATAGATGCCCATCGGGAGATAGTAGCCCTAGTTCCCAAGGCTCAATGTATCGGGCACCGACACCGTACGGTACCTCATACATTGCGCCTAAGTCCTATGGCTACTCTTCTGCTCCGCACGTACCGTTTTTGCATTCATCTCCGACCCAAATTGAGCCAAAGAAAAATGCAAAACAGTGATTGTTTTGTCGGAGCATGGATCATGCCTTGAAGGATTATGCTGCATTTCTTCGCCAATTGGGCGAGGATGACGAGCCGGATATCCAGATCGTCCCGACCTCTAACTCTGGCAGCACACCTTCTACTTCTGATTACTTTTCTGTGTCACCTTCATGTTTTGAAGGGATGGATGCAAACACGCTTATCAGAGTTGCGGCGGATGTATGTTCTGACATCGCTGAGCCAATATCCCATGTGCATATATCACCTTGCGTGAATTCGATTCTTTGTGAGGAATCGGTGCTTGACTTTTAACCAAGCACTCTCCCTCCCCCTATTGTGCATACTACTACATTTGTATCTAACGACATTATTGAGGATGTTTCGCAAGATAAGGCAGGTGATTTATGTGTTGTGCCTATTCTTAAGGAGGAGGATATTTCCCAAGGTGATGAGGATTCTACCTCAGCACCGGTGGAGGAAGTCCAAATCGTGGAGGAGGTCACTGATGATCCTACTGAGCCCTGCAGCATTGTCGATGATGCCGACAATATCTTATTTCCCCAACCTCTTGGGAGTGAGACCGGGACCACTCCCTTGATTTTAGATCATTTATGTTATTCTTCTCTTTTATTTCCTGACCCCCATTCATCAGTGTCTGAGCCTGTGCAGGTTGATTCTTCACAGGGACTTCAGGAGGACTCAGAGCATCTTGCTCATGCCAATGAGGAGAGCAGTCCCTGATGTGAGGTGGTTAACCCCCCTCCATGGTGGAAGCTCTTCTCATTGCCTTTTCCTCCTGCACCCATCCTGAAGAAGTAGATACCTTGCTGGGCAAGGACATACATTTTGGTGAGAATAGTGAGTAGGACTCCCCCTCCACTTCTTACTTTCTGCTTCCTCTACCTGTGATGAGAAGGTATTATTATTTAGGTAGAGGAGTAACTGTTTTGTCGCCGTATCGGTACCCGTTACCGACACGCATATTAGAATAGTTACATGTGCATTTCTCTTTTCATACTCCCATTAGCTAGAACCTTCTACTTTTTGAATAAGTCGTGCTGGGAAGACAATAACTCCAGTAGTTATCTTACCTTTTCTTGCATTTTTATTTCATCTAGTTTAGTTTAGTTATTGTTTTTCATTTTATTTTGTATATTTCCTTTTGTTTTTGGCGGAGCTCAGCCCTGCAGGTTCTTTTTCTGGATGGCGGATGCTGCTGCTTTTTCTTGGTTTACACGCCAATCTTCTTGTATGCTCACTTCTGAGCATTGGGTACTCTCTTTCCCTACTCTTCATTTTGAATTTCATGGTTATATCTTGTGTTGGATTGTTTAGATTAAGTCTGGGGGAGAGTTGCTTCTCGTTACCCACTGTGCAAGCACACATTGCATTGCATACTAGAAGTAATTTTATCTTATTCATTTAGTATTGTTCATCATTACCGCACACCACAACACCCACTTGAGCGTGTACTTAGTTGTAGACGCGTATCGAGTATAACTCATTTCCTTTGTGTGTTTGGGAAAATGATTGTGATGGCTTTTAAATTATGTAGTGGAGTAAAATGTTGACTCCGGTGTTCCTAGTCAAGTACTCATATGAGTATAGGGATTTGTGTAGATTAGATTTCTTTTTATACTTTTTGTTTTATGCATTTCTTTTAGTGTAAATATTGTTTACTCTACTCAAATGGTGAATCCGGTGTGAATCAAAAGGTAGCATAGGGATGTGTGTAAAGTATCGTTAGATGCGTATTGCTCAAGCCGGGAGGAAGGATAATCTTTCTCGGTGGCTAAGAACTTGCCCCCAAGCGATTCTTGAAGCATAGGTATATGATAGTTCTTTTGCGTGAGAATGACGTAGGCCATCATTTTGGCCCGGTTGAGCTTTTGTGCCATTCCAGATATCTTCCCTTGCTAGCCCCTTTGTGCCTACCCCTTCCTCTTGATTCAGCTCCACTTTTATCTCACCAAATCCTAAACGCCAATCCTAGTCGTACACCCAAATCTGAGCTTTAGTCGTGTTGTATTTTCATTACTGGAGTGTTGATGTGGTAAATTTCTTTTGTGAAATTGTGGTTGTGCTTTATTGCTCAATTTGCTGAAAATGAATTGAAAAGAAAAAAATGAGAAAAAGAAAAAGTAGTGAAAAGTAAAGAAAAAAGAGATGAGCTTAATTGAAAAATCTTTGTATAAATTTTTTATTGGGAGTAGGCGGTGCACAAACCCATGTTGTTAAGTTCAAGTCTGGGGGTGTGGTGTACCCGAGTGTTTGTGTGGTGCTTGAGAATATTTTTTTTTGTAAAGCTCATTTGGGTTTAGGTGTATCAAGCCTTCATGTTTATCTTTGTTTACCTCACCATAACCCAAGCCCCTTTTAAAACCAAAAGTCCTACCGACTGGCGCTATGAACCAATATAATGTCATGGAGAGAATGTGACCGGGCGAGCTTATGGTCTCCGACACTGATGGATTTTGGTGGAGTTTGTCCGGAACCCCAACTTGGGCAATGCTCGTCTCAGCATTTATTTTACTTTCTCCATATATGTGACCGGATGATTCAATGTGACTCCCATTTTGAGTAGAAGTAATAGTTATTTACTCTGTTAGAAATTTATAAACTATGTGTATAATTAGAAATCTTATCTACTATTTTTCTATGCACATGAGAATGTGACTTCGCATGGAACTACATTTTGTAATTTTTAAGCTAGCTATTCCATTTTCCAGCCTGCTTAGGATTAGTTTGCTCGGGACGTGCAAACAGGTAAGTCTGGGGGTGTGATGAGTCCCATTTATATACACTTTTATGGACTCATCTAGGCTAGTTTTCCTATTTTTGCACTTCAGTTTTAGTTCTTAATTGCTAATATTTTACTCGTTCGCGCTTTCACGATTAGTGCAATGTCTTGGCCCATTGTGGTGCGCAATTGCGCGCTTTGTTGTTGGGGGCAAGCACAATGTGCTCCCCATTCTTTTTATGCATTTATGCTTGAGATGGAGGGGTATTCCCAGCTGTGTTGTGGTTAATGCAGGTGGACGGTTCATCCATTTTTTATCCAGAATTCTTGTCTGCGTAAATCGCACGGTCGTGTGTTTTCCTTGATGCACGGTCGTATGTGATCGTGCATTCTCTTCTGTGGTGGAAAATGATGTTCTGTCATTGATCGTGCGTCTCTACGCACGGGCAGTTGATGAGTCCCAATTAAATACACATTTTTGGACTCATCTGGGCCGATTATTTAGTCGAAGCACTACACTACATATTTTCGCTCACATTTGATAGCCGTCTATTATTCCACGCTAAGTGCACTTTTAGGCCCGTTTAGGTGTATTTTCATGTTTATCATTCTCACTGTCTTTCATGCTGTGTTTTGTGCCACTTTCAGTGGTTTCGATCAGTGTTTATGCTGGAACAGGGGTCGTGCAGGTGTTCCAGGTACAAATCTGTACAGGAATACTGCGCACGATCACTGGCTATACTGCGCACGACCACTGATCGTGCGCCGTCGATCGTGCGCGTTCATTTGCAGCCCAAAGTTGCTTTCTGAATTTGGTCGTGCGTTTTTACGCACGGTCGTGCGTTCGATCGTGCTCTTTATTATTTTCTGTAGTTTTGTTTTGCAGGTTTTCGGGCACAGCGCGCATGATCATTAACTTTCAGTGCGCACGACCACTGGTCGTGCGCCACTGATCGTGCGCCCTGTTTTCTATAAATATACAGCCCGCAAAATTAGGTCGGACGATCATTTTGCTCTGCAGTTTTCGAGTCTTGTTCGCCTATTCCACCCCCAGAATCATCTTCCACCACCAGGAGGTGCTCCGGGACTATTCTTCACACCTATCTTGAGCCCGGAGATCATCTCGGCCTCCTCCTTCATCCTATAGCTTCAAAGGAGATCTAGCCGCCATTACCACCAAGCAAGGGGAATTTTGCAACCTTTATCGGATCGTGTGACGAAGAAGACGGGCTCATTGGAGTGTCATGACAGCTCTCTCTACCCCGGACGTAGTTGCGGACCGAGCTTGGACGCGGATTGACAACCCGGCGATTCCAACCGTGAATCTACAACGAGCCTTCGGATTCAGTCGATTTCTTGCCTTTTTCTTCTCTTATTGATGTGTATATGTTGTAGATCTTTTTTATTATGATGAAGTAGCACTTAAACTAGTTTTTATTTCTATATATTTCATGTTTATGTGAAATGCTTTTTTGTTTGAGTTGCTTGAGGTGCGCCCAATTCCATCCTCCATCCCGCCTTCACGTTCGTGTGTCGCGCTAGCAATTGCTAGTGGCAAGCTTGTCGAAGAGGTGCTTGCGACCCTCATTCTGTTTACCTACTCGTCCATCCGCCCTTACGAAGTAGCGCGCTCAAGGCCTACCTAGTCTCCATCCCGCCTCGCGAAGCATTGCATAGCGGCATTGCATAGGAGTAGTTGTAGTATTTTTCTATATTTTTCACAAACCAAAACCCCCCGTTTTCCGCAATCCATCCGCTCGAAAGGACTTCAATCTCAAGTCCTTTCTCGATAGTTAGCTCCACCTTACTGTGTTTCTTTGAGATCGATACTTGGGGATTCACTCCCACATTTTATATTACTTGAACGATCGGTACACTGCCGTTTCGTGTCGCAGTCTTACTACCGCCTATAGCGGTGTGCTAAGATTCGCGCATCAAGTTTTTGGCGCCGTTGCCGGGGAACACGGTCGTGTGAGTTTTCTGGAGAGGGAGAATCTGAGAAAGAAGCCCTTCCATTTGTGTATTGCATTCTTTTGCTTTATTTCTTCTTATTCTATTTTCCTGTTTATATTAGGTTGCTCTAGTAAATTTTTGTTAAGTGTAGTATTTTGCACAATAGTGTTTTTATTTTGAATCATTTTATCTTCACACTATGTGGGCTTCATTTAATATTCGTTGCCATTGGTGTGGAGATATCTCTCAGGCTAGTGATAGATGTCCAAAGGGAGATAATAGCCCTAGAACTCAAGGCCCAACATATGGAGCGCCGACGTCGTCTGGTACTCCATATGGTGCGCGTAAGTCCTATGGCTATTCTGCCGAGCCTTTACCGTCATACTTCTTTTCGGCTTCAGCACCTGCTGTGCCAAAGAAGCCCGCAAGGCAGTGCTTGTTTTGTCAGAGAACGGATCATGCCTTGAAGGATTGTGCTGCATTCCATCGCCAATTGGAAGAGGATGACGAGCCGGATATTCGGATCGTCCCAACTCCTACTTCTGGCAGCACAACTTCAACATCTGGTTATGTGCCCATTTCACCTTCAAGCTTTGAAGGGTATGATGTGGACACAGTCACCAGATTTGTGGCTGATCCAGGCTCTGACACGACTGAGCCCATCTACCCTGTACATATATCACCATGCACTATTCCTCCCTCTGTTGTGCATTCCACTATACTCGTCTATGATGACATTGTTGAGGATGTGTCGCAGGATGAGGCTGGCGATCTATGTTTTATGACTACTCCTATGGAGGAGGAAAACCTTCTAGGTGAAGAGGAGCTTTCCTCAACACTGGTGGAGGAAGTCCAACTCTTGGGCATGGCCACTGTTGATCCCGCTGAACCTTGTAGCATTGATGACAATGCAAACATTATTTTACTTCCCCAAACTGATGGGAGTGAGACCGGGACCACTCCCCCGCTTGATTTTTATTTAAGTCGTTCTTCTTATTTATTTCTTGATCCCCTTTCTCTATCTAAGCCTGTGCAGGTTGAGCCTCCACGGGTACCCCAGGAGGACTTGGAGCATGATGCTCAAGTCAATGATGAGAGCATCTTCTTATGTGAGGAGGTTGATCCCCCGTCTGTAGAGGAAGCTCCACTCATTGCCTTCTCCTCCTACTTCCTCCCTGGAGATGATACCTTGCTGGGCAAGGATTTATTTTATGGTGAGACGAGTGAGGATCAGCTCTCCTCCTCTTCTTAATTCCTATTCTCGCTACCTGTGTTCAGCAGGTAATTTTATTTAGGTAGGGGAGTAACTGCTCTATATCCGTATCGGTACCCGCTACCGACACGCATATTAGAACAGTTACCTGTACATTTCCTTTTTCATAGACCCATTAGCTAGAACTGCTTTAAAGTTGAATAAGTCGCGCTGAGAGGACCATAACCCCAGTAGTTATCTTACTTTTCTTGCAATTTCAGTTTATCTAGTTTGTTTAGTTAGTTTTACTTTATTTTAGTTTGTATATTTTCTTTTGCTTTTGCAGAGCTGACCCCAGCAGGTCCTTCTTCTGGATGGCTGGCGCTGCAGCTTTGTCTTGATTCACACGCCAAACTTCTGGTATGCTCACTTGCTGAGCATTGGGTACTCTCTTTCCTTAGCTTTATTCTGAATTTTATAGTCATATTTGGCATTAGATTGTTTAGTTTAAGTTTGGGGGATAGTAGTTTTGTTTACCTGCTCACGTGCACTACTACACAACATACTAGAAGCTTCTATTTAAGTTTTTGTTCATTTTCATTGCACTTCACATCAACCACTTTAGCACGCACTGGCTTGTTTGTATGCTCCTGTATAATCAATTCTTGGTTGTGATGTAGAAATTGCTGTATTAGCCAAAATAATTGTAAGATGGAGTGGAATGTTGACTCTTGTTGTGCTCTAGTTAAATACTCGTGTCTTGCCTAGGAATTTGAGTAGAATTAGTTTTTATTTATGCTTCTAATTTATAATTAGTAGATTTGCGTAGATTTTAATTTATTTTACTCAAAATGGTGAATGTGGTTGAATCTAGTAGTAGCGTGGTATTGTGTGTAGGCGAGCACGAGGTTCATGTTACTCGAGTCGGGAGGAAGGATTACCTTTCTCGGGGGCTAAGAACTTTCCCCTAGCGACTCTCGAAGCATGGGTGCGAACGATTTGCAAGTTGAGCGTGACGTAGGCCATCTATTTGGCAAGCTTGAGCCTTGTTTTACCATTCCTATACGCTAACCGTTGCTAGCCTATTTTGTGCCTACCCGATCTTTTGGTTCAGCTCCACCATACTTCACCAAGGCCTAAAAGCTAATCCTATTATCGCAACCAAAAATTAAGCTAAAAGCATTTATGAATTGTAATTTTCCAATGCGGTGCGGTGATGCGACACTTCAGTGTTGATGTGGAAGTTTTAAAAATGTCTATGTGCTGAAAATTGTACTATTAGATATGGGGATGAAAAGAAAAGAAAAAGAAAAGCAAAGTAAAAAATAATAATAGATTTATATCCCCAGCGTTTTAATTGAAACATCTAAATAGTATTGATTGTTGTAGGCCGTGTGCACACCCGGTTTCAAAGTCAAGTCTGGGGGTGTGTTACACGTGTATTATTGTGGCAACTTTGATTTAGCACTTTTGTGAGCTCATTTGGGTTGCGATTAGCCTTCACGTTTATCTTTGCATTCCAAACTGTAACCTAAGCCTCGTGTAAACCCAAAGTCCTATTGATTCATCTTGTGAGTTCACTAGCGCCGTGGAGAGAGTGTGACAGGGCGAGCTTATGGTTCTCGACATTGATGGATTTCAACGGAGATAATTCCGAGTTCCGGTCTTCGGTAACATTCACCTTCGCGACTTGCTTACTTTCATACTACGCGTGACCACGAGATTCATCAACATTCCATTTTTGAGAAAAAATAAATTTCTTTTTACGCATTTACACTTTTATAAATTAACTAGCATATGTAGAAACTTCTTCTAATGAATTTCTTTGCACACAAGTATGCAACTTCGCATACTACTCCATGTCGCAGTTTTTTAGTTAGCTATGCTTTTCCTACTCCGCCGGATTTGTTTGCTCGGGACGCGCAAACAGGTAAGTCTGGGGGTGTGATGAGTCCCAATTATATACACATTTTTGGACTCATCTGGGCCAATTATTTAGTCAAAGCACTACACTATAGACATATTTTTGCTCATATTTGATAGCCGTCTATTATTCCACGCTAAGTGCACTTATAGGACCATTGTTGTGTATTTTCATGTTTATCATTCTGAATGTCTTTCATGCTGTGTTTTGTGCCACTTTCAGTGGTTTCGATCAGTGTTTATGCTGGTACAGGGGTCGTGCAGGTGTTCCCGGTACAAATCTGTACAGGAATACTGCGCACGATCACTGGCTATACTGCGCACGACCACTGATCGTGCGCATTCATTTGCAGCCCAAAGTTGCTTTCTGAATTTGGTCGTGCGTTTTTACGCAAGGTCGTGCGCTTTATTATTTTCTGTAGTTTTGTTTTGCAGGTTTTTGGGCACAGCGCGCACGAACATTAACTTTCAGTGCGCACGACCACTGGTCGTGCGCCACTGATCGTGCGCCCTGTTTTCTATAAATATACAGCCCGCGAAATTAGGTCGGACGATCATTTTGCTCCGCCATTTTCGAGTCATGTTCGCCTCTTCCGCCCCCAGCATCATCTTCCACCACCAGGAGGTGCTCCGAGACTATTCTTCACGCCTATCTTGAGCCCGGAGATCATCTCGGCCTCCTCCTTCATCCTATAGCTTCAAAGGAGATCTAGCCGCCATTACCATCAAGCAAGGGGAAGTTTGCAACCTTTACCGGATCGTGAGACGAAGAAGACGGGCTCATTGGAGAGTCGTGACAGCTCTCTCTACCCTGGACGTAGTTGCGGACCGAGCTTGGACGCGGATTGACAACCCGGCGATTCCAACCGTGAATCTACAACGAGCCTTCGGATTCGGTCGATTTCTTGCCTTTTTCTTCTCTTATTGATGTGTATATGTTGTAGATCTTTATTATTATGATGAAGTAGCACTTAAACTAGTTTGTATTTCTATATATTTCATGTTTATGTGAAATGCTTTATTGTTTGAGTTGCTTGAGGTGCGCCCCATTCCATCCTCCATCCCGGCTTCACGTTCGTGTGCCGCACTAGCAATTGCTAGTGGCGAGCTTGTCGAAGAGGTGCTTGCGACCCTCATTCCGTTTACCTACTCGTCCATCCGCCCTTACAAAGTAGCGCGCTCAAGGCCTACCTAGTCTCCATCCCGCCTTGCGAAGCATTGCATAGCGGCATTGCATAGGAGTAGTTGTAGTATTTTTCTATATTTTTCACAAACCAAAACCCCCCGTTTTCCGCAATCCATTCGCTCGAAAGGACTTCAATTTCAAGTCCTTTCTCGATAGTTAGCTCCACCTTACTGTGTTCCTTCGAGATCGGTACTTGGGGATTCACTCCCACATTTTATATTACTTGAACGATCGGTACACTGCCATTTCGTGCCGCAGTCTTACTACCGCCTATAGCGGTGTGCTAAGATTCGCGCATCAGCAGTTGCCCGTGCGTGAAGGAATCACACGATCGACCTGTTTAGCCTTGTTTTTGGCCATCTGGATTTGTCCGTGCATTTTTACGCACGGTCGGCTTCGACAGTGCGTAAGTAAAAGGCACAGGCGCGACTGCTTCTTCCTCCTGGGCTCATCTACTTTTAATATCGCACGGTCCACGCATGGTCGTGCGTTCGACCATTCGTGACCAATTTCTGACAAGTTTTCTATAAAAGTTGCAGATCTCGACCTAATCGAAAGTTCGTCCGATCCATCTTCTTTCCCGCGCCGTTCCAGTCCGTCGTTCCGTCACTGCCCACCATTTGGAGGTTCTCCGTACACATTCTTGGCTCAAATCTTGAGCCGCAGCATCCTCTCGGCCGCCTCCATCATCCAAGCACTTCAAGGAGAGGATTCTAAACTCTTCTTCATCGCCAAGCTTGGAGTTCTTTGCATCAGACGTTGTCAGATTGTAGTTTACCGGAGAAGACGGGTCCATTGGGAGGAAGTGACAGCCCTCCTCTACCCCGAAAGATAGTTGGGACCGAGCTAGGACGTAGATTGACACTCCGACGATTCCTACCGTGAATCTACAACAAGCCTTCGGATTCGGTTGTGTATCTTGCATTTTTCTCTACTTGTGTGAATGTATTTGGTTGTGTTTTTCATTTTATTGATGATGTTGTGCTATAAACATATTTGCTCTTCATGATAATTCATGTTTATGAAATGTTGTTGTATGTTTATTAGTCACTAGAGGTGCGCCACCAAATCCACTCCACCCTCCACTTCATTCTGCTAGGCTACTCGCCCATTCCGTGTGCCAACTCTTTCATCCGCCAAGTTAAGAGGTGCTAACGGCCCTCAAGCTTTTCCGCCAGTGCGAACCACTCCATCTGATTGCCTTCTCGTCCATCCGCCCTTGTGAAGTAGTGCGTTCAAGGCCTACGTAGTCTCCATCTCACCTAGCGAAGCAGTGCGCTCAAGGCCTGCATAGGAATAGTTTAGTTTTTTTTCTTTTATTTCCATAAACCAAACCCCCCTTTTCCGCAATCCATCCGCTCGAAAGGACTTCAATCTCAAGTATTTCCTCGATTGATAACTCCACCTTACTGTTTTCCTCTGAGATTCAATACTTGGGGATTCACTCTCATATTTTATTTTACTTGAACGATCGGTACACTACAGTTTTGTGCCGCAATCTCGCTCCCGCCTATCGCGGTGTGCTGGATTTTGTGCATCAAGCATCCAAGTGAAGATCAAGCTTCCATTTCCTCTCCGCATGCTAGGATCTTGAGGTGGAAACGTGAAAGGTGCATTTCCTTGAGAAGACGGGCTAGAAGGTGTGTCAACTTCAAGGACCCAGGATGACAGCCGACGATTGGAGCTACAAAGGAGCGTTCCTCCGGAGTTTCTTTCGCATCCACAGAGTAGTCTCGAGCGTTGTTTGTATCTTCTCTTCTATTTCCGCATATTAGGAGTTGAATGGCTGTCTTTTCTAATTTCTGATGATGGTTGTGAACATGGTTTCTATTAAGTGTTGATATTTGTGGTTTATTGTGAGAGAGAGGTTGACCTAAGAATTTGCTAGTTGCAACATGCGAAGCGGAGGTTTGCGATCTGCGGAGGTGCGAAGCGGTGTAGGTGACCCGCATAGTTTTAAGTTTCATTTTTTCATGTTGGCATTAATCCGAAACCAAAACCCCCCGTTAAACCCCGACTTAAGAGACTTCAATCTCATGTCTCTCCTCATACGATCAATCCACCTCGGCGTGTTCCACGTGAGATTCAATACTCGAGGATTTATTCACCTTTTACTATTACTTGACAACGATCAGCTCACTGCCGTTCGGAACCGCAGTCTCGCTCCCACCTATAGCGGTGCGGCGGGACGACGCGACAAGTTTTTGGCGCCGTTGTCGGGGAACACGGCATGTGTAATTCGTTGTTTGGCAGAATCCTGAGATTGTTTCATTTCCTTTGTATTTCATGCCTTTTCATTTGTTTTGTCATTTTTCATTCAAATTTTGTCTTTACATTTCTTTTGGGAGTCTTTATATCAAATACTTCCACCATGAGTAATGATTCACGCACACGCTCTTGCACTGATAGTTTTGATATCCCATTAGACCTAATTCAAATTGTGCAGCAGTCGTTGCAGGTCAGCGGAACTCCTGAAGATGATGTAGTATCACATCTTCAGGCATTTTTTGAAATCTGCAACACCTTTAGTTATGCCAACTTAAAAAAATGAAATTTTTAAATCCCGCCTCTTTCCATTTTCACTTTAGAAGAGAGCAAGAAGTTGGTACCATTATCTGCGAAAGGAATTCATCCCCACATGGGAACAAATAGAAAAAGAATTCATTGTGTACTTCGTCTCACCTCAACAACAGTCGGATCACTATTACGACATCCTCAATTTTAAGCTGGAAGAGGGGGAATCTCTAGCTGAGGCATGGAAAAAGTTCATCCATCTTCAACGTCGTAGCCACAAGCATTGCATTTCTGAGGCCCCCTTGATCCAGGTATTTTATTTCGGTATGCTTCCTTCACTGCGTATGTTTGTTGACTCTACTTCAGGTGGTGCTCTTCTTAAGAAAACACTGGTTGAGGCAACTCAAATCATTGAAAACTTTGCTTTCACGCATCGTCAATGGTCGGAGTCACTTATTGCAAGCAGCTCCCCTCTAGTGTGTGTAGCCATTTCTACATCAGAAATAGTAGAATGTGATAATGAACGTGATCGGAGGTTCATATAGTTCCATGCATTCGTAGAATGGGCTGAAGATGCATTTGGTGCGCTTCAGCAGCAATCAGAAGACTGCATGACTGTGTTGAAACTGATTTCTCGATCTCTTATGAAGCTTGGGCCTTCGACAAGTCGAGAGGCAGCTAGCCCTTACTGATCCCTCAGAAATAGCAGACTGGAGATTAGGAACTAGACTAAGACCTTAGTCACAGCGAGGAGGTCCCACCATAAACCCGGAAGATCGTTGAGCGCTTCCCCTCCCAAGCCAAAGCTGAGACTGGGCACCTTGGAGAGCTGGAGAGCTAAACCAAATTAACCTAGGGGAGAAGAAGCTTAGAGTACTGAGATTGGATCCTCTCCCAAGGTGGCTTTAAAGGTTTATTTATAGTTTTTTATTCGTGGTCTGTTAATAGCAGAATTCCGCCTTTTGGTTTTACTAAACGCACCCCCATTTGGCCTGCTAACAGCCAAACTCCGTTGTTTGGAGGGGCTAACGGCAGACCACCAGGGGCAGAGGGTTAATTTTGCCTCCTTAGCCTATGGGCAAGTGGCCTACCAGAAGGCCACTCGCGAGAGCTCCCGCGAGTCTCCTCGCGAGTATGGCTCGCGAAACCCCTCTGAGACGAGCACTCAGCGAAGGCCACGCTCGCCCTCCTTCTGGCGACATCCGCCGAGGTCGGGTCTCGCATTCCCTCCTGCGAGCTCCCCTCAGCCCGTACCCCCCAACTCTCGCGATCCCTTAGTGGCGAGATGACCTCTTCCAGCCCAAATTACTAATCTTCGGGCCTTACCTCCTCAAGCGAACTCGGGGTTGTACACAAACCCTGCTCTTTGCTAGATAACTCTAATCTCGCGAAGTTTCATCCAACCCTGTATGTTCATTGGCGACTGCTGATCTGTCGGGAATCTTTCTTGTGGGTCCCACCCCACTGCTAAAAATACTGCCTGAGCTGGGGTGATGTACGCCATTACTCTCTCTTATTACACCTTACATACACTATATCCGCCGGAGAATGCCTCTTTCCGAAGAACTCCGGGCTCGCCTGAGGGCGTCCAAAGCGGGCAAGCTCTCCACCATGGCCAACGCCGCCTCCTGGATGACTCTCCAGACTCCTCCGCCTGAACCTGTGATAAAAAAGGCGAAGCCGGTCCCCCTACCCCCATGGGGGATGGGATCGTACTGCTGGACTCCTCTCCTGACGATAGGCCCGCTGAAAAGGTAATGGACTATCCCTTTCGCTTAACTATTCATTTGGTTTCTCTAAACCTCGCATGACTACAGGACCTGCCCCTTGCCGATCGGGACGCGTGCGAAGACTTAGCTGAGACTCGTCTAGATACTCCTGCGAGGACTGATCTTATTAATGGAGAAGTGTTGGTAAGTGTCTCGCTCCATCATACCCAGATTAACTCCCTGCCGGATGGTTCTCATTTTTTATTCTTACATCCTCCCCCCGCGTGACTCTCGTCGTCCAAGCTCACGACCTCAGACTTTGGGGAGGAAGAGATGTTGCCTCTCCCCTTGCTGGAGTAGATGGATGATTTCTTGGGCGACCCGCGGGATCCCGAGGCCATGAAGAAATGGACCTCGGAATTGTTCCAGAAACAAGGACGAATGTTGCAGGATCTTCACCTCCAAGAGAGGAGGGACAGGGAAATTGCCGAGGAGCGACATGCCTCTTTACTGGATGAGTGCGCGTGGCTCCGCGCCGATATACTACAGGATATTGGCGAGACTGCCACCTCCCCCGGGACACTTCTCGCGCAAGTGAATGATTATGCTCGCTTAATTCAATGCGAGGCGCGTGGTGTCCACGCATATCACTACCCTAGGATCCCGCCGCGGTCAGGAGTGCGAGGTCGTGGTAGGTGGAAATGGATACACTACTACTCCTCGCTCGCACTCCTCTGCCCGGCGAGATCCTCCACGTTGCCTAATATTATGTTTAATCTCGCTGAACAATTTCGCAACTTTTCTTTTTTGTTAACTATTTCTCGCCCACTGCTGGGGCTTTCGCGTACTCCTTATTTGTTTATGCGACAACTCTCTATTGTGGCTCGCTCTATTTGTTATTTTTTATTCTTTCTTGCTGCCCTCGCATGGAAATTTTGCTTATGCTAACTCTGTAAGTTGGTCTCGCTCGCCAACATATATGTGGTTTCTTTATGCTATCGCCTGCAATCAAACACGGAGCTTTGCCTAACCGCCCCCCCCCCCCCCCCCCCCCCCCCCCCCGTCGCTTCAACTTCTTTCCCGCGCTTTCTATTTTCTATAAATAGGTTCTGGCACCGAATCCACCTACCGTATTTAACTCCTGCCTATCTTCTTCCTCAGCCTGCGAGATCTCACGTTCTCTCTCTCTCGCGCCTTTTCTCCTTTTCTTGTAGATTTCAACAATGGTTGGCGATGCTAGCGAGGCGGAGGGCCTGCTAAAGTACGCATGGGCCTTCACCAACCATACCTTCTTCAACAGCAATCTGATCGAGGCAGAATACCTCATTGTCGTCGCCGACTTCAAGCCACCGGGGTTCTCCGCCAACTATGTCACAACCCGCATTTTCCCAACATTTAAAATGCTATCAGAGTAGGGAAAACTACGCGTTGTGATGCCACGTCACGTAGGGCACGCCTACTGACGTTAAGGCAACTTATCCTTCATCGCAGTTCAAGCAATTATTAATATCAATCAAAGTGATTCAAAATGATTTATGCAGAATATTAACAAGTCGCGTCCCTCGGCTAGGTGGATCAACTAGTCCACGCTTTTAAAATATAGTTTTACGCAGCGGAAAAATACTTGATTTAATTACTTTGTGGTCTCAGTGAACATGAAGACCTAGTGTGGTGCACCATGCAAGAGCGAATATGTGGATTTACTATATATAAAAGTAGATTTAGCACGCGCAAAAAGTAGTGAAATTATCATTTCAAAGCATGATATGCAATGCTACAATAACCTTAAAATATCTAAGCAGGGGGGCTATAAAGTCAACCCACATCTAACTATTCCAGAACAAGTGTTCAAAAGTAACCAACAAGTAACAGCAGCAGCGAAACAATAGTTTAACCAAACGGCACCACGGGCGTCAACACCTTAGACGAACCCATGGGCCGACAAGTCCACAGAATACCCTACCTCAAGAGGGTCAGAAGACGGCAACTAAAGCAACTCCGCACTAACACCTGCTACTGTCCAGAACCCGAGGCATTCAAAGAAAGAACACCTCAGAAGCAAGTTACAAGTGGTGCGGAAAAACCAGAAAGTAAGCAAACCTCCGCGAGACCGGAGGGAAACAGAAGCTGCAAGGGTTAGTGACGACAACACTAGCCATAAATAATCATCAGAAAAAAAAAAGAAATATGATAATCAATAGGAAAAAAAAGGAACAACAGAAGTAACTGATATTCAGCAGAAAAACACCCACCAAACGAGGGTGTGAAAACAGGCAAGGACAAAACTCGCCATCAACAAAGAATCGTCAACATTCACATTATTATTTATGTTGCTCTTGTTCAGAATTATAGAGACTGATCAGCTCATCCAAAAGAAGAGCACCGCACCGGGGGCAAAAACCACACCGCGTACGACCTACCAATCAAAAGCTTAAAAGAGCACCGCACTGGGGGCAAAAACCACTCCGCGTACGACCTCCAATAGAATTCATATCTTCATGCATTTCAAGAAAAAGGGCGGGGCCCATCAGAACATAAGGCAACAAATTTGGTTAACAATATGAGCAAATTATATTGAGTAAAAAGGAGTAAAGGTGAGACAGATGATAAAATTTAGCATAAAATCAATTACTGGAAGCAAAGGCGAGAACAAAAATAAAGGGGGTTTGGGCAAAGAGAATGAGCAAGATCACTACTTGCCTTCAAACCACCGGAATCGTTCTCCGAACAACTCCTCGTCGTAGATCGGCCCAAAAGGAGGCACGACGAGGCGAGATCTACAGAAAAATGGCCAATACGAAGGTTAGGGCCGAAAAACTTAACGAAAAAGTTTTACGAAACGGAAGGAAATTACCACGAGGACGAAGCTCTCGTAGAGAGCTTTTCGAATCTATGCTCGGCTCGCGATTTCGACCCCCGGAGCTCCGTCGGCGGCGTCCGGAAGATTCAAGAAATCGCCTCCCCCGTCGATCGTTTTTCTCTCTGGTTTGGACAGAATGAAGAAGAAGAAGAGGCTGAGTTCGTTTTCTTTTAGGCAACATAACATAATTTTAATTATAATAATAATAATAATAATATTATTATTATTAATAGAAGGAGCTAGAGATCGACGAATGCATGCCAACAGGGAGGGGTCGACGAATGCTGAACGTAGCTTTATATATATATATATATATATATATATATATATATATATATATATGTCTGTGTTGATTCGTTGAAGGGAGGTCGACTAATGGATTTGCAAGCATGGAGGGTGTGGTCGACGAATGGAGGGCCAAATCCTCCCAGCTAATAATATCAATAATATATAAATAATTGATTTGTATAGCCATCGATCGACGAATGCGTGCATAGCCAAAAAATCTTTGCATGTATATATATACAGATAATTATAATAATAATAATATTATTATTATTATGATTTTATCAATAAAAATTAAACGAACGCCGAATCCAACGAAAATTTCGCCTAAGGTGAACGGCGGCGCTACGAATCCAACGGCGAAGTTGGAATCAAAATCCGATGTGCCGATTTCGTGATATAAATGGCGGAAGTTACGGCGAACTTTAAATAATCTAATTCTAAAATGCGCCGAGGCTCCAAAATGGCTCGGATCGCGACGAAACTTGACAGGCAAGCGTAAAATTAAATAATCTAATTTCCTAACGTAAAAATTTCCAATTTCGGGTCGTCTCAAAAATTGGTCGACTTGACCCAAACGGATGCGAAAACGCGCAAACGGCGACGCGCCGCTAACTCGACGTTAAAAGTAACGCTCTAACGTCATAAACACGCCATCACCGAATTAAATAATTTCCGGAAAAATCAGGGGCGTTACAGCCACTCCCCCGAAAAGAAAGTTTCGTCCCGAAACTTGACGTATGTGCAGGAAACAACAATTGGATAGATAAAAGGTGCAGGAAAGAAGGTTTATGATAGATAATTAAATAGTGCAGGAACAACATTTGGGCAAAATAAATGGTACATGAACAACATTTGGACAAAATAAATGGTGTAGGAGAGAAGCTCTGCCTGAGCTACTTAATTGAAAAGATAAAAGGTGCAGGGGAGAAGATTCAGCTGAACTAATAAAATGGAAAAATAAATGGCACAGGAAAGGAAATTTACCTGCGCTAATTAATTGAAAAGGTGAGGATGAGCTTCTCGCATCGCTGACTCCAGCTCCCATGTTGCGCTCTCGACGTCATGATTCCGCCAAAGAACTTTTACCATAGGGATGGATTTCCTCCGCAACACACGCTCTTGAGTCTCTAAAATTCGGACAGGTTCCTCAACATAAGTCAAATTGGGCCGAATCTGAGGCACTGAATTGAGGACTTGACGATTGCTGCGAACACACTTCCTTAACTGACTCACATGAAACACATCATGGATGCCAGGGAAGGTAGCAGGTAACTCCAATCTATAAGCAAACACCCCGATGCGCTCAACAACCTGAAATGGCCCAACATATCTGGGATCCAACTTGTGGTTCTTCCCAAATCTTTTAACGCACGACATCGGAGAAACTTTCTAGAACACCAATTCCCCAACAAAATCCTAACATATAGATGCAGTATTTCATAATCGAGAGTTTAATTTAGGAAGAAACAAGGGGGATGCACATAGCTGCTAGTATAAGGCCAAGAAGTTCACCAAACTCCCCACTAAATCAATGACTGTTAGCATGAGTCAAAAATAAATTTATCAAACTCCCCTCTTAATCCATAGCAGCTAATCAATAAGCCAAGAAAATTAGATTCACCAAACCTCCCCTCATCATAAACCATGGCAGCTACTAAGCAAATCACGAGACTAGCATCCTAAAATGGCTTATAAAAACATCATCCTAACACCCATGAGAAAGATCGTAGCAGCCCCCATATAGAGATTTAAACTCCCAACTGATTAAGCATAGTAGCCCCATATTTAAAATCCCGATTAGATTAAGTATATGTAGCAACCCCCAAATAAATCCAGAATTCTATAAGACAGCCCCGAAATAAATCCAAACAGGAATGATATATATAGCAAGCCCCTAACTGGAATTATACAAACCAGCCCCTAAATGAAATTTCATAAAACAGCCAGCGAAGCATAAACTAGCTCTCAAGTAATGAATCCCTAATACCAAAACTGGACGGAAAAAACCGAGCAGCACCAGCACTCAATCCCCCTAAAAAGAACAAAACGAAACATTTCTAAAGATGCAACCTGGAGGATAAATCAGCATCCACCAGTCCAAATCTCCCAAGACAAACAGAGGAAATCCCAAATTATGAGATTCCTGGGAGAATAACCAACAGCCACCAGCCCAAAATAATGAGATTTCTAATAAGTGAAATTTCCTGGAGCATAAACCCATCAACCACCATAAACCAAAATAAGGAGATTTCTAATGAATGCAGACCTTGGAGCAAAAACTCAAACAACAAGCAATGAATAATGAGATTGCCAATAACAACACTTTCCTGATAACTGTTATTGTAGACAAATTCCATCAATCCAAGATGCTTATCCCGAGTTCCACCATGATCCAGAGTATAACACCTAATCATACCCTCCACGATCTGATTCACTCTCTCCGTCTGACCATTTGTCTGCGGATGGTAAGCGGTAGAATACCGGAGGTCGGTGCCCAAATCTCCTTGCAAGCTCTGCCAGGAACGCGACAATAAAACAATTCCCGGGGTTTCGATTTGACTCAAGACTTAAAGGCGTAATTTATCCATCCATTTACGATAGATCACACAAAAAATTGTGTCTTCGGGGAGACCTCATCAAACCGATAACAAAACTAATACTAGCAAACAACATGATTCAAATCTCTATACATCCTAGTAGGATCCGGGTGGTAACGAATGTCAATGCCAGAATTCATAATATATTTTATTCATTTTCTCCAGGGCAGAATCAACTCCTTCTGAACGAAGATATGCTTCAATTCTTATGGCCCGTAAACCATACACAACACGTCATACCAAAATAGTCTCCAAGGTTCAATGTCTAGATTACTGGGGCAAATTCCAAATCATGCGCATGATAATTCTCCTCATGAATCTTCGATTTCCTCAAACCGTATGCGATCACATTTTTTTTTCGAGACATACTTAGGCTCAACGTGCAACTCCTCTACATAGACAATACACCACTACTTCGGTAGGTAAGATCAAAACTGGATTAGTGCTCAATCTTCTCTTCGATTTCCTGAAAGGCTCCTTCGCACTAGTCACCCCAAAACAAAAGTTGAATTCTCCTACATAAACCTAACCTGAGACATGAATAATCACAAGAATCATTACATAAGCCTTCTATATCATCCTGCCAATCTTACAAAAATTCCATATTCCTTTAGATGTTGTAAATCTCTTCCAAACAAGTCACTCAGCGATCTATGCTGAGTTCATCGAAAACTCAACCTCATTAATAACATGACCCAGATAGGTAACTAAAGACATCCGAACTTGTACTTGCTCTTCTTGGCAAACAAACTTGCGCTCTCACAACGTAGACCGCACCCAATCACAATTGCTTAGCATGATCCTCTGCACTCTTAGAGTGTATCAAACACCACTTCCAAGGACAGCCACAAGATGGTCTGGAAAATCCCTTAACACTATATCCATCAAATTCATGAAGGCAGAGGAGACATTAGCTAAATCAAAGGTCGCCACTAAGATCTCAAAGTAAAGCCCATAACGGGAACGAACAGGAAGTCCATGGAACATCCGACTCACGGATCCTTTACAGACAAAAGTCTAAACGAAGTCCAATCTCCGAGAACACGAATCCATCTCGCAACTGATCAAGCGAATCATCTATTCGAGGTGATGAACATTTACCTCAATAGTCGCCTCGTTCGACTATATACAATTTGCTCATAATTTTCCAGAAACAGAAACAAAAAACGAGAAAAGACTCGCTGCCAGACTCTAAGGATTGAAGAGCACAAACCGCAGAAATAACCGGAGAATCTTGATACGGGAATCCAACACTCAAGGGTTGATCAATATCCAATGAGAAATCCAGGCGCTTATCCTCTCACCGGTCCACAACGCCAAACTAGATCTTCAATCCATGCCCAAGAAATCATACTAATATCTTCCAAATCTGGCACCTTCAGTCGACATACCATCGAAATCAAATTAAAGGAATGGTTTAACACCACCGAGTCACCTGAGGGAAAACATAGCACGAAACAAATCACTAACTCGATCGGGAGTCAAGAAATGACCATTACAAAGATCCTAGCCACGAACAAGTGGATAACACCAAAATCAAAAGAATGCGTGCTCATCAGTTAATTATCTTAACTTCCAAAAAAAACGCACGCATAGCCAGCTGAACAGAAATCGAGATAGCGAGGAACTATTAACTGAATCAGAATCTAACATAAGATCACCAGGGTTGAAGACTGAGCTTCTCCCTCGCTCACCACGATCAGTTTATCCTTCCCTTCATCCGACACTGGATCTCATCGAGCCCCTCTTTATTACTTGCAGTGCAACCCAAATCACTTTTAGGTGCGTCTTGAATTATGATCACCTGTTGCTGCTTCCGAGCTTTTAGTTTCTTGAAACATTTTTCGAGGGAATTGCCTAACCGGCCACAGAAACTACACACTTCCTCCCGTCCTTTCTTTGGGGTGGGGTCAGATGCCCATAGGCTTCCACCATCCCTAACCTTCCTCTTTTCCTGTAACGAGGACATACCGCAATCTTTGGCATTTCTAGTAGCCTCAAACTTCAAGGCAGCTTCAACTGCTTTCGCATCAGTCTCGGATTGGTAGGTGTTAGCAAACTGCTGGATGTTACCTTGAGAATCACCCAAGGAATTTCTGACCTTGCACTCCACAGTAGCTATCAACTCAGGAGCGAATCTATTCGATTTACCGATCTCACTCTGGTGTTCAACCAACACAGGAAACCGCACACCAGGCTGCTGCCTCAAGGTAGCAGTAAGCAATGCCTGCAACTGTGTTTGCATTACCAACACATGTCTTGACATTGTTTCAATGCTCTGACGCAGTTCATCTAGCATCGCTTCGATACGAGAACCCGAAGACTCACCCTCAAACTGGGAAATTGCCCCCATTGCAAAACGCTTCGGGGTCATCTTCTACAAATACAAACAGCGACTCATCAAGACCTAGCATAAGACACCTAAGCTAGCAACCTCGACCGCGTCGCTCTCCTACGAGACATGTATACAAGATAGATGGACATCCAATCAGAAATAGGCTTAAGACGCTTAAGCCAAACAGACTCGGAAATATCTCGGATCAATTCGGAACAGGAAAGAAAACAACCTGCTATTGCTGTTACCTTGTTCTGGAATTTCATGAAATGATGCAATGATTAAACTTAGGATGATGCGCCATCATCCTATTGACTCTTGTGCTATGACATGAGTGCATGAACATTTAAATTTCTTTTCAAATCATGTGTGTACATATGTCATCTGGTATGTCTTTAACTTGGCACGCGTGCTTATGCGATGATATGAATGTATGCAGTGCTATGCATTCTAGAAAGAGGCCTTAATGCATGTTATGAGCGGCGTACACATGTAATGTTATGCATCCCATACTACATAACATTACATGTAACGAAAAAGAAAACGTGCTAATGGGCATCCATGTAATGGTGGTTATGCATCCCATACTACATAGCCGTCACATGTTGCCACCTATGGTGGATCCATATACAAACACATATTATGCATCCCATACTACATAATATGCCCCGTATACTTCTTATCATGCTATGAGTGTAGTGACTATGCTTCGGTCAAGACATATTGATGACATATCAGTGTGTGTATACAATGAAATGATCTTACGAGGTTCTGCTTAGGATAGCGGTTGTTTGGCTCACATGCCAACCCACCCAACTACCTTTTTCACAGAACCTCCCTCTGATACCAACTATCACAACCCGCATTTTCCCAACATTTAAAATGCTATCAGAGTAGGGAAAACTACGCGTTGTGATGCCACATCACGTAGGGGACGCCTACTGACGTTAAGGCAACTTATCCTTCATCGCGATTCAAGCAATTATTAATATCAATCAAAGTGATTCAAAATGATTTATGCAGAATATTAACAAGTCGCGTCCCTCGGCTAGGTGGATCAACTAGTCCACGCTTTTAAAATATAGTTTTACGCAGCGGAAAAATACTTGATTTAATTACTTTGTGGTCTCAGTGAACATGAAGACCTAGTGTGGTGCACCATGCAAGAGCGAATATGTGGATTTACTATATATAAAAGTAGATTTAGCACGCGCAAAAAGTATTGAGATTACCATTTCAAAGCATGATATGCAATGCTACAATAACCTTAAAATATCTAAGCCGGGGGGCTATAAAGTCAACCCACATCTAACTATTCCAGAACAAGTGTTCAAAAGTAACCAACAAGTAACAGCAGCAGCGAAACAATAGTTTAACCAAACGGCACCACGGGCGTCAACACCTGACACGAACCCATGGGCCGACAAGTCCACAGAATACCCTACCTCAAGAGGGTCAGAAGACGGCAACTAAATAACTCTGCACTAACACCTGCTACTGTCCAGAACCTGAGGCATTCAAAGAAAGAACACCTCAGAAGCAAGTTACAAGTGGTGCGGAAAAAACCAGAAAGTAAGCAAACCTCCGCGAGACCGGAGGGAAACAGAAGCTGCAAGGGTTAGTGACGACAACACTAGCCATAAATAATCATCAGGAAAAAAAAGAAATATGATAATCAATAGGAAAAAAAAGGAAAAGCAGAAGTAACTGATATTCAGCAGAAAAACACCCACCAAACGAGGGTGTGAAAACAGGCAAGGACAAAACTCGCCATCAACAAAGAATCATCAACATTCACATTATTATTTATGTTGCTCTTGTTCAGAATTATAGAGACTGATCAGCTCATCCAAAAGAAGAGCACCGCACCGGGGGAAAAAACCACACCACGTACGACCTCCAACAAAATTCATATCTTCATGCAATTTCAAGAAAAAGGGCGGGGCCCATCAGAACATAAGGCAACAAATTTGGTTAACAATATGAGCAAATTATATTGAGTAAAAATGAGTAAAGGTGAGACAGATGATAAAATTTAGCATAAAATCGATTACTGGAAGCAAAGGCGAGAACAAAAATAAAGGGGGTTTTGGCAAAGAGAAAGAGCAAGATCACCACTTGCCTTCAAACCACCGGAATCGTTCTCCGAACAACTCCTCGTCGTAGATCGGCCCAAAAGGAGCCACGACGAGGCGAGATCTACAGAAAAATGGCCAATACGAAGGTTAGGGCCGAAAAACCTAACGAAAAAGTTTCACGAAACGGAAGGAAATTACCACGAGGACGAAGCTCTCGTCGAGAGCTTTCCGAATCTATGCTCGGCTCGCGATTTCGACCCCCGGTGCTCCGTCGGCGGCGTCCGGAAGATTCAAGAAATCGCCTCCCCCGTCGCTCGTTTTTCTCTCTGGTTTGGACAGAATGAAGAAAAAGAAGAGGCTGGGTTCGTTTTCTTTTAGGCAACATAACATAATTTTAATAATAAAAATAATAATATTATTATTATTATTATTAATAATAGAAGGAGCTAGAGATCGACGAATGCATGCCAACAGGGAGGGGTCGACGAATGCTGAACGTAGCATTATATATATATATACATATATATATATGTCTGTGTTGATTCGTTGAAGGGAGGTCGACTAATGGATTTGCAAGCATGGAGGGTGTGGTCGACGAATGGAGGGCCAAATCCTCCCAGCTAATAATATCAATAATATATAAATAATTGATTTGTATAGCCATCGATCGACAAATGCTGAACGGTGCATAGCCAAAAAATCTTTGCATGTATATATATATACAGATAATTATTATAATAATAATATTATTATTATTATGATTTTATCAATAAAAATTAAACGAACGCCGAATCCAACGAAAATTTCGCCTAAGGTGAACGGCGGCGCTACGAATCCAACGGCGAAGTTGGAATCAAAATCCGACGTGCCGATTTCGAGATATAAATGGCGGAAGTTACGGCGAACTTTAAATATATACAAAAGTTCTAAAATGCGCCGAGGCTCCAAAATGGCTCGGATCGCGACGAAACTTGACAGGCAAGCGTAAAATTAAATAATCTAATTTCCTAACGTAAAAATTTCCAATTCTGGGTCGTCTCAAAAATTGGTCGACTTGACCCAAACGGATGCGAAAACGCGCAAACGGCGACGCGCCGCTAACTCGAGGTTAAAAGTAACGCTCTAACGTCATAAACACGCCATCACCGAATTAAATAATTACTGGAAAAATCAGGGGCGTTACACACTGCCCCAGCGAGGACGATGTGATCAATGTCCCTATGCAAGATGTACTCGCCGTCCCTACCGCCCAATTCGGGGTCGGCCTGCGCCTGCCTCTATGGTCGGAAGTTCGCTAGGTACTGATGCACAAATCTTAGCACTCCACTATAGGCGGTAGCAAGACTGCGGCACGAAACGGCAGTGTACCGATCGTTCAAGTAATATAAAATGTGGGCGTGAATCCCCAAGTATCGATCTCAAAGGAACACAGTAAGGTGGAGTTAATTATTGAGGTAGGACTTGAGATTGAAGTCCTTAAGTCGGATGGGTTGCGGAAACAGGGGGTTTTGGTTGGTGGAAATAAAGAGAAATACTACAACTACTTCTATGCAATGCCGTTATGCAATGCTTCGCGAGGCGGGATGGAGACTACGTATGCCTTGAACGCGCTACTTCGCAAGGGAGGATGGACGAGTAGGCAAACGGAATGAGGGTCGCAAGCACCTCGTCGTCAAGCACGCCACTAGCAATTGCTAGTGCGGCACACGAACATGACGGCGGAATGAAAAATGGATGGCGGCGCACCTCATAACACATATTAACAAAAGATAATTTCATACAAATGAAATTAGCATTACATAACATGGTTCATAGTGTACATCATCAAAATACAAGAGATCTACTAACTACAACTACCAATACAAAGTTAGGGAGAGCAAGAAATCAACCGAATCTGAAGTCTTGTTGAAGATTCACGGTTGGAATCGCTGGGTTGTCAATCCGCATCCAAGCTCGGTCCTCAACTGCGTCCGGGGTAAAGAAGGTTGTCACTACCCTCCAATGGCCCGTCTTTTTCGTGTCACGATCCAGAAATGACCTAGCTTCCTTCTCCTTGGATCTTGGTGGATGTAGGGTTGAATCCCTCTCCTTAGAGCTTAAGGATGATGGAGGAGGCCCAAAGGGATGAAACCTCAGTGGAAGTGGCAAAAACAGCGCAGCTGTATGGTGTGTACGACCTCTCTCGATTTAGGTCGAAAGTTGCAGCTTTTATAGAAAAAGATCAGAAAATAGGTCACGCACGGTCGAACGCACGACCGTGCGTAGACCGTGCGATATTAATAATAGAGAACAGCGCAGGAAGACGACCTGGAGCGCCCGTGCAATTTACTCGCGCACGGGCAAATCCGCCCATGCGTCAAAACGCACGGGTAAATTCAGAAAAGCTAAAAACAAGGCTAAACAAGTTGATCGTGCGATTCCTTCACGCATGGGCAACTGGCCGTGCATAAAGATGCACGATCAAAATCAGATCATCGTTTTCCACCCAGATGAAGGCGCACGACCACAGTTATCCGTGCGTCAATAAAACGCACGACCGTGCGTTGTACACAGTCATGATTTCTGGGCAAAAGGGGATGGATCAGCCACCTGAGAGCGTAGCAGCCCAACTGGGTATACACATCCAGCACCAGCATAAAAATAGAAACAACACGATGGGGAGCACAGTGTGCTTACCCCCAGCCACGCAGTGTGCAATTGCACACTTACAACAGGCATTTAAAGCAGACGTATGAACAATGTGAAAATAAACAAATACGAACAAAAACTGAAGTACAAAAGCAAGAAAAGCATCCCGGATGAGTCCGAAAAACAGTATATAAATTGGACTCATCACACCCCCAGACTTACCTATTTGCACGTCCCGAGCAAACAAATCCTAAGCAGGCAGGAACATGAAATAGCTAACTTAAAATTACAAAGTGAGATACTATGAGAAGTCGCATGCCCATGTGCATAAAAAAATACGAGAGAAGATTTCTAATTTATACACAGTTTATAAATTTCTAAAAGAGTAAATAAATATTACTTCTGCTCAAAATGGGAATCACGGTGAATCATCTGGTCACACATATGGAGAAAGTAGAGTAATCGCTGAGACAAGAATTGCCAAAGCTGGGGTTCTGGACAAACTCCACCGAAATCCAACGGTGTCGGAGACCATAAGCTCACCCGTTCACATTCTCTCCACGACACTAGATTGGCTCATAGCGCGAGTCGGTAGGACTTTAGGTTTTAAAATGGGGCTTGGGTTAAGGAGAGATAAACAAAGATAGAAACGACGGCTCAAACACTAAACCCTAATGAGCTTTTAAAACAACTTCTGGCACACCAACATCGAATGCAAGTGTACCACACCCCCAGACTTAGATTTTTGCAACATGGGTGTGTGCACCGCCTACTCTCATTCATAAATTACACAGATTTTCAATTAAGCTCATCTTCTTCTTTTTTCTCTTTTCTTTTCTTTTTTCATTTTTTCTTTTCTTTTCTTTATTTTCAGCAAAATTTGGCAAGAAAGCACAGCCACATTTTCACAAAATATAACACCACATCAACACCCCAATCATGAAATAACAAACAACTAAAGCTCAATTTTGGGTGTGCGACTAGGATTGGCTTTTAGTCTTTGGTGTGATAAAGGTGGAGCTGAATCAAGAAATGGGTAGGCACAACTGGGCTAATGAAGATAAGATGATAGGAATGGCACAAAGGCTCAACCGGGCCAAAATGATGGCCTACGTCATTCTCACGCACTAGAACTATCCTATGTCTATGCTTCCAGAATCGCTTGGGGCAAGTTCTTAGCCACCGAGAAAGATTATCTTTCCTCCCGGTTCGAGCAATACTCATCTAACAATCATTTACACACATCCCTATGCTACCGTTTGATTCACACCGGATACACCATTTGAGTAGAGTAAACAATATTCATACTAATAGAAATGCATAAAGCTAATTCATAAAAGGAAATCTAATCTACATGAATCCCTATACTCACATGAGTATTTGACTAGAAACACCGGAGTCAACGTTTTATTCCACTACATAATTTTAAAAGCTAGCACAATCATTTTCCAGACTACAAAAAGAAAGGAGTTATACTTGTGACGCACTAAAGGATAAGCACGCGCTCAAGTGGGTGCATTGTGTGCAGACAAAATAAACAAAACAATCTAGATAAGAACTTCTAGCATGTTAAATAAATGTGCACGTGATTGGGTACACAAAAAGGTCTCCCCCAGACTTAAACTATGCATTAAGATATTCTAAAACAAAGTTAGGGGAAGAGGGTACCCAATGCTCAGCAAGTAAGCATGTCGGAAGCCTGGAGTGAAGCCCTACGAAGAATCACAACCACCGCCTGCACAAATAGAAAATACCTGCAAGGGGGGTTGAAAGTGCACAGTTAACCTCACTAGAATTCTCTAGAGGGAGGGTGAATAGACATTTAAAAATATTTTGTGCAAAGTTAACAAATATATATATATATATAATATTCACAGTTGTAAGCTTTCCACACACCAACAAGAATTAAGCAAATAAAGAAAGAAATAGCAAAAAGAAAATCACAGCACAACACAAAGAAATATAGTGGTTCCCCAAACTTTGGGTCGTCCACTCTTCTACCGCCCCTGGTAGGAATTCACTATCTTGCACTGAGTCTTTTGATAAGAAGACTCTTAGAACCAGTCAGAGTCTTTTGATAAGGAGACTCTTAGAACCACTACAACTGAATTTTTTGAAGAGAGATTCTTAAAACTCTTTTACACTATTGAAATTGAAATTAGAATAAGAAGAAGAAGAAGAAGAATAAGAAACAATTTGTGCAAGAAGGAATCTTCTTCCTAGCAAGAAGATTAGAAGCACAAGTATAGTGAATGTAATCTCTCTTCTATAGTGAGAAGGAGATTGTAGGTCTTTCTCTCTTTTAGTGAGAGCTTTCAGAAATTTGCAGCAGTATGACTTCAGAAGGAAGAAGATGAAGAATAAGGCTTTTTCTTGTTGCAGCACTCTTTCACTTTTCTCAAATTTCTCTTTCTTTTCTCTAGGGAGCTTTTCCTCTTTTTCAAAATGGAGTGGATCACTTCTGCTTTTTCTTTGCCGATCTCCTTGTGTATTTATAGCTTTGTTTATTCAAAAAATTTTGCTATAGGAGAATAATCAATTAGCTCACAGAGAAATGGTAAGAGAGAAATCTTCCATAATTAATATTTCTGTAGAAGGAAAGAAGTCATTCAATTTTCAAATAACATCCATAATAATCTTAATCAAATTAGCCAAGAATCAATTAGAAGGAAAGATTTAATTCTGAACGGCTATAAGAGAATAATATAATTCCATAAATTCAGATCTACAGAAAGAAAGGAAAGAGATCTGGCGCGATTTTGAATGTCATAGAAATCGACGTGCGTCGATTAGAAATCAGAGTTACGTCGATTACGATTACGTCGAATTCTGTTTAGAGTTACTTCGACTCATTCTGAGAGGTACGTCGACTACACTTTAACGTTGCGTCGAGTACTATTCGACGCATATTTACTTAAACTAATTTTTCACTCTAAGAACTCATTTTCTACTCATTTCTAGGGGTTAAGATAAATCATTTCCCCAACAATCTCCCCCTATTTGTCTTAACCCTGATCAGAGAGAAATTTTACCAGCTTTAATCAACAGATCAAAGCATATTTTTAGAAAGAGATATATTAGGAAATCAGAAGAAAAGAAAGACATGTATATTCACAAACAAAATCATTTTCAAAGAATAAGAATCAGAATTGTAAACTACTTATGCTGTTTGCAAAAAGTTACTTAGGAGGAGTAGGAGGAGTTTTTCTCTTCCTAGAGAATACTAAAGGGAGATCAGGTTTTCTTATAGGGGTGAGTTTCCCTTCCTCTTTATGCTCTTCAGTAGCAATATGTTCATTCAGCTCCCCCTGATTCAAAGTAGTTTGCTCCACCTGAGTTCAGGGTTCCTTCAGTTCTTTTTCTTTTTCAACTTCTACATTTAGCTGCCCCTGACCCTGAGCTTCCTTCTCAATTTCTTTTTCAGTTTCAGTATTAGCTTCAGCCATATCAGCATCTGGCTCCCCCTGAGTTGAAGGTTCCTTCAGGTCTCTTGCTGTTTCAACAGCTTCCTTTTCAACATCTTTTTCAACTCTACTTGCCTCCCTTTGAAATACAACTACTTGTTGTTCAGCTTCTCTTGCTATAAAAAGTACATCTATTATCTGGTCATTAGTATGTAGCTCGGGTACTTTTTCATTCCCAATGGTCTTAAGCAGAGCAGGACTATAAGATTTTGATGTTTGAGGTGATTTGTGTGAGTGAGATTTGTGACTGGAGAGCTGCTCTTCATCTAACTTCTCCCCCTTCTTGACCTTCTTAGCTAAGGAGGTTAAGAAAGACTTAGTGACCCTAGATGAAGAGATAGAGGACTTCAGGCTTTGCACAGAGTCATTGACCCCATCTATTTGGGTTTGCATGTGCATGATGGAGGAGTGAAGTTGGGAGCAGTGCCCATCAAGCATGTCCTGAAATTTATGGGTTGCTTGTTGAATGCACTGGAGAAGGAGTGCTTGTGTCGATGAGGATGGTTCAGGTTGTGTTGGTGGAGGAGATAATGGTGGAGAAGATGAAGGTGGAGAGATGATAGTATTACTGAGATCAGTGGTTGTGGTAAGAAGATGAGGTGTGTTTGATGTAGGAGGAGGAGGAATATAGGTGGGTTGAACAGATGAGTCCATAGGAGGAGGAGAAGCAGGTGGTGAAGAGGGTCTTTCAGGCTGGGATCCAGGCTTTGGGATCTGCCTGTACCATTTGGAGAAGAGTGCTATGGATATTCTTTTGCCAGGGGGAATGGCAATATCTTTTGACCTACATAGGTCAGGATAGGAGTGCCTGAGTACTTGGCTCATTATCCTCATAAAGGCATTCTCCTTATGAGAATATTTGTAGCCTTTCATCTTTAGCAAGCAATTGGCCCAGTCATCACGTCAATAACATGGAGAACTAGTTTGGTAAATTTTACCTCATACTTACCATTGTCACATATCTGACTTATACTTATCAGATTGTGTTTTAGTCCTTTGACTACTACCACATTCTTGAAGGTTACTTTCCCTTCTTTGAAATCTCCAAAGCCCCTGGATTTCCCACAGCTAGAGTCTCCAAAAGTCACTGGTGGTCCATGTCTATACTCAAAGCCGGTTAATAGATTTTTGTATCCTGTCATGTGCATGGAGCATCCACTGTCCAAGTACCACACCAGCCTGAAGATGTGATACACCAAAGATTTATCTTCAGACTTCTCAGTAGCCATCAAACAGGTTTCCTCTTGCTTAGCCTCTTCTTGATCATTTTCAGATGAGGTACTTCCTTCAGATTCTGAATCACTCCATGATTGAGCAATGAATCCTTTCTCTTTCTTCTTCTTCTTTAGATATGTTCTTTTCAGTTCTTTCTTATTACTGATCTCTTTAGGACATTCAGGTGCAATGTGTCCAGGTTGTTGGAGCATGCGTTCCGCACTCGTCCGGTTTGAGAATAACAAATCCCGAATGTATTTGATCCTATTTTTTGATTAATGGTGTGCAGATAACAGGTGCAAGAATAACATGATTTCAATTGAAGCAAAATGACATTTTCCAAAAATTTGAGCTATCGGATTTCCGACAGTGCTATCGGATTTCCGACAGCGCGTTTATTTGATCTCTGTGCAGCGTTTAGGATCTATCGGATTTTCGATATCGCTATCGGATGGCAATAGCCCACGATCTTCCGATAACGCCAGGACGTGCAGCAGTTACCACACAGCGGTTAGGATCTATCGGATTTCCGATATCGCTATCGGATGGCGACAGCCCACGATCTTCCTATAACGCCAGGACGTGCAGCAGTTACCTTGGCTATCGGATATCCGACAGTGCTATCGGATATCCGACAGTGCTATCGGATATCCGACAGCCCACGTCTCAACCACGACCTCAACACGACGCAGAAACTTCGTTTTAGTGGAACACGTGGCAGCCTCTGGAGATATCGGATTTCGGCGACAGCGGCTATCGGACGGCGACAACTCCTTTTTATTAAAAGGGCTCAAAACTTCGTGGAATTGAGTTCTTCAGATTTCTAAGCCTCCTTCCTGAGTGTTATCGTCCAGAGAGCTCCAGAGAACGAAAATCCCCATCCTTGAAGAAGAAAAGAGAGAGCGAAGCCGAAGATTGTACACGCATTCCAAGGAGACTGTTTCAAGGGATCTTCGATGTTTTGGTCCAGAAATTCTAAAGGGGTTTTTCATATTGTATTTACATTCATTCACTTTTCATTTTGTAATCGTTGGAGAAATCGTCGTCTTGCGTGCGGCGTCTAAGTCCTTGCGTGGCTTAGGGGAAAATCGCTTCCTTGTGCGGAGCGTCCAAGTCCTTGCGTGGCTTGGTGGGAAATCGTGGCCTTGTGTGCTACGTCTAGATCTTGGGAAGATCTAGAGGATAGGCTTGGGCTTGGTCTTGGGAGAGACAAGTGATAGCCTTCCGATCCTTGGGAGAAGGATTGGTAAACCAAAATTGTAGAATTTTTTTTACATAATTGTGCCTTGATCTTAAGCATTGTTAAGATCATTTTTTATTGTATGCAAATTTCATGATTAATATAATTATGTCTTTTCCTTAATTACATATTTGGTAGCATAATCTTTATCTTAGAAATTTGTTTTTTGAATTATTTTAAAAATCACATTCTTTGGAAATTGTTTAGAAGTAATTTTTAGAAAAGTAAAACTTGTTCAAAAGAATTCTTAAGGAAAAATTATATTTCAAACACACCCTTATTCACCCCCCCCCCCCCTCTAAGGGCGTCATACGATCCAACAAGTGGTATCAAATCTAGGTTACTCCAAAATGGTTTTACCACCGGGAGTAATGGCGCACAACGATCACGCGTTCGTTGAGGGGCAAGGAATTAGTAGGCCACCACTTTTTACGGGCACAGACTATAATTATTGGAAAACACGTATGCGTTGTTTTCTAATTGCGCTAGATATAGAAGTCTGGAATATGGTAGAATCTAGTTACACTTTTCCAACATTTGTTGTAGGAGATGTAACCATGGATAAGCCAAAAGACAAGTGGGATGACAACGATAAATTAAAATGTAAGAACAATGCAAAAGCCATGAATGCTTTATTTTGCGCACTAGATCGCACTGAATTTAATAGAGTTTGTGCTTGTAATACTGCATTTGAAATTTGGAATTTATTAGAAATCACTCATGAAGGTACTTCGTAGGTAAAGGATTCAAAGCTATTTCAACTGGAATCTGAATTTGAAAGGTTCAAAATGGAGGTAGATGAAGAGATTGATACGATGTACACACGATTCACAAAAATCGTGAATGACTCAAAGGTGCTAGGAAAGGTGTTCTCAAATGGAGATTTAGTAAGGAAAATCTTAAGATCACTTCCCCCGAAGTTCAATCCTAAAGTGACTGCAATTTCCGAGTCACATGATCTTAAGACCTTACAATTGGAGAGCCTCATTGGGAACTTGAAAACTCATGAAGTTGAATTGAAAATTCAACAACAAGAGTATATGGAGCCAAGGAAGAAGGGATTGGCTCTAAGATCTAAGAAGGAAGAAACTAGTGATTCTGAGGAGGATGAAGAAGATGAGGAAAGTTTATTTGTTAAAAAATTTAGAAAATTTATGAAAAATCCGGAGAGGAGGAATACGTTTAAGAAGTATTTTAAGAAGGAGACTTTTAGGAAGAAAAAGGGAAAGGAAGGCGATGAGGAGGAAGAGAGACCGCCACCGGAGTGCTATCACTGCAAGAAGTTAGGACACATCCGAAGCAAGTGTCCAAAGTACTTGAAAGAACTTAAAGAAAAGAAGCACAAAGGGCCGAAGAAGGTGTTGAAGGCGGAAACATGGGATGATATTACTTCTGAGGATGCAAGCAGTTCAAACTCAAGTAAAGAAGAGGAGGCCAACATGTTCTTAATGTTAAAGAGCGTCATATCTGATGACGAATGCAGTGTCCAAAGCGACACTGAGGTAACTCCTCCAACCTATGATGAATTATTTTCTGAATTTTTAAAGACTTGCAAATTTTTTGAAAAAAGTTTAAAAGATAATGATCTTCTTAAATTCGAAAATGAAATTTTACTTAAAGAAAACAAAAAATTGTTAAATGAAATTAAGACTATTGGAAAAAGAGATATTTCTTGCCAAGAGTGTGATCACTCGTTGGGAAGAATTAAAGAACTTGAAGAATCTCTTTCCAAATCTCATTCTACAATAAAAGTTCTTACTAAAAAGAATGAGATTTTAGAGAGAGATCTGAAATCTTCAATTTCCATAGTCCATGAGGGAAAGAAATCTTTTTAACGGAGATGCGTAAATTTAGTATCCGAGAATACAAAAATGAGACACCAGATTCATGACTTAACACTAGCCATGAAAAAATTTGGAATGGGCCGAAGATCACTGGATATGATCTTATGATACCAACGCCATGGATCTGGAAGGTTTGGGCTCGGATACACATCTGGAAGCTGTCGCCCGGCGACAACCACTGTCGCCGGCGACAGTGAAAAGTCCAGAAAATTCACTTTTAAAAATTATAAAATTAATGAATTGTTAAATACTGCATCCTCATCCAGTAAAAGTCCAGAAAAGTTATACTCCTCTAAATACATTACATGTGCCAAATGCAATAGATTTGGCCACACTACGGACTCTTGCTGGAAGGAAGGAAAAAGTAAAATTAAACAAATCTGGGTGCCTAAGGCTTCTACCTATATTGTGGGTGGAACCACTTGGGTAACCAGGTCTTTACTCACCTCTTCTTTCTAGGTGTGTTGGCAGGCTAAGGACAAAGAAGACGTGTGGTACTTGGACTCAGGTTGTTCAAAGCACATGACGGGCAATAAAGAGAAGTTCCTTAGCCTGGAGATGAAGAAAGGAGGAGTTGTGACATTCGGAGACAATGGAAAAGGAAAAATCATCGGCATCGGAGTTATGGGTAACAAAAATTTTTCAATTTCAAATGTTTTATTTGTAGAAGGATTAAAGCATAATTTGATTTCTATTAGTCAATTATGTGATAAGGGTTTAAATGTTTTATTTGAATCTTCTACAAATTTGTGCAAAATTATTAATTCCAAAACAAATGAAATTGTTTTTACCGCACCTAGATGTCATAATGTATATCTGATTAAATTTCTAGATTTTTCAAATTCTACTTTGAAATGTCTGTTATAAAAAAATGATGAATTAGATTTATGGCATAGGTGACTTGGACATACTAGTGCCAAGTTAATTACAAAACTTTCAAAAGATAAATTAATTAAATGTTTACCTTTGTTAAATGGAAATTTATCTTCTTCACTATGTGTGCCTTGTCAAAAAGGAAAATTTTCAAAATCATCTTTCAAAAGTAAAAATATTATTTCTACCACTAGGCCACTTCAATTAATACATATGGATTTATTTGGGCCAATTGGAATTTCTAGCTTAGGAGGTAGAAAATACACGTTTGTATTGATTGATGATTATTCTCGTTTTTATTGGACTTTATTTCTAACCTCCAAATCCGATGCATTTTCAGAATTTTCAAAATTATGTTTGCGTATTCAAAATGAATTTGAGTTAAAAATTAAACGCATACGATCGGATCATGGAGGAGAATTTGAAAATGAAAAGTTTATTTCTTTTTGTATGGAGTTAGGAATTAAACATGAATTTTCCGCTCCACGCACACCACAGCAAAATGGTGTAGTGGAGAGGAAAAATAGAACTCTTCAAGAGTTAGCCCGTACAATGTTATCTGAATTCAAATTACCAAAATCTTTTTGGGCTGAAGCGGTTAGCACGGCATGTTATGTAATTAATAGAGTAATGCTTCGCCCTATTTTAAAATTAACTCCTTACGAATTAATTTTTAATAAACAACCAAATGTTTCTTATTTCAAAGTTTTTGGTTGTAAATGTTTTATTTTAAATTCTAAAGGTTCCTTAGGAAAATTTGATGAAAAATGTGATGAAGGTATTTTTATTGGCTATTCTTCAACTAGTAAAGCTTATAGAATTTTTAATAAAAGAACAAAAATAGTTGAAGAATCGATTCATGTTAGGTTTGATGAGTTTGCTTCATGTGTAGAAAAGAAAATTACAGGAAAAGAAGATGAACTCCTTCCCACGGTGGAGAATGATGATGAAGAACTTGGAGAAAATGCAGAAGAAAAAGAAGAAGAAAGAGAAGGAGAAAGAGGAGAAGAAGATAGAGAAGAAGAAGAAAGATAAGGATATGTGCCTCCAAGTGAATTGAGATTCTCAAAGGATCATCCAAAGGAGCTTATCATTGGAGATCCGCAAAAAGGGGTTAGTACTCGTTCATCGCTACATGTTTTATTTTCAAACCTTTGTTTTGTTTCTGAAATAGAACCAAAAGATGTTTCCACCGCTTTAAATGATGAATTTTGGTTTTTAGCTATGAATGAAGAACTTAATCAATTTGAACGTAATAAGGTTTGGAATCTTGTAGAACGACCCAAAAATCATCCTGTAGTTGGTGTTAAGTGGATTTTTAAAAATAAAATGGATAATGAATCTAGAATTGTTAGAAATACAGCCAGATTAGTTGCAAAAGGTTATGCACAAATTGAAGGGGTAGATTTTGATGAAACTTTTGCACCCGTAGCAAGATTAGAAGCGGTTAGGATATTTCTTGCATTTGCTTATTTTAAAGGATTTAAATTATATCAAATGGATGTCAAAACCGCATTTTTAAACGGGTATATAAAAGAAGAGGTTTATGTAGAACAACCCCCTGGCTTTATAAATGAGAAATATCCAAATTATGTTTATAAATTAGATAAAGCACTTTATGGTTTAAAACAAGCGCCTCGTGCTTGGTATGATCGATTAACTCAATATTTGTTAAAGCACGGTTATAAAATAGGGAGTGCCGATTCTACACTCTTCATTAAGCAAATTGATCATGATTTAGTTATTTTGCAAATTTATGTTGATGATATTATTTTTGGAGCCACTAATGAAGAGTTGTGTAATGAAATAGTTCAAATTATGAAAAATGAATTTGAAATGAGTATGGTTGGAGAACTTTCATATTTTCTAGGTTTTCAAATTACACAAAAACATGATGGTATTTTTATATGTCAAAACATATATATTCATGATATGTTAAAAAGATTTGGATTTCAAAATCTTAAGCGTGCAAACACTCCTATGAGTACTTCACTAAAATTAGGAAAAGATGAAAGTGGTATTTCAATTGAACAAACCCTTTATAGAAGTATGATAGGGTCTTTATTGTATTTAACCGCATCTAGACCTGACATTATGTTTGCCGTATGTTTATGTGCTAGATTTCAAGCTAATCCTAAAGAGTCTCATTTAAAAGCGGTGAAAAGCATCTTTAGATATCTTATAGGAACATCTAAATTAGGATTATGGTATCCTCATAATGATTCCTTTATTTTACATGGTTTTTCGGATTCTGATTATGCAGGATGCTCCTTAGATAGGAAAAGCACTAGTGGCACTTGTCATTTTATCGGCCCTTCACTTATTTCATGGTCGAGTAGGAAACAGAATTCTGCTGCCCTCTCTACTACCGAGGCCGAATATATTGCACTAGGTAGTTGTTGTGCCCAAGCTCTTTGGATGTCACAAACGTTAGAAGACTTTGGCATGCAACAAAGTAGTGTAGAATTAAAGTGTGATAATAAAAGTGCTATAGACTTAACTAACAATCCCGTATTACACTCTAGATCTAAGCATATAGATGTTCGACATCATTTTATAAGGGATCATATTAAGAAGGGTAATATAAAAATCAACTTTATAGGCACAGAAAATCAACTAGCGGATATATTCACTAAACCGTTACCGGATTCCCGTTTTTCTATGCTTAGGCTAGAATTGGGAATCCCAGACATTTCACAATGAATATATCACTACTTAGAACCTATAAAATTAAAAAAAAAAACATCACAAAAACTTATACATATTAAAAAGAAAAACAATCTCTTGAAATAACCATTCACCAAATCAAACATGTTCACATAGTCAAAATTATTACAAAAATTTAATCATAATGTCTGATAATAGAAATGCAGAAAATTAGAAAGAGATCTGGGCAGTGCAGCTGTCGTATGGCGACAGTGAGCTGTCGGATGGCGATATCCTCCAGAACTCCGTTTCAATCCGACTCCTCCTCATTCCTACTACCAGCTCCACTGCTTTCAGGAATATCAAAATCTGATCTCCTCACTACTGTCTTCCTCCGTCGACCTTGACTGACCGATTGACGACGAGGTTCCTCCTCTGAAGGCATCTCCCATTCTGCGGCTTCCACAGGCGTTGGCTTTAATTTAAGCCCTTTCACAAGGAACTTCATAAATTTCTACATTCGGGTCCGATCTTTTTTCACCTCCACCTTATGTTCTTCGAATGATCTTCTATGCTCTTAGAAGTCATCTATATGTTTATCCAACTTAGTTTGGAACGAGTCGAGTGCCTCCCGCATAGAACCTCCATGTGCTATTGGAGGCTCTCTCATTTCCATAGTCGGCGGCTTTCGTTGACTTTTCTTACCCTTAATATCCGACGTTTGATATATCTCCGGGCAAAAATCTCCAAAATAAAAATTTTGATCTATCCATGCATATTTCTTGAATATAATACGCTGGATAATTGCACCTAAAGGGAGGGTGTGTGCCTTTTTCCACTCCGGATTTTTGAGGCGATATGTATAATGAATCATGGATAACAATAGATCGGCCACATCAAATAACTCCTTCTCCACTATATAATAAGTCACAAGACTAAGTTGAGCCGTAATACTATGCGTATCACCGGACTTCAACATAATCGTGTGCCTTAGTATATCTTGTACAAGACGAGCATCGTCTGTCAGTGTCGTCATAGTGGATATGAGATTTTTGGTGGAATTTCCATGCAAAGACATGTTCATACACGTCCAATTTCTCTCAAGTCTATAGTTTTCCACTATGTCCAAGACATTCTCACTTTCCATTAACCCAAATTCACTTCTTAAATCAAATGGAGTGATCTCAACATATTGCCCTTGAATTTTGGATCTCACTCCACCATTCAGATCGGTATATGCCGGATCCTCAAGATGATTATAAAATTCACGGACTAAAAAATAGGAGAAAATGTCTTGGATAATTACTGAGAGTATACCTGCCTCAGCAAGCATAAAATAGACTCGTTCATGCCTAGGGAGATCAAATTCCATGATCTTTGAAATTCCTATTTGTGCTTTTTCAATGGCCTGGCAACTTTGATACGAAGAATGGGCATCTCCTGATTCACCTCTTCTTGATCTCCAACTTGAAGTCATATCTGCATAAGACATAACAAAAATTTTTACAAAAAAAAAGGAACAATTCTGGCACTGTCGGATTTCCGATACCACCTATCGGAAATCCGACAGCTAAAAATTTCTTTTGGTGCCGAAAATTTTCATTTTACAACAATCTTCCTATCCCAAATCTACACACTTTTCACACAGCAAAAAATCTTCAACAACTCTAATATTTTTTGAAAAATAAAAAACTTTAGTGCAAAACACTATTCATCATCGTCTTCCTAAAACACTTAAAATTTTTTTTGGTCATCATTATTCCTTTAAAGCTGAACCTATCAACATCTAGATCTACACAAAAATAACAAAAAAAAGGAAAATCTTGTTTCAACACACAAATACAACAAAAATACTAATTTCTCTTACAAAAGACAAGATCTACATCTCTTATTCAACCAAAGATCTAAAATATCTAGATCTACTAAAAAAACTATTGGAGAAATCAAGAGAAATATGAGAATCACAAAACTATTGGAGAAATTTTAACCAAAACTTGAAAAACCAACAAATCTCACCTTAGATCTGAAGTTTGCCGGCACCTAAAGCTCTAGATCTCGTAATTTCTCCTAAAACTGAAGAGAAGTGTCGGTCAAAAGACGAAACACATCTTTTTATACTTTCTGAGCTGTCGGATGGCGATAGCTTGATATCGAAAATCCGACAGCTCCCAAAAATTGACTATTTTTTTTACTGTTTTGTTCATTCCCTGTTTCTATACATGCTAATATGAGAATTTTGGTATCTTGCATAAAGTATTCTTCATATGTTATTATTCATAACAATAGCTTAACACATGCTTATGATGTTCAATCTTACCATATCATTGTGATGACACTTACATATCGTTATTAAGAATTGTTTTCGCATGCCTCTAAGTATAAGAAATCTTTTATCTATGACAATGAGCAATCACAAACACTTCCTTTGGTAATACTTATTAATAATATTTATTTTATACATACATCATGATTGATCGAGCATAACAAAATACATTTCATAAATGTCACCTTCACCTTTGATGCTTTGCACTTATTCAACTTTTACCATTTATGGCATGCAAGTGAATTCGGAGATCCTTAACATCTATGAATCCTCAAAAAAATGGGAGGAAAATTCAAATGCAAAACATTCTTTTTGCCCAAAATGTTGAAAGAAATAAATAAAAATTGACAAGGATCATCCACCAAGCACTACTTAGCCTCCTAATAAGTCTTAATGAGCATTGTGAGGTTAAGTACCTTGGAAAGAATTGTAAAGTGTCTTGCAAAAACAAAATGGTCCTTTTATGTATATTTGCAAAGTTTCTGGTTAATAAGTATGGGCTTTATGTATATTTATGTTATGTTTAACAATTCCATGATCATGTATATTTTAAGTATATTCATATGTATTCTTTCTCAAAGAATCACTACTACACTTCATTATTATTTATAAAATTTCTTCTTAAGAGAATTGGACCGAAATGATTCAATTTTCTATATTGCACTGTGTCTCTCTATGATAATTGAAATTGAATCTCATCATGGTTAAGTTTATTTGATTCTATACATTATAACACATTACTAGAATGCTTAGATTCCTCTCTAAGATTACCTATCTCATTATCATATCACTTACAAAGCTTCCGCTAGTGTACTCCAACTTGTCATATATTCTTTCTCCATGACTAACATATCTCTGTAATACTCTTTCCTAGTCTCTCATCTCTATATTCATCTTTTGTTAATATCAAAGGGGGAGAAGATAAACAGAAATCAATTAAATCACTTAAAATACTAAATTAATTAAGTAAGCATATATGTAGGGGGAGTTTATATGCAGGGGGAGAATATTTTTAGAAGGAACTATATTAAGGGGGAAATCATATTAAGGGGAAGATCATGGAGATCTTAAGCTCACAACACTTGTACACACATAAGTACTTTTCACTATCTCAATAGGATTTATTCGATTTCTTTTTATAAGGATTTGTTATTATCAAAAGGGGGAGATTGTTGGAGCATGCGTTCCGCACTCGTCCGGTTTGAGAATAACAAATCCCGAATGTATTTGATCCTATTTTTGATTAATGGTGTGCAGATAACAGGTGCAAGAAAACATGATTTCAATTGAAGCAAAATGACATTTTCCAGAAATTTGAGCTATCGGATTTCCGACAGTGCTATCGGATTTCCGACAGCGCGTTTATTTGATCTCTGCGCAGCGGTTAGGATCTATCGGATTTCCGATATCGCTTTCGGATGGCGATAGCCCACGATCTTCCGATAACGCCAGGACGTGCAGCAGTTACCACACAGCGGTTAGGATCTATCGGATTTCCGATATCGCTATCGGATGGCGACAGCCCACGATCTTCCTATAACGCCAGGACGTGCAGCAGTTACCTTGGCTATCAGATATCCGACAGTGCTATCGGATATCCGATAGCCCACGTCTCAACCACGACCTCAACACGACGCAGAAACTTCATTTTAGTGGAACACGTGGCAGCCTCTGGAGATATCGGATTTCGGCGACAGCGGCTATCGGACGGTGACAACTCCTTTTTAATTAAAAGGGCTCAAAACTTCGTGGAATTGAGTTCTTCAGATTTCTAAGCCTCCTTCCTGAGTGTTATCGTCCAGAGAGCTCCAGAGAACGAAAATCCCCATCCTTGAAGAAGAAAAGAGAGAGCGAAGCCGAAGATTGTACACGCATTCCAAGGAGACTGTCTGAAGGGATCTTCGCTGTTTTGGTCCAGAAATTCTAAAGGGGGTTTTTCATATTGTATTTACATTCATTCACTTTTCATTTTGTAATCGTTGGAGAAATCGTCGTCTTGCGTGCGGCGTCTAAGTCCTTGCGTGGCTTAGGGGAAAATCGCTTCCTTGTGCGGAGCGTCCAAGTCCTTGCGTGGCTTGGTGGGAAATCGTGGCCTTGTGTGCTACGTCTAGATCTTGGGAAGATCTAGAGGATAGGCTTGGGCTTGGTCTTGGCAGAGACAAGTGATAGCCTTTCGATCCTTGGGAGAAGGATTGGTAAACCAAAATTGTAGAATTTTTTTTTACATAATTGTGCCTTGATCTTAAGCATTGTTAAGATCATTTTTTATTGTATGCAAATTTCATGATTAATATAATTATGTCTTTTCCTTAATTACATATTTGGTGGCATAATCTTTATCTTAGAAATTTGTTTTTTGAATTATTTTAAAAATCACATTCTTTGGAAATTGTTTAGAAGTAATTTTTAGAAAAGTAAAACTTGTTCAAAAAAATTCTTAAGGAAAAATTATATTTCAAAAACACCCTTATTCACCCCCTCCCCCCTCTAAGGGCGTCATACGATCCAACACAGGTTTCCTGCAAGAGTAACATATAATTTCTTTAATAGGAGCTTTGTCATACCTGGTTTTTGAGTCTCTCCTTCTAGATCCTTCTGTTTTGATCCACTTCTTGAATCTTCTGGACAGTAGACTGATCAACTCCTCATCACTTGTAGAGGGTTCACCTGCAGTAGCCTTTAAGGCAATACTCTTTTCCTTTGAGAGTGAAGGAGTCTTTTTTTTTCTCTTCTTTCTCAGATCTTGTTTTCAACAACTGTTCATAAGATCTTAATTTACCCAACAGGACATTGATGCGATTATTCGGCAAGTGCACCGGTCGCGCAAGTAATAATAATGGGGAAGATCCCCGAGTGTCGGTCTCTCAAGGAACACAATGAGGTGGAGTTAGGTTTCGAGGAAGGACTTGAGATCGAAGTCCTTGGTCGGGGTTACAATGGATGGTTGGTTTGGTTTGCGAATAATAAGATAAAATATTACAACTACTCCTACGAAGTGCCGCTATGCAATGCTTCGCTTGGTGGGATGGAAAACTACGTAGGCCATGAACGCACTACTTCGTGGGGCGGATGGACGAGTAGGCTAGAAGAATGAGGGTCGCAAGCACCTCTTCGACAAGCAAGCCACTAGGAATTGCTAGTGCGGCACCGAACACGATGGCAGAATGGAAATTAGATGGGGGCGCACCTCAATAAGCACATATGAACTAAATAATTCCAAATAAATGAAATTAACATTAAGCAATATTGTTCATAGCACACATCATCAAAAATATAGAGATTACAAACATTACATCACACAAAGAGAGAAAAAGGCAAGAGATACGACCGAATCCGGAGGCTCATTGTAGATTCACGGTAGGATGCACCGGGTTGTCAATCCGCGTCCTAGCTCGGTCCCAACTATCGTCCGGGGTAAAGAAGGCTGTCACTACCTTCCAATGGACCCGTCTTCTCCAGCGTTTTACAATCCGGCCACGTCCGATGCGAAGATCTCCTCCCTTGGCGCGGAAGATGAGTGTAGGATCTCCTCCTTGTAGCTCTTGGATTATGGAGGATGCCTAGGGGGCGAAAAACCTGTGGAAGGGGCGAAAACGGCGGACTGGACGGAGTTCCAATTAATCTCCCCGCCCTAATTCGCGAGCAGGTTAATATATAGGCGCTGGAATAAACAGTGCGCACGATCAGTGGCGCACGGCCAATGGTCATGCGCACTAAAGGTCTGTGATCGTGCGCCTGCCTGGGTGGAGCCTGCAATGTAAGAAATTTATAAAATACCATGTTCGCATGACCAGTGGCGCACGACCGGTGGTCGTGCGCACTATCGTAGGTGGTCGTGCGCACTGGTCGAAACAGAACTCATAAAATTGATGTTAAGTGCGCACGAACAGCGGCGCACGACCGGTGGTCGTGCGCAATATCGTTGGTGCTCGTGCGCACTGTCCGAGATAGAACTCAAAAAATAGGGTTAAGTGTACACGATCAGCGGTGCACGACCAGTGGTCGTGCACAATAGAAACAGTGATCGTGCGCAGTGTTCCTGTACAGAATTGTACCGGGAACACCCGCACGACTCCTGTTCCAGCACAACCACGAATCCAGCCACTGAAAGTGGCACTTAACAATCCATGAAAACTACCAAAAATGAAGAACATGAAATAACACCAAAAACGGGCCTAGAGGTGCACTTAGCATGGAGTGTCAAATATAAGTGTAAACATGTCTAAAGTGAAGTGCATAGACTAGAAAATCGGCCCAGATGAGTCCATAAATATGTATATATTTGGGACTCATCACACCCCCAGACTTACCTGTTTGCTCATCCCGAGCAAACGAATTCGGCGGAGTGTGAAAATGGCAATTAACAAAGGAAATTACACAAAGGAGTACGGTGCGAAGTAACAAAAGCATGCTAATAGAAATTTAGTAAAAAGAGATTCTAACTATGCTAACTAACTTACAAAAGTATTAAATCGTAAATAAAGATTTATCAATACTCAGTTAGTGAATTGTGAAGAACTTGAACGATCGTGCCCGGTGTGAAAGTAACAAGCCACTAAGAAAGGTGTTGCACAAGATCGGGGTTCAGGAATAACTCCGCTGAAATCCATCAACGTTGGGAACCATAAGCTTGCCCGGTCACACTCTCTCCACGGCGCTAGCAAACTCATGAGGTAAATCAATAGGACTTTAGGACAATTTTGGGGCTTAGGTTGCGGTATGATATTCAAGGATAAACACGAAGGCTACGCAACCAAATTGAGTCAACGGAACGCTGCACCCAACAAAGCCAAGAACAAAGCTCGTGTGACACACCCCCAGACTTATCATAAAAACTAGGTATGCACACGACCTACTTCACAAATACCAACAGATTTTCTATTACACTCGGGAGGATTTCTTTTCAACACAATTTTTTTTAGAATTTCATTTCAATAACCTAATTTTCTTCTTTTTCTTATCCTCCGGTTGGTTCATAATCAGCAAATAAAAATTATTTTTCCTTCACATCACATAGATTCCAAACATCACACCAATAGAACAAGAGTACAGTTAAAAAGCTATTTGGTTGCGAAAGTAGGATGAGCTTCAGGATTTGGTGAATGGAGGAGGAGCTGAAACAAAGAAGTGGTAGGCGCAAATGTTGGCTTGCAAAGGTGAGCGAATAGGACAGGGAAAGACAAGGCTCAAACTAGCCAAAAGGTGGCCTACATCACATTTAACTCAAAGAATCGCTCGCACCCATGCTTCAAGAGTCGTTTGGGGCAAGTTCTTAGCCCACGAGAAAGGTAAACCTTCCTCCCGACTCAAGCAACACACAACTAGTGCTCGTATACACACAACACCGGGTTATCACCAATTTCATTCACATTCACCATTTGAGTATAACAAATCTAAAACTACGCAAAATACTAATCATAATTTAAACGCATAGAGATAATCTAATTTTACTCAAATTCTACTGTAGCATGCGGTTGCGACTAGAACACTACGCAAGTCAACATCGCACTCCCAATAGTAATTCCTAAGCTAACACCCTAATTCACATTCCAAACCAAAGTAATTTATTCGGAAACGTAACAATCATGTAAGCGCGCGCTTATGTGGGTGAAGTGGTGTATGAAGCATGGAATAATGGCGATAGCAACGAAAAATTTAAAACAATCTTCTAGCATGCGGTGCAACTCGTGCGCAAAGTGGGTAACAACGTGCTCTCCCCCAGACTTAATCTAAACATTGTATCACAAAAACTGAAAGCTAGGGGGAAGAAGTGTTACCCAATGCTCAGAGTTTAGCATACCAGACGATTGGCGTTAATTTCATGAACAATCGGCAACTTCCTCCATCACAAGGAACAAAGCACACCTGCACGCAACACACTAAAAGCAGCAAAATATAAAAACTGAATTAAAACATGATGCGAGAAATAAAAATTAGGAAATCTGGGTTGTCACCCATGGAGGTGACCATGTTCCTGCGAATAAGATTAAGCACACGCACACATAACAAAAGGGACGAAAAATGACAAATTCTCAAAACGATGCCCAGAAGAGCATCCAGAATCAAAGTGTTATTATTACAACAAAATAAAATAAGTTCATGCGACTCGAAGAAACATAAAAAAAAGCAGCAAGAAAAAGATAAAACTGAGATTGGCCTACACATGGGGTGGAAAATCACTCAACGTCGCTGTCGCTATCTAAAACAACAACGGACGGCGGAGGTCTGGATGATTATGCGGCCCGGCCAGGAGGTGGGGGAATATTCAGTCCTCCCCGCAAAGCTTGCTGATACACAAAGTCCGTCAGCCAATACTGATTTGCCTCCAAGTCGGAGAGGCGTTGGTTGAAGCTTGGGACCTCCGGTGCTCGTGAAGAACTACCCTCCTCCTTGGGTTTCCGCTCCTGCTTGGATGACTGACGCCGCGGCTGCGAAAGTGCTATCTCACGATGAGTAGTCAGCGGCTCAGCCGGCTCTCCATGCTCCTCATCATCATGCCTCTCCCTAGGCGCATCACCCGGCATCACGACCACAAAACGCCTGCTACTCTTCTTCCCCACGACCCGAAGTAGATGAAAGTTCACCATGGTGGCCCTGGTGATGATGGAGGGCGCAGTCACCTGCACCATCAGAGGCAGCTGACTCCAAACCCCCAATCCCTTTGCAATGCGTGTGATATAATAGGCACCACCAATGGCACCCGTGAGACCGTAGGTGGCCTCGTGATGGAAGAAGAAAGCGAGCATGCAGCCCAGATGCACGGGCTGCCGGAATTCCATACTATATAAGGAGATCAAATCTTGCCACCCCACGACGTTCTGACTGAGAGCTCGGGCGACAAGAGAATGACTAAGGACATGCTGCAAGAATCGGAGAGCAGGCGTGACAATCCAGGTGGATTTACTTTTCCAGGCTTCATACTCTTCGTCCCGTCCCGTGAGAGCACACAACGCGGCACGCGGGGTGACGCCGTCAGGGAAGGAGACATTCATACTCTGAAAATCAATCGCAGCAACCTCCACTTTAGTGTAGAAGCCTGCGTGTACAGCAAGCTCCGACAAAGACAATGTGAAGACACTCCCCATAATTCGGAAAGAGCAAGTTGGCGGCCGGCAATCGGAGGGCATCACCTCCCACTCGAACGTCGAAAGGAACTCTAAGGTGAGCTCTTTGTAGCCAAGATCATCGCACTCAAACACCATACTCCAGTGATCGAACGAGTAGCGGAGGAGGATGGCCTCCCTCAAAACTCCGTTGTCTCCGATTGAGCTAAGCTCGTTCCACTCTACCAATCTCTGAGAGAGAAATGGCTTATCCCTTAGCGAGTTGTAGCGCCGGGTGTGCACATCCTTTGAAAATTTACCCATACATGCCAAGATCTGGGTCGGAGATGCAGAGGGCCGACCTGAACGATGGTATGTCTTGGCGGAGTGATGATCTCCCACATTCATGGTAGCAATAGGCGGATAAGAAGGGGGAGGAAGCCACGGAACTCACCGGAGAAGAGGCGGCACGCACGATCAGCGGAATACTCGAGGAGCGGCGCACGGACAGCAGCGAATGAACAGAGGAAGCGAAAACCTAGAATGTACGCACAAAGCTCGGGCAAACGGGTGTTTTTATAAAAATCTAGGCCGATCGCACGATCAGTGGTCGTGCACGATAGGTAGTGCGCACGACCAGTGGTCGTGCGCGAAAGAAATTTTTCGAGCGGCCAAAATTTTAGTAAAAACTCCATCCACCGTGCAGTATGCGTACAGCTAGGGTTCAGCACATGCAGCGAGACAATCACAGCCTTATCAACAACTTACTAAGCTAGAAGAAATTAAAGTTCAGGAGAAGGAAAGATAACTACTGGGGTTATTGTCCTCCCAGCACGACTTATTCTAAATTAAAACTGTTCTAGCTAATGGGAGTATGGAAAAGGAAATGAACAGGTAACTGTTCTAATACGCATGTCGGTAGCGGGTACCGATACGGTGACAGAACTGTTACTCCTCTACCCAAATAATAATACCTACATAACGCAGGTAGAGGAAACAGAAAGCAAGAAGAGGAGGAGGTATCCTCACTCAACTCACCAAACACATCCTTGCCTAGCAAGGTGTCATCAACAGGGAGGCAGCAGGAGGCGAAGGCAATGAGTGGAGCTTCCTCTACGGAGGGGGAATAAACCTCCTCACATGAGAGGATGCTCTCATCATTCACTTGAGCAAAAAGCTCCAAGTCCTCCTAAAGTACCTGTGAAGATTCAACCTGCACAGACTCAGATGAAGGAAGGGGCTCAAGAAATAAAGAAGACGAAGAACATAAATAAACATCAATCGGGGGAGTGATCCCGGTCTCACTCCCATCAGGTTGGGTAAGTAAAATAATGTTTGCATTGTCCTCAATGCTACAAGGTTCGGCGGGATCAACGGTGGCCAGGCTTAGGATTTGGACTTCCTCCGCCGGTGCTGAGGAAAACTCCTCTTCACCTGGAAGGTTGTCCTCCTCCATAGGAACAAGCATGACACTAAAGTCACCAGCCTCCTCTTGCGACACATCATCAACAATGTCGTCAGAGACGAGTGTAGTATGCACAACAGGGGGAGGAGTAGTGCTCGGATAAAAGTCGAGCACCGATTCCTCACAAAGAATTGAATCCACTAGAGGTGGTGGATGCACATGGAGAATAGGCTCAGCAATGTCGGTGCATAGATCTGCCGCACATCCGGTGACAGTGTCCATGCCATACCCTTCAAGATGTGAAGGTGACAAAGACACATAACCGGATGTTGAAGGTGTGCCGCCAGAGTTAGGAGTTGGGATGATCCGGATATCCGGCTCGTCATCCTCGTCCAATTGGCGAAGATACTCGGCACAGTCCTTCAAGACCTGATCAGTGCTCCGACAAAACTGGCACTGCCTTGCGGTCTTCTTTGGCACAGCGGGGGCTGAAGCCGAAAAGAAGTATGACGGTAAAGGCTCAGCAGAGTAGCCATAAGACTTACGCGCACCATATGGAGTACCAGACGAAGTCGGTGCTCCATATGCTGGGCTATAAGAATTATGCATACTATTCTCCGTAGGGCATTCATCACTAGAGTGGGAGGTATCTCTACACCAACGGCAACGGATATTGAGATGTGCCCACATAGTGTGGAGATAAAACGATTCAAAATAAAAATGTTATTGTGCAAAATACTATACCTAACAGAAATTACTAAAGCAACCTAATTAAAACAGGAAAATGGAATAAAAAGAAATAAAACAAAGAAATGCAATTTACAAATGGAAGGGCTTCTCTCTCAGATTTTCCCTCTCCAGAAAACTCACACGACTGTGTTCCCCGGCAATGGCGCCAAAAACTTGATGCGATTATTCGGCAAGTGCACCGGTCGCGCAAGTAATAATAATGGGGAAGATCCCCGAGTGTCGGTCTCTCAAGGAACACAGTGAGGTGGAGTTAGGTTTCGAGGAAGGACTTGAGATCGAAGTCCTTGGTCGGGGTTACAATGGATGGTTGGTTTGGTTTGCGAATAATAAGATAAAATATTACAACTACTCCTATGCAGTGCCGCTATGCAATGCTTCGCTTGGAGGGATGGAAAACTAGGTAGGCCTTGAACGCATTACTTCGTGGGGCGGATGGACGAGTAGGCTAGCGGAATGAGGGTCGCAAGCACCTCTTCGACAAGCACGCCACTAGCAATTGCTAGTGTGGCACCGAACACGATGGCGGAATGGAAATTAGATGGGGGCGCACCTCAATAAGCACATATGAACTAAATAATTCCAAATAAATGAAATTAACATTAAGCAATATTGTTCATAGCACACATCATCAAAAATATAGAGATTACAAACATTACATCACAGAAAGAGAGAAAAAGGAAAGAGATACGACCGAATCCGGAGGCTCGTTGTAGATTCACGGTAGGAAGCACCGGGTTGCCAATCCGCGTACTAGCTCGGTCCCAACTATCGTCCGGGGTAGAGAAGGCTGTCACTACCTTCCAATGGACCCGTCTTCTCCAGCGTTTTACAATCCGGCCACGTCCGATGCGAAGATCTCCTCCCTTGGCGCGGAAGATGAGTGTAGAATCTCCTCCTTGGAGCTCTTGGATGATGGAGGATGCCTAGGGGGCGAAAAACCTGTGGAAGGGGCAAAAACGGCGGACTGGACGGAGTTCCAATTAATCTCCCAGCCCTAATTCACGAGCAGGTTAATATATAGGCGTTGGAATAAACAGTGCGCACGATCAGTGGCGCACGACCAATGGTCGTGCGCGCTGGAGGTCTGTGATCGTGCGCCTGCATGGGTGGAGCCTGCAATGTAAGAAATTTATAAAATACCATGTTCGCACGACCAGTGGCGCACGACCGGTGGTCGTGGGCACTATCGTAGGTGGTCGTGCGCACTGGTCGAAACAGAACTCATAAAATTGATGTTAAGTGTGCACGAACAGTGGCGCACGACCGGTGGTCGTGCGCAATATCGTTGGTGGTCGTGCGCACTGTCCGAGACCGAACTCAAAAAATAGGGTTAAGTGCACACGATCAGCGACGCACGACCAGTGGTCGTGCGCAATAGAAACAGTGATCGTGCGCAGTGTTCCTGTACAGAATTGTACCGGGAACACCCGCACGACTCCTGTTCCAGCACAACCACGAATCCAGCCACTGAAAGTAGCACTTAACAATCCATGAAAACTACTAAAAATGAAGAACATGAAATAACACCAAAAACGGGCCTAGAGGTGCACTTAGCATGGAGTGTCAAATATGAGTGAAAACATGTCTAAAGTGAAGTGCATAGACTAGAAAATCGGCCCAGATGAGTCCATAAATATGTATATATTTGGGACTCATCAGACATCTGTTGAGATTTCTTTTTGGCTTCTGTAGTCTCTAATTGGCCAGATTCTTGAGTCCCAGGAGCTAGGGAAGCAAGTCAGCAATTTGTCATTTATCACAGTCAGAGATATGTCCTTCTCAAGTTTTCTTAACTCATTTATTATGAGGCTGAATCTGGCATACATGTCAGCAACACCTTCACTATCTTTCTTCTGGAAGTTTTCATATTGAGAGATGAGTAATGCCTTTTTATCCTTTCTCTCATCAGCACTCCCATCTACCATTTTAGTGAGAGCTTCCCATATTTCCTTAGCTGACCCACATTCAGCAATCTTTTGGAAGATTTCATCTGAGAGGGTTGAGACTAATATATTCATAGCCTTGGCATCACATGCTTGGGCTTTCTTTTCTTCATCTGTCCATTCAGCCCTTGGAGCAAGTGTTTGTGTGACCTCTCCACTTGAGTCCTTCTTGAATGGCTTGGGAGAACCTGTCATAATAACATCAAATAATTCTTCATCAATAGAATTCATATAGATCCTAATTCTTGTTTTCCAAACTGCAAACTTTTCAAGATTGCACATTGGTGGTCTGGTTAAAGCATAATCTTTGATTTGTGCCATAAAATTTTTTTTTAGAAATATATATATAAGGTAGGATCTTTTTCATCAAGGAGTTACCCCTTTTTGATCAACCTCGCTCTGATACCAATTGAAAGTGCACAGTTAACCTCACTAGAATTCTCTAGAGGGGGGGGGGGGGGTGATTAGAGATTTAAAAATATTTTGTGCAAAGTTAACAAATATATATATATATTTATATATATAATATTCATAGTTTTAAGCTTCCCACACACCAGCAAGAATTAAGCAAATAAAGAAAGAAATAGTAAAAAGAAAATCACAGCACAACACAAAGAAATATAGTGGTTCCCCAAACTTTGGGTAGTCCACTCTTCTACCCCCCTTGGTAGGAATTCACTATCTTGCACTGAGTCTATTGATAAGGAGACTCTTAGAAGCAGTCTGAGTCTTTGGATAACGAGACTCTTAGAACCACTACAACTGAATTTTTTTAAGAGAGATTATTAAAACTCTTTTACACTATTGAAATTGAAATAAGAATAAGAAGAAGAAGAAGAATAAGAAACAATTTGTGCAAGAAGGAATCTTCTTCCTAGCAAGGAGATTAGAAGCACAAGTATAGTGAATGTAATCTCTCTTCTATAGTGATAAGGAGATTGTAGTCCTTTCTCTCTTTTAGTGAGAGCTTTCAGAAATTTGCAGCAGTATGACTTCAGAAGGAAGAAGAAGAAGAATAAGGCTTTTTCTTGTTGCAGCACTCTTTCACTTTTCTTAATTTTCTCTTTCTTTTCTCTAGGGAGCTTTTCCTCTTTTTCAAAATGGAGTGGATCACTTCTGCTTTTTCTTTGCCAACCTACTTGTGTATTTATAGCTCTGTTTATTCAAAAAATATTGCTATAGTAGAATAATCAATTAGCTCACAGAGAAATGGTAAGAGAGAAATCTTCCATAATTAATATTTCTGTAGAAGGAAAGAAGTCATTCAATTTTCAAATAACATCCATAATAATCTTAATCAAATTAGCCAAGAATTAATTAGAAGGAAAGATTTAATTCTGAACGGCTATAAGAGAATGATATAATTCCATAAATTCAGATCTACAGAAAGAAAGGAAAGAGATCTGGCGCGATTTTGAATGTCATAGAAATTGACGTGCGTCGATTAAAAATCAGAGTTATGTCGATTACGATTACGTCGAATTCTGTTTAGAGTTACTTCGACTCATTCTGAGAGGTACGTCGACTACACTTCAACGTTGCATCGATTACTATTCGACGCATATTTACTTAAACTAATTTTTCACTCTGAGAACTCATTTTCTACTCATTTCTAGGGGTTAAGATAAATCATTTCCCCAACAGGGGTGAGCTCCGCAAAAACAACTAAAATAAAACACATCTACTAATTTTTACAGGCGGTAAAATAAAAGACAGGAAAAAGTAAGATAACTACTGGGGTTATTGTCATCCCAGCACGACTTATTCAGAAAGGCGAGGGCCTTAGCTAATGGGAGTATGGAACGAGAAGTGGACAGGCAACTGTTCTAATTTCTGTGTCGGTAGCGGGTACCGATACGGTGATAGAACCACTACTCCTCTACCTAAATAATAATACCTGCTAGACACAGGTAGAGGAGAGAGAAAGAAAGGTGGAGGGAGAGTCCTCCACTCTACTTTCACCAAAATAAATTTCCTTGCCTAGTAAGGTGTCATCTTCATGGAGGCAGCAGGAGGGGAATACAGTACATGGCATATCCTTTGTGGAGGGGGAATTAACCTCCTCACACAAGAAGATGTGCACAGCACTGAATGGTGCAGTTTACACCACCTCCTGCATAACCTGTGAAAGCTCAACCTGCATAGGCTCAGAAAGGGAAGGGGGATCAAGAAATAAAAGGGAAGAATGACATAAACAATCAAAAATCGGGGGAGTGGTCCCAGTCTCACTCCCATTAGATTGGGGAAGTAAAATAATGTCGGCATTGTTGACAATGCCGAAAGGTTCGGTGGGATCAATGGTCACCTCCCCAGGAGTTGGACTTCCTCGACCGGTGCTGAGGAAAAATCCTCTTCACCTAGAAGGTTGTCCTCCTCCATAGGAATAGGCACATCACAAAGATCGCCCGCCTCCTCTTGCGACGCATCTTCAACAATGTTATCAGAAATAAATGTAATAGAATGCACAATAGGGGGAGGAATAGGGCTTGAAAAAAAATCAAGCACCGATTCCTCACAAAGAATCGAATCTATGCATGGTGATATATGTACAGGGGAGATGGGCTCAGTCGTGTCAGAGCCTGGATCAGCAACACATCTGGTTATTGTGTGTAACGGCCCTGGCCACGACCACATGGGCTTTACTGGGACCCATCAGGCACCGCTATAGGGCTGCAGCCCAGACACCCCAACGCCTCTCTGGCCTATTTCTCAGCACAGTGCGTTGTTGGAGGCGGGACTCGAACACCCGACCTCCCTTGATAAGGCGCCTTCAACAGCCCTCATCACCAACTGAGTTTCAGCTCAGTTGGTGATGAGGGTTGTTGAAGGTGCCTTATCAAGGGAGGTCGGGTGTTCGAGTCCCGCCTCCAACAACGCACTGTGCTGAGAAACAGGCCAGAGAGGCGTTGGGGTGTCTGGATTGCAGCCCTGTAGCGGTGCCTGATGGGTCCCAGTAAAGCCCATGTGGTCGTGGCCAGGGCCGTTACATAAAAAAGTGCACTTCTTATGTAACGGCCCTGGCCACGACCACATGGGCTTTACTGGGGTTGCATTGGCTGCAGCCCATGCAAGGAAACTCTTTTTTGTAACAACCTGGCCCGACCACCACACCAGAGGCCTACGGCCATGCCCCATCCCTGGTGGGCTGGCTGCTGCGGTTGACGGGCCGGCGCCATCTCCCACACCTTGCTCGATGTGGGCCGCACTTCCGGTCCGCTTTTTATAAGGGCTGCAGCCCATGCAACCCCAACCCATCACTGTGCCTGTTTCTCAGCACAGTAGGTTGTTGATGGTGGGTCTCGATCCCCTGCCACCCTTGATGAGAAACCTTCAACAGTTCTCATCACCAACCGAGGCTGCCGACCTAACGATCGAGGACGTGGTCCCAGAGCTGTTCCTGCCTCCCCCTCCCCTTGCAGATAGCGAGGATGAGATGCCCCCACCGCTATAGTTAGAACTTTGTATTATTTTTTGTTCCTTTTTTTGGCCGGCGAGACCGCCGCGATAGATGTAGTAGACTTAAATGAAATAGATGAAAGTTTTTCCTGCTGGTTCATTTTGTTCTCGTTGTTCATGTATGCTGCTTTTTTCTCTCGTTTATTACTTGTTATTTTGTCATGGCATTCGTCGTGCTTGCGCCCTCCTATCACGTTATCGCCTAGCCTTGACTTAGGATACACACTCACCACGTTAGTTCTCGCCCTTCTAGCCGGCCTTAGAATGATAGGTTTCAGGATCCACCCCTCTGGATCACTATCTCACAGGTGGCGAACATTCCCCCCTTTCTACATCAACGAGCGAGATCCCTACGTAATATCACTCGTTGTTCCCAGGGACCTGAAGGATCCTTCTCTCCCCCGTTTGTCGGCGAGACAAATTTTTCATTCGCTTTGCCCATCGGGGCCGTCCATTCAACAACTTTCCCTTAGGTTGTCTGCGAGGACCCTATTTCCTGGGAGAGGGCCCCCCGCTCGCAGGGTGAGCTCCGCCCTGTCTCGCCGTGCGAGACCACCCATTCTCGTCGTTTGTGAGGCCCTATGGTAATCAGAAACTTGCCACCTTGCCAGCCTCTCCAGAGATCAACCTGACCCACCGTCTATGAGAGCCCGGCAGCGGAATCGATCTGGGGCATTCCAGCACCAAAGAACTTGCCACTTGACAGCCTCTCCAGAGATCAACCTGACCCACCGTCTATTAGAGCCTGGCAGCGGAATCGATCTGGGGCATTCTAACACCAAAGAACTTGCCACTTGCCAGCCTCTCCAGAGATCAACCTGACCCAGCGTCTATGAGAGCCCGGCAGCGGAATCGCTCTGGGGCATTCCAGCACCAAAGAACTTGCCACTTGCCAGCCTCTCTAGAGATGAACCTGACCCAATGTCTATGAGAGCCCGGCAGCGGAATCGATCTGGGGCATTCCAGCACCAAAGAACTTGCCACTTGCCAGCCTCTTCAGAGATCAACCTAACCCACCGTCTATGAGAGCCCATTAGCAGAATTGATCTGGGGCATTCCAACACCAAAGAACTTGCCACTTGCCAGTCTCTCCAAAGATCAACCTAAGCCACCGTCTATGAGAGCCCGATAGTGGAATCGATCTGGGGCATTCCAGCACCAAAGAACATGCCACTTGCCAGCCTCTCCAGAGATCAACCTGACCCACCATCTATGAGAGCCCGACAACGGAATCGATCTGGGGCATTCCAGCACCAAAGAATTTGTTTCTTGCTCCAAAGATGACTTCAGAATCTATGTATGTAGTATGAAACACAACAAGTTAGTTACAAAATTTTAAGGATAAAATCTTTTCAAATCATCCCCACTTCTGGCTCGGCTGAGAGGTACCACTTCCACATCTTGGAGGTGGTACCCTCCAGACTTGAGCACTTCGCTTACAATGTAAGGCCCTGCCCAGTTGGGCTACAGCTTACCTACAGCGACTCCTCTCCCTGCCGCATCTACCTTCTTCAGGACCAAGTCCCCTCTCTCGAACTATTTTATTCTGATATGTTGATCAAAGTACCTGGCCATCCGCCTCTTGTCTTCCTTCTGCCAAACAGAAGTGAGGTCTCGGAGCTCTTCTACCAGGTCCAGGGATAACCTTTGTTTTGTATCATTTTCCACTAGCCATTCGTCATCCCCTTCGCCCGCGGCGACCACCATGGGGGTTTTTACCTCGAACTCTATTGGGAGGATGACCTCGGACTCGTGAGAGATTTTTAACAGAGTCTCCCTGGTGGCGGTATTTGGAGTAGTCCTCAAGGCCCAGAGGACCGAGGGTAGCTGCTCCACCCAGTTGCCCCTAAGATTCTCCACTTTCTTCTTGAGTAGGTTTACAATTATCTTGTTCGCTGCCTCAACTTGACCGTTACTTCTCGGCTGGTGGACCGATGCGAACTTGAGGTCGATGCCGAGTTGGGTGCAGAAACTAACAAACTCTTCGCTGGCAATTTGTTGTCCATTGTCCGTCACTATGGCCAGCGGGAGCCCGTGCCTGCAAATTATCTCACCCCACATAAAATTTCTTACCACTTAGAACATTACCTTAGCCAGTGCCTTTACTTCTACCCACTTGGAGAAGAAATCGATCATTACCAATAGGAACTTCCTTTGGCCACTAGCTTGCGGGAAAGGGCCAACCACGTCCAACCCCATATAGCAAAGGGCCAGGGGGCTGTGATGGTTCGGAGTCTCTGAGCTGGCAGGAGCTGGAGAGGAGCGAACATCTGACACTTTGAACATTTTCTTGTGAAATCCACTACATCTTTGTTGAGGGTGGGCCAATAAGAGCCTTGCCTCAACACTCTACCTTCCAAAGTTCGGCTTCCGGATTGACTGCCGCATTCTCCCGAGTAGATTTCTTCAAGGACTCTCGGGACCTCCTCCTCTGATACTCAATGGGCCAGGAGTCCCGAGAGTGTTTTCCTGTAGAGTCCTCCTGCATGCAAGGAATAATAAGCCAACTTATACCTGAAGCGTCGTTTATCCACGTCCCCTGCAGGGAACTTTCCCGATGCCAGGTAGGTGACGAAGGGATCCATCCATGATGCTCGCTGATCCACCTCCATCAGCTCCCCTTCCTCGATGGAAGGTCAGATGAGTTCTGATACCGTCCCCCCAGCTCGGGGATCAAACCTGGTTAAGAGTTCCGCCAGGGTGCTCTCCTCCCTTGGCACATGCTTGATGGAGAAAGTGTGAAATTGACCGATGACCCCCTTGACCTTCTCCAGTTAGCATTGGAGGGTCGGCTCCTTTGCTTCGAATTCCCCACTGACTTGGCATGCCATCACCATAGAGTCCATTGAGACCTTCACGTATTGTACTCCCAGCTCCCGGGCCAGCCGTAGGCCCGCTATCACTGCCTCGTACTCGACCTGGTTGTTGGTAATTGGAAAATGGAAGCTTAAGGCTTGCTCAATCTTAGTCCCTTGGGGTCTCATCAGGATGATTCCTCCTTCATAGGAGTGTTTCCCTGACGCACCATCCACCAGCATCTTCCATGCCACCGGGGGAGGTGATTCATGCTCCCCCACTTTGGTTGCGTAGTTTGCCATAAAATCCTCCACTGCTTGCGCCTTGATTGACAGCCTAGACACAAACGCGATGTCTAACTCACTCAACTCCACGGACCATTTTGCCAATCTCCCTGAGTTCTCCACCCCTTCCATGACTTTGCGAAGCGGGTGGTCAGTCACCACTTTGATCGAGTGTGCTTGGAAGTAAGGTCGGAGCTTTCAGGTCGATACCACCAACTTTTCTAAAATTGGGTATCGGAGCTCCGCCTTCCTCAGCACTCGGCTGACGTAGTAGATGGAGAACTGCCTCCTCCCTTCTTCCCGGACCAACACCGAACTTACTGCTTCGGATCCTACCACCAAGTATAGGGATAGATCCTCTCCTTGTCTTGGTCCCTGGAGTAGAGGATTCTGGGTGAGTTGCTCTTTCAGAGCTTTGAACGCTTCCTCACATGTCGAGGTCCATTCAATCTTGTTGTTTCCCCTTATCACCTTGAAGAAGGGTGCACACTTCTCACCCGCCTTGGAGAGGAACCTACTGAGTCTGGCTAATTTTCCCGTGAGGCTCTGAACCTCCTTCAAATTTCTTGGCGACCCCAACTCCATGATCGCTTTAACTTTGTCGGGGTTAGGCTCCACCCCCGCTGGGGTGAGCAAGTGACCCAGGAACTTTCCCCTGCTAGCCCCGAAGACACACTTCAGGGGGTTTAGCTTCATCTTATACTTCCGCAAGGTCCCAAAGGTCTCTTCAATGTCTTGTAGGTGAGACTCGAGGTCCCGGCTCTTTATCATGAGATCATCAACATAGAACTCCAGTTTTCTTCCCTTCTGCTCTCGGAAGACCCTGTCCATCATTCGTTGGTACGTGACCCCGCATTCTTGAGCCCAAAGATCATCATCTTATAACAATAGCACCCATCCCCTGTGATGAAGGAGACGTCCTTGACATCGGAGGGGTGCATGCGAATTTGACGGTAACCTGAAAATGCATCTAAAAAAGACATTATAGAGAAACCGACGGCTGAACCAACCAGCGCGTCGATTCTAGGCAAGGAGTAGCAATCCTTGGGGCAAGATTTATTTAGTAATAAGAAATCAACACACATGTGCCACTTACCTCCCCCCTTTTTCACCATAACTACATTGGAGACTCAGCTTGGATAATGGATCTCCGATACAAAACCTGCTCGGAGGAGCTTGCCCACCTCCTCCCTGATGGGGCCTTCCAGCTTGTCGATGATGGCTCTCTTCTTTTGGCAGATAGTTCGAGAGCCAGGATCGAGGTTGAGACGGTGGCATGCCACGTCCGCGTCAATCCCGGGCATCTCTGCTGTGCTCCAAGCGAAGACATCCACATTCTTTTGCACGCAGGCTAGGATTTTCTCCTGCTCCTCCAGGCCGAGCTCTACGCTGATTCAGACCTTCTCCACCACCCCAGCCAGGGTGGTGACCATGAGCTCCACGACCTCTTCCATGGACTCCAGTCGGGACTGCTCTCCCCAATCACCTTCCTTCCCCTTGCCGCTAGAGAATGTTTTGGTATCTTCCTCCCTTCCTTCTTCTCTGATTGCCAGTAGCTCCTCCGCCCTTCCTTCCTGGGCCTGACCCTCTACTTCTTTCTTCTCCTCTTCACCTTCCTCCATCTACTCCTCAGCCTCTCCCTCCTGAGCCTTTTCTTCTACCCTTCTTCCATCCTCTGCTTCCTCTCCGAGACCCTCCGGCTCACCCATCTCCTGATCCCATTTCTCTGCTTCGGCTATCCAGGAGATGGTGTTTACTGTCATCATGTTGCACTGCCTTGCTACCTTTGGGTCCCCTCTTACCCAAATCTGAACTCCTCTCGAGTTGAATTTGAGACATTGGTAGAAGGTGGAGGGGACGCAGTAGAAAGCACTGATTATCGGCCATCCGAAGATGACACTATAGCTGCTGGGGGCATACACTAAGACAAAGAGACAATTCAGAGATTGCCCTCCCAGGACCACATGGAGCCCCACTCCACCCTCTACCTCCTTCCTCTCTCCGGAGAACCTGATCAATGGGTCATCCGAGGCCAACACCCTCTTGGTCTCCAACTTCATCTCATCGAACGCCTTCTTGAAGATGACATTGACGGAGCCTCCGTGGTCCTCATGACCCGGCATGTCCCTTTGAGAGAAAGTAATTTTTTCTGCCGGGGGTGGGGTTGTGGATGTCGAAGCCACGCTCCGGTGGTAGATGGTATGGAGGCTCGCCTTGCCGGTTTCCTCCACCCCTACTCCCCCATGGATCACTCTGATCACTCCCCGGGTCCCCACATCGACCCGGCCCTCACACCTTTACTCCTCATCCTCCTGAGGCAGGACCTCCTCAATCCTCACTTGCTGTTGCTGACGCTGCGCCGGCACTCTGGCCCTCTTTGTCTCCAAGAACTCCGGGCAAGTGGCCGTCGTGTGACCTTCCTCATCGTGGAAGTCACAGTATGGCAATGTCACCTCTCCCCTCTCGGCTTCTGCCGCCCTATTCCCCCTTCTCCTTCCTGCTCCCGCTTCTGCTCCTGTCTCTTCTCTCATTCTTCTTCCTCCCCTCCCTCGCCTGATTGTCATGGCCTGCTGAGGCGGGAGGGGCATCTACCTTGGACCTTTCCTCCATCCCAACTGATGGGGTCTTCCCTGACCACCATGGAAGTTACCCCCTCCCGGGGCATAACCTCTCCCTTGACCTTGCATTCCTCCGCCCTGCTGCCTCCATCCCCCCTCCGGGGCCCGGGTCTCTTCCCTTCTCCGCACCTCTTGCTGGCTGACCTCCGGCTCACTAAGCTTTGCTAACCTCCTGGTGAGCTATGGATTGGCCTCCTCACTTTCAATTTCCTCCGCCACCCTCTCCATCAACTCCTCCTAGGAGACGGGGGTCTTTCTCTTCAATCCCATCTTGAAGAAACTCTCCCTCAGCCCAACCGTGAAGCCGAGCTGGAGGACAAACCCAGGCATCTCTTGGGTGAGCAGTACCTCCTCCTGGAACTGATCCGCATAGTGATCCAACGACTCCTTGGGCTCCTTCTTCACCTTGATGAGGGATTCGGCGTCCTTCTTCCTCTTATTTGAAGTCAAAAATTGTAACAAGAAGCTTCTACGCAAGTCCTCAAATGCGTAGATCGATCCAACAGGGAGTTTATGGAACCATTCCCTGGCCTTCTCTTTTAGGGTGACGGCGAAGAGCCGACACTTAAAGGCATCCGACATCGGCCTGATAGAAATAGAGTCCTCGAAAGACTGTAGGTGCTAGACAGGGTCGTCCCTGCCGTGGTAGTAGACCCTGTCTCATTCCCTGAACCCTTCTAGAACGGGTGTCAAAAGCACCAGCTCGCAAAAGGGGCTCCCTCCACCTGCTACCCTTTCTTTCTCCACTCGCCCCCGAGCGACCTCGCCAGGCTTGAGCTCATCGGGGCCATGCACATGAGAGCCATACTCGCCGGAATCGCCTTCATGGGCATCGCGCCCGCCGAAACTGTGCTCGCCTGCGCCGCACTCGCCCACAACATGCTCGCCGGCACCGTGCTCGCCGGCACCGCTGTCACCAGAACCATGCTCGACGGGCTGGCAAACAGCACTCGCCCCTCCAGGTCTTGCACTAACCCCCGACCACTTCCTTTCCAGCCCTTCCTCCCGGGGCATTCTCGCCAACCGCTGCTGGAGGATGGAACGCCTGAGCCGCTGGGGTCGCGAACTCGCTTCGCAATGCTGCGACTGTGAACTCGAGGGTGTCGAGGACTTCCCTCCTGAAGTCCGAGAACATCCTTGGCGTCACCACCGGGGGTGACCCGCAAAACTCCTCGCCCTGCTCTTCTTCTCCTGCCATGTCCCTTCCTAGGAACTTTCTTGGACCAGCCACACTCCATGCTCACCGCACCAAAATGTTGAAACCGATTTCTCGATCTCTTGTGAAGCTCGGGCCCTCGATAAGTCGAGGGGCAGCTAGCCCTTACTGCTCCCTCGAAAAGAGCAGACTGGAGATTAGGAACTAGACTAAGACCTTTGTCACAGCGAGGAGGTCCCACCACAAACCTGGAAGATCCTTGAGTGCTTCCCCTCCCAAGCCAAAGTTGAGACTGGCACCTTGGAGAGATGGAGAGCTAAACCAAAGTAACCTAGGGGAGAAGAAGCTCAGAGTACTGAGATTGGATCCTCTCCCAAGGTGCCTTTCAAGGTCTATTTATAGTTTTTTTTTGTGGTCTATTAATAGCAGAATTCCGCCTTTTGGTTTTACTAAATGCACCCCCATTTGGCCTACTAACATCCAAACTCCATTGTTTATAGGGGCTAACGGCAGACCACCAGAGGCAGAGGGGTAATTTTGCCTCTTTAGCCCATGGGCAAGTAGCCTACGATAAGGCCACTCGCGAGAGCTCCCGCGAGTCTCCTCGTGAGTATGGCTCACGAAACCCCTCTTAGGCGATCACTCTGTGAAGGCCACGCTCGCCCTTCTTCTGGCGACATCCGCGGAGGTCGGGTCTCGCATTCCCTCTTGCGAGCTCCCCTCGGCCCGTACCCCCCAACTCTCGCTACCCCTTAGTGGTGAGATGACCTCTTCCAGCCCAAATTACTAATCTTCGGGCCTTACCTCCTCAGGCGAACTCGGGGTTGTACAGACTGCATCTGTACTCTTACTTACTTGTTCATTTAAAATTTTTTGGGTGAACAGGAAGCTTTGAACGCTTTGCAGTTACGTAGTCGAAGAAACATCGATTACCCGAATCGTAGATCCACTACTTCAGATGAACTCGTTCACCCCTCTCCAGTTGTTGACAACCCTCAACCCTCTACCATGTTGCCTCTTGTTCAACCAATTACCTGCACCAGCCCTCCATTTCCTCACTGGTTAAAGAACGTAATGAAAGATGGTTAGTTCGTGAAATTTCTAAATACGATGAAAGGCATGCAGGTCAACAGTCCTCTCATTGGTTCACTTAATCAAATGTTTGGATATGCCAAATTCAAGAAAGAACTTCTATCGAATAAGAGAAAGATTGAACAATTAGATCTTGTGAGTCTATCCGAGAATTGCTCGACCATACTCTCGAATCAGCTCCCCTTTATGTGAAAGGACCCAGGCAGTTTCTCTATTCCATGTTCAATTGGGCATATGGATTGTGGAAGTGAGCTTTGTGATCTGGGTGCTTCAATTAACTGATAGTGCATTATTTATAGTTATTTTTATATAGTATTTTAGTAGTAATTAATTAGTTTTTATATAATTTTAATTTAATATATATCTAATTTGCTTTGTTTTATATTTTCAGGGACTTTGGGGCTGCTAATAGCAATTTCAAGCATATAGCCGTGTTCAGGGGAAATTCTGGAGCATTTCTGCAAAAACCCTCAATACACGCCCCAGGTCACGGGCGTGACCTAGGGGCGTGACCATGGCCACGACCGTGTATCGCTTTCAGCTCACAGAACTCGCTGCCACGTCGGATTAAAGTTACACGCCCCAGGTCACGGGCGTGACCGGGGGCGTGACCTTCAAGTCACGGGCGTGACTCGCCCAACAAGCATTCAATTCAAGCAGTTTCTGCCGCCGAGTCGTTCCAGCTTACACGCCCTTGGTCACGGGCGTGACCGAGGCCGTGCCCTCTCCCTCAACTGCCAAATTAACTCCAGATCGCGCCGTTTCCCGCCGTTTCCTGACTCGGTCAAGACACGCCCTAGGTCACGGGCGTGACCTAGGCCGTGACCCGTCGAGATGATCAATTTTGGCGGTTTTTCTTCCCCAACGTTCCCGGGCTTTCAAGACGCAATTACGCAGCTTACACGCCCTTGGTCACGGGCGTGACCAAGGGCGTGACTCAGCAATTTTCTGCCTATAAAAGCCAGCTGCTGCCAAAGTGATGGGCATCCAGGCCATGCTTAGTTTGGATCGTTTCTAGTATAGTTTTTCTGCATTTTTCTTAGTGTAACTTTATTTTATGTCTTGTTTTTTTTAATTCCTAGCTTAGATCTACTTTACATGCAATTGTACTTTTCTTTACTTAGAAATAAAAATAACTTTCTTCTCAATTATGTTTTGTTAATTTTCATAGTATTTGGTCGGATGAATTCTTAAGCTTTTATCTTTTCAAAATCTCTTATTCATAGTTTAGTTTGGAAAACTAAGATTTACCGTTGATTTGCAATTTTTGGTTTCATATTTCTAGGGTATGATAATCAAGTTTGATCCGTATTTTAGTGTATCGAGAGATCCGTAAATACGGGTAGATCGCTCATCGGTAAAAAGAGTTGTATGCATTCCTCGAGAGAGGGTGACGCAAATCTTCCGGATTGGAGTCAAATCCAATAGTGGGGCTCACCGCATAAAGCAAGCTTAGGGGTTTCGACTGGCCGAGGGGTCTTAATCGATCAACCTAAGGTTAGGTGGTAGTTCTCTCGAGAGAGGTTCTATCATATTTTGGGAACCTCCACGGTCAAGTTTGTCTAAATCGATTTCTTTTGAATTCTAGATTTACAAAACATTTCACTTAAGAATGATTCCCGATCAAATGTTTCTTTTCTTCTAATTATTTTCAAAACTCTATTTTACTGCCGATAAAATAATAATAATTTGCGTGAGTAGAAGTAATCAACAGACCCGTGGAATACGACACTTGATATTTATTTGTTTTGAATATCCTATGCTATGAATGATAGGTGCTCTTGCCTATAGTTCGTAGAATTTGGAGAAAATTATTTACATCCTAAATTTTAGATTTCAAGTTTTTGGCGCCGTTGCCGGGGAAATATATTTGTTGATATTTTGAAAGCGTGAATTTTATTACTTTTATCAATCTCTTTCTCCGCCCCCATTTCTCCTTTTGCTTTATTTTCAAATTTCATTCTATTAAGTGACGGTTGTTCATTTATCTTTCTTCAAAAATGTTATCTCAATTGGCCGCCAAAGTTGCCGAGCTTCAAAATAAAGTCAATCTTTTGGAAGCCGCACGAAAGAGCCAAATTATTTGTAATTTTTGTGGAGCACCACATCGAAGTGAGGATTGTTATATTAATTTTTACCCTCAAAGTTTTTCTTATGGAAATAATTTTGAGTTTATTTATGAAAACAATTATTCAAACTTTGATGAAAATAATTCATCTAGTTTTCATGCGAATGATTTTTCTGATTCTAATAATATATCTTCTTGCTCCGATATTACTTATTCATGGTGGCAAGATCACCCGGATAGTTTTCGGTGCGATGAAGGAAATCCAGTCAATCAAGATTTTCACTCCTCCTCTTTTACCGCACAAAATTCTTTTTCTTCTACTCTTGGGTATTCTCCAGATTCTATTTGTCAAAATTTAAATATCTTTACCCAAGCTCAAGAAGAACTTCTTTACCACGAATTTAAAAGAGTCATGGAGACACCGGACGAAATTAAAGAAGAACATGTTTCATCTCCTCCTCCGCCCGAATCTCCTCTTTTTTTTCATGAATTTTCTCTCTCGCCAATTATTCACTTTGAAAGTGAAATTCATGAAAATATTGTGTCCCATGAATTTAGTCCACTTGGAATTTCAAATAAATTTTTGGATACGAATTTTATTTTTGAAAATGAACAACCGGAGCTTAATCATGTATTTTCACAAGAAACTCCTCCTTGTGAAAATTTTTCTGACTCGCTTAATCTTGATTCTTTTTATACTAACGATTTTCATGTAGAGGATGAGCCGTTGCAACCAAACGTCTTCACCGATTCATTTGCCGCTCATCTCCAACAATCCAAATTACCTAAGGTATGTATAGGTAATTTGGATTCACAATTTCACGCTAACGGACAACGGAAGAATCAAGAGTATAGCGGAGGAGTCGCCGGGCAACGGATTTCGGCATGCTCACCTGAGCGTGAATTAAGGGAGTTGCCTGTGCATTTTCAATTTTATTTTCCTTTTTCCTAAAAATAACCGTCTAGCTTAAAGACGGGAAAAAGAAAGCGCTCTTGGGAGGCACCCCTTGCTTATCATTATTTTTCTTGCAATTTACTTTTTATGCATTTTATTTACTTTTCCCTCCTACTTGGCTTATCAACATTGGGGACAATGTTTATTTTTAAGTATGGGGGTGTATTCTCTTATTTTTAGTTTTTATTAAAATCCAAAAAAAATTAGAAAGTCTTTTTCAAAATTATAAAAAAACTATTTTTCTTTCCTTATTTTTGAGTTTGTTATGAAAAATTTTACAAAATTCAAAAAAAATGTTTTGTTTTAAATTTTTATGTCTTTGTGTCTTATTTTTCTTATTTGCAAATTAAAATTACATAAAATTTAAAAATTTAATTTCTTGCGAAAGGGCCGTGTGGGTTTTCATCCCACAAAACCGCGTAGTACCTTGCGAGCCCGTCATTGGGTAGGCCTTGGGAAGTCCAAGAATATTAAAAAAAAAATTTATTTTAATATAAAAAAAATCCAAAAAAAAATCTAATAAAATAAATTTTGTATTATTAAATTTCTCCAAACTTCATTTATGCAAAATTAATTTTAATTATGAGTTGTCTTTATAGGCTTTTTAAGGAGTTTTCTTTTTATGAATTCTTAAATCATATATTTCTCTTCAAAATATGTTAGATTTAAATTTTAGATGAATTTGATTTAATGAGTTTTTCATTATTTTGATTTGTTTAGAATATTTCTTAGTTTTACTTTCTCTCTTTAAATATCATAATTCAATTTTGTAGTAATTGTGTTAAATATCTTTAGATTTTACTTATATTAACTTGAACTCATAGTTTCTTATAGATTGCTCAATTTGTTTTCTATGCTCTTAAAATGTATCTTTGGAATTTTTGTAGCCTTTAAACCCTATCCCTTCCCCTACCTTCTTATTTGACCCTTTATTTGGCATAAAAAAAAGGTTTGAAAAGATCATATGTCATGGAATGAGAGGATAAAATTCATCATTCCTAAACATATGCACCCAAATTTTTAAAAGATTATATGGTATGGAGATGAGAGGATAAAATTCATCACTCCTAAACATATACATTTGGGATATTAAAGAAGAAGGAATTTAAAAAAAGATGGAAATGAGAGGATAAAATTCATCATTTCCCATATACAAAGTAACTTCTTCAATGCCAATTTTACCCCATTTAGCCAAGTTCACTTGTTTATCCAAGATATTATTGAGAGAGCATAGTTAATATTTTGTAGTTTTCTAAAAGTTTCTCATGATTGTAAAGTTCTTATAATTTTAATCTTGGAATATTTTGCTTAATTCAATGCAATTTTGTTTATGAAGATTTAGTTAGAGAATTTCAAAACTAAAATTTATTCTACTCATTTCAATTTATGAATTATTAATTATTTCTTATAAATCTGAATTTTAATTTCTTAACTTATTTTGACATGAGTTTTATGAGATTTGAAGTGCATAATTTGAAGTAAATCTTTTTGGAAATGTCCTATAAATTCTTCTCATACTTATAAATTAGTTTTTGCTCTGGAATAGCAAAAGCTTAAGTATGGGGGTATTTGATAGTGCATTATTTATAGTTATTTTTATATAGTATTTTAGTAGTAATTAATTAGTTTTTATATAATTTTAATTTAATATATATCTAATTTGCTTTGTTTTATATTTTCAGGGACTTTGGGGCTGCTAATAGCAATTTCAAGCATATAGCCGTGTTCAGGGGAAATTCTGGAGCATTTCTGCAAAAACCCTCAATACACGCCCCAGGTCACGGGCGTGACCTAGGGGCGTGACCATGGCCACGACCGTGTATCGCTTTCAGCTCACAGAACTCGCTGCCACGTCGGATTAAAGTTACACGCCCCAGGTCACGGGCGTGACCGGGGGCGTGACCTTCAAGTCACGGGCGTGACTCGCCCAACAAGCATTCAATTCAAGCAGTTTCTGCCGCCGAGTCGTTCCAGCTTACACGCCCTTGGTCACGGGCGTGACCGAGGCCGTGCCCTCTCCCTCAACTGCCAAATTAACTCCAGATCGCGCCGTTTCCCGCCGTTTCCTGACTCGGTCAAGACACGCCCTAGGTCACGGGCGTGACCTAGGCCGTGACCCGTCGAGATGATCAATTTTGGCGTTTTTTCTTCCCCAACGTTCCCGGGCTTTCAAGACGCAATTACGCAGCTTACACGCCCTTGGTCACGGGCGTGACCAAGGGCGTGACTCAGCAATTTTCTGCCTATAAAAGCCAGCTGCTGCCAAAGTGATGGGCATCCAGGCCATGCTTAGTTTGGATCGTTTCTAGTATAGTTTTTCTGCATTTTTCTTAGTGTAACTTTATTTTATGTCTTGTTTTTTTTAATTCCTAGCTTAGATCTACTTTACATGCAATTGTACTTTTCTTTACTTAGAAATAAAAATAACTTTCTTCTCAATTATGTTTTGTTAATTTTCATAGTATTTGGTCGGATGAATTCTTAAGCTTTTATCTTTTCAAAATCTCTTATTCATAGTTTAGTTTGGAAAACTAAGATTTACCGTTGATTTGCAATTTTTGGTTTCATATTTCTAGGGTATGATAATCAAGTTTGATCCGTATTTTAGTGTATCGAGAGATCCGTAAATACGGGTAGATCGCTCATCGGTAAAAAGAGTTGTATGCATTCCTCGAGAGAGGGTGACGCAAATCTTCCGGATTGGAGTCAAATCCAATAGTGGGGCTCACCGCATAAAGCAAGCTTATGGGTTTCGACTGGCCGAGGGGTCTTAATCGATCAACCTAAGGTTAGGTGGTAGTTCTCTCGAGAGAGGTTCTATCATATTTTGGGAACCTCCACGGTCAAGTTTGTCTAAATCGATTTCTTTTGAATTCTAGATTTACAAAACATTTCACTTAAGAATGATTCCCGATCAAATGTTTCTTTTCTTCTAATTATTTTCAAAACTCTATTTTACTGCCGATAAAATAATAATAATTTGCGTGAGTAGAAGTAATCAACAGACCCGTGGAATACGACACTTGATATTTATTTGTTTTGAATATCCTATGCTATGAATGATAGGTGCTCTTGCCTATAGTTCGTAGAATTTGGAGAAAATTATTTACATCCTAAATTTTAGCTATCATTAACCTCATACCACTTTCTGTGTTCAAGAGGCTAAGAATCAGAGCATTGTGCCCTACTTGTATGACACTCCAGATAGCGGGTCGCTCAACTAAAAGACCACAGGGGTTATCGATGATATTTTAGTACAAGTAGGAGAGTTCTGCTTCCCCGTTGAATTTGGGGTTCTTGAGATAGAGGTGGATGGCAAGTCTCCGCTGATTTTGGAACGTCCATTTATGGCAATGATGAATATTAAATTATTCGTATTTTAGTATAGTTTTTAGCATGGTTTTAAGTAATATTATGCATATTTCAAGTAAATTATTGAATAAATGATTTGTTTTAGCTAATTTTTATATTTATATGTAAAAAGGAACTTTTTAAGTATGTAAATATATATATATATATGAAAATAAGTATTTAAATATATATGTGAATAAGTATTTAAAGATATATGAAAATAACTTTTTAAATATATATGTATATATATAAAGTATTTAAAAATATATGTAATTATTCATTAAATAAAAATCTTATCTATATATGTAAATATAAACTATAAATAAGTTAAATATGTATTAATAAAATTAACTATATGAAAATATAATATATAAAGAGATAATATTTATGAAAAGGTAGTTATTTAAATATGAATTTTTGACTATATTTATATATATTTTTGATGTATATATTGTGTATATATTATTAAAGTTAAATAATAATGATGTATAATACTATAACTATAATATATATTGAAAGTGCACAGTTAAACTCACTAGAATTCTCTAGAGGGGGGTGAATAGAGATTTAAAAATACTTTGTGCTATTATATATATATGTGTAATAATCACAGATTTAGGCTTCCCACACACCAACAAGAATTAAGCAAGTAAAGAAGAAAAAAGCAAGAAGAAAATCACAGCACTACACAAAGAAATATAGTGGTTCCCCAAACTTTGGGTAGTCCACTCTTTTACCACCTTGGTCGGAATTCACTAACTTGCACTGAGTCTTTTGATAAGGAGAAACTTAGAACCAGACTGAGTCTTTTGATAAGGAGACTCTTAGAACCAAACTGAGTCTTTTGGTAAGGAGACTCTTAGAACAACTACAACTGAATTTTTTTGAAGAGAGATTCTAAAAACTCTTTTACACAATTTGAAAATAGAATGAGAAGAAGAAGTAGAACATGTAGAAGAACAGAAAATGATATATGTAAGAAAGAATCTTCTTCCTAGCATGAAGATTAGAAGCACAAGTATAGTGAATATGATCTCTCTTCTATAGTGAGAAGGAGATTGTAAGCTTTTCTCTCATTTGTGAGAGCTTTCAGAGTTTGCAGCAGAATGGCTTCAGAAGGAGAAGAAGATGAAGGCTCTTTCTTTGCTGCAGCACACTATCTCTTTTCTCAGCTTTCTCACTCTTCACTTGGGAGCCCTTCCTCTTTTTCAAATATATATGCTGGATCACTTCTTATCATTCTCTGTCGACCTCCTTCTTATTTATAGCTCTGCTTAAAAGATATTGCTAAAGGAGAATAATCAATTAGCAGACAGAGAATTAGAAAGAGATTTAGAGTTTCCATAATCAATATTTCTGTAGAAGGAAAATAATTCATTCTGATTTCAAATAATATCCATAATAATCTTAATCAAATTAGCCAAGAATCAAAGAGAAGGAAAGGCTGATTCAGAACGGCTATAAAAGAATAATATCATTCCATAAAAATCAGATCTACAGAAAGAAGGAAAGAGATCTGGCGTGTTTTTGAATTACTTATAGATATCGACGTGCGTCGATTACTATTCGACGTAAACATCGATTTCATCCTGGCTGGACATCGAGAGGAGAATAAGGAAGGTGCGTCGACAAAGGTGCGTCGACTTTATCAAATGCGTCGACTAGAAGTCAGAGGTACGTCGACTATGATTACGTCAAATTCTTCTAAGAGTTACTTCGACTCATTCTGAGAGAAACGTCGACTATATTTCGACGTTGCGTCGAATACTATTCGACGCATATTTACTTAGCCTAATTTTTCATACTTTGAATTTATATTCTTCTTAATTCTAGGGGTTAAGATAAATCATTTCCCCAACAATCTCCCCCTTTTTGTCTTAACCCTATATAGAGAGAAATTGTATCAATATTTAATCAACTCAGCAATACATTCATATAGAGAAGAAATATGCTAAGCAATCAGAAGAAATCATATAACAAGTAATTGTCTTTCACAAGATTTAAACTAGAAACTTCTTGTTATACATGAAATTGACAAAAGCAGAATAGAGTTTTCTCGATAAATTTTCAATAGCATCAAAAATATAGCCTCTGGCTCTATCAGGATGCTCTTGGACATTTCTGATGATTGTGTGCAGTTTCTCCAGGACTTTGTCAGCATCAGGGAGAGTATCATTTATAGAATAGCCCTTGCTGATGATAATTGCTGCATTTTCATCAATCATCTCAATTATAATGTTTTGAGGTTTCTTTTGAGTAGGCTTGGGCTCAGGTGGTCCTTTGTTGTCAACCTTTGGCATATATTTTCTCTTCTCTGATTGCTGTTTCTCAAGGATCTCAGTCATTTTTCCTTTCCCTTTCTAGGGTGAGTCATGCCATTTGTCTAATCTTGCAGGTCTTTTGGGCTTCTTATAGGGAATGTAAATATCTTCTGCACACCCTACACCCCTCTTGTGTTTTTGTCCTTTTTCTAGGGTGAGCCCTGCCTGAGGATTTTTCTTTTGATAAGCTTCAACATCAAACAATTTCTTTGGATGTTTGATGGAAGATTCTGCAAAAATCTGTTCTTTAGTCATCCCCTTCTTGATCATTTCCAACCAGACATTCCTCTTATCTTCTACTTCTTTCATAGCTGCTTCATATTCATACAACTCTCTTTCTCTTATTTCTTCATGCATCTTTTCCATGTCAGGATCATGGTACTCCTTTATAGGACTGTTAGGAGTGATATTAGGCATTTTTTCAAACCTCTTTATCTCCTCAACAGCCTTTCTATATTTCTTTTCCTTTGCATATTCTTTTCTTTCTTCTTTGGAAATTTTTTGCCAATGAGGGATGGCTTCACTTCTTCTTTTCATTTGTTCTCTTAGTTTTTCCTTAGATAGCTTTTGTGGAGGTAAAGGTAGTAGAGGAGGTAGAGATGGAGGTTGAAGTGGTGGAAGAGGCAGAGGTGGAGATGTAGCTTTCTCTTTAGAGGTTAAGGTGGAGAAGGGACTTTTGTAGGAGAGGGAACAACAGGCACAATGTCCTCTGGAGGAATATCCTCAAGTAAGGGTGTCTTGAGTTTGATATAACTGGCAGAGAGGCCAGGAGAATGATGCTGATATTCTTCCACACACAAGGGTGCCTCAATCCAGACTTGCCCTTTTAGGTCATTAGAAAAAGCTGTTTCTTCCTCCCCCTGGACTTCTATATTCTGTACTGCATCAATCTCCCCCTGAACATATGGGGCATCTATTCTGAATGATGAATCCACAACATGATCTCCTTCTGTATGATAGGAGGAGGATTCACCAAGGTGTTTGTTGAAGGTGTAATCAGAATGATTGGAGAAGATTTGAGCCTATGGTAAAAGAAAAAAATGAAGTTGATTTAATACTTAAGGATAGTATTTAGAGATTGGAGAAGAGTTAGCCCTGAGCTTTAAGAAAAACCTGGATAGGGGGGTTTATGGAGCAACTATCCCCCTGGTTTATATCCTTCAGAAAGGATGTAAAACCTTTTGGCGACAAAGGTTGTTCTTGAAGAAGAACATGAAGCTCGGGAAGAGAGGCATAGAGGTTGGCCAATTTGGCTTCACAGGTGGTGAGCATGTCGACGCACTCATTGGAGAAGGTGGTCAGACGTGTCTGGAAGTCATTCAGAAGTTGTTCCAAAGCATCGTTTATTGTTTTGAGGAGAGCAGATTGAACAGGGGTTGGCGCCATTGATACAGAGAGAGAGGTAGAAGACAAATATTTTGGCGGTTTGGGAGAGTATGAGTTATGAAATTAGAAGTGTTATTTAAAGGAGGTGAAACGTCAAAAAGGAAACAGAAATCAAGGTATATTAGTTAACAAATCGTCAAAAGAAGAAGGGAATATTTGTTTCCTGTTTTATTATGAAGTCGACGTTACGTCGAATTGGAGTCGACGCATGGTCAATGTGTCGGAGCATCTGTGACGTTGGTCATTGATGTCGACGTATGCGTCAATATGGAGTCAACGCTCCGTCGAAACATTGTCAGCCTAATGTCCTGTCGACGTGGTCACAGACTTACGTTGATATTAGATCGACGGTGCGTCAATAAGGGATCGACGTATCTTTGTCTTTAAGAGATCAATGCTAGCGTCGAGTTCCTCTCGACGGTGCGTCGATAGGTAATCGACGTATTTGTAAGTACTTGCTTATTTGTTCTGATCTCTTTTAGATTTCCCCAATAATGATGTTTACAAGCTTCCATCAAGCATTCCCAAGGTGTTGATAAAGTAAGTATGCTTAGTTCATCTAAGGGTTTGGTAAAAATGTCTGCTCTTTGACTATCTGTAGGAATATATTCTAAGGTTATCTTACCTTTTTCTACATTGTCTCTAAGAAAGTGATGTCTGATCTCTATATGTTTGGTTCTACTATGAAGAACTGGGTTGGATGCTATGGATATGGCACTAGAGCTATCACAATAAATTTTAGAGTTATTGACTTCCAATTTATAGTCAAGAAGCTGATTTTGCATCCAGAGGATTTGTGAACAACAGCTCCCAGCAGCTATATATTCAGCTTCAGCTGTTGAGGTTGAGACTGAAGTTTGTTTCTTACTGAACCATGATATTAATCTGTCACCTAGGAATTGGCATGTACCAGATGTGCTTTTTCTATCAACCCTACAACCAGCATAGTCTGCATCTGAGAATCCTATTAATTCAAAGTTTGTTTCTGCTGAGTACCACAGACCTAGTTCAGGTATTCCCTTTAGATATCTAAGAATCCTTTTTACAGAGGTGAAATGGGATTCTTTTGGATCAACATGAAATCTAGCACATATGCAGGTTGCAAACATAATGTCAGGTCTGCTAGCTGTTAGATAGAGAAGGGATCCTATGATTGCCCTATATGTCTTTTGATCTACTGATTTTCCCTTATCATCCTTTTCTATAATGGCATTAGTTTCCATAGGTGTTTTCATTGTAGAGGCTGATTCCATACCAAACGTTTTGATTAATTCTTTAGTGTATTTAGATTGTGAGATAAAGATTCCCTCACTGCTTTGTTTCACTTGTAGCCCTAAGAAATAAGAGAGTTCTCCCAAGCTACTCATTTCAAATTTTGATTGCATTAGATTAGTAAATCTATTACAAAGTTTGGGATGAGTTGAGCTAAAGATGATGTCATCTACATAGATTTGAACAAGGAGTTGATTTTTATGGGTTCTAGTAAAAAGTGTTTTATCTACTTTTCCTCTTTCAAAAGAATTTTCTAAAAGGAAATTTGAGAGAGTTTCATACCAGGCTCTAGGTGCTTGCTTAAGACCATAAAGTGCTTTGTTAAGTCAATAAACAAAGTTAGGTGAGGAGGGATTAACAAAACCTGGTGGTTGCTCTACATACACCTCTTCTTGAAGGTCACCATTCAGAAAAGCACTCTTGACATCCATCTGGTGGACTTTCATCTTCATGAAGGCTGCATAGGCAAGAAAGAGTCTGATTGCTTCCAATCTGGCTACTGGAGCAAAGGTTTGATTGTAGTCTATTCCTTCTTCTTGTCTGTATCCTTGTGCTACAAGTCTTGCCTTGTTCCTGACAATTACTCCAGTGGAATCTAGTTTGTTTCTGTATACCCATTTTGTACCAATAACTGGGTAGTTTCTTGGTCTCTCAACTAAGTTCCACACTTGGTTTCTCTCAAATTGGCTTACTTCTTCTTGCATGGCAATAATCCAGTGAGGATCATAATTTGCTTCCTCAAACTTCTTTGGTACAACTTGAGATAAGAAGCATTGGAGCATCATCCCATTTGAGACTTGGTGTCTTGTTCTTACTCTAGTATTGGGGTCTCCAATTACTTGGGATTGTGGATGATTTTTCATATTGATCCCTGTCCTGCTTGAATTTGTCAGATGCTCTTCTTCCTCATTAACAATGGGATTATCGTCAAACTATTCTTCCTGAACTATGTTCTCTTGTGGGAATTGGTTTTGATTGCTCTTCTCTGAACCTTCTTCATGCTCTTGTTCAGACTCCTCACTTGGTTCCTGTAGCTGGTTTTCTTTCCGAGTGTCTTTGTTCTCTAGAGTCAGTTGTTCAAGATGAGTCTCTATGCTGTTATTTTCCTGTGGAAAAGGATTGGTGGAAGTTTCCTCCCCCTTAAACAGCATGTTAGTTTCATTAAATGTAATGTGCATAGATTCTTCAATTCTGATTGTTCTCCTGTTATAGCATCTATAAGCTTTACTAGATGATGAGTACCCCAGAAATATTCCATCATCAAACTTCTTGTCAAATTTGGCATGATGTACTTTCCCATTATTTAGGATAAAGCAAGCACATCCAAATATTTTAAATTATTTAACAATGGGTGTTTTTCCCTTAAGAAGCTCATATGGAGTTTTTGACTTAGTTTTGTGTATGAGGCTTCTATTTAGAACATAGTTTGCAGTGTTGACTGCTTCAGCCAAGAAGGTTGTTGGTAATCTGGATTCTGCAAGTAAGGTCCTTCCTGATTCAATTAAAGTTCTATTCTTTCTTTCAGCAACTCCATTTTGTTGAGGAGTTCTGGGGGCTGAAAAACTTTGTTTAATACCTATATCTTCACAGAAACTACTAATTAACTGATTTTCAAATTCAGTCTCATGATCACTCCTGATAATTGAAACATGAATATTAAACTCAGATTGAATCGGTCTTATGAATCTTGAGAGAATCTTATGGGTTTCAGACTTAGCCCTTTGAAAGAATACCCAGCTGAACCTAGAATAGTCATCTACAATGACTAAGGTATAAGACTTTCCACCCAAAATTTGAGTGGATATGGGACCAAAGAGATCCATGTGCAGTAAGTAGAGGATCCTAGGGGAGTCATCCTTACCAATTGGTTTGAAGGATGACTTGGTCTGTTTTCCTAGTTGGCAAGGTCTGCATGGAGAGTCCTTAGAGAATCTACCCTTTGGTAGGCCTCTGACTAGGTTATTCTTTGATAATTTACTAATGGTCTTGTGGTTTAGATGACCCAGTCTCCTATGCCATAATTCACTTTTATTAATAATATTGTTGAACAAACAAACTTTTGTGGGTGAGGAGCTAAATACTACTATATATACCTTCCCTTTTCTAATTCCATTGAGTAATATGGCACCAGTCTTGATATCAATAATATGGCAAAATAGTGTGGTGAATTTTACCTCATACTTAGCACTGTCACATATCTGACTTATACTTATCAGATTGTGCTTCAGTCCTTTGACTACTGCCACATTCTTGAAGGTGACTTTCCCTTCTTTGAAATCTCCAAAGCCCCTGGTTTGGCCACAGCTAGAATCTCCAAAAGTCACTGGTGGTCCAAGTCTATCCTCAAAATTGATTAATAGGTTTTTGTACCCCGTCATGTGCATAGAGCATCCACTGTCCAAGTACCACACCAGCCTGGAGATGTGATACATCTGCACATAAGATTTTAAACATTAGTTTGGACCCTCCTAAGCTGGGGTCCCTTCTTCCCAACAGTGAAAGGTTTAATGAAAGAATAAGTTGGTTTTTCAGAATATCCTTCCTCCTTTAGGGGTATTGGCTTATCATACCACTTGTCTTTGGTAATGTTGCAGAAATAGTGTTCATAATAAAAGGAAATGGATTGAGAATACTTTTTGAAAAGGAGACATTTCTGTTAGATTGTGTGCGTCGATATGAATTTGACGTAAGTTTAAAGTTGCGTCGAGTGAAAGTCGACGCTTCCTTCATTCTGTGGTTACTTTTAGTCGAAGCATATGAGATATTGCGTCGATTGGAAGTCGGCATATTTTGGTGTCTGCGTTGATTAAAAATCGATGCATTATTTGAGTTGTGTTGAGCAGAATTCGACGTACGTTGATAATGATTCGACGAAAATTTGTTTCTTTTCTGAGGATATTTTCCTAGGATTCCTTCATATATAGTTGGACAATTTTTGATAAAGACAGTGGTTGTTTGTGATCTTTCTCCTGTCAAATGATTTTCCCTAGTAAAGTGAATAGGATGTCTCCAGACAGATTTGCTGGGTGATTGAGGTTTGGGTTCTAAGTCAGTGTTATATTCTAGTTTTCTAAATCTTTCAGTGAGATTGTTAGAGATATTCATGAGCTTCTGATTTCTGCCATTTAGAGAGTCTTCAACAGCTTTTGCCTTTGCTAGCTCATTTCTTAGTGCTTGATTTTCAGTGTTGATTTTATTTAGTTGTTCCTCTGAGAGTCCTAGACTGAGCTCATAGTTTTTATTTTGTGTATTCATTTGTTTGAGATTGTTTAGTTCATTTCGTAGTTCCTTTACCTCTTTCTCAGATTTGACTAGATCTAAACATAATTCTTTGAAACTATTTTTGAAATCAGTGGAAGAGAAATCTATATCATCAAATATTTTTACCAGAGATGTATCTTCAGGCTTTTCAGTAGCCATCAAACAGGTTTCCTCTTGCTTAGCCTTTTCCTGATCATCTTCAGAAGAGGTACTCCCTTCAGATTCTGAATCACTCCATGATTGAGCAATGAACCCTTTCTCTTTCTTCTTCTTCTTCTTTAGATCTGTTCTTTTCAGATCTTTCTTATTGCTGATCTCTTTAGGACATTCAGGTGCAATGTGTCCAGGTTCCCTGCAAGAGTAACATATAATCTCTTTATTAGGAGTTTTGCCATACCTGGTTCTTGAGTCTCTCCTTCTGGATCCTTCTGTTTTGATCCACTTCTTGAACCTTCTGGCCAGTAGACTGATCAGCTCTTCATCATTTGTAGAGGGTTCACCTTCAGTAGCCTTCAAAGCAATGCTCTTTTCTTTTGAGAGTGGAGAAGCCTTTTCTTTTTCTTCTTTCTCAGCTCTTATTTTCAACAGTTGTTCATAAGATCTTAATTTACCCAACAGGACATCTGTTGAGATTTCTTTTTTACTTCTGGAGTCTTTAATTGGCCAGATTCTTGAATCCCAAGAGCTGGGGAAGCAAGTTAGCAATGTGTCATTTATCTCAGTGAGAGATATGTCCTTCTCAAGTGTTCTTAACTCATTTATTTTGAGGCTGAATCTGGCATACATGTCAGCAACACTTTCATTTTCTTTCTTCTGGAAGTTTTCATATTGAGAGATGAGTAATGCCTTTTTATCCTTCCTCTCATCAGCACTCCCTTCTACCATTTTATTGAGAGCTTCCCATATTTCCTTAGCTGACTCATATTCAGCAATCTTTTGGAAGATTTCATCTGAGAGGGTTGAGACTAAGATATTCATAGCCTTGGCATCACATGCTTGAGCTTTCTTTTCTTCATCTGTCCATTCAGCCTTTGGATCAAGTGTTTGTGTGACCTTTCCACTTGAGTCCTTTTTGAATGGCTTGGGAGGACCTGTCATAATAACATCAAATAATTCTCCATCAATAGAGTTTAGATAAATTTTAATTCTTGTTTTCCAAAGTGCAAACTTTTCAAGGTTGCAAATTGGTGGTCTGGTGGAAGCATAATCTTTGATTTGTGCCATGTGAAAAATTATGTTTAGAAATACATATATATAAAAAGAGGTAGGATCTTTTTGATCAAGGAGTTAACCTTTTTAGATCAACCTCCCTCTGATACCAATTGAAAGTGCACAGTTAACCTCACTATAATTCTCTAGAGGGGGGGGGGGGGGGTGAATAGAGATTTAAAAATACTTTGTGCTATTATATATATATATGTGTAATAATCACAGATTTAGGCTTCTCACACACCAACAAGAATTAAGCAAGTAAAGAAGAAAAAAAGCAAGAAGAAAATCACAGCACAAGACAAAGAAATATAGTGGTTCCCCAAACTTTGGGTAGTCCACTCTTCTCCCCCCTTGGTAGGAATTCACTAAATTGCACTGAGTCTTTTGATAAGGAGACTCTTAGAACTAGACCGAGTCTTTTGATAAGGAGACTCTTAGAATAAAACTGAGTCTTTTGGTAAGGAGACTCTTAGAACCACTATAACTAAATTTTTTTGAAGAGAGATTCTAAAAACTCTTTTACACAATTTGAAAATAGAATTAGAAGAAGAAGTAGAACAAGTAGAAGAACAGAAAATGATATATGTAAGAAAGAATCTTCTTCCTAGCAAGAAGATTAGAAGCACAAGTATAGTGAATATGATCTCTCTTCTATAGTGAGAAGGAGATTGTAAGCTTTTCTCTCTTTTGTGAGAGCTTTCAGAGTTTGCAGCAGAATGGCATCAGAAGGAGAAGAAGATGAAGGCTCTTTCTTTGCTGCAGCACACTATTTCTTTTCTCAGCTTTCTCACTCTTCACTTGGGAGCTCTTCCTCTTTTTCAAATGTATATGGTGGATCACTTCTTATCATTCTCTGTCGACCTCCTTCTTATTTATATCTCTGCTTAAAAGATATTGCTAAAGGAGAATAATCAATTAGCTGACAGAGAATTAGAAAGAGATTTAGAGTTTCCATACTCAATATTTCTGTAGAAGGAAAAGAATTCATTCTGATTTCAAATAATATTCATAATAATCTTAATCAAATTAGCCAAGAATCAAATAGAAGGAAAGGCTAATTCAGAACGGCTATAAAAGAATAATATCATTCCATAAAAATCAGATCTACAGAAAGAAGGAAAGAGATCTGGCGTGTTTTTGAATTACTTATAGATATCGACGTGCGTCGATTACTATTCGACGTAAACGTCGATTTCATCCTGGCTGGACGTCAAGAGGAGAATAAGGAAGGTGCGTCGACAAAGGTGCGTCGATTTTATCAAATGCGTCGACTATGATTATGTCGAATTCTTCTAAGAGTTACTTCGACTCATTCTGAGAGAAATGTCGACTATATTTCGACGTTGCGTCGAATACTATTCGACGCATATTTACCTAGCCTAATTTTTCATACTTAAGAATTTATATTCTTCTTAATTCTAGGGGTTAAGATAAATCATTTCCCCAACATATATGTATTAAGTTAAATCTATAATATATATTAATGTATTAAGTTAATAAAAAATGTGCATTTTAATGTATTATGTTAAAGGTTAATATGCAAAAATAAATCTGTAAATATATATTATATATATATGTTCTTGTGTTTACAGATAAGCATGCTTTCCTGAGTGGAATGGGTTTGATTAGCCTTTCTTAGTGGCGCGGGATCGAAACCAGGTGTTGGAACCTTAGCTTTTGATTTGAGTTAGGATCCATCCTTATGTTAATAAGGCATCTAATAATTTAGATCAATTAAGAAATCTAAGTAAACATAAATTAAATATGATGCGATCGAATCAGAGAATATACTTAAGCATATAAAATAAAAGTTCTCTGCGCTCGACGAATGACTAACGGCGCTCGACAAATAGCCAGACAGCCAGCGCTCGACAAATCCTCATCAGAATAGCGTTCGACAAATGGCGAAATACGCTCGACGAATTCAGTCAAAGAAATCTCAGCGGCCAGATATTCCCTGAACAGCGCTCGATAGTTCAACTCAGAATTCTCAGTGGTCTACGAATTCTAAGATAGAGATAATCGCTCAGCACATCAGACGGCGAGCTCAAACAGTCATTTGCCGAGCTGGGATCGACAAATCTCTTTCTGAATTATTTAATATTCTTTTCACTGTCTTTTAACTATTCATCTTAGCCGTTGCAGATCAATCAATACCATTAGCCATTATAATTGCTTTAATGAAAAGAAACGGCAGGTTATCCTCTCGAGGAGTCAAAGCATTGATGGAGACCTCAGCTCTTTCCTTCTTCCCAAGAGAAGAATTCAAAATAAGAGTAAAGGTTCTCAGATTATAAAAGGGACAGTTACAGAGAAAGCAAGATATAGACCACCCGACAGAAATAAAGAGGAAACTCATTTTTTGTTCTTAATTGCTAACATCTTCCTGCAGATTCAAAACATCCTGAGACACAAATCACAATTACTTGCTCAGGATCATCACTGCTAGAGAAGGAATAAGTAGTTAAAAGGAGAGGCTCTATCCACAAGCTGTTAACAACTCTAATCAGACAGAGGGAGCCTTCTTCAACATCATAATCAGATCCATTCAACATCAAACCAGAATCTTCAAGAGTCTTCTTATACAGAGAAGAACAATATAACTTCTGTTTTTCATTTTTACTTTCTTACCCCATCCTGTACAGGGTTATAACTCCCTTCAAAAGTTAATCCCGGTGACAGGGCACCTTAGCAAAAACCTGCAGTTTGGTTAGAGCACCTTATCAATAGCTCACTTGGTGTGAGGGCACCTTATCAACAACCTCCTAGTGGATTCCTACCAGTGGGTAGAAGAGTAGATGTACCCAGTTAAGGGGAACTACTATATATTTTGTGTCATCTGGTTTTGTTTGTTGTGCTGTGAATTTTCTTATGCACTGTTAGTGGTTGATTTTATTCCTCACCCAGCATACATATCTATATAACATTACTTTAAAGAAAAACTTAAACAAGATCTTTTAAGATAAATAAGAACTAGACCCACCTTTCAATTGGTATCAGAGGGGTGTTGATTCTTTACAGGTTAACACCTGAAATCACAAAGATCACCTAGTTCTTAATTTTTTTTTTGGGTTTTTCAAAAAAAAAATGACACAAGACCTTTTATTTTCAAATCCACTTGTTTGTAATCTAGATAGATTTACTTTTTGGCAAGTTAGAATTAAGATATATGTAAATACCACAGATGAAGAAACTTACAAATCTATTTTGACAGGACCTCCCCTCATATCATCAAAGGCAGTTACACTTACATTACCTAGTTCCACGGGTCTCAAGTCTCCTTCGAGAGCAATGAAAGGGCCTGTTTATGTTGGCGCTGATATATCCTCTTCAAAGAAAACTGCCGAAATAAAACGTGAACCTTCTCCCATCTCTTCAACTAACTATATTTTTGATGCAGAACCATCAACAAATCTAAGTGAAGAAGAACAAGAAGAAGAACTTAGTGCTAGAGCTTTCTGCATGATGGCCATATATGGAGGCTCATCTCAAATTCCAGATGCAGAAATCGAATCAGAAAAGCTTGAGGTAACTGAGGCAACTCCAACTTATAATTTTACCTCTACTCAAGATAAAACTAATCATAAATTAACATTTACAGACTTAATAAAATATGAAAATAAAATTTTAAAAGAGTTAACAAAAATAAATTTTCTAATTCCTGAGAATAATAAACTTCAAGAAAATTTGAAATCATCAGAAGAACAAACTATTTTTCTTAAAAACAAATTTTCTATGGAAAGCACAACCAATGGGAGAAATCTCAAAATGCAGGCCAAAAAGTTTGAACAAATTTCTAAAGAAAAAGTAATTAATCATGATCAATAAAAACCTTCAAATTTATATTTTAATGAAATAAAAAGACTAATATATTTCAAATGCTAAACCTTTCAACTCCAGTAAAATTTAAAGAAACTTCCTAATTAATTATTAATAAGTTTCTCACCATTAAACTCCATCCCAATTCATTAACAGCTGTAGCAACTCATATATTAAAATCCTTCTAGAATAATAAAATTAACCAAGTGAGAGAGAAAATGAGAAGCTTAAAACCCCAAATAAGATTTAATCTCTCTAATTACAAAGATTGCTGCAATTGAAAATTTAACTTCAAGAAATAAGTTGCTGCAATTGAAAAATTTAAAAAAAAAACTGTTTAGACTAAAATGAGATTACCAGTCCACTAGTTTTAATCTGGATTAAGGATCCCAACTCAAATAGGGGGACATTGTTGGAACCTTAGCTTTTGATTTGAGTTAGGATCCATCCTTATGTTAATAAGTCATCTAATAATTTAGATCAATTAAGAATTCTAAGTAAACATAAATTAAATATGATGCGATCGAATCGGAGAATATACTTAAGCATATAAAATAAAAGTTCTCTGCGCTCGACGAATGACTAACGACGCTCGACAAATAGCCAGACAGCCAGCGCTGGACAAATCCTCATCAGAACAGCGTTCGACAAATGGCGAAATACGCTCGACGAATTCAGTCAGAGAAATCTCAGCGACCAGATATTCCCTGAACAGCGCTCGACAGTTCAACTCAGAATTCTCAGCGGTCTACAAATTCTAAGATAGAGATAATCGCTCAGCACATCAGACGGCGAGCTCAAACAGTCATTTGCCGAGCTGGGATCGACAAATCTCTTTCTGAATTGTTTTAATATTCTTTTCACTGTCTTTTAACTATTCATCTTAGCCGTTGCAGATCAATCAATACCATTAGCCGTTACAATTGCTTTAATGAAAAGAAACGGCAGGTTATCCTCTCGAGGAGTCAAAGCATTGATGGTGACCTCAGCTCTTTCCTTCTTCCCAAGAGAAGAATTCAAAATAAGAGTAAAGGTTCTCAGATTATAAAAGGGACAGTTACAGAGAAAGAAGAATATAGACCACCCGACAGAAATAAAGAGGAAACTCATTTTTTGTTCTTAATTGCTAACATCTTCCTGCAGATTCAAAACATCCTGAGACACAAATCACAATTACTTGCTCAGGATCATCACTGCTAGAGAAGGAAGAAGTAGTTAAAAGGAGAGGCTCTATCCACAAGATGTTAACAACTCTAATCAGACAGGGGGAGCCTTCTTCAACATCATAATCAGATCCATTCAACTTCAAACCAGAATCTTCAAGAGTCTTCTTATACAGAGAAGAACAATATAACTTCTGTTTTTCATTTTTACTTTCTTACCCCATCCTGTACAGGGTTATAACTCCCTTCAAAAGTTACTCCCGGTGACAGGGGACCTTAGCAAAAACCTGCAGTTTGGTTAGAGCACCTTATCAACAGCTCACCTGGTGTGAGGGAACCTTATCAACAACCTCCTAGTGGATTCCTACCAGTGGGTAGAAGAGTAGATGTACCCAGTTGAGGGGAACTACTATATATTTTGTGTCATCTGGTTTTGTTTGCTGTTCTGTGATTTTTCTTATGCACTGTTAGTGGTTGATTTTATTCCTCACCCAGCATACATATCTATATAACATTACTTTAAAGAAAAACTTAAACAAGATCTTTTAAGATAAATAAGAACTAGACCCTCCTTTCACCAGGCCAGTGCATTTTTGCCTGGATTTAATCCCGCAGCCCGAACCACTGAGACTCAGCCCTAGCCTGCCAGCTCAGCCTGAACTGCTGAGATGAGTCAACCCGCTACCCACAGCCCGAACCGCTTAGACTCGGACCCAGCCCGCCAGCTCAGCCCGAACCGCTGAGACGAGTTAGCCCACTGAGACCAGACCTGCCAGCTCACTCCAGCCCGCCAGCTCAACCTGCCAGCCTTCTATCCACACCCCACCAGCTCTCAAGTCAAACTCACGAGCCTCTTAAGTCAAACCTCCAGCTGCTCTTCTAGCACCTCCCAACCTCCTTTTTTTACTAAATGCAACCCACTTTTTTTCCTATAAATAAGGGGGGCTTTCCCTTGTTTAAGGGTTCAAAATTTTAGAACCCAGTTAAGTGTTTTTCTTGTGAGTTTTATTTGGGTGTTTTTATGAGTTTTCTTATGATTGTTTGTGAGTTAAGTTTGAGTGCTTTCTAAGCCCTTGTTTCGGCTCTTTTTGTCCTCCAAGTTTAGGCTTTCTTGAAAAAAGTTGTAAATCTTTATTTCAATCAATATATATTTTTGTTCTTGTTCTTCTTTTGTTTATGTTGAGCGTGTGAGTGTATGAGTATAAATTTTAATGTTTTTGTTTTTATTTAATTTTTCATTTATGAAAGTGTGTGTGTGTATGAGTTTACCTTTTTTGCTTTCTTTAATTTTTGCTTTAATTTAGCTTTTAATTATTGTAGAGTGGGTGTGTGTATGAGTTTAATTTGTCTTTATTTTGCTAAATTAGTTTTTATGCTTTCTTTCAATTAAGTCATTTCAATACCGTAGAGTGCATGCGTATATGAGATAAATTTCCTGCTTTATTTCAATTCTGTCATTTCAATACTGTAGAGTGCGTGCGTGTATGAGATGAATTTTCTGCTTTATTTCAATTCTGTCATTTCAATTCCGTAGAGTGCATGTGTTTTTAATTTAGTGTGCACTCTTCTTTTCTTTTTCCTTGTATTTATTTTTCTTTGTTTTTGCTAACACATGTAATCGCTTAATTATCATCGTCGTCATTTTTTTATTTTATAAAATTAATCAATCATTTCATCGATAAAATAATTGCGTGTTCTTAAAAAGTAAAAATAATCAACAGGATCCAGAAAAATACGACCTTGATATTTTCTACAAAATATCCTATACTATACACGATAAGGTATACTTGCGTTCATTAAAAGATTAGTTTGGATAATAATTACAAAAGCTTGCAAAACTCTCCTTTTCTTTTTACACATTTAAAGAATTCGGCGACGCGGCCGGGGCGTAATCGTCGATATTCCAAAAGAAAGAAAGACTGTTACATATATTCATCTAAGTAGGATAACGGTTAGTTTCTCGAAGTAGGAGTACTCGCGAGACTCCTCGAAAATGCCCGCCTAATTCTACTCTCATCACAAAAAGGCTTTTGCAGAATCACAAATTTAAACATCAGGCAACTGCTCAGGCCATCATCGATGTTGAGAGTGGGAAGCTTACTCTGTGAATAGGTGATGTGGAAGTAATTTTCGATGTCAATGGAGGAATGAAATCCCAAACTAATGACTCCCTCTCCAGTTTGGCGTTTAAAGACCTTTATTATTGCAAACTTTATGATTCAGATTATTTTATGCTTACTGAAAGTGCACAGTTAACCTCACTAGAATTCTCTAGAGGGGGGGTGAATAGAGATTTAAAATATTTTGTGCAAAGTTAATATATATATATGTGTATGATCACAGATTAGAGCTTCCCACACACACCAACAAGAATTAGACAAGCAATTAAGTAAATGCAAGAAAGAAATTTCACAGCACAACACAAGAAAATATAGTGGTTCCCCAAACTTTGGGTAGTCCACTCTTCTACCCCCTTGGTAGGAATTCACTAACTTGCACTGAGTCTTTTGATAAGGAGACTCTTAGAACCACCCTGAGTCTTTTGATAAGGAGACTCTTAGAACCAACTGAGTCTTTTGAAAAGGAGACTCTTAGAACCAGTACACTGAATTTTTTTTGAAGAGAGATTCTAAAAACTCTTTTTACAATAGTGAATAAGAATAAAGAAGGAGAAAGAAATAAAGACAATAATGAATCTTCTTCCTAGCAAGAAGATTTGAAGCACAAGTTATGAATTAAATCTTTCTTCTATAGAGAGAAGAAGATTTGTAGCCTTTCTCTCTTTTAGTGAGAGCAATCAGATTTTGCAGCAGTGAGCAGTGAGCAGAAGTAGAAATGGATGGATGTTGCTGCAGAGCTTTTTTTTCAATATCTCTCTTTTCTTTTGGGAGCTTTTTCCTCTGTATCATATATGTGTGGTAGATCACTCATCTCCACATTTCCTGCCGACTTCCTCTTTATTTTATAGCTCTGTGTAATAAGATAGCACTATAGGAGAGGAATCAATTAACAGCCAGAGATTTAGGAAGAGAGAAATATTTCCATAGCAGTTATAGCATAAATGGAAAATGTTAATTCAGATTTCAAATAATATCCAAAATAGAGTTAATCAGATTTAGCCAAGAATCAAATAGAAGGAAAGAATGATTCAGAATGGCTATAAAATATTAACATCATTCTATATAAATCAGATCTTCAGAAAAGAAGGAAAGAGATCTGGCGCAATAATAAATCTGTCATAAAGATCGACGTGCGTCGATTACTATTCGACGTAAGCGTCGAATTCATCTTAGCCCGACGTCGAGAGAGATATGAGGAATGTGCGTCGACAAAGGTGCGTCGACTTCTCTGTATGCGTCGACTAGAAATCAGAGTAGCGTCGATAAGACATACGTCGAAATCTTCCTAGAGTTACTTCGACATATCCTGAAGAAAACGTCGACTATATTTCGACGTAGCGTCGAATACCATTCGACGCATATTTACTTGGTCTTTTGTTATTCATTCATAAAACTCTTTCTTTAACTCATTTCTAGGGGTTAAGAGAAATCATTTTCCCAACAATCTCCCCCTATTTGTCTTAACCCTATTTAAGGAGAAATTGTCTTAGCATAAAATCAACTCAGCACATAATTTGTAAGGATAAGAGGTATGTCACTTAATCAAAAGTGAAATTTAGAGAGGGAGATCATTTAAGCAGATATTCCAGAATCATATAAACAGATGTCATTTTTATACCATATCATTTTCAACTATAAGATAAAATATATCAGCATTGTTTTCAAATACTACTCAGGTGGGGTAGGAGGAGTCTTTCTTTTTCTCTTGAATACCAATGTTTTAGGAGAAGAGGATTTCTCTTTCTCACTTATAAGAAGTTCATTTAGCTCCCCCTGAGCAGGTAGCTCCCCCTGGGATAGAGCTCCTTTTATTCTTTCTTCTTCAGCCAGCAGAATATCTGTCTCTTTTTCTTTTCCAGTATCAGCTTCATTTTCTTTCTCAGTTCCATCAGCTGGTTCATTTTTATCTATATTTGTACCAGCTTCATTATCAGCCTCATTCACTGCTCTGCTCCCTTCCCAGAATGGTTTGAGAGGACTGGAACCTGGTGAGAGGGGTTTCTGGAGCAACTCTCCCCCTGGTTTATATCCTGCAAGAAGGATGTAAACCTTTGTGGCGACAGAGGAACTTCTCGAAGAAGGGTATGAAGCTCAGGAAGAGATGCAGATAGAATGGCCAGTTTGGCTTCACAATTGATGATCATATTGGCACATTCATCAGAGAAGCTTTGTAGACGTGTCTTAAAGTCTTTGAGGAGATTTTCCAGAGCAGCGTTCATTGCTTTGATGAGGTCAGCTTGAACAGGAATAGGTGCCATTGTCGTAGAAAGAGAGAGAGGTAGAAGAAGAAGTTTTGGCGGGTTCAGAGATGTATTCGTTTTGAAATACGAGGTGCTATTTAAAGGAGATGAAGCGTCGAAAAAGGAAACAGAAATCGAGGTAATTCAATAGGCAGAAAAGGAAGTAGGGATTTGATTCTAATTGTGACCTGAAATCGATGTTACGTTTTGTTGAGATATGCGTCGATGGGAATTCGACGGTACGTCGATGGTGAGTCGACGTATCATTAACTGAAAGAGATCAGTATTAGCGTCGAGATCTTCTCGACGGTGCGTCGACTTTGATTCGACGCATCTCCAGGAAGTTTTTCTTAGATGCTCTGATTTGTTTAGATCATGCTTTACAGACTTCCATCAAGCATTCCTAGAGTGTTGAGGAAGTAGTTATGCTTGGTTTCATCCAGAGGTTTTGTAAAAATATCTGCTCTTTGACTGTCTGTAGGTATATATTCTAAGGTTATCTTACCTTTTTCTACATTGTCTCTAAGAAAGTGATGTCTAATTTCTATATGTTTAGTTCTGCTATGAAGAACTGGGTTAGATGCTATAGATATAGCACTAGAGCTATCACAGTAAATTTTAGAGTTATTTACTTCTAGTTTGTAATCAAGGAGCTGATTTTGCATCCACAGGATCTGTGAACAACAGCTCCCAGCAGCTATATATTCAGCTTCAGCTGTGGAGGTGGAGACTGAGGTTTGTTTCTTACTAAACCATGAGATTAACCTGTCACCTAGGAATTGACAAGTGCCAGAGGTGCTTTTTCTATCAACCCTACAGCCTGCATAGTCTGCATCTGAGAAACCTATTAACTCAAAGTTGGTTTCTGCTGAATACCATAGCCCTAGTTCAGGAGTTCCCTTTAGGTATCTAAGAATCCTTTTTACAGAGGTGAGATGGGATTCTTTTGGATCAACTTGGAATCTAGCACATATGCAAGTGGCAAACATTATATCAGGCCTACTGGCTGTTAGATATAGAAGGGATCCTATGATTGCCCTATAAGTCTTTTGATCCACTGATTTTCCTTTATCATCTTTTTCTATAATGGCATTGGCTGCCATGGGTGTTTTCATGGTGGATGCTGACTCCATACTAAATTTCTTGATTAGTTCTTTAGTATATTTTGATTGTGAGATAAAGATTCCTTCACTACTTTGTTTTACTTGAAGTCCTAGGAAGAAGGAGAGTTCACCCATGCTACTCATTTCAAATTTTGATTGCATTAGATCAGCAAATCTTTTACAAAGTTTAGGATGAGTGGAGCTAAATATGATGTCATCTACATATATTTGAACAAGAAGGAGTTGGTTTTTATGGGTTCTAGTGAAGAGTGTTTTGTCTACTTTTCCTCTTTCAAAAGAGTTTTCTAAGAGAAAGTTAGAGAGAGTTTCATACCAAGCTCTGGGAGCTTGCTTAAGACCATATAGTGCTTTGTTAAGCTTATAAACAAAAGTAGGATAAGAAGGATTGACAAAACCTGGTGGCTGCTCTACATATACCTTTTCTTGAAGGTCACCATTCAAAAAGGCACTCTTGACATCCATCTGATATACCTTCATCTTCATGAAGGCTGCATAGGCAAGAAAGAGCCTAATTGCTTCCAATCTGGCTACTGGAGCAAAGGTTTGATTGTAGTCTATTCCTTCTTCTTGTCTGTATCCTTGTGCTACAAGTCTTGCCTTGTTCCTGACAATTATTCCAGTGGAATCTAGCTTGTTTCTATATACCCATTTTGTGCCAATCACTGGGTAGTTACTGGGTCTTTCCACTAAATTCCATACTTTATTTCTCTCAAATTGGCCTAGTTCTTCTTGCATGGCCAAAATCCAATGAGGATCACAGTTTGCTTCTTCAAACTTCTTTGGTTCAACTTGTGATAAGAAGCATTGAAGCATTACTCCATTTGAGACTTGATGCCTTGTTTTTACTCCAGTATTGGGGTTTCCAATAACTTGAGATTGTGGGTGATCTCTCAAATTGATCCCTGTTCTTCTAGGATTTGCTAGTTGTTCTTCTTCTTCATTCTCAATGTGATTATTGTCTAACTGCTCTTCCTGGACCAAGTTTTCTTGTGGAGGTTGGTTTTGAAAGCTTTTCTCTGAACTTTCTTCATGTTCTTGTTCAGACTCCTCACTTGGTTCCTTCAGCTGATACTTTCTTTCATTTTCTTTGTTCTCTAGAGCTAGTTGCTCAAGCTGGCTTTCTATGCTTTTGCTTTCCTGTGAAAGAGAGTTGGTGGGAGTATCCTCCCCCTTAGGCAACATGTTAGTTTCATCAAACACAATGTGCATAGATTCTTCAATTTTAAGAGTTCTCCTGTTATAGCACCTATAAGCTTTACTAGATGATGAATATCCCAAAAATATTCCATCATCAGACTTTTTGTCAAACTTTGCAAGATGATCTTTTCCATTATTTAGAATAAAGCAAGCACACCCAAAAATTTTAAAGTATTTGACAATAGGTGTTTTTCCCTTCAAGAGTTCATAAGGAGTTTTTAACTTAGTTTTATGAATGAGGCTTCTATTTAGAACATAGTTTGCAGTGTTGACTGCTTCAGCCCAAAAGGTTTTTGGTAATCCTAATTCTGCAAGTAAGGTCCTTCCTGATTCTATTAAGGTTCTATTCTTCCTCTCAGCAACTCCATTTTGTTGAGGAGTTCTAGGTGCTGAGAAATTTTGTTTGATTCCTATTTCCTCACAGAAGCTACTCATGAACTGATTTTCAAATTCAGTTCCATGATCACTTCTGATTATGGATACCTGACTGTTGAGTTCAGATTGAATCTGTTTTATGAATTTTGAGAGTGTCTGATGGGTTTCAGACTTGGCCTTTAGAAAGAATACCCAACTGTATCTAGAGTAGTCATCTACAATGACTAGGGTATAGGATTTTCCTCCCAAGCTTTGAGTGGATATGGGACCAAAGAGGTCCATGTGGAGCAAGTAAAGGATCCTTGGAGAGTCATCCTTTCCAATTAGTTTGAAGGATGATTTGGTTTGTTTTCCTAGTTGGCAAGATCTGCATGGAGAATCCTTGGAGTATCTACCCTTTGGTAAGCCTCTAACAAGGTTATTTTTTGCTAGTTTACAAATTGTTTTGTAGTTTAGATGACCTAGTCTCCTATGCCATAATTCACTTTTATCAATAATATTGTTGAATAAACAGATTTCTGTGGGAGAGGAACTGAAGTCCACTACATATACTTTACCTTTTCTAATTCCTTTAAGTACTGTGGCACCAGTCTTGATGTCAATAATATGGCAGAGTAGTGTGGTGAATTTTACCTCATACTTACCATTTTCACATATCTGACTTATACTTATCAGATTATGCTTTAGTCCTTTGACTACTGCCACATTCTTGAAGGTGACCTTCCCTTCATTGAAGTCTCCAAATCCCTTGGTTTGGCCACAGCTAGAGTCTCCAAAGGTTACTGATGGTCCAAGTCTGTCCTCAAAGTTGATTAGCAGGTTTTTGCATCCTGTCATGTGCATGGAGCATCCACTGTCCAAGTACCACACAAGCCTGGAGATGTGGTACATCTGCACATAAAAAGTTTCAAACATTAGTTTGAACCCTGCTCAGCTGGGGTCCCTTCTTATAATCAAAACTAATGAAGGAATAAGTAGGTTTTACAGAATATCCTTCCTCCTTTTGGGGCATTGGTCTATCATACCAATCTGTTTTGGTGATGTCACAAAAATAGTGTTCATAGTATAAAGAAAGAGGGAGAGATTTTTCGAACAGAGAGATATTTCTGTCAGATTGATTGCGTCGATATGCATTCGACGTGCATGGAGTGTAAGTCGACGCATTTTGGCGTAAGCGTCGATTAGGAATCGACGTACGTCGATGAAGATTCGACGCAGATTCAAAATTTTTGTTAGGATTCTTTCCTAAGATTCCTTTGTTTATAATGGGATTAGATTTATTAGTGAGATTCTCAGAGAATTTTTTGATCTTCTGACCTTTTCCATTTAGAGAGTCCTCAAGGGCTTTAGCTTTTGCTAGCTCTTTTCTTAGTGTTAGATTTTCTAAATAGATTTTGTTTAGGTTTTCCTCTGAGAGTTCTAGATTGAGTTTATAGTTTTTATGGTATGTATTTACTTGTTTTAGTTTTCTTAACTCCATCCTTAATTTTTTTACCCCTTTTTCAGATTTGATTGAATCTAAGCAGAATTCTTTGAAATCTTGTTTAAAATTAGTGGAGGAGAAATCTATATTATCTAGTATATTTACCATAGATGTATCATCAAGTTTCTCAGTGGCCATCAGACATGTTTCTTCTTGCTTGACATCTTCTTGATCAACATCTGATGAGGTGTTTTCTTCAGATTCTGAATCACTCCAGGTTTGAGCAATTAATCCTCTTCCTTTCTTTTTCTTCTTTGGATCTGTTCTTTTCAGATCTTTCTTGCTGCTGTTCTCCTTAGGACATTCAGGAGCAATGTGTCCAGGTTTCCTGCATGTGTAACAAATAATCTCTTTAGAGGGTGTTTTGTTATACCTGGTTTTTGATTCTCTTCTTCTGGATCCTTCTGTTTTGATCCATTTCTTGAACTTTTTAGCCAGCAAGCTGATTAGCTCCTCATCATTAGTTGATGATTCACCATCAATAGCCTTCAATGCAATACTCTTTTCTTTTGAGGGTGGAGATGCCTTTTCTTTCTCAGCTCTGGTTTTCAATAGTTGTTCATAGGATTTCAGTTTACCCAATAGAACATCTGTTGATATTTCTTTTTGACTTCTGGAGTCTTTAATTGGCCAGATCCTTGAATCCCAAGTGCTGGGAAAACAAGTCAGCAATTTGTCATTTATCTCAGTGAGAGATATGTCCTTTTCAAGTGACCTCAATTCATTGATTATGAGGCTGAATCTTGAGTACATGTCAGCAACACTTTCACTTTCTTTCTTTTGGAAGTTTTCATATTGAGAGATTAGTATTGCCTTTCTATCCTTTTTCTCATCAGCACTTCCTTCTACCATTTTGGTGAGAGCTTCCCATACTTCCTTAGCTGACTCACAATCAGCTATCTTTTGAAAGATTTCATCTGAGAGAGTTGAGACTAGAATATTCATAGCCTTGGCATCATGTCCTTGGGCTTTCTTCTCATCCTCTGTCCATTCAGCTCTTGGAGCAAGTGTTTCAGTCACTTTTCCACTTGAGTCCTTTCTGAATGGCTTGGGGGGGACCTGTCAAAATAACATTAAACAATTCATCATCAATAGAGTTTAGATAAATTCTAACTCTTGTCTTCCAAAGTGCAAACTTTTCAAGGTTGCAAATTGGTGGTCTGGTGGAAGCATAATCTTTGATTTGTGCCATGTGAAAAATAGTTTTAAAAATATATATATAAGATAGGATCTTTTTGATCAAGGAGTTATCCTTTTTAGATCAACCTGGCTCTGATACCAATTGAAAGTGCACAGTTAACCTCACTAGAATTCTCTAGAGGGGGGGTGAATAGAGATTTAAAATATTTTGTGCAAAGTTAATATATATATATGTGTATGATCACAGATTAGAGCTTCCCACACACACCAACAAGAATTAGACAAGCAATTAAGTAAATGCAAGAAAGAAATTTCACAGCACAACACAAGAAAATATAGTGGTTCCCCAAACTTTGGGTAGTCCACTCTTCTACCCCCTTGGTAGGAATTCACTAACTTGCACTGAGTCTTTTGATAAGGAGACTCTTAGAACCACCCTGAGTCTTTTGATAAGGAGACTCTTAGAACCAACTGAGTCTTTTGAAAAGGAGACTCTTAGAACCAGTACACTGAATTTTTTTTGAAGAGAGATTCTAAAAACTCTTTTTACAATAGTGAATAAGAATAAAGAAGGAGAAAGAAATAAAGACAATAATGAATCTTCTTCCTAGCAAGAAGATTTGAAGCACAAGTTATGAATTAAATCTTTCTTCTATAGAGAGAAGAAGATTTGTAGCCTTTCTCTCTTTTAGTGAGAGCAATCAGATTTTGCAGCAGTGAGCAGTGAGCAGAAGTAGAAATGGATGGATGTTGCTGCAGAGCTTTTTTTTCAATATCTCTCTTTTCTTTTGGGAGCTTTTTCCTCTGTATCATATATGTGTGGTAGATCACTCATCTCCACATTTCCTGCCGACTTCCTCTTTATTTTATAGCTCTGTGTAATAAGATAGCACTATAGGAGAGGAATCAATTAGCAGCCAGAGATTTAGGAAGAGAGAAATATTTCCATAGCAGTTATAGCATAAATGGAAAATGTTAATTCAGATTTCAAATAATATCCAAAATAGAGTTAATCAGATTTAGCCAAGAATCAAATAGAAGGAAAGAATGATTCAGAACGGCTATAAAATATTAACATCATTCTATATAAATCAGATCTTCAGAAAAGAAGGAAAGAGATCTGGCGCAATAATAAATCTGTCATAAAGATCGACGTGCGTCGATTACTATTCGACGTAAGCGTCGAATTCATCTTAGCCCGACGTCGAGAGAGATATGAGGAATGTGCGTCGACAAAGGTGCGTCGACTTCTCTGTATGCGTCGACTAGAAATCAGAGTAGCGTCGATAAGACATACGTCGAAATCTTCCTAGAGTTACTTCGACATATCCTGAAGAAAACGTCGACTATATTTCGACGTAGCGTCGAATACCATTCGACGCATATTTACTTGGTCTTTTGTTATTCATTCATAAAACTCTTTCTTTAACTCATTTCTAGGGGTTAAGAGAAATCATTTTCCCAACACTTACGCTGCCCAGTCTATCTTAGAGTGTTGATGAACAATCAGGGGACACAGAACTCGTACCCATGTCTCCTCCAATTCCTCGTCTGTTACCTCAACCTCCTTGTTATACATTAAAAGCACTGCCATCACATCTTAAATACGCTTATCTTGGGGAGCAAAGCAAGCTACCAATTATTATTTCAGCTCAACTTTCTACTGTTAAGGAAAACCTCCTAGTTCATATCTTGCGCCTACATAAAGGATCCTTCGGGTGGACCATTAATGCTATAAAAGGTATTAGCCCAGCTGTGTGCATGCACAAGACCTTGATGGAAGAAAACTTCCGCCCTTTGGCACAACCTCAAAGGCATCTCAACACAAGAATGCAGGACATAGTGAGAGAGGAAATAGTCAAGCTCCTTAATGCGGGAATTATCTACACAATCAACTATAGTAAATGGGTCAGCCCCGTGCAGGTTATTCCAAAAAAAGGGGGGAACGATTGTGGTCTCGAATGAATAAAATGATCTTCTGCCTACACGCACGGTTACGGGGTGGCGGGTATGTATTGACTACAGGAAGCTGAATGATGCGACAAGAAAAGATCATTTCCCTATGCCCTTCATTGATCAGATGTTGGAGAGATTAGCGGGTCATGAGTTCTACTATTTCTTGGGCGGATACTCCGGCTACAACCAGATTGCCATTGACCTAGAGGATCAGGAGAAGATAACTTTCAATTGCCCTGTTATAACTTTCGCTTTCAGAATGATGCCCTTTGGCCTGTGTAAAGCACCTGCCACTATTCAGTGGTGCATGACTGTTATTTTTCATGATATGGTGGAAGATTTTTTCGAGGTATTCATGGATGATTTCTCCCTTTTTGGATCATCATTTGACATCCGTATCCAGAATCTATCCAATATTCTGCAGCGCTGTGAAGACGCCAATTTGATCCTCAACTAGGAGAAATGACACTTCATGGTGAGGGAAGGAATTGTGCTCGAGCATAAGATCTCCAAGAACGAAATAGGAGTGGACAAAGCGAAGACTGATGTAATTCCAAAGCTTCTGCATCCATCTTCTGTTAAAGGCATTCATAGTTTCTTTGGACACGCTGGGTTTTATCGAAGGTTCATCAAGAACTTCTCTGAAATTTCTAAGCCGCTTTGCAATCTTTTGGGAAAATATGTGCCCTTTCATTTCGACGAAAAATGTCTGAACTCATTCTCTATTATGAAGGAAAGGCTGGTAACCGCCCATATCCTTATTTCTACAGATTGGTCCGCTCTTTTTGAACTCATGTGCGAAGACAGTGACGTCATTGTTGGGGTTGTTTTGGGGGTAATGCATGAATAAGGTTTTCCATACGATTTATTTTGCGAGTCGCACATTGAATGATGCCCAGCAAAACTACACAACCACTGAAAAAGAACTTTTTGCAGTAATATTTGCTTTTGATAAGTTTCACGCATACCTTATCCTATCAAAAGTGATCATGTACATTGACCATGATGCTTTGAAGTATCTTTTGGCCAAGAAGGATGCCACGCCCCGCCTTATTCGTTGGATTTTTCTGCTCCAAGAATTTGATATTAAAATCAGGCATAAAAAGGGGTAGAAAATGTTGTTGCTTGTCATCTTTCTCGTATTGAGGGGACCGATGAAGATAATGAGAATGTTGTAGCCATCAGCGACACTTCCCCTGACGAGAAGTTTTTTCAATTGCCACTACTGCGGTATCCCCGGGGTTTGCTGACTTCACAAACTACCTCGCTTACGGTCTCCTCCCTAAAATTTAACTTTTCAGCAAAAGAAAAAAATCTGTAGTGACTTAAAAAACTATTTCTGGGATGAACCCCTTTTATTTCACTTGTGCGCTGATAATATCATTCGCAGATGCATTCTCGATGAAGAGATTTCATCTATTCTCTTCCATTATCATGATGGTGAAGCAGGTGGGCATATGGTTCCGAGATGGACATCCCAGAAAGTGTTACAGTTAGGGCTATTTTGTCCCACTCTGTTTAAGGTTGCCCATGCCTATGTTGCAAAGTGCGATCGCTGCCAACGCTCTGGGAACATATCAAGGAGGGATGAAATGCTATTAAATAACAATCTTGTCTGGGAGATTTTTGATGTTTGGGCCAATGATTTCATGAACCCCTTTCCTACCTCTTTTGGGAAACAGTACATCCTAGTAGCAGTGGATTATGTCTCCAAATGGGTTGAAGCTGAGGCCTTCTCCGCTAATGATGCCATGGTGGTGATGCAATTCCTACACAAGAATATCTTTGCTCATTTCGATATGCCTCGAACGATTATCAATGATGGAGGAAGTCATTTCTACAACCGCACCTTCGAAGCTTTGCTAAAAACATTTGATGTGCACCACAAGGTTGCATTGGCCTATCACCCTCAAACTAGCAGCTAGGTAGAAGTCTCTAACCAGGAGTTAAAGCGCATAATCGAGAATCTATGCACATAAATCAAAAGGAATGGGCTAAGAAGCTTGATGATGCATTGTGGGCTTATCGCACTGCTTTCAAAACATTAAAGTTAGTTTACGAAAAAGCTTTCCACCTTCCTGTTGAACTTGAGCACCATGCCTTTTGGGCAACCAAATACCTAAATTTCATGATGATGGATTCTGGAAAACGCTGCCTTTTGTAGCTTAATGCTTTGGAAGAATTTAGACATGAGGCTTATGAAAATGCCCGCTTGTACAAAGAAAGGACCAAAAAATGGCATGACCAGCAGATTCATCATAAAGAGTTCAAAGAAGGTGATGTAGTCATCGCTTTTAACTCATTCTTGTGGCTCTTACCAGGAAAGCTCAAATCTAGATTGTTTGGACCTGACACCATCACTCGCATTTTCCCATTCGGATCTGTGGAGTTATTTTGTTCAAAGAAGGGTCTGTTTAAAGTTAATGGTCAGCGCCTAAAAAGTACATTGGCGAACCCTTCGAGCATGCCTGTAATTTTATTGAACTTTTTGATTTTCATAGTTAGAACAATATATATAACTATTAATACAGGTACTTGGTCCAGCTCAAGGACGTTAAACAAAGCGTTATTGGGAGACACCCCATTGTTATCCCTGCTTTACTTTCACTTTTATTAAAATATTGATATTTGTATTGATGTTTCCTGTTTCTACTAATTTCAGCAAGATCCGGATTTTTGGGCAGCTGCATTTTACCAAACTGAAACTGGGAGCAACAGTGTGAGCCAAATTCAGACTTAGCATCTTTTGGAATGCCCCGTTCTCGGGCATGCGTAACGAATCCCTTCCTCCTTGTTATTTTTAGCGTGCCTCACTTTTAATTATGTGAATTTCTCACATTGAGGGCAATGCTCCATTTAAGTCTGGGGGGGGGTAGTTTCGTTCCCACGTGTGTAAGCACTCGCTTCACGCTTTCCGATAAGCATCACTTTTTCTTATAAAAACTATTTTGCTCCAAATTTTCTTCAAAAAAAATTGTTCACTTTTTATCGCTCTAAGTATCGTATTCACCGCACCTGCTTCGATTAGGCTTTAATTTTTGTTAGTCTCGTTTGGTTTGATTTTATTAGGAGTGTAGGTTATACTAATTTATAAATGCAAAAATCAAAATTGGGTAGTCAACCGTAGACTCATGCAGTACTCCTAGTTGAGTGCCCATGTTCTCGGATAGAACTAGAGATAGAGTGAATCGTTGCTTAGGTTAAATACAATGTAATTTTACTTACTATTGTAGTTTTTATATCCACTCTTCATTAGAACATGATCGAGTCTGACACTAGTGTAGAGTTGTGTGTAGTGCCGTTAGTGTCGTATTATAGACTTACAATGAGGGGGTGTCCTTTCTTTGTGTCTAGAACTCGCCCCTAGCAACCTTCAAAGCATGTACACTTAGCATTAATTAACTCTAAGTTTATGACTTAGGCCTTCACATGGATAGTTTGAGCCTTCATATCCAACTTAATTTTCACTACCATTGAGAGCCAAAACTTGACCCTACAACTCTTCTTTGATCACCTCCACCTTACAACCACCAAAGCCAAATTGCCAAAATCCCCATCACGCTTAGCTTGAGCTTTTGCTATTATTCGATAGCAAATTCTAATTCCGTTAGTCAGTGAAAATTTCATTATCGCAATTGTGTGTTTTTACCAATCAATTATGAGAAAAGAAAATTTTGAAAATATCATGTTTCTGAAATGTTTTGTAAAAAAAAGAATAAAAAGAAAATAAAAGAAAAAAAAAGGACAAGAAAAATCTTTTTAATGAGGTCATTGGCGAGCATTGAGTAACCCCATTTGTTAAAAGCTAAGTCTAGGGGTGTTACTCACCCAATCTTGTGTGTCGCAGTTTATTTCCGATGTGCGAGCTTTTCTTTTCGCTTAAGTGTGATTTAGTCATTCTCTACTTATTTGATATCCATACCTTAAGCCTAAGCCAAATAAATCTCCTACATAAGTCCCAAGGATCTTTAGAGTTAGTTAGTGTCGAATGCAATGGAGAAGGTGTGACTGGGCGAGCCTATGGCCATCGTCATTGATGGATTTCTTTGGAGGCCACCCTAGTAGTTTTGAGTCTGTGAAACTGTACTCAGCATCATTACTTTTGCCTACACGATGTGTATTACAGATCACTTAGTTCATTTGAGAAAGAGTGGATATATCCTTAGAATAGTCTGTTTAGTTGCATTGCGTTTGATTTATATTTAGAGATGTTTTCTAATCTACTTTTGTCCTCCTTGGGCACGAGACTTCTCGGTCCACTTTCCTGTTTCGATTTTCAGTTTGTAATTAGCATAACGTACCCTCTTAGGTAGTTGAATTGCTCGAGATGAGCAATAACTCAAGTCTTGGGGTATTTGATGAGCATAATTTAGAAAAAATGTCAAAAAAATAATATCCCTTACTTTGGTTTTTCTTATTTCCAAAACCAAACATTTGTGAGTTTATTTATAAGCATTTTTATTATTTTTAAATTTGCTAATCTTTTGTTTTATCATGGTAAGTTAGATTTAATTATTTTGTGATTTAGTTTTAAGGAATATTTTGTGATTCCAATTTGATTGGAGTAATTTATTTAGCATTTTTTCTCTTCTATTTTAATTAGATTCAATTTTTTAGAAGTTGTGTTTAACACCTTTAGATTTTAATTATTTCTACATAAGCTTTTATATTATTAAGAAATTTCAATTTACTATAGTTGCACTCAAAATGTTTTAATTTAATCTAAAAATTGTTCAGCTTTTTTATCCCTTTAGTCCATTACCCTTAACCTTCCCCTACCCAAAAAAAATATTTATTAAAAGATCATATGTCATGGAAATAAGAGGATAAAATTCATTATTTCCTAAATATATGCACTCCTTTGTATGAAGAATATTATGAAAATATTATATGTCATGGAAAATGAGAGGATAAAATTCATCATTTTCCTAAACATATACAAATAGAAAAGAAAAAAAAGATGGGTTGAGAGGATAAAAATCACCACCTCCAATCAAAGCAATCTTCATGATTACCCAAACCCTTTAGCCAATATAATTGGTTTTAGATTTAAATTAAAATATGGGGAGAGCATAAGTACTAGTTTGTAATTTTTCGTAAGCTTTTATAAAATTGGAGTTTTTATAGTTCTAATCTAATTTTGTTTGCAAATTACTCAATTTTATATGCTGGTTAAATAATTTGAGAATTCTTGGCTAAATATTTCTCTCTTTTCATATTATTTTCATAATTTAGGACTTATCTCATAGATCCCTAAATTTTTTTTTTTTTTGGTTTTCTTTTGATTTAATAAAATTTTAGCTTAATTAAAAATCTTAGTAATATCTTATGAGTATTTCTCATACTTTTGCTCTGAAATAGCAAAAGCTTAAGTATGGGGGTATTTGATAAGTAGTATTTTGACTTACTTTTAGTATAGTATTTAGTTTAATATTAATATAAATTTGTAAATAATATGTCTATTTTACTAAAATAATTATTTATTTAAAAAATTGCTTACTAACTTAAGGTTATTTATGTTTTTTTAGGATTTTTGGGGCTTTTGACCAAAATTTCAAGTACACACCCTCATACATGCCCGTTACCAAGGGCGTGTCAACATAAAGCCTCATTCTAGCTCACTTTCGTGTTCCAAAGCCGAAAATATGAAGAAATGCAAGTCACGCCCTCAGTTATGCTAGTGACCGAGGTCGTGTAAGGTGACATGGCCATGTCTAGTCGAACTCCAGTTCATCGAGACAAATTGCTCAGTATACGCCCGTGTTAGTCAAGTCACGCCTGTGGCTTTGAACTGGCACGCTCGTGGAGCCTCCCACGGATCCCGCCGCTCATCCATCTGTAATGCCCTGATTCAACCATGTATATGACTGTGACATTTCCTGTCACGCTCGTGTAACTTCTCTACCGCCAGACCATACCTCTGTCCCACCAGAAGTTTCCGCCAGTTGTAGTTTAATTATTACATGCCCTTAGACATGGGTGTGACTGAGGGTGTGACGCGCACGTAACGCCTATAATAACTCCAGAAGGCGCCCTCTCCGCAGTTGCTTCAAACACGCCCCTTACACGCTCTTGGTCATGGGCATAACCGAGGACGTGTAACCTCAACTTTTGTATATTTAAAGGGAGCCCCTCCAGATCCCAAGGACATCCTTTTTTTTCGCCCCTCTTGGGTCAAAACTCCTTTCCTCTGCCCCCTTTTGGGCAGAAATACTCATCTTACTTGTATTTTTCTTTTTTATTAGCTTAGACCTCGATTTCATGTACTTCCAATTTATGCAATGTTGTCTTAGATTTTCTTCCATGTAATGCCTTCAATTTCTTGTACTCGTTTTTTATGTAATTCAATTTTCTTTTAATAAAATGCCTTTTCCATGCCTTTCATCTTATTATTTTAATATCAAGCAGATTAATATTTAGATCTTGAAAATTGTGAGCTTTCGATGAAATAATATCTTCTTCGTTATTATCTCTATTTTCCTCCTTTGATTTATTCTTGAATAATAACATATCGAGTTCATATATCAGTTATGAATTTTGATATTTGTTTTTGCACACTAGTTAGCCGAGAGGCTCATGCATACGAATTGATCGCTCAGGAATAAAAAGAGTTGCTTGCAACCCTTGAGAGAGGATGACGTAAATCTTCTGAATAGGAGTCAAATCCTATATTGGGATTCATCTCATTAAAGCGAGTTTTAGAGGTTTTGATTATAGAATGAGAGTTCGGTCGATCAACCTAATCTCAGGTGGGCATAACTTTGAGAGAGGTGTGTTTATAATTTGAGAATCTCCACGGTCAAGGATCGAATTAGAATTTATCTTTTCTTATTTCATTTGAAGTATGCTTTGATCAAGTTTAGATTTCTTATCTTAATTTTAATTTTAATTATAAATAACTCCTAAAGTTTTATTCGATAAGATAATAGTTTGTTTTCCCGAAGTAAAAGTACTTGACAGACCCATGGATTTATATGACCTTAATATTTTCATATCCTATGCTATGAACGATAGGCGCGCATGCCTATTCAGTTTATTATATTAAGCCCCTAATTTCTAGCTATCGAGTTTTTGGCACCGATGCCGGGGACTTTCTGTCGATATTTCGAAAAGGAAAAATGCTATTAATTTATCTTTCTTTTGCTTTACGTTTTCCCACTTTTTATCAAAAATAATATATGTTTAAATTAAATTCTTGGAAAGGGAGCTTTGGGGTATCATCCCATCGAAACTCCTAGTACCTTGCCAGCCCTTGACCGGGTAGACCTTAGGAAGTCCAAGACTAATTATAATATATTAAAAAATCTCTTTTTATTTTATTTTACACCAAAAAAATATATAACTTATAAAACTACCAAATATATTTTCTCTTTTTTGTTTGTTTATTTTGTGTTTTGTTATTTCATCTTTATGCAGGTATTCATGGTGGTCTCTCCATCTCCAAATCAGGGACGTGGTCTTGTTCCTCTCTTTGTTCATTTTTTCTCATTTATTTTTTACTTCATACTTTGTTTTCAACATTGGGGACAATGTTGAATTTTAAGTATGGGGTGTATTTCCTAATCTATAAAAATTTTGAAAATTAAAAATTTCAAAAAATATATATATAAAAATTTCAAAATTTAGAAAAAATGTCAAAAAATAATATCCTTTACTTTAGTTTTTGTAGTTTCCAAAACCAAACATTTGTGAGTTTATTTATAAACATTTTTATTATTTTTAAAGTTGCTAATCTTTTGTTTTATCATGGTTAGTTATATTTAATTTTTAGGTGATTTAGTTTTAGGGAATATTTTGTGATTTTAATTTGATTAGAGTAATTTATTTATCTTTTTTTCTCTTTTATTTTAATTATATTCAATTTATAGTAGTTGTGCTTAAGACCTTTAGATATTAATTATTTCTACACAACATTTAGATTCTTAGAAAATTTTTAATTTACTATAGTTGCTCTCAAAATGTTTTATAATGTAATCTAAAAATTGTTTAGCCTTTTTATCCCTTTAGCCTGTTACCTTTAACCTTCCCCAACCCAAAAAAAATATTTATTAAAAGCTCATATGTCATGGAAATAAGAGGATAAAATTCATTATTTCCTAAACATATGCACCCCTTTGTATGAAGAATATTATGAAAAGATTATATGTCATGGAAAATGAGAGGATATAATTCATCATTTTGCTAAACATATACAAATAGAAAAGAAAAAAGATGGAGTGAGAGGATAAAATTCATCACCTCCAATCAAAGCAATCTTCATGATTACCCAAACCCTTTAGCCAATTTAATTGATTTTAGATTTAAATTAAAATATGGGGATAACATAAGTACTAGTTTGTGATTTTACATAAGCTTCTATAAAATTGGAGTTTTTATAATTCTAATCTAGTTTTGTTTGCAAATTACTCAATTTTGTATGCTAGTTAAATAAATTGAGAATTCATGGCTAAATATTTCTCTCTTTTCATATTATTTTCATAATTTAGGACTTATCTCATAGATCCCTAAATTTAATTTTTGGCTTTCTTTTGATTAAATAAAATTTTAGCTTAATTAAAAATCTTAGTAATATCTTATGAATATTTCTCATACTTGTGCTCTAGAATAACAAAATCTTAAGTATGGGGGTATTTGATAAGTAGTATTTTGACCTACTTTTTGTGTAGCATTTAGTTTAATATTAATATAAATTGTAAATAATATGTCTATTTTACTTAAATAATCATTTATTTAAATATTTGTTTACTAGCTTAAGGTTATTTTATGTTTTTTCAAGATTTATTTGGGGCTTTTGACCAAAAATTCAAGTACACGCCCTCAGTCATGCTCGTGACCAAGGGCGTGTCAACATAAAGCCTCGTTCTAGCTCACTTCTATGTTCCAAAGCTGAAAATGTGAAGAAATGCAAGTCACACCCTCAGTCACGCCCGTGACTAATGTCGTGCTAAGTGACATGGCCATGTCTAGTCGAACTCCAGTTCATCCAGCCAAATTACTTAGTACACGCCCGTGTTGGTCAAGTCACGCCCGTGACTTTGAACTGTCATGCCCGTGTAGCCTCCAACAAATACCGTCGCTCATCCAGTTGTCACACGCTGATTCAGCCATGTACACGCCCATGACATTTTATGTCACGCCCGTGTAAATTCTCTACCGCCAGACCACACCTCCGTCCCGCCAGAAGTTCCCGCCAGTTGTAGTTTAATTATTACATGCCCGCGATCATGGGTTTGAGCGAGGGCGTGATGCGCACGTAAAGCCTGCAATTACTCCAGAAGGCGACCTCTCTGCAGCTTCTTCAAACATGCCCCTTACACACCCTTGGTCACGGGCGTCACCGAGGGCGTGTAACCTCAACTTTTGCATATTTAAAGGCAGCCCCTTCAGATCCCAAGGACATCCTTTTTCCGCCCCTCTTGGGCCGAAACTCCTTTCCTCTACTCCCTTTTGGGCAGAAATGCTCTTCTTACTTGTATTTTTCTTTTTTTATTAGTTTAGATTTCAATTTCATGTACTTCCAATTTATGCAATGTAGTCTTAGATTTTATTTCTTGTAATGTCTTCAATTTTTTGTACTCGCTTTTTATGTAATTCAATTTTCTTTTAATAAAATGCCTTTTACATTCCTTTCATCTTTTTATTTTCATATCAAGTAGATTAATATTTTGATCTCGAAAATTGCAAGCTTTGGATGAAATAATATCTGTTGGAACATGGTCTTCTGCATCTCCTCAGTTTGAGAATAACAAATCCTACGTGTATTTGATCTGGTGTGTTTAAGTGTGCAGGAAAACAAGTCCACATGACTCAAGGATAACATAAGAATGTTGCGCCCAAGTTTGGAGCCAAAACTCAAAACTGGCCGCTAGAGCAGGCGGTAGCTCCGGCGGTAGCTGTTAGTGCAGGCGGTAGATGTTAAAGCTGGCGGTAGCTGCTAGCGCAGGCGCAAGCGCTTGAAAGCGCAAAAGTGAAATTCAAGCTGGCGGGGTGCATATATAGAAAGCAGATAGCGTCGGCGGTAGCTGATAGCGCCGGCGGTAGCGCAAAGCAATAGAAGAAGGCGAACGGCTTGCTTAAAATGAAGGATTCTCATGCGGAGAATATTTCCTAAACCGGGATAGCGCCGGCGGTAGCGATAGCGCATGCGCTAGCTCCAAGGCTATAAAAAGGACCCCTTGGATCCGTCTTCTTCATCCTCTTGAGATACTAAATTCCAGAGCTTCGTGCCACAACATAGAGAGGAAGGTTCAGATAGATACTACCACAAATCCATAAAGGCTTAAGCAGATCCATGGAGAAGATTTCAACACGCGTCATCATCGTGACGAAAGTCCGCATCGACTACGATCATACTCTGCGGGCCTTCGTCCACTTCTCCAAGAGATCCATATAGGGAGTTTTTATATTGTTGTTATTTCATTTATCCATCTCTTTTAAATCGTGTAGAAAATTCGCCTCGCGTTGGCGACTAGGTCTGGGTAGGACTTAGGGCAGAAATTCGCCTCGTGTTGGCGACTAGGTCTCAGGTGTAGGTCTAGGGGGTGCTCGAGGCCATATCCGGGGAAGGGTTGGCTAGAGCGGCTTGAGGCCGTATCCGGGGAAGGAATGGCTAAAGCCAACCTGTTCGTGGGGATACGATTCGGTATAGAAAACAAAAAGGGTCTTTCACATTTCGCTTTGATTTCTAGCATCATTGAAATCAAAATTTTGTAATCAATTTTATTAATAATAATCATGTCTCTCTTTGTGTAATAAAATTGATTTGTTCTTCATTTCTCTAAATTGTTTATTATCCTCTCCTTTATTATAAAACAATTTAGATCTTTAAACAAAATCACTATTTTGATTTCTTATCATAAACAAGTATTTCAAAATATAATATAAGTTTTTAAAACCCTTATTCACCCTCCCCCCCCCCCCCCCCCCCCCCTCTAAGGGCGCCTACCGATCCAACAAGTGGTATCAAAGCTAGTTTATTCCAAATCGGCTTAACAACCGGGAATAATGGCGTCTCATGATCTCGCTTCTATTGGTGGGGAATATTTTTATGAAGAAGAAAAATCTCTTGCACCACCTTTATTCGAAGGAAGAAATTATAAAGGGTGGAAATTGTTAATGGAAAGGTTTATTAAATCATTAGATATCAACGCTTGGGATATAGTAATAACAAGACCAGCGGACGAATCAAATAAACAAGAGCGTCACCTAAATGCAAAAGCTATGCATTATATTTTTTGTGCTTTATCTCAAGATATCTTCAAATTAGTATATTGTTTTTCTAGTGCATACAAAGTTTGGAAATTTCTTGAAGAAATGTATGATTTTCCTCTTACTGGTATGGAACAAACACAAGAATTGGAGAACATACAAGCTTGCGCAAATTTTCCAGAAAGCTCCTCTCATGACGGATCCATGAAGTGCACATCAAATGAAAGAGAAGAAGAAATTCTATCTTCGGAAGAGGAGGGCCAAAAAGATGTCAACGAAACGATATGTTCAAATCTTGCCTCATCCACAAGCGCTGTAAGGAAATCAAAATCTCCTATTTTTTGCACTTCTATTTCTACATTATAATTGCTACAAAATACTAAACGTAAGATTAAGAAACTAAAAATGGCTAATGCAAAACTACGTTTAGAAAATAAAACTTTGAAAGCAAATGTGAATGTAGAATCCAAAAATGAAATATTTGTATCTCCATCATGCTCTTCATTTGAAAACTCTATATCTTATTTCGATTGTAATAATATTAAAGAAAAATTCAAGGAACTTGAGTAAGAGTTTACTTTAGTAAAAGAACAAAATGAAAAATTATGTTTAGAAAACTCTTCATCTTTGAAAAATGATTGTGCTAAGTGTAAAGACTATAAAATTGAAATTGAAGAGATGGATGAAACATTTGATGAATATATAAAGAACTATCAAAATCATATTGATTCAATTGTTTCCATTCTTAAAAATAGCACAATCGCTTATAATAAAGCTAGACATAATTTAAAGATTAAAAATAATGAATTAAAAACTAAAATCAACTTGCTTAAGGAAATCATAAAGAAAAATTCTCAAAACATACATTCTTAATATAATGCAAAATCCAAAAGCAAGTTGAATATGATTTCTCAAAAGTTGAATAAGCCAAACAATGGAAATAAAAAACTTCAAAAGATTGAAAATGAAATTCCAAAATACAATCATTACTATCATTTACAACATCAATCTTCTCCCAATGTAAAATTAAATGTTCACAAATTTCCTATGAAAAATACTTTCAATAATCATTACAATCATAATCATCAATATAAATATTATCACAATGGAAATTTCACATATAAGAATAACACTAAACCAAAGTTTGAATGGAGGCCCAAAATTAAAAATGAAATATTAACTTCACATGAAAGGACCCATTCATCACTAACTACCCACAAACCTACACTTGGTCCCCTTTGGATACCTAAATCTCTTATTCATTAGTATCCAATCATTTGCATGAAGTAGAAATCAACTCAAAATAAAATATCAATTCTCTACTTCATGATATGCTTAATTTCTTTTTTGTTTTTGCTTTTTATTTTTGTTAAACCATAATGATATGATCACATTATATAACTTGTGATATGACTTTCTCATATTAAACAAAAATTCATAATTAAATCAAATTGAACAAAGTTGAATAAAAAGTCATGTCATTTTTTTCAAGTGATCTACTTATCCTTTTTTTTTATCCTTCTAAATCCATTTCCTAAAAGTCATATAAAATTTGAAAAACTAAATTTGTCATATGATATTATTAAGACTAAATAAAATAAGTGTCATAATGGATTTAAAAGGTATTTTAGGGGTATTAGGCTAAATTTATAAAATGCGCAAGTTTTGCTTAGGTAGTTAATATATTTGCGTCATTTTCAATTACACCAAGTATGTTTAATCATAATTATGTCAAATCGAAATCGAAAAATTGCATGAATATTATTTCACTTATTTATGATCATTTCACTCATTCATATGTTGTGCAAAACTCAAGAATTAAGGTCTAATGAATATTGAGCTTTAATGAATGTGAAACCCATGTACTAAAATTTTAACTTCTGCAACTTTTTGCGATTTCTTCTCGTCTCTTCACTTCATTAGACTGGCCTTACATTGCACAAACATAATTAAGAAAAATCGGAAGCAAAATCGAAGAAAATCTAGGCTATATGATCAAAATAAGCACTCTCTGTGAGCTAACACAGGCGCTAGGACCTAACGCCGGCGCTAGCTCAAGTATCTGATTTTCAATAATTTTAAAATTCTAAAAAATCACTAAAAATATATTATTTTATATGTACTACTCATTTTTGCATCTATGCCTATAATTGATTTTTAAAAAATTAAAATACAAAATTACAAAAACCAAATTACAAAAAATATTTTTTTCTTACTTCCTTTCTTTGGTTATTTGTTTGATTTCCATATGCAAAAATCAAATACAAAAATACAAAACAAAAACAACTATGAACAAGTATTTTTTTGAACTTACATGTATCTTGCGAATGGGAGATTTGGGCTATCATCCCATCACATCTCCTAGTACCGGGCGAACCCCTCACAAGGTAGACCTCGGGAAGTCTAAGATCAATCTTATGAGTTCAATCAAAATTATTCTTCAAAATATCAAAAATACTGTATGGACTTCATTGAAAATCAAGCATGATTTCTCCAATCATTTAAGACTTTCTACAATGTTGTGATTCATATTTTCAAACTACTTTGAACATTGTCTTTATCATGCCTTGGTACTTCTAAACTCATGTGCATAAATTATATTGTTAAAGTTGTGTAGAACCAAGCTTAGCACACCTTTAAGTATGAGTAAATGTTTTATGTTTGATAATGGTATTTATTCACTCACTTATTTTGGCATTGTCTACATATGTTTTTAATCTAAGAATGCTTGTGTATGTTTTGTAATAGAACAATGAATTAAAACTGCACAAGTATCTTACCTACACAACCTTTGTTTGCACTTTTAAAAGTTAAGAAAAGTGGTTATGTTTTCATAAATTATATTGGTTTGCAAAACAAGTGTATTCGGAGAACTTTGTACAAAGCAAAAATCATAAAATAAAGTGACCAACATAACTCCACCAAGCACTACTTGAACCTCCTGATAAGTCTTAATAAGCGTTGTGAGGTTGAGCACCTTGGAAAGAATAGTAAAGTATCATGTGCAAACCATATCTTTCTTTCAAAATAAAAACCACTTACTCTTATGTACACCGGATCACTAGTTTCAATTTTAAAGTAAAAATATGTGATCCCCCAAGCACTACTTTGCACCCTGATAAGTCTTAATGAGCATTGTGTGTGCAAAGCACCTTGGTAGTTGTACATTTTCTTTGTGCATTGAAGTTTGTGGAAGTAAAACTATTTGTGTTTTATTGTGCTCTTTACTTTACATATTTCTTGTATTTTTGACTAAAACATTTGTTTACTCTATTCAAAATACACTTATGTGCACATCATTATCTTCCATAACACTTCTTCTCATGAGTATTGGATCATAATGCTAAAATTCTATAATACTCTTTCTATATAAATGCACTAGATAACCTAGCATGCTTTCTACAATGTTTGGTATGTTTTGAATTTGTGAATTAAAATAACATTGTAGTAATCTCTTGTTGATAACATTATTTCATGCTTGGTTACTTTATTGTTAGACTTAAAGATTTTAATTGAACAATGATTTACAAAAAAACATCTTCTTTATGAAATTTAACTCATTTATCTTTTTATGGATCATCATTGATTACAATAAGATGTTTCTTGTATTTCGATAAGTCTTCCGCATCATAACCATATAATTGTTTTACCTTGCACTTTCATGCTTATTTAAAGTCATTTATTTTGTGTGCATCCTCACTTGAATTTTAACATTCCTTTCTTTCAACAAGTAGTAGACTTGCTTGGTAAACTTTATATTGGTCGCTTTAAACAAGAATATTTTTTTATTCTAAAAACTCTGATTTATTTTTATGAAAATATTGTTATACTAAAACTCTGATTTATTAATGGATTAGCTATGTGAACTTTTCTTTAAAAATTCAAATATTAAAACCTATTGGCTATGAAATAATAATTTGATTTAAAACGCTTAAACGCTTCCAATAATTATTATCCATGACTAGCATGATTAATTAAGATGATAGCTTACATATGAAGGGAGCACAAGCATGATTAATTGAGATGATAGCTTACATATTATGGGAGCTCTCACTTAGGGGGAGCAATTCTAAATACCAAAATCGATAATTATCCTAAGTCGTCACTCTCACACACACACACAAGTAAGTTTCATCATGCTTATATATTAATGCTCTGATTTATCATTAATGGATTTGTTATTATCAAAAGGGGGAGTGTGTTGGAAAATGATCTTCCGCATCTCCTAGGTTTGAGAATAACAAATCCTATGTGTATTTGATCTTGTGTGTTTAAGTGTGCAGGAAAATAAGTCCGCATGAATCAAGGATAACATAAGAATGTTGCGCCCATGTATGGAGCCAAAACTCAAACTGACCGCTAGAGCAGGCGGTAGCTCAGGAGGTAGCTTTGGCGGTAGCTTCGGCGGTAGCTTCAGCGGTAGCTGTTAGAGCAGGCGGTAGCTGCTAAAGCAGGCGGTAGCTGCTAGCGCAGGCGCTACCGCTTGAAAGTGCAAAATTGAAATTCAAGATGGCGGGATGCATATATAGAAAGCAGATAGCGCCGGCGGTAGCGCAGAACAATAGAAGAAGGCGGCCGGCTTGCATAAATTGAAGGATTCTCACGTGGAGAATATTTCCTAAACCGGGATAGCGTCGGCGGTAGCGATAGCGCAGGCGCTAGTTCCAAGGCTATAAAACGGACCCCTTGGATCCGTCTTATTCATCCTCTTGAGATCCTAAATTCCAGAGCTTCGTGCCACAACATAGAGAGGAAGGTTCAGAGAGATACTCCCACAAATACATAAAGGCTTAAGGAGATCCGTGGAGAAGATTTCAACACGCGTCATCATCGTGACGAAAGACCGCATCGACTAAAATCATACTCTGCGGGCCTTCATCCACTTCTCTAAGAGATCCATATAGGGAGTTTTTATATTGTTGTTATTTCATGTATCCATCTCTTTTAAATCGTGTAGTAAATTCGCCTCGTGTTGGCGACTAGGTCTGGGTAGGACTTAGGGCAGAAATTCACCTCGTGTTGGCGACTATGTATCAGGTGTAGGTCTAGGGGGTGCTTGAGGCCATATCCGGGGAAGGGTTGGCTAGAGAGGCTTGAGGCCGTATCCAGCAAAGGAACGGCTAAAGCCAACCGGTTCGTGGGGATACAAGTCGGTATAGAAAACAAAAAGAGTCTTTCATATTTCGCTTTGATTTCTAGCGTCATTGAAATCAAAATTTTGTAATCAATTTTATTAATAATAATCATGTCTCTCTTTGTGTAATAAAATTGATTTGTTCTTCATTTCTCTAAATTTTTTATTATCCTCTCCTTTATTATAAAACAATTTAGATCTTTAAACAAAATCATTATTTTGATTTCTTATCATAAGCAAGTATTTCAAAATATAATATAAGTTTTTAAAACCCTTATTCACCCCCTCTAAGGGCGCCTACCGATCCAACAATATCTTCTTCATTATTATCTCTCTCTTCCTCCTTTAATTTATTCTTGAATAATTATATATCAAGTTCATATATCAGTTGTGAATTTTGATAGTTGTTTTCGCACTCTAGTTAGCTGAGAGGCTCGTGCGTACGAATCGATCACTCAAGAATAAAAAGAGTTGCACGCAACCCTCGAGAGAGGATAATGTAAATGCTCTGAATAAGAGTCAAATCCTATAGTGGGATTCACCTCATTAAAGCGAGTTTTAGGGGTTTCGATTATAGAATGAGAGTTTGGTCGATCAACCTAATCTCAGGTGGGCGTACCCTCAAGAGAGGTGCATTTATACTTTGGGAATCTCCATGGTCAAGGATCGGATTAGAATTTATCTTTTCTAATTTCATTCGAAGTACGCTTTTATTAAGTTTAGATTTCTTTTCTTTATTTTAATTTTAATTATAAATTTCTCCTAAAGTTTTATTTGATAAGATAATAGTTTGTTTTCCCAAATTAAAAGTACTTGACAAACCCGTGGATTTATACGACCATGATATTTTCATATCCTATGCTATGAACAATAGGTATGTTTGCATATTTCTTTCATATTATTAAACCCCTAATTTCTAGTTAACTAGTTTTTGGCTCTGTTACCAGGGACTTTTTGACGATATTTTGAAAATGGGAAATGTTATTAATTTTATCTTTCTTTTTCTTTCCTTTTCTCACCTTTTTTATCAAAAAAATATATGTTTAAATTAAATTCTTGGAAAGGGAGCTTTGGGGTATCATCTCATTGCAGCTCCTAGTACCTTACGTTTCACCGGGTAGACCTTGGGAAGTCCAAGACTAATTAAAACATATAAAAAAATTCTCTTTTTATTTTATTTTACACCAAAAAAATAAAAAAAAGTATAAAACTTATTAAACTACCAAAAATATTTTCTCTTTTTTTGTTTATTTTGTGTTTTGTTATTTTATCTTTATGTAGGTATTCATGGTAGTCTCCCCGTCTACAAATCAGGGACGTGGTCTTCTTCCTCTCTTTGTTCATTTTTTCATTTATTTTTTACTTTGTACTTAGTTTTCAACATTGGGGATAATGTTGAATTTTAAGTATGGTGGTGTATTTCCTAATCTTTAAAATTTTTAAAAATTAAAAATTTCAAATATATATATAATTCAAAATTTAGAAAAAAAGTCACAAAAAAAATATTCCTTACTTTAGTTTTTGTTGTTTCCAAAACCAAACATATGTGATTTTATTTATAAGCATTTTTATGATTTTTAAATTTGCTAATATTTTGTTTTATCATGGTTAGTTAGATTTAATTTTTAGGAGATTTAGTTTTACGGAATATTTTGTGATTTTAATTTGAATAGAGAAATCTATTTAGCATTTTTTCTCTTTTATTTTAATTAGATTCAATTTGTAGTAGTTGTGCTTAACACCTTTAGATTTTAATTATTTCTACACATGCTTTTAGATTTTTAGGAAATTTCAATTTACTATAGTTGCTCTCAAAATGTTTTAATTTAATCTAAAAATTATTTAGCCATTTATCCCTTTAGCCCATTACCCTTAGCCATCCCCAACCCAAAAAAATGTTTATTAAAAGATCATATGTCATGGAAATAGGAGGATAAAATTCCTTATTTCCTAAACATATGCAACCTTTGTATTAAGAATATTATGAAATAATTATGTCATGGAAAATGAGAGGATAAAATTTATCATTTTCCTAAGCATATACAAATAGAAAAGAAAAAAGATGGGGTGAGAGGATAAAATTCATCACCACAAATCAAAGCAATCTTCATGATTACCCAAACACTTTAGCCAATATAATTGATTTTAGATTTAAATTAAAATATGGGGTGAGCATAAGTAGTAGTTTGTAATTTTTCATAAGCTTCTATAAAATTAGAGTTTTTATAATTCTAATCTAATTTTGTTTGCAAATTACTCAATTTTGTAAGCTAGTTAAATAATTTGAGAATTCTTGGCAAAATATTTCTCTCTTTTCATATTATTTTCATAATTTAGGACTTATCTCATAGATCCCTAAATTTTATTTTTGGTTTTCTTTTGAGTTAATAAAATTTTAGCTTAATTTAAAATTTAGTAATATCTTATGAATATTTCTCATACTTTTGCTCTGGAATAGCAAAAACTTAAATATGAGGGTATTTGATAAGTAGTATTTTGACCTACTTTTAGTATAGTATTTAGTTTAATATTAATATTAATTTGTAAATAATATCTATTTTTCACTTAAATAATCATTTATTTAAAAAATTGTTTACTAACATAAGGTTATTTTATCTTTTTCAGGATTTCTGGGGCTTTTGACCAAAATTTCAAGTATACGCCCTCAGTCACGCCCGTGAGCAAGTGCGTGTCAACATAAAGCCTCGTTCCAGCTCACTGTCGTGTTCCAAAGCCAAAAACATGAAAAAATGAAAGACACGCCCTCAGTCACGCCCGTAATCGAGGCCGTGTAAGGTGGCATGACCATGTCTAGTCGAACTCCAGTTCAACCAGCTGAATTGCTCAGTATACGCCCGTATTGGTCAAGTCACGCCTGTGACTTTAAACAATCATGCACATGTAGCCTCCAACGGATCCCTCTGCTCATCCAGCCGTTGCGCCTTGATTCAGCCATATGTGACACGCTAGTGACATTTCATGTCACGCCCGTGTAACTTCTCTGCCGCCATACCACGCCTCCCTCCCGCCAGAAGTTCCCGCCAGTTGTAGTTTAATTATTATATGCCCTCGGTCAAGGGTGTCACTGAGGGCATGACGCGCACATAATGCCTGCAATAACTCCAAAAGGCGCCCTCTCCACAACTGCTTCGAACACGCCCTTTACACTCCCTTAGTTACGGGCATGGCCGAGGGCGTGTAACCTCAACTTTTGCATATTTAAAGGCAGCCCCTCCAGATCCCAAAGACATCCTTTTTCTGCCCCTCTAGGGCCGAAACTCCTTTCCTCTTCCCCCTTTTGGGCAAAAATGCTCTTCTTACTTGTATTTTTTTTTATTTGTTTAGATTTCAATTTCATGTACTTCTGATTTATGCAATATAGCCTTAGATTTTATTTCATGTAATGCCTTCAATTTCTTGTACTCGCTTTTTATGTAATTCAATTTTCTTTTAATAAAATGTCTTTTTCATTCATTTTAATTTTTAATTTTCATATCAAGCAGATTAATATTTAGATCTTGAAAATTGCGAGCTTTGGATCAAATAATATCTTCTTTGTTATTATCTCTCTTTTCCTCCTTCGATTTATTCTTAAATAATAACATATCGAGTTAATATATTGGTTGTGAATTTCGATAGTTGTTTTCACACTCTAGTTAGCCGAGAGGCTCGTGCATATTAATCGATCACTCAGTAATAAAAAGAGTTGCACGCAACCCTCGAGAGAGGATGATGTAAATCTTCTGAATATGAGTCAAATCTTATAGTGGGATTCACCTCATTAAAGCGAGTTTTAGGTGTTTTGATTGTAGAACGAGAGTTCGGTCGATCAACCTAATCTCAGGTGTGCGTACCCTCAAGATAGGTGCATTTATAATTCGGGAATCTCTACGGTCAAAGATCAGATTAGAATTTATCTTTTCTAATTTCATTCGAAGTAAGCTTTGATCAAGTTTTGTTTTTTTTCTTTATTTTAATTTTAATTATTAATTTCTCCTAAAGTTCTATACGATAAGATAGTAGTCTTTTTTCCGAAGTAAAAGTACTTGACAGACCCGTGGTTTTATACGACCTTGATATTTTCATTTCTTATGCTATGAACGATAGGTATGCTTTCCTATTCCATTTATATTATTAAACCCCAAATTTCTAGCTATCAAGTTTTTGGAACTATTGCCGGGGAATTATTGTCAATATTTCGAAAAAAATGAAACATTATTAATTTATCTTTCTTTTTCTTTACTTTTTCCCCATTTTTTATCAAAAAAATAAATAAATGTTTAAATTAAATTCTTGGAAATGGAGCTTTGGGGTATCATCCCACCATAGCTCCTAGTACCTTGCGAGCCCTTCACCGGGTTGACCTTGGGAAGTCCAAGAATAATTAAAACATATCAAACAAATTCTATTTTTATTTTATTTTACACCAAAAAAATAAAAAATATATATAACTTATAAAACTACCAAAAATATTTTCTCTTTTTTTGTTTGTTTATTATGTTTTTTGTTATTTTATCTTTTTGCAGGTATTCGCGGTGATCTCTCCGTCTCCAAATCAGGGACGTGGTCTTCTTCCTCTCTTTGTTTATTTTTTTCATTTATTTTTTACTTCGTACTAAGTTTTCGACAATGAGGATAATGTTGAATTTTAAGTATGGAGCTGTATTTCCTAATCTTTAAAATTTTTGAAAGTTAAAATTTTCAAAAATATATATATAAAATTTTCAAAATTTAGAAAAAATGTCAAAAAAAATAATATCCCTTACTTTGGTTTTTGTTGTTTCCAAAATCAAACATTTGTGAGTTAATTTTTAATCATTTTTTTTAATTTGCTAATCTTTTGTTTTATCATGGTTTGTTAGATTTAATTGTTAGGTGATTTAGTTTTAAAGAATAATTTATAATTTTAATTTGATTAGAGTAATTTATTTAGCATTTTTTTCTCTTTTATTTTAATTAGATTCAATTTTGTACTAGTTGTGCTTAACACCTTTAAATTTAATTTTTTCTACATATGCTTTTAGACTTTTAGGAAATTATATTTACTATAGTTGCTCTCAAAATGTTTTAATTTAATCTAAAAAGTGTTTAGCCTTTTTCTCCCTTTAGCCCATTACCCTTAGCCTTACCCTACCCAAAAAAATATTTATTAAAAGATCATATGTCATGGAAATAAGAGGATAAAATTCATTATTTCCTAAACATATGCACCCCTTTGTATGAAGAATATTATGAAAAGATTATATGTCATGGAAAATTAGAGGATAAAATTCATCATTTTCCTAAACATATAAAAATAGAAAAGAAAAAAAAGATAGGGTAAGATGATAAAATTCTTCACTTCCAATCAAAGCAATCTTCATGATTACCCAAACCCTTTAGCCAATATAATTAATTTAAGATTTAAATTAAAATATAGGGAGAGCATTAGTAGTTTGTGATTTTCCATAAGCTTCTTTAAAATTGGAGTTTTTATAATTTTAATCTATTTTTGTATGCAAATTACTCAATTTTGTATGCTAGTTAAATAATTTGAGAATTCTTGGCTAAATATTTCTCTCTTTTCATATTATTTTCATAATTTAAGACTTATCTCATAGATCCCTAAATTTTATTTCTGGCTTTCTTTTGATTTAATAAATTTGAGCCTAATTAAAAATCTTAGTGATATCTTATGAATATTTCTCATACTTTTGCTTTAGAATATCAAAAACTTTAGTATTGGGGTATTTGATAAATAGTATTTTGACCTACTTTTAATATAGTGTTAAATTTTGAAGTAGAAGTGGTTGAGTCCATGCGGTCTGCTTTTGGAGACCGCAGAGACCGCGCGGCCTATTTGGCAATTTGCCTCTGGAATTCGTGAGCTGGGTATGGTGGCCTGGTTGGTGAGGTCGCACGTCTCTGATGTTGGCGACCTGTGTTTGGTCTGTTATTTTTGCCAAGTATCCTTGTTCTGGTTTTGACCGGACGATATCATCTACGAGTTGCATGAGCTTATCCTAGCAGTCTGTTCTAATCAGTCAGATGCTCATGTCTATTCTTATCCTAGACCGGGCGGTCTGCCGGATTGTCTTGGCGAGCTGTCCTTCTTGGACAGTTATGCCTTAGTGCAATACTGTCTTGAAGAGACCACACAGTCTGTTTCTGGAGACCGCGTGCTTCAATAAGGAAGGTGACTGTATATATTAGGGTGGTGATGACATCCGTCCTCTTGCCTATAAATAGGGGTGCAGGGCCCGTCACATCTAACTGAGAATTGTAATAACTATAGCCTGGATTGTTTGTGTCAGTCTTAATTTGAGGTCGTGTGGTCATGGATGCGGTTTGACCATTTGTTTTGTTCGCAGGTCTGCGGCCAGCAGTGAGCGGTTTGTTTCCTTGGTTACCTTCCAGCGGCTTGAATAATCAGTTCGTCAGTAGTCTCTGTCTGCAATCTGGATTGTTATAGTTCTTGTGTTGTTTGCAGCAAGCTTTGCAATCAGGCGACCTTAACGGTCAGGTGATCTCAAGTTGCGTGTAGGCGATAGCTAAAGCAGTTTTTTGGTTCTGTTTGCGGGTAGCTTCAGTGATTGGGCGACCTCTTGGTCTGGCGATCTGAAGTACGCGCAGGTTCAATTTTCAGCAGTGGAATAAAGCAGCAGTCTGTGCGGTCAAGGGTCTAGCTCGGGTCAAGTAAGGGTTAGCTGCATCCCCCTTGTGAATGTCGAGACCAATTCTCTGGTTTCAACAGTTGTTCCACATAGACTTCTTCTTTGATAGACCCATTCAGAAATGCACTCTTTACATCCATCTGATATACCTTGAATTTCTTGAATGCAGCAAAGGCAAGGAAAATCCCGATGGCTTCAAGTCTTGCATTAGGAGCAAAGTTCTGATCATAGTCAATGCCTTCTTCCTATGAATATCCATGGGCTACCAATCTTGCTTTGTTTCTCACTATATTGCCTTGATCATCAAGTTTGTTCCTGAAGACCCACTTTTGTGCCAATAACTGGATGGCCTTTTGGCCTTGGAACCAAATCCCATACCTTGTTCCTTTCAAATTGAGTGAGCTCTTCTTGCATTGTAAGAATCCAATTTGGATCTTGCTCTGCATCTTTTATGGTTTGAGGTTCAATCTGGGATAGGAAACAAGTGTGCATCTGATTTTGATGAAGTTGATGCCTTGTTTGAACACTAGCTGAAATATCACCAATCGCTTGTGATATTGGATGGTCTCTAACTGTGATGTGGTCAACAGTTGGAGTTGGTTCAACAATGATATCCATTTGGGGAATTTGTTCAACTATCACTTGATTTAAGCTGTCAGCAAGATCTGGATGATCTTCTTCTTCACTGTCTTCAATATTTTTTGTTGATGGAAGTGGTGATTCTTCTTTCTGTAGATCTAATCCATTGAGCTCTTCACATAGAGCTGGTACCTGCATAGTATGTTTGGTAGAGGTGGTGTTCCTCTTCTCAAGTAACATGTTAGTCTCATCAAAAGATACATGCATGGACTCTTCTATCATAAGAGTAGATTTGTTGTAAACGCTATATGCTTTACTAGAAAGTGAATATCTAAGGAATATGCCTTCAGTAGTTATTGCTTCAAAATTCCTTAGATACTTCTTGTCCTTGTTATGCACATACCATTTACAGCCAAATATCTTAAAATAGTAACCTTAGGCCTTTTATTCTTAAGTAGTTCATAAGGAGTTTGAACCTTAAGTTTATGTATCAGGGTTCTATTCAACACATAATTTGATGTGTTCACTGCCTCTGCCCAAAAAGAGAGTGGCAAGTGAGCATCAGCAAGCAATGTAGTTGCTGATTCAATAAGTGTTCTATTTTTCCTTTCAGCTACCCCATTTTGTTGAGGAGTTCTGGGAGCAGAGAAACTTTGCATGATCCCTTCTTTTCCACAGAATTCTCTCATCAGAATAGATTCAAACTCAGTGCCATGATCACTTCTGATCAATGCAACTAGAGTAGAGTACTCAATCTTGATGGACTTGAGAAAGTCTGTCAGAACATTGAAGGTGTCAGACATGTTCCTAAGAAAGAACACCCAAGTGAATCTTGAGAAGTCATCTACAATAACTAAAGAATAATGCTTCCCTCCAATACTTTGTATTGCAGTAGGTCCAATAAGTTCCAAGTGAAGTAAGTAGAAAATCCTAGGTGAATCACTCTTGGATATAGATTTAAAAGTACTTCTAGTTTTCTTACCTAATTGGCAAGCCCTGCAGAGTCCTTCCTTCTTGTATGAACCAGAAGGCAGTACTCTAACAAGATTGTCCTTAGAAAGCTTAGATATAGTTCTAAGGTTAATATGTCCAAGCCTTTTATGTCATAATTCATTTATTTTACTTATAGAATTGAATAAGCAAATATCGGAATTGGCAGAGTCAAAATTGACTAAATAAATGTTTCCATGTCTAATACCAGATAATACATTAATGTTTTTATTATTGGTAATAAGACATAAGGAATGATTGAAAGTTACCTGATAACCTTCATCACATAACTGGCTTATGCTGATGAGGTTATGCTTGAGTCCCTTGACATAAGCTACCTCCTTGGAGGTAACTTCTCCAACTTTGATCTGTCCATAGCCTTTGGTTTGTCCACAGTTGGAGTCTCCAAATATCACCTTGGGTCCAAGCTTTGCTTTATAGTTGTTCAGGTTGGCCTTATTTCATGTCATGTGCTTTGAACATCCACTATCCAAGTACCATTGTTCATTCTTGCTTGGATAGGTGTGTACCTGCAAAACAAAAAAAATAAACTAGTTGTTCTTGACCCAGACTACCATGAGTCCTTTTGACTTTCCACAAAAATCCGAAATAAAAGACATTTCAGGATGATCCTTATAACCTTTTGGATGATATCTCCTTAGAGGAATTATCCATTCAGTGAAAGGATTGAAAGTATGTGAAGAATAAAATTTCTGTAGATTTTCTGTATATTTCCTGTTCAACGAACTGGGCTGAGTTCGTCGATCTTCGTTCGACGAATGGACGTGCTTTCATCGAGCGTCGTTCAAATAATGACTATACAGGAAATCTGTCTTCAGAGTTTGTTGATCTCCGTCCGATGAATTCGTCTGATTTCGTCGAGCTCCGTTCGACGAATTCTGCTGAATTCCTTTATTCTTAACAGCCTTGCTTGAAATGTTTTTATTTACATCTACAACCTCTTTGCTCTTAGCAGAAATGAATTTTATAGGTGTAGATAGTATGTTTTTCTTAATTAGAGGTGGTTCACTTGATGATGCACCCAAGCCTAGTTTGCCATTTAATCTGGCATTTACTGTGCTTGTAATGTCCATCAGTTTTATGCTTCTCCCATTTAGGGATTCTTCAAATTTCTTAGCCTCAGATAGTTTATTCTCAATGAGAATAATATGTTCTCTAGAGGCAGCCAATTCTTTCTTAAGAATAGCATTATCTTCACTTAATTTGTTCATTTCAGCAAGCTTATTTCTGAGAGTGATTGTTTCCTTCTTAGATTTAATTAAGTCTAAGCAAAGAACTTTGAATTCATCTTTGAATTCAATTGAATTGAAATCAAAATTAGATATTACCTGATCAGCATCATTTTCAGCTTCTGATTCTGATTCTTCTTCATATGAGTTGTTTGCTGAGTCATTGATAGCCATCATGCAGAAATTCTTTTCTTCTTCATCATCCTCATCATCACTGGAGCTGGATGAAGGTGCATTTTTCGACTCACTGCTTGAGTCATAAATGGCCATCAAGCACTGGTCTTTTTCTTTTCATTCTTCTTCATCTTCAGAAGAACTGGATGAAGACTCTGAATCAGTTTCACTCCATGTTTCTGCTACAAATCCTCTTCCCTTGTGTTTGTGTTTGTGGGAGGAAGACTTGCTAGCGTGCCTCTTGTCTTCTTTATCCTTTCTCTTTTCTTTCTTCTGATTCTTTGGACACTCTGGCAGAATGTGTCCAGGTTTCCTGCATCCATAACAAATAATTTCCTTAGTATTAGATTTGTCATACCATGGCTTTTCTCTGGATCTGGAGTCCTTCTTCCTAAAGTCCTTCTTAGCCATCTTGTAGAACCTTTTGGCTAGAAGGCTCATGAACTCCATATCTCCTGGAGCCTTTTCTTCTTCTTTAGTAGCTTGGAAAGCTATATTTTTCTCCTTCTTGGATGCTGAAGATGAAGTTGATTGTTCAGCTTCTCTAGATTTGATAAGCTGCTCATAGGATTTGAGTTTGCCTAACAAGCTCTCAGTTGAGATCTCATTAAGGCTTCTGGATTCCTTGATTGGCCAGATCCTAGAGTCTCATGTGCTGGGGAAGCACATTAGGATCTTATAATTGATCTCAGTGATGGAGATCACTTTGTCCAAGGTCTTCAGCTCATTGATTATGAGGCTGAGCCTGTTGTACATATCAGCAACTGTCTCAGATTCTCCCTTTTTGAAATTCTCATATTGAGAAATGAGGTGGGATCTTCTGTCCTTTCTTTCATCAACTGATCTTTCAACCATATTGTTGAGTGAGATCCATATCTCTCTTGCAGAAGTTCATTCCACAACTCTTTGGAAAATGTCATCTGACATTGTTTGTGCCAATATGTTCATGGCTTTGGCATCTGCACTTCTCTGCTTCTTCTGTGCTTCTGTCCATTCAGGTGGTGGAACAACATTGTTGTTGGTTGTGGTTTCAGCACTTGTTGTTGTAGGTGTAGGAGGTCCTATCAAAATCACATTGAAAATTTCATCATCAATAGAATTCATGTACAATCTAATCCTTACTTTCCATAGTGCAAACTTACTTAGATTGCACATAGGAGGTCTTGTGCTAGAATATTCTTTGTTCTGTGCCATGAGTTTTTAAGAAAATAAAACTCTAAAATAAATTAAGATCTAATTGATCTTTATGATTCAGGTGTTAGCCTGTAAACAATCAACAGCCCTCTGATACCAATTGAAAGTCAATTGATATGCTTAGATACCAATTGAAAGTGGAGGTTAGATCTTAATATTACTCTAGAGGGGGGTGAATAGAGTATTAAAACTTTTTACTTAATTTTATTGCGGAATTAAAATAGTGATATATGTATGTGTATTGAGTGAGTAATAAAAGCAAACACAAAGAGAGCACACCGCACAGCACACAAAAAATCACAACACAGAGGACACAAGGATTTTTATAGTCGTTTCCCAATAAACCTGGGTATGTCTACTCTTCTACCACACTTGGTAGGATCCACTAGGTGTATGATCAGGTGCCCTATCACCAAGGGGTTTTTTATCAGGTGTCAACACACCAAGGGAGCTTTTGATCAGGTGCTCTAACCAAACCATAGGTTTTTGTTCAGGTGCCCTACCACCAAGGGGTTAACTTTTGAAGGGAGTTATAACCCTGTACAAGAGGGGATAAGAAGGGGTTAAGATTTTTTTCTCTGTCAACAATCTGAGAGAAGACTCTAGTGGATTTGATGATGATGTAAAGCTCCTCTGTCTGATATAAAATTGTTGACAGAAGATGGCTGGAGCTTTCACTTGAAAATAGATCTTCCTTTCTCTTTCTGATAGCCGATAAATCTGAGAGACAAATGTTTCTCATATTATTTGTTGCTCTTTTGAAGATCTGAACTTGCAGCAGAAATCTGAGAGATGGTGTTGATGTTCTCAGTGAATGAATGCTACTTGAGGAAGAAGATGAAGATCTGTTAGCTTATGTTCTTCTTTTTCTTCCTGTAACCTTCTTCCTTCTTTTTCTCTGTACAGCTGTTCTGTAATGTAAATGTATATGCTGTCGTGAAAACCGTAAGTTATAATAAAACTGTATATCTTCTTCCTTATTCTTTTTGAAATCTCTGACAGATTTGACAAATCAAATCCTTTAATTAAGGAATATAAAATTCTGAATAGATATATCCTATACTGCAAATCTGATACGTCGTTTATCTTTTTCATTTTCCATGAATATGTCCTTTTCTAAGCATATGTCAACGGCTATTTTCGAAATAGGAGAATAATAAAAGGAAATATATTATCCTGACTTATCTGGAGGAATAGAGCCGTTGCTATAGACGATCTGAGTTCAGAGAATGAAATAAGAATAATCTTTCTGAAATTCTGAACTGAAATAAGACATTTCTTCGATCTGAACAAGTTTCGTCGATCTCAAGATTTTTGTCGAACTTAATGTTGAGTTCGTCGACCTCAACTGAATCTGGCTGGAAGAGTTGAATTACTTGAGCTGAGAAGAACTTTCGTCGATCTAAAGATCTGATACTTATTCTTCGAATGTAAAGTTGAGTTCGTCAAACTGGCAAATTTGTCGACCGCTGAACTGAGCAAAATCATCAACCGCTGAGACTTGATAAAATCGTCGACTGCTGAGACGGAATAAAATTGTCGACCGCTGAGCCGCTGAGACTGACCCGCTGAGACGCTGAGATAGAAGCAAGCCGTTCGTCGAACGCAGAGAGCATACCATTCGTCGAACCCAGAGATCAAGTTGTTCGTCGAACCCAGTATGGAGTTCGTCGAACGCAGAACCTAAATAATTTCTTGAGTTCTAACAGCCTAAACTCTTGACCCATAGACTATACGTTGGTGTCAACTTGATCCTAGTCAATAGATAGTGATCCTAGCCCAAATCAGTAATTGGGTTGTTCCAACAAAGAAGAAGTCGCCTGATAGTGATGGGCATTCAACCTCATATCAGCAAGAGAGGAGCAAGGCTCCTAAGCATGATGGGAAGACGGAGGAAGGGCCAAGATGCTACAGGTGCAATCATCCTGGTCACTTCAAAAGAGACTGCAGGGTTAATCTTCAGCCAGGTCATGCTGCAGGAAAGGGAGAGATGGATTCAAATGCTGATTGTAGTTGGCAAGATGGAGCCTTCATGACGGGAACCATGGCCTCAATTAACTACAAGGATGATTGGATCGTGGACTCTGGGTGTGCTCATCACCTCACCGGGGATGAGTCGAAGTTCTCTTCGTTGCAGGCATACTCAGGAAATGATGATATCATTACTGCTGACGATACTATACATGCAGTTGAGAAGGAGGGTATAGTTTCTTTGGGTAGTGATAGAGGTCCACTCACGTTGAGGAGTGTCTATCATGTGCCGAGAATGAAGAAAAAACTCTTCTCGGTGACTCATGTTGTAGATGTTGGTTATCACGTTCTGTTTGGGCCAACAGAAGTGAAGTTCCTTCGGAATGTATCAGTAGTGAAGGCCGATGTCACTCATGTTGGAAAAAGGGTGAAGGACTTGTTTGTTTTGTCAACAAGTTCCTCTGTTGATAAGATGCGGACAAATGATAGCACTGCTACCTGGCATGAAGACTTGGGCATGTCGGAATGGATAAGTTGAAGGCTATGGCGACGAGAGGTCTGGTGAGAGGTCTGCCTAGTCTTTCATCCACGGGAGATGATCATGTTTGTGCTGGATGTCAATATGGAAAATCTCATCGTCTTCCATTTGACAAGTCACAAAGCAAATGTAGAGTGCCATTGGAGTGCATCCGTGGTGATCTATGTGGACCAACCGAGAATGTATGTCTTGGAGGTAGCAGGTATATGCCGATCTTGGTTGATGATTTCACTAGGTATACATGGTTATACTTTCTCAAGGTGAAGTCGAAAGGATTTGAAAAATTTGTGGAGTTCAAGGAGCTAGTGGAGGGTCGGCTTAAACTGTGGATCAAGAAGTTGAGAACGGACAATGGAGGGGAGTTCACCTCTAGTGCTTTCTTCAACTTTTGTAGGAAGCATGGCATCCAGAGAGAGCTTACTTGTGCTCACACTCTACAATAGAATGGGGTTACTGAGCGGAAGATCCATCACTTGACGGAGACCGTGAAGTGTTGGCTTCATGCCAAGAATATTCCGAAGTCCTTTTGGGCAGAGGGTATGTCTTGTTCAGCTTCTGTCATCAACAAGATGCCCCTTAGTTCGATCAACATGAAGACTCCACATGAGATGATGTTTAAAGAGAAGCCTTATGTGGAACACTTTTACGTGTTCGGATCTACCTGCTATGTGCATGATACTGATGCCCTCAGAATGAAGCTAGATGCGAAAGCAAGGAAGCTAGTCTTCGTCGGTTATGATGACCGAAAGAAGGGTTGGAGATGCATTGATCCAGAGACATAGAGAGTTGTGGTCTCAAGGGATGTGGTATTTGACGAGTTGACGTCATACCATGGTAGTTCATCTATGGAGCTACAGGAGAGCAGGTTGGATGGTGGCCAAAGGGAAGCTATAGGGGAAGTTCTCGTGGAGTTGTCTATTTCTCCAGGTGCTCCAAATTATTCTAGCTCTGGGTCAGGTGCTTCTGGTTTAAGAAGCAGGGGGCGATGCTCCAAGTGTGCCTGAAAAGAAAGCTAGTTCAGAACAGGTAGCTGGAGAGGTGTAATAGAGTAAAACCCTGAGGAGGTCCAAGAGGACCATTATTCCACCAGATCGGTATATGGGGGGAAACTTGGTGAGCTTTGTCTTATGTTTCTTCGCAGGTCCCCGGGATGAGAGAGAGCCATCTTGTTATAAAAAAACTGTTAGATTCAAGGAGTGGGAAGGATCCATGGATGAAGAGATGGCGGTCCTCAGGAAGAATGAGACTTGGGACTTGGTGCCTTAAGGTTGAGGGAGTTACTCCGGTGAGTTGTAAGTGGGTTTTCAAACTGAAGAAGATGGCTAATGGAAGTATTTAGTGGTACAAAGCTCGCCTTGTAGCTCGAGGTTTCTCTCAGAAATATGGGGAGTATTATGAAGAGGCATTTATCCCTGTTACCAAGATGACTTCGGTCCAGGTGGTGATCGCGTTGGCAGCTTGCTAAGGGAGGATGATTTGGTAACTCGACATGAAAAATGCTTTCTTATATGACGAGATTGACAAGGATATCTTCATGGATCAACCACCTGGTTATGTTTCCGAAGAATACCCAAGACATGTTTGCAAGCTCAAAAAGGCTCTTTATGGCTTGAAGCAGGCGCCTCGGGCGTGGTATGGGAAGATCGCAGAATACCTCCAGTTCTGCGGATATTTTGCTTCTGATTCTGATTCGAGCTTATTCGTCAAGAAGATGGGGGAGCTTTAGGTCTTGGTGCTACTATTTGTTGACGATATGATCGTCACGGGGAATTCTGAAGTGGAGGTAGCTAGGCTTCGTGCTGAGCTAGCTATCAGTTTTGAGATGAAGGATTTGGGTGAGCTCCACCATTTCCTTGGACTCAAGGTGGACAGGAAAGAGAGCGGTATGTTTGTTTCCCAAAAGGGGTATACATAACAAATTGTGAAGCGATTCTACATGGAAGGGGGAAAAGCAGCTCTACTCCTCTAGAGGTTGGTATTCATCTTCGACGTGATGAGGGAAAGGTTTTTTTTATCCTTTGGTGTTCTGGGCTTTGGTCGGAAGTCTTATATATTTGATGATCACGAGGCCGAATATTGCTTATGCGGTTGGCCGGGTGAGTCAGTATATGGAAGAGATAGGAAAGCCTCATCTAGTGGCGACAAGGAGCATTTTGAAGTATGTCCCTATGATTTGGGTCTCTTCTATGGGAAGGACTCCGGCTTTTGCTTGCACGGATACATGGATGCTGATTATGGAGGAGATTCAGATGATCGGAGTTCGACTTCTGGATACGTCTTTATGACAGGCTCTAAAGCTATATCATGGTGCAGCAAGAAGAAGGATTATGTGTCTGTCTCTACCACGGAAGCGGAATACAAAGCTTCGGCTTTGGCAGCTCAGGAAGCCATCTGGCTTAGGAGGCTTGTGGAGGACATTCATAGGGAGGTGCATGGTCCTACTCTGCTACGAGGTGACAATGAGAGTGCCCTCAAACTAGGGAACCATCCAGTTTGTCATGCGTGAACCAATAAACATAGAGATTCAACATCTTTTCATTCGGGAGAAGGTGTTGGAGGGATCTCTTGTGGTTAAGCATGTGCAGAGCAAGGAAATGTCGCAGACATATTTACGAAGTCATTGTCAAAGGAACCGTTTACACGGCTGAGGAGGTTACTTGGGCTGACTTCCAATTCCCACTTCAAGGGGGAGTGTTAAATTTTGAAGTGGAAGTGGTTGAGTCCGGGCAGTCTGCTTTTGGAGACCGCAAAGACCACGCGGCCTGTTTGGCAGTTTGTTTCTGGAATCCGTGAGCTGGGTATGGAAGCCTTGTTGGTGAGGTCACGTGTCTCTGGTGTTGGGAACCTGTGTTTGGTCTGCTGATTTTGCCAAGTATCCTTGTTCTGGTTTTGACCGGACGGTCTCATCTACGAGTTGCATGAGCTTATTCTGGCAGTCTTTTCTAGTCGGTCAGATGCTCATGTCTGTTCTTATCCGAGACCAGGCGGTCTGTCGGGTTGTCTTAGCGAGCTTTCCTTCTTGGACAGTTATGCCTTAGTGCAATAAGGTCTTGAAGAGACCGCGCGGTCTGTTTCTGGATACCGCGTGTTTCAATAAGGAAGGTGACCGTATCCCTTGGGGTGGTGACGACATCCATCCTCTTCCCTATAAATAGGGGTGCAGGGCCCATCACATCTAACTAAGAATTGTAAGAACTAGAGCCTGGATTGTTTATGCTGGTCTCAATTTGAGGTCGTGCGGTCTTGGAAGTTGTTTGACCTTTTCTTGTGTTCGCAGGTCTACGGCCAGCATCGAGTGGTTTGTTTCCTTGGTTACCTTCCAGCGGCTTGAATAATTAGTTCGTCAGCGGACTCCGTCTGCGATCTGGATTGTTATAGTTCTTGTGTTGTTTGCAGCAAGCTTTGCGATCAGGCGACCTTAACGGTCAGGTGATCTCAAGTTGTGGGTAGGCGACAGCTAGAGCAGTTTTTTGGTTCTGTTTGCGGGTAGCTTCAGTGATCGGGCGACCTCTTGGTCTGGAGATCATAAATGCGGGCAGGTTCTGTTTTCAGCAGTGGAATAAAGTAGCAGTCTGTGCGGTCTGGGTTTACGTTCTAGCAGCTCGTAGGTCATCTCGCCTGCTTCTGTTCGCGCGGTCTCAGGAGTTCGTCGTGCAGTCTGGTGGTGCTGCGGTCTCTGGCGGCTTCTATTTGGAAGTTCGCCGGGACTTGTTGTTTTTTGTTGTCTTTGTGAAATTTACCTAAGATCTAGGAGTGAGCAGGAATAGCATAACTCAAAGTTCAAGCCAACAACCAGAAGCACATGAAAAACAACATCAATCTTTATTGATGCTAGCAGAAAACTTCATTACAAGGCGAGGTATACATGGCGAGACATGATTTTGCCAGTACACAGAAAACGGGAGAAAATACAATGCTGAAAGATAACCAGCTGTCTGATTTCCTGAGACCGCCTGACCGCCCGACCTGTGAGTTCGCGCAACTAGGAAACGAGACCGCCCGAACTGCCTGCCTGCGACTTGAACAACACCAACTGGGAACCCCGCGAACTGCCACTGATCCTCCGGAACTCCAGCAACCCGCACTGCAAGCCGCGAGACCGCCCGAACACCTTCAGAAGAAAAGGTGGTCGATGCTGCCCACACAATCCGCAGAAGCTGCACAAGACAAGTTTGATCAGTTAACCGGCCGGTCACAAAAAGAGACCGCAAGAAAAGACGCGAGCTCTGCTTACACTTGGTGCGATTATTTTTGCTGCTACAGTGGCTCCTATTTAAAGGCGTGAGACCTGATCCAGTCACCACCCTATGAGATAGGGTCACCACCCTTGATCGCGCAACCAGACCAGTCAACCCGCACGATCAGCAAAAGATCATTCTGCTTAGTGAGCTCGACAGCTTCAGCATGGACAAGGAGATCGCCACTCCTCCAAGAAGCCGCCCACCACCAGTGTTCGCCAATGAGACCGCGAACACAACCTGTTCGCCAATGAGACGGCGAACACAACCTGTTCGCATTGTCAGCCTCCACCAGAGACCGCAAACAAAGATCGCGCGACTAAGAAGCTTTAGTCGGCGAACACTACCAGGAACCCGGACAGTCGCCAGACTGGACTTTCGGATACCTGAACTGATGAGTATGCTTTGTAATCATCTTTTAATATAATTCTAATGTAATTTTAATATGAATTTATATAAATTGTATGTTTTATCTTATAATAATCATTCCTTTTTATTTCTGCCACTAATTTAAGTTTAGTTTATGCTTTGCAGGTTTTCTGGGCACTTTGAGTAAAATTGTCAAGTATACGCCCAAGGTCACGGGCGTGACCAAGGGGCGTGACAGCCTAGACGTGTTCCAGACCCGATTCTGCCATCCCGGGAGCATTCCATGAAGTTTCGCCAAGAACACGCCCAGGTCACGGGCGTGACCAGGGGGCGTGACATCCAAGTCACGGTCGTGACCCCGACACCAGCTGCCAGCACGCCTGCCACGTCATTTAAAGTTACATGCCCCCATGTCACGGGCGTGACCATGGGGCATGACATCCAGTCGCGGGCGTGACTCGCCCCGCGCTCCTTCCCGCCGAAGATTCCCGCTAGAAGCCAGTTTTTAAGATTACACGCCCCAGGTCACGGGCGTGACCTAGGGCGTGACACGGCCGAAATGCTCGCAATTACTCCAGAAGGCGCCCTCTCCGCTACTGCTGCTATCACGCACGTTACACGCCCCTTGGTCACGGGCGTGACCAAGGGCGTGTAACATCAAATTTCTGCCTATTTAAAGAGAGCTTCTCCATATCTTGAAAAAACCAATTTTTAGGACTTAGACTTTTCTTTTCATGTTTTAATTTCATGTTTAGTAGTTCTTGTATGTCCTTTTTCTTATTAGCATTTGTAGTTTTCAATTCCGTAGTTGTAATTCTCAATTCCTAGCTTGTAATTTTCTTTAGCAATTTAATAAAATAGTTGTTCTCTTCTCTCATTCCCTCTCTTATTTTATCATGCACTTCTTTTATTTTTGTTGTTTCCTCCATCTCTATAAGTAGCTAAATATTATTAGTACTCGGTTAAGATGATCCAAGGAAAATATGATTCATGATTTAATCTTTAGCTTCTCTTTCTCTTCTTTAGGTAGCTTAAGATTTATCCTTGAATTTTAATTGATTGAGATTATATTTTCGATATATAATTCTCATTCGTGCTTTCGTATTTTAATAGCCGAGAGGTTTTGAATTCGAATCGATCACTTCAAGGATAAAGAGAGTTGAATGCACTCCTCAAGCGAGGATGACATAATTCTCCCGGATTGGAGTCAAATCCAATAGGGGGGTTCACTACGATAAGGCGAGTCATAGGGATTTTGATTCTAGAATGAAAGTTCGATTGATCAACCTAAACTCAGTTGAGCGTATCCTCGAGAGAGGTATGTTCATAAATCGGGAACCTCCACGGTCGAGTAATTTATTAAGAGAATTAGAAGTTGTTTTTATTATGTTTATTTTCCGCGGTGATTCAAAGATCGAGTGCTAGCCTTTTTACTCGTCGTTTTAATCTTAGTTTTATTTCCCTTTGCAAAATCACTCCCAAGTTCTATTTGATAAAATAATAGAGACTTTCTTGAAGTAAGAGTACTCAACCGCCCCGAGTCTAATACGACCTTGTTTTAACAACCTATACTACATTCGATACGGTACACTTGTTGTTGTCGTTTGCGGGCATAGTATTGCCTTATCAAGTTTTGGCGTCGTTGCTGGGGACACGGTCGATATTTCGAAAAAAGAAATATTTATTAATTTTGATAGGGTTTCCTTGAAGGCGCTAACCGCACCCCATTCATGGGTGTGCGGTTATCCAAAGAAACCCCACTAGCCCCGTAACCACCCAACATGTGGGTGCAAATAGTAAAATCATTCAACATGGGGGTGCAAATAGTAAAATTCTGCATCATGGGGTGCAAATAGTAAAATCCTCCGACATGGGGGAGCAAATAGTAAATTCCTCCATCATGGAGTGCAAATAGTAAAATCCTCCAACATGGGGGTGCAAATAGTAAAATTCTGCATCATGGGGTGCAAATAGTAAAATCCTCCAACATGTGGGTGCAAATAGTAAATTCCTCCATCATGGAGTGCAAATAGTAAAATCCTCCAACATGGGGGTGCAAATAGTAAAATCCCACATCATGGGGTGCAAATAGTAAAATCCCCCATTATGGGGTGCAAATAGTAAAATCCTTCAACATGTGGGTGTAAATAGTAAAATCCTCTAACATGGGGGTGCAAATAGTAAAATCCTTCAATACGGTCTGCGTATAGCAAATAATATGGTTATGGTGTGCGCATAACCATATCCGTCATATGAATACATATCACCGCAAAACTATACAAACTGGTGTGCGTGTAGCTATATTCATGATAAGTGTGCGTGTAACACATAAATTGGTTATGGTGTGCGGTAGCCGCATAACCACCATAACTACCCTAACCACCCATTTAATTACGAAAATGCCACCCTCAAAAACTATAAATAGAACCCCAAGGCTTCTCTTTTTTCCATCTTGTCCTCCTCCATCTCTCCCCTCTTTTGAGACTTTCTCTCTCTCCGGCCGGGAAAATCCTCCTACGGATTTTCTCCCTCCTCCTTCTTCCTTGCGCGCTCACATGCGCGCCTCCTCCTTGCGCGCTCACAAGCGCGCGTCCTCCTTGCGCGCTCACAAGCGCGAATCCTCCTTACGCGCTCACCAGCGCGCATCCTCCTTGCGCGCTCACCAGCGCGCCTCCTCCATGCGCGCTCACAAGCGCGCCTCCTCCTTGCGGCCTCACAAGCGCGCGTCCTCCTTGCGCGCTCACAAGCGTGCGTCCTCCTTGCGCGCTCACAAGCGCGCGTCCTCCTTGCGTGCTCAACAGCGTGCCTCCTCCTTGCGCCCTCACAAGCGCGCCTCCTCCTTGCGCGCTCACAAGCGCGCCTCCTCCTTGCGCGCTCACAAGCGCGCCTCCTCCTTGCGCGCTCACAAGCGCGCCTCCTCCTTGCGCGCTCACAAGCGCGCCTCCTCCTTGCGCGCTCACAAGCGCGCCTCCTCCTTGCGCGCTCACAAGCGCGCCTCCTCCTTGCGCGCTCACAAGCGTGCCTCCTCCTTGCGCGCTCACAAGCGCGCCTCCTCCTTGCGCGCTCACCAGCGTGCATCCTCCTTGCGTGCTCACCAGCGTGCGTCCTCCTTGCGCGCTCACAAGCGCGCCTCCTCCTTGCGCGCTTAGAAGCGCGCCTCCTCCTTGCGCGCTCACAAGCGTGCCTCCTCCTTGCGCGCTCACAAGCGCGCCTCCTCCTTGCGCGCTCACAAGCGCGCCTCCTCCTTGCGTGCTCACCAGCGTGCATCCTCCTTGCGTGCTCACCGGCGTGCGTCCTCCTTGCGCGCTCACAAGCACGCCTCCTCCTTGCGCGCTCACAAGCGCGCCTCCTCCTTGCGCGCTCACAAGCGCGCCTCTGTGCGCTCCGCTCTCAAGACCGCTCCTAGCGCGCCTCCGTGCGCTCCACCTACAAGACCGCTCCAAGCGCGCCACTGTGCGCTCCGCCCTCAAGACAACTCCAAGCGCGCCTCCATGCGCTCCGCTCTCAAGACCGCTCCAAGCGCGCCTCCGCGCGCTCCGCTCTCAAGACCGCTCCAAATGCGCCTCCGTGCGCTCTGCTCTGAGGATTGCTCCAAGAGCGCCTCTGTGCGCTCTGCTCTCAAGACCGTCCAAGCATAACCCCGCGTACTCAGCAACAAGCACTCCGCGTACTCAAGAACAAACGCTCCAGCCTCCAGCAAGAACAGCACTCCAAACTCCTCTCGCGCAACAGGAGACAACCGACAGAGACAAAGATGCACAGAGCACATCGATCCAACCTTCAAGCTGCAGTCAAAACCTCTAGAGCGCTTAGAGCGCAGCATCCCCCTCTGCATCAGACAAAAGTCCTAGCTCCAGGAGCGGTGGCTTGTCACCCTCCGAGTATCTCTCTCTCAATAATTGTAACGAGAGGCGGCCTGTCTCCCTCGAGTTCTTTAAAGTAGCTTTGTACAACAACCAACAAATAGTGGAGGTTTCGGCCGGCACAGACCCGGCCGCGTGGTTTTTCACCCAGTTGACGGGTTTTCCACGTTAAAAAAAATTGTCTTGTTAGCTTTCCCTTTTCTGTGACTGTGTGCACGCTCGAACGCTCCCAGGATAAGACGGTTTGATTTAGTCTGATCTACCAGAGCCTTGAGTGGACCGCAACAAATTTTATCGTTCTCTTTCTTCTCCCCCTTCTTTTTAATTTTTTTTTAAAAAGAATTGAAAAGTGTAATCTAAATTCTCGGAAAGGACGCTTTGGGCTTGAATTCCCATCATAGCCTCTAGTATCTTGCAAACCCTTCACCTGGTAGATCTTGGGAAGTCCGGGACTAATTTAACCCGCATTTTCAAAAAAAAAATATATAATAAAAATATTTATAAAATTCCATTCATTTAAGTAAAGGTTGTTTCCTTTTTTTTATTATGCAATCTCTTGAATTGGCCGTAAAAGTTGCTGAGCTTCAAAGCCAAGTATATCTTTTGGAAGCGGCATAAAAATGCCAAAATTGTTGTTATTATTGTAATGTGCCTCATCAAAGTGAGGAATGTTATTTACATTCATATGCTCAAAATAATTATTATGAAAATAATTTTTCTCAATATTATGCAAATAATTTTGATAATAATTACGATCATAATTTTTCCCCTTTTAATGAGAATAATTTTTCAAACTTTGATGAAAATAATTTTTCTAATTATAATGAAAACAAATTTTTGGCATTTAATAATTGTTCATCTAGCTCCGAAGTTCATTATTCTTGGTGGCAAGCTCACCCGGATAATTCTCGGAGCGACGAAGATAAATCTTTAGACACAAATTTTTGTTTTTCTTCCTATACTCCGCGGTCTGCGTTCTCTAATTTGGGGGAAATTTCGCAGATCCAAATAGATACTTCGCCCCAAAATTTAGAGGAAAATAATTTTTCTAATTTTCACGAGCATAATTTTTCGGCTTCTAATAATTTGTCTTCTAGCCCCGAAGTAGATTATTCTTGGTGGCACGGTCACCCGGATAGTTTTTGGGGCGATGAAGATAAATCTTTAGATCTGAATTCTTGTTCTTCTTTTGCGCCGCAATCTTCTTTCTCTAATTTTGGGGAATGTCCGTTTTTTCAATTTGATACTCCACCCCAGAATTTAGATGAAAATTTTATTTCTCCTAGTGCTTTTTCCTTGTCTTTGGAAAATTTAGTTATGGAGGAACATGATTGTTTATGTACTCCCATAATTTCTTTTTCCAAAGATGAAGAAAATTTCTTTTACCAAGAAATTCTTAATGTTTTGGGAACCCCAGATGAACTAGAAGAAGAACAAGTTTCTTCCCCCACTTCACCCGGATCTTCTTTTCTTTATCATGAATTTTTGCAAATCTCTTCTGTTTTAATTCAACCGAAAATTCATGAAATTTTAGTGTCCGAAAATCTTATTCCGCTTGGTAGTGCACTAGATTCTTCCAATGAAAATTTTATTTTAGAAAAGGAACAACCAGAGCATAATTTTATATTTTCGCAAGCGCCTCCTCCTTGCGAAAAATTTTCTGAATCGTTTATTTGTGATTCCTTATACACTAACAATTTTTAGGTTGAAGATGAGTCGTTGCTACCCCAAATAATCGACGATCCATATGCCGCTCATCTGTATGAATTCAAATCACCTCAGGCATGTATAGGTGATTTGGATTTGCAAATTCAAAATCAAAGACAAACGAAGAATCACATGTTAAGCGGAGGAGTCATCGTGCGACTGACGCCGACACATTCACCTACGCGCGAATTAGGGGAGTTGCCTGTCCACCTCTCTTTTATATTTCCTTTTTCCTAACAATAACCGTCTAGCTTAAAGATGGGAAAAAGAAACCGCTCTTGGGAGGCACCCCTTGCTTATCTTTAAATTTTATGTTTTTTTTAAAAAAAAATTATTTTTCAAGTGTTCTTCATACTTAGTTTTAAACATTGGGGACAATATTTAATTTTAAGTATGGGGGTGTAGCTTAGAAATCATAGTATTTATATTTGAAAAAGAAAAAAAATATAAAAATTATAAAAATCTAATTTCTTTGAAAGGGCGCTTTGGGCTTGAACTCCCATCACAGCTCCTAGTACCTTGCGAACCCTTCACCGGGTAGCCCTCGGGAAGTCCAAGAAATATTTTATTTAATATATATATATATATAATAATAAATACGCCTAGACTTGTTGTTTTTAATGTTCTAGAAATTTAGTTTGAGGTCCGATTATAAGTATTCCTACATTTTTAATTTAGCTAATATTTTATTTTATCAGAATTTGTTAAATCTAAATTTGAAGTAATTTAGTTTTAAGAAACACTTTATGTTTTTAATTCGATTAGAGAATTAATTTAGCACTACTCCGTTTAATTTTAAATAGTTTCACTTTGTGGTAAATTGGCTAAACATCTCTGGATTTTTATTATATTCGCTTCTAAACCTTAAGATCTTAGGAATTTTCATTCCACTAAAAATTTGCGCTCAAAATAGTTTAATTTATAAACTAGAAGTATTTCTTTACCCTTGGTAAACATTTGTGTTTTTTTCCTTTTCCCCTATTGTTAGATCATATGTCATGGGAATAAGGAGATGTTAGTTCTTTATTCTCTAGTAAACATATGCAACCCAAAAATAAAAATGAAGAGAGAAAAAATGTGTATATGTCGTGGAAATGATAGGATAATAGTCTATCATTCTCTGGTATTACATATACTTAAAAAAACGGTTGAGAGGATAAAATTTATCACCCCAATCAAAAACCTCTTCATATCCTTTGTCTTCATTTTGCCATTTCGTTTAAACCCATCCTTAGCCAATTTCATTGTTTCTAGTCCTAAACTAAATTATTAAGAGAGCAATCTTTTGGTATGTGTCTTTTCCTAAAGTTTCTTTTATGTTAGAGTGTTTATAATTTCAATCTAATTTTGTTTGAAAATTTCTATAATTTCGGATGCTAAATAGTTATCTTGAGGAGTAGTGGCTAAATAAATTTCTCTTTTTAAATTATCAACATAACTTATGACTTAATTCTTGAATTCCTAGAATTTAATTTTAACTTACTCTTGATTTAATGAAATTCTAGTTAATTAAAAATAATATCGATGTCTTGTAATTCTTTCCTCACTCTTTTGCTCTGGAATGACAAAAGCACAAGTATGGGGGTGTTTGATGAGTACTTTTTGTACTCATCTTTTAATATAATTTTAATGTAATTTTAATATGAATTTATATAAATTGTATGTTTTATCTTATAATAATCATTCCTTTTTATTTCTGCCACTAATTTAAGTTTAGTTTATGTATTGCAGGTTTTCTGGGCACTTTGAGTAAAATTGTCAAGTACACGCCCAAGGTCACGGGCGTGACCAAGGGGCGTGACATTCTAGACTTGTTCCAGACCCGATTCCGCCATCCTGGGAGCATTCCGTGAAGTTTTGCCAAGAACACGCCCCAGGTCACGGGCGTGACCAGGGGGCGTGACATCCAAGTCACGATCGTGACCCCGACACCAGCTGCCAGCACGCATGCCACGTCATTTAAAGTTACACGGTCCCCAGGTCACGGACGTGACCATGGGGCGTGACATCCAGTCACGGGCGTGACTCGCCCCGCGCTCCTTCCCACCGAAGATTTCCGCCAGAAGCCAGTTTTTAAGATTACGCGCCCTAGGTCACGGGCGTGACACGGCCGAAACGCTCACAATTACTCCAGAAGGCGCCCTCTCCGCTGCTGCTGCTATCACGCCCCTTACACGCCCCTTGGTCACGGGCGTGACCAAGGGCGTGTAACATCAAATTTCTGCCTATTTAAAGGGAGCTTCTCCAGATCTTGAAAAAACCAATTTTTAGGACTTAGACTTTTCTTTTCATGTTTTAATTTCATGTTTAGTAGTTCTTGTATGTCCTTTTTCTTATTAGCATTTGTAGTTTTCAATTCTGTAGTTGTAATTCTCAATTCCTAGCTTGTAATTTTCTTTAGCAATTTAATAAAATAGTTGTTCTCTTCTCTCATTCCCTCTCTTATTTTATCATGCACTTCTTTTATTTTTGTTGTTTCCTCCATCTCTATGAGTAGCTAAATATTATTAGTACTCGGTCAAGATGATCCAAGGAAAATATGATTCATGATTTAATCTTTAGCTTCTCTTTCTCTTCTTTAGGTCGCTTAAGATTTATCCTTGAATTTTAATTGATTGAGATTATATTTTCGATATATAATTCTCATTCGTGTTTTCGTATTTTAATAGCCGAGAGGTTTTGAATTCGAATCGATCACTTCAAGGATAAAGAGAGTTGAATGCACTCCTCAAGCGAGGATGACATAATTCTCCCGGATTGGAGTCAAATCCAATAGAGGGGTTCACTACGATAAGGTGAGTCATTGGGATTTTGATTCTAGAACAAAAGTTTGATTGATCAACCTAAACTCAGTTGAGCGTATCCTCGAGAGAGGTATGTTCATAAATTGGGAACCTCCACGGTCGAGTAATTTATTAAGAGAATTAGAAGTTGTTTTTATTATGTTTATTTTCCGCAGTGATTCAAAGATCGAGTGCTAGCCTTTTTACTCGTTGTTTTAATCTTATTTTGATTTCCCTTTGCAAAATCACTCCCAAGTTCTATTTGATAAAATAATAGAGACTTTCTTGAAGTAAGAGTACTCAACCACCCCGAGTCTAATACGACCTTGTTTTAACAACCTATACTACATTCGATATGGTACACTTGACGTTGTCGTTTGCGGGCATAGTTTTGCCTCATCATGAACCAACCCTGTGCGGTCACAGCTTGACTGGCATAGTACTGAAGAAACAACCTGCCACGCGGTCACAGAACCAGACCGCGCGGCCTCACTTCAGCAGCCTTGGACAGAAGAACGGCGGTCACGCTAAATAGACCTGCGGCTAGACCGAAGAGATCAGACCGCAGATGGAGACCGCAAGACCGCGCGGTTTGCAAGACCGCGCGACCTCCCCCCCAGACCGCCAACTTCCACAAACTTCCACTTCAACATTTTCAACACTCCCCATGAAGTGGGAAGTTGAAAATAGCCCAAGTAAACTTTTTAGCCGAGCGAACGGCCCCTTCGCCAGCGCCTTTGTGAATATGTCAGCAATGTTGTCCTGAATCCGAACATGCTCGACCAAAAGAGACCCGTTTGTTGGACATGTGTGTCACATCCCTTTGTTTGAGAATAACAAATCCCATATTGTATTTGATATTTCTTGTAGTGTGTTTATAGTGCGCAGGAACTATAGGTGCAATATTCCACAGGTATAAAGCAGCATGGAACAATCTTTTGAAAGGAGCAGCGCGAACGCCAGCGCTATCGCTAACGCCAGCACTACCGCCAGCGATAGCACAAACGCCAGACGCTAGCACTAACGCCAGGCGCTAGCTCAAGATCATCTCAGCGGTTCTGTCTCAGCGGTTAACGCTACCGCCAGCGCTAGCGATACTGTAGGGTCTATCTCAAGTTCGTGCACAGCGCCACGCCGCCGACGGTTTCGCAACCGCTCGACACGAACGCTACCGCAGGCGCTAGCCACTACCGCAGGCGCTAGCCACTACCGCAGGCGCTAGCTCCAAGTTCTATAAAATACTGGGCTCTCTCTCGTTTTGGTTAGACCTTCCAGAGACATTACTTGTGCCCAAACTCTCGTGCTACTACTCTGCCAAAACATCATCTCCCACTCAAAGCCAAAGAAGAAATTCTTGAGAAGGAAGCCATCACGCTGCATCCGAAGAACGATCGCTTAGACCTCGCTTGTGCTTCAGCGATCATTCATCCTCATCTCCAGAAATCTCAAGAGGGAGTTTGCTTGTTATTTACGTTACTTCTTTATTTGTATCTTGTAGTTAATTCGCCTTGTGTTGGTGACTAGGTCTGGGTAGGACTTAGGGGGAAATTCTCCTTGTGTTGGCGACTAGTTCTAGGTGATTAGATCTAGAGGGGCTCGAGGCCATATCTGGGGAAGGATTGGCTAGAGCGGCTTGAGGCCTTATTCCGGGAAGGATAGGCTAAAGCCAACCAGTTTGTGGAGATACAAGTCGGTATAGAAAAGGAAAAGAAATTCACTTTTGTACGCCTCCGATTTCTAGCGATATTGAAATCAAATTTTGTAAACACCCTTTTTACATAATGCAATCATGATATTATTTGATTTCTCTCAATTGGCGTAAAATTTCATTATTGCAAAATTGTTATTACAAAATTGTCATCATTATTTCCTATTAATCAAAACAACTTAGTAATTATCTTAAAATTTATAAAAAGAATTTTATTCCCTTATTCACCCCCCCCCCCGGTCTAAGGGCGCCGTAAGATCCAACAAGTGGTATGAGAGCGAGGTTATTCCAAACGGTGTAAAAACCAGGAATAACGGCATCTTATGATCTCGCTTTTTCCGAGGGTCAGGGAATTAGTAGACCACCTCTATTTACTGGTTCAGATTATAATTATTGGAAAAATAGGATGCGTTGTTTTCTAATGACCCAAGATATTGAGGTTTGGAATATGGTAGAAGAAGAATACACTCCTCCTACATTTGTAGTTGGAGAGATAACTTTAGACAAACCCAAAGATAAATGGGATGATCGGGATAAACTCAAATGTAAAAATAACGCAAAAGCCATGAATGCTCTATTTTGTGCGTTAGATAGAAATGAATTTAATAGAATTTCTGCATGTACTACTGCTTATGATATTTGGAATCATTTGGAAGTTACTCTTGAAGGTACATCACAGGTTAAAGATTCCAAGCTTTTTCAATTGGAGTCAGAATATGAAAAATTCTGAATGGATGAAAGCGAAGATGTTGATGGTATGTACACGCGCTTCACCAAGATCGTCAACGCCTCAAAAGCTCTTGGAAAGACTTTCTCAAATGGAGACTTGGTCCATAAGATCCTTCGTTCTCTTCCTCCAAAATTCAACCCGAAGATGACGGCTATTTCGGAATCGCACAACTTAAGGACGCTCCATGTTGAGAGCCTTATTGGGAATCTCAAAACCCATGAGGTAGAACTCAAAATCCAACATGATGAATACAACAAGGAGCCAAAGTAGAAGGCATTGGCATTAAAGTCACAGAAGGAGTGCCAAGAGGATGAGGATGAAGATGAAGAGAGTCTTTTGGTGAAGAACTTCCGAAAGTTCATGCGCAATCCGGAAAGGAGAAACACCTTTCGAAAATATTTCCAAAAGGGTGAAAGATGGAAAGGGTCATCTTCGAAGAAAGAAAAAGAGAGCGACAATGAAGAAGAGAGACCTCCACCGGAGGCTATCATTGTAGGAAGACGGGGCACATTCGGAGCCAGTTCACAAAGTTCTTGAAGGAGAAGAAAGAAAAATGCCACAAAGGGAAGGAGAAGAAGAAAGTACTAAAAGCTAGAACATGGGATGACTCTTCCTCCTCCTCTTCCAAAGAATCAAGTGGATCTTCATCAAGCGAAGATGAGGAAGCAAACATGTGCCTCATGGGACATGAAAACAACGACGACACAAGTGTTCCTAGTGACACTAAGGTAATTCCTCCCACTTATGATGAATTATTTAATGAATTTCTTGTAACGTGCAAAGCTTTTGATAAAAATATGAAGGATAGTATTTTATTAAATCGTGAAAATGAATCTCTTATTAAAGAAAATCAAAAGCTTTCCAAAAAGGTAATTATTTTAGAAAAGAGAAAGGTTTCTTGCCAAGAATGTGATCACTCCACAAAATTGGCAAAAGACATTGAAGAGTCACTTTCTAAAGCCCTCTCTCATGCCAAAACTCTTACAAAAGAGAAGGGGGAATTAGAAAGGAAATTAGAAGCATCTTTTTTGCAAATCAAAAATAATAAAAAAGGTTTTGAAAATAGGTGTGTCATGCTTGTGAAAGAAAATTCTTCACTTAAAGCACAAGTTCATGATCTCACCATGGCCATTAAAAAATTTGGAATAGGCCAAAAATCACTGGAAATGATTCTAGGGAACCAGTGCCATGATTCTGGAAAGTTTGGGCTCGGATATCGAGGAGAGGGCTACCGCCCGGCGCTAGCCACTAACGCCGGCGCTAGCACCTCATACCAGAAACCTGAAATTTCTTTTTCAAAATGCTTTCCATCTGCAAATCAAAGTTTTTCCAGCAAGAAAATATACCAGAAAAGGGAATCAACCCCCTTTATTTCGTGTGCAAACTGTTATAGGTTAGGTCACACATCTAGTTCTTGCAGGAAAATAAAATGAAATACTTTAAAGCAAGTCTGGGTACCTAAGGCTTCCACTTACTCTATGGGTGGTTCCACTTGGGTATCCGGATCTTTACTCTCATCTTCTTTCTAGATGTGCAGGAAGGCTAAGGACAATGAAGACGTGTGGTACTTGGATTCAGGATGCTCCAAGCACATGTCTGGCAATAAATCAAAGTTCCTTAGCCAAGGAAGGAAGAGGGGAGGGATTGTGACTTTTGGCGACAACGGAAAAGGAAGAATCATGGGAATTGGTACAGTTGGTAACGAATCCTTCACTATATCAAATGTTCTTTATGTAAAAAGGTTAAAACATAATCTTATTTCAATTAGCCAATTATGTGATAAAGGATTAGATGTTTTATTTGAATCTTCTACTAATCTATGCAAAATATCTAATCCTATTACAAACAATATTTTACTAACTACACCAAGAATACACAATGTTTATATTGTTTCATTTCATGATCTTTCAAAATCAACTTTAAAATGTTTTATTACCAAAAATGATGAACTTGATCTTTGGCATAGAAGGCTAGGACATGCTAGCACAAAGCTTATTGTAAAACTTGCCAAAAGAGATTTAATTAGAGGATTGCCTAGATTAAATGGAAATTTACCTTCACTTTGTTCACCATGTCAAAAAGGTAAAATTACTAGATCCTCTTTCAAAAGTAAAAATGTTATTTCTACTACAAGACCTTTGCAATTAATTCATATGGATCTCTTTGGTCCCGTTAGCACCGCAAGTCTTGGTGGTAGATTGTATACATATGTTTTAACAGATGATTTTTCTAGATATTGTTGGACAATATTTCTCTCATCCAAATCCGAAGCGTTTTGTGAGTTTTCAAAATTATGTACTCGTATTCAAAATGAAAGTGATTTAAAAATTAAATGCATTCGCTCGGATCATGGAGGAGAATTTGAAAATGAAAAATTTACTTCTTATTGTGATATGTTAGGCATAAAACATGAGTTCTCCGCACCAAGCACACCACAACAAAATGGTGTTGTAGAAAGAAAGAATAGGACACTTCAAGAACTAGCACGCACTATGTTATGTGAATATAAATTACCTATGTCCTTTTGGGTCGAAGCCGTAAACACATCATGTTATGTTATAAATAGAATCATGCTTCGCCCATCTTTAAATCTCACGCCATATGAACTCTATTTTCAAAAGAAGCCTAATGTGTCTTACTTCAAAGTTTTTGGTTGTAAATGCTTTATCTTAAATACAAAAGATAGCTTGGGAAAGTTTGATGAAAAATGTGATGAAGGAACATTTCTTGGATACTCTTCAACTAGTAAAGCTTATAGAGTTTTTAATAAAAGAACTAGAAAAGTTGAAGAGTCAATTAATGTGAAATTTGATGAGCTTGTTTCTTGTTTAGAAAGACTTTTCGAAGGAAAAGAGGATGATCCATTACCTCCTTTGGAGCATGGTGATGAAGCACCTTCCAAAGAAGAAGAAGAGGAGGCCAAGAAAGATGAATATGTACCTCCAAGCATCTTAAAATTCACAAAGGATCATCCACGGGAACTTATAATTGGTGAACCATCCATCGGGGTAAGAACACGCTCTTCTCTTCATGAATCTTATTCAAATATTTGCTTTGTTTCCGAAATTGAACCAAAAAATGTTACAACCGCTTTAAATTATGAATTTCGGTTTTTGGCTATGAATGAAGAGTTAGAACAATTTGAGCGACATAATGTTTGGAAATTAGTAGAAAGACCATCTAATCACCCGGTTGTAGGTGTAAAATGGATTTTTAAAAAAAAATTAGATGGTGAGTCTAGAATATCTAGAAATAAAGCACGCTTAGTAGCACAAGGATATTCTTAAATCGAGGGGATAGATTTTGATGAATCTTTTGCACCCGTTGCTAGATTGGAGTCTATAAGAATTTTTCTAGCATTTGCAAGCTTTAAAAGAATAAAACTATTTCAAATGGATGTGAAAAGTGCTTTTCTTAATGGGTTTGTAAAAGAAGAAGTTTTTGTTGAACAACCCCCCGGTTTTATTAATGAAAAATTTCCAAATCATGTTTATAAACTAGAAAAAGTGCTTTATGGTTTAAAACAAGCGCCCCGTGCATGGTATGAAAGACTTACATCATTTTTATTAAAGCACGGTTATATTATGGGAAGTGCGGATAATACTCTCTTCATTAAGCACAATAATGATGATATAATTATTTTACAAATATATGTTGATGATATTATTTTTGGATCTACTAATGAAGAGATGTGTAAAGAAGTTATTTTAGTGATGAAAAATGAGTTTGAAATGAGTCTTGTAGGAGAACTTTCTTATTTCCTTGGTTTTCAAATATCCCAAAGAATTGATGGTATCTTTGTATGTCAAACTAAATATGTCCATGATATGCTTAAACGTTTTGGATTTGAAAACCTTAAACATGCTTCTACACCAATGAGTGCATCACTAAAATTAAGAAAAGATGAATCAGGAGTTTCTATAGATCAAACCTTATATAGAGGTATGATAGGATCTCTACTTTATCTTAGTGCAACTAGACCCGATATTATGTTTTTCGTATGCTTATGTGCTAGATTTCAAGCCAATCCAAAAGAATCTCATTTAAAAGCGGTAAAACAAATTTTTAGATATCTCATTGGGTCATCTAGATTAGGATTATGGTACCCGCATAATGATTCATTTACATTGCATGGCTATTCTGATTCGGATTATGCCGGTTGTTTACTTGATAGAAAAAGCACTAGTGGTACTTGTCATTTTCTAGGACCTTCATTAGTTGCATGGTCTAGTAGGAAACAAAATTCGGTTGCACTCTCCACCACGGAGGCCGAATATATTACATTAGGGAGTTGTTGTGCACAAGCTCTATGGATGAGCCAAACTTTAGAGGACTTTGGTTTTCATCTAAAACTTATTGAATTAAAATGTGACAACAAGAGTGCCATTGATCTTACAAATAATCTGGTACACCACTCTAGATCCAAACATAGAGATGTGCGTCATCATTTCATAAGGGATCACATTAAAAAGGAAAATGTAAGGATTAATTTCATCGGCACGGACTCTCAACTTGCTGATATATTCACTAAACCTCTTCCCGATGCAAGGTTTCAAATGTTAAGGTTGGAATTAGGAGTCTTAGACATCTTAGGATGAAAAACATATAAAACGCTAATGTTTTATGCAATTTGAGTAATCAAGACATCTCTGATAATTACAAAACTTCTTCATAAGACTACTCTTAAGACCCCTAACCAATATTAAAAATCAAAAATTTAAAATTCTTGAAAAATCGTGTACTGTTTCCAGCGCAAGCGATAGCGCCGGCGCTAGCGTGGGTGTGTGATTTTTTTGTTTTTTAAAATTTCTAAAAATCAACAAAAATATGTTAGTTTATTTGTGCAAATTCATTTTTGTGTTTCTGTCTATTTTAGTTTTGTTTTATTTGAATTATGAAAAATCAGCTATAAAAGTTCAAAATTTAAAAATACAAAAATATGTTTTATGGTTTTATGTTTTATTCATATTATGAAAAATCAACAACAAAAATTCAAAAATCAAAAATACAAAAATATGTTTTTTGATATTTGTGTTTTATTCATATTATGAAAAATCAACTACAAAAATTCAAAATTTAAAAATGACAAAAACATGTTTTTGTGATTTTCTATTTTTTCATTGATTTAAAAATGATAAAACAAAAAAAACTGTATGATCTTTATTGCCAATATCAAGCATGCATGAATTCTATTTAGAATTATTTACAATGTTAAAACTTATTCCTTCAAATTACTATGAACATTGTTTTGCTTATCATGCTTTGATATATCTATTTAAAGTGCTTCAATTGTATTGAAAATGTGTAGAACCAAGCTTAGCATGCCTCTAAGTATGAGTAAATGTTTTATGATTGATAATGATACATTTCACTCACTTATTTTGGTAATCAACATGTGTGTCTAAATCTAAAAATGCTTGCTTGTGTATTGTATTTGTACAATGAATTAAAACTTGCATAAGTTTATTGCCTACACTACATTTGAATTGCACTTATTGAAATTTAGAAAAGTGGTTAAGTTAAAAATTTTGGTTTGCAAAACAAGTGTATTCGGAGAATGTTGTCTCACAAATATGAACAAAAAATTATATATGTAGACAAATATAACTCCACCAAGCACTACATGAACCTCCTGATAAGTCTTCATAAGCATTGTGAGGTTGAGCACCTTGGAAAGAATACTAAAGTGTCTTGTGCAAACTTTGATTAATACACCACTTCGTTAAAAAATTATGTGCATTAAAAGTGTGTGAAAGTAATTTACTAGTGTTTTATTGTGCACTTTACTTTACATATGTCTTGTATTTTGTTGATTTAAATCAATTGTTAACATTGCCCAAAATACACTTATGTGCACATCATTATCTTTCATAACACTTCTTCTCATGAGTATTGGATTCTAATGCTTTATCTATACTACTCTTTATATAAAAATGCACTAGATAACCTAGCATGATCTCTACAATGTTTTGGTATTTCTTGAACTTAGAATTAAGTAACATTGTAGTATAATCTCTCTTTGATATGTTCATTTCATGCTTGGTATTTTTTATGAAAATCTTTGAGATTTCAAAACGGTTGAAACATCTTTGAATTTTGAACTAAAACTCATATTTTTACTTATGCTTTTCATGCTTACAAAAAGATGTTTATTATAATCTTCCGCTTGCTTACAACTCTTATCTTTATATTTGAAATCTCTTATATATGTTATACTTAAACTCTTTATCATTATTTATATTTCAAAAAGCTCGATCATGATATATAAATGCCTCATTACTACCCTCACCCAACCTTCTTTTGATAATACCAAAAGGGGGGATTAATTGAAGAAATCTATATAGGAGAAATATAGATAAATAAGGGGAGACTAATTCATGAAATCTATCATTTAAGGGGAGTAACACATAAATTGCATTTATGTAGGGGGGGCATTAAGATAGGGGGAGTATGCACATTATCATGCATATCATTTACTATAGTTGCACTTTTATCTTGCTTATCTTATCTATAAACACTATTGTTGATTTCTTGCTTAGAGGATTTGTTATTATCAAAAGGGGGAGATTGTTGGACATGTGTGTCACATCCCTTTGTTTGAGAATAACAAATCCCATATTGCATTTGACATTGCTTGTAGTGTGTTTATAGTGTGCAGGAACTATAGGTGCAATACTCCACAGGTATAAAGCAGCATGGAACAATCTTTTGAATGGAGCAGCGCTAACGCCAGCGCTATCGCTAACGCTAGCGCTAACGCCAGCGATAGCACTAACGCCAGGCGCTAGCACTAACGCCAGGCGCTAGCTCAAGATTATCTCAGCGGTTCCGTCTCAGCGGTTAACGCTACCGCCAGCGCTAGCGATACCACAGGCACTATCTTAAGTTCGTGCACAGCGCCACGCCGCCGATGGTTTCGCAACCGCTCAACATGAATGCTACCGCAGGTGCTAGCCACTACCGCAAGCGCTAGCTCCAAGTTCTATAAAATGTTGGGCTCTCTCTCATTTTGGTTAGACCTTCCAGAGACATTACTTGTGCCCAAACTCTCGTGCTGCTACTCTGCCAAAACATCATCTCCCACTCAAAGCCATAGAAGAAATTCTGGAGATGGAAGCCATCACGCTGCATCCGAAGAACGATCGCTTCGACCTCGCTTGTGCTTCAGCGATCCTTCATCCTCATCTGCAGAAATCTCAAGAGGGAGTTTGCTTGTTATTTACTTTACTTCTTTATTTGTATCTTGTAGTTAATTAGCCTTGTGTTGGCGACTAGGTCTGGGTAGGACTTAGGGGGAAATTCGCCTTGTGTTGGCGACTAGTTCTAGGTGATTAGATCTAGGGGGCTCGAGGCCATATCCGGGGAAGGATTGGCTAGAGCGGCTTGAGGCCTTATCCGGGGAAGGATAGGCTAAAGCCAACCGATTTGTGGGGATACAAGTCGGTATAGAAAAGGAAAAGAAATTCACTTTTGTACGCCTCCGATTTCTAGCGATATTGAAATCAAATTTTGTAAACACCCTTTTTACATAATGCAATCATGATTATATTTGTGTTTATTTGATTTCTCTCAATTGGCGTAAAATTTCATTATTGCAAAATTGTTATTACAAAATTGTCATCATTATTTCCTATTAATCAAAACAACTTAGTAATTATCTTAAAATTTATAAAAAGAATTTTATTCCCTTCTTCACCCCCCCCCCCCCCCTCTAAGGGCGCCGTAAGATCCAACACCCTCCAGCACCTTCTCACGAATGAAATGATGCTCGATCTCGGTATGCTTGGTCCTCGCGTGACAAACTGGATTAGTAACCAGTTTGAGAGCACTCTAGTTGTCGACGCGGAGCAGAGTCGGACCCCGAACCTCCTTATGGACATCTCCCACCAACCTCCTAAGCCAGATGGATTCTTGAGATGCCAAGGCTGAAGCCTTGTATTCCGCTTCCATGGTAGAGACAGACACGGAATCCTGCTTCTTGCTGCACCATGATATAGTCGTAGGGCCCGCCATGAAGATGAATCCAGACGTCGACTTCTGATCATCCGAATCTCCCCAGCAATCAGCATCCATGTACCCATGCACCTCGAAGCCCGCATCCCTCCTGTAAAGGAGACCCATATATGAAGTCGCCTTGACATACTTCAATATATTCTTGGCCGCTATTAGATGAGGCATCCGTGGTTCCGCCATATAACGACCCACCCTGCCAACCGCATATGCAATATCCGGTCTAGTGATCGTCAGATAGATCAAGCTCCCAACCAGAGCCCGGAACACCAGCGGATCTTCCAGAATTCTCCCCTCATCCTTGAGAAGTTTCATGGCCTTCTCCAGAGGTATGGAAATGCAATTCCCTTCCTTCATGCCGAACAGATCCACGATTCGCTCCGCATATCCAGCCTGGGACACCAGCACCCCACTTTCCTTCCTCTGCACCTCGAGTCTAAGGAAATAGTGATGCTCACCCAAGTCCTTCATCTCAAACCTGATAGATAGCTCAGCCCGAAGCTTTGCTACCTCCTCCTTTGAATTCCCCCTCACGATTATGTCATCGACCTAAAGCAGCACGATGACTTGAAGCTCCCCGCACTTCTTGACGAATAAGCTTGAGTCTGAGTCTGAAGCACCAAATCCACAGAATAAACGATATTCTGCAATCTTCCCATACCACGCCCTCAGCGCTTGCTTCAACCGATACAGGGCCTTCCTCAACTTGCAGACATAGTCAGGAAAATCTTCAGATACGAAGCCTGGCGGCTGGACCATGAAGATGTCCTTGTCAATCTCGTCATGCAAGAATACATTCTTTACGTCAAGCTGCCAAATCTCCCACCCCCAAAACGTCGCCAAGGCAATCAAAAACTGAACTGAAGTAATTTTTGCCACTAGACTGAATGTCTCTTCATAGTCCTCACTGTATTGCTTCGAGAATCCCCGAGCCACAAGGCGAGCCTTGTATCGCTCGATACTGTCGTCAGCCTTCTTCTTGAGCTTATAGACCCACTTGCATGTCACAGGTGTGATATCATTGGGCTTAGGCACCAGAGACCAAGTCTCATTCTTCTCAAGAGCACTCATCTCTTCCTGCATAGCTAAATCCCACTGTTCCACGCCTTTGGCCTTCTCAAAGCTCACTGTTTCCCGCTCATCCAAGGGACCAGCAAAGAAACATGAGACAAAGCTCACCATGTTTCCTCCTGTATAGCGATCAGGGGCAATGATCATTCGCTTCGATCTCCTCAGCTCCTTCCCCTGACACGCAAAATCCTCAGCTGCTTCTTCCCTAGCTCCCCTTCCAGACGTACTAGGAGCATCTCTCCCCCTGCTTCCTGATCCAGAAGCCTCCGTCCCAGAACTAGAAGTAGATGGACCACCTTGTGACACAGACTGCTCCACCTGAAGATTTTCCACAGCTCTCACTGGCTCCTCCACCCTGCTTTCTAGTAGCTCAACACCAGAACTTCCCTTGTAAGACGTCACCTCGTCAAACACGACGTCGCGAGATACAACGAATCTCCGCGTCTCCGGGTCCATGCACTTCCAGCCCTTCTTCCGATCATCATATCCCACGAAGACCAGCTTCCTTGCTTTCGCATCTAGCTTCGTCCGAAGCGCATCTGGAACATGCATATAGCAGGTGGAACCAAACACCCGAAGGTGTGCCACACTTGGCTTTTCCTTGAACATCATCTCATGAGGGGTCAACATGTTGATGGAACTGAGAGGCATAATGTTGATGACGTAGGCAGCACAAAACATTCCCTCCGCCCAGAAGGACCTTGGGATACTCTTGGCAAGCAACCAACACTTGCATGTCTCCGTCAGATGACGGATCTTCCGCTCTGCAACACCGTTTTGTTGTGGAGTATGCGCACAAGTAAGCTCCCTCCGGATGCCCGCCTTCCTGCAAAAACTAGAGAACTCACCAGAGGTGAACTCCCTGTTGGAACATGGTCTTCCTCATTTCCTAGGTTTGAGAATAACAAAACCTATGTGTATTTGATCTTGTGTGTTTAAGTGTGCAGGATAACAAAGTCCACATGACTCAAGGATTACATAAGAAGGTTGCCCCCAAATTTGAGCCTTCAAATCCAACACTCCTTCTAGCGCCGGCAGTATCACCTAACTCTTGGCGCTAGCGCTAAGGACGAACTGCTTACTCTACCGCTGAGAACGGATACTGGGAACGGATACTGGGTTCGACGAAATTGATCTTGCGGTCGACGATCCTGCGTTCGATGAATTTCCGGTCGATGAATGTTGAAGCGTACTCGACGAACTGCTTACTCTACCGCGGTGTGCTAGTACTAGCGTTCGCGCTAGCTTTCGCTCGACGAACTGTAAGCTGCGCTCGACAAAATGCTCATCCCTGCGTTCGACGAAAATTTTCTCGACAAACTGTATGCTGCGCTCGACGAAATTTCAATCGACGAAAATTTTTGCTTAAGCGCAAATTCCGGGAGTACTTATAGAAGGAGATAGCGCCTGGCGGTATCCGATAGCTCAGGAGGTAGCGCGGAGCAAAAAGGCAAGGGAGAATTGTTTCCTTGGATTGAAGATTCTGCCGCGCAGAATATGTCCTAAAATGGGATAGCGCCGGTGGTACCACTAGCGCAGACGCTAGCGCTGAGACTATAAAAAGGACCCTTTGGCTCCGTCTTCCTCATCCTCTTGAGATCCAAAATTCTAGAGCTTCGTGCCACAACACAGAGAGGAAGGTTCAGAGAGATACTCCCACAAATCCATAAGAGCTTAAGGAGATCCGTGGAGAAGATTTCAACACACGTCATCATCATGACGAAAGACCGCATCGACTACGATCATACTCTGCGTCTTCGTCTACTTCTCCAAGAGATCCACAGAGAGGGAGTTTTATACTATTGTCTTTTCATTTCACATCTTTACTGTAATCATTTAGTGAAATCGCCTCGTGTTGGCGACTAGGTCTGGGTAGGACTTAGGGCTGAAATTTGCCTCGTGTTGGTGACTAGGTCTCGGGTGTAGGTCTAGGGGGTGCTCGAGGCCATATCCAGGGAAGGGTTGGCTAGAGCGGCTTGAGGCCGTATCCGGGGAAGGATCGGCTAAAGCCAGCCGGTTCGTGGGGATACGAGTCGGTATAGAAAACAAAAGAGTCTTTCATATTTCGCTTTGATTTCAAGCGTCATTGAAATCAAAATTTTGTAATCAATTTTATTAATAATAATCATGTCTCTCTTTGTGTAATAAAATTGATTTGTGCTTCATTTCTCTAAATTGTTTATTATCCTCTCTTTTATTATAAAACAATTTAGATCTTTAAAAAAATCACTATTTTGATTTCTTATCATAAGCAAGTATTTCAAAATATAATATAAGTTTTTACAACCCTTATTCACCCCCCCCCCCCCCCTCTAAGGGCGCCTACCGATCCAACAAGTGGTATCAGAGCGGTTTTATCCAATCGGCTTAACAACCGGGAATAATGGCGTCTCATGATCTCGCTTCTATTAGTGGGGTAAATTTTTATGAAGAAGAAAAATCTCTTAAACCACCTTTATTCGAAGGGAGAAATTATAAAGGGTGGAAATTTTTAATGGAAAAGATTATTAAAAATTTAGACATCAATGCATGGGATATAGCAATAGTTAGACCAGCGGATGAATCAAATAAACAGGAACGTCATCTAAATGCAAAAGCATTAAATAGTATTTTCTTTGCTTTATCTCATCAAATTTCAAAATTAATATATTGTTTTTCTAGTGCATACAAAGTAGGGGTGCAAGTTGAGTCGAGTCGGCTCGTGAGCTCGATGAGCCAGCTCGAAAAAAGCTCGACTCGAGCTCGAGCCAGTTGAGCTCGAGCTCGAGCTCGATGAGCTCGAGCTCGATTTCGAGCCGAGCTCGAGCTCGATTGCTCTTGTTCATAAGCTCACGAGCCAGCTCGCGAGCTTTTTTTTGTATTTTTTTAAAATATATATATATAAATAAAAATAGCCTCATGAGCAAAAAGCTCACGAGCAGCTCGAGCACGAGCTCATTATACTGGTCTCGAGCTTGAGCTCGAGCCAAGCATGATGAGCTCGATGAGCTCGAGCTCGAGCTCGAGCTCGAAATATTTAGCTCGAGCTCGAGCTCGAGTTTGGGATTTTTGTCAAGCTCGACTCGAGCTCGACTCGTTTACACGCCTAATACAAAGTATGGAAATTTCTTGAAGAAATGTATGATTCTCCATCTACAGGTATGGAACAAATGCAATAAGTGGAGAACATACAAGATTGCACATCAAATGGAAAAGAAGAAATCCCATCTTTGGAAGAGGAATGCCAAATAGATGAAGACAACAAAGAAAATTCATGCTCAAATCTCACAGCAACCAAAAGCACTGTAAGGAAATCAAATCATCTTATTGTTTGCAATTCTATTTCTACTTTACAATTGCTACAAATTACAAAGCGCAAAATTAAGAAATTAAAAAATGCGAATTGCAAATTGCGCTTAGAAAATAAAAATTTAAAAGCAAAAGTTAAAGTAGAATCAAAATCTGATTTATCTAGCTTTACTCATGTCACTTCAATTGAAAATACAAAACCATGTTTTGATTGTAATGATATTAAAGAAAAATTTAAGGAACTTGAAAAAGAAATTATTTGCATAAAAGAACATAATGAAAAATTATCTTCAGAAAATTCATCTTTAAAAAGTGATTGTGCTACATGCAAAAGTTATAAAATTGAAATTGAAGAGATGGATGAAACATTAGAGGAATACATAAATAAATATCAAAACCATATTGACTCAATTGTTTCTACTCTTAAAAATAGCACAATTGCTTATAATGAAGCTAGACATAATTTGAAACTTAATAATAATGAATTAGAAACTAAAATTAACTTGCTTAAGGAAATCATAAAGAAAAATTCTCAATATCAAGCAAACTCCAAAAGCAAGTTGAATATGATTTCTCAAAATTTGAATAAACCAAACAATGGAAATAAAAAACTTCAAAAGATTGAAAACGAAATTCCAAAATACTATCATCATTATCACTTACAACATCAATCTTCTCCCAACATAAAATTAAATGTTCACAACTTTCCTATGAAAAATACTTTCATTAATCATCAATATAAAGATTATCAGAATGGAAATTTCACATATAAGAATAACACTAAACCAAAGTTTGAATGGAGGCCCAAAATAAAATATGAAACATTAACTTCACATGAAAGGTCCCATTCATCACTAACTACCCACAAGCATACACGATATATTTGGGTACCTAAAGGAACCACCACACTTGGTCCTCTTTGGATACCTAAATCTCGTATTCACTAGATATCACCAAATGCATGAAGTAGAATAGTTTCAAAATGAAATATACAATTTTCTACTTCATGATATGCTTTCATGTCTCTTAATATTTCTTATTTTTTATTTATTTTTTAAGCTATCATGTAATGGTCATCTTATATGTTATTGGAAATATGATTTTATCTCTTAAAACTAATTATTGTAAATCAAATTAATCAAAATTCAAAATCATATTTTATTTTGATGACCTATCTTTCATTCTTATATTCATTGCTCATAAATATCTTATATTATCCATATGAATCAAACTCTAAATTTGTTATGAGATATTTATCTAAATTATTAAGAAAATCACAAAAGACATATTGAAAGATTAATTGTCTTAAATACTAATTCCACATGCACCACCATGATCTATTGATGTCCTTTGATAAAATTCTTTAAAAATCGTATATCATAATTCATATAAAAAAATCATCTAAAAATAACTATCTCTATCACATGTATATGAATTATATGATAACAATTGACATTATAATTGATTACCATGGTTGGTGTATTATGTACGTATTGTGATTTATGTCAAGTTTGGACCTTAGAATCATCATGATATCAACAAAATCAAATCAAATAGAATCTTCACTTCATTCTAGGTCTGTAAGTTGAAACACTATCAAACTTTGGCATAACATTAATCATATCTTCTTTGTTTGCATATTCAATAATAATTAAGCATAAATGGTTGTGCAAAACTCAAGAATTAAGGTTTAATGAATATGGAACTTTAATGAATGTGAAACCCATGTACTAAAATTTTAACTTCCGCAACTTTTTGCGATTTCTTCTCGTCTTTTCACTTCATTAGACAGGCTTTACATTGCACAAACATAATTAAGAAAAATCGAAAGCAAAATCGAAGAAAATCTAGGCTATATGATTAAAATAAGTACTCTCTGTGAGCTAACGCAGGCACTAGGACTTAACGCCGGCGCTAGCTCAAGTGTCCGATTTTCTGTAATTTTAAAATTCTAAAAAATCACTACAAATATATTATTTTATATGTACTACTCATTTTTGCATCTATGCCTATAATTGATTTTTAAAAAATTAAAATACAAAAACCAAATTACAAAAAAACAAATCTTTTCTTTCTTTGGTTATTTGTTTGATTTCTATATGCAAAAATCAAATACAAAAATACAAAAAAAAAATATGAACAAGTATTTTTTTGAACTTACATTTTCTACTTACATGTATCTTGCGAAAGGGGGATTTGGGCTATTATCCCATCACATCTCCTAGTACCGGGCAAACCCCTCACAAGGTAGTCCTCGGGAAGTCCAAGATCAATCTTATGAGTTCAAACTTTAAATCAAATTATTCTTCAAAATATCAAAAATATTGTACGGACTTCATTAAAAATCAAGCATGATTTAACGCATCATTTAGAACTTCTATAATGTTGCAATTTATCTTTTCAAACTACTTTGAACATTGTTTTCATCATGCTTTGATATATCTATTAATATGTGCATCAATTATATTGTAAAAGTTGTGTAGAACCAAGCTTAGCATGCCTCTAAGTATGAGTAAATGTTTTATGTTTGATAATGATATTTATTCACTCACTTTGGCATTGTCTACATATGTGTTTAATCTAAGAATGCTTGTGTATGTTTTGTATTAGTACAATGAATTAAAATAGCACAAGTATCTTACCTACACTACCTTTATTTGCACTTTTAAAAGTTAAGAAAAGTGGTTATGTTTCCATACTTTATATTGGTTTGCAAAACAAATGTATTCAGAGAACTTTGTACAAAACAAAAATCTTAAAATAAAGTGACAAAGATAACTCCACCAAGCACTACTTGAACCTCCTGATAAGTCTTAATAAGCGTTGTGAGCTTGAGCACCTTGGAAAGAATAGTAAAGTATCTTGTGCAAACCATATCTTTCTTTCAAAATAAAAACCACTTACTCTTAAGTGGACCGGATAACTAGTCTCAACATTAAAAATAAAATATGTGATCCCCCAAGCACTACTTTGCACCCTAATAATTCTTAATGAGCATTGTGTGTGCAAAGCACCTTGGTAGTTGTACATTTTTGTTTGTGCATTGAAGTGTGTGGAAGTAAAATTATTTGTGTTTTATTGTGCTCTTACTTTACATATTTCTTGTATTTTTGATTAAAACATTTGTTTACTCTACTCAAAAATACACTTATGTGCACGTCATTATCTTCCATAACACTTCTTCTCATAAGAATTGGATCCTAATGCTAATTCTATACTACTCGTTACTTATGAAATGCACTAGATAACCTAGCATGCTTTCTACAATGTTTGGTATGTTTTGAAATTGTGAATTAAAGTAACATTGTAGTAATCTCTTTTTTTGATAACATTATTTCATGCTTGGTTACTTTATTGTTAAACTTAAAAATTTTACTTGAACAATAATTTACAAAAACATCTTCTTTATGCAATTTAAATCATATATTTTTTTTTGATCATTATTGATTACAATAAGATGTTTCTTGTATTTCTATAAGTCTTCTGCATCATCACCTTATATTTCTACCTTGCACTTTCATACTTATATCAAAGTCTTAAATACCAAAATTCCTTTTTCAACAAATGGTAGACTTACTTGGTAGAATTTATATTGGTTATTCTAAATATTGTAATGCTAAAACTCTGATTCATTAATGGATTTCCAAATAGCTACGTGAGTTGTTTGTTTAAAAAATTCAAATAAAAATATAAATCCAGAGGCTATGTCACTAAATTTAAAACGCTTAAATGTTTTCAATAATTATTATCCATGACTTCATTTCTCACCATAGCGGGGGCGTAGGGTTGTAGATATTAGATAACCTTTATCTCTAGTCATGTCTTGTCCTTAACCGGGGAGGGTTCCAGTGGGGCCTTGCGAGGCACTGGGGGGAAAGAGTGCTAGGTTGAGTTTTTCTAGTGTTTGCATATGGGACTAACACCCCAACCTACGGCATGTATGCAGCTCCTCAAGCCCATTCGTCACTTAGTACGAGGCTAGGGTGTAGACATATTGTCTGGGTAGTTTAGTTACTTGGAAATCATTACATTTTTTTATGCTTAAAACTCTTATATAAAAAGGGGATGAACCAACATAATAATACTTAAAAATGTTATATTGCAAAAAACTCTGATCTATCTCTATAAAAATTACTCTAAAACTCCTTATCATTTCCTTCTCTACAAGCTCGATCATGCCTTTATCTTATTGTCAACTTTTAAGTGGTGTCTCCTTACCCGCTTTTGCTAATAATAAAAGGGGGAGAACTAACATGATAAATATAATCTGCTATCAAACTATAAAACTAACATGCTTAATTAAGATGATAGCTTACATATTAGGGGAGCATTCACTTAGGGGGAGCATGTATTTAGTGGGAGCAATTCTAAATACTAAAATCGATAATTATTCTAAGTCATCACTCACTCACACACACAAGTAGTTCATCATGCTTATATATATATATTAATACTCTGATTTATCATTAATGGTTTTGTTATTATCAAAAGGGGGAGATTGTTGGAACATGGTCTTCCGCATCTCCTAGGTTTGAGAATAACAAAACCTATGTGTATTTGATCTTGTGTGTTTAAGTGTGCAGGATAACAAAGTCCACATGACTCAAGGATTACATAAGAAGGTTGCCCCCAAATTTGAGCCATCAAATCCAACACTCCTTCTAGCGCCGACGATATCACCTAACGCCTGGTGCTAGCGCTAAGGAACCGCTGAGAATGGATACTGGGTTCGACGAAATTGATCTTGCGTTCGACGATCCTGCGATCGACGAATTTCCGGTCGACGAATGTTGAAGCGTGCTCGACGAACTGCTTACTCTATCGTGACGCGCTAGTACTAGCATTGGCGCTAGCTTTTGCTCGACGAACTGTAAGCTGCGCTCGACGAAATGCTCATCACTGCGTTCGACAAAAATTCGCTCGAAGAACTGTATGCTGCGCTCGACGAAATTTTGATTGACGAAAAGTTTTGTTTAAGCGCAAATTCCGAGAGTACTTATAGAAGGAGATAGCGCCTGGCGGTATTCGATAGCGCAGGCGGTAGCGCGGAGCACAAAAGGCAAGAGAGAATTGTTTCCTTTGATTGAAGATTCTGTCGTGCAGAATATGTCCTAAAATGGGATAGCGTCGGCAGTACCACTAGCTCAGGCGCTAGCGCTGAGACTATAAAAAGGACCCCTTGGCTCCGTCTTCCTCATCCTCTTGAGATCAAAAATTCTAGAGCTTCGTGCCACAACACAGAGAGGAAGGTTCAGAGTGATACTCCCACAAATCCATAAAGGCTTAAGGAGATCCGTGGAGAAGATTTCAACATGCGTCATCATCGTGACGAAAGACCGCATCGACTACGATCATACTCTGTGTCTTTGTCTACTTCTCCAAGAGATCCACAGAGAGGGATTTTTATACTATTGTCTTTTCATTTCACATCTTTTCTGTAATCGTTTAGTGAAATCGCCTCGTGTTGGCGACTAGGTCTGGGTAGGACTTAGGGCTGAAATTCGCCTCCTGTTGGCGACTAGGTCTCGGGTGTAGGTCTAGGGGGTGCTCGAGGCCATATCCGGGGAAGGGTTGGCTAGAGCGGCTTGAGGCCGTATCCGGGGAAGGATTGGCTAAAGCCAACCGGTTCGTGGGGATACGAGTCGGTATAGAAAACAAAAAGAGTCTTTCATATTTCGCTTTGATTTCTAGCGTCATTGAAATCAAAATTTTGTAATCAATTTTATTAATAATAATCATGTCTCTCTTTGTGTAATAAAATTGATTTGTGCTTTATTTCTCTAAATTGTTTATTATCCTCTCCTTTATTATAAAACAATTTAGATCTTTAAACAAAATCACTATTTTGATTTCTTATCATAAGCAAGTATTTCAAAATATATTATAAGTTTTTAAAACCCTTATTCACACCCCCCCCCCCCCCCTCTAAGGGCACCTACCGATCCAACACTCCCCTCCATTGTCAATCCTCAGCTTCTTAAACTGCAGGCCTAGCCGACCCTCCACAAGCTCCTTGAACTCCACGAACTTGGCAAATGCCTCTGCCTTCTCCTTCAGGAAATATACCCAGACATATCTGGTGTGGTCGTCGATCAACACCAGCATATACCTGCTACCTCAGAGGCTTGGGGTAGCAGTCGGTCCCATCAAGTCACCGTGGATGCACTCCAACGACACACTACTCCTTGTTTGCGACTTATCAAACGGTAGTCGATGAGACTTGCCGAACTGACATCCCGCACAAACGTGACCGTCACCGTAGGAAGATAGACTAGGTAGGCCCTTGACCAGACCTTTCACCGCCATAGCCTTCAACTTGTCCATCCCTACATGCCCCAACCTCTCGTGCCATATGGCGGCACTGTCATTGGTCCTCATCTTGTCAACATAAGAACTTGTCGATAAAACGAACAAGTCTTTTGCCCTTCTCCCCACATGAATGACCTCCGCCTTCACTACTTCAACATTTCGAAGAAACCTCACTTCTGTTGGGCCGAACAGAATGTGATACCCAGAGTCTACAGCGTTGGTCACGGAGAAGAGGTTTTTCCACATTCCTGGCACATGATAGACACTCTTCAATGTTAGTGGCCCTCTATCACTGCCCAAGGAAACAACCCCCACCTTCTCGACACTATGCATGGTATTATCAGCAGTTATGATGGCATCATTACCTGAGTAAGGCTGTGCATAAGTAAGCTTAGACTCGTCCCCGGTGAGGTGATGACCATACCCCGAGTCCACGATCCAGTCCTCCTGATAGTTGATAGGAGCCGCAGCTCCGACAGAAGCCGAGAAGGCTCCTCGCCATCCTCCATCATTCAGCCTGGTCTCAGCTTCCTCCTTCCCTGCAGCAGCATGCCCGGCTGAAGATTCACCCCGCAATCCTTCCTTATGTGACCATGCTTTCTGCACCTGAAGCATTTTGGTCCTTCTCCCTTCTTCTTTCCTTAATCCTTGGGAGCATAGCCCCTCTCCTGTTGTCCAAAAGTTGAAGGCACATTGCCTCCAGCGGTCTTCTTCTTCTTATCCCACTTATCTTCATCCCCGTGAAGAGAACCTCGTCTTCTCCTCCAGACACTGACACCCCCGCCATCTGCCTTGCCAGACTCTCCTGCGACGCAAGCAGATTCTCCAGCTCCAGCAGAGACGGCTGATTTGCCCAACCCTGCACCGACGTCACAAAGGCCACATATTCCTTCTGCAAGCCACGGATGATGTGCCTCTTCAGCTTCGCCTCACAAATTGGCTCTTCAGGATCCAGTGCTGAAATCTCAGCGCACAGGTTCTTCATCTTCAGGAAGAACGTAGAGATAGAAAGATCACCCTGAGCCAACCTAGCCAGCTCATTCTCTAGAAATTGAAGTCTTTCCACATTCTTCTTGTTAAACAGCCCATCCAGGGCTCTCCAGATCTCAGCAGCTGATCCACACCCCAAGATGTGATCAAACAAGTCAGGTGATATTGCCCTTTTTAGAGCGAACTTTGCTTTGGCATTAATCCGCCTCCAGTTCCTCACCTCATGACCATTGTCCCCAACTAGGACAACTTCCTCCATGCTATCTCCTCCAACAACCTCCCAGAGGTCCTCACCCAGAAGATAACTCTGCATACACGACTTCCACTTCTTGAAGTTAGTCGAGTTGAGCATCTCAATTCCAAGACCTCTTGCTTCCATGGCTCTACCACTGGTTCTTTCTTCACAAAGGCGATGGCAACTTTTAGTTAATCATTGCTCTATCCACTCCAACCTAGCTCAGATACCATGTGAAATTTACCGAAGATCTAGGAGTGAGCAGGAATAGTATAACTCAAAGTTCAAGCCAACAACCAGAAGCACATGAAAAACAACTTCAATCTTTATTTATGCTAGCAGAAAACTTCATTACAAGGCGAGGTATACATGGCGAGACATGATTTCGCCAATACACAGAAAATAGGAGAAAATACAATGCTGAAAGATAACCAGCGGTCTGATTTCCTGAGACCGCCTGACCGCCCCACCTGAGAGTTCGTGCGACTAGGAAACGAGACCGCCCGAACTGCCTGCCTGCGACTTGAACAACACCAACTGAGAACCCCGTGAACTGACACTGATCCTCCCGAACTCCAGCAACCCGCACTGCAAGCCGAGAGACCGCCCGAACACCTTCAGAAGAAGATGTGGCCGCTGCTGCCTACACAATCCGCAGAAGCTGCACAAGACAAGTTCGATCAGTTAACCGGCCGGTCACAAAAAAGAGACCGCAAGAGAAGACGCGAGCTCTGCTTACACTTGGTGCTATTATTTTTACTGCTACAGTGTCTCCTATTTATAGGCGTGAGACCTAATCCAGTCACCACCCTATGAGATAGGGTCACCACCCTTGATCGCGCGACCATGAAAGTGGAGGTCAGATCTTAAATTACTCTAGAGGGGGGGTGAATAGAGTATTAAAATTTTTAATACGTTTTATAGCGGAAATTAAATCACTGTTTAAGTATATGTGTATTTAGTGTGAGTTATAGAAAACTACAGAATTAATAAAAAGAACACACAGCACAAGCACACAGAAATAATCAAGCACAGAAGACACAAGGAGCTATAGTAGTTCCCCAATAAATCTGGGTACGTCTACTCTTCTACCACCTTTGGTAGGAATCAACTAGGAGGGTTGATAAGGTGCCCAGGCACCAAGAGATTTTTGATAAGGTGTCCACATACCAATAAGCTTTTGATAAGGTGCTTAAAACCACACTAGGATTTTTTGATAAGGTGTCTTGCCACCACTGGGTAAACTTTTGAAGGGAGTATTAACCCTGTACAGAATGAGATAAAAAGGTATAGAGTGTTCTTCTCTGTCAATGATCTGAGAGAAGGCAAAAGGTGTTGAAGCAGAAAGCTCCTCCTGTCTGATGAGAGTTAATGATAGATTTTTGGACAGAGCTTTCTCAAATAGAAGTCTTTGTAGCAGATGATCTCGATGAAGAAGAAAGCTGAGAAAGAATAGTGTATTTGCTTCTTCTTCTTCTTCTTCTGAAAGACTTCTTCTATCCTCCTTGTTCTATAGTCACAGATGAGAGAAAGTGATAGTCAAGTTTTTCTTTATTTCTCTCACGAAAGACGACTATCTATGTTCTTGCTATTATCTGTATATCCTTTTTCTTCAAATAACTGTATGTACATGTCTTCTTAAATTCAAATCTTCTATCTCTTTAAGGAATGTCTTTTTCTGACTTAAATCCTTCTTGGAACCAGGCACCCACCCAAAACGATTTTGGCAGGTCCTTTTAATTCCTTTTGTCAAGAAAGATGCCTTTGGCATTAAATGTCAACGGTTATTCTTCTTCTTGGAATAGAAGGAATATAAGGATATAATAAATGAGAAAGATATCCTTACTTGGGTGTCTGAATACGTCCAAGGAGAAAAAAAATATATCCGTTATTTTGTGGATTTGAGTTCAGAGAACTGACATCCACTGAGAATATAAATCTGAGCAATTTGTCGAGCGCTGGCTAGATTTTGTCGACCGCCACTAGTCATTTGTCGAGCGCTGGCAGAGAATTTGTCGACCGCCGCTAGTCATTTGACGAGCGCTGGCAGAGAATTTGTCGACCCCTGGAACTGTGAATTTCTTCAGTCTGCTGGAAGCAATTTGTCGAACAAATCAGGTCATTCGTCGAACACCACTTGCCATGTGTTGATCATGAATTTCCCTAATTTCTGCCAATCTAATCAGCCTAAAACTTGACCCTAAGGCTATACATTTGGGTCAATACAAATCCTAATCAACATATAGTGATCCTAGCCCAAATTAGTAATAGGGTTGTTCCAACAATCTCCCCCTATTTGGGTTAGGATACTATTTGACAAATAATTAAATAGATACAGCAGAAAGTGTAAACAACAGAGCAACAATGAAATGAAATGTATCTGATAGATAAAAATAGATCATCAGATAAGATAGAAAATAAATGCTCTGAGTTTAGAAACTTTACATTCATAATCAAGTAATTTATTTAAGACTTTTTGTCCTGAGAAGGTGGCTTGAAAATGATTTTCATGTTTGGGTCTTCTGATTTCTTTTTGCTGATAAACAAATCTTGAGCTCCAATGATTTTCTGCTCTTTGACATGAGGGATAAATGCTTCTGGGTGCATATCATTATATTCCTCAGCATTGAATGCTTTAACTGTTTGTATTTTTCAAGTTCTTTTCTTCTTTATTCTGACATGGTTGAGAAACCTGAGAAGTCTTTGCCTTCTGCTTTAGCCTTTTTAATCTGTGCATATGCAATTGTTTCTTTCAGTCTTGCCATCTGACATATTTTCTCCTCTTCTAGAACTGGAAAGTAATAGGTATCTTCTGAATCATTTTTGTCTTGAGTGACCTTTTGAGGTACTCTATCTCTGTGAAGAGATCCATCAGATATGTGAAGTTTGTATTCTGAAGATATTTTAGAAGAGGAAAAGATTTGACTTTCTTGAAGGATAGGTGCTGATCTCTTAGAGAAAGGAGCACTGGCTGATCCAGAGGCTTGAGAACCACTAGAACTACCAGGTCTCCTAGAATGTTGAGAGCTTGGCTTCTGAGAGGAAGATGAAACACCTGATAATCCTGTTGCACCAGCTGCTGGAGGAGGAGGAGGAGGATGATTGTGCTTGACTGGTTTGTCAGGGATGTAGCCAGTCTTCTTGAATTTCTTCCTCCTGTTATTCTCATTTCTGGAGAGCTTCATCCAGTGAGGAGTTTTCTCATCAAGAGGAACATTATACAAAATGTACAGAGGAATGTCATTATTTGGATTTGGGGGCTTGGGAGCATCTTTTGACTTAGCTGTTCTTTTCTTTCTTTTCTTTGAAAGTGTATCATCAGAATCACTGTTGTCATCATTTTCATCAGAGTCAGAAGATGAGATTGGCTTATTGTATAAGTCATTAATTCTCTTGATTGCTTCACGAGCCTTTAATCTTTCTTCTTCAGCTTTGTCAAACTCTGCATCTGCTTCTTTCCAGATTTCATCAAAGCATGGCATTGGTTCTTCATTCCATACAGGATTTGGAGGTGAAGAAGTAATTTGTGAGGCTGTTGTATCATCAAGAAATTCTGCAAGATCATCTTCATATTCTGCAGAGTGATCCTTTATTTGAATGTCTTGAATAGTGAATGAAAGAATAGAAGAGATGTAATTTTGTATGATATCAGAATGAGTCTTCTGAGGAAGGCAAATCAGAGCCTTTGCTAGGTCCTCTATGTATACCTTTGGTGAAACCCTTGAAGTATATGTGACATCAAATTTTGATAATAAGCTATATAGATCACAGGATGGATGAATGCATATATTATTTATTTCTTCTATAACTTGTGTAGCTGAATCAACAATATCTGTATCAAAAACTTCTGTATCTTCTTCTGGAGGTTCTTCTGTTCCTGGAGCTTCTTCATAGGACATCTCCCCCTGCCTAGCTTCAGGGCAACCTGAATCTAGGCCCCTTGAAGAAGGGACAGCAATGGAGGAGGGAAGAGAAGCTATTTTAGCAGATAAAGTAGAAAGTGCCTGAAGAACTAGAGCAAGTTTTGCATCCAGGAGCTGGCTTATTTTAGGAAGGATAAGATCAAAAACTTGATCAGCAATAGAGGAGAGGTTGAGGGATGGATAATCTGGTGGATTACTAGAGGATGGTTGTGAAGTGGATGGAGATGATATTGGAGGAATGATATTGCTGATGATAGTGGTATGTGTGGGAATGTCTAGATGGATTAGACTAGGAGAGAGAATAGGTGAATGATATTCATTGTGTATTAGAGAGGGAGGTGTGGTTGGTAGTGGTTCTGAAGATGGAGGAGGAGGTGTAGCATCACTGATATGGGCAGTTGAGAGTGGAATATCATTGATGGATGTTATTGCAGTTGAAGGAGGGGATGAAGAATGAGAATGTGCAGGAGAAAGTTGAGCAGGTGGAGAGAGAATATGAGAGGAAGGAGGAACTGAGGAAGGATCTTCTAGAAGGGTAGAGGGAGTGACTTGATCAGTCCTTGTGTCCTGAGAAGCTTTCCTTTTTCTGGATGCCTCAGCTCCTGTATTCTTCTTGGGAATTACTCTATCCCATTTGGCAAAGAGAGCTGAGGCCAGCCTCTTGCTGGCATTTATGGTTGCTTTTGGTGACACCAGAAGCTCTGGGTGCCTTTCCTGCAGAAAAATCCCTAAGATTCTTCCAAAGCATACATTGTCTTTAGAGTTTTTCTTTTTAATCAATTCAAAGAGAATTGATCCCCAGTTGACTTTCTTCTTCTCCATTAAGGCCACCATTAACAGAAATTGGTGCCTACTGATATAGTCATGCCCAGAAGTCTTGCTCAGCAAGACTTTTCCAACAATATCTGCTAAGAAATTGTAGTCCTGTGACAGATTCTTTTTCAGAAGGTGGCTAGGGTTTCCAATCAGATGCCCCATTTTGACTAAAGCTTCATCAAATTCATTTGAGCTTATGTCTAATTCATCTTCACCATTTTCAAAACCAAAGATTTCAGAAAGGATGGTGGGAGAGAGAGAGACATGATGACCTGAGATTGTTCCCGACAAGCTTTCATCGACTGTTTTTGCAGTGTAAACCCATTCTTTTATCTCTGCAACAACTATCTTCTGTCTGGTGCTTAGAAGCTTCCTTAGATGTTGTTTATCCAGCATTTGAAGAATATCCTTGAAGATTTGGTCTGACTGTGCAAACGAGTCCATGTCAATGTCGAAACCTGCGTCAAACTTCATTAGGTGCAGAGAGGCCTGAGGAATCGCCATTGTTCCTGCAAAGAAAGTTGAAGATCAAGTGCAGAGGGGAACTAGAGGGAAAGACGATTTATGTAGGAGCAAAGCTTAGAATAAGATAAAATAAAGCTTATATAGAAGGGTCAAAGAATGAGGACGCATTCGTAAACCACTGTTCGACAAAACCTAATAAAATTAGAAGTCGAAAAGGCTTTATTTCTTTGTCTGAAAGCGTTCGACGAGAGCACCTTTTTCGTCGACCGTCGTTCGACAAAAGAAATTGCCTTAACTGACTCTGCCTTTAGGAGGTTTCAGAGACCACCGTTCGACAAATGATTCAAATTTGTCGTTCTTCGTTCGACAAATTTGTGAGAAAAGTAGAAATACTTAATTTTTAGCAGATTGAATCTCCATCTATCATTCCTAGTTGATTTATAAAGAAGATGTGCTTTTTTTCATCCAAGGGCTTGGTGAAAATGTCAGCTCTTTGCAAATCAGTAGAAATGAATTGTAGGCAAATTTTGTTTTTATCCACATTGACCCTGAGGAAGTGGTGCCTAATTTCTATGTGTTTAGTCCTACTATGGAGAATTGGATTTTGTGCAATAGATATTGCACTAGTGTTGTCACAAAATATAACTGAATTATTTAAGTTGACACCATAGTCTAGGAGCTGATTTTGTATCCACAATATCTGTGAGCAGCAGCTGCAAGCAGCTAAGTATTCAGCTTCAGCTGTTTATGTAGACACAGATGTTTGTTTCTTACAAAACCAAGATACAAGCCTATCACCAAGAAACTGACAAGTTCCTGATGTGCTTTTCCTATCTACCCTGCATCCAGCATAATCTGAGTCTGAGAATCCAGTTAATTCAAATTCAGATGCTGTTGGATACCAAAGTCCCAGATTAGGGAAACCCTTTATATATCTTAAAATTCTTTTTACAAAAGTAAGATGAGATTCTGTAGGATCAACTTGAAACCTAGCACAAATGCCTGTAGCAAACATTATGTCTGGCCTACTGGCTGTTAAATAGAGTAGAGAGCCAATAATTGCCCTGTACAGTTTCTGATCAACAGGTTTCCCTGATTCATCAGTATTAATAACAGCATTAGAGGCCATGGGTGTTTTCATTGTAGAAGAATCAGTCATTCCAAATCTTTTCACTAATTCCTTAGCATACTTAGATTGAGAGATGAAGATTCCTGATAGGGTTTGCTTAACTTGAAGACTAAGAAAGTAGGATAATTCACCCATACTACTCATTTCAAATCTTGATTGCATTATATTGGAAAATCTTTTGCACAAATTTGAATCAGTAGATCCAAAGATAATGTCATCTACATATATTTGAACTAGTAGAGTTTGATTTTTATGTACTTTGTAAAATAATGTTTTGTCTACCATGCCTCTACAAAAATTGTTTTCTAAGAGAAAGTTAGCTAAAGTCTCATACCATGCTCTGGGAGCTTGTTTGAGACCATAGAGAGCTTTATTAAGTTTGAATACATAGGAGGAATGAGTTGGAGAGATGAAACCTGGTGGTTGTTCCACATAGACTTCTTCTTTGATGTCTCCATTGAGAAAAGCACTTTTCACATCCATTTGATATACCTTAAACTTCTTGAATGCAGCAAAGGCCAAGAAAATCCTTATAGCTTCAAGCCTTGCAACAGGGGCAAATGTCTGATCATAATCTATGCCTTCTTCCTGTGAATATCCTTGAGCTACCAATCTTGCTTTATTTCTCACAATATTTCCTTGTTCATCAAGCTTGTTCCTGAAGACCCACTTGGTGCCAATAACTGGATGGTCTCTTGGTCTTGGAACCAAATCCCAAACTTTGTTTCTTTCAAACTGGTTGAGTTCCTCTTGCATTGCAAGAATCCAATTTGGATCTTGTTCTGCATCTTTTATGGTTTGAGGCTCAACTTGTGATAGAAAGCAAGTATGCATCTGATTTTGGTGTAGTTGATGCCTTGTTTGAACACCTGCTGTGATATCACCAATCACTTGTGAAATTGGATGATCTCTGACTGTGATGTGGTCAGCAGTTGGAGTTGGTTCAGCAGCAGTGTCTTCATTGGGAATTTGTTCAGCTATTACATCTTGTGGAGGATATTCTGTTGTTGCTTGATTCAGGTAATCAACAAGATCTGGATGATCTTCTTCTTCACTATCTTCAAGAGTTTGAGGTAATGGATGCAGTGAATCTCCTGTCTGTAGATTTAGCCCTTTAAGCTCTTCACATAGAGCTGGTACCTGCAGAGTGTTCTTGGTAGAAGAGTTCTTCTCCTTGTAAAACATGTTAGTTTCATCAAAGGAAACATGCATAGACTCTTCTATTTTAAGAGAGGATTTATTAAATACCCTATATGCTTTACTAACTATTGAATATCCTAAGAAGATTCCTTCTTCAGATTTTGGTTCAAATTTCTTAAGATATTTCTTATCATTGTTATGAACAAAACATCTACATCCAAAAGTTCTAAAATGATCAACTTTGGGTTTCTTCCCTTTAAGCAATTCATAGGGAGTTTTACCCTTAAGTTTGTGTATCAAACTTCTATTCAGAACATAATTTGATGTGCTGACAGCCTCAGCCCAAAAGGATAGGGGCAAGTTAGCATCTGCAAGCAATGTTCTTGCTGATTCAATTAGAGTTCTATTCTTCCTTTCAACTACACCATTTTGTTGAGGAGTTCTAGGAGCTGAGAAGCAATGCCTGATACCTTCCATCTCACAGAATTCTTGCATGAGAAGAGACTCAAACTCAGTGCCATGATCACTTCTTATCAATGCAACTACAGTAGAGTACTCAATCTGTATGCTCTTAAGAAAGTCTGTAAGAACTTTAAAGTTATCTGACTTTTCTCTCAAAAAGAACACCCAAGTGAATCTAGAGAAGTCATCCACAATAACTAGAGTGTAAGACTTCCCCCCTAAGCTTTTTACTGCAATAGGTCCAAAAAGGTCCATATGTAGTAAGTATAAGATTCTAGGTGAATCACTTTTAGATAATGATTTAAAACTATTTTTGGTTTGCTTACCTAATTGACATGCCCTACAAAGACCTTCTTTCTTATATGATCCTGATGGTAAGCCTCTAACAATATTATCTTTAGCTAATTTAGCATTGGTCCCAAGGTTTACATGTCCTAATCTTTTATGTCATAATTCACTAGACTTGCTTACTTCATTAAATAAACAAATTTCTGATTTAGATGAGTTGAAGTTTACTAAATATATATTTCCTTGTCTAATTCCTGATAGAATAGTAACATTATCAGATGTTTTAATGATGCATTCTGATTTATTAAATGTTACCTGATAACCTTCATAACATAACTGACTTATGCTGATGAGGTTGTGCTTTAGACCCTTAACATAGGTTACTTCCTTGAATGTCACTGTTCCTATTTTAATTTGACCATAGCCTTTGGTTTGTCCACAGTTGGAGTCTCCAAAGATCACCTTGGGTCCAAGTTTTGCCTTGTAGTTGTTCAGGTTGGCCTTGTTCCCTATCATATGCTTTGAGCATCCACTATCCAAGTACCATTTTTGATTTAATCTTGGATGACTATGTACCTGCAAAGACAAAAACATAAACTAGTTGTTTTTGACCCAGACTACCTTGGGTCCTTTTATGTTACCACAAAATTAAGAGATAAATGTCATTTCAGGCTGATCCTTGTAGCTTTGTGGATGATATCTCCTTGGAGGTATAGTCCACTCAGTAAAAGGATTTTTGGTATATTTAGGATTAGAATTCTTAGGGTTTTCTGTATAGTGCTTGTTCGAAGAATTTGAATAAATTCGTCGATCATTATTCATTTTATAACTATACTGAAAGTCTGTTTTCAGTTTTCGTCGAGCCTCGTTCGACAAATTTGAATCCTTTTGTCGAGTGTCGTTCGACGAATTCTTCTGAATTCTTTTATCCTTAACAAACTTCCTTGAAATGTCTTTATTTCTTTCTGCAGCTTCTTTGCTTTTAGCAGAAATGAATTTTATGGGTGTGGAGAGGATGTTTCTCTTAATCAGAGATGGCTCTCTTGATGAGGCACCCAAGCCCAGTTTGCTATTATTAAATCTAGCATTGACAGTGCTTGTGATGTCCATCATCCTGATACTTCTCCCATTGAGGGATTCTTCAAGCTTTTTGGCTTCAGATAACTTACTCTCATGAGTAGAAATGTGTTCTCTGGAGGCAGCCAAATCTTTCTTAAGATTTCCATTCTCTTCACTTATATTGTTCATTTCAACTAACTTAGTTCTGAGAGAGATTATTTCTTTCTCAGATTTTATTAAGTCTTGGCAAAGAGTTTTGAAATCATCTTTGAATTCAATAGAAGTGAAATCAAAGTCAGATAATACCTGATCAATGTCATCTTCTGTTTCTGATTCTGATTTCTCTTCATCAGAATTGTTAGTTGAGGCATTGATTGCCATAATGCAAAAACTTTTTTATTCTTCATCATCACTGGAGCTCGATGATGATGCTGATTGTGACTCATTTCTGAGTCATAAATAGCCATTAAGCATTGGCTGTCTTCTTTTGTTTCTTCTTCATCAGAGGAGCAAGATGAAGATTCTGATTCAGATTCTATTTCACTCCAGGATGTTGCTACAAATCCTCTTCCCTTCTTCTTGTGAGAGTAGGAGGAAGATTTGCTGGAGCCCTTAATTTCTTCCTTTTCTTTTCTTCTTTCCTTCTTGTCCTTCTTGTGTTGAATCTCTGGACATTCAGGAGCAATGTGTCCTGGTTTCCTGCAGCCAAAACATATGATTTCATTAGAATGTTTTTTGTCATACCTTGGCTTGTCATGACTTCTGGATAGCTATTTTCTGAAGTCTTTCTTGTCCATCTTATAGAATCTTTTGGTTAACAGACTCATAAACTCCTCTTTGTCAGGAGCTTTTCTTTTATCTTCTGCAGCCTTGAAGGCTATGCTTCTTTCCTTCTTCGATGCTAGGGATGAAATGGATTCTTCAGTTTCCCTGGTTTTGATGAGCTGCTCATAAGATTTGAGCTTGCCCAACAGGGCTTCAGTGGTGATCTCATTGAGACTTCTGGCTTCTTTGATTGGCCAGATTCTGGAGTCCCATGTGCTGGGAAAGCACATAAGAATTTTGTCATTGATCTCTGTGAGTGAGATCACTTTGTCTAGAGACTTCAGCTCATTTATTATGAGGCTGAGCCTATTGTACATATCAGCTACATTTTCTGATTCTCCCTTCTTGAAATTCTCATATTGAGAGATCAGGTGAGATCTTCTATCTTTTCTTTCATCTGCTGAGCCTGCCACCATGTTTATGAGAGATTCCCAGATTTCTTTTGCTGAGGTGCACTCAACTACTTTCTGGAATATGTCATCAGACATAGTTAGGGCCAGAATGTTCATTGCCTTTGCATCTGCATTTCTCTGCTTCTTCTGAGCCTCAGTCCACTCAGGAGGTGGAACAGCAGTGTTGTCTGTTGTTGCAGCAGTACTAGCTGATGCTGTAGGTGCTGGAGGTCCTGTAAGGATAACATTAAAAATCTCCTCATCAATGGAGTTCATATAAAGCCTAATCCTTGCTTTCCATAGTGCAAACTTATTGAGATTGCACATAGGAGGTCTTGTGCTGGAATGCTCCTTGTTTTGTGCCATGAGTTTTAAATAAGATGAGTTTTTAGAGAAGGAAACTCTTAGGAAAATTAAAATCTGGTTGATCTTTGTGATTCAGGTGTTAGCCTGTAAAGAATCAACACTACCTCTGATACCAATTGAAAGTGGAGGTCAGATCTTAAATTACTCTAGAGGGGGGTGAATAGAGTATTAAAATTTTTAATACGTTTTATAGCGGAAATTAAATCACTGTTTAAGTATATGTGTATTTAGTGTGAGTTATAGAAAACTACAGAATTAATAAAAAGAACACACAGCACAAGCACACAGAAATAATCAAGCACAGAAGACACAAGGAGCTATAGTAGTTCCCCAATAAATCTGGGTACGTCTACTCTTCTACCACCTTTGGTAGGAATCAACTAGGAGGGTTGATAAGGTGCCCAGGCACCAAGGGATTTTTGATAAGGTGTCCACACACCAATAAGCTTTTGATAAGGTGCTTAAAAACCACACTAGGATTTTTTGATAAGGTGTCTTGCCACCACTGGGTAAACTTTTGAAGGGAGTATTAACCCTGTACAGAATGAGATAAAAAGGTATAGAGTGTTCTTCTCTGTCAATGATCTGAGAGAAGGCAAAAGGTGTTGAAGCAGAAAGCTCCCCCTGTCTGATGAGAGTTAATGACAGATTTTTGGACAGAGCTTTCTCAAATAGAAGTCTTTGTAGCAGATGATCTCGATGAAGAAGAAAGCTGAGAAAGAATAGTGTATTTGCTTCTTCTTCTTCTGAAATACTTCTTCTATTCTCCTTGTTCTATAGTCGCAGATGAGAGAAAGTGATAGTCAAGTTTTTCTTTATTTCTCTTACGAAAGACGACTATCTCAGTTCTTGGTATTCTCTGTATATCCTTTTTCTTCAAATAACTAAATATTAATTCAAGTCTTTTTAAATTCAAATCTTCTATCTCTTTAAGGAATGTCTTTTTCTGACTTAAATCCTTCTTGGAACCAGGCAGCCACCCAAAATGATTTTGGCAGGTCCTTTTAATTCCTTTTGTCGAGAAAGATGCCTTTGGCATTAAATGTCAACGGTTATTCTTCTTCTTGGAATAGAAGGAATATAAGGATATAATAAATGAGAAAGATATCCTTACTTGGCTGTCTGAATACGTCCAAGGAGAAAAAAAATATATCCGTTATTTTGTTGATTTGAGTTCAGAGAATTGACATCCACTGAGAATATAAATCTGAGCAATTTGTCGAGCGCTGGCTAGATTTTGTCGACCGCCACTAGTCATTTGTCGAGCGCTGGCAGAGAATTTGTCGACCGCCGCTAGTCATTTGTCGAGCGCTGGCAGAGAATTTGTCGACCGCTGGAACTGTGAATTTCTTCAGTCTGCTGGAAGCAATTTGTCGAACAAATTAGGTCATTCGTCAAACACCACTTGTCATGTGTTGATCTTGAATTTTCCTAAGTTCTACCAATCTAATCAGCCTAAAACTTGACCCTAAGGCTATACATTGGGGTCAATACAAATCCTAATCAACATATAGTGATCCTAGCCCAAATTAGTAATAGGGTTGTTCCAACAGACCAGACCGGTCAACCTGCGCGATCAGCAAAAGATCATTCTGCTTAGTGAGCTCGCCAGCTTCAGCATAGACAAGGAGATCGCCACTCCTCCAAGAATCCGCCCACCACCAGTGTTCGCCAACGAGACCGCGAACATAACCTATTTGCCAATGAGACGGCGAACACAACCTGTTCGCATTGCCAGCCTCCACCAGAGACCGCGAACAGAGACCGCGCGACTAAGAAGCCTTAGTCGGCGAACACTACCAGGAACCCGGACAGTCGCCAGACCAGACTTCCGGATACCTGAACCAACCCTGTGTGGTCACAGCTTGACCGGCACAGTCCTGAAGAAACAACCCACCACGCGGTCACAGAACCAGACCGCGCAGCCTCACTTCAGCAGCCTTGGATAGAAGAACAGCGGTCACGCCGAATAGACCTGCGGCTAGACCGAAGAGATCAGACCGCAGATGGAGACCGCAAGACCGCGCGGTTTGCCAGACCGCCAACTTCCACAAACTTCCACTTCAACATTTTCAACAGTCTCGTGCTTCTCTCTTTCGTGATTCTTATGAATCATGTCTCGCCATGTATACCTCGCATATTAAAGAGGTAACTGTAGTCAATTTTCAAGTGTATTATCCCGTCTTCCCATTGTCATTGTGTTGCTACACTTGTGGAAAGTTGCGAAGCATTCCGCTTAATTTGCATCACCTCCAACAATCTCAAATTTTGTTAACATATAGTATTTACTTTAATATTAATATAAATTTGTAAATAATATGTCTATTTTACTTAAATAAACATTTATTTAAAAAATTGTTTACTAACTTAAGGTTATTTTATGCTTTTTCAGGATTTCTAGGGCTTTTGACCAAAATTTCAAGGACACGCCCTCAGTCACGCCCGTGACCATGGGTGTGTCATCATAAAGCTTCGTTCCAGCTCACTGTCGTGTTCCAAAGATGAAAACGTGAAGAAATGCAAGTCACGCCCGTGACCGAGGCCGTGTAAGGTGACATGGCCATGTCTAGTCGAACTCCAGTTCATCCAGCTGAATTGCTCAATACATACCCGTGTTGGTCAAGTCATGCTCGTGACTTTGAACTGTCACGGGTGTGTAGCCTCCAATGGATCCCACTACTCATCCAGCCATTACGCCCTAATTCAGCCATGTACAAGCCTGCAACATTTTATGTCACGCCTGTGACATTTCATGACACGCTCGTGTAACTTCTCTGCCACCATACCACGCCTCCATCCCGCCAGAAGTTCCCGCCTATTGCTGTTTAATTATTACACACCCTCGGTCATAGGTGTGACCAAGGGCATGATGCACACGTAATGCCTACAATAACTCCAAGTGGCGCCCTCTCCGCAGCTGCTTCGAACACGCCCCATACATGCCCTTGGTCATGGGCATGACCGAGGGCGTGCAACCTCAACTTTTGCATATTTAAAGGCAACCCCTGCAGATCCCAAGGTCATCCTTTTTCCACCCCTCTTAGGCCAAAACTCCTTTCATTTGCCCCTTCTTGGGCAAAAATTCTCTTCTTACTTGTATTTTTCTTTTTTTATTAGTTTAGATTTCAATTTCATGTACATCCAATTTATGCAATGTAGTCTTAGATTTTATTTCCTGTAATGCCTTCAATTTCTTGTACATGCTTTTTATGTAATTCAATTTTCTTTTAATAAAATGTCTTTTCCATTCCTTTCATCTTTTTATTTTCATATCAAATAGATTAATATTTAGAACTTGAAAATTGTGAGCTTTGGATGAAATAATATCTTCTTCGTTATTATCACTCTTTTCCACCTACAATTTATTCTTGAATAATAATGTATCGAGTTCATATATATCAGTTGTGAATTTTGATAGATGTTTTCACACTCTAGTTAGCCGAGAGGCTCGTGCGTACAAATCAATCGCTTAGAAATAGAAAGAGTTGTACACAACCCTCGAGAGAGGATGATGTAAATATTCTGAATAAGAGTCAAATCCTATAGTGGGATTCACCTCGTTAAAGCGAGTTTTAGGGGTTTCGATTGTAGAATGAGAGTTCGGTCGATCAACCTAATCTCAAATGGGCGTACCCTTGAGAGAGGTGCGTTTATAATTCGGGAATCTCCACGGTCAAGGAACAGATTAGAATTTATCTTTTCAATTTCATTTGAAGTACGCTTTGATCAAGTTTAGATTTCTTTTCTTTATTTTAATTTTAATTATAAATTTCTCCTAAAGTTTTATTCTATAAGATAATAGTTTGTTTTCCCAATGTAAAAGTACTTGACACACACGTGGATTTATATGACCTTGATATTTTCATATCCTATGCTATGAATGATAGGTACACTTCCCTATTCCATTTATATTATTAAACCCCTAATTTCTAGCTCTCAGCTGACAATTTTGGGATGCGGTTAGGAGAAACCAAAAGGCGGAGGCCGTTATCCGCAAGCCATTTTCAGAGTCCTATAAAAAGACTCCCATATGCACCTCGGAAATAATTCGATTTCTGATTTCTAGAGAGTGCTTCTCCTTTCCTACTCTCTGGTTTTCTGAGGTATCGATGTCAGTCTTTGTTTGGTAGGGGTAGATCCTTTCGGGTTTATGGCGGGACCGCCTCGCTGCTGCTCAGGGGTCTATTTGGGGGATAAGGGTGCCTTGTGATTGTCCATAGTTCTGAGTGCACGGTCGTTAGTTCTCATTCATTATAAGTAAGGGCAAGCAGCACCATTCTTGGGGTCCAAACTCTGTGAATCGAGTTCTCAGTTCCAACATTTTTGGTGCGGTGAGCGTGGACTGCAGCTCGCTCAAAAATTACTAGCGAGAGTTATGACTGGAAGTGAAGACCTGGGGAACTCCCCCCCTCCCGGCGACTATGTAAGGAAGAGCGACTTCGATGAGTTTAATGTTGGATCTTGAGGCGTCCTTAGAGGGGGTTGAATAAGGGTTTTAGAAAACTTTAAATTTTTATAGAAAACTTTTGATATTTTGTTTGAATGAGAGTGAATCAAAAGTAAAGAGTAGTAAATTAATTAAAACAAATAAGAAAAGACATGATTATCATATATAATATTTGATTACAAAATGTGATTTCTCCGATGCTAGAAATAGAAGGCAAAATATACAATATTCTTTTTGTTTTCTATACCAACTCTTCTCACCAAGAATCGATTGGCTTTAGCTGATCTTTCCCAGATATGGCCTCAAGCCGCTCTAGCCCTTCTATCCCCAGAAAGTTCTAGAGCACCCCCTAGATCTACTTCCTAGACCCAGTTGCCAACACGAGGTGAATTCCTCCCTAGGTCCTACCCAGACCTAGTCGCCAACACGAGGCGAATTTAATCCACGATTATAATGAAAGAGTTACAAAACAAAATACAAAACACAAATAAAAACTCCATATAAAGAATTCTGGAGATGGCGAAGGCTCTCTGAATAGTCTCGAAGTCAAAGCATGTGTTCTTCGCGTTGAGTATGTGTTGATTCGATCCTCCTTGAATTCTTCTCTCAAATTTGTGTGGGAGATGATGGTCTGGAAAATACGGCACAAACAGAGTTTCTAAAGTGTTCGAATAGGGCTCTCTTCAATTAGTAATTAGAGAAGAAGAAATCAACCTATTTATAGGACTGGACGCTAACGTCGGCGTTAAGGCTAACGCTTGGCGTTGACCCAACATAGAATTGTTTTGATGGATCAGATCTTCAAAACAAGAAGGAGATTCTGTACTTTAGGAAACATCCATTTTAGGCAACCCTAACACTAGCATTGAGGCTAATGTCGGCGTTAGGTTAGATCATTCCTAAAGAGCTCCTGCAATCACGGCTGCTTCCCTCCTTGCCATAATCATCATGATGGGAACGAGAGTCACAGCCTAACGTTAAGTCCTAATGCTTGGCGTTAGACCACATCCCTCTTTTCAGTTTGTGAGCAGGTCCAGACCAATAATGCAGCATCCTACTTTCATATCTGTTCAAACATGCATGCTAAAAACACAATGGCAAACAAGATCAAATACAAGTAGGATTTGTTATTCTCAAATCAAAGGGATGCAGAAAAATATCTTCCAACAATCTCCCCCTTTTGATAATAACAAATCCTATAGAGATAAATCAGATTCATATATAAGAGAGATGTGTTTTTATAAGGATATATGACACTAAGCAAAATTGAGACAATAATAAGAATTATATATTGTTAAATTGTGCTCCCCCTTAGTGTATGTTCCCATAGACTAGATTTATGCTCCCCCTTAATCTAGTGAATCCTACTCCTTTAATCATTATGATTTATCATTTTATTCTCCCCCTTTTATTATTAGCAAAAGTGGGTGGAGTGAGACAAAACTAGAGTAAAGAAGACAAAAGTTGGGACAAAACTAAGAGAGGATTAAGACTTTAGTTTAAACATAAAGTAAGTCATGATCGAGCTAAGGGAGAGAGTAGCACAGCGGAAAAAGATATGAAAATCGTGAAAGAAACACATTCCAAGATTTTAACAAAGGAATTCTACCACTTGCTTGTCGAAGTAATCATAAATTTTTTTTTGAAAGAAATGCACTATAGTTGGACAAGCACAAGTGAAGAAAAAAACTTTAGAAGTAAGCATGATAAAGCATGGTAAAACCATATAGTCAAATAGGAATGCGGAAAAATAAAACAAAGTTATTGAGATTAATATTTTTGTAAAGAATTTTTTTTTTTTTTTTGGTTTGACACTAGGCTTTTCACATTTGAGCAATACCTTTGTAAATTCTCTTAACAAATAGGTAAACATGATTTAACATATTCAAAAAGATAATAACTACAATGTAAACAATTCGTATTTCAAGTAAAGCAAACATTGTAGAAATCATGCATTGCAATCTAGTGCTTTTACTTGAGTTCTTAGAAAATTATGTAATGTTGCATTAGGATCCAATTCTCATGAGTAGAAGTTGTATGAAAAACAATGATGTGTGCATAAAGTGTTTTGATAAAATTATACAAGTGAAATAATCAAAACACATGACATATGTAATGAAATAGTAACAACAATATTAAGATTGTAATCTTATAATTACTTTCACACATCAATTATATAATAAAATTTCAAAGCATATTACATGAGTACAACTACCAAGGTGCTTCGCCCACACAATGTTCATTAAGACTTATCAGGGAGTGAAGTATTACTTGGGGGATCACATAAGCACTTTTATTAATTTTTATTTCTAGCGATCTGGTGTACAAATAGAAGTGATAAAAAAATGTATTTGCACAAGACACTTTACAATTCTTTCCAAGGTGCTCAACCTCACAATGCTCATTAAGACTTATCAGGAGGGTGAGTTGTGTTTGGTGGAGTTATCTTTGGCATATTATTTCATTATATTTTTTTAAGTTTGGGCCAAAGGTCTCCAAATTCACTTGTTGTTGCAAACATTACCAATATTGAAATAACACTTCTATGTGTGCAAGAAATTTATTATTTGAAAGATGGTGTAGGTAATTTAGACATAAAACTTAATATGTTAAAAACTATTACACTACACAATCATGCAAGACTAAGATTATGAGCACATGTAGATTTCCAAAATAGTGAGTGAATGCATCATTGATTAGCATAAAATGTTACTCGTACTTAGAGGCATGTTAGGCAATCATACACAATTTCTATAGACTATTTCATTGCACATAATCAAATTAAGGTCAAGGCATGAAAAGATAAAACAATGTCTATGAAATTTGAAATTAAAATTAGACATTGAAGATAATCTTTAAGCGTATGTCAAATCAAATTTGACCATTTGTAACAAAATAACTAAGATGTTTGCTCTTGTGAAGTCTTATAGTCAAACCATAGTTTTGTAAATATTAAAAAAAAACAAATGACAAAAGTATATTTTTGAGCATTTTGATTTTTTTTTAAGAATAAAATTAACAAATTAAGAACAAAATAATTAGAAATTAGAAAAAATAAACTTAGAAAATTCATTAGAAAAATACCAGAAATATTATAAAAAAATAGAATTTCAATATGGCAAAAAGAGCTAACGCCTAGCGTTAAGTACTTAACGCCCAAACAGAACACTGGTTTTTGAGATTTTTGAAAAAAAATCTTTGAAATAGGTAGCATGTATATAGACCTTCTTACTGTAAAAATTTTAGAGAATTTGGAAATGATTAGAAGGCTATTTAAGCATATTTTTGGTGGTTTGAAAATGTTTTTACATTTTAATTTGTTTTTTATTTTTCTGGTAATGAAAAAGTAATTAGGATGCAAACACAGATATATATATGTATATAAATGAATAGGCAGAAAGAGTTTCAATTTTAGAGAGAAAATGCTAACTCGGGGCATTATTGATAGCGCCAAGGGTTAGTCCTTTTTAGTACAATTTTGATGATGGTGATGCAGATGGATCCCTAATGAAGTGATGACGCACATCTATGTGTTTGAATAGTGAATGATGAACGGGATTGTTTGTTAGATCTATTGCACTTTTGTTGTCACATTTTAATTCAATATTATTTTGATGTACCCCAAAGTCCTCTAGTATTTGACACATCCAAAGGGCTTGTGCACAACAACTTCCTAGTGCGACATATTCGGCCTTGGTGGTGGAGAGGGAAACAGAATTTTGTTTCCTACTCGACCAAGCAACTACTGAGAGGCCTTATAAGTGACATGTGTATCTTGTGCTTTTACGATCTAGTGAACGCCCAGCATAATCAAAGTAGGAATATCCATGTAAAATAAATGAATTATTATAAGGATACCGTAGGCCTAGATTAGATGATCTAATTAAATATCTGAAAATTCATTTGACCGCTTTTAAATGAGATTCTTTAGGATTAGCTTGAAATCTAGCACATAAGCAAGCGTTAAACATAATATCGGGTATACATGCACTTAGATATAATAACGACCCAATCATTCCTCTATATAGTGTTTGATCAATAGATATTCCGGCTTCATCCTTTCCTATTTTTAAAGAGGCACTCATGGGAGTGGAGGCTTGTTTTAAATTTTCAAATCCAAATCTTTTTAACATCTCATGAACATATTTAGATTGATTTATAAATATTCGATCATTTCTTTGTTTGATTTGAAAACCAAGAAAATAAGTAAGTTCGCCTACCAAGCTCATTTCAAATTCATTTTGCATCACACTTATAACTTCATTACATAATTTATCATTGGTGCTCCAAAAATGATGTCATCTACATAAATTTGTAACATGATTAGATCATTATTAACATGTTTGATAAAAACTGTATTATCGGCACGTCCCATTATATAATCACGTTTTAATAAAAATGAAGTTAGTCCTTCATACCATGCACGAGGCGCTTGTTTTAAACCATATAGTGCTTTATCTAGTTCAAAAATATGAGTAGGGTATTTTTCATTTATGAACCCGGGGGGTTGTTCATCATAAACCTCTTCTTTAATAATTCCATTTAAGAAGGCACTTTTTACATCCATTTGAAAGAGTTTAAATCTTTTGAAGCTTGCAAAGGCAGGAAATATTTGAATGGATACTAAGTGAGCTACGGGTGCAAAGGTTTCATCAAAATCTACCCCTTCGATTTGTTAATATCCCTGAGCTATTAAGCGAGCTTTGTTCTTAGTAATTCTAGATTCACTATCTAATTTATTTTTATAAATCCATTTTAAGCCTATTACCGGATTGTTTGATGGTCTTTCTATAAGATTCCAAACCTTATTATGTTCAAATTGTTCTAATTCTTCATGGATAGCTAAATACCAAAATTCATCGTTTAGCGCGGTAGAGATGTTTTTAGGTTCAATTTCAGAAATGAAACATAAGTTAGAGGAGGATTCATGAATGGAGGAGCGTGTCATTACCCCTCTTGATGATTCTCCAATGATATGTTCCCTTGGATGATCTTTTGTGAATCTAAGCGCACTTGGCGGCACAAACTCTTCTTGTACCGTCTCTAATTCTTTGTCACCTCCAAGTAGTTCATCATTATCATCCTCCAAGGGTAAAGATGGTTCCTCTTCTTTTCCTGTACTGTTAGAATCTACACAAGGAACAAATTCATCAAACTTCACATGAATGGACTCTTCAACCTTTTTAGACCTTTTATTGTATATCCTATAAGCTTTACTAGTTGATGAGTAACCAAGAAATATTCCTTCATCACATTTTTCATCAAATTTTGCTAAAGCATATTTAGTGTTTAAGATAAAGTATTGACATCCAAAAACACGAAAGTAAGATACATTAGGTTTCCTTTTGTAATATAATTCATATGGAGTTAATTTTAAGATTGGGTGAAGCATGACTCGATTTATGACATAACAAGATGTATTTACGGCTTCGGCCAAAAAGGATCTAGGCAGCCCATACTCGGATAGCATTGTGCGTGCGAGTTCCTGAAGGGTTCTATTTTTCCTCTCTACCACACCATTTTTTTGGGGGTGCATGGAGCGAAAAATTCGTGTTTAATACTTAGATTATTACAAAAAGTGGTGAAACTATCATTTTCAAATTCCCCTCCATGATCCGATCTAATGCACTTAATTTTTAATTCTAATTCATTTTGAATGCGATTGCATAGTTTTGTAAATTCAGAAAAAGCATCAGATTTGGAGGTAAGAAATAATGTCCAAGTAAATCTAGAAAAATCATCAGTTAATACAAATGTGTACTTTTTACCACCTAGACTGCAAGTGCTAATTGGCCCAAATAGGTCCATATGATTTAGTTTTAGAGGTCTAGTGGTGGACTTTTCATTTTTGTTTTTAAAAGATGTTTTAGAAAATTTTCCTTTTTGCCATGACGGACATAAAGTGGATAGATTTCCATTAAGCATTGGTAAACCCCTTATTATTTTATTTTTTGACAATTTTAAGATCAACTTGGTGCTAGTGTGACCAAGACACCTATGCCATAATTCTAGTTCTTCATTTTTTGTAATTAGACATTTTAGTGATACACGTGATAGATCATGAAAAGAAATTAAATAGACATTATGAATTTTTGGTGCAGTGAGTACAATATTATTAGTCTTAGGATCTATAATTTTGCACAAATTAGTAGAAGACTCAAATAAAACATTCAGGCCTTTATCGCATAGTTGACTAATAGAAATTAAGTTGTGTTTTAAGCCTTCAACATATAAGACATTTGTAAGAGAGAAGGAGTCATTACCCACTGTACAGGTGCCTAAGATTCTTCCTTTTCCATTGTCACCAAATGTCACTGTTCCTCCTTTCTTCTTTGTAAGGCTAAGGAACTTTTCTTTATCGCCCGTCATGTGCTTGGAACAGCCTGAGTCCAAGTACCGCATGTCTTCCTTTTCCTTAGCCTGCCAACACACCTCAATGTCACTTTGGACATTGCAATCGTCGTCCGTTGATTCATGGCTCCTCCCCACAAGGCACAAATTTTCCTCATCACTATCGCTTGAATTTGACTCCTTTAAACTTTCGGATGAAGAGTCATCCCACGTTGCATCCTTCAAAACCATCTTCTTTTCTCTTCCTTTTGTCGCTTTTCTTTTTGTTCTTTCAGGTACTTTGGGCATTGGCTTCTTATATGCCCGGTCTTCCTGTAATGGAAGCACTCGGGAGTAGGTCGCTCTTCATCGTCGTCACTTGCTTTTTCCTTTTTCTCTCTTTTGGAGGATGAGCCTTTTCGGAAGTACTTACATAAAGTATTCCTCCTTTCTGGATTTTTCATGATGTTTGTGAAATTTTTCACAAGAAGACTCTCCTCGTCCTCTTCCTCGTTGTTATCCTCTTTCTTTGACTTTAGTGTCAAGGCTTTCTTCTTTGGCTCTTTGTTGTATTCTTCATTTTGGATTTTGAGTTCAACCTCATGGGTTTTGAGATTCCCAATGAGGCTCTCAATCTGGAGCCATCTTAGATCATGCAATTCTGAAATAGCTGTCACCTTTGGATTAAACTTTGGGGTGAGAGGTCGAAGGATTTTTCTCACCAAGTAACCATTCGAGAAGGTTTTTCCAAGTATATTTGAGGCATTTACGATCTTTGTAAAACGTGTGTACATCGAGTCCACATCCTCATCTGGATCCATTCTGAATCTTTCAAACTCCGATTCCAGTTGGAAGGGCTTGGAGTTTTTAACCTGAGAGGTACCTTCATGAGTTATTTCTAGAAAATTCCAAATTGCATAAGCAGTTTCACAAGCACAAACTATATTAAATTCAGTCATATCTAATGCGCAAAATAAAACATTCATAGCTTTAGCATTATTTTTACATTTATTTTTATCCCCATCATCCCATCTATCTCTAGGCTTTTCCATGGTTACCCAACAACATAAGTAGGAGTGGTATACGGTGTTTCGACACTAGCCCAGAAATCTAGATCTAAATTTATTAGAAAGTAACGCATTTGCATTCTCTAATAGTTATAGTCGGTTCCGGTGAAAAGTGGAGGACTACTTATTCCTTGCCCCTCATGGAAAGCAAGATCACGGAGCGCCATTATTACGGATTGTTAAGCCGATTTGGAATAACCTCGCTCTGATACCACTTGTTGGATCTTGAGGCACCCTTAGAGGGGGGTGAATAAGCGTTTTAGAAAAGTTTAAATTTTATAGAAAACTTTTGATATTTTGTTTGAATGAGAGTGAATCAAAAGTAAAAAGTAGTAAATTAATTAAAACAAATAAGAAAAGACATGATTATCATATATAATATTTGATTACAAAATATGATTTCTATGACGCTAGAAAACGAAGGCGAAATATGCAATATTCTTTTTGTTTTCTATACCGACTCTTCTCACCAAGAACCGGTTGGCTTTTGCCGATCTTTCCCAGATATGGCCTCAAGCTGCTCTAGCCATTATATCACTAGAAAGGCCTCGAGCACCCCTAGATCTACTTCCTAGACCCAATCGCCAACATGAGGCGAATTCCTCCCTAAGTCCTACCCATACCTAGTCGCTAAAACGAGGCGGATTTACTCCACGATTATAATGAAAGAGTTACAAAACAAAATACAAAACACAAATAAAAACTCCCTATGAAGAATTCTGGAGATGTGGAAGGCTCTCTGAATATTGTCGAAGTCGAAGTGTGCATTCTTCGTGTTGAGTATGCGTTGATCCGATCCTCCTTGAATTCTTTTCTCAAATTTATGCGAGAGATGATGGTCTGGAAAATACGGACCTCTCAGAGTTTCTGAAGTGTTGGAATAGGGCTCTCTTCAATCAATAGTTGGAGAAGATGAAATCCACCTATTTATAGGACTGGACGCTAACGCCGATGTTAAGGCTAATGCCGATGTTAAGGCTAACGCCTAGCGTTGACCCAGTATATATTTGTTTTGATGGCTCGGATCTTCAAAACAGGAAGGAGATTTTGTACTTTAGGAAACATTCATTTTGGGCAACCCTAACACTGGCATTGAGGCTAATGTTGGTGTTAGGTCAGATCATTCCTAAAGAGCTCCTGAAATCATAGCTGCTTCCCTCATTGCCATAATCATCATGATGTGAACGAGAGTCAACTCCTAGCATTAAGTCCTAATACCTGTCATTAGACCACATCCCTCTTTTTAGTTTGTGAGCAGGTCCAGACCAATATTGCAGCATCCTAGTGTCATATTTGTTCAAACTTGCATGCTATAAACACAATGGCAAACAAGATCAAATACAAGTAGGATTTGTTATTCTCAAATCAAAGCGATGCAGAAAACCATGTTCCAACATTTAAGTAGTCAATCCTAGAGACCCTGCGCTTCAAGCTCTCCCCCATGGGCGAGTGCTCAACTCCATTTGTGCTTGTTCTCTCCTCGCCTACTCTGGGTGAGGCGGCGCCAGCCGGCGACCCGGCAAGGAAGTGCAGGTGGAAGATGATTGAACCCTTCATGCACGGATGCTATTTCCTAGCCCGTCAAATGCTCAGCATCTTGGCGAGGATGTCGGCGAGTGCTGTCGACTCGCCAGGTAGGAAGGGGGATCCCTTTCTGCGAGATGATCCTACCTGCCCTAGTTTTAGAAGGGTTCAGGGAGCCAGTTATGTCCTACTACACTGGAAAAGATGACCCCCTCCAGCACCTCCAATGGTTCAAGGATTTCAGGTCCATCAGGCAGATGACCGATGCTTTGAATTACAAATGATTTGCCTTCTCCTCCATAGGAAAGGCGAGGGACTAGTTTCATGAACTCTCGCTGGGTCCATCTACAACTTCAATTATTTGAGGCAAAGCTTTCTGCTGAGGTTCTCTACATCGAAGAACAGGAGGAAAGGGATAGAGGACCTTTTCGATATCAAGCAAGCAGCGGAGGAGCCGCTGGGAAGTTATGTGGATTGGTTCTAAGAAGAGGTCCTTCTCATCAATGAGGTGCCCGAGAACACCTTGCAGCTTGCGCTTACCATTGGGTTACGGAAAGGTTGCTCCAAATGGGGTATGCATGGGACCCCCCTCTATCTTTTGAGTAGTTAATGGAATGAGCAGCGCGAGAGATCAAGTGTGAGGCGATGAACCAGGAGTTCGTGGCCAAGCTGACCAAATGGACAAAAGGTGGGAAGAAGACAAGAGAAGTTCAACAGCCAGAGCCAAAGAAGAGGGAGGAGCTGAGAAGGCAAGGTTTCCAAGGACCTCCGGGGGGCAGGAGCCGGGGTGGAGATTCCAACCACAGGCCAACTGACCGGTCTGGAGGCCAGCAGGAGGGATCCCTCAGGGCCAAGGAAGAGGCTTTTTTCAGGGAGGTGGAAACATCCATGGAGGGCAAGACCATTTCAACCCTCTAAGATGGCATCCAGGCCCGAGGCCGGTGCAGCCTTAGCCTCTGCATGCGATGGCAGTTGGCCAAGGAAGGAGAGGTAGAAGGAACCACATTGGTGGTGGCGGTGGCGGAGTAAGAAGGGACAGCAGGGTGTTGCCCTTTTATAAATTCCATTAGGTGGATGGTCACGCGACATCCACCTGCTCTGAATTCTTAGAAGTTAGGGAAGTGAGTAGGGCCCCTGCAGGGGAGAGCAGTTGTTGGTAGAATATGGGAGAGAAGAAAGAGGAGAAGGAGGAGAGGAGGAATATTAGTGCGAGGTCCAGGTAGACTAGGGGGCACTGGGCAGGATCGGGGTGATTCATGGAGGGGTAGGGATCGAGGCTACCCACAAGGGGAGCCTCCATGGCATCTACTGTTGAAGCATTACTTCAACCTCTCGAACCCCGCCCCCATGGGAGAAGGATATGTCGACGCGCGAAGATCCCTTTTGTGATGTGCTTGTGATCGAGGCTGCGGTTGAGAATTTCACGGTCTCCCGAATCCTGGTAGATAACAGGAGTTCGTTGAATGTGGTTATCAAGAAGGCCTTCGATGAAATAAAGGTGGAGGCAAGGTGGGTGGTCGCATCAGATGGGCCTCTCTTCAGTTTTTTAAGAGAAAGGAAGGAAGTTGAGGGAGGATTCGAGCTCCTGGTTACCTTAGGGAGGATGTCGAAGAACTGTCGGTTCATCATTGTGGATGCACCAAGCAGTTATAGTGTGATCTTTAAGTGCCCCCTCATTACGCCTTCAAGTGTGTGCCCTCCTCCTACCATCAGTGCTTGAAATACAGCATAGGAGGACTGCAAGTCCGGGTCCATGGAGACCCCAAGGTGTCCCGTCAATGCTATATCACGGCGGTTAGCACTATCTCTTGTAAGGAGGAAGCAGAGGAGGTGGATAAGGTGATGGAGAGACTGGCAAGGCTAGAGATGGCAGAAGAGGTGGAGATGAAATAATTCATCAGCGGCAGGGGGACATAGAAGGAGTTGCGGATCAGCGGGGAGCTGAGCAAGGAAGATCAAGAGGAGGTCCAGAGGTGCATCCAGCAAAATGTGGACACCCTCGCCTGGAGTGCTACGGAGATGCCAGGAATTGATGGAGATGTGGCATGCCACCGCCTCAACCTTGATCCAGGAATCTGCCCCATCCACCAGAAGAAGAGAGCCGTATCAACCTCCGTCATCCAGCCGATTAGGGAGGAAGTAGGGAAGCTGCTTGAGGCAGGCTTCGTAAAGAAGATCCAATATCCAGGATGGGTCTCCAACGTTGTAATTGTGAAGATGAGTGGTGGGAAGTGGAGGATGTGTATTGACTTTTCCCTATTAAATAAAGCATGCCCTAAAGATTGTTACCCCTTGCCTCAAATTGACGTGTTGGTGTATTAAGCTGTAGGTTTCCCTATGATGAGTTATTTGGATGCATTCTCTAATTACCATCAAATCTGAATGTACCCACCAGACGTTAAGGATATATCCTTCATCTTGGGTGTTAGGTTCTACTTCTATAAGATGATGCTCTTCGTGTTAAGAAATGCGGGAGCAACCTACCAAAGGATGATGGTCCGAGTCTTCAGGGAGCAGAAGGGGAGGAATCTGGAAGTGTTTGTGGATGATCTCATGGTAAATAGTAAGGATGTGGAGTCCCACCTTCGAGACCTAGCAACAACTTTCACAATGCTTCGTAGATACAAGATGAGACTTAATCCTTCCAAATGTGTGTTCAGCATTAGTAAGGGGAAGTTCCTTGGCCATCCTCACCCTGGTCGGGGTTGACCCTAATCCAGATAAGGTAAAACCATCTTAGACCTGGAATCGCCATAGAATGCCAAAGAAGTTCAAAGGCTGGCGGGGAAGCTGGCAGGGTTGAGCAGGTTCCTCTCCCGTGCTGGGGAGAAGTGCTCACCTTTCTTCAAATCTCTGCGGGGAAATCAGAATTTGAATTACCGCAGGAGTGTGAGGCGGCATTCCAAGCCCTAAAGAGGTAGCTGACGCAAACTCCGCTGCTGCAAAGTCCGAGAGAAGGAGAAGACTTGTTCCTCTATTTTGGTGTGGCACCGAGGCAGTGAGCTTGGTCCTAGTCTGAGAAGAGGGAAAGAGGCATCTTCCAATCTATTATGTTAGTCGGGTCCTGAAGAAGGCGGAGCTCAGATACCATATTTTGGAGAAGCTGGCGTTCGTCATAATCATCTCGCCCAGGAAGCTCCGGGCCTACTTCTAAATGCAGTCAAGGTAGTGACCAAGCACCCCCTTTGCAACATCCAGGAAGTGGTGGAGCAATCAGGTCAGCTGGCGAAGTGGGCAGTGGAGCTCAGCGAGTTTGATCTTTCCTTTGCTCTACGACTGTCCGTGAAGGCGCAGGTGGTGGTAGATTCCTTGGCAGAGTATGTGGTCAAAGCGGGAGACTCAGAGCTCCCCGAGGTGGCAGCCTGGGAGTTATTTACAGATGGAGCATCAGGAAAACACTCCCGAGTAGGAGGGATGGTTCTGGTAAGCCCGCAAGAGACAAGAATCGAACAGGCGCTTGATATTTGTTTCCCTATTACCAACAACCGGGCTGAGTATGAAGCAGTAGTGGTCGACCTTTGAAAGTGCACAGTTAACCTCACTAGAATTCTCTAGAGGGGGGGTGAATAGAGATTTAAAATATTTTGTGCTAAGTTAATATATATATATATATATATATATGTGTGTATGATCACAGATTAGAGCTTCCCACACACCAACAAGAATTAGACAAGTAATTAAAGTAAATGCAAGAAAGAAAATCACAGCACAACATAAGAAAATATAGTGGTTCCCCAAACTTTGGGTAGTCCACTCTTCTACCCCCTTGGTAGGAATTCACTATCTTGCACTGAGTCTTTTGATAAGGAGACTCTTAGAACCACCCTGAGTCTTTTGACAAGGAGACTCTTAGAACCAACTGAGTCTTTTGACAAGGAGACTCTTAGAACCAGTACACTGAATTTTTTGAAGAGAGATTCTAAAAACTCTTTTACAATATTTAAGTAAGAAAGAAAGAAACAATAATGAATCTTCTTCCTAGCAAGAAGATTGGAAGCACAAGAAGTGAATTAAATCTTTCTTCTATAGAGAGAAGAAGATTTGTAGCCTTTCTCTCTTTTAGTGAGAGCAATCAGATTTTGCAGCAGTGAGATTTCAGAAGCAGAAGAAGAAATGGTTGAATATTGCTGCAGAGCTTTTTCTCAATTTCTCTCTTTTCTCTTGGGAGCTTTTCCTCTACTTCAAAATGTATGTGGTAGATCACTCAACTCTTTTTCTTTTCTGCCGACCTCCTCTTTATTTATAGCTCTGTGTATTTAAAATAATGCTATAGGAGGATAATTAATTAGCAGTCAGAGAATTTGAAAAATAGAAATGTTTCTATAATTAGCATACCAATAGAAGGAAAGAATTCATTCCAAATTCAAATAATATCCATAATGAGCTTTATCAGATTAGCCAAGAATCAAATAGAAGGAAAGAATGATTCAGAACAGCTATAAAATATTAACATTATTCCATATAAATTAGATCTACTGAAAGAAGGAAAGAGATCTGGCGCATATTTAAATCTGTCATATAAATCGACGTGCGTCGATTACTATTCGACGTAAGCGTCGAATTCATCCTGGCTGGACGTCGAGAGAAGAATAAGGAAGGTGCGTCGACTAAGGTGCGTCGACTTCTCTATATGTGTCGACTAGAAATCAGAGTAGCGTCGACAACACATACGTCGAAATCTTCCTAAAGTTACTTCGACATAACCTGAAGAAAACGTCGACTACATTTCGACGTTGCGTCGAATACTATTCGACGCATATTTACTTAGTCTTGTTTTTCATTCATAAAACTCTTTCTTTAACTCATTTCTAGGGGTTAAGAGAAATCATTTCCCCAACAATCTCCCCCTATTTTTCTTAACCCTATTTAGAGAGAAATTGTATTAGCATAAGAAGTATGTCACTTTAAAAAGTGAAATTTAGATAAGGAGATCAAATATTCCAGAATCATATAAACAGATTTCATTTTCATACCAATTCATTTTCAACTATAGGATGAGATATATCAGCAATGTTTTCAAATACTACTCAGGTGGGGTAGGAGGAGTCTTTCTTTTTCTCTTGAATACTAATGTTTGAGGAAAGGAGGATTTCTCTTTCCCACTTGTAAGAAGTTCATTTAGCTCCCCCTGAGCAGGTAGCTCCCCCTGGGATAGAGCTCCTTTTATTTCTTCTTCTTCAGCCAACAGAATATCTGTCTCTTTTTCTTTTCCAGTATCAGCTTCATTTCCTTTCTTAGTTCCATCAGCTGGTTCATTTCCATCTAGATTTGTACCAGCTTCATTTTCAGCCTCATTCACTGCTCTGCTTCCTTCCCCCTGTAGTGGTGTCATTTGATTTGCAGCATCTCTTGCTATGTTGAGTATCTCTATTGTTTGTTCATCAATATGGAGCTCAGGTACTATCTCATTCCCAAGGGTTTTGAGCAGTGCTAGACTGTCAGTTTTTGAGGTAGGAAGGGATTTGTGAGAAGGAGATTTAGGATTGGAGAGCTGATCTTCATCTAGATTCTCCCCCTTCTTGACCTTCTGGGCCAAGGAGGTTAAGAAAGACCTAGTCACTCTAGAGGAAGAGAGAGATGACTTTAGATCTTGCACAGAGGCACTGACCCCATCTATTTGGGTGTGCATGTGAAGGATGGAGGAATGAATCTGGGAGCAATGCTCATCTAGCATTGCCTGGAATTTTTGAGCTGCAGATTGGATGCACTGAGTGAGTAGAGCCTCAGTGGATGCAGATGGTGGAGAGTGAGGAGATGATGAATGTGGAGAGGGGATTCTATCATCTTGAGGAGGTATATTTGATGGAGGAGGTGGAGGAATAGATGAGACTTGGGCATGTGGTTGAGATGGTATTTGTGTGGATGAAGAAGGTACAAAAGATGTGACTGTTTGAGAAGGAGGAGGAGGAGTAGGATGAGCAGGAGAGATAGGAGGAGATGGAGTCCTTTCAGGAATGGAACCAGGCTTAGGGATTTGCCTGGCCCATTTAGAAAATAGGGCTATGGACATCCTTTTTCCTGGAGGGATGGGAATTCCTTTTGACCTACATAGGTCAGGGAAGGAATGGAACAGTACTTGACTCATCATTCTCATGTAGGCATTCTCTTTGTGAGAGTATTTAGAGCCTATCATCTTGAGTAGCCATGTGGCCCAGTCTACCTTCTTCTTCAACACAAGGGCCCCCATGATGTTCAGTTGTTGTTTTGGTACTGCATCATGTGCTGAAATCTTGCACAGTAGAACTTTCCCTACTATATCAGCCAGCAGCCTATATTCATCAGAAAAGTCTACCTTTTTCAGATGGATTGGTCTATCTTTTGAGAATTTCATGGTGGTAAGTAAATGCTTGACTTCATCAGGTGTGAGTTCAATGGATTCATCACCTAATAGGGGAATAATTTATACTAGTTGAGTCATTCATGAGAGGCTCATTTTCTTTTCCTATTTTATTGAAATGAAGATGACATTAGGATATACCTGATGGGAGGTCAAAGGTGGCCCTAATGTGGTCTGCTGAGATTGAGACTAGTGTCTCATAGAGTGTTCCTTGGATTTCTCCTTGTTCAGAAATCTGAACATGAGTTATGAGCTCAGTGAGCTCAGTTTCCAGAAGCTTGCACCTAGTGGAGATGAGCTTGTTCAGCCCTGCTTCAGTGAAGAGAGCAATGATGCTTTTATAGTTCTCTGCTGCTGCTTGGAAGGATTCGAGATCGATGTCGAACCCAGAATTTATTTTGGGAGCCATTGAAGATCAGTGAGAGAGGAGCAAGAAGAATCAGCTGGACAAAGGAGCACGGAGGATAAAAGATGCAGAGTAGTGGAGGTTTCTGAAGAGTCTTGTTAAGTCAGGTGAAACGTCGAGACAGGGCTCAATTCGAGGCTTTTTCGGTACTCCTGTGGATGTGACCGAAAATATTCTAATGTTGCCGCTCTTTATCATGAAGTCGTCGTTACGGCGAGTGGAATTTCGACGTGAACGTCGATATGGTCTGATTTGGTATGATAGGGTTTCCTATCGACGTATGCGTCGATAGTAGTCGACGCATGCGTCGATTACACCTGTTGATCTGAGTCATCGACGGTGTGTCGATTAGAAGTCGACGTGACTTTTGGGTTTTCAGAACCACTCTATATTCTTATTTCTTGTTGTCTCTTCCTAATCCTAAAGTTTTCTAAGTCAGCCTAGGACTAGATTTTACAGATAGTTTGATTGATTATACCAACATTGTTTGGCAAGGTGGCCATTTTTGTTGCATATACAACATTTGAGTATTTTGAGATTTTGAAAGTTTGAGTTTAGATAGGGATGATGGTATTGATTAGAATAAGAGTCTTGATTTTGATAGAATCTTTGTTTAGGATGGAAGTTTTGTTTTGGATAGAAACTATGGTTATGAAAAAAATTAGGATGAGAATTTTGTTTACTAAGTTTTGGGTAGAAATTTTGGTTAGAATAGAGATGTTGATCATGATCAGGATGAATGGGTCCTGAATGGAGGTTAGGGTGAAAGGTTTTTGGATGAAAGGTATTTAAGTTACTCTGAACTTTTGTGCGTCGATATCCATTCGACGCATGTTGATAGTCGTGTCGATTTGTATTCGGCGCTTTCTCCAGATGGCATCGATCTGATTTCGACGCATAAAAAAAGTTGCGTCGATTGGAAGTCGTCGTGCTTTTGTTCAGCCGTCTAGAAGAGATCGAAGCATCTGAAAAATTGCGTTGAGTAGAAGTCGATGCACTATCGTGCATGCGTCGATATGAAGTCGACGCATCTGTGCCTTCACAAATTTTCATTTTGCCTTTCTCTGTTTTTACTCCTTTATGTGTTGTTTTTCTCGGATTGATTGTTTCTTCAGATGAAGTTTGTGAGTCATCAGCTGAATAATAAGATGTTTCATCCAATTCTTTTATTTCTTTGAAGGAGTTTTCTTCCTGTGGGTCTTTTTCTGGGTTTAACAAATTAACAGGTTTAGTGAATTTTACAGGGCTCATCCAAGCAGGTTTGTTGGATGGAATTAGGCTGATTAAGGGATCAGCCCCAAGCCCAAGATTCTTGTGTCTTAGTTTTTGTTTTTCAGTGATTTCCTTAAGAGTTTGGCTTCTCATTTTTATTGATTCTTCAAAGGCCTTTGCCTGGATTACCTTATCTTTAAGGAACTGGTTTTCTATTTTAGCCCTTTCTATTTCTTTAGCTTTTAGTGCATAATCTTTTGAGCATATTTTCTCTTTATCACTTTGGTTCTTAACCATGTTAATTTGTTCTTTTAGATCTTTGATTTCTTGTTTTGTTTTTAGTTGATCTATGTACATTCCCATAAAATCATTTCTAAAGTCATCACATTGAAAATCTATTTCATCAAACATGCTTACCTCATCCTCATCCTCAGATTCCTCAATGAGAATGAGGTTCTTTTCTTTTTCATTATCAGAAGATATGCTTTCTTCTGATCCTGTTTCACTCCATGATTTATCATCATTCTTTGAGTCTTCAAAGGCCATCAAGCATAGGTCTTCTTTCCTAGATTCTTCATTATCACTCTTAGAGGATGAACTATCCTCAGAGTTTGTTTCACTCCAGACTTCTGCAATGAAGCCTCTTTCTTTCTTCTTCCCCTTTTTCTTCAGATCTTTCTTTTTCAGATCCTTTCCTGTTTCAGCATTCTCTGGACATTCTGGGGCAATGTGTCCAGGTTTCCTGCAAGAATAGCAAATAATTTCTTTAGTGGGGGTTTTGTCATACCTTGGTTTTGACTCCCTCCTTTTTGATCCATCAGTCTTGACCCATCTCTTAAATCTTCTTGCTAGAAAACTGAATAGTTCTTCTTCAGTGACAGGAGTCCCTTCTTCTGTTGCCTTTAAGGCAATGTTCCTGTCTTTTGAGGAAGTTGAGGGGTTTTCTCTTCTTTCCTTCTCTTCTCTAGTTTTCAGCAATTGCTCATAGGATCTGAGTTTTCCTAAGAGAGCATCTGTTGAGATCTCTTTTTGTCCTCTTGTGTCTCTTATTGCCCATATTCTTGAATCCCATGAACTAGGGAGACTCATTAGCAATTTGTCATTAATCTCAGTGAGAGAGATTTCTCTATCCAAGTCTCTTAGTTGATTAATGATCAGACTGAATCTTTCATACATTTCAGAGATGCTTTCTTCAGCCTTCTTTTGAAAGTTCTCATATTGAGAGATCAATAGGGCCTTCTTGTCTTTCTTTTCATCAGCACTTCCTTCCACCATCTTTGTGAGGGCATCCCAAATTTCTTTGGATGATTCACAATCAACAACCTTTTGAAAGATGTAATCTGAGAGAGTTGAGACAAGTATGTTCATGGCCTTTAGATCATGAGTTCTTGCCTTCCTCTCATCTTCTGTCCATTCAGATCTTGGAACAAGTGTTTGTGTGATATTGCCATTTGCATCCTTTCTGTAAGGCTTTGGGGGACCTGTTACAGTAATATTGAACAAGTCAGCATCAATGGAATTCATATAGATTCTGATTCTTGTTTTCCAAACTGCAAACTTTTCAAGATTGCACATTGGTGGTCTGGTGGAAGCATAATCTTTGATTTGTGCCATGTGAAAAAAAGTTTTGAAGATATATATATATAAGAGGTAGAATCTTTTGATCAAGGAGTTATCCTTTTTAGATCAACCTCCCTCTGATACCAATTGAAAGTGCACAGTTAACCTCACTAGAATTCTCTAGAGGGGGGGTGAATAGAGATTTAAAATATTTTGTGCTAAGTTAATATATATATATATGTGTATGATCACAGATTAGAGCTTCCCACACACCAACAAGAATTAGACAAGTAATTAAAGTAAATGCAAGAAAGAAAATCACAGCACAACACAAGAAAATATAGTGGTTCCCCAAACTTTGGGTAGTCCACTCTTCTACCCCCTTGGTAGGAATTCACTATCTTGCACTGAGTCTTTTGATAAGGAGACACTTAGAACCACCCTGAGTCTTTTGACAAGGAGACTCTTAGAACCAACTGAGTCTTTTGACAAGGAGACTCTTAGAACCAGTACACTGAATTTTTTGAAGAGAGATTCTAAAAACTCTTTTACAATATTTAAGTAAGAAAGAAAGAAAGAAACAATAATGAATCTTCTTCCTAGCAAGAAGATTGGAAGCACAAGAAGTGAATTAAATCTTTCTTCTATAGAGAGAAGAAGATTTGTAGCCTTTCTCTCTTTTAGTGAGAGCAATCAAATTTTGCAGCAGTGAGATTTCAGAAGCAGAAGAAGAAATGGTTGAATATTGCTGCAGAGCTTTTTCTCAATTTCTCTCTTTTCTCTTGGGAGCTTTTCCTCTATTTCAAAATGTATGTGGTAGATCACTCAACTCTTTTTCTTTTCTGCCGACCTCCTCTTTATTTATAGCTCTGTGTATTTAAAATAATGCTATAGGAGGATAATTAATTAGCAGTCAGAGAATTTGAAAAATAGAAATGTTTCTATAATTAGCATACCAATAGAAGGAAAGAATTCATTCCAAATTCAAATAATATCCATAATGAGCTTCCTAGTCTGAGAAGAGGGAAAGAGGCATCTTCCAATCTATTATGTTAGTCGGGTCCTGAAGAAGGCGGAGCTCAGATACCATATTTTGGAGAAGCTGGCGTTCGTCATAATCATCTCGCCCAGGAAGCTCCGGGCCTACTTCTAAATGCAGTCAAGGTAGTGACCAAGCACCCCCTTTGCAACATCCAGGAAGTGGTGGAGCACTCAGGTCAGCTGGCGAAGTGGGCAGTGGAGCTCAGCGAGTTTGATCTTTCCTTTGCTCTACGACTGTCCGTGAAGGCGCAGGTGGTGGTAGATTCCTTGGCAGAGTATGTGGTCAAAGCGGGAGACTCAGAGCTCCCCGAGGTGGCAGCCTGGGAGTTATTTATAGATGGAGCATCAGGAAAACACTCCCTAGTAGGAGGGATGGTTCTGGTAAGCCCGCAAGAGACAAGAATCAAACAGGCGCTTGATATTTGTTTCCCTATTACCAACAACCGGGCTGAGTATGAAGCAGTAGTGGTCGACCTTCACCTAGCATGTGAGCTAGGGATCCGGGCGTTTGTGAAAGTCAAGGGTCTTGTCAACCAGTTCTATACTTTCTTAATCCAGCACATACCAAGAGTGGAGAACACTCAGGCAGACTACCTGGCAAAGTATGGACCCCGGGCTAGGGGATAGAGATGGAGTTGTTCTGCCTATTCATCGAGGAAGGCGAGCTGATGGAGATCGATCAGAAGGCCTCATGGATGGATCCACTTGTCACTTTTTTGTCCTCTGGCATATTTTCGGAGGAAATTCCGAATAAAAGGCGATTCAAGTACAAGTCATGGATGAACCCTCACCGTTCTGTTGGTGAGATGCATGACGTAAGGAGAAGTCCCAAAGGTCCTGCAAGAAATCTACTCGAGGGAGTGCGGCAGTCACTCCGGGAGACGGACTTTGGAAAAGAGGGTGTTGAGGCAGGAGAACTTCTGGCTGACCATCCAAAAGGATACCACGGATTTTGCAAAAAAGTGCCAGAAGTGCTAGCTCTTTGCGCCATTTTATCTTCAACCTGCGCAGAGGCTTACGTCCATCATGGCACCATGGCCTTTCGCCATCTGGAGAATGGATCTGGTCGGCCCGTTCCCTCAGGCCAGCGGGCAAAGAAGATTTCTCCTAATCATGATTGACTATTTCTCGAAGTGGATGGAGGTCAGGGCTCTAGCAAAAACAACCTCGCAGGTAATCAGGAACTTCATATGTGGAGAAATAATTTGCAAGTATGGGCTCCCTCTCACCATAATGACGGACAATGGGCCGCAATATGCCAGCGAGGAACACACAAGCTTCTGCTGTTAGTTGGGTATAGACCTCTACTTCGCCTTGGTTCACCATCCCCGAAGTAACAGGAAGGTAGAGGCAGTGACAAAAGTTATAATCAACTTATTGAAGAAGAAGGTAGAAAATTTGAAGGGGAATTAGGTGGAACAGCTCCCCTTGGTCCTATGGGCCTTATGAATGACGCCCAATTCTGCAACATGAGAGACCCTGTTCAGGCTCTCTAATGGATCGGAGGCAGTAATGCTGATGGAGTTTGAGGTCAAGACCCCCCGGGTTGCAGCCACAGAGGAAGGGGATGAAGAGTGGAGGATGGACAATGAGGAAGTACAGTGGCTCTCCCTGGACATGGTTGAGGAACTCCGCAACCTAGCAGTGATTCGACAAGAGGAAGTGAAGTGCCAAATGGCCAAGTACTTTAATAAAAACATTAGAGATAAACAATTCACCCCGGGAGACCTAGTCTTAAAGAAGGTTGATGTCGCGGGAAGATCAACAAATGTTGGAAAGCTCCATCCCAATTGGGAAGGAGCTTATGTAATCTTGGAAGCCTTAAAGTCAGGGGGTACCATCTTCAAAACGCCGAGGGGACTCCCCGTGGTAATACTTGGAGTGGTGATGACCTCAAACGTTCTTATCCTAATAAATTGTGAGCATCCTTTTGGATAGGCTTTGCACTTATGTTTTGGACTTATGACTAGGACCCTTTGAAAATATGGTTTTTATTTTACATCCCCTGAGAAGAGACCACTGACCGGGCTCCTTGATGACAGCAGGGCTAATGCACTCACTCGAGAGGCAGGAAGTATGCTTTTGATAAGGCCCCAAGAAGAGACTATTGATCGGGCTCCTTGATGCTGGCAGGGCTGATGCACTCACTCGAGAGGCAGGAAGTATGTTTTTGATAAGTCCCCATGATGTCCCCAAGAAGAGACCGCTGACCGAGCTCTTTGATGATAGTGGGGTTGATGTACTCACTCGACAGGCAGGAAGTATGTTTTTGATAAGGCCCGGAGAAGAGACCGCTGACCGAGCTCCTTGATGTCGGCAGGGCTGATGCACTCACACGATAGGCAAGAAGAATGTTTTTGATAAGGCCCCGAGAAGAGACCGCTGATCGGGCTTTTTGATGCCGGCAGGGCTGATACACTCACTCGAGAGGCGGGAAGTATGTTTTCGATAAGGACCTAAGAAGAGACCACTGGTCGGGCTCCTTGATACCGACATGGTTGATGTACTCACTCAAGAGGCAGGAAGTATGTTTTTGATAAGGCACCAAGAAGAGACCGTTGATCGGGCTCCTTTATGTCGGCAGGGCTGATGCACTTACTCGAGAGGCAGGAAGTACATTTTTGATAAGGCCCCGAGAAGATACCACTAACCGGGCTCTTTGATGTTGGCAGAGCTGATGTACTCACTCGGGAGGCAGAGTATGTATTCACAAGGGACATAGGCCAATATGGCTGGAGCACTCACCGGGGAGGCGAGGAAGCGTCCTTCATTTTTACTTATGATTTAAATTGTGATTTGGGCACTATAGCCCCTCGATGAATGGCCAAGACAAGTGAGTGCGCGCAATAGTCAAGTATGACTTATGCTTCCCTATTATCTCTCGGCGAGTGGAAAAGGCAAATGAATGCTCACAGCAGTCAACTATGACCTATGTTTCCCTATCGTTTCTCGGTGAGTGGCCGAGGCGAGGAAGCGCCCTTTGTTTTTACTTATGATTTGAGTTATGATTTAGGAAACATAGCTCCTTGGTGAGCGGCCGAGTTTAGTGAGCGATTGATGCCTCTATTTATGACTTCCCGTCATTTCTCAACAGAGAGGCCGAAGAGGAAGAGTTAGCTCGACTTTTACTTAGGATCAAAATATTCTTAGTATATCTTAGTGAGCGGCCGAAGCAAGTACATATCCATATCGCATCCTAAAACATGGCGAGGCGAGAATACGGGAAAAAGAAAATAGAAAGATAATAAACATTCCAAAAATATCCTTTCATGGATCAATACAGGGGGGACTCACCCCTTACAAAATATTGTCAAGTAAAAGAAAGGAGGCGGAAAAAAGAGGACTCCTTCAGGCATGGGGCGAGTCCCCAAATCTCTACGAAGTTTTTGCCTCCTCACTGCCCCAAGAAGGTGAGTAATCATCCCCACTCGAAGATGAGCCCGAAACTGGAAGGAAGACGTCAGGGATGATGGAGTTGGCTCTGACGGTGGCCCAGGTCTTGGTGAGAGCATTCGCCTCCTGGAGGAAATTCACCACGAACTCCGTCATCACCATGACCAACTCTCGGCGGATCCATCTTGCATGGAGTAACATGCAGGGTCTTCGCGCCAGTGGAGGATGACTTGCCTCACCTAGTTACCTGCTCTCGCCCGCTAGACAAATTGAGATGCACCTTCAAATGGGCATTTTCTAGCTCCAGCTCCGTGATCCTACTGGTTTGCTGCTCAAGGGTCTCCGGTTCCTGAAAAAGAAAGACGTGAGGTCAGGAAAGCGAGCAGGCGAGGTTGGCAGGAACGGAAAGTGTGAAGCAAAGCTTACCGGGTTGCGGATGGACCTTTCTGAAGCGAACTCAGCAGCCTGGAGGTGAGCCTCAGCCTCTCTGGCCCTCTTCTCAACCTGCTCGAGCTTCTTGCCGAATTTTGCATGTTTACGGCTGAAGACGAGAGCCTTCCTCTCTTCCGCGTGCAAGAGCTTAAGGGCGTGAAGTGGCATCACGGCGCTCTGTCGGGCGAGGTTTTGAAGGGGAAGGTCCTGGTAGACTGCGGCGTCCTTTCGTCCATAGAGCCCGTAAATCAAGCTGAAGGCCCGCGCGCCGGTCTCCTTGCCCTCCACCAAGAGACTTGGAGGGTGGAGAGGGAGACTCGGCTCACCGAGGACCCCCAGTGCAACACATGGTTTCCCGAGAGATCCATCGCCTTCAACCCCAGGTCATGGTAGGGATGCTTCTCGGGAGCACTCGGTGGCCCCGACTCGATGCCCTTACCCTTCTCCTATGAGGACCTGGTCCTCTTAGGATAAGTAGGCTGCTCATGGGATTCAATCTCAATAGTCCCCACTTCTGCGTAGGCATACTCGCAGGAGGAAGCCTCGGTGTAGGATTAGCAACCGCCTCAACCGCCATAGTCTCCCTATCCAGAGCTCTCAGCTCGCCCTTTGGAGCGTAAGGAGGGTGGGTCGGTATGGTCTGCTCGTTTGTAATGTGCAAGAAGTTAGTTTCAAAAGGAAAGAAGGGTGAAGCTAAGCGAGTGCATCGATAAATTACATTCACCCAAGGGTACATGGAGAAGTTGGCCAAGGTTTTGCCTCAGGTAGGCGACCTCAAATTCCTTCTCAAGGAAGAACGCTTGGAGGAGAGCCTCCTCGATGTTCACCGCTGGAGCTTTATAGATCTTCTCGATCTTCTGAATGGGCAGGTAGGGGATGATGTCGAGATCACCCTTGACGAAGACAAATTTGTCCGTCCAGTGGTGAACATTGTTGGAGGTCTCGAGCACCCATAAGTGTGAGGTTGTCAAGAAGGTTACCCCATCTGATGTTGCCCAGAATACGAACACCTTCCGAAAAATAGTGAGGTCAAATTCTATTCACTCCTCGCACAAGAAACATGCAAATGCGACCAGCATTGCAATCGCATTTGAATTCACCTGGGCGGGTATGACCCCAAAAATATTTGAAGAGTTGCCTCACCTCGGGCCAGAGAGGTAGGTGAAGCCCCATATCAAAATGAGTGAGTAGGAAAGCGAGTTCATCGGTAAATAAGGTTTTGATGCACTCGCTCGACCTTAGGCGGCGAAGGTCAAACCCTGGCGTTGGGTAAGCATCCTGGAAATCCATGAGTTCCGCCCGCATCACCCAACCATTCGAGAAGATGTGGCCCCGGAAGATCTTCACACAGGTAGATCAACCATCGTCAGACTCGCTAGTCTTCCTCAGCATGGCTTCAGAGAGGTGAGTCGAGGAGGCAAGTGTGATGAAGAGGAGGAGGATGACAGTCATAGCAATTAAGGTGGTGGGTAGGGGTGTCAATAGGCGATGGGAAAATGGATCATCCTCTTCCTAAACTGGGCCCCGCCCACGTCCTGTCACAAATGTCCCACCACTCTCTCATGCAATCGCAATGCCGGGTCCACTCAGCGAGTGGATGGAATCGGGGAGTATGATGGAACACGCTACTAAATCGGCGATTGCCGAGTGTCTTAAATGAATAATCCAGTAGACGTGAGCGGAATGATTAAATATACAATAACACTAGCAAATACAATTCTTATTAATCTTTGATATAGTATATGCGAGTGCAATAATAAAAAGAGGAGGGGGAAAGAGAGGGAAGACACTCAGAGGGGAACCCACTTCCACTGCTCGCAACCTCGTGTGCGAGTCCTATGGCCCTGCATTGTACGAGCGCGCTCACGCACTCACGTGAACTCGTGATGGGCCGCCCGGATCATCTCCTCCACCCACACCATATCTCCTCCAACTATGTCGTGTTGCTCCCACACCTTTGTAGCTCCTTGGAAAGTCGGGTGACGCTTCCTACTAGTATATGGATTTGCTCCTCTAGGCCTATAATATGATGGAACGGGTCAGTTTCCTCCGCGAGCCGATCTTCATTTATGGCGACCAGGAAGCGCTCATGCCTCACAATGAGAGTAGCAACATGATCAGTCAACTCGACCATGCTGGAGGGCTGACAAAGAACCCCATGAATCTGGCTGAGGTATGACGCGGGAAGCCCACTTGACCGACTGAACTGCCGTAGGCAGGGGAATTTGGACCTATCATAAAATGACTCAGAACTGGTCAGGGTCAAAAATCAATCTTTCAGAAAGTGCATGCCACGCTAGGTCTCGACATCTAGTACTTGGTGAGAGGGCAAGTGGTCAGAACCCCTCTGTCCCGTAAAGGGGGCAGGTTGCCCACCTTAAGCGGTGTGGGAGATGGTGATTAGAGGCTTGCCAGCCCCTGGTCCCAAGGAAACCATCTCGTAGGAGCGAGTCATGTGATTAGTAACAGGAGGGTATGTCATCACCAGAGTGAGAGCAGTGACAGCTGGTTCCACAGGAGGACATGAAGGCGATGACCTCCTTGGATAATGAGTCTCCAGGGGAGGTATCAGTGAGTGGACCTCAGGAGCAGCCGAATGAGGGGGAACTGCGAAAAACAGAAGGTTAAGCATCTATGATAAATTAATTACAGCGCCAAGGTTCAAGAAATGCATACTGGGGATCTGGGGGCGAGTGTCTAAGTCCATGAGGACATTCTCCTCGTCTTGCTCGACGGTCGCAAGAGTAGGGGAGTTCCTCTCAGCTGTGAGCTGCAAAGAATTAAACTTCCCCAATTAGTTTTTCCAATAATAGGAAATAGGCCACCAAAAAGAATGGGCTAAACCCTGATGGGTGTCATATTGTCCCCCGCTAAGCGGGGACGGAATCTAGGTCTCAAGAGAGGGAACTATGGCCTCGGTCATCTTGGGGCAATGTTTCTTGGTACTCGCTCGCCCACCATATTTTTTGGAGTGGGGCAAGTGCTCCCTGACCAAAGCCATCAGCTTAGTCGTGCCTCATTGGGATTTCTCCCTTTGTGCGGGGAGGAGGGCTGAAAGTTCTATAGATGAGGCCATGGATGGTGACTCGCGAAAGGTTGTCGGCAGGAAGGAAGAAGAAGAGAGAAGGAACCTCCAGGGAAAGGGTCAGGTTCCATCCCGGGCAATTTATAACCTATTGGTGGGGGCACCAAAAGATTCTTCGAGCGAGCTCAGACTCGCCAAAAATGTGGTTAAATGGTCTTTCCGAGCCCAGGGTGTAACATCCCAAGGCCCGGACTTACCATCGGGACAACGTCCACCGACAGCCTTGCATGGCGATCGTTACCGGGTTGCAGCCCAAGCACCCCAAAGCCTCCCCGTGCCTATCTCTCAGCAGCGGCGCATTGCACTTTTTTTGTAACATCCCAAGGCCCCAGAATTACCATCGGGGCAACGTCCACCGACAGCCTCACATGGCGACCATTACCGGGATGCAGCCTAAGCACCCCAAAGCCTCTTCGTGCCTATTTCTCAGCAGCAGCGCATAATTGAGGCTGGGTCTCGAACCCACACCTTAGTTGGTGATGAGGAGTGGTTTGAAAACTCCTTATCAAGGGGGTTGAGGGTTTGAGACCCGGCCTCAACAATGCGTCACTTCTGAGAAATAGGTGCGGAGAGGCTTTGGGGTACTTGGGTTGCATCCCGGTAATGGTCATCAGGTGAGGCTGTCGGTGGATGTTGTCCCGATGGTAAGTCTGGGGCCTGGGGACGTTACACAGGGTGAGCTCACAAAGAGCGAGGATTGTGTATAACCCTATATTTGGCGAGTCAACCTACGGGTATCGGTGAGTGCACCTGAGTTGGAAGCGAGTGTAGCTCCCTGTGAAATATGGCACTCGCTCGGGTGCTTGGACTGAGGGGCGAGTCTCGTGACTCATAAGGGACTCGCCGGTCCCAAGAAAGGAGGCAGGAACTGTGCATCATTATGAGATTATCTAGCCCCTAGCAGTAAGGTAGTGTGAGTGTGATTGCCCAGCTCTGTAATAACATTCGTCTTCCTGGGCGAGTGCACCAAGGGGAAGCACTCGCCAAGTATATTTTGTGGCCTACCTCTAGTAATTTCAAATATAGGGTTTTTGCTATCCGAGGAACATTTGGGGTTGTGGTTAGGAGAAAGAAAAAGGTGGGGGTCATTATCCGCAGGCCATTTTCAGAGTCCTATAAATAGACCCCCATATGCACCTTAGAAATAGATCCGAGTTTTTATTTCTAGAGAGAGCTTCTTCTTTCCTACTCTCTGGTTTTCTGAGGTGTCGAGCTCAGTCTTAGTTTGGGAGGGGAAGATCCTTAGATCTTTCGAGTTTGTGGTGGGACCTCCTCGCTGCTGCTCAGGGGGTCTGTTTGGGGGATAAGGTTGCCTTATGAGTTTCCTCGGTTATGAGTGACCGGTCATTAGTTCTCGCTCATTATAAGTAAGGGCGAGTAACACCCTTCTTCGGGTTTGAACTTCCAGAATCGAGTTCTCATTTCCAACACACACGACGATGCACGTACAGACCTTTAGTTCCCAATTCTTGAAGGTAGCTAACCTCTCTGGAACCTCCCATCATGGTCAAATGGTGGCAGAGGAGAGTGCGTGTAACATCCCCCAAATGACTAGACCCCTAGGATGGTTTTGTCATTACTAGGTCATGATAAAACCCTAGGATGTGCGAAGAGATCATAAGAGCTTAGGCTCGAGGTGAAATTCACCATGGTCTGTGGATAGTAATTTCCAATTATCTAACCTAGGGCTTGACATAGGGCTTCACATTTACCCATCATAACATGTCTAAGCCATTAAGGGGTCCCCTCATAACACCCAAGTATCCAATCATAGAAAGAATGGGGTGTATTGAATGCAGCGCTAGCGCTGACGTTAGTGGTGGTTTAGCCGAACTGTCAAGATGAGCTCCATGATGTCGAGAAGAGAATTTGATGTCGAGACACTAGCTCTAGCACTAGCGCTAGCGGTTTTCTCGACCGATGGCGGGGACGAAACGTATGCTATTGAAATGCTAGCGCTAGAACCGGTGGCAGCGCAACCGATGGGAGGCGGACGAGACTCATTTTTGTGGCCAAGGGAGGCCAAAAGTCCTCACAATTGATGGGGATTCATTCCCCCCATCAATTAGGAGAAGATTAAGAGGTTTTCCAACTCTTATGGGGGATGAATTTGGTGACCCTTGCGGATGGCCGAAATTTTCACCATGAATGGTGTTAATGGTGGAATCCCAAGCTTCATCTCTTCCCCTACTAGGATTGGTCCTATAAAAGAGCTCAAGGGGTGAAGGGAATGAGTTTCCCCCACATTCCAGAAGAAATCAACCATCTAGGCACTCATTGCCATGGAACCCAAGAGCTCACGGCCAACCATGTCAGTCCGGCGATCGGCACGACTTCAAGCCACCACTCAGGTCCTCCCCTCCTCTCTATTGTGGGTAGATCTCTTCATATTGGCCACAAGGTTTAGGGCCAATTGGCCTTGGATCGGCATGGCCGAAAGCATGGGTTCAATCTTTGATTTCCTTGCTTTAAATCCCGATTTCAGACACCTTCGGTCGGCCAACAACCGTCTATCGCCGGCCACCACCTCAACGGAGGTGGTGGTGGCATTGGCCAACCAGGAGAGGGTCCAGGTGGCCAGGAAATTACCTCCCAAGTTGGTACAGGATGGGTCAATCATGGCAGTTAGCTGATTAGAGAAGATGAACTAATGCCCTCCTTTTTATTTTATACAATTTTGTGATTATTTACATCATAATTATTCCTGGAAATACTCGTATTTGAAACTGAAAAATTCAACCCCTTTGATGCCGTTTTAGGAAAAATGGCCAGAGACAAAAGTTGTAGATCTTTATGTCTAGTTTATTTTAAAATTGATTTGAGCCAATTTGGCACACTGGTTCGACTGCAGCACTCAAAATGGTGCAACTTGTACATAGAGTTGACAAGAGATTGATTTGAGTGCTCCTATTAATCTAGACATCCAAATGCTTAGAAATTTGAAGTATAGTCTAGATTTACCCTTGCCCTCAACATATCCAAAAGTGGGAATTTTTGGAAGAACTTTTCAATAGTTTTTGTAGAAATTTAATAAACCATGTATGAGTTAATTTTAGGGTCTAGTGACCTCTAAACCCTTCCAAATTATGGTGGGTGGTCCTTAAGGTCATGTTATGACTCTGCTGAAAATTTCATCCCATTTAGGATCGATTTGGTTGAGTAATTAAGTAACCCAAATTTGGTCAAACTGTGGTATATTAATTCAAAAGTGCACTTGATGGATTTGGGATATCAACCCTCATCCAAACGTTGTGAAACTTTGACCACTAACTGGACGTCACATAAAATACCCCCACAAGTGGTTTTGGGTAGTTTAGGGTGGATGTGCCCTAGAAACTGTAACATCCCCCCAAACAACTAGACCCCTAGAGTGGTTTTGTCATGACTAGGTCATGACAAAACCCTAGAAGCTTGAAGAGATCACATGGCCTTAGGCGTGAAGGGGAAGATCACCTTGGTCTGCAAATAGCAATTTCCAGTTAACAAGCATAGGGTTGGACTTTAGGGCCTCACCTTGATCCCTTGACCACCATAGCATCCCTAACCATTTATGGGTTCTCTTAGAGCACCAAGGACCCATTTGGGTCAACCAAAGAGGCCAAATTGACCAAAGTCAACCCTAACCCCAAATTGGTCAAAGTAGCCTAATTAGGGTCAATTGGGCTCCACCATTCCAAATTGACCTTTCCACTACCCTTATAAGGATATTAGGGACCCAATGGACTAAAAAACCCCATCATTGGGCCACCAATTTGTCCAATTTGACCAAGTCAACTCTAGCCCTATTTTGGTCAAATTACCCTATTATGGGTCAATTGACCTCCTCCTTGACAAATTAACCCTACCTAGACCTTAAGAGTGGCCAATGGGTCACCACCCACTCATTGGGGTCAACCTAGGTGGTCGATTTGACCAAAGTCAACTCAACCCCAATTTTGGGTTAAAATGACCTATTTTGACCTAATCAAGCCCAATCCACTTGGTCTAGGCCTAATTGGAGTAGCCCATTAGCTTAGGAGGCTAATAATTACCAGAAGTTACCACTAAATATCTGGAAATGATGAGTAGGAGAGAGAAAGTGCAATTTTCCCCAATTTTTGGGAGAGGATTCAATGCACATTCATGGTTTGAATGCCAAGGGGCACTCTTTTTCCCTCCCAATGCACTCCCCTCAACTTCCCACGAATTCTGCCATCAATTCCCTATGGAATTGGAACCAATTAGTGGATGGAAGAGGAATCCCAAGCAATGGCCGTAATGCCAAGGGGCACTCTTTTTCCCTCCATTCGACGTAACGACGACTTCAGGTTAAAATTAGAATCAAATCCTTACTTCCTTTTCTGACGATTGGATTACCTTGATTTCTGTTTCCTTTCTCGACGTTTCATCTTCTTTAAATAATACTTCTTATTTCATAACATATACCTTTTTGAACCCGCCAAAACTTTGTCTTCCACCTCTCTCTCTTTCTGCATCAATGGCGCCTACTCCTGTTCAAACTGCCCTTATCAAAGCGATGAACGATGCTCTGGAAAATCTTCTCACCGACTTCCAGACAGGTCTAACCAACTTCTCCAATGAATGTGCCAATATGATCACCACCTGTGAAGCCAAATTGGCCTCCCTATCTGCCTCTCTTCCTGAGCTTCATGCTCTTCTTCGAGAAGAACCTCTGTCGCCACAAAGGTTTACATCCTTCCTGAAAGATATAAACCAGGGGGAGAGTTGCTCCAGAAACCCCTCATATAAACCAGGGGGAGAGTTGCTCCAGAAACCCCTCTTGCGAGGTCTTTGATCTCACTTAAAGCTCAGGTTTAACTCTCTTCTCTCCAACTCTAAGTATTCTCTCTAACTATTACTCCAATTCCATTATAGGCTCCACTCCTCTCAAATCACTCTGACTACACCTTCATCAAACACTTTGGTGAATCCTCCTCTTACAACACTGAAGGGGAGCATGCTGTGGATTCAGCATTCAAAATTGATAATCCATATAACCAGAGGGAGATTCCTATAGTAAAGAACCCAGAAATCCAGGGGGAGGAAGAAGCAGTCACCTCTGATGATTGGAATGGACAGATATGGATTGATGCACCCTTATGTGAGGAGGAACTTCAACATCACTCCCCTGGCTTCTCTGCCAGTTACATCAAGCTGAAGACACCTCTATTTGAGGACATCCCTACAAAAGAGCTTGGAGGAGACAATCATCCCTCAGCAGAGATCATTCTGCCTTCTATTGCAGAACAGACTCCTCTTCTTGATATTGTTCCCTCTCCACCCAAAGAGAAAACTCACTCTCCTTCTTCTCCACCTCTACCTCTACCTCCACTTCAACCTTCTTCTCTACCTCCTCTGCTACCTCTACCTCCACAAGTGGCAAGCTTCTCCAAACAAATCCTACCTAGGCAAAGTTCAGGAGGACAGATGAAAAGGAAAAGAGAAGTCATTCCCTACTGGCAAAACTTCTCCAAAGAAGAAAGGAGAGAGTATGCAAAAGAAAGGAAGTATAGAAAAGCATGTGAGCAAATAAAAAGATTTGAAAAGATGCCTATTATCACTCCTAACAGCCCTGTGAAGGAGTACCATGACCCTGACATGGAAAAGAGGCATGAAGAGATACGAGAAAGAGAACTGTATGAATATGAAGCAGCTAGGAAAGAAGTGGAAGATAAAAGGATTGCCTGGATGGAAAAGATCAACAAGGGAATGACTAAAGAACAAGTTCTTGCTGAATCTTCTATCAGAATTCCAAAGAAGTTGTTTGATATTGATGCTTATCAAAAGAAAAACCCTCAGGCAGGGATCATCCTAGATAAAGGTCAAAAACACAAGAAGGGTGTAGGGTGTACAGAAGATACTTACACTCCCTACAAGAAGCCCAACAGACCTATAAAATTAGACAAGTGGCATGCCTCACCCTGGAAAGGGAAAGGAAAAATGGCTGACATTCTAGAGAAGCAGCAATCAGAAAAGAAAACAATATATAGGCCCAAGGTTGATAACAAGGGACCACCTGAGATCAAGCCTACTGAAAAGAAAGTTCAAAACATTACAATTGAGATGATTGATGAAAAAGCAGCAATCATCATCAGCAAAGGCTACTCCATAAATGACACAATCCCTGATGGGGATAAACTATTGGAAAAACTGTATACAATCATCAGGAATGTCCAGGAACGACCTGATAGAGTCAGGGGCTACATTCTTGATGTTATTGAAAACTTATCTAGGAAACTTTATTCTGGTTTTGTTAACTTCATGTACAAAAAGAAGTTTCTGGTTTAAATTTTTGTGAAAGACAAATACTTGTCATATGCTTTCTTATTCCACTTTCTCTTCTGATTATTTAATATATTTCTTATCCTTACAAATGCTGTTCTGGGTTAATTATATGCTAGTACAATTTCCCTCTAAATAGGGTTAAGACAAATAGGGGGAGATTGTTGGGAAAATGATTTCTCTTAACCCCTAGAAATAAGCTAAAGAAGAATTCTAAGAATGAATAATAAGGCTAAGTAAATATGCGTCGAATAGTATTCGACGCAACGTCGAAATGTAGTCGATGTTTCCTTCAGATTGAGTCGAAGTAGCTCTAGGAAGATTTCGACGTATGTGTTGTCGACATTACTCTGATTTCTAGTCGATGCATCTAATATAGTCGACGCACCTTTATCGACGCACCTTCCTTATTCTCCTCTTGACGTCCAAACAGGATGTATTCGACGCTTGCGTCGAATAGTAATCGACGCACGTCGATCTTTATGACAGAATTCAAAATCGCCAGATCTCTTTCCTTATCTTATAAGATCTGATCGATATGGAATCAATTTATGTCTTATAGCCATTCTGAATCTTTCTTTTCCTCTATTAGATTCTTGGCTAATTTGGTAAAATTCATTATGGACATTATTTGAAATTAGAATGAATACTTTCCTTCTATGGATATAACTATTATGGGAATTTCTCTTTCTTTCTAATAATCTGCCTGCTAATTGATTACTCTCCTTTAGTATTATTTGATTGAAACAGAGCTATAAATAAAGAGGAGGTCGGCAGAAGAAGTAATCAAGTGATTCACCAATTTTACATTTGAAAAGAGGAAAAGCTCCCAAGTGAAAAAGAGAGAATTGAGAAATAGTCCTGCAGCAATATTCAAGCATTCTTCTTCTCTCTGCTTCTGAAGTCACCCTGCTGCAAATTCTGATAGCTCTCACATAAGAGAGAAAAGCTACCAATCTTCTTCTCTCTATAGAAGAAAGATTTAATTCACTTCTTGTGCTTCCAATCTTCTTGCTAGGAAGAAGATTCATTCTTGTTCTTATTTCTTTCTTCTTTCTTATTTTTACTTAAACATTGTAAAAGAGTTTTTAGAATCTCTCTTCAAAAAATTCAGTGTACTGGTTCTAAGAGTCTCCTTTTCAAAAGACTCAGTTGGTTCTAAGAGTCTCCTTTTCAATAGACTCAGGGTGGTTCTAAGAGTCTCCTTATCAAAAGACTTAGTGCAAGATAGTGAATTCCTACCAAGGGGGTAGAAGAGTGGACTACCCAAAGTTTGGGGAACCACTATATTTTCTTGTGTTGTGCTGTGATTTCTTTTCTTGCATTTACTTTCTTTATTTGTTTAATTCTTGTTGGTGTGTGGGAAGCTATAATCTATGATCATACACATATATATATATTAACATTGCACAAAATATTTTTTAATCTCTATTCACCCCCCCCCCCCCTCTAGAGAATTCTAGTGAGGTTAACTGTGCACTTTCAAAATCTAGGAACATTGAGGGCACAATACCCAAAAGTTGTCCCCTATTTGTTGACTGACACTCCTCCACTCATCATCACTTGACCATTATCTAGGTTCCAATTCTATATGATTAACATACTACATTATTGTTGGTAACTCATGTCATCTCATCCCTCGTTCTACTCTTAACAAATTCATCATCAAGCATTTTTACTAAATGCACCCCAATCCTAAATTTGAGATTTGATACAAGATGAATTGACAAACTAATCATCCTATGTTGTACATGATAGTTCCATGGTTGTTGGGTCTTTGTATGTAACATCCCCCTAAAAACTAGACCCCTATAGTAGTTTTGTCATGACTAGGTCATGGCAAAACCCTAGGATGCTTGAAGAGACCACTTGGCCTTAGGCAAGAAGAAGGAAACCACATTGGTCTGCAAATAGCAATTTCTAGTTAACAAGCCTAGGGTTGGACTTTAGGGCCTCACCATGACCCTTTGACCCCATCAAAGCATACCTAACCCCTTAGGGATTCCCTTAGAGCACCAAAGACCCATTGGGGTCAACCAAAGAGGCCAAGTTGACAAAAGTCAACCCTAACCTTAAATTGGTCAAAGTAGCCTAATTAGGGTCAATTGGCTTTCACCATGCCAAATTAACCTTGCCCCTACCCTTATAAGGATATTAGGGACCCAATGGACCTAAAATCTCCATCAATGGGGCCACTAATTTGGCCAATTTGAAAGTCAACTCTAGCCCTAATATGGTCAAAGTGGCCTACTTAAGGATCAATTGGCCTCCACCTTACCAAATTGACCCTACCTAGACCTTCCTAACCCTTAGGAGAGGCCAATGTATCACTAACCACCCATTGGGGTCAATCCAAATGGTCAAATGGACCAAAGTCAACTCTGTTAAATTTTTTTGATTTGAATCGTTTAGGAGTAAGCAGGAGTTGCATCAACTGAGTTATAGTCAAACAACCACAATGCCACACAGCAACACAATACACTTTATTGAATCACAAAACTTCATTTACATTTGGAGACATACATGGTGAGACATGATTCATAAGAATCACGAAGGAGAGAGAAACAAAACACAACAAAAAACAAAACTGACAGCTTGACAAGCAGAGACCGCACAGACCGCTGAACTCCAGAGACCGCCCGGCTTGACCTGAGACCGCACGAACAAAAAATAGGCAAGATGACCTGCACTGCAAGACCACCACCTCAGAATGCACGAACTAGAGCTTATTAAACTGAACAAAGAACAGAAGTTGTCGCCAGACCGCAACTCAGATAGCCTAACCGCTGAAGGTTGCCTGATCGCTGAGCTCACTGCGAACAGCACAAGAACAACATAAACCAGTTCGCAGACAAGCCGCTGTCGAACTATTTATTCAAGCTGCTGGGAAATCACCAAGGAAGGAGACCGCAACCTGCTGACCGCTAACCTGCGAACACAACAAACAGTCAACTCGCTTTCAAGACCGCACGACCTCAAAGTTGAGACCGCATAAAACAACCCAGGCTCTAGTTCTTATAGTTCTCGTTAAGAATGACGGGCCATGCACCCCTATTTATAGCCGACAAGATGGATACAGTCACCGCTGCAAGAGGGATACAGTCACCACCCGCCAGATCGCCAGTAGTATCACAGAGCAGACCGCGCGATCACACCACTTGGACAACATCCTGTCCAAGACCGCAGATCAGCAGTAGACCGCGCACAAGCCGCGCGAACACAAGCCGCGCGGACAAAAGAACACTCCTTCCTTTGATCGCCAAGAGTAAACCAAGAACATCTGGCCGACTTCAGACAGGTCGCCAGATCGCCCAGCATAAGCCGCCCGGTCAAGAACAGACCGCCCGGCCTTCTACAAAGAAGATAGACCAACCAAGTAGAACAACCCGGGAAGAGATCGGAACATACAAGAACAGACCGGCCAACACAGCAGACCACCAGAGCCTGGCCGGCAGAATACCAACACAGGGACCACGCGGTCTCTGCGGTCATCAAAAACAGACCGCCGGCCACCTTCCACTCCACTTCAATAATTTCAACACTCCCCCTTGAAGTGGGAAGTGGAAACTATCCCAAGCAAACTCTGCAACCGAGTAAACTGTCCCTTCGCCAGCGGCTTTGTGAAGATATCTGCAACATTGTCCGCACTTCGAACATGCTCAACCATAAGAGATCCTCCCAACACCTTCTCACGAATGAAATGGTGCTCAATCTCAATATGTTTGGTCCTCGCGTGATATACTGGATTATTAACCAGCTTGAGAGCACTCTCATTGTCCCCGCATAGCATAGTGGGACCTAGAACCTCCTCATGAACGTCCTCCACAAACCTCCTGAGCCAAACGGCTTCCTGAGCTGCCAAGGCCGAAGCCTTGTATTCCGCTTCTGTGGTAGATACGGACACTCGAGTCCTGCTTTTTGCTGCACCAAGAAATAGCTGTGGGGCCTGTCATAAAGACAAAACCAGACGTTGATCTCCGATCATCCACATCTCCCTTGTAATCAGCATCCATGTATCCAAGAAATCCAAGCTTGACCCTCTCCTATATAGGAGACCCAAATCAGAGGTCGACTTCACATATTTCAGAATTCCTTTTGCCGCCAGAAGATGAGGCTTCCGTGGCTCCGCCATGTACCGACTCACTTTGCCAACTGCATAAGCAATATCTGGCCTCGTGATGGTCAAGTAGATCAAGCTCCCAACCAGAGCTCAGAACACCAATGGATCAGTTAGAACTCTCCTCTCATCCTTCCGAAGTTTATGATGTTGTTCCAGAGGTATAGAGCTGCTCTTCCCTTCCTCCATGCCGAAACGTTGAACGATCCGCTCCGCATATCCAGCCTGAGAAACGAGCACTCTGCTATCCCTCCTTTGAACCTCGAGTCCAAGGAAATGGTGAAGCTCACCCAGATCCTTCATCTCAAACCTGATAGCAAGCTCAGCTCTCAGCCTCGCTACTGCTTCCTTCGTGTTCCCGGTGACAATCATGTCATCCACATACAGCAGAACAATAACCCGAAGCACCCCTTCCTTCTGGACGAACAAGCTAGAATCAGAGTCTGAAGCAAAGAACCCGCAGAATAGAAGATACTCCGCGATCTTCCCACACCACGCCCGAGGCGCTTGCTTCAACCCATACAGGGCTTTCTTCGGTTTGCAGACGTAGTCCGGACAATCCTCTGAGATGAAGCCCAGCGGTTGGATCATGAAGATATCCTTATCTATCTCTCCGTATAGAAAAGCATTCTTCACGTCGAGCTGCCAAATCTCCCATCCACTGGATGCCGCCAAAGCAATAACAAATCGAACCGAAGTCATCTTTGAACATCTCATCATAATCTTCTCCATACTGCTGTGAGAACCCGCGAGCCACAAGTCGAGCCTTGTATCGCTCGATCGTGTCGACAGCTTTCTTCTTGAGTTTATAAACTCATTTGCATGTCACAGGGGTAATGCCCTTAGGCCTGGGCACTAGAGACCAAGTCTCATTCTTCTTGAGAGCATCCATCTCCTCCTGCATAGCAATGTCCCACTGCTTCACGCCTTTAGCCTTCTCAAAGCTCGACGGCTCCCTCTCATCCAAGGGACCAGCAAAGAAACATGAGACAAAGCTCACCATGTTTCCTCATGTGTATCGATCCGGTGGCTTGATAGTCCTCTTCGACCTACTAAGAGGTTGCTCCTGACTAACCACCTCTTCAGCTGCTTCTTCTGTGCTAGATCCTCTTCCAGACAAACTTAGAGCATCGCTCCCCTGCTTCCAGAACCTGAAGCCTCCATATCAGAGCTTAACACAGTTGGAGCTCCTGGTGAAACAGGCAACTCCACTTGAAGATTTTCCGCAGCCTTCCCTTCTTCATCAACCCTGCTCTCCGGTAGTTCAACTCCTGAACTCCCCTTGTAGGAAGTTACCTCATCGAACACCACATCCCGAGATACCACTGGTCTCCGTGTCTCAGGATCCATACATCTCCATCCCTTCTTCCGCTCATCATATCCAACGTAGACTAGCTTCCTTGCTTTCGCATCTAGCTTTGTCCGAAGAGCATCAGGGATATGCACATAACAGGTTGACCCGAACACCCGAAGGTGTGCAACACTCAGCTTCTCCTTGAACATCAATTCGTGAGGGGTCTTCATGTTGATAGGACTTAGAGGCATCCTGTTGATGACGTAAGCCGCACAAGACATTCCCTCCGCCCAAAAGGACTTTGGGATACTCTTTGCATGAAGCCCGCATTTGCAGGTTTCCGTCAGATGACGAATCTTCCTCTCCGCAATGCTATTTTACTATGCAATATGGGCACAAGTGAGCTCTCTCCGGACGCTGTGCTTCCTGCAAACACTTGAGAACTCACCAGAGGTGAACTCCCCACCATTTTCAGTTCTCAATTTTTTCACCCGCAGGCCTAACCGACCTTCCACCAGCTCCTTGAACTCTACGAACTTCGCAAAAGCTTCTGACTTCACTTTCAGAAAATACACCCAGACATATCTGGTGTAATCGTCAATCAACACCAACATATATCTATTGCCTCCAAGGCTTGGGGTGGCAGTCGGTCCCATCAAATCACCGTGAATGCACTCCAACGGCGCTTTGCATCTTGTTTGCGATTTATCAAATGGAAGTCGATGAGACTTACCAAACTAACATCCCGCACAAACATGACTGTCTCCATAAGAGGACAAGCTAGGCAAGCCCTTGACAAAGCCCCTTACCACCATAGCCTTCAATTTGTCCATGCCAACATGCCCTAACCTTTCATGTCAGATAGCCGCGCTATCGTTGGTCTTCATCTTATCAACATAGGTACTTGTCGATAACACGAACAAGTCCTTTACCTGCTTTCCAACATGAATAACATCTCCCTTTATCTCCGATTGAGTTTTAAGAAACTTCACTTCTGTTGGGCCAAACAGAACGTGATAACCGGCATCGAACGCATTGGTCACAGAGAAGAGATTCTTCTTCATACCAGGCACGTGATAAACACTCCTCAATGTGAGTGGACCCTTATCACTTCTCAGAGAGACAACACCTTCTTATTCTACTGCATGAACAGAATTATCAGCCGTAATGATAGCATCGTTACCTAAGTAAGGCGCCAAAGAAGAGAACTTTGATTCATCCCCGGTGAGGTGATGCCCACACCCTGAATCCACGATCCAATCCTCTTCAAAGTTGATGGCAGCCAAGGCCTTAACGGGCATCACCGTCATATTGGCTGCAAAGGCTCCTCCCATCCAGCTTCATCAGACTTTGGCTTCTCCTTCTCCACTGCATGTCCCAGCTGAAGATTAACCCGGCAATCCTTCTTGAAGTGGCCGGTCTTATTACACCTGAAGCACCTTGGTCCCTCTCCCTTCTTCTTCCCATCAGACTTAGAAGCATAACCCATATCCTGCTGACCTGAAGAAGAGGGTCCATCTTGACCTGGCTTCTTCTTCTCCCACTTCTTCTTCTTCTTCCTAGAGAACAACACATCACTATCTCCCCCAGAGATATAAGTCCCTGCCATCTGTCTTGCCAAACTTTCCTGCGAAGCAAGTAAGTTCTCCAGCTCCAACAGAGATGGCTGATTTGCCCAACCCTGAACTGACGTCACAAAGGCAAGATATTCCTTCCGCAGCCCGCGGATGATATGCCTCTTCAGTTTTGCCTCCGAGATGGGCTCATCAGGGTCCAATGCAGAAATCTCTGTTGTGAGGTTCTTAGTCTTAAGAAAGAAGGTAGAAATAGAAAGATCACCTTGAGAGGCCTCGCCAACTCATTTTCAAGAAACTGTAGCTGAGCTACATTCTTCTTATTGAACATCCCGTCCAAAGACGTCCAAATCTCAGCAGCAGATTTACATCCAATGATGTGATCGAATAGCTCTGGTGAGATAGCCCTCTTGAGTGTGAACTCTGCCTTTCCATTAGTCCTCCTCCAAAGTCTCACCTCTGGCATATTACCTCCTGCTAGAAACACTTCTTGTGTTTCTTCTCCTCCAACTATTTCCCATCGATCCTCGCCAAGTAAGTAACTCTCCATACACGACCTCCACTTCTTATAGTTAGTCGATGTGAGGAATTCAATACCAAGCCCTCTTGCGTATCCAGCTTCCATGGCAAACTATGTTGTCTCTTCTTCACAAAGATGATGGCAACTCAAGTTGATCACTGCTTATCCACTCCAACAACCTGCCTCTGATACCATGTTAAAAATTTTTGGTTTGAATCGTTTAGGAGTAAGCAGGAGTTGCATCAACTGAGTTATAGTCAAACAACCAAAATGCCACACAGCAACACAATAGACTTTATTGAATCACAAAACTTCATTTACATTTGGAGACATACATGGCGAGACATGATTCATAAGAATCATAAAGGAGAGAGAAACAAAACACACCAAAAAACAAAACTAGCAGCTTGACAAGCAGAGACCGCACAGACCGCTGAACTCCAGAGACCGCCCGGCTTGACCTGAGACCGCATGAACAGAAAACAGGCAAGATGACCTGCACTGCAAGACCGCCACCTCAGACCGCACGAACTGGAGCTTATTGAACTGAACAAAGAATAGAAGTTGTCGCCAGACCGCAACTCAGATCGCCTAACCACTGAAGGTCGCCTGATCGCTGAGCTCGCTGCGAACAGCACAAGAACAACATAAACCAGTTCGCAGACAAGCCGCTGCCGAACTGTTTATTCAAGACGCTGGGAAATCACCAAGGAAGGAGACCGCAACCTGCTGACCGCAAACCTGCGAACACAACAAACAGTCAACTCGCTTCCGAGACCGCCCGACCTCAAAGTTGAGACCGCACAAAACAACCCAGGCTCTAGTTCTTACAGTTCTCGTTATGCATGATGGGCCTTGCACCCCTATTTATAGGCGACAAGACGGATATCGTCACCGCCACAAGAGGGATACAGTCACCACCCGCCAGATCGCCGGCGGTCTCACAGAGCATACCGCGCGATCACACGACTTGGACAACATCCTGTCCAAGACTGCAGAACAGCAGTAGACCGCGCACAAGCCGCGCGAACACAAGACCACGCACAAGCCTCGCGGACACAAGAACACTCCTTACTTAGATCGCCAAGAGCAAACCAAGAACATCTGGCCGACTTCAGACAAGTTGCCAGATCGCCCAGCATAAGCCGCCCGGTCAAGAATAGACCGCCCGGTCTTCTACAAAGAAGATAGACCAACCAAGTAGAACAACCCGGGAAGAGACCAGAACATACAAGAACAGACCGGCCAACACAGCAGACCGCCAGTGCCTGACCGGCAGAATACCAACACAGAGACCGCGCGGTCTCTGCGGTCATCAAAAACAGACCGCCGGCCACCTTCCACTCCACTTCAATAATTTCAACACTCTACCCTAAATTTAGGTCAAAATGACCTATTTTGGCCTATTCAATCCTAATCCACTTGGGCTAGGTCCAATTGAAGTGGCCAAATAGCTTCATGGGCCTGATATTTACTCAATAAGCCATGCAATTTCTGGAGATGATGAGTAGGAGAGAGAAAGTGCAATTTCCCCCTTAATGAAGAGAGAGAAAGAGGAAAACAAAGGAGAGTTAATGGTGGGAGGCTATGGGTCACTACATTCACCTCCCCTAAGCACCCATTGGTATTCCCTGATGATTAAGATTCATCTCCCCATCAGTTACAGCCCACAACCATCAAGAGAGGGGCCATTAATGGCCATGGATGAAATCCCTCCCCTCCCCCCTCAAATTCCCCCTATTCAGCCCCCCATTCTCAAATCCAACTCCACCATTAGCTTCAAAAGGTGGATGGCAGTCGAAATCATATATTGGATCGAAGGTTTTGATGGAGAATCGAGAGATCGGGCAAGCTCGTTGGAGAGGGGAAAAGTCATGGTCGACCACCGTCGTCATCGTCGTCGGGCTCCAATAAAGGTCCTCCCCTCCTCCTCTCTCTCTCTCTGTGGATATATCTTAGATCAAAATAGGTGAGAAATTGGGCACAATTAATCGGGCTCAATTGAGCCCGATCCAAGTGATCAAAATCTGAAATTTCCACTAAAATTTCTCGGTCGGGTTCGTCGGAAACTGCCCCTCCGGCGTTAGCCACCACCTCAATGGAGGTGGTGGTGGCAGTGGCCGGCCAGGGAGGTGGTCGGATGACTGGGAAAATGAGCATCGTGGTACTCCAGGTCGGCGAAATCGCAGTCGTCTGCTGCTTGGAGAAGACAAACGGATGTCGTTCAAGTTTCTGTACAGGGAGTTTTTATATTAGTTATTGGACTTTATTTCTATCTTCCAAATCCGATGCATTTCTTGAATTCACAAAACTATGCATTCGTACTCAAAATGAACTTGATTTAAAAATTAAATGCTTACGCTCAGGTCATGGAGGAGAATTTAAAAATGATAAATTTTCTTCTTTTTGTAATGAATTAGGAATTAATCATGAATTTTCTGCTCCTCGCACCCCACAACAAAATGGTGTAGTAAAGAGGAAAAATAGAACCCTTCAAGAGCTAGCACGCACTATGCTTTGTGAATATGGGTTGCCTAAATCATTTTGGGCCGAAGCGGTTAATACTTCTTATTATATCATTAATCGTGTCATGCTTTGACCTATTTTAAAATTGACACCTTACGAGCTTTACTTTAAAAGAAAACCTAATGTATCTTATTTTCATGTCTTTGGTTGTAAGTGTTTATTTTAAACACTAGAGATGCACTAGGAAAATTTGATGGAAAATATGATGAGGGAATTTTTATTGGGTACTCTTCAACTAGTAGGGCTTATAGAATTTATAATAAATGAACTAGAATAGTTGAAGAGTCTATACAGGTAAGGTTTGATGAGTTTGTTCCTTGTGTAGATACTAATCATACAGGAAACGAAGACGAACCCCTTTCCCCTTTGGAGCATGAGGATGATGAATCACTTGGAGAAAAAGAAGGAGAAAAGAGGAAAAAGAAGATGAAATAGTAGAATATGTGCCTCCAAGCGTGTTGCAGTTTACTAAGGATCATCCAAAGGAGCTTGTGATAGGAGACCATTAAAAGGGGTAAGTACTCGATCTTCTTTACATGAGTCTTTTTCCAACCTTTATTTTGTATTCAAAATAGAACCAAAAATGTTTCAACCGCTTTAAATGATGAATTTTGGTTTTTAGCTATGAATGATGAGCTAAATTAATTTGAACAGAATAAATTTTAGAATTTAGTAGAGAGGCCTTCTAATCATCCAATTATAGGAGTCAAATTGATTTTCAAAAACAAACTAGATGGTGACTCTAAAATTACAAGGAATAAAGCTAGACAAGTTGCACAAGGGTATTCACAAATTGAAGGGGTAGATTTTGATGAAACTTTTGCACCCGTTGCTCGCCTAGAATCAATTAGAATATTTCTTGCATTTGCGAGTTTTAAAAGATTTAAACTATTTCAAATGGATGTTAAAAGTACATTTTTAAACGGGATTATAAATGAAGAAGTTTATGTAGAACAACCCCCCAGTTTTGTAAGTGAAAAATTTCCAAACCATGTATATAAGTTAGAAAAAGCGTTTTATGGTTTGAAGCAAGCGCCACGTGCTTGGTATGATAGATTGACACTATTTTTGATAAATTGCGGTTATAAAATGAGAAGTGCGGATAATACACTGTTCATTAAGCAAGTAGATAATGATTTGATTATACTTCAAATTTGTGTTGATGATATCATTTTTGGAGCCACTAATGAAGAGTTATGTAATGAATTAATTTTAGTGATGAAAAATGATTTTGAAATGAGCTTGGTAGGAGAACTCACTTATTTTTTAGGATTTCAAATCTCACAAAAACAAGATGGTATATTTATTTATCAAACTAAATATGTTTATGATATTCTTAAAAGATTTGGATTTGAAAACCTAAAACAAGCTAATACACCAATGAGTGCATCACTAAAATTAGGAAAAGATGAAACCGGTATTTCTATTGATCAAACATTATATAGAGGAATGATAGGCTCATTGCTTTATTTAAGCGCGTATAGACCCGATATTATATTTTCCGTTTGTTTATGTGCTAGATTTCAAGCTAACCCAAAAGAATCACATTTGAAAGCGGTTAAACGTATTTTTAGATATCTAATCGGAACATCTAGATTAGGTTTATGGTATCCTCATAATGATTGTTTTATTTTACTTGATTTTTCTAATTCGGACTATGTGGGATGTTCATTAGATCGTAAGAGCACTAGTGGCACGTGTCATTTTATAGGCCCTTCACTCATATCATGGTCAAGTAGGAAACATAATTATGTTGCCCTCTCCACCACAGAGGCCGAATATATCACCCTAGGTAGTTATTGTGCACAAGCCTTGTGGATGACCCAAATGTTAGAATACTTTGGTGTTCATCTAAATAACATTGAGTTAAAGTGTGACAACAAGAGTGTTATAGATCTCATAAACAATCCTGTACATCATTCTAGATCTAAACATATAGATGTCCGACATCATTTCATTAGAGATCATATTAAGAAGGAACATGTTAAAATTAGCTTTATAGGGACTAAATCACAACTTGCCGACATTTTTACCAAACCTCTACCCGATGCACGTTTTCACATGCTTAGGTTAGAATTAGGTGTCTTAGAAATATCACTATATCCTTATAAAAATCTATCAAAATTATCTTATGTACTTTGTTATATTTATTTGCTTTTAAAAAAAACATTTAAAGATCAATAAAAATGTAAAAACTATAGACAAACCACCAGAATCAGGCTAAAAGTGCCTTCATATTAACTTCATAATGTATGAAATTTCAAATGTAAGAAGGCCTATTTATATTACAAATGAATCATGAAAAATTAGAGTTTTGTCTCGGCGTTAAGAAGCTAACGCCTGGCGTTAGCCTCTATGCTCAATTATTTCCTGTTTTATTGAAAAATTCTTGGTATTATTTTATTGCAGTATTTTTGTTTTATTTTTGTAAAGATTTTCTATTTTTGTTGATTATTTACTTCTAAAAGTTAAAAACAAAATTTTTTTATGCTTAAATGTTTAATTCAAGGATGATTATATATATTGCTTAAGGATTCATTACAATGTTTAATTTAAACCTTCAAGTTTCTTAAAAACATTGTTTTGATTTTATCATACCTTGAATATCATCTTAAAATGTGCAAAAAAAATTTGATTATAGATTACAGGTGTAGAAACATTTTTACATACCTCTAAGTATGAGTAAAGTTTTTATCTTTGATAAAGATTTTCTCACTTACACCATTTTGTTCCTCCTCCAAAGTCTCACCTCTGTCATATTATCTCCTGCTAGAAAAACTTCGCGTGTGTCTTCTCCTCCAACTATCTCCCATAGATCCTCGCCAAGCAAGTAACTTTCCATACATGAATTCCATTTCATGTAGTTAGTCGATGTGAGGAGTTCAATACCAAGCCCTCTTGCGTATCCAGCTTCCATGGCAAACTATGTGGTCTCTTCTTCACAATGACGATGGTAACTCAAGTTGAACACTGCTTATCCACTCCAACAACCTAGCTCTGATACCATGTTAAAATTTTTGATTTGAATCGTTTAGGAGTAAGCAGGAGTTGCATCAACTGAGTTATAGCCAAACAACAACAATGTCATACAGCAACAAAATAGTCTTTATTGAATCACAAAACTTCATTACATTTCGAGACATACATGGCGAGACATGATTCATAAGAATCATGATGAAGAGAAGAACAAAACACACCAAAAAACAAATCAGGCGACCTGACAAAGTAGAGACCGCACAGACCGCTGCACTCCAGAGACCACCCGGCTTGTCCTGAGACCGAACGAACAGAATACAAGCAAATTTACCTGCACTGCAAGACCTCCACCTCAGACCGCACGAACTAGAGCTTATTGAACTGAACAACGAATAGAAGCTGCCGCCAGACCGCAAATCAGATCGCATAACCGCAGAAGGTCTCCTGATCGCTGAGCTCGCTGCGAACAGCACAAGAACAACATAAACCAGTCCGCAGACAAGCCGCTGCCGAACTGTTTATTCAAGCCACTAGGAAATCACCAAGGAAGGAGACCGCAACCTGCTGACCGCAAACCTGCGAACACAACAAACAGTCAACTCGCTTCCAAGACCGTCTGACCTCAAAGTTGAGACCGCACAAAACTACCCAGGCTCTAGTTCTTACAGTTCTCGTTATGAATGACGGGCCCTGCACCCCTATTTATATGCGAGAGGACAGATGTCGTCACCGCCGCAAGAGAGGTACAGTCACCACCCATCAGATCGCGAGCGGTCTCACAAAGCAGACCGTGCGATCACACCACTTGGACAACATCCTGTCCAAGACCGCAAATCAGGAGCAGACCGCGCACAAGCTGCGCGGACACAGATCACTCCTTCCTTAGATCTCCAAGGACAAACCAAGATTATCTGGCTGACTTCAATCAAGTCACCAGATCAACCAGCATAAGCCGCCCGGTCACAGCGGTTACTCAAGAACAGACCGCCCGGTCTTTAACACAGTGTCACAACCCGCATTTTCTCAGGAATTAAGAATATCAGAGGAAGAGAAAATACGCGTCATGCTGCCACGTCATGCAGGAGACAACTGCAGACGCTCAGGCGGGATCCTATTACTTGATAATTGAAAACATGATTGCATGATAATCATTATTTGAAATCATTTATTAGGGTTTAGAGTAAGAACTGTGTCTCTCAGTTCGTGGATCAACTAGTCCACAGAGAAGATTATATATGTAACTGCAGCGAAAAACACTTGATTTAGTTCATTTAAGGTCCTATATGCACGTGAAGGCAGGACATAAAGTAGATGATATGCACTTATCTAGGCGTAGTATAAGTATAGAAAATATCTTTAGGTGACTTTAAAACTAAGGGTTTTAGTTAAAAATGATGAGATGAAGATGAATGAAAAGCCATTTTATCACTATAATGCACCTAGTCATAAATCATTCCCAGAGAGTAAGGTATCAGATCTAAAAGCAGTGGCATAAACTGGTAAGTAAACTACAAAGTATCAAAGAGGCACAATGGGCGTCAACAAGCTGACACTAACCCATTGGCCCAAACTAGCATGTCTGAACACAAGGAGAAGCAAACAACAACAACTACTACTACCTCGCAGCAGCGGGGTAAACAGCTACTCCACTAACCGCTACGGCTCTGAAACCTGAGGCATTCAATAAACAAGAACGCCTCAGCAAGGGAATTGCAAGTGGCAAGAAATAAGGAAAAGACAAGCAATAAAGGCATACGGGGTACCAACCCAAGCCTGATTCACTGAAAAAGAAGCTCTGAAACAAGGAGCTAAGCAAAGCACCAAGTACAACCAAATATCATAAGTAGAAGCAAGTATAAATTAATTATCTTGTAAATTTTTCATACATGAGACTGATCAGCTCAAGTTAAACGGGTGCGGTTTCTTACCTCCGCAACCCAAAGCCTTAACTGGTGGGGGTTTCTATTACCCTATCACCCAAACACGGCCCACAGGAACACAGGCAACGCCTGCTGATCACGTCCTTGAAATGGCCACCGTGCAAAGCTAAAAGCATATATTCATTTTAATTAAATCATTAAGACACGGGACGAAGCCCGAGAAACAATCAACAGGGATACCCTAAGAGATAGGGTTAAAGCAAGGCACACACCGATCAAGATGAATCACAAGCGAAACCAAAGATTTGCAAGATCACAGCAGGTTTAGAATTTTGATAGGAGGTAAACATGATCAAAGACGCAATGCAGTTATTAGCAACATCACCGCGTACTGCTAACATCACAAATACTAAGAAGAAACACCCTAAGGATAGGGTCACCATGAGATAACTGCTGATCAAACGATTCATAAGGGGAAACTCGGAGTTATTGAACCAAAAAGGCAAAGGGGTTCAAGCTCGAGGGATCCACGATCAAGGACACCCAAGAGACTTGGGCAAAACTCCTTGTACCCTTGTAAGAGGCACAAGGTTTCAAGAAGGAGGAGAAGTAATCAGAGGCATAACTCATGACGAATCATAAGAGTAAACTCAAACATTATCAGACCACAACGAGTAAAAGAATTCAAGCAAAAGGGATTCAAGATCAGGAGCACCGAAGGGATACTGGCAACATCCTTGTGCGCTTGAGAGGACACAAGATTTAAACATGAGAATCGCAACGAAATCACATGCGCTCCTGGCAGGGTTCCAAGGGGCCGCGCCCCTGGCGGGGTCTTAGGGGCAGAGCCCCTAACGGGGTCCAAGGGGCAGCGCCCCTGGCGGTGGTTTCTCGAGAAATGAAAAGGGCAAGGAATCGAGGACATAACTCAAACACTAGGGAACAAGGGCTGAGGATAAAGTTCTCGAGGACTCCATAGACAGAACAGAACCTCACGAGATATCAAAGAGTGCAGGTATGACATTTCACGAGAAATCCAGAAGGAAGCAAGGAGCAGGGAATCAAAGTTCTCGAGAACTCACTCATGTCTCGAGAAATCTACAGCAGAGACAATCATGTCTCGAGAAATACAAAGGCAGGGGTCAAAAGAGTTTTCAAGAGATCAAAGGGCAGAGACAGTCATGTCTCGAGAACTCACTCATGTCTCGAGAACTCTACAGCAGAGACAATCATGTCTCGAGAAATTTAAAGGGGCAGAGACAGTCATGTCTCGAGAACTCACTCATGTCTCGAGAACTCTACAGCAGAGACAATCATGTCTCGAGAAATTTAAAGGGGCAGAGACAGTCAGGTCTCGAGAAATCCAAAGCTGCTCTCGAGCTACAGCAAGAACAAGGGGATTGTATCGACCACGGTTTTCTCCAGGGAAAACTAGATACTAGGGTAAGATTGAGGAGGAGAAAATCAAGGGGATCATAAGTTACTACACCAAACACACAAAACTATTGCTAATCAGCATGACAAGAGCTCAAAACGAGAAAACCAATCGTCAAAAGAATCAAGAGAGAAAGAGGAAGAAACCACTTGCCTTAACCTTGCAAAACTCGCCTAGCTCCGCTCCGAATGCCAAGGTAGCTCCCGAGCACGAAGACCTGGAGCGCTAAGGACCGAAAGGAAGAGTTAGGTCATTTCCATAACTCCAAAACTTCCACGAAGAAGAACAAGCTTACCACTAAGACGAAGATCTCGCCGAGAGCTTTCCAAATCTTCAAACCAAACTCGATTCCGACCACTACAGCTCTAGAAATCGCCGGTTGAAGGCTCCACGAAACTCCGCTCTCGCCCTAACCTTCGGCGGCTGATTTTGATCGAGGAAGGAGATGAATAGGGAAGGGAAGGATTTTAGGCTTATATATAAACCTAATTTATTATTTAAATAATTAATTAATCCTCCAAATTACTTAAAACTGCGAGGGCGACCAAAACACCTCGGATTTCTACGAAATTCGCACCCTAACTAAAACACGGCGCTACGAATCCAACGGCGAAGTCAGAATTCAATTCCGACAAGCCAAACTCCGGAATAAGCCTCCTGAAGCTAAAATCTTGATAATTACTCCAAACCTTCACTTTAACTCGAAACGACGCGAAATCTCGCACGCTCGATCTGAATCACGAGCTCCAACTAAGCTAAGGCTCGAAACACTACCAAAAGAGCTGACGTAACGCCCTTACGTCAAAATTACGTCACAACGGGTACGTAAAATAATTGACGAAAATCAGGGGCGTTACACACAGAAGATAGACCAACCAAGCAGAGCAGACCGAAAGAGAATGGAACAATACAAGAGCAAACCGTCCATCACAGGAGACCGTCAGAGCCAGACCGGTAGAGCACCAACACAGAGACCACGCGGTCTCTGCAGTCACCAATGTACAGACCGCCATCCACCTTCCACTTCACTTCAATAATTTCAACAGATGCTTGTATGTCCTTCTCCTCCTGTGTTTGTTGCATACCTGCGAGAGGAAGATCATACATTTCTTCAAGAAATTTCCATACTTTGTATGCACTAGAAAACAATATATTAATTTGAAAACTTCATTTGATAGACCACAAAATAAAGAGTGCTTGGCTTTTGCATTTAGATGACGTTCCTTTTTATTTGATTCATCTGTTGGTCTTACTATTGCTAAATTCCATGCTTCAATATCTAAAGTTTTAATTAATCTTTCCATTAAAATTTTCTACCCTTTATAAATTGTCCCTTTAAATAAAGGTGGTGCTAGTGATTTTTCTTCTTCATAAAAATTTACCCCACTAGTAGAATCGAGATCATGAGACGCCATTATTCCCGGCTGTTAAGCCGATTTGGAATAACCTATCTCTGATACCACTTGTTGGATCGGTAGGCGCCCTTAGAGGGGGGGTGAATAAGGGTTTTAAAAACTTATATTATATTTTGAAATATTTTTTAAGATAAGAGATTAAAATAGTGATTTTGAATAAAGATCTAAATTGTTTTATAATAAAGGAGAGGATAATAAACAATTTGGAGAAATGAAGAACAAATCAATTTTATTACACAAAGAGAGACATGATTATTATTAATAAAATTGATTACAAAATTTTGATTTCAATGACGCTAGAAATCAAAGCGAAATATGAAAAACTCTTTTTGTTTTCTATACCGACTCGTATCCCCACGAACCGGTTGGCTTTAGCCGATCCTTCCCGGGATACAGCCTCAAGCCGCTCTAGCCAACCCTTCCCCGGATATGGCCTCGAGCACCCACTAGACCTACACCCTAGACCTAGTCACCAACACGAGGCAAATTTCTTCCCTAAGTCCTACCCAGACCTAGTCGCCAACACGAGGCAAATTTACTACACTATTTAAAAGAGATGGATAAAAGAAATAACAACAATATAAAAACTCCCTATATGGATCTCTTGGAGAAGTGGACGAAGACCCGCAGAGTATGATCGTATTCGATGCGGTCTTTCGTCACGATGATGACGCGTGTTGAAATCTTCTCCACGGATCTCCTTAAGCCTTTATGGATTTGTGGGAGTATCTCTCTAAACCTTCCTCTCTATGCTGTGGCACGAAGCTCTGGAATTTTGGATCTCAAGAGGATGAAGAAGATGGATCCAAGGGGTCCTTTTTATAGACTTGGAGCTAGCGCCTGCGCTATCGCTACCGCCGGCGCTATCCCAGATTAGGCAATATTCTGCGCGACAGGATCTTTAATCCGAGGAAACATTTCTCTCTTGCCTTCTGTGCTCCGCGCTACCGCCTGCGCTATCGACTACCGCCAGGTGCTATCTCCTTCTATATGTGCTCCCAGAATTGCATAGATCATCGCTAGCATCGGGCGCTAGGTGCTACCGCCGGCGCTAGTGGGAGTGTTGGATTTGATGGCTCAAATTTGGGTGCAACCTTCTTATGTAATCCTTGAGTCATATGGACTTTGTTTTCCTGCACACTTAAACACACAAGATCAGATACACAGAGGATTTGTTATTCTCAAACCTAGGAGATGCGGAAGACCATGTTCCAATAGGCCCCAGATCTAGAAGGGCCAAAAACAAGATTTCACAATGGACAATGGGAGCTCGCCAAGATGAGATCTCGGCCCGCCTGCGAGCTCACCGAACTTAATGTCTCGCCAACGGGACCGCGGGATGGGAGCTATCAAACCCTGCTACAGAGCCATTCAGAGGCTCATCATCGAGCTCGACATGCTGGAGCCCAGCTCGCCAGCGTACTCCTCAGGAAGAACAAAAGACGGGCAACCTCTCTTAAGGTGAACGGGATCACCTCGCCTTCGTAGGCTTCCTGAAAACAAATCTCCTGGTCTTCAAGTATTCTGTATCACCAAAAGGTAGGGCGTGTATTTGCAGGACGTATACACCCCACCCCCCTTGGATTTCCTCTAAATTGGACCCCCAATGGCACAAGTTAGTGTTGGATCTGTAGGCGCCCTTAGAGGGGGGTGAACAAGGGTTTTAAGATTTTCAAAATTATTTAGAGAAATTAATTGCTTTTAGGTTGGAATCAATGAAAATCATTAAGCACGAAACAGAGATAAAGAGACAAGCATATTTTCATTAATCATTAACTTGAAATAACTGTGATTACAAAACTTTTCCCAATAACACTTAGAAAGAGGCGACCAATGAAAACTCTTTTGGTTTTCTATATCGACCCTTCTCCTAAGGACCGGTTGGCTTTAGCCTATCTCACACTAGACAAGGCCTCAAGCCGCTCTAGCCCTTCCCTCATCGAAAAGGCCTGGAGCACTCCCTAGATCTACAGCCTAGACCTAGTCGCCAACGCGAGGCAAATTTCCCCTAGTCCCTGAAGGCCCTAGTCGTCGTGTGGCGAGTTCCTCTACTTAACAAAAGTTATAAAGATTACAATTGGAAAACTAAAACAAGACAAGAATTAAGACTCCCTCAAATGAAGAACTTGATGTCGATGTAGATGCGATCGGATCGGTCTTCAAGTTCTTTTGCGTTCACGATCGTTGACTGAGTTCTTTGGGCTGCTTGGGAAGGCTCTCACGAGCGCTCTAAAAATATGTCTCCAAATCGTTCTGGAACAGCAAGCAACAACGGAGGAGGCGCGCGCCTTTTTATAGAATCGGCCACTACCGCCTGCGGTAATACTACCGCCCCGCGGTAACCATATTAGGCAATGAAGCACACGGATTGTGGTAGTTTAAGCAACAATTTGAGCGCCAAAACACTAGCGCGCCGCGGTAACTCTAACGCCCCGCGATAGCGAGATATCCTTTCTTCAGCCACAATCTTCTTCCAAATCTGCTCCTCAATCAATTCCAGACGGGAAGTTTCCAAAAGCTATCGCCGGGCGTTAGTCTTAACGCGCCGCGATAGTAATTGCCAAAATAATGTTCCGTCGACATTCCTTTTTCTCCACTGTTTCCTTTCTGTCAATTGTTTCCATTTATGCTAGCGCCAGCGCTAGTGCTAACGCTCCGCGGTAGAGTATTTCGTCGGGCGAATCTTCGTCGAACCGGCCTCACATTTCGTTGAGTGCAGCTTTCAGTTCGTCGAACAAATACTAGCGCCAGCGGTAGTTTTGACGCATCGCGGTAGAGCAAATTTCTTTTCGTCGGACTCATCTTCGTCGAACTCCGCTTTCATTTCGTCGACCTCCATTTCGTCGAATGCCGCTTTCATTTCGTCGACCTCTAGTTCGTGGATTGCTAGCGCCAGCGTTAGTTCTAACGCGTCGTGGTAAAGCATGCATTTCGTCGAGCGCCGCGGTAGAGCATGCAGTTCGTCGAACGTAATTTCGTCAAACGCCAATTCGTCGAACGCAGTTCCGCCTCAGCGATTTTTTCTCAGCGGTTGTTAACGCGGGGCGTTAACAACTAACGCGAGTGATAGTTTTTTTCAGATAATCTTTATCAATTAGCATCCTGTTCATAGGGTTATATAATTATAGTTCCTGCACACAATAAACATAAGCAAGATCAAATACAATAGGATTTGTTATTGTCAAACCAAGAGATGCGGAAAGCATGTTCCAGCAAACTCCACCTTTTGATAATAACAAATCCCTTTAGAATGAAATAGTTCAAAATATAGGAATTGTGTTTATTAAAAAGGATAAGCATGAAATTTAAGACATGTGCATATGCTCCCCCTAAATGAATGCTCCCCCTAAATGAATTCTCCCCCTAAAAAATGCTCTCCCTACAACAAAACTTCCTATGAACTTGACTCCCCAAAACATGTTAATTTCTTTCAAATTTATTCTCCCCCTTTTGGTATTATTAAAAGAGGGTGGAGAGGTAGTCCAACAAAAAGTGTGCAATAACTGTGTAGAGAGGGAATTATCATGATAAAGAGTGAAACGCTTAGGAAAAATACAATAGATAGGAGAGAAAAAAAAAGAATATGAAGAATTTTTCATAAAGAAACCACTTGTTGGGACAACGTATTCATGATCGAGCGTACAAGTAGTAAAGAGGTGGAAAGCATGACGAAATACCTTTTTGAAGTGAACATCTATATAGGAATTATGAAGCATAGTAGATGATTAAGAATTTGAGATATAACAAAATAGATGTTGTAGCATTTTAAGTACACAAAATAATTTCAGTTGTAATATAGCCATATACTAGTTTTGAAAGGTATGCAATACAGAGTTCTCATGGCGTAGCAGAAAAAAAATGTAAGCATGATACAAGATATCAAGTCAAGATGGAAGAATACAATGTTCTAAATTGAGAAAACAAATACACTTATACATTGTATTGATCATGCAAGGCTATCTAGTGCATTTACTTAAGAATTTAGAGAATACATGTAGATATGCAATAGACTCCAATTCTCATGAGTAGAAGGCTTACAAGTGAAAATGATGTGTACAAAATAGTGTTTTTGATAAAAGTATATATATGAGTTAATCAAAAACAGATGACTTGTATAATGGAATAAACATAATAATATTGAACAAGTGTTTTTAGAGTTACCTTGTCCCACAAAGCTATATAAAATTTTCAATGCACATAGAAAAATAGTACAACTACCAAGGTGCTCTGCACACACAATGCTTATTAAGATTTGTCAGGGTGCAAAGTAGTGCTTGAGGAATCACAATTATTATTTTGAATTTTAGTTTTTTTTTTGTGATTCGGTGTACAAGAAGTAGTGTAAAAAAATGTTTGCAACAAGGTACTTTACAATTCTCTCCAAGGTGCTCAACCTCACAATGCTCACTAAGACTTATCAGGAGGGTGAGTAGTGCTTGGTGGAGTTATCTTTGTCAATTATTTATTTGAGTTTTTGCTTAACGACAAAGGTCTCCGAATTCACTTGTATGTGCAAACAAAAAGATTTTGGAAAGACATACTTCTTCAAAAATTAGGTGCATGAAAAAAATTTTACATGTAGTGTAGGTAAAACTAAACATGCCTAACAATAATATTAAGTTGTTACACTACACAATCATGAAGGAGAAGATTAAATTCATATGTAGTATATCAAAAGGTGTGAGTGAAAGAAATCATTTGCAAATATAAGCAATTTATTCATACATAGAGGCATGGTATGCAATATTGCACATAATATCTATAATCAATTTCAAAGCACACATAAGATAATGATCAAGACATGATACAAAAACAATGTTATTAAGATATTTGAAATAGAGAAAGAAACATTGTATACAAAACTTGGCAAGATAAACAATATCATCCTTGAAACATAGAAAATTACATCAGTTTTTATAAATTTTAAGTTTTTCAAAAACAAAAATAAAACAAATAAAAAGCATGTTTTTGTTGTTTTGATTGGTTTTTCAAATTTTGTAGTTGATTTTGATATATAGAAAAACAAATTTTATTTTATAGAAATAGAACAAAGCATGTTTATGGTTTGGTTTTGATTTGTTTTATAGTTTTTTGTTTTTAGAATTTTAAAAGAAAATAAAAAAAAATAAAAAAAAATGAAAGAGAAAACAGGAAATTCAAAAATGACCCACTACCGCCAGCGGTACCCAGCTATCGCCGAGCGGTAGTGACAGAACTCGAATTTTTGGAAAAGTGTAAAAAATTTCAGAATTTTTCTTTTGAAAATAGTTGTGCAGATTAATGACAATGCAGTTCAGTAAAGAAATCTGACATGTGCATACACAAAAATGCGGATTTCGCAAGTTCAAGCTAGTATGTCCAAAACCCCTAGTTCTAGTCTAAGTAGATGAAATCGTGAATCGGGTAGAGGATTGGTAAAGATGTCCACAAGTTGCGATTCAGTTCCAATGAAGTTTACATGAACATGTTCCTTTTTGATGTGATCCCTAATGAAGTGGTGTCTTACGTCAATGTGTTTAGATTGTGAGTGATGAACAGGGTTGTTTGTTAAGTCAATAGCACTCTTGTTGTCACATTTAAGTTCAATATTAGTTAAATGGACACCAAAATCTTCTATGGTTTGAGTCATCCATAATGCTTGGGCACAACAACTTCCTAGTGCAATATATTCTGCCTCGGTGGTGGAGAGGGCAACAGAGTTTTGTTTTCTACTTGACCATGCAACTAGAGAAGGACCTAAGAAATGACAGGTACCACTAGTGCTTTTCCTATCTAATGAACAACCCGCATAATCAGAATCAGAATACCCATGCAGGAGAAAAGAATCATTATTTGGATACCAAAGTCCTAATTTTGATGTGCCTATTAGATATCAAAAAATTCGTTTCATTGCTTTTAAATGAGATTCTTTTGGGTTTGCTTGAAATCTAGCGCATAAGCATACGGCAAACATAATATCAGGTCTAGATGCACTAAGGTATAATAGGGATCCAATCATTCCTCTATATAAAGTTTGGTCAATTGAAATTTCCGCTTCATCTTTTCCTAATTTTAGTGATGCGCTCATTGGAGTACTAGCTTGTTTTAAATTTTCAAACCCAAAATGTTGCAGCATATCATGGACATATTTGGATTGACATATAAAAATTCCATCATTTCTTTGGGTTATTTGAAATCCTAAAAAATATGTTAGTTCACCCACTAGACTCATCTCAAATTCATTTTGCATCACTAGAATAACTTCCTTACACAACTCTTCATTAGTGGCTCCAAAAATAATATCGTCAACGTATATTTGTAAAATAATCAAATCATTATCACAGTGCTTAATGAAGAGCGTGTTATCGACACTACCCATTTTATAACCGTGCTTTAATAAAAAAAGATGTTAATCGTTCATACCAAGCACGTGGCGCTTGTTTTAGACCATAAAGCGCTTTTTCTAATCGATATACATGATTTGGAAATTTTTCATCAATAAATCTGGGGGGTTGTTCGACATAGACTTCTTCTTTAATTATCCCGTTTAAGAAGGCACTTTTAACATCCATTTGAAATAATTTAAACTTCTTATAACTCGCAAAAGCTAAAAAAATTCTAATTGATTGAAGGCGAGCAACGGGTGCAAATGTTTCATCAAAATCTACCCCCTCGATTTGAGAATAACCTTGTGCCACTAATCGAGCTTTGTTCCTAGTTATTCTAGATTCTCCATCTAGTTTATTTTTAAATATCCATTTGACACCGATAACCGGGTGATTAGATGGTCTTTCAACTAGTTTTCAAACCCTATTGCGTTCAAATTGATTCAATTCGTCATTCATAGCAATAAACCAAAATTTATCATTCAAAGCGGTGGAAACATTTTTCGGTTCTATTTCAGAAACAAAGCATAAGTTTGAAAAAGATTCATTAAAAGAAGAATGTGTAGTTACCCCTCTTGATGGTTCTCCAATTATAATCTCCCGTGGATGATCTCTTGTAAATCGAAACACACTTGGAGGCATTTGCTCCTCTTGCACCATGTCTACTTCTTTTTCTTCTCTAAGTGGATCATCATCATCAAGCTCCAATGGTGAAAGAGGTGCATCTTCATTTCCTGCACAAGTAGAATCTACACAAGGCACAAGTTCATCAAACTTCACATGAATAGACTCTTCAACCTTTTTAGATTTTTTATTATATACTTTATATGCTTTGCTAGTGGAAGAGTAACCAAGAAAAATACCTTCATCACATTTTTCATCAAATTTAGCTAATGCATCCTTGGTGTTTAGGATAAAGCATTTACAACCAAAGACATGAAAATAGGATACATTAGGTTTCTTTTGAAAGTATAATTCATATGGGGTTAATTTCAAAATAGGGCGAAGCATAACACGATTTATGACATAACATGATGTATTTACGGCTTCGGCCCAAAAAAATCTAGGCAACCCATACTCGGATAGCATGGTGCGTGCAAGTTCATGAAGAGTTCTATTTTTCCTCTCCACCACACCGTTTTGTTGGGGGTGCGTGGAGCGGAAAATTCATGTTTAATACCTAGATTATTATAGAAAGTGGTGAAGCTATTGTTTTCAAATTCCCCTCCATGATCCGATCGTATACACTTGATTTTTAGATCTAATTCATTTTGAATACGATTGCAAAGTTTTGAAAATTTAGAAAACGCATCGGATTTGGAGGTAAGAAATAAGGTCCAAGTAAATCTAGAAAAATCATCAATTAAACCAAAAGTGTACTTTTTACCACCAAGACTACACGTGCTAATAGGTCCAAAAAGATCCATGTGAATTAGTTGTAAGGGTCTTGAGGTGGATATTTTTTTTTACTCTTAAACGATGTTTTTGAAAATTTTCCTTTTTGGCATGGCGAGCATAAGGAAGATAGATTTCCATTTAGCATAGACAAACCTTTAATGAGTTTATTCTTTGACAATTTTAAGATTAACTTGGTGCTAGAGTGACCGAGACGCCTATGCCATAATTCAAGTTCTTCATTTTTTGATATAAGACATTTAAGAGACGCACGTGATAGATCATGAAAGGCAATTAGATACACATTATGAATTCGTGGTGCAGTGAGTACAATACTATTGGTTTTAGGATCTATAATTTTGCGTAGATCAGTTGAAGACTCAAATAAAACATTTAGACCTTTATCGCAAAGCTGACTAATAGAAATCAAGTTGTGATTCAAACCTTCTACATACAAGACATTAGTAAGAGAGAAAGAATCGTTACCCACAGTACCGGTGCCTAAAATCCTTCCATTTCCATTGTCCCCAAATGTCACCATTCCTCCTTTCTTCTTAGTGAGGCTAAGGAATTTTGCTTTATCGCCCGTAATGTGCTTGGAGCACCCTGAGTCCAAGTACCACATGTCTTCCTTTTCCTTAGCCTGCCAACATACCTAACAAGAATATGAGAGTAAAGATCCGGATACCCAGGTGGTTCCTCCCATAGAATAGGTGGAAACCTTAGGCACCCAGATTTGCTTGACAGAACATCGACCCTTCATCCTACAGGAGTCCAAGGTATGCCCGAAGTGATGGCACTTGGCACATAACACAAAAGGGGTTGAGACCTTTTTCAGTTTTTGTTGTGGACTCTTGCTGGAGGATGGGGAATCGGCAGAATAAATTTCAGATTTGTGATTATTCAATGAATTATGAGTTTTGTTACTACCGCCGGCGTTAGAAATTACCGCAGGGCGGTAGTTAGCAGAGACAAAACCTAGACCAGTTTTTGCACTACCATGCCTTTGGTTGGCCAAAATCATATCAAGACTTTTTTGGCCAACACCGAATTTTTCTATGGCTAAGTTAAGATCATGGATTTTAGCTTTTAATGCAAAATTTTCACTAACTAAATTTTCGCATCTATTTGCAAAAAATTTCTTTTCATTTTCAACATTAGAAAGGGAGAGTTTCAAATTTCTTTCTAAGTCTCTCTTTTGTTTCGAGAGTGATTCGATATTGGAGAGAGCATTAGAAAGATCAACTTCAAGTTTGCTAGTCCTTGCCAAGAGATCATCTTTCTTTTGGCAAGACTTCATCTCCTATCCCAAGGCAAAAACTTCCTTACTTAATTTTTGATTTTGTTTCAAAAGAATTTTATTTTCAGTTCTAAGTAGATCAAGATCTTTTAAATTTTTGCCAAAATATTTGCAAGTTCTTAAATATTCGGAATAAAGATCATCATAGTTAGAGGGGATTACCTCAGTGTCGTTTTGGACAATGCACTCATCGTCGGTTGATTCATTACTTTTCCCCATAAGGCACAAGTTTTCCTCATCATCATCGCTTGAGCTTGAAATACTTGAGAACCCAGAGGAAGAGTCATCCCAAGTCTCAGCTTTTAAGACCTTCTTCTTCTCCTTTCCTTTAACCCGTTTTTCTTTTTGCTCCTTCAGGAATTTTGGGCATTGACTTCTAATATGCCCGGTCTTCCTACAGTGGAAGCACTCGGGAGTCGGCCGCTCTTCATCGTCGTCGCTAGACTTCTCCATCTTCTCTCTTTTGGATGAGGAGCCCTTTTAGAAAAATTTCCGGAAGGTGTTTCTCCTTTCCGGATTCTTCATGAACTTAGTGAAGTTCTTCACGAATAGACTCTCCTCGTCATCTTCCTCATCGTCATCTTCTTTTCTTGACTTCAGTGTCAAGGCTTTCTTCTTTGGTTCCTTGTTGTACTCCTCTTCTTGAATCTTGAGTTCTACCTCATGGGTTTTAAGGTTCCCAATGAGGCTCTCAATTTGGAGCCGCCTAAGATCATGTGATTCGAAAATCGCCGTCACCTTTGGATTGAACTTTTTTTGGAGTGATCGAAGAAGCTTTCTCACCAAGTCGCCATTTGAAAATGTTTTTCCAAGAATTTTTCAGGCATTGACGATCTTGGTGAATCGAGTGTACATGGCGTCGACGTCCTCATTTGGATCCATCCTGAACCTCTCAAATTCAGATTCCAGTTGGAATAGTTTTGAATCTTTGACCTGTGAGGTACCTTCATGCGTTATTTCTAATAAGTTCCAAATATCATAAGCAGTTTCACATGCACTTACTCTATTAAATTCAGTCCTATCAAGAGCACAGAACAGAGCATTCTTCGCTTTCGCATTATTCTTACACCTAGTCTTTTCTCCATCGTCTCATTTATCCCTAGGTTTTTCCATGGTTACTTCTCCAACAATGTATGTAGGAGAAGTGTATGGAGTTTCAATACATGCCTATACATCTAGATCTAAGTTTATCAGAAAACAACACATACGCGTTCTCCAGTAATTATAATCAGTTCTGGTAAACAACAAAGGTCTAATTATTCCCTGCCCCTCGTGGAAAGCGAGATCACGGAGCGTCATTATTCCCGGTTGTTAGACCGAATTGGAATGACCTGGCTCTGATACCACTTGTTGGATCTGTAGGCGCCCTTAGAGGGGGTGGTGAATAAGGGTTTTAAGATTTTCGAAATTATTTAGAGAAATTAATTGCTTTTAGGTTGGAATCAATGAAAATCTTTAAGCACGAAACAGACATAAAGAGACAAGCATATTTTCATTAATCATTAACTTGAAATAACTGTGATTACAAAACTTTTCCCAATAACGCTTGGAAAGAGGCGACCAATGAAAACTCTTTTGGTTTTCTATACCGACCCTACTCCTAAGGACCGGTTGGCTTTAGCCTATCTCACACTAGACAAGGCCTCAAGCCGCTCTAGCCCTTCCCTCACCGGAAAGGCCTCGAGCACTCCCTAGATCTACAGTCTAGACCTAGTCGCCAACGCGAGGCGAATTTCCCCCTAGTCCCCGCAAGGCCCTAGTCGTCGTGTGGCAAGTTCCTCTACTTAACAAAAGTTATAAAGATTACAATTGGAAAACTAAAACAAGACAAGAACTAAGACTCCCTCAAATACAGAACTTGATGTCGATGTAGATGCCATCGGATCGGTCTTCAAGTTCTTTTGCGTTCACGATCGTTAACGGAGTTCTTTGGGCTGCTTGGGAAGGCTCTCACGAGTGTTCTGAAAATATGGCTTCAAATCTTTCTGGAACAACAAGCAACAACGGAGGAGGCGCGCGCCTTTTTATAGAATCGGCCACTACCGCTTGCGGTAGTACAACCGCCCCGCGGTAACCATATTAGGCAATGAAGCACACGGATCGTGGTAGTTTAGGCAATATTTTGGGCTCCAAAACACTACCGCGCTGCGGTAATGCTAACGCCCCGCGATAGCGAGATATCCTTCCTTCAGCCACAATCTTCTTCCAAATCTGCTCCTCAATCAACTCCAGACGGGAAGTTTCCAAAAGCTACCGTCGGGCGTTAGTCTTAACGCGCCGCGATAGTACTTGCCAAAATAGCGTTCCGTCGACATTCCTTTTTCTCACAGGTAGATAAAAACTAGGGGGATTAACTGGGAAGACATCAGGGACTCCCGCGCCACAGGAAAAACCATGATACATGACAAACTGATGAAGGTTTCTAGCATAGAAATGAGGTAAGCAAACCCACCGGGAACTAAAAGGTTACGAGCACACACTGCAGAAAGCAACGGAGGAGAAACCTAGCGCGAAAAGCCAACGCACTTAAAAAAAGACCTTGCGTTGGATAACAGCATCAAACCTGGACAACTCGCCCAAACCCAAAAATCACAACGAAAACTCCGGGTCTAGCACTTTTAGATTAGCGTTTCTATCTAGCGAATGTGAGCTTACCTCTCCCTTTGTACTTTTCATTCGATGTCTTCTAAGTTTCGGTTCTAAGTTTCGAGACGAAACTTCCTTCTGGGTGGGGTGATTGTAACGCCCCAGGTTTTCTCTTATAATTATTCTAAGCGGGTATGTGGGGATGATGGTGGTAAAATGTTTGGTATTGTCGTTGCAAAGTTTCGGGGCAAAACTTTCTGTTAGGATGGGTGGCTGTAACGCTGCAGCTCAGTTGGTGATGAGAACTGTTGAAGGTTGCTCTTCAAGGGTCGTCGGGTGTTCGAGTCCCGCCATCAACATCCTACTGTAGCTGAGAAACAGGCTCAGCGATGGGTTGGGGTGTGACTAAGCGGTCTGCAGCCCGGGCGTCCTGGACAATGGGGCCAGGCGTCTAACGGTCCAAGACAATAAGGCTTGGGCCGTTACAAAAAAGTGCACTTTTTAGATTAGCAAAGCTAAGAAACTACTTAAGAGGACAGGACAACTCTGAAAGCACTGATTCGACACCACATAAAAAACAGAAGGGAAACTTAACACTTAGGGGGATCACCAACCCGATCGAGGGTCAAACCATGATGCTCTACTAAAGTCCTAGCCCCGCACAAGTGGGTAGCACCAAAATCGAGAAGGAACATACGCCTAAAGGTTATATACCTTAAACTCTCCTATAAGGTTGGATACGCAACTAAACGAGCGAAAACAAACTAGAACCAAAGCAGAAAGTTAAGGATTAGATTAGAATCTAACCTGAAATTACCGAGGGAAAAATTGCTCTCCTTCCTTTGCTACAACATTTAACTCGGCCTCCCCTCGATCTAACTGTAGTTGCTGAGGCGGTAGCGATGCCAGAGCCGTAAGAGCAAGTTGCTGGACGGCCAACTGGAACTGCGAACACCGGGATTTCACATGCCCTTTCTGCCCGCAATGATAGCACGCCCTATCCTTCAACCGGCAACGAGTCGCATCATGCCCTCTTTGCCCACAATACTCACAGGACTTGTCCTTCCTCCAACACTGGGTAAGATCGTGCCCCATCTTTCTGCAAAAAGTGCAATAACTGATACTCTTCGAAGCACCTTGAAGATCCAACTCTTGCCTGCCCTTCTTTCTTGGGGCAGGGCTGCCACTATTAATAACCTTCCTCTTTCCCCTCCCCGACACCGCCTCCTGACCCACCACAGGGTCCTGCGCCTCAGGCTGCTGCCCAAAAGTAGCCGCCATCAAAGTCTGAATCTGAGCCTGCATCTCGACCACTTTCCTCGACAACGCCTCGTTACTCTGACGCAACTCCTCAATTACCGCTTCACTGCGCGCACCCAAAGACTTGCGCTCTGACTGGGGGGCCGACTCCGACACACGATGCTCTGGGGTCATCGACTGCAATTACGAATGAACATCTCAATACACCTAGCTTAAAACGCAACAGCTAGGAACTAGAATTTCCTAACTCGATACAGGTCAGAAAAGAGTAGATACTTGCTCTTGTTGTTACCTTGCTCTGGGAATTCATGGAATGATGTTATGCTATACTTAGGATAATATACCATCATCTTGCCAACTTATGTGCATATAATATAAATGCATGAATGCCAACTTTTATTTCAAATCATGTGTGTACGAGCGTCATCATGTATGTCTTTAGCTTGGCACGTGTGCTAATGCTATGTTATGATGTATATGCAGTGCTATGCAATCAAAAAAGGCCTTAATGCATGCCATGAGCGGCGTACACATGCGATCTTATGCATCCCATACTACATATTATCGCATGCAACGAAAAAGAAAAGCGTAATGGACATGCATGCGACCTACGTTATGCATCCCATACTACATAACAGTCGTATGTTGTCACCTATGAGGATCCATATACAAACACATATTATGCATCCCATACTACATAATATGCCCCGTATACTTCTTAACATGCTATGAGTGTAGTGTTCATGCTTCAGCCAAGACATACTGATGACCCTTCGGTGTGTGTATGCGATGAATGACGATTCTCACCAGGCGGTTAACCGGGCAACCAAACTATCACAGCAACCCGGCTAACCTCCCTCGGATACCAATTGTCATAACCTGCATTTTCCCACGAATTTAATAAATATTATCAGAGCAAGGGGAAAATACGCGCTATGATGCCACGTCAAGCAGGGGACAACTCCAGACGCTCAGGCAAACACTCCTTACGATTATTTTATAAAAGACATAAATAGGTTTGGATTAAAGAGGGAGTTTTACATTTTAGCTTAGGACCGTGTCCCTCGGTCCGGTGGATCATCTAGTACACCAGTGGAAAACTATACATACGCAATGAAAAATAGGTTCATTTTAGCCTACATGAGCATGAAGGTCAACATCCCAGAAATGATATGCATATATCTATGTTTAGTATAGTAAGAAAAGATTTTCTACGATCTTCAAAGTATGTGACATTTATTTAAAAGTCATGATATGCAAGAATGACATGTTTATACTAATAAAGTAACTAATGCATCCTAGCATAAAGCTTCCCAGAGAGCCAGTAGGTACACAACCCGAAAGTAACAGCAAAACTACTAGTAAGTAAACTAAGCATAAAAGCCAAACGGGCGCCAACAACTGACACGAACCCGCAGGAAAGAAGGAAAACATCCAAAAGAAGGCAACAACTAAAGAACTGCCCCTTACTTAGAAGAGAGGAAGGGCCTCAACAGAAAAACTGAACGACGTCGCTCTAACTCCTGCGGCAGCTAAAGACCTGAACCTGAGACATTCATAAGAAAAGAATGCCTCAACCCAAAGGGTGCAAGAAAACCAAGATTAGCAGCAATCAGAAATAACAGATTGCAGAAAGGAGAACTAAGCAGATAAACATCAATAATCTTACAACAACTCGAGCCAACTCAAACGAGTGCACTCGGTAAGAGGAAAAGCCTGCACCAGACGGTATTAGCCAAAACAATCAAAGCCCACCAAGTGTCCGCCATTGCGGCTCAGAGGTGATGGTCATACATATAATATCATAATACACATATATAAGCATATATGTTTATAAGAACTTGAGACTGATCAACTCGAGGGAAAAGCGTCCCCCAAAAGAAGGCACTACGACGGTGGTATCTCCAGTAACGCCCGCAGCCCAAAAAACAAAACAGGAGTGCTGCGGCGGTGAATCCAATCCGCACAAACCAACAGCCCAAAAGAGGCGCTGTGGCGGTGACTTTTAGCTCACATGATCAACAGACTCACACATAACACCAGAAGCAGGGGTGCATAATCATATATATAAGTATATGTATATATAAGTATAAATAAACCTCAGTGCAGGCCACCAGAGAACACTCAAAGGTTCATAAGAAAACACAAGGTGAGTCCAAACTTGACTCCCAACGAAACTTCTCGAAACTGTGCGATGAATAAGGCACGACAAGACACCAAAAATGAACATTAACCAATTACAGGGCAACTCAAGAATAGAGCATAGCTTAGTTTGACGGTCAAGGAGGGTCTCATGGTCAACACAGGAGGATGAACTTTAACATTCGCTATAAGTGTAAAGCTATTTAACAACCTTCAATAACTTCTGTATATAAATATATATGAGTGTTATATAATAGTATTCGATACTTTCTGCTACTATGAGTACAAAGCTGCCGGTCACTGGAACAAGTAAAAGACCCAAAACCAAATTTCGTCCACTTATCCTTCAAATTAAACAATTGCTAGCCTCGCTAGGTCACCGAGAACTAGCAAGAGAAAATTCCCAGGAAATTTAGCATCTAATTTTTCCCAAAACGTCAGGAAATTTAGAATACGAAATTTTCAGGGGATTTTAGCCCGCCGCAATAACAAACTTAACCAACCAAAGTAAAAAAAAAAAGCAAGATTCGGAAATTTGCTGAGCAAGACCACTTATGCTTAACTAATTAAATAAGCCCAAGTTTTAGCCGATACATCTAGCCCAAGGAAAAACCCAGTATAAAACAAATAGCCGACAAGCTCAACCTTCCCCACGAGAACGAAATCTCTAGCATATAGCCTAGGAAATTTAACTTTGCATAAACCTAAGTAAATACCTAACCCTCAAATTAAACACGAAAAATTTACGAACCGGGTAATTGACTTAAGTTTAAACCAAGAAAATTTCTTAGCGTATAGGTGCAGAGTTTCTTTTATCAAGTGCTTACTGCCATACTCTAAGGGAATACACCAAGACTTCCAATATAACCAACATAAATGCTAAAAGTGAGGCTAAGGAAAGAAACTCAACAGCTGCCAATCACGAGGCCAAGGGAGAAAAAGAATGCAAAATAGATGTCGATCATGACACCCAGGAAACACCACATAGATGTTACCATAAAACCAAAGGAGATACCTCATAGCTGTTATTTTAGAACCAAAGGGAATACCACATAACTACAATCATAAGACCAAAGGGGTTCCTTCCTGAAAGCCCCCCCAAAAAAGTAAAACTCCCATTTGATTAATGCATAGCAGCCCCATATAAAATTGAAACTCTCAACTGGTTTGAACACAGCAGCCCTTCTCAAATTAATTAGACAAGAATAAGGCAGCCCCCCCCCCCAGACGAAATTTCATAAAACAGGCCCCCAAATGAAAATCTACCAAGCAGCCCCCTGTGAATGCTTTGAAAAAAAAAATCCAAACTAGAACTAAGTATGGCAGCTTAAATAAAGTTGAAACACCAAATTAATTTAAAGCATAGCAACAGCCCCCCATTCAAGGTATATGAACAGCAGCAGCCCCAAGATTAAGATTAACCGAGAGCTGGGAGGAACACTTAGACATCCCCCTAAATCAGAGCTCTATAAAAAAAGGCAGCCCCCGACAATTAGAGCATAAAAGGCAGCCCAAAATAAATTTATATAAGCAGCCCCCTAATTAAAAAAAAAGGATCCCAACTGGATTATATAGATAGCAGCCCAAACAAAATTGAAAGGATTCATGCCCGGCATAACTAACAGGAACCAACATAGCAACAGCCCACCATTAAGGTATAAGAACAGCAGCAGCCCCAAATAAATAAATAAAAACAAACCAGGATTTTTTTTCTAATAAGAACTAGAAGATCGAACCCCAAAGTGATCCCAAGATCTTGCCAACAAAATAAAATTTATGCGCTTAAAGATCCAGAAAGAAGAATTTCCAACAAGTAAGAGATCCAGCCAAGAGAGAAGGTGGGAGGGAGGAAAGGTTTTCTTGCCTTGATTCGGGAGAGGCACCACACGATGAAGCGAAAACAACGACAGAAGGACCTCCCCACCGCCGCCGACTCCGACGGGAACACACCACAACCCCGCTCCGGCGACGAAGTCAAGCTCCGGCACCTCTCAACCTCCTCCGACGGCCTGCCTCCGATGAAACCAAGCCCCAGCTACGACGACCCAACCTCCTCCGACAGCTCCGGTGACAAAATCGGCACCGGCCGACCAACCCTAGCTCCGCGACTCGCCGGCTTCATGATGCGATCCAAATTGATCGATCGTTTATAACAGAGAGATCCAATCAATCTTAAGTGATGCCACAAAGAACTTGCGGCAGTGATTCAATATCCAAGAACAGATCATAGTTTAGTAGCATGGGAAATGCAATATATCATTCATCACAAGCAAAACGCCGTCGTTAAGAAATTACAAACTAGTAAAGAGATGATCCTAAGAGGAGATAATCCTCTGAACAGATCATCTAAACTCACACAGCTAAACTCTAAGGAAACAGGGAATGACACAAAGGGCAAAACAAGAAAGAAGGAGATGATCAATCCTAAGGAATAAGCATATTCCTGAACAGATGATCACTTCAGTCCGAGCTCCAAGAACTCCTCTCCCGTGACTGAACTCACACGACACTAACCATTCACTTTCAAATCATGCATAAGAACCATCTGCCTCATCCACCTATTTATAGAACTCAAAATACTCTAAATTACCAAACTACCCTCTCTTATTTGGACATCCCGCTAATAATATTTCAGCAGACAAAACAGCGGCAACTCCCTTTTATTGACTCCGTCAAATCTTCATCGTTGAGATATTCTAATCGTATCACTTCACGGGAGAATAGGCATTATCGGGGAAGGGGAGAGCAGGGGCTTTAGCTAATATATCTATATATATAATAAATAAAATATATGTATTTATATAAAATAAGTAAACTTATATATATATGTATATATAAATAAAAAATGTAACTTTTATATGTGTATACTGTTGAAACCAGTAACCCGGTTTCGACGTTCGCAAGGGGGATGCAGCTAACCCTTACTTGACCTGAGCGAGACCCTTGACCAGTCACTAAGAACCAAAGAACCTTGCCCTTAAAGAACACCTAAGTCCACGAACGGACCCTTAAGCTGCAGCGTGGAGGTCCCACCACATACCCGGAAGATCTTAGAGCGCTTCCCCTCCAAAGCCAATGCTGAGCCTGGGCACCCTGGAGAGCACTAAGAACCACCTCACCGTCAACCTTCGATGACAAGGGGAGGGGGGTGCTTGCTCACAAGACCACGCGAGGGAGGGTGTAGGAACCAACCTTTCCCAAGGTGCCCATGGGGGTCTATTTATAGACTTTCCCAAAAATGGACTGCGGATAACCAAAATTAGACTGCGGATAGCCAAAATCCTACTATCCGCAGTCCGACCATGACCATGAACAGTCAACGCAGGAGGAGGGGCGAGTGGGACTCGAGGTGCCCACTCCCCCTCTTGCGGGGGATCGGGAGAGCGGAGGGAGGGCCATCCCCACTCGCTCCCCCAAGAGGGGACGGGCGAGTGGGGGGCTGCCCCCACTCGCCTCCCAAAGGAGGGAGGTGGCCGAGTGGGGGGGCTTCCCCCACTCGCCTCCCAAAGGAGGGAGGTGGTCGAGTGGGGGGCTGCGCCCACTCGCCTCCCAAAGAAGGGAGGTGGCCGAGTGGGGGGCTGCCCCCACTCGCCTCCCAAAGAAGGGAGGTGGTCGAGTGGGGGGCTGCCCCCACTCGCCTCCCAAAGAAGGGAGGAGGCCGAGTGGGGGGCTGCCCCCACTCGCCTCCCCAAGAGGGGGGTGGCCGAGTGGGGGGCTGCCCCCACTCGCCTCCCAAAGAGGGGAGGAGGCCGAGTGGGGGGCTTCCCCCACTCGCCTCCCAAAGAGGGAGGTGGCCGAGTGGGGGCATGCCCCCACTCGCCTCCCAAAGAGAGGAGGAGGCCGAGTGGGGGGCTGCCCCCACTCGCCTCCCAAGAGGGAGGAGGCCGAGTGGGGGGCTGCCCCCACTCGCCTCCCCAAGAGGGAGGAGGCCGAGTGGGGGGCTCCCCCCACTCGCCTTGCTTAGAGATTTTTCCCTCTCTCGGGTCATTCTCTAGCTTCACTCGGTCTTGGTCGCCTCCGAGAGGTCGACCTGCTTGCCTCGGTCCTCTTAACTTTCGATTTGTTCTTGACGGATTATGACTAATACAACGACCCTACTCATGTCGGGTCACACCGGCTTGAAAAATATGAGGGTTGTACACAATCCCCGCTCTTTTCGAGCTTGTCCCAAGCTCGGAAAGAAAGTCCAACCCACCTATTTGACGAGTAGGTGGGACCCGAGGAGAATCCACGAAAGGACCTGCCAACGGGATGCCCCTGCTGAGCTTTTTAGCCGAACACGACTTGAGGCGGAAGGCGAACCTTTCTCCACTAAACACCCCTCCGGCGAGCCGAGCTCAACAGGAGGTGGAGAAAGCTCAACACCTGAGGTCGGACTAAGCTCGACCGAAGGTGGAGGGAAACTCAACACCTCTAGTCGAGCTGAACTCGACCCGAGGTGGGGGACGAACCTTTCTCCACTAAACACCCCTCCGGCGAGCCGAGCTCAACAGGAGGTGGAGAAAGCTCAACACCTGAGGTCGGACTAAGCTCGACCGAAGGTGGAGGGAAACTCAACACCTCTAGTCGAGCTGAACTCGACCCGAGGTGGGGGACGAAACTTTCTCCACTAAACACCCCTCCGGCGAGCCGAGCTCAACAGGAGGTGGAGAAAGCTCAACACCTGAGGTCAGACTAAGCTCGACCGGAGGTGGAGGGAAACTCAACACCTCTAGTCGAGCTGAACTCGACCCGAGGTGGGGGACGGACCTTTCTCCACTAAACACCCCTCCGGCGAGCCGAGCTCAACAGGAGGTGGAGAAAGCTCAACACCTGAGGTCGGACTAAGCTCGACCGAAGGTGGAGGGAAACTCAACACCTCTAGTTGAGCTGAACTCGACCCGAGGTGGGGGGACGAACCTTTCTCCACTAAACACCCCTCCGGCGAGCCGAACTCAACAGGAGGTGGAGAAAGCTCAACACCTGAGGTCGGACTAAGCTCGACCAAAGGTGGAGGGAAACTCAACACCTCTAGTCGAGCTGAACTCGACCCGAGGTGGGGGACGAACCTTTCTCCACTAAACACCCCTCCGACGAGCCGAACTCAACAGGAGGTGGAGAAAGCTCAACACCTGAGTTCGGACTAAGCTCGACCGAAGGTGGAGGGAAACTCAACACCTCTAGTTGAGCTGAACTCGACCCGAGGTGGGGGATGAACCTTTCTCCACTAAACACCCCTCCGGCGAGCCGAACTCAACAGGAGGTGGAGAAAGCTCAATACCTGAGGTCGGACTAAGCTCGACCGAAGGTGGAGGGAAACTCAATACCTCTAGTTGAGCTGAACTCGGCCTGAGGTGGAAGGTGGGAAGTCCACACCTACCAGGGAGCCGAGCTCACCTGGAGGGGGAGGGAACTCCACACCTACCAGGGAGCCGAGCTCACCTGGAGGGGGAGGGAACTCCACACCTACCAGGGAGCCGAGCTCACCTGGAGGGGGAGGGAACTCCACACCTACCAGGGAGCCGAGCTCACCTGGAGGGGGAGGGAACTCCACACCTACCAGGGAGCCGAGCTCACCTGGAGGGGGTGGGAACTCCACACCTACCAGGGAGCCGAGCTCACCTGGAGGGGGAGGGAACTCCACACCTACCAGGGAGCCGAGCTCACCTGGAGGGGGAGGGAACTCCACATCTACCAGGGAGCCGAGCTCACCTGGAGGGGGAGGGAACTCCACATCTACCAGGGAGCCGAGCTCACCTAGAGGGTGAGGAAACTCCACACCTACCAGGGAGCCGAGCTCACCTAGAGGGGGAGGGAACTCCACACCGACCAGGGAGCCGAGCTCACCTGGAGGGGGAGGAAACTCCACACCTACCAGGGAGCCGAGCTCACCTGGAGGGGGAGGGAACTCCACACCTACCAGGGAGCTGAGCTCACCTGGAGGGGGAGGGAACTCCACACCTACCAGGGAGCCGAGCTCACCTGGAGGGGGAGGGAACTCCACACCTACCAGGGAGCCGAGCTCACCTGGAGGGGGAGGGAACTCCACACCTACGAGGGAGCCGAGCTCACCTGGAGGGGGAGGGAACTCCACACCTACCAAGGAGCCGATCTCACATGGAGGGGGAGGGAACTCCACACCTACCAGGGAGCCGAGCTCACCTGGAGGGGGAGGAAACTCCACACCTACCAGGGAGCCGAGCTCACCTGGAGGGGGAGGGGACTCCACACCTACCAGGGAGCCGAGCTCACCTGGAGGGGGAGGGAACTCCACACCTACCAGGGAGCCGAGCTCACCTGGAGGGGGAGGGAACTCCACACCTACCAGGGAGCCGAGCTCACCTGGAGGGGGAGGGAACTCCACACCTACGAGGGAGCCGAGCTCACCTGGAGGGGGAGGGGACTCCACACCTACCAGGGAGCCGAGCTCACCTGGAGGGGGAGGGGACTCCACACCTACCAGGGAGCCGAGCTCACCTGGAGGGGGAGGGAACTCCACACCTACCAGGGAGCCGAGCTCACCTGGAGGGGGAGGGGACTCCACACCTATCAGGGAGCCGAGCTCACCTGGAGGGGGAGGGAACTCCACACCTACCACGGAGCCGAGCTCACCTGGAGGGGGAGGGAACTCCACACCTACCAGGGAGCCGAGCTCACCTGGAGGGGGAGGGAACTCCACACCTACCAGGGAGACGAGCTCACCTGGAGGGGGAGGGGACTCCACACCTACCAGGGAGCCGAGCTCACCTGGAGGGGGAGGGGACTCCACACCTACCAGGGAGCCGAGCTCACCTGAAGGGGGAGGGAACTCCACACCTACCAGGGAGCCGAGCTCACCTGGATGGGGAGGAAACTTCACACCTACCAGGGAGCCGAGTTCACCTGGAGGGGGAGGGGACTCCACACCTACCAGGGAGTCGGGCTCACCTGGAGGGGGAGGGAACTCCACACCTACCAGGGAGCCGAGCTCACCTGGAGGGGGAGGGAAATCAACACTTTCCCGAACTACCGGGGGCGGAGAACCAGTTCACGTCCCATGCGCTTACCTTCACCGAGGGGCGGAGGGATTCAATCATCTTACCGAAACGATCGTCCTTCCTAAAATCTTACCTGCCGCGAGTCAACCCGATGAACCTCCCATCTGTCGGCATGACTGAGCCTGGAGAATGGTCTATATTCAGGGATCTTACCGATTGGAGGCGGAAGTACCAGTCCGCGTCCTCGGTGCTTACCTTCACTGGGCGGCAGAGGAACTCAATGCCTTCCCAACCTGATTGGAGGTGGAAGTACCCATCCACGTCCTAGGGGCTTAGCTCACCTGGATGCAGAGGAACTCAATGCCTTCCCAATCCAATTGGAGGCGGAAGTACCCATCCACGTCCTAGGGGCCCAGCCTACCTGGAGTTAGAGGAACTCAACGCCTTCCCAGTCCGACTGGAGGTGGAAGTACCCATCCACGTCCTAGGGGCTTAGCTCACATGGATGCAGAGGAACTCAACGCCTTCCCAATCCAATTGGAGGCGGAAGTACCAATCCACGTCCTAGGGGCCTAGCCTACCTGGAGGTAGAGGAACTCAACGCCTTCCCAGTCCAGCTACCAAGTAGCGAGTCGACCCGATGAGCCTCCCATCTTCCGGCATGACTGGGCCCAGAGAATGGTCTCTAGTCGGGGATCTTACTGATCGGAGGTGTAAGTACCCGCCTGCGTCCTAAGTGCTTACCTTCACCTGGAGGCAGAGGAACTCAACGCCTTCCTGATCTGACTGGAGGTGGAAGTACCCATCCGCATCCTAGGTGCTTACCTTCACCTGGAGGCAGAGGAACTCAACGCCTTCCCAATCCAGCTACCAAGTAGCGAGTCGACCCGATGAGCCTCCCATCTGCCGGCATGACTGAGCACGGAGAATGGTCTCTAGTCGGGGATCTTACCGATCGGAGCTGGAAGTGCCCGCCTGCGTCCTAGGTGCTTACCTTCACCTGGAGGCAGAGGAACTCAACGCCTTCCCGATCTGACCGGAGGTGGAAGTACCCATCCGCATTGTAACGCCCCTGATTTTCGTTAATTATTTTACGTACCTGCTGTGGCGTAATTTTGGTGTAAGGGCATTACGTCAGCTCTTCTGGTAGTGTGTTGAGCCATAGCATAGTTAAATTATGTCTTGTAGATCGAGCGTGCGAGATTTCGCGTCGTTTCGAGTTAAAGTAAAGATTTTGGGTGGATATCAAGATTTTAGCTTTGGGAGGCTTTAGCCTGAGTTTGGCTCGTCGGAATTGAATTATGACTTCGTCGTTGTATTCGTAGCGCCGTGTTTTAGTTAAGGTGCGAATTTCGTAGAAATCCGAGGTGTTTTGGTCGCCCTCGCAGTTTAAGTGAATTGGGGAATTTATTAATTAATTAAATAATTTAGGTTTATATATAAGCCTAAAATCTCCTTCCCTATTCATCTTCCCCTTCCTCGATCAAAAGCAGCCGCCGTGCGATTAAGCGAGAGCGAGGTTTCGTGGAGCGTTTCACCGGCGATTCCTAGGGCTGTGGTGGTCGGAATCGTGTTTGGTTTGGATATTTGGAAAGCTCTCGGCGAGATCTTCGTTCTAGCGGTAAGCTTTTCTTGTTTCGTGAAGTTTTGGGAGATTCGGTAGTGACCTAACCCCTTCTTTGGATCCATAAAGCTCCAGGTTTTCGTGCTCAAGAGCTTCCTTGGCTTTCGGAGCGGTGTTGGTTGAGTTTCCTCAAGGTTAAGGCAAGTGCTATTTTCTTCTCTCCTCCTTCCTTGTTTGTTGTTGCTCTTTTTCTTTTTCCTTGGTTACAAGCGATGGTTGCGTTGTTAGCCTGTGTTTAAGGGTATTCATGATAGTCAAAATCTTGATCTTGTTCCCCTGTTGAATTGGCGGAAGAACCCCCCCCCCCCCCCCCCCCCCCCTTGGAGAAAATCTGCTGTAGTCGAAACAATCACGCTCGCCTGACTGATTTCCCGAGAAAACCCTGCATATTTGCCCTCATAATTCTATGTCTCGAAAAACATTCAAATCTCTCGAGAAGTCCCTCTATGTCTCGAGAAATGCTCTTAATTCTATGTCTCGAAAAACATTCAAATCTCTCGAGAAGTCCCTCTATGTCTCGAGAAATGCTCTTAATTCTATGTCTCGAAAAACATTCAAATCTCTCGAGAAGTCCCTCTATGTCTCGAGAAAAGCTCTTAATTCTATGTCTCGAAAAACATTCAAATCTCTCGAGAAGTCCCTCTATGTCTCGAGAAATGCTCTTAATTCTATTAAGAACCACTGTCTTTCGCCTTGCACGGTAGTCGTGTTTGGGGGATAGTGGAGGAATGTTATAGCCTTGCACGGTAATCGTGTTTGGGTGGTTGGGTCTAGTGGCACCCCCACCTGGTTTTGGGCTTTGGGTAGCGGAGGTAGGTAACCGCTCCCATTTAATTTGAGTTGATCAGTCTCTTTAATTAATATAACAAGATAAATGAAACTTGCTTGTTCCTCTTTATGGCACTTTCTTTTGGTGCACTTGGTATTTTGTTTAGTTCCTTGTTTTGGAGCTTTTCTTTCGGTGAACCTGGCCTGGGTTGGTACCTCTTTTGCCTTATTTTACTTTCTGTTTACTTTTTTTTGGCCACTTTGAAAGTGGAGGTCAGATCTTAAGTTACTCTAGAGGGGGGTGAATAGAGTATTAAAAACTTTTCCTTAGTTTTTATAGCGGAATTAAATTTGTATTATATATAAGTGTAAGCTGTGTGAGACTTATAAAAACAGAAAATTTAAGTAAAATATAATCACAAAACAAACAGCACAAGCACAGAAAATAATCAAACACAGAAGACACAAGGAGCTATAGTAGTTCCCCAATAAATCTGGGTACGTCTACTCTTCTACCACCTTTGGTAGGAATCCACTAGGAGGTTGTTAATAAGGTGACCTCACACCAGGTGAGCTGTTGATAAGGTGCTCTAACCAAACTGCAGGTTTTTGAAAAGGTGCCCTGTCACCGAGAGTTAACTTTTGAAGGGAGTTATAACCCTATACAAGATGGGAAGGAAAAAGTTTATAGTGTTCTTCTCTATCACGATGCTGAGAGAAGATTCTAGTGGATGTTGTTGTAAAGCTCCCCCTGTCAGATTGAAGTATTTGACAGAAAATGAAGAAGCTTTCTCTTGAAAACTAAGATCTCCTGTAGCAGTTTGATCTGGAAGAACAGGTTCTTCAGATTGTTTGTTGCTCTTTTAGAAGATCTGAACTTGCAGTAGATTCTGAGTGAATGCTCTTGAGGATGATGTTCTCAGAAGTTTTTGTTTGCTGCTTGTAGAAGAAAAGATGAAGAAGAAATATTTTCTGAGATGTCTGTCTATATCTCTTTTTTTTTTTACTTTCAGCTCTATATATATATATATATATCCTTTTTATTCTGTAATAGAACGACGTTTGAATTCTGTCCTCTCAAACGATTTTGGCAGGTCCTTTTATTTTTGACTGTGAAAAGATTCCTTTTCATTAAATGTCAACGGCTATTGCTGCCTTGGAAAAAGGAAAGAAGGGGATATATTAACTGAGTTTAATATCCTTCCTTATCTGTCAGAATATGTCCAAAGGATATTAAATAGATCCGTTATATTCATCGTTTTGCTGTTAGGATAGATAGAATATAGTTGATAACAAATCTGGACTTTAATAAATGATCTGTCGAACGCTGGCTATAATCTGTCGAGCGCTGTTCAGAAAATGTTGAACGTTGGCTGGAGAACTGTCGAACGCTATCAACAAAAAAACAAACTGTCGAACGTTGGGAGCCATCTGTCGAGCACTGCTAGCCATTCGTCGAACACTTATCAGAGAATGTCGAGTGCTGGAACCGGCTGTAATACTTCAGTCTGCTGAGAACAATTTATCGAATGATGCTAGACATTCGTTGAACGCCACTTGCCATTTGTCGAATGCTGCTAGCCATTTTGTCGAGCGCTGGGAACCTTAGAATTAATCTTAAGTTCTAGCTAATTTATCAGCCTACAGACTTGACCCTTAAACTATACAATGGGGTCAACTGATCCTAATCAGTACATAGTGATCTTAGCCCAAAACAGTAAAAGGGTTGTTCCAACAATCTCCCCCTATTTGGGTTAGGATACTATTTGACAAGAAAAGTTAAGCAGAAAGTATAATCAACAGAGTAACAATGAAAAGAAATATATCTGATAAATTAAAATAGATCATCAGATAAGATAAAAATAAATGCTCTGAGTTTGGAAACTTTACATTCATAACCAAGCAATTTATTTAAGGCTTTTTGTCCTGAGAAGATGGCTTGAATATGATTTTCCTGTTGGGGTCTTCTGATTTCTTTTTGCTGATAAACAAATCTTGAGCACCAATGATTTTCTGTTCTTTGACATGAGGGATAAATGCTTCTGGGTGCATATCAATATATTCCTCAGTATTGAATGCTTTAACTGTTTTGTATTTTTCAAGTTCTTTTCTTCTGTATTCTGACATGGTTGAGAAACTTGAGAAGTCTTTGCCTTCTGCTTTAGCCTTTATAATCTGTGTATATGCAATTGTTTCTTTCAGTCTTGCCATCTGACAGATTTTCTCTTCTTCTGGATCTGGAAAGTAATAAATATCTTCTGAATCATTTTTGTCTTGAGTGACCTTTTGAGGTACTCTATCTCTGTGAAGAGATCCATCAGAAATGTGAAGTTTGTATTATGAAGATATTTGAGAAGAGGAAAAGGGTTGTCTTCCTTGAAAGATAGGGGCTGATTTCTTAGAGGAAGGAGCACTGGCTGATCCAGAGGCTTGAGAACCACTAGAACTACCAGGTCTCCTTGAATGTTGAGAGCTTGGCTTCTGAGAGAAAGATGATACACCTGCTGATCCTGTTGCACCAGCTGCTGGAGGAGGAGGAGGAGGAGGATGATTGTGCTTGACTAGTTTGTCAGGGATGTAGCCAGTCTTCTTGAATTTCTTCCTCCTATTGTTCTCATTTCTGGAGAGCTTCATCCAGTGAGGAGTTTTCTCATCAAGAGGGACATTATACAAAATGTACAGAGGAATGTCATTATTTGGATTTGGGGGCTTGGGAGCATCCTTTGACTTAGCTGTTCTTTTCTTTCTTTTCTTTGAAGGTGTATTATCAGAATCACTGTTGTCATCATCATCATCAGAGTCAGAAGATGAGATTGGCTTATTGTACAGATCATCAATTCTCTTGATTGCTTCACGAGCCTTTAATCTTTCTTCTTCAGCTCTGTCAAACTCTGCATCTGCTTCTCTCCAGATTTCATCAAAGCTTGGCATTGGTTCTTCATTCCATACAGGAATTGGAGGTGAAGAAGTAGTTTGTGGGGCTGTTGTATCATCAAGGAATTCTGTAAGATCATCTTCATATTCTGCAGAATGATCCTTTATTTGAATGTCTTGAGCAGTGGATGAAGGAATAGAGGATATATAATTTTGTATGATATCAGAATGAGTTTTCTGAGGAAGGCAAATCAGAGCCTTTGATAGATCCTCTATGTATACTTTTGGTGATACCCATGAAGTACATGTGACATCAAATTTTGATAATAAGCTATATAGATCACAGGATGGATGAATGCATATATTATTTATTTCTTCTATAACCTGTGTATCTGAATTAATTATATCTGTATCAAAAATTGTAACTTCTGTATCTTCTTCTGGAGTTTCTTCTGTTTCTGGAGCTTCTTCATAGGACATCTCCCCCTGCCTAGCTTCAGGACAGCCTGAATCTAGGCCTCTGGTAGAAGGGACAGCAGTGGAGGAGGGAAGAGAAGCTATCTTAGTTGATAAAGTAGAAAGTGCCTGAAGAACTGGAGCAAGTTTTGCATCCAGGAGCTGGCTTATTTTAGGAAGGATAAGATCAAAAACTTGATCAGCAATAGAGGAGAAGTTGAGGGATGGATAATCTGGTGGATGGCTAGTGGATGGTTGTGAAGTGGATGGAGATGATATTGGAGGAATGATATTGCTGATGTTGGTGGTATGTGTGGAAACGTCTAGATGGATTGGACTAGAAGAATGAATAGGTGGATGATGTTCATTGTGTATTGGAGAGGGAGGTGTGGTAGGTAGTGGTTCTGAAGATAGGGGTGGTGGTGGAGCATCACTGATGTGGGCAGTTGAGAGTGGAATATCATTGATGGGTGATATTGCAGTTGAAGGAGGGGATGAAGAATGAGAATGTGCAGGAGATTGTTGAGTAGGTGGAAAGTGGATATGAGAGGAAGGAGGAACTGAGGAAGGATCTTCTAGAAGGGTAGAGGGAGTGACCTGATCAGTCCTTGTGTCCTCAGAAGCTTTCCTTTTTCTGGAGGCCTCAGCTCCTGTATTCTTCTTGGTAATCACTCTATCCCATTTAGCAAAGAGTGCTGAGGTCAGCCTCTTGCTGGCATTTATTGTTACTTTTGGTGACACCAGAAGCTCTGGATGCCTTTCCTACAGAAAGATTCCTAAAATTCATCCAAAGCATACATTCTCTGTAGAGTTTTTCTTTTTAATTAGGTCAAAAAGAATTGATCCCCAGTTGACTTTCTTCTTCTCCATTAAGGCCACCATTAACAGAAATTGGTGCCTACTGATATAGTCATGCCCAGAGGTCTTGCTCAGCAAGACTTTTCCAACAATATCTGCTAAGAACTTGTAGTCCTGAGACAGATTCTTTTTCAGAATGTGGCCAGGGTTTCCAGTCAAATGGCCCATTTTGACTAAAGCTTCATCAAATTCATTTGAGCTTAAGTCTAACTCATCTTCACCATTTTCAAGACCAAAGATTTCAGAAAGGATGGTGGGAGAGAGAGAGACATGATGACCTGAGATTGTTCCCAACAAGCTTTAATCGACTGGTTTTGCAGTGAAAACCCATTCTTTTATCTCTGCAACAGCTATCTTCTGCCTGGTGCTTAGAAGCTTCCTTAGTTGTTGTTCATCGAGCATTTGAAGAATATCCTTGAAGATTTGGTCGGACTGTGCAAACGAGTCCATGTCAATGCCAAAACCTGCGTCAAACTTCATTAGGTGCAGAGAGGCCTTAGGAATCGCCATTGTTCCTACAAAGAAAGTTGAAGATCAAGTGCAGAGGGGAACTGGAGGGAAAGACGATTTCTGTAGGCGCAAAGCTTAGAATGAGATAAAATAAGTGTTATATAGTCGAGAAAATAGGGAGGAGAATTCGAGGAGCGATGTTCGGCAAAACCTAATTAAATCTGAAGTCGAACCGACTTTAAAATTTTGTCGGACGAAAAACTTTTTCGTCAAGCGCTGTTCGACAAACGATATTTTCTTCACTGACTCTGAATATGAAGGTTTTTGTCGACCATCGTTCGACGAATAAAAATTTGTCGTTCTTCGTTTGACAAATTTGGATAAATTTTGGATAAGATAGAAAGTATAATTTTCAACAAATTGAGTCTCCATCTATCATTCCCAGTTGATTCATAAAGAAGATATGTTTCTTTTCATCCAAGGGTTTGGTGAAAATATCTGCTCTTTGTAAATCAGTGGAGATGAACTGTTGGCAAATTTTATTTTTATCCACATTATCTCTGATAAAGTGGTGCCTTATTTCTATGTGTTTAGTCTTACTATGGAGAACTGGATTTTGTGCTATAGATATTGCACTAGTATTGTCACAAAATATAATTGATTGATTTAAGTTGATACCATAGTCTAGAAGTTGATTTTGTATCCACAGTAACTGTGAGCAGCAACTGTCTGCAGCAATGTATTCTGCCTCAGCTGTTGATGTGGACACAGATGTCTGCTTTTTACAAAACCAAGACACAAGCCTATCACCAAGAAACTGACAAGTTCCTGATGTGCTTTTTCTGTCTATTCTGCATCCAGCATAATCTGAGTCTGAGAATCCAGTTAACTCAAATTCAGATGCTGTTGGATACCAGAGACCTAGATTGGGACAGCCCTTTATATATCTTAAAATTCTTTTTAATAAAGATAGATGAGATTCTTTAGGGTTAACTTGAAATCTAGCACAAATACAAGTAGCAAACATTATATCAGGCCTACTAGCTGTCAAATAGAGTAATGAGCCAACAATTGCTCTATACACCTTCTGATCAACAGGTTTCCCTGATTCATCAGCATTAATGACAGCATTAGAAGCCATGGGTGTTTTCATGGGAGAGGAATCAGACATTCCAAACCTTTTTACTAATTCCTTAGCATACTTGGATTGTGAAATGAAAATTCCTGATGAGGTTTGCTTCACTTGAAGACCAAGGAAGTATGATAATTCACCCATGCTACTCATTTCAAATTTAGATTGCATAAGTTTAGAGAACTTTTTGCATAAATTTGAATCAGTAGAGCCAAAAATAATATCATCTACATATATTTGAACTAGCCGTGTTTGATTTTTATGTATTCTGAAAAATAAGGTTTTGTCTACTAAGCCTCTACAGAACTTGTTTTCCAATAGAAAATTAGCTAAGGTCTCATACCATGCCCTGGGAGCTTGTTTGAGACCATAGAGAGCTTTATTAAGCTTGAATACATAAGAAGAGTGAGTTGGAGAGATGAAACCTGGTGGTTGTTCCACATAGACTTCTTCCTTGATATCTCCATTTAGGAATGCACTTTTTACATCCATTTGATATACCTTAAATTGTTTGTATGTAGCAAATGCTAAAAATATTCTGATAGCTTCAAGTCTTGCCACAGGTGCAAATGTTTGATCATAGTCTATGCCTTCTTCCTGTGAATATCCTTGAGCTACTAGCCTTGCTTTATTTCTCACAATATTTCCTTGATCATCAAGTTTGTTCCTGAAGACCCATTTGGTGCCAATGACTGGATGGCCTCTTGGTGTTGGAACCAAATCACAAACTTTGTTTCTTTCAAACTGGTTGAGTTCCTCTTGCATTGCAAGAATCCAATTTGGATCTTGTTCTGCATCTTTTATGGTTTGAGGTTCAACTTGTGATAGAAAGCAAGTATGCATCTGATTTTGGTGTAGTTTATGTCTTGTCTGAACACCTGCTGAAATATCACCAATCACTTGTGAAATTGGGTGATCTCTAACTGTGATGTGGTCAACAGTTGGAGTTAAATCTGCAGTGGTGTTTATTTGGGGATTTTGTTCAGTAATTGTATCCTGTGGAGGATGTTCTGTTATTGCTTGATTTTGATAATCAACAAGATCAGGATGATCATCTTCTTCACTATCTTCAAGGTTTTGAGCTAATGGTTGCATTGAATCTCCTGATTGTAGATTTAGTTCATTAAGCTCTTTACATAGAGATGGTACCTGCAAAGCATTCTTGGTAGAGGAGTTCTTCTCCTTGTAAGACATGTTAGTTTCATCAAAGGAAACATGCATGGATTCTTCTATCTTAAGAGTGGATTTGTTAAATACCCTATATGCTTTGCTAACTATTGAATATCCTAAGAAAATTCCTTCTTCGGATTTTGGTTCAAATTTTCTAAGATATTTCTTATCATTGTTATGAACAAAACATTTACAACCAAAGATTCTGAAATAGTCAATTTTAGGTTTCTTCCCTTTAAGTAATTCATAAGGAGTTTTACCCTTAAGTTTGTGTATCAAACTCCTATTCAGAACATAGTTTGCTGTGCTAACAGCTTCTGCCCAAAAGGATAGTGGCAAATTAGCATCTGCAAGCAATGTCCTTACTGATTCAATTAGGGTTCTATTTTTCCTTTCAACTACCCCATTCTGTTGAGGAGTTCTAGGAGCTGAGAAGCAATGCCTGATACCTTCCTTCTCACAGAATTCTTGCATAAGAAGAGACTCAAACTCAGTGCCATGATCACTTCTGATCAATGCAACTACAGTAGAGTATTCAATCTATATGCTCTTAAGAAAGTCTGTAAGAACTTTAAAGTTATCTGACTTTTCTCTCAAAAAGAATACCCAAGTGAATATAGAGAAGTCAACTACAATAACTAGAGTGTAAGACTTCCCTCCTAAACTCTTTATTGCTATAGGTCCAAAAAGGTCCATATGTAGCAAAAATAAGATTCTAGGTAAATCACTTTTAGATAAGGATTTAAAACTGTTTTTGGTTTGCTTACCTAGCTGGCATGCCCTACATAGACCTTCTTTCTTATATGATCCTGATGGTAGACCTCTAACAAGATTATTTTTAGATAGTTCGGCAATTGTTCTAAGATTTACATGCCCTAATCTTTTATGCCATAATTCACTAGGTTTGCTTAGCTCATTAAACAGGCAAATTTCTGATTTAGAGGAATTGAAATTTACTAAATATATATTGCCCTTTCTAATACCTGATAAAACAATGACATTATCAGATGACTTGATAATGCATTCTGATTTATTAAAGGTTACCTGATAACCTTCATCACATAACTGACTTATGCTGATGAGGTTGTGCTTCAGACCCTTCACATAGGTGACTTCCTTGAATGTTACTGCTCCAACCTTGATTTGACCAATGCCTTCAGTTTTACCATGGTTGGAGTCTCCAAAGATCACTTTGGGTCCAAGCTGTGCCTTATAATTTTTCAGATTGGCCTTGTCTCCTGTCATGTGCTTTGAGCAGCCACTGTCCAAGTACCATTTTTGATTTAATCTTGGATGGTCGTGTACCTGCAAAGACAAAAACATAAACTAGTTGTTTTTGACCCAGACTACCTTGGGTCCTTTTGTGTTACCACAAAATTCAGAAATAAATGACATTTCAGGCTGGTCCTTATAGCCTTGTGGATGATATCTCCTTGGAGGTATTATCCATTTAGTGAAAGGATTTTTAGTTTGTTTGGAATTAAGATTTCTAGTATTTCCTGTATAGTATCTGTTCGACAAATTTGGATAAATTGGTCGACTATTGTTTATCTGATAACTATACTGAAAATCTGTTTTCAGACTTCGTCGAGCTCCGTTCGACAAATTTGAACCTTTTTGTCGATCTCCGTTCGACGAATTCTTTTGAATTCTTTTATCCTTAACAGACTTGCTTGAAGTATCTTTATCTCTTTTTGCAGCTTCTTTGCCTTTAGCAGAAATAAATTTTATAGGTGAGGAGAGGATATTTCTCTTAATCAGAGATGGCTCACTTGGTGAGGCACCCATGCCCAGTTTGCTATTATTAAGTCTAGCATTGACTAAGCTTGTGATGTCCATCAGTTTGATACTTCTCCCATTTAGGGATTTTTCAAATTTTTTGGCCTCAGAAAGTTTATTCTCAATGAGAACAATGTGTTCTCTGGAGGCAGCCAGATCTTTCTTAAGATTTGCATTTTCTTCACTTATTTTTTTCATTTCAGCTAACTTACATCTGAGTGAGATTATTTCTTTCTCAGAGTTGAGTAAGTCTGAGCAAAGGACTTTGAATTCAGCCTTGAATTCATCTGAAGTAAAATCAAAATCAGATATTACCTGATCTGCATCATTTTCTTCTTCTGATTCTGAATTTTCTTCATCAGATTTGCTGGCTGAGGCATTGATTGCCATCATGCAGAAGTTCTTTTCTTCTTCATTATCACTGGAGCCTGATGAAGATTCATATTGTGACTCACAGTCTGAGTCATAAATTGCCAGTAGACATTGGCTATTCTCTTTTGTTTCTTCTTCATCAGAAGAACCAGATGAAATTCTGATTCAGATTCTGTTTCACTCCAGGATGTTGCTACAAATCCTCTTCCCTTCTTTTTGTGTGAGTGGGAGGAAGATTTGCTAGAACCTTTCCTTTCTTCCTTTTCTCTTTTTCTCTCCTTTCTGTCTTTTTTGTTTTGATTATCTGGACATTCAGGAGCAATATGTCCTGGCTTCCTGCAACCAAAACATATAATTTCATTAGAGTGATTTTTGTCATACCTTGGCTTGTCATAGCTTCTGGATGACTTCTTCTTGAAATCTTTCTTAGCCATATTATAGAATCTTTTGGCTATGAAGCTCATCAACTCCTCTTTGGTGGGAGTTGGTCCTTCTTCTTCTGCAGCCTTGAAGGCTATGCTTTTCTCCTTCTTGAGTGTTGGGGATGAAGTGGATTCTTCAGCTTCCCTACTTTTGACGAGCTGCTCATAAGATTTGAGCTTGCCCAACAGAGCTTCAGTGGTGATCTCATTTAGGCTTCTGGCTTCTTTGATTGGCCAGATTCTGGAGTCCCATGTGCTGGGAAAGCACATAAGAATTTTGTCATTGATCTCTGTGAGTGAGATCACTTTGTCCAGAGACTTCAGCTCATTTATTATGAGGCTGAGCCTAGTGTACATATCAGCAACATTTTCTGATTCTCCCTTCTTGAAGTTCTCATATTGAGAGATCAGGTGAGATCTTTTATCTTTCCTTTCATCTGCTGAGCCTGCCACCATGTTATTGAGAGATTCCCAGATTTCTTTTGCTGAGGTGCACTCAACTACTTTATGGAATAAGTCATCTGACATAGTTAAGGCCAGAATGTTCATTGCCTTTGCATCTGCATTTCTCTGCTTCTTCTGAGCCTCAGTCCACTCAGGAGGTGGAACAGCAGTGTTGTCTGTTGTTGCAGTAGTGCTGGTTGTTGCTGTAGGTGTTGGAGGTCCTGTAAGAATAACATTGAAAATCTCCTCATCAATAGAGTTCATATAAAGCCTAATCCTTGCTTTCCATAGTGCAAACTTATTGAGATTGCACATAGGAGGTCTTGTGCTAGAATATTCCTTGTTTTGTGCCATGAGTTTTGAATGATATAAAATTCTTAGATAAAGAAGCTCTTAGACAAATTAAGATCTGGTTGATCTTTGTGATTCAGATGTTAGTCTGTAAAGAATCAACCTGCTCCTCTGATACCAATTGAAAGTGGAGGTCAGATCTTAAGTTACTCTAGAGGGGGGGTGAATAGAGTATTAAAAACTTTTCCTTAGTTTTTTATAGCGGAATTAAAATAGTATTATATATAAGTGTAAGCTGTGTGAGACTTATATAAACAGAAAATTTAAGTAAAATGTAATCACAAAACAAACAGCACAAGCACAGAAAATAATCAAACACAGAAGACACAAGGAGCTATAGTAGTTCCCCAATAAATCTGGGTACGTCTACTCTTCTACCACCTTTGGTAGGAATCCACTAGGAGGTTGTTGATAAGGTGCCCTCACACCAGGTGAGCTGTTGATAAGGTGCTCTAACCAAACTGCAGGTTTTTGAAAAGGTGCCCTGTCACCGAGAGTTAACTTTTGAAGGGAGTTATAACCCTATACAAGATGGGAAGGAAAAAGTTTATAGTGTTCTTCTCTGTCATGATGCTGAGAGAAGATTTTAGTGGATGTTGTTGTAAAGCTCCCCCTGTCAGATTGAAGTATTTGACAGAAAATGAAGAAACTTTCTCTTGAAAACTAAGATCTCCTGTAGCAGTTTGATCTGGAAGAACAGGTTCTTCAGATTGTTTGTTGCTCTTTTAGAAGATCTGAATTTGCAGTAGATTCTGAGTGAATGCTCTTGAGGATGATGTTCTCAGAAGTTTTTGTTTGCTGCTTGTAGAAGAAGAAGATGAAGAAGAAATATTTTCTGAGATGTCTGTCTATATCTCTTCTTCTTTTTTTACTTTCAGCTCTATATATATATATATATCCTTTTTATTCTGTAATAGAACGACGTTTGAATTCTGTCCTCTCAAACAATTTTGGCAGGTCCTTTTATTTTTGACTGTGAAAAGATTCCTTTTCATTAAATGTCAACGGCTATTGCTGCCTTAGAAAAAGGAAAGAAGGGGATATATTAACTGAGTTTAATATCCTTCCTTATCTGTCAGAATATGTCCAAAGGATATTAAATAGATCTGTTATATTCGTCGTTTTGCTGTTAGGATAGATAGAATATAGTTGATAACAAATCTGGACTTTAATAAATGATCTGTCGAACGCTGGCTATAATCTGTCGAGCGCTGTTCAGAAAATGTTGAACGCTGACTGGAGAACTATCGAACGCTGTCAACAACAAAAAAAACTGTCGAACGCTGGGAGCCATCTGTCGAGCACTGCTAGCCATTCGTCGAACACTGATCAGAGAATGTCGAGTGCTGGAACCGGCTGTAATACTTCAGTCTGCTGAGAATAATTTGTCGAACGATGCTAGACATTCGTTGAACGCCACTTGCCATTTGTCGAACGCTGCTAGCCATTTTGTCGAGCGCTGGGAACCTTAGAATTAATCTTAAGTTCTAGCTAATTTATCAGCCTACAGACTTGACCCTTAAACTATACAATGGGGTCAACTGATCCTAATCAGTACATAGTGATCCTAGCCCAAAACAGTAAAAGGGTTGTTCCAACACACTTGTAATTCCTTGCTGAGGCGTTCTTTGTTTTATTGAATGCCTTAGGTTCAGAGCCGTAGCGACTAGTGGTGTAGCCTAAAGTTCAGAGTTTTAGTAGTTGTTCACCCCGCTTCTGCGAGGTAGTTGTTTTTAGTTACTTCTTGTGCTCAGACATAATAGTTGGTGTCAATGGGTTAGTGTCATGTTGTTGATGCCCATTGTGCCCCTTTTTATACTTTATAGTTTATTTGCTAGATTATGCCACTACTTTTAGATCTTGTGTATCTTACCCTCTGGGAATGATTTATGTTAGGTGCACTATAGTTATAAAATGGTTTCTCTTCATCCTCATTGCATTCTTTCTAACTGAAACCCTTAACTTTAAAGTCGCCTAAAGGTATTTTCTACTCTTACAATACGCCTAGTTATGTGCATATCATTTACTTCATGCTCCTTCGTTTGCATACATGCAGGACTTTAAGTAAACTAAATCAAGTACTTTCCGCTGCAACTTTATATACTTTCCCGGTGGACTAGTTGATCCACGAACTGAGAGACACAGTTCCTACCTCAAAACCCCTAATAATGATTTCAAATGATTACTTATCATATAATCATGTTTTGTCTAGTTAAGTAATAGGTTTCCACCTGAGCGTCTACAGTTGTCTCCTGTATGACGTGGCATCATGACGTGTATTTTCTCTTACTCTGATATCCTTAATTTTGGAGAAAATGCGGGTTGTGACAGTTGGTATCAGAGGGAGGTTGTTCGACAAGTTGGTCGGGCAACATATTCTGATATAGTTTAGTAGTTTTTTTTGTTTCATTGCATACACACACCGATGTGTCATCAGTACGTCTTGGCCGAAGCATGAACACTACACTCATAGCATGATAAGAAGTATACGGGGCATATTATGTAGTATGGGATGCATAATATGCGTCTGTATATGGATCCACCATAGGTGGCAACATGTGACGGTTATGTAGTATGGGATGCATAACCATCATCACATGGATGCCCATTAGCACGTTTTTTCTTTTTCGTTGCATGCGATATTATGTAGTATGGGATGCATAATATTTCATGCGTACGCCGCTCATAACATGCATTAAGGCCTTTATTAGAATGCATAGCACAACATACTTTACATAGCATTGCATAAGCACACGTGCGAAGTTAAAGACTTATATGATGACACACGCACACACATGATTTCATAATGAATAGAAAATTCATGCATTCATGCCCCTTGCACATGAGTCAAGTGGGAAGATGTAGTATCGTTCCCGAATTTGGCATATCATCATGAAAATATCCCAGAGAAAAGTAGTGGAAATGGCAAGTAGATGTACGTGTATGTTCTGAACCGAGCAGTGTAATACTAATGTAAGGTTAAGTTTTGATTAGAGGTTTATGCATTTTAGCATAAATGGCACGCAGGCGAGTCGCGACTAGGTCGACTCCCTAGTCGGAGGGCGAGTCTTTGGGTGCGCAGAGTGAAGCCTTGATCGAGAGTCTGCGCCAGAGCAATGAGGCTCTGACTAGGCAGATGGTTGCGATGCAGTCGCAGGTCGAGGCGTTGTTGGCTGCCGGTGCTAGGCAGCAACCCGTAGTGCAGGCCCCAGTAGTAGGACAGACTGTACCTACTACTCCTGCTCCCTTGGTACCCCCAGTAGTGATACCACCGGAAATGAATTTCATTTCGCATTTTCAAAGGTTGGGACCTCCTACGTTTGACGGAAGAGCGGATTTTATGGCATTAGATGACTGGTTTGTTGCCATTGAGGAGATGTTTTCGTACTCAGGAATCTCTGCAGACCAAAAGGTGATGGTCGCCGCTTACCAGCTGAAAGGACTTGCTAAGAGCTGGTGGATTAGGGAGAGGGAAAATCTCGTAGGTGGATGTTCGTGGGAGTCGTTCAAGGCGATGGTGTTAAAGAAGTTCCTGCCGTCGGTCGAGCAAGATCGTTTAATGAATAATTTTCTGCACCTGAAGCAAAGACAACTCACGGTTAGTGAGTATGAGATCGAGTTCAGTAAGTTGAGCATATTTGCTCCAGATTTAGTGGCTTTTGAGGCAGGAAGAATGAAGCGATTTCTCGGAGGTCTTCGTAGCGATATTCAGCAGTTGGCGAGCGCCTATAGATGTGGAGTTCAGCTTTGTGCAAGAATTTCCTGACGTCTTTCCTGTCAGTCTTCCTGGACTCCCGCCTGATAGAGATGTGGAGTTCGTTATTGATCTTGAGCCTGGTACTCGTCCTATTGCTAAGGCACCGTACCGTATGGCCCCGCGCGAGTTAGAAGAGTTGCGAACTTGGTTAGATGAGTTGTTGCAGTGTGGTTTCATTAGGCCAAGTTCTTTGCCCTGGGGTGCTCCAGTGTTGTTCGTGAAAAAGAAGGACGGTTCCATGAGATTGTGCATAGACTATAGAGAATTAAACAAAGTGACCATCAAGAACAGGTATCTGTTGCCAAGGATAGATGATCTGTTTGATCAGTTGCGTGGTAGCACGGTGTTTTCAAAGATTGCTCTTCGATCAGGCTACCATCAGTTGAGGATCCGTGAGTCGGACGTTCCCCGGACTGCCTTTCGTTCTCGTTATGGCCATTTTGAATTTCTAGTCATGTCGTTTGGTTTGACAAATGCACCCTCTGCATTTATGGACATGATGAACCGCGTGTTCAAGGATTTTCTGGACCATTTTGTGGTGGTATTCATAGATGATGTGCTGGTTTATTCTAGAAGTGTTGAGGAGCATGCTACGCATTTGCGCTTAGTATTGTCTACTCTTATAGAGCACAAGTTGTATGCGAAGCTGAGTAAGTGCGAATTCTGGCTTTCTCAAGTGTCCTTCCTGGGTCATGTGGTGAACAAAGATGGAATTACTGTAGACCCCGCTAAGATTTCTGCCGTATTGGATTGGAAGACGCCTTCGACGCCTAAGGAGATAAGGAGTTTCTTAGGGTTGGCCGGGTACTACAGGAGATTTGTCCAAGGATTTTCAGTGTTGTCCGTACCCTTGACTAAGCTTACTCAGAAGAATACTGCTTTTGTTTGGAGCGATAAGTGCGAAAAGGCCTTTCAGGAATTGAAGAGGCGTTTGTGTAGTGCTCCGGTGTTGGCCTTGCCGATCGAAGGAGTCGAGTATGCAGTTTATGTAGACGCATCTCACATTGGACTGGGTTGTGTGTTGATGCAAGAAGGGAGGGTGATTGCTGATGCATAAAAATGCGTCGCAGTTATAAAAATACTTGACGTGCAAAATTATAACTACAAACGATAACGGCAAGTGTACCGTATCGAGTAAAGTATAGGATCTCGCAAGATCAAGGTCATATTAGACTCGGGTCATGTTAAGTACTTCTACTTCGAGTGAATGTTTATTATTCTATCAACAATACTTTGGGTTGGTTTGCGAATAGTAAAAACTAGAAATGCTAATAAAATTAAATCGATGGTTTAAAACTAGTACCCGATCTTTGAGTCACCTCGGATATAGAGAAAATTGAAATGAGAATAGATTACAATTCTCTTGTTGAAGAGGCTTTGACCGTGGAGGTTCCCAAAGCATGAACACACCTCTTTCGAGATTTAGGTTCAACTAAGCTTAGGTGTATCGACCGAACTTTCGTTCTCAAATCGCATCGCCTAAGACTTGCCTTAGGTTGTGAACCTCGCTATTGAATTTTACTTCAATCCGGAAGAGTTACGCCGTCCTCTATCGAGGGTTGCGTTCTACTCCTTTTACCGATGGGTGATCGATTCGCCTTACGAGCCTCTCGGCCAACTAAAGAGCGAAAACCAATATGAAAACTATATAAAAGATATAGCCTCAATGAGTTGACCAACGGTAAATCGTACGCGTTCAACAATTAGAGAAAAATAAATCTAAAAAATCATAACAAAACTTATCTCATCCTCGGATCATCGCGACCGAGCACTATGGAAATTAGCCGCTCATGGAGATGGAGAAGTCATTATTATAAAACTGAGACATTATGAAACGAACAGCGCGACAAGAAGACCAAATTGAAATATGAATAATTTTCTAAGAGAAATAAAATTGAGATTTTACAGCTAGCGGCCAAAAAAAATGTTTCAAAATAAAAGTGCGAGTTACACACATAAAATATTAAATTGAAATAAGAGAAGTACATGATTAAATTAGAGAATCAAAAGACGAACAACTTTAACACGAGAAAAATATAATAATAATTAAAATATCTAATAAACTATCACTCTTATCTTTCCCAGCAAAATGATTTTTGCATTCTCTTCTCTTCTCCCTAAATTCTGACAAAACAAATCTTCAAAAACTAACTGCGCCAAAAATTATCTATCTTTCTTCCTCTCACTCAAATAATCATTTTATAGGCTGCTTGGACTTGAAGGCGGCATCTTTGGAGGCGTAATTGGAGGAGGCAGCTAGGGAGGAGGCGGAAGTGGCTGAGCAAGGGTGGTGGCGTTACACAGCATGGAGGAGACTCGTGTTGGATTGCTGACGTGGCGAGCTGCAAATCATTGGAGGCGGAGCAGCTGCATGGAGGTGGCGGAGCTGCGGCGGAGTTGGCGGAGCTGCGGATCCGTGACGTGGAGGAGGTGCTGGAGCGGCGGAGTTGGCGGAGTTGCGGCGGAGTTGGCGGAGTTGGCGGAGCAGGCGGAGTTGCGGCGGAGTTGGCGGAGCTGCGGCCATCCTGCATGGCGGAGGAAGGAAATATAAATTACTATTCATATATATATTACTATTCATATAATTTATATGTTTAGGATTTAGTGTATATATATATATAATTTATACGATACCTATATATAATACTATAAATAATAATATAATAATATATTATATATAATAATATATACATATAAATATAATTTATATCGATACGTATATGTAATAATATAAATATAAATATATATATAAATATAAATGATTCTTAAATAATGAAATATATATATGCTGCATGCATATACTAGAATTCCTATTATGCATGCGTGGCCAAGCGCCCCTTGCATGCAAAGGTGGCGGATCGGCGCACGTCGCACTTGAACGGGTGTGACGGGACTTGCATGACGACGAAATCGATCGAGGCCAACGCGACAACTTCTATAAATCTTTCATTTGAAAGTTCGGAGCGCGATTACGGCGATCGACCTACCAAAAATAAATAAAGCATAAATTAGAACTCAAAATATAAAATAAATAAATTATAAATAAAAATAAAGAATATATTACTAATTTTACTTAAATATTATACTAAATTATATATAAATAATATGTATAAATTCTGCTCATCAAATACCCCCATACTTAAGCTTTTGCTCGTCCCGAGCAAAACCATAAGAGGTATTCATAAGGCATTAATATCATTTAGAATTCAACTAAAAATTTATTTACATCAAAAGAGAGTTAAGAGTTAGAATTCGAAGATTTTCGGCTTAAGTCCTAAATTATGAGATTAAATAAAAAGAGAAGAAATGATTAGCTAAGAATTCTCAAATAAATTTACTAGCACATAAAATTGAGTAATTTTGCAAACAATACTTTAGATAAAAATTATTAAAACCTACACTTGAAGAAACTTGAAGAAAAGTAAGAACTACTACTTATGCTCTCCAAATATTTTAATTTAAAACTAAAATGCAATTATATTGGCTAGGGGTTTTTTTGGGGGTTTTATGAAGAGAGCTTTGATTGGAGGTGATGAATTTTATCCTCTCACCTCCTTCTCTTTTATTTTCTTTTTGGATTTGAATATATTTAGGAAATCATGAATTTTATCCTCTAATTTCCATGACATATATTCTTTTCATAATTTTTTTTTTCTTAATAAGGGTGCATACGTTTAGGGAATAATGAATTTTATCCTCTTATTCCCATGTCGTATGATCTTTTCTTGGGTTAGGGGAAGGCTAAAGGATTTGGGCTAAAGGGTTAAAGGCTATTTTAATTTTATTTTAGATTAAACAAAAATACTAGAGAGCAATATTTAGTAGATTTCAAATTTTCTAAGGATCTAAAAGTATGAGATTGAAATAATTAGAATCTAAACATGTTACACATAATCACTACAAAATTGAGACTAATTAAAAATATGCGAGAATAAGTGCTAACTAAATCACTCTAATTAGATTAACATCATAAAATGATTCTTAAGTTAAAATCGCCTAAAAACTAAATTTAACTAACTATGATTAAAATAAAAGATTTAGCAAATTAAAATGATAAAAAATGCTTATAAATATTCTCAAAATAGTTTTGTGAGCGAGAAAAGGGTAAGATGGGGTTTATTATTTTTTTTGTTTATTTTTTCTATTTTTTCAAAAAAAATTTGTGTTTTTATTTAATTGAAAAGTAAAAGAGACACTCCCCCATACTTAAAGATAAACATTGTCCCCAATGTTTATAAAGCACGGGGAAGGGGAAAACAAAAGAAAAAAAGTTCACTAAAAAAAAAATTTTAAAGCAAAAAGAAAGATAAGCATGGGGTGCCTCCCAAGAGCGCTTTGTTTTTCCCGTCTTTAAGCTAGACGGTTAGTGTTAGCTAAAAGGAAAATAAAATTTAAGGTGCATGGGCAACTCCTTGAATATGCGTTGCGGGAACTTGGATGTGATCCGTTGCCCGGCGACTCCTCCACTTGCTATTTGATTCTCCTTGTTGCTTTTAGGTTGAGAGTGTAAATTCGAACCACCTATCCATACCTGAGGTGATTTGAATTTTTGTAGATGAGCGGCAAATGGGTCCACGACGACGTTTAGTTGCGACGGCTCATCCTCTACATGAAAATCATTAGGAATTGAAGAATCAAAAGCAAAGGGGTCAGAAACAATTTCACAAGGAGGAGTCACTTGTGAAAGAAAAAGATTAAAATCCGATTGTTCGTTTAAAATAAAGGTTTTCTCCCCTAAAATAATCGTTATGTCAAAACGCGTAGAATCATCATTTTCATTTATTTCATTTTCAAAAATAGGTGGCGTTAGCGAATTATCATGAAAATGCGAATAATTTTTACTTAACGAATTTTCTAAAATCTGGGAGGGAGGAGAAATTAGGGAATCAAAATTTTTAGGAGATGAAATTTCTTCATCGCCGCGAAGACTATCCGGGTGGCCTGCCCACCATGAATAATCCACGCCGGTGAGTGAAAAAGAATCACCAGCGTTATCTGGATTATAAAAAGTATTTTTCTTATAATAATTATTTTCCTCATGAAAATTATTAGAATAAAAATCATGAAAAAAAATTTCATAAGAATCATGAGAATTACCTTTATTAAAATTAAAAATATTTTCATAAGAAAATTTTTGAGAATTTAAATTATAGCTAGAATTCTCATAAGAGTTAGAAAAATTATTTTCATAAGAATCATAGAAATTATTTTGAGAAAAATTATTTCCATAATTCGAATAAAAATTATTTTCACTATTAAAATTTTGAGAATTTTGAAAATTAGAATTATTAGCGTTAGGAAAATTATTCTCGTAGAAATTTGAAAAATTGTTTTCACAAAAATTACTTTCATAGGAAAAATTATTTTGATAATTGTTATGAAAACTATTTTCTTTATTAAAATTTTGAGAATTTTGCGAAGAATGTTCCCTAATAACATTATTTATCCTAACCGCGGCTTCTAAATCATTGATTTTATCTTGAAGCGCGTTAATAGAAGCAGAAAGTTCTAAGACATTATTAGCATTCTCAAGCGCGGCGGATAGCCAAAACATATTTTTTTGATAAACAAACGGATTTTAAATGAATGGAATTGAAATAAAAATAAGAAAATAGATTTTTTTCTTTCTTTTCTTTTAAAAGCGGATTAATATTAGTCTTGGACTTCCCGAGGACTACCCGGTGAAGGGTTCGCAGCGGTACTAGGAGATGTGATGGGATGAAAGCCCAAATCTCCCTTTCCAAGAATTTAGGTTGCGCTTTTAATTGAAAATAATTTTTTTTTTATAAAATAAAAATAAAAAAATGATAAAATTAATAAAATTCACTCTTTTCAAAATATCAACAAATTTCCCCGGCAACGGCCCCAAAAACTTGATGCATAAAAATGCGTCGCAGTTATAAAAATACTTGACGTGCAAAATTATAACTACAAACGATAACGGCAAGTGTACCGTATCGAGTGAAGTATAGGATCTCGCAAGATCAAGGTCGTATTAGACTCGGGTCATGTTAAGTACTTCTACTTCGAGTAAATGTTTATTATTCTATCAACAATACTTTGGGTTGGTTTGCGAATAGTAAAAACTAGAAATGCTAATAAAATTAAATCGATGGTTTAAAACTAGTACCCGATCTTTGAGTCACCTCGGATATAGAGAAAATTGAAATGAGAATAGATTACAATTCTCTTGTTGAAGAGGCTTTGACCGTGGAGGTTCCCAAAGCATGAACACACCTCTTTCGAGATTTAGGTTCAACTAAGCTTAGGTGTATCGACCGAACTTTCGTTCTCAAATCGCATCGCCTAAGACTTGCCTTAGGTTGTGAACCTCGCTATTGAATTTTACTTCAATCCGGAAGAGTTACGCCGTCCTCTATCGAGGGTTGCGTTCTACTCCTTTTACCGATGGGTGATCGATTCGCCTTACGAGCCTCTCGGCCAACTAAAGAGCGAAAACCAATATGAAAACTATATAAAAGATATAGCCTCAATGAGTTGACCAACGGTAAATCGTACGCGTTCAACAATTAGAGAAAAATAAATCTAAAAAATCATAACAAAACTTATCTCATCCACGGATCATCGCGACCGAGCACTATGGAAATTAGCCGCTCATGGAGATGGAGAAGTCATTATTATAAAACTGAGACATTATGAAACGAACAGCGCGACAAGAAGACCAAATTGAAATATGAATAATTTTCTAAGAGAAATAAAATTGAGATTTTACAGCTAGCGGCCAAAAAAAAAAATGTTTCAAAATAAAAGTGTGAGTTACACACATAAAATATTAAATTGAAATAAGAGAAGTACATGATTAAATTAGAGAATCAAAAGACGAACAACTTTAACACGAGAAAAATATAATAATAATTAAAATATCTAATAAACTATCACTCTTATCTTTCCCAGCAAAATGATTTTTGCATTCTCTTCTCTTCTCCCTAAATTCTGACAAAACAAATCTTCAAAAACTAACTGCGCCAAAAATTATCTATCTTTCTTCCTCTCACTCAAATAATCATTTTATAGGCTGCTTGGACTTGAAGGCGGCATCTTTGGAGGCGTAATTGGAGGAGGCAGCTAGGGAGGAGGCGGAAGTGGCTGAGCAAGGGTGGTGGCGTTACACAGCATGGAGGAGACTCGTGTTGGATTGCTGACGTGGCGAGCTGCAAATCATTGGAGGCGGAGCTGCATGGAGGTGGCGGAGCTGCGGCGGAGTTGGCGGAGCTGCGGATCCGTGACGTGGAGGAGGTGCTGGAGCGGCGGAGTTGGCGGAGTTGCGGCGGAGTTGGCGGAGTTGGCGGAGCAGGCGGAGTTGCGGCGGAGTTGGCGGAGCTGCGGCCATCCTGCATGGCGGAGGAAGGAAATATAAATTACTATTCATATATATATATTACTATTCATATAATTTATATGTTTAGGATTTAGTGTATATATATATATAATTTATACGATACCTATATATAATACTATAAATAATAATATAATAATATATACATATAAATATAATTTATATCGATACGTATATGTAATAATATAAATATAAATATATATATAAATATAAATGATTCTTAAATAATGAAATATATATATGCTGCATGCATATACTAGAATTCATATTATGCATGCGTGGCCGAGCGCCCCTTGCATGCAAAGGTGGCGGATCGGCGCACGTCGCACTTGAACGGGTGTGACGGGACTTGCATGACGACGAAATCGATCGAGGCCAACGCGACAACTTCTATAAATCTTTCATTTGAAAGTTCGGAGCGCGATTACGGCGATCGACCTACCAAAAATAAATAAAGCATAAATTAGAACTCAAAATATAAAATAAATAAATTATAAATAAAAATAAAGAATATATTACTAATTTTACTTAAATATTATACTAAATTATATATAAATAATATGTATAAATTCTGCTCATCAATTGCTTATGGGTCTAGACAATTGAAAGTTTATGAAAAGAATTACCCTACGCATGACTTAGAATTCGCCGCAGTGATCTATGCTTTGATGCTTTGGAGACACCTGTTATATGGAGTGTCATGCAAGATTTTCACGGATCATAAAAGTCTGAAGTATGTCTTCACCCAGAAGGAGCTGAATCTGCGCCAGCGGAGGTGGTTGGAGTATGTGGCGGATTATGAAGTAGATATTCTGTACCATCCGGGTAAGGCTAATGTGGTGGCCGATGCCCTGAGCCGGAAAAACCGCGCATATCTTCAACCTCTCAGTGCAGTCCTTAGTAGAGGAGTTTATGTTGATGGATATCTCAGTCGGTAGTTGTACCGCACCTTCGAGCTTAGAGGCTTAAGAGCCTTCTTGGATTGCCCTTACTAGGATGCATCAGAAGGAAGATCCTGACTTGCAGCATCTTCGAAGTAGAACTGAAAAAGGAGAATTGCCAGATTTTTCGATCGATGATAAGGATACTTTGAGGTACCGAGGTAGATATTGCGTCCCCGCGTTGGAAGAAATTCGGACAAAGATCTGTAGCGAGGCGCATGATTCTAATGTTTCCTATCATCCTGGTTCCACGAAAATGTATAAAGATCTGAAGAAGATCGTTTGGTGGTCAGGTATGAAGAATGATATAGCGAAGTATGTGTCAGAATGTTTAACTTGTCAGCGCGTGAAAGCAGATCATAAGAGGCCTGGAGGTAAGTTGAACCCGTTAGATATTCCAAGATGGAAGTGGGAGAGTATTTCGATGGACTTCATTACCGGTTTGCCGAGATCTCCAGGTGGTCATGACTCGGTGTGGGTTATAGTAGATCGCTTGACAAAGTGTGCTCACTTTGTGCAGTTTAAGATTGGATACTCGATGGAGAAAATAGCAGAGCTGTATTTGGATGAAGTTATCAGATTGCATGGTGTGCCTGTGAGCATTGTGTCAGACCGAGACTCGAGGTACACGTCTCGTTTCTGGCAGAATTTGCAGGGAGCCTTGGGTACTGACCTTAGGTACTCTACCGCTTATCATCCCCAGACTAATGGTCAGACAGAAAGAGTAAATCAGATTTTGGAAGATATGATAAGGTGCTATATATTAGATCATGGTGGAGCTTGGGATAAGCGGCTTGGATTGATTGAGTTCGCGTATAACAATAGTTATCAAGAAAGACTACAAGTGGCCCCGTTTGAGGCTCTATATGGAGGCGTTGTCGGACTCCGTTGTTTTGGGCCGAGGTAGGTGAGAGTCCTTTGCTAGGCCCAGAGGCTTTGGAAGAGATGAATGTTGTTGTGGCTCATATCCGCGAGAAGCTCTGCATTGCTCAGGAGCGGTATGAGAAGTATGCGAATCGAAGAAGAGTGGATTTAGAGTTTGCCGTTGGAGACAGGGTGTTCTTGAAAGTTTCTCCGTTGCCAGGTGTTAAGAGGTTTGGAAGGAACCACAAGTTGGATCCCCGGTATGTGGGACCTTTTCTGATTATGGAGCGCATCGGGGTGTCAGCGTATAGATTGGATTTGACTGCTTCCTTTCCTAATGTTCACGATGTGTTTCACGTGAGCCAGCTGAGGAAGTGTTTGCGTAGCGATCGGCTTGTTCTTGATTCGGTGCTCGTTTTGCAGCCCAATCTTTCGTATGTCGAAGAGCCTGTCCGAATCTTGGAGACTCAGGAGCGTGTGTTGCGAAAGAAGACGATCCTGGTGGTTAAGGTTCTTTGGAAGAATCAGGGTGTCGAAAGCGCGACGTGGGAGCTGGAGTCTGCCATGAGAGAGACTCACCCTAGCCTCTTCTCTTAGATTTCAGGTAAACCTTCTGTCAGTTAATCTTTTAAATTTGATTCTGTATCTTCCTTGATCTTCGGATTCCAAGTTTCGGGACGAAACTTCCTTTTAGGGGGAGTGACTGTAACGCCCCTGATTTTCGTTAGTTATTTTACGTACCCGCTGTGGCGTAATTTTGGCGTAAGGGCGTTACGTCAGCTCGTCTGGTAGTGTGTTGAGCCTTAGCTTAGTTAAATTATGTCTTGTAGATCGAGCGTGCGAGATTTCGCGTCGTTTCGAGTTAAAGTAAAGATTTTGGGTGGATATCAAGATTTTAGCTTCGGAAGGCTTTAGCCCGAGTTTGGCTCGTCGGAATTGAATTCTGACTTCGCTGTTGGATTCGTAGCGCCGTGTTTTAGTTAAGGTGCGAATTTCGTAGAAATCCGAGGTGTTTTGGTCGCCCTCGCAGTTTAAGTGAATTGGGGAATTTATTAATTAATTAAATAATTTAGGTTTATATATAAGCCTAAAGTCTCCTTCCCTATTCATCTTCCCCTTCCTCGATCAAAAGCATCCGCCGTGCGATTAAGCGAGACCGAGGTTTCGTGGAGCATTTCACCGGTGATTCCTAGGGCTGTGGTGGTCGGAATCGTGTTTGGTTTGGAGATTTGGAAAGCTCTCGGTGAGATCTTCATTCTAGCGGTATGCTTTTCTCGTTTCGTGGAGTTTTGGGAGATTCGGTAGTGACCTAACCCCTTCTCTGGGTCCGTAAAGCTCCAGGTTTTCGTGCTCAAGAGCTCCCTTGGCTTTCGGAGCGGTGTTGGTTGAGTTTCCTCAAGGTTAAGGCAAGTGGCTATTTTCTTCTCTCCTCCTTCCTTGTTTGTTGTTGATCTTTTTCTTTTTCCTTGGTTACAAGCGATGGCTGCGTTGTTAGCCTGTGTTTAAGGGTATTCATGATAGTCGAAATCTTGATCTTGTTCCCCTGTTGAATTGGCGGAAGAACCCCCCCCCCCCTGGAGAAAATCTGCTGTAGTCGAAACAATCACGCTCGCCTGACTGATTTCCTGAGAAAACCCTGCATATTTGCCCTCTTAATTCTATGTCTCGAAAAACATTCAAATCTCTCGAGAAGTCCCTCTATGTCTCGAGAAATGCTCTTAATTCTATGTCTCGAAAAACATTCAAATCTCTCGAGAAGTCCCTCTATGTCTCGAGAAATGCTCTTATTTCTATGTCTCGAAAAACATTCAAATCTCTCGAGAAGACCCTCTATGTCTCGAGAAATGCTCTTAATTCTATGTCTCGAAAAACATTCAAATCTCTCGAGAAGTCCCTCTATGTCTTGAGAAATGCTCTTAATTCTATTAAGAACCACTGTCTTTAGCCTTGCACGGTAGTCGTGTTTGGGGGATAGTGGGGGAATGTTATAGCCTTGCACAGTAGTCGTGTTTGGGTGGTTGGGTCTAGTGGCACCCCCACCTGGTTTTGGGCTTTGGGTAGCGGAGGTAGGTAACCGCTCCCGTTTAATTTGAGCTGATCAGTCTCTTTAATTAATGTAACAAGATAAATGAAACTTGCTTGTTCCTCTTTATGGCACTTTCTTTTGGTGCACTTGGTATTTTGTTTAGTTCCTTGTTTTGGAGCTTTTCTTTCGGTGAACCTGGCCTGGGTTGGTACCCCTTTTGCCTTATTTTACTTTCTGTTTACTTTTTTTGGCCACTTGTAATTCCTTGCTGAGGCGTTCTTTGTTTTATTGAATGCCTCAGGTTCAGAGCCGTAGCGGCTAGTGGTGTAGCCTGAAGTTCAGAGTTTTAGTAGTTATTCACCCCGCTGCTGCGAGGTAGTTGTTTTTAGTTACTTCTTGTGCTCAGACATACTAGTTGGTGCCAATGGGTTAGTGTCATGTTGTTGACGCCCATTGTGCCCCTTTTTATACTTTATAGTTTATTTGCCAGATTATGCCACTACTTTTAGATCTTGTGTATCTTACCCTCTGGGAATGATTTATGTTAGGTGCACTATAATTATAAAATGGTTTTTCTTCATCCTCATTGCATTCTTTCTAACTGAAACCCTTAACTTTAAAGTCGCCTAAAGGTATTTTCTACTCTTACAATACGCCTAGTTATGTGCATATCAGTTACTTCATGCTCCGTCGTTTGCATACATGCAGGACTTTAAGTAAACTAAATCAAGTACTTTCCGCTGCAACTTTATATACTTTCCCGGTGGACTAGTTGATCCACGAACTAAGAGACACAGTTCTTACCTCAAAACCCCTAATAATGATTTCAAATGATGACTTATCATATAATCATGTTTTGTCTAGTTAAGTAATAGGTTTCCGCCTGAGCGTCTACAGTTGTCTCATGTATGACGTGACATCATGACGTGTATTTTCTCTTACTCTGATATCCTTAATTTCGGAGAAAATGCCGGTTGTGACACGCATCCTAGGTGCTTACCTTCACCTGGAGGTAGAGGAACTCAATGCCTTCCCAGTCCAGCTACCAAGTAGCGAGTCGACCCGATGAGCCTCCCATCTGCCGGCATGACTGGGCCCGGAGAATGGTCTCTAGTCGGGGATCTTACCGATCGGATGTGGAAGTACCCGCCTGCGTCCTAGGTGCTTACCTTCACCTAGAGGCAGAGGAACTCAACTCCTTCCCGATCTTACTGGAGGTGGAAGTACCCATCCGCATCCTAGGTGCTTACCTTCACCTGGAGGCAGAGGAACTCAACGCCTTCCCAGTTCAGCTACCAAGTAGCGAGTCGACCCGATGAGCCTCCCATCTGCCGGCATGACTGAGCCCAGAGAATGGTCTCTAGTCGGGGATACTACCAAATGGGAGCGGAGTACCCATCCACGTCCTAGGTGCTTACCTTCACCTGGAGGCAGAGGAACTCAACACTTACCCCAAGCCACTTAGTCAAGGCGTCACCTGAAACCTCTTCATTCATCGTCGAGGAGCTACCTGCTTATTACAACGCGCCCCTCTGGGCCTACTTGGCCACATGCACCTTGACCATCTCTTTCATCATCTCCTCCACTTTCTATGTCTTATCATTCCTTTCCTTTCTCCTGGTCCTTCCTGCTTCCCTGGTCAACCTGCAGGTGGGAGACTTGCCTCTGGAACTGATCTGCGTAGCTTCCTTGCGTCTCCCCGTGCTTTTGTTGAATCAGGAACAGGGACTACGCCCCCTTCCTGGTGAGACGGAAGCATCCTCTCTGCCCCCTCACTCGGGGCAGCTGGCCCCAGGAGAGCTGTTGAAGAGCGCTTGCGCTTGGAGGCCCAAGCCCTCCTCCGAGGCTGGCCAGGTGTTGGCGATGCCGAGCACTCGCCCTGAGGGGGGAGTGCGACCCGCAAGACTTCCAGGATTGCCTTCCTGAACTCCTCGAAGTCATCTTTCTTCACGCACTTGCCGGCAGGGGTGAGTCCCCCAGCTCATCACTTACAGCCATGAGACTTGCCCAGAGCTTTCCGACCTAGCCGCTTCCACGCTCACCGCACCATAATGTTGAAACCAGTAACCCGGTTTCGACGTTCGTAAGGGGGATGCAGCTAACCCTTACTTGACCTGAGCGAGACCCTTGACCAGTCACTAAGAACCAAAGAACCTTGCCCTTAAAGAACACCTAAGTCCACGAACGGACCCTTAAGCTGCAGCGTGGAGGTCCCACCACATACCCGGAAGATCTTAGAGCGCTTCCCCTCCAAAGCCAATGCTGAGCCTGGGCACCCTGGAGAGCACTAAGAACCACCTCACCATCAACCTTCGATGACAAGGGGAGGGGGGTGCTTGCTCACAAGACCACGCGAGGGAGGGGGTAGGAACCAACCTTTCCCAAGGTACCCATGGGGGTCTATTTATAGACTTTCCCAAAAACGGACTGCGGATAGCCAAAATTGGACTGCGGATAGCCAAAATCCTGCTATCCGCAGTCCGACCATGACCATGAACACTCAACGCAGGAGGAGGGGCGAGTGGGACTCGAGGTGCCCACTCCCCCTCTTGCGGGGGATCGGGAGAGCGGAGGGAGGGCCATCCCCACTCGCTCCCCCAAGAGGGGACGGGCGAGTGGGGGGCTGCCCCCACTCGCCTCCCAAAGGAGGGAGGTGGCCGAGTGGGGGGCTGCCCCCAATCGCCTCCCAAAGGAGGAAGGTGGTCGAGTGGGGGGCTGCCCCCACTCGCCTCCCAAAGGAGGAAGGTGGTCGAGTGGGGGGCTGCCCCCACTCGCCTCCCAAAGAAGGGAGGAGGCCGAGTGGCGGGCTGCCCCCACTCGCCTCCCCAAGAGGGGGGTGGCCGAGTGGGGGGCTTCCCCCACTCGCCTCCCAAAGAGGGGAGGAGGCCGAGTGGGGGGCTGCCCCCACTCGCCTCCCAAAGAGGGAGGTGGCCGAGTGGGGGGCTGCCCCCACTCGCCTCCCAAAGAGGGGAGGAGGCCGAGTGGGGGGCTGCCCCCACTCGCCTCCCAAGAGGGAGGAGGCCGAGTGGGGGGCTGCCCCCACTCGCCTCCCCAAGAGGGAGGAGGCCGAGTGGGGGGCTCCCCCCACTCGCCTTGCTTAGACATTTTTCCCTCTCTCGGGTCATTCTCTAGCTTCACTCGGTCTTGGTCGCCTCCGAGAGGTCGACCTGCTTGCCTCGTTCCTCTTAACTTTCGATTTGTTCTTGACGGATTACGAGTAATACAACGACCCTACTCATGTCGGGTCACACCGGCTCGAAAAATATGAGGGTTGTACATATACATATACAAGAAATTTTATGCGTAAAAACATGTATACACTTATACCCATATATATAACCGTGTATATATATCCGCCTACATAAACCTTCCTATAAAAATTTCAAGCACGCAAACACATATGAATATCTATATTCGTATACATTTATAACAATACGCTAATATGTAAATAGTTATACCTGCCTAATTCTATATGCATTCATATATACGCATATATATACACAATTACATACATATTACCGCATTTACGCCCCCATCTAGAGTTAACTAGCCGGACGACGACGACGATTCCGAACGGTAACGTCCCTACGCATCGACACCCAGAATTAAAATCTCGCTTTCAAATAATTATCATTAATTTCATATGTTTTAATAAAATTATAAGAAAAAAAAAACTCAGGGCGTTACATCAGCGCTAGTGCTAACGCTCCGCGGTAGAGTATTTCGTCAAGCGCATCTTCGTCGAACCGGCCTCACATTTCGTCGAGCGCAGCTTTCAGTTCGTCGAACGAATACTAGCGCCAGCGGTAGTTCTGACGCACCGCGGTAGAGCAAATCTCTTTTCGTCGGACTCATCTTCGTCGAACTCCGCTTTCATTTCGTCGACCTCCATTTCGTCGAACGCCGCTTTCATTTCGTCGACCTCCAGTTCGTCGATCGCTAGCGCCAGCGTTAGTTCTAACGCGCCGTGGTAAAGCATGCATTTCGTCGAGCGCCGTGGTAGAGCATGCAGTTCGTCGAACGTAATTTCGTCGAACGCCAATTCGTCGAACGCAGTTCCGTCTCAGCGATTTCTTCTCAGCGGTTGTTAACGCGAGGCGTTAACAACTAACGCGAGCGGTTGTTTTTTTTTCAGATAATCTTTATCAATTAGCATCTTGTTCATAGGGTTATATAATTATAGTTCCTGCACACAATAAACACAAGCAAGATCAAATACAATAGGACCGTGTATATATATCCGCCTACATAAACCTTCCTATAAAAATTTCAAGCACGCAAACACATATGAATATCTATATTCGTATACATTTATAACAGTACGCTAATATGTAAATACTTATACCTGCCTAATTCTATATGCATTCATATATACGCATATATATACACAATTACATACATATTACCGCATTTACGCCCCCATCTAGAGTTAACTAGCCGGACGACGACGACAATTCAGAACGGTAACGTCCCTACGCATCGACACCCAGAATTAAAATCTCGCTTTCAAATAATTATCATTAATTTCATATGTTTTAATAAAATTATAAGAAAAAAAAAACTCAGGGCGTTACATCAGCGCTAGTGCTAACGCTCCGCGGTACAGTATTTCGTCGAGCGCATCTTCGTCGAACCGGCCTCACATTTCGTCGAGCGTAGCTTTCAGTTCGTCGAACGAATACTAACGCCAGCGGTAGTTCTGACGCACCGCGGTAGAGCAAATCTCTTTTCGTCGGACTCATCTTCGTCGAACTCCGCTTTCATTTCGTCGACCTCCATTTCGTCGAACGCCGCTTCCATTTCGTTTACCTCCAGTTCGTCGATCGCTACCGCCAGCGTTAGATCTAACGCGCCGTGGTAAAGCATGCATTTCGTCGAGCGCCGCGGTAGAGCATGCAGTTCGTCGAACGTAATTTCGTCGAACGCCAATTCGTCGAACGCAGTTCCGTCTCAGCGATTTCTTCTCAGCGGTTGTTAACGCGGGGCGTTAACAACTAACGCGAGCGGTTGTTTTTTTTTTCCAGATAATCTTTATCAATTAGCATCTTGTTCATAGGGTTATATAATTATAGTTCCTGCACACAATAAACACAAGCAAGATCAAATACAATAGGATTTGTTATTGTCAAACCAAGAGATGCGGAAAGCATGTTCCAACAGTTAGACCCCCCCCCCCCCCCCCCCCCCCCCCCCCCCCGGATCCCCCAAACAAAATTTGTGCCCCTCTTGTGCCGAGGTCAGCTCTGATTTAGGTAAGGAAATTTCTATATGGGCACGCGGCGAGGCCTCCTCACTGCAACTCGCGGGGTCCTGTTTAGAGGCAATTCGGGAAAAGCTCTCGCTCTTTACCTTCTTCTGGTTGAAGTTCGCCAAGATCGATCGCTAGATAAGTAGTCATTGACCCCATTTGGTTTGAACTTTTGGAACTAAGATTTTTTTTGGTTCCAACAAACACGATAGATGATAATTGTACTCCTCTCCCTATCTTTAATATATCTGATCACAGTAGCTCAATTGTCTAATGCAACACAAAGAGTCTCTTAAGACCCAAGCTTTTGACAAAAAAATGTCAAATTTGCGAGGGTGAATATATAAATAAGAGTTATATGTCTTCTTGGACTGAGCCGGTTGTATTCCATACGACTTAATTTATGCATTAATACCTAAATAATGAATTGTAGAATCAATTTCCCAAGTCTGTGTCTCAACATGTTGGTTCGTGTGACGCTATAACAAGAGCCTTAGGCTCCGTTTAGCATGGCGTTTTTGCTCCGGCAAGTTTGGACAAAAACCCTAAACCCTAAAACTAGTTTTGAAAATAAAAGTGATTAGATGAGATGAGATTGGACATTCACGAACGACGATTCATAACTACCACGTTCAAAATTGCCAAAGCGGTGTCAAACTGATCCTTAGTGCTACTACCAAACTCTCCGCTTTGAGTTAGCCATTTGACTTATTTACGGTACAATATTATATAATTTACACTGCAAAAATACATCCATAAAAAAGGCTCCTAAACGGCTCAAAATGATTCCAAAGTAAAAGTTTTTCTGAATAAGCCTATTTAAAACAGCATTTTCTACTGTTTTCAAATAATTAAAAAAATAAATAAGTAAATTTATGCGATCTCAAGCCTCAAGGAAAAATATCTCTTAATAAAATGAGTGCAATTATTTTGGATAATTTTTATTTGAAGAAATTAGTAGTCTGAAGAAGGTATGGGAACCAAAACTCGGTGGAGAGCAACGTCCCAACCACACAGCATTGAAGCTGGATCTGAAACATATATACGTGGCCTTCCATCGTCCTCTTTTTTCATCCTTCAACCGCCGCCCATGGATCCCTTCTCCTTCCTCAAGATCTCCCTCAACCCCGACGGATCCCTCACCCGCCACGCCAAACCTCCTACCTCCTCCGCATCCGCATCCGATCCCTCCCTCCCCGCCCTCTCCAAGGACGTTCCTCTAAACCCCGCTCACGGCACCTGGATCCGCATCTTCCTCCCCTCGTCCCCTCCCCCCGCCGCCCACGGTCTCCCCATCATCCTCTACTTCCACGGCGGCGGCTTCATCCTCTTCAGCGCCGCAACCGCCCCCTTCCACGCCTCCTGCTCCCGAGTCGCGGCTTCCCTCCCCGCCCTCGTCCTCTCCGTCGAATACCGCCTCGCCCCCGAGCACCGCCTCCCCGCCGCCTACCAAGACGCCCATGACGCCCTCCTCTGGCTCCGCGATCAGGCCCTAAACCCTTCCACCGCCGATCCCTGGCTCCGAACCCACGCCGACTTCTCCCGATGCTTCCTCATGGGAAGCAGCTCCGGCGGAAACATCGCCTACCGAGCGGCGCTCCGCGCCACGGTCACCAACCTCGAGCCGCTAAAGCTGGAAGGGGTGTTACTGAACCAGCCGTACTTCGGCGGGGACAGGCGGACGGAATCGGAGGAGAGGATGGTGGAGGACCACATCGTTCCACTTCCGGCAAACGATCTGATGTGGGAGCTGGCTTTGCCGGTGGGAGCGAGCAGGGAGCATGAGTTCTGCAATCCGACGGCGAAGGAGGAGAAGGCGGCGGAGAAGCTGCCTCCGTGCTTGGTGCGGGGGTATTTGGGGGATCCGCTGATAGATCGACAGCGGGATCTTGCTCGGATGCTGGAGGAGAAAGGGGTAAGGGTGGTGGGTTTCCTGGAGGAGGAGGGCCACCATGCCATTGAGCTTTTTAATCCCAAGAAAGCCGACGTGCTCGTCGACCAGGTCCGGGAATTCGTCTGCGGGATCGCCGGCATTCATAAGCTCTAAGTAGCGATTGAGGGCATTGGATTACTTTGAAGAAGTTCACGCATGGATTATCTTTTATTTTAAATATATAATAGCAAGCAATCGCGGACGGTTTCGACTGCCCACTGCCATAGTATATCTTTTATTCATTATCCTCTAAACAAAATATAAAGAACTTAATAGAAATTGAAGAACAAGAGATCATTTTTTAAAATTAATTAAAAACAATAAAACATATAAATTAAATCTACTTACGAAAAATTTAATAATAATAAAGAAAACTAATATCTAAAAGACGAATGATTCACTAAAAAGAGCTTTTTTTACTAAAAGATCACGTAGATAATATGATTATTGTTGCGGGTCACTTGAGTCGCTAGTCAGCCGGTTGAGACTAATCGTCCTAATTTGGGAGCAAATCGAGCGCGCAAACACTCACATAAAAGTACAAACGATTGACAAGCAAGCGCATATGCGGAAAAACCTCGGAAAGGGGGAAAAAAACCACGGGCCAGGGACTGTGCCGGCCAAATTTCTCTGTCTTTTTGAGAGATGCAAAAATGATCTTATCGAGGGTGACAGCCCACCGTGTAACAGCCCAAGTTTCCCCATGACTGAAAAAAAAATATCTGATAGCAGGAGCTAGCGCCAGGCGATAGTGCTACTGCTGGCGTTAGTGTATCGACGTGATGATGTTCACTTGTCAACGTGAAGCTCCTGTTGTCGTCGAGAAGTCTCGACGACTGTTCAGTTAACGCCACACGGTAGGTCCTACCGTCGGGCGGTAGCTATATATCGATGGGATATGTCCCGTATCGTCGAGAGGAGGTCAATATCGACGCAACGATAACGCCGCGCGTTAGAGCTAACGTTGGCGGTAGATTCACGACGCATCATCGACTTCCTTAAGCGGTGAGAAGATAGGCTCCACCGCCTAAGCCACTACCGCGGCGCGGTAGGGCTACCGCCGGGCGGTAGCTGTTGGGATCAGATTTGTTAGTTTAAATCGTGACCAATCATTTTCCTTTTGATGTGCACCCGTAAAGATGGTGTGTAATGCGGTCTCACAAAGCGTATCCGGGCGGGTACCGCCAAGCACGCAAGCGCCACGCGTGGCGTGAAAGTAAAAAAGTGTCGCACGGTAATTGCCGCGCCAATAGGGCGCGACAATTACGCCGCACCAAAGCGGCATGACATTCGCCACGCCGAAAGGGCGCGCCACTCACCGCACCGAAATGGCGCGACACTCGTTGCGCCGAAATGGCGCGCCCCTCACCGCGTCGAAATGGTGCGGCACTCGCCGCGCCGTGGGGGTGTGGCACTGCCGCACCCCTGCCCAATTAAAAGGGATGCGGCTTTGCCGCACCCCTACACTAATTAAAAGGGGGTGCGACATTGCCGCACAACTGCCTAATTAAAGGGGGGCGTGGCATTACTGCACCCCTCCCAATTGATGGGTGCTGACCAAGTCAGCACCCATTTTGGGCGCTGACTTGGTCAGCATCCATGTGGCACTCCCCAATTGGGGAGTTACGCAACTCCCCAATTGGGGAGTTAAGTGCTGAACTCCCCAATTGGGGAGTGTCGAGCCCTCCCCAATTGGGGAGTGCTCCCGGCCACGCAGGCGGCGTTGCGTGGCCAAGGTCGCACGACCGCCTCGAGGACTCCTGACGTCCTCCTCCCCGCGGCCACTCGAGGCGCACACTTGTAAACGGGGAAACTCTCCCGCACTGTGAAAGCGCGGAGTCGCTCTCACGCTTACATTATCACGTTCCGTCTCTTGTCTCCACCAGGCCCACCGCGTAGTCGTCTACATTCACTACGCGCGCTCAGAACGCCTCGGCGTTCACCGCGCGCTCAGAACGCCTCCGCGTTCACCGCACGCTCAGAATCCTCCCGAGTTCGTTGCACGCTCAGAACGCTTCTCCGTTCGTTGCGCGCTCAGAACGTTTCCACGTTCTGAACGCGCTCAGAACGTTCCCAAATTCTGAGCGCGCGCGCAATTAATATTTCTTAATTTATCTGATTGCAGGACTCGTTTGCCGCCTTTTTTACCTTAAACGAAGCTGCCCGAACTGCCCGAAGAGCGAGACAGTCATTTTTGAAAAATGGCGATCCGTGCGCTCCAAATCGACCAGCGTGTTTCGCCCGTCAGGTGGTTATGGTGGTTACAACGGCAAAATTACCGGGCTACCCCCGGCCAAAGCTTGCCTTCTGCGCCCGAGAGAGCTCCTTTGAAGATTTCCATGGAATTCTACTTCGGCGCTTGAAGATCTCCTTCGAGCCTTCGAAGGTCGCGAAAGGAGACTCAGCCTTCTCACTTTTGTTCTCACCAGCATTCTCACTTTCGTTTAGGGTTAGCTTTCCGAGAGGTGGCATGTCACATTCAGAGATCTCTCTCTCTCTCTCTCATTGTAACAAGCAGCGGTCTGTCGTGCTCGAGCTCTAAGTATCTAATTGTAATCCCCCAGAAGATAATGAAAGTTGGCTGGCACAGCTCCGACCGCATGGTTTTTCACCCTTTCCGGGTTTTCCATGTTAAAAGTTCTCGTGTCACTTACTAGCTTACTCTTTGACTGTTAGTACGCTCGGTTCGCTTCTGAGCTAAGATGCTTCAAGTCGACCGGTCTACCAAAGCACCCGAGCGACCCGCAAGACCTTTGGTTTGGAGATCCTGTGGTTGAGGTTAAATCCGAATTCATTAAGGGTTGTGAGGCTGTTTTGAATTGATTCATTCTCTTTCTTACTCTCTCTCTCTCTCTCTCTCTCTCTCTCTTCAAGATAAGGAAGAGGTTAAGGAAAGAGAAGGAGAAAGGAAGGAGGAAGGAGAATGCTGAAATCAGCCTTTGAGAAGTCTTGAAGTCTTGTACTATCGCTAGATTCGCGGTGAGGAAGGTGCTGCGAACGCTTCCATCCGGCTCAGCTGCGATATTATGACACCGAAACAAACATCAAGGGTAACGACTCGCCTCCTGAATATCTGGACATGTTAGTCCTTTGATTGACATCATAGTAGGAAGATTGTCACCAATTGGTGGAGAAGATTCTTCCGATGGGTCGATATGGAATGTCCCATATAGAAATTGCATATAGAGTCTGGATCGAAGTACGAACATAAATATGTTGTGTGAAGCCCATCTAGACAGGTTGGTATGGATTGAAGATGTTTATTGCAAAGCAGAGAAGGCTCCAAGTATATATGATGTGTTTTGGGGTTATAAGTACTGTGACGTGCTGCATGGAGTTCTGGAGGTGCTCTCCCGAAAATACCCGAAAAAGGGGACAGAGATGTTGCTCTGTCTGTTTCCGCCCAGCGGTAGTGGTACCGCTGGAGGTAGCTCCTGGTCGAAACCAGTGAGCCATTTGTGGTGGGTATGAAGCCTAGGTCGTGGGGATTGGGTGCGTAGTACCAGAAAACTACAGGCCTGCAATTGCAGAGCGTAGCTGACGACAGATGTGTGTTCTATCTTTTACCACCCAGCGGTAGTGCTACCGCTGGCGGTAGCTCCAGCGAGAGCATTGTGAAGCGGAAGGGCCAGTGCGCCTAGCTTCGTTAGCCTTGAGTGCCAATAGCGGGAACTAGGGGATGTCATACTCGCATCGGGCAGACTTGAACTCAATGATATGAGCACGGGCAAAGCTGAACCGTACCCGTCCCATAGCTAGTCAGTGCAGAGGTCGCCCTTCGGTGCACTGAAGAAATTTTGGGAAAGGAACCGTAAGGCATGATGACATTGATGGTAAAGCTTATAGTTATCTACGTAAGCAGGGCTTAGGATGGTGGTGTAACTCAGGGAGTACACTGAAAGCGTGTGCACAAAGCGTGTGGTCATGAGTGCCAACATTGATGATGCTTGCAGTGTGTTGGGTCCAGCGTCTCTTCACTTGACCCGTAGCGCCTTTCCGTTGATATAAAGATTAAGTTGCGCCTTCACCACAAGACCGGTCTTTTGGTCGAGTTGGTTGCGCTGGGTCCTCTCAATTGGTATCAGAGGAGGTTGCGGGTTCGAGGCGGGGGGGGGGGGGGGTGCTGATAATTTCTGAAATTCTCTCTACTTGTGTGGGTCCTGGCGGGTCAGGCGCCCGGAGCCATGTGTCAAGCCACCTCTGAGCCTGCGGGCCATGTGGAGCACCTCTGAGCTTGCGGGTCGTGCTGGACGCTGGGGGGGGGGGGATTGTTGGGTCCAGCGTCTCTTCACTTGACCCGTAGCGTCTTTCCGTTGATATAAAGATTAAGTTGCGCCTTCATCACAAGACCGGTCTTTTGGTCGAGTTGGTTGCGCTGGGTCCTCTCACAGTGCTTAAATACACTCTTCAGTTATATGTTGTTGATGCTTGCTTGCAGGAAAGGAGTACCGCCGCCCTGAGAATGGGGTGTGGTCGTTATAAGCCTTGGTCAGTTAAATCTAACCAGTTACTTGTTTGCCACGTTTTGTGGAAATGTGCTTATACAGGTGCTGGCGAGCCGAGCTGAACATGGCGGGTTGGAACCCCAGATGCTGCACTATGCTGGACCTCGAAGGCCCAAGTTTTGTTTACTAGTTTTCATGTGTGGTCAGCTTGCGTGCCGATGTTAGTAAATCACATGTGTTGTAGTAAACATGACAAATAAAGTTATTGTATTTGTTGGGTTTTCTACATACCATTTCAAAAATGATAATAGAGCATATCATATATGCGTAGCAGAGTAAATTAACTAGAACAACCCTAAACAGTTAAAAGGATCTTGCGATTTCATTGATTCAAGAAATAAAATAACAACAACACATTGCAAGGTATATCTGACTGGAATTGAGTCAGTACTCAATCGAGATGCTCCTAGAAGAGTTGAGTCCCAAGCGCTGAAATAGATCTGCGCCTCTACGGGAATCCACACGAGTGCTGAAGAACCCTAGCCTCTTGTCACACAAGATCTAGGTCGAAGAAGAACTGCTCTCTACGTCTCCCACAGACTGCTAGGTCCGACGACAGGGAGAGGCGGCGGCGGTGGCGGGATCGACCGGTCGGAACACTTCCGTCAGAAGCCTTGTGGAACTCTTCCGTCTCTCTCTCTCGCAAAATAGATCGCCAAAAATAGATCGGGTCATTAGGTTAAAAGAATCGCATTCTTTTATACCCCTAGCGAAAAAGGGAAGCGTCGGGCGAAGATAAATAGGTCGAACACTGCGTTCGATGAACTGGCTAGTGTTCGTCGAACGCGCTGGCCGTTCGATGAATGCGCTACGCCAGCCGTTCGACGAACACGCTACGCTAGTCGTTCGACGAGCCGTTCGACGAACGCGCTACGCTAGCCGTTCGACAAACCGCTACATTAGCCGTTCGACGAACGTGCTACACTAGCCGTTCGACGAACGCGCTACATTAGTCGTTCGACGAACGCGCTACATTAGTCGTTCGACGAACGTGCTACACTAGCCGTTCGACGAACGCGCTACGCTAGCCATTCGTCGAACGTACATTGAGCTCGTCGAACCTGCTTTAATCCGATCCCTTGTCAACAGGATTCTTCCTCCAATTTCTCCAAGCACTCTTGTGTGCAACCCCATAGGCTCATATCGCGTTGGCAGTGAGACTAGATATTTGACTACTTCGAGATCACCTTGGAAACACCAACAGTCTCCCACTTGATCTTGAACGTATCAAATAAAAGTCTCACAAACAATGAGCGGCATCCAGCAATGCATCATTGCTACCCAAGCAATAAGAGTTCATAACTCAACAAGCCTGTCTTGACCAATGTATCAGTGTTGTCATGTCCCTTTGTCCCTTACATCCGGATAGAACTAGAGGCATGGACTGTGTCACCCTCGTAATTATTCAATCATAATTCCTTGATCTAGAATAGACTGTCTGAAAATGGTGAGTTCAATATCACATATTGACTCAACCAAGCATGGCCATGCATTTCTCAGTCTCATTCCATCAAGGGGCCCATGGATGTAACTCATGTCATATAGGAGGACAAATCCCATATCTGCTCACACACAAACACCCAAATGAATCTTAACATACCCAATAACCACCCTTATCATCAACCTTTCTCAAGGAAGACTTTAGATGGCACCAAAGTATGCTCTTCCTCACTTGATGAATGCTGTGACTTCAGGTCGAAGAACCACAAACACCATTGTTAGATGAGACCTACTTGTGACACGTTCATATAACAATCCACAAAGCAGTCTCAAGGTGGGTCTGTCCAGCACAACTTGTTCACTAACAAGTACCCATGTGATGACTTGATATCACAATATCATGACCTGTGAGAACCGGTCATCAGTCAACGCACATGCTAGTCTTAACGTATTATCATTTCCCTTTAACTTCTAAGATGATACTCCGACTAGGGACCATTTAAGAATAAAGCTTCTAGAAAAACATAGGCCCTCACATTCAAGTCACGTACTTGAATTCCTATGCAAGCAAACATTCTAAGGGCATTTATTATGCTAATTAATCTATCAGTAGAAACATTTGACACATTAAAAAACTTGCCATAAATGTAAAATAAAATATAAAGTACTCTATTCATCACATGAATAATCAACAACCGACAAATACATTCCATAAGACTCCCACTAGAGACGATCATTCAGGTATCTAATACCCATTGATCTAGTATGACCATCATGCTTTCTCTGTGCAAGAGGCTTCGTCAGTGGATCCGCAATATTTTCTTCAGTCGGTACTCTGCATATGCTCACATCTCCTCGATCGACAATCTCTTAAATAAGATGGAACCGCCGAAGTATGTGCTTGGAGCGCTGATGAGATCTAGGTTCCTTAGCTTGTGCAATAGCACCGTTGTGGTCACAGTAGAGAACTACGGGATCAACAATGCTAGGAACTACACCTAGCTCGCTGATGAATTTCCTTATCCACACAGCCACCTTCGCCGCATTTGCAGCAACGACATACTCGGCCTCAGTTGTAGAATCAACAACTGTCTCCTGCTTGGAACTCTTCCAACTTACAGCACTTCCATTAAGGCAAAATACAAAGCCTGATTGGGACTTTGAGTCGTCCCTATCAGTCTGGAAGCTAGCATCTGTGTAACCCTTTACGACGAGTTCTTCCTCTCCACCATACAACAAGAATACATCTTTAGTCCTTCTCAAGTACTTTAAGATATTCTTGTGTAACACCCTCCCTGTTACATAGCATATAACAGTAGGTCCGGCCGGGACCCCACGCCATATGAAATGAACAGAAGAGCGCGTTACTAAAATTAGTGTCTAAACAGTTAAAACTATAACTATCTCAACATCAGAGTCACAACGGAAGCATAATTAGAATTTCATTTAAAACCAGTTTATAACAAGTCCACATTACTACTAGGAATGAAATACAACAAGAGTTATTTACATGAGTTTGTTTACATCATCTAAGTGGCTTCCAAACATCGGCACGCAGGCCGGCCACACATGAACAAAAGTAAACAAAAGCTTTGGCCTTCAAGGGCCAGCACAGCACAGCAGCAGGGGCTTCAGCCCGCTATCTCCCGCTAGTCTCACCGGGACCTGTATAAGCAAATCCACCAATTGGTGGGAAAACAAGCAACCGGTCAGCTTTAGCTGACCAAGATTTATAATGACCCCGCCCCACACTCGGGGCGGCGGTGCTCCTTCCCTGCAAGTAAGAGTCAGCAGCATACATATTTCCGCAAACAACACCAACGGAGGCAAACCAAGCCACCCGCTTCGTGCTCTCAAGGCACACTTTGGCATACTCCCTGAGTTACGCCCTTACGCTAAGTCCTATTTCAACTTAGACAAGAAAATTAAGCTAGGCCTTACACACGAAGTTCCGGCACTCTTCCATAGTCCGGTGCACCGAGGTGCGACCTCTTCACCACTACTATGGGCGGGTTCGGGTCAGCTAGGCCCGTGCTCAATTATCGCGATTCAACTCTGCACGATACGGGTAAGCGTCACCTTGTGCCCGACACTTAAAGCTGGGTTTGCAAATTCCACAGCTTTATCTGCTATATATCCAGTCCCCAGGACATTGGGTAACATTGAATCACACAAATTGCGTGTTGGGCGATACCGCCGGCGCTAGCACTAGCGCCCGGCGCTAGCAACAGAACTTAGTTCTGCCCGGCACTGGTAACAGAAATCTGTACTGCCACCTCTGGGAAACCACCTCCAGACATCAACATTGGTAGCTCACCTGGAGCTACCGCCGTCGCTAACGCTAGCGCCCGACGCTAGTGACAGAACTCAGTTCTGCCACCAAATTTCGGGTACAGCCTGGGAAACACCTCCAGGTCCTATTTTCTGTACAACAACAGTCACATGACCCGAATCACAGCACGTACACGGAATTGCTTCCGGCACTTTACACGCACTAATCATCACCAATCCGGCTCGACCTGTCCGGATGGGCTTCACACAGCATGCCTATGTCCGTAATACCGTTTCGGACTCTATATGCAATTTGTGGGGAAATCACTTCAAACCACTGGAATAGCCGATCTACTAATTAGTAGAAGTATTCCAAAACGCATGCAAATCAAAGGACGTACATGTCCAAGGATTAGGGAGGAGATTCGTTATCCTTGTAGGCCGTTTCGGTGCCATAGAAGTGAGAGGGAACTGGATTGGTTGGAATCTGCGGTGGCTCAAGCACGCAGATGCTATCTCCCTCCTGGCACGACGAAATCACAACGCCAACGGATCTCCCTCCTTGCTCCCAGCCCTCTTCCCTCAGCTCTCCCCTCAGCTCTCAGATCAGAAATGGCAGAAAATGAGAATGGAATCAGATTTTGGGGACTTTATGATTTTCCCGCTACCGCCGGCGCTAGCCACTAGCGCTGACGCTAGCCCTAGAGTCGGTACCGCTAAGAGCCGCTACCGCCGGCGCTATCGCTAGCGCCTGGCGCTATCGACAGCTCGACGTCTAGACGCCTCGACGCTTCGACGTCTCAACGGGTGCGCTACCGCCGGCGCTAGCACTAGCGCCTGGCGCTAGCGCCTTTAATTCAGCTCATGTTCATTTTTGGTATTTTTGGTGCACATGCTATTTGGGGTCTTACAATTCTTCCCCCCTTAAAAGAATTTCGTCCCGAAATTCTAACAGTGCAAATAATCACAAAAATACGAAATATGATTTGTACCTCAACGGAAAAGCTCGGGAAACTCCTCACGCATGGTTTGCTCACGCTCCCATGTAAGCTCCTCACGACCGCAGTTGTTCCAGCGGACTTTGACCATCTTGATCAATTTATTCCGCAGCTGTTAATATGTATGACCTTTGTCTTCAACCCATCATCGACCGGCACCTGAGTAGCCACAAGCACTTGGCTAGGCTCTGGTACATCTTTCCTCAATACTGATATGTGGAACACATCGTGCAGACTACTCAACTCTGTCGAAAGAGCGAGTCGATAGGCAGCTTCACCTACACGTTTTAGTATCTCAAACGGTCCAAGGTACCTTGGACTCAGCTTTTTCAAGCGCCGAATCCGGGACACTCCCTTGAAAGGTTTGATTTTGAGATAAACCCAGTCGCCCACGGCGAACTCGACGTTTCTGTACTTGGCATTGTAGTATTTCGCCTGCCTATCTTGCGCAATTAACAATCTCTCACGGATTGTTTGAATAGCAGAATTTGCCTCTTCAACTTCCTTTCGCTTAAACAGCTTCGTTTCACCTGTCTCCGCCCAAGATAAGGGAGTGTGGCAAGCTCTACCATAGAGGGCCTCGAAGGGTGCCATCTTTATAATTGCCTGATAGCTGTTATTGTAAGCGAATTCGATCATGAAAAGATGATCTTCCCACTTTTTACCGAAGTCTAGGACGCACATTCGGAGTATATCCTCCAGAGTTCTGTTCGTACGTTCAGTCTGTCCATCCGTCTGAGGGTGGAAGGCAGTGCTAAACTTCAGCTTTGTACCTAACAACTAGTGGATTAGCCTCCAATCTTTCGAAGTGAAGCGCCCATCTCGGTCACTGACGATGCTACGGGGCACACCGTGCAATCGTACAATGCTATCAACATAAAGTTTTGCTAACTTTTCAACTGAATCGTCCTTCCGGTTTGGAATAAAGTGGGCTACCTTTGTCAAGCGATCCACGATCACCCATACGACATCATTCCCACTTTGCGATCTCGGCAAACCATGCACGAAATCCATAGAAATGTCATCAAATTTCCATTCCGGTATAGGCAACGACTTCAAGAAACCTCCAGGTTTCTGACATTCCGCCTTCACAAGTGCACAAGTTTTGCATTTTGCCACGTATAAGGCGATGTCTTTCTTCAATCCTGGCCACCAAAACAGCTTTTTCATGTCTTGGTACATCTTTGTGCTCCCTTGGTGGATTGAGTACTTGGTAAAATGTGCTTCGTACATCAATTCTTCCCGCAACTTACCAATATTTGGGACGCACAACCGACCGTCTTTCCATATCAGACCGTCGTTTAACACAAACTCTGCAGCAGTCCCATCCCCAGACTCTGCTAAATAGCGTTGCATGCTCGAATCAAGCTCCAAGGCCTGTCGTATTCTGTCGGCGAGGTCATACTGCACCTCCGTCCAGTTTAAACACGCATTCGCACTAGAACTCCTCTCTACACAGGAGATCTCCAAGGCTTCCAAGTCCCTGATCAGACGTGGATCATACATCTGAATCCAGTTGGCCTGTGCATAAGCCCTTCGGCTCAAAGCATCTGCGACTACATTTCCCTTCCTGGGAGTATAGTGTATCTCGAAAGTGTAGTCCCCCAGGAACTCCATCCACCTTCGCTGTCGCATGTTGAGCTCCTTCTGATTTAGCAAATACTTAAGGCTCTTATGGTCTGTAAAGATGTCAACCTTCACACCATATAAATAGTGTCGCCACAATTTCAGAGCGAAGATCACGGCCGCCAACTCCAAGTCGTGGACCGGTTAATTTCGCTCATGCACTTTCAACTGACGAGAGCCATAAGCTATTACTTGACCGTGCTGAAGAAGTACGCAGCCTAAGCCGCTCCCTGACGCATCACTGTAAATTTCATAACCCTCTGCACCAGATGGTAAACACAAAATTGGTGCTATGGTCTGCCGCCTCTTTAATTCCTCAAAAGCCCGTGCACACTCCGGTGACCAAACGAACTTCTGATCCTTCCTCGTCAAGGTGGTGAGAGGTAGAGCGATCCGTGAAAAGTTCTCCACGAAGCGCCGATAGTAGCTGGCAAGTCCAAGGAAACTCCTGACTTCCGCTACTGTCGCCAAAACGGGCCACTTTTGGATTGCATCGATCTTTGCCGGATCCACCGCGATACCCTCGCCACTAATAACATGACCAAGGAATGCTACTGAGGCTAGCCAGAACTAGCACTTAGAGAGCTTGGCATAAAGTTGACTACGTCGCAGGATTTCCAAAACTTCACGCAAATGAATCGCGTGTTCTTCTTCAGACTGAGAGTACACCAAGATATCGTCAATGAAGACAATGACAAACCGATCAAGGCACTCTCGAAAGGTTCTATTGTCACAACCCGCATTTTCTCCGAATTTAAGAATATCAGAGTAAGAGAAAATACACGTCGTGATGCCACGTCATACAGGAGACAACTGTAGACGCTCAGGCGGGATCCTATTACTTAACTAAACAAACATGATTATCTGATAAGTCATCGTTTGAAATCATTGATTAGGGGTTTTGAGATAAGAACTGTGTCTCTCAGTTCGTGGATCAACTAGTCCACCGAGAAAGTATGTATAACTGCAGCGGAAAAATACTTAATTTAGTTTACTTAAAGTCCTACATGTATGCAAACGACGGAGCATGACGTAAGTGATATGCACATAACTAGGCGTACTGTAAGAGTAGAAAATACCTTTAGATGACTTTAAAGTTAAGGGTTTTAGTTAGAAAGAATGCAATGAGGATGAAGAAAAACCATTTTATAACTATAGTGCACCTAGCATAAATCATTCCCAGAGAGTAAGATACACAAGATCTATAAGTAGTGGCATAAACTGACAAGTAACTATAAGGTATAAAAAGGGGCACAATGGGCGTCAACAGCATGACACTAACCCATTGGCACCAACTAGTATGTCTGAGCACAAGAAGCAACTAAAAACAACTACCTCGCAACAGCGGGGTGAGCAGCTACAAACTCTGAACTCCAGGCAACACCACTAGCCGCTACGGCTCTGAACCTGAGGCATTCAATAAAACAAAGAACGCCTCAGCAAGGAATTACAAGTGGCAGAAGATTAGCAGAAAAACAAACAAGGCATAAGGGGTACCAACCCAAGCCAAAATTTACCGAAAGAGAGCTCCAACAAAGAACCAACAAGCATCAAGTGCACTATATACCAAAAGAGGAACAAACATGTTCATTTATTTAGTTTCATCAATTAAAGAGACTGATCAGCTCAAATTATACGGGAGCGGTTAACTACCTCCGCTACCCAAAGCCCAAAACCAGGTGGGGGTACCACTAGACCCTACCACCCAAACACGACTACCGTGCAAGGCTATAACGTTTTCCCCCACTGTCTCCCAAACACAACTACTGTGTAAGGCTAAAGACAGTAGTTCTTATTACTTAAATTTTAATTAAACACGGGACGCTGCTCGAAAGAATAATCACTGGAAGGACCTAAGAATTAGGGTCAAGGCAAAGTACACATCGATCAATATGAATCATAAGAGTAACTCAAATGTCAACAGACCACAACGAGTAGAAAGAAGTTCAAACGGGAGGGATTCGAGATCAGGAGCACCGAAAGGTCACTGGCCATCATCCAAGTGCACCCGAGGGGACACGAGATTCAAACATAAAAAAAAAACTCAACGAAATCACATGCGTTCCAGGCGGGGTTCTTACCATCAATTATCGAGAAGAAGAGGGACAACATTCAAGGCAGCACTTCTCGAGAACTGGAAGGATTTCTCGAGATAAAGCAAGGGATTTCTCGAGACATTTGAATGTTTTTCGAGACATAGAATTAAGAGCACGCGGAGAAGATGGAAGATTGACTGTGTTGGTAAAGGTTACCAATCACCACATAGAATGGGGGAGGTCCAGAAATTGTTGCTGTTTGAATTCGTCGGAATTCGTCGGGATTACACGGAATGTCCCGTGAAATCTCGACGAATTGACACAGAAAAATCTTTAACTTGATTCGTCGGAATTCCACGAGATTCGTCGGAATTCGTCGGGATTACACGGAATGTCCCGTGAAATCTCGACGAATTGCACAGAATAATCTTTAACTTGATTCGTCGGAATTCCACGGGATTCGTCGGAATTCGTCGGGATTACACGGAATGTCCCGTGAAATCTCGACGAATTGACACAGAAAAATCTTTAACTTGATTCGTCGGAATTCCACGAGATTCGTCGGAATTCGTCGGGATTACACGGAATGTCCCGTGAAATCTCGACGAATTGCACAGAATCCCCTATTCTGCTGTGTGGTCTGCGGATAGCGATTCTCCTAGAAGCTATTTATCCTTTGGGTATAGATAGGACGGTTTTCTCCAGGGAACAACTACCCGATTCATAGCAAAGGAAGAATAATCAAGGAAGCTTACATTAACACTCCAAAGCTTAAGTTAAACCGAGCGACATGAAATCGACACGAGCGAAACAATACTTCAAGAACAGAAAGAGAAGGAGGAGGAAGCCACTTGCCTTAACCTTGCGAAACTCGAGGTCCTCCGCTCTGAAGGCTAAGGAAACACTCAAGCACGAAATCCTAGAATGATTCAGACCAAAAGGAAGAGTTAGGTTACCGCCAAATCTCCTGAAACTCCACGAAACGAGAAAAGCTTACCGCTAGAACGAAGATCTCGCCGAGAGCTTTCCAAATCTTCAAACCAAACTCGATTCCGACCACTACAGCCCTAGGAATCGCCGGTTGAAGGCTCACAAAACCTCCGCTCTCGCCTCTCTCGCTCGGCGGCTGGTTTGATCGAGGAGGAAGATAATGAATAGGAAAGAAGAGACTTAGGCTTATATACTAACCTAAGTTTATTATTTAAATTAATTAAATAATTCTCACATCTTACTTAACCCTCGAGGGCGACCAAAACACTTCGGATTTCTACGAAATTCGCACCTTAACTAAAACACGGCGCTACGAATCCAACGGCGAAGTCAGAATTCAATTCCGACGGGCCGAAATCGGGCTAAAGCCTCCCGAAGCTAAAATCTTGATATCCACCCAAAATCTTTACTTTAACCCGAAACGATGCGAAAACTCGCACGCTCGATCTACAAGACATACTTTAACTAAGCTAAGGCTCAACATACTACTAGACGAGCTGACGTAACGCCCTTACGCCAAAATTACGTCACAGAGGGTACGTAAAATAATTAACGAAAATCAGGGGCGTTACAGTCACTCCCCCTAAAAGGAAGTTTCGTCCCGAAACTTGAAATCCAAGGATCAAGAAAGATACAGAAACAATTCTAAGGATACAGGAAAGAAGACTTACCCGAAATCTAAGTGAAGAGGCTAGGATGAGTCTCCCTCATAGCAGACTCCAATTCCCAAGTTGCGCTTTCGACACCCTGATTCTTCCAAAGAACCTTAACCATTGGGATCGTCTTCCTTCGCAACACACGCTCCTGAGTCTCCAAGATTCGGACGGGCTCTTCGACATAAGAAAGATTGGGTTGCAAAATGGGCACTGAATCAAGAACAAGCCGATCACTACGCAAACATTTCCTCAACTGGCTTACATGAAACACATTGTGAACATTAGGGAAGGAAGCAGGCAAATCCAATCTATACGCTGACACTCCGATGCGCTCAACAATCCGGAAAGGTCCCACATACCGGGGATCCAACTTGTGGTTCCTTCCAAACCTCTTAACACCTGGCATCGGAGAAACTTTCAAGAACACCCTGTCTCCAACGGCAAATTCTAAATCCACTCTTCTTCGATTCGCATACTTCTCATACCGCTCCTGAGCAATACGGAGCTTCTCGCGGATATGAGTCACAGCAACATTCATCTCTTCCAAAGCCTCTGGGCCTAGCAAGGGACTCTCACCTACCTCGGCCCAAAACAACGGAGTCCGACAACGCCTCCCATACAGAGCCTCAAACGGGGCCATTTGTAGGCTTTCTTGATAACTGTTGTTATACGCGAACTCCATCAATCCAAGCCGCTTATCCCAAGCTCCACCATGATCTACGATATAGCACCTTATCATATCTTCCAAAATCTGATTTACTCTTTCTGTCTGACCATTGGTTTGGGGATGATAAGCGGTAGAGTACCTAAGGTCAGTACCCAAGGCTCCCTGCAAACTCTGCCAGAAACGAGACGTGTACCTCGAGTCTCGGTCTGACACAATGCTCACAGGCACACCATGCAATCTGATAACTTCATCCAAATACAGTTCTGCTATTTTCTCCATCGAGTAACCAATCTTAAAGGGCACAAAGTGAGCACACTTTGTCAAGCGATCTACTATAACCCACACCGAGTCATGACCACTGGGAGATCTCGGCAAACCGGTAATGAAGTCCATCGAAATACTCTCCCACTTCCAGCTTGGAATATCTAACGGGTTCAACTTACCTCCAGGCCTCCTATGATCTGCTTTCACGCGCTGACAAGTTAAACATTCTGACACAAACTTCGCTATATCATTCTTCATACCCGACCACCAAACGATCGGCTTCAGATCTTTATACATTTTCGTGGAACCAGGATGATAGGAAACACTAGAATCATGCGCCTCGCTACAGATCTTTGTCCAAATTTCTTCCAACGCGGGGACGCAATATCTACCTCGGTACCTCAAAGTATCCTTATCATCGATCGAAAAATCTGGCAATTCTCCTTTTTCAGTTCTACTTCGAAGATGCTGCAAGTCAGGATCTTCCTCCTGATGCATCCTAGTAAGGGCAATCCAAGAAGGCTCTTCAGCCTCTAAGCTCGAGGGTGCGGTACAACTACCGACTGAGATATCCATCAACATAAACTCCTCTACTAAGGACTGCACTGAGAGATTGAAGATATGCGCGGTTTTCCGGCTCAGGGCATCGGCCACTACATTAGCCTTACCCGGATGGTACAGAATATCTACTTCATAATCCGCCACATACTCCAACCACCTCCGCTGGCGCAGATTCAGCTCCTTCTGGGTGAAGACATACTTCAGACTTTTATGATCCATGAAAATCTTGCATGACACTCCATATAACAGGTGTCTCCAAAGCTTCAAAGCATAGATTACTGCGGCGAATTCTAAGTCATGCGTAGGGTAATTCCGTTCGTGAACTTTCAATTGTCTTGACCCATAAGCGATCACCTTTCCTTCTTGCATCAAAACACAACCTAGTCCAACATGAGATGCATCTACATAAACTGCATACTCAACTCCTTCGACCGGCAAGGCCAACACCGGAGCACTACACAAACGCCTCTTCAATTCCTGAAAGGCCTCTTCGCACTGATCGCTCCAAACAAAAGCAGTATTCTTCTGGGTGAGCTTAGTCAAGGGTGCGGACAACACTGAAAATCCTCGGACAAATCTCCTGTAGTACCCGGCCAACCCTAAGAAACTCCTTATCTCCTTAGGCGTCGAAGGCGTCTTCCAATCCAATACGGCAGAAATTTTAGCGGGGTCTACCGTAATTCCATCTTTGTTCACCACATGACCCAGAAAGGATACTTGAGGAAGCCAGAACTCACACTTCCTCAGCTTCGCATACAACTTGTGCTCTCTAAGAGTAGACAATACTAAGCGCAAATGCGTAGCATGCTCCTCCGCACTTCTAGAATAAACCAGCACATCATCTATGAATACCACCACAAAATGGTCCAGAAAATCCTTGAACACGCGGTTCATCATGTCCATAAATGCAGAGGGTGCATTTGTCAAACCAAATGACATGACTAGAAACTCAAAATGACCATACCGGGAACGAAAGGCAGTCCGGGGAACGTCCGACTCACGGATCCTCAACTGATGGTAACCCGACCGAAGGTCAATCTTCGAAAATACAGTGCTACCACGCAACTGATCGAACAGATCATCAATCCTTGGCAACGGGTACCTGTTCTTGATGGTCACTTTGTTTAATTCTCTATAATCTATGCACAACCTCATAGAACCGTCCTTTTTCCTTACGAACAAAACTGGAGCACCCCAAGGAGAAGAACTTGGCCTAATGAAAACACACTGCAACAACTCATCTAACTGGGTTCGCAACTCTTCTAACTCGCGCGGGGCCATACGGTACGGTGCCTTAGCAATAGGACGAGTACCAGGCTCAAGATCAATAACGAACTCCACATTTCTAACGGGCGGGAGACCAGGGAGATTAGCAGGGAAGACATCGGGAAACTCTCGCACCACCAGAATATCCTCGATACACGGCGAGCCACCAACAGCTTCTACTACAGAAACAAGGTAAGCCAAACAACCGGAAATTAACAGTTTCCGAGCACATACCGCAGAAATTATCGAAGAACTCTGGTACAGAGAACCAAGAACGCTCATGGGTTGACCGTTGTCCATTACGAAGTCCAGACGCTTTTCCTTGCATCGGATGACCGCATCATAACTGGACAACCAGTCCATACCCAATATTACGTCAAAGTCTTCTAAGTCCAACACTTTGAGATCAGCAACAGCCAAGAAATCTCCTAAGAGAACGGGGCAACTTCGGACGCACTGGTTCGAGGACACCAGATCACCAGAAGGGAACTTAACGAGGAACGAATCGTTGCCCAGCTCAGGGGTCAAACGGTGATGCTCAACGAAATCCCTTGCTACGAACGAATGGGTAGCACCCGAATCGAACAGAACACGCGCCCAACGATTCTTTACCTTAAATCTTCCTATAAGCGCGAAGAGAAACTAGTCTAATACAGCGAACTAAAATGAAAACAAGACTAAACAGTTGTCTTAAGGTCTAACCTGCGATCACTTGGGTCGAAGACTGCGCTTGCTCCTGGGTTAACACGTTCAGCTTTCCTCTTCCTTTATCCTGATGCTGCGGCGGCGGCAAGGTTCGAAGCGGTACAGGCTGCAACGGGGGCTGAATCAGCGGGCATTGGAACTTCATGTGCCCCTTCTGCTTGCACTGGAAGCAGACTTTATCTTTGGTCCAACACTGGGCCACATCATGCCCTTTCTGCTTGCACAACTGGCAGAGCACCTCGCCCTTCGGAGCACCCTGAATTGCTAGCACTCGCTGCTGCTTCTGAGCTCCCTTCCTCTTGAAACATTTCTCAACTGGATGGCCGGGGCGGCCACAGAAGCTACACACCTCTCCACTCCTTTTCTTTGGAGTCAAGCTAGATACCTTGGGGGTCTCCCCCTCTTCGACTTTCCTCTTGTCCTTTTTCATTAGAGCACCCCGATTCTTGGCATTGTCGATAGCCTCGACTTTCAGTGCTGCTTCTACCACTTCAGCATAACTTTCAGATTTATAAGCACTCGCCAACTGCTGAAAATCGCTACGAAGACCTCCGAGAAATCGCTTCATTCTTCCTGCCTCAGAAGCCACTAAATCTGGAGCAAATCTGCTCAACTTACTGAACTCGATCTCATACTCACTAACCGTGAGTTGTCTTTGCTTCAGGTGCAGAAAATTATTCATTAAACGGTCTTGCTCGACCGACGGCAGGAATTTCTTTAACACCATCGCCTTGAACGACTCCCACGAACATCCACCCACGAGATTTTCCCTCTCCCTGATCCACCAGCTCTTAGCAAGTCCTTTCAGCTGGTAAGCGGCGACCATCACCTTTTGGTCTGCAGAGATTCCTGAGTACGAAAACATCTCCTCAATGGCAACAAACCAGTCGTCTAATGCCATGAAGTCTGCTCTTCCGTCAAACGTAGGAGGTCCCAACCTTTGAAAATGCAAAATGAAATTCATTTCCGGCGGTATCGCTACCGGGGGTACCAAGGGAGCAGGAGGAGTAGGTACAATCTGTCCTACTACCGGGGCCTGCACTACGGGTTGCTGCCTAGCACCGGCAGCCAACAACGCCTCGACCTGCGACTGCATCGCAACCATCTGCCTAGTCAGAGTCTCATTGCTCTGGCGCAGACTCTCGATCAAGGCTTCACTCTGCGCACCCGAAGACTCGCCCTCAGACTGGGGAGTCGACCTAGTCGCGACTCGCTTGCGCGCCATTTCTGCTAATACGCATAAACCTCTAATTAAAACTTAACCTTACACTAGAACTACACTGCTTGTTTCAGAACATACATGTACAGTTACTTGCCATTTCCACTACCTTTCTCTGGGATATTTTCATGATGATATGCTAAATTCAGGAACGATACTACATCGTCCCACTTGACTCATGTGCAAGGGGCATGAATGCATGAATTTTCTACTTGTTTTGAAATCATGTGTGTACGTGTGTCATCATATAAGTCTTTAACTTCGCACGTGTGCTTATGCAATGCTATGTAAAGTATGTTGTGCTATGCATTCTAATAAAGGCCTTAATGCATGTTATGAGCGGCGTACACATGAAATATTATGCATCCCATACTACATAATATCGCATGTAACGAAAAAAGAAAACGTGCTAATGGGCATCCATGTGATGATGGTTATGCATCCCATACTACATAACCGTCACATGTTGCAACCTATGGTGGATCCATATACAAACACATATTATGCATCCCATACTACATAATATGCCCCGTATACTTCTTATCATGCTATGAGTGTAGTGTTCATGCTTCGGCCAAGACGTACTGATGACATATCGGTGTGTGTATGCAATGAAACAAAAAAAAAACTACCAATCTATATCAGAATTTGTTGCCCGACCAATTTGTCGAACAACCTCCCTCTGATACCAACTGTCACAACCCGCATTTTCTCCGAATTTAAGAATATCAGAGTAAGAGAAAATACACGTCGTGATGCCACGTCATACAGGAGACAACTGTAGACGCTCAGGCGGGATCCTATTACTTAACTAAACAAACATGATTATCTGATAAGTCATCGTTTGAAATCATTGATTAGGGGTTTTGAGATAAGAACTGTGTCTCTCAGTTCGTGGATCAACTAGTCCACCGAGAAAGTATGTATAACTGCAGCGGAAAAATACTTAATTTAGTTTACTTAAAGTCCTACATGTATGCAAACGACGGAGCATGACGTAAGTGATATGCACATAACTAGGCGTACTGTAAGAGTAGAAAATACCTTTAGACGACTTTAAAGTTAAGGGTTTTAGTTAGAAAGAATGCAATGAGGATGAAGAAAAACCATTTTATAACTATAGTGCACCTAGCATAAATCATTCCCAGAGAGTAAGATACACAAGATCTATAAGTAGTGGCATAAACTGACAAGTAACTATAAGGTATAAAAAGGGGCACAATGGGCGTCAACAGCATGACACTAACCCATTGGCACCAACTAGTATGTCTGAGCACAAGAAGCAACTAAAAACAACTACCTCGCAACAGCGGGGTGAGCAGCTACAAACTCTGAACTCCAGGCAACACCACTAGTCGCTACGGCTCTGAACCTGAGGCATTCAATAAAACAAAGAACGCCTCAGCAAGGAATTACAAGTGGCAGAAGATTAGCAGAAAAACAAACAAGGCATAAGGGGTACCAACCCAAGCCAAAATTTACCGAAAGAGAGCTCCAACAAAGAACCAACAAGCATCAAGTGCACTATATACCAAAAGAGGAACAAACATGTTCATTTATTTAGTTTCATCAATTAAAGAGACTGATCAGCTCAAATTATACGGGAGCGGTTAACTACCTCCGCTACCCAAAGCCCAAAACCAGGTGGGGGTACCACTAGACCCGACATTCCGTGTAATCCCGACGAATTCCGACGAATCTCGTGGAATTCCGACGAATCAAGTTAAAGATTTTTCTGTGTCAATTCGTCGAGATTTCACGGGACATTCCGTGTAATCCCGACGAATTCCGACGAATCCCGTGGAATTCCGACGAATCAAGTTAAAGATTATTCTGTGCAATTCGTCGAGATTTCACGGGACATTCCGTGTAATCCCGACGAATTCCGACGAATCTCGTGGAATTCCGACGAATCAAGTTAAAGATTTTTCTGTGTCAATTCGTCGAGATTTCACAGGACATTCCGTGTAATCCCGACGAATTCCGACGAATTCAAACAGCAACAATTTCTGGACCTCCCCCATTCTATGTGGTGATTGGTAACCTTTACCAACACAGTCAATCTTCCATCTTCTCCGCGTGCTCTTAATTCTATGTCTCGAAAAACATTCAAATGTCTCGAGAAATCCCTTGCTTTATCTCGAGAAATCCTTCCAGTTCTCGAGAAGTGCTGCCTTGAATGTTGTCCCTCTTCTTCTCGATAATTGATGGTAAGAACCCCGCCTGGAACGCATGTGATTTCGTTGAGTTTTTTTTTTATGTTTGAATCTCGTGTCCCCTCGGGTGCACTTGGATGATGGCCAGTGACCTTTCGGTACTCCTGATCTCGAATCCCTCCCGTTTGAACTTCTTTCTACTCGTTGTGGTCTGTTGACATTTGAGTTACTCTTATGATTCATATTGATCGATGTGTACTTTGCCTTGACCCTAATTCTTAGGTCCTTCCAGTGATTATTCTTTCGGGCAGCGTCCCGTGTTTAATTAAAATTTAAGTAATAAGAACTACTGTCTTTAGCCTTACACAGTAGTTGTGTTTGGGAGACAGTGGGGGAAAACGTTATAGCCTTGCACGGTAGTCATGTTTGGGTGGTAGGGTCTAGTGGTACCCCCACCTGGTTTTGGGCTTTGGGTAGCGGAGGTAGTTAACCGCTCCCGTATAATTTGAGCTGATCAGTCTCTTTAATTGATGAAACTAAATAAATGAACATGTTTGTTCCTCTTTTGGTATATAGTGCACTTGATGCTTGTTGGTTCTTTGTTGGAGCTCTCTTTCGGTAAATTTTGGCTTGGGTTGGTACCCCTTATGCCTTGTTTGTTTTTCTGCTAATCTTCTGCCACTTGTAATTCCTTGCTGAGGCGTTCTTTGTTTTATTGAATGCCTCAGGTTCAGAGCCGTAGCGGCTAGTGGTGTTGCCTGGAGTTCAGAGTTTGTAGCTGCTCACCCCGCTGTTGCGAGGTAGTTGTTTTTAGTTGCTTCTTGTGCTCAGACATACTAGTTGGTGCCAATGGGTTAGTGTCATGCTGTTGACGCCCATTGTGCCCCTTTTTATACCTTATAGTTACTTGTCAGTTTATGCCACTACTTATAGATCTTGTGTATCTTACTCTCTGGGAATGATTTATGCTAGGTGCACTATAGTTATAAAATGGTTTTTCTTCATCCTCATTGCATTCTTTCTAACTAAAACCCTTAACTTTAAAGTCGTCTAAAGGTATTTTCTACTCTTACAGTACGCCTAGTTATGTGCATATCACTTACGTCATGCTCCGTCGTTTGCATACATGTAGGACTTTAAGTAAACTAAATTAAGTATTTTTCCGCTGCAGTTATACATACTTTCTCGGTGGACTAGTTGATCCACGAACTGAGAGACACAGTTCTTATCTCAAAACCCCTAATCAATGATTTCAAACGATGACTTATCAGATAATCATGTTTATTTAGTTAAGTAATAGGATCCCGCCTGAGCGTCTACAGTTGTCTCCTGTATGACGTGGCATCACGACGTGTATTTTCTCTTACTCTGATATTCTTAAATTCGGAGAAAATGCGGGTTGTGACATCTATTCATCAGATCCATAAATACTGACAGTGCATTCATTAATCCAAATGACATCACTGTAAACTCGTAGTGTACGTAGAGAGTACTGAATGCTGTTTTGGGGATATCACAATCCCGAATTCGCAACTGGTAATAGCCGGACATGAGATCCAACTTTGAATACGCAGTTGACCCAACTAGCTGATCGAATAAGTCATCGATTCGAGGAATCAGATACTTGTTCTTCTCGGTCAGCTTGTTCAATTCTCGGTAGTCAATGCATAGACGCAGGCTTCCGTCTTTCTTCTTCACAAAAAGTACCGGAGCATCCCAAGGGGAGGGACTTGGACGTATATAACCCTGCTCTAGCAACTCCTGTAATTGAACTTTCAATTCCGCCATCTCCTTTGGCGCAATTCGGTATGGAGAGTGTGAAACAGGTTTGGCACCTGACACTAGCTCTATAGTGAAGTCAATCTCTCGCTGAGGTGGCGCCCCAGGAAGATCTTTCGGAAACACATCTGGATACTCTGAAATCACAGGAACATCACTCAAACTGGGTTGAGGCTTTGCAGCCCCCACCAGCACAACACATAACTCTGTGCCTTGCCGAACAGCCTTGACCACTTGGAGAACAGACATCAGTGTCTTGCTCGATCCATGCAAACCAGCAAACGTAGTTGCACGTTCGGTATTTCGCCCCAGTGTGACCTCCTTAGAAGTGCAATCAATGTAGGCCTGTTGCGCTGACAGCCAGTCCATACCAAAGATTACATCGAATTCCGAAAGAGGGAGTATCAGTGCTTCCAAATCAAAGTCTTAACTCTCTATTCGTACCTTTACTACACAACCTCGATCCGCGCACATCGAACACCCATTGGGTAGCATCACATCTAATCGTTCCTGTCTAAACGACGAAGGCACTCCAAGTTGCTGTATGAAGGCCTCCGATATAAAGGAATGTGAAGCACCCGTGTCAAATAGTGCTCTTGCCGGATAGTTAAAGATCAGGACAAAGCCTAGGACATCAATGGTTAACAAGCAATATATAAGGTATGAAGTATAAAAAGCAACAAAAGCTATATACTATCGCATACCTGCCACCACATCGTTCTGTTTGATGGCCTCCTGTTGGTCAAGGTTGTAAACTCTAGGCTGGGCTGGAGCAGCGTGGGATGCGGTTGACTCTGCCGCCTTCCCTTTCTCTGCCGCATAGGCCGCAACTAGCTTCTTCCCACTACGACAGTCACGTGCTATATGTCCCGGCTTGCCGCAGTTGTAACAGATGATTGGGCCTCGCCCAGTCACTCCCGATGCTGAAGATTGAGCTGACCCAGACGGTCGCGCTCCTTTCTTCCATTTGCCTTGCCCCGACTTTGCCGAGCTCGATACTTTAAACTCTTGCTTGACTACTGCTAGCTCCTTCCTACTGTGGGACCGCTTCATGTCTTTCTCTAAAGAACGAGCTGAGTTGACCAGGGTCATAAACCCTTTCGTCATTGGCCCCATCAGAAGAAACCGCAACTCCTCTCGCAAGCCTTCGTAAAACCGATTTGTCTTACGCGCTTCATCCGCAAATGTCACGCCTGCATAACGACCCAACTGTGTAAACTCATGCAGATAATCATCGATAGTACGATCACCCTGAGTCAAACGGTTGAACTGATTTTCCATTTCTATCTGTTGGGCCTGAGGAAGATATCGCTCCAAGAACAGTTTGAAAAACTCATCAAAAGAGATATCGGTCAGCTGCCTTCCCGCTAGCTGATGTATCTCCAACTCATCCCACCACAGCTGCGCCTCCCCATCTAGTAGGAAGGTTGCCAAAGTCACTTTTTGTCCTTCCTCCGTGTCCGTGGACTTCAAGGTTTTGCGCACCTTTGACAACCAATCTTCTGCTTGCGTCGGGGTTCCTGCCACCGTGAACGTGGGAGGGTGGAAACTCAAAAAGTATTGCAGCTGTTGATCTGGAGCTCTTCGTGCCCTCAACGGCACTGGCCTTTCCACCGCAGGTTCAGCTGCTGGAGCCTGCACTGGAGGTTCAGCTGCTGGAGCCTGCACTGGAGCTACTCCAGGGGTAGGAGGCTGTCCAAGGACATGCCCTCCTGGCTGCGCAGTGAACATTGCAAATACTGCCTCAGCAATCATCCTTACTGTTTTAGCTGAAGGAGGCGTCGGCACCGGAGTTGGTGCACTGCTTGCAGTCGAACGAGGGGGTCGAGAAAGCCCCGCTCCACTCCCAGTCGCCTATATATGTACCCAAAACATAATTAGTGACTAAGAGATAGCATAACACAATAAAGGGACACAGAAGTTCCATCTGAATGCTACACATATACATGTAATTCATTCCTAAAGTGGACAAAACTGGTTATTTATATGCGTTAAAGGCGCACACAAATTGCGCAGCGGAAGCGTGGTGGGCCCATAACCCACAGGTCCTAGGATCGAAACCTGGCTTTGATACCAATTTGTAACACCCTCCCTGTTACATAGCATATAACAGTAGGTCCGGCCGGGACCCCACGCCATATGAAATGAACAGAAGAGCGCGTTACTAAAATTAGTGTCTAAACAGTTAAAACTATAACTATCTCAGCATCAAAGTCACAACGGAAGCATAATTAGAATTTCATTTAAAACCAGTTTATAACAAGTCCACATTACTACTAGGAATGAAATACAACAAGAGTTATTTACATGAGTTTGTTTACATTATCTAAGTGGCTTCCAAACATCGGCATGCAGGCCGGCCACACATGAACAAAAGTAAACAAAAGCTTTGGCCTTCAAGGGCCAGCACAGCACAGCAGCAGGGGCTTTAGCCCGCTATCTCCCGCTAGTCTCACCGGGACCTGTATAAGCAAATCCACCAATTGGTGGAAAAACAAGCAACCGGTCAGCTTTAGCTGACCAAGATTTATAACGACCCCGCCCCACACTCGGGGCGGCGGTGCTCCTTCCCTGCAAGTAAGAGTCAGCAGCATATATATATATATTTATATATATATATATATCCGCAAACAACACCAACGGAGGCAAACCAAGCCACCCGCTTCTTGCTCTCAAGGCACACTTTGGCATACTCCCTGAGTTACGCCCTTACGCTAAGTCCTATTTCAACTTAGAAAAGCAAATTGAGCTAGGCCGTACACACGAAGTTTCGACACTCTTCCATAGCACGGTGCACCGAGGTGCGACCTCTTCACCACTACTATGGGCGGGTTCGGATCAGCTAGGCCCGTGCTCAATTATCGCGATTCAACTCTGCACGATACGGGTAAGCGTCACCTTGTGCCCGACACTTACAGCTGGGCTTTGCAAATTCCACAGCTTTATCTGCTATATATCCAGTCCCCAGGACATTAGGTAACAGTGAATCACACAAATTGCGTGCTGGGCGCTACCGCCGGTGCTAGCAACAGAACTTAGTTCTGCCCGGCACTGGCAACAGAAATCTGTACTGCCACCTCTGGGAAACCACCTCCAGACATCAACACTGGTAGCTCACCTGTAGCTACCGCCGGCGCTAACACTAGCGCCCGACGCTAGTGACAGAACTCAGTTCTGCCACCAAATTTCGGGTACAACCTGGGAAACACCTCCAGGTCCTATTTTCTGTACAACAACAGTCACATGACTCGAATCACAACACGTACACGGAATTTCTTCCGGCACTTTACACGCACTAATCATCACCAATCTGGCTCGACCTGTCCGGATGGGCTTCACACAGCATGCCTATGTCTGTAATACCGTTTTAGACTCTATATGCAATTTGTGGGGAAATCACTTCAACCCACCGGAATAGTCGATCTACTAATTAGTAGAAGTATTCCAAAACACATGCAAATCAAAGGACGTACATGTCCAAGGATTAGGGAGGAGATTCGTTATCCTTGTAGGCCGTTTCGGTGCCATAGAAGTGAGAGGGAACTGGATTGGTTGGAATCTGCGGTGGCTCAAGCACGCAGATGCTATCTCCCTCCTGGCACGACGAAAGCACAACGCCAACGGATCTCCCTCCTTGCTCCCAGCCCTCTGCCCTCATCTCTCCCCTCAGCTCTCAGATTAGAAATGGTAGAAAATGAGAATGGAATTGGATTTTGGGGACTTTATGATTTTCCCGCTACCGCCGATGCTAGCCACTAGCGCTGGCGCTAGCCCTAGAGTCGGTACCGCTAAGAGCCGCTACCGCCGGCACTATCGCTAGCGCCTGGCGCTATCGACAGCTCGATGTTTCAATGCCTCTACGCTTCGACGTCTCAACGGGAGCGCTACCACCGGTGCTAGCACTAGCGCCTGGCGCTAGCGCCCTTAATTCAGCTCATGTTCATTTTTGGTATTTTGGGTGCACATGCTATTTGGGGTCTTACATCTTGACTGCAATCTAGTAACTCTCACCAGGATCAGACTGATATCTGCTAGTCATGCTCAAAGCATAAGAGACATCGGGTCGAGTACATAACATTGCGTACATGATTGATGCAATTGTCGAAGCATATGGAATCAACTTCAGGCGGTCCTTATCTTCCAAAGATTTTGGACACTGGTCCTTAGAGAGACTCACACTATATGACATGGGTAAGAATCCTTTCTTGGACTCAAGCATGTTGAACTGTTTCAACACCTTCTCAATGTATGTACTCTGGGTCAAACCCATCAACTTCTTCGATCTATCTCTATAGATCTTAATACCAAGTATATAAGTCGCTTCACCCAAGCCCTTCATAGAAAAGCAGTCCCCTAGCCTGTTCTTAACAACTTGCATGGTTGGAATGTCATTTCCGATCAACAGTATGTCATCCACATACAAAATCAGGAAAACGACAATGCTCCCACTAATCCTCTTGTAAACACAAGGTTAATCCTCGTTCTTGATGAAACCAAACTCTTTGATTTTCTCATCAAAACGAAGATTCCAACTTCGAGAAGCTTGTTTTAATCCATAAATAGATCGATTCAACTTGCATATTTTAGTGGCTTCACTTGGAGATACAAAACCCTCAGGTTGTGTCATATACACTTCCTCAAGGAGGTTTCCATTAAGGAAAGCCGTTTTGACATCTATTTGCCAGATCTCGTAGTCATAATAAGCAACAATAGCAAGTAGAATTCTGACGGACTTGACCATGGCTACAGGGGAAAAGGTCTCATAATAGTCAACACCATGAATTTGCTTGAAACCTTTAGCCATTAGCCGGTCTTTGAATGTCTGTACATTCCCATCCATGTTGGTCTTCTTCTTGAAGACCCACTTGCACCCTATGGGTCGTACCCCTTCAGGTGGTTCCACCAAGGTCCAAACTTGGTTTGCATACATGGATCCCATTTCAGATTTCATGGCCTCAAGCCACTTCTTGGAGTCAAGTCCACACATAGCCTCTTGATAGGTTGCAGGCTCATCATCATGATCCATAAGCATCACATTACCTATTTGAGACACGAGAAATCCATATCTCCCAGGCTCAAATCTTGGTCTATCAGATCAACGCAAGACTTGTGTTTCTTGAGCAAGCTCTCTAGCTACAACAACTTGTAGTCCTTGCTCAGGTTCTAAAATCGGTTCAATTATTGTTTGTGGACTTCCTCAAGTTCCACCTTTGCAGTCTTTCTGGATAAGAACTCTTTCTTCAAAAAGATGCCAGTCCTTGCGACAAAAACTTTGCCCTCGAACGGTAGGTAGAAGTAATACCCTTTGGTTTCCCTAGGATATCCCACATGATAACACTTATCCGACTTGGGTTCCAGCTTGTCAGGCATTTGACGTCACACGTATGCCTCACAACCCCAAATCTTAATAAAAGATATACTAGGACGCTTCCCAGTCCATTTCTCATATGGTGTCTTTAGAACCGTTTTTGTTGGAGCGCGATTTAATGTGAAGGCAGCAGTCTCTAAAGCAAATCCCCAAAAGGAAACGAACAAATCTGCATGACTCATCATCGACCGTACCATGTCTAACAAAGTACGATTCCTCCTCTCAGACACACCATTATGTTGTGATGTTCCGGGCAGAGTGAGCTGTGATACAATACCACACTCTCTGAGATGATCACGAAACTCATGACTCCGATATTCGCCACCTCGATCAGATCGGAGTGCTTTTATCCTCTTTCCCAATCGGTTCTCTACTTCATTTTTAAACTCTTTGAACTTTTCAAAGGTTTTGGATTTGTTCTTCATAAGAAACACGTATCCGTATCTACTGAAATCATCAGTAAATGTAACAAAGTAGTAGTACCCACCTCTAATCATAGAACTCATGGGTCTGCATACATCACTATGTATTATACCCAAGAGATCATCAACCCTCTCACTACAACTAATGAAAGGAGCTTTCGTCATCTTGCCTAATAAACATGACTCGCATCTCTCAAATGATTCATAATCAAATGAGCCCAGTAGTCCATCTCTATGGATCTTGGATATGCGTTTCTCGTTTATATGGCCTAAACGACAATGCCAAAGGTACTTAGGATTCGAGTCATTTGTTTTTAGTCTTTTAGTATTTTCTATGTTATAGATGGGATGGTCTAAGTTAAAAACATATAAACCATTAAACAATTGGGCAACGCCATAACAAACATCATTCTTATAAATAGAACAACAATTGTTCTTTATAATAAAAGAGAAACCAATTATGTCCAAACATGAAATAGAAATGATGTTTCTAGTTATAGCAGGAACAAAATAACAATTATCAAGTTCTAAAATAAGCCCAGTGGGCAAAGAAAGACAATAGACACCAACGACAACGACAACACCTCTTACTCCATTTCCGATGCGCAGGTCTACCTCCCCTTTACCCTGCATTCTTCTCCTTCTCAGTTCCTGCACATTCATTCAAATGTGAGAACCACATCCGGTATCCAATACCCAAGATGAAGGAGCAGAAAGGTTTATCTCTATAATGTAAATTCCTGAAGTGGAAGTCACACTTCCCTTCCTTAGCCAAGCCCTTGTTCTTCAGTGCTGAAGACTTGGGATCAAGATACGACTTAGGCCCCACCTTAGTCTTCTTGAATCCCTTGGTCTTGCCCTTGCTTTTATGCACCATCAATATGGGGCTAGCAGGCTTGACCTTCTTCATATTGATCTCGGCAGTTCTTAACATGCCTAGGAGCTCGGGCAGTGTCTTGTCAATTTCATTCATATTATAATTCAAGACGAACTGCTCATAACTAACCGGAAATGATTGCAGGATCAGATCTGTGGTCAACTCTTGGCCCATGGGAAAACCCAGTCTTTCAAGGTTCTCTATATATCCAATCATCTTGAGTACGTGAGTCCCTACTGAGTCTCGAGCTCCCATCTTACATTGAAATAACGCCCTGGATATGTCAAACCTCTCTTGGCGAGCTTGCCCTTGAAACATTTTCTTCAGGTGCTCGACCATCTCGTAACAACTCATGTTCTCATGTTCCTTCTGAAGCTCATAGTTCATGGTCGCGAGCATGAGACATTCAACATCCAAGGAGTCATCTCCATACTTCTTGTAAGCATCTTTATCTTCACGAGGTGCAGTAGAGGTTGGCTCCTCGGGGGGATCTTCTTCAAGGACATAGAGCTTACGCTCTTGCCTGAGAACAATTCTCAGGTTCCTATACCAGTCGAGGAAATTCGTCCCATTGAGCTTGTCCTTCTCAAGGATGGCTCCCAGGGACAGCGTGGAGTGTGATGTATTTGCCATGGAAATTCTACAAAATAATGCAAAGTATATTTTAGTACTATATTTCAAAATACATTTTATTTAATAAGGTCTTTTATTAAATACTCCCACTATTTAATTCAAATTGATAACACTTAATATCAATTCAGAGAGTTTATACGAGCTACTCTCTTAGTGGACAAGATCCATATTTCACCAACACAACGAGTCTGCTTTGGCGTTCCTCTCATAATGCGGTTATTTAGGTATGAAAAACTTTCCAATTGTATCATTATGCAACTCTTGTATGGTTGGTGAATAACTCTTTATTCGCATCCATCATATGGTGCATGCCAACCCAATGCCTCTAGGAACTCAACTTTTGAGGTCACCTAGTTAAGGTAGACCCGATGTCGACAGTGGGATATCACAATTATCCGCTCGCACCCTTACCAAGATAGATTAATGCACCTTGCTTTGGCAAACCCACACTTCATCGATCGAGGCAAGAAGAGTGTCATCCATCGGAAGGCATCCGTATACTTAATATTGGATAAGGGATTTTATTTATAAAATTGATTAACAATTAATCAATGTGCACATAATAAAAATACAACATTCACAACTAAATGCATCCAAGATGTGCACAAAATAAAATTATCAACGCTTTGATAGAAAAAGGCTAAATCTGAGCATTTAGAACATTTCTAAATCTCCAGATTTACATGCATTTGGCACGGGCAAATCAACTCCACTTATGTAGTGGACAAGCTCGTCTCTCAATGTCAGATTTAAAATCTAAGACATTTGGTTTCACAAACCAATTATAGGGATGGTTACTGCTAAGGAGACACAATTTCTGAAACAATGAAATCGCAACGCAATCACATGCATTCCTGGTGGTGTTCCAATTTAGAACACTTCATCGAAATCCAAACACCCAGGAAGAAAAACAGACATTTAGAACACTTATAAATTTCAGATTTACACACATTAAATTTCTAACCTCGCTCTGATACCACTGTTGGGTTTTCTACATACCATTTCAAAAACGATAATAGAGCATATCATATTTGCGCAGCAGAGTAAATTAACTAGAACAACCCTAAACAATTAAAAGGATCTTGCGATTTCATTGATTCAAGAAATAAAATAACAGCAACACATTGCAAGGTATACCTGACTGGAATTGAGTCAGTACTCAATCGAGATGCTCCTAGAAGAGTTGAGTCCCAAGCGCTGAAATAGATCTGCGCCTCTATGGGAAATCCACACGAGTGCTGAAGAACCCTAGCCTCTTGTCGCACAAGATCTAGGTCGGAGAAGAACTGCTCTCTACGTCTCCCACAGACTGCTAGCTCCGACGACAGGGAGAGGCGGCGGCGGTGGCGGGATCGACCGGTCGGAACACTTTTGTCAGAAGCCTTGCGGAACTCTTCGATCACTCTCTCTAGCAAAACAGATCACCAAAAATAGATCGGGTCATTAGGATAAAAGAATCGTATTCTTTTATACCCCCAACGAAAAAGAGAAGCGTCAGGCGAAGATAAATAGGTCGAACACTGCATTCCATGAACTGGCTAGCGTTCGTCGAACGCACTGGCCGTTCGACGAACGCGCTATGCCAACCATTCGACGAACCGTTCAATGAATGCACTACGCTAGCCGTTCGACGAACACGCTACGCTAGCCGTTCGATGAACGCGCTACACTAGCCGTTTGACGAACGCGCTACACTAGCCGTTCGACGAACACGCTACACTAGCCGTTCGACGAACGCGCTACGCTAGCCATTCATCGAACGCACTTTGAGCTTGTCGAACCTGCTTTAATCCGATCCCTTGTCAACAGGATTCTTCCTCCAATTTCTCCAAGCACTCTTGTGTGCGACCCCATAGGCTCATATCGCGTCGGCAGTGAGACTAGATATTTGACCATTTCGAGATCATCATGGAAACACCAACAGTATTATCATTCCTATTGTGTATAGTGGACATGCATGTAAACTGGTTTTGACTTAATAAAATGCATCCGTTGTATAACTCTGTTGCATGCTGAGATGGTTTGATTAAACTATTTTAAAAACTACTTCCGTGACTCACTTACCTGTTCAATTAATATGTCGTGGGGTCCTGGTCGGACATACTGTTATATTCTATGTAACAAGGTGGGTGCTACAAAGTTGGTATCAGCTACGGGTCTAAATCCATTTTCTTCTAAATTCGTGGTCGAATTCCTTTAATGGGTGGTGAGCACGTGTGTGCGTCGCCATTAAAATATTTAATTAACCAGTACATGTCCACTTTAGGAATGAAATACATGTCTTTTGTAGCAACGTAGTGGAACCTGGGTGTTCCTTTGCTGTTTAATGCTACAATATGGTAGCTTAATTGTGTAATGTTACACATGTATATATGACTAGGAGTGGAGCGGGGAAGTGTCGACACCAGCCCTCTGTTGAGAGTAGTGCACCTGCTGATGTGCCTAATACACCTCCTTATGCTGAGATGATTAGGTTGGTTGTCGAAGCAATATTTGCGATGTTCAATGCACGACTAGGACGATCTGTACAACCTCCTACCCTTGGGGTGGCCCCTGTGCTAGTTGCTGTAGTTGAACCTATTGTCGAAAGGCAAGTGCCGGTGATGGAAAAGAGGGATTCAGACCAATAATTGAAGTATTTTCTAAGATTCAATCCTCCAACGTTTGCGGGAACAGGATACCCAACACAGGCTAAAGATTGGCTCTCTAGATTAAGGAGAACTCTAACAGCTACTAAGACGGAGGAAGAGAAGAAAGTTAATTTAGTCACCTTTCTTCTGGATGGAGAGGCGTGACTTTGGTGGGAGGAATTGGAAGTCCATCTGTTAGCGGGAAGGCGGCTGACAGAGGTCTCATTTGATGAGTTCTTGAAACTCTTCTTGGCTTGGTATCTCCCTTCGGCGCAACGTATTACAATGGAGAACCAATTCCAACGGTTGACTTAGGGCAATAGTCTGGTGGATGACTATTTGTTAGATAAGGAACGATCACCTAGAAGGGGGAGGGGGGTTAGGGGATTAGGCTATTTTGAAATCTTTTTACACAGAATGTCTATATTCTAAACACAACAAAGAAATAGCACACAGAAAATCACAACGCACAACACCAGATGTTTAGAGCTTCCTCAAGACGGCGTGTCTTGAGTTGTCCTTTGTCCTGCTGCGCCTATCTAGCAGTGCGCTAGAGTTGGAAACCTCTGCCAATGTCTCTGGCCCGCAAGCCTTACAACTCGGACCCGCAAGCCCTACAACCTAGGCCTGCAAGCCCCTACTGCACTCAGGTCTGCAAACCCGACACTCAGGCCCTCAAGCCCTACACAGCACATACCTGCAACTCTTGCCTCGTGGACCCCGCAAGTCCACTGCCCTGGCCCTCAAGCCTCACAGTTCTCAAGCGCTCAAGCTTGACACTCAGATCTGTAAACAGATCCTACAGTTTTTGGCCCGCAAGCCTTACAGAGAAAAAGTAACTAAAGATTCTTCTGCCTGATGGAGATTGGCTTCTTGTCTTGAAGAAGATGCTTCTGGTTTAAACCTTGACAGAACAAATCTTCTTCAAGCTTTTCTTCTATCTGAAACTCTTCTTATTAGCCGATGAAGCTAGACTGATTCTTGGAGAACGAAGGATGAAGATCGTTTTGTTCTCAATTCTTGTTCCTTCTTTACGCCGCTTTTTTGTTCTTTTGTTCTCGCGTAAATTCTTTTGTATATTTCTGTAATGAATTAGGGTAGACACTTATCCCTTTTATAAGGCTGAGGAGCCCCCAACAGTCTCCTGTAAATTTCCTTAAGTGTCAGAACCTCTTTCCTTAACAGCACGCACTGATTAGACAATCAGGCGGCGACATTAATTGCTGATAGTGCGTCTGGAAACTTTTGAATCTGTCTCGATGATATTTCCATCGTTACGACGACATGGGCAATATATCAACGAGAGGGCTTGTCGTTGTTTTGGACTTTGGACAGATCTTCAAGTCTTCTTTCTTCTTCTTCAAACAAGGATATCTCGACGATACGGGGCATCCCTTCTGCACTTGCTCTTAAGACGACATAAAGTCATCTAACTGATGACGGCGTAATCTTGACTACTTGATGTCTTGTTTACGATGTCGTCGACATCACCTTGTATTTTTGATGACATAATCACCATTACATCGATAAGCTATTCTTCAATAACTGTTGTCTTTATAACTGCTTCCTTGGCCTTCTCGATGTCAAGCCATCTTTATGACGATATCATCGATATCAGTCTTTCTTTGCCATTTCAACGATACAGCTTCTTTATGACGATGTCGTCGACATCACCTTTCTTAGCCTTTTCGACGTCAAGGCTTCTTTATGATGATGTCGTCGACATTGTCTTGTACTCGTACTTAAGTATTCTTCCTTCATCTTGGCATCCTGATATCGTTGTGTGGTATTGTAGTGTCACGATGATATCATCATGTACATGTCATGTCGATGATAACCGACCTGATCCTTCTGCTTTGCTTTGTATATCATTCCGACGACATGCATACTTTTTCTGACGATATTTGTCACCACGACATTCTTTGTACTTGGCTTCTACTGAGATGATAAAGCTAAGAAAGTAATCAAATACAGAGTGAAGTTCCCTTGAATTTGCGACTTCTTCAAATCAGAAATCATGAGGGCAGGATTCCAAACGATCTCCCCATATTTGAAGAAGTCAGAACCCCCAATTCAAAATTACTTTCACTTTACAATAAATATGAGTTTATGTAGTGAATATTAACATAGTTCCATTCACCTTAGCTTTTGCATCTTCCTGAGCTAGTAACTCCCTCTTGATGCGATGTCTCTTTTCTTTACTCCCCCTATTTTGAGATCTTCTTTCTTTTTCCTTTTCATCTGATTCCTCTGAACTCTCCCCCCTGACTAGTGCATCTTCTAGGTCATGTTCTTTTTGTTGGGTTTTCTATGTACCATTCATAATGATATGAACACATCAAATGTGCGCAGCGGAAGGAATAACAAGAACAACCCAAAGTGTAAGGATCTTATGGATTTCATGAATCAAGAGATTAGGAAAGCAAAATACGATATACCTTTTCGGGATTGAGTCAATACTCAACCAAGATGCTCCAAGAAGAAATCCGGTAGACAAACTTTGAGTTCCAAGCACCGAAATGTATCGTCCTCTCTACAGAGATCCACACAAGGGAGGAGAACCCCAATGCCTTTTCGTACAAGGAATGGGTCAGAGAAGAACAACCCTTTGCGTCCCTACGAACTGCTAGGTCCGTTGAAGGGGAGGCGGTGACGGTGGGCGGCGATGAGGTCGGCGGACGGAGCGAGAGCGATCAGAACACTTCCGTCTTCGGATCTTCAAAAATCGTCAAAAGGATCGATCTATCGAGATGACCAAATCTCGTTTCTTTTATACGCAAGGCATAAAACAGGTTATCCGCAGACCAGGGAAAAATAAGAACAATTCTGCCAGAATTTATATTCATCGAATGCATAATAATTTGACTAAACGCTTTCGACGAATTATCATATTCGACTAACCACTTTCGACGAATTGTCTTAAATTCGACTAAACGATTTAGACGAATTCGAACAGATAATTTCGACTAAACACTTTAGACGAATTATCATATTCGTCTAAAGACTTTCGACAAATTGTCATATTCGACTAAACACTTTCGACGAATTTTGCCAAGTCCTAAAGAATTCGCCTAAACCATTTAGACGATTCATCATTAGTACTTGCTTCCCATTTGAGACATTCTCAATTCAATTTCGAGCAGTCATAGGATTGGTTCTCCACTCATATCCAATATGAGTGAGGCCAACACAATCCTTTCTCCAACTTCTCCAAATGCTTTTATGTGCGACCCTATAGGCTCATACTGCGTTGGTAGTAAGACTAACTTGTTGGGGAAATGATTTATCTTAACCCCTAGAAATGTGTAGAAAATGATTTCTCAGAGTGAAAAATTAGTAAAATATGTGTCGAATAGTAATCGACGCAACGTCGAAGTGTAGTTGATGCATCTCTCATACTGAGTCGAAGTAACTCTAAACAGAATTCGATGTAACCGAAGTTGACGTAACTCTGAATTCTAGTCGACGCACCCAGTAAAGTCGACGCACCTCTGTCGGTGCTCCTTCCATATTTTCTTCTCGACGTCTAGTGATGAATAATTTCTTTATATTGTTTTGCTGAAGCGCAATTCCAACAATAAACCTATAAGGCAAGTATACCTATCGTTTTAAAGTATAGGATCAAGTGCCGTATGAGACTCAGGGCTGTCGAGTACTTGTACTCACAAAGTAGAGCTGTTATTTTATCTAACGGAAATTTTTGGTTTGAAAAGTGAAGTAAAAAGAAGACTTGGACTAAAGAGAAAATTGATGATTAGAAAGCTAGCACTTGATCTAGAATCCCTTTGGACTAAAATAAACTTCTTAAATGGATAAATTGCAAACTTCTAAATTATAAACTTCGACCGTGGAGGTTCCCAAAGTATGATAGAACCTTTCTCGAGAGAACTATCAACTAACCTTAGGTTGATCGATTAAGACCTCTCGGCCAGTCGAAACCCCTAAGCTTGCTTTAGGCGGTGAACCCCTCTACTGGATTTGATTCCAGTCCGGAAGATTTAAATCACCCTCTCTCGAGGAGTGCATGAAATTTTTCTTATCTTTGAGTGATCTCCTCGTTTGCATGGATCTCTCGATCACTAGCATACGAATCTTAGATCGAAAAACATATTCGCGACATATGAATTTGACGCAATTAGAATCAAAGATAAATCGAAGCGAAATAATATAGAGAGCTTACTAATTTTTATAAGAACAAAGCAAAGTTTATTTTATTCTAAAGTTCATCATGATCAAGTGCTAATTGGAATTTAGCTACTCATCATGATGGAGGAAATACATATGATAAAAGAGAGAGACATGATTAGTAATAGAAATGTACTTAGATTGAATTGCTGAAAAGAAAATTACAACTTGAAACAAAATTAAAGGTGACAACTTGAAACGAGAAAAATAGTACAAAAGTGCAGAATTACAGAAATTGGACTCCAAAATCCTCTCCCCCTGGCATCTGGACAAGACAACAATTTATAGTTGAAATTGTTGGGGAGACACGCCCCTAGGTCACGCCCGTGACTTAGGGCATGTAAGATACTGAAACGCTGTCTTGAATACCCGGGAACGTTCGGGAGGAGAACCGCCAAAATTCATAAATCTGTTGGTCACGCCCCTAGGTCATGCCCGTGACCTTAGGGCGTGTCTTAGCTTGATCTGCAAACGGCGGGAAACGGCTTGAGCTGGAGTTAATTTGGCGGTTTAGAAGAGGCCACACCCCTTAGTCACGCCCGTGACTTGGGGGTGTGTAATAATAATCCGACGTGGCTTGAGTTGGCTTCTGTAACGGTTGCCATGCCCATGACTTCAGGTCACGCCCCATGGTCACGCCCGTGACCTTGGGGCGTGTAATATTAATCCGACGTGGCAGATCTCCTGGCGCAGAAGGGGCCACGGCCTGTGACAATGGTCACGCCCATTGGTCACGCCCGTGACCGGGGGGCGTGTACTTGGCAATTTCTCAGAACAGGCTCAATTTTTCTCCTGATTAACACTGTTAGCCCAGAAATGCTATCAGCAACCCAGATTTTCCTCAAAAGGTAAAATAAATAAATTAAGGCGAATATTCTAATAATTAAAACAAAAATTGTTTGATTATTAAATTAAAAACTAACTAAAAACTATGATAAAAATAGAGTTATCAAATACCCCCAAACTTACCCGTTTGCTAGTCCCGAGCAAACAACTTTTCATAGGAGTAGAAAAATTTAAATACTAGAATTGAAATTTGAACCTAATGAGTAAAAATGTGAAGTCTTACGCCAAAGCGTGTAGAAATTCTAGTAGAAAAAAAAACTATTCAGCATATAGATTAGCTTATAACTTTTCAAAAATGCGTTACAACATATTGTTTTTACTTTTAAATTGAAAATCCGGTAAATCCTAAAATGTTATTTAGGGAGCGGGTAGCGTGCTTACTAAGATCAATATTACGCAAAATCAAATTTCGGGATAGCCTCCAAAGAAATCCATCAATGACGATGGCCATAGGCTTGCCCTTTCACACTCTCGCCACGACACTAGTTTAACTCATAAGTATAAATCAATAGGACTTAATTCGGTTGAAACGTGGGCTTAGGTTATTTTTGGTGAGGAAAAACAAAGATAAACATGACGGCTATTCACACCCAAACCAAAAGTGAGCTCGCACAAAATAATCTAAGCAGTTATGGCATTGTAAGAGCATAGCCAATTTCTAATCTTTTTTTTGTGTGTTCCTTTTCTCTTTCTTTCTTTTTGTTTTTTTTGTTATTTTTTTCATTTGATTTTTTTTTCATAAAAGACAAGAGAAAGTCCACCAAAATAATAAAGGCAACAAACACTCACAAATTATTTTCAAATAATTACTTTCGAGCACTGACTTAGGTGTGTGATTAGGTTACTTTTTGGGCCTTGGTGAAGTACTTGGTGGAGCTGAAACAAAAGGTAATGTAAAAGGCTCAAAGGGGCTTAACAAAGATAAAATGTTAGGTGCGGGTGCAAAAGCTCAAACGGGCCAATGAAATGCCCATATCATATTCATACAAATGAATTTAACTTATGCAAATGTCTTGAGAGTCGCTAGAGGGCAAGTTCTAGCCATCGAGAAAGAATACCCTTCCGTTCAAATTGCGTAATAATTCTCTAGTAAGCTTCTACATACTCACTTAAAATATTGTTGGATTCAACCGGTTTCAAGGTAAAAGTAAAACAAAATTTATTTTCACGCAGTTAGAAAAACATAAATCTAATTGTATGCTGAATAGTTAATTCGACATGAGATCCTACAAACGCGTGCGCTTAACTAGGAACACTACATTAGTCAACAATTTTTACTCCAAAGTTCAAAATCGAATGAAGTATAAAAATTTCCTACAACTCTATGCAAAAGTAAATCTACTAAGGATTTTGCATATGAGTAAATATAGAGATATTGATTCCAAAATAAAATAAAATAAGACTTTTAAATATTTTGTGTTTTTTTTTGAATATTTTTTTGGTAGTGCTCAGCAGTAAACTTGGTGTGAAATAACCTCCCCCCATACTTAAAAGAAAACAGTGTCCCCAATGTTGAAAATCTAGAAAAAAAGTAAGTAAAGAGAGAAGAAACTTCCCTGAGTGGAGGCCAAATCCGCACAAAGTAGTCCTGATGAAACTCAAAAGAGGCCAAGAACTCAACTGTGAGTTCGAAGTAAGCGGCCTCGGAGATGGAGAAAAGAACATTCCATCCGGGGGTGGATAGAAAGTTTCTCACCAACTCAGCCGCTCCGAAAGATGCAAGGATGCCCCAGTCCAAGATACGGAAGACGCCAAAGGGTTTGGCGCCCAACCGGTTGCTCCGTTCTTGTTGGGTGGGGTTGTCAAAAAGAAGCATAGCCTCCGCTGTGGCGGGATCCGCGGGGTGCTCAGAAGAGGAAGCGGTGGAACGAGCGTGATGGCGAGGCATTGGGAGAAAATCGGCTCAAAGGAAAAGGAAAATGGAAAAGAGAAAGAAGGAGAGGTGTGGGGAAAATGGAGAGGATGAAGCCCGTTAAATAGGGGAAAAAATGGGCCACGCCCCCTTGTCACGCCCGTGACAGGGGGGCGTATAACTTTAAGAAGCTGGAAAGCGGGGCTCGAGAATCGGGGGCTGACAGGTGGAAAAAAAAGCCACGCCCCAGAGTCACGCCCGTGACCCTAGGGCGTGTAAAAATAAAGGCCCCGAGGCATTGACCGGGTCAATGTCTCAGAAGATGGACTCAGAGCCCGGACACGCGGACAAGACACGCCCGTGACGTCAGGGTGTGTAACTTTAAGTCACGGGCGTGAACTGCAAACGTCAAACTCGGATGACGGAATCGAGACGGAGATCTTCCATCTAGGTCATGCCCGTGACTCGGTATTTGTCACCCCCGTGACAGGGGCGGGAGACGGACTTACCTAAGTAAAATAAAAGAACTTCCGGAACAGATTCCCAGAGCGGCCACGCCTCCCAGTCATGCCCGTGACCAGTGTGTCACGCCCGTGACCAGTGTGTCACGCCCGTGACCGATAGGCGTAGACAATGAAAAAAATCTTTTTGTTTTTTTTTTTCTTTGTTTTTTTAAATTTTTTTGGCTACTTTAATTTTTTTTTTGTAAAACAAAGCATAAAAACACGGTGGTAAAAATAAAAACATAAAATACCGACTTGTAGTGCAGAGTTTCATGTACGCGTGAGCGTCCGTTATTTTGCAAATCTCCTCAAAACCTGCAAAAACCTCAAAATAGAATAAAAATTATAACATAATTTTTTTTTTTCAGTTTTATATGTTTATTTAAACAAAAATAAAAATACTTAAAATTTTTTTAAATTGAAGAAAAATAAAATAAAAACATGGGTTGCCTCCCAAGAGCGCTTTGGTTACGGTCTTTGAGCTCGACCATGGTGGCACGCCGATTTAGGTGTTTGGAAGAAGAATCTCCTCCCGGTTGTCACGGACTTGTCTTCTTACAAGCTCCCGTGCGGCCTTAGCTCCTCCTTGCCACTCCGCGTAGCCGAGCTAAGTCAGCCTCTCCTGCAAGAACTAGGTGGTGATGAAGAACGGATGCCAAGTAGAACTCAAGAGAACTCACAATTGCAAAGGAAACTCAAAGAACTCTATCGCTTCTCCAAAACTTGGATGCTTACAAATGTGGGGGCCTTCCCCTTTTATAGGCCCCAAAAGAATTTCCCTCCAAAAGATGGAAGGATCTAGAATGCCTAAGTTTCTAGACTATTCTACAACCCTCATGAATATACAATCTTCCCGAGTTCTCTAGAATGTTCCCAAGAGATCATTCTAGAGAGCTTCCACATTCTTCCAGAGTTCTTCTATGTACATGTTTCTCCAAGGACCTAGATTTCTCTAGAATCCTCCTGGGCATTAACCCCGGGCGTGACATCCTCCCCCACCTAGCTTGGCGACGCCCTCGTTGCCTCGTACTGCCGAAGAATGTCCTTGAACTGCCACAAGTCTTCTAATGTCTCCCAAGTAGTTTCAGACTCTAGCAATCCCTTCCACTTGATCAAGTACTGTGTGCAAGGTTGCACACCTCTGCTTCGCACCACTCTTTTTGTTAGCACCTCTTCGATCTCTTTGTCAAAAGATTTTGTCATCACTGGAGGCGCCCTTTGAGATTCTCCTCTTTGAAGATCCTCATTACCCCGTAATATGGTTTGAGCATACTCGCATGAAACACCGGATGTATCTTCAAAGAGTTTGGTAAGTCAAGGCGATAAGAAACCTTACCCACCTTAGCCATGACCGGGAATGGGCCTTCGTATCTCCGTACCAAGCCTTTGTGTACACTACGCAAGGCCTTGAACTGCTGGGGTAAGAGCTTCACCATCACCTTATCTCCTACCAAATATTCCGTGTGTCGCCGCTTTGCATCGGCCCACTTCATCATCCTCTTGCGGGCTTTCTCCAAGCACGACCTAGCTAAGTCCGCATGTTCTTCCCATGACTTAGCCATCTTCCAGGCACGTGGGCTCCTTCCATCATCCGTCGTGGTCGCCAATGTTTGTGGAGTGAGGGGTTGTCTTCCCGTGGCAAGTTCAAATGGACTCCTCCCCGTGGCCTCACTCCGCTGCAGGTTGTAGGAAAATTGGGCAACATCCATAAGCTTGGCCCAGTCTTTCTGGTTGGCACTCACAAAGTACCGCAAGTAGCACTCCAACAATGCATTCACCCTCTCGGTCTGCCCATCGTATTGAGGGTGGAAGCTAGTGGAAAAATTTAGCTTCGATCCAAGTAGCTTGAACAACTCTGTCCATTGCTTCCCGGTGAAGCGAGGGTCTCGATCGCTCACAATGTTCTTCGGCAACCCCCAATACTTCACCACATGTTTGAAGAAGAGTCGCGCCGTCTCTTTCGCTGTTGCATCTTTCACGCTTGGTATGAAAGTGCCATACTTGGAAAAGCGATCTACTACCACCAAGATAGATCCGCAACCTTCAGATTTGGGCAGCGCGTTGATGTAATCCAGCGTCACCGTTTCCCAGGGAAATTCCGGCACTGGTAGGGGCTCCAAGAGTCCTGCTGGCTGCTTGTTCTCCACCTTGTCTTGTTGGCAAACAAGACATGTCTTCACGTATAGCTCGATGCTGTCCCTCATTTGCGGCCAATAGTAGGAATCCTCCATCAACGCCAAGGTGCGCTTTTGGCCTGGATGTCCCGCCCATTTGGTGTCATGACACTCCTTGATTAAGTCCCTCCGCAGGTTTCCCCACTTTGGGATATACAATCTCCTTCATTTGGTGTAGAGTAGCCCGTATTCTACCCAAAATCTCTTGGCTTGACCCTCTTTGGCTAGTTGCATGAGTTGTTTGGCCAACGGATCTTCTTCCAACCCACTTTTTACCTGCTCAAGAAGGTCGCTCTTCACCATCGAGATCGCCGCTAGCTCCGCTTTGCGGCTAAGTGCATCTGCTAAGACGTTGGCTTTGCCCGGCTTGTGTTCCAGGACAAAGTCAAACTCGGCCAGGAAGTCTTGCCACCTTGCTTGCTTCGCCGACAATTTCTTTTGAGTTTGAAAGTAGGTAGTTGCCACATTGTCAGTCTTGATCATGAATTGTGCTCCCAGCAAGTAGTGCCTCCATACCTGTAAGCAATGTATGATGGCTGTCATCTACTTCTCTTGCACGGTGTAGCGCCGCTCCGCTTCATTCAACTTGCAGCTTTTGAATGCAATCGGGTGTCCTTCTTGCATCAACACCCCTCCAATAGCAAAGTCTGATGCATCGGTATGCAGCTCGAACTTTTTCCCAAAGTCTGGTAGGGCAAGTACTGGCTCCGTACTTATCGCCTTCTTCAAGTCCTCAAAAGCTTGCTGGCATTCCCCCGTCCAGCTCCAAGCTTTCTCCTTCTTGAGCAGGTCCGTAAGCGGCACCGCTCTCTTTGAGTACTCTATGATGAACCGTCGGTAGTAGTTCACCAAACCCAGGAATGATCTCAACTCCGTCACCTTTGTTGGCGGATCCCATTCGACGATTGCCCGTACCTTGTCCATGTCCATCTTCAATTGGCCCTGTCCAATGACATGCCCGAGGAAATGCACTTCTTCTTGCCCAAAGGAACACTTTGATCGTTTGACATATAGTTCATTCTCCCGCAGTACTTGGAACACTAGGCGAAGATGTTCAGCATGCTCCTCCATTGTATTACTATAGACGACGATGTTGTCCAAGTATACAACTACAAACTTGTCCAAGTAGGGGTGAAAGATTTGATTCATCAAAGTACAAAATGTAGCGGGTGCGTTGGTTAGGCCGAATGGCATCACCAACCACTCGAATGATCCGCACCTCGTCACACATGTTGTCTTTGGCTCATCTCCTTCAGCAATCCGTACTTGGTGGTAGCCCTTTTGCAGATCCATCTTCGAATATATCCTTGCTCCTCCAAGTCAATCGAACAAGTCAGCAATCAACGGTACGAGATACTTGTTTTTGATAGTTACCTTGTTCAATGCCCGATAGTCTGTGCATAACCGCAAGGTTCCATCCTTCTTCTTTTGAAAGAGCACCGGTGCGCCAAATGGTGCCTTCAATGGTCTGATCATCCCAGCCTCAAGCAGCTCCTGTAACTGCTTCCTCAACTCTTCGAGCTCGGGTGGAGCCATCCGATATGGTGCCTTCACAGGTGGCTTGGCTCCAACCTCTAACTCAATCTTGTGATCTACCTCCCTGCGGGGAGGCAACTTCTTTGGCAGCTCCGCGGGCATTACGTCCTTATTCTCCTCAAGGACTTCCGCCACAAGTAGAGGCACCTCCTCCATGATCTCGCCCGCTTCCTCCTTCAAAGTCGCCAAGAAAGTAGGTTCTCCTTTCTTCATGCCCTTGGCTATTTGCATAGCCGATAGTTGTCTTGCTCCACAGCTTGGTGTCCCTTCCACCGCAGGTACCATGAATGTTGCACCTTTCTCAATAATGCACACCGAGCGGTAAGTTGGCATGACAATGGCACTCACCGCATTGAAGAAGTCCATGCCCAACACTAGCTTGTGATCATCCATAGCTGCAACCGAGAAGTCCACCTTTCCATTCCACGTACCCATGCGAAGCTCCACGCCACGAGCTGCACCTGCTAGCGGCCTTGCCTTCCCATTCACGGTCTTTAGCCATCCCTCACACTTGGTCACTTGGAGGCCAAGTCTTCTTGCTTCTTCCTCCGTCATAAAGTTATGTGTGGCACCCGTATCCACCAAGGCTTTGGTGGACTTGTTGTTGATCATGGCTTCTACGAACATCAGCCCCTTGCTGACCATCTTCTTAGCTGGTTTCACATTCAAAGCACTTAGAAGTTGCAAAGAACATATTTGGTTTGTACCTTCTTCACCTTCGGGTCCACTTGCATCATCCTCCTGCAGTGCTGCGAGAGAACCAAGCTTTGGGCACTTGCTCATCATGTGCGGTCCCTTGCATAAATAGCATCCTCCCTTTGGTGTGAAGCTCTTGTTGCCGCCTTCAATATCCTTCCCCGGAGTAGGAATTCACTCTCCTCTATTTGGTCTTCGTGACCCTTGCCTTTCTCCCACACCTTTGATGTTGTCATTCTTGTAGCCCTTCTTGGCTGTCGCATCCGATGGTCTTTGGAACTCCGTCATTGCTTCGGCCGCCGCAGTAGCTTCATCTAGGGTCTTGGCATCCCGTCGATGCACTTCTTGCTTCACCCAATTCTGAAGACCATCTTTAAAGTTGAACAATTGATCATCTTCAGACATACCTGGCACCATTAGCATTAAGGTTTGGAACTCCTTCACGTACTCCGTGATTGACCCCTTCTGCTTGAGTTCCTTTAACTTCTTCCTTGCCTCATTTGCGACGTTCTCCGGGTAGAAGTGCCGCTTAAGATCAATCTTGAACTCATCCCATGTGTCCAAGTTACATGTTCCCTTCTTGATATCTGCAAGCTTTCGCTGCCACCACAGAGATGCAATATCCGAAAGATAGTAGCTAGCCGTCTTTACCTTGAGTACTTCCTCAGTGAGATTACATCCTTCGAAGTAGACCTCCATTTGGTAAAGGAAGTGTTCAACTTCCTTGGCATCCCTATTCCCCGAGAAGGGTTTTGGCTTAGGCACATCGATCCTTTGGTTTGCCACAACCCTACTATTTCCTCCATTAGCAATGGCCCTCCTGCACACGACCAATTCTTCCTCTAATTTGGCGATCCGCTCCTCATAGTCATCCTCAAGCTGATCACACCTTTGAGTAAGCTCCGCATTTGCACCAAGACATGCTTGGACTTGGGCCTTCAAAAGTTCCAGCTCTCCGCGAGCCGGTAGCGCTTGTTTGACAGCTTCTAGTTCTCCGCGAACATATGAGTGGTCTTCCTCCACCGCTGTCATGCGCTCCTCCCATTCAGCCAGTATGCGGTCCACGTGCGCTTCATCCCGAGATTTGTTATGGCTCCGCCTCTTCTTCTCGGACTGGGGAAGGGTCTCCCTTCCGCGCTCATCCACCACGCTTGAGTTGTTGTTCCCTTCAGCAGCCATCTAGTCTTCTCAGACACCAACCATGAACTTGAGCAACCTCCCTCTAATACCAACTGTCATGGACTTGTCTTCTTACAAGCTCCCGTGCGGCCTTAGCTCCTCCTTGCCACTCCGCGTAGCCAAACTAAGTCAGCCTATCCTGGAAGAACTAGGTGGTGATGAAGAACGGATGCCAAGTAGAACTCAAGAGAACTCACAATTGCAAAGGAAACTCAAAGAACTCTATTGCTTCTCCAAAACTTGGATGCTTACAAATGAGGGGGCCTTCCCCTTTTATAGGCCCCAAAAGAATTTCCCTCCAAAAGATGGAAGGATCTAGAATGCCTAAGTTTCTAGACTATTCTACAACCCTCATGAATATACAATCTTCCCGAGTTCTCTAGAATGTTCCCAAGATATCATTCTAGAGAGCTTCCACATTCTTCCAGAGTTCTTCTATGTACATGTTTCTCCAAGGACCTAGATTTCTCTAGAATCCTCCTGGGCATTAACCCCGGGCGTGACACGGTGCTCATGAAGATTATCGCCGGAGAAAAATAATTTCTACCGGTGCCCATTCACTTTAAAATCACCTTTTTCGGGATGCATTATTGAAACGGTCCCGTAGGGCCAAACCTCTTTGACGATAAAGGGGCCGGACCAACGAGACTTAAGTTTTCCCCAGAAAAAGACGTAAACGCGAGTTATAGAGGAGAACTTGGTCTCCCGGTCAAAAAACTTTAGGATGCCTAAGTTTCTTATCATGATAAAATTTAGTGCGCTCCTTGTATAATTTATTACTTTCATAAGCAAGGGAGCGCCACTCATCGAGCTCATTAAGTTGGAACTTGCGGAGCTCGGAAGAAATACTATTATCTAGATTAAGAAATTTAAGCGCCCAAAAGGCGTGATGCTCAAGCTCGACCGGTAAATGACATGCTTTTCCATAGACTAATCGATACGGCGTACAACCGATGGCGGTCTTGTACGCGGTCCGATAGGCCCATAAAGCATCATCGAGTTTAAGAGACCAATCCTTCCTATTGGTGGAAACTGTTTTTTCTAAAATTCGTTTTAATTCACGGTTAACCACTTCTACTTGGCCACTTGTTTGAGGGTGATAGGGGGTGGTCATCCTATGTGTAACGCCATATTTAGATAAAACTTTAGTGAATTGGGCGTTACAAAAATGAGCCCCTATCGCTAATTATTGCCCGCGGTGTTCCAAATCGAGAAAAGAGTTTTTTGAGAAATTTGGTCACGACTCGGGCATCATTGGTGGGAAGGGCTTGCGCCTCCGCCCACCTAGATACGTAATCGACCGCTACCAAAATATATTGATTTCCAAAAGAAACTGATAGCGGGCCGACAAAATCGATCCCCCATAAATCAAAAACCTCAATTTCTAAAATAGATTTTAAAGGCATTTCATCAAGGCGAGAGATATTACCTGAGCGTTGGCATTGTTCACAATGACTTACATGTGCATGGGCGTCTTTGAAGATGCTCGGCCAATAGAAGCCCGCTTCAAGTACCTTCCGCGCCGTCCGATTTGCTTTATAATGCCCACCGGCGGGTCCTTAGGGGCAATGCTTCAAAATTTGAGCGCCCTCCTCATGAGATACACACCTCCGCACCACTTGGTCCACACAAACTCGAAAAAGGAATGGATCCTCCCAAAAATAATTTTTCAAATCGGAAAAGAATTTCTTCTTTTCTTGATAGGAAAAATCTTTTGGGAGAAATCTTGCAACAAGGTAGTTTGCGAAATCGGCGAACCAAGGGGTGGGGAGATCTATTACCTTATGAATAACGAGGAGGCGTTCCTCGGGAAAAGTATCATTAATTTCCTCCTCTATGAGCTCCTCCGAATTGGGATTCTCCAACCGAGAAAGATGATCCGCCGCCAAATTTTCCGCTCCCCTTTTGTCCCGGATCTCCAAATCAAATTCTTGTAAGAGTAAGATCCAGCTAATCAATCTTGGCTTGGCATCAGTTTTTGTTAGCAAATAACGTAAAGCCGAGTGATCGGTAAAAATAATTACTTTACATAAAGTAAGATAGGAACGAAATTTATCAAAAGCAAAAATTACGGCTAAGAGCTCTTTCTCGGTTGTTGTGTAATTTTCTTGTGCGTCGGTAAGTGTCTTGCTCGCATAATATATAGGATGAAATTTTTTATTTATGCGTTGTCCTAAGACTGCACCAACGACAAAACTACTAGCGTCGCACATGATCTCAAAAGGAAGATCCCAATTGGGAGCTATCATAATTGGCACGTTGATTAATTTTTCTTTAATAATAGAAAAAGAATACAAACAATTTTCATCAAAAACAAACGGCGCATCTTTTTCTAATAAGTGAGTGAGGTGCTTAGTTATTTTAGAAAAATCTTTTATAAACCGGCGATAGAAACCGGCATGCCCAAGAAAACTACGTACGGCCTTAATATTTGAAGGGGGAGGTAATTTCTCTATTGTTTCAATTTTAGCTTTATCCACCTCTATACCCTTACTAGATATTTTATGGCCTAAAACCAAACCTTCCCGTACCATAAAATGGCACTTCTCCCAATTTAACACTAAATTTGTGTCTTCACATCGTTGGAGAACGCGAGAAAGGTTAGTCAAACATAAATCAAATGAATCTCCGAAAACGGAGAAATCATCCATAAAAACCTCCATAATATCCTCCACTACTTCGTCAAAAATTGCTAGCATACACCTTTGGAATGTAGCCGACACATTGCATAACCCAAATGGCATCCTACGATAGGCGAAGGTGCCAAACAGACAAGTGAAGGTTGTTTTCTCTTGGTCTTCAGGCGCAATTGGGATTTGGAAATACCCCGAGAGACCGTCAAGAAAGCAATAAAATGAGTGTCTGGATAGTCGTTCAAGGATTTGGTCGATGAACGGCAAAGGAAAATGATCCTTACGGGTCGCATCATTTAATTTGAGAAAATCAATACAAACCCGCCATCCGGTAACGGTTCTAGTTGGGATTAATTCATTTTTATCGTTTGGCACTACCGTTAATCCTCCTTTCTTTGGCACCACTTGGACCGGACTGACCCAAGAGCTATCCGAAATCGGATAGATGATGCCCGCATCTAATAATTTGATTACCTCCGCCTTAACCACCTCCTTCATATTAGGATTTAGGCGGCGTTGAGGTTGAATAGATTTACGCGAATTTTCTTCCAATAAAATCTTATGCGTACAAAAGGAGGGATTAATCCCTTTTAAATCCGAAATTTTCCACGCAATTGCGCGACGATGAAGTTTTAAAACATTTAATAATTTTATTTTTTCTTCATCGGACAGATATGCCGACACAATTTTCCACGCAATTGCCAGATGCTGTCATAGCTGAAGCTGGAGCTGGGAAAGAAGCTGAAGAAGCAGAAAAAGAAAGTGTAAAGGAAGTTCCATCTCAGGGGGAGCAGGCTGCTTTGACTCAGGGGGAGCTGAATGAACATCTTGCTACTAAGAAGGAGCAACTCACCTCTATAAAAAGACTTGATCTCCCTTTAGTATTCTCTAGGAAGAGAAAAACTCCTCCTACTCCTCCTGAATGATATGTTGAACATTTTTGATATACTCTATTTTTAATGCTTAAGTACTGATTGATCTGTACAAAAAGCCTGTTATATGATTTCTTTTTCCATTATCTTCTGATTACCTAATATATCTCTTTTCTATAAATATGCTTTGATGTGTTGATTAAAAGCTGATAAAATTTCTCTCTGAATAGGGTTAAGACAAATATGGAGAGATTGTTGGGGAAATGATTTATCTTAACCCCTAGAAATGTGTAGAACATGATTTCTCAGAGTGAAAATTTAGTAAAATATGCGTCGAATAGTAATCGACGCAACGTCAAAGTGTAGTCGATGCATCTCTCATACTGAGTCGAAGTAACTCTAAATAGAATTCGACGTAACCGAAGTCGACGTAACTCTGATTTCTATTCGACGCACCTAGTAAAGTCAACGCACCTCTGTCAGCACTCCTTCCATATTTTCTTCTCGACGTCTAGCCAGGCTGAAATCGACGCTTATGTCGAATAGTAATCGACGCACGTCGATTTCTGTGACAGATTCAAAAACACGCCAGATCTCTTTCCTTCTTTCTGTAGATCTGAATTTTATGGAATTATATTATTCTCTTCTAGCCGTTCTGAATCAGTCTTTCCTTCTAAATGATTCTTGGCTAATTTGATTAAGATTATTATGGACATTATTTGAAAATAAAATGATCTCTTTCCTTCTATAGATATAATGATTATGGAAACTTTTCTCTCTTACAATTTCTCTGACTGCTAATTGATTATTCTACTATAGCAATATTTTTGAATAAACAGAGCTATAGATACAGAAGGAGGTCGGCAAAGAATAGGACACAAAAAAAGTGATCCACTCCATTTCTGAAAAAGAGGAATAGCTCCCAAGAGAGAAGAAAGAGAAAATTGAGAAAAGTGAAAGAGTGCTGTAGCAAGAAAAAGCCTTCTTCTTCTTCTACTACCTTCTGAAGTCATACTACTGCAAATTTCTGAAAGCTCTCACTGAAAGAGAGAAAGGCCTACAATCTCCTTCTCACTATAGAAGAGAGATTACATTCACTATACTTGTGCTTCTAATCTTCTTACTGGGAAGAATATTCCTTCTTGCATAAATTGTTTCTTATTCTTGTTCTTTTTCTTGTTCTTATTCTTCTTCTTCTTCTCATTCATATCCTTATTTCAAATTTCAATTGTGTAAAAGAGTTTTAAGAATCTCTCTTCAAAAAATTCAGTTGTAGTGGTTCTAAGAGTCTCCTTATCAAAATACTCAGGCTGGTTCTAAGAGTCTCCTTAACAAAAGAATCGGTGCAAGATAGTGAATTCCTACCAAGGGGGTAGAAGAGTGGACTACCCAAAGTTTGGGGAACCACTATATTTCTGTGTGTTGTGCTGTGATTTTATTTTTGCTATTTCTTTCTTTATTTGCTTAATTATTGTTGGTGTGTGGGAAACTTAAATATGTGAATATTACACATATATATATATATATATATATTTGTTAACTTTGCACAAAATATTTTTAAATCTCTATTCACCCCCTCTAGAGAATTCTAGAGAGGTTAACTGTGCACTTTCATAACTGTTGATTGCTTTGAGATCACCTCAGAAACTCCAATAGTCTCCCACTTGATCACAAAGTATCAAGAAAAGTCTCACAAATAATGAGCGGCATCTAACAATACATCATTGCTACCCAAGCAATAAGAGTTCATAACTCAATAAGTCTGTCTTAACCAATGTATCAGTGTTGTCTTGTTCCTTTGTCCCTTACATCCGGATAGAACTAGAGGAATGGACCGTGTCACCATCATCATTGTTCAATCCTAGTTTCCTGATCTAGAATATACCTTAAGATAGTGGTAATCTCAATATCATATATTGGCTCAACCCAGCATGGCCATGCATTTCTCGGTCTCATTCCATCAAGGGGCCCATGGATGTAACTCCTGTCATACAAGAGGACAAATCCCATATCTGTCCACACACAAACACCCAAATAAATCGTAACATACCCAATAACCATCCTTATCATCAACCTTTCTCAAGGAAGACTTTAGATGGCATCAAAGTACGCTCTTCCTCACTTGATGAATGCTGTGACTTTAGATCAAAGAACTACAAACACCATTGTCAGTTGAGACCTACTTGTGACACGTTCATATAATAATCCACAAATTAGTCTCAAGGTGGGTCTGTCCAGTACAACTTGTTCACTAACAAGTACCCATATGATGACTTGATATCACAATATCATGACCTGTGAGAATCGGTCATCAGTCAATGCACATGCTAGTCTTCGCGCATCATCATTGCCCTTCAACTTCTAAGATGATACTCCGAATAGGGACCATTTAAGAATGAAGCTTCTAGAAAACATAGGCCCTCACATTAAATTCACATACTTGAATTCCTATGGAAGCAAACATTCTAAGGGCATTTATTATGCTAGTAAATCCATCAAATAGAAACTATTGACATAACAATAAGAACTTGCCATAAATGTAAAATGAAAAACACAATATATATTACAATTCATCAAATAAATAAACAACCAACAAACATACAATCCACAAGGCTCCCACTAAAGATGATCATTCAGGTATCTAATAACCATTGATCTAACATGACCATCACGCTTCTTTTGCGCAAGAGGCTTTGTCAGTGGATCTGCTATGTTTTCTTCAGTCGGTACTCTGCAAATGTTCACATCTCCTCGATCGACAATCTCTCGAATAAGATGAAACCGCCGAAGTATGTGCTTGGAGCGCTGATGAGATCTAGGTTCCTTAGCTTGGGCTATTGCACCATTGTTATCACAGTAGAGAACAACGGGACAAACAATGCTAGGAACTACACCAAGCTCGCTGATGAATTTCCTAATCCACACAACCTCCTTCGCTGCATTTGCAGCAGCGATATACTCGGCCTCAGTCGTAGAATCAACAACTGTCTCTTGCTTGGAACTCTTCTAGCTTACAGCTCCTCCATTAAGGCAAAATACAAAACCTGATTGGGACTTTGAATCATCCCTATCAGTCTAGAAGCTAGCATCCATGTAACCATTTACAATGAGCTCTTCCTCTCCACCATACACCAAGAATAGATCCTTCGTCCTTCTCAAGTACTTTAGGATATTCTTGACAGCAATCCAGTGACCGTCACCGAGATCAGACTGATATCTGCTCATCATGCTTAAAGCATAAGAGACATCGGGTCAAGTACACAACATTGCATACATGATTGATCCAATTGTCGAAGCATATGGAATCAACTTCATGCGGTCCTTATCTTCCAAAGATGTAGGACACTGGTCCTTAGAGAGACTCACACGATGAGACATGGGTAAGAATCCCTTCTTGGACTTAAGCATGCTGAACCGCTTCAACACCTTCTCAATGTATGTACTCTGGGTCAAACCCAACAACTTCTTCGATCTATCTCTATTGATCTTAATACCAAGTATGTAAGTCTCTTCACCCAAGTCCTTCATAGAAAAGCAGCTCCCTAGGTTGTTCTTAACAACTTGCAAGGTCAGAATGTCCTTCCCGATCAGCAGTATGTCATCCACATAAAATATTAGGAAGATAACAATGCTCCCACTAATCCTCTTGTAAACACAAGGCTCATCCCCATTCTTGATGAAACCAAACTCTTTGATTTTCTCATCAAAACGCAGATTCCAACTTTGAGAAGCTTGTTTCAATCCATAAATGGATCGATTCAACTTGCATATTTTAGTGGCTTCACTTGGAGATACAAAACCCTCGGATTGTGTCATATACACTTCCTCAAGGAGGTTTCCATTAAGGAAAGCCATTTTGACATCCATTTGCCAGATCTCGTAGTCATAATACGTAGCAATAGCAAGTAGAATTCTGATTGACCATGGCAACAGGAGAAAAGGTCTCATCATAGTCAACACCATGAATTTGCCTGAAACCTTTAGCCACCATCCGGCCTTGGAATGTCTGTACATTCCCATCCATGTCGGTCTTCTTCTTGAAGACCCACTTGCACCCTATGGGTCGTATCCCTTCAGGTGGTTCCACCAAGGTCCAAACTTGGTTTGCATACATGGAGACAATTTCAGATTTCATGGCCTCAAGCCACTTCTCAGAGTCTGGTCCATTCATAGCCTCTTGGTAGGTTGTAGGCTCAACATCATGATCCATAAGCAACACATTACCTATTTGAGACATGAGAAATCCATATCTCTCAGGCTCAAATCTTGGTCTACCAGATCTACGTAGGACTTGTGTTTCTTGAGCAGGCTCTCCAGCTACAACTTCTTGTAGTCCTTGCTCATGTTCCAATTTCGGTTCGTTCATTGTTTGTGGTTCTTGAACTTCTTCAAGTTCTACCTTTGCAATCTTTCTGGATAATTATTCTTTCTCCAAAAAGACACCAGTCCTTGGGACAAACACTTTGCCCTTAGACGGCTGGTAGAAGTAGTACCCTTTGGTCACCCTAGGATACCCCACTAGATAACATTTATTCAATTTGGGTTCTAGCTTGTCAGGCATTTGACGTCGTACGTATGCCTTATAGCCCCAAATCTTAATGAACGACACACTTGGACGCTTCCCAGTCCATATCTCATATGGTGTCTTTTGAACCATTTTTGTTGGAACTCGATTTAGTGTGAAAGCATCAGTCTCTAGAGCAAAACCCCAAAAGGAAACGGGCAGATCTGCATGACTCATGATCGACCGCACCATGTATAACAAGGTACGATTCCTCCTCTCAAAAACACCATTATGTTGTGGTGTTCCGGGCGGAACAACCTATGATACAATACCACACTCCTTTAGATTATCACGAAACTCATGACTCAGATATTCGCCACCTCGATCAGTGATATAGATTTTGCGGGTTTGAAATTTAGTGAAGGTTTGAGATTTTCTCCAAAATTATATCCGATAAAGGCAAGTGTACCTTATCGTCTATAGTATAGGATATTTAGGAATATCAAGGTCGTATTCCACGGGGCGCGTTGATTACTTCTACTTCGAGGAAAATCACCATTATCTTATCGATGAAAATTTGAGGTTTGTTTTTACTTAACTAAAATTAAAACTAATTGCAAGTTAAATGAAAAGATCAAACATTGCATGAAAGGAAGGAGAAAGTGACATTGCATGAAAGGAAGAAATTACTCAAGAAGAAAAAGAACATGAAAGAGGAAACTAGTTTTTATTGAAAATCAAAAACTATTACAAGCCTTAATTTAAAAGTGCAAAGCTAAGGAAAATGAAGGTTACAAGCTTAAGAAAACTAGTACATGAAAATTTAAAAACATTGCATGAAAGGAAATAAGAGAACATGAAAGCTAAAGAAAAGACATGAACAAGCACCTGAAAAACTCACTCTCAGCTCTAACAGCACTTCCCCCACTCCAAATTTCTGAACCCTGGACTCAAGGAGAGCCTCTGAATTTATAGGCAAAAATTTCAAATTACACGCCCTCGGTCACGGGCGTGACCAAGGGCGTGACTGCACTATTCACATCGGATCTGACAGCGGCGTGGGCTTTCTGGACGGCGCGGCGAAAAGTGGCATGTCACGGGCGTGACATGTCGGGTCACGACCGTGACTTTGGACAGTTTCATTAAATGCGGCATGGGCTAGAGTTCGGTGCGGCGGTGAAGCAGAGATCACGCGGGCAATTCACGGCCGTGACATGTGGGTCACGGGCGTGACTTAGGTTGACTTCTCGACAGCATCTCCATGTCTCGTCAGCAGCCAGCTGGGAAGATTCTAAAATTACACGCCCCTAGTCACGGGCGTGACACTTGGTCACGGGCATGACCGAGGGCGTGACTCGCTGTGGACTAGCTCAATTGGCGTGACATCGACTCTGGACTGATCTTTAGGTTACACGCCCTTGGTCACGGGCATGTACTTGTCAATTTCTCCAATTTGTCCCAAAATTCTGCAAAAATTGAAATTAAGCTAAATTAGAAACAGAATTTCAAAATAAACACTTATGACCTAGAAATGACATAAAAAAAGAAAATACAAATTAAATATTTACAAAATTTTCTATTAAAAAGTTATAAAAATACTACTTATCAAATACCCCCATACTTGAGATTTTGCTATTCCAGAGCAAAAGTGTGAGACATAATTTATAAGACATCCTTAAAAATTTTTAATTTTAAACTAAAATTTCATTTAAACCAAAAGTTAAGTTAAGAGTAAATTCAAGGGGGAGTTAAGTTGTAAATTATGATGATGATTTGAAAAGAGGAAAAAATGTTTAGGCAAGGACTTCTCAAGAAAATTAATTAGTTTGACAAAATTGTAGAAATTATAAAACTAAATTAAATTAAAATTATGAGAACTCTATCTTAAAAGAATCTTAAGGAAAAATAAATTACTAAATATTGCTCTCTCCATAATTTTCAACTAAAACTAGAACAATGATAATTGGCTAAGGGGGGATTTCATAAAATTTGGCATAAGAAGAGATATTTTTGAATGGAGGAAATGGAATTTATCCTCATCATGAATTTTTTTTTTCTCTTCTAATAAAAACCCAAAATGTATATGGTTTAGGAGTAATGAATTTTATCCTCCTACTCCATGCCATATAATCTTTTCAAATATTTTGGGTGCATATGTTTTAGGGAATAATGAATTTTATCCTCTTATTCCCATGACATATGATCTTTTAAACTTCATCATTTTTTATGCCACAAAGGGGGTAAGGAAGGGAAATAAATCTAGCTAGCTTTAAATTATATTGAGAGCAAATTCTAGTAACATTAAATTTCCTAAGATCTAAAAAGTTAGAAGAAAATATAATTGAAATCTAAAGAGGTTTAGGAAATTTACTACAAAATGAAGCCATTTAAAAATAAAAAGAGAAGTCATGCTAAATAAATTCTCTAATCAATTTAAAATCATAAGATGATTCTTAAATCAAGATTATCTCAAATTTAAAATTAACAAACTATGATAAGCAAAATTTTAGCCAATTAAAAACTTAAACATGCTTATAAACATTCTCAAATAGATTTCTAAGAAATCACAAAAACAACAAATAGGAGAGGTATAAGATTTAAATTTTTTGTACTTTAAGTTTTTTTTCATATATTTTTTTTTGAATTTTGATATTTTTTTTATTTTTTTTTTTATTTTTGATAAGAACTAAACAAAAACATATACTAAAAAGCTAACAATTTTTTTTTTGTGTTAATTCTTGGACTTCCCGAGGCATACCCCGTGAAGGGTTCTCACGGTACTAGGAGGTGAGATGGCATGAGGTCCCAAACGTCCCTTTCCAAGATTTAAATTTTTCTATTTTCTAAATTTTTTTTTTGAGTTTTTGGGTTTTACAAGTGCTAAAATAGAAGAAAACATAAGAAAATATGTTTTTTTTGTTTTGAAAATTTTCTAATTTAACAACTATTTACAAAGAACTATTTACACCCCCATACTTAAAATTTAAACATTGTCCCCAATGTTTAAAACTAAGTATGAAGTAAAAGAAAATAAAGTGCAAGACAAAACAAAAAGGAAATGCATGATAAAAGAGAAGGAAGAAAGAGAAAGGGCTTCCCTGATTTTTTTGAAGTTTGCGCGGGGAAGCGACGATTACCTACAAAATATGTTAAAAAACAAGAGAAAACAATAAAAAGATAACTTTGGGGTGCCTCCCAAAAGCGCTTTGTTTAAGGTCGCGTAGCTTGACCCACTTGCCGATCATATTATAGGTTGAAATACAATCGAATCACTCTTTTCATTAGTTAACTCTCCCGGAAGATATAATTTAAGGCGGTGCCCGTTAACTTTGAAGGTACCTTTTTCCAGGTGGGAAATTAAAATTGTCCCATAGGACCAAACCTCTTTAACAATAAAGGGTCCGGACCATCGGGATTTTAGTTTTCCCGGAAAAAGGCGAAGGCGGGAATTATAAAGGAGGACGAGATCGCCCGGCGAAAACGTTTTTGGAAATTTTATGTGCTAATCGTGATAAAACTTTGTTCGCTCCTTATATAATTTATTGCTCTCATACGCATTCGCTCGCCACTCATCTAATTCGTTCATTTGGAATTTTCTTTGTTCTCCCGCTAGAGTGGAATCGAGGTTTAAAAATTTAAGCGCCAAAAATGCGCAGTGTTCTAATTCAACCGGAAGGTGGCAAGCCTTGCCATAAACCATTCGATACGGTGTACAACCGATAACGGTCTTGTACGCCGTTCGATAGGCCCATAGCGCGTCATCGAGCTTTATTGCCGAATCCTTCCGATTAATAGAAACTGTTTTTTCTAAAATCCATTTTAATTCTCGATTAACAACTTCGACTTGGCCGCTCGTTTGTGGGTGATATGCGGTGGATAATTTGTGCGTGACACCATATTTTGCTAAAATTTTTGTAAATTGACTATTGCAAAAATGGGTGCCCCGATCACTCACAATAGCGCGCGGCGTGCCAAATCGAGAAAATAATTTTTTTTAAAAATTAACAACGACTCGCGCATCATTGGTGGGGAGAGCTTGCGCTTCCGCCCACCTTGATACGTAGTCGACCGCCACTAGAATATATTTATTTGAAAAAGAGGGAGGGAGAGGACCAACAAAATCGATACCCCAAAGGTCGAAAATTTCGCATTCTAAGAAAATGTTTTGGGGCATCTCATCCCGGCGAGAGATGTTCCCCGACCGCTGGCAGCTGTCGCAAGTACTCACAAGGGTGTGAGCATCTTTGAAGAGCGTGGGCCAATAAAAGCCCGCCTCCAGCGCCTTCCTCGCGGTTCGGTTCGAATGATAATGACAACCGGTGGGTCCCTCATGACAATGACGTAAAATTTTAAAGCCTTCCTCACTTGAAACACATCTTCTCACAACCTGGTCTGCGCATACACGGAATAAGAAGGGGTACTCCCAGAAGTTATTCTTTAAATCAGAAAAGAATTTCTTCTTTTGCTGACTCGAGAATTCTTTTGGCAGGACCCGGGCTACTAAATAGTTAGCCAAATCCGCAAACCAGGGGGTAGAAGATGGATTAATATTTTCGAAAGCTAGGAGGCGCTCTTCGGGAAATTTATCATTAATGTCGACCTCTATTAATGCTTCCGAGGAGGGATTTTCTAAATGAGAAAGGTGATCGGCCGCCAAGTTTTCGGCTCCTCTTTTATCCCGGATCTCTAAGTCAAACTCCTGCAAGAGGAGGATCCATCGCAAAAGACGAGGCTTGGCGTCCGATTTACTCAAGAGATACCTAAGCGCGGAGTGATCTGTGAAGACGATAACCTTTGAGAGAGTGATATACGACCTAAACTTATTGAAGGCAAAAAAGAATGCTAGAAGTTCCTTTTCGGTCGTGGTGTAGTTTGCTTTTGCCGACGTGAGTGTTTTGCTCACATAATAGATCGGGTGAAAATACTTACTCACCCGTTGGCCTAAAATGGCACCAACCAAAATATCACTCGCGTCGCACATGATTTCAAAAGGGAGCGACCAATCTGGGGCGACTAGAATCGGGGAGTTTATAAGTTTCTCTTTGATAAGTTGAAAGGCTAAATGACATTCATCATTAAAAAGAAAAGATGGTTCTTTCTCGAGAAGATGGGTTAACGGCTTTGTGATTTTGGAAAAATTTTGTATAAAGCGCCGATAGAACCCCGCGTGGCCAAGGAAACTCCTAATAGCTTTTACGTTTGTTGGAGGGGGGAGCTTTTTAATTACTTTGATCTTGGCCCTATCGACCTGGATCCCCTTGCCCGAAATTTTATGGCCAAGGACTAGTCCTTCCATGACCATAAAATGGCATTTTTCCATTAAGCGCTAAATTCGTTTCCTCACATCGCTGCAACACGCGCTCTAGATTTTTTAAACAGTTTTCAAATGAACTTCCGTATACGGAGAAGTCGTTCATAAATACTTCCATCACCTCCTCTACTAACTCGTCAAATATTGCCAGCATACATCTTTGGAATATAGCTGGCGCGTTACAAAGACCGAATGGCATCCTTCGATAAGCGAAGGTGCTAAAGGGACAAGTGAAAGTGGTTTTCTCTTGGTCGTCGGGCGAAATCGGGATTTGGAAGTATCCCGACAAACCATCGAGAAAACAGTAGTAGGAGTGACCCGGGAGGCGTTCTAAAATTTGCTCGATAAATGGTAGTGGGAAGTGATCCTTACAGGTGACATCATTTAGTTTCCGATAGTCGATGCACATCCGCCAACCCGTAACAGTACGGGTTGGGATCAATTCGTTATTTTCGTTCGCAACTACCGTGACACCACCTTTCTTTGGCACGACTTGTACTGGGCTAACCCAAGTACTATCTGATATCGGGTAGATGATTCCCGCGTCCAGAATTTTTATAACTTCGGCCTTAACGACTTCTTTCATGTTCGGGTTTAGTCGTCATTGAGGCTGGACTGAGTTGCGGGAATTTTCTTCAAGAAAAATTTTATGAGTGCAGAAAGATGGGTTTATACCCTTAATATCCGATAATTGCCACGCAATTGCGTGGCGGTGGTTTCTTAAGACAATAGTCAACTCAGAAATTTCTGAGTTGCTAAGATCGGATGAAATGATGACGGGTAGCTTAGGCTCTTTTTCCAAAAACAAGTATTTGAGGTGAGGGGGGAGTTGTTTCAACTCTAATTCGGGTGGTTCTTCATAAGAAGTCTTGATTTTTAATTTTTCTAAAAGTAATGGTTTGGGTGGTGTGGGGTGAGAAACTTCTTCTTCATCATAAAAGAGCTCTACGGGCTCGAAATCACTACTCACCGATGAAACTAACTCGAGGGATGAATCGAACTCACAACACTCTTCCAAGTAAAAACATGAATCGTCGTTTTCTAGCGTGTTCCGCATCGAGGAATTTATGTCGAAAGTAACTTCATCGTCTCCAACCCGTAGGAGGAGCTTTCTGTTACTTACGTCTATAATAGCGCGGGAGGTGGCAAGGAAGGGGCGACCGAGTATGAGGGGTACTTCGGCATCCTCTTCGATGTCAAGAATGACAAAATCCACCGGGAAGATGAATTTGTCAACCTTGACGAGCACGTCCTCCACTATTCCTATCGGATATTTTAAAGAACGATCCGCTAATTGAATACTCATTCGAGTGGGCCTTGGATTCCCTAGACCTAGCTTTTTGAACAACGAAAATGGCATAAGGTTGATGCTTGCTCCAAGATCCGCTAAGGCGTGTTTTACTAACGAATTGCCAAATAGACATGAGATGGAAAACCGTCCTGGGTCATTTGCTTTTTTAGGCAATTTGTTGAATACAACCGCGGAACATTCTGCGTTTACAGAAATATGCGAAATATCTTCTAACTTTTTCTTATTGGAGAGCAACTCCTTAAGATATTTCGCATATTTAGGCATTTGTGAGATAGCCTCGCAGAAAGGTACATTAATATGGATTTGTTTTAAAACCTATAAAATTTTTTTATAATTTTTTTCGGCGCTTTCATTTTTAAATTTAGATGGATACGGAGTATTAGAAGTAGGAGCGCGCGGATTTAAAATATAAGTGTGCGAAGCTATCGTAGCGGGCAAATTCGAAGATGAATAAGTAGGAGGAGGAGAAGAGGAAATTACCTTGGGTTCGTCCTGTTTTTGAACCACCTCCTTCCCGCTTTGGAGTGTAATCGCGTGCGCGCTCTCCTTTGGATTTTGCTCGGTATTCCCCGGTAGTGCTCCTAGTTGACGCTCAGAAATCATCTTTGCGAGTTGGCCCACTTAATTCTCTAAATTTTTGATCGATCCGGTAAGGTTCCGGATGTTCGTTTCATTTGTAGCAACATATTTTGCAAAAACCTCTTCAAGCTGAGAGAGTTTTTGCTGTTGCGGTGGAAAACCGGGTGGATTAAAATTTTGAGAAATCAAATTTGGAGGCGGAGTTAAGTTAAGAAGTTGATTAGGAGGAGGTTGATTTAAATTCAAAGGACGCTGAGCATTTCCTTGGTTGCTCCATGAGAAATTCGGATGATTCCTATAACCCGCATTGTATGTGTTGTTATACAGAGCGGTGTTGGGGTTATAGGAAGGCCGAGGCAGATTTACCATGTAGTCAACATGTTCTTCAATTAAAACGTTATTAGCCCAAGGAGGAGTGGCGGAGGAAGCAGACATCTCCGCCACTTGCTTTGTTAAGCGCTCAACTTGTAAAGCCAAATTCGAGTTTGCGTCTACTTCAAAAATTCCGGCTGGATTATTAGGCCGCGCTCGGGGCATGTTCCATCGATACGCATTTGTGGCCATCTCTTTGAAAAGCTCTTGAGCGGCGACCGGGGTTTTATTATTTAATGTCCCCCTGGTGGCCGCATCGATCATTTGCCTCGTTTGGAGATTTAAGCCATTATAAAATGATTGCACTTGTTGCCAAGTGGCATGTGCGTGGTGAGGGCATCGGCGCAAAAGCTCCTTGAAGCGCTCCCATGTGTCATAGAGAGTCTCCGAGTAGATTTGCATGAACGACGCAATATCCGTGCGCAATTTAGCGGTCTTTGAAGGCGGGAAATATTTATTGAGAAATGTTTCCGCCATTTCGGCCCATGTTGTGATGGATCACCTAGGTAGGGAGCCCAGCCACTGCTTGGCCTTAGACAGCAAAGAAAAAGGAAAAAGACGTAATCGAATGGCGTCATCAGTGACGCCATTGATCTTAAAAGTGTCGCAAATTTCAAGAAAGTAAGAAATATGTGAATTTGGATCCTCGTCTGGTTGACCATCAAAGGTCACCGATTGTTGCACCATTTGTATGATGCTGGACTTGATCTCAAAATTATTGTTCGCCACCGTGGGGCAAACAATATTCGATTGTGTGCCTTCTCAATTCGGCCGCGCATAATAGGACATGGTCCGTTGCGCGTCCTCATCAGGATTTGGCTCGTTAACTTTAGGAGGATTAAGATTATGATCCATATTCGCTGTGTTAGTGTCCCCGATCGACTCTTCGGATTCTACTTGATTTCCCTGATCACGAGAATGGCGGTTCCTCAAAAGGGTTTGCTCGATCTCCGGATCAAAAGGAAGAATTGAAGTTCTACCTCGGGTCATACACTAAAAAGAGAAGAAAGGAAGAAGAAAAACTAAATTTTTTTTCTTTTTGAAATTTAGAAAAAGCAAAATAAAATAAAAAGAAACATGATAAAATTAATAGCTATCCTCTTTTCAAAATATCCACATAAAGTCTCCGGCAACGACGCCAAAAACTTGATATAGATTTTGCAGTTTTGAAATTTAGTGAAGGTTTGAGATTTTCTCCAAAACTATATCCGATAAAGGCAAGTGTACCTTATCGTCTATAGTATAGGATATTTAGGAATATCAAGATCGTATTCCACGGGGCGCGTTGATTACTTCTACTTCGAGGAAAATCACCATTATCTTATCGACGAAAATTTGAGGTTTGTTTTTACTTAACTAAAATTAAAACTAATTGTAAGTTAAATGAAAAGATCAAACATTGCATGAAAGGAAGGAGAAATTGACATTGCATGAAAGGAAGAAATTACTTAAGGAGAAAAAGAACATGAAAGAGGAAACTAGTTTTTATTGAAAATCAAAATACTTTTACAATCCTTAATTTAAAAGTGCAAAGCTAAGGAAAATGAAGGTTACAAGCTTAAGAAAACTAGTACATGAAAATTTAAAAACATTGCATGAAAGGAAATAAGAGAACATGAAAGCTAAAGAAAAGACATGAACAAGCACTTGAAAAACTCACTCTCAGCTCTAACAGCACTTCCCCCACTCCAAATTTCTGAACCCTGGACTCAAGGAGAGCCTCTGAATTTATAGGCAAAAATTTCAAATTACATGCCCTCGGTCACGGTCGTGACCAAGGGCATGACTGCACTATTCACATCGGATCTGACAACGGCGTGGGCTTTCTGGACGGCACGGCGAAAAGTGGCATGTCACGGGCGTGACATGTCGGGTCACGACCGTGACTTTGGATGGCTTCATTAAATGCGGCGTGGGCTGGAGTTCGGCGCGGCGGCGAAGCAGAGATCACGCGGGCAAGTCACGGCCATGACATGTGGGTCACGGGCATGACTTAGGTTGACTTCTTGACAGCATCTCCACATCTCGTCAGCAGCCAGCTGGGAAGAGTCTAAAATTACACGCCCCTAGTCACGGGCGTGACACTTGGTCACGGGCGTGACCGAGGGCGTGACTCGCCATGGACTAGCTCAATTGGCGCGACATCGACTCTGGACTGATCTTCAGGTTACACGCCCTTGGTCACGGGCGTGACTGAGGGCGTGTACTTGTCAATTTCTCCAATTTGTCCCAAAATTCTGCAAAAATTGAAATTAAGCTAAATTAGAAACATAATTTCAAAATAAACACTTATGACCTAGAAATGACATAAAAAAAGAAAATACAAATTAAATATTTACAAAATTTTCTATTAAAAAGTTATAAAAATACTACTTATCAAATACCCCCATACTTGAGATTTTGCTATTCCAGAGCAAAAGTGTGAGACATAATTTATAAGACATCCTTAAAAATTTTTAATTTTAAACTAAAATTTCATTTAAACCAAAAGTTAAGTTAAGAGTAAATTCAAGGGGGAGTTAAGTCCTAAATTATGATGATGATTTGAAAAGAGGAAAAAATGTTTAGGCAAGGACTTCTCAAGAAAATTAATTAGTTTGACAAAATTGTAGAAATTATAAAACTAAATTAAATTAAAATTATAAGAACTCTATCTTAAAAGACTCTTAAGGAAAAGTAAATTACTAAATATTGCTCTCTCCATAATTTTCAACTAAAACTAGAACAATGATAATTGGCTAAGGGGGGATTTCATAAAATTTGGCATAAGAAGAGATATTTTTGAATGGAGGAAATGGAATTTATCCTCATCATGAAATCTCTTTTTTTTTCTCATCTAATAAAAACCCAAAATGTATATGGTTTAGGAGTAATGAATTTTATCCTCTTACTCCATGCCATATAATCTTTTCAAATATTTTGGGTGTATATGTTTTAGGGAATAATGAATTTTATCCTCTTATTCCCATGACATATGATCTTTTAAACTTCATCATTTTTTATGCCACAAAGGGGGTAAGGAAGGGAAATAAATCTAGCTAGCTTTAAATTATATTGAGAGCAAATTCTAGTAACATTAAATTTCCTAAGATCTAAAAAGTTAGAAGAAAATATAATTGAAATCTAAAGAGGTTTAGGAAATTTACTACAAAATGAAGCCATTTAAAAATAAAAAGAGAAGTCATGCTAAATAAATTCTCTAATTAATTTAAAATCATAAGATGATTCTTAAATCAAGATTATCTCAAATTTAAAATTAACAAACTATGATAAGCAAAATTTTAGCCAATTAAAAACTTAAACATGCTTATAAACATTCTCAACTAGATTTCTAAGAAATCACAAAAACAACAAATAGGAGAGGTATAAGATTTAAATTTTTTGTATTTTAAGTTTTTTTTCATATTTTTTTTGAATTTTGATATTATCTTTTTTTTTTAATTTTTTTTTGGATTTTTGATAAGAACTAAACAAAAACATATACTAAAAAGCTAACAATTTTTTTGTGTGTTAATTCTTGGACTTCCCGAGGTATACCCCGTGAAGGGTTCTCACGGTACTAGGAGGTGAGATGGGGTGAGGTCCCAAACATCCCTTTCCAAGATTTAAATTTTTCTATTTTCTAAATTTTTTTTGAGTTTTTGGGTTTTACAAGTGCTAAAATAGAAGAAAACATAAGAAAATATATTTTTTTTGTTTTGAAAATTTTCTAATTTAACAACTATTTACAAAGAACTATTTACACCCCCATACTTAAAATTTAAACATTGTCCCCAATGTTTAAAACTAAGTATGAAATAAAAGAAATAAAGTGCAAGACAAAACAAAAAGGAAATGCATGATAAAAGAGAAGGAAGAAAGAGAAAGGGCTTCCCTGATTTTTTTGAAGTTTGCGCAGGGAAGCGACGATTACCTACAAAATATGTTAAAAAACAAGAGAAAACAATAAAAAGATAACTTTGGGGTGCCTCCCAAAAGCGCTTTGTTTAAGGTCGCGTAGCTTGACCCACTTGCCGATCATATTATAGGTTGAAATACAATCGAATCACTCTTTTCATTAGTTAACTCTCCCGGAAGATATAATTTAAGGCGGTGCCCGTTAACTTTGAAGGTACCATTTTCCAGGTGGGAAATTAAAATTGTCCCATAGGACCAAACCTCTTTAACAATAAAGGGTCCGGACCATCGGGATTTTAGTTTTCCCGGAAAAAGGCGAAGGCGGGAATTATAAAGGAGGATGAGATCGCCCGGCGAAAAAGTTTTTGGAAATTTTATGTGCTTATCGTGATAAAACTTTGTTCGCTCTTTATATAATTTATTGCTCTCATACGCATTCACTCGCCACTCATCTAATTCGTTCATTTGGAATTTTCTTTGTTCTACCGCTAGAGTGGAATCGAGGTTTAAAAATTTAAGCGCCCAAAATGCGCGGTGTTCTAATTCAACCGTAAGGTGGCAAGCCTTGCCATAAACCATTCGATACGGTGTACAACCGATAACGATCTTGTACGCCGTTCGATAGGCCCATAGCGCGTCATCGAGCTTTATTGCCCAATCCTTCCGATTAATAGAAACTGTTTTTTCTAAAATCCGTTTTAATTCTCGATTAACAACTTCGACTTGGCCGCTCGTTTGTGGCTGATATATGGTGGATAATTTGTGTGTGACACCATATTTTGCTAAAATTTTTGTAAATTGATTATTGCAAAAATGGGTGCCCCGATCACTCATAATAGCGCGCGGCGTGCCAAATCGAGAAAATAATTTTTTAAAACATTAACGATGACTCGCGCATCATTGGTGGGGAGAGCTTGCGCTTCCGCCCACCTTGATACGTAGTCGACTGCCACTAGAATATATTTATTTGAAAAAGAGGGAGGGAGAGGACCAACAAAATCAATACCCCAAAGGTCGAAAATTTCGCATTCTAAGAAAATGTTTTGGGGCATCATCCCGGCGAGAGATGTTCCCCGACCGCTGGCAGCTGTCGCAAGTACTCACAAGGGTGTGAGCATCTTTGAAGAGCGTGGGCCAATAAAAACCCGCCTCCAGCACCTTCCTCGCGGTTCGGTTCGAATGATAATGACCACCAGTGGGTCCCTCATGACAATGACGTAAAATTTTAACGCCTTCCTCACTTGAAACACATCTCTCACAACCTGGTCTGCGCATACACGGAATAAGAAGGGGTCCTCCCAGAAGTAATTATTTAAATCAGAAAAGAATTTCTTCTTTTGCTGACTCGAGAATTCTTTTGGCAGGACCCGGGCTACTAAATAGTTAGCCAAATCCGCAAACCAGGGGGTAGAAGATGGATTAATATTTTTGAAAGATAGGAGGCGCTCTTCGGGAAATTTATCGTTAATGTCGGCCTCTATTAATGCTTCCGAGGAGGGATTTTCTAAACGAGAAAGGTGATCGGCCGCCAAGTTTTTGGCTCCACTTTTATCCCGGATCTCTAAGTCAAACTCCTGCAAGAGGAGGATACATCGCAAAAGATGAGCCTTGGCGTCCGATTTACTCAAGAGATACCTAAGCGCGGAGTGATCTGTGAAGACGATAACTTTTGAGAGAGTGATATACGACCTAAACATATCGAAGGCAAAAACGATTGCTAGAAGTTCCTTTTCGGTCGTGGTGTAGTTTGCTTGTGCCGACGTGAGTGTTTTGCTCCATAATAGATCTGGTGAAAATACTTACTCATCCGTTGGCCTAAAACGGCACCAACCACAATATCACTCGCGTCGCACATGATTTCAAAAGGGAGCGACCAATCTTGGGCGACTAGAATCGGGGAGTTTATAGTTTCTCTTTGATAAGTTGAAAGGCTAAATGGCATTCATCGTTAAAAAGAAAAGATGATTCTTTCTCGAGAAGATGGGTTAACGGCTTTGTGATTTTGGAAAATTTTTGTATAAAGCGCCGATAGAACCCCGCGTGGCCTAGGAAACTCCTAATAGCTTTTATGTTTGTTGGAGGGGGGAGCTTTTCAATTACTTCGATCTTGGCCCTATCGACCACGATCCCCTTGCCCGAAATTTTATGGCCAAGGACTAGTCCTTCCTTGACCATAAAATGGCATTTTTCCCAATTAAGCGCTAAATTTGTTTCCTCACATCGCTGCAACACGCGCTCGAGATTTTTTAAACAATTTTCAAATGAACTTCCGTACACGGAGAAGTCGTTCATAAATACTTCCATCACCTCCTCTACTAACTCGTCAAATATTGCCAGCATACATCTTTGGAATGTAGCTGGCGCGTTACAAAGACCGAATGGCATCCTTCAATAAGCGAAGGTGCCAAAGGGACAAGTGAAAGTGGTTTTCTCTTGGTCATCGGGCGAAATCGGGATTTGGAAGTATCCCGACAAACCATCGAGAAAACAGTAGTAGGAGTGACCCGGGAGGCGTTCTAAAATTTGCTCGATAAATGGTAGTGGGAAGTGATCCTTACAGGTGACATCATTTAGTTTCCGATAGTCGATGCACATCCGCCAACCCGTAACAGTACGGGTTGGGATCAATTCGTTATTTTCGTTCGCAACTACCGTGACACCACCTTTCTTTGGCACGACTTGTACTGGGCTAACCCAAGTACTATCTGATATCGGGTAGATGATTCCCGCGTCCAGAATTTTTATAACTTCGGCCTTAACGACTTCTTTCATGTTCGGGTTTAGTCGTCATTGAGGCTGGACTGAGTTGCGGGAATTTTCTTCAAGAAAGATTTTATGAGTGCAGAAAGATGGGTTTATACCCTTAATATCCGATAATTGCCACGCAATTGCGTGGCGGTGCTTTCTTAAGACAATAGTCAACTCAGAAATTTCTGAGTTGCTAAGATCGGATGAAATGATGACGGGTAGCTTAGGCTCTTTTTCCAAAAACAAGTATTTGAGGTGAGGGGGGAGTTGTTTCAACTCTAATTCGGGTGGTTCTTCATAAGAAGTCTTGATTTTTAATTTTTCTAAAAGTAATGGTTTGGGTGGTGTGGGGTGAGAAACTTCTTCTTCATCATAAAAGAGCTCTACGGGCTCGAAATCACTACTCACCGATGAAACTAACTCGAGGGATGAATCGAACTCACAACACTCTTCCAAGTAAAAACATGAATCGTCGTTTTCTAGCGTGTTCCACATCGAGGAATTTATGTCGAAAGTAACTTCATCGTCTCCAACCCGTAGGAGGAGCTTTCTGTTACTTACGTCTATAATAGCGAGGGAGGTGGCAAGGAAGGGGCAACCGAGTATGAGGGGTACTTCGGCATCCTCTTCGATGTCAAGAATGACAAAATCCATCGGGAAGATGAATTTGTGAACCTTGACGAGCACGTCCTCCACTATTCCTATCTGATATTTTAATGAACGATCCGCTAATTGAATACTCATTCGAGTGGGCCTTGGATTCCCTAGACCTAGCTTTTTGAACAAAGAAAACGGCATAAGGTTGATGCTTGCTCCAAGATCCGCTAAGGCGTGTTTTACTAACGAATTGCCAAACAGACATGGGATGGAAAACCGTCCCGGGTCATTTGCTTTTTTAGGCAATTTGTTGAGTACAACCGCAGAGCATTCTGCGTTTAAAGAAATATGCGAAATATCTTCTAACTTTTTCTTATTGGAGAGCAACTCCTTAAGATATTTCGCATATTTAGGCATTTGTGAGATAGCCTCGCAGAAAGGTACATTAATATGGATTAGTTTTAAAACATCTAAATTTTTTTTATAATTTTTTTCGGCGCTTTCATTTTTAAATTTAGATGGATACGGTATATTAGAAGTAGGAGCGCGCTGATTTAAAATAGAAGTGTGCGGAGCTATCGTAGCGGGCAAATTCGAAGATGAATAAGTAGGAGGAGGAGAAGAGGAAATTACCTTGGGTTCGTCCTATTTTTGAACCACCTCCTTCCCGCTTCGGAGTGTAATCGCGTGCGCGCTCTCCTTTGGATTTTGCTCGGTATTCCCCGGTAGTGCTCCTAGTTGACGCTCAGAAATCATCTTTGCGAGTTGGCCCACTTAATTCTCTAAATTTTTGATCGATCCGGTAAGGTTTCGGATGTTCGTTTCATTTGTAGCAACATATTTTGCAAAAACCTCTTCAAGCTGAGAGAGTTTTTGCTGTTGCGGTGGAAAACCGGGTGGATTAAAATTTTGAGAAATCAAATTTGGAGGCGGAGTTAAGTTAAGAAGTTGATTAGGAGGAGGTTGATTTAAATTCAAAGGACGCTGAGCATTTCCTTGGTTGCTCCATGAGAAATTCGGATGATTCCTATAACCCGCATTGTATGTGTTGTTATACAGAGCGGTGTTGGGGTTATAGGAAGGCCGAGGCAGATTTACCATGTAGTCAACATGTTCTTCAATTAAAACGTTATTAGCCCAAGGAGGAGTGGCGGAGGAAGCAGACATCTCCGCCACTTGCTTTGTTAAGCGCTCAACTTGTAAAGCCAAATTCGAGTTTGCGTCTACTTCAAAAATTCCGGCTGGATTATTAGGCCGCGCTCGGGGCATGTTCCATCGATACGCATTTGTGGCCATCTCTTTGAAAAGCTCTTGAGCGGCGACCGGGGTTTTATTATTTAATGTCCCCCTGGTGGCCGCACCATCGGGATTTTAGTTTTCCCGGAAAAAGGCGAAGGCGGGAATTATAAAGGAGGATGAGATCGCCCGGCGAAAAAGTTTTTGGAAATTTTATGTGCTTATCGTGATAAAACTTTGTTCGCTCTTTATATAATTTATTGCTCTCATACGCATTCACTCGCCACTCATCTAATTCGTTCATTTGGAATTTTCTTTGTTCTACCGCTAGAGTGGAATCGAGGTTTAAAAATTTAAGCGCCCAAAATGCGCGGTGTTCTAATTCAACCGTAAGGTGGCAAGCCTTGCCATAAACCATTCGATACGGTGTACAACCGATAACGATCTTGTACGCCGTTCGATAGGCCCATAGCGCGTCATCGAGCTTTATTGCCCAATCCTTCCGATTAATAGAAACTGTTTTTTCTAAAATCCGTTTTAATTCTCGATTAACAACTTCGACTTGGCCGCTCGTTTGTGGCTGATATATGGTGGATAATTTGTGTGTGACACCATATTTTGCTAAAATTTTTGTAAATTGATTATTGCAAAAATGGGTGCCCCGATCACTCATAATAGCGCGCGGCGTGCCAAATCGAGAAAATAATTTTTTAAAACATTAACGATGACTCGCGCATCATTGGTGGGGAGAGCTTGCGCTTCCGCCCACCTTGATACGTAGTCGACTGCCACTAGAATATATTTATTTGAAAAAGAGGGAGGGAGAGGACCAACAAAATCAATACCCCAAAGGTCGAAAATTTCGCATTCTAAGAAAATGTTTTGGGGCATCATCCCGGCGAGAGATGTTCCCCGACCGCTGGCAGCTGTCGCAAGTACTCACAAGGGTGTGAGCATCTTTGAAGAGCGTGGGCCAATAAAAACCCGCCTCCAGCACCTTCCTCGCGGTTCGGTTCGAATGATAATGACCACCAGTGGGTCCCTCATGACAATGACGTAAAATTTTAACGCCTTCCTCACTTGAAACACATCTCTCACAACCTGGTCTGCGCATACACGGAATAAGAAGGGGTCCTCCCAGAAGTAATTATTTAAATCAGAAAAGAATTTCTTCTTTTGCTGACTCGAGAATTCTTTTGGCAGGACCCGGGCTACTAAATAGTTAGCCAAATCCGCAAACCAGGGGGTAGAAGATGGATTAATATTTTTGAAAGATAGGAGGCGCTCTTCGGGAAATTTATCGTTAATGTCGGCCTCTATTAATGCTTCCGAGGAGGGATTTTCTAAACGAGAAAGGTGATCGGCCGCCAAGTTTTTGGATCCACTTTTATCCCGGATCTCTAAGTCAAACTCCTGCAAGAGGAGGATACATCGCAAAAGATGAGCCTTGGCGTCCGATTTACTCAAGAGATACCTAAGCGCGGAGTGATCTGTGAAGACGATAACTTTTGAGAGAGTGATATACGACCTAAACATATCGAAGGCAAAAACGATTGCTAGAAGTTCCTTTTCGGTCGTGGTGTAGTTTGCTTGTGCCGACGTGAGTGTTTTGCTCCATAATAGATCTGGTGAAAATACTTACTCATCCGTTGGCCTAAAACGGCACCAACCACAATATCACTCGCGTCGCACATGATTTCAAAAGGGAGCGACCAATCTTGGGCGACTAGAATCGGGGAGTTTATAGTTTCTCTTTGATAAGTTGAAAGGCTAAATGGCATTCATCGTTAAAAAGAAAAGATGATTCTTTCTCGAGAAGATGGGTTAACGGCTTTGTGATTTTGGAAAATTTTTGTATAAAGCGCCGATAGAACCCCGCGTGGCCTAGGAAACTCCTAATAGCTTTTATGTTTGTTGGAGGGGGGAGCTTTTCAATTACTTCGATCTTGGCCCTATCGACCACGATCCCCTTGCCCGAAATTTTATGGCCAAGGACTAGTCCTTCCTTGACCATAAAATGGCATTTTTCCCAATTAAGCGCTAAATTTGTTTCCTCACATCGCTGCAACACGCGCTCGAGATTTTTTAAACAATTTTCAAATGAACTTCCGTACACGGAGAAGTCGTTCATAAATACTTCCATCACCTCCTCTACTAACTCGTCAAATATTGCCAGCATACATCTTTGGAATGTAGCTGGCGCGTTACAAAGACCGAATGGCATCCTTCGATAAGTGAAGGTGCCAAAGGGACAAGTGAAAGTGGTTTTTTCTTGGTCATCGGGCGAAATCGGGATTTGGAAGTATCCCGACAAACCATCGAGAAAACAGTAGTAGGAGTGACCCGAGAGGCGTTCTAAAATTTGGTCGATAAATGGTAGAGGGAAGTGATCCTTACGGGTGGCATCATTTAGTTTCCGATAGTTGATGCACATCCGCCAACCCGTAACAGTACGGGTTGGGATCAATTCGTTATTTTCGTTCGCAACTACCGTGACACCACCTTTCTTTGGCACGACTTGTACTGGTCTAACCCAAGTACTATCTGATATCGGGTAGATGATTCCCGCATCCAGAATTTTTATAACTTCGGCCTTAACGACTTCTTTCATGTTCGGGTTTAGTCGTCGTTGAGGCAGGACTGAGTTGCGGGAATTTTCTTCAAGAAAGATTTTATGAGTGCAGAAAGATGGCTTTATACCCTTAATATCCGATAATTGCCACGCAATTGCGTGGCGGTGCTTTCTTAAGACAATAGTCAACTCAGAAATTTCTGAGTTGCTAAGATCGGATGAAACGATGACGGGTAGCTTAGACTCTTTTTCCAAAAACAAGTATTTGAGGTGAGGGGGGAGTTGTTTCAACTCTAATTCGGGTGGTTCTTCATAAGAAGTCTTGTTTTTTAATTTTTCTAAAAGTAATGGTTCGGGTGGTGTGGGGTGAGAAACTTCTTTTTCATCATAAAAGAGCTCTACGGGCTCGGAATCACTACTCACCGATGAAACTAACTCGAGGGATGAATCGAACTCACAACACTCTTCCAAGTAAAAACATGAATCGTCGTTTTCTAGCGTGTTCCACATCGAGGAATTTATGTCGAAAGTAACTTCATCGTCTCCAACCCGTAGGAGGAGCTTTCTGTTACTTACGTCTATAATAGCGAGGGAGGTGGCAAGGAAGGGGCAACCGAGTATGAGGGGTACTTCGGCATCCTCTTCGATGTCAAGAATGACAAAATCCATCGGGAAGATGAATTTGTGAACCTTGACGAGCACGTCCTCCACTATTCCTATCTGATATTTTAATGAACGATCCGCTAATTGAATACTCATTCGAGTGGGCCTTGGATTCCCTAGACCTAGCTTTTTGAACAAAGAAAACGGCATAAGGTTGATGCTTGCTCCAAGATCCGCTAAGGCGTGTTTTACTAACGAATTGCCAAACAGACATGGGATGGAAAACCGTCCCGGGTCATTTGCTTTTTTAGGCAATTTGTTGAGTACAACCGCAGAGCATTCTGCGTTTAAAGAAATATGCGAAATATCTTCTAACTTTTTCTTATTGGAGAGCAACTCCTTAAGATATTTCGCATATTTAGGCATTTGTGAGATAGCCTCGCAGAAAGGTACATTAATATGGATTAGTTTTAAAACATCTAAATTTTTTTTTATAATTTTTTTCGGCGCTTTCATTTTTAAATTTAGATGGATACGGTATATTAGAAGTAGGAGCGCGCTGATTTAAAATAGAAGTGTGCGGAGCTATCGTAGCGGGCAAATTCGAAGATGAATAAGTAGGAGGAGGAGAAGAGGAAATTACCTTGGGTTCGTCCTGTTTTTGAACCACCTCCTTCCCGCTTCGGAGTGTAATCGCGTGCGCGCTCTCCTTTGGATTTTGCTCGGTATTCCCCGGTAGTGCTCCTTGTTGACGCTTAGAAATCATCTTTGTGAGTTGGCCCACTTGATTCTCTAAATTTTTGATCGATCCGGTAAGGTTCCGGATGTTCGTTTTATTTGTAGCAACATATTTTGCAAAAGCCTCTTCAAGCTGAGAGAGTTTTTGCTGTTGCGGTGGAAAACCGGGTGGATTAAAATTTTGAGAAATCAAATTTGGAGGCGGAGTTAAGTTAAGAAGTTGATTAGGAGGAGGTTGATTTAAATTCAAAGGACGCTGAGCATTTCCTTGGTTGCTCCATGAGAAATTCGGATGATTCCTATAACCCGCATTGTATGTGTTGTTATACGGAGCGGTGTTGGGGTTATAGGAAGGCCGAGGCGGATTTCCCATGTAGTCAACATGTTATTCAATTAAAACGTTATTAGCCCAAGGAGGAGTGGCGGAGGAAGCAGACATCTCCGCCACTTGCTTTGTTAAGCGCTCAACTTGTAAAGCCAAATTCGCGTTTGCGTCTACTTCAAAAATTCCGGCCGGCTTATTAGGCCGCGCTCGGGGCATGTTCCATTGAGACGCATTTGTGGCCATCTCTTTGAAAAGCTCTTGAGCGGCAACCGTGGTTTTATTATTTAATGTCCCCCCGGCGGCCGCATCGATCATTTGCCTCGTTTGGAGATTTAAGCCATTATAAAATGATTGCACTTGTTGCCAAGTGGCATGTGCGTGGTGAGGGCATCGGCGCAAAAGCTCCTTGAAGCGCTCCCATGTGTCATAGAGAGTCTCCGAGTAGATTTGCATGAACGACGCAATATCCGTGCGCAATTTAGCGGTCTTTGAAGGCGGGAAATATTTATTGAGAAATGTTTCCGCCATTTCGGCCCATGTTGTGATGGATCCCCTAGGTAGGGAGCCAAGCCACTGCTTGGCCTTAGACAGCAAAGAAAAAGGAAAAAGACGTAATCGAATGGCGTCATCGGTGACGCCATTGATCTTAAAAGTGTCGCAAATTTCAAGAAAGTAAGAAATATGTGAATTTGGATCCTCGTCTGGTTGACCATCAAAGGTCACCGATTGTTGCACCATTTGTATGATGCTGGACTTGATCTCAAAATTATTGTTCGCCACCGTGGGGCAAACAATATTCGATTGTGTGCCTTCTCAATTCGGCCGCGCATAATAGGACATGGTCCGTTGCGCGTCCTCATCAGGATTTGGCTCGTTAACTTTAGGAGGATTAAGATTATGATCCATATTCGCTGTGTTAGTGTCCCCGATCGACTCTTCGGATTCTACTTGATTTCCCTGATCACGAGAATGGCGGTTCCTCAAAAGGGTTTGCTCGATCTCCGGATCAAAAGGAAGAATCGAAGTTCTACCTCGGGTCATACACTAAAAAGAGAAGAAAGGAAGAAGAAAAACTAAATTTTTTTTCTTTTTGAAATTTAGAAAAAGCAAAATAAAATAAAAAGAAACATGATAAAATTAATAGCTATCCTCTTTTCAAAATATCCACATAAAGTCTCCGGCAACGACGCCAAAAACTTGATATAGATTTTGCAGTTTTGAAATTTAGTGAAGGTTTGAGATTTTCTCCAAAACTATATCCGATAAAGGCAAGTGTACCTTATCGTCTATAGTATAGGATATTTAGGAATATCAAGATCGTATTCCACGGGGCGCGTTGATTACTTCTACTTCGAGGAAAATCACCATTATCTTATCGACGAAAATTTGAGGTTTGTTTTTACTTAACTAAAATTAAAACTAATTGTAAGTTAAATGAAAAGATCAAACATTGCATGAAAGGAAGGAGAAATTGACATTGCATGAAAGGAAGAAATTACTTAAGGAGAAAAAGAACATGAAAGAGGAAACTAGTTTTTATTGAAAATCAAAATACTTTTACAAGCCTTAATTTAAAAGTGCAAAGCTAAGGAAAATGAAGGTTACAAGCTTAAGAAAACTAGTACATGAAAATTTAAAAACATTGCATGAAAGGAAATAAGAGAACATGAAAGCTAAAGAAAAGACATGAACAAGCACTTGAAAAACTCACTCTCAGCTCTAACAGCACTTCCCCCACTCCAAATTTCTGAACCCTGGACTCAAGGAGAGCCTCTGAATTTATAGGCAAAAATTTCAAATTACATGCCCTCGGTCACGGTCGTGACCAAGGGCATGACTGCACTATTCACATCGGATCTGACAACGGCGTGGGCTTTCTGGACGGCACGGCGAAAAGTGGCATGTCACGGGCGTGACATGTCGGGTCACGACCGTGACTTTGGATGGCTTCATTAAATGCGGCGTGGGCTGGAGTTCGGCGCGGCGGCGAAGCAGAGATCACGCGGGCAAGTCACGGCCATGACATGTGGGTCACGGGCATGACTTAGGTTGACTTCTTGACAGCATCTCCACATCTCGTCAGCAGCCAGCTGGGAAGAGTCTAAAATTACACGCCCCTAGTCACGGGCGTGACACTTGGTCACGGGCGTGACCGAGGGCGTGACTCGCCGTGGACTAGCTCAATTGGCGCGACATCGACTCTGGACTGATCTTCAGGTTACACGCCCTTGGTCACGGGCGTGACTGAGGGCGTGTACTTGTCAATTTCTCCAATTTGTCCCAAAATTCTGCAAAAATTGAAATTAAGTTAAATTAGAAACATAATTTCAAAATAAACACTTATGACCTAGAAATGACATAAAAAAAGAAAATACAAATTAAATATTTACAAAATTTTCTATTAAAAAGTTATAAAAATACTACTTATCAAATACCCCCATACTTGAGATTTTGCTATTCCAGAGCAAAAGTGTGAGACATAATTTATAAGACATCCTAAAAAATTTTTAATTTTAAACTAAAATTTCATTTAAACCAAAAGTTAAGTTAAGAGTAAATTCAAGGGGGAGTTAAGTCCTAAATTATGATGATGATTTGAAAAGAGGAAAAAATGTTTAGGCAAGGACTTCTCAAGAAAATTAATTAGTTTGACAAAATTGTAGAAATTATAAAACTAAATTAAATTAAAATTATAAGAACTCTATCTTAAAAGACTCTTAAGGAAAAGTAAATTACTAAATATTGCTCTCTCCATAGTTTTCAACTAAAACTAGAACAATGATAATTGGCTAAGGGGGGATTTCATAAAATTTGGCATAAGAAGAGATATTTTTGAATGGAGGAAATGGAATTTATCCTCATCATGAAATCTCTTTTTTTTTTCTCATCTAATAAAAACCCAAAATGTATATGGTTTAGGAGTAATGAATTTTATCCTCTTACTCCATGCCATATAATCTTTTCAAATATTTTGGGTGTATATGTTTTAGGGAATAATGAATTTTATCCTCTTATTCCCATGACATATGATCTTTTAAACTTCATCATTTTTTATGCCACAAAGGGGGTAAGGAAGGGAAATAAATCTAGCTAGCTTTAAATTATATTGAGAGCAAATTCTAGTAACATTAAATTTCCTAAGATCTAAAAAGTTAGAAGAAAATATAATTGAAATCTAAAGAGGTTTAGGAAATTTACTACAAAATGAAGCCATTTAAAAATAAAAAGAGAAGTCATGCTAAATAAATTCTCTAATTAATTTAAAATCATAAGATGATTCTTAAATCAAGATTATCTCAAATTTAAAATTAACAAACTATGATAAGCAAAATTTTAGCCAATTAAAAACTTAAACATGCTTATAAACATTCTCAACTAGATTTCTAAGAAATCACAAAAACAACAAATAGGAGAGGTATAAGATTTAAATTTTTTGTATTTTAAGTTTTTTTTCATATTTTTTTTGAATTTTGATATTATCTTTTTTTTTTAATTTTTTTTTGGATTTTTGATAAGAACTAAACAAAAACATATACTAAAAAGCTAACAATTTTTTTGTGTGTTAATTCTTGGACTTCCCGAGGTATACCCCGTGAAGGGTTCTCACGGTACTAGGAGGTGAGATGGGGTGAGGTCCCAAACATCCCTTTCCAAGATTTAAATTTTTCTATTTTCTAAATTTTTTTTGAGTTTTTGGGTTTTACAAGTGCTAAAATAGAAGAAAACATAAGAAAATATATTTTTTTTGTTTTGAAAATTTTCTAATTTAACAACTATTTACAAAGAACTATTTACACCCCCATACTTAAAATTTAAACATTGTCCCCAATGTTTAAAACTAAGTATGAAATAAAAGAAATAAAGTGCAAGACAAAACAAAAAGGAAATGCATGATAAAAGAGAAGGAAGAAAGAGAAAGGGCTTCCCTGATTTTTTTGAAGTTTGCGCAGGGAAGCGACGATTACCTACAAAATATGTTAAAAAACAAGAGAAAACAATAAAAAGATAACTTTGGGGTGCCTCCCAAAAGCGCTTTGTTTAAGGTCGCATAGCTTGACCCACTTGCCGATCATATTATAGGTTGAAATACAATCGAATCACTCTTTTCATTAGTTAACTCTCCCGGAAGATATAATTTAAGGCGGTGCCCGTTAACTTTGAAGGTACCATTTTCCAGGTGGGAAATTAAAATTGTCCCATAGGACCAAACCTCTTTAACAATAAAGGGTCCGGACCATCGGGATTTTAGTTTTCCCGGAAAAAGGCGAAGGCGGGAATTATAAAGGAGGATGAGATCGCCCGGCGAAAAAGTTTTTGGAAATTTTATGTGCTTATCGTGATAAAACTTTGTTCGCTCTTTATATAATTTATTGCTCTCATACGCATTCACTCGCCACTCATCTAATTCGTTCATTTGGAATTTTCTTTGTTCTACCGCTAGAGTGGAATCGAGGTTTAAAAATTTAAGCGCCCAAAATGCGCGGTGTTCTAATTCAACCGTAAGGTGGCAAGCCTTGCCATAAACCATTCGATACGGTGTACAACCGATAACGATCTTGTACGCCGTTCGATAGGCCCATAGCGCGTCATCGAGCTTTATTGCCCAATCCTTCCGATTAATAGAAACTGTTTTTTCTAAAATCCGTTTTAATTCTCGATTAACAACTTCGACTTGGCCGCTCGTTTGTGGCTGATATATGGTGGATAATTTGTGTGTGACACCATATTTTGCTAAAATTTTTGTAAATTGATTATTGCAAAAATGGGTGCCCCGATCACTCATAATAGCGCGCGGCGTGCCAAATCGAGAAAATAATTTTTTAAAACATTAACGATGACTCGCGCATCATTGGTGGGGAGAGCTTGCGCTTCCGCCCACCTTGATACGTAGTCGACTGCCACTAGAATATATTTATTTGAAAAAGAGGGAGGGAGAGGACCAACAAAATCAATACCCCAAAGGTCGAAAATTTCGCATTCTAAGAAAATGTTTTGGGGCATCATCCCGGCGAGAGATGTTCCCCGACCGCTGGCAGCTGTCGCAAGTACTCACAAGGGTGTGAGCATCTTTGAAGAGCGTGGGCCAATAAAAACCCGCCTCCAGCACCTTCCTCGCGGTTCGGTTCGAATGATAATGACCACCAGTGGGTCCCTCATGACAATGACGTAAAATTTTAACGCCTTCCTCACTTGAAACACATCTCTCACAACCTGGTCTGCGCAACCTGGTCTCCGGCAACGGCGCCAAAAACTTGATATAGATTTTGCGGTTTTGAAATTTAGTGAAGGTTTGAGATTTTCTCCAAAACTATATTCGATAAAGGCAAGTGTACCTTATTGATGAGATAAATTCGCGCTGCGCAAAATTAAAATATTATCCACGTATAATTCGATAAGGCAAGTGTACCTATCGCTTTATAGTATAGGATTTAGAAAATCAAGTGTCGTATTTTTCCGGGCTTGTTGAGTACTTCTACTCACAAAGAAGAGCTATTATTTTATCGATCAAAAGTTGGGTTTGTTTTGGAAAAACGATTTGGAGAAAATTAACTACGAAGAAAGATTATGATTAAAAGGATTAGCACTTGGTCTTGAATCCCTTTGGAATAAAATTTAATTTCATAAAAGATGAAACCGCAAACTCTTATTGAAATATATTCGACCGTGGAGGTTCCCAAAATATGGTAGAGCCTCTCTCGAGAGAACTACCACCTAACCTTAGGTTGATCGATTAAGACCCCTCGGCCAGTCGAAACCCCCTAAGCTTGCTTTAAGCGGTGAACCCCACTATTGGATTTGACTCCAATCCGGAAGATTTGCGTCACCCTCTCTCGAGGAATGCATACAACTCTTTTTATCTTTGAGTGATCTCCTCGTTCGCATGGATCTCTCGATCACTAGCAAACGAATCTTAGATTGAAAGTCATATTCCGGACATATGAAATCAAAACGAAATAATTCAAAGATAAATCGAAGATAAACAATACGAGAGTTTGCTAATTAGAAAAATTCAAAACATATTTTATTTCATTCCAAAGTTCATCATGACCAAGTGCTAAAGGAAATTTAGCTACTCATCATGATGGAGGAAACACATATGATAAGAGAGAAATACATGATTTAAAAAAAACTAGAATACTTGAAATGAAATTGCAATAATAAAAGCTTTCAACTTAAAGAAAAACTAGCTAGAACAACGATAATAGTAGACTAAAGCTGTAAGTAAACTCCAAAATCGAACCCCCAAACTTCTGGAGATTGCTGTCTTTTATAGCTGAAAAATCGGGGAGTCACGCCCTTGGTCACGCCCGTGATCAAGGGCGTGTAAGCTGCGTAATTGCTGTCATGAAAGCCCGGGACGTTGGGGAAGAGAAACCGGCAGAAATCAATTGCATGGCGGGTCACGGCCTCGGTCACGCCCGTGACCGAGGGCGTGTCTTGAACGGGCCAGGAAACGGCGGGAAACGCCGCGAACAGGAGTTATTCTGGCGGTTGCAGAAGAGTCACGGCCTTGGTCACGCCCGTGACCAAGGGCGTGTAAGCTAGAAACGGCGGGAATTGATTGCAGGCTGAATTGAACGCATTCCGGGCGTGTCACGCCCGTGACACTCTAGGTCACGCCCTCTGTCACGCCCGTGACGGAGGGCGTGTAATTTTAAACTGACGTGGCGGACGGCTTTTTCAACTGGAATGCGCGGGGCTGGATCACGGCCGTGACAAAACGTCACGCCCTAGGTCACGCCCGTGACCGAGGGCGTGTACTTTGCGATTTCGGCCGAAATGCTCCAAATAATCTTCTGATTATTCCTATGAGCTTGAAATTGCTATTGGCAGCCCATATTACCTGAAAATACAAAAAGAAGATAAATTAGTGAAAAATTAACTAAAACTAAATTAAATTAAATTAATTATTAATAAAATATTATATGAAAATAACTATAAATATAGGATTATCAAATACCCCCATACTTATTCGTTTGCTAGTCCCGAGCAAACAACTTTCCATAGGAGTAGAAAAATTTAAATACTAGAAAAGAATTTTGAATCTAAGGAGTAAAAATGCGAAGTCTTGCGCCTAAGCGTGTAGAAATCCTAGTAGAAAAACATATTCAGCATAAAGATTAGCTTATAATTTTCAAGAATGCGTTATAACATATTGTTTTTACTTTTTAATTGAAAAATCCGGTAAATCCTAAAATGATATTTAAGGAGCGGGTAGCGTGTTTACTAAGATCAATATTACACAAAATCAAAGTTCGGGATAGCCTCCAAAGAAATCCATCAATGACGATGGCCATAGGCTTGCCCTTTCACACTCTCGCCACGGCACTAGTTTAACTCATAAGCACGAATCAATAGGACTTAATTAGGTTGAAATGTGGCTTAGGTTCAAGGTGCGGAAATCAAAAGATAAACGTGAAGGGTTAAGGCACACTTAAAACAAAAATAAGAGCTTTGCAAAAACTTGTATGCTAATTAATTTTTACACCCCAAATAATTTTGAAATATAAAGGTAGGGGTCAAAAATGCACGCTGCAAATTTTTTTCCTCAATATTTTTCTTATTTTTTTTTTATATATTTATTTTTTTTCATTATTTTTTTCTTTTTTTTTTTCTTTTGCAGCAAAATGATACAAAAATTAAAATCACCATTTTCACAAATAAGATACACAAGCTAGCAACAAATAAAGCTCTAAATTTCAAGCGTGCATCATAGGTAGGCTATTTGGCTTTGGTGAAAATGAGTGGGGCTTACAAAAGAAACGGTAAAAAGAACAAAATGGCTAGCAACGGTTAAGATTTTATGGCTTGGAATGCAAAGGCTCAAACGAATCAAGAGGTGGCCTAAATCATTTTCATGCTCATGAATCTAACTTATGCAAATGTCTTGAGAGTCGCTAGAGGCAAGTTCTAGACATCGAGAAAGAATACCCTTCCGTTCAAATTGGGTAATATTTCTCCAGTAAACTTCTACATACTCACTTAAAGTATTTTTGGATTTTACCGGTTTCAAATTAAAAGTAAAACAAAAATATTCTACGCAATTAGAAAAACATAAATCTAATTTTATGCTGAATAGTTAATTCGACATGAGATCCTACTAACGCGTGCGCGTAACTAGAACACTGCACGAGTCAACAATTTTACTCCAAAACTCAAAATCTAATGAAGTATATAAAATTTTCTACAACACTATGTAAAAGTAAATCTACTAAGAACTTTGCAAACAAGTAAATATAGAAATATTGATAAAACTATATATATATATATATATATATTTTTTTTTGTAGATTTTTTAATTTTGTATTTTTTTTATTTTTTTATTTTTTGCTTCTTTTTTTTTTTTGTTACAAAAGTTTTTTTTTTAAATTTTGTAATTTTGTAGATATTTTTTTTATATATATATTTTTTTGATAAAAACTTTTGGGTGTTGCTTTGCAATACAACCGACGTGAAATACCCTCCCCCATACTTAAGAAAAAACAGTGTCCCCAATGTTTTAGAAATAAGTACGAGTAAAGAAGAGAAAACTTCCCTGATGAAGAGCAAATCAATACCCAAGCCATCCTGAAGAAAAACATGAAGCAAAACATTTTTTTTATATTTTTAATATTTTGGCAGGAATAAAAGAGAAATAAAACAAATACAGAAGTGCAGGACAGAAAATAAAAGATACAGACGACCAAAAATAAAAATCTCAAACATCATCGTCGTCGTCCTCCTGCTGATAATAAGCACGCAAATCAGCAAATTCCCGCTGCAGATGCTCCATAGAGGAAGCATGGCGCTGCTCGAGGGTATCAAAACGTGCGTCAAAATGAGTGCGCATGGACAGCTGCTCTGTGTGAATCTGATCCAAACAAGTGTGGATCCGCCCAAACTGCTGATCGAAATAAGTGGATGAGTCGGGCGCAGGGGGAAAATGCTGCTGTGGCGGCTGTGGAAACTGCGGAGCTGGAGCAACGCCACCGGAATCAGCTTCGAAATCAAGATCGATCGGGTCGCCACCCACTTCGCCAGGAACGGCCTCGTACTCGCGGCCACGCCTACGCATCAAACCAAGGGCTCGGAGGTTTTGGAAAGTGATAGGCGCGGGCGTTTGGAGTGGAGACATGGGAGGAAGTGTATCCCAGAGCCCCAAACGCTTGGCCAAAAATGTAACAAACGAGCCTCCATGTAGCGCACTAAGCCTCCGATTTTCGGCCTGATGCCGGAAAAACATCGCTAGCGCCGAACCAAGATTGAGGGGGACTCGTTCGTGCATGCTATATAAATATAACAGGTCCGCGCGGGTCACCACTCCATGGCTATCGCCGCGAGCGGAAAGTGTGAAAGTGAGGAGGTAGTGGAGATAGCGTAAGGCGGGGGAGAGGAGATGACTACCCTTGGATTTTTTAGGCGAATATGGATTGGGGTCGTTACTGATTTCCGCCCAAAATCCGGGAAGGTTATACTCACGAGGGAAATCAAGGGGGAGAGCGGTGTAGGCCTCCGTAAGAGTGAAGGCCTCGTCGCAGAAGCCCATGAGAACGTTGAACTGACGCAAAGGAAGAGTTTGCGAAAGCCCGCCCATTCGGAATTGAAGCACGTTGTCGGCCCCGGCCCAGTGAAAATCAAAGGAGGAGAAAAACTCCACCGTCAGCTCGTAGTACGCCGGCTCCGAAATGGAGAAGAAAGGAGCCCACCCCGGAGTAGTGAGTAGATCTCGCACCGCGTTCGCCTGCCCGAGGGTGGTGAGAACGTTCCAATCAATGACGCGGAAAACGCCAAATTCTTTCCCACGGAGGCGGGTACTTCGGTCTTGATGAGTGGGATGCGAAAAATTGAGCATAGCCTCCGCATCAAAAGCTTCATCGGGGAGTGAAGAGGAGGATTCGCCAATGGGGTGATTGCGGCGGCGGCCGGCCATTTGGAAGGAAGAAAGGAAATAATCGGCCAAAGATGAGAGAAAAGAAGGGAGAGAGGGGGGAGAAGGTGTGGAGAAAGGAGAGGGGGAAGGGCACTTAAATAGGAAAAATTTAGGTGTCACGCCCTCGGTCACGCCCGTGACCGAGGGCGTGTAAGGGGCGACACGTGAAAAGATGGCGTGAGGGAGGAATCCGAGGCTGGACCGGTCAAAAAGCGAATTTTTAGCATGTCACGCCCTCGGTCACGCCCGTGTCCGAGGGCGTGTAACTGGAAAAGCAGGACCGGCCAGAGAATCCAATGCTGGCCGGTCAAAAGGCGGTCCCCGAGGTGTCATCGGTCATAGTCACGCCCGTGACCATGGGCGTGACTTGACTGTCACGGGCGTGACAGTCAAAGGGAATCTTTGACCGGGTGCTGTGGAGGTGATGTGCCAGCGGGATGAGTCACGGCCGTGACCTTCAAATGTCACGGGCGTGACTCGAGTTGTCACGGGCGTGACATGTCATGTTGAGTCCGGGAGTGCCGTGATGGGTGAAAATGTTCTTCCGCCAATGTCACGCCCGTGACCAAGGATGGTCACGCCCGTGACTTTTGCGGAAGGCGGAATGGGAGGCAGCTCGTCGAGAGACTCGCCAGGAAAACGAAGCATGACGCGCCACGCCCTAGTCACGGCCGTGACTGAGGCCGTGACCAAGACTTTTTTTCAGAAACATTTTTTTTTTTTTTGGTTTTGGAATCTTTTTTTATCTTTTTTTTGAAAAGAAAACAAAAAATAAAAAAAACAAAAGCAAGATAATAAAAATAAAAAGAGAAATACTAAAAAGAAAGTACCGACTTGGAGAGCGGGGTTTCGTGCGTATGCGCGAGTGACCGTTATCACGCAAATCTCCTCCAAACCTGTAAAAACCTCAAAATAGAATAATAACATTTTTTTTATTTGTTTTTTCCATTTTTAAATGTTGTAATTTTTTTATTGTTTTTTTTTTTAAAAACAAGAATAAAAATACTTAGAATTTTTTAAACGGAAGAAAAATAAAATAAGATAAAAACATGGGTTGCCTCCCAAGAGCGCTTTGGTTACGGTCGTTGAGCTCGACCATGGTGGCACGCCGATTTAGGTGTTCGGAAGGTGAATTTCCTCCCGGTGCTCATGAAAATTATCGCCGGTGAAAAATAATTTCAACCGGTGCCCATTCACTTTAAATTCACCTTTTTCAGGATGTGTTATTGAAACGGTCCCGTAGGGCCAAACCTCTTTGACGATAAAGGGGCCGGACCAACGGGACTTAAGTTTTCCCGGAAAAAGTCGTAAGCGCGAGTTATAGAGGAGAACTTGGTCTCCCGGTCGAAAAGTTTTAGGATTCCTAAGTTTCTTATCATGATAAAATTTAGTGCGCTCCTTGTATAATTTATTACTTTCATAAGCAAGGGAGCGCCATTCATCGAGCTCGTTAAGTTGGAACTTGCGGAGCTCGGAAGCAATATTGCTATCTAGATTAAGAAATTTAAGCGCCCAAAAGGCGCGATGCTCAAGTTCGACCGGTAAATGACATGCTTTCCCATAGACCAATCGATACGGCGTACAACCGATAGCGGTCTTGTACGCGGTCCGATAGGCCCATAAAGCATCATCGAGTTTATGCGACCAATCTTTCCTATTGGTGGAAATCGTTTTTTCTAAAATTCGTTTTAATTCACGGTTAACCACTTCTACTTGGCCACTTGTTTGAGGGTGATATGGGGTGGCCATCCTATGTGTAACGCCATATTTAGATAAAACTTTAGTGAATTGGGCGTTACAAAAATGAGTTCCCCTATCGCTAATTATCGCCCGCGGTGCTCCAAATCGCGAAAAGAGTTTTTTGAGAAATTGGGTTACGACTCGGGCATCATTGGTGGGAAGGGCTTGCGCTTCCGCCCACCTAGACACGTAATCGACCGCTACCAAAATATATCGATTTCCAAAAGAAACTGGTAGCGGGCCGACAAAATCGATCCCCCATAAATCAAAAACCTCAATTTCTAAAATAGATTTTAAGGGCATTTCATCAAGACGGGAGATATTACCTGAGCGTTGGCATTGTTCACAACGACTTACATGTGCGTGAGCGTCTTTGAAGATGCTCGGCCAATAGAAGCCCGCTTCAAGTACCTTCCGTGCCGTCCGATTTGCTTTATAATGCCCGCCGGCGGGTCCCTCGTGGCAATGCTTTAAAATTTGAGCGCCCTCCTCATGAGATACACACCTCCGCACCACTTGGTCCGCACAAACTCGAAAAAGGAACGGATCCTCCCAAAAATAATTTTTCAAATCGGAAAAGAATTTCTTCTTTTCTTGATAGGAAAAATCTTTTGGGAGAAATCTCGCAACAAGGTAGTTTGCGAAATCGGCGAACCAAGGGGTGGGGAGATCTATTACCTTATGAATAACGAGGAGGCGTTCCTCAGGAAAAGTATCATTAATTTCTTCCTCTATGAGCTCCTCCGAATTGGGATTCTCCAACCGAGAAAGATGATCCGCCGCCAAATTTTCCGCTCCCCGTTTGTCCCGGATCTCCAAATCAAATTCTTGTAAAAGTAAGATCCACCTAATCAACCTTGGCTTGGCATCAGTTTTTGTTAGCAAATAACGTAAAGCCGAGTGATCAGTAAAAACAATTACTTTAGATAAAGTAAGATAAGAGCGAAATTTATCAAAAGCAAAAATCACGGCTAAAAGCTCTTTCTCGGTTGTTGTGTAATTCTCTTGTGCGTCGGTAAGTGTCTTGCTCGCATAATAAATAGGATGAAAATTTTTATTTATGCGTTGTCCTAGGACTGCACCAACGGCAAAACTACTAGCATCGCACATAATCTCAAAAGGAAGATCCCAATTGGGAGCTATCATAATAGGAGCGTTTATTAATTTTTCTTTAATAATAGAAAAAGAATGCAAACAATTTTCATCAAAAATAAACGGTGCATCTTTTTCTAATAAGTGAGTGAGGGGCTTGGTTATTTTAGAAAAGTCTTTTATAAACCGGCGATAGAAACCGGCATGCCCAAGAAAACTACGTACGGCCTTAACATTTGAAGGGGGAGGTAATTTTTCTATAGTTTCAATTTTAGCTTTATCTACCTCTATACCCTTACTAGAAATTTTGTGGCCTAAAACTAAACCTTCCCGTACCATAAAATGGCACTTCTCCCAATTTAACACTAAATTTGTCTCCTCACATCTTTGGAGAACGCGGGAAAGGTTAGTCAAACATAAATCAAATGAATCTCCGAAAACGGAGAAATCATCCATAAAAACTTCCATAATATCCTCCACTAGCTCGTCAAAAATTGCTAGCATACATCTTTGGAATGTAGCCGGCGCATTGCATAACCCAAATGGCATCCTACGATAGGCGAAGGTGCCAAACGGACAAGTGAAGGTTGTTTTCTCTTGGTCCTCGGGCGCAATTGGGATTTGAAAATACCCCGAGAGACCGTCAAGAAAACAATAAAACGAGTGTCCCGATAATCGTTCAAGGATTTGGTCGATGAACGGTAAAGGAAAATGATCCTTACGGGTTGCATCATTTAATTTGCGATAATCAATACAAACCCGCCATCCGGTAACGGTTCTAGTTGGGATTAATTCATTTTTTTCGTTTGGCACTACCGTTAACCCTCCTTTCTTTGGCACCACTTGGACCGGACTAACCCAAGAGCTATCCGAAATTGGATAGATGATGCCCGCATCTAATAATTTAATTACCTCCGCCTTAACCACCTCCTTCATATTAGGATTGAGGCGGCGTTGAGGTTGAATAGATTTACGTGAAGTTTCTTCTAATAAAATTTTATGCGTACAAAAGGAGGGATTAATCCCTTTTAAATCCGTAATTTTCCACGCAATTGCGCGGCGATGAAGTTTTAAAACATTTAATAATTTTAATTTTTCTTCATCGGACAGAAACGCCGACACGATTACGGGAAGCTTAGAATCCTCCGCTAGAAATAAATATTCTAAATGATTAGGCAATTGTTTTAGTTCTACTACGAGAGGTTCCTCATAAGAAGTTTTTAATCGATCACTACTTAATTCTAAAATTTCAAAAATAGGTTCGTGAGTGATCGTGTCGTCAATAATTTCATGAGAAATAAGTTCGAGATTTTCAAATTCTTCATCATAGAAAGATGACGGTGAAATATATTCAGAAAATAAAATTGAGTCTTCATCAGGTGAAGCCTCCAAGAAAAAACAAGAGTCGTCATTTGAGAGCGTATTTTTCATAGAAGAATTTATAGTAAAGGTAACTTCCTCATCTCCGACTCTAAGGAGAAGTTTACCGTTACTAACATCAATTATGGCGCGCGAGGTGGCAAGAAAAGGGCGACCGAGAATGAGTGGTACCTCGGCGTCCTCATCTATGTCAAGGATGACAAAATCTACCGGAAAGATAAATTTATCAACCTTGACAAGCACATCCTCGATAATACCCATTGGGTATTTTATGGATCGATCCGCCAATTGGATGCTCATTCTCGTAGGATTAGGCTCTCCTAAACCCAATTTTTGGAAAAGAGAATAAGGCATCAAATTTATAGAGGCGCCTAGATCGGCCAACGCATGTTTTACTAAGAAATCGCCAAATAAACAAGGAATTGAGAAACTACCCGGATCGGTTAATTTCTTAGGTAATTTATTAAGTAAAACTGCCGAGCACTCCGCGTTCAATTGAACGGTAGAAATATCCTCAAGTTTCTTTTTATTAGACAAAAGCTCCTTGAGGTATTTAGCATACTTCGGCATTTGCGCGATAGCTTCGCAAAACGGTAGATTAATTTGAATTTGTTTAAACATATCTAAAAATTTACCGTAATGCTCATCATTTCGATCTTTTTTTAATTTAGACGGATAGGGAAGTGGTTGTTGAAATTCCTTAATTTTATTTTGCGTTGGAACTTGAGGAGGAGGAGAAGATGAAGAGATTGTTACCTCTGGTTCAACCAATTGTGAAGGGGTAGTTACCTCCTTCCCGCTTCGTAGCGTGATAGCCTTTGCTTGCTCCTTTGGGTTGGGCTCCGTATTGCCTGGAAGTGCTCCCTGCTGGCGATCGGAGAGCATCTTCGCGATTTGCCCAATTTGATTCTCCAAATTGCGAACAGATCCGGTAAGATTCCGGATATTGGCATCGTTATTTGCTGCATATTTGGTGAAAACCTCCTCAAGAGAGGGAGATTTTGGAGCTTGTGGTGGAGGAAAACCAGGTGGAATTGTGTTTGGGGGTTGTGCCGCATTCCCTGGATTACTCCAAGAGAAATTTGGGTGGTTACGGAAACCCGGGTGATATGTGTTACCATAATGAGTGTTACCCGAATTAAAGTTTGGCCGATTCGGATTACCCATGTAATCCACATGTTCGGCGATGGTGGAGGGGGATCCCCAGGTAGGTGTAGAAGAGGAAGCAGTCATCTCTTCTATTTTTCTATTTAAAAGCTCAACCTGGACAGATAAATTCGAAATTGCATCAACTTCATACAAACCGGCCGGTTTATTTGAGCGCGACCGAGGTGTACTCCATTGATACGTATTCATGGCCATACTCTCTAAAAGCTCTTGTGCTCCTGCCGGTGTTTTGTTATTCAAGGTACCACCGGCGGCGGCATCAATCATTTGACGCGTTTGAGAATTGAGGCCGTTATAAAATGTCTGAATTTGCAACCAATCGGGGATTGCATGATGGGGGCATCGGCGCAAATATTCCTTAAACCGCTCCCAAGTATCATAAAGCGTTTCCGATTCAACTTGGGAGAAAGAAATGATATCCTTACGCAATTGAGCTGATTTAGCGGGCGGAAAATATTTTGTGAGAAATTGTTCCGTCATTTGGGCCCATGTGGTGATAGATCCTCTTGGAAGAGAACTGAGCCACTGCTTAGCCTTATTGCGCAAAGAGAAAGGAAAAAGACGAAGCCTTATTGCGTCATCGGATACCCCGTTAATTTTGAAAGTATCGCATATTTCTAGAAAACTAAAAATATGCGCGTTGGGATCCTCATCTTGAAGCCCATCAAATTGTACATATTGTTGTACCATTTGAATGATGCTTGGCTTTAATTCAAAATTATTGTTCGCTATAGCAGGTCGAACAATACAAGAAGTGGTATCCTCCAGATTAGGCCGGGCATAATAGGACATAGTCCGTTGCGCGACCTCATCCGGATTTGGATCACCCATATTAGAAGAAGTGGAAGAGGAGGAAGAAGTAGAAGAAGAAGAAGAAGGAGAAGTGACACCTACGGACTCCTCGATCGGATCTTGAGAATTTGGTCCTTGAAATCTTAAGCGTCGCCGAATGGTTTGCTCGATTTCTGGATCCAATTCAAGAAGATCGGACGGATTCCTTCGGGTCATACACCAAACAGAAAAACGTAGAAAAGAGAGAAAAAAAATGATAAAATTAATAGAACTAAGCTTTCAAAATATCAACAATAGTCCCCGGCAACGGCGCCAAAAACTTGATGAGATAAATTCGCGCTGCGCAAAATTAAAATATTATCCACGTATAATTCGATAAGGCAAGTGTACCTATCGCTTTATAGTATAGGATTTAGAAAATCAAGTGTCGTATTTTTCCGGGCTTGTTGAGTACTTCTACTCACAAAGAAGAGCTATTATTTTATCGATCAAAAGTTGGGTTTGTTTTGGAAAAACGATTTGGAGAAAATTAACTACGAAGAAAGATTATGATTAAAAGGATTAGCACTTGGTCTTGAATCCCTTTGGAATAAAATTTAATTTCATAAAAGATGAAACCGCAAACTCTTATTGAAATATATTCGACCGTGGAGGTTCCCAAAATATGGTAGAGCCTCTCTCGAGAGAACTACCACCTAACCTTAGGTTGATCGATTAAGACCCCTCGGCCAGTCGAAACCCCCTAAGCTTGCTTTAAGCGGTGAACCCCACTATTGGATTTGACTCCAATCCGGAAGATTTGCGTCACCCTCTCTCGAGGAATGCATACAACTCTTTTTATCTTTGAGTGATCTCCTCGTTCGCATGGATCTCTCGATCACTAGCAAACGAATCTTAGATTGAAAGTCATATTCCGGACATATGAAATCAAAACGAAATAATTCAAAGATAAATCGAAGATAAACAATACGAGAGTTTGCTAATTAGAAAAATTCAAAACATATTTTATTTCATTCCAAAGTTCATCATGACCAAGTGCTAAAGGAAATTTAGCTACTCATCATGATGGAGGAAACACATATGATAAGAGAGAAATACATGATTTAAAAAAAACTAGAATACTTGAAATGAAATTGCAATAATAAAAGCTTTCAACTTAAAGAAAAACTAGCTAGAACAACGATAATAGTAGACTAAAGCTGTAAGTAAACTCCAAAATCGAACCCCCAAACTTCTGGAGATTGCTGCCTTTTATAGCTGAAAAATCGGGGAGTCACGCCCTTGGTCACGCCCGTGATCAAGGGCGTGTAAGCTGCGTAATTGCTGTCATGAAAGCCCGGGACGTTGGGGAAGAGAAACCGGCAGAAATCAATTGCATGGCGGGTCACGGCCTCGGTCACGCCCGTGACCGAGGGCGTGTCTTGAACGGGCCAGGAAACGGCGGGAAACGCCGCGAACAGGAGTTATTCTGGCGGTTGCAGAAGAGTCACGGCCTTGGTCACGCCCGTGACCAAGGGCGTGTAAGCTAGAAACGGCGGGAATTGATTGCAGGCTGAATTGAACGCATTCCGGGCGTGTCACGCCCGTGACACTCTAGGTCACGCCCTCTGTCACGCCCGTGACGGAGGGCGTGTAATTTTAAACTGACGTGGCGGACGGCTTTTTCAACTGGAATGCGCGGGGCTGGATCACGGCCGTGACAAAACGTCACGCCCTAGGTCACGCCCGTGACCGAGGGCGTGTACTTTGCGATTTCGGCCGAAATGCTCCAAATAATCTTCTGATTATTCCTATGAGCTTGAAATTGCTATTGGCAGCCCATATTACCTGAAAATACAAAAAGAAGATAAATTAGTGAAAAATTAACTAAAACTAAATTAAATTAAATTAATTATTAATAAAATATTATATGAAAATAACTATAAATATAGGATTATCACTTATCGTCTATAGTATAGGATATTTAGGAATATCAAGATCGTATTCCACGGGGCGCGTTGATTACTTCTACTTCGAGGAAAATCACCATTATCTTATCGACGAAAATTTGAGGTTTGTTTTTACTTAACTAAAATTAAAACTAATTGTAAGTTAAATGAAAAGATCAAACATTGCATGAAAGGAAGGAGAAATTGACATTGCATGAAAGGAAGAAATTACTTAAGGAGAAAAAGAACATGAAAGAGGAAACTAGTTTTTATTGAAAATCAAAATACTTTTACAAGCCTTAATTTAAAAGTGCAAAGCTAAGGAAAATGAAGGTTACAAGTTTAAGAAAACTAGTACATGAAAATTTAAAAACATTGCATGAAAGGAAATAAGAGAACATGAAAGCTAAAGAAAAGACATGAACAAGCACTTGAAAAACTCACTCTCATCTCTAACAGCACTTTCCCCACTCCAAATTTCTGAACCCTAGACTCAAGGAGAGCCTCTGAATTTATAGGCAAAAATTTCAGATTACACGCCACCAAGGGCGTGACTGCACTATTCACATCGGATCTGACAGCGGCATGGGCTTTCTGGACGGCGCGGCGAAAAGTGGCATGTCACAGGCGTGACATGTCGGGTCACGGCCGTGACTTTGGACGGCTTCATTAAATGCGGCGTGGGCTGGAGTTCGGCGCGGCGGCGAAGCAGAGATCACGCGGGAAAGTCACAACCGTGACATGTGGGTCACAGGCGTGACTTAGGTTGACTTCTCGACAACATCTCCACGTCTCGTCAGCAGCCAGCTGGGAAGATTCTAAAATTACACGCCCGTAGTCACGGGCGTGACACTTGGTCACGGGCGTGACCGAGGGCATGACTCGCTGTGGACTAGCTCAATTTGCACGGCATCGACTCTGGACTAATCTTCAGGTTACACGCCCTTGGTCACTGGCGTGACTGAGGGCGTGTACTTGTCAATTTCTCCAATTTGTCCCAAAATTCTGCAAAAATTGAAATTAAGCTAAATTAGAAACATAATTTCAAAATAAACACTTATGACCTAGAAATGACATAAAAGGAGAAAATACAAATTAAATATTTACAAAATTTTCTATTAAAAAGTTATAAAAATACTACTTATTAATCAGATCAGAGTGCTTTTATCCTTTTCCCAGTTGGTTCTCTAGTTCATTCTTAAACACTTTGAACTTTTCAAAGGTTTCAGATTTGTTCTTCATAAGAAACACGTATCTGTATCTACTGAAATCATCAGTAAATGTAACGAAGTAGTTGAACCCACCTCTAGCCATAGAACTCATTGGTCCTCATACATCACTATGTATTATACCCAAGAGATCATCAGCCCTCTCACTACAACTAATGAAAGGAGCTTTCATCATCTTGCCTAATAAACATGACTCGCATCTCTCAAATGATTTATAATCAAATGAGTCCAATAGTCCATCTATATGGAGCTTGGATATGCGTTTCTCATTTATATGGCCTAAACAACAATGCCAAAGGTACGTAGGGTTCGAGTCATTTGTTTTTAGTCTTTTAGTATTTTCTACATTGTAGATCGGATGGTCTAAGTTCAAAACATATAAACCATTAAACAATTGGGCTACACCATAACAAACATCATTAATAAAAATCGAACAACAATTGTTCATAATTATAAACGAAAAACCTTTCATGTCAAGACATGAAATGGATATAATGTTTCTAGTTATGGCCGGAACAAAATAACAGTTATCTAGTTCTATTACAAGCCCAGTGGGCAAAGTAAGCCAATAGACACCAACGACGACGACATCAACTCTTGCTCCATTTCCGACGCGCAGGTCTACCTCCCCTTTACCCAGCATTCTTCTCCTTCTCAGTTCCTGCACATTTGTTCAAATGTGAGAACCGCATCCGGTATCCAATACCCAAGATGAAGGAGCTGAAAAGTTTATCTCTATAATGTAAATACCTGAAGTAGAAGTCACACTTCCCTTCTTCTTTTGCAGATCCTCAATATAGAGGGGATAGTTGCGCACCCAATGCCCTGCCTTACCACAGTGGTGGCACTTTCCTTCCTTCGCCAGACCTTTCCTTTTCAGTGCATAAGATTTGGGATCAAGATGAGACTTAGATCCTATCTTTGTCTTCTTTAATCCCTTGGCCTTGGCCTTGCCTTTATGCACCATCAGTATGGGGCTGGTGTTAAAATTTTGAAGTGGAAGTGGATTTGAGCTGGGCGGTCTGCGGATTGGAGACCGCAGAGACCGCACGGTCTGCGTTGGTTCTCTGGTCAGTTTTGTCTTAGCGGTTTGTTCTGAGCGGTCTGATCTGGGAGACCGCCTATTCTGTCCGGGCGGCTTGTGCGGGTTGGTCTGGCGACTTGTCCTAAGTCGGCCAGATGTTCTTGGTTTGCCTTCTTGCAGTGACCGGGCAGTCTGATGACAATTCTAGTTGGTCTGGTTACTGAAGGAGTTCTTTGTTTTGCAATAAGACCGCGCAGTCTGCTTGTTAAGACCACAGTGACCGGGCGGTTTGGTTGTAACCGCAAGGTTTAATAAAGGAGCTGTGAGCTATGCTGATCTCGGGCGGTCTACTTTGCGAGATCGCTCGCGATCTGATGGGCAGTTATTGTATCCCGGTTTGTGCGGTGACGACATCCGTCTGTCCGCTTATAAATAGGGATGCAGAGCCCGTCATTAATAATGAGAACTATAAGAACTCAAAGTTGGCTTGATTGTGCCGGTCTCTCTTTGAGGTCGTGCGGTCTGAGATCTTTGTCTGGTCGGTTTCTGTGTTCGCAGGTTAGCCGCTTGCAGCTCGCGGTCAGCTTGTCTCCTTCTTCCAGCTTTGAATAAACCAGTCCGGGCGGACTGTGTTTAGGTGTTCGAGGTCTATGCAGTGGACTCAGTTGATCAGGCGGTCTTAAGTGGCCAGGCGGTGTTGAGTAGCGGTCTGTCGCAGGTTGCAGTTCTTCGTTCAGAGTTCGCGGGTTCTTCTTTGATCAAGACCGTGTGGTCTGAGCGATCAAGAAGTGCGAGCTGTTTGTTTTCAGCAGAGGAATAAAACAGCAAGTTAGCGGTCTGTGGTTGTGGTCTGGCAGGTGCAGTCTGTACTCTGTTGGCGCGGTCTCAGCGGCTTCCATCCGGCTTGTTTTGTTCACGCGGTCTGGCGGTCTCAAGCATCAGGTCGCTGCAACTTGTTTTACACTTGTGTTTTGTGCTTCTTATAAATCATGTCTCGCCATGTATACCTCACATTGTGAAGAGATAGTCAATACCATAGTACTATTCGTTCTTCTCATTGTTACTGTTGTGTTACACTTGTGAAAGGTTTGTGAAGTGTGTTCCGCGTATTTTTCACTTCATCTCCGGACCACAAATTTTTCAACATGGTATCAGAGCGAGGTTGCTGAGGTTGTGAAGCTGAAAGTGCTAATACTTCTCTTGGGTTTCTTAAGTGGTTAGCAATCAGTGGGATAACAATGGAAGGAGGATATATAGAGGTCTTGGTATTGAGCTCCTTATGTAGACTAACTTTAAGAAGTTGAAGTCTTGCATGGAGAGCTATCTTCTTTTCGAGGACTTATGTGAGGTTGTTGGAGGAGACGCAAGACAAGCTGTGGTTCCTGCTGATGGGAATGTTGAGCTCGTGAAGGCTTGGAGAAGAACGAATGCTAAAGCAGAGTTCGCTCTCAAGAGAGCTATCATTCCATAGTTGTTTGATCATATCATTGGATGTGGATCAGCTGCTGAGATTTGGACAGCCTTGGATGGCTTGTTCAATAAGAAGAATGTAGCAAGGCTACAGTTCTTGGAAAATGAGTTGGCGAAAGCAACTCAGGGGGATTTGTGTCCCCGGCAACGGCGCCAAAAACTTGATACGCAAAACTATATCCGCAAACGACAACGGCAAGTGTACCATGTCGAATGTAGTATAGGTTATTAAAACAAGGTCGTATTAGACTCAGGGCGGTTGAGTACTCTTACTTCGGAAAATCTCTATTATTTTATCGAATAAAAATTGTGGTTGATTGGTTGCGAGAAAAAGAAATAGCTTATTTAAAATGATGAGTTAAAGGTTAATACTCAACCTTGAATCACCTTGGGAAAATAAAATATGCAAAGAACAACTTCTAAATCTCTTAAGAAAATACTTGACCGTGGAGGTTCCCGATTTATGAGCACACCTCTCTCGAGGATACGCTCAACTGAGTTTAGTTGATCAAACGAACTTTCGTTCTAGAATCAAAATCTAAAACTCGCCTTATCGTAGTGAATCCCGCTATTGGATTTGACTCCTATCCGGAAGAATTATGTCATCCTCGCTTGAGGAGTGCATTCAACTCTTTTTATTCTTGAAATGATCGATTAAAAATCAAAACCCCTCGATTATAGATTACGAAAACAAAGATGAGAGTTATATATCGATGATATAATCTCAATCCAATAAAAGTTCAAGAATAAATCTAAAGTATTCTAAAGAAGAGAAGAGAAGCTAGAATTTAGATCAAGAATTATATTTCCCTTTGATCATCTCGGCCGAGTACTAATAGAATTTAGCTACTCATAAAGATGGAGGAAAAAATAAAATGAAAGAAGTACATAATGAAGGTTGAGAGTAAAAACAAGAGAAAAGTACTATTTTATTGATTAGCAAAAGAAATAACAACTAGAAAATTGAAGGTACAAGCTTGGGAAATAAAAAGTGCAAGAAGGAAATGACATACAAGATTAAAACTAGTGCAAGAAAATAAGCTAGAAATCCCAAACTTCGTCCTCAAACATCTGGAAAAGCTCCCTTTAAATAGGCAGAATTTTGGTGTTACACGCCCTTGGTCACGCCCGTGACCAAGGGCGTGTAAGGGGCGTGATTTGCTGTAAGCGGAGAAGGCGCCGTCTGGCTTCATTGTAGGCGTTACGGATGTGTCACGCCCTAGGTCACGCCCGTGACCTGGGGCGTGTAATATTTAAAACTTGCTGCTGGCGGGAAGCTTCGGCGGGAAATTGGCGCGGGAAGAGTCACGCCCGTGTGCTGGATGTCACGCCTCAAATTTCACGCCCGTGACATGATGTCACGCCCGTTACCGGAGGGCATGTAATTTTAATTGACGTGGCAGCTGGCTCTGGATGCTTGTGGCGGGTCGCGACCATGGTATTGGGTCACGCCCTTGGTCACGCCCGTGACCTGGGGCGTGTACTTGGCGAATTCTTCACGGAACGTCCCCGGAGTGGCAGAAACAGGTCTGGAACACAACGCAAGTTACACGCCCAGGGTCACACCCATGACCTGGGGCGTGTAAATACATTTTCTGCTCCAAATGTCCAGAAAACTTGAAAATATAAAATAAACATAAGTTAGCTTATGAAATTAACATAAGAAAGATTTATACGAAATAATTTATAAAAATAACATAAATTCATAATAAAATTATAATAAAACTATACTAAAAGATGAGTAAATAAATTACTCATCACATAAGAATGATGCCAAGGTAGTATTGAAATTCCTAAAAATGAACATCTTCTCAAGATTCGGTACGCCTAGAGCGATTATTAGTGATGGCGGAAGCCACTTTTGTAATTCACAATTTACAACATTACTAAGGAAGTACGGAGTGACACATAAGATCGCTTTAGCATATCATCCCCAAACTAATGGTTTGGCTGAGGTTTCCAACAGAAAAATTAAATCCATTTTAGAGAAAACCGTAAGTGCCACCCAGAAAGATTGGTCGCAAAAATTGAATGATGCATTGTGTTCTTACAGATTAGCATTTAAGATGCCAATAGGACTGACCCCGTATAAGATGATCTATGGAAAAGCCTGCCACCTTCCTGTCGAGCTGGAACATAGAGCCTATTGGGCTACCAAAAAATTAAATTTTGATTATAAGGAAGCCGATAAGAATAGGTTGTTTCATCTCAATGAACTCGATGAGATGCGATTTCATGCATATGACAATGCAAAATTATATAAGGAAATAACAAAACATGGCATGACGCTAGAATAGAGAAGAAGGAATTTATTCCGGATCAGTTAGTATTACTTTATAATTCATGCCTTAAATTATTTCTGGGTAAATTGAAATCTAAGTGGTCCGGTCCATTTTGAGTTAAAGAAGTCCATCCTTTTGGGGTAGTTTCAATTTGCAATGACAAAGACGGTTCAATTTTTAAAGTAAATGGTCAAAGACTCAAGGCATACTTCTATAATAATGAGCCTTGGGAGACGATGGTGATAAATTTATCTTTTTAAGAATAGCTTGGTCCAGCCGAGACGTTAAATCAAGCGCTTATTGGGAGGTAACCTGATTAAAATAAGTGAACTAGGGAGTATTTATAACTGTGAGCGTCTAAGTAGCGTTAGGAAGGTCCGTAGAATTAATGCGTAAAATTTCAGCGAATATTTTTTAATCAGTCCTGAAGGTAAACAAAATTATCATGACTAGGTTATAACCAAGGTCCTGACATTTTGGGTTCTGTCATTTTGACTAAGAAAACAAAGTCATAAAAAAATCTTAACTGATCCCACCGGTTCATCTGCGTGTAGAAGCGGTATAATTTATAAGTTGTCGATTCAGATTAAACCGCCAAGTCCAACTGGCGCAATTTAAGTGACTAGATTCGTCGATCGTTGGGAATTACGATTCGTCGACCGCTGGGAACACTAGATTCATCGACCGCTGGGAACACTAGATTCATCGACCGCTGGGAACATTAGATTCATCGACTGATGGGAACACTAGATTCGTCGACTGCTGGGAACACTAGATTCATCGACCGCTGGGAACACTAGATTCATCGACCGCTGGAAAATAGTTCGTCGAACGGCAAGGATCTCAATTCGTCGACCACTTGGTAAACAATTCGTCGACCTCTGAGGACCTCCGTTCATCGAACCTATAAGTTCAAGTTCGACCGGTTCAAATTTCTCATTTTGTCGATCCAGAGTAAACCGCCGGTCCAACTTAAGAGTTTATAAACAAAGGAAAACCGGCTTAGGTTTCATTCTCTCATCCCATGCCCTGGTTCAGCTTCTGCGAAACTCGAAAGCCAAGCATCCTCTCGACGGGGAGCGCCGAGGGTGATTCCGGCGCATCTAAGTTTCGATTCTTCTTCACAAGGAGGTAGCGACTGCTCTTTAGCAAAGCCGCGGGCAAGAAGGAGTCAACTTCGACTTCGATTCGGTAACATTTCCCACCGATTCTTCATTCTAAAAAAAGTGATAAAATCTTAAGTTTTTCTAGGGTTCATGATAGATTCATTTTTCATGTCAGAATATGTCTTCTAAGCGTAAAGAAATGAGCAAATCCACGCCAAGAAAAGATTTTCGGTTTATAAATGATGAAGCTAAGTTAAGATATGAAGGATTTAAGGATAAACCGTTCATTTTTGAGCGCGGGTTTGAAATCGAAATAAGGGCTTGGAGTAAGGAATATGTTACCCGCATGAAAGATTTCGGTTGGGAGTCATTTTGCCACCCCCAAACACAGGTTGTTTTGCCCTGGGTCTATGAATTTTATGCTAATGCGTTCACCCTTGAAGAAAGTAAAATTTTTGTACGAGGAAAAGAAATTGATTTTTCAGGAAATGCGATTAATAGTTTCTTTGACATAGAGGTTCGGAATGAAGAAGAGTTCTTGCGAGTACAGGCCACAACTCCGCCGTCTGTCATTGCGGAGGCAATTTGTAATCATGTAGACACAGCTTGGGTTTCGGCGGATGGTTTAAATCTGAAAGCGAATTGTTTAAAAAGGGAAGCAAATGTGTGGCTTTTATTCATAAACGCAAGTATCATCCCAGCCAAAAACAACATTAGAGTCTCCATGGAACGTGCCTGTTTAATCTACTGCATTTTAAAAGGAATTCGTTTTGATGTCGGGCGCATAATTTCGAGTCAGTTACAAAAGAGGCTTCTTGCAATGGATAAGTTACAACTGTGGTTCCCAACACTTATCACTGAACTCTTCCGAGCTAAGGGTATGGGTGCGGATAAAGACACTTTGGTTACAAAAGTTGGACATCATATTACAAAGGTAGTCATCGCTAGTAATATTAGGGACAGTTCGGCAATACATGAGAGTACACCTCCCCCAGCTGGTAAGACAAAACCCCCTCCAAAACCCGCAACAAGCATTCCTCGCTCTTCCACCGCACCGAATAATGTTGATTTATCTGAGATCATTGACAACTTGATAAGTGTAAAAGAGGAGCTATAATATATGAAGTGTTACATGCGATACAACCATCTTCTGATTAGTGAAAAATGTGATGCTATGCTGAGTAATCAAGCTAGACTAATGGAGGATGCTGGTTTAGCTACAGTGGAGATAGTTTACAAATGTAAGTCCAAATTTGATCACCACGGTTACTTGCTCTATTCGGATGGCGCGCGGATCGATCTGAGTGAAGTCGGCGCTATGGATGAAGATATGAACGACGCTTAATTCCTTTCTCTTTCTGGTTTAATCTGATGAATGATGGCGTGAAATTTTGTTTATGTTCATGTTATTATGATGACTATTATGCTGCTGTTATTTTGATACCTAAACATATATGCTTTATCTTTTTGATATGTTATGCACCATGGACTATGCTTCCGTCATTTATGCTTCCTTTTCAACAGTTGCATTGATATTGTTTTTCTTAAATTATGATTTCGTGACTTATATGATTTGCCAAGTTACTTGATTTGGACTGTGTTCCAATCATTAGAATAACCCTGAAATATGCTTTATCTGAATGTGCTTTATCCGAACTTTATTAAAAGTTACTTGTTTTGGACGGTGTTTTATCTGAATGTCATGCTCTCTACCGTTACAATCAAATAACCTGAATAGTCTAATTTTTGCATTATCACACTTCTGTATTTTATATTTTATTGGTCACGAATTATAACATGATTATTTTTGTACTCTGGTAAATGAGTTTACTATTGTGCGAGGAATAATTTTCTATCAAGTCTAACGGAACTCTATATCCTTAGCCTAACAACTAGTGCACACCATATTATGGACCAACATTTCTGAAGACATGTTCAGGGGAGTGTTCAATTTTCATTTATTATCTTCTTTGAACCTGCTTTATTTAAAAACTTTCAACGATTTTTGATCCACTACGTTTTCTATGAGATCTCTGCTAGAGCCTAGCAGATGTTTTAGTGTGGGGGTGACATCAGTTATCCTCCGTTTTGATTCACTTATGGAATTTCTATTCAAGGCACATTTCAATAAGTTCTCCATTTCAATAAGTTCTCTACTAGAAAGCTTACTTAAGTCATTTCATGTTGAACTAATTGGCAGATTAATCAATTGAGAGGTTTCAAGTAATGAATTTGAAGTTAGTAAGATGCGCTTAAAGCTCTTTTAAGTATTTCCATTTTTCCACTATATCTTCTTTGAAATTAATTATTTTGACCATATGACATAGATTTATTGCCTTCTGAACATAATGCTAGGGAGAGAACATAACTGAGTCTATGATTCTATCTGAAACGTAGAGGGTAGGTATTCTGAGCCAATTTGGAACCATTCTTCCAATACCCTTCGTTAACCTTTGTAAAGTCTATTTATTTCCGACATTCTCTCAGAAAGTATCCTTGTAATTATTCTATTATGTTGTATTAAAAAGGGGTGATATATATATATAATCTATATTGATATCATAGTGATAAGTGGCCTAAGTATGCTCACACGTTCCTGGAATGATCCCTACTATGAATAAAAAAAGAAAAAAAATCTCTATATTGATATCATAGTGATTTGCGGCCTGAGTACATTCACACATACTCGGAATGATCCCTACTATGAAATATAATATATATATATATATTATTGCTCCATGATGTGATTCATTACCGGGAATACTAACTGGGAGAATACCATTTCATTTTGCAAAGACATTCAAAAATTGAATTTTCCACAGTTGTTACCTTGTTACTTACTCTTGTGGAGGATAAATTATGGACATAGTTTATCTTTAATCTTTGACATTGGTTGAGGGGTTGATAAGCTAAATAATATGTGTGTGAATATAGGTTTTTAAAGAAGAGCACACACAACACTAGAAGTATTGAGAGAGCTTCACTTGTTATCCAACTAACGGAATTGTGAATGTTTGAAATCTTCTTAAGAGATCTGCCCTTAGTTAATTAGAAATCCTTAAGTAAGCCTAAGTGGGTGTACGAAAAGAAGATGATTCTTGCCTCGTCCCAATAGAAATTTTCATATTTATTTGATAGAATTGATTAAATTTTTGCTAGGGACTAGCAAAGACTTAAGTGTGGGGGTGTGATAACTTCTCAAAAAGAAGTTATTAACTCTATTATTTTAGTGAATATTGAGAAAATATACGAAAGATAAAGATCAATTGACTAATAAATATTATTTTTTTGACTTTGGACATTTTTATCATCAAATGTGTAATTTATGTGTGCAGGAATCTGAGAAATACATGAAAAAAATAGGCAAGTGTAAGCTGGAATTAAAGTGTTGGGCGGTTTGCAGCAGCTTGGTCATGACCTGGTCATAACATGGCGGTTCCAATTAATTTCGCTGAACTAAAATGCACAGATTTTCAAAAACTCAAAGTGGGCAGCCGTTTATTTATGAAAGGACGCACCTTTTCAGAAAAAGAGGGCTGTAGCGTGCAGGCATTAAAACAGTTTTCGACAGTTTAAAAAAGTGTGGAGATATAACCCGGAACTTATCGAATTTGCGAAAAAAAGCAAAAATGTGAGCAGTGGAGAAGGAAAAGAAGGCAAATCGAGAGGACCGTTCCTGCGCTAATTTCTAGACTCTGAACAATGTCTTGTAAGATCTTTCTAGTTTGGTTTTTCATTTCAAGGAACATGAACTAAATCTTTATATCTTGTATGTTGTGAGTACTAGGTTTTGTTGTGATGTTTAATTTATAATTTCCCCGTATGATTTCTTGGGTTGCTATCTTTATCAATGTTATGACTTATTTCGAAGGATTTGAATAATGTTTATCTTTAATGTTTCGTGGTAAGATTCGAGTGAGGAATCACGATTTATTTAAGATAATTACTTAATGTTATGTGGTGAGATTCGAGAGATGAGTCGCATAGATATCTAATTTAAATCTTTCACTTCTATGTTACACCGCGAGATTCGAGAGAGGAGCGGTGTGTTTGCATCATAATTTTGATATAATAAAAGAAGAGAGGAAGTGATTCCATCACCTTATTAGCAAGAGCAATTTGAGCAATTTAATTTACCTTTCATTTTTCGAAGTTAGAGATAACTAGAGTTGTCTAGGTTAAGGGAATTCAAGGATCGAGAGATTATGATTCCTAGTTTTTAATCGTGCAAGATAGTAAAACAAATATAACGCAACGGTATACTTATGCAAATATCACAACAGACCTAGGAAAGCAATATACGAGGTTCTTTCTCCTAAATTTGATTAAAGATAACTTAAGTATTTTTAATTTTAAAGTTAGTTTTAAATTTTCGGTAAGTTAGTTTTATCAAACCAATCGAATTACTTAACTTGGATTTAAAGAAAAGAGTTAGCTAATACTCATAAGCGTTAGAATATTCACTTCCTCGAGGGACGATCTTACTCATTTTATAGTACTTGTACGACACGTACTCTTGCGTATATACACTTTTGGCGTATCATCCAACAAAAGTGAAATTTCTCTGAAACGTTTCAGCGGTGAAAGCTGAGGTCACTCATGTTGGGAGACGGGGGAAGGATTTGTTTGTCCTTTCAACAAATTCTTATGTTGATAAGATGAGGGCTAACGACAGCGCTGCTATCTGGCACCAAAGACTTGGGCATGTTGGCATGGATAAGCTGAAAGCTATGGCAGGAAGAGGCCTGGTGAAAGGTCTGCCTAGCTTGTCATCTTTCGGGGATGGTCATGTTTGTGCAGGTTGTCAGTTTGGTAAAGCTCAACGCTTTCCATTTGACAAATCACAAAGCAGATGTAAAAGACCATTGGAGTCCATCCATGGTGATCTGTTTGGACCTACCAATACTGCCAGTCTTGGAGGTAGCAGGTATATGCTGATTTTGGTTGATGACTTCACCAGATATACCTGTGTATATTTTTTGAAGGAGAAGTCGGAGGCATTCGAGAAGTTTGTGGAGTTCAAGGAGCTGGTGCTAAACCTGCGGGTGAAGAAGTTCAGAACAGACAATGGAAGGGAGTTCACCTCTAAGGAGTTCTTTAAGTTCTGTAGGAAGCATGACATCTAAAGAGAGCTTTCTTGTGCTCATACTCCATAACAGAATGGAGTTGCATAGCGGAAGATCCGTCACCTGATGGAGACCTGCAAATGTTGGCTTCATGCCAAGAATATTCCTTAGTCCTTTTGGGCAGAGGGTATGTCTTGTGCAGCTTCTATTATCAACCAGATGCCTCTCAGCACCATCAACATGAAGACCCCTCATGAGTTGATGTTTAAGGAGAATCCAAGCGTGGAACACTTTCGAGTGTTTAGTTCTACCTGCTATGTGCATGTTCTAGATGTCCTTCGAATGAAGCTAGATGCTAAGGAAAGGAGGCTAGTCTTCGTCGGTTATGATGACCGGAAGAAAGGGTGGAGATGCATGGATCCCGAGACACGGAGATATGTGGTCTCAAGGGATGTGGTATTCGATGAGCTGACATCATACCAAGGTAACTCTTCTGTAGAGTTACAAGGAAGCAGGGTAGAGGGGTGAACCAGTGGAAGCTGCAAAGGAAGTTATGGTGGAGTTACCTGTTTCTCTAGGTACTCCTTGTATTACTAGCTCTGGATCAGGTGCTTCGGGTTCATGAAGTAGGGGGAGCGAGGCTCCATGTCTACCTTAGAGGAGAGCAAGTCTAGAAGCTGCAGTGGAAGAGGTGGTTCAGAGTCAGGCTCTGAGGAGGTCCAAGAGGACCATTATTCCACCTGATCGGTATACGAGCGGGAACTTGGTGAGCCATCTTGTTATGAAAACACCGTTGGAGTCAAGGAGTAGGAAGGAGCCATGGATGAAGAGATGGATGCCCTAAGGAAGAATGAGACTTGGGACTTGGTGCCTAAGGTTGAATGGGTTGCTCCGGTGACTTGCAAGTGGGTTTTCAAGTTGAAGAAGAAGGCTGACGGAAGTATTGAGCAGTACAAGGCTCACCTTGTAGCTCAAGGATTCTCTCAGAAGTATGGTGAGGATTATGAAGAAACGTTTAGCCCCGTTGCCAAGATGACTTTGGTTCGGGTGGTGATTTCATTGGTAGCTTGCCAACGGTGGAAGATTTGGCAACTCGACGTAAAGAATGCTTTCTTATATGGTGAGATTGACAAGGATATATTCATGGATCAGCCACCTGGTTATGTATCCGAAGAGCACCCAAGATATGTTTGTAAGCTCAAGAAGGCTCTTTACGGCTTGAAGTAAGCGCCTCAGGCGTGGTACGGGAAGATCGCAGAATACCTCCAGTTCTGCAGATACTTTGCTTCTAATTTAGATTCAAGCTTATTCGTAAAGAAGACGGGGGAGCTTCAGGTATTGGTGCTGCTGTACGTTGACGATATGATCGTCACGGGGAATTCTGAATTGGAGGAAGCTAGGCTTCGTGCTTAGCTAGCCATCATATTTGAGATGAAGGATTTGGGCGAGCTCTACCATTTCCTTTGGCTCGAAGTGGAGAGGAAAGAGAGCGGTATGCTCGTTTCCCAGAAGGGCTATGTGGACTGAATCGTGAAGAGATTCGGCATAGAAGGGGGGAAGAGCAGCTCTACTCCACTGGAGGTTGGAGTTCATCTTCGTCAAGATGAAGGGAAGGTTCTTACCGACCCTTTGGTGTTCCGGGATTTGGTCGAAAGCTTGATATACTTGACGATCACAAGGCCAGATATTGCGTATGCAGTTGGCAGGGTGAGTCGGTTTATGGCAGAGCCTCGGATGCCTCATCTTGTGGCGGCTAGGAGTATATTGAAATATGTCAAATCCACCTCGGATTTGGGTCTTTTCTATAGGAGAGATTCAGGCTTTTGCTTGCACAGGTACATGGATGCTGATTATGTAGGAGATTCGGATGATTAGGGATCAACGTCTGGATATGTCCTTATGACGGGCTCTACAGCTATATCATGGTGCAGCTAGAAGCAGGATTCTGTGTCTGTCTCTACCACGGAAGAAGAGTACAAAGCTTCGGCTTTGGCGGCTCAGGAAGCCATTTGGCATAGGAGGCTTGTGGAGGACATTCATAGGGAGGTGGGAGGTCCGATTCTGCTACATGGCGATAATGAGAGTGCTCTCAAACTGGTGAACAATCCAGTTTGTCACGCACGTACGAAGCACATAGAGATTCATCACCAATTCATTCATGAGAAGGTGTTGGAGGGATCTCTGATTGTGGAGCATGTGCAGAGCAAGGAGAACGTTGCTGACATATTCACTAAGCCGCTGGCGAAGGGACCTTTTGGTCGGTTGTAGAGTTTGCTTGGGCTGACTTCCACTTCCCACTTCAAGGGGGGGTGTTAAAATTTTGAAGTGGAAGTGGATTTGAGCTGGGCAGTCTGCCGATTGGAGACCGCAGAGACCACGCGGTCTGCGTTGGTTCTCTGGTCGGTTTTGTCTCAGCAGTTTGTTCTGAGCGGTCTGATCTGGGAGACCGCCTCTTCTGTCCGGGCGACTTTCGCGGGTTGGTCTGGCAACTTGTCCTAAGTCGGCCAGATGTTCTTGGTCTGCCTTCTTGCAGTGACTGGGCGGTCTGACGACTATTCTAGTCGGTCAGGTTACTGAAGGAGTTCTTTGCTTTGCAATAAGACCGAGCGGTCTGCTTGTTGAGAACGCAGTGAACGAGCGATTTGGTTGTAACCGTAAGGTTTAATAAAGGAGCTGTGAGCTATACTGAGCTCGGGCGGTCTGCTTTGCGAGACCGCTCATGATCTAATAGGAGGTTATTGTATCCCAGTTTGTGCGGTGATGACATCCGTCTGTCCGCCTATAAATAGGGATGCAGAGCCCGTCATTAATAACGAGAACTGTAAGAACTCAAAGTTGGCTTGATTGTGCCGGTCTCTCTTTGAGGTCGTGCGGTCTGAGATCTTTGTCTGACCTATTTCTATGTTCACTGGTTAGCGGCTTGCAGCTCGTGGTCAGCTTGTCTCCTTCTTCCAGCTTTGAATAAACCAGTCTGGGCGGACTGTGTTTAGGTGTTCGAGGTCTATGCAGCGGACTCAGTTGATCAAGCGGTCTTAAGTGGCCAGACGGTCTTGAGTAGTGGTCTGTCGCAGGTTGCAGTTCTTCGTTCAGAGTTCGCGGGTTCTTTTTTGATCAAGATCGTGCGGTCTGGGCGATCAAGAAGTGCGAGATGTTTGTTTTCAGCAGAGGTATAAAGCAGCAAGTTGGCGGTCTGTGGTTGCAGTCTGGCAGGTGCAGTCTGTACTATGTTCGTGCGGTCTCAACGACTTCCGTCTGGCTTGTTCTGTTCGAGCGGTCTGGCGGTCTCAAGCGTCAGGTCGCTGTTGCTTGTTTTACACTTGTGTTTTGTGCTTGTCTCCTCCTTGATTCATATGAATCATGTCTCGCCATGTATACCTCGCATTGTAAAGAGATAGTCAATCCCATAGTACTATTCGTTCTTCTCATTGTCACTATTGTGCTACACTTGTGCAAGGTTTGTGAAGTGTGTTCCACGTATTTTCCACTTCATCTCCGGACCTCAAATTTTTCAACAGCTGGCAGACTTGACCTTCTTCATATTATTTTCAGCAGTTCTCAACATGCCTAGGAGCTCGGGCAGTGTCTTGTCTATTTCATTCATGTTATAGTTCAAGACGAACTGCTTATAACTGTCTGACAATGATTGCAGGATCAGATCTGTGGCCAAATCTTGGCCCAAGGGAAAACCCAGTGTTTCAAGGTTCTCTATATACCCTATCATCTTGAGTACGTGAGTCCCTATTGAGTCTCGAGCTCCCATCTTGCACTGAAATAATGCCTTAGATATGTCAAACCTCTCTTACCGAGCTTGCCCCTCGAACATTTTCTTGAGGTGCTCGATTATCTCATACCCACACATTCTCTCGTGTTGCTTCTGAAGCTCAGAGGACATGGTAGCAAGCATGAGGCATTCCACATCCAAGGTTTCATCCTGATACTTCTTGTAAGCATCTTTGTCTGCTCGCGGAGCATTCCCGGTCGGCTCTGTAGGTGCTTCCCCTTCCAAGACATAGAGCTTGCGATCTTGCCTGAGAACAATTCTCAGGTTTCTGTACCAGTCAAGAAAGTTCTTCCCGTTGAGCTTGTCCTTCTCAAGGATAGCCCTCAGGGACAAGGTGGAGTGAGATCCACTTGCCATGGAAATTCTACAATAAATTTGCAAAACTTTTAGTACTGTATTTCAAAATACATTTTATATTAATAAGGACTTTTATTAAAAGCTCCCATTATTTTAATCAAATCGACAACCCTTAATTTCGATTCCGAGAGTTTATGTGAGCTACTCTCTTAGTGGACAAGATCCGTATTTCACCAACACAACGAGTTTGCTTTGGCGTTTCTCTCATGATGCGGTTATTTAGGTAGACAACCCTTGTCAATTGCATCACTATGCTACTCTTATATGGTTGGTGAATAACTTCTACTCGCATCCATCATATGGAGCATGCCAACCATATGCCTCTAGGCACTCAACCTTTGAGGTCACCTAGTTAAGATAGACCTGATGTCGACAGTGGGATATCACAATTATCCACTTGCACCCTTACCAAGATAGATTAATGCACCTTGCTTTGGCAAGCCTACACATCATCAACCGAGGCAGGAAGAGTGTCATCCATCGGAAGGCATCCGTATACTTAATATTGGATAAGGGATTTTATTTTTCAATTGATGAACATTTCATCTTGATTAACATTTAATCACCGTGCACTTTCACAAAATAGAAATACAATATTCGCAAACCAAATGCATCCCCAATGTGCACAAAAACAAATTATCAACACTTTGATAAGAGAGGCTAAATCTGAACATTTAGAACATTTCTAAATCTTCAGATTTACATGCATTGAACACAGGAACACCAAGTCCACTTATGCAGTAGACAAGCTCATCTCTCACTGTCAGATTCAATATCCATAACATTTGGTTTCACAAACCATTTTGAGGGACGGTTACTGCAAAGGAGAAATAATCTATGAAACAATGAAATTGCAACGTAATCACATGCGTTCCTGGTGGGGTTCCAAGGGGCCGCGTCCCTGGCGGTAGTCTCGCTGACCGATCAGCGAGCGGGGTCAAGGGGCAGAGAACTTGCGGGGTGCGGGGCAGAGCCCCGACCAATTTTTGAAATCCCACCACCACAAACCCCACAAAAACACCACAAAAATGATATTCCAAGAAGAAATCTGGGCATTTAGAACGCTTCTAAATTTCTTGATTTACACGCACTTGACCGCGAACCTAGCTCTGATACCACTGTTGGGTTTTTTATATACCATTCATAATGATATGAACACATTAAATGTGCGCAGCGGAAGGAATAACAAGAACAACCCAAAGAGTAAGGATCTTGCGGATTTCATGAATCAAGAAATTAGGAAAGCAAAATGCGATATACCTTTCCGGGATTGAGTCAATACTCAACCAAGATGCTCCAAGAAGAAATCCGGTAGACAAACCTTGATTTCCAAGCACCAAAATGTATCGGCCTCTCTACAGAGATCCACAAAAGGGAGGAGAACCCTAATGCCTTATCGTGCAATAAAATTTGTTTCGCTCGATTCCGATGTCGTTTAGTCAGGTAAATAAAAATAAATGTTTGTAAAATTATAAGAATCTCGAGATACATAAATGCTTCATTTCAACCCTGTCACATCAATAATGACTCGACACTCAACGACGCGGACATATGTTGACTTTGATATGCACGGGGGACCCACTTTGGGTTGACTTTGGTCAAACCCCACTTATAAATGAATTTCAAATTTGTGTAAGTTCAAATAATATAAATGCATCCAAGCCCACTTCCCACCACTCATTTTTCTGATGTACACACATGACTATGCAAAATATTAATGGGGTAAGATATTTTCAAGCTTAAATCCTAACCTAATCCTCATCCTAAGCTAACCCAAGACTAATCCTCCTCTCTCATCCACTTAGCCCAAATTAAACCACTCAACCAAGACCAAGATCCCCATGCTTCACTATGATTGGATATCAACCATCCCAAGGCAGCCACAAGATGGTTGCCAGCTTCCCTCCTAACCCAACCATGGGTGGCTCAACCATGGGTTTACCTTGGCTGAGAAGGAAGAAGGGAGAGAAAGAGGGGAGCTCTCGGTTTGGCTATAAAATGATCCCCTTCCTGCAGAACAGGGGACGTTCCCTCAAGCCCAATGCGAGCTGATGCGATGATTCGGCAAGTGCACCGGTCGCGCAAGTAATAATAATGGGGAAAATCCCCGAGTGTCGGTCTCTTGAGGAACGCAGTAAGGTGGAGTTAGGTTTCGAGGAAGGACTTGAGATCGAAGTCCTTGGTCTGTGTTACAATGGATGGTTGGTTTGGTTTGCGAATAATAAAATAAAATATTATAACTACTCCTATGCAATGCCGCTATGCAATGCTTCGCTCGGCAGGATGGAAGACTACGTAGGCCTTGAACGCGCTACTTCGTAAGGGCGGATGGACGAGTAGGCAAGCGGATTGAACTATGCAGGCCTTGAGCGCGCTGCTTCGTTAGGCGGGATGGAGTACGGGCCGCGATGTCACGCTTCGGTAGGCGGATGGGCGAGTAGGCTAGCGGAGTGAGGGTCGCAAGCACCTCTTCGACAAGCACGCCACTAGCAATTGCTAGTGCGGCACACGAACGTGACAGCGGGATGGAGGATGGAATGGGGCGCACCTCAAGCAACTCAAACAACAAATATTTCACATAGACATGAAATAAATAGAAATACAACTAGTTTAAGTGCCACTTCATCATAATAATGAGATCTAAAACATATACACATCAATAAGAGAAGAATAAGGCAATAAATCGACCGAATCTGAAGTCTCGTTGTAGATTCACGGTTGGAATCGCCGGGTTGTCAATCCGCGTCCAAGCTCGGTCCGCAACTACGTTCGGGGTAGAGAAGGGTTGTCACACCTCCCAATGGACCCGTCTTCTTCGTGTCACGATCCGGTAGAGGTTGCAAACTTCCTCTTGCTTGATGGCAATGGCGGCTAGGTCTTCCTTTGGAGCTCTTGGATGAAGGAGGAGGCCGAGAGGAAACTCCGGCTCAAGATTGGCGTGAAGAACAAGCCCGGAGCACCTCCATATGGTGGGCGGCGGTGGAGGGGCGAAATCGGAGCCCTGGAGCGAGAAAACGGCGGAATAAAATCGGGATTCCGACCTAATTCGCGAGCAGGTCGTTTTATAGGCGCTGGAGTAAACAGTGCGCACGGTCATTGGCGCACGACCAGTGGTCGTGCGCACTAGAATCCTGTGATCGTGCGCCTGACTGGACGGAGCCTGCAAGAGAAGAAATTTAAAAAATATAATGTTCGCACGACCAGTGGCGCACGACCGGTGGTCGTGCGCACTATCGTCGGTGGTCGTGCGCACTGGTCGAGACAGAACTCATAAAATTAATGAACAGTGCGCACGAACAGTGGCGCACGACCGGTGGTCGTGCGCACTATCGTAGATGGTCGTGCGCACTGCACTAAACAGAACTCATGAAAAAAGGGTTAAGTGCACACGATCAGTGGCGCACGACCAGTGGTCGTGCGCAATAGAACCGGTGATCGTGCATAGTGTTCCTATGCAGAATTGCACCGGGAACACCTGCACGACTCCTATTCCAGCACAACCACGAATCTAGCCACTGAAAGTGGCACCTAACGGAGCATGAAAACTACTAATGAAGAAAAGCATGAAATCACACCAAAATGGGCCTGGAAGTGCACCTAGCATGGAATATCAAATATAAACTATAACAAGGCTAAAGTGCGGTGAAAAGACTGAATAAAGGCCTAGATGAGTCCATAAAAGTGTATATGATCAGGACTCATCACACCCCCAGACTTACCTGTTTGCGCGTCCCGAGCAAACAAATTCCATGCGAACGGGGAAAGAAAGGTAGATGGCTTAAAACTACAATACAGAGTACCATGCGAAGTCGCATGCTCACGTGCATAAGGAGAATAGTAGAGAAGATTTTAGATTATATAAACAGTCTATATATTTCTAAAAGAGTAAAAGCATATTACAACTACTCAAAATGGTGAACTACGGTGAATCGTTCGGTCATGCATACGGAGAAAGTAAACTAAACGCTGAGATGAGCATTGCTCAAGATTGGGATGCCGGACAAACTCCACTGAAATCCATCGGTGTCGGTGGCCATAGGCTTGCCCGGTCACATTCTCTCCATGACACTAGATTGGTTCATAGCGTGAGTCGGTAGGACTTTAGGTTAGAGATGGGGCTTGGGTTACGGTGAGGTAAACGATGATAAACAAAATGGTTTAAACACATAACCCAAATGAGCTTTAAAAATAACTACCCATGCACCAAAATCGAATGCAAGTGCACCACACCCCCAGACTTGAACTTTTGCAACATAGGTGTGTGCACCGCCTACTCCCAATACATAATTTTTCTACATGATTTTTCAATAAAACTCATTTTTCTTTTTTTCTCTTTTTTTTTCCTTTCAGCAAAATTTTCAAATGAGCACATCCACAGATTCACATAATAGACACCACAATCAACACCCCCCAAAATGTAAATGAAACTACAACTAAAGCTCAGATTTGGGTGTGTGACTAGGCTAGGCTTTTAGGCCTTGGTGAAATAAATGTGGAGCTGAATCAAGAAAAGGGTAGGCACAAAGGGGCTAGCAAGGGTAGACGATAGGCATGAAATAAAAAGTTCAACCGAGCCAAAATAATGGCCTACGTCATTCTCACGCACTAGAACTATCCTATGCCAATGCTTCAAGAATCGCTTGGGGCAAGTTCTAGCCACCGAGAAAGATTCTCCTTTCTCCCGACTCAAGCAATACGAGTCTAGCGATCGTTTACACACATCCCTATGCTACCGTTTGATTCCACCGGATTCACCATTTGAGTAGAGTAAACAATATTTACACTAATAGAGAAAAATATAAAACCATAGGTATAAAGAGAAATCTAATCTACACAAATTTCTATGCAACCGAGCACTCGACTAGGAGCACTACTGGAGTCAACATTTTACTCTGCTACATAGTCCTAAGCCATCACCTAGACTTTCCCACATAAGCAGAAGAATTAAATTCACAACAGAGCAAGCAAACAAATGAGTACGCGCTCAAGTGGGTGCTGTGGTGTGCAATGAAAATAAACAAAACATTTTAAATGAAATCTTCTAGTATGCAGTGCAATAGTGCACGTGAGCGGGTAAACAAAACTACTCTCCCCCAGACTTAAACTAAACAATCCGCATAATATATGACAGGAAAATCAAAATAGGGCTAGGGAAAGAGAGTACCCAATGCTCAGCAAGTGAGCATACCAGAAGACGCGTGCAAACTAAGACAACGCTGCAGCATCCGCCATCCAGAAAAAGATACCTGCAGGGGTCAGCTCCGCAAAAACAAAGGAAAATAGAAAACTGAAATAAAGTGCAATTAACTAAATAAAATTAGAAAAGAAATGAAAATGCAGGAAAAATTAAGATAACTACTGGGGTTATTGTCATCCCAGCACGACTTATTCGGATTTTGAACAGTTCTAGCTTATAGGCCTATGAAAAGAAAAGTGGACAGGTAGCTGTTCTAATATGCGTGTAGGTAGCGGGTACCTATACGGAGAAAGAACAGTCACGCCTCTACTTGAATAAAGATAAAACCTGCCCATCACAGGTAGAGGGAAAAGGAAGTAAGAAGAGGAGGAGGCCTGGTCCTCACTCATCTCACCAAAACTATCCTTGCCCAGCAAGGTATCGCCCACAGCAGGTCCGCAGGAGGAGAAGGCAACGAGTGGAGCTTCCTCTACGGAGGGAGGATCAACCTCCTCACATGAGAGGATGCTCTCATCATTGACTTGAGCATCATGCTCCAAGTCCTCCTGATGTACCTGTGAAGACTCAACTTGCACAGGCTCAGATGAAGAAGGGGGGTCAGGAAATAAAATAGAAGAATGACATAAATAATCAAAAATCGGGGGAGTGGTCCCGGTCTCACTCCCATTAGGTTGGGAAAGTAAAATAATGTTAGCATTGTCATCAATGCTACAAGATTCGGTAGGATCAATGGTGGCCAGGCTTAGGATTTGGACTTCCTCCACCGGTGTTGAGGAAAACTCCTCTTCACCTAGAAGGTTGTCCTCCTCCATAGGAATAGGCACAACACTCAGATCACCCACCTCATCCTGCGACACATCATCAACAATGTCGTCGGAGATGAGAGTAGTATGCACAACAGGGGGAAGAATCGAATCCACTAGAAGTGGTGGATGCACATGGAGAATCGGCTCAGCAGTGTCGGTGCATAGATCAGCCGCACATCCGGTGACCATGTCCATGCCATACCCTTCAAGATGTGAAGGTGACAAAGACACATAACCGGATGTTGAAGGTGTGCCGCCAGAGTTAGGAGTTGGGACGATCCGGATATCCGGTTCGTCATCCTCGTCCAATTGGCGAAGATACTCGGCACAGTCCTTCAAGACATGATCAGTGCTCCGACAAAACCGGCACTGCCTAGCGGGCTTCTTTGGCACAGCGGGTGCTGAAGCCGAAAAGAAGTATGACGGTAAAGGCTCAGCAGAGTAGCCATAAGACTTACGCGCACCATATGGAGTACCAGACGAAGTCGGTGCTCCATATGCTGGGCTATAAGAATTATGCCTACTATTCTCCGTAGGGCATTCATCACTAGAGTGGGAAGTAGCTCCACACCAACGACAACGGATATTTAGATGTGCCCACATAGTGCGAAGATAAAACGATTCAAAATAAAGATGCTATTGTGCAAAATACTACACCTAACAATAATTACTAAAGCAACCTAATTAAAACAGGAAAAAGGAATAAAAAGAAATAAGACAAAGAAATGCAATTTACAAATGGAAGGGCTTCTCTCTCAGGTTCTCCCTCTCCAAAAAACTCACACGACTGTGCTCCCCGGCAACGGCGCCAAAAACTTGATGCGATGATTCGGCAAGTGCACCGGTCGCGCAAGTAATAATAATGGGGAAAATCCCCGAGTGTCGGTCTCTTGAGGAACACAGTAAGGTGGAGTTAGGTTTCGAGGAAGGACTTGAGATCGAAGTCCTTGGTCGGTGTTACAATGGATGGTTGGTTTGGTTTGCGAATAATAAAATAAAATATTATAACTACTCCTATGTAATGCCGCTATGCAATGCTTCGCTCGGCGGGATGGAAGACTACGTAGGCCTTGAACGCGCTACTTCGTAAGGGCGGATGGACGAGTAGGCAAGCGGATTGAACTATGCAGGCCTTGAGCGCGCTGCTTCGTTAGGTGGGATGGAGTACGGGCCGCGATGTCACGCTTCGGTAGGCGGATGGGCGAGTAGGCTAGCGGAGTGAGGGTCGCAAGCACCTCTTCGACAAGCACGCCACTAGCAATTGCTAGTGCGGCACACGAACGTGACGGCGGGATGGAGGATGGAATGGGGCGCACCTCAAGCAACTCAAACAACAAATATTTCACATAGACATGAAATAAATAGAAATACAACTAGTTTAAGTGCCACTTCATCATAATAATGAGATCTAAAACATATACACATCAATAAGAGAAGAATAAGGCAAGAAATCGACCGAATCCGAAGTCTCGTTGTAGATTCACGGTTGGAATCGCCGGGTTGTCAATCCGCATCCAAGCTCGGTCCGCAACTACGTCCGGGGTAGAGAAGGGTTGTCACACCTCCCAATGGACCCGTCTTCTTCGTGTCACGATCCGGTAGAGGTTGCAAACTTCCTCTTGCTTGATGGCAATGGCGGCTAGGTCTTCCTTTGGAGCTCTTGGATGAAGGAGGAGGCCGAGAGGAAACTCCGGCTCAAGATTGGCGTGAAGAACAAGCCCGGAGCACCTCCATATGGTGGGCGGCGGTGGAGGGGCGAAATCGGAGCCCTGGAGCGAGAAAACGGCGGAATAAAATCGGGATTCCGACCTAATTCGCGAGCAGGTCGTTTTATAGGCGCTGGAGTAAACAGTGCGCACGGTCATTGACGCACGACCAGTGGTCATGCGCACTAGAATCCTGTGATCGTGCGCCTGACTAGACGGAGCCTGCAAGAGAAGAAATTTATAAAATATAATGTTCGCACGACCAGTGGCGCACGATCGGTGGTCGTGCGCACTATCGTTGGTGGTCGTGCGCACTGGTCGAGACAGAACTCATAAAATTAATGAAAAGTGCGCACGAACAGTGGCGCACGACCGGTGGTCGTGCGCACTATCGTAGATGGTCGTGCGCACTGCACCAAACAGAACTCATGAAAATAGGGTTAAGTGCACACGATCAGTGGCGCACGACCAGTGGTCGTGCGCAATAGAACCGGTGATCGTGCGCAGTGTTCCTGTGCAGAATTGCACTGGGAACACCTGCACGACTCCTATTCCAGCACAACCACGAATCTAGCCACTGAAAGTGGCACCTAACGGAGCATGAAAACTACTAATGAAGAAAAGCATGAAATCACACCAAAATGGGCCTAGAAGTGCACCTAGCATGGAATATCAAATATAAACTATAACAAGGCTAAAGTGCGGTGAAAAGACTGAATAAAGGCCTAGATGAGTCCATAAAAGTGTATATGATCAGGACTCATCACGAGCCCATCCAAACACCTGCCAGAGCTCCACCTTGCCGGAGAAGGAGAAGCCGAGCTCCACCACCCTTCCATGGCAACATCGCCGGAGGGCTCCCGGAGGACCCCAAACAGGGTGGGATCTGTTGGACATGTGTGTCACATCCCTTTGTTTGAGAATAACAAATCCCATATTGTATTTGATATTGCTTGTAGTGTGTTTATAGTCTGCAGGAACTATAGGTGCAATACTCCACAGGTAGAAGGCAGCATGGAAACAATTTTTGAAAGCAGCGGTTCCTTAGCGCTACCGCCAGTGCTATCGCTAACGCCAGGCGCTAGCTCAGTTGGTTCCGTCTCAGCGGTTTCATCTTAGCTTCCATCTCAGCGGTTAGCCTCGTCTCAGCGGTTCCTTAGCGCTACCGCCAACGCTAACGCTAACGCCAGGCGCTAGCTTGAGCTCGTGCAGATCGCCACGCCACCGACAGTTTCGCAACCGCTCCACACAAGCGCTACCGCCAGCGCTATCGCTACCGCAGGCGCTATCTCAAGTTCGTGCATAGAGCCACACCGACGATGGTTTCGCAACCGCTCCACACGAACGATACCGCAGACGCTAAGTCCTACCGCAGGCGCTAGCTCCAAGGTCTATAAATTGAAGCCAACTTCAATCATTTTGATCATCCATCCCAGAGAGGTTACTTGTGCCACAATTCCAGTGTTGTTATGCTGCTGAAGATGGATCTCCCACAAAAAGCTTAAAGGCAAATTCTGGAGGAGGACAATGTCACGCTACATCCGAAGGACGATCGCTTCAACCTCGCTTATACAACAGCGATCCTTCATCCTCAACTCCAGAGATCTCATATAGGGAGTTTTATTATTATTTTCATTATTTCCATTCCATACTTTTTGTAACCGTTTGGAGAATTCACCTTGTGTTGGCGACTAGGTCTGGGTAGGACTTAGGGGGAAATTCGCCTTGTGTTGGCGACTAGTTCTAGGTGATTAGATCTAGGGGGGCTCGAGGCCATATCCAGGGAAGGATTGGCTAGAGCGGCTTGAGGCCTTATCCGGGGAAGGATAGGCTAAAGCCAACCGGTTCATGGGGATACGAGTCGGTATAGAAAAGGAAAAATTATTTACATATTTGTCGCCTCCGATTTCAAGCGATATTGAAATCAATTTTTGTAAACACCTTTTTCATATAATATAATCATGTCTCTATTTGTGTTTACTTGATTTCTCTCATTTGGCGTAATCTCTATTATTTTGTGTTCTAAGTTTTCAATTCTAAATCTAAATTATTTATTTCAATCTCTTTCATCACAAAACATTTTAGTACTTATTTCTAAAATTGCAAATCATAATTTTTCTATTCATTTAGCTAAATTGTTATTTTACCTTCACATATTATAAAATAATTTAGTAATTATCTTAAAATTATAAAAAGAATTTTTATTCCCTTATTCACCCCCCCTCTAAGGGCGCCGTAAGATCCAACAAGTGGTATCAGAGCCAGGTTATTCCAAATCGGTTTTACCACCGGGAATAATGGTGTCTCATGATCTCGCTTCTACTAGTAGGGGAAATTTTCTTATAAATGAAAAATCTTTAGCACCACCTTTATTTGAAGGTAAAAATTATAATGGGTGGAAAACTCTTATGGAAAAATTTCTTAAATCTTTGGATATGGAAGTATGGAATATTACTATTAAAATACCCCCAAGTATTTTAAATAAAAATGAAATGTTTTTAAATGCCAAATCTATGAATAGTCTATATTCTGCATTAGATCAAAATATTTTCAAACTTATTTATACACTTCCTACTGCTTATGAAGTTTGGAAATTTCTTGAGAATACTTATAGTCTTCCTTCTACAGATGATGAACAAGAGGAATTCCTTATGGATCCAAGAGAAGAAATCGACGAGGAATTCCTTATGGATCCAAGAGAAGAAATCGACGAGGAATTCCTTATGGATCTAAGAGAAGAAATCGATGAGGACTTATGCTTGGAGGAAGAAGAATACAACGTCACAATATTGGACTCATTTGTTGGCAACACATCAACCAAAAGAGAAGACCAAAATTCAACTATGGAAGAGGAATGCAAAGAAGATGTCAAAGGAATCGTTGGTCCAAATCTTGCCTCATCCCATAGCAATGTAAGAAAATAAAAAACTCCTCTTTTTGTAACAAATTCCATTTCTACATCTCGTATGCTTAAAATTGCTAAACGTAAAATTTTAAAGTTAAAAATTGCTAATTCCAAATTACATATAGAAAATAAATCTTTAAAAGCAAACGATAACGTAGAATCAAATATTGATGTGATAAATTCTCTTTCATGCTCTTTAGGTAAAATTCCTATTCCTTGTTTAGATTGCAATCTATTAAAAGAAAAATTCAAGGATATTGAAAAAGGGCTCTTAGTTTCTAAGGAACATAATGAAAAATTGATAGTTGAAAATGATGCTTTAACATGTAAGTTAATACAATTAAAATCTTTTGTTGAAAAATTTCAAATGTCATGTAATGAATTTCATCATAAGATTTTGAATAACAAGGATAAATTAACTTACAAAATCATTTCTAAAAAGGACCATTTTCACACATTAAATCAAAAGGAGTTTAGTTTCAAAAAGAATTATGATCCTCACAAAATTCTTAAGAGTCATTATTATAAGTCTCAAAATATTTTCAATCATGACTCAAATTTAAAAACTCCTTTTCATGAAAATCAAACTATAAAATATTATACTTCATATTATAAGAGTATGTCTATAAGAAAGAGTGGAAATGAAAATTATCGAAATAAGAATCAATCATTTAAAATATATTGTAACCCACTCTTTCAACAATCACTTCTTAAGAAAGACAATCACTCTTATAAGCTTTCAAAAAATCTCTATAATAAAATTCATTATGATTATCAACATCAATCTATTTTGAAAAATAATTTGAATAAACATAAATCCCAAATGAATTAATTTTCAAATAAATATAATCATATAAAGATGTCACATAATCATAATATGAATTTAAATGATAAACAACCAATGTATGAATGGAGACCCATAAAGAAAAATGATGTATCATCTTTAATTGACAATGCCCATTCATCATTATCCTCCCAAAAGTCATCACGATGTATTTGGGTACCCAAAGGAACCATCCCACTTGGTCCCCTTTGGATACCTAAATCTCTCATTCATTAGTATCCAATCATTTGCATGAAGTAGAAACAAATGAAAATGAAATATCACTACTCTACTTCATGATATGCTTATTGTCTCTTTTCTTTTGTTTATTTTTTATTATTTTTTGAACAAACATGCTATGATCACTTTATATATATCATGAAATATGACTTTCATATTTTAAGCCTAATGTTTATCAAATCAAATTTGAATTAAAATTGAACATTAAGTCATATTTTTTTTTGAAAGTGATCTATCTCTCATCTTTGATTGTTCTTTATCCTTTTAAATCCTTTACCCATAAATGTCTTGAATTGTCATCATAAATTGAATATTGAAATTATTATCGACTAATGAAATTATTTTAATGAATGGATTTAAATGGTTTATTAAAGGGCTTAAGCTAAAAATTAAAATGTGCAACATTTTTTTCTTTTCTATTTTTGTTTGCTACATATGATAGCCCTTATAATGAAGTATATTATCTAGAAAATTTGAAAACAAAAATTCATCTAAACGCATGTTTAATCTTTCAAAAAAAAATGCGAGTTTACGATCAAAACTTCAAACATCCATATCTTTTGATCCGCTCGTCCGATTTTTTGCGTTTAATATCTTTTTGGAAAGAGCACATAAATCTCCATCCAACGGAGAACCAAACTTGTTCATTCAAATTCGTTTTGTGCTGTCAATTTGCCAAATTGTAACTCCGTTTTAAAAAAAAAACTTAGTTTGCTTGATTTTGAAATTTCTGTGTCTATGAATTTTTTCATCACATGCTATCCTTAGTATAATTATTTCATATATTAATTTAGATATTATGTGTGTGATGTGTGTCACCTATGTTTGCATGTAATTTAGACCTTAGAATCATCTTGTATCATTAAGATCAAATCAAAAGTTTAATCATTTCATTTTAGGTCTAAAGAAAATTAATTTGAGAACTTCTCATATTACATGCAACATAATCTCCATTAATCCTATGTAATAACATTGCATTCAAACTCATTATCCTAGCATTGCTTCTTGGTCTATGCTTATATCTTTATGCTTGGTAGAACACTTACAATGTTATTCAAATTTCATGATAATTATGTGATTTAAAATTATAATAGAATACTAAAATTCCAACAAACACATAGTTTATGGATTAATCATTAGAATATTTATGAATATTGTTTCATGAATCATATATTATCATGCAAAACCAAAGATCAATAAATTCAATTATTGAATGACATTTTATTTCAAAACTATATATTTGTGATCTTTGTCTTTGATATGATAGCATGATCATCATTTTCTAGACTTACAATTCAAACATGTCCATTCAAAAGAAAATCACCAAATCATATTGTCATAAGTCTAGAAGAATTAGAATTTACATACATCATGATGATCTAACATATATTCTATGCAAAATTCTCTATAATCATAAATCATAATTCATGTTCTATCAAGAAATATTTCAAATCAATAATAAGAATTATGAATCTTATGATAAAAATTTGAATAATATTTTCTTTCCATTATTTTGTGTATTAATATGCTTTGCTATTGATTGCATATATCTCTCATATTTGTAGACTCTAGAATTAACTTTGCAATGAAGATATACATAAAACTTAATACATAAAACTTAATCATCACTCTATTCTAGATCTATAATTTGAAATTCTATTTTGAAATAAATGCAATATCAATATAAATCTTATGACATGACATTAAACCCAAAACTCATCATAATAGCATTGTCACTTATTGAATATTAGTAATTGTGCTAGTTATCTCATATCGTCATCTCATAAAAGTAGAAAAACTATGTGGCTTTATATAACTCATCACATTAAATAAAACCCATAGTTTATATATCAACCCATAGTTTAAACGCTTAGGTTGTCCAAAGATTATTCACCTATGACTTCATATCTCACAATAGCGGGGGCGTAAGATTGGATACATTAGAGACCTAACATCTAAGACATGTCTTGTCCTTAACCGGGGAGGGTTCCAGTGGGGCCTTGCGAGGCACTAGGGGGTAAGAGTGCTAGGTTGAGCGTTCTTTAGTGTGTGCATATGGGATTAACACCCTAACCTACGACATGTGTGCAGCTCCTCATGCCCATCCGTCACTTAGTACAGGGCTAAGGTGTAGACATTTATTCGGGGTAGTCTTTAATCTTAGGACATACTTATATTACTCTTTGCATGATCATTTTATTTACTTATCACTTAAATCATACATATTTTGGGTTGTTCAAATTATGTCCTCTTGTGTTTTGCATAATTTATTTATTTTTGTGCTTAAACGTTTTCTTGTAAAACACATGAATTTGAAAAAGCTAAAGTTTTATGCAAATTTGAGCAATCAAAACATCTCCAAAAATTACAAAATTTCTGCATAAGACTACTCTAAGGACACTTAATAAATATCAAAAATCAGATTTTTAAAATTCTCAAAAAATAGTGTACTGTTTCCAGCGCTATCCTTAGCGCCGGCGCTAGCGTGGGTGTTGGAATTTTCTGATTTTCAAAATTTCTAAAAATCACTAAAAATATTTCAGTCTATATGTACTACTTTGTTTTTGTATTTCTAACATTTGTTATTTTTGTTTTATTCATATTATGAAAAATCAACTAACAAAATTCAAAATTCAAAATTACAAAATTTTTTTGTTATTTGTATTTTATTCATATTATGAAAAATCAACTACAAAAGTTCAAAATTCAAAAAATACAAAAATATGTTTTTGTGATTTTCTGTTTTTAATTGATTTAAAAATGATAAAACAAAAAAACTGTATGATATTTATTGCCAATATCAAGCATGTATGAATTCTATTATTTAGAATTATTTACAATGTTAAAATTTATTCCTTGAAATTACTATGAACATTGTTTTGTTTAGCATGCTTTGATATATCTATTTAAAGTGCATCAATTGTATTGAAAAATGTGTAGGACCAAGCTTAGCATGCCTCTAAGTATGAGTAAATGTATTATGATTGATAATGATACCTTTCACTCACTTATTTTTGGTAATCAACGTGTGTGTTTAAAATAAAAAAAAAGCTTGCTTGTGTATTGTATTTGTACAATGAATTAAAACTTGCATAAGTTTATTGCCTACACTACATTTGAATTGCACTTATGAAATTTAGAAAAGTGGTTAAGTTAAAAATTTTGGTTTGCAAAACAAGTGTATTCGGAGAATGTTGTTTCACAAATATGAACAAAAAAATTATATATGTAGACAAATATAACTCCACCAAACACTACTTGAACCTCCTGATAAGTCTTCATAAGCATTGTGAGGTTGAGCACCTTGGAAAGAATAGTAAAGTGTCTTGTGCAAATATTGATTATTACACCACTTTGTTAAAAATTATGTGCATTAAAAGTGTGTAATTTACTTGTGTTTTATTGTGCACTTTACTTTACATATGTCTTGTATTTTGATGATTTAAATCCATTGTTAACATTGCCCAAAATACACTTATGTGCACATCATTATCTTTCATAACACTTCTTCTCATGAGTATTAGATTCTAATGCTTTATTTATACTACTCTTTATATAAGAAATGCACTAGATAACCTAGCATGATCTCTACAATGTTTTGGTATTTCTTGAATTTAAAATTAAGTAGCATTGTAGTATAATCTCTCTTTGATATGTTCATTTCATGCTTGGTATCTTTATGAAAAACTTTGAGATTTCAAAAGGTTAAAACATCTTTCAATTTTGAACTAAAACTCAAATTTTTAATTATGGTTTTCATGCTTACTAAAAGATGTTTATTATAATCTTCCGCTTGCTTGCAACTCTTATCTTTATATTTGAAATCTCTTATATATGCTATGATTAAACTCTTTATCATTTTATATATTACAAAAGCTCGATCATGATTTATAACTAGCCTAAAGAATGCCTCCTTACTACCCTCACCACACCTCCTTTTGATAATACCAAAAGGGGGAGACTAATTGAAGAAATCTATAGAGAAGAAATATAGATAAATAAGGGGAGACTAATTCATGTAATCTATCATTTTGGGGGAGTAGAACATAAATTACTTTTATGTAGGGGGAGCATTAAGATAGGGGGAGTATGTACAATTTCATCATGCTTATTATATACTATAGTTGCACTACTATCATGCTTGTCATATACTATAAACACTATTATTGATTTCTTGCTTAGAGGATTTGTTATTATCAAAAGGGGGAAATTGTTGGACATGTGTGTCACATCCCTTTGTTTGAGAATAACAAATCCCATATTGTATTTGATATTGCTTGTAGTGTGTTTATAGTGTGCAGGAACTATAGGTGCAATACTCCACAAGTAGAAGGCAGCATGGAAACAATTTTTGAAAGCAGCGGTTCCTTAGCGCTACTGCCAGCGCTATCGCTAACGCCAGGCGCTAGCTCAGTTGGTTCCGTCTCAGCGATTTCATCTCAGCTTCCATCTCAGCGGTTAGCCTCGTCTCAGCGGTTCCTTAGTGCTACCGCCAGCGCTAACGCAAATGCCAGGCGCTAGCTTGAGCTCATGCAGATCGCCACGCCACCGACAGTTTCGCAACCGCTCCACACGAGCGCTACCGCCAGTGCTATCGCTACCGCAGGTGCTATCTCAAGTTCGTGCATAGAGCCACGCCGGCGACGGTTTCGCAACCGCTCCACACGAATGATACCGCAGGCGCTAAGTACTACCGCAGGCGCTAGCTGCAAGGTCTATAAATTGAAGCCAACTTCGATCATTTTGATCATCCATCCCAGAGAGGTTGCTTGTGCCACAATTCCAGTGCTGTTATGCTTCCGAAGATGGATCTCCCACAAAAAGCTTAAAGGAGAATTCTGGAGGAGGACAACGTCATGCTACATCCGAAGGACGATCACTTCAACCTCGCTTATACTACAACGATCCTTCATCCTCAACTCCAGAGATCACATATAGGGAGTTTTATTATTGTTTTCATTATTTCCATTCCATACTTTTTGTAACCGTTTAGAGAATTCGCCTTGTCTTGGCGACTAGGTCTGGGTTGGACTTAGGGGGAAATTCGCCTTGTGTTGGCGACTAGTTCTAGGTGATTAGATCTAGGGGGGCTCGAGGCCATATCAAGGGAAGGATTGGCTAGAGAGGCTTGAGGCCTTATCCGGGGAAGGATAGGCTAAAGCCAACCGGTTCGTGGGGATACGAGTCGGTATAGAAAAGGAAAAATTATTTACATATTTGTCGCCTCCGATTTCAAGCGATATTGAAATCAATTTTTGTAAACACCTTTTTCATATAATATAATCATGTCTCTATTTGTGTTTACTTGATTTCTCTCATTTGGCGTAATCTCTATTATTTTGTGTTCTAAGTTTTCAATTCTAAATTTAAATTGTTTATTTCAATCTCTTTCATCACAAAATAATTTAGTACTTATTTCTAAAATTGCAAATCATAAATTTTCTATTCATTTAGCTAAATTGTTATTTTACCTTCACATATTATAAAACAATTTCGTAATTATCTTAAAATTATAAAAAGAATTTTTATTCCCTTATTCACCCCCCCTCTAAGGGCGCCGTAAGATCCAACAGGATCCTCTCCTCTCCTCCCTCCCAAAATTACTGATGTCTTGCAAGTGAGATCCGGCGGCCAGAGCGCCGCCACCCGCCTCCCCCCTCTCCTCCATCCAAAACGGGAAAGTAAACAGCTCCAGCGGTGGCCGGTGGCGGCAGGCCACCGGACCATCGCCGGAGGGAGCGCCCGCCCCTTAGGAGTCAGCTGGGGGAGGAGCCACGGCCGGGCAGCAGCTGGCCGACGGCGGAGGAGACTCGTAGGGCTCGGCTTGGTACAGCGGCGGAGAGGAGGAGGTTTTTACAAATTTTATAAATTTATAAAGTTTTTTAATTTTATAATCTAATTTGTTATGTGTTTTTCTGGAGGGTTATTTATGTCCCTAATGAAAAAGTTGTGAACATGAAAGTTGTGCATATCAGTGAGGTATATCCCCAGGAAAAATTTCAGATTTTTATATTATGGTTTATTATTTTTAATAATTAAAATACTGTAATATTTTGGATTTTTGAATTATCAGAGCGCCTTAACAGTGATGGAAAATTTGGAGAAAATTAGGGAGGCTTGATGCACAAATCTCGCACACCGCTATAGGTGGTGGCTAGACTGCGGCACGAAACGGCAGTGTACCGATCATTCAAGTAATATAAAACGAGGAATAAATCCCCGAATATCGATCTCAAAGGAACACAGTAAGGTGGAGTTAACTATTGAGGAGGACTTGAGATTGAAGTCCTTAGGTCGATGTTTCACGAAGGTGGGTGGATTGGTTTTTGCAAAATAAAATAAAAGCTATCAACTACTCCTATGCAATGCCCCTATGCAATGCTTCGCTTGGCGGGATGGAAACTACACGGGCCGCAGTGCACCGAATCGCTAGGCGGATGGACGAGTAGGCTCGCGGATGGAGTGGAGAGAATGGAGGAATGAGGGTCGCAAGCACCTCTTTGCAAAGCACGCCACTAGCAATTGCTAGTGCGACACTGAACACAAACAAGCCACACCACAAGGCACACCTCAAAATGATAAGCAAGAATACCCAAATCACATAGACATAATTAAGTATAAATGCTAATAGTCAAAACACACTTCATCAAACATATAAGAAATCCAACTAAGCTATCACTACAAGGGGAGGTGAGTGTGCGAAATCGACCGACTCCAAAGTCTTGTTGAGGGTTCACGGAAGGAATTGTCGGGTTGTCAATCCACGTCCAAGCTCGGTCCTCAACTGCGTCCGGGGTAGAGAAGGCTGTCACTACCTTCCAGTGGACCCGTCTTCTTCGTGTCACGAACCGGAGGAATGAGCACACAAGCTGCTCCGATCTTGAAGAAGCAGGCTAGGTTGACTCCCTTCTTGAAGCTCAAGGATGAAGGAGGAGGCCAAGAGGAAGCTCCAGCGACGATTTGGCGTTGAAAGCTTGCCCGGAGATCCTCCCTAAGGTGGGCGGCGCTGGAGAAGTCGGGACTCCCTGAAACAGGCGGAAAAATAGCGCAGGAACTGGCGCTCTCTGTACTAATTTCGCGGAGCAGCGGTTTAAATAAGGAGCAGAATAAACACTGCGCATGGTCAGTGGCGCACGACCAATGGTCGTGCGCGAAGGAATACCTGTGATCGTGCGCAGTCAACCTGTAGCAAAGAAAAAGATGGAAAATAACGCACGGTCAGAGGCACAGGACCAGTGGTCGTGCGCGAAGGAATCCCTGTGATCGTGCGCAGACGCTCTATCAGGGAAGGGAATTAACGCACGACCACTGGTTGTGCGCCTGATCGTGCGCGAAGGAATGCGCACGATCAGAGGCTTTTTAGGCCAAAAATTGCCCCGCTCCATCCCGAACGTTCACGCGATCCCAGGGCCCGCAGGAAAAATACTAGACCACAAAAATACATGTGTACAACCCTGTATTCGCCGAGTGGGCCCCCGAGGCCCAAGATATTTTTAGGCCTAATATTTTCAAATGACGCGACCCCGGGAGGAGGGGTGAGCATTTGGAGGGAGTCGAGTCTGAGGGGCGCATCCCAGGACTGTTCCCTTGTGAGGGCGAGCCGGGGAGGGCCGGGAGGCCTCCGACTCACCCAGAGCCTTATGAGGGCGAGCCGGGGAGGGCCGGGAGGCCTCCGGCTCGCCCAGAGCCTTGTGGGGGCGAGCCGGGAGGGCCGGGAGGCCTCCGGCATGCCCAGACCCTTGTGGGAGCGAGCCGGGAGGGCCGGGAGGCCTCCGGCTCGCCCACACCCTTGTGGGGGCGAGATGGGAGGGCCGGGAGGCCTCCGGCTCGCCCACACCCTTGTGGGGGCGAGCCGGGAGGGCCGGGAGGCCTCCGGCTCGCCCACACCCTTGTGGGGGCGAGCCGGGAGGGCCGGGAGGCCTCCGGCTCGCCCATACCCTTGTGGGGGCGAGCCGGGAGGGCCGGGAGGCCTCCGGCTCACCCACACCCTTGTGGGGGCGAGCCGGGAGGGCCGGGAGGCCTCCGGCTCGCCCATACCCTTGTGGGGGCGAGCCGGGAGGGCCGGGAGGCCTCCGGCTCGCTCAGACCCTTGTGGGGGCGAGCCGGGAGGGCCGGGAGGCCTCCGGCTCGCCCACACCCTTGTGGGGGCGAGCTGGGAGGGCCGGGGGGCCTCCGGCTCGCCCACACCCTTGTGGGGGCGAGCTGGGAGGGCCGGGGGGCCTCCGGCTCGCCCACACGCTTGTGGGGGCGAGCCGGAGGGCCGGGAGGCCTCCGGCTCGCCCACACCCTTGTGGGGGCGAGCTGGGAGGGCCGGGGGGCCTCCAGCTCGCCCACACCCTTGTGGGGGCGAGCTGGGAGGGTCGGGGGGCCTCCGGCTCGCCCACACTCTTGTGGGGGCGAGCCGGGAGGGCCGGGAGGCCCCCGGCTCGCCCAGACCCTTGTGGGGGCGAGCCGGGAGGGCCCGGAGGCCTCCGGCTTGCCCACACCCTTGTGGGGGCAAGCTGGGAGTGCCGAGGGGCCTCCGGCTCGCCCACACCCTTGTGGGGGCGAGCTGGGAGGGCCGGGAGGCCTCCGGCTCGCCCACACCCTTGTGGGGGCGAGCTGGGAGGGCCGGGAGGCCTTCGGCTCGCCCACACCCTTGTGGGGGCGAGCTGGGAGGGCCGGGAGGCCTCCGGCTCGCCCACACTCTTGTGGGGGCGAGCCGGGAGGGCCGGGAGGCCTCCGGCTCGCCCACAGCCTTGTTGGGGCGAGCTGGGAGGGCCGGGAGGCCTCCGGCTCGCCCACACACTTGTGGGGGCGAGCCGGGAGGGCCTGGAGGCCTCCGGCTCGCCCACACCCTTGTGGGGGCGAGCCGGGAGGGCCGGGAGGCCTCCGGCTCGCCCAGACCCTTGTGGGGGCGAGCCGGGAGGGCCGGGAGGCCTCCGGCTCGCCCACACCCTTGTGGGGGCGAACTGGAGGGCCGGGGGGCCTCCGGCTCGCCCACACCCTTGTGGGGGCGAGCCGGGAGGGCCGGGAGGCCTCCGGCTCGACCAGAACCTTGCCGGGTAGGCGGTCTGCGTTTAGCGCCCAAGTGTAGCGGGATTTGGCTATTCACAGTCCAGTTTTGGTTATTCGCAGTCCAAGAGCAGTGGGATTTGGCTATCTGCAGCCCAGTTCAAGGGTATTTTGGTAATCTGGCAGACCAGTTTTCGGCTATTTGCAGCCCAACTTCAGAAATCCTATAAATAGGACCAAGGGGGCACCATTTGGAGGGATCTCATTCTAGGCTAGCTCTCTCCCTCTCCCTCCCTCCCAAAGTCTCTCTAGGGGGGTGAGGAGAGCCTCCAGTGGTGCCCAAGCTTAGTAGTGGCTTGGGAGGGGAAGTTCCTGAGGGGCTTCCAGGTATGTGGCGGGACCTCCCCACTATGCCCTTGGTCTAGTCCCTAGTTCCAACACCTTCAACCTAGAGCTCTCCCTTGGGAGGAGTAAGGATTGGTCACCCCTCGGCTAGCTGAGGGCCCCGAACTCCACAGAGACTAAGTCTTGTTCGCAAGTCTCGGTTTCAACACATGGTGCGGTGAGCGTGGAGAGTGACCGATTCACGAAACTCTCGAGATGAGCTCCATGGACGGAGGTGGAGGAAGTTCCGACCCAGGTCATTCGCAGCCCCCGGTGGCTGGAGTGACGTTGGAGATGTTTGAAAGCTTCAAGCGAGAGGTCATGCAGACCTTGCAGATCGCCTTCGCCACGACGGCCGTAGGCAGAAGTGGAGATGGTTCGGAGGTCCCGCCCCAGCAGGTGGAGGAGGGAACTCTCGGCCAGCAGTTTAGAAAGGAGATACCGGTGAGGGGGGAGTGGGGAGGTGCCATACCCCCACTCGCCCACCCTCAAGGGGGCGAGCTCAGGAGGGAGGCACCATCCCAGCTCACCCCGTCTCTTCCAGCCCAGTCCCAAAAGGGGGCGAGCGGGGAGGCATCCGACCCCCACTCGCTCCACCCCAAAAGAAACCAAGTGAATGTTGATGGTCGAGACCACCTCGGGTGGAGACTATCCAATTGCCCGGCGAGCGCAGAGGTCAACAATTCGACTCCGCGAGAGCAAGGAAGTAAGGACTTCAAAAGAAAAAGATCCAATCGCCCGAGGTGGAGGCCGGGACCAAACACACCCCCTCCACCACCTCAGCAAACCATGGAGATTGGTGGGGGTAGACGGAGGAGAATCAGGAAAGCAGGAAGAAGAAGGAAAGGAAGGGGTAGGGTGGAGTCACCCTACTGCGACTTCCACCAGGAGGAGGGTCACGCGACGTTCACTTACCCTGAGTTCTCAGAGATGAAGGATGCGAGGGGTCCAGGGCAACAACAACAACTACCGGAAGAAGTCGAGGAAGACCAAGACTGGGAGTGGGAGGCTCAGTTCGGCTTCCATACTTAAGTTTCATTTTTTAGCCTTAAGTTCGTGTAATGTTATGTTCCGTTTCCATGTCTAGTTTTTCCAACATGTACTTGGATGGTTTAATATAATGAAAGTTTTTCAAAAATACTTAGCCCCGATGCTGGCCCGCTGACCAGGCTCCCACCTAGCTGGCAGGGCCGGGAACCGCTCGAGGGCGGGGAAGAGAATGCTTAGCCCCGATGCTGGCCCGCTGACCAGGCTCCCACCTAGCTGGCAGGGCCGGGAACCGCTCGAGGGTGGGGAAGAGAATGCTTAGCCTCGATGCTGGCCCGCTGACCAGGATCCCACCTAGCTGGCAGGGCCAGGAACCGCTCAAGGGCGGGGAAGAAAGTATTTAGTCCCGATGCTGGCCCGCTGACCAGGCTCCCATCAAGCTGGCAGGTCCGAGGATCGCTCGGGGAGCCGGGAGGGCCGGGAGGGCCGGGAGGCCTCCGGCTCACCCACACCCTTGTGGGGGCGAGCCGGGAGGGCCGGGAGGCCTCCGGCTTGCCCACACCCTTGTGGGGGCGAGCCGGGAGGGCCGGGAGGCCTCCGGCTCGCCCACACCTTTGTGGGGGCGAGCCGGGAGGGCCGGGAGGCCTCCGGCTCGCCCAGACCCTTGTGGGGGCGAGCCGGGAGGGCCAGGAGGCCTCCGGCTCGCCCACACCCTTGTGGGGGCGAGCTGGGAGGGCTGGGGGGCCTCCGGCTCGCCCACACCCTTGTGGGGGCGAGCTGGGAGGGCCGGGGGGCCTCCGGCTCGCCCACACGCTTGTGGGGGCGAGCCGGGAGGGCCGGGAGGCCTCCGGCTCGCCCACACCCTTGTGGGGACGAGCTGGGAGGGCCAGGAGGCCTCCGGCTCACCCACACCCTTGTGGGGGCGAGCTGGGAGGGCCGGGAGGCCTCCGGCTCGCCCACACTCTTGTGGGGGCGAGCCGGGAGGGCCGGGAGGCCTCCGGCTCGCCCACACCCTTGTGGGGGTGAGCTGGGAGGGCCGGGAGGCCTCCGGCTCGCCCACACTCTTGTGGGGGCGAGCCGGGAGGGACTGGAGGCCTCCGGCTCGCCCACACCCTTGTAGGGGCGAGCCGGGAGGCCGGGAGTCCTCCGGCTCGCCCAGACCCTTGTGGGGGCGAGCCGGGAGGGCCGGGAGGCCTCCGGCTCGCCCACACCCTTGTGGGGGCGAACCGGGAGGGTCGGGAGGCCTCCGGCTCGCCCACACCCTTGTGGGGGCGAACTGGGAGGGCCGGGGGGCCTCCGGCTTGCCCACACCCTTGTGGGGGCGAGCCGGGAGGACCGGGAGGCCTCCGGCTCGCCCAGAACCTTGCCGGGTAGGCGGTCTGCATTTAGCGCCCAAGAGTAGCGGGATTTGGCTATTCGCAATCCAGTTTTGGTTATTCGCAGTCCAAGAGCAACGGGATTTGGCTATCTGCAGCCCAGTTCAAGGGTATTTTGGTAATCTGGCAGACCAGTTTTCGGCTATTTGCAGCCCAACTTCAGAAATCCTATAAATAGGACCAATGGGGCACCATTTGGAGGGATCTCATTCTAGGCTAGCTCTCTCCCTCTCTCTCCCTCCCCAAGTCTCTCTAGGGGGTGAGGAGAGCCTCCAGTGGTGCCCAAGCTTAGTAGTGGCTTGGGAGGGGAAGTTCCTGAGGGGCTTCCGGGTATGTGGTGGGACCTCCCCACTAAGCCCTTGGTCCAGTCCCTAGTTCCAACACCTTCAACCTAGAGCTCTCCCTTGGGAGGAGTAAGGATTGGTCTCCCCTCGGCTAGCTGACGGCCCCGAACCCCACAGAGACTAAGTCTTGTTCGCAAGTCTCGGTTTCAACACATGGGCCTAAAGTGAAGTGCAAGTGCATGAAACCTAGCCCAGATGAGTCCGGAAATCACTATATAAACTGGACTCATCAAGGCTTCCTAATGCTATCTCACACCTACTATAATTATTTAAGTAGTGTTGGAAAAGATCTACCATTTTTAGATAATGAAAATCTTGTTTTAAATTAATAGAGAATTGCCTCTCTTTCAAAATGTCTTCAAAAAATTATGGACGGTGTGAGAGCATGGTTCACACCCTATGCAAAAGTTTGGGGATTTTTAAAGTATTCTTGCTATATTTGGGAATTTATTTGTCTATTATTGGAGCCTAAATAAATTAGCAAATGCTATTTATACCTCAAAAGGCTTCAGAAAATTTATGATAGCTCGTTATGGATGTTATCAGGCTAGGATAAAAGTTGTATAATTTTTGGACATGGTCTAGTATTTAAGTAATCTTAAAATGAAATAATAACTCAACGAGCTGCGATTAGAATAATGCTCGAACATTGGGAGCCGCCTATTTTCAGAGAATTTAAGGGACTCATAATAATGATCCTCTAACCCGTTTAAGTCATGTGCGAAAGGTGCAATTAATACTCATGATCGGGCTATAAATAAAGTGGCAGAATTTGGAAGAGACTCATATGAACGGAGATAGAATAGAACTTTCCTCCTATGAACGGAGATGGAACTGAAGCCTCCTATATAAGGAGTGAAGGACTACTAACCCTTTTATTCTATTGCACTTTCTTTTACTCTAGTCTCGTATTGGTCCCGCTCCTTTCAGTTTCAGTACCTTTCGTTCAGTTCATTTTCAGTACCACTCCAGTCTCGTACTGGTCCACTTCATTTCTGTACTTTATTTCAGTATTGCCTAAATTTAGAGTTGACGTGAAGATGAGACATTCCTTCAGGGTCAACCCTAAATAGTACCGAACTTGTTGCCTCTTGTAGAGCAGAGCGGACAGATCGATGTTTTGGCTTTTACTTCTGTATTGCCTATAATTTAGAGTTGACCTGAAGATGGGGCATTCCTTCAGGGTCAACCATAAATAGTACAGAACTGGCCGCCGCTTTTAGAGCAGAGCGGACAGATCGATGTTTGGCATTATTTCAGCATTTTGATTACTGTACCTTTTTTCAGTATTTCAGTTGTTGTACTTTATTACAATATTGCCTATATTTAGAGTTGACGTGAAGATGGGTAATTCCTTCAGGGTCAACCCTAAATAGTACCAAACTAGCCGTCGCCTGTAGAGCAGAGTGGACAGATCGATGTTTTGCCTTTTACTTCATTATTGACTATAATTTAGAGTTGATATGAAGATGAGGCATTTCTTCAGAGTCAACCATAAATAGTGCCGAATTGGCCGCCGATTGTAGAGTGGAGCGGACAGATCAATGTTTCGGCTTTTACTTCATTATTGCCTATAATTTAGATTTGACGTGAAGATGGGGTATTCTTTCAGAGTCAACCCTAAATAGTGCTGAACTGGCCGCCGCTTGTAGAGCAGAGCAGACAAATCGATGTTTTGGTTTTCTCTTTCTTTATTGCCTATAATTTATAATTGATGTGAAGATGAGACATTCCTTCAGAGTCAACCCTAAATAATGTCGAACTGGCCGCCGCTTGTAGAGCACAGCGGACAGATCGATGCTTTGGTTTTTCCATAATTATTCCCTATAATTTATAGTTGACGTGGAGATGGGGCATCCTTTCAGAATCAACCATAAATAGTGCCGAACTGGCCGCCACTTGTAGAGCAGCGCAGACGAATCAATGTTTTGAGGTTTTGTTCTTGTATTGACTATAATTTAGATTTGACGAGATTATATTGTGCCTTCCAGAAATATTCCTACGGGAATATACTGTGCCTTCGAGAAATATTCCTACGGGAATATATCATGCCTTCGAGAAATATTCCTACGGGAATATAATGTGCCTTCGAGAAATATTCCTACAGGAATATATTGTGCCATCGATATATGTTTCTTCGGGAATATATTATGCCTTCCAGAAATATTCCTATGAGAATATATCATGCCTTCGAGAAATATTCCTACGAGAATTAAATGTGCCTTCGAAAAATGTGCCTTGGGAGAATGTCGGATGGCCGATGAATTTTACTCTAAGGCAACCCGCACGACGGACGGTATGGGAGGGCAACCCGTGCGAAACTAATAGAACTATGTGGGTCTGAGATAGTATGCAGGATGATACATAGTACATAGGCGGTGGTCGTAGGAAGACTGCCTCGGCCCAATAAGAGTCCAGATATCACCTCCCTTATAAATGTTTTATTATGTCTGTTGTAGTAGGGGTTTGATTCTGTTCGTGGTTCTAATAACTTGTTTTTAGCACAGGTGACAGGTGCAGATGAGAGACAACACCCATGCGTGGATGTGTCCACGGAGCAGGCTACGTCCGGTACAAGTTGTTAAGCTGCATCCCCTTTATTATGCCCTATCTCGTGGAATCAATATATTGGCAATGAATCCTTGATTGATAGGATTTAATGCGGCAGAGATATTGAAATTATTCATACAGGTCTTGAGTTTGAGGTTTCTGTAATAATTAATCTTCCACTTTAATACTACGTCTTCTGCTAAGTGCTATAAAGAGCACTCTTTGATGATGTCTTCCGCTAGAATACTGCTTCATTACTATGTTGATGTCTAGTGACATTCGCTTAACATCACCCCTATGCATGACAACGGAGTATAACATCAGCCCTATGCATAACATCAAGGAAGGGGGTTGGTGAAGCTAGTACCTTCACCCTTTGTGATCACTTCGGTATCATGCAAAAAGGGTGGTGTGTGATCCCCCAGTTGGACCGCCAATTTGGGAGGGGGGGGGGGGGGGGGGGGGGGGGGGGGGTCTTACAAATGGATCAGAACACAAATGATCTTTTTGACCAAAAGTGATCATAGAAACAACTCTTTCTCCACCAGTCGTTATTGCGTGGTTCGAGACGAACCACTACAGCGGAAGCGGTGGTGGAGCTTAAAGGTAAAGGTTGACAACAAACTTGGCATATATATGTGGATCAACACTTAAATATCATTTACCACACCTGATCTCAAACAATGATTTACCTTGTCCCCATAAAACACTTCCGTTAAACCCTACAAATGACCACTTCAAATTTTGAACCCCGGGTTTAAGCCTCTTTGTTTTATTGGGATTAAATTCTCATTTTCAAAATTTTATTCGAGATAAACTAATCAAATAGAATTTTGTGTGCAGTATGAGGATTTTATTAATAATTTCAACCCCAGGTTTAAGCCTCTTTATTTTATTGGGATTAAATTCTCATTTTCAAAATTCCATTCGAGGTAAACTAATCAAATGGAATTTTGTGTGCAATGTGAGGATTCTATTAATAATTTCAACCCCAAGTTTAAGACTCTTTGTTTTATTGAGAATAAAATTCTCGTTTTCAAAATTTCATTTGAGGTAAGCTAATCAAATATAATTTTGTGCGTAGATAGAGAATTACTCTAACGATTGCAAATATGAAGTATGCTTTCACTTGACATAATGTTTATCAATTTGACGATCTGTTTAAAATAAAGTCGTGCAATCGTGGAAGAACTATGATTAAAATGTTAGTCTTGTCAATAATGTTAATAGTTCAGGAAATAATTACTAAGGCGATGTCCTCGATTGAAGTAAATTAGTGACAAATTTAGAAATGCTTGTATGTGCATTGTTAACATTCGTGGGACTTGCGATATTTGCATACTCGGCCAGCTGGAAAGCCTCGTTAAAAAAGGTAAGCCACTATGGACCCGAATGTGCTGGTTACCTATTTTATTCATTGCTTTTATTGTAAATTACTTGCGGTGGGAAAAGTGGTGGGTTGGTCATGCTCGTAGACCATATGTACCGGTGCGGGAAGGTTGACGACTCTAGGAGACAGGGAGATGTGCACCCCGGGAGCTCGGCTGTATCTTATATGCCCCGCTGGGTCCCTCCGCTGGTTGGCCAAATTCAATTATTTCCGGACGTCTCCTACATCTGATAGTACACGGGGTTATGCGTTAGGGCATGGGTAGTACGGTACATCCACACCCAGAAGTGTCAAGACCGGACACTGTCACCGACGACCACATCGGTGAGGCCCGCGGGGTTCGCTACCCTGCTGGAAAAGAAGCGGTCAAGCTATGTTAACATAAGATGCAAATTAGTAAACTATTGTATATGATTACTGTGGCGGGTTGATCATGCCCACATACCGTTCGTACCGTTGTCAGAGGGTTGATGACTCATGGCGATAGGGAGATGTGCACCGCGGGTTATCACCACTTCGAACCCACTGATTTGCCTCCACTAGTCGGCCTAAATTTTGGAATCGCCGAATGTCGCTCAAATCCAAGAGTACATGGAGTTGTACGTTGCGGCCTGGGTAGTGTGGTATGTCCACACCTATAAGTGGAAGGACCGGCCACTGTCACCGACGACCACATCGGTGAGGCCCGCGGGGGTCTCGACCCTGCTGGATGAAAAGTGGTCAGACTGTATCAACGTAGGGAGTTGTGATGAGTCGTGAGAACTCGTTGTGCATGGCTTGCATAAGCATCATTTTCATCAAAACATACATGTTTGCATGTACCATTAACATATAACCATAGTATGAGAGTTGGTTATTTGTTCATGGTTTTTCACAGCTTATTTGCAATTTTTATCTGTTCCACTAATATATAACCTTCGTATGGGAGTTGGTTATATGTTAGTGGGTTTATACTACTTAACTTCATGATACAACTCATAAAATTTCGTACTTAAGTTTTGCGTACATTGGTATGATTAGATTATGCTGGAATTACTTACTCGGTATGATTATCTAAGCTGGGAATTCATCTAGCGAACAATTTTCCACACAAAATATTCTCACGAACAATATATATCCAAGTCACGACAGACTAAGCCTGACTACAGATAAACTATCCTCTTTTTCACCTAAGCTACTACACGGCGGAAGCTATCAACACAGCTCATTAGGTAAAACCAAATCTATAGACCCTTAAATTTTGGGATTGTTCGACATATATAGTGGTCTACAGTATGTCCCATTTGAATCCCCATGACCCACTCGCATTTTCGAGGACAAAAATTTTCTTTGTTTTATAGGTTTGTAACATCCTAACTTCAAAAAGGGGTCTAACAAGTTTAATTGAACCCTTGGAAGAGCTTAGGCCGGGTCGTAGAAAACCACGACCCGACCTTCACCCCAAAATGATGGTATTTTAGAGAAATGATTGTTCTAGATAGCATTGTGCTTCGCCAAAATACTTAAGTTGTATAGGGATCATACATGCTCCGAATTGACTTCAGTTGGTTGCGTTAGACTCGTATGATCGATACGAGTGCAACAGAACTCTTTTCATTCTGATCCGAGGTGATTTGGTGAAAGTGACCATTTTGAGTATCGTAGCGCATCACGACGACGCTATTTTAGTATAGTGAGCATACGTACTCCAAATCGACTTCTGTCAGTTGCATTAGACTCGTATGGTCGATACGAGTGCAACGAAACTTGTTTCGTTCCAATCTGAGGTCATTTGGTGAAAATGACCATTTTGAGTATCGTAGCGCATCATGACGACGCTATTTTAGTATAGTGAGCATACATACTCTGAATCAACTTCCGTTAGTTGTGTTAGACTCGTATGGCCGATACGAGTGCAACGGAACTCGTTTCGGTCCAATCTGAGGTCATTGGGTGAAAGTGACCATTTTGAGTGTCGTAGCGCGTCACAATGACGTTATTTTGGTATAATAAGTATGCATACACCGAACCGACTTCCGTCAATTGCGTTAGACTCGAATGGTCGATACGAGTGCAATGGAACTCATTTCATTACAATCCGAGGTCGTTTGGGGAAAATGACTATCTTGAGTAATATCGAGCGCAACAACATCATTTTAGAATATTAAGCAAACAAACTTTGAATTAAATTCTGTCAGTTGCAATAGACTCGTATAACATATATGAGTGCAACAAAATTCGATTCACTTGATTCCGACGTCGTTTAGTCAGGTAAAGAAAAATAAACGTTCGTAAAATTATAAGAATCTCGAGATATGTAAACGCTTCATTTCAGCTCCGTCACATCAATAATGACTAGACACTCGACGACGCGGACCTATGTTGACTTTGACATGCACGGGGGACCCACTTTGGGTTGACTTTGGTCAACCCCCCCTATAAATGAATTTCAAATTGGTGTAAGTTCAAATAATCTAAATGCACCCCAAGCCCACTTCCCACCACTCATATTTCTAATGTACACACATCCCTATGCAAAATATTAATGGGGTATGATATTTTCAAGCTTAAATCCTAACCTAATCCTCATCCTAAGCTAACCCAAGACTAAACCTCCTCTCTCATCCACTTAGCCCAAATTAAACCACTCAACCAAGACCAAGATCCCCATGCTTCAATGTGATTGGATATCAACCATCCCAAGGCAGCCACAAGATGGTTGCCAGCTGCCCTCCTAACCCAACCATGGCTGGCTCAACCATGGGCTTACCTTGGCTGAGTAGGAAGAAGGGAGAGAAAGAGGGGAGCTCTCGGTTTGGCTATAAAAGGACCCCCCTTTCCTACAGAACAAGGGAACTTCCCTCAAGCCCAATTCGAGCCCATCCAAACCCCTGCCAGAGCTACACCTCACCGGAGAAGGAGAAGCCGAGCTCCACCACACTTCCATGGCAACATTGTCGGAGGGCTCCCGGAGTACCCCAAATAGGGTGGGATCCTCTCCTCTCCTCCCTCCAAAAATTTATGACGTCTTGCTTGTGAGCTCCGGCAGCCGGAGCGCCGCCACCGCCTCCCCCCTCTCCTCCATCCGAAATGGGAAAGTAAATAGCTCCGGCGTTGGCCGGCGGTGGCATGCCACCGGACCACTATCGGAGGGAGCGCCCTCCACCTAGGAGTCAAACGGGGGCTGAGCCAGGGCCGGCCGGCGGCCGGCTAGTGGAGATGGAGACTTGTAAGGCTCGGCTTGGTAGAGCGGCGGAGAGGAGTAGGTTTTAACAAATTTTATAAATTTATAAAGTTTTATAATTTGATAATCTAATTTGTTATGTGATTTTCTGGAGGGTGATATATGGCCCTAATGAAAATGTTGTGAACATGAAAGTTGTGCATATCAGTGAGGAGTATCCCCAGTAAAATTTTTCGATTTTTATGTCATGGTTTATTATTTTTAATAATTAAAATACTGTAATATTTTTGGGTTTTTGAATTATCAAAGGGCCTTATCAGTGATGGAAAATTTGGAGAAAATTAGGGAGGCTTCCTAATGCTATCTCACACCTACTATAATTATTTAAGCAGTGTTGGAGAAGATATGCTATTTTTTGATAATGAAAATCTGAGTTTTAAATTAATAGAGAATCACATCTCTTTCAAAATGTCTTCAAAAAATTATGGACAGTGTGAGAGCATGGTTCACACCCTATGAAAAAGTTTGGGGATTTTTAAAGTAATCTTGCTATATTTGGAAATTTATTTGTCAGTTATTAGATCCTAAATAAATTAGCAAAGGCTATTTATACCTCAAAAGGCCTTGGAAAATTTATGATAACTCGTTATGGATGTTATCAGCTTAGAATAAAAGTTGGATGATTTTTGGACAAGGTCTACTATTTTAATAATCTTAAAATGAAATAATAACTCAACGAGCTGCGATTAGAATAATGCTCGGACATTGGGAGCTTCCTCTTTTCGGAGAATTTAAGGGACTCATGATAATGATCCTCTAACCCGTTTAAGCCATGTGTAAAAGACGCAATTAATACCCATGATCGGGCAGTAAATAAAGTGGCAGAATTTGGAAGAGACTCCTATGAACGGCGATAAAATAGAACTTTCCTCCTATGAATGGAGATAGAACTGAAGCCTCCTATATATGGAGTGAAGGACTAATAACCCTTTTATTCTATTGCACTTTCTTTTACTCCAGTCTCGTACTAGTCCCGCTCCTTTCAGTTTCAGTACCTTTCATTCAGTTCATTTTCAGTACCACTCCAGTCTCGTACTGGTCCAGTTTATTTCTATACTTTATTTCAGTATTGCCTAAATTTAGAGTTGACGTGAAGATGACATTCCTTCAGGGTCAACCATAAATAGTACCGAACTGGCCGCCACTTATAGAGCAGAGCGGACAGATCAATTTTTGGGCTTTTACTTCTTTATTGCCTATAATTTAGAGTTGACGTGAAGATGGGGCATTCCTTTAGGGTCAACCCTAAATAGTACCAAACTGGTCGCCGCTTGTAGAGCAGAGCGGACAGATCGATGTTTGGCTTTATTTCAGCATTTTTGATTACTGTATCGTATTTCAGTATTTCAGTTACTATACTTTATTACAGTATTGCCTTAATTTAGAGTTGACGTGAAGATGAGACATTCCTTCAGGGTCAACCCTAAATAGTACCGAACTGGCCGTCGCTTGTAGAGCAGAGCGGACAGATCGATGTTTTGGCTTTTACTTCATTATTGCCTATAATTTAGAGTTGACCTGAAAAAGGGTCATTCCTTCAGAGTCAACCCTAAATAGTGCCGATCTGTCCACCGCTTGTAGAGCAGAGCGGACAGATCGATGTTTCAGATTTTACTTCATTATTGCCTATAATTTAGAGTTGACGTGAAGATGGGGTATTCCTTTAGAGTCAACCCTAAATAATGCCGAACTTGCTGCCGCTTGTAGAGCAGAGCGCACAGATCAATGTTTTGGTTTTCTCTTTCTTTATAGCCTGTAATTTAGAGTTGACGTGAAGATGAGACATTCCTTCAGAGTCAACCCTAAATAATGCTGAACTGGTCGTTGCTTGTAGAGCAGAGTGGATAGATCAATGTTTTGGTTTTACCTTCATTATTCCCTATAATTTAGAGTTGACTTGGAGATGGGGAATCCCTTCAGAGTCAACCCTAAATAGTTCCAAACTGGCCGCCGCTTGTAGAGCAGCGCAGACCAATCAATGTTTTGAGGTTTTGGTCTTGTATTGACTGTAATTTTGTTTTGATGGGAATATATTATGCCCTCCAGAAATATTCCTACGCAAATATATTGTGCCTTCGAGAAATATTCCTACGGGAATATATCGTGCCTTCGATAAATATTCCTATGGGAATATAACATGCCTTCGAGAAATATTCCAACGGGAATATATTGTGCCTTCGATATAGGTTCCTTCGAGAATATATTGTGCCTTCTAGAAATATTCCTACGGGAATATATCGTGCCTTCGAGAAATATTCCTACGGGAATTAAATGTGCCTTGGGAAAATGTGCCTTGGGAGAATGTCGGATGGCCGATGAGTTTTACTCTAAGGCAACCCGCACGACGGACGGTCTTGGAGGGCAACTCGTGCGAAACTAATAGAACTACGTGGGTCTGAGATCGTATGCAGGATGATACAGAGTATGTAGGTGGTGGTCGTGGGAAGACTGCCTCGGCCCAATAAGAGTCCAGATATCCCCTCCCTTATAAATGTTTTATTATCTTTGTTGTAGTAGGGGTTGGATTCTATTCGTGGTTCTAATAACTTGTCTTTAGCACAGGTGACCGATGCGTATGAGAGACAGCACCCATGCCTGGATGGGGCCACAGAGCAGGCTACGCCAGGTACAAGTTTTTAAGCCGCATCCCCTTTTATTATGCCCTATCTCATGGTATCTATATATTGGCATTGAATCCTTGATTGATAGGATTTAATGTGACAGAGATATTTAAATTATTCATACAGGTCTTTAGTTTGAGGTTTCTGTGATAGTTAATCTTTCGCTTTAATACTATGTCTTTCGCTAAGTGCTATAAAGAGCACTCTTTGATGATGTCTTTTGCTAGAATACTGCTTCCCTACTCTGTTGATGTGTAGTGATATTCACTTAACATCACTCCTATACATGACAACGGAGTGAAGGGGGTTGGAGAAGCTAGTACCTTTACCCTTCGTGATCGCTTTGGCATCATGCAAAAATGGTTGTGTGCGATAGGATCCCCCGGTCGGACCACCGATTTGGGAGGAGGGGGGTCTTACAAATGGATCAGAGTGCAAAAGATCTTTTTGACCAAAAGTGATCACAGAAACAACTCTTTCTCCACCGGTCGTTATTGCGTGGTTTGGGACGAACCACTGCAGCGGAAGCGGTGGTGGACCTTAAAGGTAAAAGTTGACAGCAAACTTGGTATATATATGTGGATCAACACTTAAATATCATTTACCACACCTGATCTCAAACGATGATTTACCACTTCAAATTTTGAACCTCGAGTTTAAGCCTCTTTGTTTTATTGGGATTAAATTCTCATTTTCATAATTCCATTCGAGGTAAACTAATCAAATGGAATTTTGTGTGCAATGTGAGGATTCTATTAATAATTTCAACCCCAGGTTTAAGCCTCTTTGTTTTATTGGGATTAAATTCTCGTTTTCAAAATTCCATTCGAGGTAAACTAATCAAATGCAATTTTGTGTGCAGTGTGTGGATTCGATTAATAATTTCAAGCCCAAGTTTAAGCCTCTTTGTTTTTTTGAGATTAAAATTCTCGTTTTCAAAATTTCATTTGAGGTAAGTTAATCAAATGAAATTTTGTGTGTAGATGGAGAATTACTCTAACGATTGCAAATATGAAGTATGCTTTGACTTGATATAACGTTTATCAATTTGACGATCTGATTAAAATAAAGTCGTGCAATCGTGGAAAAACTATGATTAAAATGTAGTCTTATCAATAATGTCAATATTTCAGGAAATAATTACTGAGGCGATGTCCTGGATTGAAGTAAATTAGTGGAAAATTTAGAAAAGATTGTATGCACCCCATCCCAGAAGTATATTGTTAACATTCATGGAACTTGCGATATTTGCATACTCGGCCAGTTGGAAAGCCTCATTAAAAAAAGTAAGCCACTGCGGACCCGAATGTGCTGGTTACCTATTTTATTCTTTTCTTTTATTGTAAATTGCTTGCGGTGGGAAAAGTGGCGGGTCTTTCATGCCCGTAGACCGTATGTACCAGTGCGGGAAGGTTGACGACTCTAGGCGACAGGGAGATGTGCACCCCGGGAGCTCGGCTGGTTTGCTAAATTCAATTATTGCTGGACATCTCCTACATCCGATAGTACATGGGGTTGTACGTTAGGGCCTGGGTAGTACGGTACATCCACACCCAAAAGTTGCAGGACCGACAACTGTCACCGATAGCCACATCGGTGAGGCCCGCAGGGTTTGCTATCCTGTTGGAAAAGAAGCGATCAAGCTATGTTAACATAAGGTGCAAACTAGTAAACTATTGTATATGATTACTGTGGCGGGTCGGTCACGCCCGCAGATCGTTTGTACCTATGTGGGAGGGTTAACGACTCATGGCGACAAGGAAATGTGCACCGCGGGTTATCACCACTTCTAACCCGCTGTTTTGCCTCCACTGGTCGGCCTAAATTTCGGATTCGCCGAATGTCGCTCACATCCAAGAGTACACGAAGTTGTACGTTGGGGCCTGGGTAGTGCGGTACGTCCACACTCAGAAGTGGCAGGACCGGCCGCTGTCACCGACGGCCACATCAGTGAGGCCCGCGGAGGTCGCGACCCTGCTGGAAGAAAAGTGGTCAGACTGTATCAACGTAGGGAGTTGTGATGAGTCATGAGAACTCATTGTAAATGGGTTGCATAAGCATCATTTGCATCAAAACATACATGTTTGCAGGTACCATTAACATATAACCTTCGTATAGGAGTTGGTTATATGTTCATGGATTTTCATAGCTTATTTGCAATTTTTATCTGTTCCACTAACATATAACCTTCATATGAGAGTTAGTTATATGTTAGTGGGTTTATACTACTTACCTTCAGGATACAACTCATAAAATTTCGTGCTTCAGTTTTGCATACATTGGTAGGATTCGATTATGCTGGAATTACTTACTCGGTATGATTATCTAAGCTGGCAATTCATCTAGCGAACAATTTGCCGCACAAAATATTCTCATGAACAATATATATCCAAGTCACGACAGACTAATCCTGACTACGGTAAAACTATCTTCTGTTTCACCTAAGCTGCTATACGGCGGAAGCATCAACACAGCTCATTGGATAAAACCAAATCTATAGACCCTTAAATTTTGGGATCATTCGACACATATAGTGTTAGGTTTTCAACATACCATTCATAATGATAAAAGTACATCAAATGTGCGCAGCGGAAGAAACAAAACAAGAACAACCCAAAAGTGTTTCAGATCTTGCGATTTCATGAATCAAGAAATGAGAAAAGTAATACATTGCAATACTTGAAGGGGATTGAGTCAATACTCAACCGAAGTGCTCCTCAACTGAAATACAGGGAACTGTCGATGAGTCCCAAGCGTCAAAATGGATCGGCGCCTCTACGAGAGTCCACACGAGCGAAAGGAGAATCCTAGCTTCTTGTCGCACAAGAACTAGGTCGGAGAAGAAGAGCCCTCAACGTCTCCCACAGACTGCTAGGTCCGACGACAGGGAGAGGCAGCAGCGGCGGCGGTCGACCCGTCAGAACTCTTCCGTCAGAGGCAATCGCGGAACCCTTCCATCGCTCTGATTCGCAAAAGGGGAATCACTTATTTAGGGTAAAGAATCACATTCTATTTATACCCAGGCGAAAGGGAGAGGCTATCCGCACCCCCACTACTTACATTGGAGTTAAATAGAATTCGTCGAGTGAACATTTCACTGCAGAAATTCGTCGAGTACAAACTGAATTTGTCGAGTAAAACAGAATTCGTCGAGTGAACATTTCACTAACAAATTCGTCGAGTAACAAATGATTCGTCGAGTAATCATAAATTCGTCGAGTCATGAATTCGTCGAGTAATCATGAATTCGTCGAGTCATTATGATTTCGTCGAGTAATCATCAAATTGTCATTCTACGAATTGAAGTAAGAGTCATTGAGACACTCTCGACGACTCGACTTGAAAACTTGTCAACACACTCCATACAATATTCAAAATACAAGTGGAGCATTCAGTTGACTTGACCCAACTACAATAAGTCATATGATTGGTCCTTAACTCATATCCAATATGAGTAAGGCCAACACAATTCTTCCTCAACAATCTCCAAACACACTGGTGTGTGACCCCATAGGCTCATATCGCGTTGGCAGTGAGACTAAATTCTTGATCATTGATGAGTCCCATTTATATATTCTTTTATGGACTCATCCGGGCTAGTTTTCACTCTTGTGTACCTCTGTTTCGAGCTATTATTGCTTATATTTCTCTTATACACACTTGCGCGCACTTACGTGCTTGGCGCTCTATTTAGGTCCGTTTTGGTGTGCGTTTGCGCTCCATATTGTTGGGGGTAAGCACATGATGCTCCCCAATCCTTTTTCTATGATTGATTGGTGCTGGAAGTAAATTCCCAGCTGGATTGTTGTTCTTGCAGGTGGTTGGATCATCCCATTTTGCCCATAAATCATGATTGTTCATATCGCACGGTCGTGTGTTATCCTTGATGCACGGACGGTTGTGGTCGTGCGCCTTCTTTTGGGTAGCAAAATGGTGATCTGACTTTGTTCGTGAGTTTTTATGCACGAGCAGTTGCCCGTGTGCGAAGGAAACGCACGATCGCATGTTGCGCCTGGTTTTTAGCCATTCTGGATTGGGTCGTGCGTTTTTACGCACGGGAGGTTTCGACCGTGCGTGAGTAAAATGCACGGGCACTGATGCTTCTTCCTCAAGGCATTGTTTTTCGTTAAAATAATGCACGGGAATTGCACGGTCGTGCGTTTGACCGCGCGTGACTAAATTTTTGCTGTTTTTAGTATTTAAAGCAGGAAATCCGCTGAGAAGAAAAAGACCCGCGGGAAAAACTCAGAAGCCCGCCATTTCCGCCCATTTTTGCCTCTCCGCCACCATTTGACCTAGGAGGAGCTCTGGCAACCCTGATTTGCAAATCTTCTACCAAAGCTCTCTCCTTGGCCTCCTTCATCATCGATGAGCTCAAGAACGCCATAGACGGAAAGTCTCCGCTGCACTCAAGGTTCCAACAAGAGTTAGCTCTAGCTAGACCACGAAGAAGATGGGTAAAGTAGAGGAAGGTGACAACTCCTCCGTACCCCGGACGCAACTGAAGACCGAGCACGGACGAGGCTTGACAACCCTACGATTCCGGCCGAGAATCTTCAGCATAGTCTTCGAGCTTCGGTTATCTCTATCCCCTTGCGCATTGCTTCAAAGTTTTCCTTGTGTGTGTGTTAATATGGATGATGTTCATAAACATTGTGTTTTAGTTAATATGATTTCATGCTTTTGAGATCTTTTGTGGTTTATGAGATTTGAGGAGCGCCCTAGTCCGCCATCCACTCCAACGTTCTGTAGTGCACCGCACTAGCAATTGCTAGTTGATTGTTCCTCGATGAGGTGCTTACGACCCTCACTCCGCTGGTTACAAAACATCCATCCGTTATCCTTCTCATCCACCCGCTCACCGAAGAACGACATCGCAGCCTGCATTCCAGCCCGACAAGCAAAGCGGAGCTCTAAGCCCACATTTTCTTTCACTGTTGCTAATCTAGGAAAACCAAAATCAAAACCCCTCTTTTTATTAATTACATAAGAATCTATATAAGTAATTCCCTAACAAGAATTCATACAACCCAACTTGTAGTCCTCTGAGAATGATATTCGGGGAGTCTCTCCCAATTTTATTACTTGAACGACCGGTGCACTTGCCGTAATCGCATCAAGTTTTTGGCGCCGTTGCTGGGGACTGCAAGCGTTTTATGAACTTTTCTTCCAGGAAGCTGCTATAAAGATCCCCTATTGTTTTCCTATTCTGTCGGATACATTCATTTAGCTGCTTGCATTCTTTTAATTGGGCGCTAATCATTGTTTTGCAAGCAAGTTTATCATGACTTCTATTCAGCAACATATATACCAGGGAAATTTGAATGATCTCAGGATTCAGGAGGGAAGGAATGATCATGATTCTGAAATTCCCACTTACATCATTGTGTATATATCTGAGAATTGCAAGTTCAGTGGGGGTGCACATGAAGATGCGGTACACCACATGCAGGAATTCTTAGAGATCTATTACACATGTATATTCAGCGGAGTCGAGAACAACCAAAAAAAATCCTGGCGTTCTCATTCTATCTGAACGGTAAAGCCAAAAGCCGGTACTAGACCATTCGGAAGACAGAGACGACTTCATGGAAGCAGCTTGAGGAAAGATTCCTGTATGACTTTCAACACCGTGTACAAGTTTTGGATAAGTACAAGGAACTTATCACCTTCGCTCCAGGAAAGGAGGAAACGTTAATTGATGCGTGGGAGTGTTTTAAATCAATGCACAAGGAATGTTACCGAGAAGATTTGTCAGAAGACTTCCTGATTCAGATCTTTTATTTTGGCATGCTGGAAGGATTCCGACCGCTATTTGATGTAGCAGCTGGAGGCGCTTTGTTTAATAGAGCGGGGAAGGATGTCTGGGAAATAGTCATGAATGTAGCTCAGACTAGTCAGCATTGGACTCATTCTCTTTTCCCCTCCAGCGCAGCCGAAGTTAACTTCTTAACACTCAATGGAGCAGTGAAATGTCTGCCGTCATAGCAGATAGAGCAGTTTTTAACTTTTGTGGTCGGTATGCTTCAGACGATGAATGACCAGTCCGCAGCAATTCAGTAGCTTCACTCAACCTTAAGGATTCTCGCAGATGCCATTTCTGGTGTTGTGGATCATCTGCTCGAGTCTGTGAACACTATGAGGCTAAGAATTGGCAGGAGTGTAGAAAGTCATCCACTACTGGAACAACCTGCGAATTCTATGAACAAGCTTAATGCATAAGTGGCAGAGGAACCGACACCTGCCCTAGTTGAGTCGGACCCTGCTGGTGTTCCACTACCCTTGAAGAGTATTGTAAAACCCCCATTCCCTTACAGGTTACATAATGAGAAGGCCTAGAAGCAATTTCATAAATTCCTGGAAATGATGAAGGGAGTGCAAGTAAGTATACCGCTAATTGAGGCCATTTCCCAGATACCAGGTTACTCCAAATTTTTGAAATACCTGATTTCAAAGCGCAAATTATTGGAGGACCTCAAAACCGTTGAGCTCACTGAGGAATGCTCTGCCCTGATCACCGACCATGTTCCGGCAAAGTGCAAGGACCCCGACAACTTTACTATTCCTTGCAGAATCGGTCATTATCGATTCAGTCAGGCGCTCTGTGATCTGGGAGCCTCAATCAACTTAATTACACTTTCCATCTTTCGAGAGCTAGGTGCAGAGACTTTAAAGCCTATGCAGATGACACTATAGTTGGCTGAGAGATCAATCAAGAAACTGGTAGGAGTGGTGGAAGATCTTACCATAGTGGTTAATGACCTTGCCTTCCAAGCTAATTTTGTTATCCTCGACATGAAGGCTGATGCAAAGGTACCTATTATCTTAGGGCGCCCATTTTTGGATACGGCTCATGCTATCATTAATGTGGAGGAAGGGGCGCTCACGCTCATACTGGGACAGGACACTATATATTTCAATCTTCATGATTTGCCATAAATGTTAGAGATCACAGACTGCGAACCGATGGAACCGGCTGATGAATTTGATGGTTAGAGTGATATGGTTCTGGGCGATAGCGAGGCATTATGGCAGCAAGAAGGTTTGAGCAGTGAGGGTGTTCATTCGAATGAGTCCAAAGGGCTGCATATGACTAGAGGGTCACCCCTTGCGTAAGCAGATATAAATACCTCGCCAGCCCTCAAACAATTGCCCGATTCGATGAAATACGTCTTTCTAGGAGAAAATACCACGCACCCGGTGATCATTTCTGCAACTCTATCAGTTGCCAAAGAAACTGCGTTGGTAGGTGTTCTAAGAAAATACCAAAAAGTTTTCGGACGATCCCTCGCAGATATCAAGGGAATCAGCCCCACGGTCTGCATGCATAAGATTCTTCTCGAAGATCAGTACAAACGTTCGACTTAACCCCAAATGCGGCTGAACCCGAAGATGCAATATGTAGTAAAGATGGAGGTAATAAAGCTTTTGGATGCTGGCATTATCTACCCAATCAGCAACAACAAGTGGGTCATCCCAGTTCAGGTGGAGCCAAAGAAGGGAGGGATCACTGTTGTTGCCAATGAGAAAAATGAGTTGCTACCCACCCGAATGATCACCGGGTGGAGAGTTTCTATTGACTATCGCAAACTAAATGATGCATCACGTAAGGACCATTTCCCGCCTCCTTTCGTTGATCAGATGCTAGAAAGGTTGGCAGGGCAAGACTATTATTGTTTTCTGGATGGATACTCAGGGTACAATCAAATCCTGATCGACCCTGAAGATCAAGACAAAATGACATTTACCTGCCCTTCAGGAACCTTCACATTTAAGAGAATGCCGTTTGGACTTTGCAATGCCCTGCAACTTTCCAACGATGCATGCTAGCTATCTTCACCGACATGGTGGGAGATTTCCTTGAAGTTTTCATGGATGACTTCACCTTATTTGGCAGCTGCTTCGATTCGTGCCTCGCCAATTTAGCCAAGACCTTGAAGCGGTATGAGGATACCAATCTCATCTTGAACTGGGAAAAATGCCACTTTATGGTATGCTAGGTAATCGTTCTTGGGCATAAGGTTTCCCGCCAGGGGCTCGAGGTGGACCAAGCAAAGGTGAGTGTTATCAAGAACCTTCCACCGCCGTCGTCTGTGAAGGGTATCCACAGTTTTTTGGGACACGTGGGATTTTATCGGAGGTTTTGTTGGGGAAATGATTTATCTTAACCCCTAAAATTGAGTAGGATATAAATTCTAAGAATGAAAAATTAGTCTAAGTAAATATGCGTCGAATAGCATTCGACGCAACGTCGAAGTGTAGTCGACGTTCCTCTCAGAATGAGTCAAAGTAGCTCTAAACAGAATTCGACGTAACCTATGTCGACGTAACTCTGACTTCTAGTCGACGTATCTAGTGAAGTCGATGTATCTTAGTCGACGCACCTTCCATATTCTCCTCTCGACGTCCAGCCAGTTTGAAATCGAAGCTTCCGTCGAATAGTAATCGACGTATGTCGATTTCTATGTCAAATTCAAAACACGCCAGATTTCTTTCCTTCTATCTGTAGATCTGAATTTTATGGAATGATATTATTCTTTTCTAGCCATTTTGAACCAGTCTTTCCTTTTAAATGATTCTTGGCTAAATTGATTAAGTTTATTATGGATATTATTTGAAATCAGAATAATCTCTTTCCTTCTACAGAAATATTGATTATGGAATCTTTTCTTTCTTACCATTTCTCTAACTGCTAATTGATTATTCTCCTATAGTATTCTTTGATTAAACAGAGCTATAAATAAGAGGGAAGTCGGCAGAGAAGAAAATGAGAAGTGATCCACTCCATACATTTGAAATAGAGGAAAAGCTCTCAAGAGAAAAGGAGAGAAAAATTGAGAGAAGTGATAGTGTGCTGAAGTCAACAACAAGCCTTCTTCTTCTTCCCTTTCTGAAGCCATACGGCTGCAATCTCTGATAGCTCTCATTGAAAGAGAAAAAGACCTACAATCTCCTTCTCACTATAGAAGAGAGATTTCATTCATTATTTCTTGTGCTTCTAATCTTCTTGCTAGGAAGAAGATTCTTTCTTATTTAAAATTACTTCTTCTACTTCTTCTCCTTATCTTCATTTCATTTTCAAACAGTGTAAAAGAGTTTTTAGAATCTCTCTTCAAAAAATTCAGTTGTACTGGTTCTAAGAGTCTCCTTATCAAAAGACTCAGGCTGGTTCTAAGAGTCTCCTTATCAAAAGACTCAGTACAAGATAGTGAATTCCTACCAAGGGGGTTAGAAGAGTGGACTACCCAAAGTTTGGGGAACCACTATATTTCTTTGTGTTTTGCTGTGATTTTCATTTTGCTATTTCTTTCTTTATTTACTTAATTCTTGTTGGTGTGTGTGGGAAGCTTAAATATGAGATTATTACATATATATACATATATATATTTGTTAACTTTGCACAAAGTACTTTTAAATCTCTATTCACCCCCCTCTAGAGAATTCTAGTGAGGTTAACTGTGCACTTTCAATTGGTATCAGAGGGAGGTTGATCAAAAAGGGGTAACTCCTTGATCAAAAAGATCCTACCTCATATATATATACTTCTAAAAACTATTTTTCACATTGCACAAATCAAAGATTATGCTTCCACCAGACCACCAATCTGCAACCTTGAAAAGTTTGCACTTTGGAAAACAAGAATTAAAATTTATCTAAACTCTATTGATGGAGAATTATTTGATGTTATTATGACAGGTCCTCCTAAGCCATTCAAGAAGGACTCAAGTGGAAAGGTCACACAAACACTTGCTCCAAAGGCTGAATGGACAGATGAAGAAAAGAGAGCTCATGCATGTGATGCCAAGGCTATGAATATCTTAGTCTCAACCCTCTCAGATGAAACCTTCCAAAAGATTGCTGAATGTGAGTCAACTAAGGAAATATGGGAAGCTCTCAATAAAATGGTAGAAGGGAGTGCTGATGAGAGAAAAGATAGAAAGGCATTACTCATCTCTCAATATGAAAACTTCCAGAAGAAAGACAGTGAAAGTGTTGCTGACATATATGCCAGATTCAGCCTCATAACAGATGAGTTAAGAACACTTGAGAAGGACATATCTCTCACTGAGATAAATGACAAATTGCTAACTTGCTTCCCAGCTCTTGGGACTCAAGAATTTGGCCAATTAGAGAGTCCAGAAGCCAAAATGAAATCTCAACAGATGTTTTGTTGGGTAAATTAAGATCCTATGAACAGTTGTTGAAAACAAGAGCTGAGAAAGAAGTGAAAGAAAAGACTCATTCACTCTCAAAGGAAAAGAGTATTTCCTTAAAGGCCACTGCAGATGAACCCTCTAAAAGTGATGAGGAGCTGATCAGTCTACTGGCCAAAAGGTTCAAAAAGTGGATCAAAACAGAAGGGTCCGGAAGGAGAGATTCAAAAACCAGGTATAACAAAACCCCTACTAAAGAGATTATATGCTACTCTTGCAGGAAACCTGGACACATTGCACCTGAATGTCCTAAAGAACTCAGCTATAAGAAAGATCTGAAAAGAACAGATCTAAAGAAAAAGAAGAAAGAGAAAGGATTCATTGCTCAATCATGGAGTGATTCAGAATCTGAAGAAAGTACCTCATCTGAAAATGACCAAGAAGACACTAAGCAAGAGGAAACTTGTTTGATGGCCACTGAGAAGCATGATGATAAATCTCTGGTAAATATATTTGATGATATAGATTTTTCTTCTATGGATTTCAAAAATAGTTTCAAAGAATTTTGTTTAGATCAAGTCAAATCTGAGAAAGAGATAAAAAGGCTAAGAAATGAATTAAATAATCTCACACAAATGGATATACAATATAAAAACTATGAGCTCAGTCAAGAACTCTATACATCAGAAGAGCAGCTAGATAAAATAAATACTGAAAATCAAACACTGAGAAATGAGCCAGCAAAGGCAAAGCCTTTGAAGATTCTCTAAATGGCAGAAGTCAAAAACTCATGAAAATCTCTGAAAATCTCACTGATAGATTTAGACAACTAGAGTTTAATACTGACTTAGAACCCAGGCCTCAGTCACCCAGCAAACTTGTCTGGAGACATCCTATCCACTTCATTAGGAAGAATAATCTCATAGGAGAAGAATCACAAGAAAATCCAGAAACAACTAATGTTTTCAATAAAAATAATTTCACTATGTATGAAGGAATCCTAGGTAAATATCCTTTGAAAAGAAACAAATTATTGTCGAATCAGTATCGACGTGCGTCGAATTCTACTGAACGCAACTCTAATAATACGTCGTCTCCCAATCAACGCAACCTCTCATATGCTTCGACTAAAAGAGAACACAGAATGAAGGAAGCGTCGACTTCGACTCGACGCAACCTTAAACATACGTCAAATTCATATCGACGCAACCAATTTAACAGAAATATCTCCTTTTCCAAAAAGTCTTCTCAATCCATTTCTTTTTATTATGAATACTATTTCTGCAATATTACTAATTAATGTTGGTATGATAAGCCAACACTCCTAAAGAAGAAAGGGTGCTCTGAAAAACCAACTTACTCTTTCATTGAACCTTTTTCTGTTGGGAGGAAGGGACCCCAGCTTAGCAGGGTCCAAACTAATGTTTAACATCTTATGTGCAGATCTATCACACATTCAGGCTGGTGTGGTACATGGATAGTGGATGCTCCATGCACATGACAGGGTACAAAAATCTACTAACCAACTTTGAAGATAGACATGGACCATCAGTGACCTTTGGAGACTCTAGCTGTGGGCAAACCAGGGGCTTTGGAGATTTCAAAGAAGGGAAAGTTACCTTCAAGAATGTGGCAGTAGTCAAAGGACTGAAGCACAATCTGATAAGTATAAGTCAGATATGTGACAGTGGTAAGTATGAGGTAAAATTCACCACACTGTTTTGCCATATTATTGATGTCAAGACTGGTGCCATAGTACTCAGTGAAATTAGAAAAGGGAAAGTTATATAGTAGACTTTAGCTCCACACCCACAGAAGTTTGTTTGTTCAACAATATTATTGATAAAAGTGAATTATGGCAAAGGAGACTGGGTCATCTAAACTACAAGACCATTAGTAAACTAGCAAGGAATAACCTAGTCAGAGGCCTACCAAAGGGAGGTACTCTAAGGATTCTCCATGTAGACCTTGCCAACTAGGAAAACAGACCAAATCATCCTTCAAACCAATTGGTAAGAATGACTCCCCCAGGATTCTCTACCTACTGCACATGGATCTCTTTGGTCCCATATCCACTCAGAGCTTAGGTGGAAAGTCTTATACCCTAGTCATTGTGGATGACTATTCTAGATTTAGCTGGGTATTCTATTTAAGGGCTAAGTCTGAAACCCACAAGATTCTCTCAAGATTCATAAGACAGATTCAATCTGAATTCAATACACATGTTTCCATAATCAGAAGTGATCATGGGACTGAATTTGAAAATCAGTTAATCTGTAGTTTCTGTGAGGATGTAGGTATCAAACAAAGCTTCTCAGCACCTAGAACTCCTCAACAAAATGGAGTTGCTGAAAGAAAGAATAGAACCTTAATTGAATCAGGAAGGACCTTGCTTGCAGAATCAGGATTACCAAAAACCTTCTGGGCTGAAGCAGTCAACAATTCAAACTATGTTCTAAATAGAAGCCTCATACATAAAACTAAGTCAAAAACTCCATATGAGCTCCTGAAGGGGAAAACACCCATTGTTAAACACTTTAAAATTTTTGGATGTGCTTGCTTTATCCTAAATAATGGGAAAGATCATCTTGCCAAGTTTGACAAGAAGCCTGATGATGGAATATTTCTGGGGTACTCATCATCTAGTAAAGCTTATAGATGATATAACAGGAGAACTCTCAAAATTGAAGAATCCATGCACATTATATTTGATGAAACTAACATGCTGTTTAAGGGGGAGGAAACTTCCACCAGTCCTTTTCCACAGGAAAACAACAGCATAGAGACTCAGCTTGAACATCTGACTCTAAAGAACACAGACACTGGGAAAGAAAACCAGCTACAGGAACCAAGTGAGGAGTCTGAACAAGAAGATGAAGAAGGTTCAGAAAAGAGCAATCAAAACCAACTCTCACAAGAGAACATGGTTCAGGAAGAACAGTTGGACAATGATCACATTGTTAATGAGGAAGAAGAGCATCTGACAAATCCAAGCAGGACAGGGATCAATATGAAAAATCATCCTCAATCCCAAGTAATTGGAGACCCCAATATTGGAGTAAGAACAAGACACCAAGTCTCCAGTGGGATGATGCTCCAATGCTTCTTATCACAAATTGAACCAAAGAAGTTTGAAGAAGCAAATTGTGATCCTCACTGGATCATAGCCATGCAAGAAGAACTAAGCCAATTTGAGAGAAACAAAGTGTGGAACTTAGTTGAGAGACCAAGAAACTACCCAGTTATTGGTACAAAGTGGGTATACAAAAACAAACTGGATTCCGCTGGAGTAATTGTCAGGAAGAAGGCAAGACTTATAGCACAAGGATACATACAAGAAGAAGGAATAGACTGCAATCAAACCTTTGCTCCAGTAGCCAGATTGGAAGCAATCAGACTCTTTCTTGCCTATGCTGCTTTCATGAAGATGAAAGTCTACCAGATGGATGTCAAGAGTGCTTTTCTGAATTGTGACCTTCAAGAAGAGGTATATGTAGAGCAACCACCAGGTTTTATCAATCCTTCCTCTCCTAACTTTGTTTATAAACTTAACAAAGCTCTTTATGGTCTTAAGCAAGCACCTAGAGCTTGGTATGAAACTCTCTCCAACTTCCTGATAGAAAATTCTTTTGAAAGAGGTAAAGTAGATAAAACACTTTTTACTAGAACCCACAAGAATAAACTTCTGCTTGTTCAAATCTATGTAGATGACATCATCTTTGGCTCAACCCATCCCAAACTCTGTAAAAGATTTGCTAATCTAATGCAATCTAAATTTGAAATGAGTAATATAGGAGAACTCTCTTACTTCTTAGGGCTACAAGTAAAACAAAGCAGTGAGGGGATCTTTATCTCACAATCTAAATACACTAAAGAGTTAATCAAAAAGTTTGGTATGGAATCAGCATCTACCATGAAAACACCTATGACAACTAATGCCATCATAGAAAAGGATGATAAGGGAAAATCAGTAGATCAAAAGACCTATAGGGCAATCATAGGTTCCCTTCTCTATCTAACAGCTAGCAAACCTGACATTATGTTTGCCACCTGTATATGTGCTAGATTTCTGGTTGATCCAAAAGAATCCAATCTCTCCTCTGTAAAAAGAATTCTTAGATACCTAAAGGGAACACCTGAACTAGGTTTATGGTACTCAGCAGAAACCAACTTTGAATTAACAGGTTTCTCAGATGCAGACTATGCTGGTTGTAGGGTTGATAGAAAAAGAAAATCGGGTACTTGCCAATTCCTAGGTGACAGATTAATATCATGGTTCAGTAAGAAACAAACCTCAGTCTCAACCTCAACAGCTGAAGTTGAATACATAGCTGCTGGGAGCTGTTGTTCACAAATCCTATGGATGCAAAATCAGCTTCTTGACTATAAATTGAAAGTCAGTAACTCTAAAATCAATTGTGATAGTTCTAGTGCTATATCCATAGTATCCAACCCAGTCCTTCATAGTAGAACCAAACATATAGAAATCAGACATCACTTTCTTAGAGACAATGTGGAAAAAGACAAGATAACTTTAGAATATATTCCTACTGATAGCCAAAGAGCAGACATTTTCACCAAACCCTTGGATGAAACTAAGCATACTTACTTCATCAACACCTTATGAATGCTTGATGGAAGCTTGTAAACATTATTGTTGGGCAAATCTAAAAGAAGTCAGAAAAACTAAGAGAGCACTTGAAGATACGTCGATTACCTATCGACATACCATCGAAAAGAACTCAACGCTAGCTTTGCTTTCTTAACAGACAAAGATACGTCGATCCCTTCTCGACGTACCGTTGACTTGATATCGACGCAAATCTGCGAACACGTCGACAGGTCACTAGGATGACAAAAATTCGACAGAGCGTCGACTCCATATTGACGTATGCGTTGACTTCATGATAAAACTGGAAACAAATCTTTCCTTCCTCTTTTGACGATTGGTTTACCTAATATACCTCGATTTTTGTTTCCTTTTCGACGCCTCACCTACTTTAAATAATACCTCATATTTCATAAACTCCTACTCTCCCAAACTGCCAAAAACTTCATCTTCTACCTTTCTACCTGCATCAATGGCGCCGACTCCTGTTCAATCTGCCGTCATCCAAGCAATAAACGATGCTCTGGAACAACTCGTGAATGAATTTTAGACACGACTGAACAACTTCTCAAACGAGTGTGCCGCCATGCTAACTACCTGTGAATCCAAACTGGCCAACCTGTCTGCTTCTCTTCCTGAGCTTCATGTTCTTCTTAAAGAACAATCTCTGTCGCCAAAAGGGTTTACATCCTTTCTGCAGGATATAAACCAGGGGGAGAGTTGCTCCACAAACCCCCCATATTCAGGTTCTGTATTCTCTTAAAGCCTAGGGCTAACTCTTCTCCAATCTCTAAATACTATCTCTAAGTATTAAACCAACTTCATTTTTTTACCATAGGCTCAAATATTCTCCAATCACTCTGATTATACCTTCAACAAACACTTTGGTGAATCCTCCTCCTACCATACAGAAGGAGACCATGCTGTGGATTCAGCATTCAGAGTAGATGCCCCATATGTTCAGGGAGAGATTGTTGCAGTACAAACTACAGAAGTCCACGGGGACGAAGAAACAACTACTTCTGATGACCTAAAAGGGCAAGTTTGGATTGAGGCACCCTTGTGTGTGGAAGAATATCAGCATCACTCTCCTGGCTTCTCTGCTAGCTATATCAAACTCAAGACACCCCTACTTGAGGATATTCCTCCAGAAGAGATTGAAGGAGAGAAACATTCCTCATCACAGTCTACTCTACCAGAGGACATTCTGCCTCCTGTTACAGAACAAATTCCTTCTCCTACAAAAGTTCCTTCCCCACCTTCTCCTTCTAAAGAGAAAACTACATCTCCACCTGTGCCTCTACCACCACTTCAACCTCCCTCTCTACCTCCTCTACTACCTTTACCTCCACAAATGCTACCTAGGGAAAGACCAAGAGAACAAATGAAAAGAAGAAGAGAAGCCATCCCTCATTGGCAAAAATTCTCCAAAGAAGAAAGAAAAGACTATGCAAAGGAAAAGAAATACAGAAAGGCTGTTGAGGAGATAAAAAGGTTTGAAAGAATGCCTAATATCACTCCTAATAGTCCTGTAAAGGAACACCATGATCCTGACAATGGAAAGAGGCATGAAGAAATAATAGAAAGAGAGTTGTATGAATTTGAAGCAGTAATGAAAGAGACAGAGGATAAGAGGAAAATCTGGATGGAAAAGATCAAGAAGGGGATGACCAAAGAACAGATACTTGCTGAATCTTCCATCAAACTTCCAAAGAAATTATTTGATGTTGAAGCATATCAGATGAAAAATCCTCAGGCAGGGCTTATCCTAGACAAAGGACAGAAGCACAAAAGGGGTGTAGGGTGTTCAGAAGATATCTACATTCCCTATAAAAAGCCTAACAAGCCAGTTGGATTAGAAAAATGGCATAGTTCACCCTGGAAAGGGAAAGGAAAAGTATCTGAGATCCCTGAGAAACAAGAATCAGAGAAGAAGAGAAAATATAGGCCCAAGGTTGACAACAAGGGACCATCTGAGCCCAAATCTACACAAAAGAAACCTCATAGCATTACAATTGAAGTGATTGATGAAAAGGCAGCAATTATCATTAGTAAGGGTTATTCCATAAATAACACCCTTCCTGATGCTGAAAAGATCCTGGCAAAGCTGCACATAATTATCAGAAATGTTCAGGAGCATCCTGATAAAGCCAGGCCCTACATTTTTGAAGCTATTGAAAATTTATCCAAGAAACTTTACTCTGCCTTTGTCAACTTCATGTATAACAAGAAGTTCTTTGTTTAAATCTTGTGAAAGATACTTACATGTTACATGATTTCTTTCTCTACTTTCTTCTGAGTACTTAACATATTTCTTTTCTATATAAATGCCTTCCTGTGTTGATTAAAAGCTGATACAATTTCTCCCTGAATAGGGTTAAGACAAATAGGGGGAGATTGTTGGGGAAATGATTTATCTTAACCCCTAAAAATGAGTAGAATATAAATTCTAAGAATGAAAAATTAGTCTAAGTAAATATGCGTCGAATAGCATTAGACACAACGTCGAATGTAGTCGACGTTCCTCTCAGAATGAGTCGAAGTAGCTCTAAACAGAATTCGATGTAACCTATGCCGACGTAACTCTGACTTCTAGTCGACGTATCTAGTGAAGTCGATGTATCTTAGTCGACGCACCTTCCATATTCTCCTCTCGACGTCCAACCAGTCTGAAATCGAAGCTTCCGTCGAATAGTAATCGTCGTATGTCGATTTCTATGTCAAATTCAAAACACGCCAGATTTCTTTCCTTCTATCTGTAGATCTGAATTTTATGGAATGATATTATTCTTTTCTAGCCATTTTGAACCAGTCTTTCCTTCTAAATGATTCTTGGCTAAATTGATTAAGTTTATTATGGATATTATTTGAAATCAGAATAATCTCTTTCCTTCTACAGAAATATTGATTATGGAATCTTTTCTTTCTTACCATTTCTCTAACTGCTAATTGATTATTCTCCTATAGTATTCTTTGATTAAACAGAGCTATAAATAAGAGGGAAGTCGGCAGAGAAGAAAATGAGAATTGATCCACTCCATACATTTGAAATAGAGGAAAAGCTCTCAAGAGAAAAGGAGAGAAAAATTGAGAGAAGTGATAGTGTGCTGAAGTCAACAACAAGCCTTCTTCTTCTTCCCTTTCTGAAGCCATACGGCTGCAATCTCTGATAGCTCTCATTGAAAGAGAAAAAGACCTACAATCTCCTTCTTACTATAGAAGAGAGATTTCATTCATTATTTCTTGTGCTTCTAATCTTCTTGCTAGGAAGAAGATTCTTTCTTATTTAAAATTACTTCTTCTACTTCTTCTCCTTATCTTCATTTCATTTTCAAACAGTGTAAAAGAGTTTTTAGAATCTCTCTTCAAAAAATTCAGTTGTACTGGTTCTAAGATTCTCCTTATCAAAAGACTCAGGCTGGTTCTAAGAGTCTCCTTATCAAAAGACTCAGTACAAGATAGTGAATTCCTACCAAGGGGGTAGAAGAGTGGACTACCCAATGTTTGGGGAACCACTATATTTCTTTATGTTGAGCTGTGATTTTCATTTTGCTATTTCTTTCTTTATTTACTTAATTCTTGTTGGTGTGTGTAGGAAGCTGAGATTATTACACAAATATATATATTTGTTAACTTTGCAGAAAGTACTTTTAAATCTCTATTCACCCCCTCTAGAGAATTCTAGTGAGGTTAGCTGTGCACTTTCAGGTTTATTAAGGATTTTTATTCATTTCGAAACCTCTTTCTCACTTGCTAGTTAAGGATGTCCAATTCAACTTCGATGAAGCGTGCATGCAAGCTTTTGAGACCTTAAAGGGGCAACATGTTTCTGCCCCGATCTTGGTGGCACCTGATTGGAGTCTGCCATTTGTTATCCTGTATGATGCAAGTGATGTGGCCGTGGGAGCTGTGCTTGGTCAAAGGAGGAATAAAATCTTTCACACCATTTCTTATGTCAGTCGTACTCTCAACAACGCCCAAGCAAATTACACCACCACGGAGAAGGAATTGCTAGCCGTGATTTTCGCCTTTGAGAAATTCCACTCGTACTTTGTGCTCTCAAAGGTAATAGTGTACACAGACCATGCCGCACTTAGGCACCTATTTAAGAAGAAGGAGGCCAAACCACATTTAATCCACTGAATTCTCCTTCTACAAGAGTATGAGCTAGAAATCAGAGACAAGAAGGGGGTGGATAATGTAATAGCTGACCACTTATCGCATTTGGAGCATGACAAGTTGGCCGAAACCTCCAATAGCAAAGAAGAGGAAATGATTGATTATTTTCCAGATGAGAAGTTATTCGCAATCACTGCGCATGCCGCAACTACCCCATGGTATGTTGATATTGCAAATTATCTTGCATGTAAGAAATTCTCGCCCAGACAATCCCCTCAGCAGAGACGGAAGTTGTCTTCTGACTCAAAATACTACTTTTGGGAAGACCCGCTCTTGTTTCGCATATGCAGTGACAGGATTGTTAGGCGTAGTATCCCAGAGACCGAGTTTCAATCTATTCTACAACATTTCCATGACAGAGAAGTCGGTGGACATTTTGGAGCTAACAAGACAGCACGGAAGGTATTGCAATGTGGGTTTAATTGGCCCACGCTCTTCATGGATGCTCATGCCCAAATCTCTAAGTGTAACGAGTGTCAAAGAACTAGGAATATTTCTCAGAGAAACGAGATGCCACTGAATAATATGTTGGTGTGCGAACCCTTCGATGTTTGGGGAATAGACTTCATGGGTCCTTTCCCAATGTCACATGGTAAGCAATATATCATTGTAGCAAAAAAGGTTGACGACGCTTTATGGGCATATCAGACTGCCTACAAAACACCCATTGGCATGACACCTTTCCAATTAGTGTATGGGAAAGCTTGCCATCTGCCCATGGAGCTTGAGCACAAGGCACTCTGGGCGACCAAAATGCTGAACATGGAACTCGAAGCCGCTATGGATAAACGCCGCACGTAATTAAATGAGTTAGACGAACTCAGGCACTTCGCTTATGAGAATGCGCGTATCTATAAGGAAAAGACAAACCAATGGCATGAACGACATATGATCCCAAAGGAATTCAAGCCCGGCGACCAAGTACTACTATATAACTCCCGCGTCCATCTATTTCTAGGGAAATTGAAGTCACGTTGGAGTGGCCCCTTTGTTTTCACGGGAGTCTCTCCTTTCGGTGCTATTGAGGTAGCTGGGAAGAGTGGGGACAGCTTCAAAGTTAATGGGCATCGTCTGAATATATATGATAGCGGCCCAATCGTCGAGGAATGCCAAAGTTTGGTTCTTGTAAATCTTGAGCAAGAATAATTTTCTTTTCTTGTTATCCTAATTTGGTTGAATGTTTGTTGTGAACTTGTTTATAGAGTTCGAGAAACTGAAAACATTAGATTGAATGCCAATGTGTGTTTGCATATAGCTGCGCTTTACTATCTCTTGAACTCTATTGCTACACTGCTTAATACAGGTATTTGGTCCACCTTAAGGACGGTAAACAAAAGGGCTTATGGGAGACGACCCAATTTTGCTGTTTTTGCTTTTATTTCTGCATGGGTGGAGATGTTGTTTTGCAGGTATGGCGACCCCAATGGCGGACACATTGAAGCTGAATTCAAGATTAACGCCAATCTTCCGGTATGCTCATTTCTGAGCATGGGGTAACCTCTCCTCCCAAATTCTTTTTATGAATCTTGCATTATAATCTGTGATGATTAGATTTAAGTTTTGGGGAGAGTAGTTGTCGTTACTCAGTTGCACGTGCACATATGCACAACATACTAGAAGTTACAATATTTTTGTTTTATTTTTCATTCTCATAGCACACCACAACACCCACTAGAGAGCGCACTTAACCATAGGCGCTTAACGAGTTTAGCTCGTTTCTTTTGTACGATTGGGAAAATTGTTGTGCTGGCTCAGGGTTGTAAGACGAAGTAAAATGTTGACTCCCGTAGTGCTCTAGTCGAGTACTCGCATATTGCATAGATTTGTGCGTTGAATATGGATTCATGGGTCTGCCCTCTCTGATGTCTTTGGCTTTGATTTGAGGGCATGATTTCGCAGCAAACACGACGGTATAGGGGGCCACTATTTCAGTGGTACTCTGTGAGCAGCCACTTTGTGCATTTATTGTCAAAGGTTAGGTCTTTCTCCTCTGAGAGAAGCCACTTTGTGCATAGTGCCAAAGGTTAGGTCTGTTTCCAATCTTCCCCCGCCCATACCCCCAATGATTGGGGACTATATGGGTTATGTTGTTGTTGTTGTTGTTGCTCGTAGTTTTCTAATTTTTCTATTTGCGTAATAATTGTTTATTCTACTCAAAAGTGGTGAATCCGGCGTGAATCCGACGATAGCATATGAATGTGTGTAGACGGTTGTTAGGTTTGTATTGCTCGAGTCGGGAGGAAGAATTATCTTTCTCGGTGGCTAATAACTTTCCCCAAGAGACTCTTAAAGCATTGGTACAAGTTAGTTCAGTGCGTGAGTGTGATGTAGGCCATCATTTTGGCCAGGTTGAGCTTTTGTACCGTTCCTAGCGTCTGATCCTCGCTAAAACCTTTGTGCCTATCCCGTCTTTTGATTCAGCTCCACCTTTGTCTCACCAAATATTAAAAGTCAATCCTAGTTGCACACCCAAATATGAGCTTTAGTCTTGTTTTATTTTCATTATTGGGGTGTTGTTGTAGTGATTTTTTATAGTGAAAATTGTGGTTGTTGTTATTGAAAAAATTTGCTGAAAAAGAAAAAAGAGAGAGAAAAGATTGTTATGAAAAAGTTAAATTGAAAATTTGTGAATGTTTTGTGTTGGGAGTAGGCGGTGCACACACCCATGTTGCAACGTTCAAGTCTGGGGGTGCGGTGCACCCGCGTGTTTATTGTGTTGCGTGGATAGTTTATTTATGTACTTGATCATTTGGGTTTAGGTGCTTTAAGCCTTCAAGTTTATCTTTGTACACCCTACCTTAACCCAACCTCATTTTAACCTAAAGTCCTACTGATTTGCGCATTGAACCAAACTGGTGTCGTAGAGAGAGTGCGACCGGGTGAGCATATGGTCACCGACTTTGATGGATTTCAATGGAGGTTGTTCCGAGCACCGATCTTGAGCAATGTTCGCCTCAGCGATTAGTCTACTTTCTTCCTATGCAAGACCGGATGATTCACCGCTATTCAACTTTTGAGTAGAGATAATATACATGTACGCCCTTTGATTATTAAAAGTGTGTGTATAATTAAAAATTTCTTCCACTGCATTTCTACGCGCGCGAGCATGCGACTTCGCATGGTACTCTGCTTCTACAATTGTTAAGCTAGCTAATCAATTTTTCCGCCCGCATAGGGAATGATTTTCTCAGGACGAGCAAATGGTTAAGTCTGGGGGTGTGATGAGTCCCATTTATATATGCTTTTATGGACTCATCCGGGCTAGTTTTCACTCTTGTGCACCTCCGTTTCGAGCTATTATTGCTCATATTTCACTTATGCACACTTGCGCGCACTTACGTGCTTTGTGCTCTATTTAGGCCCATTTTGGTGTGCGTTTGCGCTCCATGTTGTTGGGGGTAAGCACATGGTGCTCCCCAATCCTTTTTATATGATTGATTGGTGCTGGAAGTGTATTCCCAGCTGGATTGCTATTCTTGCAGGTGGTTGGATCATCCAATTTTGCCAAGAAATCATGATTGTTCATATCGCACGGTCGTGCATTTTACTTGATGCACGGACGGCTGCGGTCGTACGCCTTCTTCTGGGTAGCAAAATGGTGATCTGACTTTGTTCATGTATTTTTACGCACGGGCAGTTGCCCGTGCGCGAAGGAAACGCACGATCGCCTGCTGCGCCTAGTTTTTAGCCAATCTGGATTGGGTCGTGCATTTTTACGCACGGGCGGTTTTGATCGTGCGTGAGTAAAATGCACGGGCGCTGCTACTTCTTCCTCAAGGCATTGTTTTTCGTTAAAATAACACACGGGAATCGCACGGTCATGCGTTCGACCGTGCATGACTAAATTTCTGCTATTTTTAGTATTTAAAGCAGGAAATGCGCTGAGAAGAAAAAGACCCGCGGGAAAAACTCCGAAGCCCGCCATTTCCGCCCATTTTCACCTCTCTACCATTGTTTGACCTAGGAGGAGCTCTGGCAACCCTTGTCTTGCAAATCTTCCGCCAAAGCTCTCTCCTTGGCCTCCTCCATCATCGATGAGATCAAGAACGCCATAGACGGAAAGTCTTTGCTGCACGCAAGGTTCCAACAAGAGTTAGCTCAAGCTAGACCATGAAGAAGATGGGTATTATATAGGAAGGTGACAGCTCCTCTGCACCCCAGACGCAACTGAAGACCGAGCACGGACGAGGCTTGACAACCCTACGATTCCGGCCGAGAATCTTCAGCATAGTCTTCGAGCTTCGGTTATCTCTTTCCCATTGCGCATTGCTTCAGAGTTTTCCTTGTATGTGTGTTAAAATGGATGATGTTCATAAAGATTGTGTTTTAGTTAATATGATTTCATGCTTTTGAGATCTTTTGTGGTTTATGAGATTTGAGGAGCGCCCTAGTCCGCCATCCACTCCACCGTTCTGTAGTGCGCCGCACTAGCAATTGCTAGATGCGTGTTCCGCGACTAGGTGCTTACGACCCTCATTTCGCTGGTTACAAAACATCCATCTGCTAGCCTTCTCGTCCACCCGCTCACCGAAGCACAACATTGCAACCTGCATTCCATCCTGACAAGCGAAGCAGAGCTCTAGGCCCGCATTTTCTTTCATTGTTGCTAATCTAGGAAAACCAAAATCAAAACCCCTCTTTTTATTAATTACTTAAGAATCTATATAAGTAATTCCCTAACAAGAATTCATACAACCCAACTTGCAGTCCTCTAAGAATGATATTCGGGGAGTTTCTCCTAATTTTATTACTTGAACGACCAGTGCACTCGGCGTAATCGCATCAATCACTTCCAGATCACCTTGGCAACACTAACATATAGTGGTCGACAGTATGTCCCATTTTGAATCCCCATGATGCACTCGCATTTTCGAGGACAAAAATTTTCTTTATTTTATTGGTTTGTAACATACCAACTACAAAATGGGTCTAACCGGTTCAATTGAACTCTTGGAAGAGCTTAGGCTAGGTCGTAGAAAACCAAGTCCCGCCCTTCACCCAAAAATGATGGTCTTTTAGAGAAATGATTGTTCTAGGTAGCATTGTGCTTTGCCACAATACTTAAGTTGTATAGGGATCATACGTGCTCAGAATTGACATCCGTTAGTTGCGTTAGACTTGTATGGTCGATACAAGTGCAACGGAACTCATTTCGTTCCAATTCGAGGTTATTTGGTGAAAGTGAACATTTTGAGTATCGTAGCGCGTCATGACGATGCTATTTTAGTATAGTGAGCATACGTACTCCGAATCGACTTCCGTTAGTTACGTTAGACTCGTATGGTCGATACGAGTGCAACAGAACTCGTTTCGTTCCAGTTTGAGTTCATTTGGTGAAAGTGACCATTTTGAGTATTGTAGCGCGTCACGGCGACGCTATTTTAGTATAGTGAGCATACATACTCTGAATTGACATCCGTCAGTTGCGTTAGACTTGTATGGCCGATACGAGTGCAATGAAACTCGTTTCGTTCCAATCCGAGGTCATTTGGTGATAGTGACCATTTTGAGTGTCGTAGCGCGTCACAACGATGTTATTTTGGTATGATAAGTATGCATACTCCGAACTAACTTCTGTCAGTTGCGTTAGACTCGTATGGTTGATACAAGTGCAACAGAACTCATTTTGTTGCAATCCGACGTCGTTTGTGGAAAATGACCATCTTGAGTAATATCGAGCGCCGCAACAACGCCATTTTCGAATATTGAGCAAACGATCTCCAAATTAAATTATGTCAGTTGCATTAGACTCGTATATCCTATACGAGTGCAACAAAATTTGTTTCGCTCTATTCCGACATCATATAGTCAGGTAAATAAAAATAAATGTTCATAAAATTATAAGAATCTCGTGATACGTAACCGCTTCATTTCAACCCCATCACATCAATAATGACTCGACACTCGACGACGCGGACCTATGTTGACTTTGACATGCACGGGGGACCCACTTTGGGCTTACTTTGGTCAAACCCCCCCTTATTAATGAATTTCAAATTGGTGTAAGTTCAAATCTAAATGCACCCCAAGCCCACTTCCCACCACTCATTTTTCTGATGTACACACATCCGTATGCAAAATATTAATGGGGTAAGATATTTTCAAGCTTAAATCCTAACCTAATCCTCATCCTAAGCTAACCCAAGACTAATCCTTCTCTCTCATCCACTTAGACCAAATTAAACCACTCAACCAAGACCAAGATCCCCATGCTTCACTGTGATTGGATATCAACCATACCAAGGCAGCCACAAGATGGTTGTCGGCTGCCCTCCTATCCCAACCATGGCTGGCTCAACCATGGGTTTACCTTGGCTGAGAAGGAAGAAGGGAGAGAAAGAGGGGAGCTCTTGGTTTGGCTATAAAAGGACCCCACTTCCTCCAGAACAGGGGACCTTCCCTCAAGCCCAATTCGAGCCCATCCAAACCCCTGCCGGAGCTCCACCTCGTCGGAGAAGGAGAAGCCAAGCTCCGCCACCTCCACCACCCTTCCATGGCAACATCGTTGGAGGTCTCCCGGAGGACCCCAAACAGGGTGCGATCCTCTCCTCTTCTCCCTCCCAAATTTTCTGACGTCTTGCATGTGAGCTCCGGCGGCCGGAGCGCCGCCACCGCCTCCCCCCTCTCCTCCGTCCGAAACGGGAATGTAAACAGCTCCGGCGGTGGACGGTGGCGGCAGGCCATCAGACCACCTCCGGAGGGAGCGCCCGCCCCCTAGGAGTCAGCTGGGGGCGGAGCCATGGCCGGCCGGCGGTGTAGGGGACTCGTAAGGCTCGGCTTGGTACATCGACGGAGAGGAGGAGGTTTTAACAAATTTTATAAATTTATAAAGTTTTATAATTTTATAATCTAATTTGTTATGTGATTTTTTGGAGGGTGATATATGACCCTAATGAACGAGTTGTGAACATGAAAGTTGTGCATATCAGTGAGGATTATCCCTAGTAAAAATTTCAGATTTTTATGTCATGGTTTATTATTTTTAATAATTAAAATACTGTAATATTTTGGGTTTTTGAATTATTAGAGGGCCTTAACAGTGATGGAAAATTTGGAGAAAATTAGGGAGGCTTCCTAATGCTATATCACACCTACAATAATTATTTAAGTAGTGTTGGAAAAGATCTGCTATTTTTAGATAATGAAAATCTCTGTTTTATATTAATAGAGAATTGCCTCTCTTTCAAAATGTCTTCAAAAAATTTGGACAGTGTGAGAGCATGGTTCACACCCTATGAAAAAGTTTGGAGATTTTTAATGTATTCTTGCTATATTTGGGAATTTATTTATCGGTTATTGGAGCCTAAATAAATTAGCAAATGCTATTTATACCTCAAAAGGCCTTGAAAAATTTTGATAGCTCGTTATGGATGATTTTTGGATATGGTATACTATTTTAATAATCTTAAAATAGAATAATAACTCAATGAGCTGCGATTATAATAATGCTCGGACATAGGGAGCCGCCTCTTTTCGGAGAATTTAAGGGACTCATAATAATGATCCTCTAACCCGTTTAAGCCACGTGTAAAAGGTGTAATTAATACCCATGATCGGGCTGTAAATAAAGTGACAGAATTAGGAAGAGACTCCTATTAACGGAGATAGAACAGAACTTTCCTCCTATAAACGGAGATGGAACTGAAGCCTCCTATATATGGAGTGAAGGACTACTAACCCTTTTATTCTATTGCACTTTCTTTTACTCTAGTCTCGTACTGGTCTCGCTCTTTTCAGTTTCAGTACCTTTCGTTCAGTTCATTTTCAGTACCACTCCAGTCTCGTACTGGTCCAGTTCATTTTTGTACTTTATTTCAGTATTGCCTAAATTTGGAGTTGACTTAAAGATGAGACATTCCTTTAGGGTCAACCCTAAATAGTACCGAACTGGCCGACGCTTTTAGAGCAGAGCAGATAGATCGATGTCTTGGCTTTTACTTCATTATTACCTATAATTTTGAGTTGACGTGAAGATGGTGCATTCCTTCAGGGTCAACCCTAAATAGTATAGAACTGGCCGCCGCTTGTAGAATAGAGCGGTCAGATCGATGTTTGGCTTTATTTCAGCATTTTGATTATTGTACCTTATTTCAATATTTCAGGTACTGTACTTTATTAGAGTATTTCCTACATTTAGAGTTGACGTGAAGATGGGACATTCCTTCAGGGTCAACTCTAAATAATACCGAACTTGCCGTCGCTTGTAGAGTAGAGCGGACAGATCGATGTTTTTGCTTTTACTTCATTATTGCCTATAATTTAGAGTTGACGTGAAGATGGGGCATTCCTTCAGAATCAACCTTAAATAGTGCCGAACTGGTCGCCGCTTGTAGAGCAGAGCAGACAGATCGATATTTCAGCTTTTACTTCTTTATTGCTTATAATTTAGAGTTGACGTGAAGATGGGGTATTCCTTCAGAGTCAACCCTAAATAGTGTCAAACTGGCAGAATATTCATGCCTTCCAGAAATATTCCTACGGGAATATATCATGCCTTCGAGAAATATTCCTACGGGAATTAAATGTGCCTTCGAAAAATGTGCCTTGGGAGAATGTCGGATGGCCGATGAGTTTTACTCTAAGACAACCCGCACGACAGACGGTCTGTGAGGGCAACCCGTGCGAAACTAATAGAATTACGTGGGTCTGAGACCGTATGCTGGATGATACGGAGTACGTAGGCGGTGGTCGAGTGAAGACTGCCTCAGCCCAATAAGATTCCAGATATCCCCTCCCTTATAAATGTTTTATTATGTCTGTTGTAGTAGGGGTTAGATTCTGTTCGTGGTTCTAATAACTTATCTTTATCACAGGTGACAGGTGTGGATGAGAGACAACACCCATGTGTGGATGAGGCCACAGAGCAGGCTACATCAGGTACAAGTTGTTAAGCCGCATCCCCTTTTGTTATGCCCTATCTCATGATATCTATATATTGGCAATGAATCCTTGATTGATAGGATTTAATGCGGCAGAGATATTGAAATTATTCATACAGGTCTTGAGTTTGAGGTTTCTGTGATAGTTAATCTTCTGCTTTAATACTATGTCTTACGCTAAGTGCTATAAAGATCACTCTTTGATGATGTCTTCCACTAGAATACTGCTTCCCTACTCTGTTGATGTGTAGTGACATTCGCTTAACATCACCCATATGCATGACAACAGAGTGTTCAAGGAATGGGGTTAGAGAAGCTAGTGCCTTCACCCTTTGTAATCGCTTCAGCGTCATGCAAAAAGGGTGGTGTACGATAAGATCCCCCGGTCAGACCTCCGATTTTTTTTTTTTTTTTTTTTGGGGGGGGGGGGGGGGGGGGGGGTCTTACAAATCCCTTCTCATCCTTGTCTAGAGACACATTGGTTCCCATTGGAGTCTTCATAGAAGAAGCACTCTCCCATCCAAATTTCTTGACTAGCTCTCTAGTGAACTTGGTCTTTGAGATGAATATACCATCTTCAGATTGTTTCACTCGGAGACCTAGGAAGTATTTGAGCTCACCCATGCTATTCATCTCAAACTTTCCCTGCATCAAGTTGACAAACTTCTTGCAGAGAATGTCATCTGTAGAGCCAAAGATAATGTCATCTACATAGATCTGCACTAGCAAAATCATTCCCTTAACTTCCCTTAGGAACAATGTCTTATCAATCTTTCCCGTGGAGAATTTGTTCTCAATGAGAAAGCTTGACAGGGTGTCAAACCAGGCTCTAGGTGCCTGTTTTAAGCCATATAGGGCTTTTCTAAGAAAATATACATAGTTAGGATAAGTAGAGTCAACAAAACCTGAAGGCTGTTCTACAGAGACTTCTTCTTTGAGGTCACCATTCAGAAAGGCTGACTTCACACTGATATGATAGACTTTGAATCCTTGGTAGGCTGCATAAACCAAGAATAGTCTGATGGCTTCTAGTGTAGCTATAGGGGCAAAAGTCTGATCAAAGTCAATCCCCTATTCCTGTTTGTAGCCCTTTGCCACTAGCCTTGTGATGAGTAGTTTTTGTACTCATCTTTTAGTATAATTTTAATATTGATTTAATATGAATTTATTAAATTTATTTGCATTTTCTTATTTAATCTGTTCCCTTCTAATTTTATAATCTAACTTAGACCTATTTTGTGTTTTCAGATTTTTCTGGGCTGTTTTGAGCAAAATATAAAATTACACGCCCCAGGTCACGGGCGTGACCCATGGGCGTGTAACCTACGAAGTGTTCCAGACAGGTTTCAGCCGCCCCAGAGTCGTTCCGTGAAGAATTCGCCAAGTACATGCCCCAGGTCACGGGCGTGACCAAGGGCGTGACATCATAGTCACGGCCGGAATCCACCACCCTCTGCCAGCACGCCTGCCACGTAATTTTAAAGTTACACGCCCAGGTCACGGACGTGACCTGGGGGCGTGACCACTGGATATGAGCTGCGTTCGACAAAAACTAAGGAGATCGACGAACTACACCATTGCTACGTTCGACGAATATTCAGGCGATCGACGAACTGCTCCCGGCTGTTGCGTTCGACGAAAACGCTGAGATCGACAAAAGTTCAACAACGCCCTTTCCCGCCAAAGTTTACCGCCAGCTGAAGATTTAAAGATTACACGCCCCAGGTCACGGGCGTGACCGAGGGCGTGACGCGCCCGAAATGCCTGCATTGAAGCCAGGACGCGCCCTCTCCGCCAGCACCGATCATGCCCCCTACACGCCCCTTGGTCACGGGCGTGACCAAGGGCGTGTAACACCAAATTTCTGCCTATTTAAAGCCAGCTTCACCATATGTTTGAGGAGGAAGTTTGGAGACGAATTTTAGTACTTAGATTCTTCATTTCATGTTTTATTTTCATGTTTTAGTAGTTCTTTTATGTTCTTTTTCTTATTAGCATTTGTAGTTTTCAATTCAAAGCTTGTAATTATTCAATTCCTTAATTGTAATCTCTTTTGCATTTTAATAAAATAGTTCTCTTTCTCTTTTCCACTCTCTCTTTTATGATGTACTCTTTTATTTTCGTTAATTCCTCCATCTCCATGAGTAGCTAAGATTTTTATTAGTACTCGGTCGAGATGATCCAAGGAAAATATAATTCATGATTTAATCTTTAGCTTCTCTTTCTCTTCTTTAGGTCGCTTAAGATTTATCCTTGAATTTTAATTGGTTGAGATTATATTTTCGATATATAATTCTCATTCTTGCATTCGTAATCTAATAACCGAGAGGTTTTGAATTCGAATCGATCATTTCAAGGATAAAGAGAGTTGAATGCACTCCTCAAGCGAGGATGACATAATTCTCCCGGATTGGAGTCTGTTGGAACAACCCTATTACTGATTTGGGCTAGGATCACTATATGTTGATTAGGATCTGTATTGAACCCAATGCATAGCCTTAGGGTCAAGTTTTAGGCTGATTAGATTAGCAGAACTTAGGAAAATTCAAGCTCAACACATGGCGAGTGGTGGTCGACAAATTCTAAGCCAGCGCTCGACAAATGACTAGCAGCGGTCGACAAATTCTAAGCCAGGGCTCGACAAATGACTAGCAGCGGTCGACAAATTCTAAGCCAGCGCTCGACAAATGACTAGCAACGGTCGATAAATTCTAAGCCAGCGCTCGACAAATGACTAGCAGCGGTCGACGAATTCTAGCAAGCGCTCGACAAATTGCTTTCTGATGTTCAGACTTATATTCTCAGTGGATGTCAGTTCTCTGAACACAAATCAGCAGAATAACGGATATATTTATTTCTCCTTGGACGTATTCAGGCAGCCAAGTAAGGATATCTTTCTTAGTTATTATATCCTTATATTCCCTCTATTCGAAGAAGAAGAATAGCCGTTGACATTTAATGCCAAGGCATCTTTCTTGGCAAAAGGAATTGAAAAGACCTGCCAAAGTTGTCTTTGGGTGGCTACCTAGTTCCAAGAAGGATTTTAGTCAGAAAAATATATTCCTTAAATAGACAAAAGGATTTGAATTTGAAACACGACAAGCTATCAAAAAGAAATAGAGATCAAGTATTCTTTCTGAGAAAGATAGAACAGAAGCAGTTTAAGAAGAAGAAAAATATATTTTTTTGAAGCAGTCTTCCTCAGAAAAGAAGCATCCACTTTATTCTGAGAACAAGATTCAATCTCTCAGATCTGCTGTAAAACAAAGTCTTTCAAGAGCAACAACAATCTGAAGATTAACCTCTTCCAGATAATCAGCTACAAAGACTTCTGTTTGTGAAAGCTCTGTCCTCAAAGCTGTCATCAACTCTCAACAGACAGGGGGAGCTTTCAGCTTCAACACCTTGTGTCTTCTCTCAGATCATTGACAGAGAAGAACACTCTATACCTTTTATCTCATCCTGTACATGGTTAATACTCCCTTAAAAAGTTTACCCAGTGGTGGCAAGACACCTTATCAAAAAATACCTGTGTGGTTTTTAAGCACCTTATCAAAAGCTTATTGGTGTGTGGACACCTTATCAAAAACCCCTTGGTGCCTGGGCACCTTATCAACCCTCCTAGTGGATTCCTACCAAGGGTGGTAGAAGAGTAGACGTACCCAGATTTTTTGGGGAACTACTATAGCTCCTTGTGTCTTCTGTGCTTGTTTATTTTCTGTGTGCTTGTGTTGTGTGCTTGTTATTACTCCTGTCTTTATCTTTCACTCTCATTGATTACATATATATATTTACTTAGTATTTTTAAATTCCGCTATAAAACTAAACAAAAAGTTTTAATACTCTATTCACCCCCCCTCTAGAGTAACTTAAGATCTGACCTCCACTTTCAGAGTCAAATCCAATAGAGGGGTTCACTACGATAAAGCGAGTTTTAGGGATTTCGATTCTAGAATGAAAGTTCGATTGATCAACCTAAACTCAGTTGAGCGTATCCTCGAGAGAGGTATGTTCATAAATTGGGAACCACCATGGTCAAGTAATTTATTAAGAGAATTAGAAGTTGTTCTTATTATGTTTATTTTCCGCGGTGATTCAAAGATCGAGTGCTATCCTTTTTACTCGTCGTTTTAATCTTATTTTTATTTTCCTTTTGCAAAATCACTCCCAAGTTCTATTTGATAAAATAATAGAGACTTTCTTGAAGTAAGAGTACTCAACCTCCCTGAGTCTAATATGACCTTGGTTTCTTACAACCTATACTACATTCGATACAGTACACTTGCCGTTATCGTTTGCAGGCATAGTTTTGCAGCATCACCTTGCTTTATTCTTAGTGATGACTCCATTCTCAACCAATTTATTTCTGTAGACCTACTTAGTTCCTATAATATTCTGTCCTTGGGGTCTTGGAACTAGCTTCCATACTTTGCATCTCTTAAATTGGTTCAACTCCTCCTTCATTGCTGCAATCCAAACTGGCTCCTGATTTGCTTACTCAAATTTCTTGGGTTCAATTTGAGAAAAAAAACTCAGGCACAATGCTTCATTCACAGCTCTGCTCCTTGTCAGCAATCCTTGGTTGACATCTCCTATTATTTGCTCTTGAGGATTATCTCTGACTTATCTCAAGGCAACTGGCAGTATTCTGGGGACTTCTGTTGTGGTAGGTTCTTCAGGTTGCATTTCTTCTGCTGTTTCTGAGCCTTTTACAACATCTTCTTCAATTTCAACTATTACTGAGTGGTTTTTATCTTTAACTGAGGTCTCAGCCTTATCTTCAATGGATATCTTATACATTTTCTCTGTTGTACCTGCATTCACTAGAGAACTAGACCAGCCTTTATGTATAAGGCTAGTCTCATCAAATACAACATGTACAGATTCTTCAACTGCTTGGGTATTGATGTTGTACACCCTATAAGCCTTGCTATAGGAGCTGTAGCCAACAAAAATACCCTCACATTTTTTCAGCAAACTTGGTTAGCTTGGCTTTCCCATTATTAAGGACGTAACATTTACTACCAAAGATCCTGATGTAGGATAAGGTAGGTTTTCTGCCTTTCATCAGTTCATAGGGAGTCTTCTTGTGGTCTTTGATGATGGAGGCCCTGTTTACCCCATGACAAGCAGTATTGACAACCTCTACCCAGAAATATTCTGGTAGAGAGGAGTCACTTAACATTGTCCTACATGCCTCTATCAAGGTTCTATTTTTCCTTTCTGCAACCCCATTCTGTTGAGGAGTTCTAGGGGAGGAAAATTCTTGGGAGATACCCAGTTCTTGGCAGAATTCTGTCATGGCTCCTGACTGAAATTATGTGCCATGGTCACTTCTGAATTTGACTACAGTACGATCCATCTCATTCTAGATCTGTCTGACAAAGTTCTTCAAGATATCTAAGGTATCTGACTTCTTTTTAAGGAAGAACACCCAAGTGAACCTTGAGTAATCATCAACTACTACAAGGGTGTAAGCCTTCCCTCCTAAGCTGAGAAATGACATAGGACCAAATAGATCCATGTGCAATAGAAATAAGCACCTAAAGGATTCTTTGTCAGATATGCTTTTAAAGATGGTCCTTGTCTACTTCCCAAGTTGGCAAGCTTGACATGGACCTTTCTTGCTGCACTTAATATTAGGTCCATTTCTAACAAGATCTTTTGAGAAAAGCTTGCATATGGTCTTATAGTTAATGTGTGCAAGTCTCTTGTGCCATTGTACACATAAGCCTCTTTGTCATTAGCTACAAGACACATAGGCATGAAAGAATTTTCATTAAAGAAATTTAAGCAGTAAATGCTATCACTCCTAGTGCCACTTAAGGTAGCCTCAGAATTAATTGACTTCTTAATTAAACACTTATCCTTGTGGAAGATGATAACAAAACCTAGATCGCAAAGCTGACTTATGTTTATGAGATTATGTTTCAATCCCTCAACATAAGCTACCTTTGTGATGGTAACTAAGCCATTAGAAATATTACCATAACCTTTAGTCACCCACTTCTCTGAACCTCCAAATATCACTGTTGGTCTATTCTCCAAAGGGGTGAAGCTTCTTAGATACTTCCTGACTCCAGTCATAGGCCTGGAGCAGCCATGGTCCAAATACCAGATTGGAGATTAATTGGTATTCGAACATACCTGCAGGAAAAGTTAATTACCCTCAGGTACCCAATTTGGTTTAGGTCCTTGGTTCCTGTTAGGAAGATAAAATGGAACACCACACCACTGAGGATTCTGCACTCTTTTTGCATTGGGTCCTGTTGGGTTAAACCAATAGTCCAGGGCAAAGTGGCATACTTTCCCACAACACCATCATTCATATCTGTTATATCTTCTCTTCTGCCTCACCATCTGAGTGGGGTGGGAGTGTTGTGAGTAGGAGGGAAGACAACTGACCTAACGGGTCTTGGGTGAACCTCATAGGTGTGAGTGTGGAGTGGGGCTGGTCTCACCACTTATTGATTCACCTTCTTGGGAATAGGATTTGCAGAAGCAGCCCTTCCCTTACTCTTGAGTGCTGTTGCTATAGGTCTATGGGCAGAAGGACCTGATACAAACACCTTCTTATAAGAAGGTTGAGATTCAGAGCTTTTGTCCTTGACAGTCTCCTGATTGAATCACATACCAACTCTGAATGTTCGAGAGAAGGTATCAATAATGGGCAAGACTATCTTAGGCATATAGAAGCTTGCATCAAGTTTCTTCTCAGCCAGCAGCATCTCCTCAAGGTTCTTAATTACCTTGTTCTTCTGAACCAATTCAGCATTCTTAAGCTTTAGGGCTTCCTTGAATCTGTCCACTTCTTTGCTCATGGCAACCAACTTTTTAGCTGTCTCCTTGAGCTCAGACTGACACCCTTCAAGGAATCTAACTCCTTGGTCTGGACTTTGAGGAGTTTCTTATAGTTCTTGAAAGCTTTCCATTAAGCTTTATACTGCTTTATTAGGTTAGATTCAACATCATATTGGGATCTTGAGGCTGTGTTGTTGGCAGCAGACAAAGTCTCATCATCATGCAAAGAGTCTGCTACTGATTCAGAATCAGAGGCAGATAGATGAGCTTTGATAGGTACCTTCCCAGGAGAGATGTCATCCTGGTTGTCCTCATTTATGGCCATCAGGCCAATCAGTGCTTCTTCCTCAGTATCTGAGAAGCTTAAATCAGAATCACTTAGAGTTCTAATTTTCTTTGTTACAAACCCTCATTCAGGTTTCTTCTTGTCCCTTGACCATCTCTTATCTTCATAGTTCTTTGATTCCCTTCTCTTAGAAGATCAATCTGCAGCTATATGACCTATTTTATTACATGAGTATCAAACAGTGTTAGAAAAATCAAATTTACCAGGTTTTGATTTATACCTGTCCTCCCTTGAGGATTTAGATCTGTCATATTGATCAGATCATCTCGAGCTTGAAGAGGAGGGTGTGTGCTTGTCTCTTCTTCTTCTGGAGATTAGATTCTTGAACTGCTTAGAGAGAAGGGCCATCTCTCTATCAGTATTATTAGAATCTGATATGCTGGCATCAGACTCTTCACTACTCTCTGATTTGTTCTGGCATGTAGGAGTCTTGTCCTTGGATCCCCTTGTGCTCTCAGCCTTGGGAGCCACATATCTTTCTCTAGAGCTCCCCTTTGAGCTTTCTTCTTCAGCTTTCCTGGTGTTGAGCTGAAGTTCATGGGACAACAGCTTCCCATACAGGTTCTTGGGCTCTAGGATGCCCAGCTGACCCATCTCTCTGATGGCACAAATCATAATATCCCATTCCTTAGAGTGGGATCTAAGGAACTTATCATTTAGGTCAGAATTTGTGAATTCTCTTCAATAGTTTTTCATCCCATTAACTATTTTGAAAAACCTCTCATAACAACTAGAGATGGTTTCATTCTTTCCTTGCTTGAAGGCATCACACTCCTAATTGAGGAGGGATTTCCTATCATCCCTTACCTCTATAGTACCCTCCATATAGATGATCTGGGAGTCCCACATCTCCTTGGTCATCTCGCAGTGAATGAGGTTCTAGAGGGTTGAATCGTCAATGGCACTTACAATTATGTTCTGTGCCCTATTATTTAGGCTTGCCAAGGCAAGCTCATCCTTGGTCATGTCTGCATACTTCTTTGCCACTCTCTGAGTTGGATCAATAGTGGATGCAGTCGTGGGGATAAAGGGACCCTCTTTAACAGTTATGTAAACTCTGGGATCAGCTGCCTCCATAAATATCCTTACTCTTTTCTTCCAGATATGAAAGTTCTCCTTTGTGCAGATTCAGAGTTTCATGGCTCTCATTTCTCGATGATGATCACCTCCAGCCATACTGAGTCGTTCCAAGATCTAGATCTGACGGTTAAGTCACTTTTTGATCAACCTCCCTCTGATACCACTTGTTAGGTAAGTACCATCACCTAGAAAGGGGGGGGGGGGGGGGGGGGGGTTAGGTGATTCAGCTGTTTTGAAATCTTTTAACACAGAATGTCAATATTCTAACCACAACACAGAAATAGCACACAGAAAATCATAGTTCACAACACTAGATGTATAGAGTTTCCTCAAGATGGGGGGTCTTGAGTAGTCCTCTGTCCCACTACGCCTATCTAGCATTGTGCTAGAGTCGGCAACCTGCGCCAATGTCTCTAGCCCGTAAGCCTTACAACTCGGACCCGCAAGTCCTACAGCTTAGGCCCGCAAGACCCTACTTCACTCAGGTCCGCAAACCCGACACTCAGGCCCTCAAGCCCTACACAGCACAAACCCGCAAGTCTTGCCTCTTGGACCCACAAGTCCACTGCCCTGGCCCTCAAGCCTCACAGTAATCAAGCTCGCAAGCTCGACACTCAGATCCGTAAATAGTTCCTACAGTTTTTGGCCCGTAAGCCTTACAGAGAAAAAGTAACTAAAGAATCTTCTGCCTGATGGAGATTGTCTTCTTGTCTTGAAGAAGATGCTTCTGGTTTAAACCTTGACAACACAGATCTTCTTCAAGCTTTTCTTCTATCTGAAACTCTTCTTATCAGCCGATGAAGCTAGACTGATTCTTGGAGAACGAAGGATGAAGATCGTTTTGTTCTCGATTCTTGTTCCTTCTTTACACCGCTTTTTTGTTCTTTTATTCTCGCATAAATTCTTTTGTATATTTCTGTAATGAATTAGGGAAGACACTTATCCCTTTTATAAGACTGAGGAGCCCTGTTGGGAATCTTGCCCACATGATTTCTGATTTGAAGAAGTCATCATGTCAAGAATACTTCACTTTGTATTTGATCATATATCTAGCTTATAATCTCAGGAAGTTAAAGAAATGTCGTCGAGAGGAATATGAGAAATCATCTACAAAAAATGCTTGTCGCTGTAATGATGAGCAAAGCAACCGCTGAGAAGCACAGTGTTCGTCGATCGCTGAGACGAGATAAAAGAAATAGCTGATAATATCGCGTTCGTCGAACGCAGAGACAAGGCAGATCGTCGAACTCAGAAGGCAGTTCGTCGACCGCTGAGACGAGATAAAAGAAACAACTGATAATAGCGCGTTCGTCGAACGCAGAGACAAGGCAGATCGTCGAACTCAGAATGCAGATCGTCGACTGCCGAGACTTGGCAAGATCGTCGAACGCAGAGAAGACGCGGTATCGCCGACTTCACCAAAGTGGCCTTGTCGTCGAGAAAGAACTAACATCACCGTAAAGAATGCATGTCGTCGAGAGAACAACATGATTACGATGACAGATAGTAAGACAGAAGATCTGGACAACACAGTTTGAGACAGTATAACGTTGTTTATGCAGAAGCGGCAGAATGTCTCGAATCGTCGAGATATCTGCTTCAGAGGCAGAAGCAAGAAGAACTGAAGATCTACCCAAGCTCAAGGCGTCGACAAAGTCCTGTCATCGAGATAGTTTCCATGTCACCATAACAATGGAAATATCGTCGAGACAGATTCAAATGTTGCGGACGGGCTGTAAGCATTTAATGCCGCCGCCTGACTGTCTAATCAGCACGTGCTCTTAAGGAAGCGAGCGTCTGACACTTAAGGCATTTTTTCAGAAGACCGTTGGGGACCTCGCAGTCTTATAAAAGAGATAAGAGGTTGCCCTAACACTGTATCAATCAATCGACCAAAAAAGAGAGAAAAAGAAGAATGGAAAAGAATCCCGCCGCTACACTTCAATAGAATAGTATTCTCGGCAGAGAAGAAGAAGATCAAGTAGAGAGCAAGCATCTAGTGCTCTCTGAAGAATCAGTCATCATCATCGACTGAAAAGTAGCCGATCAACACCAGGCAAAAGTAGTGAAGGCTGAAGAAGATTCAGTGCTGAATCTCCAAATCAAGAAGCATTTTCTTCAACCTAAAGAAGCCAATCTTCATCAGGCTGAAGTTGCCAATCTTCATCTGGCACAAGTAACAGTTATTTCTATTGTATTTTCTTGTAAAGCTTGCGGGACAACTTGTCTAGCTTGAGGGCTGGAGAGCTGTGAGGCTTGAGGGCTAGGGCAGTGCACTTGCGGGTGCTATTTGTCGAGCTTGAGGGCTCGGGGGCAGTAGGGGCTTGCGGCCCTAGGCTGTTGGGACTTGTGGGTCCGTGCTGTAGAGCTTGAGGGCCTGAGTGTCGAGCTTGCGGGCTCAGGGGCAGTAGGGGCTTGCGGGCCTAGGCAGTTGAGACTTGCGGGTCCGTATTGTAAGGCTTGAGGGCCTAAAATTTTTGGCGGCGTTTGCCGAGCCTAGCACACTGCTAGGTAGGCGCAGAGGGAAAGAGGACTACTGAAGACACCGTGTCTTGAGGAACCTCTATACATGGTTGTGTGTTTTCTGTGTTATGCTTTATAACTTTTAGATCTACAAACCAGAATTCAAGAACACCAAAAGGGGATAATATAAATTGAAAAACCTATTCACCCCCCTCTAGGTGATAAGTTGACACCCAATAAACAACAAGTGGTATCAAAGCGAGGTTGTTCAAAGAAAAGCTTAACAACTTGAACAGATCTACCATTGGGTGTCCAAGTGTCAAAGCTATGGAGTCAAGAATAGCTATCTGTTCCAGGGAGAACTTTGCCATTTGGAAAGTTAGAGCAAGAATATTCATGGAGGCAATGGATCTAAGAATGTTCTTGGTTGTTCAAAAAGGTCCCTCCATGATGATGTTAAAAGAGGAGACTCTTCTTGCCAGCTTGGACAAAGAAGCAAGAAGCATTCTAGCTGGTGTAGTAGATCTAGCAACACACCAGAAGCTGAGTCGTTGCACAACATCAAAGGACATGTGGGACCTCTTAGAAGTCCTCATGGAAGGATCAGGGGAAGACCTTGAAGAAGAGACCTCTCAGGAAGAGGTATGCATCAGAGCACCACTGACTACTTCAGACAAAGAATTAGAAGATGATGAATGCTCTGGAGCAGGAGAAAGGATAAGAGCACCCCTGTCCCCTACAAATTGTGATTCTGAGGATGAAGAGGTTCATGGGTTGATGGCTCTATCAGATGAATAAAATCATGATGACTCGCATCATGATCAGGTATGCACCACTCACCCACCTTTACTACCTGCTTTATTTAAGAAGACCAAGAGTGCATCAGAAAATTGTTTATCTTCTGAAGATGAGGCAGAAGATTGCTCATCATGCAACAATAAGAATCATGCTGATCTAATAGAACAGTTTGGTGATCTCTTGGAAGCCCTGAGAAAGAGCAAGAAGCATGCTAAGGAGCAAGCTAAGGAGTTAAAATCACTCAGGCCCATTAAGGCTGAATTGAAGAAGGAAACAGGTATGTCCCCTAATGAGGGCACCAACTCCTGTGAACTCAACAAATTCATAGACAAGCTCTTTGATGAAAGAAGCAGAAGGGAGGAACTTATTAAGAAACTTAAGAATGACCTTCTTAAGGAAAGAAGCTTGGTGACTCAATTCTCTAAACCCAAAACTATTCTGCCCATAATTGACACCTTTTCCTCATATAAAAATAGGAGGGGATTAGGTTACAATGAAGGGGCAACAAATGATGGGAATAGAGAAAGGGGCAAATCTAAAGCAAAGCCTCACACCACCTTTCAGAAGGTAGTGCTTCCCTCAAATAGGTATGATCAGGACAACGTCCATGGTCACTGGATGAATGGAAGCTCCACTAGTCATGAAAATGCTCCTGACTATGGAAAGAGAAAGGGCATAGGGATGAGTGCATTAAGGGCTCCCCATGAGGAAATTCAAATGGCCCATCATGGACCATTTGTATTTGGTGTCCCAGCCCCCACTCTCAAGGACAAAGGGACAACATCTTCTAAATCACCCCCAGATAAGAAGCAAACTAGTAGCCCCAGTATAATCAATTCTCACTTGATCATATCTGATGCCATCAACACCATGTAAGCCACCAATCTGACATCTATTTCTGATAAACAGATAAAGTCAAGAAGAAACGATGATACTAGAGTAGCTAGTCAGCTCTTGACTGAGAGAGATAGGAAGAATGTTGCTGCCTTCTCTACTGAACATACATCAAAAGTTGTTCAGAAAAGAAGGTACAACATCCATGAATGCTGGTGCTGTGGCAAAGTGGGAAACTTTGCCATCGACTGTTGGCATAACCCTAGTGTGCTTAATGCAAAGGAGAGACCTCCTGGAAGGGCTGCGGTGAGTAGAGGGATTCCCCATTATGCTAACAAGAACCTAGGACCCAAGTCACCTTGGGTTCCTCAGGGATATTAAATCTGTCTTGCAGGGTTGTCCATTTAGCCATTAAAAACCAAACAAGGCTAATGGACAATAAGTATTCCAGGATCAGCTCTGGACTAAGAAAAACTTACCACATTCCAAGGTATTCCTCCAATTGTCCACAAAGGATTCAGACACCTACCTACAACAAGAGGATAAGTTACTATAGATCTGACTGTTGGTGCTGTGGCAAGAGGGGCCACTTTTCGATTGATTGTTGGTACAATCAAACTACACCAAGGGTAACAAATGCTAGACTGGAAAATTTTCATAATCACTATGCATACCCTAGGACAGTTATATCCAGCATGCCTGTCAAAGCTAACGATTTCCTAGGACCCAAATTCATCTGAGTCCCTAAGGGCGTGTAATCATATTTTACAGGTAGTCCAAGTGCCCACCAGGCAAATCTGGGTCTTGGACTAGGTAGCCGTTCTAGCCCATTAGTTGGAACAGCAAAATTTGTTCACTAACCATCTTAGTGCAGGGTTAGTACCAAAAGACAACACCCAAGTAGGGTGGAATAATGCCTTAGGCAGACGCGTTAGGAAGAATGGGTATCCTAGACGTGTTTTAACGACAAAATAGTACCGTCGAAACAACGTCTAAATAGCGTAAATATTATTAAATTAGATAAATCAGAGCCGCTCGATGCAGCATACATTGACTCCTCGTTAAAGTCAAAAATGAGTGCACGCCCCTTCACCTACTCCCACTATAAGTAGAGTGAATGTCAAGGATGGAGCTCATTTGCCCTAATACATTCCTCGACAAACCACCTCTTCGTCTCTGATCCATCGTCTTCCCAAGAACAATGTCAACCGAAAAAGGAACAGGCGAGATTCTGTGGGAGTGAAGTCAATAAAGGAGGACATTACTCAACTGCAAACTCAACATGTGGAGTCCACGATCCTCATCATGAACAGACTCACCAACCACGAGCAAACCCTAGACGCTCGTCTTATGGAACTAAGAAACTTTATTGATGTCGGGGATCACGAAAATTTTGAACAGATATTTGAACTAAAGGAGTCGGTAAGAGAAGTAAACCAAGACGGGGAAAGGATGATTAGAGAAGGAATTCAGGAGGAAATCAAGGGAGGCATCGCTGCTTGCTCGCATCAAGCGAAATGGGTAAGTAATCAAATAAAGCAAGCGCTTCAAGTTCCCCCCTCCGAATACATACCCACTGAACTCTCCACCAGCTCTGACTCTGAAACTTAATCGGGTCAATCCGCAACAACCAGAAAGAAGAGGAAAATCTCCTGTGAAAAATACAGGAAGAAAAGAATAGATGAGGTCCAACTGGACCCAGATTCTAGCCGATGGTGTCCTCGCTCGAATGAAATCATCACTGAATCCTGGATAGCATTTGGACATGGTCAGAAGGACCATGAGAGAGTGTACTCCTCCACCGAATGGAATCGTCACATGAAAAATCTGGAAGAAAGAACAAGACATAAGAGGGCTTTTCCCCATGGTCCCCTCCTCCTCCAAAGAAGATTCCAAAGCCACTGAACTTCTATAGATGAAAGAAGAAGAAGGAAGCAAAGGAAGCCAGCTCCAGCAAAGACCTCCTGCTTATCAACGATTGAAAGACATTTATTTCTTAAGTTCTTTTTATGTTAAGAACATTTGGTCCAACTAAATGACCACTCTTATATATGAACAATTCTAGTATAAGAACATTTATATGTGCCTGCTTATAAGGCATATGCCTGTGATATTATTGTGGCATGCTATTCTTAATGTGCATGGTATTCATACAAATACAGTTACTTCTATATCTAGTTATTGCCTGCTGATAACTGATAACGTGCCCTGCACCTTGTGTGCATATCTAGAAAAATATCATACATGGGTCTACGCTAGAAATCAGATGCAGGTTCTGTAGGTTATGCAGGTTATGCTAGACATTCAGATGCAGATTATGCATAGTGCAAGGAAGACAGGAAAGAAGTCAGAAAGGGGGAGAAAGGAAAAGGGCATCAAATGTTCAAGACTGGTATCAAGACCTCAAAGATAGGGGGTGCAAAGAGGTAGGGGGAGCCGTAAAGAGGAGACATCAAATCAAGGGGGAGCCACTGGTTTGATGTACTCAGGGAGTTCAGCAAAGATAAGTACAATCTTACATGCTCAAAGTTAAGATTATAATATTTATTGTCTAGTGAAAGTACTCTTGAATTAAGATTCTGACTTCTTTAAATAGGGGGAGATTGTTGGGAATCTTGCCCACATGATTCCTGATTTGAAGAAGTCATCATGCCAAGAATACTTCACTTTGTATTTGATCATATATCTAGCTTATAATCTTAGGAAGTTAAAGAAATGTCATCGAGAGGAATAGGAGATATCATCGATAAAGAATGCTTGTCGCTGTAATGATGAGCAAAGCAACCGCTGAGAAGCAAAGTGTTCGTCGACCGCTGAGACGAGATAAAAGAAACAGCTGATAATAGCGCATTCATAGAATGCAGAGACAAGGCAGATCATCAAACTCAGAAGGCAGTTCTCCGATCGCTGAGATGAGATAAAAGAAACAGCTGATAATAGCGCGTTCGTCGAACGCAGAGACAAGGCAGATCATCGAACTCAGAAGGCAGATCATCGACCGCTGAGACTCAGCAAGATCGTCTAACGCAGAGAAGACGCGGTATCGTCGACTTCACCAAAGTGGCCTTGTCGTCGAGAAAGAACTAACATCACCGTAAAGAAGGCATGTCGTCGAGAGAACAACATGATTACGACGACAGATAGTAAGACAAAAGATCTCGACGACACAGTAGCATATCGTTGTATATGCAGAAGCGGCAGAATGTCTCGAATCGTCGAGATATCTGCTTTAGAGGCAGAAGCAAGAAGAACTGAAGATCTACCCAAGCTCAAGACATCGACAAAGTCTTGTCGTCGAGATAGTTTCCATGTCACCGTAACAATGGAAATATCGTCGAGACAGATTCAAATGTTGCAGACGTGCTGTCAGCATTTAATGTCGCCACCTGACAGTCTAATCAACACGTGCTCTTAAGGAAGGGAGCGTCTGACACTTAAGGCATTTTTTTAGAAGACCGTTGGGGACCTCGCAGTCTTATTAAAGAGATAAGAGGTTGCCCTAACACGATATCAATCAATCGACCAAAAAAAGAGAGAAAAAGAAGAACGAGAAAGAAGCCCGCCGCTACACTTCAATAGAATAGTATTCTCGGCAGAGAATAAGAAGATCAAGTAGAGAGCAAGCATCTAGTGCTCTCTGAAGAATCAGTCATCATCATCGACTGAAAAGTAGTTGATCAACACCAGGCAAAAGTAGTGAAGGCTGACGAAGATCCAGTGCTGAATCTCCAAATCAAGAAGCATCTTGTTCAACCTAAAGAAGCCAATCTTCATCAGGCTGAAGTTGCCAATCTTCATCCAGCACAAGTAACAGTTATTTCTACTGTATTTTCTTGTAAGGCTTGTTGAAACTATTGAAGTGGAGTGGAAGGTGTCCGGCGGTCTGATTATTTTAGACCGCAGAGACCGCGCGGTCTATATTCTGGTGCTCTGCCGGTCTGTCTCTAGTCTGGTGTGACCGGCCGGTTTGTTCTTGTTTGATGCGGTCTGTTTCCGATTTGCTATGCTTGGTTGGCCAGTCTTCTTTGTTGGAAGACCGGGCGATCTGTTCTGTGTAACCGCTGTGACCTTGCGGCTTATGCAGGTTGATCTGGTGACTTGTCTGAAGTCGGCCAGATGTTCTTGGTTTGCTCCTGGTGATCTAAGGAAGGAGTGTTCTTGTGTCTGCGCGGCTTGTGCGCGGTCTTCTGTTCGTGCGGCTTGTGCACAGTCTGCTGCTGATCTGCAGTCTTGGACATGATGTTGTCCAAGTGGTGTGATCGCGCGGTCTGCTCCGTGAGACCGCTGGCGATCTGGCCGGTGGTGACTGTATCCCTCTTGCGGCGGTGATGACATCCGTCTTGTCGCCTATAAATAGGGGTGCACGGCCCGTCATTCATAACGATAACTGTAAGAACTAGGGCCTGGGTTGTTTCGTGCGGTGTCACTTTGAGGTCGGGAGGTCTTGGAAGTGAGTTGACTGTTTGTTGTGTTCGCAGGTTTGCGGTCAGCAGGTTGCGATCTCCTTCCTTGGTGATTTCCCAGCAGCTTGAATAAACAGTTCGGCAGCGGCTTGTCTGTGAACTGGTTTATGTTGTTCTTATGTTGTTCGCAGCGAGCTCAGTGATCAGGCGACCTTCAGCGGTTAGGTGATCTGAGTTGCGGTCTGGCGACAGCTTCTGTTCTTCGTTCAATTCAATAAGCTCCAGTTCGTGCGGTCTGAGGTGGCGATCTGACAGTACAGGTCAAGCCGGGTGTTTTGAGTTGCGGTCTTGCCTGTTTTCTGTTCGAGCAGTCTCAGGTCAAGCCGGGCAATTTCTGGAGTCGAGCGGTCTGTGCGGTCTCTGCTTGTCAAGACGCCAGATTTGTTTTTTGGTGTGTTTTGTTTCTCTCCTTCGTGATTCTTATGAATCATGTCTCTCCATGTATACCTCGCATTGTAATCAAGTATTGTGATTCAATAAAGCTTTCTGTTGCTTTGTGGCATATTATGGTTGTTTGGCTATAACTCAATTGATGCAACTCCTGCTTACTCCTAAACGATTCAAATCAAAAATTTTAACATGGTATCAGAGGGAGGTTGTTGGAGTGGATAAGCAGTGATCAACTTGAGTTGTCATCGTCTTTGTGAAGAAGAGATCACATAGTTTGCCATGGAAGCTGGATACGCAAGAGGGCTTGGTATTGAACTCTTTACATCGACTAACTACAAGAAATGGAGGTCGTGTATGGAGAGTTACTTACTTGGCGAGGATCTATGGGAGATAGTTGGAGGAGAAGACACAAAAGAAGTGTTTCTAGCAGGAGATAATATGGCAGAGGTGAGACTTTGGAGGAGGACTAATGCAAAGGCAGAGTTCACACTCAAGAGTGCTATCTCACCAGAGCTATTAGATCACATCATTGGATGTAAATCTGCTGCTGAGATTTGGACATCTTTGGATGGGTTGTTCAATAAGATGAATGTAGCTTGGCTACAGTTTCTTGAAAATGAGTTGGCAAAGGCCTCTCAAGGTGATCTTTCTATTTCTACTTTCTTTCTCAAGATGATGAACCTCACAGCAGAGATTTCTACATTGGACCCTGATGAGCCCATCTCGGAGGCAAAACTGAAGAGGCATATCATCCGCGGGTTGCGGAAGGAGTATCTTGCCTTTGTGACGTCAGTTCAAGGTTGGGCAAATCAGCCATCTCTGTTGGAGCTGGAGAACTTACTTGCTTCGCAGGAAAGTTTGGCAAGACAGATGGCGGGGACTTCTATCTCTGGGGGAGATAGTGATGTGTTGTTCTCTGGGAAGAAGAAGAAGAAGTGGGAGAAGAAGAAGCCAGGTCAGGATGGACCCTCTACTTCAGGTCAGCAGGATAGAGGTTATGATTCTAAGTCTAATGGGAAGAAGAAGGGAGAGGGACCAAGGTGCTTCAGGTGTAATAAGACCGGCCACTTCAAGAAGGATTGCCGGGTTAATCTTCAGCCGGGACACGCAGCGGAGATGGAGAAGCCAAAGTCTGATGAAGCTGGATGGGAGGAGCCTTTGCGGCTAATATGACGGCGATGACCGTTAAGGCCTTGGCTGCAATCAACTTCGAAGTGGATTGGATCGTGGATTCAGGGTGTGGGCATCACCTAACCGGGGATGGATCAAAGTTCTCTTCTTTGGCGCCTTACTCAGGTAACGATGCTATCATTACGGCTGATAATTCTGTTCATGCAGTAGAACAATAAGGTGTTGTCTCTCTGAGCAGTGATTAGGGTCCACTCACATTGAGGAGTGTTTATCACGTGCCTGGTATGAAGAAAAATCTCTTCTCTGTAACCAATGCGGTCGATGCCGGTTATCACGTTCTGTTTGGCCCAAAAGAAGTGAAGTTTCTTAAAACTCAACCAGAGATAAAGGGAGATGTTATTCATGTTGGAAAGCGGGTGAAGGACTTGTTCGTTTTATCGAGAAGTACTTATGTTGATAAGATGAAGACCAATGATAGCGCGGCTATCTGGCATGAAAGGTTGGGGCATGTTGGCATGGAGAAATTGAAGGCTATGGCGGTAAGGGGCCTTGTCAAGGGCTTAACTAGCTTGTCCTTTATGGAGACGGTCATGTTTGTGCGGGATGTCAGTTTGGTAAGTCTCATCGACTTCCATTTGATAAATCGCAAACAAGATGCAAAGCGCCGTTGGAGTGCATTCACGGTGATTTGATGGGACCGACTGCCACCCCAAGCCTTGGAGGCAACATATATATGTTGGTGTTGATTGACGATTACACCAGATATGTCTAGGTGTATTTTCTGAAAGAGAAGTCAGAAGCTTTTGCGATGTTCGTGGAGTTCAAGGAGCTGGTGGAAGTTCGGTTAGGCCTGCGGGTGAAAAAATTGAGAACTGACAATGGTGGGGAGTTCACCTCTGGTGAGTTCTCAAGTTTTTGCAGGAAGCACGACGTCCGGAGAGAGCTCACTTGTGCCCATACTCCACAGCAAAATGGCGTTGCGGAGAGGAAGATCCGTCATCTGACGGAACCTGCAAATGCTAGCTTCTTATAAAGAGTATCCCAAAGTCCTTTTGGGCGGAGGGAATGTCTTGTGCGGCATACGTCATCAACAGGATGCCTCTAAGTCCTATCAACATGAAGACCCCTCATGAACTAATGTTCAAGGAGAAGCCGAGTGTTGCACACCTTCGGGTGTTCGGGTCAACCTGTTATGTGCATATTCCTGATGCTCTTCGGACAAAGCTAGATGCAAAAGCAAGGAAACTAGTCTTTGTTGGATATGATGAGCGGAAGAAGGAATGGAGATGCATGGATCCTGAGACACGGAGATCAATTGTATCTCGGGATGTGGTGTTCGATGAGGAGACTTCCTACAAGGGGAGTTCAGGAGTTGAACTACCGGAGAACAGGGTTGATGAAGAAGGGAAGGCTTCGGAAAATCTTCAAGTGGAGTTGCCTGTTTCACCAGGAGCTCCAGCAGTGTCAAGCTCTGAGATGGAGGCTTCAGGTTCTGGAAGCAGGGGGAGCGATGCTCCAAGTTTGTCTGGAAGAGGAGCTAGCATAGGAGAAGTAGCTGAGGAGGTAGTTAGTCAGGAGCAACCTCTTATGAGGTCGAAGAGGACTATCAAGCCACCAAATCGATACACAGGAGGAAACATTATGAGATTCGTCTCATGTTTCTTTGTTGGTCCCTTGGATGAGAGGGAGCCATCGAGCTTTGAGAAGGCTAAATGCGTGAAGCAGTGGGACATTGCTATGCAAGAGGAGATGGATGCTCTCAAGAAGAATGAGACTTGGTCTCTAGTGCCCTGGCCCAAGGGCATTACCCCTATGACATGCAAATGGGTTTATAAACTCAAGAAGAAAGCTGACGGCACGATCGAGCGATACAAGGCTCGCCTTGTGGCTCGCGGGTTCTCATAGCAGTATGGAGAAGATTATTATGAGACGTTCAGTCCAGTGGCAAAGATTTCGATTTGTTATTGTTTTTGCGGCATCCATTGGATGGGAGATTTGGCAGCTCGACGTGAAGAATGCTTTTCCATATGGAGAGATTGACAAGGATATCTTCATGATCCAACCGTCGGGCTTCATCTCAGAGGATTGTCCGGACTACGTTTGCAAACTGAAGAAGGCCCTGTATGGGTTGAAGCAAGTGCCTCGGGCGTGGTATGGGAAGATCACGGAGTATCATTTATTCTGCGGGTTTTTTGCTTCAGACTCTGATTCTAGCTTGTTCGTCAAAAAGGAGGGGGCGCTTCGGGTTATTGTTCTGCTGTATGTGGATGACATGATTGTCACCAGGAACTCGAAGGAGGCGGTAGCAAGGCTGAGAGCCGAGCTTGCTATCATGTTTGAGATGAATGATCTGGGTGAGCTTCACCATTTCCTTGGACTCGAGGTTCAGAGGCGGGAGAGCGGAGTGCTCGTTTCTCAGGCTGGATATGCGGAGTGGATTGTTCAATGATTCAGCATGGAGGAAGGGAAGATCAGCTCTATACCTCTAGAACAACATCATAAACTTCGGAAGGATGAGGGGAGAGTTCTATCTGATCCGTTGGTTTTCCGAGCTTTGGTTGGGAGCTTGATCTACTTGACCATCACGAGGCCTGATATTGCTTATGCAGTTGGCAAAGTGAGTCGGTACGTTGCGGAGCCACGGAAGCCTCATCTTCTGGCGGCAAAAGGAATTTTGAAATATGTGAAGTCGACCTCTGATCTGGGTCTCCTATATGGGAGAGGGTCAAGCTTGGAGTTTTTTGGATACATGGATGCTGATTACGGGGGAGACGTGGATGATCGGCGATCAACGTCTAGTTTTGTATTTATGACAGGCCCCACAACTATTTCTTGGTGCAGCAAAAAGCATGACTCGGTGTCCATATCTACCCCAGAAGCGGAATACAAGGCTTCGGCCTTGGCAGCTCAAGAAGCCGTTTGGCTCAGGAGGTTGGTGGAGGACGTTCATGAGGAGGTTCGAGGTCCCACTATGCTACGCGGGGACAATTAGAGTGATCTCAAGCTAGTTAATAATCCAGTCTGTCACGCGAGGACCAAGTATATTGAGATTGAGCACCATTTCATTCGTGGAAAGGTGTTAGGAGGATCTCTTATGGTCGAGCATGTTCGGAATGTGAACAATGTTGTATACATCTTCACAAAGCGGATGGCGAAGGGACCGTTTACGTGGTTGCGAAGTTTACTTGGGCTAGTTTCCACTTCCCACTTCAAGGGGGAGTGTTGAAATTATTGAAGTGGAGTGGAAGGTGGCCGACGGTCTTATTACTGGAGACCGCAGAGACCGTGAGGTCTCTATTCTGGTGCTCTGCCGGTCTGTCTCTAGTCTGGTGTGACCGGCCGGTTTGTTCTTGTTTGCTGCGGTCTGTTTCCGGTTTGCTATGCTTGGTTGGCCAGTCTTCTTTGTTGGAAGACCGGGCGGTCTGTTCTGTGTAACTGCTGTGACCGGGCAGCTTATGCAGGTCAATCTGGCGACTTGTCTGAAGTCGGCCATATGTTCTTGGTTTGCTCCTGGTGATCTAAGGAAGGAGTGTTCTTGTGTCCGAGCGGCTTGTGCGCGGTCTTCTGTTCACGCAGCTTGTGCGCGTTCTGCTGCTGATCTGCGGTCTTGGACAGGATGTTGTCCAAGTGGTGTGATCGCGCGGTCTGCTCCGTGAGACCGCTGGCGATCTGGCGGGTGGTGATTGTATCCCTCTTGCGGTGGTGACGACATCCATCTTGTCGCCTATAAATAGGTGTGCATGGCCCGTCATTCATAACGAGAACTGTAAGAACTAGAGCCTGAGTTGTTTTGTGCGGTCTCACTTTGAGGTTGGGCGGTCTTGGAAGCGAGTTGACTATTTGTTGTGTTCGCAGGTTTGCGGTCAGCAGGTTGCGGTCTCCTTCCTTGGTGATTTCCCAACGGCTTGAATAAACAGTTCGGCAGCGGCTTATCTGCGAATTGGTTTATGTTGTTCTTGTGCTGTTCGCAGCGAGCTTGTTGAAAATGTTGAAGTGGGAGTTTTGTGAATTTGGCGTTCTGGGAGGGAGACCGCGCGGTTTGGTTTGACCGCACGGTCTTGCAGTCCCTTCTGGCGGTTTGACCTCTTTGGTCTAGCCGTGGGCTACTCGGCGTGACCGCCATTCTTTTGTCCAAGGGTGCCGAGGTGAGGCCGCACGGTCTGGTTGTCTGACCGCGTGGCGGAGCAGGTCTCTACCTGGTAAGGGCGGCGCGCGGTCTGGTGATGGTGATCGCGTGGTGCGGGCAGCCCGGTCTGGAGTCTGTCTGGGTTCTTTGTGGTGCGCGTGGACTAAGGTCGTCTTAGTCGCGTGGTCTCCGGTTTGTGTTCGCATGGTTGGTCCTTCGGCGATTAGCTGGCATATGCGGTCACAGGTGTTTGATTGACTTGGCGGGCTGTGCCCTAGTCGGTCTGGTGTGTTTGCGGTCTCTAGAGGAGGTCGAGTGGCGAACACAGGTGGTGAGCGACATGACCGAGCAAGTTGTCATGATCGTGCGGCTTCTGTTGAAGTCGGCGAGCTCACTAAGCAGGAGGATCTTTTGCTGGTCGCGCGGGTTGACCGGTGTGGTTGCGCGGTCAAAGGGTGGTGATCCTATCTCATAGGGTGGTGACTGGATCAGGTCGCTTGCCTATAAATAGGAGCCACTGTAGCAGCAAATATATAGCACCAAGTGTAAGCTGAGCTCGCGACCTATCCTTGCTGTCTGTTTTTTGTAACCGGCCGACTTGCTGATCGAACTTGTTTTGTGCAGCTTCTGCGGATTGTGCGGGTAGCAGCTGTCACCTCCTCTTCTGAAGGTGTTCGGGCAGTCTCGCGGCTTGCAGTGCGGGTTGCTGGAGTTAGGGCGTGGTTCTCAGTTGGTGTTGTTCAAGGCATAGGCAGGCAATTCGGGCGATCTGGTTGTCTAGCCGGGTGGACTGTCAGGTCGGGCGGTCTCAAGTTGGTAGACCGCTGGTTTTCCTTTCAGCTGCTTTTCTCTTCTGATTTTTGTGTACTGGCGAAATCATGTCTTGCCATGTATACCTCGCCCTGTAATGAAGAATTCTGCTTATCAATAATGATTGTGTTTACTTCATGTGCTTCTGGTTGTTTGGCTTGAACTTTTAGTTATACAATTCTTGCTCACTCCTAGATCATCAGAAATTTTCACATGGTATTAGAGGGAGGTTGGAGTGGATAGAGCAGTGAATAACTAAAAGTTGCCTTCGCCTTTGTGAAGATGGAACCAGTGTTAGAGCCATGGAAGAGAGGGGTCTTGGAATTTAGATGCTTACATCGACTAACTTTAAGAAGTGGAAGTCATGTTTGCAAAGCTATCTTCTGGGTGACCTGAAAAGGGCAATATCACCTGACCTGTTTGATCACATCTTGGGGTGTGGATCAGCTGCAGAGATCTGGAGAGTCCTGGATGGGCTGTTTAATAAGAAGAATGTGGCAAGACTTCAATTCCTGGAGAATGAGCTGGCCAGATCGGCTCAAGGTGACCTTTCTATCTCTACGTTCTTCTTGAAGATGAAGAACTTGTGCGGAGAAATTTCAGCGCTGGATCCTGATGAGCCAATTTCTGAGGCGAAGCTGAAGAGGCACATCATCCGTGGCGTGCAGAAGGAATATGTTGCATTTGTGACGTCGGTGCAGGGTTGGGCAAATCAGCTATCTCTACTGGAGCTGGAAAATCTGCTTGCTTCGCAGGAGAGTCTGGCAAGGCAGATGGCGGGGGTGTTAGTGTCTGGGGGAGATGGCGAAGTTCTCTTCACCGGGAAGAAGAAGAAGTGGGATAAGAAGAAGACCGCTGGAGGAGGCAATGTGCCTTCAATTCTGGACAGCAGGAGAGGGGCTATGCTCCTAAGGTTGAAGGGAAGAAGAAGGGAGAAGGTCCCAAGTGCTTCAGGTGCGGAAAGGTTGGTCACATCAGGAAGGATTGCCGGGTGAATCTTCAGCCGGGGCATGCTGCTGCAGGAAAGGAGGAAGCTGATGCTAGACAAACTGATGGAGGATGGGGAGGAGCCTTCTCGGCTTCTGTTGGAGTTGCGGCTTCTATCAACTACCAGGAGGACTGGATCGTGGACTCGGGGTGTGGTCATCACCTCACCGGGGACGAGTCGAAGCTTTCTTCAGCTCAGCCATACTCAGGTAATTATGCCATTATTACTGCTGATAATACTGTGCATGCTGTGGAGAAGGTGGGGGTTATTTCCTTGGGCAGTGATAGAGGGCCGCTTACGTTGAAGAGTGTCTATCATGTGCCTGGAAGGAGGAAAAACCTCTTCTCCGTGACCAACGCTGTAGACGTTGGGTATCACGTTCTGTTTGGCCCAACCGAAGTGAGATTTCTTCGGAATGTTGAAGTAGTGAAGGCGGATGTCGTTCATGTTGGGAGGAGAGCTAAAGACTTGTTCGTTTTATCGACAAGTTCTTATGTCGACAAGATGAGGACGAATGACAATGCCGTGATATGGCACGAGAGGTTGGGGCATGTAGGGATGGATAAGTTGAAGGCTATGGCGGTGAGAGGTCTGGTCAAGGGCCTGCCTAGTCTATCTTCCCACGGAGACGGTCATGTGTGCGCGGGATGTCAGTTTGGCATGTCTCATCGACTACCGTTTGACAAGTCGCAGACAAGATGTAGTGTGCCATTCGAGTGCATCCACGGTGACTTGATGGGACCGACTGCTACCCCAAGCCTCGGAGGCAGCAGATATATGCTGGTGCTGAGATGATTACCCCAGATATGCCTGGGTATATTTCATAAAGAAGAAGGCGGAGGCGTTTGCCAAGTTTGTGGAGTTCAAGGAGCTCGTGGAGGGTCAGCTTGGTCTGCGGGTTAAGAAGCTGAGGACTGACAACGGAGGGGAGTTCACCTCTGGTGAGTTCTCTACTTTTTGCAGGAAGGCAGGCATCCGGAAGGAGCTTACTTGTGCACATACTCCATAGCAGAACGGAGTTGCAGAGCAGAAGATCCGTCATTCGACGGAGACCTGCAAGTGTTGGCTGCATGTCAAGAGTATCCTAAAGTCCTTCTAGGCGGAGGGAATGTCTTGTGCTGCCTACATCATCAACAGGAGGCCTCTTAGTACTATCAATATGAAGACCCCACATGAACTGATGTTCAAGGAAAAGCCAAGCGTGGCGCACCTTCGGGTGTTTGGTTCCACCTGCTATGTGCACGTTCCAGCTGCTCTTCGGACGAAGCTATATGCGAAAGCAAGGAAGCTAGTCTTCGTGGGTTATGTTGATCGGAAGAAGGGCTGGAAGTGTATGGACCCAGAGACGCGGAGATTTGTTGTATCTCGCGACATCGTGTTCGACGAGGTGACATCCTACAAGGGGAATTCGGGTGTTGAGCTACCAGAAAGCAGGGTGGAGGAGCAGGAGAAAGCTGTGGAAAATCTTCAGGTGGATCTACCTGTGTCACCAGGTGGTCCATCAATTTCTAGTTCTGAGACAGAGGCTTCTGGATCAGAAAGCAGGTGGAGTGATGTTCCAAGTACGTCTGGAAGGGGAGCTAGAGAAGAAGCAGTTGAAGATACTGCGAGTCAGGGGAAGGGGTTGCGGAGATCGAAGCGAACCATCATTTCCCCTGATCGCTATACGAGAGGAAACATGGTGAGCTTTGTCTCGTGTTTCTTTGTTGGTCCCTTGGATGAGAGGGAGCCGTCGAGCTTTGAAAAGGCCAAAGCCGTGGAACAGCGGGATTCAGCTATGCAGGAAGAGATGAGTGATCTTGAGAAGAATGAGACTTGGTCTCTGGTGTATGCCCAAGCCTAAGGGTATCACCCCTGTGACATGCAAGTGGGTCTACAAGCTCAAGAAGAAGGAAGACGGTAGTATCGAGCGGTACAAGGCTCGCCTTGTGGCTCGGGGGTTCTCGCAGCAATACGGTGAAGACTATGAAGAGACATTCAGTCCGGTGGCAAAAATGACTTCAGTTCGGGTTGTGATGGCCTTGGCGACGTGTTGGGGGTGGGAGATTTGGCAGCTTGACGTAAAGAATGCGTTCTTGTACAGCGAGATTGACAAGGACATCTTCATGGTCCAGCCGCCAGGCTTCGTATCTGAAGATTTTCTGGAGCATGTCTGCAAGTTGAAGAAGGCCCTGTATGGGTTGAAGCAAGCACCGAGGGCGTGGTATGGAAAGATATCAGAGTATCTCTTATTCTGCGGGTTTGGTGCTTCAGACTCAGACTCAAGCTTGTTCGTCAAGAAGAGCGGGGAGCTTCAAGTCATCGTGCTGCTTTACGTCGACGATATGATCGTGACGGGGAATTTGAAGGAGGAAGTAGCAAGGTTTCTGGCTGATCTATCTATCAGGTTCGAGATGAAGGACTTAGGCGAGCTTCACGATTTCCTTGGACTCGAGGTGCAGAGGAAGGAAAGTGGAGTGCTGGTGTCCCAGGCTGGATATGCGGAGCGAATCGTGGAGCGGTTTGGCATGAAGGAAGGGAAGTGCATTTCCACACCTCTGGAGAAGGCCATGAAACTTCGCAAGGATGAGGGGAGGATTCTGGAAGATCCGCTGGTGTTCCGGGCTCTGGTTGGGAGCTTGATCGATTTGACGATTACCAGGCCGGATATTGCGTATGCAGTTGGCAAGGTGAGTCGGTATATGGCGGAACCACGGATGCCTCATCTTCTAGCGGCCAAGATTATATTGAAGTATGTCAAGGCGACTTCGGATATGGGTCTCCTTTACAGGAAAGATGCGGGCTTTGAGGTGCATGGGTACATGGATGCCGATTACGGGGGGAGATTCAGATAATCGGAAGTCGACGTCTGGATACGACTTCATGGCGTGCCCCACGGCTATATCATGGTGCAGTAAGAAGCAGGATTCCATGCCTGTCTCAACCACGGAAGCGGAATACAAGGCTTCAGCCTTGGCAGCTCAAGAAGTCATCTGGCTTAGGAGGTTGGTTGGAGACGTCCATAAGGAGGTTCGGGGTCCGACTCTGCTCCGCGGCGACAATGAGAGTGCTCTCAAACTGGTTACTAATCCAGTTTGTCACGCGAGGACCAAGCATATCGAGATTGAGCATCATTTCATTCATGAGAAGGTGCTGGAGGGGTCTCTTTCGGTCGAGCATGTTCGGAGTCAGGACAACATTGCTGACATCTTCACAAAGGTGCTGGCGAAGGGGCCGTTTACTCGGCTAAGGAGTTTACTTGGACTGTTTTCAACTTCCCACTTCAAGGGGGAGTGTTGAAAATGTTGAAGTGGGAGTTTTGTGAAGTTGACGGTCTGGGGGGAGACCGCGCGGTTTGGTTTGACCGCACGGTCTTGCGGTCTCTTATGGCAGTTTGACCTCTTATGTCTAGCCGCGGGCTACTCGGCGTGACCGCCATTCTTCTATCCAAGGGTGCCGAGGTGATGCCGCGCGGTCTGGTTGTCTGACCGCGTGGCAGAGCAGGTCTCTACCTGGTAAGGGCAGCGCGTGGTCTGGTGCTTGTGACCGCGTGGTGCGGGCAGCCCGGTCTGGAGGCTGTCCGGGTTCTTTTGGTGCGCGCGGACTAAGGTCATCTTAGTCGCGCGGTCTCCGGGTTGTTTTTGCATGGTTGGTCCTTTGGCGATCAGCTGGCATATGCGGTCACAGGTGTTTGATTGACTTGGAGGGTTGTGCCCTAGTCGGTCTGGTGTGTTCGCGGTCTCTGGAGGAGGTCGGGTGGCGAAGACAGGTGGTGAGCGACATGACCGAGTGAGTTGTCATGATTGCGCGACTTCTTTTGAAGTCGGCGAGCTCACTAAGCACGAGGATCTTTTGTTCGGGCGGTCTCGCGACTTGCAGTGCGGGTTGCTGGAGTTCGGGAGAATCAGTGGAGTTCGGGAGTTCGCATGGTTCTCAGTTGGTGTTGTTCAAGGCGCAGGCAGGCAGTTCGGGCGATCTGGTTTTCAAGCCGGGCGGACTGTCAGGTCGGGCGGTCAGGCGGTCTCAAGTTGGCAGACCGCTGGTTTTCCTTTCAGCTGCTTTTCTCTTCTGTTTTTTGTGTACTGGCGAAATCATGTCTCGCCATGTATATCTCGCCCTGTAATGAAGAATTCTGCTTATCAATAAAGATTGTGTTTACTTCATGTGCTTCTGGTTGTTTGGCTTGAACTTTTAGTTATACAATTCCTGCTCACTCCTAGATCATCAAAAATTTTCATAGAGCTCAGCGATCAGGCGATCTTCAGCGGTTAGGCGATCTGAGTTGCGGTCTGGCGACAGCTTCTGTTCTTCGTTCAATTCAATAAGCTCCAGTTCGTGCGGTCTGAGGTGGCGGTCTGATTGTATATGTCAGGCCGGGTGTTATGAGTTGCGGTCTTGCCTGTTTTCTGTTCGAGCAGTCTCAGGTCAAGCCGGGCAGTTTCTGGAGTCGAGCGGTCTGTGCGGTCTCTGCTTGTCAAGCCGCCAGATTTGTTTTTTGTTGTGTTTTGTTTCTCTCCTTCGTGATTCTTATAAATCATGTCTCTCCATGTATACCTCGTTTTGTAATCAAGTATTGTGATTCAATAAAGCTTTGTGTTGCTGTGTGGCATATTGTGGTTGTTTGGCTATAACTCAGTTGATGCAACTCCTACTTACTCCTAAATGATTCAAATCAAAAATTTTAACAAGGCTTGCGGGCCAACTTGTCTAGCTTGAGGACTGGAGAGCTGTGAGGCTTGAGGGCCAGGGCAGTGCACTTGCGGGTGCGATTTGTCAAGCTTGAGGGCTCGAGGGTAGTAGTGGCTTGCGGGCCTAGGCTGTTGGGACTTGCGGGTATGTGCTGTAGGGCTTGAGGGCCTGAGTGTCGAGCTTGAGGGCTCGGGGGCAGTAGGGGCTTGCGGGCCTAGGCTGTTGGGACTTGCGGGTCCGCATTGTAAGGCTTGAGGGCATGAAGTTTTTGGCGGCGTTTCCCGAGCCTAGCACACTGCTAGGTAGGCGCAGAGGGAAAGAGGACTACTCAAGACACCCTGTCTTGAGGAACCTCTATACATCGTTGTGTGTTTTCTGTGTTATGCTTTATAACTTTTAGATCTACAAACCAGAATTCAAGAACACCAAAAGGGGATAATATAAATTGAAAACCCTATTCACCCCCCGTGTTGTAAGGCTTGAGGGCGTGAAGTTTTTGGCGGAGTTTTGTGTGTTTTCATTAAACGCAGAGAACATCTTCATCTTCTTCCTCAAGCACATTAATACACTGAGAACATCAACACCATCTCTCAGATTTCTGCTGCAAGTTCTGATCTTTAAAAGAGCAACAATAATCTGAAGAATTTATTCTCTCAGATTCATCACCTACAGGAAGATCAATTTCTTTCAAGAGAAAACTCCATCCTCAACTGTGAAGCATTTCATATCAGACAGAGGAGCTTTACAACATCATCAAATCCAATAGAGTCTTATCTCAGATTGTTGACAGAGAAGAACATCTAAACCCCTTCTTATCCCCTCTTGTACAGGGTTTTAACTCCCTTCAAAAGTTAACCCCTTGGTGGCAGGGCACCTAAGCAAAAACCTGTACTTGGGGTAGAGCACCTGATCAAAATCTCACTTGGTGTGTGGACACCTGAACAAAAACCCCTTGGTGATAGGGCCCCTGATCAAAAACCTAGTGGATCCTACCAAGTGTGGTAGAAGAGTAGACGTACCCAAGTTTATTAGGGAAGTACTATAAAAATCCTTGTGTCCTCGGTGTTGTGATTTTCTGTGTGTTGTGCTGTGTGCTCTCTTTGTGTTTGCTTTTATTACACAATCAATACACATACATATATCACTATTTTAATTCCGCAATAAAATAAAGTAAAAAGTTTTAATACTCTATTCACCCCCCCCCCCCCTCTAGAGTAATATTATGATCTAACCTCCACTTTCAATTGGTATCTAAGCATATCAATTGACTTTCAATTGGTATCAGAGGGTAGTTGATTTTATACAGGCTAATACCTGAATCATAAAGATCAATTAGATCTTAATTTTTTTAGACTTTTATTTTTGTTAAAAACTCATGGCACAGAACAAAGAATATTCTAGCACAAGACCTCCTATGTGCAATCTCAATAAGTTTGAACTATGGAAAGCAAGGATTAGATTATACATGAATTCTATTGATGAGGAAATCTTTAATGTTATTTTGACAGGACCTCGTACACCTACAACAACAACAAGTGCTGAAACCACAACAACAAACAACGTTGTTCCACCACCTGAATGGACAGAAGCACAGAAAAAGCAGAGAAGTGCAGATGCAAATGCAATGAACATTCTAGCACAAACAATGTCTGATGACATTTTTCAAAAAGTGGTGGAATGCACTTCTGCAAGAGAGATATAGATCTCACTCAACAAAATGGTTGAAGGATCAGCTGATGAAATAAAGGACAGAAGATCCCACCTCATTTCTCATTATGAGAATTTCAAAAAGGGAGAATCTGAGAGAGTTGCTGATATGTATAATAGGCTCAGCCTCATAATCAATTAGCTGAAGACCTTGGACAAAGTGATCTCCATCACTGAGATCAATGATAAGATCCTTATGTGCTTCCCCAGCATATGGGACTCTAGGATCTGGCCAATCAAGGAAGCCAGAGCCTTAATGAGATCTCAACTGAGAGCTTGTTAGGCAAACTCAAGTCCTATGAGCAACTTATCAAATCTAGAGAAGCTGAACAATCCACTTCATCTCCAGCATCCAAGAAGGAGGAAAGTATAGCTTTCCAAGCTACTGAAGAAGAAGATAAGGCTCCAAGAGATGAGGAGTTCATGAGCCTTCTAGACAAAAGGTTCTACAAGATGGCTAAGAAGGACTTCAGAAAGAAGAACTCCAGATCCAGAGAAAAGCCAAGGTATGATAAATCAAATTCTAAAGAAATTATTTGTTTTGACTGCTGGAAACCTGGACACATTCTGCCAGAGTGTCTAGAGAATCAGAAGAAGGAGAAGAGAAAAGAGAAAGAAGATAAGAGGCACTCCAACAAGTCTTCCTCCCACAAGCACAAGCATAAGGGACGAGGATTTGTAGCTGAAACTTGGAGTGAGACTGAGTCAGAGTCTTCATCCAGTTCTTCTGATGATGAAGAAGAATCAAAGGAGAATGATCAGTGCTTGATGGCAATTTATGACTCAAGCAGTGAGTCAGTAAGTGCATCTTCATCCATCTCTTCTGATGATGAAGATGATGAAGAAGAAAAGAATTTCTGCATGATGGCTATCAATGCCTCACCAAACAACTCAGATGAAGAAGAATCAGAATCAGAAGCTGAAAATGATGCTGATTAGGTAATATCTAATTTTTATTTCAATTCAATTGAATTCAAAGATGAATTCAAAGTTCTTTGCTTAGACTTAATAAAATCTGAGAAGGAAATAATCACTCTCAGAAATAAGCTTACTGAAATGAACAAATTAAGTGAAGATAATGCTATTCTTAAGAAAGAATTGGCTACCTCTAGAGAACATATTATTCTCATTGAGAATAAACTATCTGAGGCTAAGAAATTTGAATAATCCCTAAATGGGAGAAGCATCAAACTGATGGACATTACAAGCACAGTAAATGCCGGATTAAGTGGCAAACTAGGCTTGGGTGCATCATCAAGTGAGCCACCTTTGATTAAGAAGAACATACTATCTACACCTATAAAATTCATTTCTGCTAAGAGCAAAGAGGTTGTAGAAGTAAATAAAAATATTTCAAGCAAGGCTGTTAAGAATAAAAGAATTCAGCAGAATTCGTCGAACGGAGCTCGACGAAATCAGACGAATTTGTCGGACGGAGATCGACGAACTCTGAAGACAGATTTCCTGTATAGTCATTATTCGAACGGCGCTCGACGAAAGCATGTCCATTTGTCGAACGGCGATCGACGAACTCAGCCCAATTCGTCGAACAAAAAATCTACAGAATTTTTATTCTTCACACACTTTCAATCCTTTCACTAAATGGATAATTCCTCCAAGGAGATATCATCCAAAAGGTTATAAGGATCAGCCTGAAATGTCTTTTATTTCAGAGTTTTGTTGTAATGCAAAAGGACCCAAGGTAGTCTGGGTCAAAAACAACTAGTTTATTTTTCTGTTTTGCAGGTACACATATATCCAAGCAAGAATGAACAATGATATTTGGATAGTGGCTGTTCAAAGCACATGACAGAAAATAAGGCCAACCTGAACAACTATAAAGCAAAGCTTGGACCCAAGGTGATATTTGGAGACTCCAACTGTGGACAAACTAAAGGCTATGGACAGATCAGAGTTGGAGCAGTTACCTTCAAGGAGGTAGCTTATGTCAAAGGTCTCAAGCACAACCTCATCAACATAAGCCAGTTGTGTGATGAAGGTTATCAGGTAACTTTCAATCATTCCTTATGTCTTATTACCAATAATAAAAACATTAATGTATTATCTGGTATTAGACATGGAAACATTTACTTAGTCATTTTTTACTCTGCCAATTCTGATATTTGCTTATTCAATTCTATAAGTAAAACAGATGAATTATGGCATAAAAGGCTTGGACATATTAACCTTAGAACTATATATAAGCTTTCTAACGACAATCTTGTTAGAGGACTGCCTTCTGGTTCATACAAGAAGGAAGGACTCTGTAGGGCTTGTCAATTAGGTAAGCAAACTAGAAGTAGTTTTAAATCTTTATCCAAGAGTGATTCACCTAGGATTTTGTACTTACTACACTGGGACCTTTTTGGACCTACTGCTATACAAAGTCTAGGAGGGAAGCATTACTCTCTAGCGATTGTAGATTACTTCTCAAGATTCACTTGGGTGTTCTTTCTTAGGAACAAGTCTGACACCTTCAATGTTCTGACAGACTTTCTCAGGTCCATCAAGATTGAGTACTCTACTCTAGTTGCATTGATCAGAAGTGATCATGAAACTGAGTTTGAATCTCTTCTGATGAGAGAATTCTGTGGAAAAGAAGGGATCAGGCAGTGTTTCTCTTCTCCTAGAACTCCTCAACAAAATGGGGTAGCTGAAAGGAAAAATAGAACACTTATTGAATCAGCAACTACATTGCTTGCTGATGCTCACTTACCACTCTCTTTTTGGGCAGAGGCAGTGAACACAACAAATTATGTGTTGAATAGAAGCCTGATACATAAACTTAAGGGTAAAACTCCTTATGAATTACTTAAGAATAAAAGGCCTAAGGTTAACTATTTTAAGATATTTGGTTGTAAATGCTATGTGCATAACAATGACAAGAAGTATCTCAGGAAGCTTGAAGCAAAAGCTGCTGAAGGCATATTCCTTGGATATTCACTTTCTAGTAAAACATATAGAGATTACAAATAATCTACTCTTAAGATAGAAGAGTCCATGCATGTATCTTTTGATGAGACTAACATGTTACTTGAGGAGAGGAACACCACCTCTACCAAACATACTATGAAGGTACCGACTCTATGTGAAGAGCTCAATGGATTAGATCTACAGAAAGAAGAGTCACCACTTCCATCAACACAATATCCTGAAGACAGTGAAGAAGAAGATCATCCAGATCTTGCTGACAGCTCAAATCAAGTGACAGCTGAACAAATTCCCCATGTGGATATCATTGCTGAACCAACTCCAACTGTTGATCACATCACAATTAGAGATCATCCAATATCCCAAGTCATTGGTGCTATTTCAGCTGGTGTTCAAGCAAGGCATCAACTACACCAAAATCAGATGCATACTTGTTTCCTATCCCAGATTGAACCTCAAACCATAAAAGATGCAGAACAAGATCCAAATTGGATTCTTGCAATACAAGAGGAGCTCAATCAATTTGAAAGGAACAAGGTTTGGGATTTGGTTCCAAGACCAAAAGGCCATCCAGTTATTGGCACCAAGTGGGTTTTTGATGCGCAAATCTCTCACACCGCTATAAGCGGTAGCTCGACTGCGACACGAAACGGCAGTGTACCGATCGTTCAAGTAATATAAAACGAGGAGTAATCCCCGAGTATCGAATCTATCAAGGAACACAGTAAGGAGAAGTTAACGTTCAAGGAAGGACTTGAGATCGAAGTCCAGCGATAGGTGGAGTGCGGACGAAAGGGATTTGGTTTGTGAATAATAAAATAAAATATTACAACTACTCCTATGCAATGCTGCTATGCAAAACTTCGCTCGGCGGGATCGAAGACTACGTAGGCCTTGAGCGCACTACTTCGTTCGGCGGATGGACGAGTAGGCTAGCGGAATCGAACTATGCAGGCCTTGAGCGCGCTGCTTCGTTAGGCGGGATGGACTACACGGGCTGCGATGCCACGCTTCGGTAGGCGGATGGACGAGTAGGCTAACGGAATGAGGGTCGCAAGCACCTCTTCGACAAGCACGCCACTAGCAATTGCTAGTGCGGCACCGAACACGAAGGTGGAATGGAAATTTGATGGGGGCGCACCTCATAAACACATATGAATAATATAATCTCAAATAAATGAAATAGACATTACATAACAAGATTCATTGTGCACATCATCAAAATATAGAAGAGTCTAACCTAAATAATCATCAACATTAAGAAGGAAAAAGAGGGTAAAGGAGTCAACCACATCCGAAGCCTTGCCGAAGATTCACGGTTGGAATCGCTGGGTTGTCAATCCGCGTCCAAGCTCGGTCTTCAACTGCGTCCGAGGTAGAGGAGCGCTGTCACTTCCTCCCAATGACTCGTCTTCTTCGTGTCACGATCCAATCTACTCCGATACACGATCTCCTTGCTCGACGTTGGCGATCTTTGGGCTAGAAACCTCTCCTTGAATCTCTTGGATGATGGAGGAGGCCTAGGGGGGCGGAGAACCTGCGGAAGGGGCGAAAACGGCGGAGCTGGGCGGAAGAAATGCAGAATCCCAACCTAAATCGCGAGCAGGAATATTTATAGGCGATGGAATAAACAGTGCGCACGGTCATTGGCGCAGGACCATTGGTCGTGCGCGCTGGAATCCTGTGATCGTGCGCCTGCCTGGGCGGAGCCTGCAATGTAAGAAATTTATAAAATAAAATGTTCGCACGACAAGTGGCGCACGACCAGTGATCGTGCGCACTATCGTAGGTGGTCGTTCGCACTGGTCGAAACAGAACTCATAAACTTGATGTTAATTGCGCACGAACAGCGGCGCACAACCAGTGGTCGTGCGCAATATCGTTGGTGGTCGTGCGCACTGTCCGAGACAGAACTCAAAAAATAGGGTTAAGTGCACACGATCAGCGGTGCACGACCAATGGTCATGCGCAATAGAAACAGTGATCGTGCGCAGTGTTCCTGTACAGAATTGTACCGGGAACACCTGCACGACTCCTGTTCCAGCATACAACACCAATCTAGCCACTGAAGGTGGCACTTAACAATGCATGAAAACTAATAACGAAGATAAACAAGAAATAACAGCAAAACGGGCCTAGAGGTGCACTTAGCATGGAGTATCAAATATGAGCTGAAACATGGCTAAAGTGCAGTGGAATGACTCGAAAAGCGGCCCAGATGAGTCCATAAATGTGTATATGATCAGGACTCATCACACCCCTAGACTTACCTGTTTGCTCGTCCCGAGCAAACGAATTCGGCGGAGTGTGAAAATGGAAGTTAACAAAGGAAATTACACAAAGGAGTACGGTGCGAAGTAACAAAAGCATGCTAATAGAAATTTAGTAAAAAGAGATTCAAACTATGCTAACTAACTTACAAAAGTATTAGATCGTAAATAAAGATTTATCAATACTCAGTTGGTGAATTGTGAAGAACTTGAACGATCGTGCCCGGTGTGAAATTAACAAGCCACTAAGGAGGGTGTTGCACAAGATCGGGGTTCAGGAATAACTCCGCTGAAATCCATCAACGTCGGGAACCATAAGCTTGCCCGGTCACACTCTCTCCACGACGCTAGCAAACTCATGAGATAAATCAATAGGACTTTAGGATTATTTGGGGGCTTAGGTTGCGGAATGATATTCAAGGATAAACACGAAGGCCACGCAACCAAATTGAGTAAACGGAACGCTGCACCCAACAAAGCCAAGAACAAAGCTCATGTGACACACCCCCAGACTTATCATAAAAACTAGGTGTGCACACGGCTTACTTCACAAATACTAATAGATTTTCTATTACACTCGGGAGGATTTCTTTTCAATACAATTTTTTTATAATTTCATTTCAATAACCTATTTTTCTTCTTTTTCTTATCCTCCGGTTGGTTCATAATCAGCAAATAAAAATTATTTTTCCTTCACATCACATAGATTCCAAACATCACACCAATAGAACAAGAGTACAGTTAAACATCTATTTGGTTGCGAAAGTAGGATGAGCTTCAGGATTTGGTGAATGGAGGAGGAGCTGAAACAAAGAAGTGGTAGGCGCAAATGTTGGCTTGCAAAGGTGAGCGAATAGGACAGGGAAAGACAAGGCTCAAACTAGCCAAAAGGTGGTCTACATCACATTTAACTCGAAGAATCGCTCGCACCCATGCTTCAAGAGTCATTTGGTGCAAGTTCTTAGCCCACGAGAAAGGTAAACCTTCCTCCCGACTCAAGCAAGACACCACTAGTGCTCGTATACACACAACACCGGGTTATCACCAATTTCGTTCACATTCACCATTTGAGTATAACAAATCTAAAACTACGCAAAAATACTAATCATAAGTGAAATGCATAGAGATAATCTAATTTTACTCAAATTCTACTGTAGCATGCGGATGCGACTAGAACACTACGCGAGTCAACATCGCACTCCCAATAGTAATTCCTAAGCTAACACCCTAATTCACATTCCAAACCAAAGTAATTTATTCGGAAACGTAACAATCATGTAAGCGCGTGCTTATGTGGGTGAAGTGGTGTATGAAGCATGGAATAATGGCGATGGAAACGAAAAATTAAACAAACTTCTAGCATGCGGTGCAACTTGTGCGCAAAGTGGATAACAACATGCTTTCCCCCAGACTTAATCTAAACATTACATCACAAAAACTGAAAGCTAGGAGGGAGAAGTGTTACCCAATGCTCAGAATTGAGCATACCAGAAGACGCATGAAAACCAAGACAAAGAGCAGCTTCCTCCATCCCGAAGATGAACCTGCAGGGGTCAGCTCCGCAAAAACAAAAGAAAATAGACAAACTAAAATGAATACAACTAACTAAACTAAACAAGATGAAATAAGAAATGCAGGAAAAGGTTAGATAACTACTGGGGTTATTGTCATCCCAGCATGACTTATTTGGCATTTATACAGTTCTAGCTAATGGGAGTATGGAAGGAGAAGTGGACATGTAACAAGCCTAATATCCGTGTCGGTAATGGGTACCGATACGATGATAGAACAATCACTCCCCTACCTAAATAAAAATACCTGCTCTTCACAGGTAGGGGAAGCAGAAAGTAAGAAGTGGAGGAGGAGTCCTCCTCACTATTCTCACCAAAAACATCCTTGCCTAGCAAGGTGTCGTCAACAGGGAGGTGGCGGGAGGAAAAGGCAATGAGTGGAGCTTCCTCTACGGAGGGGGAATCAACCTCCTCACATAAGAGGATGCTCTCATCATTGACTTGGGCAATATGCACCAAATCCTCCTGGGGTACCTGTGAAGACTCAACCTGCACAGGCTCGGATGAAGAGGGGGGATCGAGAAATAAATAAGACGAAGAACATAAATAATCAAAAATCGGGGGAGTGGTCCCGGTCTCACTCCCATCAGGTTGGGGAAGTAAAATAATGTTTGCATTGTCATCAATGCTACAAGATTCGGCGGGATCAATAGTGGCCAAGCTAGAGATTTGGACTTCCTCCACCGGTGCTGAGGAAAACTCCTCTTCACCTGGAAGGTTGTCCTCCTCCATAGGAACAGGCATGACACTAAAGTCACTAGCCTCCTCTTGCGACACATCATCAACAATGTCGTCAGAGACAAGTGTACTATGCACAACAGGGAGAGGAATAGTGCTCGGATAAAAGTCGAGCACCGATTCCTCACAAAGAATCGAATCCACTAGGGGTGGTGGATGCACTGGGAGAATAGGCTCAGCAATGTCGGTGCCCAGATCAGCCACACATCTGGTGACAGTGTCAACGCCATACCCTTAAAGATGTGAAGGTGGCAAAGACACAAAACCGGATGTTGAAGGTGTGCTGCCAGAGTTAGGATTCGGGACGATCCGGATATCCAGCTCGTCATCCTCATCCAATTGTCGACGAAAAGCAGTACAATCCTTCAGGGCATGATCTGTGCTCCGACAAAACTGGCACTGCCTAGCGGGCTTCTTTGGCACAGCGGGTGCTGAAGCCGAAAAGAAGTAAGACGGTAAAGGCTCAGCAGAGTAGCCATAAGACTTACGCACACCATATGGAGTATCAGACGAAGTCGATGCTCTATATGCTGGGCGAGAAGAATTATGCCCACCATTCTCCGTAGGGCATTCATCACTAGAGTGGGAGGTAGCTCCACACCAACGGCAACGGATATTAAGATGTGCCCACATAGTGCGAAGATAAAACGATTCAAAAAGAAAAACACTATATTGCGAAATACCACACCTAACAAAAATTACTAAAGCAACCTAATTAAAACAGGAAAATAGAATACGAGGAAATAAAACAAAGGAATGCAATTTACAAATGGAAGGGCTTCTCCCTCAGGTTCTCCCTCTCCAGAAAACTCAAACGACCGTGTTCCCCGGCAACGACGCCAAAAACTTGATGCGCAAATCTCGCACACCGCTATAAGCGGTAGCTCGACTGCGACATGAAACGGCAGTGTACCGATCGTTCAAGTAATATAAAACGAGGAGTAATCCCCGAGTATCGAATCTCTCAAGGAACATAGTAAGGTGGAGTTAACATTCAAGGAAGGACTTGAGATCGAAGTCCAGCGATAGGTGGAGTGCGGACGAAAGGGATTTGGTTTGTGAATAATAAAATAAAATATTACAACTACTCCTATGCAATGCTGCTATGCAAAGCTTCGCTCGGCGGGATGGAAGACTACGTAGGCCTTGAGCGCACTACTTCGTTGGGCGGATGGACGAGTAGGCTAGCAGAATCGAACTATGCAGGCCTTGAGCACGCTGCTTCGTTAGGCGGGACGGATTACACGGGCCGCGATGCCATGCTTTGGTAGGCGGATGGACGAGTAGGCTAACGGAATGAGGGTCGCAAGCACCTCTTCGACAAGCACGCCACTAGCAATTGCTAGTGCGGCACTGAACACGAAGGTGGAATGGAAATTTGATGGGGGCGCACCTCATAAACACATATGAATAATATAATCTCAAATAAATGAAATAGACATTACATAACAAGATTCATTGTGCACATCATCAAAATATAGAAGAGTCTAACCTAAATAATCATCAACATAAAGAAGGAAAAAGAGGGTAAAGGAGTCGACCACATCCGAAGCCTTGTCGAAGATTCACGGTTGGAATCGCTGGGTTGTCAATCCGCGTCCAAGCTCGGTCTTCAACTGCGTCCGAGGTAGAGGAGGGCTGTCACTTCCACCCAATGGCTCGTCTTCTTCGTGTCACGATCCAATCTACTCCGATACACGATCTCCTTGCTCGACGTTGGCGATCTTTGGGCTAGAAACCTCTCCTTGAAGCTCTTGGATGATGGAGGAGGCCTAGGGTGGCGGAGAACCTGCGGAAGGGGCAAAAACGACGGAGCTGGGCGGAAGAAATGCGGAATCCCGACCTAAATCGCGAGCAGGAATATTTATAGGCGCTGGAATAAACAGTGTGCACGGTCATTGGCGCACGACTAGTGGTCGTGCGCGCTGGAATCCTGTGATCGTGCGCCTGCTTGGGCGGAGCCTGCAATGTAAGAAATTTATAAAATAAAATGTTCGCACGACCAGTGGCGCACGACCAGTGATCGTGCGCACTATTGTAGGTGGTCGTGCACACTGATCGAAACAAAACTCATAAACTTGATGTTAAGTGCGCACGAACAGCGGCGCACGACCGGTGGTCGTGCGCAATATCATTGGTGGTCGTGCGCACTGTCCGAGATAGAACTCAAAAAATAGGGTTAAGTGCACACGATCAGCGGCGCACGACCAGTGGTCGTGCGCAATAGAAACAGTGATCGTGCGCAGTATTCCTGTACAGAATTGTACCGGGAACACCTGCACGACTCCTGTTCCAGCATACAACACCAATCTAGCCACTGAAGGTGGCACTTAACAATGCATGAAAACTAATAACGAAGATAAACAAGAAATAACACCAAAACGGGCCTAGAGGTGCACTTAGCATGGAGTATCAAATATGAGCTGAAACAGGGCTAAAGTGCAGTGGAATGACTCGAAAAGCGGCCCAAATGAGTCCATAAATGTGTATATGATCAGGACTCATCTGTCTTCAGGAACATGCTTGATGATCAAGGAAATATAGTGAGAAACAAAGCAAGATTGGTAGCCCAAGGATATTCACAGGATGAAGGAATTGACTATGATCAGACCTTTGCTCCTGTTGCAAGACTTGAAGCCATCAGGATTTTCCTTGCCTTTACTGCATTCAAGAAATTCAAGGTATATCAGATGGATGTAAAGAGTGCATTTCTGAATGGAGACATCAAAGAAGAAGTCTATGTGGAACAACCACCAGGTTTTATCTCTCCAACTCACTCCTCTTATGTATTTAAGCTTAATAAAGCTCTCTATGGTCTCAAACAAGATCCCAGAGCATGGTATGAGACCTTAGCTAATTTTCTTTTAGAGAACAATTTCTGTAGAGGCATAGTTGATAAAACCCTATTTTTCAGGATACATAAAAATCAAACTCTACTAGTTCAAATATATGTAGATGATATTATTTTTGGCTCTATTGATTCAAATTTATGCAAAAGATTTTCTAATCTAATGCAATCTAAATTTGAAATGAGTAGTATGGGTGAACTATCATACTTCCTTGGTCTTCAAGTGAAGCAAACTCCTAATGGCATATTCATATCACAATCCAAGTATGCTAAGGAATTAGTGAAAAGGTTTGGTATGTCTGATGCTTCCACCATGAAAACACCCATGCCCTAAAATGCTGTTGTTGATACTGATGAATCAGGGAAACCTGTAGATCAGAAAGTATATAGAGCAATTGTTGGCTCACTACTTTATTTAACAGCAAGTAGGCCTGATATAATGTTTACTACTTATATTTGTGCTAGGTTCCAAGTTAACCCCAAAGAATTCTTACCTAATGTTATTAAAAAGAATTTTGAGATATATAAAGGGTTGTCCTAATCCATGACTCTGGTATCCAACAGCATCAGAATTTGAATTAACTGGATTCTCAGATTCTGATTATACTGGATGCAGAGTAGACAAGAAAAGCACATCAGGAACTTGCCAGTTTCTTGGTGATAGGCTTGTGTCTTGGTTTTGTAATAAACAAACATCTGTGTCTACATCAACAGCTGAAGCTGAATACATAGCTGCAGGCAGTTGCTGCTCACAGATATTGTGGATACAAAATCAGCTCCTAAACTATGGTGTCAATCTAAATAATTCAATTATATTTTGTGACAATACTAGTGCAATATCTATAGCACAAAATCCAGTTCTCCATAGTAGGACTAAAAACATAGAAATTAGGCACCACTTTATCAGAGATAATGTGGATAAAAATAAAATTTGCCTACAATTCATTTATACTGATTTGCAAAGAGCTGATATTTTCACCAAGCCATTGGATGAAAAGAAACATATTTTCTTTATAAATCAGCTAGGAATGATAGATGGAGATTCAATCTAATAAAAATTAAGTTTTCTACTTATCTCATTCTTCATCTAACTGAGATCGACGAAATCAAGTTTTTCATCGAACGGAGATCGACGAAGTCATCAAGTTCGTCGAACCGAGATCGACGAAAACTTATTTTTCGTCGAACCCAATTTTGATGAAGCTTTTATTTCTGATCTGTCATCATAATCAAATCTTTTTATTTTAACTGAATGCATACAGAAACTGCTTCTCTTTCAAGTTCCTTTGCACTTGATCTATTTTATTTTGCAGGAACAATAGCAATATAAAGATTGCATCCTTCCTTACCTCCATCAAATGTCCCTACTTCAAGGGGCCTAGCTTCAGGCCTTCCTGAAAATAGGCAGGGGGAGAAGTTCTATGAAGAAGCTCCATATGATGCAGTGTTTTGCTCAGGGGGAGTTGTTCTATGAACTAGGCAGGGGGAGAAAGCTAAAGAAACTCCTTTATGATAGGGGGAGTTGTTTTATCAAGAGGAAATGCTTTATGAAGAAGCATATTTTCAGTTCTTGAAAAGCTCACAGCAGTTTGCAGATTTAGAGGAAGATGTTGCAGATTCAGTTATGACAAATTCAAATTCTGATGCTTAGCAAAGCAGATTAAGAAATATTTTTGTTAGAGCAGATATCAAATTCAGATGATAAAGCTTTTCAGATCAACAAATTCAGAAAGCTGAAATATAGCAGATAAAGCTCAGCTAATCAGAATTCAGAAAAATCAGAGAAAGACAATATCAGAATTCAGAAAGTCAGAAAGCAGAATTCAGAGAAAGTCAAAGGTTCTATTTATTTGTTTTCAATGTAAATCTCAAAACTCAGAGTATCACATCTTATATCTGATGAAATATTTAAAACCTATCAGATATATACATGCTCTGTTGTTTTGTTTTGTTTGTTTTATTTTGTCAAATAGTGTCCTAACCCAAATAGGGGGAGATTGTTGGAACAACCCTATTTCTGATTTGGGCTAGGATCACTATCTGTTTGCTAGGATCAAGTTGACCCCAGTGTATAGTCTATGGGTCAAGAGTTTAGGCTAATAGAAATTAAGAAAAGTCAAGTTCTCTGGGTTCGACGAACGCCTTCCTGGGTTCGACGAACAGCTTGCTCTCTGCATTCGATGAACAGCTTACATTTTGCGTTCGACGAATGGCTTGTTTCTATCTCAGCATCTCATCGGGCCAGTCTCAACATCTCAGCGGTCGATGAACAGTCTCAGCGGCTCAGCGGTCGACGATTTTATTCTATCTCAGCGGTCGACGAACATACTCCATCTCAGCGGTCGATGATTTTATCAAGTCTCATCGGTTGACAATTTTGCTCAGTGCAGCGGTCGACGAATTTGCCAGTTAGATGAACTCAGCTCTGCGTTCGAAGAATAAGTATCAGATGTTCAGATCGACGAAAGATATTCTCAGATCAACTAATTCAACTCTTCTAGCCAGATTCAGTTGAGGTCGACGAACTCAACATTATGTTTGATGAAATTCTTGAGATCGACGATTTCTTATTTCAGTTCAGAATTTCAGAAAGATTATTCTTATTTCATTCTCTGAACTCAGATCGTCTACATCAACGGCTCTATTCTTCCAGATAAGTCAGGATAATATATTTCCTTTTATTATTCTCCTATTTTGAAAATAGTCGTTGACATATTCATGGAAAAGGAAAGGATATATGGCGTGTCAGATTTATGGTACCCAGATATATCTATTCCTTAATTCAAGGGATTTGATTTTCAAATCAGTCAGAGAGTATCAAAAGAAAAAGAAAGAAGATATATAGTATTACACACAAATTTCACGACAGAACATTACAGAACACATCAAAAAATAGCTGTATAGGAAAAAGAAAGAAGAAAGTTACAGGAAGAAAAAGAAGAACAAAAACAGATCATCTTCATCTTCTTCCTCAAGAAGCATTCATACACTGAGAACATCAACACCATCTCTCAGATTTCTGCTGCAAGTTCAGATCTTCAAAAGAGCAACAATAATCTGAAGAATTTATTCTCTCAGATTCATCAGCTACAGGAAGATCAATTTCTTTCAAGAGAAAGCTCCATCCTCAACTGTCAAGCATTTCATATCAGACATAAGAGCTTTACAACATCATCAAATCCACTAGAGTCTTCTCTCAGATTGTTGACAGAGAAGAACATCTAAACCCCTTCTTATCCCCTCTTGTACAGGGTTTTAACTCCCTTCAAATGTTAACCCCTTGGTGGCAGGGCTCCTGGACAAAAACTTGTAGTTGGGTTAGAGCACCTGATCAAAAGCTCACTTGATTTGTGGACACCTGAACAAAATCCCCTTGGTGATAGGGCACCTGATCAAAAACCTAGTAGATCCTACCAAGTGTGGTAGAAGAGTAGACGTACCCAGGTTTATTGGGGAACTACTATAAAAATCATTATGTCCTCTGTGTTGTGATTTTCTGTGTGCTGTGCTGTGTGCTCTCTTTGTGTTTGCTTTTATTACTCACTCAATACACATACATATATCACTATTTTAATTCCGCAATAAAATAAAGTAAAAAGTTTTAATACTCCATTCACCCCCCTCTAGTGTAATATTAAGATCTAACCTCCACTTTCAATTGGTATCTAAGCATATCAATTGACTTTCACTACCCCAACCAAAATGAGCATCCAACTCGCGGGTCGCTCGATAAAGTATCTGATCGGGGTAGTGGAGGACGTCCTATTCAAGGTTGACAAGTTTATCTTCCCGGTAGACTTTGTCTTCCTCGACATTGAGGAGGGCGCCGAGGTACCAAACATCCTCGGTAGCCCTTTCCTCGCGACCTCCCGAGCATTAATTGATGTAAGTAACGGTCACCTCCTCCTTCGGGTCGGGGATGACGAGGTTACTCTTCACATTAATCCCTCCATGCAGAACTCCATATCGAATGACAATTCCTATTTTAATTTGGAATCTGCATTTAGGATGAGTGTTCTTCTCTTTCAGAATTGTTATCTTTAACGCTAGAAGATTCATTTTTGGCAAATCAAACTTTTTTAGATGAATTGCTGCCAGATTTGCCTTTCGAGCCTTTCGATTCGAAAGATTTAAAAATCACAACATCTTACGAAGAACCCCCGGTCTTAGACCTCAAGCAACTCCCCGAAAATTTAAAAGACGCTTTCTCAATGCAAATTCAAAACTTCCAGTTATTATTTCTTCTACTTTAAGCAATTTGGAAACCTCCGAATTGGTGGAAGTTTTGTCTAAGCATCGTCATGCAATTGCATGGTAAATTTTAGATATTAGGGGGATTAACCCCTCTTTTTGCACGCACAAAATTTTTCTAAGATATAATTCCCACAAAACCGTCCAGCCTCAGCGTAGACTTAACCCGAACATGAGTGATGTCATTAAGGCTGAAGTAATAAAAATCTTGGATGCGGGGATTATTTACCCAATATCGGACAGTACGTGGGTAAATGATGCCACCCTAAACCCTAAGCCCCATACAACTCATGCCAAAAAAGGGTGGTTTAACGGTAGTGGCTAATTAGAACAAAAAATTGATCCCAACCCGTACTGTTACGGGTTGGCGGGTGTGCATCGACTACCGAAAGTTAAATGATGCCACCCAAAAAGACCACATCCTGTTGTAGTTTATCAATCATATTCTGGAGCGACTTTTGGGTCATCCATAATATTGTTTTCTAGAAGGTCTATCGAGATTTTTCCAAATTCCTATCTCCCACGAAGACCAGGAGAAAACAACTTTTAAATTCCCCTTCGACACCTTTGTGTATCGAAGGATGCCATTTGGCCTCCGCAATGCCCAAGCAACATTCCAACGATGTATGTTGGCCATCTTTGGGGAGCTCGTAGAAGACATTATGGATTTTTTTATGGATGACTTCTCCGAATTCGGGACCTCATTTTCAAATTACCGACAAAATCTTGATCGAATCCTCCAAAGATGCGAAGACACAAACCTAGTTTTAAACTGGGAAAAGTGTAATTTTATGGTCCGGGAAGGTTTAGTTATCAGCCACAAGATTTCCGCCAAGGGAATGGAGATAGATAAGGCGAATGTCGAAATAATTGAAAAATTTCCCGCACCCTCAAATTTAAAATCTATTAGGAGTTTTCTTGGCCACGCGGGTTTTTATCGGCGGTTTATAAATTTTTTTTCCAAAATAACGAAACCGCTAACCCACCTCTTGGAGAAGGAATCTCCATTTATTTTTGATAATGCATGCGTAGAGGGGTTTAATATTATAAAAGAAAAACTTATCAATTCTCCCATTCTAGTGGCGCCGGATTGGTCCCTTCCGTTTGAAATAATGTGAGATACGAGCGATATCATGTGGGAGCCGTACTAGGCCAACGTGTTAATAAATATTTTCATCCCATCTATTATGCTTCACGCATGCTCACAACATCGCATTCTAACTACACTACGATGGAAAAGGAACTTCTCGCCTTCGTCTTTGTCTTCGTTAAGTTCCGGCCCTACGTCACACTTTTTAAAGTCATCATATTTACCGATCACTCCGCCCTTAAATATCTTTTATCCAAAGTAGATTCCAACCCCGCTCGCTTCGATGGATCATCCTCCTACAGGAATTTGACTTAGAGATCAGGGACAAGAAGGGGGCTAAAAATTTAGCCGCCGACCACCTCTCTCGTTCAGAACGCCCCGTCGCAGAAGCGCTCGTCCAACCTGACATAGTCGATAAATTTTTCAAAGAGCACCTCTTAACTCCTTCTAATTTAAAAACTTCTCCCATTCCTTGGTTCGCAGATTGCGCCAACTATCTAGTTGCATGGGTCCTTCCAAAAGACTTTTCAAAACAGCAGAAGAAGAAATTCTTTTCTGATTTGAAAAATTACTTTTGGAAAGACCCTTTTCTTTTTTGCGTCTGCGTGGATCAAGTGGTGCAGATATGCGTTTCGTACGAGGAGGGTGCATAAATTTTGCGGCACTACCATGAGGGCCGGCCGGGGGGCATTATCAAGCCAACCAACCATGCAGAAAGCACTAGAGGTGGGATTTTATTGGCCCACTCTCTTCAAAGATGCTCATAATTTTGTGAGTAAGTACGATAGCTGCCAGCGGTCAGGTAACATCTCTCGTCGTGACGAGATGCCCCCAAATTTTTATTTAGAATGCGAGATCTTTGACTTGTGGGGCATAGACTTTGTAGTCCCGCTACCTCCTTCATATAATAACAACTACATTTTAGTGGCAGTCGATTACATATCTACGTGGGCGAAAACGCAAGCTCTCCCCACAAATGATGCAAGAGTCATCATTAAATTTTTAAAAAAAATTATTTTCTCGCTTCGGTACGCCTCGTGCGATAGTGAGTGATAGGGGTACGCACTTCTGCAACGCCCAATTTGCAAAAATCTTATATAAATACGGCCTCGCACACAAACTCGCTATCGCCTATCACTTCCAAGCAAGCGGCCAAGTAGAGGTAGTAAATTGAGAGATCAAGTGAATTTTAGAAAAAACCGTTTCGACAAATAGGAAAGATTGGTCAATAAAACTCGACGACACGCTGTGGGCGTATTGTACATCATACAAAACCGCCATCGGTTGTACGCCCTGTTGGGAGCATTACCCACAATGTCCTAGATTTGGAGAAGTCCATTCCTAAGTCAAAGATATACCTCACAATGTATTTGATATACTATCTAGAATCACTGTGCAGGAGATCAGGTCAAGCTAGGTGCTCAAGAAATTCATCTAAGTTCACAAGTGATGAGTAGAAATTATGCCTATTTTTAATGTATAATTTAGTATAATATTTCTTATAAATTAGTAATATATTTAGTCTTTCCGTTTATAAATCGTTTGTTTTATATTTTGACCACATATTTATTTTTATTTCTATTTTGTAGGAAAAATATCGCGTTCACGCTCATGGCGTTGATAAATAATTTATTCACTGAAGTTGCTGCGTTGGCTGCGCACGTTCGAGCCACACTCATCCAGATAATTTCATGGTGCCGCAACATCCGCTTCGCCGCGCCATCTTCCAAACTACACCAGTCCAAGAAATTAACTCTGCGATGCCATCTTCGCAAACTCCGCAAGCTCATGCCGCACAAGTCCAAGTTGCACACAACGCCATCGCTGCCACCTGCCCAAGCTCAATATTTCACCATGCAAATTAATTTAAGTTGCCGCGTTGGCGGAACATTTCCATGCATGCACACTGCTCGCCACCTTTATTGCTACTCGTTCTCATGTTGATGCCCTCCTTTGATGATGATTCCCGCGACCTCATCATACTCTTAATTTTCTACAACCACTTCACATTTTCTCCATGCAAAAACCCGCCAGCTTTTTACCATGCAATTATTTCATTAATAATACACGTTTCCAATGCGTTTCATTTCCATGCATTTAATGTTATTCCCACCACCTCCATTTATATCCAGCCTGGCAGAATCTCTCCCCTTCTTCTTCTTCTTCTTCTATATATCTCATGTCATTCCACCCCATCAATGCCGCCACTCATTCATTCCCATGCATGGTCGAATTCTTCCACTCCATTTTCTCCGTATAAATTAAGTGATCCATCTCCTCATTATTATGGCTGCGCATTCATTTCCACTAACGCCGCCCTCTCCATAATTTTATGTAATATTGTTGAAATCCTTTCCTTTCATCTTCCATGAAGCCTACGTCCAATTCACATAAAATCGATGCTGCCACCTCCAAATTGATGCCACCACACCATTAAATCCTCTCATTCCTATATTATAAATAGAGGTCTAAGCTCTTCATTTTGGAGGACTCAAGGCTCTCTCCCCCAGCCCACTTGGGCAGGTTTGCTCTCCCATTTTCTATATTTCTAGCTTAGCTTTATTTCATATTATTTTGTCTTAAGCAATGTTCTTATTTCATGTATCTCTTTTTCATTATGAAAAGATAATTTAGTTTATTTTCCAGTAATATCTCGTTCTTATTTTTTTTTTCATGCCCTTCATATTTCATAGCAAGTAGTTATAATATTAATTTAGTCTTGATCATTGCGAACGTTGAGTGAAATTATCTCTCTTTATAAGCGTTCTTTTCTACCTTCAATTTATTTATGATTTATATCGGGTGAATATGTCGATGTATGGAGTTTTGTATCTGATTTCGTATTCTAGTTAGCTGAGAGACTCATGCGTACGAATTGATCGCTCACAAATAAACTGAGTTGATCGCAACCCTTGAGAGAGGATGACGAAAATAATTTGGATAGGAGTCAAATCCTATAACGGGATTCACTTCGGTAAGGCGAGTATTAGGTTGTTGATTAGATTGAGAGTTTGGTTGATATTCTTAATCTCAGTTGGTCGTATTCCTCGAGAGAGGTGCGCTCATATTTCGGGAATCTCCACGGTCAAGGATCGGATTAGACGATTATAAATAGTTATGTTTTATTTCATTTCAAGGTTTGTTCTGATCAAGTTAGTTTTTTCTATTTTCGTATTTTCATCCCGCTTATAATTTCTTATAAAATTTCCGTCCGATAAAATAATAGTTGTTTTCTCAAAGTATAAGTACTCGACAGACCCGAGTTTTAATACGACCTTGATATTTTTAATATCCTATGCTATATTTCGATAGGTATACTTGCCTTAATCAAGTATAGATTGGAGAATACAAATTTCTCTATCATGTTTTTGGCGCCGTTGCCGGGGAATTTTTTTTTGTCGATATTTTGAAAAGAGAAGACGCTATTACTTTTATCTTTTTATTTTCTTTTTTCTTTGCTCCTTTAATCTAACAAAAATATGTTGTAATTAAAATCTTGGAAACGGAGATTTGGGCTTTCATCCCATCGCATCTCCTAGTACCTTGAGAGCCCTTCATCGGGTAGACCTTGGGAAATCTAAGAGTAATTAAAACATAAAAAAATCTCATTTATCTTTCTTTTTGTTCTTACATTTAAAAAAACATTTAAAATCCCCCACAAAAATTTATAAAACTTATTAAAAAAAATTCACAAAAATATTTTATTTTGTTTTGTTTGGCTTTATTCTAACTTGTTTTGCAGATGTTCATGCGGCCTCTCTGTCTCCAAATCAGGGACGTGTTCTTTTCCCTCTTTCTCATTCTTTTTTTTTTCTTTTTCCTTTACACAAATGTTCTCTTTCTTTTTGTTTATTTCTTCATACTTCGTTTTTAACATTGGGGACAATGTTGAATTTTAAGTATGGGGGGAGTGTTTTTCCTTTTTTTTAAATATTCCAAAAGTTCCAAAAAATTTATAAAAGTACAAAATAACAAAAAAAATATAAAATACAAAAATTTAAAAATTTGTTTTTTTTTCTTTTCTTAGCCCTTTAAAGTTTTAAATCACAAAAAAAAATAGAAAAGTAAAACTTCAAAAAAAATTAGAAAACTCCTAAATGCAAAAAGAAATTTAGTATCATATATTTTATGTTATTTTCATATCTAGTATTTGTAGCTTATAAAAAATTCCCCCCAAAAAAAATCATATTCAAAATTCTAAGAAAATATGAAAATCATTAACAAAAATCCAAAAATGTAATAAACCCTTGCTTAGTTCTTTGTTATTTTCAGAAATTTAGTTTGAGTTTATTTATAAATTTTTTTACTATTTTTGGTTGGCTAATCTTTATTTCATCATTGTTTGTTAGATTTAATTTTTAGGTGATTTAGTTTTAAGAAATATCTTAAGATTTAAATTTGATTTGAGTAATTTATTTAGCAATTTTTTCTCTTATATTTTAAGTAGCTTCATTTTGTAGTAGTTTTGCTTAACATTTTGGATTTTAATTATGTCTACCTCGTGCTGTTAGATTCTTAGGAAATTTTAAGCTACTATAGTTGCTCTCTAAATATTTTGGTTTATAATCTATCATTTGTTTAGCCTCTTTAACCCATTAGCCTTCCCTTATCTTTTATTTTTTTTATTGTTAGATCATATGTCATGGGAATGAGGAGATGTTAGTTTCTTATTCCTTGGTAAACATATGCATCCAAAAAAAAAATAGATGAAGAGGGAAAAAAGTGCTTATATGTCGTGGAAAATGATAGAATAATAGTCTATCATTTTTTTGTAAACATATAAAAATAATACAAGAAAAAAAGGGGTGAGAGGATAAAATTCATCACCTGCAATCAAAGACCTCTTCATATCCCTTGTCTCCCCCAAAACCTCATTAGCCAATATTATTGTCTTATATTTAAATTAAAATATTGGGAGAGCATAATTAGTAGGTTGCATTTTTCCTTAACTTCTTTAAAGTTATGGTTTTATAATTTTAATCTAAAGTTTGCTAATTACTCAATTTTAAAATGCTAGTTAATTTATTTGAGAATTTTTTGGCTAAATATTTCTCTCTTTTCATTTTAATTTCATAATTTAGGACTTATCGTTTTAATCCCTAAGTTTTATTTTTAACTTTCTTTTGATTTAATAAATTTCTAGTTTAATTGAGAATTTTATTTATGTCTTATAAATATTTCTCATTCTTTTGCTCTGGAATAGCAAAAGCTCAAGTATGAGGGTGTTTGATGAGTAGAAATTATGCCTATTTTTAATGTATAATTTAGTATAATATTTATTATAAATTAGTAATATATTTAGTATTTCTGTTTATAAATCATTTGTTTTATATTTTGATCACATATCTAGTTTTATTTCTATTTTGTAGGAAAAATATCGCGTTCACGCTCATGGCGTTGATAAATAAATTATTCACTGAAGTTGCCGCTTTGGATGCGCAGGTTCTAGCCGCACTCGTCCAGATAATTTCATGTTGTCGCAACGTCCGCTTCGCCGTGCCATCTTCCAAGCTACACTAGTCCAAGAAATTAACTCTGCGATGCCATCTTCGCAAACTCCGCAAGCTCATGCCGCACAAGTCCAAGTTGCAGACAACGCCATCGCTGCCACCTGCCCAAGCTTAAGATTTCACCATGCAAATTAATTTAAGTTGCCGCATTGGCGGAACATTTCCATGCATGCACACTGCTCGCCACCTTTATTGCTACTCGTTCTCATGTTGATGCACTCCTTTGATGATGATTCCCGCCACCTCATCATGCTCTTAATTTTCTACAACCACTTCACATTTTCTCCATGCAAAAACCCGCCAGCTTTTTACCATGCAAATATTTCATTAATAATACCCGTTTCCAATGCGTTTCATTTCCATGCATTTAATGTTATTCCCACCACCTCCATTTATATCCAGCCTGGCAGAATCTCTCCCCTTATTCTTCTTCCATATATCTCATGTCATTCCACCCCATCAATGCTGCCACTCATTCATTCCCATGCATGGTCGAATTCTTCCCCTCCATTTTCTCCGTATAAATTAAGTGATCCATCTCCTCATTATTATGGCTGCACATTCATTTCCACTAACGCCGCCCTCTCCATAATTTTATGTAATATTGTTGAAATCCTTTCCTTTCATCTTCCATGAAGCCTATGTCCATTGCCCCTCCTATTCCCATAAAATCAATGCTGCCACCTCCAAATTGATGCCACCACACCATTAAATCCTTTCATTCCTATATTATAAATAGAGGTCTATGCTCTTCATTTTCGAGGACTCTTCATTTTGGAGGACTCAAGGCTCTCTCCCCCAGCCCACTTGGGCAGGTTTGCTCTCCCATTTTCTATATTTCTAGCTTAGCTTTATTTCATATTATTTTGTCTTAAACAATGTTCTTATTTCATATATCTCTTTTTCATTATGAAAAGATAATTTAGTTTATTTTCCAGTAATATCTCGTTCTTATTTTTTCTCATGCCCTTCTTATTTCATAGCAAGTAGTTATAATATTAATTTAGTCTTGATCATTTTGAACGTTGAGTGAAATTATCTCTCTTTATAAGCGTTCTTTTATACCTTCGATTTATTTATGATTTATATCGGGTGAATATGTCGATGTATGGACTTTTGTATCTGATTTCGTATTCTAGTTAGCTGAGAGACTCATGCGTACGAATTGATCGCTCACGAATAAAATGAATTGATCACAACCCTCGAGAGAGGATGATGAAAATCATTTGGATAGGAGTCAAAATCTATAGCGGGATTCACTTCGGAAAGCCGAGTATTAGGTTGTTGATTAGAATGAGAGTTCGGTTGATATTCTTAATCTTAGTTGGTTGTATTCCTCGAGAGAGGTGCGGTCATATTTCGGGAATCTCCACGGTCAAGGATCAGATTAGACGATTATAAATAATTATGTTTTATTTCATTTCAAGGTTTGTTCTGATCAAGTTAGTTTTTTCTATTTTCGTATTTTCATCCCGCTTATAATTTCTCATAAAATTTCCGTCCGATAAAATAATAGTTGGTTTTCTCAAAGTATAAGTACTCGACAGAACCGAGTTTTAATACGACCTTGATATTTTTAATACCCTATGCTATATTTTGATAGGTACACTTGCCTTAACCGAGTATAGATTGGAGAATACAAATTTCTCTATCAACAAGCGTCGAGACACCACACATCGCTTGACGCCTGTGACCCAGAAGCATCGACCCATGTCTGCTGTCTCAAAAGGCAAGGTCGCTGACTGAAGATCTGAGACCAAGTCAAGAAGCGTCGAGCCAAGGAATATCGCTCGATGCCGTGGAATAAGAAGCGTCGACCAACTTCAGTTAGCTCAACGTCAGCAAAAAGAGTCTAGATGAGAAGGCAAAGTTAAAAAGTGTCGAGCTCCTATAGATCGCTTGACGCCTACAGATAAAGAGCGTTGTATGACTAAAGATTGCTTGTCGCCTAAGAAGGAGGCTTTGAGAGTTTCAGTCTAAGTAGAAAGTGTCGAGCTTCTACACATCACTCGACACCTTACAGAAAAAGCATCGACAGAGATACACATTGTTCAACGCCCTCTTCCTGAAAAGCTCTGAGTTAAGAATTGTGTAACAGTACATCTACAACAAGCTGAGCCATGTCGAGACGATGACCATATCTCAACTCCTCGTCAATTCTGAAGCCATTAAAGACCATTGAGGATCCGATGTCATGCTGACATGGAGGAGCATCTCAGATGGCGCGGATGGCGGGTTATAAATAGAAGGCATGAACTATGATTTAATAGTTCAACATTCCTAATTAAAGCCATCATCATCTCCGTTGTTCAAGGCAATATCAGAGGAAGAATCTGAAGAAGCCATCTCCTCTTTCAGAATCGTTCAAACTTGAAGAAATCCTTTCAGCAATCTGGTGCTGATATTATTTCTGAAGAGAGAAGGTCAAGGAGGAAGAATATGTCTTCCTAAAAAAGAACAGTCATCACAGCCTGTGCAATTCAAGAAGATCATTTTGCTGTTGCTGATCTGTTGAAGATTTCTGTCTGATCATTCAGATAGATCAAGAAGATTCAATCCATTGAAGAATCTGAGTCTAAGTGATATTACTATCTCTCTCAATTCCTGTAGGATCTGAGTTGTCAGATCTGAGTGTAGGATCTTTCAAGGATCTGAGTTGTAGGATCAGTTGTAATCTGAGTTATAAGATTCAGGGGTGAATCTAAGTGTAAGCCTATTGTTATAAAGGCTGAGGTAGGATCTGTTGAGATCTGAGATTGTAGGATCTATTGAGATCTGAGATTGTAGGATCTGTTGAGATCTGAGACTGTAGGATCTGTTGAGATCTGAGACTGTAAGATCTGTTGAGATCTGAGCAGTAAGACCTTTTTGTGGTCTGAGATCTGGAGGAGATATAATCCCTATCTAGCACACTGCTAGAGGGGAGAATGGGGAAAGTGGATTACCCTAGATAGGGGAACCACTATAAAATTCTGTGTGTTTGTGTTTGTTTCTTGAAATCTCTGATTATTATTCACATTTAATTAGGACTTTATCAAGATTTGTAAATAGAATTTAAAATAGCCTATTCACCCCCCCCTCTAGGTAATTAGCTACCCTTAAATAAAGACTTTCAAGTGGTATCAGAGGTAGGTTGTTCAAGAAAAGGTTTAAAAGCCTGAACAAGACCTCTTAAGGGTAGATTTGTTAAGTCGTGATGGCAAACAGTGAAGGGAACAAGGAATTCACATCCATGAAGTTACCAATCTGTAGAAAAGAAAATTTTGGGATTTGGAAGGAAAGGGTTAGATTATTCATGGAAGCCTCTGAACTAGGATATACATCACAGTATTAGAAGGACCTTTTGTTCCTATGAAGGTCTCATTCACAGATGGAAACATCAAGACTCCCAAAACTTATTCTGAGATGACTAAAGATGAAGTAATTCTGGCCACTATGGATAAGAGAGCTCAGAATATCATTGTGAGTACAATTGAGGATTCAACCTTCCAGAATTTAGTGCACTGCAAAACTGCAAAGAAAATGTGGGATTCTCTCATTGTATATATGGAAGGAACTGAAGAGGTCACAGATGACAGGAAGTCTCTTCTGAATCAACAATATGAGGCTTTCAGACAAGAGAAGAAGGACTCTATAGCTATTTGTTATGAGAAATTCTTTAAAATTGTCAATGGTTTGAAAACCTATGGAAGAACATTTACAGACTATGAGATAAATGATAAATTCTTGAGATCCCTTAACAAAGAATGGGACATCAAGATCTGTGCTATCAGGGAAATGGGAAATCTGGGAAATATTCAGCCCCAGAACCTATATGGGAAACTTCTGTCCCATGAACTTCACCTGAACACCAGAAAAGATGAAGGACACAGCAAAGAAAATCCCATTGCTCTAAAGGCAGAAAGTTCCAAGAGAAGCAAGGAAAGGATGTCATCACCCCCAAGATACAATCTGAATCTGAAGAATCAGAGACCAGAAATTCTGACTATGAAATATCAGATAGTGAACTGGCACTCTTCACCAAACAGCTGAAAAGGATTCTCAGAAGAAAACAACACTGGAAAACTAGGCCTTCTCAGTCATCCAGATCCAAGAAGCACTCCAACTATTCAGAAGGATTCAGACCAAATTCCAAGAAGGACAGGTATAATTCTAAACATAATAAATCTAATTCAGAAGAAATTGTGTGCTTTGGATGCAGGAAATCTGGGCACATGATTGCTGATTGTCCATCAAAAAGAAAGAACAACAAGAAGTATGATGAGAGGAGGCACAAGTCTGACAAGAAACATGAGAGGAGCCTGATAGCCAAGAAAGGGAAAGTCACTCTCAGTGACAGTGAGTCTCAATCATCTGATTCAGACAATGAAGAGGCACTCATAGCACTGATGGTTGTCCACGAAAATGAAGACATTATGAACCAAAGACCTATGATAAGAGCCCCACTATCAAGGTCTGATAGTGAGGAGGATGAAGAAGAAAATATAGGACTCATGTCCCTCATGGATGAAGAGGATCAGGAGACAATCTCCAATGTGAAGGTACTTGATAGAACTCCTTTATCTGATTCTGAATCTGAACATAAAACTATTTCTAAACCTGAGGTAAATTCATTTTCTTCTGATGAGAGTGACTCAAAAATCTAACTTTCATGAAGATGAAATGGTTGAGAAATATGAGTCACTTCTTAAAGCCCTCAAAAAGAGTAAAAGGCATAAAAAGAAGCTATGTAAAGAAATAACTGAACTAAAGAAGACTAACTCCCAATACTCTAAGGCAGCTGAGAGGCTGAATCAGGTAAGCAAGGAGCTTAGCAAATTGAAAGTTACGTCTATCATTCACATTCAGACAATATGCACTAAGGAGAAATTAATAAAAGAACTTGAGGCAAAACTCCTAGCTGAAAGGAAGCTTGTGGCAAAATTTTCAAAACCACAAACTCTCCTTCCCATAATAGACATATTCTCTGCACAATACAGATGTGGCATAGGATACAATGGGAAGGCAGAAAATAAATCTAAAGATAATGACAAGGCACCCATGCAACCTATAAAATTCAACAAAGCCATGCTTATCACAAATGAGCATAATCTAGAGGGTGTGCATGAACATTGGAAGAATGAGTGTTCCACTAGCAAAGATCACTCAATTCAACCAAGTGTTAGTGATGCCAAATCTCTACACAAAGAAAAAGAATTAATTCATCATGACCCCTTTGTATTTGGAACAAACACCAAATTCAAAGGAGAGGAACTGAGACCAGTAGTGAGGACTACTACTGTCAAAAAATCTGAATCAGCAAAATTCATTGAAACACTTTATAAAACTCCATTGATTAGGGTAACTAGACAAAATGTGAGTCAATACAAAGAGGTGAAAAGACCTCAAAGGAGGTATAATAAATATGAATGTTGGTGCAGTGGAAAGGTTGGCCATTTTGCTCTTGATTGATGGTTCAACCCAACTGTTCTAAGAATAAATTCTGGAAAACCAGTACTCAGACCAGTGGCAACACACACAGCACAAAGGATCAAACAACAAGTAAATAAACAAGCTCATACTAACAAAGTTCTAGGACCCAGCTTTGTGTGGGTTCCTAAGAAAATGTAATTTTCTTATTGCAGGTATGTCCAAAGACCAATCAAATTCCTATCTGGTATTTGGACAGTGGGTGTTCCATGCACATGACTGGAACAAGAAGTCTACTGAATGACTATACTTCTATGAAGAATGGACCAAAGGTTGTATTTGGAGGATCTGACAGAGGTAAGACTAAAGGATATGGTAAAATCACAAATGGAATTGTCACCATCACCAAAGTTGCTTATGTTGATGGATTGCAACACAATCTCATCACCATAAGTCAATTATGTGATCTTGGGTATGACATTTCATTTCACAAGGATGAGTGCTTAATTATGAAAAAAGAATAAGATATCTGAAGGGTACTCTCAATCTTGGCTTTTGGTACCCTAGGAGCAATGATTTTGAACTGATTGGATTTTCAGATGCTGACTTTGCAGGATGCAAGGAGGACAGAAAAAGCACATCAGGCACCTGTCAATTCCTTGGCAAAAGGATAATATCTTGGAGTAGCAAGAAGCAGACCAGTGTAGCTATCTTTACAGCAGAATCTGAGTACATCTCAGCTGGAAACTGCTGTGCTCAGCTACTATGGATTCAAAATCAACCCCAAGACTATAAAATACAGCTAAGTAAATCTCCTTTATATTGTGATTCAACTAGTGCCATTGCCATTACAAATAACCCTGTATCACATAGCAGAACAAAGCACATAGAAATTAGATATCATTTCGTTAGAGAACATGTAGAAAATGGAGACATCAAAATTGAATATATCCCCACAGACAAACAAGTGGCTGATATATTCACTAAACCCTTGGATGAAACAAAATTCAATAACTTCAAAATTGAATTAGGAATGCTAAAAAGGGAATGAAGTCTTCTTGAAACAAAACTATATAAAAATAAAGCTAGAATAAATAACAATATTTAAATAAGTATAGAAAATGTAATAAATAAATAAAAGTAATAATTAAGTCCAAAAAGGTGAGTAAAATTATAACTGGCGTCGAGCGAGGATAACAGGCGTCGAGCAAGGATAATGGGCGTCAAGCGAGGATAACTTACGTCAAGCAATCTCAATGCTTTTACGGAAAGAGCAAGGCCATCTCGACAGGGTGAATCTGAACCATTTGATCAAATTTATCAAACACATCATGTGAGCGGTGTTTCAAATATCAAGATCTAGAAACTCTATATATAGGGAAGATACTTCGGTAGTACCTATGTTCTCTTCAACTTAGAACTCCCAGTTCGAAATTCTCTGCCCTAGAAATTCTCAAGATCGTCAATCAAAAGCTACAACAACAATGCCTCCCAACAACAGCGATTACCTCTATGAAGGAGGAGAGCTCATTCGCGATGGATTCCAAGCAGCACCAGAGGAAATCAAGACCACCATCGAGCTAATTTACAAATCAGGGCTAGAATTCATTCTATCTGAATCGTCTCTAATCTGGAAACGAGACGTTTTAGGACTATTCTCCAATGCAGTAATAGACACCGCCAACTCAAAGCTCAAAACTACTGTAAATGGTAAGAAGATTAAGATTTCACCTACAAGACTCGTTAAGGCACTAGAACTGCCAAGGTTCAAAAGTGATGAAGAAGAAGAAGAAGTGAGTTCTGAGCAAATAAGATTAGCCCAAGTATGGTGTGGCATTGATACATCACACGAAATTTCTGGTAGTGTGCTGAGGAAAGGGATGAACTCAAGAGGAAAGCTGTTGACAGATATAATAGGAAAGGGACTGTTATGCAAGACAGGGTCCCATGATAAAATTTCGAGGAAAATGTTCGTCCTACTGACCAGAATTATCCATACATTAAAAACTGACTGGGGGAAGGGTAGTGTTTGATAGAGTGATAGAATGTATCCAAGCACCCAACATGGGTAGGATACTGTCTTTGTATCTAGTAAAGGTAATTCCAGATTCTTTTAACAATAAAATTGGGTCAAAAATAAATCATATGAAGAAAATGGACATCAGAATGCTAGAAAGATGGGAAAGGATTTTGTAAAGTCATCCACCAGCAGAATCATCTCCCAAGCAGAAGAAAGATCAGAAGAAAAAGAAGAAGCAGGTCTCTTCCAGCTCTTTAAGCTCATCATCCCCCAAAAGGAAATCAAAATCCTCCTCAATCCACAATCCTTATCTCACAACATCTGAAGAAAGAGAAAATGAAAAATCCAGGGACAGTATTCCTGACACACAAACAGGTACTGATCCAATACTGAAAGGGGTTGACAAGAACAACAAAGTACAAGATGATAAAGAGAAGGAAGAAGAAGAGAGAGGAGGTCCATCTGGATCCCCTGCTAGAGATGAGGGGAAGTTTTAAAATGAAGGGGAGGCTCCAGATGAGATCCCTGCCCAAAATAATACTGATTTTAACAATACAGAAGTTGAGGGGCAGTTTCAAAATGAGATACCTGATCCTGAGAATCTTGATCCAGATAATGCACCAGTTCAGGGGGAGGCTCAGGATGAGATCCCTGCTCAAGACAATACTAATTTTAACAAGGCAGCAGTTCAGGGGGAGTCTTAGGATGAGATCCCTGCTCCACGGATCCCTAATCTAGAGATTCCTGATATTGATGCTATGGATGTGGGGGGAGGATCTCAATCTCAAAAGAAAAAGTCTGAGAAAGTTATCAAAATAGAATCCTCCAGCTCGCATATGAGCTATAGAGAAGACTCTTTGATCAAAGAAGAAAGCAGTACCAGTGCTGGTGTAGCAAGAGAAATTAATGTGGACCTAAGTTGATGCAGCACGCCCAGGGCCGACCCACCCTGGCTCGGCCAGAAGGAACACGTTTCAGTCGCACTGCCGGGCTACAGCCCAAGCACCCCAACCCTTCTCCGGCCCCACCACAGATCCGATAGGTTGTTGAGGTCAGGGCTCGATCCCCCGACCTCCTTGATAAAGAGTCTTCAGGCAGACTCTCATCACCAACTGAGCTGCAGCTCAGTTGGTGATAAGAGTCTGCCTGAAGACTCTTTATCAAGGAGGTCGGGGGATCGAGCCCTGACCTCAACAACCTATCAGCTCTGTGGTGGGGCCGGAGATGGGTTGGGGTGCTTGGGCTGTAGCCCGGCAGTGCGACTGGAACGTGTTCCTTCTGGCCGAGCCAGGGTGGGTCGGCCCTGGGCGTGCTGCATCAAAAAAGTGCACTTTTTTGATACAGCACGCCCAGGGCCGACCCACCCTGGCTCGGCCAAAAGGAACACGTTCCAGTCGCACTGCCGGGCTACAGCCCAAGCACCCCAACCCGTCTTCGGCCCCACCACAGAGCCGATAGGTTGTTGAGGTCAGGGCTCGATCCCCCGACCTCCTTGATAAAGAGTCTTCAGGCAGACTCCCATCACCAACTGAGCTGCAGCTCAGTTGGTGATGAGAGTCTGCCTGAAGACTCTTTATCAAGGAGGTCGGGGGATCGAGCCCTGACCTCAACAACCTATCGGCTCTGTGGTGGGGCCGGAGACGGGTTGGGGTGCTTGGGCTGTAGCCCGGCAGTGCGACTGGAACGTGTTCCTTCTGGCCGAGCCAGGGTGGGTCGGCCCTGGGCGTGCTGCATCATAAGTCCTATACTACCTCAGTTGGAGGATTTTCTTAACAATCAAAGAAGATTACTGGAGCAGTACATTGAGGAAAACAACACAAAAATGAAAAATGAAGTAGATTTTCAAATGAAATTGGTAAGGTTTGAAGTCAACTTTCAGATGAATGCACTGAGAGAGGAAATGGTCAAATTCTTCAAAAGAGCTGGTGCCTCTGTGGATTATACAACTGAACAGCTAGATTTAATCAAAGAGACTTCAAAGTCTATTAAATAAACACAAACAGGTATTGCAAGGACTGCAGATGATGTTCAAAAGAATCAAGGAATCTTGAGCAACAATATGCAGGTGTTATACAAAGAACAAGTTGCTCAAATTCTAACAGGCACTGCCAAAATAGAAGAAAAGTTGCAAAAACATGATGATGATATGCTAGCCAAGGTTGATGTGAGCTCTTCTACCCTAAAGGATCAAATAAAAATGACTACAGATACCATTGATGATCATCTTCTTAAGGTTAAGAAAACTATTGAAGGGGGAGTAAATCATCTGGAGGGTCAGATTAGATTTCAGAAAGATGTTCTCAGAGATCCTATAGTGGAAGAAGTCATAAAGGGGGAGAGGTCAATGATTAAAGCCAGCTCTGATCATGCTATTTGGACCTCCAATTGCATCAGAGAAACCTTAGGCCATCCTCCCATAAACTATGATGATCAAGTTTCTGAATCCAAGCCATCCAAGCCTGCATCTCCTACCCAAATTCAAAAGGACATTGCTAAGATGTATAGTCTTGAAGATAAGAATAAGAAAAAGAACATTACTTATGAACAAGTAGTATCTAGCAAGAGGAAATTCAGAGAAGAAATTGAAACAAGGGATGATTATGAACATTGGTCTCCCTTATCAAGGGAAATGATTCTGGCAGCATGGGAAGTGCAATCAAGGAGAAAGGGAGAAATTGAACTCTGAAGCTGAGTGGAGGAAGCACAGGGATCAGGAGGAGCTGAAGATAAAGTTCAAAGCTGACAGGTTGGATGGGAAAGTTCAGGCAAGTGATAAGGAGCCAATCAGATACTTCCTAAAGCCATTTGGTTACTTCAAGAGTAGGAAAGAAGTTGCTGAATCCCTATCCAAGAAAGCCAGGAGAGGAATAGATATCAATGAACCAGAACAGCAATAGGACTTGAATTTTTCTTAAAAGTTCTCAGATAATGTTTTGTATATTTTTGGACAATCTTGATGAGCTCCCAGAGCAACTAACTTTTATTATCATATATATATGCCTGTGACGTTACATGATTTATTCTGAACTGCTTGTGATGTAGATCATGTAATTTGTGATTATGTGCTCATATTATAAATCATGTTTAAGATATTTTCTTTTGTTAGAATGTTATGGTAATCTGGTTTTATAAAGTGTTATTTTCATCATGTTATGATTGCCTGTGTAGAAAATATTGGTTATCTTTGTAAAAAGGGTTATATCATTGACTAAGGTTATGACTTCTTCAAATAGGGGGAGATTGTTGGGACCATTTCCCACAATGTCCTAAAATTGGAGAAGTCCATTCCTAAGTCAAAGATATACCTCACAATGTATTTGATATACTATCTAGAATCACTGTGCAGGAGATCATGTCAAGCTAGGTGCTCAAGAAATTCATCTAAGTTCACAAGCGTCGAGACACCACACATCGCTGACGCCTGTGATCCAGAAGCGTCGACCCATGTCTGCTGTCTCAAAAGGTAAGGTCGCTGACTGAAGATCTGAGACCAAGTCAAGAAGCGTCGAGCCAAGGAATATCGCTCGATGCCGTGGAATAAGAAGCGTCGACCAACTTCAGTTAGCTCAACGTCAGCAAAAAGAGTCTAGATGAGAAGGCAAAGTTAAAAAGCATCGAGATCCTATACATCGCTTGACGCCTACAGATAAAGAGCGTTGAACGACTAAAGTTTGCTCGTCGCCTAAGAAGTAGTCTTTGAGAGTTTCAGTTTAATTAGAAAGTGTCGAGCTTCTACACATCGCTCGACACCTTATAGAAAAAGCGTCGACAGAGATACACATTGTTCAACGCCCTCTTCCTGAAAAGCTCTGAGTTAAGAATTGTGTAACAGTACATCTACAGCAAGCTGAGCCATGTCGAGATGATGACCATGTCTCAACTCCTCGTCAATTCTGAAGCAACTAAAGACCGTTGAGGATCTGACTTCATACTGACATGGAGGAGCGTCTCAGATGGCGAGGATGACAGGTTATAAATAGAAGGCATGACCTATGATTTAATAGTTCAACATTCCTAATTACAGCCATCATCATCTCCGTTGTTCAAGGCGATATCAGAGGAAGAATCTGAGGAAGCCATCTCCTCTTTCAGAATCGTTCAAACTTGAAGAAATCCTTTCAGCAATCTGGTGTTGATATTATTTCTGAAGAGAGAAGGTCAAGGAGGATGAATTTGTCTTCCTAAAGAAGAACAGTCATCACAGCCTGTGCAATTCAAGAAGACCATTTTGCTATTGCTGATCTGTTGAAGATTTATGTCTGATCATTCAGATAGATCAAGAAGACTCAATCCATTGAAGAATCTGAGTTTAAGTGATATTACTATCTCTCTCAATTCCTGTAGGATCTGAGTTGTCAGATCTGAGTGTAGGATCTTTCAAGGATCTGTGTTATAGGATCAGTTGTGATCTGAGTTGTAAGATTCAGGGGTGAATCTGAGTGTAAGCCTGTTGTTATAAAGGCTGAGGTAGGATCTGTTGAGATCTGAGATTGTAGGATCTGTTGAGATCTGAGATTGTAGGATCTGTTGAGATCTGAGACTGTTGGATCTGTTGAGATCTGAGACTGTAAGATCTGTTAAGATCTGAGCCGTAAGACCTTTTTGTGGTCTGAGATCTGGAGGAGATATAAGCCCTATCTATCACACTGCTAGAGGGGAGAAGGGGGAAAGTGGATTACCCTATACAGGGGAACCACTATAAAATTCTGTGTGTTTGTGTTTGTTTCTTGAAAGCTCTGATTATTATTCACATTTAATTAGGACTTTATCAAGATTTTTAAATAGAATTTAAAATAACCTATTCACCCCCCCTCTAGGTAATTAGCTACCCTTAAATAAAGACTTTCACGCCCTATAGATTAGTCTACGATAAGGCGTGCCATTTGCCCATAGAGTTAGAGCACCGCGCCTTTTGGGCTCTAAAATTTTTAAACCTCGATCTGAACTTAGCCTCTGAGAGTAGAAAATTCCAATTAAACGAACTCGATGAATGGCGTGTGAACGCTTACGAGAGTAATAAATTTTATAAGGAGAGTTCTAAGTTCTACCATGATCGAAAAATTAAATTTCCAAAATCATTTGAGCTAGGCGATCTTGTCCTTTTATTTAATTCACGCCTTCGCCTTTTTATGGGTAAGCTAAAGTCCCGATGGTCCGTCCCCTTCGAAGTCAAAGAGGTTTGGCCATATGGGACGGTTCTTATCTCCCACCCAGAAAAAGGCAAGCTTAAAGTCAATGGTCACCGTTTAAAACTCTACATTTCTGGCGATCCAGTGGACGATACACTCGATTCTATACCCCTCCCCCACTTCTAAAAAAAATTTAAATGCCAAATTAGTCAAGCTATACGACGGTAAATAAAGCGCTCATGGGAGGCACCCCTTATTTATCTAATAATTTCATTACTTTTTTGCTTCTAATATCTATATGCAGGGTTTCTTGCACTTTCTCATCTTTTATTTTTGTACAAACAACCCTTTCCTTTTCCCTCTTCATACTTAAATTACAACATTGGGGATAATGTTGGTTTAAGTATGGGGGTGTTTTTTCATCCTTCAAAAAATTAACTTAGAAAAAAAACCCAAATCCCTAGTTTGCTAGTCGTTTGTTTATCTAAGATTGATAGATTTAAATGTTCGGGATTAAGTTTTAAAGAATATCTTGTCTTTTTAATTTAAATAGAAGATTTTTTTTGCACTCTTTCTAATTTATCTAAAATAGAGGCATGCGTATTATGTTAGCAAAACAACCTTAGACCTCAATTATCTTTACTTTAAGCCTTTAGAAATTCAGGAATGTTCAAACTACTAAGGTTGCTCTCAAAACTTTTTTACTAAACTCTAGAATCTTTCTCGAAAACCCCGTATTATTCACCCATATAGCTTGGCATAAAAAAATAGAAGAAGAAAATTTCAATTCTAAAATTTAAAAGATCTTATGTCAATGGGAAAAAGATTTCATTCCACAAACATAGACACCCAATAAAAATTTAAAAGATCTTATGTCAATGGGAATAAAATTTCATTCCGTAAACATAGGCACCCAATAAAAATTTAAAAGATCTTATGTCAATAGGAATAAGAATTCGTTCCGTAAATATAAGCATTGGGTTAATAAAAAAATATTTGAATTTATTTCCCCTCGTAAACCACGGCGGGCGCAAAAAAAAATTCAAAAGGAGGGTGAGAGGAAAAAATTCATCACCCCTAATTCAAATCTCTTCTTTTGCCAAAGCTTTGCACCCCATTTCCCCTAACCAATATCTTGTTCTTAGACTCAATTTAAAATCTTTTGAGAGCATAATTAGTAACTTGCATTATTTCCTCCAAAATTCTTAAAAGCAAGAGTTTCTATAATTCTGATCTAATCTCGTTTACTAACAATTACAATTTTGCTTGCTATTTGGTTAATCAGGAAGTCTTTTGGCTAAGACATTTCTCCCTACTTAAATCATTTGCATAATTTAGGACTTAACTCTTTATACTTCGAAATTTTTTTTGGTCTCTTTTAATTAAATAAAACGATAGCCAAAAAATTAGAACTTATATTAATCCCGTATAGATTCTCTTACCTTTGCTCTGGAATAACAAAAACTTAAGTATGGGGTATTTGATGAATAGTAATTTATACGCATTTTTAGTATAGTTTTAATATAGTTTTAATTAAAATTATGAATTTTTATGTAAATTAATGAATAAAATGCTTCTTTTATATAATTTTCATTCCAAACTTAAAATTTCTAAGATTTTCTATGATTTTCATTTTTTTGTCACGCCCTCGGTCACGCTCGTGACCCAGGGCATGCCTGCTTAAAATCTTTTTTTTCCAGCTCACTACCACCTTCCTAATCAAAAAGGCAGTGCTTTCTCGATGATTGAATTGATGTCTCGATGATCGGATTGATGTCTCAACGATCAGATTGATGTCTCGACGAATTTGCAAAGTCTTGCCTATGTACCACTCGTCGCGATGAAAGACCACGCTTTCTCAACGATCGGATTGATGTCTCGACGATCAAATTGATGTCTCGACGAATTTGCAAAGTCTGCCCGTGTATCACTCGTCTCGATGAAAGACCGTGCTTTCTCGACGATCAGATTGATGTCTCGACGATCGGATTGATGTCTCGACGAATTTGCAAAGTCCTGCCCATATACCACTCGTCTCGATGAAAGACCATGCTTTCTCGACGATCGGATTGATGTCTCCACGATCGGATTGATGTCTCGACAAATTTGCAAAGTCACGCTCGTGTTCGGCCACCTCTTCAATCAAAACTTTCTAAAACCACCTACGATGCTAGCTGTTCTAGTTTCCCGAGCACACCAAAAGCATGTAATTCCAAAAATTTTCCTATAAATACCAGGACTCAGCTCGTGTTCACAATTTATTGTCTTTTTTGAGTTGTGAGACATTTTATTGCTTTTCTTTCTTGCTTTCATGTTTTTTCATTTTCTTGCGCTTTCTCTCTCCTAGGGTTGTAATTCTTTTTTATAATGAAATAGTTGATTTCCTAATATTGTCTCTTCTTTTCTTAAAAGTTGTGTGTGTGAGTGTGGTAAGTTTGTTTTTTTTTCTTTTTTTTCTTTCTTCTTTATGTAAGTGTGCGCATGTGTAGGAGATTTAGATTTTGTTTTTGTTTTTTGTTTTTGTTAATTAGTTTTCAATTTAAAGTTGTGTGTGTGTATGTGTGTGTGTGCAAGAGTTAATATTTTTGCTTTCTTTTAATTTAGCTTTCAATTATCGTAGAGTGGGTGCGTGTATGAGATAGATTTTTTGCTTTCTTTCATTTCAGTCATTTCAATTCTCGTAAAGTGCGTGAATGTAGGAGATAAATTTTCTGCTTTCTTTTATTTCAATCATTTAAATTCTCGTAGAGTGCGTGAGTTTTTAATTTAGTGTGCTCTTTTTTTTATTGTTTTTACTAAACGCAGGTAATCACTTAATTATTATCATCAGCGCTCTTTTAAATTTGCAAAATTAATCACTCGTTTCTTCAGTAAAATAATAGCGCGTTCTTAAAAAGTAGAAATAATCAACACGATCTGGAAAAATATGACCTTGATATTTTCTAAAAATATCCAATATTATATCCGATAAGGTGCACTTGCCTTTATTGAGGAATAGTTTGGATAAATAATACAAAAACTCTGCAAAAGCCTTTTCTATAAAATTAATAAAAAGAATTTCGGCACTGTCATCGGGGAGCTTCTCTCGATATTTCAAAAGAAGGAAAGACCATTACTTCTATCTGTTGAAACCGATTTCTCGGTTACTGTGGAGTTCGGGGCCACCAACGGGTTGGGGGGCGACTGGCACTTACTAATCTCGCGAGAGAACAAACCGGAGCCTCGGAGTTGGACACTGATCCTTAGGCTCAGCTAGGAGGACCCACCACACACCCGGAAGATCTTTAGAGCGCTTCCCCTTCCAAGCCAAAAGCTGAAGCCTGGGCACCTTGGAGAGATCAAGGATGGCCTGAGGAGAGAGAAGCTCAAAAAAAGGGAAGCCTCTCCAAAGGTGCCCTTTGGATCCTATTTATAGATTTTCTGATCTGGCCTGCAAATAGCAGGAATCTGCCTCTCGATTTTACTATACGCACCCCAACTTGGTCTGCTAACAGCCAAACTCCGCTGTCTGGGGTGGCTATTGGCAGACCCTCAGGGGCAAAGAGGTAATTCTAGTTTCCAGCCTCATGGAAGAGGGGTCTGCGAGGACTGCTCGCCCCTCTGGTCTCGCCAAAGTGTATGCGCGAGCCCCCGCTGTATCTGCGACCTCGAGGGTCTCGCTGAACCTTAGGACTGAGACCCTCCTGCCGGGCTCGGAGAGAGCGAGATCAAGCCACTGGTCTCGCCTCGCCCCGGCTGCCGAGAACTATTGGTGTTCTGCGAGATCCCTGGGAGGAGCCAGGCGAACCCCGGGTTGTACACTATCCTTCGATAGGATAATGGTTGGTCCCTCAAAGTAGGATTACTCATCAGACCCCTCGAAAATGCCCTCCTAAATCTAATCGCACACATGCTCTCTGCATAAAGAACTCTAAAATCCTAAACATACCCGTCACTTGTGTGTGTGTATTGATTACCGTGAACTGAACAAGTTGACGTAAAAGAACAAGTATTCGATTCTGAGAATCGATGACCTGTTCGATCAATTGGTTAGATCAACCGCCTATTCGAACCTAGGTTTGAAGTCTGGGTACTACCAATTGAGAATTTGGGAATGCGACATTCCCAAGACGGCATTTAGTACCCATTACGGGTTTACAATAATGTCGTTTGGCCTGATGAATCTGATGAACAGAGTCTCCCAAGAGCGTCTTGACTGGTTTGTGATCATCTTTATCGACGATATACTGGTATACTCTCAGTCTGAAGAAGAAAATGTGATTCATTTGCGTATTGTTCTGGATACCATGTGAAAGAATCAGTTGTACGCCAAATTCTCAAAGTGTGAGTTTTGGGTGACCTCTGTGTCATTTCTTTGCCATATTGTTAGTGGTGAAGGTATTGCAGTGGATCCGGCGAAGATAGTGGCAATATGTAAGTGTCCTATGTTGACTACGGTGGTGGAAGTCAGGAGTTTCCTTGGACTTGCTGGCTACTATAGGCGCCTCATGGAGAACTTTTCACGGATAGGTCATCCTCTCACAACTTTGACAAGGAATGATCAGAAGTTTGTTTGGTCACTGACGTGCACGCAAGCTTTTGAAGAGTTAAAGAGTCATCTGATCACGACGCCAATATTGAGTTCTCCATGTGGTACGGAAGGCTACGAGGTATACATCGACGTGTTAGGGAGCGGATTAGGCTACGGTGGTGGAAGTCAGGAGTTTCCTTGGACTTGCTGTCTACTATAGGCGCCTCATGGAGAACTTTTCGCGGATAGCTCTTCCTCTCACAACTTTGACAAGGAATGGTCAGAAGTTCATTTGGTCGCCGACGTGCACACGAGCTTTTGAAGAGTTAAGGAGTCATCTGACCACGACGCCAATATTGAGTTCTCCATGTGGTACAGAAGGCTATGAGGTATACAACGATGTGTTAGGGAGCGGCTTAGGCTACATTCTTCTTCAGAATGGTCAGGTTATTGCTTATGGATCTCGCCAGCTAAAAGTGCATGAGAGGAACTATTCGGTCTACGACTTGGAGTTAGAGGCCGTGATATTCGCTCTCAAATTGTGGCGCCATTACTTATATGGCGTGAAGATTAATATCTTTACGGACCATAAGAGCTTGAAGTATCTATTTGGATTGAAGGCCTTAAACATGCGACAAAGGAGGTGGATGGAGTTCCTTAGGGACTATACCTTCGCGATACATTACACTCCCGGGAAGGGAAATGTGATTATGGATGCTTAAAGTCGGAGGGCTTCTGCGCAAGCCAGCTAGATTCAAATGCATGATGTGCGTCTAATCAGTGACTTGGTGGCCTTAGAGATTTCCTGTGTGGATAGGAACTCTAGCTCGAATGCATGCTTGAACTGGATGGAGGTGCAATATGTGTTGAAATTGTTGAAGTGGAGAAGAAGGGAGTCCGGCCGGTCTGAAGGATGGAGATCGCAGAGACCGCGTGGTCTGCGCTGGTGCTCTGGCGGTTTGGTTCTGCGATCTCTCCCTGCTTGTTTGTTCTGGCGATCTGCTTTGATCGGCCAGTCTGTTCCCTGGTCTGGTCGCTAGTTCTGGCGACCTGCTGCAGGCTCTCCCAGTCTTGCTACTGGGCAGTCTGTTCAGTTTGGTCTGGCGACTTGACTCAATTCGGCCAGAAGTTCGTCCTTATCTTGGCGATCTCAGGAAGGATGATCCTGTGTCCGCACGGCTTATGCGCGGCTTGCTGCTGACTTCGGTCTTGGACAGAATCTTGTCCAAGTGTTGTGTATGCGCGGTCTGCCTTGTGAGACCGTTCGCGATCTGATGGGCGGTTATTGTATCCCGGTTTGTGCGGTGACGACATCCGTCTCTCCATCTATAAATAGGGCTGCAGGGCCCGTCATTCCTAACAAGAATTGTAAGAACAAAAGCCCGGATTGTTTCTTGCGGCCTCAAGTTTGAAGTGGCGCGATCTCGGAAGTGAGCTAACCGGTTGTTGTGTTTGCAGGTTTGCGGTCAGCAGGTTGCGGTCTCCTTCCTTGGTGATTTTCGGTGGCTTGAATAAACAGTTCGTCTGTGGTCTGTCAGCGAACTGGTTTATTGTGTTCTCATGTTGTTCGCAGCGAGGTCAGCTATCAAGCGACCTTCAGCGGTTAGGCGATCAGAGTTGCGGTCTGGCGATAGCTTCAGTTCTTTGTTCAGTTCAATAAAGCTTCAGTTCGTGCGGTTTGGGATTGCGGTCTGGCAGTGCAGGTTGTCTGCTTCTGTTCGCGTGGTCTCAAGGTGTTTCTGCGGTCTGTCTGTGCAAGCGGTTTGGGAGTACAGCAGAGCAAGCCGGGCGACTTGATCCTTTTTGCGGTCTGTGCGGTCTCTGCTTTGGCAGATCGTCAGTTTCAGTTTTGGTGTGTTTTTTGTTCTTCTCATCTCCGTGATTCTTATGAATCATGTCTCGCCATATATACCTCGAAGTGTAAAGCAGTTCTGTTTCAATAAAGATTTCTTGTGTTGCTGTTTTGGCATTGTGGTTGTTTGGCTATAACTCTTGTTGATACAACTCCTGCTTACTCCTAAACGGTCTTTCAAAAATTTTAACATGGTATCAGAGCTAGGTTTCTGGAGTGGATAAGCAGTGATCAACTAGAGTTGCCATCGTCTTTGTGAAGAAGAGACCACATAGATTGCCATGGAAGGTGGATACGCAAGAGGTCTTTGTATTGAACTCCTCACATCGACTAACTTTAAAAAATGGAAGTCATGTATGGAGAGTTACTTGCTTGGCGAGGATCTATGGGAGGTATTTGGCGGATAAGACACACAAGAGGTGTTTCTAGAAGGAGATAATATGGCAGAGGTGAGACTTTGGAGGAGGACGAATGCTAAGGTAGAGTTCACTCTCAAAAGGGCTATCTCACCGGAGCTGTTTGATCACATCATCGGATGTAAATCTGCTGCCGAGATTTGGACATCCTTGGATGGGTTGTTCAATAAGAAGAATGTAGCGAGGCTACAATATCTTGAAAATGAGTTGGCGAAAGCCTCTCAAGGTAATCTTTCTATTTCCTCCTTCTTTCTAAAAATGAAGAACCTCACGGTAGAGATTTCTGCGTTGGACCCTGATGAGCCTATCTCTGAGGCAAAACTGAAGAGGCACATCATTCGCGGATTGCGGAAGGAGTATCTTGCCTTTGTGACTTCAGTTCAAGGTTGGGCATATCAACCGTCATTATTGGAGCTGGAGAACCTTCTTGCTTCTCAAGAAAGTTTAGCAAGACAGATGGCGGGGGTTTCTATCTCCGGGGGAGAAAGTGATGCGATGTTCTCTGGGAAGAAGAAGAAGAAATGGGAGAATAAGAAGTCGGGTCATGATGGACCCTCCACTTCAGGTCAGCAAGATAGAGGCTATGCCCCTAAGTCTGATGGGAAGAAGAAAGGAGAGGAACCAAGGTGCTTTAGATGCAATAAGTCTGGGCACTTCGAGAAAGATTGCCAGGTGAATCTTCAGCCGGGACATGCAGTGGAGAAGCAGATGCCAAAGTCTGATGAAGTTGGATGGGGAGGAGCCTTTGTGTCTAATATAACGGCGATGCCCATTAAGGCCTTGGCTTCCATCAACTATGATGAGGACTGGATTGTTGATTCAGGGTGTGGGCATCATCTCACCGGGGATGGATAAAAGTTCTCTTATTTGGCACCTTACTCAGGTAACAATGCTATCATTATGGCTGATAATTCTATTCATCCAGTAGAACACGAAGGTGTTGTCTCTCTGAGCAGTGATAAGGGTCCACTCACGTTGTGGAGTGTTTATCATGTGCCTGGTATGAAGAAAAATCTCTTCTCTGTGACCAATGCGGTCGACGCCGGTTATCATATTCTGTTTGGCCCAACAGAAGTGAAGTTTCTCAAAACTCAACCGGAGATAAAGGGAGATATTATTCATGTCGGCAAGAGGGTGAAGGACTTGTTTGTTTTATCGACAAGTACCTATGTTGATAAGATGAGTACCAATGATGGCGCGTCTATCTGGCATGAAAGGTTGGGGCATGTAGGCATGGACAAATTGAAGGCTATGGCGGTAAGGGGCCTTGTCAATGGCTTGCCTAGATTGTCCTCCTATGGAGACGGTCATGTCTGCGAAGGATGTCAGTTTGGTAAGTCTCATCGACTTCCATTTGACAAATCGCTAACAAGGTGCAAAGTGCCTTTGGAGAGCATCCACGGTGATTTGATGGGACCGACTGCCACCCCAAGCCTTGGAGGCAACAGATACATGTTGGTGTTTATTGACGATTACACCAGATATGTCTGGGTTTATTTTTTGAAGGAGAAGTCGGATGCATTTGCAAAATTTGTGGAGTTTAAGGAGCTGGTTGAAGGCCGGCTAGACCTGCGGGTTAAAAAACTTAGAACTGACAATGGTGGGGAGTTCACCTCTGGTGAGTTCTCAAGTTTTTGTAGGAAGCATGACATCAGGAGAGAGCTTACTTGTGCCCATACTCCACAACAGAATGGCATTGCCGAGAGGAAGATCCGTCATTTGACGGAAACTTGCAAATGCTCGCTTCATGCTAAGAGTATCCCAAAGTCCTTCTGGGCGGAGGGAATGTCTTGTGCAGCTCATGTTATCAACAGGTTGCCTTTAAGTCCTATCAACATGAAGACCCCTCACGAATTGATGTTCAAGGAGAAGCCGAGTGTTGCACACCTTCGGGTGTTCGGGTCAACCTGCTATGTGCATATTCCTGATGCTCTTCGGACAAAGCTAGATGCGAAAGCAAGGAAGCTAGTCTTTGTTGGGTATGATGAGCGGAAGAAGGGATGGAGATGCATGGATCCTGAGACACGAATGTCAATTGTTTCTCAGGATGTGGTGTTCGATGAAGTGACTTCCTACAAGGGGAGTTCAGGAGTTGAGCTACCGGAGGGCAGGGTTGATGAAGGAGGAAAAGCTACGGGAAGTCTTCAAGTGGAGTTGCCTGTTTCACCAGGATCTCCAGGTGTGTCAAGCTCTGAGATGGAGGCTTCAGGTTCTGGAAGCAGGGGGAGCGATGCTCCAAGTTTGTCTGGAAGAGGAGCTTGCACAGAAGAAGCAGCTGAGGAGGTGATTAGTCAGGAACAACCTCTTAGGAGGTCGAAGAGGACTATTTAACCACCTGATCGATACACAGGAGGGAACATGGTGAACTTTGTTTCTTGTTTCTTTGATGGTCCTCTGGATGAGAGGGAGCCGTCGAGCTTTGAGAAGGTCAGAGGCGTGAAGGAGTGGATATTGCTATGCAAGAAGAGATGACAGCTCTCGAGAAGAATGAGACCCGGTCTCTCGTGCCCAAGCCCAAGGGCACCACTCCTGTGACATGCAAATGGGTCTACAAGCTCAAGAAGAAAGCTGACGGCAGTATCGAGCGGTATAAGGCTCGCCTTGTAGCTCGCGGGTTCTCACAGCAGTACGGAGAAGATTATGATGAGATGTTCAGTCCAGTGGCAAAGATGACTTCGGTTCGATTTGTTATTACCTTGGCGGCTTCAAGTGGTTGGGAGATTTGGCAACTCGACGTTAAGAATGCCTTCTTATACGGCGGGATTGACAAGGATATTTTTATGATCCAACCGCAAGGCTTCATCTCGAAGGAGTATTCGGACTACGTCTGTAAGTTGAAGAAGGCCATGTATGGGTTGAAGCAAGCGCCTCGAGCGTGGTACGGGAAGATTGCAGAGTATCTCTTATTCTGCGGATTCGTTGCTTCAGACTCTGATTCTAGCTTGTTGATCAAGAAGGAGGGGGTGCTTCGGGTGATTGTGCTGCTGTATGTGGATGACATGATTGTCACCGGGAACTCAAAGGAAGCTGTTGCAAGACTCATGGCTGAGCTTGCTATCAGATTCGAGATGAAGGATCTGGGGGAGCTCCACCATTTCCTTGGATGCGAGGTGCAGAGGCGGGAGAGCTGAGTGCTCATTTCTCAGGCTGGCTATGCGGAGCGGATTGTTCAGCGATTCGGCATGGAGGAAGGGAAGAGCAACTCTATACCTCTAGAGCAACATTGTAAGCTTCGGAAGGATGAGGGGAGAGTTTTATCTGAACCGTTGGTGTTCCGAGCTCTGGTTGGGAGTTTGATCTACTTGACGATCACAAGGCCAGATATTGCTAATGCAGTTGGCAAGGTGAGTCGGTACATGACGGAACCAAGGAAACCTCATCTTCTGGCGGCAAAAGGCATCTTGAAGTATGTGAAGTCAACCTCTGATTTGGGTCTCCTATATAGGAGAGGGTCAAGTTTGGAGTTGCATGGTTTCATGGATGCTGATTATGGGGGAGACGTGGATGATCGGAGATCAACGTCTGGTTGTGTCTTTATGATGGGCCCCACAGCTATCTCTTGGTGCAGCAAGAAACAAGACTCGGTGTCTGTTTCTACCACAGAAGCGGAGTACAAGGCTTCGGCCTTGGTAGCTCAGGAAGCCGTTTGGCTCAGGAGGTTGGTGGAGGACGTTCATCAGGAGGTTCGAGGTCCCACCTTGCTACGCGGGGACAATGAGAGTGCTCTCAAGCTGGTTAACAATCCAGTCTGTCACGCGAGGACCAAACATATAGAGATTGAGCACCATTTCATTCGTGAAAAGGTGTTGGGAGGATCTCTTATGGTCAAGCATGTTCGGAGTGCGGACAATGTCGCAGACATCTTCACAAATCCGCTGGCAAAGGGACCGTTTACACTGTTAAGGGAGTTGCTCGGGCTAGTTTCCACTTCCCACTTCAAGGGGGAGTGTTGAAATTATTGAAGTGGAGAAGAAGGGAGTCCGGCCGGTCTGAAGGCTGGAGATCGCAGAGACCGCGCGGTCTGCGCTGGTGCTCTGGCATTTTGGTTCTGCGATCTCTCCCTGCTTGTTTGTTCTGGCGATCTGCTGTGATCGGCCAGTATGTTCCCTGGTCTGGTCGCTAGTTCTGGCGACCTGCTGCATGCTCTCCCAGTCTTGCTACTGGGCAGTCTGTTCGGTTTGTTCTGGCGACTTAACTCAAGTCAGCCAGATGTTTGTCCTTGTCTTGGCGTTCTCAGGAAGGATGATCCTGTGTCCGCACGGCTTGTGCGTGGCTTGCTGCTGACTTCGGTCTTGGACAGAATCTTGTCCAAGTGTTGTGTTCGCGTGGTCTGCCTTGTGAGACCGTTCGCGATCTGATGGGCGGTTATTGTATCCCGGTTTGTGCGGTGACAACATCCGTCTCTCCGTCTATAAATAGGGGTGCAGGGCCCGTCATTCCTAACAAGAATTGTAAGAACAAAATCCCGGATTGTTTCTTGCGGCCTCAAGTTTGAAGTCGCGCGATCTCGAAAGTGAGCTAACTGGTTGTTGTGTTCGCAGGTTTGTGGTCAGCAGGTTGCGGTCTCCTTCCTTGGTGATTTCCGGTGGCTTGAATAAACAGTTCATCTGCGGTCTGTCAGCGAACTGGTTTATTGTGTTCTTGTGTTGTTCGCAGCGAGCTCATCGACCAGGCGACCTTTAGCGGTTAGGCGATCAGAGTTGCGTTCTGGCGACAGCTTCAGTTCTTTGTTCAGTTCAATAAAGCTTCAGTTCGTGCGGTCTGGGATTGCGGTCTGGCAGTGCAGGTTGTCTGCTTCTGATCGCGTGGTCTCAAGGTGTTTCTGCGGTCTGACTGTGCAAGCGGTCTGGGAGTACAGCAGAGCAAGCCGGGCGACCTGAGCCTTTTTGCGACCTAGTCTGGTATACATCGCCAGTTTCAGTTTTGGTGTGTTTTTTGTTCTTCTCATCTCCGTGATTCTTATGAATCATGTCTCGCCATGTATACCTCGAAGTGTACAGCAGTTCCATTTCAATAAAGATTTCTTGTGTTGTTGTTTTGGCATTGTGGTTGTCTGGCTATAACTCTTGTTGATACAACTCCTGCTTACTCCTAAACGGTCTTTCAAAAATTTTAACAATATGATCTCGCAGACCGAATAAGACAGGTCTTGGAGCTTGATTCAAGCATGAAGCGATGTGGCAGAGATTATGGATGGGTGTAATGCCGAGTTTGTGATTGACGATGGTCTTTTGTGGAAAGATAGTCGGTGGTGCGTCCCAAATGTTGGCAAACTGAGGGACGAGTTAATGTACGAAGCACACTTCACGAAGTAGTCAATTCACCCAAGGAGCACAAAAATGTACCAGGACATGAAAAAGCTATTTTGGTGGCCAGGTTTGAAGAAGGTCATAACCCTTTACGTGAAAAAATGAAAGACTTGCGCGCTTGTGAAGACGGAATGTCAGAAACCTGGTGGGTTCCTGAAGTCGTTGTCTGTTCCGGAATGTAAATTTGATGATTTCTATGGATTTTATGCATGGTTTGCCAAGATCGCATCACAGGAACGATGCCGTTTGGGTGATCGTGGACCGTTTAACAGAGGTATCCCATTTTATTCTAAGCCAGAGGGACGATTCAGTGGATAAATTGGCAAAGCTACACGTTGATAGTATAGTACGATTGCACGGTGTGCCCCATAGAATCGTTAGTGACCGAGATGGACGCTTCACATCGAAAGATTAGAGGCTAATCCACCAACTATTGGGTACTAAACTGAAGTTTAGCATTGCCTTTCATCCTCAAACAGATGGAAAAACTCAACGGACCAATATGACAATGGAGGATATGCTCTGCATGTGTGCCTTGGATTTCAGTAAAAAATGGAAAGAATATCTCTTTATGATTGAGTTCGCTTACAATAACAACTATCGAGCTAGTATTAGAATGGTGCCCTTTGAGGCCCTTTATGGTAGAAAGTGTCGTACTCCCTTAGCTTGGGCGGAGAAGGGCGAGGCTAAGTTGTGTAAGAGAAAGGAAGTTAAAGATTCTACTTTGACTATTCGATCAAATCGAGAGCAGTTGTTGATTGCATAGGATAGGCATGCGAAGTACTATAACACCAAGCACAAAAACATCAAGTTCGCCGTGGGCCACTGGGTTTATCTCAAAATCAAATAGTTCAAGGGCGTATCAAGGATTCGATGCCTGAAAAAGCTGTGTTCGAGGTACCATAGACCATATGAGATAGTGAAGCGTGTTGGTGAAGCTACCTATCGACTCATTCTTTTGACAGAGTTAAGTGGTTTGCATGATGTGTTTCACATCTCCATGCAAAGTAAGGTTGTGCAAGAGCCTACTCAAGAGCTTGTGGCTAATTAAGTGCCGGTCGATGATAAGCTAAAGATGAAGGTCAAGCCTATTTGAATCGAGGACTCTGATATCAAGACAATGCGGAATAAATTGATCTGAATGGCCAAAGTCCGCTGGAACAATTGCGGTCGTGAGGAGCTTACATGGGAGAGAGAATAAACCATGTTTGAGGAGTTCCCCGAGCTGTTCCGTTAAGATACAAGTTTGTTTTTGTGTCTCTATAGTCTTTGCTTATATCTGTAATTTCGGGATAAAATTTCATTAAGGGGTGGTGGTTTGTAACAGCCCAAGTTTCCTCATGACTGAAAGAAAGGAAATATGATTGTAGGAGCTAGCGTCAGGCGGTAGTGCTAACGTTAGCATTAGTGTATCGATATGATGATGTTCACTTGTTGACGTGAAGCTCTTGTTGTCGTCAAGAAGTCTCGATGACTATTCAGTTAATACCACACGGTAGGTCCTACCACCGGGAGATAGTTGTATCTGCGGGATATGTCTCGTATCATCGAGCAGAGGTCAATATCGATGCAACGATAACGCCGAGCATTAGAGCTAACGCTGATGGTAAGTTCACGATGCATCATCGATTTCCTTAAGCGGTGAGCAGATAGGCTCCTCCGCCTAAGCCACTACCGCAGCGCGGTAGGGAAACCGTCGGGATGCAACTGCTGGGATCAGATTTGTTAGTTTAAATCATGGCCTTCCATTTCCTTTGGTTTGGAGATCCAGTGGCTGGGGTTAAGCCTAAATTCATAAAGGGCTGTGAGGGTGTTTTGAATTAATTCATTCTCTTTCTTACTCTCTCTCTCTCTCTCTTCAAGATAAGGAAAAGGTAAAGGAATGAGAAGGAGAAAGGAAGAAGGAGGAAGGAGAAGGCTGAAATCATCCTTTGAAATGTCTTGAAGTCTTGTGCTATCGCTAGATACACGGAGAGGAAGGTGATGTGAACGCTTCCATCCAACTCAGCTGCGATATTATGGCACCGAAATGAACTTCAAGAGGTAATGACACTCCTCCTGAATATCTAGACATGGTAGTCCTTTGATTGGCATCATAGTAGGATTGTCACCAATTGGTGGAGAAGATTCTTCTAATGGATCGATATGGAATATCTGCTATAAATATTGCATATAGAGTCTGGATCAAAGTACGAACATAAGCATGATGTGTGAAGTACATTTGGACAGGTTAGTCTGGATTGGTAATGTTTATTGCGAACCGGAGAAGACACCTAGTATATATGCTATATTTTTGGGTTCTGAGTACTATGACGTGTTGCAGGGAGTTCTGGAGGTGCTCTCCAAAAAATACCCGAAAAAGGGGATACCGCCCAGCGGTAGTGCTATCGCTGGCAGTAGCTCCTGGTCGAAACCAGTGGGCCATTTGTTGTGGGTATGAAGCCAAGGTCCTAAGGACTAGGTGCATAGTACCATAAGGCTACATGCCTGCAATTGCAGAGCGTAGCTAGCGACAGATGTGTGCTATGTCCTTTACCGCCCAGCAGTAGCACTACCGCTGGTGGTAGATCCAGCGAGAGCATTTTGAAGCGGAAGGGCCAGTGTGACTAGCTTCGTTGTCCTTTAGTGCCAATAACAGGAACAAGGGGAAGCCATACCCATATCAGACAAAGTTGATCCCGGTGATATGAGCATGGGAAAAGCTGAACTGAACCCATCCCATAGCTAGTTAGTGAAGAGGTCTCCCCTCGGTGCTGAAGGAATTTTGGGAAAGGAACCGTAAGGCATTGTGACCTTGACGGTAAAGCTCATAGCTATCTATGTGAGCAAGGCTTAGGATGGTGATGTAACTCGGGGAGTACACCGAAATAGTGTCATGAGTGCACGAAGCGTGTGGCCGTGAGTGCCTCTGTTGATGATGCTTGTAGTACTTAAACGCGCTCTTGAGTTATATGCTAGTGATGCTTGCTAGCAGGGAAGGAGTACCGCCGCCCCGAGAATGGGGTGGGGTCGTTGTAAGCCTTGGTCAGTTAAATTTGACCAGTTACTTATTTGCCATGTTTTGTGGAAATGTGCTTATACAAGTGATGGTGAGCCGAGCGAAGCATATCGGGTTGGAACCCCAGATGCTGCACTATGCTGGACCTCGAAGGCTCAAGTTTTGTTTACTAATTTTCATGTGTGTTGGCCTGTGTGCCGTTGTTAGTAAAGCACATGTATTGTAGTAAACATTGCAAATAAAGTTGTTGTATTGTCATTTCTACTGTGTATAATGGACATGTATGTAAACTAGTTTTGATTTAATAAAATGCTTCCGTTGTATAACTCTGTTGCATTTTGAGATGGTTTGATTAAACTATTTTAAAAATTAATACGTGAATCTCTTATCTGTTCGTTTAATATAGCGTGGGGTCCTGGCTGTACCTACTATTATATTCTATTTAACAAGGAGGGTATTACACACCGCTTGTTACAATTTGTTCTTCTGGACCGCTGGAGTTGGTATGATTATTATGGTGGCGGATGCGCTCGTAAGTGATCTGGATTGATGGATGCAGCAACAGGGGGAACTGTACTTGGACAGCAGAGCCGGATGAAATCTTCGAGGAGTCTTCAGAGGAACATTCGAGGAGCGAAGGTGATCTTCAAGACTACGACGGGATTTTCGAAGTCTTAAGGATCAAGCCCTCATGGAGATCTTTGAGCAATCTTCAAAAAATCTTCAAGCACTCAGGGAGAACTTATGAGATCTTCAAAGGAAGACTCTTGAGCTCTCTTAAGTGTAGAAGTCAAGGTGAGATGAAATGATGACATATGTTCCCTTTTATAGATTTTGAGGGTGACATTTCGTTAGTGTCTGGCTATCTGCACACCATAACCATTTAATGTACTATGAGTACACCCTTAATTGGCAGTTTTATGGCTATATTATGCCAATGATGGGTTTTATTGCTATGTGCAAACCCATGTGGGATTATATGGTTGTGTACAACATAACCATATAATTTGCTATATGCACACCGGTCATGCAGACTTTCGCTATTCGAACCCCGCCATTATATATTTTACTATGTGCATATTCACATTGATGTAACTGGCTATGCGTACACCCATTATGGGGATAAGGTTATATGCACCCCATAATGGGTGGTTACATGGATGTTGCACAACCGAGGTAGTGGAGGACGGGAAATGGGAGTTGGGCGGCGGCTGAGGAGCCGACAGGGGGAGGTCGGCAGACAGCGGAGGTCGGCCGATGGCGTAGGTCGGCCAACGGCGGAGGTCGATCGGTGGAGGTCGAACGACGATGGAGGTAGACCGGTGGAGGTCGGCCGAAGGCGGAGGTCGATCGGTGGAGGTCGATGGACGGAGGTCGACCGACAAAGAAGGTCGTCCGTGCAGCCCAAGGGGTCAGTCAGGCGGCCAAAGGGGTCGGTCGGTCGGCCAAAGGGGTCGGCAAGGAGGCCAAAGGGGTTGGGCGGCCAAAGGGGCTGGCCGGGAGTGGGAGGGGGGGCTGCGTGCCACTGGTCTGGGATATGGACCGAATGGCTGGTCAGGGTACCAGTTGCATGGCCAAGGAGGCCGTGCGTCGGTGCGGGCGACCGTGCATTACTTTGCAGACGCATGGACAAAGGGGAGAAGGACGGCCTGGGGAGGCTTTGTGACTGTCCGCGGCGGTGCAGCCACCTGCATGGGCATGCTTAGCGGTGTCGCGCGCATGAAGGTTTAGAATGGATGCACTACATCGGAGAGTGGTGCTACGGTGACGACAAGCAGGCGCATGACCGCGTGATGGTGGTAAGCAGGTGCACGAAGGTGGCGAGCAGGCATACAGCCTCGGCGAGGGGCCATGCAAATAGTTATGCGTAGCCGCACGACCAAGGTGCCTCACATTGAGATGTCGCGCTCGGTCAGGTGGGCGGTCGTGCGGGCGGCCAGGCAGTAGCCTGGGTGGTGGCGATTGCTTCCTGGTGGGGGTGGGGGAGGTGTAACATCACAATTTTATTTTAGGGGTCTAAATGTTTGGTGGTTTGGCTATGTGCACCTCAATCTAGCTTACTAAGCTAGGGTAAACCCTTCAATTCCTTGATGGTGTAACCATAGTAAGATCTAACCTAAGATGACCATATGCTCATATGACCTTTCTACCCCCTTCATGGTGTGTGTGCTAGGTCATGACCATTTCCAAATAGTCCTAAGGGGACCTAGTGGTGTCTTGGATGTGCTTTGGACTTGTTGAATTTAACTAGGTCACTAAGATCCAACCAAGTTGTGACAGATCACCTAAAGTCAACCTAAAAGTCAACTATAGTGTATTTGGATGACTCATGCCATCTTAGTCCTCTATTAGTGATAGTTTATAGTTATGTAGTCTAATTCACCTAGAGGGGGGGGGGGGGGGGGGTGAATAGGTCTCTTTTAATTTTACTTAATTGTTTTTGCTAGGAAACAAAATAACAAGCACACACAGAAAACACATAAGTGTTTATAGTGGTTCCCCAAGACAATGCGTCTATGGGTAGTCCACTTTCCCTCTACACCTTTCTAACAGTGTGTTAGATAAGGCTAACTCCTCCAATCTCAGCTCCTAGAGCTTACAACTCAGATCTTCATGCTCATGTAGGATATTATGAACCAATTTTTCCTCTGCGTATGTATAGTTTTCTATTCGTGGACTAGTTGATCCATTAGACCGAGGGGCACGACCCTAAGCTAAAAATGTAAATTTTCTATTTAACTCAATCATATTCATGTCTTTATAAATTATTCATAAGGAGTGTTTGCCTGAGCGTCTGAGTTTTCCCCTGCAGGACGTGGTATCATAACTCGTGTTTTCCCCTTGCTTTGATAATATTTATTAAATTCGTGGGAAAATGCGGGTTGTGACACTTGAGCTCTCCAATACTGCTCATCTCAAACTCCCCCTGCATTAGGTTAGCAAACCTTTTACAAAGTTTGTCGTCTATAGACCCAAAGGTTATGTCATCAACATAAATTTGGACTAGAAGACACTTGCCCTTTGTTTCCCTAAGATTCAATGTTTTATATATCTTTCTTAAAATTTTTGATTTGAATCGTTTAGGAGTAAGCAGGAGTTGCATCAACTGAGTTATAGCCAAACAACCACAATGCCACACAACAACACAATATTTTTTATTGAATCACAAAACTTCATTACATTTTGAGACATACATGGCGAGACATGATTCATAAGAATCAATTAGGAGAGAGGAACAAAACACACCAAAAAACATATCTGGCGACCTGACAAGGCAGAGACCGCACAGACCGCTGCACTCCAGAGACCGCCTGGCTTCTCCTGAGACCGCACGAACAGAATACAGGCAAGATGACCTGCACTGCAAGACCGCCACCTCAGACCCCACGAACTAGAGCTTATTGAACTGAACCAAAAACAGAAGCTATCGCCAGACCGCAACTCAGATCACCTAACCGCAGAAGGTTGCCTGGTCGCTGAGCTCGCGGCGAACAGCACAAGAACAACATAAACCAGTCCGCAGAAAAGCCGCTGCCGAACTATTTATTCAAGCCACTAGGAAATCACCAAGGAAGGAAACCGCAACCTGCTGAGCGCTAACCTGCGAACAGAACAAACAGTCAACTCGCTTTCGAGACCGCCCGACCTCAAAGTTGAGACCGCACAAAACAACCCAGGCTCTAGTTCTTACAGTTCTCGTTATGAATGACGGACCCTGCACCCCTATTTATAGGCGAGAGGACGGATGTCTCCACCACCGCAAGAGAGATACAGTCACCACCCATCAAATCGCGAGCGGTCTTACAGAGCAGACCGCGCGATCACACCACTTGGACAACATCCGGTCCAAGACCGCAAATCAGCAGCAGACCGCGCACAAGCCGCGCGGACACAGATCACTCCTCCCTTAGACCGCCTGGAGCAAACCAAGAACATCTGGCCGACTTCACAACAGACCGCCAGAATCAGACCGGCAGAGCAGACCGGCAGAGCACCAGCGCAGAGACCGCGCGGTCTCTGCGATCACCAATAAGCAGACCGCCGGCCACCTTCCACTTCACTTCAATAATTTCAACAGTCTTACCCCTCAAAAACTTTTTCTTGATGAGAATGCTAGACAAGGTCTCATACCATGCTCTAGGGGATTGCTTTAGACCATATAGAGCTTTCCTAAGAAAATAAACATGAGAGGAGAGGGTAGGATGAACAAAACCCGAGGGCTGCTCTACAAATACCTCTTCCTTTAGATTGCCAATCAGGAATGCTGATTTGACATCCATCTGATACACTTTGAACCCTTTGTGGGCAGCTTAGGCTAGGAATAGCCTTATTGCTTCTAACCATGCAACTGGGGCAAAGGTTTTATAAAAGTCAATACCTTCTTCTTGCCTGTACCCTTTGACCACTAGTCTGGCTTTATTTTTGATGATGGCGTCAATCTCATCAAGCTTATTCCTGTAGATCCATTTGGTGTTAATGATATTGTGTCCTTGAGGTTTTGGCAGCAATTTCCACACCTTGCACCTCTTGAACTGAAGCAGTTCTTCTTGCATTACTTGAATCCAAAAGGCGTCTTCATTTGCTTCTTCAAATTTCTTGGGCTCCATTTGTGATAGAAAGCTTAAGAATAGGGCTTCATTGTGAATCCTGCTTCTGGTAACCACTCCTTGGTTTACATCTCCAATTTTTTGGTTTTGTGGATGATCCCTTAGGTGTCTATTTGCTATAGGAAACCTTTCAGCTATCTGCATCTCTTCTTCTTGAGCAGCATCATTTCAGCAGCTTGCTGATCTTCAACTTCAGGGATTGCTACCTCTAAATTGACCTTGCTTATGCTGGGTATGTCTTGGAGAGACATATCTTGCATTTGCTCTTCATTACCTGTCAAAATAGGAGAGCTAGACCAGCCCTTATAGAGCAGGCTGGCCTCATCAAAAACTATATGCATAGACTCTTTCTTCTACAACATGAGTTTCTTGTTGAATACTCTATAGGCTTTGCTGTGTGAGCTATATACACCAAGAACCCATACATTGCATTTGTCAGCAAACTTAGTTAATTGAGATTTTCCATTATTTAAAATGTAGCATTTGCAACCAAAGATTCTAAAGTATGAAATAGTTAGTTATTTGCCTTTCATAATCTCATAGGGGTTATTCCTAGGACCTTATTGATAGATGCTCTATTGAGAGCATAGCATGCAGTATTTAATGCCTCAACCCAGAAATATTCTGGGAGTGAGGAGTCACTAAGCAGTGTTCTCCCAACCTCTATCAAGGTCCTATTCATCATCTCTGCCACACCATTTTGCTGTGCAGTCCTTGGGGAGGAGAACTCTTGGGTGATACCAAATTCTTGACAAAACTTTCTCATTGCCCCAGATTGAAATTCTGTACCATGGTCAGTTCTAGTCTTGACCACAGAACATTGACGTTCATTCTGGATTGCCTTAATATGGTTTATAAGGACATCTAAAGTATCAGATTTCTTCTTAAGGAAGAATACCCAAGTATACTTTGAATGATCATCAACAATCACCAAGGTATACAACTTCCCACCTAGGCTCTGAATTAGAAAAGGACCAAACAAGTCCATGTGCAATAGATAAAGTCATCTTTCAGTGTCTTTGGAGACAATGCTTTTAAAGGTGGTCATTGTTTGTTTGCCCATTTGGCATGCAAGACATGGACCACTTTTAAAAATTTTAAATCTGGACTATTTCCAACTAAATTTTTAGAAAACAGCCTATACATTGTCTTGTAGTTGATGTGAGCAAGTATCTTGTACCATTGAACACAAAGAGACTCACTCTCATTGGCCACAAGACACAGGAGAATAAGATGAATTGCATATAAAATCTAAGCAATATACATTCCCACTCCTAGTGCCTGAGAGAATGATCTCTAAGTCAAGTGACTTTTTGATCAAGCACTTACATTGTGGAATTCAATGACATAGCCTAAGTCACACAGTTGTGTTGAAACCAAGACTTGAGAACAAGACTTAGTCTCTGTGGAGTTCGGGCCCTCAACAGGTTAAGGGGTGACCAACACTTACTCCCCCCAAGGGAGAGCTCTAGGCTAAGGGGCTAAGGAACTATGAACAAGGCCAAGGGCTTAGCGAGGAGGTCCCACCACACACCCGGAAGACCTAAGAGCTCTTCCCCTCCCAAGCCAATGCTAAGCTTGGGCACCACTGGAGGCTCTCTCCACCCAACAAAGGAACTTAGGGAGAGAGAAGGCCAAAAGAGAGATCTAGAGAGAAGTGCCTTCAAATGGTGCCCCCTTGGTCCTATTTATAGGATTTTGAACTTGGGCTGCAAATAACCACAATCTGGCCTACGAAATTACCAAAATACCCCCGGATTTGGCCTGCAGACAGCCAAATCCCGCTGTTCTGAGACGCTATACGTAGTCCAGAATGCCTTCCCGGTGCCGGGCGAGAGGGAGCTGACTTTCTCCCTTGCTCGCCCCCCTCACCGGGCTGGGCGAGCCGGCCCCTTGCTGGAGCGGGGGCGGGGGTGAGACTAGGAGGCCGCCTGTCTCGGATCTCGACCCCCTTGCTGGGGCAGGATGAGAGGGGCCTGCGACTCCTCCTCTCGCCCTCTAACTGGGGCGGGGCGAGAGGGGCCTGTGGCTCCTCCTCTCGCCCCCTAACTGGGGGGGGGGGCGAGCTGGGAGGGCGCCCCCTCCGGAGCTCGCCCCCTTACTGGGGGCGCAGGGTGAGAGGAGCTCGCCCCCCTCTTTGGGAGCGGGAGCAAGAGGAGCTCGTCCCCTTGCTGGGAGCGGGGCGAGAGGATCTCCCCCCTCCTTGGGAGCGGGGGCGAGAGGAGCTCACCCCCCTTGCTGGGAGCGGGGCGAGAGGAGCTCGCCCCAACTCGGGAGCGGGGGCTAGAGGAGCTCGCCCCCCCCTTGCTGTGAGCGGGGCGAGAGGAGCTCGCACCCTCCTCGGGAGAGGGGCGAGAGGAGCTCGCCCCCCCCCCCCCTCTTTGGGAGCGGGGGCGAGAGGAGCTCGCCCCCCTTGCTGGGAGCGGGGCAAGAGGAGCTCGCCCACTCCTCGGGAGCGGGGGCGAGAGGAGTTCGCCCCCCTCTTTGGGAGCGAGGGCGAGAGGAGCTCGCCCCTCTTGCTGGGAGTGGTGGCGAAAGGAGCTCGCACCCCTCTTGCTCGCCTCCTGCACGGGCTGAGTGAGCGGGCGGTCTCTACCTCCACCGCTCGCCCTCCTCTCTCCTTGCCCTGGAACATACTAAAAAATGATGTCAAAAAATACCTCATCGGATCTGGGGGCCCACTCGGCGAATATAGGGTTGTACACAATCCCCGCTCTGTCCGAGCGGGGTACACGCTTGGAAAGAAAAGTTCAACCCTGCACATTCGGCGAGTGGCGCCAAAAGAAATTGGGAAGAATCCACTTCATCCTTGTGAAAATTTACTAAGGCTTTCCTGGGGGGCCACCCTGCCGACTAGTGATACCCCGGCTAGTAGGGCCATGTTGGGGAAAAACACTTGACCTCCCTAGGAGGTCAACCTGCCCTGCCGGCTAGAGAGAGCCCGGTCAGCGGAACCGTCCAACCTCCCTGGGAGGTCCACCTGCCCTGCCGGCTAGTGAGAGCTCGGTCAGCGGAACCGTCCGAGGGGAAAAGAACATAGCCTCCCTTGGAGGTCAACCTCCCCTGCTGGCTAGTGATATCCCGGTCAGCGGAACCGTCCGAGGGGAAAAGAACATAGCCTCCCCGGGAAGTCAACCTGCCCTATCGGCTAGAGAGAGCCCAGTCAGCAGAACCGTCCGAGGGGAAAAGAACATAGCCTCCCTGGGAGGTCAACCTGCCCTGCCGGCTAGTGAGAGCCCGGTCAGCAGAACCGTTCGAGGGGAAAAGAACATAGCCTCCCTGGGAGGTCAACCTGCCCTGCTGGCTAGTGAGAGCCCAGCTAGCGGAATCGTCCGAGGGGAAAAGAACATAGCCTCCCTGGGAGGTCAACCTGCCCTGCCGACTAGTGAGAGACCGGTCAGCAGAACCGTCCGAGGGGAAAAGAACATAGCCTCCTTGGGAGGTCAACCTGCCCTGCCGGCTAGTGAGAGCCCAGTCAGTGGAACTGTCCGAGGGGAAAAGAACATAGCCTCCCTGGGAGGTCAACCCGCCCTGCCGGCTAGTGAGAGATCGGTCAGCGGAACCATCCGAGGGGAAAAGAACATAGCCTCCCAGGGAGGTCAACCTGCCCTGTGGGCTAGTGAGAGACCGGTCAGCGGAACCGTCCGAGGGGAAAAGAACATAGCCTCCCTGGGAGGTCAACCTGCCCTGCCGGCTAGTGAGAGCCCGGTCAGCGGAACCGTCCGAGGGGAAAAGAACATAGCCTCCCTGGGAGGTCAACCTGCCCTACCGGCTAGTGAGAGCCCGGTCAGCGGAACTGTCTGAGGGGTGAAGTACTTACAAAAACTTTTATTTCATTAGTTATCCGTTTACATGCAAGAGACTCTAAGTAAGGAAACAAGCTATCATACTACATGGATTTATAGAAAAACTAAGCACGGAGACCAGGACTTGGAATTCTACTCCCAGGCATGGTCCTCCTCGACCTCCTCTGGTTGCTGACATTGTGACTTCAGACGCCTTGCTTCCCTCATTTCCAAGAACTCGGGGTAGGTGGAGGTTATGTGACCCTCTTAATCGTGGAAGTCGCAGTAAGGTAACTCCACCAGGACTCTTCCTCTTCCTCCCGTACGATTTCTTCTTCTTCTTCTGTAGCCGATTGCCATGGTCTGCTGGGGTGGTGGAGAGGGTGCCTTCGGTCCCTGCCTCCACCCTAGGAGGTCGGGTCCCTCCCCCTGGAGGTTGTCCTCCTCTAGGTCGAACCTCCTCTCGGGAGCCTCTTCCCTCCTCCCTTGCTGCCTCGCCCATGGCTCACTCAGCTTAGCCAACCTTCTTGCGAACTCTGGGTTGGCATCCTCACTCTCAACTTCTTCCGCCATCCTTTCCATCAACTCCTCAAAAGAAGAAGGAGCTCTCATCTTGAGGTCCATCTTGAAGAATCCCCCCTGCAACCCCACGATGAAAGCGAGCTGGAGGGTGTAGTCTGGCACCTCTTGGGAGAGGAGAACCTCTTCCTGGAACTGGTCAACATAGTGAGCTAGTGACTCCCCTGGCTCTTGTTTGATCTTGAAAAGTGCTTTGGCATCTTTCTTCCTCTTCCTTGACGTCGAGAAGCATAGCAGGAAAACTCGACGCAAGTCTTCGAAGGCATAGATGGATCCCGCAGGGAGCTGGTGGAACCAATCTCTAGCCTTCTCCTTCATAGTTATCGCGAAGAGTCGACACTTGAAAACATCCGACATGGGACTGATGGAGACCATGTCCTCAAACCACTGTAGGTGCACGACGGGGTCATCCTTGCCGGAGTAGTGAGACATCTCCAGCCCTCCGAACCCCTCTGGAACTGGGGCTGAGAGGATCAGCTCGCACAAAGGACTTCCTTTTCTCGCCCCCCTTTGGGGCTGGGCGAGTGGGTGCTGGCTGCCTCCCCACTCACCCCCTTGGGGCTGGGCGAGTGGGGATCTGGGACCTCCCCACTCGCCCCTTGGGGCTGGGCGAGTGGGGGTCTGGGACCTCCCCACCCACCCCTTAGGGCTGGGCGAGTGGGGGTCTAGGACCTCCCCACTCGCCCCTCCTAGGGGACTGGGCGAGTTGGTGTCTAGGACCTCCCCACTCCCCCCACTGAAACCTCCGTCCTGGATTACTAGCCGAGAGTGCTCTCGCCCACCTGTTGAGGTGAGACCTCCGGACCACTTCCTATCCCGTCTTCGCCTATCGTGGCGAAGGCTACCTGCAAGGTCTGCAGGACCTCCCGCTTAAAATTCTCAAACATCTCCAATGTCACTCCAGCCACCGGGGACTGCGAGTGGCCCGGGTCATATCCTCCAACTCCAGCCATGGAGCTCATCTTGAGAGTTTCTTGAGTTGGTCACTCTCCACGCTCACCGCACCATAAATGTTGAAACCAAGACTTGAGAACAAGACTTAGTCTCTGTGGAGTTTGGGCCCTCAACAGGTTGAGGGGTGACCAACACTTACTCCTCCCAAGGGAGAGCTCTAGGCTAAGGGGCTAAGGAACTATAAACAAGGCCAAGGGCTTAGCGAGGAGGTCCCACCACACACCCGGAAGATCTTAGAGCTCTTCCCCTCCCAAGCCAATGCTAAGATTGGGCACCACTGGAGGCTCTCTCTGCCCAACAAAGGAACTTAGGGAGAGAGAAGGCCAAAAGAGAGATCTAGAGAGAAGTGCCTCCAAATGGTGCCCCCTTGGTCCTATTTATAGGATTTTGAACTTGGGCTGCAAATAACCACAATCTAGCCTACGAGATTACCAAAATACCCCAGGATTTGGCCTGCGAACAGCCAAATCCCGCTGTTCTGAGGCGTTATACGCAGTCCAAAATGCCTTCACAGTGCTGGGCGAGAGGGAGCTGACCTTCTCCCGTGCTCGCCCCCCTCACTGGGTTGGGCGAGCCGGAAGGGCACCTCCTTCCTGAGCTCGCCCCCTTGCTGAGGCGGGGGCGAGACCAGGAGGCTGCCTGCCTCGGGTCTTGCCCCCCTTGCTGGGGCAGGACGAGAGGGGCTTGCGGCTCCTCCTCTTGCCCTCTAACTGGGGCGGGGCGAGAGGGGCCTGCGGCTCCTCCTCTCGCGCCCTAATTGGGACGGGGCGAGCTGGGAGGGCGCCCCCCTCCTGAGCTCGCCCCCTTGCTGGGGGCGGGGGGGGGGGGGGGGGGGAGGGGGCGAGAGGAGCTCGCCCCCCCCCCCCCCCCCCCCCCCCCCCTCTTTGGGAGCAGGGGCGAGAGGAGCTCACCCCCTTGCTGGGAGCGGGGCGAGAGGAACTCACCCCCTCCTTGGGAGCGGGGGCAAGAGGAGCTCGCCCCCTTGCTGGGAGCGGGGCGAGAGGAGCTCGCCCCCTCCTCGGGAGCGGGGGCGAGAGGAGCTCGCCCTTCTCTTTAGGAGTGGGGGAGAGAGGAGCTCGCCCCCCTTGCAGGGAGTGGGGCGAGAGGAGCTCGCCCCCTCCTCGGGAGCGGGGGCGAGAGGAGCTCGCCCCCCCTCTTTGGGAGCGGGGGCGAGAGGAGCTCGCCCCCCTTGCTGGGAGCGGGGGCGAAAGGAGCTCGTCCCCCTCTTGCTCGCCTCCTGCAAGGGCTGGGTGAGCGGGCGGTCTCTACCTCTACCACTCGCCCTCCTCTCTCCCTGCCCTGGAACATACAAAAAAATGATGTCAAAAAATACCTCATGGGATCTGGGGGCCCACTCGGTGAATACAGGGTTGTACAAGTTGACTTATGCTTACAAGGTTGTGTTGTAACCCTTCAACATAAGCCACCTTTGTGATGTAGACTATGCCATTTGAGATCATACCATAACCTCTGGTGATGCCTTTTTCTAATCCACCAAAGATAACCTTAGGTCCATTCTTCATAGCTTTGTATTCCTGTAGAAGACTTTTGGTCCCAGTCATGTGCCTTGAGCACACTTGTCCAGGTTCCAAATTTGCCCAAGGCTGGTACTTGAACTATCCTGCAAGAAGGAATTTAATTACCCTTAGGAGCCCAAGTAATTTTGGGTCCTAGGCTTTTATTAGCATGAAAAGACTTCACACCTGCTGCAACCTTTGCAGGAAAGCTCATCTTTGCACTTGGCACATTGGGTTTGTGCTAACAATCTATGGCAAAGTGTCCCACCTTACCACAACACCAACACTCATGAATATTATATATTCTCTTCTGAACCCTCTTAGAAGAATTAGCATCAATATGCTTGGGCTCAGGAGGGAAGACAACAACATTCTTCGTAATCCTTTCAGCAATGATCTGGCTGAAGGTTAACCTGTGGTCAGTCTTAGCAGCCTTTGTCTTAATGACATCAGCTTGCATTGGCTTGGAATTTACTCAAGATTTGATGGCATCAGACATAGAGCTGTTAGGCCTATCAACAGGTTTGACACCAGCCAAGAGCTTTACTGGAATGGATTTGGAAGAGCTTGCTTTCTTACTCTTGAGTGATGGAGATGAAGTACCAAAAACAAATGGTCTAGAATGGGCCATTTGAATTTCTTCATGGGGAGCCTTCATAGTACTTATCCCCATGCCCTTTTTACTACTATGGGAAGGAGTGCTTTCCTTCCTATAGGAACTTCCATTCTTCCAGTGACCATACATACTATTATGGTCATACCTGTTGGAGGGAAATAACACCTTTTGAAAGGTGGTATGAGGCTTAGCCTTAGCTTTGCTCTTTTCTCCACTCCCTTCACCCACTTTCATTTTATTGAACCCTAGTCCCCTTCTATTGGTTTGAGAGGAGAAGGTGTCAATAATTGAAAGCACTGATTTGGGCTTGGAGAATTGAGCCACTAGTGTAACGCCCCTGATTTTCGTTAATTATTTTACGTACCCTCTGTGACGTAATTTTGGCGTAAGGGCGTTATGTCAGCTCGTCTGATAGTGTTTCGAGTTTTAGCTTAGTTAAATCTTGTGATTTAGGTCAAGCATGCGAGATTTCGCGTCGTTTCGAGTTAAAGTGAAGATTTTGAGTGGATTTCAAGATTTTTAGCTTCGGGAGGCTTTAGCCCGAGTTTGGCCCGTCGGAATTAAATTCTAACTTCGCCGTTGGATTCGTAACACCGTGTTTTAGTTAAGGTGCGAATTTCGTAGAAATCTGAGGTGTTTCGGTCGCCCTCGCAGTTAAGTAAATTGGGGAATTTATTTATTAATTAAATAATAATTTAGGGTTATATATATAAGCCTAAAATCTCCTCCTCCTATTCATCTTCTTCCTCCCTCGATCAAATCAGCCGCCGAGCGAAAGGGCGAGTGCGGAGCTTCGAGGAGCGTTCGATCGGCGATTTCTAGGGTTGTAGTAGTCGGAATCGCGTTTGGAGAGAAGATTTGGAAAGCTCTCGGCGAGATCTTCGTTCTAGCGGTAAGCTTTTCCCGTTCTGTGGAATTTTTGGAGTTAGGGTAGTGACCTAACCCCTTCTTTCGACCCGAAAAGTTTCAGGAATCGGTGCTCGTGTGTTTTCCTAGCCGAACCATAGCTTCCGGAGCAAAGATCTTCGAGTTGGCAAGGTTAAGGCAAGTGGCTTCCTCCTCCTTCTCTTTCTGTTCTTGAAGTATTATTTCGCTCGTGTCGATTTCATGTCGCTCGGTTTGACTTAAGTTTTGGAGTGTTAATGTAAGCTTCCTTGATTATTCTTCCTTTGCTATGAATCGGGTAGTTGTTCCCTGGAGAAAAATCGTCCTACCTATACCCAAAGGATAAATAGCTTCTAGGAGAATCGCTATCCGCTGGCCACACAGCAGAATAGGGGATTCTGTGTCCATTCGTCGAGATGTCACGGGACATTCCGTGGAATTCCGACGAATTCCGACGAATTCCGTGGAATTCCGACGAATCAGGTTAAAGATTTTTCTGTGTCCATTCGTCGAGATGTCACGGGACATTCCGTGGAATTCCGACGAATTCCGACGAATTCCGACGAATTCCGTGGAATTCCGACGAATCAGGTTAAAGATTTTTCTGTGTCCATTCGTCGAGATGTCACGGGACATTCCGTGGAATTCCGACGAATTCCGACGAATTCCGTGGAATTCCGACGAATCAAGTTAGAGATTTTTCTGTGTCCATTCGTCGAGATGTCACGGGACATTCCGTGTAATCCCGACGAATTCCGACGAATCCCGACGAATTCCGATGAATCAAGTTAGAGATTTTTTCTGTGTCCATTCGTCGAGATGTCACGGGACATTCCGTGTAATCCCGACGAATTCCGACGAATTCCGTGGAATTCCGACGAATCAGGTTAAAGATTTTTCTGTGTCCATTCGTCGAGATGTCACGGGACATTCCGTGTAATCCCGACGAATTCCGACGAATTCAAACAGCAACAAGATCTCGAATTCCTCCCGTTTGAACTTCTTTCTACTCGTTGTGGTCTGTTGACATTTGAGTTACTCTTATGATTCATATTGATCGATGTGTACTTTGCCTTGACCCTAATTCTTAGGTCCTTCCAGTGATTTTTTTTTCTTTCGGGCAGCGTCCCGTGTTTAAGTAAAATTTAAGTAATAAGAACTACTGTCTTTAGCCTTACACAGTAGTTGTGTTTGGGAGACAGTGGGGGAAAATGTTATAGCCTTGCACGGTAGTCGTGTTTGGGTGGTAGGGTCTAGTGGTACCCCCACCTGGTTTTGGGCTTTGGGTAGCGGAGGTAGTTAACCGCTCCCGTATAATTTGAGCTGATCAGTCTCTTTAATTGATGAAACTAAATAAATGAACATGTTTGTTCCTCTTTTGGTATATAGTGCACCTGATGCTTGTTGGTTCTTTGTTGGAGCTCTCTTTCGGTAAATTCTGGCTTGGGTTGGTACCCCTTATGCCTTGTTCGTTTTTCTGCTAATCTTCTGCCACTTGCAACTCCTTGCTGAGGCGTTCTTTGTTCTATTGAATGCCTCAGGTTCAGAGCCGTAGCGGCTAGTGGTGTTGCCTGGAGTTCAGAGTTGGTAGCTGCTCACCCCGCTGTTGCGAGGTAGTTGTTTTAGTTGCTTCTTGTGCTCAGACATACTAGTTAGTGCCAATGGGTTAGTGTCATGTTGTTGACGCCCATTGTGCCCTTTTTTATACTTTATAGATTATTTGCCAGATTATGCCACTACTTTTAGATCTTGTGTACCTTACCCTCTGGGAATGATTTATGCTAGGTGCACTATAGTTATAAAATGATTTTTCCTCATTCTCATTGCATTCTTTCTAACTGAAACCCTTAACTTTAAAAGTCGCCTAAAGGTATTTTCTACCCTTACAGTACGCCTAGTTATGTGCATATCATTTATTTCATGCTCCGTCGTTTGCATACATGTAGGACTTTAAGTAAACTAAATTAAGTACTTTCCGCTGCAATTATATATACTTTCTCGGTGGACTAGTTGATCCACGAACTGAGAGACACAGTTCTTATCTCAAAACCCCTGATAAATGATTTCAAATGATGACTTATCATATAATCAAGTTTGTTTAGTTAAGTAATAGGTTCCCGCCTGAGCGTCTACAGTTGTCTCCTGTATGACGTGGCATCATGACGTGTATTTTCTCTTACTCTGATATTCTTAAATTCGGAGAAAATGCGGGTTGTGACAGTTGGTATCAGAGCTAGGTTAATTCGACAAGTTGGTCGAGCGACTAATTCTGATATAGTTTAGTTATTTAGTTTCATTGCATACACACACCGATGTGTCATCAGTACGTCTTGGCTGAAGCATGAACACTACACTCATAGCATGATAAGAAGTATACGGGGCATATTATGTAGTATGGGATGCATAATATGTGTTTGTATATGGATCCACCATAGGTGGCAGCATGTGACGGTTATGTAGTATGGGATGCATAACCATCATCACATGGATGCCCATTAGCACGTTTTCTTTTTCGTTACATGCGATATTATGTAGTATGGGATGCATAATATTTCATGTGTACGCCGCTCATGACATGCATTAAGGCTTTTCTTAGAATGCATAGCACAACATACATATCATAACATCGCATAAAGCACACGTGCCAAGCTAAAGATTTACATGATGACATTCGTACACACATGACTTCAAAACGAATAGAAAATTCATGCATACATGCCCCTTGCACATGAGTCAAGTGGGACGATGTAGTATCGTTCCTGAATTTAGCATATCATCATGAAAATATCCCAGAGAAAGGTAGTGGAAATGGCAAGTAACTGTACATGTATGTTCTGAAACAAGCAGTGTAGTTCTAGTGTAAGGTTAAGTTTTAATTGGAGGTTTATGCGTATTAGCAGAAATGGCGCGCAAGCGAGTCGCGACTAGGTCGACTCCCCAGTCTGAGGGCGAGTCTTCGGGTGCGCAGAGTGAAGCCTTGATCGAGAGTCTGCGCCAGAGCAATGAGACTCTGACTAGGCAGATGGTTGCGATACAGTCGCAGGTCGAGGCGTTGTTGGCTGCCGGTGCTAGGCAGCAACCCGTAGTGCAGGCCCCAGTAGTAGGACAGACTGTACCTACTCCTCCTGCCCCCTTGGTACCCCCGGTAGCGATACCACCGGAAATGAATTTCATTTCGCATTTTCAAAGGTTGGGACCTCCTACGTTTGACGGAAGAGCAGACTTCATGGCATTAGACGACTGGTTTGTTGCCATTGAGGAGATGTTTTCGTACTCAGGAATCTCTGCAGACCAAAAGGTGATGGTCGCCGCTTACCAACTGAAAGGACTTGCTAAGAGCTGGTGGATCAGGGAGAGGGAAAATCTCGTGGGTGGATGTTCGTGGGAGTCGTTCAAGGCGATGGTGTTAAAGAAATTCCTGCCGTCGGTCGAGCAAGACCGTTTAATGAATAATTTTCTGCACCTGAAGCAAAGACAACTCACGGTTAGTGAGTATGAGATCGAGTTCAGTAAGTTGAGCAGATTTGCTCCAGATTTAGTGACTTCTGAGGCAGGAAGAATGAAGCGATTTCTTGGAGGTCTTCGTAGCGATATACAGCAGTTGGCGAGTGCTTATAAATCTGGAAGTTATGCTGAAGTGGTAGAAGCAGCACTGAAAGTCGAGGCTATCGACAATGCCAAGAATCGGGGTGCTCTAATGAAAAAGGACAAGAGGAAAGTCGAAGAGGGGGAGACCCCCAAGGTATCTAGCTTGACTCCAAAGAAAAGGAGTGGAGAGGTGTGTAGCTTCTGTGGTCGCCCCGGCCATCCAGTTGAGAAATGTTTCAAGAGGAAGGGAGCTCAGAAGCAGCAGCGAGTGCTAGCAATCCAGGGTGCTCCGAAGGGCGAGGTGCTCTGCCAGTTGTGCAAGCAGAAAGGGCATGATGTGGCCCAGTGTTGGACCAAAGATAAAGTCTGCTTCCAGTGCAAGCAGAAAGGGCACATGAAGTTCCAATGCCCGCTGATTCAACCCCCGTTGCAGCCTGTACCGCTTCAAACCTTGCCGCCGCCGCAGCATCAGGATAAAGGAAGAGGAAAGCTGAACGTGTTAACCCAGGAGCAAGCGCAGTCTTCGACCCAAGTGATCGCAGGTTAGACCTTAAGACAACTGTTTAGTCTTGTTTTCATTTTAGTTCGCTGTATTAGACTAGTTTCTCTTCGCGCTTATAGGAAGATTTAAGGTAAAGAATCGTTGGGCGCGTGTTCTGTTCGATTCGGGTGCTACCCATTCGTTCGTAGCAAGGGATTTCGTTGAGCGTCACCGTTTGACCCCTGAGCTGGGCAACGATTCGCTCCTCGTTAAGTTCCCTTCTGGTGATCTGGTGTCCTCGAACCAGTGCGTCCGCAGTTGCCCCGTTCTCTTAGGAGATTTCTTGGCTGTTGCTGATCTCAAAGTGTTGGACTTAGAAGACTTTGACGTAATATTGGGTATGGACTGGTTGTCCAGTTATGATGCGGTCATCCGATGCAAGGAAAAACGTCTGGACTTCGTGATGGACAACGGTCAACCCATGAGTGTTTTTGGTTCTCCGTACCAGAGTTCTTCGATAATTTCTGCGGTATGTGCTCGGAAACTGTTAATTTCTGGTTGTTTGGCTTACCTTGTTTCTGTAGTAGAAGCTGTTGGTGGTTCGCCGTGTATCGAGGATATTCTGGTGGTGCGAGAGTTCCCCGATGTCTTCCCTGCTAATCTCCCTGGTCTCCCGCCCGTTAGAGATGTGGAGTTTGTTATTGATCTTGAGCCTGGTACTCGTCCTATTGCTAAGGCACCGTACCGTATGGCCCCGCGCGAGTTAGAAGAGTTGCGAACTCAGTTAGATGAGTTGTTGCAGTGTGGTTTCATTAGGCCAAGTTCTTCTCCCTGGGGTGCTCCAGTTTTATTCGTGAAAAAGAAGGACGGTTCCATGAGATTGTGCATAGACTATAGAGAATTAAACAAAGTGACCATCAAGAACAGGTATCCGTTGCCAAGGATAGATGATCTGTTTGATCAGTTGCGTGGTAGCACGGTGTTTTCGAAGATTGATCTTCGATCAGGCTACCATCAGTTGAGGATCCATGAGTCGGACGTTCCCCGGACTGCCTTTCGTTCTCGTTATGGCCATTTTGAATTTCTAGTCATGTCATTTGGTTTGACAAATGCACCCTCTGCATTTATGGACATGATGAACCGCGTGTTCAAGGATTTTCTGGACCATTTTGTGGTGGTATTCATAGATGATGTGCTGGTTTATTCTAGAAGTGCTGAGGAGCATGCTATGCATTTGCGCTTAGTGTTGTCTACTCTTAGAGAGCACAAGTTGTATGCGAAGCTGAGCAAGTGCGAATTCTGGCTTTCTCAGGTATCCTTCCTGGGTCATGTGGTGAACAAAGATGGAATTACGGTAGACCCCGCTAAAATTTCTGCCGTATTGGATTGGAAGACGCCTTCGACGCCTAAGGAGATAAGGAGTTTCTTAGGGTTGGCCGGGTACTACAGGAGATTTGTCCAAGGATTTTCAGTGCTGTCCGCACCCTTGACTAAGCTTACCCAGAAGAATACTGCCTTTGTGTGGAGCGATAAGTGCGAAGAGGCCTTCCAGGAATTGAAGAGGCGTTTGTGTAGTGCTCCAGTGTTGGCCTTGCCGATCGAAGGAGTCGAGTATGCAGTTTATGTAGACGCATCTCACATTGGACTGGGATGTGTGTTGATGCAGGAAGGGAAGGTGATTGCGTATGGGTCTAGACAATTGAAAGTTCATGAAAAGAATTACCCTACGCATGACTTAGAATTCGCCGCAGTGATCTATGCTTTGAAGCTTTGGAGACACCTGTTATATGGAGTGTCATGCAAGATTTTCACGGATCATAAAAGTCTGAAGTATGTCTTCACCCAAAAGGAGCTGAATCTGCGCCAGCGGAGGTGGTTGGAGTATGTGGCGGATTATGAAGTAGATATTCTGTACCATCCGGGTAAGGCTAATGTGGTGGCCGATGCCCTGAGCCGGAAGACCGCGCATATCTTCAATCTCTCAGTGCAGTCCTTAGTGGAGGAGTTTATGTTGATGGATATCTCAGTCGGTAGTTGTTCCGCACCTTCGAGCTTAGAGGTCGAAGAGCCTTCTTGGATTGCCCTTACTAGGCTGCATCAGAAGGAAGATCCTGACTTGCAGCATCTTCGAAGTAGAACTGAAAGAGGAGAATTGCCAGATTTTTCAATCGATGATAAGGATACTTTGAGATACCGAGGTAGATATTGCGTCCCCGCGTTGGAAGAAATTCGGACAAAGATCTGTAGCGAGGCGCATGATTCTAGTGTTTCCTATCATCCTGGTTCCACGAAAATGTATAAAGATCTGAAGCAGATCGTTTGGTGGTCGGGTATGAAGAATGATATAGCGAAGTATGTGTCTGAATGTTTAACTTGTCAGCGCGTGAAAGCAGATCATAAGAGGCCTGGAGGTAAGTTGAACCCGTTAGATATTCCAAGCTGGAAGTGGGAGAGTATTTCGATGGACTTCATTACCGGTTTGCCGAGATCTCCCAGTGGTCATGACTCGGTGTGGGTTATAGTAGATCGCTTGACAAAGTGTGCTCACTTTGTGCCCTTTAAGATTGGATACTCGATGGAGAAAATAGCAGAACTGTATTTGGATGAAGTTATCAGATTGCATGGTGTGCCTGTGAGCATTGTGTCAGACCGAGACTCGAGGTACACGTCTCGTTTCTGGCAGAGTTTGCAGGGAGCCTTGGGTACGGACCTTAGGTACTCTACCGCTTATCATCCCCAGACCAATGGTCAGACAGAAAGAGTTAATCAGATCTTGGAAGATATGATAAGGTGCTATATCTTAGATCATGGTGGAGCTTGGGATAAGCGGCTTGGATTGATGGAGTTTGCGTATAACAACAGTTATCAGGAAAGCCTACAAATGGCCCCGTTTGAGGCTCTGTATGGGAGGCGTTGTCGGACTCCGTTGTTTTGGGCCGAGGTTGGTGAGAGTCCCTTGCTAGGCCCAGAGGCTTTGGAAGAGATGAGTGTCGCTGTGACTCATATCCGCGAGAAGCTCCGTATTGCTCAGGAGCGGTATGAGAAGTATGCGAATCGAAGAAGGGTGGATTTAGAGTTTGCCGTTGGAGACAGTGTGTTTTTGAAAGTTTCTCCGATGCCTGGTGTTAAGAGGTTTGGAAGGAACCACAAGTTGGATCCCCGGTATGTGGGACCTTTTCAGATTGTTGAGCGCATCGGAGTGTCAGCGTATAGATTGAATTTGGCTGCTTCCCTTCCTAATGTTCACGATGTGTTCCACGTGAGCCAGCTGAGGAAGTGTTTGCGTAGCGATCGGCTTGTTCTTGATTCGGTGCCAGTTTTGCAACCCAATCTTTCGTATGTCGAAGAGCCTGTCCGAATCTTGGAGACTCAGGAGCGTGTGTTGCGAAGGAAGACGATCCCAATGGTTAAGGTTCTTTGGAAGAATCAGGGTGTCAAAAGCGCAACTTGGGAATTGGAGTCTGCTATGAGAGAGACTCATCCTAGCCTCTTCTCTTAGACTTCGGGTAAGTCTTCTTTTCTGTATCCTTAGAATTGTTTCTGTATCTTTCTTGATCCTTGGATTTCAAGTTTCGGGACGAAACTTCCTTTTAGGGGGAGTGACTGTAACGCCCCTGATTTTCGTTAATTATTTTACGTACCCTCTGTGACGTAATTTTGGCGTAAGGGCGTTATGTCAGCTCATCTGATAGTGTTTCGAGTTTTAGCTTAGTTAAATCTTGTGATTTAGGTCAAGCATGCGAGATTTCGCGTCGTTTCGAGTTAAAGTGAAGATTTTGAGTGGATTTCAAGATTTTTAGCTTCGGGAGGCTTTAGCCCGAGTTTGGCCCATCGGAATTAAATTCTAACTTCGCCGTTGGATTTGTAACACCGTGTTTTAGTTAAGGTGCGAATTTCGTAGAAATCTGAGGTGTTTCGGTCGCCCTCGCAGTTAAGTAAATTGGGGAATTTATTTATTAATTAAATAATAATTTAGGGTTATATATATAAGCCTAAAATCTCCTCCTCCTATTCATCTTCTTCCTCCCTCGATCAAATCAGCCGCCGAGCGAAAGGGCGAGTGCGGAGCTTCGAGGAGCGTTCGATCGGCGATTTCTAGGGCTGTAGTAGTCGGAATCGCGTTTGGAGAGAAGATTTGGAAAGCTCTCGGCGAGATCTTCGTTCTAGCGGTAAGCTTTTCCCGTTCTGTGGAATTTTTGGAGTTAGGGTAGTGACCTAACCCCTTCTTTCGACCCGAAAAGTTTCAGGAATCGGTGCTCGTGTGTTTTCCTAGCCGAACCATAGCTTCCGGAGCAAAGATCTTCGAGTTGGCAAGGTTAAGGCAAGTGGCTTCCTCCTCCTTCTCTTTCTGTTCTTGAAGTATTGTTTCGCTCGTGTCGATTTCATGTCGCTCGGTTTGACTTAAGTTTTGGAGTGTTAATGTAAGCTTCCTTGATTATTCTTCCTTTGCTATGAATCGGGTAGTTGTTCCCTGGAGAAAAACCGTCCTACCTATACCCAAAGGATAAATAGCTTCTAGGAGAATCGCTATCCGCTGGCCACACAGCAGAATAGGGGATTCTGTGTCCATTCGTCGAGATGTCACGGGACATTCCGTGGAATTCCGACGAATTCCGACGAATTCCGTGGAATTCCGACGAATCAGGTTAAAGATTTTTCTGTGTCCATTCGTCGAGATGTCACGGGACATTCCGTGGAATTCCGACGAATTCCGACGAATTCCGACGAATTCCGACGAATTCCGTGGAATTCCGACGAATCAGGTTAAAGATTTTTCTGTGTCCATTCGTCGAGATGTCACGGGACATTCCGTGGAATTCCGACGAATTCCGACAAATTCCGTGGAATTCCGACGAATCAAGTTAGAGATTTTTCTGTGTCCATTCGTCGAGATGTCACGGGACATTCCGTGTAATCCCGACGAATTCCGACGAATCCCGACGAATTCCGATGAATCAAGTTAGAGATTTTTTCTGTGTCCATTCGTCGAGATGTCACGGGACATTCCGTGTAATCCCGACGAATTCCGACGAATTCCGTGGAATTCCGACGAATCAGGTTAAAGATTTTTCTGTGTCCATTCGTCGAGATGTCACGGGACATTCCGTGTAATCCCGACGAATTCCGACGAATTCAAACAGCAACAAGATCTCGAATTCCTCCCGTTTGAACTTCTTTCTACTCGTTGTGGTCTGTTGACATTTGAGTTACTCTTATGATTCATATTGATCGATGTGTGCTTTGCCTTGACCCTAATTCTTAGGTCCTTCCAGTGATTTTTTTTTCTTTCGGGCAGCGTCCCGTGTTTAAGTAAAATTTAAGTAATAAGAACTACTGTCTTTAGCCTTACACAGTAGTTGTGTTTGGGAGACAGTGGGGGAAAATGTTATAGCCTTGCACGGTAGTCGTGTTTGGGTGGTAGGGTCTAGTGGTACCCCCACCTGGTTTTGGGCTTTGGGTAGCGGAGGTAGTTAACCGCTCCCGTATAATTTGAGCTGATCAGTCTCTTTAATTGATGAAACTAAATAAATGAACATGTTTGTTCCTCTTTTGGTATATAGTGCACCTGATGCTTGTTGGTTCTTTGTTGGAGCTCTCTTTCGGTAAATTCTGGCTTGGGTTGGTACCCCTTATGCCTTGTTCGTTTTTCTGCTAATCTTCTGCCACTTGCAACTCCTTGCTGAGGCGTTCTTTGTTTTATTGAATGCCTCAGGTTCAGAGCCGTAGCGGCTAGTGGTGTTGCCTGGAGTTCAGAGTTGGTAGCTGCTCACCCCGCTGTTGCGAGGTAGTTGTTTTAGTTGCTTCTTGTGCTCAGACATACTAGTTAGTGCCAATGGGTTAGTGTCATGTTGTTGACGCCCATTGTGCCCTTTTTTATACTTTATAGATTATTTGCCAGATTATGCCACTACTTTTAGATCTTGTGTACCTTACCCTCTGGGAATGATTTATGCTAGGTGCACTATAGTTATAAAATGATTTTTCCTCATTCTCATTGCATTCTTTCTAACTGAAACCCTTAACTTTAAACGTCGCCTAAAGGTATTTTCTACCCTTACAGTACGCCTAGTTATGTGCATATCATTTATTTCATGCTCCGTCGTTTGCATACATGTAGGACTTTAAGTAAACTAAATTAAGTACTTTCCGCTGCAATTATATATACTTTCTCGGTGGACTAGTTGATCCACGAACTGAGAGACACAGTTCTTATCTCAAAACCCCTGATAAATGATTTCAAATGATGACTTATCATATAATCAAGTTTGTTTAGTTAAGTAATAGGTTCCCGCCTGAGCGTCTACAGTTGTCTCCTGTATGACGTGGCATCATGACGTGTATTTTCTCTTACTCTGATATTCTTAAATTCGGAGAAAATGCGGGTTGTGACAACTAGATTCTTCTCTTTGAGAAGCTTCTCCTCATGGTCCTTGATGACCTTGTTCTTTCGGGAAATGGTGCTCAATTGATGAGCATGCTTTAGAGTCTGGCATTGACTCATACTTAGAAGAAGGGGGAAGAGTAGGTACCTTGTCAGGAATGTCCTGACTATCTTCATCATCATCTATTATCGCCATTAAGCCATGATGTTCTCTTTCATCTTCATCCTCCTCTATATCACTGTCTGAATGTGATAGAGGGGCCCTGATGCACACCTTTGTAGCGGGAAAGTCCTCATCTTCCTCAGCTGCAAGAAATCCAATATAGGCTTCTTCTTCTTCATCTGAATCTGAGGATGATGACTCAGATTCACTCCAGCTTTTGTCCTTCTTGGCTATGAAGGACTTTTCTCCCTTCCTTCATTTTGCCAGTTGAGCATTTTGGGCAATTCTGGCCTGGCCCTAAAAATAAAAATCTTCTGATACCACTTAACAATTTATAGGTATGTAGTCTAATTCACCTGGGGGGGGGGGGGGGGGGGGGTGAGTAGGTCTCTCTGAATTTTACTTAATTATTTTTTCTGGGAAACAAAATCACAAGCACACACAGAAAACACACAAGTACTATTTATAGTGTTTCCCCAAGACAGTGTGTCTATGGGTAGTCCACTTTCCCTCTACACCTTTCTAACAATGTGTTAGACAAGGCCAACTCCTCCAATCTCAGCTCCTAGAGCTTACAACTCAGATCACTCAGGATCTCTCAGGCTTGCTACATGCCCTACCTCAGGCCAACCATCCCTACCACTCAGAGTGCTCCCACTCCTACAGCTCAGAGATCTCCTTGACCTCCTACCTCAGGCCTATCAAGAGGCCCTACTTCTCGGGAAAGATGCTCTACTGCTTAGGCTCAACAGCCTTACAAAACTCAGGCAAAACAACCCTACTACTCAGGTTAAACAACCCTACAATCTCAGGCACAGTGCCCTACAAGCTCAGAATAATACAGTTCCTACAGTGAATAAATGTTAAGCTTACAACATTAGACAACACTGGAATGATGTCTTCTGTTGTTCCTGCACAGTTGGTGCTTCTTTGAAACTTGGCTGAATGTAAACATCAGTCCTAGATTCATTCTGATCCTTCTCTTCAGTAGAGGAGAAAGGATCACCTTGCTCTTTTAAGTAGAAGAGCTATCTTCTCTCCTTATATCTTCTTGCTAGTTCAGTAAGCAGGAGGAGGAGAGAACTTGAAAGACGTCAATAGAACAATGATAATGGCTTCTTTCTTTTCAGCACACCAATTGGTCCTTTTGAAAGTGCCCTAAGATGTTCTTTTATACTTCATTTTTCTTCAACGGCTCTTAGAAAGGCCCCTGACACTTTGGAAGAGGATTGAATGCTTTATCTCTCATTTACAGCTGTTTGCGCAAAAATTAGGTCACGCCACTGCCTTCTTCCTAATTTGAATCTGTCTCATTGGTTGTGCTGAGACAGGTTTCCGTCTCAGCGGTTTAGCTGTCTTGGTCTTAGCAGATCGACTGAGACAGATAATCTTCTCAGCGGTTTTTGTCTACCTGCAGCTCAGCTGAGGCAAATCACTTCTCAGCGGCTCCTTGCCTCGTCTCAGCGGTTCCACTGAGACAGTGACTCCTTCTCAGTGGTTTTGACAGCAAACCTCTGAACTTATTCTAATGTTTGAAATATCTTAACCCTGCACATTCCTGATGCAAAGTAGGGTTTATAAAATACAATATGTACTTAGTATTGCGAGTGATGCCTCTTCAAATCAAGGGAACATTGAGGGCAATATTCCTAACACTTAGTCAATGTTAGACTTGCTTGAGACCTAAGCCATCTTGTGGTGAGGTCAATCCACCAACAAGGTCAACAGTTGACCAAGAATAGTCAAACCCGATCCCTAGGGTTTAATTTAAGTTATTCAAACCTCATTGGGTTCAATCCAAGCTAGCCTGACCCTAATACATCTCTAATAGGCTCATCTCGTCGATTTTGTGGTTGAGAAGGAGTTTAGAGTAGAGAGAAGGCCACGAACATTGCTAACCACCACTTTAGTGGTGGAGGTTATTGACCGGAACTTATAAAGGTGTTATATAACTCCCCAAAGCCTTCAGAACCTTCATTGCTTCTTCACAAGCCCTTTCAAAACAAGAGAGCACAGTTACGGCAAACACCAACGGCTGGAGAGTGAAGAAGAGATTTCTCCACCATGAACTTCACCATGCTGCCGCACCTCCGATCAATGTCAAAAGTCTCTTCTCAGGTGAACATTTGAACCCCCTTAATGCATAGATCATGTAGTAGGAGTATCATGGGGATTCTGGCCACCGAAAAAAACCAATTTCCCGTAGTAACATCACTATTACTACCAGACCCCCTTTTGTTAGGGTTAGGACTTGACAGTGACTAGGGGGCATTGGATGACCCTGGGCTAGGTTGAACCTGGGTAAATTGCTAATAGCACCCCGAAGGTGCATAGGTCAATCTAGGCCAATCCTTCACCAATAGATCTAATTGACCCCCAAATTATGAAATTGATCTCTCCAATACATCCCTAACCCTAAGGAGGAGCCAGTTGACCAATCAACCCATGAATTGGTAGCCAATTGCATGGGTTTTGAAATCTCTGATATCAGTTGAAAGTAATCTCTGATATCAAAGGAAAGGGAGGTTAGATCTTAGATTTACTCTAGAGGGGGGGGGGGGGGGGGGGGGGGTGAATAGAGTATTAAAAGTTTTTCACTTATTTTTATAGCGGAATTAAAATAGTGATATTTATATGTGTATAACAGAGTGATTATGAAAACAAATAAATAAATCACAGCACAGCATAGTACAGAAAAATAAACACAAACACAGAAGACACAAGGATCTATAGTAGTTCCCCAATAAACCTTGGTATATCTACTCTTCTACCACCCTTGGTAGGAATCTATTAGGTTTTTGTTCAGGTGCCCTATCACCAATGGGTTTTTGATCAGGTGCCCAAACACCACTGAGCTTTTGATCAGGTGCTCAAACCAAACTACAGGTTTTTGATCAGGTGTCCTGCCACCAAGGGGTTAACTTTTGAAGGGAGTTATAACCCTGTACAAGATGGGATAAAGAGGGTTTATGAAGTTCTTCTCTGTCAATAATCTGAGAGAAGACTAGTGGATTTGTTGTTGTAAAGCTGCCCCTGTCTGATAGAAATGGTTGACAGTAGGAGGATGGAGCTTTCACTTGAAAGAAATATCTTCTTTGATAGCTGATGAATCTGAGAGACAAAGGTTTCTCAGATTATTGTTTCTCTTGAAGATTAGAACTTGCAGCAGAATATTGAGAGAATATTTGTTGATGTTGTTCTCAGAGAATAAGAGAGCTGCTGCTTGAGGATGCATCTGAATCTGAAAAGGAAGAAGCCCTTATTGGGCTGGTTGCTGTTGAAGAATTTGCTGCAGAAGAAAATGAAGATTACCCAGCTGCCAAGGTTGGAATCAGGGCCCCTCTATCACACTCAGATAGTGATATAGAGGAGGATGAAGAAGACAATGTTCAGCTAGGCCTAATGGCCATCACTGATGAGGAGGACAGTCACAATAATTCTGAACATGAGCTGGTATTAATTCATTCCATATCCTCTTCTGATTATGAGACTGGTCCAGATTCTGAAGCATCTTCATCAATTAGTGGAAGTGGCTCAGAAACTGAGGAAGATGTCAATCAATTGATTGACAAGTATGGTGCTCTTTTGGAAGCTCTGAAGAGGAGCAAGAAGCTTGCCAAGAGGCAAGCCCAGGAAATTGTTTCCCTTAAGATGACTAAAAATGACTACACTGAACCTACCACCCCGGTGGCTCAGATGAGTAGACAGATTAGCCATTTATAGGGGCTAACAATTGTGAAATTACACACTATTTCCCTGTAGAACAAGGTCATCAAGGACCTTGAGGAGAGGCTTGTGAAGGAGAAGAGCCTGGTGGCTCAATTCTCCAAGCCCAAATCTGTGCTCCCTATTATTGACACCTTCTCCTCTCAAACCAATAGGAGAGGACTAGGATTCAATAAATTGGAAGTAGGAGAAGGGAGTGGAGAGAAGAGCAAGGGGAGGGCTAAGCCTCAAACCACCTTTCAAAAGGTGTTACATCCTTCCAACAGGCATGACCATGAAAGCATTTATGGTCACTGGAAGAATGGGAGTGGCTATAGGAAGGAAAATACTCCTTCCCATAGTGGAAGAAAGGGCATGAGATTGAGTGTTGTGAAGGCTCCCCATGAGGAAATTCAATTGGCCCAACCTGGACCTTTTGTATTTGGTACTTCAGCCCCCTCATTCAAGAATCGGGGTGCCAACTCTTCCAAATCTGTTTCAACAAAGAAAATTGTTGCTGACCAATCTATGGACAAGGCTTGTTGCTCAGTGTCAGATGCAATCAGATCTTGTATGGATGCCAAGCCAAAAAAGGCTGATGCCATCAGGACAAAGAGCATCAAGACATCACCTAGGTTGACCTTCAGTCAAATCATTGCTGAGAGAAATAGGAAGAATGCAGCTGTCTCTCCTTCTGAACATGTGCACAGTGCTGCACTCCCCTCAAGAAATGTTCAAAATAGGAGATTCAATATTCATGAATGTTGGTGTTGTGGTAAAGTGGGACACTTTGCCATAGATTATTGGTACAATCCCAATGTACCTAATGCAAAGAAGAGCCTTCCTACCAAGGGTGCAGCTAGCGTAAGGCCATTTCATCATGCTAACATGTTCCTAGGACCCACAGCTAATTGGGCTCCTAAGGATAATTAATCTTCTTGCAGGTTAGTCCAAGTACCAACCTCAACCAAATTTGGTACTTGGACAGTGGGTGCTAAAGGCATATGACAGGAAGGAGGTTGACATCTTGGTGCAGCAATAAGCAGACCAGTGTGGCCATATCCACATCTGAGTCAAAATTCATTGCTGTAGATTTCTCCACATATGTATGCCCTAAGTGAGGGGGAGCATTGCTCTCTCTATGAAGAAAAAGATGGGTGTGATAGTGAGAGGGAGCACAGCCCAGATGCTGGAAGAGCAAAAGCTCAGAATGAAGAAGAGGTCATCAGGGTAACTGACACCATGGAAGTTCTACCCTCTTATGAAGAGATGCCAAGACAAGAACCTGCAGTGGAGAAGGAAAACAATGAGGTTGAAGAGGTGGTGGAGAAAGAGGTGGCCACAGCTGTTGTGCACAACCATTGTGAATTCAACATCAATTGAGGACTACCTCCTCATGGTAAGTATCTCTACTCCTATTGATTTTAAAGAAAGCTGATCAGCTTAATCAGAAAAATCTGGTTCAGCTGAGCTTCAGGTTACCCTTAAATCATAAGATCAATAAATATGCTCTTAGTGAGGGGGAGCTAGAAAGGATTGTTCAAAATGAACAAGATCAGCTATTAAAGATAATAGTTCTCAATTTGAGGGGGAGCAAGTTCCTGCTCAGATTGAGGGGGAGTTGGCAAATGCTGTAGTGGTTCCCTCCCAATTCCTAGGGGGAAAAATAATTGAAGAAACCAAAAAGAGGGAGATGGACAATGCTATGACTAAATCAGAGTTAGCTCTCTGATAAAGTTATCAGAGGTAGTTATTATGAATAAGCTTAATATAATCTGATTTAGAAAGGGGGAGATAACCTATGAGCTAGTCAAAGCTTTACATAATCTATCATGAGGTATCAAAGCATGCATAAACAATGTTATCTTAAGCAATGTTATCATGAATGCTACATAGTTCATTTTCATGGTATGTTTTTATTTGGGTATGTACCTTAGCATTGGGAATGTTTTGCCTTCTTCAAATAGGGGGAGATTTTTGGGAATATTGCCCTCAATATTCCTTTGATTTGACTAGGCATCACTCTCAATGCTAAGTACAAAGTTGTATTTGATAAAACCATATTTCTGTAAGAACTACAGGTTCAGGTAACTCTAGAGAAAGGGCCAATCATGCCCTTAGTTCAGGAGAATTCAACTCTTGAGAGATGATGAATTGTCTCAATAGAAGCCCTGAGATGAAGGGTCAAATCCGCTAAGACGAGCTCACTGTCTCAGTTGATCCGCTGAGACGGGAAAGGAACAGCAGATAGAAGAGATCTGGCATGTTCGTCGAACGCAGAGAATAGTTCGTCGAACGCAGAACCAAGATTCGTCGAACGCTGAGACAAGATAGAAGAAACAGCTGAGACTTAGCGTGTTCGTCGAACGGAGAACACAGTTCGTCAAACGCAGAGACAGAATAGAAGAAAGCGCTGAGACTTGGCGCATTCGTCGAATGGAGAATGGAGTTCGTCGAATGCAGAGCATGACGAGTTCGTTGAGCGCAGAGTATGGTGAGTTAGTCGAACTCAGAGCTTGGCATGTTCGTCGAACACAGAGTTGGGCAAGTTCGTCGAACCCAGTATGGTGAGTTCGTCGAATGCAGAGTGCGAGCTCTGCCCGTGGCGCAAGTAGTAGAAAGGCATTGTGGGGTCCACCCGTCTCTCCCATACTTGTCAGAATGTCGGCTAAGAGCCGTTGAAGATCATAGATGTATAAAAGAAGAAATTAGGGCACCTATGAATGTTCTGTCGGTTGCGTGCCAAAAGAAATCAACTATTCCATTGACGGTCGTAGCTCTCGCTTTCTCTCCTCCTGCTCACTGAACATGGAAGAAGAAACTGAGAGAGAAAGTTAGCTCCTTTACAAGAAGGAGCAAGGTGATCTTCCATCCTTCATCTGAAGAGGAAGATCAGATAGTAGCTGCCATCAACATCTCCAGCTACAAGGAAACACAAGCTGTGCAGGAACTACATGAGACTTCCTTCAACTGCTGTCTACTGTATTAAGATTTAAACTCACTTTTCTATAGGGCAACTTGCCTGAGTTTGTAGGACCATTTGGTCTGAGATTGTAGGAACCTTTGGGTTCTAAGTTGTAGGGATTTATAGCCTGAGTTTGTAGGGCTGAAGGCCTGAGTTTGTAGGATCTGTTGATCTGAGTTGTAGGGCTTTATTTCCTGAGCTGTAGGAGGAGGATTACTCTGAGGTAGGACCTGGAAGGGGTCTGAGTTATAGGAGATGGAATCCTTTGAGGTAGGGCTGTTTGGGCCTGAGATTGTAGGACCTGCTTTGGTCTGAGTTGTAGGATCAGTGGATGATCTGAGGTACGGCTGTTTAGCTTGAGGTAGGGTTTGGGAAAACCTGAGAGATCCTGAGGGATCTGTGTTGTAAGCTCTTGGAGTTGAGATTGGAGGAGTTGATGTTGGGTTTTTCTAAATACCATTCATAATGATATGAACACATCAAATGTGCGCAGCGGAAGAAAACTAGAACAACCCAAAAAGTAAGGATCTTGCGGATCTCATGAATCAAAAGATTAGGAAAGAAAAAAAACAATATACCTTCGCGGGATTGAGTCAATACTCAACCAAGGTGCTCCAAGAAGAAATCCGGTAGACTAAATCTGAGTTCCAAGAACCAAAATGTATCAGCTCCTCTACAACGATCCACATGAACGATGGAGAACCCCAAAACCTTGTCAAACAAGGAATGGGTCAGAGTAGGAAGCTCTCAGCGTCCCCACGGACTGCTAGATCCGAGATAGGGGAGGCGGCGACCGTCGGCGGCGGATCTCGGCGGACGGGAAGAACGAAAAGCCCTTTTGCGGAACTTTTCTGGATGGCTGTTCTCGTCTAAAATCACGAAGAAAGGTTCGGTCTATCCTGTATATTTCGAAGACCTAATCGCGTTCCTTTTATACGCAAGGTATAAAACAGGCTATCCGCAGACCAGAGGAAAAACAGAACTTTTCTGTCAAGATTTACACATTCGCCGAATTCAACATATTTCGGCTAAACGCTTTAGCCGATTCGACTCAGATTCGGCGAAACCCTTTCGACGAATTCGTCTATTATAAATTCGGCTATATAAATTCGGTTATATGATTTCAACGAAATGATTTTGTCTATATAAATTCGGCGAAACCCTTTAGCCGAATTTGTCACTTATTCAACTAAACACTTTAGCCGAATTTGACTTAGCCGAATTCATCTAAACCCTTTAGCCGAATTCGTCTAAACCCTTTAGCCGAATTCGTCTAAACCCTTTAGCCGAATTATCTAGTATAAATCTATTCGTTTAAACACTTTAAATGATTTTCTATTGAGACATTCTGACCTTGATTCCAAGCAATCACAGGATTGGTCCTCCACTCATATCCAATATGAGTAAGGCCAACATAATCCTTTCTCCAACTTCTCCAAACGCTTTTATGTGCGACCCTATAGGCTCATATTGCGTTGGCAGTAAGACTAACTGTTGATTGCTTTGAGATCATCTCAGAAACTCCAACAGTTGGCCCTATCTAACACACTTTTAGAAGGGTGAAGGGGGAAAGTGGACTACCCATAGACACACTGTCTTGGGGAACCACTATAGATGCTTGTGTGCTTTCTTTGTGTTTGATCATTTGCTTGCTCTAAACCAGAAAACAGATAGACTAATTAAAAGAAAATAAAAGAAACCAATTCACCCTTGTCTAGGTGATTTAGACTACATCCTTTATAAACTTACACTGCTGTTTGAGGAAGATGAACTCTGTTTTACTTTCTTTCTATATTTTTCTCTCGATTGTTTCTTCTCTGTATATCCTATCTTCTTGTTGTACTACTGTAATACTGTAATACTTCTTCTTTTTCTTTTTCCTTGTTGAAATCTGACAGATGTCAAAGCAAATCTTTTAATTTAAGGAATAAAATATTCTGAATTGATATTCTGCAAACTGATTCAGCAAATAAACTTTAACTCTCTTCCTTTTCTATGAAAGTGTCCTTTTCCAAAATGTGTCAACGGCTACTTTCTCGAAATAAGAGAATAATAAAAGGAAAGGATTAAATATTGACTTATCTGATATGAATAGATCCGTTGCTGATAATCGAGCTGAGTTTGTCAAACTGAATGTTGAGTTCGTCGAACATTGAGCTGAGGACAAAATAACTAATCTTTCTGAAATTTGAGCTGAGGAGAAAATCCGTCGATCTGAGAACTGAGTTCGTCGAATTGAATGTTGAGTTTGTCGAAATGAATGATAAACAACAGAATCTGGCTGGAGGAATATAATTAGTCGATCTGAGAAGCACTTTCGTCGATCTGAACATCTTGATACTTATTCGTCGAGCGCAGAGCTGAGTTCATCGAACGCAGAATGAAGTTCGTCGAACTGAAGAGATAAACTACTGGACTGGCTGAAGACCTGAGTGCGTTGAGCTAGAGAGCAAGTTCTTCGAATGCAGAGAGAAGTTCGTCGAATGCATAATAGAGTTTGCCGAATGCAGAACCTTGGCAAGTTCGTCGTACTGGAGCATGTCATTCGTCGAACGCAGGAAGGAGTTCGTCGTACGCAGTATGGAGTTCGTCGAACACAGAAACATGATCTTTTCCTTAAGTTCTAATAGCGTAAAACCTTGACCCTTAGACAACAGATTGGGGTCAACTTAGTCCTAGTCAAAAGATAGTGATCCTAGCCCAAATCAGTAATAGGGTTGTTCCAACAGGTTTGATCAAAGTCAAATGTATGGAATATTACCCTCAATGTTCCCTTGATTTGAAGAAGCATCACACTCAATGCTAAGTACAATTTCTATTCGATAAACCATATTTTACCTCCTGACTGTGCAGGGTTAGGTTATTCCAAAATGTGGAATATGTTCAGTGGTTTACTGTTAAAACCACTAAGATGAGTTCTCAGTGTCAGCTGAACTGCTGAGAGAAGGCCAGGAGCCGCTGAGAAGGAGTCTGGGTCTGCTGAGTTGCAGATAGAGGAAAACCACTAAGACAACTGCCTGTCTCAGCAGATCCGCTAAGACGGAGACAGAAGTAGCCGCTGAGACTGGGAGTTGTCTCAGACCAACCGCTGAGACATATTCAAATGTGCTGGCGGGTTTTGCTTTTGGCGCAAGTTGCAGTAAAGCAAGATAAGGTGTTCCAATCACCTCCATACTGTGTCAGAGGCTATCTGATATGAAAGTGGAGGTTAGATCTTAAATTAACTCTAGAGGGGGGTGAATAGAGTATAAAAACTTTTCCCTTAGTTTTATAGCGGAATTAAAATAGTGATATATATATGTGTATAGAGTGATTTATGAAAACTAAATAGAAACAAATCAGCACAGCACAACCACAGAAAAGTAATGCAATCACAGAGGACACACAGAGCTATAGTAGTTCCTCAATAAACCTGGGTACGTCTACTCTTCTACCACCCTTGGTAGGAATCCACTAGGATTTTTGATCAGGTGCCCTAACACAAATGAGTTTTTGATAAGGTGCCTAAAAACCAAGCTGGATTTTTTGATAAGGTGTCTTGCCACCAATGGGTAACCTTTTGAAGGGAGTTTTAACCCTTTACAGAATGGGATAAAGAAAGGTTTAGATTGTTCTTCTCTGTCAATATGCTGAGAGAAGACTCTAGTGGATGTTGATGTAGAAAAGGCTTCCTCTGTCTGATATGAAATTATTTGACAGTAGATTGGCTGGAAGCTTTCTTTTGAATGAATGATCTTCCTGTGTAGCTGATTAAACTAAGAGAATGATTTCTTCAGTTTGTTGTTGCTCTTTTGAAGATCTGTACTTGCAGCTGATCACTGAGAGATGAATGTAGATGTTCTCAGGAAAAATGAATGCTGCTAATGGATGAAGAAGATCTTTTTGCTTTTTGTTCTTCTGTTTCTTCCTGTCTCCTTTTTCTTTCTTTTATTTTTTCTTTCTGTCTATACAGCAATATGTGATATGTTCTATATGCTTGTCGTGAAAGCTGTGTATATTGATACTGTATATCTTCTTCCCTTTTCTCTTTTGAAATCTCTGACAAATATTAAATGCAAACCCCTTATATTATGGAATATGATATTCTGAAGAGATATTTTGAAACTGCAAATCTGCTGCGTCGTTTACCTTTTTCCTTTTCCATGGATATGTCCTTTTCCAAGAATATGTCAACGGCTATAATCTTGAAATAATAAAAGGAAATATATTATCCTTACTTATTTGATATAAAAGAGCCGTTGTTGTAGTCGATCTGAGTTTAGAGAAGGAAATACTATGATCTTCTGAAATGAATCTGCTTTAGAGATATTTTCATCGATCTCAACAAATTTCATCGACCTCAGAGCTGTGTTCGTCAATCTGAAGATATTCGTCGAATCGCAGACTGAGTTAATCTCTTCGACCGCTGAGAACAAGTCTGTTCGTCGATCTCAAGATTTTCGTCGATCTCAGATAAACTTTGCTCTGGAAGAGTTGAAGTAGTAGAGTTGAGAAGATCTTTCGTCGATTTGAGCATATAATAAAGATTCGTCGAACGCAGACTGGAGTTCGTCGAATGGAAGGATTCGTCGATCGCTGAGCCTGGATAATTTCATCGACCGCTGAGCCGCTGAGCAAATTTCGTCGACTGTTGAGACGGAATGATTTTGTCGAGCGCAGAATGAATATAATTCATGGACCTCTGAGCTGAGGCGATGAGATGCTGAGATAGAAGCAAGACGTTCCTCAAACGCAGAGAGCATGGCGTTCGTCGAACACAGAATGCAAGACATTCGTCGAACGCAGAGAGCATGCCATTTGTTGAACACAGAGAGCATGCCATTCGTCGAACGCAGAGATCATGTCGTTCATCGAACACAGAGAGCATGCCCTTCGTCGAAAGCAGAGGGCATGCCGTTTGTCGAACACAGAGAGAAGTTCGTCGAACGCAGTATGGAGTTCGTCGAACGCAGAACTTGAATGATTTCTTAAGTTCTAACAGCCTAAACTCTTGACCCATTGACAATACATTGGGGTCAACTTGATCCTAGTCAACAGATAGTGATCCTAACCCAAATCAGTAATATGGTTGTTCCAACAATCTCCACTTATTTGGGTTAGGACACTATTTGACAAAAATTAAAACAAACAAGAACAACAGAGCATATATATATCTGATATATTTTAAATATTTCATCAGATATCAAATGAATAGTACTCTGAGTTTTGAAACATTTCAATGAAAATAAAACTGATAAAAACACACAATCAGAACCTTTTCTTTCTCTGAATTATGCTTTCTGAATTCTGAAATCTGATATTGTCTGAACTAATTTCTGCTATATTTCAGCTTTCTGAATTGTTGATCTGAAAAGCTATTTCTGCTATATTTAAACTTTCTGAATTGTTGATCTGAAAAGCTATTTCTGATTAGCTGATACCAGTTGAGCTTGTTCATAAGTCATCTTGCCCTTTTTGAAAGCATCTCCCCCTGAGATTGGAGGTTCTTTAGCTTTCTTCAATTGTCTAGTTCATAGAACAACCCCCCCCCCCTGAGCAAAACACTGCATCAAATGGAGTATCATCATAGAACTGAAAACATGCTTCTTCATCAGCTTTTGAATCTTGAAGCTTGAGCATCTTCAGAAAAATAACTCCCCCTGTCAAAAAGGAAAGTATCCACCCCCGGACAAAAAGAGAGCTTCTTCAATACATCTCCCCCTGCCTAGTTTCAGGAAGACCTGAAGCTAGGCCCCTAGAAGAAGGGACTTTTGAGGAGGTAGGGAAGGATGCAAGATTGTCATTGCAATTGTTCCTGCAAAATGAAATAGAGATCAAGTGGAAAGGGAACTATAAAGAGAAGCAATTCTATTGGCATTTATATTATCAGAAAAACATTGTTTGATATTGAAGGGAATGACGGGATAAATAGAAGATTTAATTTTTAATTGATTGAATATCCATCTATCATTCCTAGCTGATTTATAAAGAAGCTGTATTTCTTTTCATCCAAGGGTTTGGTGAAAATATCAGCTCTTTGCAAATCAGTAGAGATGAATTGTAGGCAAATTTTATTTTTATCCACATTATCTCTGATAAAGTGGTGCTTAATTTCTATTTGTTTAGTCCTACAATGTAGAACTGGATTTTGTGCTATAGATATTGCACTAGTATTGTCACAAAATATAATTGAATTATTTAAGTTGACACCATAGTATAGGAGCTGATTTTGTATCCACAATATCTGTGAGCAGCAACTTCCTGCAGGTATGTATTCAGCTTCATCTGTTGATGTAGACACAGATGTTTGTTTCTTACAAAACCAAGACACAAGCCTATCACCAAGAAATTGGCAAGTTCCTGATGTGCTTTTCCTGTCTACTTGCATCCAGCATAATTAGAATCTGAGAATCCAGTTAATTCAAATTCTGAAGTTGTTGGATACCAGAGTCCTAGATTTGGACAACCCTTTATATATCTCAAAATTCTTTTTAGTAAAATTAGGTGAGATTCTTTGGGGTTAACTTGGAACCTACCACAAATACATGTAGTAAATATTATGTCAGGCCTACTAGTTGTTAAGTAAATAATGAGCCAACAATTGCTCTATGTACTTTCTGATCAACAGGTTTCCCTGATTCATCATTGTCAACAACAGCATTGGAGGGCATGGGCATTTTCATAGTGGAAGCATCAGACATACCAAATCTTTTCACTAATTCCTTAGCATAGTTAGATTGTGAAATGAATATGTCATTTGGAGTTTGCTTCACTTGAAGACCAAGGAAGTAAGATAACTCACCCATACTACTCATTTCAAATTTAGATTGCATTAGGTCAGAAAACCTTTTGCATAGATTTGAATCAGTAGAGACAAATATAATATCATCTACATAAATTTGAACTAGTAGAGTTTGATTTTTATGTATCCTGAAAAATAAGGTTTTATCAACAATGCCTCTACAGAAATTGTTCTCCAAAAGAAAATTAGCTAAGGTCTTATACCATGCTCTGGGAGCTTGTTTGAGACCATAGAGAGCTTTATTAAGCTTAAATACATAGGAAGAGTGAGTTGGAGAGATAAAACCTGGTGGTTGTTCCATATAGACTTCTTTGTTGATATCTCCATTCAAAAATGCACTCTTCACATCCATCTGATATACCTTGAACTTCTTGAATGCAGCAAAGGCAAGAAAAATCCTTATAGCTTCAAGTATTGCAACAGGAGCAAAGGTTTGATCATAATCAATTCCTTCTTCCTGAGAATATCCTTGGGCTACTAATCTTGCTTTATTTCTGATGATTATGCCTTGATCTTCTAGCTTGTTCCTGACGACCCATTTAGTGCCAGTGACTGGATGGACCTTTGGTCTTGGAAAAAAATTCCCAAACCTTGTTCCTTTCAAATTGGTTGAGCTCCTCTTGCATTGCAAGAATCCATTTTGGATCTTGTTTTGCATCTTTTATGGTTTGAGGTTCAACTTGTGATAGGAAACAAGTATGCATCTGATTTTGGTCTAGTTGATGCCTTGTTTGAACACCTGCTGAAATATCTCCAATGACTTAAGATATTAGATGATCTCTAACTGTGATGTGATCAACAATTGGAGTTGGTTCAACAATGGTTTCCTCTTGAGGGACTTGATCAGCTGTCACTTGATTTGAATTGTCAGCAAGATTTTTTGGATGATCTTCTTCTTCACTGTCTTCACTAAGTTGAGATGATGGAAGTAGAGACTCTTAATTCTGTAGATTTAGTCCATTTAGTTCTTCACATAGAGCTGGTACCTGCAAATTATTTTTGGTAGAGGTGGTGTTCCTCTCCTCATTTAACATATTAGATTCATCAAAACATACATGCATGGACTCTTCTATCTTAAGAGTAGATTTGTTGTAAACTCTGTATGCTTTACTAGAAAGAGAATATCCAAGGAATATACCTTCAGCATATTTTGCTTCAAATTTCCTGAGATACTTCTTATCATTGTTATGCACATAGCATTTATAGCCAAATATCTTAAAATAGTTAACCTTAGGTTTTTTATTCTTGAGTAATTCATAGTGAGTTTTACCCTTAAGCTTATGTATCAGACATCTGTTCAAGACATAATTTGCGGTGTTCACTGCCTTTGCCCAAAAAGAGATTGGCAAGTGAGCGTCAGCAAGCAATGTAGTTGCTGATTCAATTAATGTTTTATTTTTCCTTTCAACTACCCCATTTTGTTGAGGAGTTCTACGAGCAGAGAAACATTGCCTAATCCTTTCTTTTCCATAGAATTCTCTCATCAGAAGAGATTCAAACTCAGTGCCATGATCACTTCTGAACAATGCAACTAGAGTAGAGTACTCAATCTTGATGGACCTGACAAAGTCTGTCAGAACACTGAAGGTGTCAGACTTGTTCCTAAGAAAGAACACCCAAGTGAATCTTGCGGCTTCCCTCCTAGACTCTGTATTGCAGTGGTTCCAAAGAGTTCCAAATGCAGTAAGTACAGAATCCTAGGTGAATCACTCTTGGATAAAGATTTAAAACTACTCTTGGTTTGCTTTCCTAGTTGACAAGCCCTGCAGAGTCCTTCTTTCTTGTATGAACCAGAAGGCAGTCCTCTAACAAGATTGTCCTTAGAAAGCTTAGATATAGTTCTAAGGTTAATATGTCCTAGCCTTTTATGCCATAATTCATTTGTTTTACTTATAGAATTAAATAAACAAATGTCTAAATTGGTAGAGTCAAAATTGACTAAATAAATATTTCCATGTCTAATACTAAATAATACATTTATGTTTTTATTATTGGTAATAAGACATAAGGAGTTGTTAAAATTTACCTGATAACCTTCATCACATAACTGGCTTATGCTGATGAGGTTGTGCTTCAGACCCTTGACATAAGCTACCTCTTTGAAGGTGACTGCTCCAACTTTGATTTGTCCATAACCATTGGTTTGTCCATAGTTGGAGTCTCCAAATATCACTTTGGGTCCAAGCCTTGCCTTGTAGTTGCTTAGGTTGACCTTGTTTCCTGTCATATGCTTTGAGCATCCACTATCCAAGTACCATTGTTCTTTTATTTTTGGATAGCCCTGTACCTGCAAAACAGAAAACATTCTAGTTGTTCTTGACCCAGACTACCTTGGGTCCTTTTGTTTTTCCACAAAATTCTGAAAGGAAAGACATCTCAGGCTGATCCTTATAGCTTTGTGGATGATATCTCCTTTGAGGAATTATCCACTTAGTAAAAGGTTATTTAGTATATTGAGAATTAGAATTCTTCAGATTTTCTGTATATTTTCCGTTCGACGGATTTAGATGAATTCGTCGATCGTCGTTCCACAAATGGACGTGATTTTGTCGAGCGCCGTTTGATGGATATATATACTGGAACTCTGAGTTCAGCTTTCGTTGAGCTTCGTTCGCTGAATTTGTGTGATTTTGTCGAGCTCCGTTCGACGAATTCTGTTGAATTCCTTTATTCTTAATATTCTTGCTTGAAATATTCTTACTAGCATCTACTACCTCTTTGTTCTTAGAAGAAATGAATTTTACTGGTTTAAATAAGATGTTTTTCTTAATAAGATGTGGCTTACTTGATGATGCACCCAAGCCCAGTCTGCCACTAAGTCTGGCATTCACTATGCTTGTGATGTCCATCAGTTTGATACTTCTCCCATTAAGGGATTCTTCAAACTTCTTGTCTTCAGATAACTTGTTCTCAATGAGAACAATGTGTTCTCTGGAGGCAGCCAAATCTTTCTTAAGATTGACATTTTCTTCACTTAGTTGGTTCATTTCAGCCAACTGATTTCTGAGAGAGATTATCTCTTTCTCAGATTTGATTAAATCTATACAAAGAGCTCTGAATTCATCTTTGAATACATTTGAATTGAAATCAAAGTTAGATATTACCTGATCACTGTCAATTTCAGATTCTGATTCTTCAGAGTTGTTTCCCGAGGCATTGATAGCCATCATGCAGAAGTTTCTTTCTTCTTCATCATCACTGGAGCTGGATGATGATGCATATTCTGACTCACTGCTTAAGTTATATATAGCCATCAAGCATTGATCCTTCTCATTTGCATTTTCTTCATCTTCAGAAGAGCTGGATGAAGATTCTGATTCTGTTTCACTCCATGTTTCAGCTACAAAACCTCTTCCTTTATGTTTGTGTTTGTGGGAGGAAGGCTTGCTGGAGTGCCTTTTCTCTTCTTTCTCTTTTCTCTTTTCTTTCTTTTGGTTCTCTGGACACTTAGGTAGAATGTGTCCAGGTTTCCTGCAACCAAAACAAATAATTTCTTAAGAATTAGATTTGTCATACCTTGGTTTTTCTTTTGATCTGGAATCCTTCTTTCTGAAGTCTTTTCTAGACATCTTGTAGAACCTTTTGGCTAGAAGACTCATAAACTCCACTTCTCCTGGAGCTTTATCTTCCTCTTTAGTTGCTTGGAAAGCAATGCTCTTTTCCTTCTTGGATGCTGGTGAGGAAGTAGATTGTTCAGCTTCTTTGGACTTGATAAGCTGCTCATAGGATTTAAGCTTGCCTAACAAGGTCTCAGTAGAGATCTCATTGAGGCTTCTGGCTTCCTTAATTGACCAGATCCTAGAGTCCCATGTGTTTGGGAAGCACATTAGGATCTTATCATTGACTTCAGTGATGGAGATCACTTTGTCTAGAGATTTCAGCTCATTGATTATGAACCTGAGCCTGTTGTACATATCTACAACACTCTCAGTTTCTCCTTTCTTGAAATTCTCATACTGAGAGATGAGATCTTCTATCTCTTCTCTCATTTGCAGATCCTTCAACCATGTTGTTGAGGGAGGTCCAGATTTCCCTGGCTGAGGTGCATTCCACAACCTTTTGAAAAATGTCATCTGACATTGTTTGTGCCAATATGTTCATTGCTTTGGCATCAGCAATTCTCTGCTTCTTTTGAGCTTCTGTCCACTCAGGAGGTGGAACAACATTATTTGTTGTTGTTGTTTAAGTGTTTGTTGTTGCTGTAGGAGTAGGAGGTCCTGTCAAAATAACATTGAAGATATCCTCATCAATAGAATTCATATATAACCTAATCCTTGCCTTCCATAATGCAAACTTATTTAGTTTGCACATATGAGTTCTTGTGCTTGAGTATTCTTTGTTCTGTGCCATGAGTTCTTAGAAAAAATAAAACTCTAGAAAAAATTTAAGATCTAATTGATGATTCAGGTATTAGCCTGTAAACAATCAACCAACCTCTGATACCAATTGAAATCTCTGATATCAGTTGAAAGTAATCTCTGATATCAAAGGAAAGGGAGGTAAGATCTTAGATTTACTCTTGAGGGGGGGGGGGGGGGGGTGAATAGAGTATTAAAAGTTTTTCACTTATTTTTATAGCGGAATTAAAATAGTGATATTTATATGTGTACAATAGAGTGATTATGAAAACAAATAAATAAATCACAGCACAGCACAGTACAGAAAAATAAACACAAACACAGAAGACACAAGGATCTATAGTAGTTCCCAAATAAACCTGGGTACATCTACTCTTCTACCACCCTTGGTAGGAATCCACTTGGTTTTTGATCAGTTGCCCTATCACCAATGGGTTTTTGATCAGGTGCCCAAACACCACCGAGCTTTTGATCAGGTGCTCAAACCAAACTATAGGTTTTTGATCAGGTGCCCTGCCACCAAGGGGTTAACTTTTGAAGGGAGTTATAACCCTGTACAAGATGGGATAAAGAGGGTTAATGAAGTTCTTCTCTGTCAATAATCTGAGAGAAGACTAGTGGATTTATTGCTGTAAAGCTCCCCCTGTCTGATAGAAATGGTTGACAGTAAGAGGATGGAGCTTTCACTTGAAAGAGATATCTACTTTGATAGCTGATGAATCTGAGAGACAAAGGTTTCTCAGATTATTGTTGCTCTTGAAGATTAGAACTTGCAGCAGAATAATGAGAGAATATTTGTTGATGTTGTTCTCAAAGAATAAGAGAGCTGCTTGTTGGGAATATTGCCCTCAATTTTCCTTTGATTTGAAGAGGCATCACTCTCAATGCTAAGTACAAAGTTGTATTTGATAAAGCAATATTTCTGTAAGAAATAAAGGTTCAGGTAACTCAAGAGAAAGGGCCAATCATGCCCTTAGTTCAGGAGAAATCAACTCCTGAGAATTGGCTAGGAGACTCAGCATGTTCGTCGAACGGAAAACACAGTTCGTTGAACGTAGAGACAGAACTGAAGCAAGCGCTGAGACTTGCCTGTTCGTTGAACGGAGAATGGAGTTCGTCGAACGCAGAGCATGACGAGTTCGTTGAGTGTAGAGTATGGTGAGTTAGTCGAACTCAGAGCTTGGCGTGTTCGTCGAAGACAAAGTTGGGAAAGTTCATCGAACCCAGTATGGCGAGTTGGTCGAACGCAGAGTGCGAGCACTGCCCATGGTACAAGCTGCAGAAAGGCAGTGTGGGGTCCACCAGTCTCTCCCATACTTGTTAGAAGGTCGGCTAAGAGCAGTTGAAGATCAGAGATGTATAAAAGAAGAAATTAGGGCACCTATAAACGGTCGCTCGGTTTCGTGCCAAAAGAAATCAACTATTCCATTGACGGTCGTAGCTCTCGCTTTCTCTCCTCCTGCTCACTGAACAAGGAAGAAGAAACTGAGAGAGAAAGTTAGCTCCTTTACAAGAAGGAGCAAGGTGATCTTCCATCCTTCATCTGAAGAGGAAGATCATATAGTAGCTGCCATCAACATCTCCAGCTACAAGGAAGCACAAGCTGTGCAGGAACTACAGGAGACTTCCTTCAACTGCTATCTGCTGTAGTAAGATTTAAACTCACTTTTCTGTAGGGCAACTTGCCTGAGTTTGTAGGACCATATGGTCTGAGATTGTAGGAACCTTTGGGTTCTGAGTTGTAGGGCTTTATAGCCTGAGTTTGTAGGGCTGAAGGCCTGAGTTTGTAGGATCTGTTGATCTGAGTTGTAGGGATTTATTTCCTGAGCTGTAGGAGGAGGATTCCTCTGAGCTAGGACCTGGAAGGGGTATGAGTTGTAGGAGGTGGATTCTTCTGAGGTAGGGTTGTTTGGGCCTGAGATTGTAGGACCTGCTGTGGTCTAAGTTGTAGGATCAGTGGAGGATCTGAGGTAGGGCTGTTTAGCCTGAGGTATGGTTTGGGAAAACCTGAGAGATCCTGAGGGATCTGTGTTGTAAGCTCTTGGAGCTGAGATAGGAGGAGTTGGCCCTATCTAACACACTGTTAGAAGGGTGAAGGGGGAAAGTGGACTACCCATAGACACACTGTCTTGGGGAACCACTATAGATGCTTGTGTGCTTTCTATGTGTTTGATCATTTGTTTGCTCTAAACCAGAAAACAGATAGACTAATTAAAAGAAAATAAAAGAAACCTATTCACCCCCCCCCCCCCCCCCCCTCTAGGTGATTTAGACTACATCCTTTATAAACTTACAAGTGGTATCAGAGGGAGGTTTGTCAAGAAGGACATAACTGTCTGACCAGATCCCATAAAGGAATAGTCACATCACGATCCAATGGCTTCCTCTGGATTGCAGAAGGAAATGAGATCTATGAAGTTGCCCATATGCAACAAAAAAAATTTTGGCATATGGAAGAAAAGGATCAGACTGTTTATGGAAGCATCTGATCCAAGGATTTTCATTACAGTTGAAGAAGGACCTTTCACTTTTCAAACTGCCTCCACTATAGATCCAACAAGAACAGTGGCCAAATTATTCAAAGATTTGACCAAGGATGAACTTGAGTTGTTCACCATGGACAAAAGGGCCCAGAACATCATAGTCAATGTTATTGATGACTCCACATTTCAAAACTTGGTACACTGGACTTCTGCCAAGGAAATGTGGGATACATTGGTAGTATATATGGAAGGGACTGCAGAAGTGAGAGATGATAGAAAGTCACTCTTAAACCAAGAGTATGAAGCCTTTAGGCAGATGAGCCAGGAGAGCATTTCCATGTGCTATGAGAGGTTCTTTAGGACAGTGAATGAACTAAGAACCTATGAGAGAGTGTTCACCAACTATGAGTTGAATGATAAGTTCCTTAGATCTCTAACAAGGGACTGGGACACAAAAATCTATGCAATAAGGGAAGTGGCCCAGCTTGGTGAGACCCCCACTCACACACTGTTTGTAAAGCTGCTCTCCTATGAGATGCAGCTGTCTGCAAGAAAGGAAGAGGACACCTCAACTTGGGCTCAAGCAAAGGAGAATTCTGTAGCTCTCAAAGCTGACAACTCCAAGAGAAGCCAGGGCAGGATGGTGTCTCCTCAAAGGAGAAGTGCTGAATCAGAAACCAGCACCTCAGATAGCTCTTCCTCTGATGAAGAGTTTTTTGCCTTTTTGAGGCAATTCAAGAAGATGATGAAGAGGAGGCAATGGAAGAACAAGCCCTATTCCTCATATCACAAAAAGGAGGACAGCAAGGATTCAAAGCATCACTCCAGGAATGACAGGTATGGCTCTAACTCTAAATTTAATCCCTCTAAAGTTGTCTGCTATTGCTGCAGCAAGCCAGGGCATGTCATTACTAACTGCCCAATCAAGAGAAAAGAGAAGGATGAGAAGAAGGGTCATCAGCCAAGAGGCAAGAAAGGAGAAAAATCCTTTCTAGCTAAGAAGGAAAGGAGATGGAGTGAATCAGACTCCAACTCATCGGAATCTGAAAAGGAAGAAGCCCTTATTGGGCTGGTTGCTGTTGAAGATTATTCTGCTGAAGAAGATGACGATTACCCAGCTGCCAAGGTTGGAATCAGGGCCCCTCTATCACACTCAGATAGTGATATAGAGGAGGATGAAGAAGACAATGTTCAGCTAGGCCTAATGGCCATCACTAATGAGGAGGACAGTCACAACAATTCAGAACATGAGCAGGTATTAATGCATTCCATATCCTCTTCTGATTATGAGACTGGTCCAGATTCTGAAGCACCTTCATCAATTGGTGGAAGTGGCTCAGAAACTGAGGAAGATGTCAATCAATTGATTGACAAGTATGGTGCTCTTTTGGAAGCTCTGTAGAGGAGCAAGAAGCTTGCCAAGAGGCAAGCCCATGAAATTGTTTCCCTTAAGATGACTAAAAATGACTACACTGAACCTACCACCCTGGTGGCTCAGATGAGTAGACAGATTAGCCATTTACAGGGGCTAACAATTGTGCAATTACATAATATTTCCCTGAAGAACAAGGTCATCAAGGACCTTGAGGAGAGGCTTGTGAAGGAGAAGAGCCTGGTGGCTCAATTCTCCAAGCCCAAATCTGTGATCCCTATTATTGACACCTTCTCCTCTCAAACCAATAGGAGAGGACAAGGATTCAATAAATTGGAAGTAGGAGAAGGGAGTGGAGAGAAGAGCAAGGGGAGGGCTAAGCCTCAAACCACCTTTCAAAAGGTGTTACTTCCTTCCAACAGGTATGACCATGAAAGCATTTATGGTCACTAGAAGAATGAGAGTGTCTATAGGAAGAAAAATACTCCTTCCCAAAATGGAAGAAAGGGCATGGGATTGAGTGTTGTGAAGGCTTCCCATGAGGAAATTCAATTGGCCCAACCTGGAACTTTTGTATTTGGTACTTCAGCCCCTCATTCAAGAATCAGGGTGCCAACTCTTCCAAATCTGTTTCAGCAAAGAATCTTGATGCTGACCAATCTATGGACAAGGCTTGTTGCTTAGTGCCAGATGCAATCAGATCTTGTATGGCTGCCAAGCCAAAGAAGGTTGATGCCATCAGGACAAAGAGCATCAAGACAACACCTAGATTGACCTTCAGTCAAATCATTGCTGAGAGAAATAGGAAGAATGCAGCTGTCTCTCCTTCTGAACATGTGCACAGTGATGCACACCCCTCAAGAAATGTTCAAAATATGAGATTCAATATCATGAATGTTGGTGTTGTGGTAAAGTAGGACACTTTGCCATAGATTGTTGGTACAATCCCAATGTACCTAATGCAAAGAAGAGCCTTCCTACCAAGGGTGCAGCTAGAGTAACGCCATTTCATCATGCTAACATGTTCCTAGGACCCAAAGCTAATTGGGCTCCTAAGGATAACTAAACTTCTTGCAGGTTAGTCCAAGTACCAACCTTAACTAAATTTGGTACTTAGATAGTGGGTGCTAAAGGCACATGATAGGAAGGAGGTTGGCATCTTGGTGCAGCAATAAGCAGACCAGTGTGGCCATATCCACAGTTGAGTCAAAATTCATTGCTGCAGATTTCTCCACATATGTATGCCCTAAGTGAGGGGGAGCATTGCTCTCTCTATGAAGAAGAAGATGGGTGTGATAGTGAGGGGGAGCACAGCCCAGATGCTGGAAGATCAAAAGCTCAGAATGAAGAAGAGGTCATTAGGGTAACTGACACCATGGAAGTTCTACCCTCTTATGAAGAGATGCCAAGACAAGAACCTGCGGTGGAGAAGGAAAACAATGAGGTTGAAGAGGTGGTGGAGAAAGAGGTGGCCATAGCTGTTGTGCACAACCATTGTGAATTCAACATCAATTGAGGACTACCTCCTCAAGATAAGTATCTCTACTCCTGTTGATTTTAAAGAAAGCTGATCAGCTTAATCAGAAAAATCTGGTTCAGCTGAGCTTCAGGTTACCCTTAAATCATAAGATCAATAGATATGCTCCTAGTGAGGGGGAGCTAGAAAGGATTGTTCAAAATGAACAAGATCAGCTATTAAAGATAATAGTTCTCAATTTGAGGAGGAGCAAGTTCCTGCTCAGATTGAGGGGGAGTTGGCAAATGCTGTAGTGGTTCCCTCCCAATTCCTAGGGGGAAAAATAATTGAAGAAACCAGAAAGGGGCAGATGGCCAATGCTATGACTAAATCAGAGTTAGCTCTCTGATAAAGTTATCAGAGGTAGTTATTATGAATAAGCTTAATATAATCTGAGTTAGAAAGGGGGAGATAACCTATGAGCTAGTCAAAGCTTTACATAATCTATCATGAGGTATCAAAGCATGCATAAACAATGTTATCTTAAGCAATGTTATCATGAATGCTATATAGTTCATTTTCATGATATGTTTTTATTTGGGTATGTACCTTAGCATTGGGAATGTTCTGCCTTCTTCAAATAGGGGGAGATTTTTGGGAATATTGCACTCAATATTCCTTTGATTTGAAGAGGCATCACTTTCAATGCTAAGTACAAAGTTGTATTTGATAAAGCCATATTTCTGTAAGAAATACAGGTTCAGGTAACTCAAGAGAAAGGGACAATCATGCCCTTAGTTCAGGAGAAGTCAACTCTTGAGAGATAAAGAATTGTCTCAGCAGAACCGCTGAGATGAAGGGTCAAATCCGCTAAGACGAGCTCACTGTCTCAGCTGATCCACTGAGACGGGAAAGGAATTGCAGATAGAAGAGATCTGGCGTGTTCGTCGAACACAGAGAACAGTTCGTTGAAAGCAGAACCAAGATTCGTCGAACGCTGAGACGAGATAGAAGAAATAGCTGAGACTTAGCGTGTTCGTCAAACGGAGAACACAGTTCGTCAAAAGCAGAGACAGAACAGAAGCAAGTGCTGAGACTTGGCGCGTTCGTCGAACGGAGAATGGAGTTCGTCGAACGCAGAGCATGACGAGTTCGTTGAGCGCAGAGTATGGTGAGTTAGTCGAACTCAGAGCTTGGCGTGTTCGTCGAACACAGAGTTGGGCAAGTTCGTCGAACCCAGTATGGTGAGTTTGTCGAATGCAGAGTGCGAGCTCTGCCTGTGGCGCAAGTTGCAGAAAGGTAGTGTGGGGTCCACCAGTCTCTCCCATACTTGTCAGAATGTCGGTTAAGAGCCGTTGAAGATCAGAGATGTATAAGAGAAGAAATTAGGGCACCTATGAACGGTCGCTCGGTTGCGTGCCAAAAGAAATCAACTATTCCATTGATGGTCGTAGCTCTCGCTTTCTCTCCTCCTGCTCACTGAACATGGAAGAAGAAACTGAGAGAGAAAGTTAGCTCCTTTACAAGAAGGAGCAAGGTGATCTTCCATCCTTCATCTAAAGAGGAAGATCAGATAGTAGCTGTCATCAACATCTCCAACTACAAGGAAACACAAGCTATGCAGGAACTACAGGAGACTTACTTCAACTGCTGTCTCATGTAGTAAGATTTAAACTCACTTTTCTATAGGGTAACTTGCCTGAATTTGTAGGACCATTTGGTCTGAGATTGTAGGAACCTTTGGGTTCTGAGTTGTAGGGCTTTATAGCCTGCATTTGTAGGGCTGAAGGCATGAGTTTGTAGGATCTGTTGATCTGAGTTGTAGGGCTTTATTTCCTGAGCTGTAGGAGGAGGATTACTCTGAGGTAGGACCTGGAAGGGGTCTGAGTTGTAGGAGATGGATTCCTCTGAGGTAGGGCTGTTTGGGCCTGAGATTGTAGGACCTTCTGAGGTCTGAGTTGTAGGATCAGTGGATGATCTGAGGTAGGGCTGTTTAGCCTGAGGTAGGGTTTGGGAAAACCTGAGAGATCCTGAGGGATCTGTGTTGTAAGCTCTTGGAGTTGAGATTGGAGGAGTTGATGTTGGGTTTTTCTAAATACCATTCATAATGATATGAACACATCAAATGTGTGCAGCGGAAGAAAACTAGAACAACCCAAAGAGTAAGGATCTTGCGGATCTCATGAATCAAAAGATTAGGAAAGCAAAAAAAACAATATACCTTCGCGGGATTGAGTCAATACTCAACCAAGGTGTTCCAAGAAGGAATCCGGTAGACTAAATCTGAGTTCCAAGAACCGAAATGTTTCGGCTCCTCTACAGCGATCCACGCGAACGATGGAGAACCCCAAAACCTTGTCGAACAAGGAATGGGTCGGAGTAGGAAGCTCTCAGCGTCCCCACAGACTGCTAGATCCGAGACAGGGGAGGCGGCGACCGTCGGCGGCGGATCTCGGCGGACGGGAAGAACAAAAAGCCCTCTTGCGGAACTTTTTTGGATGGTTGTTCTCATCTAAAGTCGCGAAGAAAGGTTCAGTCTATCCCGTATATTTCGAAGACCTAATCGCGTTCCTTTTATACGCAAGGTATAAAACAGGCTATCCGCAGACCAGAGGAAAAACAGAACATTTCGGTCTAGATTTACACATTCGTCGAATTTAACAAATTTCGACTAAACGCTTTAGCCGATTCGACTCAGATTCTGCGAAACCCTTTCGACGAATTCGTCTATATAAATTCGGCTATATAAATTCGGTTATATGATTTCAACGAAACAATTTCGTCTATATAAATTCGGTGAAACACTTTAGCCGAATTTGTCACTTATTCAACTAAACACTTTAGCCGAATTTGACTTAGCCGAATTCGTCTAAACCCTTTAGCCGAATTCGTCTAAACCCTTTAGCCGATTCATCTAAACTGTAACACCCTCCCTGTTACATAGCATATAACAGTAGGTCCGGCCGGGACCCCACGCCATATGAAATGAACAGAAGAGCGCGTTACTAAAATTAGCATTAAACAGTTAAAACTATAACTATCTCAGCATCAGAGTCGCAACGGAAGCATAAGTTTCATTTACTTAAAACCAGTTATAACATGTCCATATCTCTAGTAGGAATGAAATACATAAACAGTTAGTTACATTATTTGTTTACATCAAAAAGGTGGCTTCCAGACATCGGCACGCAGGCCGGCCACACATGAACAAAAGGTAAACAAAAGCTATGGCCTTCAAGGGCCAGCACAGCACAGCAGCAGGGGCTTCAGCCCGCTATCTCCCGCTAGTCTCACCGGGACCTGTATAAGCAAATCCACCAAGCGGTGGGAAAACAAGTAACCGGTCAGCTTTAGCTGACCAAGATTTATAACGACCCCACCCCAAACTCGGGCGGCAGTGCTCCTTCCCTGCAAGTAAGAGTCAGCAGCATATATATATATATATATCCGCAAACAACACCAATGGAGGCATACCAAGACACCCGCTTCGTGCTCTCAAGGCACACTTTGGCATACTCCCTGAGTTACGCCCTCACGCTAAGTCTTATTTCAACTTAGACAAGCAATTCGAGCTAGTCCGTGAACACGAAGTTCTGGCACTCATCCATAGCCCGGTGCACCGAGGGGCGACCTCTTCACCACCACTATGGGAGGGTTCGGATCAGCTAGGCCCGTTGCTCAAATACCTTGATTCCACTATGCACGATACGGGTAAGCGTCACCTAATACCCATCTCTAAAAGCTGGGTTTTGCAAGTTCCACAACTTTTTCTGCTACGCATCCAGCCTCCAGGAATGTAGGTAGCACTGAAACACACTGTCTGTGTGCTGGGCACTACCTTCGGCGCTAACGCTAGCGCCCGACGCTAGCAACAGAACTCAGTTCTGCCCGGCACTGGTAACAGAACCCAGTTCTGCTACCTCTGGGAAAACACCTCCAGATAACAACACGGGTAGCTCACCTGGAGCTACCGTCAGCGCTATCGCTAGCGCCCGACGATAGTAACAGAACACAGATCTGCTACCAAATTCAGGAATAGCCTGGGAAACACCTCCATGACCCTTTTTCTGTACAAAACCGTACACATGACCCGAATCACCGCACGTACACTGAATCATTTCCGGCACTTTAAACATCACCAATCCGGCTCGATCTGTCCAGATGGGTTTCACACAACATGCCTATGCCCGTACTACCGTTCCAGACTCTATATGCAATTTGTGGGGGAATACCTTCATCCCACCGGAAGATCCAATCCACTAATTAGTATAAGTCTCCCGAAATACATGCAAATCAAAGGACGTACATGTCCAAGGATTAGGGAGGAGATTCGTTACCCTCGTAGGATATTTCGGTGCCATAGAACTGAGCTTGATCTGGAGGAAACTCGCTGAACCAGCACCCTCTCCACGGAATCACTGATGGCACAAGCACACAAGGCCGCCTTCGTGAATTTTCCCTTCGCACAATGAAAGGCCCACCCTCAATTTCTCTTCTAACCTTCGGCTCTCAGCTCCCAAACCATGAAAAGGCAGAGGGTTTTCAAAGAAATGAGAAGAAACATCGGATTTTGGGGGATTTAAGATTTTCCCGCTACCGCCGGCGCTAGTGGCTAGCGCCTGGCGCTAGCCCTGAGTCGGTACCGCTGAGAGACACTACCGCCGGCGCTAGCGCTAGCGCCTGGCGCTAGCCCTCTGACTTCAATTCATTTTCATTTTTGGTATTTTGGCGTGCACATGAAATTTGGGGTCTTACAATTCTCCCCCACTTAAAATGAATTTCGTCCTAAAATTCTAACAGTGCACTTTTTGTAACGGTCCAAGACCGCCAACACGGGACCCAGCTGGACCGCTAGCACCCTCCCATCCCAGGCCTGCCAACACGGGACCCAGCTGGCACCAGAAGGGTTCAGCCTAACTAGATGGTCTGCATACCATGCACCCCAACCCCTCTCTGTCCCACCACAGGGCACAACGGGTTGTTGGAGACCGTAGTCCCCCTTTGATGAGAATTGAGCCAGTTAAGCGGCAGCGCGTGGACTTCCCAGGAGGTCACCCATCCCATAATTGCTCCAGCCCGAGCACGCTTAACTATAGAGTTCTTTCACTTCTCATCACCATTTGAGCTGCAGCTCAAATGGTGATGAGAAGTGAAAGAACTCTATAGTTAAGCGTGCTCGGGCTGGAGCAATTATGGGATGGGTGACCTCCTGGGAAGTCCACGCGCTGCCGCTTAACTGGCTCAATTCTCATCAAAGGGGGACTACGGTCTCCAACAACCCGTTGTGCCCTGTGGTGGGACAGAGAGGGGTTGGGATGCATGGTCTGCAGACCATCTGGTTAGGCTGAACCCTTCTGGTGCCACCTGGATCCCGTGTTGGAGGGCCTGGGCTGGGAGGGTGCTGGCGGTCCAGCTGGGTCCCATGTTGGTGGGCCTGGACCGTTACATAAACCCTTTAGCTGAATTCGTTTAAACCCTTTAGCCGAATTATCTAGTATAAATCCATTCGTTCAAACACTTTAAATGATTTCCTATTGAGACATTCTCAACTTGATTCCAAGCAGTCACAGGATTGGTCCTCCACTCATATCCAATATGAGTAAGGCCAATATAATCCTTTCTCCAACTTCTCCAAACGCTTTTATGTGCGACCCTATAGGCTCATATTGCGTTGGCAGTAAGACTAACTGTTGATTGCTTTGAGATCATCTCAGAAACTCCAACAGTTGGCCCTATCTAACAAAATGTTAGAAGGGTGAAGGGGGAAAGTGGACTACCCATAGACACACTGTCTTGGGGAACCACTATAGATGCTTGTGTGCTTTCTGTGTGTTTGATCATTTGCTTGCTCTAAACCAGAAAACAGATAGACTAATTAAAAGAAAATAAAAGAAACCTATTCACCCCCCTCAAGGTGATTTAGACTACATCCTTTATAAACTTACACTGCTGCTTGAGGAAGATGTACTCTGTTTTACTTTCTTTCTGTATTTTTCTCTCGACTGTTTCTTCTCTATATATCCTATCTTCTTGCTGTACTGCTGTAATACTGTAATACTTCTTCTTTTTCCTTTTTGAAATCTGACTGATGTGAAATCAAATCTTTTAATTTAAGGAATAAAATATTCTAAATTGATATTCTGCAAACTGATTCAACAAATAAACTTTAACTCTTTTCCTTTTCTATGAAAGTGTCCTTTTCCAAAATGTGTCAACGGCTACTTTCTCGAAATAAGAGAATAATAAAAGGAAAGGATTAAATACTGACTTATCTGATAGGAATAGATCTGTTGCTGATAATTGAGCTGAGTTTGTCAAACTGAATGTTGAGTTCGTCGAACATTGAGCTGAGGACACAATAACTAATCTTTCTGAAATTTGAGCAGAGGAGAAAATCCGTCGATCTGAGAACTGAGTTCGTCGAATTGAATGTTGAGTTCGTCGAACTGAATGATAAACAACTGAATCTGGCTGGAGGAATTGAATTAGTCGATCTGAGAAGCACTTTCGTCGATCTGAACATCTTGATACTTATTCGTCGATCGCAGAGCTGAGTTCATCGAACGCAGAATGAAGTTCGTCGAACTGAAGAGATAAACTGCTAGACTGGCTGAAGACCTGAGTGCGTCGAGCTGGAGAGCAAGTTCTTCGAATGCAGAGAGAAGTTCGTCGAACGCAGAATAGAGTTTGCCGAATGCAGAACCTTGGAAAAGTTCGTCGTACTGGAGCATGTCGTTCGTCGAACGCAGGATGGAGTTCGTCGAACGTAGTATGGAGTTCGTCGAACGCAGAAACATGATCTTTTCCTTATGTTCTAATAGCGTAAAATCTTGACCCTTAGACAACAAATTGGGGGTCAACTTAGTCCTAGTCAACAGATAGTGATCCTAGCCCAAATCAGTAATAGGGTTGTTCCAACAGGTTTGATCAAAGTCAACTGTTGGGAATATTACCCTCAATGTTCCCTTGATTTGAAGAAGCATCACACTCAATGCTAAGTACAATTTGTATTTAATAAACCCTATTTTATCTCCTGACAATGCAGGGTTAGGTTATTCCAAAATGTGGAATATGTTCAGTGGTTTACTGTTAAAACCGCTAAGATGAATTCTCAGTCTCAGCTGAACTGCTGATACAAGGCCAGGAGCCGCTGAGAAGGAGTCTGGGTCTGCTGAGCTGCAGATAGAGGAAAACCACTGAGACAACTGTCTGTCTCAGCGGATCCGCTGAGACGGAGACAGAAGTAGCCGCTGAGACTGGGAGTTGTCTCAGACCAACCGCTGAGACATATTCAAATGTGCTGGCGGGTTTTGCTTTTGGCGCAAGTTGTAGTAAAGCAATATAAGGTGTTCCAATCACCTCCATAATGTGTCAGAGGCTATCTGATATGAAAGTGGAGGTTAGATCTTAAATTAACTCTAGAGGGGGGTGAATAGAGTATTAAAACTTTTCCCTTAGTTTTATAGCGGAATTAAAATAGTAATATATATATGTGTATAAAGTGATTTATGAAAACTAAATAGAAACAAATCAGCACAGCACAACCACAGAAAAGTAATGCAATCACAGAGGACACAAGGAGCTATAGTAGTTCCCCAATAAACCTGGGTACGTCTACTCTTCTACCACCCTTAGTAGGAATCCACTAGGATTTTTGATCAGGTACCCTAACACCAATGAGTTTTTGATAAGGTGCCCAAAAACCAAGCTGGATTTTTTGACCAAGTGTCTTGCCACTAATGGGTAACCTTTTGAAGGGAGTTTTAACCCTTTACAGAATGGGATAAAGAGGGGTTTAGATTGTTCTTCTCTGTCAATATGCTGAGAGAAGACTCTAGTGGATGTTGATGTAGAAAAGGCATCCTCTGTCTGATATGAAATTATTTGACAGTAGATTGGCTGGAAGCTTTCTTTTGAATGAATGATATTCCTGTGTAGCTGATTAAACTAAGAGAATGATTTCTTCAGTTTGTTGTTGCTCTTTTGAAGATCTGTACTTGCAGCTGATCACTGAGAGATGAATGTAGATGTTCTCAGGAAAAATGAATGCTGCTGAAGGAAGAAGAAGATCTGTGTGTTTTTTGTTCTTCTGTTTCTTCCTGTCTCCTTTTTCTTTCTTTTATTTTTTATTTCTGTCTATACAGCAATATGTGATATGTTCTATATGCTTGTCGTGAAAACGGTGTATATTGATACTGTATATCTTCTTCCCTTTTCTCTTTTGAAATCTTTGACAAATATTAAATGCAAACCCCTTATATTAAGGAATATGATATTCTGAAGAGATATTTTGAAACTGCAAATCTGCTGCGCCGTTTACCTTTTTCCTTTTCCATGGATATGTCCTTTTCCAAGAATATGTCAACGACTATAATCTTGAAATAATAAAAGGAAATATATTATCCTTACTTATCTGATATAAAAGAGCCGTTGTTGTAGTTCATCTGAGTTCAGAGAATGAAATAATATGATCTTCTGAAATGAATCTTCTTTAGAGATATTTTCATCGATCTCAACAAATTTCATCGACCTCAGAGTTGTGTTCATCGATCTGAAGATGTTCGTCGAATCGCAGACTGAGTTAATCTCGGCGACCGCTGAGAACAAGTCTGTTCATCGATCTTAAGATTTTCGTCGATCTCAGTTAAACTTTGCTCTGGAAGAGTTGAATTAGTAGAGCTAAGAAGGTCTTTCGTCGATCTGAGCATCTGATAAAGATTTGTCGAACGCAGACTGGAGTTCGTCGAACGGAAGGATTCGTCGACCGCTGAGCCTGGATAATTTCATGGACCGCTGTGCCGCTGAGCAAATTTCATCGACCGCTGAGACTGAATGATTTTGTCGAGCACAGAATGAATATAATACGTCGACCTCTGAGCTGAGGCGATGAGACGCTGAGATAGAAGCAAGCCGTTTCTCGAACGCAGAGAGCATGACGTTCATCGAACACAGAATGTAAGTTGTTCGTCAAACACAGAGAGCATGTCGTTTATCGAACACAGAGAGTATGCCATTCGTCGAACGCAGAGAGCATGCCATTTGTCGTACGGAGAGAGCATGCCCTTCGTCGAACGCAGAGGGAATGCCGTTTGTCGAACGCAGAGAGAAGTTCGTCGAACGCAGTGTGGAGTTCGTCGAACGCAGAGTCTGATTAGCTGATACCAGTTGAGCTTGTTCATAAGTCATCTTGCCCTTTCTGAAAGCATCTCCCCCTGAGATTGGAGGTTCTTCATCTTTCTTCCCTTGTCTAGTTCATAGAACAACCCCCCTGAGCAAAACACTGCATCAAATGGAGTATCTTCATAGAACTGAAAACATGCTTCTTCATCATCTTTTGAATCTTGAAGCTTGAGCGTCTTCAGAAAAATAACTCCCCCTGTCAAAAAGGAAAGTATCCCCCCCTGACAAAAAGAGAGCTTCTTCAATACATCTCCCCCTGCCTAGATTCAGGAAGACCTGGAGCTAGGCCCCTAGAAGAAGGGACTTTTGAGGAGGTAAGGAAGGATGCAAGATTGTCATTGCTATTATTCCTGCAAAATGAAATAGAGATCAAGTGCAAAGGGAATTAGAAAGAGAAGCAATTCTGTTGGCATTTATATAATCAGAAAAACATAGTTTGATATTGAAGGGAATGACAGGATAAATAGAAGATTTTATTTTTAATTGATTGAATCTCCATCTATCATTCCTAGCTGATTTATAAAGAAGATGTATTTCTTTTCATCCAAGGGTTTGGTGAAAATATCAGCTCTTTGCAAATCAGTAGAGATGAATTGTAGGCAAATTTTATTTTTATCCACATTATCTCTGAAAAAGTGGTGCTTAATTTCTATGTGTTTAGTCCTACTATGGAGAACTGGATTTTGTGCTATAGATATTGCACTAGTATTGTCACAAAATATAATTGAATTATTTTAGTTGACACCATAGTCTAGGAGCTGATTTTGTATCCACAATATCTGTGAGCAGCAACTGCCTGCAGCCATGTCTTACAAAACTAAGACACAAGCCTATCACCAAGAAACTGGCAAGTTCCTGATGTGCTTTTCCTTTCTACTCTGCATCCAGCATAATTAGAATCTGAGAATCCAGTTAATTCAAATTCTGACGTTGTTGGAAACCAGAGTCCTAGATTTGGACAACCCTTTATATATCTCAAAATTCTTTTTAGTAAAATTAGGTGAGATTCTTTGGGGTTAACTTGGAACCTACCACAAATACATGTAGCAAATATTATGTCAGACCTACTAGTTGTTAAGTAAATAATGAGCCAACAATTGCTCTATGCACTTTTTGATTAACAGGTTTCCCTGATTCATCATTGTCAACAACAACATTGGAGGGTATGGGTATTTTCATAGTGGAAGCATCAGACATACCAAATATTTTCACTAATTCCTTAGAATACTTAGATTGTGATATGAATATGCCATTTGGAGTTTGCTTCACTTGAAGACCAAGGAAGTAAGATAACTCACCCATACTACTTATTTCAAATTTAGATTGCATTAGTTCAGAAAACCTTTTGCATATATTTGAATCAGTAGAGACAAATATAATATCATCTACATAAATTTGAACTAGTAGAGTTTGATTTTTATGTATCCTGAAAAATAAGGTTTTATCAACAATGCATCTACAAAAATGTTTCTCCAAAAGAAAATTAGCTAAGGTCTCATACCATGCTCTGGGAGCTTGTTTGAGACCATAGAGAACTTTATTAAGCTTAAATACATAGGAAGAGTGAGTTGGAGAGATAAAACCTGGTGGTTATTCCATATAGACTTCTTCTTTGATATCTCCATTCAAAAATGCACTCTTCACATCCATCTGATATACCTTGAACTTCTTGAATGCAGCAAAGGCAAGAAAAATCCTTATAGCTTCAAGTCTTGCAACAGGAGCAAAGGTTTGATCATAATCAATTCCTTCTTCCTGAGAATATCCTTGGGCTACTAATCTTGCTTTATTTCTGATGATTATGCCTTCATCATCTAGCTTGTTCCTGAAGACCCATTTAGTGCCAATGACTGGATGGACCTTTGGTCTTGGAAAAAAATCCCAAACCTTGTTCCTTTCAAATTGGCTGAGCTCCTCTTGCATTGCAAGAATCCATTTTGGATCTTGTTTTGCATCTTTTATGGTTTGAGGTTCAACTTGTGATAGGAAACAAGTATGCATCTGATTTTGGTGTAGTTGATGCCTTGTTTGAACACCTGCTGAAATATCTCCAATGACTTGAGATATTAGATGATCTCTAACTGTGATGTGATCAACAGTTGGAGTTAGTTCAACAATGGTTTCCTCTTGAGGGACTTGATCAGCTGTCACTTGATTTGAATTGTCAGCAAGATTTTCTGGATGATCTTCTTCTTCACTGTCTTCCCTAAGTTGAGATGATGGAAGTAGAGACTCTTCATTCTGTAGATTTAGTCCATTTAGTTCTTCACATAGAGCTGGTACATGCAAAGTATTTTTGGTAGAGGTGGTGTTCCTCTCCTCATTTAACATATTAGATTCATCAAAAGATACATGCATGGACTCTTCTATCTTAAGAGTAGATTTGTTGTAAACTCTGTATGCTTTACTGGAATGAGAATATCCAAGGAATATACCTTCATCATATTTTGCTTCAAATTTCCTGAGATACTTCTTATCATTGTTATGCACATAGCATTTACAGCTAAATATCTTAAAATAGTTAACCTTAGGCTTTTTATTCTTGAGTAATTCATAGGGAGTTTTACCCTTAAGCTTATGTATCAGACTTCTGTTCAACACATAATTTGTTGTGTTCACTGCCTTTGTCCAAAAAGAGATTGGCAAGTGAGCATCAGTAAGCAATGTAGTTGCTGATTCAATTAATGTTCTATTTTCATTTCAACTACCCCATCTTGTTGAGGAGTTCTAGGAGCAGAGAAACATTGCCTAATCCCTCCTTTTCCACAGAATTCTCTCATCAGAAGAGATTCAAACTCAGTGCCATGATCACTTATGATCAATGCAACTAGAGTAGAGTTCTCAATCTTGATGGACCTGACAAAGTCTGTCAGAACACTGAAGGTGTCAGACTAAGAAAGAACACCCAAGTGAATCTTGAGGCTTCCCTCCTAGATTCTGTATTGCAGTGGTTCCAAAGAGATCAAAATGCAGTAAGTACAGAATTCTAGGTGAATCACTCTTGGATAAAGATTTAAAACTACTCTTGGTTTGCTTTCCTAGTTGACAAGCCCTGCAGAGTCATTCTTTCTTGTATGAACCAGAAGGCAGTCCTCTAACTAGATTGTCCTTAGAAAGCTTAGATATAGTTCTAAGGTTAATATGTCCTAGCCTTTTATGCCATAATTCATTTGTTTTACTTATAGAATTAAATAAACAAATGTCTGAATTGGTAGAGTCAAAATTGACTAAATAAATGTTTCCATGTCTAATACTAGATAATACATTTATGGTTTTATTATTCGTAATACGACGTAAGGAGTGGTTAAAAGTTACCTGATAACCTTCATCACATAACTGGCTTATGCTGATGAGGTTGTGCTTCAGACCCTTGACATAAGCTACCTCTTTGAAGGTGACCGCTCCAACTTTGATTTGTCCATAACCTTTGGTTTGTCCACAGATGGAGTCTCCAAATATCACTTTGGGTCCAAGCCTTGCCTTCTAGTTGCTTAGGTTGACCTTGTTTCCTGTCATATGCTTTGAGCATCCACTATCCAAGTACCATTGTTCTTTTATTTTTGGATAGCCCTGTACCTACAAAACAAAAAACATTCTAGTTATTCTTGACCCAGACTACCTTGGGTCCTTTTGTTTTTCCACAAAATTCTGAAATGAAAGTCATCTCAGGCTGATCCTTATAGCCTTGTGGATGATATCTCCTTAGAGGAATTATCCACTTAGTAAAAGGTTTTTTAGTATATTGAGAATAAGAATTCTTCAAATTTTCTGTATATTTTCGGTTCGACAGATTTGGATGAATTCGTCGATCGCCGTTCGACAAATGGACGTGATTTCGTCGAGCGCCGTTCGATGGATATATATACTGGAACTCTGAGTTCAGCTTTCGTTAAGCTTCGTTCGATGAATTCGTGTGATTTTGTCGAGCTCCGTTCGACGAATTCTGTTGAATTCCTTTACTCTTAATATTCTTGCTTGAAATATTCTTACTAGCATCTACTACCACTTTGTTCTTAGCAGAAATGAATTTTACTGGTGTAAATAAGATGTTTTTCTAAATAAAATGTGGCTTACTTGATGATGCACCCAAGCCCAGTCTGCCACTAAGTCTGGCATTCACTATGCTTGTGATGTCCATCAGTTTGATACTTCTCCCATTGAGGGATTCTTCAAACTTCTTGTCTTTAGATAACTTGTTCTCAATGAGAACAATGTGTTCTCTGGAGGCAGCCAAATCTTTCTTAAGATTGACATTTTTTTCACTTAGTTGGTTCATTTCAGCCAACTGATTTCTAAGAGAGATTATCTCTTTCTCAGATTTGATTAAATCTATACAAAGAGCTCTGAATTCATCTTTGAATTCATTTGAATTGAAATCAATGTTAGATATTACCTGATCACTGTCAGTTTTAGATTCTGATTCTTCAGAGTTGTTTCCTGAGGCATTGATAACCATCATGCAGAAGTTTCTTTCTTCATCATCATCACTGGAGCTGGATGATGATGCATATTCTGACTCACTGCTTAAGTCATATATAGCCATCAAGCATTGGTCCTTCTCATTTGCATTTTCTTCATCTTCAGAAGAGCTGGATGAAGATTCTGATTCTATTTCACTCCATGTTTCAGCTACAAAACCTCTTCCTTTATGTTTGTGTTTGTGGGAGGAAGGCTTGCTGGAGTGCCTTTTCTCTTCTTTCTCTTTTCTCTTTTCTTTATTTTGGTTCTCTGGACACTTAGGTAGAATATGTCCAAGTTTCCTGCAACCAAAACAAATAATTTCTTAAGAATTAGATTTGTCATAACTAGGTTTTTCTTTTGATCTGGAATCCTTCTTTCTGAAGTCTTTTCTAGACATCTTGTAGAACCTTTTGGCTAGAAAACTCATAAACTCCACTTCTCCTGGAGCTTTATCTTCCTCTTTAGTTTCTTGGAAAGCAATGCTCTTTTCCTTCTTGGATGCTGGCGAGGAAGTAGATTGTTCAGCTTTTCTAGATTTGATAAGCTGCTCAATGGATTTAAGCTTGCCTAACAAGGTCTCAGTAGAGATCTCATTGAGGCTTTTGGCTTTCTTGATTGACCAGATACTAGAGTCCCATGTGTTGGGGAAGCACATTAGGATCTTATCATTGACTTCAGTGATGGAGATCACTTTGTCTAGAGATTTAAGCTCATTGATTATGAGGATGAGCCTGTTGTACATATCTGCAACACTCTCAGTTTCTCCTTTCTTGAAATTCTCATACTGAGAGATGAGATCTTCTATCTTTTCTCTCATCTACAGATCCTTCAACCATATTGTTGAGGGAGGTCCAGATTTCCCTGGCTGAGGTGCATTCCACAACCTTTTGAAAAATGTCATCTGACATTGTTTGTGGCAATATGTTTATTGCTTTGGCATCAGCACTTCTCTGCTTCTTTTGAGCTTCTGTCCACTCAGGAGGTGGAACAACATTATTTGTTGTTGTTGTTTCAGTGCTTGTTGTTGCTGTAGGAGTAGGAGGTCCTGTCAAAATAATATTGAAGATATCCTCATCAATAGAATTCATATATAACCTGATCCTTACCTTCCATAATGCAAACTTATTTAGTTTGCACATATGAGGTCTTGTGCTTGAGTATTCTTTGTTCTGTGCCATGAGTTCTTAGAAAAAATAAAACTCTTGAAAAAGTTTAAGATCTAATTGATGATTTAGGTGTTAGCCTGTAAACAATCAACCAACCTCTGATACCAATTGAAATCTCTGATATCAGTTGAAAGTAATCTCTGATATCAAAGGAAAGGGAGGTTAGATCTTAGATTTACTCTAGAGGGGGGGGGGGGGGGGGTGTGAATAGAGTATTAAAAGTATTTCACTTATTTTTATAGCGGAATTAAAATAGTGATATTTATATGTGTATAACAGAGTGATTATGAAAACAAATAAATAAATCACAGCACAACACAGTACAGAAAAATAAACACAAACACAGAAGACACAAGGATCTATAGTAGTTCCCAAATAAACCTGGGTACATCTACTCTTCTACCACCCTTGGTAGGAATCCACTTGGTTTTTGATCAGGTGCCCTATCACCAATGGGTTTTTGATCAGTTGCCCAAACACCACCGAGCTTTTGATTAGGTGCTCAAACCAAACTATAGGTTTTTGATCAGGTGCCCTGCCACCAAGGGGTTAACTTTTGAAGGGAGTTATAACCCTGTACAAGATGGGATAAAGAGGGTTTATGAAGTTCTTCTCTATCAATAATCTGAGAGAAGACTAGTGGATTTGTTGCTGTAAAGCTCCCCCTGTCTGATAGAAATGGTTGACAGTAAGAGGATGGAGCTTTCACTTGAAAGAGATATCTTCTTTGATAGCTGATGAATCTGAGAGACAAAGGTTTCTCAGATTATTGTTCCTCTTGAAGATTAGAACTTGCAGCAGAATACCGAGAGAATATTTGTTGATATTGTTCTCAGAGAATAAGAGAGCTGCTTGTTGGGAATATTTCCCTCAATATTCCTTTGATTTGAAGAGGCATCACTCTCAATGCTAAGTACAAAGTTGTATTTGATAAAGCCATATTTCTGTAAGAAATACAGGTTCAGGTAACTCAAGAGAAAGGGCCAATCATGCCCTTAGTTCAGGAGAAATCAACTCCTGGGAGATGAAGAATTGTCTCAGCAGAACCGCTGAGACGAAGTGTCAAATCCGCTAAGACGAGCTCACTGTCTCAGCGGATCCGCTGAGACGGGAAAGGAACTGCAGATAGAAGAGATCTGGCATGTTCATCGAACGCAGAGAACAGTTCGTCAAATGCAGAACCAAGATTCGTCGAACGCTGAGACGAGATAGAAGAAACAGCTGAGACTTAGCGTGTTCGTCGAACGGAGAACATAGTTCATAGAACGTAGAGACAGAACAGAAGCAAGCACTGAGACTTGTCTGTTCGTCGAACAGAGAATGGAGTTCGTCGAACGCAGAGCATGACGAGTTCGTTGAGTGTAGAGTATGGTGAGTTAGTCGAACTCAGAGCTTGGCGTGTTCGTCGAACACAATGTTGGGAAAGTTCATCTAACCCAGTATGGCAAGTTGGTCGAACGCAGAGTGCGAGCTCTGCCCATGGCGCAAGCTGTAGAAAGGCAGTGTGGGGTCCACCAGTCTCTCCCATACTTGTCAGAAGGTAGGCTAAGAGCAGTTGAAGATCAGAGATATATAAAATTAGAAATTAGGGAACCTATGAACGGTCGCTCGGTTGCGTGCCAAAAGAATTCAACTATTCCATTGACGGTCGTAGCTCTCGCTTTCTCTCCTCCTGCTCACTGAACAAGGAAGAAGAAACTGAGAGAGAAAGTTAGCTCCTTTACAAGAAGGAGCAAGGTGATATTCCATTCTTCATCTAAAGAGGAAGATCAGATAGTAGCTGCCATCAACATCTCCAGCTACAAGGAAGCACAAGCTGTGCAGGAACTAAAGGAGACTTCCTTCAACTGCTGTCTGCTGTAGTAAGATTTAAACTCACTTTTCTGTAGGGAAACTTGCCTGAGTTTGTAGGACCATTTGGTCTGAGATTGTAGGAACCTTTGGGTTCTGAGTTGTAGGGCTTTATAGCCTGAGTTTGTAGGGCTGAAGGCCTGAGTTTGTAGGATCTGTTGATCTGAGTTGTAGGGCTTTATTGCCTGAGCTGTAGGAGGAGGATTCCTCTGAGGTAGGACCTGGAAGGGGTCTGAGTTGTAGGAGGTGGATTCTTCTAAGGTAGGGCTATTTGGGCCTGAGATTGTAGGACCTGTTGTGGTCTGAGTTGTAGGATCAGTGGATGATCTGAGTAGGGCTGTTTAGCCTGAGGTAGGGTTTGGGAAAACCTGAGAGATCTTGAGGGATCTTTGTTGTAAGCTCTTGGAGCTGAGATTGGAGGAGTTGGCCATATCTAACACACTGGTAGAAGGGTGAAGGGGGAAAGTGGACTACCTATAGACACACTGTCTTGGGGAACCACTATTGATGCTTGTGTGCTTTCTATGTGTTTGATCATTTGCTTGCTCTAAACCAGAAAACAGATAGACTAATTAAAAGAAAATAAAAGAAACCTCCCCCCCCCCCCCCCTCTAGGCGATTTAGACTACATTCTTTATAAACTTACAAGTGGTATCAGAGGGAGTTTGGTCAAGAAGGACATAACTGTCTAACCAGATCCCATAAAGGAATAGTCACATCACAATCCAATGGCTTCCTCTGGATTGTAGAAGGAAATGAGATCTATGAAGTTGCCCATATGCAACAAAGAAATTTTTGGCATATGGAAGCAAAGGATCAGACTGTTTATGGAAGCATCTGATCCAAGGATTTTCATTACAGTTGAAGAAGGACATTTCACTTTTCAAACTGCCTCCGCTATAGATCCAACAAGAAGAGTGGCCAAATTATTCAAAGATTTGACCAAGGATGAACTTGAGTTGTTCACCATGGACAAAAGGGCCCAGAACATCATAGTCAACGCTATTGATGACTCCACATTTTAAAACTTGGTACACTTCACTTATGCCAAGGAAATGTGGGATACATTGGTAGTATATATGGAAGGGACTGCAAAAGTGAGAGATGATAGAAAGTCACTCTTAAACCAAGAGTATGAAGCCTTTAGGTAGATGAGACAGGAGAGCATTTCCATGTGCTATGAGAGGTTCTTTAGGACAGTGAATGAACTAAGAACCTATGAGAGAGTGTTCACCAACTATGAGTTGAATGATAAGTTCCTTAGATCTCTAATAAGGGACTGGGACACAAAAATCTGTGCAATAAGGGAAGTGGCCCAGCTTGGTGAGACCCCCACTCACACACTGGTTGTAAAGCTGCTCTCCTATGATATGCAGCTGTCTGCAAGAAAGGAAGAGGACACCTCAACTTGGGCTCAAGCAAAGGAGAATTCTGTAGCTCTCAACGCTGACAGCTCCAAGAGAAGCCAGGGCAGGATGGTGTCTCCTCAAAGGAGAAGTGCTGAATCAGAAACCAGCACCTCAGATAGCTCTTCCTCTGATGAAGAGTTTTCTGCCTTTTTTGAGGCAATTCAAGAAGATGATGAAGAGGGGGCAATGGAAGAGCAAGCCTTATTCCTCATATCACAAAAAGGAGGACAACAAGGAGTCAAAGCATCACTCCAGGAATGACAGGTATGGCTCTAACTCTAAATTTAATTCCTCTAAAGTTGTCTGCTTTTGCTGCAGCAAACTAGGGCATGTCATTACTAACTGCCCAGTCAAGATAAAAGAGAAGGATGAGAAGAAGGGTCATCAGCCAAGAGGCAAGAAAGGAGAAAAATCCTTTCTAGCTAAGAAGGAAAGGAGATGGAGTGAATCAGACTCCAGCTCATCTGTATCTGAAAAGGAAGAAGCCCTTATTGGGCTGGTTGCTATTGAAGAATTTGCTACAGAAGAAGATGAAGATTACCCAGCTGCCAAGGTTGGAATCAGGGCCCCTCTATCACACTCAGATAATGATATAGAGGAGGATGAAGAAGACAATGTTCAGCTAGGCCTAATGTCCATCACTGATGAGGAGGACAGTCACAACAATTCAGAACATGAGCAGGTATTAATTCATTCCATATCCTCTTCTGATTATGAGACTGGTCCAGATTCTGAAGCACCTTCATCAATTGGTGGAAGTGGCTCAAAAACTGAGGAAGATGTCAATCAATTGATTGACAAGTATGGTGCTCTTTTGGAAGCTCTGAAGAGGAGCAAGAAGCTTGCCAAGAGGCAAGACCAGGAAATTGTTTCCCTTAATATGACTAAAAATGACTACACTGAACCTACCACCCGGGTGGCTCAGATGAGTAGACAGATTAGCCATTTACAGAGGCTAACAATTTTCCAATTACACATTATTTCCCTGAAGAACAAGGTATTAAGGACCTTGAGGAGAGGCTTGTGAAGGAGAAGAGCCTGGTGGCTCAATTCTGCAAGCCCAAATCTGTGATCCCTATTATTGACACCTTCTCCTCTCAAACCAATAGGAGAGGACTAGGATTCAATAAATTGGAAGTAGGAGAAGGGAGTGGAGAGAAGAGCAAGGGGAGGGCTAAGACTCAAACCACCTTTCAAAAGGTGTTACTTCCTTCCAACAAATATGGCCATGAAAGCATTTATGGTCACTGGAAGAATGGGAGTGTCTATAGGATGGAAAATACTCCTTCCCATAGTGGAAGAAAGGGCATTGGATTGAGTGTTCTGAAGGCTCCCCATGAGGAAATTCAATTGGCCCAACCTGGACGTTTTGTATTTGGTACTTCAGCCCCCTCATTCAAGAATTAGGGTGCCAACTCTTCCAAATCTGTTTCAGCAAAGAAAATTGCTACTGACCAATCTATGGACAAGGCTTGTTGCTCAGTGTCAGATGCAATCAAATCTTGTAAGGATGCCAAGCCAAAGAAGGCTGATGCCATCAGGACAAAGAGCATCAAGACAGCACCTAGATTGACCTTCAGTCAAATCATTGCTGAGAGAAATAGGAAGAATGCAGTTGTCTCTCCTTCTGAACATGTGCACAGTGCTGCACTCCCCTCAAGAAATGTTCAAAATAGGAGATTCAATATTCAAGAATGTTGGTGTTGTGGTAAAGTGGGACACTTTGCCATAGATTGTTGGAACAATCCCAATATACCTAATGCAAAGAAGAGCCTTCCTACCAAGGGTGCAGCTAGAGTAAGGCCATTTCATCATGCTAACATGTTCCTAGGACCCAAAGCAAATTGGGCTCCTAAGGATAACTAAACTTCTTGCAGGTTAGTCCAAGTACCAACCTCAACCAAATTTGGTACTTGGACAGTGGGTGCTATAGGCACATGATAGGAAGGAGGTTGACATCTTGGTGCAGCTATAAGCAGACCAGTGTGGTCACATCCACAGCTGAGTCAAAATTCATTGCTGCAGATTTCTCCACATATGTATGCCCTAAATGAGGGGGAGAATTGCTCTCTCTATGAAGAAGAAGATGGGTGTGATAGTGAGGGGGAGCACAGCTGATAAGTAGTATTTTTATATCTTTTTTTGTAAATATTTAATATGTATTCTTCTTTTTTATGTCAATTTTAGGTCATAATTAGTTATTTTATAATTTTGTCTCTAACTTAGCTTAATTTTAATATTTGCAGAATTTTGGGAAAAATTGGAAAAATTGACAAGTACACGCCCTCAGTCACACCCGTGACCAAGGGCGTGTAACCTAAAGATCTACGTTCGACGAAGGTCGAGCTGAGTTCGACGAATCCACCGCAAGTCACGCCCCAGGTCACGCCCGTGACCCCAAGTCACGCCCATGACAAAGGGCGTGTAAACATAGAATCTTCCCAGCGGGCCGCCGTCGAGACGTGGAGATGTTGTTGAAGAGTTGACCCAAATCACGCCCGTGACTTCCCGCATGATCTCTGCCCCCTACCGCGCCGAATTCAAGCCCACGCTGCATTAATTGAAGCCGCCCAGGTACACGCCCGTGACCCGAAATGTCACGACCGTGACCCGAAATGTCACGCCCGTGACTTTCCCGCATGATCCCTGCACGCCACCGAGCCGCAAGCCAGCCCATGCTGCATTTAATGAAGCCGCCCAGGTACACGCCCGTGACCAAAGTTACACAGGCATGTAATGTCTGATTTTCTGACACCATCACGCAAAGTCCACGCTACTGCCAGATCCACTGCCAGTAATGTTTACACGCCCTAGGTCACGCCCGTGACCGAGGGCGTGTAACTCGAAAATTTCTGCTATAAATTCAGAGGCTCTCCTTGAGTCCAGGGTTCAGAATTTTGGAGTGGGGGAGGTGCTGCTAGAGCTGTTAGTGAGTTTTTCAAGTTCATGTTCATGTTTTTCTTAAGCTTTCATGTTCTCTCTTTTCCTTTCATGCAATGTTTTAATGTAACTTTTATAAGATCCCTCTCCCGCACCAGGAGAGTTCCTGGATCTTATGCCTAGAATCGCCGCCTTACGGAGATGCTAACACATAAGTTAGCCACCTCCAAAAGACGCCGATCCTGCCGGCAAGAACGATCAACCAGGCCAACAAGAGATAAGAAGAAAACTAGTACACAAGTCCACAATCACACGCATCTGTATATATATATATATATATCCAAAAGTAAACTGTCCATCATGAGTACCATAAATGAAAGAGTAAAAAGGGCTTATGCCCAGTACATAACCAAGGTAGAACAAAATCTCACTCTCTCACTCTACATATATGCGGAAGCTAACAATTCTCAAATCTTCAAACACCTGTCCTGTAGTAGAAGTATTGCATGGCTTCTGCTCCTCAGATCCTGCCATCATGTCTTGGCTGGTCGTGCTGGTGCTCCAGCTCCTCGAACACCTACGGTCACAACCGACCGTTAGTCATAAAGACTAAGCCGATTTTGTCCCAGCCTCCCCCCGCAACTCCTAGGCACCGTGCGGGAGGAAGGAGCGGAGGACATCAAAGTGGAGTGATAAGTAATAAAATATATGTATTTTCAGTATAATTATTAGTATAGTTTTAATTAATATTGTGAATTTTCTATGTAAATTAATGAATAAATTGCTTCTTTATTATTTCTGGTTTCTAACTTAGTTTTATTTTTGTTTTTGCAATTTTTTGCAAAATTTTCCCAGGTCACGCCCTCAGTCACGCCCGTGACCAAGGGCGTGTAATTTTAAAAATCAAATATCAACGGGACGGCTCGATTCAGATCAAATCCCGACAAATCACTCAAGTCACGCCCGTGACTCTTCAAGTCATGCCCGTGACTCTTCAAGTCACGCCCGTGTTCCAGCAGAGTCACGCCCGTGAGCCGCCAGCGCGTCACGTCTCGAAGCCGCGCCCATGCTGCCAACATCAGCCACCCATAGTCACGCCCGTGACTCACAAAGTCACGCCCGTGACATACCAAGTCACGCCCGTGTGCAGCCATGTTTGACGGCCGGACCTTCCAGAAGACGGCGAATACAGCCGAGCAAATGTCACGCCCTAAGTCACGGCCGTGACATTTAAGTCACGCCCGTGACCTAGGGCGTGTAAAACTCAAATTTTCCCTATAAATAGAGGGGCTCGGCTGAAGTATTTTTCATCCAAATTTTGAGTAGTTCTTGTTGTATTGTGAGTTCTTTTGAGTGATTGCGAGCTTCTCTTATGCAATTCAGTTTAAGTTCGTTTTAAGTTTTTTTCGTCTTCCTAGTCTAGTTGTAATGCTGATTTCAGAAATAAAATAATGTTTTTCTCATTTGGATCATCTTCCTTTTTATTAATTTTAGCGTGTGTGCGTGTATGAGTTTAGCTTTATTGCTTTCATAATTTAGTTTTATTGCTTTTATAGTTAGGTTTATTGCTTTCATAATCTAGGTTTACTGTTTTCATAGCTTAGATTTACAAGCTTTCATAAAATAGTTTTATCGTTTTCTTTTTCGCTTTATTTTATCACTTTCATTTTAAACGCTTTCTTTTCAGTTTTTTTTAGAGTGTGTGCGTGTATGAGATTACATTTTTCTTTTTTTGTAACTTAGTTTTATTTCAGTCTTCATATAACTGCTATATACCACCCCCATCTTAAATAAGAGGCTAATTAACTTTAGCATTTATTTAAGTCGGTTGGGACGGATATTATTTCTGCACCTTTATAAGTCTTTTCATTTCTATACCACCCCCATCTTGAATAAGAGGCTAATTAACTTTAGCATTTATTTAAGTCGGTTGGGACGGATATTATTTCTGCACCTTTATAAGTCTTTTCATTTCTATACCACCCCCTTCTTGAATAAGAGGCTAAGAACTTTTTAGCGCTTGTTTAAGGTGGTTGGGACGGATACTATTACTGTTTTTTATATAAGTCTTTTTATTTCCTTTTTATCCGCTTATATCTGCTTTAATCTTTAAACATGTATTTTTCAACCGATAATGCCGTCTCCATTCCGATGAGTGGCTAATTTCCTTTAGCACACGACGTCGAAGAGCATTGGGACACAAAAAATAGTTTTTCTATAAAATTAAAACATCTCTTTCTAAAATAATTAACGCTTAAGGTTTACCCGAGAATCACGTTGAGTGGAGCCACATAATCGATGTATGGTTGTCATTTCCGTTTTCGTAACTAGTTAGCCGAGAGGCTCGTGCGTACGGATTGATCGCTCACGGGTAAAGAGAAGTGCGCTCTACCCTCGAGAGAGGACGAGGTAATTCTCCCGAATTGGAAATAAAAACCCAATAGCGGGGTTCACAATATAAAGCGAGTATTAAGAACATTCGATTGTAGAACGAGAGTTCGGTCGAATATTCATAATCTCAGGTGGGCGTACCCTCGAGAGAGGAGCGTTCATAATTATGGAACCTCCACGGTCAAGTCATCTTAATATTTTGAAAAGTCATCACTTTTAATTCTACGAAAAAAATCTATTTTCGTCTCAAGGTAATTCGACGTCGCGCGCTATCTTTCTCATCGCTTAGAACTCTAGTTAATCGCTTATTATCGTCTTTCGCATTTTATCACTTAGAACTCTAGTTAAACCAACTAAAAATATTATTCCGATAAAATAATAGTTCGTTCCTCGAAGTAGCATAATCAACACGACCCGCGGAAATATACGATCCCGATATTTTCAAAAAAATATCCTGTATTACTTGCGATAAGGTATACTTGCCTTTATCAAATGATTAATTTGGACTAAGAATTCAAACACAGCTTTCCAAACTCATTTAGTGCAAAACTCTCCTTTTCTACTTTTCAATTCAATAGAAATCGGCATTGTAGCCGAGGCGTAATTGTCAATATTCCGAAAGAAGAAAAAGACCGTTACTTCTATCCTTCGATAGGATAACGGTTAATTTCTCAAAGTAGGAGTACTTGCAAGACTCTTCGAAAATATCCGTCAATTCTAAACTCTTAATATAAAGGTTATCTTTTATTTATAAAACAAAAGAAGAAGTCCAAGCCAAATCATCAAGTTTTTGGCGCCGTTGCCGGGGAACTTTGTGTTGTTATTTGAAAGTAGGAACTACTATTAATTTTATTCCTTATCTATATATTTAAAAAAAAATATATATATATCTATATATATATATAATAAAAACAAAAATATATATATAAAAACTTATATTTCTAAAAATTAACAATAAAACAGAAAATCCAAAAATATTGTTTTTAGTATATGACCCGAGGAAACTCGTCGGACGATTCGACTATTCCTTTTGACCCCGAAATCGAGCGCACTCTTCGTGAGCGCATCCGATCTCGTGATCAAAACTTACTCGAAACCCCCGAAGAGTCAATCGGAGATACTGCAAATATGGGCGATCCAATTCCAAATGCGGCCCCGGCCCGGACCATGGCATATTACGCCGGCCGAATTTGGACGATACAGGATCAAGTATTACTCGCCCAACAGTTAATAATAATAATTTCGAAATAAAATCCAGCATAATTCAAATGGTACAACAGTCGATTCAATTCGACGGTTTGCCAGATGAGGACCCAAATCAGCACCTTTCAAACTTTTTAGAAATATGCGACACCTTTAAAATTAATGGCGTCACTGATGACGCCATTCGTTTATGCTTATTTCCATTTTCGCTACGGTCAAAGGCCAAATCGTGGTTGACTTCTCTTCCGAGAGGGTCCATAACCACGTGGGCCCAATTGACAGAATTTTTCTTAACTAAGTATTTTCCTCTGTAAAAAACCGCAAAACTACGCACGGATATCACATCCTTTGTGCAATTCGATTCCAAGTCTCTTTATGAGACTTGAGAGCGTTTTAAAGAATATTTGCTTAGGTGTCCTCATCACGCGCTACCAACTTGGCTGCAGGTCCAGACGTTTTATAATGGTTTAAATTTTTCTACGCGGCAGATGATTGATGCGGCCTCCGGGGGAACATTAAACAACAAAACCCCGGAGATGGCTCAAGCTCTGATCGACGAAATGGCCATGAACGCGTACCAATGGAACGTGCCAAGGTCGCGTCCTAATAAACCGGCTGGTCTTTTTGAAGTGGATGCCACTACTTTCTTAGCCTCACAGGTAGAGCGGCTAAGTAAGCAGGTGGCGGAGATGACTGTTTCCTCCTCCACTCCCGCTTGGAATAATAATAATAATAATGTAATCGAAGAATCGGTGGATTACCTCAGTAATCCGGTTAGGCCCCCCTTCAACCCTAATAATAACCCGTATAGTAATAATTATAATCCGGGTTGGAGGACCCACCCTAATATCTCCTGGAGCAATCCTAACAATGCTCAGAGGCCCCCAATTATGAATCCTCAAGGATTTCCGCAGGGATTCCAGCCTCCTCCTCCAAAACCTTCGCCGCTCGAAGATGTTTTGTCTAAATACATCGCGTCCAACGATTCAAATATCCGGAATCTTACCAGATCGATTAAAAACTTGGAAAACCAGGTTGGACAACTTGCAAAGATGGTCTCCGAGCGGCCATACGGAGCTCTACTAGGGAATACGGAGCCAAACCCCAGGGAAAATGCCAACGCTATAACCCTTCGAAGCGGCAAGGAGGTCATCTCCCCATTGCGGGTTGAGCCTAAGGTATGTATTTCGCCTCCGACCCCTCCACCCTCTTCCTCGATTCTAATTGCTCCGGATTCTCCGGTTGCGCCGAATGTTTCGAGTCCTCGAATTCCTTACCCGTCTAAAATTAATAAAGAGAAGGAGGACGAAAATTATCAAAAAATTTTGCGTATTTTAAAACAAATTCAAATAAACGTCCCCTTCTGCGAGGCACTCTCCCAAATGTCGAAATATGCGAAATATCTTAAGGAGTTGCTTTCTAATAAAAAGCGACTCGAGGATGTTTCGCGTGTTTCCCTTAATGCGGACAGCTCGGCTGTTCTCATTAACAAATTGCTGCCAAAACTAAACGACCCGAGACAGTTCTCCAACCCGTGTCTCTTTGGCAATATGTTAATAAAGTACGCTCTTGCGGACTTAGGCGCCAGCATCAATTTGATGCCTTTTTCTCTTTTCAAAAAACTCAATTTAGGCATCCCGAGTCCGACAAAAATGAGCATCCAACTCGCGGATCGCTTGGTAAAGTACCCAATCGGGGTAGCGGAGGATGTTCTGGTCAAGGTCGACAAGTTTATCTTCCCAGTAGACTTTGTCATCCTGGACATAGAGGAGGATGTCAAGGTACCCATCATCCTCGGTCGCCCCTTTCTTGCAACCTCCCGCGCATTAATCGATGTCAGTAACGGTCGCCTCCTCCTTTGAGTTGGAGACGACGAAGTTACTTTACATATCAACCCCTCCATGCGGAACTCACTGTCGAATGATGATTCCTGTTTCAATTTGGAATCCGCGTTTGTGGACGAGTGTTCTTCTCTTTCGGAATTGCTATCTTTAATGATAGACGATTCGGATCTGGCGAATCAACCTCCTTTAGACGAATTACCGCCAAATTTGCCTTTCGAGCCTTTTGATTCGAAAGCTTTAAAAATCTCCACTTCCTATGAAGAACCTCCGGTCTTGGAGCTTAAGCAACTCCCCGACCATTTAAAATATGCTTTTCTAGCCGCGAACTTAAAACTTCCGGTTATAATATCGTCTACTTTAACCGATTCGGAAACATCTGAATTGGTTGAAGTTTTATCAAAACATCGCCGTGCAATTGCATGGCAAATTTCCGATATCAGGGGAATTAACCCCTCATTCTGCTCCCACAAAATTTTTCTGGAGGAAAACCCCCGCAAAACAATTCAGCCTCAACGGCGACTTAACCCGAACATGCGGGAAGTCGTTAAGACTGAAATTATTAAACTCCTTGACGCGGGGATTATCTATCCTATTTCCGACAGTACGTGGGTAAGCCCCATACAAGTCGTCCCAAAAAAGGGCGGTATAACGGTCGTGGCAAACACGAATAATGAATTAATCCCAACTCGCACTGTTACGGGTTGGAGGGTGTGCATCGACTACAGAAAACTAAATGATGCCACCAGAAAAGACCACTTTTCGTTACCGTTTATTGATCAAATCTTAGAGCGTCTCTCCGGTCATCCTTTTTATTGCTTCCTTGATGGTCTCTCGGGATTTTTCCAGATCCCTATTTCACCCGAGGACCAAGAAAAAATGACTTTTACTTGCCCTTTCGGCACCTTCGCATATCGAAGGATGCCGTTTGGCCTCTGTAACGCGCCAGCTACATTCCAAAGATGTATGATGGCAATATTTGGCGAGCTAGTAGAAGACATAATGGAAGTCTTCATGGATGACTTCTCCGTCTTTGGAGACTCTTTTAAAAATTGTCTAAAAAATTTAGATAGAGTCCTCCAACTGTGCGAGGAGACGAACTTAGTCTTGAACTAGGAGAAATGCAACTTCATGGTCCGAGAGGGCTTAGTCCTCGGCCATAAAATTTCTTCCAAGGGGATGGAGGTCGATAGGGCCAAAGTCGCTATAATTGAACAACTTCCTGTTCCTTCGAACGTCAAATCAATTAGAAGTTTTCTTGGCCACGCAGGTTTTTATCGGCGGTTTATTCAAGATTTTTCAAGAATAATCAAACCGCTAACTCACCTCCTGGAAAAGGATTCCCCATTCATTTTTGACACGGCCTGCGTAGAGGCATTTGATTTTATAAAAAAGCAACTTATCAATTCTCCAATTCTGGTGGCGCCAGATTGGTCCCTTCCGTTCGAGATTATGTGCGACGCGAGCGATATCGCGGTAGGAGCTGTCTTAGGCCAACGCGTAAATAAATATTTTCATCCAATATATTACGCTTCTCGCACACTCAGTGCCGCACAGGCTAACTATACAATGACGGAAAAGGAACTTCTTGCCGTCATCTTTGCTTTTAATAAATTCAGGTCTTACGTAACACTTTCCCACGTGATCGTTTTCACTGATCACTCCGCCCTAAAATATCTTTTGGCCAAAGTTGATGTCAAGCCTCGCTTACTTCGATGGATCCTCCTTTTACAGGAATTTGACTTAGAGATCCGGGATAAGAAAGGGGCTGAAAATTTAGCAGCCGACCACCTCTCACGTTTAGAACACCCCATCGCAGAAGCGCTCGTCGAACCAGAAATAGATGATCGATTTCCTGAAGAGCGCCTTTTAATCATAAATAATACAAAAACTTCTTCTACCCCTTGGTTCGCAGATTACGCGAACTATTTAGTCGGGCGGGTCCTTCCAAAAGATTTTTCGACTCAGCAGAAGAAAAAATTCTTTTCTGACTTGAAAAACTACTTTTGGGAGGACCCCTTTCTCTTTCGCGTCTGCGCAGACCAAGTGATACGAAGATGTGTTTCAAGCGAGGAGTGTTGAAACCGAGACTTGCGAACAAGACTTAGTCTCTGTGGAGTTCGGGGCCCTCAGCTAGCCGAGGGGCGACCAATCCTTACTCCTCCCAAGGGAGAGCTCTAGGTTGAAGGTGTTGGAACTAGGGACTGGACCAAGGGCTTAGTGGGGAGGTCCCGCCACATACCCGGAAGCCCCTTAGGAACTTCCCCTCCCAAGCCACTACTAAGCTTGGGCACCACTAGAGGCTCTCCTCACCCCCCTAGAGAGACTTGGGGAGGGAGAGAGAGGGAGAGAGCTAGCCTAGAATCAGATCCGCCCAAATGGTGCCCCCTTGGTCCTATTTATAGGATTTTTGAAGTTGGGCTGCAAATAGCCGAAAACTGGTCTGCCAGATTACCAAAATACCCTTGAACTGGGCTGTAGATAGCCAAATCCCGCTGTTCTTGGACTGCGAATAACCAAAACTGGACTGCGAATAGCCAAATCCCGCTACTCTCGGGCGCTAAACGCAGACCGCCTACCCGGCAAGGTTCTGGGCGAGCCGGAGGCCTCTCGGCCCTCCCAGCTCGCCCCACAAGGGTGTGGGCGAGCTGGAGGCCTCCCGGCCCTCTCAGCTCGCCCCCACAAGGGTCTGGGCGAGCCGGAGGCCTCCCGGCCCTCCCAGCTCGCCCCCACAAGGGTGTGGGCGAGCCGGAGGCCTCCCGGCCCTCCCGGCTCGCCCCCACAAGGGTGTGGGCAAGCTGGAGGCCTCCCGGCCCTCTCAGCTCGACCCCACAAGGGTCTGGGCGAGCCGGAGGCCTCCCGGCCCTCCCAGCTCGCCCCCACAAGGGTGAGGGCGAGCCAGAGGCCTCCCAGCCCTCCCGGCTCGCCCCCACAAGGGTCTGGGCGAGCCGGAGGCCTCCCGGCCCTCCCGGCTCGCCCCCATAAGGGTGCGGGCGAGCCGGAGGCCTCCCGACCCTCCCGGCTTGCCCCCACAAGGGTGTGGGCGAGCCGGAGGCCTCCCGGCCCTCCCGGCTCACCCCCACAAGGGTCTGGGCGAGCCGGAGGCCTCCCGGCCCTCCCGGCTCGCCCCCACAAGGGTGTGGGCGAGCCGGAGGCCTCCTGGCCCTCCCAGCTCGCTCCCACAAGGGTGAGGGCGAGCCAGAGGCCTCACGGCCCTCCCGGCTCGCCCCCACAAGGGTGCGGGCGAGCCGAAGGCCTCCCGGCCCTCCCGGCTCGCCCCCACAAGGGTGCGGGCGAGCCGGAGGCCTCCCGGCCCTCCCGGCTCGCCCCCACAAGGGTGTGGGCAAGCCGGAGGCCTCCTGGCCCTCCCGGCTCACCCCCACAAGGGTCTGGGCAAGCCGGAGACCTCCCGGCCCTCCCGGCTCGCCCCCACAAGGGTGTGGGCGAGCCGGAGGCCTTCCGGCCCTCCCGGCTCGCCCCCACAAGGGTGTGGGCGAGCCGGAGGCCCCCCGGCCCTCCCGGCTCGCCCCCACAAGGGTGTGGGCGAGCCGGAGGCCTCTCGGCCCTCCCGGCTCGCACCCACAAGGGTCTGGGCGAGCCGGAGGCCTCCCGGCCCTCCCGGCTCGCCCCCACAAGGGTGTGGGTGAGCCAGAGGCCTCCCGGCCCTCCCGGCTCGCCCCCACAAGGGTCTGGGCGAGCCGGAGGCCTCCCGGCCCTCCCGGCTCGCCCCCACAAGGGTGTGGGCGAGCCGGAGGCCTCCCGGCCCTCCCGGCTCGCCCCCACAAGGGTGTGGGCGAGATGGAGGCCTCCCGGCCCTCTTAGATCGCCCCCACAAGGATCTGGGCGAGCCGGAGGCCTCCCGGCCCTCCCAGCTAGCCCACTCAAGGGTGTGGGCGAGCCGGAGGCCTCCCGGCCCTCCCGGCTCGCCCCCACAAGGGTGTGGGCGAGCCGGAGGCCTCCCGGCCCTCCCGGCTCGCCCCCACAAGGGTGTGGGCGAGCCGGAGGCCTCCCGGCCCTCCCGGCTCACCCCCACAAGGGTCTGGGCGAGCCGGAGGCCTCCCGGCCCTCCCGGCTCGCCCCCACAAGGGTGTGGGCGAGCCGGAGGCCTCCTGGCCCTCCCAGCTCGCTCCCACAAGGGTGAGGGCGAGCCAGAGGCCTCACGGCCCTCCCGGCTCGCCCCCACAAGGGTGCGGGCGAGCCGAAGGCCTCCCGGCCCTCCCGGCTCGCCCCCACAAGGGTGCGGGCGAGCCGGAGGCCTCCCGGCCCTCCCGGCTCGCCCCCACAAGGGTGTGGGCAAGCCGGAGGCCTCCTGGCCCTCCCGGCTCACCCCCACAAGGGTCTGGGCAAGCCGGAGACCTCCCGGCCCTCCCGGCTCGCCCCCACAAGGGTGTGGGCGAGCCGGAGGCCTTCCGGCCCTCCCGGCTCGCCCCCACAAGGGTGTGGGCGAGCCGGAGGCCCCCCGGCCCTCCCGGCTCGCCCCCACAAGGGTGTGGGCGAGCCGGAGGCCTCTCGGCCCTCCCGGCTCGCACCCACAAGGGTCTGGGCGAGCCGGAGGCCTCCCGGCCCTCCCGGCTCGCCCCCACAAGGGTGTGGGTGAGCCAGAGGCCTCCCGGCCCTCCCGGCTCGCCCCCACAAGGGTCTGGGCGAGCCGGAGGCCTCCCGGCCCTCCCGGCTCGCCCCCACAAGGGTGTGGGCGAGCCGGAGGCCTCCCGGCCCTCCCGGCTCGCCCCCACAAGGGTGTGGGCGAGATGGAGGCCTCCCGGCCCTCTTAGATCGCCCCCACAAGGATCTGGGCGAGCCGGAGGCCTCCCGGCCCTCCCAGCTAGCCCACTCAAGGGTGTGGGCGAGCCGGAGGCCTCCCGGCCCTCCCGGCTCGCCCCCACAAGGGTGTGGGCGAGCCGGAGGCCTCCCGGCCCTCCCGGCTCGCCCCCCCAAGGGTCTGGGCGAGCCGGAGGCCTCCCGGCCCTCCCGGCTCGCCCCCACAAGGGTCTGGGCGAGCCAGATGCCTCCCGGCCCTCCCGGCTCGCCCCCACAAGGGTGTGGGCGAGCCGGAGGCCTCCCGGCCCTCCCGGCTCGCCCCCACAATGGTGTGGGCGAGCCGGAGGCCTCCCGGCCCTCCCGGCTCGCCCCCACAAGGGTCTGGACGAGCCGGAGGCCTCCCGGCCCTCCCGGCTCGCCCCCACAAGGGTGTGGGCGAGCCGGAGGCCTCCCGGCTCTCCCGGCTCGCACCCACAAGGGTCTGGGCGAGCCGGAGGCCTCCCGGCCCTCCCGGCTCGCCCCCACAAGGGTGTGGGTGAGCCGGAGGCCTCCCGGCCCTCCCGGCTCGCCCCCACAAGGATGTGGGCGAGCCGGAGTCCTCCCGGCCCTCCCCGGCTCGCCCTCACAAGGCTCTGGGCAAGTCGGAGGCCTCCCGACCCTCCCCGGCTCGCCCTCACAAGGGAACAGTCCTGGGATGCGCCCCTCAGACTCGACTCCCTCCAAATGCTCACCCCTCCTCCTCCCGGGGTCGCGCCATTTGGAAATATTGGGCCTAAAAATATCTTGGGCCTCGGGGGCCCACTCGGCGAATACAGGGTTCTACACAATCCCCGCTCTTTTCGAGCGTGGCTCACGCTCGGAAAGAAATGTCCAACACTGCATATTCGACGAGTGTCGCTGGGAATCCGGTTATTGGTGATATCTTGGAAAAGCCACAACGCCTCCCCGAGAGGTCCCCCAACCTTGCCGGCTAGCGAGAGCCCGGCTAGCTGAGCCACCTCGGGGAAAAACACAGCCTCCCCGAGAGGCCTTCCTACCCTGCCGGCTAGTGAGAGCCTGGCTAGTGGAGCCACCTCGGGGGAAAAACACTTAGCCTCCCCGAGAGGTCTTCCAACTCTGCTGGCTAGTGAGAGCCCGGCTAGCGAGACCATCTCGGGGAAAAATACATAGCCTCCCCGAGAGGTCTTCCAACTATGCCGGCTAGTGAGAGCCCGGCTAGCGAGACCATCTCGGGGGAAAAATACATAGCCTCCCCGAGAGTTCTTCTAACTATGCCGGCTAGTGAGAGCCCGGCTAGCGAGACCATCTCGGGGGAAAAATACATAGCCTCCCCGAGAGGTCTTCTAACTATGCCGGCTAGTGAGAGCCCGGCTAGCGAGACCATCTCGGGGGAAAAATACTTAGCCTCCCCGAGAGGTCTTCCAACTCTGCCGGCTAGTGAGAGCCCGGCTAGCGAGACCACCTCGGGGGAAAAATACTTAGCCTCCCCGAGAGGTCTTCCAACTCTGCCGGCTAGTGAGAGCCCGGCTAGCGAGACCATCTCGGGGGAAAAATACATAGCCTCCCCGAGAGGTCTTCCAACTCTGCCGGCTAGTGAGAGCCCGGCTAGCGAGACCACCTCGGGAGAAAAATACTTAGCCTCCCCGAGAGGTCTTCCAACTCTGCCGGCTAGTGAGAGCCCGGCTAGCGAGACCACCTCGTGGGAAAAATAATTAGCCTCCCCGAGAGGTCTTCCAACTCTGCCGGCCAGTGAGAGCCCGGCTAGCGAGACCACCTCGGGGGAAAAAATACTTAGCCTCCCCGAGAGGTCTTCCAACTCTGCCGGCTAGTGAGAGCCCGGCTAGCGAGACCATCTCGGGGGAAAAATACATAGCCTCCCCGAGAGGTCTTCCAACTCTGCCGGCTAGTGAGAGCCCGGCTAGCGAGACCACCTCGGGGGAAAAATACTTAGCCTCCCGGAGAGGTCTTCCAACTCTGCCGGCTAGTGAGAGCCCGGCTAGCGAGACCACCTCGGGGGAAAAATACTTAGCCTCCCCGAGAGGTCATCCAACTATGCCGGCTAGTGAGAGCCCGGCTAGCGAGACCATCTCGGGGGAAAAATAAATAGCCTCCCCGAGAGGTCTTCTAACTATGCCGGCTAGTGAGAGCCCGGCTAGCGAGACCACTTCGGGGGAAAAATACTTAGCCTCCCCGAGACGTCTTCCAACTCTGCCGGCTAGTGAGAGCCCGGCTAGCGAGACCACCTCGGGGGAAAAATACTTAGCCTCCCCGAGAGGTCTTCCAACTCTGCCGGCTAGTGAGAGCCCGGCTAGCGAGACCACCTCGGGGGAAAAATACTTAGCCTCCCCGAGAGGTCTTCCAACTCTGCTGGCTAGTGAGAGCCCGGCTAGCGAGACCACCTCGGGGGAAAAATACTTAGCCTCCCCGAGAGGTCTTCCAACTCTGCCGGCTAGTGAGAGCCCGGGAGCGGAATCGATCCGGGGCATTCTAGCACCAAAATGTCAAACCTTGCCAGCCTCTCCAGAGATCAACCTGAACCCCCCGTCTAGTGAGAGCCCGGGAGCGGAATCGATCTGGGGCATTTCAGCACCAAACGTATCAAACCTTGCCAGCCTCTCCAGAGATCAACCTGAACCCCCCGTCTAGTGAGAGCCCGGGAGCGGAATCGATCTGGGGCATTCCAGCACCAAACATATCAAACCTTGCCAGCCTCTCCAGAGATCAACCTGAACACCCCGTCTAGGTGAGAGCCCGGGAGCGGAATCGATCTGGGGCATTCCAGCACCAAACATATATCACCTTGCCAGCCTCTCCAGAGATCAACCTGAACCCCCCGTCTAGGTGAGAGCACGGGAGCGGAATTGATCTGGGGCATTCCAGCACCAAACATATATCACCTTGCCAGCCTCTCCAGAGATCAACCTGAACCCCCCGTCTAGTGAGAGCCCGGGAGCGGAATCGATCTGGGGCATTTCAGCACCAAACGTATCAAACCTGGCTAGCCTCTCCAGAGATCAACCTGAACCCCCCGTCTAGTGAGAGCCCGGGAGCGGAATCAATCTGGGGCATTCCAGCACCAAACATATCAAACCTTGCCAGCTTCTCCAGAGATCAACCTGAACCCCCCATCTAGGTGAGAGCCCGGGAGCGGAATCGATCTGGGGCATTCCAGCACCAAACATATATCACCTTGCCAGCCTCTCCAGAGATCAACCTGAACCCCCCGTCTAGGTGAGAGCCCGGGAGCGGAATCGATCTGGGGCATTCCAGCACCAAACATATATCACCTTGCCAGCCTCTCCAGAGATCAACCTGAACCCCCCGTCTAGTGAGAGCCCGGGAGCGGAATCGATCTGGGGCATTCCAGCACCAAACGTATCAAACCTTGCCAGCCTCTCCAGAGATCAACCTGAACCCCCCGTCTAGGTGAGAGCCCGGGAGCAGAATCAATCTGGGGCATTCCAGCACCAAAACATCCAACCTTGCCAGCCTCTCTAGAGATCAACCTGAACCCCCCGTCTAGGTGAGAGCCCGGGAGAGGAATCGATCTGGGGCATTCCAGCACCAAACATATATCACCTTGCCAGCCTCTCTAGAGATCAACCTGAACCCCCCGTCTAGGTGAGAGCCCGGGAGCGGAATCGATCTGGGGCATTCCAGCACCAAACATATATCACCTTGCCAGCCTCTCCAGAGATCAACCTGAACCCCCCGTCTAGTGAGAGCCCGGGAGCAGAATCGATCTGGGGCATTCCAGCACCAAACGTATCAAACCTTGCCAGCCTCTCCAGAGATCAACATGAACCCCCCGTCTAGGTGAGAGACCGGGAGCAGAATCGATCTGGGGCATTCCAGCACCAAAACATCCAACCTTGCCGGCCTCTCCAGAGATCAACCTGAACCCCCCGTCTAGGTGAGAGCCCAGGAGCGGAATCGATCTGGGGCATTCCAGCACCAAAATATGTGTCACACCTTGTTAGTTATAATATTGCATGCAAGAAAAAGAAACTAAGAAAACAAACCATCACATTACGTGGATTTACTGGTACAAGCGTTTTTAGTCGCCACCACTTAGCTTGAGATATCTTTCTTTGCCTCCAACATCCTAGGGCCTGTCCTCCTCGATCCCCTTCGGTCAGTGTCGTTGTTGCATCGGACCCATTGCCTCCCTTATTTCCAAAAACTCCGGGCAGGTGGATGTCGCGTGACCTTCTTCCTGATGGAAGTCACAGTAGGATAACTCCACCCTACCCCCTCCTCTTCCTCCTCTTTCTGCTTTCCTGGCTCTCCTCCTTCTTCCCCCGCCAATCGCAATAGTTTGCGGAGGCGGTGGAGGGGTTGCCCTTTGTCCCTGCCTCCACCTTGGGAGGTTGGATCTTTTCCTCTTGAAGTTCCCCCCTCCTTGCTCTCGCGGAGTCGACTTGCTAGCCTCTGCGCTTGTCGGGCCATTGGGTACCCGCCACCTGAGGTGGCTTCGCCCTTCGACATTTACTCGACTCCTTCTGGGGCGGGGCGAGTGGGGGCCGGTTGCCTCCCCGTTCGCCACCCTTTGGGGCTGGGCTAGAAGGGGCGGGGCGAGCTGGGAGGGCGCCTCCCTCCTGAGCTCGCCCCCTTGCAGGGGCGGGGCGAGCTGGGAGGGCGCCTCCCTCCTGAGCTCGCCCCCTTGCAGGGGCGGGGCGAGCTGGGAGGGCGCCTCCCTCCTGAGCTCGCCCCCTTGCAGGGGCGGGGCGAGCTGGGAGGGCGCCTCCCTCCTGAGCTCGCCCCCTTGGGGACGGGCGAGTGGGGGTATAGCACCTCCCTACCTCCCCTCTACTGGTACCTCTTTCTTGGACTGCTGGCCGAGAGTTCCCTCCTCCACCTGCTGGGGTGGGATCTTCGGACCATCTCCTCTTCTGCCTCCGACTATTATGGCGAAAGCAACCTGGACGGTATGTAAGACCTCTTGCTTGAAATTTTCGAACATCTCCAACGTCACTTCAGCCATCGGGGGTTGCGAGTGACCTGGGTCGGAACTTCCTCCACCTCCATCCATGGAGCTCATCTTGAGAGTTTCTTGAATCGGTCACACTCCACGCTCACCGCACCATGTGTTGAAACCGAGACTTGCGAACAAGACTTAGTCTCTGTGGAGTTCGGGGCCCTCAGCTAGCCGAGGGGCGACCAATCCTTACTCCTCCCAAGGGAGAGCTCTAGGTTGAAGGTGTTGGAACTAGGGACTGGACCAAGGGCTTAGTGGGGAGGTCCCGCCATATACCCGGAAGCCCCTTAGGAACTTCCCCTCCCAAGCCACTACTAAGTTTGGGCACCACTGGAGGCTCTCCTCACCCCCTAGAGAGACTTGGGGAGGGAGAGAGAGAGGGAGAGAGAGAGGGAGAGAGATAGCCTAGAATCAGATCCGCCCAAATGGTGCCCCCTTGGTCCTATTTATAGGATTTTTGAAGTTAGGCTGCAAATAGCCGAAAACTGGTCTGCCAGATTACAAAAATACCCTTGAACTGGGCTGCAGATAGCCAAATCCCGCTATTCTTGGACTGTGAATAACCAAAACTGGACTGCGAATAGCCAAATCCCGCTACTCTTGGGCGCTAAACGCAGACCGCCTACCCGGCAAGGTTCTGGGCGAGCCGGAGGCCTCTCGGCCCTCCCAGCTCGCCCCCACAAGGGTGTGGGCGAGCTGGAGGCCTCCCGGCCCTCTCAGCTCGCCACCACAAGGGTCTGGGCGAGCCAGAGGCCTCCCGGCCCTCCCAGCTCGCCCCCACAAGGGTGTGGGCGAGCCGGAGGCCTCCCGGCCCTCCCGGCTCGCCCCCACAAGGGTGTGGGCGAACTGGAGGCCTCCCGGCCCTCTCAGCTCGCCCCCACAAGGGTCTGGGCAAGCCGGAGGCCTCCCGGCCCTCCCAGCTCGCCCCCACAAGGGTGAGGGCGAGCCAGAGGCCTCCCGGCCCTCCCGGCTCGCCCCCACAAGGGTCTGGGCGAGCCGGAGGCCTCCCGGCCCTCCCGGCTCGCCCCCACAAGGGTGCGGGCGAGCCGGAGGCCTGTCGGCCCTCCCGGCTCGCCCCCACAAGGGTGTGGGCGAGCCGAAGGCCTCCCGGCCCTCCCGGCTCCCCCCCACAAGGGTCTGGGTGAGCTAGAGGCCTCCCGGCCCTCCCGGCTCGCCCCCACAAGGGTGTGGGCGAGCCGGAGGCCTCCCGGCTCTCCCAGCTCGCCCCCACTAGGGTGAGGGCGAGCCAGAGGCCTCCCGGCCCTCCCGGCTCGCCACCACAAGGGTCTGGGCAAGCCGGAGGCCTCCCGTCCCTCCCGGCTCGCCCCCACAAGGGTGCGGGCGAGCTGGAGGCCTCCCGGCACTCCCGGCTCGCCCCCACAAGGGTGTGGGCGAGCCGGAGATCTCCCGGCCCTCCCGGCTCACCCCCACAAGGGTCTGGGCGAGCCGGAGGCCTCCCGGCCCTCCCGGCTCGCCCCCACAAGGTGTGGGCGAGCCGGAGCCCTTCCGGCCCTCCTGGCTCGCCCCCACAAGGGTGTGGGCGAGCCGGAGGCCTCCCGGCCCTCCCGGCTCGCCCCCACAAGGGTGTGGGCGAGCCAGAGGCCTCCCGGCCCTCCCGACTCGCACCCACAAGGGTCTGGGCGAGCCGGAGGCCTCCCGGCCCTCCCGGCTCGCCCCCACAAGGGTCTGGGCGAGCCGGAGGCCTCCCGGCCCTCCCGGCTCGCCCCCACAAGGGTCTGGGCGAGCCGGAGGCCTCCCGGCCCTCCCGGCTCGCCCCCACAAGGGTGTGGGCGAGCCGGAGGCCTCCCGGCCCTCCCGGCTCACCCCCACAAGGGTGTGGGCGAGCTGGAGGCCTCCCGGCCCTCTCAGATCGCCCCCACAAGGTTCTGGGCGAGCCGGAGGCCTCCCGGCCCTCCCAGCTCGCCCCCTCAAGGGTGTGGGCGAGCCGGAGGCCTCCCGGCCCTCCCGGCTCGCCCCCACAAGGGTGTGGGCGAGCCGGAGGCCTCCCGGCCCTCCCGGCCCTCCCGGCTCGCCCCCACAAGGGTGTGGGCGAGCCGGAGGCCTCCCGGCCCTCCCGGCTCGCCCCCACAAGGGTCTGGGTGAGCCGGAGGCCTCCCGGCCCTCCCAGCTCGCCCCCACAAGGGTGTGGGCGAGCTGGAGGCCTCCCGGCCCTCTCAGCTCGCCACCACAAGGGTCTGGGCGAGCCAGAGGCCTCCCGGCCCTCCCAGCTCGCCCCCACAAGGGTGTGGGCGAGCCGGAGGCCTCCCGGCCCTCCCGGCTCGCCCCCACAAGGGTGTGGGCGAACTGGAGGCCTCCCGGCCCTCTCAGCTCGCCCCCACAAGGGTCTGGGCGAGCCGGAGGCCTCCCGGCCCTCCCAGCTCGCCCCCACAAGGGTGAGGGCGAGCCAGAGGCCTCCCGGCCCTCCCAGCTCGCCCCCACAAGGGTCTGGGCGAGCCGGAGGCCTCCCGGCCCTCCCGGCTCGCCCCCACAAGGGTGTGGGCGAGCCGGAGGCCTGTCGGCCCTCCCGGCTCGCCCCCACAAGGGTGTGGGCGAGCCGAAGGCCTCCCGGCCCTCCCGGCTCCCCCCCACAAGGGTCTGGGTGAGCTAGAGGCCTCCCGGCCCTCCCGGCTCGCCCCCACAAGGGTGTGGGCGAGCCGGAGGCCTCCCGGCTCTCCCAGCTCGCCCCCACAAGGGTGAGGGCGAGCCAGAGGCCTCCCGGCCCTCCCGGCTCGCCACCACAAGGGTTTGGGCAAGCCGGAGGCCTCCCGGCCCTCCCGGCTCGCCCCCACAAGGGTGCGGGCGAGCTGGAGGCCTCCCGGCACTCCCGGCTCGCCCCCACAAGGGTGTGGGCGAGCCGGAGATCTCCCGGCCCTCCCGGCTCACCCCCACAAGGGTCTGGGCGAGCCGGAGGCCTCCCGGCCCTCCCGGCTCGCCCCCACAAGGGTGTGGGCGAGCCGGAGCCCTTCCGGCCCTCCTGGCTCGCCCCCACAAGGGTGTGGGCGAGCCGGAGGCCTCCCGGCCCTCCCGGCTCGCCCCCACAAGGGTGTGGGCGAGCCAGAGGCCTCCCGGCCCTCCCGGCTCGCACCCACAAGGGTCTGGGCGAGCCGGAGGCCTGCCGGCCCTCCTGGCTCGCCCCCACAAGGGTCTGGGCGAGCCGGAGGCCTCCCGGCCCTCCCGGCTCGCCCCCACAAGGGTCTGGGCGAGCCGGAGGCCTCCCGGCCCTCCCGGCTCGCCCCCACAAGGGTGTGGGCGAGCCGGAGGCCTCCCGGCCCTCCCGGCTCACCCCCACAAGGGTGTGGGCGAGCTGGAGGCCTCCTGGCCCTCTCAGATCGCCCCCACAAGGTTCTGGGCGAGCCGGAGGCCTCCCGGCCCTCCCAGCTCGCCCCCTCAAGGGTGTGGGCGAGCCGGAGGCCTCCCGGCCCTCCCGGCTCGCCCCCACAAGGGTGTGGGCGAGCCGGAGGCCTCCCGGCCCTCCCGGCCCTCCCAGCTAGCCCCCACAAGGGTGTGGGCGAGCCGGAGGCCTCCCGGCCCTCCCGGCTCGCCCCCACAAGGGTCTGGGTGAGCCGGAGGCCTCCCGGCCCTCCCGGCTCGCCCCCACAAGGGTGTGGGCGAGCCGGAGGCCTCCCGGCCCTCCCGGCTCGCCCCCACAAGGGTGTGGGCGAGCCTGAGGCCTCCCGGCCCTCCCGGCTCGCACACACAAGGGTGTAGGCGAGCCGGAGGCCTCCCGGCCCTCCCGGCTCGCCCCCACAAGGGTGTGGGCGAGCCGGAGGCCTCCCGGCCCTCCCCGGCTCGCCCTCACAAGGCTCTGGGCAAGTCGGAGGCCTCCCTGCCTTCCCCGGCTCGCCCTCACAAGGGAACAGTCCTGGGATGCGCCCCTCAGACTCGACTCCCTCCAAATGCTCACCCCTCCTCCTCCCGGGGTCGCGCCATTTGGAAATATTGGGCCTAAAAATATCTTGGGCCTCGGGGGCCCACTCGGCGAATACAGGGTTATACAAGGAGGGTGCGCAAATATTGCGACACTGCCATGAGGGTCCGGCTGGAGGGCATTATCAAGCCAACCGGACCGCGCGGAAAGCATTAGAGTCAGGCTTTTATTGGCCCACTCTCTTTAAGGATGCTCACACTTTTGTGAGTATATGCGATAGCTGCCAGCGGTCGGGTAACATCTCTCGTCGTGACGAGATGCCCCAAAACTTTTATTTAGATTGTGAAATCTTCGATTTGTGGGGCATAGACTTTGTAGGCCCCCTACCTCCTTCTTTTAATAATCGCTATATTTTAGTCGCGGTCGACTACGTATCTAGGTGGGCGGAAGCGCAAGCTCTGCCCACCAATGATGCGCGAGTCGTCGTCCATTTTCAAAAAAAATTATTTTCTCGCTTCGGCACGCCCCGTGCAATAGTTAGTGATAGGGGCACGCACTTCTGCAACGCCCAGTTTTCAAAAATTTTATATAAGTACGGCGTCACGCATAAGCTCGCCACCGCCTATCACCCCCAAACGAGCGGCTAAGTAGAGGTAGTGAATCGCGAGATAAAACGCATTTTGGAAAAAACCGTCTCTTTAAATAGGAAGGATTGGTCCTCAAAACTCGACGACGCATTGTGGGTGTATCGTACGGCATACAAAACCGCTATCGGTTGTACGCCCTATCGATTAGTCTACGGCAAAGCGTGCCATTTACCGGTAGAGTTAGAACACCGCGCTTTTTGGGCCTTAAAATTTTTAAATCTCGATTCGAACTTAGCCTCCGAGAATAGGAAATTCCAACTAAATGAACTCGATGAATGGCGTGCGAACGCTTATGAGAGTAATAAATTTTATAAGGAGCGTTCTAAGTTCTACCACGATCGAAAAATTAAATTTCCAAAAACTTTCGCGTCGGGCGATCTTGTCCTTCTTTATAATTCACGTCTTCGTCTTTTTCCGGGTAAGCTCAAATCCCGCTGGTCTGGCCCCTTTGAAGTCAAAGAGGTTTGGCCGTATGAGACCGTTCTTATCTCTCACCCCGAAAAAGGCGATTTTATAGTCAACGGCCACCATTTAAAACTATATCTTGCGGGCGATCTGGTGGACGGAGACACGGAATCTTTAACCCTCCCCAATTTATAATCTCACAAAGCCAAATACGTCAAGCTACGCGACGGTAAACAAAGCGCTCGTGGGAGGCACCCCATATTTATCTAATATTTTTATTATGTTTTTTCTCTATTTTTGCAGGGTTTCTTACGACCCCGCCAGCTTTCATTCAGGGAAGCCCTTTTGCTTCCTCTTTCCTTTTGTATATATTGCAATGTTATTTTCTCTTCTTCATACTTACATTACAACATTGGGGACAATATTGGGTTTTAAGTATGGGGGTGTTGTACCATTTTCAAAAAAAAAAAAAAAAAAAAAAATCTCTACAAAAACTTTTGTTTTTTTTTTTACTTTGTCATAATAAAAAAAACAAAAAAAATTTTTACAACTTACAAAATACAAAAAAATATATATAACTATATATAGTTGAAAAAAAACAAAAATAATATCCAAAAATAAAAACCCTACTTTACTTTTATTCTTAAAGCATTTAGTTTCGAGAGTATATGTTTGTGGATTTTCATAATCGCTAGTTTTACTATTTGTTTGTTTATCTAAGATCGATAGATTTAAACGTTCGGGGTTAAGTTTTAAAGAATATCTTGTGTTTTTAATTTAAATAGAGGCTTTGTTATCAAGCACTACTTCTAGTAGCTAAAATAGAGACATGTGTATTATGTTGGCAAAACAACTTTAGACTGCAATTATCCCTACTTTATGTCTTCAGGAATCTAGGAATATTCAACTTACTAAGGTTGCTCTCAAAACTTTTTTTATTATTCTAGAATTTCTCTTGAAAACCCCTTGTATACACCAATTTAGCATGGCAAAAACAAACAAAGGAAGAAAAAAAAAAGATCTTATGTCAATGGGAATACAAAAATTCCGTAAACATAGGCACCCAATATTTGTTAAAAGAGATCCTATCTCAATGGGAATTGCAAATTCCGTAAACACAGGCATTGGGTTAATTAAAAGGTCAATTTTCCCTAGTACACCAACGATGGAGTCAAAGGAAACTATATAAGAGGGGTGAGATGATACAATCCATCACCCCTAATTCAAGTACTCTTCTATTTGCCAAGGCTTTTTACCCCCTTTTCCCTTAACCAAATTATTGTTTCTAGTTTTAATTCAAAAAATCATTTGAGAGCATAATTAGTAACTTATATTTTTTCCTTCATGTTTCTTTAAACAAAGGTTATTATAATTTCGATCTAATCTCGTTTACTAATGATTGCAATTTTGTTTGCTATTTGGTTAATTAAGAAGTCTTTTGGCCAGTACATTTCTTTCTACTTAAATCATTTGCATAATTTAGGACTTAACTCTTATTACTCCGAATTTTTATTTTTCAGTCTCTTATGATTAAAATAAAACGATAGCCAAAAATTAGAACTTATATTAATCTCGTATAGATCTCTCTTACTTTTGCTCTGGAATAGCAAAAGCTTAAGTATGGGGTATTTGATAAGTAATAAAATATATGTATTTTCAGTATAATTATTAGTATAGTTTTAATTAATATTGTGAATTTTCTATGTAAATTAATGAATAAATTGCTTCTTTATTATTTCTGGTTTCTAACTTAGTTTTATTTTTGTTTTTGCATTTTTTTGCAAAATTTTCCCAGGTCACGCCCTCAGTCACGCCCATGACCAAGGGCGTGAAATTTTAAAGATCAAATATCAACGGGACGGCTCGATTCAGATCAAATCCCGACAAATCGCTCAAGTCACGCCCGTGACTCTTTAAGTCACGCCCGTGACTCTTCAAGTCACGCCCGTGTTCCAGCAGAGTCACGCCCGTGAGCCGCCAGCGCGTCACGTCTCGAAGCCGCGCCCATGCTGCCGACATCAGCCACCCATAGTCACGCCCGTGACTCACAAAGTCACGCCCGTGACATACCAAGTCACGCCCGTGTGCAGCCATGTTTGACGGCCGGACCTTCCAGAAGACGGTGAATACAGCCGAGCAAATGTCACGCCCTAAGTCACGGCCGTGACATTTAAGTCACGCCCGTGACCTAGGGTGTGTAAAACTCAAATTTTCCCTATAAATAGAGGGGCTCGGCTGAAGTATTTTTCATCCAAAGTTTGAGTAGTTCTTGTTGTATTGTGAGTTCTTTTGAGTGATTGCGAGCTTCTCTTATGCAATTCAGTTTAAGTTCGTTTTAAGTTTTTTTCGTCTTCCTAGTCTAGTTGTAATGCTGATTTCAGAAATAAAATGATGTTTTTCTCATTTGGATCATCTTCCTTTTTATTAATGTTAGCGTGTGTGCGTGTATGAGTTTAGCTTTATTGCTTTCATAATTTAGTTTTATTGCTTTTATAGTTAGGTTTATTGCTTTCATAATCTAGGTTTACTGTTTTCATAGCTTAGATCTACAAGCTTTCATAAAATAGTTTTATCGTTTTCTTTTTCGCTTTATTTTATCACTTTCATTTTAAACGCTTTCTTTTTAGTTTTTTTTAGAGTGTGTGTGTGTGTGTGAGATTACATTTTTCTTTTTTTGTAACTTAGTTTTATTCCAGTCTTCATATAACTGCTATATACCACCCCCATCTTAAATAAGAGGCTAATTAACTTTAGCATTTATTTAAGTCGGTTGGGACGGATATTATTTCTGCACCTTTATAAGTCTTTTCATTTCTATACCACCCCCATCTTGAATAAGAGGCTAATTAACTTTAGCATTTATTTAAGTCGGTTGGGACGGATATTATTTCTGCACCTTTATAAGTCTTTTCATTTCTATACCACCCCCTTCTTGAATAAGAGGCTAAGAACTTTTTAGCGCTTGTTTAAGGTGGTTGGGACGGATACTATTACTGTTTTTTATATAAGTCTTTTTATTTCCTTTTTATCCGCTTATATCTGCTTTAATCTTTAAACATGTATTTTTCAACCGATAATGCCGTCTCCATTTCGATGAGTGGCTAATTTCCTTTAGCACACGACGTCGAAGAGCATTGGGACACAAAAAATAGTTTTTCTATAAAATTAAAACATCTCTTTCTAAAATAATTAACGCTTAAGGTTTACCCGAGAATCACGTTGAGTGGAGCCACATAATCGATGTATGGTTGTCATTTCCATTTTCGTAACTAGTTAGCCGAGAGGCTCGTGCGTACGGATTGATCGCTCACGGGTAAAGAGAAGTGCGCTCTACCCTCGAGAGAGGACGAGGTAATTCTCCCGAATTGGAAATAAAAACCCAATAGCGGGGTTCACAACATAAAGCGAGTATTAAGAACATTCGATTGTAGAACGAGAGTTCGGCCGAATATTCATAATCTCAGGTGGGCGTACCCTCGAGAGAGGAGCGTTCATAATTATGGAACCTCCACGGTCAAGTCATCTTAATATTTTGAAAAGTCATCACTTTTAATTCTACGAAAAAAATCTATTTTCGTCTCAAGGTAATTCGACGTCGCGCGCTATCTTTCTCATCGCTTAGAACTCTAGTTAATCGCTTATTATCGTCTTTCGCATTTTATCACTTAGAACTCTAGTTAAACCAACTAAAAATATTATTCCGATAAAATAATAGTTCGTTCCTCGAAGTAGCATAATCAACACGACCCGCGGAAATATACGATCCCGATATTTTCAAAAAAATATCCTGTATTACTTGCGATAAGGTATACTTGCCTTTATCAAATGATTAATTTGGACTAAGAATTCAAACACAGCTTTCCAAACTCATTTAGTGCAAAACTCTCCTTTTCTACTTTTCAATTCAATAGAATTCGGCGTTGTAGCCGAGGCGTAATTGTCAATATTCCGAAAGAAGAAAAAGACCGTTACTTCTATCCTTCGATAGGATAACGGTTAATTTCTCAAAGTAGGAGTACTTGCAAGACTCTTCGAAAATATCCGTCAATTCTAAACTCTTAATATAAAGGTTATCTTTTATTTATAAAACAAAAGAAGAAGTCCAAGCCAAAACATCATGGAGTAATCAAGAAGGTAGCAGGTGACAAACATTCTACGCTAACAAGAGTATATCCATATAAATTCTATGCTAGCAGTATGAGCAAGTAAACAGTATTAAGTGCAGTAAAGTAATATCGCAGCAGTAAAAGAGGTAAGCAAGAGAAGCAGTGCGACGCAAGTAAATTAATTTAAGAGTAACCATTGATTTATAGGAATGCCCATACAAACCTATAGACCAAGGGGTCGTTTAGCAGGGCCTATCGTATAAAAAGTCCCATACCAATTTATACAATAGGGGTAGGGGTTGAAATGCAATGTTCATGCTATGACATGCAAGGTATGCTGTTATGCTATGTTCATACAGGTGCAACTCACTCACCACGACTCTATGCGCATAGACCTTTAGTTCCCCCTTTTTGGAGCTAGCAAGACTCCCAGTATACTCCCGTAGTGGCAAACGTAAGCGGTGGGTTGGGCCTCGCCCACCTCTAGGTTGGCATTCACACTACCTAACCTAGACCTATTGCACGCCTCAACACAAAACTGCAGAGCGTCTGCGTACTCTTGCTGACTGGACTGCCAGACTTTCATGGCTAAGTGTAATTACCACACTTGCCGAGTCAACGTATTGACGTCGGTGTGAACGTCCATCCAATACCGAAGACCCACCACCTTCGTGCACATGAAACATGTTCTACTATCTACCTTCGAGCCATAAGCTCCCCGGGCTAACCTGCCCGTCAATAATAACCTTCTGAGCCACCGGCTCACCGGACCAACCTGTCCGTACCAACATACACTACTGAGTCACAAGCTCACCTGACTTGTCAATCCGCTCTTACAAACACGGAGCTTACTGCTCGTAGCACCAAACCGACTAAGCTCCCGTAACCACGGGGTGTGGGTGAGTGTGTTATTAAATTATTCTTATATAACATCTTATCCCTACGGTTTACGGTTAATCTTGGACTCCCCGAGGATTACCCTGTAAGGGGATCGCTACGGTACTAGGAACTACAATGGGATGACACCCCAAAGTTCCCTTTTTCAAGACACTTAGTATTATTGGTATCTACCCATAAGATTACCCTCTTATCATTCCACTTAAATTAAACCTCAGCGCTTTATGACCCTCTAAGGGGAAGGACGATCTTTCGTCAATCCCGAGCACAGCCTTACCCATAGCTCATCAAGCACTCTCATCGTCTAAACTCCTATTTAGACTACCCTTGTTTAGTTATTATTATACTAGGAAGTTTAGGGTGGATCCTGGACTTCCCGAGGGCTACCCGGTGAAGGGTTCGCAAGGTACTAGGGTATATGATGGGATGATGCCCAACCCCTTTCCAGGACAATTAACATTCTTGGTGACTACCCTGACCTAACATTCCACCCTCTCATTACTCTTTATATCTTAAGTGTTTTCACGCCTTATGTTTCATCCCGCTCCTGAGCAATCATTCTTTTGGATTCAACTCTAATAACTTTTAGTCCTCTATGTGGTCTATACTCATCTCTTGTTATAATCAAATTCTCACCGATTTCCTTATGATTATATTGACCTATTCATCATAATGATTTTTCACTATCCGCAGACCACGACATATAACAACTTAGATTCCTATGATGGAACCTTGGTCAACTTACTTCTAAATGACTTCTAATTTTTATCATAGGTTCATAGTGGATAAATTAAGGGATGATCAAAATCCAAGCATGTTTCATATAATTTTGCCCTCTATAAAAATTCATTAATTACTAATCTGAATCTAAAATGTGAAGGAGGTATCATGCTAGTGAATTCAAACTTGTTAAATATCCTTCCAGTGATGAAATGTGACATGATAAAAAGATTTCCAATATTTCATATTTTTCCAGCAATTAAATAACCATGATCCCTAATTTTAAATGAATGAATAGAGAAATAATTTTACACATCAAGTACAAGATTTTGACTTCCTAAAATTCTGGAAAAATTACAGTAGCTTTATATGAACATAAAAACACTATTTCCAGAAGATCATATTTTTCCAAACATTTTAAACTCACAATTTCTATTTATCTTTAAAGGGGTGCAAATAGAGATTTACACAACAACTGCCATTAATATGTCTCTATAAATTCTGAGAAAATTATCCTAGTATATTAATCATCTAGAAACACCAAATCCAAAGTTTCATAATTTACTAGAGAGTATTTATCCATAATTGCTATTTATTACAAATGGTGTGCCAATAAGGGTTTACACTACAACTACCATTAATATGTCTCTATAAATTCTGAGAAAATTGTCCTAATACAATAATCATCTAGAAACACCAAATCCAAAGTTTCATAATTTACCAGAGAGTATTTATCCATAATTGCTATTTATTACAAATGGTGTGCCAATAAGGGTTTACACTACAACTACCATTAATATGTCTCTATAAATTCTGAGAAAATTAACCTAGTACAATAATCATCTAGAAACACCAAATCCAAAGTTTCATAATTTACCAGAGAGTATTTATCCATAATTGCTATTTATTACAAATGATGTGCCAATAAGGGGTTATATAACAAGTACTATATAATGACCTAAAATTCATCTAAAAATTATGGTAAAATTTACAGAGCTATAGGATCACCAAGGAAACCTACTAGAATAATTTCATAATTCTCCAAGTCATATGAGACCTAAATGTCATATTTGAATAAATTTGACCTAACCAAATAAATCAAATTCAGAGAAATAAATGAGGTCCAAAAATTCCAACAAAATTCCTAAATGTGCTTTTCCAGTCAAAGATCCATTTCCCAGAGTTTTGGATTTATATCTAAGTTTTTGATTCAAATTATTTCATTAATTTAAAAGTGTGACAATTTTCATTTAATTAAAAACTTTAGGAAAATAACTTCCAAAGATCATGAAACTTATGTCAATGATGTATATCCTCATGACATACACTAACCCCAAGGTTTCAGAGGCATGCAAGTTGATTCCCACCTTCAATTCCATCAAAAAGCTCAAAAGCACAATTGACTGTTAGCACCCCAAGTTTCCTCTTAAGACCCAAACTTCATTTTGAAGTTCAGAAAAATATACTCATGCACATGTGATGAAATTTTAACCAGTGATCAAGATATATATAAATAGCTTACCACCCAAATTTGGGGGTGTTTGGAGTTAAACAACTCCATAAATACCAATTATTTACTATTGCTAATAACTGAAATATCTCAATGAAAATACCTCCATAAATTCTAAAATTTAAACCCTAGGTGTATCATCATACCATGCATGCATGGTAGAAAAATGAAGGGATTTGGTTAAGCCATTTAAAAGATATTGCACTTTTAATTTCTGCCCTACACAAGGAGAAGTCCTAGGAAAATGAGTGCCCTGGTGTCCACAGTGCACCAAATCAGTTGACTCAAGTGGCAAATAAAAGTATACTCATAGGGATACAAAAGTTATCTTTGCCACGTTTTGCAAAAATGGCCTCTAAGGCCTTCAAATATTGCATGCAAACCACTGAATAATTCTAGGCAGAATTATTATGGTCTGCCAATAGCCGATCCTTGATCAAATCAATGGCCATGATTATCTCTTCTTCCTAGAGCTAAAGGCCACGATTTGCCCGACCTGGAGCAGGTGTTTTGGCCTCACTACAGCAATCTAAGCCCTCCCATTGCCGGCCAACCACACCAACTCCTTCCTCTCGGCAAGAGCCATCGATGAGTGGTGGTCTGGCGACTTGGGGTGGCCGGAGTAGTGTTTTCCGGCGAGATCTAAAATCATCCATTTCTTCATGGTTGTCCATGGCATCAAGATCAAATGAGCTTCGATTCATTCCTATTTGATCTATGAAGCTAGCACCGAGGGAGGGGGGGGGGGGGGAGAAATCGTACCTTAATGAAGCTTGACGGAGGCGGCGGCGGCGGTTGGCCATGAATCTTCTCCTCTCCGGCGAGCTTGCTCAAAACTTCATTCCTCCACCATTTGCATTGATTCAAAGTTCGATTTCATATGCTTTCCTCATTCTAAAGCTAATGGTGGTGTCTATTTGGCCTGAGGAGGGCTCTAACCATTCCAGCCATTAAAGGGGAGCTCGGCCTACACCTTGGATGCTTCACCAAGGTGACACTTGGCATGGGGACAACAGGAATTCGGCTGGGAATTACTGAGGGAGCTCAGTGGAATGCTTTGGGAGGAGAATTGAGTGCCAATTGGCACTCAATCCATGAATTCCAATTTGTCTCTTCTCCAAATTGGAGGAAAATCCAATTTTGCCCCCTTGCATGTCAATCCCTCTTCAAATCTGAGGGCATGCATGGTCAAGTGCCATTGGGTTGCAGGATGGGCCTCCTATTGAGGCCTTAGCCCATAGGGTTTGGTTTAATTGATCCAAAATTCCCATTTAGCCCAATTTTGACTTATGTTGACTTTAGTGGTTGACTTGGTCAACTAATGGGTTGACTAGTCCAAATTGTTGGTCTTGAGTCCATTGACACCATCCAATGTTGATTGGGCCTTGGTGATGCCCTAATTGGGCCAATTTAGGTTGAATTGGGTTATGTTGACTTATATTTGACTTTGGTCAATTTGGTTAAATTGGACAAACTTGGTGACCATATGTTAGGGCTTTTGGGTTGACTTGGTCAACTGATGAGTAGGCTGACCCCACATGGTGCCCATGAGGTCCATAGACTCCCTTTGGTGTGATTCATGGCTTGGTGATCCCTCTTTGGGCACTTTTGACCTATTTAGGTCTACTTAGGCTAAATGAGTAAAATGGTGATTTTGACCCAAACCCTAGATTTGTCTTGACCCATTGGGTTATTAGTGACTCATTGAGTTCCCTAGAGGATTAGGAAGAGTTAGGTGGGGTCAATTGGATCATTTTGAGGCTTAGACATCAAGTCTTAAACCTTGAAGTCATTTTGTCTATTTGCACACCAAGGTGTTTTTCACCTTTTCACCTTGGTTCTAGGGCAATCCTTGGTATCTTAGGGCATTGTCATGACCTTGTCATGACAAAGTGCACCTTAGGGGTCTAGTAGGAAATGGGATGTTACAACTTTCATGTACTAGTTTCTCTTAAGCTTGTAATCTTATTTTTCCCTTGCTTTGTACTCTTTAATTAAGGCTTGCAATCGTTTTAATTTTCAATAAAATTAAGTTTTCTCTCTTTCATGTTCTCTTTTTCTTTAGCAATTTCTCTTTCATGCAATGGTAACTTTTCTTCCCTCTCATGCAATGTTTAATCTCTTCATTTAGCTTGGTTTTTGTCTTTTTTTTAGTTAAGCAAAACAAACCTCAAATTTTCGTCGATAAGATAATGGTGACTTTCCTCGAAATAGAAGTAATCAACGCGCCCCGTGGAATACGACCTTGATATTCCTACATATCCTATACTATAGACGATAAGGTACACTTGCCTTAATCGGATATAGTTTTGGAGAAAATCTTCAAACCTTCATTTAATTTCAAAGCACGGAAAATCTATGTCAAGTTTTTGGCGCTGTTGCCGGGGACTATGGATAGATATTTTGAAAAGAGGATAGCTATTAATTTTATCATGCTTCTTGTTATTTTATTTTGCTTTTTCTAAATTAAAAAAAAAAATTAGTTTTTCCTCTTCCATTCTTCTCTTTTTAGTGTATGACCCACGGTAGCACTTCGATTGTTCCTTTTGATCCAGAGATCGAGCGAACCTTTTTGAGGCACCGCCGTTCTCGTGATCAGGAAAATCAAGTAGAATCTGAAGAGTCGACCAGGGACACTAACGCAGCGAATATGGATCATAATCTTAATCCTCCTAATCTTAACGAGCCAAATCCTAATGAGGACGCGCAACGGACCATGTCCTATTATGCGCGACCGAATTTGGAAGGCACACAGTCGAGTATTATTCGCCCCACGGTGGCGAACAATAATTTTGAGATCAAGTCCAGCATCATACAAATGGTGCAACAATCGGTGACCTTCGATGGTCAACCGGACGAGGATCCTAATACACATATCTCTTACTTTCTTGAAATTTGCGACACTTTTAAGATCAATGGCGTCACCGATGACGCCTTTCAATTACGTCTTTTTCCTTTTTCTTTGCGGTCTAAGGCCAAGCAGTGGCTGGGCTCCCTACCTAGGGGATCCATCACTACATGGGCCGAAATGGCAGAAAAATTTCTCAATAAATATTTCCCGCCTTCAAAGACCACTAAATTGCGCACTGATATTGCGTCGTTCATGCAAATCGACTCGGAGACTCTCTATGACACATGGGAGCGCTTCAAGAAGCTTTTTCGTCGATGCCCTCACCACGCACTTGCCACTTGGCAACAAGTGCAAATATTTTATAATGGCAAATCTCCAAACGAGGCAAATGATTGATGCGGCCGCCGGGGGGATATTAAATAACAAAACCCCGGTCGCCGCTCAAGAGCTTTTCGAAGAGATGGCCACGAATGCGTACCAATGGAACATGCCCCAAGCGCGACCTAATAAGCCGGCCAGAATTTTTGAAATAGACGCTAACGCAAATTTGGCTTTACAAGTTGAGCGCTTAACAAAGCAAGTGGTGGAGATGTCTGCTTCCTCCGCCACTCCTCCTTGCGCTAATAACGTTTTAATTGAAGAACATGTTGACTACATGGGAAATCCGCCTCAACCTTTCTATAACCCCAACACCGCTCCGTATAACAACACATACATTACGAGTTATAGGAATCATCCGAATTTCTCGTGGAGCAACCAAGGAAATGCTCAGCGTCCAATAAATTTAAATCAACCTCCCCCCAATCAACTTCTTAACTTAGCTCCGCCTCCTAATTTGATTTCTCAAAATTTTAATCCACCCGATTTTCCACCGCAACAGCAAAAACTCTCTCCGCTTGAAGAAGTTTTTGCAAAATATGTTGCTACAAATGAAACAAACATCCGGAACCTTACCGGATCAATCAAAAATTTAGAGAATCAAGTGGGCCAGCTCGCAAAGATGATTTCTGAGCGTCAACAAGGAGCACTACCGGGGAATACAGAGCAAAATCCAAAGGAGAGCGCGCATGCGATTACACTCCGGAGCGGGAAGGAGGTGGTTCAAAAACAGGAGGAACCCAAGGTAATTTCCTCCCCTCCTCCTCCTACTTTTAATTTATCTTCGAATTTGCCCGCTACGTTAGCTCCGCACGCTCCTCTTTCAGCCCCACATACTTCTAATTTAAATCCGCGCGCTCCTACTTCTAATATTCCATATCCATCCAAATTTAAAAATGAGTGCGCCGAAAAAATTTATAAAATTTTTTTAGATGTTTTAAAACAAATCCATATTAATGTACCTTTCTGCGAGGCTATCTCTCAAATGCCTAAATATGCGAAATATCTTAAGGAGTTTCTCTCCAATAAGAAAAAGTTAGAAGATATTTCGCATATTTATTTAAACGCAGAATGCTCCGCGGTTGTACTTAACAAAATTGCCTAAAAAAGCAAATGACCCGGGACGGTTTTCCATCCCATGTCTATTTGGCAATTCGTTAGTAAAACACGCCTTAGCGGATCTTGGAGCAAGCATCAACCTTATGCCATTTTTTTTGTTCAAAAAGCTAGGTCTAGGAAATCCAAGGCCCACTCGAATGAGTCTTCAATTAGCGGATCGTTCTTTAAAATATCCGATAGAAATAGTGGAGGACGTGCTCGTCAAGGTTGACAAATTCATCTTCCCGGTGGATTTTGTCATTCTTGACATCGAAGAGGATGCCGAAGTACCCCTCATACTCGGCCGCCCCTTCCTTGCCACCTCCCGTGCTATTATAGACGTAAGTAACGGAAAGCTCCTCCTACGGGTTGGAGACGATGAAGTTACTTTCGGCATAAATTCCTCGATGCGGAACACATTAGAAAACGATGATTCGTGTTTTTACTTGGAAGAGTGTTGTGATTTTGATTCATCCCTCGAGTTAGTTTCATCGGCAAGTAGTGATTCCGAGCCCGTAGAGCTCTTTTATGTTGAAGAAGAAGTTTCTCACCCCACACCACCCAAACCATTACTTTTAGAAAAATTAAAAATTAAGACTTCTTATGAAGAACCACCCGTATTAGAGTTAAAACAACTCCCCCCTCACCTTAAATATTTGTTTTTAGAAAAAGAGTCTAAACTACCGGTCATCGTTTCATCCGATCTTAGCAACTCAGAAATTTCTGAGTTGAATATAGTCTTAAGAAAGCACCGCCACGCAATTGCGTGGCAATTATCGGATATTAAGGGTATAAACCCATCTTTCTGCACTCATAAAATCTTTCTCGAAGAAAATTCCCGCAACTCAGTCCAGCCTCAATGACGAATAAACCCGAACATGAAAGAAGTCGTTAAGGCCGAAGATATAAAACTTCTGGACGCGGGAATCATCTACCCGATATCGGACAATACTTGGGTTAGCCCAGTACAAGTCGTGCCAAAGAAAGGTGGCGTCACAGTAGTTGCGAACGAAAATAATGAATTGATCCCAACCCGTACTGTTACGGGTTGGCGGATGTGCATCGACTATCGAAAACTAAACGATGCCACCCGTAAGTATCACTTTCCGCTACCTTTTATCGACCAAATTTTAGATCGCCTTTCGGGTCACTCCTACTACTGTTTTCTCGATGGTTTGTAGGGATATTTCCAAATCCCGATTTCGCCCGACGACCAAGAGAAAACCACTTTCACTTGTCCCATTTGCACCTTCGCTTATCGAAGGATGCCATTCGGTCTTTGTAACACGCCAGCTACATTCCAAAGATGTATGCTGGCAATATTTAACAAGTTAGTAGAGGAGGTGATGGAAGTGTTTATGGACGACTTCTCCGTGTACGGAAACTCATTTAAAAACTGTTTAAAAAATCTCGAGCGCGTGTTGCAGCGATGTGAGGAAACAAATTTAGCGCTTAATTGGGAGAAATGCCATTTTATGGTTAAAGAAGGATTAGTCCTTGGCCATAAAATTTCGGGCAAGGGGATCGAGGTCGATAGGGCCAAGATCGAAGTAATTGAAAAACTCCCCCCTCCAACAAACATAAAAGCTATTAGAAGTTTCCTAGGCCACGCGGGGTTCTATCGGCGTTTTATACAAAATTTTTCCAAAATCACAAATCCGTTAACCCATCTTCTCGAGAAAGAATCATCTTTTCTTTTTAATGATGAATGCCATTTAGCCTTTCAACTTATCAAAGAGAAACTTATAAACTCCCCGATTCTAGTCTCTTCATATTGGTCGCTCCCTTTTGAAATCAGGTGTGACGCGAGTGATATTGCGGTTGGTGCCGTTTTAGGCCAATGAGTGAGTAAGTATTTTCACCCGATCTATTATGCGAGCAAAACACTCACGTCGGCACAAGCAAACTACACCACGACCGAGAAGGAACTTCTAGGAATCGTTTTCACTTTTGATAAGTTTAGGTCATATATCACGCTTTCCAAAGTTATCATCTTCACAGATCACTCCGCACTTAGGTATCTCTTAAGTAAATCGGACGCCAAGCCTCATCTTTTGCGATGGATCCTCCTCTTGCAGGAGTTTGATTTAGAGATCTGGGATAAAAGGGGATCCGAAAACCTGGCGGTCGATCACCTTTCTCGATTAGAAAATCCCTCCTCGGTAGCATTAATAGAAGCCGACATTAACGGTAAATTTCCCGTAGAGCGCCTCCTAGCTCTCAAAAATATTAATTCATCTTCTACCCTCTGGTTTGCGGATTTGGCTAACAATTTAGTAGCCCGGGTCCTGCCAACAGAATTCTCAAGTCAGCAAAAGAAGAAATTCTTTTCTGATTTAAAGAATTATTTTTGGGAGGACCCCTTTTTATTCCGTGTTTGCGCAGACCAGGTGGTGAGAAGATGCGTCTCAAGTGAGGAAGGTTTTAAAATTTTACATCATTGCCACGAGGGACCCACCGGTTGTCATTATCATTTGAACTGAACCGTGAGGAAGGCGCTGGAGGCGGGCTTTTATTGGCCCATGCTCTTCAAAGATGCTCACACCCTTGTGAGTACTTGCAACAGCTGCCTGCGATCGGGGAACATCTCTCGCCGGGATGAGATGCCCCAAAATATTTTCTTAGAATGGGAAATTTTTGATCTTTGGGGTATTGATTTTGTTGGTCCTCTCCCTCCCTTGTATTCAAACAAATATATTCTCGTTGCGGTCGACTACGTGTCGAGGTGGGCAAAAGCGCAAGCTCTCCCCACCAACGATGCGCGAGTCATCGTTAATTCCTTAAAAAAATTGTTTTCTCGATTTGGCACGCCGCGCGCTATAGTGAGTGATCGGGGCACCCATTTTTGCAATAGTCAATTTACAAAAAATTTAGCAAAATATGGTGTCACGCACAAATTATCTACCGCATATCACCCACAAACGAGCGGCAAACTCGAAGTTGTTAAGCGAGAATTAAAGCGGATTTTAGAAAAAACTATTTCTATTAATCGAAAGGATTGGGCAATAAAGCTCGATGACGCGCTATGGGCCTATCGAACGACGTACAAGACCGCTATCGGTTGTACACCGTATCGAATGGTTTATGGCAAGGCTTGCCACCTTCCAGTCGAACTAGAACACCGCGCATTTTGGGTGCTTAAATTTTTAAATCTCGATTCCACTTTAGCGGGCGAACAAAGAAAATTTCAAATAAACAAATTAGATGAATGGCGTGCGAATGCGTACGAGAGCAATAAGTTATATAAGGAGCGAACAAAGTTTTATCACGATAAATACATAAAATTTCCGAAAACTTTTTCGCCGGGCGATCTCGTCCTCCTTTATAACTCACGTCTTCGCCTTTTTCCGGGAAAACTAAAATCCCGATGGTCCGGACCCTTTATTGTTAAAGAGGTTTGGTCCTATGGGACAATTTTAATTTCCCACCCAGAAAAAGGTTCCTTCAAAGTTAACGGGCACCGCCTTAAATTATACCTTCCGGGAGAGTTAACTAATAAAAAGAGTGACTCGATTTTACTTCCTCCTATAATATGATCGGCAAGTGGGTCAAGCTACGCGACCTTAAACAAAGCGCTTTTGGGAGGCACCCCAAAGTTATCTTTTTATTATTCTTCTTTTTATTTTAACATGTTTTGTAGGTAACCGCCGCTTTCCCCGCTTCTTCATAACCAGGAAAGCCCTCTTAACCTCTCCTTCGTTTCTATCATTATTTTTGTTTTGTCTTGCACTTTATTTTCTCTTACTTCATACTTAGTTTTAAACATTGGGGACAATGTTTAACTTTAAGTATGGGGGTGTAAATAGTTCTTTGTAAATAGTTCTTTTTAAATTAGAAAATTTTCAAAAAAAAATTTATAAAATATATTTTCTTATTTTTCTTCTTTTTAAGCACTTGTAAAACCCAAAAAACTCAAAAAAATTTAGAAAATCGAAAATTTAAATTCTGGGAAAGGACGCTTTGGGCTTGAATTCCCATCACAGCCTCTAGTACCTTGAGAGTCCTTCACCAGGTAGACCTCGGGAAGTCTGAGAATTAACAAAAACATTTTAGTTTTTTTTAGTTTATGTTTAGTCTTTTTTATTATTTAGATAATATCAAAAATCCAAAAAAAAGATAATATAAAAATAAAAAATATATATATGAAAAACTAAAAAAAAACAAAAAAAAATACAAAAATCTTATACCTCTCCTATTTGTTGTTTTTGTGATTTCTTAATTATCTAGTTGAGAATATTTATAAGCATGTTTAGGTTTTTAATTAGCTAAAATTTTGATTATCATAGTTTGTTAATTTTAAATTTGAGGTAATCTTGTTTTAAGAATCATTTTATGATTTTAACTTGATTAGAGAACTTATTTAGCATGACTTCTCTTTTTACTTTTAAATGGCTTCATTTTGTATTGAATTTGCTAAACTTCTTTAGATTTCAATTATATTTTCTTCTAACTTTTTTAGATCTTAGGAAATTTAATTTTACTAGAATTTGCTCTCAAAATAATTTAAAGCTAGCTAGATTTATTTTCTCTACCCTACCCCTTTGATGACATAAAAAAAGTATATTAAAAGATCATATGTCATGGGAATAAGAGGATAAAATTCATTATTCCCTAAACACATGTGCCCAAAATCATTTAAAAGATTATATGTCATAGAGTAAGAGGATAAAATTCATTACTCCTAAACATATTCATTTTGGGTTTTTATTAGAAGAGAAAAAAAAAGAGAAAAAAATATTCATGATGAGGATAAATTTCATTTCCTCCTTTCAAAAAGATCTCTTCTTATGCCAAATTTTAGGAAAACCCGTTAGCCAATTATCATTGTTCTAGATTTAGTTTAAGATTATGGAGAGAGCAATATTTAGTAATTTACTTTTCCTTAAGTTTTTTTAAGGTAGAGCTCTTATAATTTTAATTTAATTTAGTTTTATAATTTCTACAATTTTGTTAAACTAATTAATTTCTTGAGAAGTCCTTGCCTAAACATTTTTTCCTCTTTTCAAATCATCATCATAATTTAGGACTTAACTCCTCCTTGAATTTACTCTTAACTTAACTTTTGGTTTAAATAAAATTTTAGTTCAAATTAAAAATTTTAAGGATGTCTTATAAATTATGTCTCACACTTTTGCTCTGGAATAGCAAAACCTCAAGTATGGGGGTATTTGATAAGTAGTATTTTTATATCTTTTTAATAGAATTTTTTGTAAATATTTAATATGTATTCTTCCTTTTTATGTCAATTTTAGGTCATAATTAGTTATTTTATAATTTTGTCTCTAACTTAGCTTAATTTTAATATTTGCAGAATTTTGGGACAAATTTGAAAAATTGACAAGTACACGCCCTCAGTCACGCCCGTGACCAAGGGCGTGTAACCTAAATATCTGCGTTCGACGAAGGTCGAGCTGAGTTCGACGAATCTACCGCAAGTCACGCCCCAGGTCATGCCCGTGACCCCAAGTCACGCCCGTGACAAAGGGCGTGTAAACATAGAATCTTCCCAGCCAGCCGCCGTCGAGACGTGGAGATGCTGTCAAAGAGTTGACCCAAGTCACGCCCGTGACCAAAGTGTCACGCCCGTGACTTCCGGCGTGATCCCTGCCCCCTGCCGCGCCGAATTCAAGCCCACGCTGCATTAATTGAAGCCGACCAGGTACACGCCCGTGACCCGAAATGTCACGCCCGTAACTTTCCCGCGTGATCCTTGCACGCCGCCGAGCCGCAAGCCAGCCCATGCTGCATTTAATGAAGCCGCCCAGGTACACGCCCGTGACCAAAGTTACACGGGCGTGTAATGTCCAATTTTCTGCCGCCGTCACGCAAAGTCCACGCCACTGCCAGATCCACTGTCAACAATGTTTACACGCCCTAGGTCACACCCGTGACCGAGGGCGTGTAACTCGAAAATTTATACTATAAATTCAGAGGCTCTCCTTGAGTCCAGGGTTTAGAATTTTGGAGTGGGGGAGGTGCTGCTAGAGCTGTTAGTGAGTTTTCCAAGTTCATGTTCATGTTTTTCTTAAGCTTTCATGTTCTCTCTTTTCCTTTCATGCAATGTTTTAATGTAACTTTCATGTACTAGTTTCTCTTAAGCTTGTAATCTTATTTTTCCCTTGCCTTGTACTCTTTAATTAAGGCTTGCAATCGTTTTGATTTTCAATAAAATTAAGTTTTCTCTCTTTGATGTTCTCTTTCTCTTTAGCAATTTCTCTTTCATGCAATGGTAATTTTTCTTCCCTCTCATGCAATGTTTAATCTCTTCATTTAGCTTGCTTTTTGTCTTTTTTTTAGTTAAGCAAAACAAACCTCAAATTTCCATCGATAAGATAATGGTGACTTTCCTCGAAGTAGAAGTAATCAACGCGCACCATGGAATACGACCTTGATATTCCTAAATATCCTATACTATAGACGATAAGGTACACTTGCCTTAATCGGATATAGTTTTGGAGAAAATCTTCAAACCTTCATTTAATTTCAAAGCATGGAAAATCTATATCAACAACCCAGATGCTGGAAGAGCAAAAGCTCAGAATGAAGAAGAGGTCATCAGGGTAACTGACACCATGGAAGTTCTACCCTCTTATGAAGAGATGCCAAGACAAGAACCTGCAGTGGAGAAGGCAAACAATGAGGTTGAAGAGGTGGTGGAGAAAGAGGTGGCCACAGCTGTTGTGCACAACCATTGTGAATTCAACATCAATTGAGGACTACATCTCTACTCCTATTGATTTTAAACAAAGCTGATCAGCTTAATAAAAAAATCTGGTTCAGCTGAGCTTCAGGTTACCCTTAAATCATAAGATCAATAGATATGCTCCTAGTGAGGGGGAGCTAGAAAGGATTGTTCAAAATGAACAAGATCAGCTATTAAAGATAATAGTTCTCAATTTGAGGGGGAGCAAGTTCCTGCTCGGATTGAGGGGGAGTTGGCAAATGCTGTAGTGGTTCCCTCCGAATTCTTAGGGGGGAAAATAATTGAAGAAACCAGAAAGGGGGAGATGGCCAATGCTATGACTAAATCAGAGTTAGCTCACTGATAAAGTTATCAGAGGTAGTTATTATGAATAAGCTTAATATAATCTGAGTTAGAAAGGGGGAGATAACCTATGAGCTAATCAAAGCTTTACATAATCTATCATGAGGTATCAAAGCATGCAAAAACAATGCTATCTTAAGCAATGTTATCATGAATGCTACATAGTTCATTTTCATGATATATTTTTATTTGGGTATGTACCTTAGCATTGGGAATGTTCTGCCTTCTTCAAATAGGGGGAGATTTTTGGGAATATTGCTCTCAATATTCCTTTGATTTGAAGAGGCATCACTCTCAATGCTAAGTACAAAGTTGTATTTGATAAAGACATATTTCTATAAGAAATATAGGTTCAGGTAACTCAAGAGAAAGGGCCAATCATGCCCTTAGTTCAGGAGAAATCAACTCTTGAGAGATGAAGAATTGTCTCAGCAGAACCGCTGAGACGAAGGGTCAAATCCGCTAGGACGAGCTCACTGTCTCAGCTGATCCGCTGAGAGGGGAAAGGAACTGCAGATAGAAGAGATCTGGCGTGTTCGTCGAACGCAGAGAACAGTTTGTCGAACGCAGAACCAAGATTCGTCGAACGCTGAGACGAGATAGAAGAAACAGCTGAGACTTAGCGTGTTCGTCGAACGGAGAACACAGTTCGTCAAACGCAGAGACAGAACAGAAGCAAGGGCAGAGACTTGGCGCATTCGTCAAACGGAGAATGGAGTTCGTCGAACGCAGAGCATGACGAGTTCGTTGAGCGCAGAGTATGGTGAGTTAGTCGAACTCAGAGCTTGGCATGTTCGTCAAACACAAAGTTGGGCAAGTTCGTCGAACCCAGTATGGTGAGTTCGTCGAATGCAGAGTGCGAGCTCTGCCCGTGGCGCAAGTTGCAGAAAGGCAGTGTGGGGTCCACCAGTCTCTCCCATACTTGTCAGAATGTCAGCTAAGAGCCGTTGAAGATCAGAGATATATAAAAGAAGAAATTAGGGCACCTATGAACGGTCGCTCGGTTGCGTGCCAAAAGAAATCAACTATTCCATTGACGGCCGTAGCTCTCGCTTTCTCTCCTCCTGCTCACTGAACATGGAAGAAGAAACTGAGAAAGAAAGTTAGCTCCTTTACAAGAAGGAGCAAGGTGATCTTCCATCCTTCATCTGAAGAGGAAGATCAGATAGTAGCTGCCATCAACATCTCCAGCTACAAGGAAACACAAGCTGTGCAGGAACTACAGGAGACTTCCTTCAACTGATGTCTACTGTAGTAAGATTTCAAGTCACTTTTCTATAGGGCAACTTGCCTGAGTTTGTAGGACCATTTAGTCTGAGATTGTAGGAATCTTTGGGTTCTGAGTTGTAGGGTTTTATAGCCTATGTTTGTAGGGCTGAAGGCCTGAGTTTGTAGGATCTGTTGATCTGAGTTGTAGGGCTTTATTGCCTGAGCTATAGGAGGAGGATTACTCTGAGGTAGGACCTGGAAGGGGTCTGAGTTGTAGGAGATGGATTCCTCTGAGGTAGGGCTATTTGGGCCTGGGATTGTAGGACCTGCTGTGGTCTGAGTTGTAGGATCAATGGATGATCTGAGGTAGGGCTGTTTAGCCTGAGGTATGGTTTGGGAAAACCTGAGAGATCCTGAGGGATCTGTGTTGTAAGCTCTTGGAGTTGAGATTGGAGGAGTTGATGTTGGGTTTTTCTAAATACCATTCATAATGATATGAACACATCAAATGTGCGCAACAGAAGAAAACTAGAACAACCCAAAGAGTAAGGATCTTGCGGATCTCATGAATCAAAAGATTAGGAAAGCAAAAAAAACAATATACCTTCGCGGGATTAAGTCAATACTCAACCAAGGTGCTCCAAGAAGGAATCCGGTAGACTAAATCTGAGTTCCAAGAACCGAAATGTTTCGGCTCCTCCACAGCGATCCACATGAACGATGGAGAACCCCAAAACCTTGTCGAACAAGGAATGGGTCGGAGTAAGAAGCTCTCAGCGTCCACACGGACTGCTAGATCCGAGACAGGGGAGGCGGCGACCGTCGGCGGCGGATCTCGGCGAACGGGAAGAACGAAAAGCCCTCTTGCGGAACTTTTCCGGACGGTTGTTCTCATCTAAAATCGCGAAGAAAGGTCCAGTCTATCCCGTATATTTCGAAGACCTAATCGCATTCCTTTTATATGCAAGGTATAAAACAGGCTATCCGCAGACCAGAGGAAAAACGGAACATTTCTGTCTAGATTTACACATTCGCCGAATTTAAAATATTTCGACAAAACGCTTTAGCCGATTCGACTCAGATTCAGCGAAACCCTTTCGACGAATTCGTCTATATAAATTTGGCTATATAAATTCGGTTATATGATTTCAACGAAACAATTTCGTCTATATAAATTCGGCGAAACCCTTTAGCCGAATTTGTCACTTATTCAACTAAACACTTTAGCCGAATTTGACTTAGCCGAATTCGTCTAAACCCTTTAGCCGAATTTGTCTAAACCCTTTAGCCGAATTCCTCTAAACCCATTAGCCGAATTATCTAGTATAAATCCATTCGTTTAAACACTTTAAATGATTTCCTATTGAGACATTCTCAACTTGATTCCAAGCAGTCACAGGATTGGTCCTCCACTCATATCCAATATGAGTAAGGCCAACATAATCCTTTCTCCAACTTCTCCAAACGCTTTTATGTGCGACCCTATAGGCTCATATTGCGTTGGCAGTAAGACTAACTGTTGATTGCTTTGAGATCATCTCAGAAACTCCAATAGTTGGCCCTATCTAACACACAGTTAGAAGGTTGAAGGGGGAAAGTGGACTACCCATAGACACACTGTCTTGGGGAACCACTATAGATGCTTGTGTGCTTTCTGTGTGTTTGATCATTTGCTTGCTCTAAACCAGAAAACAGATAGACTAATTAAAAGAAAATAATATAAACCTATTCACCCCCTCTAGGTGATTTAGACTACATCCTTTATAAACTTACACTGCTGCTTGAGGAAGATGAACTCTGTTTTACTTTCTTTCTATATTTTTCTCTCGACTGTTTCTTCTCTGTATATCCTATCTTCTTGTTGTACTGCTGTAATACTGTAATACTTCTTCTTTTTCTTTTTCCTTTTTGAAATCTGACTGATGTGAAATCAAATCTTTTAATTTAAGGAATAAAATATTCTGAATTGATATTCTGCAAACTGATTCAGCAAATAAACTTTAACTCTTTTCCTTTTCTATGAAAGTGTCCTTTTCCAAAATGTGTCAACGGTTACTTTCTCGAAATAAGAGAATAATAAAAGGAAAGGATTAAATACTGACTTATCTGATAGGAATAGATCCGTTGTTGATAATCGAGCTGAGTTTGTCAAACTGAATGTTGAGTTCGTCGAACATTGAGCTGAGGACAAAATAACTGATCTTTCTGAAATTTGAGCTGAGGAGAAAATCCGTTGATCTGAGAGCTGAGTTTGTCGAATTGAATGTTGAGTTCGTCGAACTGAATGATAAACAACTGAATCTGGCTGGAGGAATTGAATTAGTCGATCTGAGAAGCACTTTAGTCGATCTGAACATCTTGATACTTATTCGTCAAGCGCAGAGCTGAGTTCGTCGAACGCAGAATGAAGTTCGTCGAACTGAAGAGATAAACTACTGGACTGGCTGAAGGCCTGAGTGCGTCGAGCTGGAGAGCAAGTTCTTTGAATGCAGAGAGAAGTTCGTCGAACGCAGAATAGAGTTTGCCGAATGCAGAACCTTGGCAAGTTCGTCGTACTGGAGCATGTCGTTCGTCGAACGCAGGATGGAGTTCGTCGAACGCAGTATGGAGTTCGTCGAACGCAGAAACATGATCTTTTCCTTAAGTTCTAATAGCGTAAAACCTTGACCCTTAGACAACACATTGGGGTCAACTTAGTCCTAGTCAACAGATAGTGATCCTAGCCCAAATCAGTAATAGGGTTGTTTTAACAGGTTTGATCAAAGTCAACTGTTGGGAATATTACCCTCAATGTTTTCTTGATTTGAAGAAGCATCACACTCAATGCTATGTACAATTTGTATTTGATAAACCCTATTTTACCTCCTGACTATGCAGGGTTAGGTTATTCCAAAATGTGGAATATGTTCAGTGGTTTACTGTTAAAACCACTAAGATGAGTTCTCAGTCTCAGCTGAACTGTTGAGACAAGGCCAGGAGCCGCTGAGAAGGAGTCTGGGTCTGCTGAGCTGCAGATAGAGGAAAACCACTGAGACAACTGTCTGTCTCAGCGGATCCGCTGAGACGGAGACAGAAGTAGCCGCTGAGACTGGGAGTTGTCTCAGACCAACCGCTGAGACATATTCAAATGTGCTGGCGGGTTTTGCTTTTGGCGCAAGTTGTAGTAAAGCAATATAAGGTGTTCCAATCACCTCCATAATGTGTCAGAGGCTATCTGATATGAAAGTGGAGGTTAGATCTTAAATTAACTCTAGAGGGGGGTGAATAGAGTATTAAAACTTTTCCCTTAGTTTTATAGCGGAATTAAAATAGTAATATATATATGTGTATAAAGTGATTTATGAAAACTAAATAGAAACAAATCAGCACAGCACAACCACAGAAGAGTAATGCAATCACAGAGGACACAAGGAGCTATAGTAGTTCCCCAATAAACCTGGGTACGTCTACTCTTCTACCACCCTTGCTTGGAATCCACTAGGATTTTTGATCAGGTGCCCTAACACCAATGAGTTTTTGATAAGGTGCCCAAAAACCAAGCTGGATTTTTTGACCAGGTGTCTTGCAACTAATGGTAACCTTTTGAAGGGAGTTTTAACCCTTTACAGAATGGGATAAAGAGGGGTTTAGATTGTTCTTCTCTGTCAATATGCTGAGAGAAGACTCTAGTGGATGTTGATGTAGAAAAGGCATCCTCTGTCTGATATGAAATTATTTGACAGTAGATTGGCTGGAAGCTTTCTTTTGAATGAATGATATTCCTGTGTAGCTGATTAAACTAAGAGAATGATTTCTTCAGTTTGTTGTTGCTCTTTTGAAGATCTGTACTTGCAGCTGATCACTGAGAGATGAATGTAGATGTTCTCAGGAAAAATGAATGATGCTGAAGGAAGAAGAAGATCTGTGTGTTTTTTGTTCTTCTGTTTCTTCCTGTCTCCTTTTTCTTTCTTTTATTTTTTATTTCTGTCTATACAGCAATATGTGATATGTTCTATATGCTTGTCGTGAAAACGGTGTATATTGATACTGTATATCTTCTTCCCTTTTCTCTTTTGAAATCTTTGACAAATATTAAATGCAAACCCCTAATATTAAGGAATATGATATTCTGAAGAGATATTTTGAAACTGCAAATCTGCTGCGCCATTTACCTTTTTCCTTTTCCAGGGATATGTCCTTTTCCAAGAATATGTCAATGACTATAATCTTGAAATAATAAAAGGAAATATATTATCCTTACTTATCTGATATAAAAGAGCCGTTGTTATAGTTCATCTGAGTTCAGAGAATGAAATAATATGATCTTCTGAAATGAATCTGCTTTAGAGATATTTTCATCGATCTCAACAAATTTCATCGACCTCAGAGTTGTGTTCGTCGATCTAAAGATGTTCGTCGAATCGCAGACTGAGTTTATCTCGTCGACCGCTGAGAACAAGTCTGTTCATCGATCTCAAGATTTTCGTCAAACTCAGTTAAACTTTGCTCTAGAAGAGTTGAATTAGTAGAGCTGAGAAGATCTTTTGTCGATCTGAGCATTTGATAAAGATTCATCGAACGCAGTCTGGAGTTCGTCGAACGAAAGGATTCATCGACCGCTTAGCCTGGATAATTTCATCGACCGCTGAGCCGCTGAGCAAATTTCGTCGACCGCTGAGACGGAATGATTTTGTCAAGCACAGAATGAATATAATTCATCGACCTCTGAGATTAGGCGATGAGACGCTGAGATAGAAGCAAGCCGTTCCTCGAACGCAGAGAGCATGACGTTCGTCGAACACAGAATGCAAGCCGTTCGTCGAACGCAGAGAGCATGTCATTCGTCGAACACAGAGAGCATGCCATTCGTCGAACGCAGAGAGCATACCGTTCGTCGAACGCAGAGAGCATTCCCTTCGTTGAACGCAGAGGGCATGCCGTTTGTCGAACGCAGAGAGAAGTTCGTCGAACGCAGTATGGAGTTCATCGAACGTAGAACTTGAATGATTTCTTGAGTTCTAACAGCCTAAACTTTTGACACATTGACTATACATTGGGGTCAACTTGATCCTAGTCAATAGATAGTGATCCTAACCCAAATCAATAATAGGGTTGTTCTAACAATCTCCCCCTATTTGGGTTATGACACTATTTGACAAAAATTAAAACAAACAAGAATAACAGAGCATATATATATATATATATCTGATATATTTTAAATATTTCATCAGATATAAAATGAATAGTACTCTGAGTTTTGAAACATTTCAATGAAAATAAAACTTATAAAAACACACAATCAGAACCTTTTCTTTCTCTGAATTCTGCTTTCTGAGACGCTGAGATAGAAGCAAGCCGTTCCTCGAACGCAGAGAGCATGACGTTCGTCGAACACAGAATGCAAGCCGTTCGTCGAACGCAGAGAGCATGTCATTCGTCGAACACAGAGAGCATGCCATTCGTCGAATGCAGAGAGCATACCGTTCGTCGAACGCAGAGAGCATTCCCTTCGTTGAACGCAGAGGGCATGCCGTTTGTCGAACGCAGAGAGAAGTTCGTCGAACGCAGTATGGAGTTCATCGAACGTAGAACTTGAATGATTTCTTGAGTTCTAACAGCCTAAACTTTTGACACATTGACTATACATTGGGGTCAACTTGATCCTAGTCAATAGATAGTGATCCTAACCCAAATCAATAATAGGGTTGTTCTAACAATCTCCCCCTATTTGGGTTATGACACTATTTGACAAAAATTAAAACAAACAAGAATAACAGAGCATATATATATATATCTGATATATTTTAAATATTTCATCAGATATAAAATGAATAGTACTCTGAGTTTTGAAACATTTCAATGAAAATAAAACTTATAAAAACACACAATCAGAACCTTTTCTTTCTCTGAATTCTGCTTTCTGAATTCTGAAATCTGATATTGTCTGAACTGATTTCTGCTAAATTTCAGCTTTCTGAATTGTTGATCTGAAAAGCTATTTCTGCTGTATTTCAACTTTCTGAATTGTTGATCCGAAAAGCTATTTCTGATTAGCTGATACCAGTTGAGCTTGTTCATAAGTCATCTTGCCCTTTCTGAAAGCATCTCCCCCTGAGATTGGAGGTTCTTCATCTTTCTTCCCCTGTCTAGTTCATAGAACACCCCCCCTCCCCCCCCCCCCCCCCCGAGCAAAACACTACATCAAATGGATTATCTTCATAGAACTGCAAACATGCTTCTTCATCAACTTTTGAATCTTGAAGCTTGAGCATCTTCAGAAAAATAACTCCCCCTGTCAAAAAGGAAAGTATCCCCCCTGACAAAAAGAGAGCTTCTTCAATACATCTCCCCTGCCTAGTTTCAGGAAGACCTGGAGCTAGGCCCCTAGAAGAAGGGACTTTTGAGGAGGTAGGGAAGGATGCAAGATTGTCATTGCTATTGTTCCTGCAAAATGAAATAGAGATCAAGTGGAAAGGGAACTAGAAAGAGAAGCAATTCTGTTGGCATTTATATAATCAGAAAAATATAGTTTGATATTGAAGGGAATGACGGGATAAATAGAAGATTTAATTTTTAATTGATTGAATCTCCATCTATCATTCCTAGCTGATTTATAAAGAAGATGTATTTCTTTTCATCCAAGGGTTCGGTGAAAATATCAGCTCTTTGCAAATCAGTAAAGATGAATTGTAGGCAAATTTTATTTTTATCCACATTATCTGATAAAGTGGTGCTTAATTTCTATGTGTTTAGTCCTACTATGGAGAACTGGATTTTGTGCTATAGATATTGCACTAGTATTGTCAAAAAATATAATTGAATTATTTAAGTTGACACCATAGTCAAGGAGCTGATTTTGTATCCACAATATCTGTGAGCATCAACTGCCTGCAGCTTTGTATTCAGCTTCAGTTGTTGATGTAGACACGGATGTTTGTTTCTTACAAAACCAAGACACAAGCCTATCACCAAGAAACTGGCAAGTTCCTGATGTGCTTTTCCTGTCTACTCTGCATCCAGCATAATCTGAATCTGAGAATCCAGTTAATTCAAATTCAGATGTTGTTGGATACCAAAGTCCTAGATTAGGGCAACCCTTTATATATCTCAAAATTCTTTTTAATAAAATTAGGTGAGATTCTTTGGGGTTAACTTGAAACCTAGCAAAAATACAGGTAGCAAACATTATATCAGGCCTACTAGCTGTTAAATAAAGTAATGAGCCAACAATTGCTCTATATACTTTCTGATCAATAGGTTTCCCTGATTCATCATTATCAACAATAGCATTTGAGGGCATGGGTGTTTTCATGGTGGAAAAATCAGACATACCAAATCTTTTCACTAATTCCTTAGCATACTTAGATTGGGATATGAAGATTCCATTTGGAGTTTGCTTCAGTTGAAGACCAAGGAAGTATGATAATTCACCCATACTACTCATTTCAAATTTAGATTGCATTAGATTAGAAAATCTTTTGCATAAATTTGAGTCAGTAGAGCCAAAAATTATGTCATCTACATATATTTGAACTAGTAATGTTTGATTTTTTATGTATTCTGAAAAATAGAGTTTTATCTACTATGCCTCTACAGAAGTTATTCTCTAAAAGAAAACTAGCTAAGGTCACATACCATGCTCTGGGAGCTTGTTTAAGACCATAGAGAGCTTTATTAAGCTTAAATACAAAAGAGGAGTGAGTTGGAGAGATGAAACCTCGTGGTTGTTCCACATAGACTTCTTCTTTGATTTCTCCATTCAGAAAAGCACTCTTTACATCCATTTGATAAACCTTGAATATCTTATATGCATCAAATGCAAGGAAGATCTTGATTGCTTCTAACCTTTCAACTGGTGCAAAAGTCTGATCATAATCTATTCCTTATTCCTGTGAGTATCCTTGAGCTACTAGTCTAGCTTTGTTTCTCACAATATTTCCATCTGCATCTAGCTTGTTGCTGTAGACCCATTTAGTTCCAATGACTGGATGATTCTTTGGTCTAGGAACCAATTCCCAAATTTTTTTTGTCTCAAACTGATTGAGCTTCTCTTGCATAGCAATGATCCAGTTGGGATCTTATTCTGCATCTTGTAGGGATTGAGGTTCAATATGAGAGAGAAAACAAGTGTGCATCAGATTCTGATTAGTTTGAGGCCTTGTTTGGACACCAGTTGATATGTCACCAATTATTTGAGATCTGAGGTGATCTTTAATATTGACATAATCAACATGCATAGTGGGATCATCATTATTTGTAATTAATTCCTCTTGTGGAATGTTACTTAATGCTTCCTTTTCAGTCACAGTTCCACTGATTTCTTCATCACTTTCTTCACTATCCTGTTGTACAGGATTTAGAGATCCTTCCTTCTGTAGAGCTAATTGATCTAGCTGCTCACAGAGTGTAGGTACCTGCAAATTTTCTATGGTAGAAGAATTCTTCTTCATGTAAAACATGTTAGTTTCATCAAAGGATACATGCATAGATTCTTCAATTTTAAGAGAGGATTTGTTAAATATCCTATATGCTTTGCTGATTAATGAATAGCCTAAGAAAATTCCTTCTTCAGATTTTGGTTCAAATTTCCTAAGGTATTTTTTGTCATTATTATGAACAAAACATTTACAACCAAATGTTCTAAAATAGTTAACTTTAGGTTTCTTCCCTTTAAGTAACTCATAGGGAGTCTTACCCTTAAGTTTATGTATTAAACTCCTATTCAACACATAATTTTCTATGCTAACAGACTCTGCCCAAACAGATAGGGGCAAATTAGCATCTGCAAGTAATGTTGTTGCTGATTCAATTAGGGTTCTATTTTTCCTTTCAACTACCCCATTTTGTTGAGGAGTTCTAGGAGCTGAGAAGCAATGCCTGATACCTTCCTTCTCATAGAATTCTTGCATGAGAAGAGACTCAAACTCAGTTCCATGATCACTTCTGATCAATGCAACTATAGTAGATTACTCAATCTGAATGCTCTTAAGAAAATCTGTAAGAACTTTAAAGTTATCTGACTTTTCTCTCAAAAAGAACACCCAAGTGAATCTAGAGAAGTCATCTACAATAACTAGAGTGTATGACTTCCCCCCTAAAGTCTTTATTGATATTGGTCCAAAAAGGTCCAAATGTAGCAAGTATAAGATTCTAGGTGAATTACTTTTAGATAATGATTTAAAACTATTTTTAGTTTGCTTGCCTAGTTGACATGCCCTACAAAGACCTTCTTTCTTGTATGAACCAGATGGTAATCCTCTAACAAGATTGTCCTTAGATAATTTAGCAATGGTGCTAAGGTTTACATGTCCTAATCTCTTATGCCAAAGTTCACTAGGTTTGCTTAATTGATTAAATAAACAGATTTCTGATTTTGATTAATTGAAATTTACTAAATAGATATTTCCTTGCCTAATACCTGATAAAACAGTAATATTATCAGAAGATTTAATAAGGCATTTTGATTTATAAAAAGTGACCTGATACCCTTCATCACATAATTGGCTTATGCTGATGAGGTCGTGCTTCAGTCCCTTGACATATGCTACTTCCTTGAATGTGACTGCTCCAACCTTGATCTGACCATAGCCTTTGGTTTGCCCACAGTTGGAATCTCCAAATATCACTTTTGGTCCAAGCTTTGCCTTGTAGTTGTTCAGATTGGCCTTGCTTCCTGTCATATGCTTTGAGCATTCACTATCCAAATACCATTGTTCTTTTATTCTTGGATAGTTGTTTACCTGCAAAACAGAAAAATAAACTAGTTGTTTTTGACCAAGACTAGCTTGGGTCTTTTTGTATTACCACAAAAATCTGTAATAAAAGACATTTCAGGCTGATCCTTATAACCTTTTGGATGATATCTCCTTGGAGGAATTATCCTTTCAGTGAAAGGATTGTAAGTACGTGAAGAAAAAGAATTCTTTAAATTTTCTGTATAACTTCTGTTCGACAAACTAGGCTGAGTTCGTCGATCGCCGTTCGATGAATGGATGTGCTTTCGTCGAGCGCCGTTCGAATAATGACTATACAGGAAATCTATCTTCAGAGTTCGTCGATCTCCGTTCGACGAATTCATCTGATTTCGTCGATCTCCGTTCGACGAATTCTGCTGAATTCCCTTATTCTTTACAGCCTTGCTTGAAATATTTTATTTTCATCTACAACCTCTTTGCTTTTAGCAGAGATGAATTTTATAGGTGTAGAGAGTAAGTTCTTCTTAATTAGATGTGGCTCACTTGATGAAGCACCCAAGCCCAGTTTGCTATTAAGTCTAGCATTTACAGTGCTTGTGATGTCCATCAGTTTGATGCTTCTCCCATTGAGGGATTCTTCAAACTTTTTAGCTTCAGACAACTTGCTCTCAATGAAAATAATATGTTCCCTGGAGGCAGCCAAATCTTTCTTAAGATTTACATTTTCTTCACTTATTTGATTCATTTCAGCTAGCTTATTTATGAGAGTAATTATTTACTTCTCAGATTTTATTAAGTCTAAGCAAAGAACCTTGAATTCAACTGAATAAAAATCAAAATTGGATATTACCTGATCAATGCATTGTCAGCTTCTGATTCTGATTCTTCAGATTTATGTACTGAGGCATTGATAGCCATCATGCAGAAGTTCTTCTCTTCTTCATCATCTTCATCATCAGAAGAGCTGGATGAAGATGCACTTGCTGACTCACTGCTTGAGTCATAAATTTCCATCAAGCATTGGTCATTTTCTTTTGATTCTTCTTCATCATCATATGAGCTTGATGATGATTCTGATTCAGTTTCACTCCAAGTTTCTGCTACAAATCCTCTTCCCTTGTGTTTGTGCTTGTGGGACGAAGACTTGCTGGAGTGCCTTCTTTCTTCTTTTTCTTTTCACTTTTCCTTCTTGTCCTTCTTGTTTTGATTCTCTGGACACTCAGGTACAATGTGTCCTGGTTTCCTACAACCAAAACATATAACTTCTTTAGATGGAGCTTTGTCATACCTTGGCTTTTCCCTTGATCTGGAGTCCTTCTTTCTGAAGTCCTTTCTAGCCATCTTGTAGAACCTTTTGGCTAGAAGGCTCATGAACTCCTCATTGTCAAGAGTCTCTCCTTCTTCTTCTGTAGCTTTGAAGGCAATGTTCTTTTCCTTCTTTGTTGCTGGAGATGAAGTGAACTGTTCAGCTTCTCTGGATTTGACAAGCTGCTCATAGGATTTGTGCTTGCCAAACAAGCTCTCAGTTGAGATCTCATTAAGGCTTCTGGCTTCCTTGATAGGCTAGATCCTAGAGTCCCATGTGCTGGGGAAGCACATTACGACCTTGTCATTGATCTCAGTGATAGAGATCACTTTGTCCAAAGATTTCAGCTCATTAATTATGAGACTGAGCCTATTGTACATATCAGCTACACTTTTAGATTCTCCCTTTTTGAAGTTCTCATATTGAGAAATGAGATGGGATCTTCTGTCCTTTCTTTCATCAGTAGATCCTTCAACCATATTGTTGAGAGAAGTCCATATATCTCTTGCTGAGGTGCATTCCACTACTTTCTGAAAGATGTCATCAGACATTGTTTGAGCCAGAATGTTCATGGCTTTTGCATCAGCACTCCTTTGCTTCTTTTAGGCTTTAGTTCACTCAGGTGGTGGAACAGCATTGTTGTTAGTTGTGGTGTCAGCACTAGTTGTTGCTGTGGGAGCTGGAGGTCCTATCAAGATCACATTGAAGATTTCTTCATCAATAGAATTCATATATAACCTAATCCTAGCTTTCCATAGTGCAAACTTATTACGATTGCACATAGGAGGTCTTGTGCTTGAATACTCTTTGTTTTGTGCCATGAGTTTTTAAACAAAAATAAATAGAATAAAAGCTCTGAAAGAATTTAAGATCTAATTGATCTTTATGATTCAGGAGTTAGCTGTAAACAATCAACCACCTCTGATATCAATTGAAAGTGGAGGTTAGATCTTAAATTAACTCTAGAGGGGGGGGGGGGGGGGGGGGGGGGTGAATAGAGTATTAAAACTTTTCCCTTAGTTTTATAATGGAATTAAAATAGTGATATATATATGTGTATAGAGTGATTTATGAAAACTAAATAGAAACAAATCAGCACAGCACAAGCACAGAAAAGTAATGCAATCACAGATGACACAAGGAGCTATAGTAGTTCCCCAATAAACCTGGGTACGTCTACTCTTCTACCACCCTTGGTAGGAATCCACTAGGATTTTTGATCAGGTGCCCTAACACCAATGAGCTTTTGATAAGGTGCCCAAAAACCAAGCTAGATTTTTTGATCAGGTGTCTTGCCACCAATGGGTAAACTTTTGAAGGGAGTCTTAACCCTTTACAGAATGGGATAAAGAGGGGTTTAGATTGTTCTTATCTGTCAATATGCTGAGAGAAGACTCTAGTGGATGTTGATGTAGAAAAGGCTTCCTATGTCTGATATGAAATCATTTGACAGTAGATTGGCTGGAAGCTTTCTTTTGAATGAATGATCTTCCTGTATAGCTGATTAAACTGAGAGAATGATTTCTTCAATTTGTTCTATATGCTTGTCGTGAAAGCTGTGTATATTGATATTGTATATCTTCTTCCCTTTTCTCTATTGAAATCTCTGACAGATATTAAATGCAAATCCCTTATATTAAGGAATATGATATTCTGAAGAGATATTTTGAAACTGCAAATCTGCTGCGCCGCTTACCTTTTTCCTTTTCCATGGATATGTCCTTTTCCAAGAATATGTCAACGGTTATAATCTTGAAATAACAAAAGGAAATATATTATCCTTACTTATCTGATATAAAAGAGTCGTTGCTGTAGTCGATCTGAGTTCAGAGAATGAAATAATATGATCTTCTGAAATGAATCTGCTTTAGAAATATTTTCGTCGATCTCAACAATTTTCGTTGACCTCAAAGCTGTGTTCGTTGATCTAATGATATTCGTAGAATCACATACTGAGTTAATCTCGTCGACCGCTGAGAACATGTCTGTTCGTCGATCTCAAGATTTCGTCGATCTCAGTTAAACTTTGCTCTGGAAGAGTTGAATTAGTAGAGCTGAGAAGATCTTTCGTCGATCTGAGCATCTGATAAAGATTCGTCGAACGCAGACTGGAGTTCATCGAATGGAAGGATTCGTCGACTGCTGAGCCTGGATAATTTCGTCGACCGCTGCGCCACTGAGCAAATTTTGTCGACCACTGAGACGGAATGATTTCATCCAGCGCAAAATGAATATAATTCGTCGACCTCTGAGCTGAGGGGCTGAGATGCTGAGATAGAAGCAAGTCGTTCGTCGAACGCAGAGAGCATGCCATTCGTCAAACACAGAATGCTAGTCGTTCGTCGAACACAGAGAGCATGCCGTTCGTCGAACACAGAGAGCATGTCGTTCGTCGAACGCAGAGAGCATGCCGTTCGTCGAAAGCAGAGAGCATGCTGTTCGTCGAATGCAGAGAGCATGTCGTTCGTCGAACGCAGAGAGCAGATCATCGAACGCAGTATGGAGTTCGCCCCACGCAGAACTTGAATGATTTCTTGAGTTCTAACAGCCTAAACTCTTGACCCATTGACTAAACATTGGGGTCAACTTGATCCTAGTCAACAGATAGTGATCCTAGCCCAAAGCAGTAATAGGGTTGTTCCAACATAATAGCCGTTGAAGACTGAAGGAGTATAAAAGAACAACTTAGGGCTTTGTAAAAGCCAAGTTTCTTGGAAAAAGAACTTATACCTACTGTTCCATTGATGGTTGTCCAAAAGATTTCTCTTCCTGCTTCCTGAAGCTGCAAGGAGAGAAAGTTTGTTCTTCCTGAGTAAATCAAGAAGAGCAAGTTGATCCTTATTCATCTACTGAAGAGAAGGATCAGAAGGAGCAGGATTGAGGCTACTGAACTCTTCCATGTTTCAAAATTGCAACTGTAGTAAATCAGCAACAGAAGACCAAAGGCTTGAAAGATTTATATGGTTTATTTTCTATTGTAAGCATCACTTATAACTTATGTAGGAACATATTTGTTCTTTGCTTGTAGGGCATTTTGCCTGAGGGTGTAGGGCTGTTGGGCCTGAGTGTAGAGCTGAGAGTTCAGCTTGAGTGTAGGATCTCAGTGGAGATCTGAGGTAGGACTTCTTGATAGGTCTGAGTTGGTAGGGCTGCTATGCCTGAGGTAGGGCTGTTGAGCGTGAGGTAGGGTTTGGAGAAAACCTGAGAGATCCTGAGGGATCTGAGTTGTAAGCTCTTGCAGCAGAGATTGGAGGAGTTGGCCTTGTCTAACTCATTGTTAGAAAGGTGAAGGGGGAAAGAGGACTACTCAAGACACCCTGTCTTGAGGAACCTCTATATATGCTTGTGTGTTTTCTATGTGCTTGATTTATAACTGACATAAACTTTGAAAACAGCTAGGCATAAGCTTAGAAATAAAAGAGACCTATTCACCCCCCCCCCCCCCCCTCTAGGTGATCAAGACTACATCCTAATAAACTATCAAGTGGTATCAGAGGGAGTTTGGTCAAAAATGACATAATTGTCTGACTAAATCCTACAAAGGAGTAGTCATACCTGAATCCAATGGCCTCCACTGGATTGCAGAAGGAGATGGGGTCTATGAAGTTGCCCATATGCAACAAAGAAAACTTTGGCATGTGGAAGCAAAGGGTAAGGCTGTTCATGGAAGCCTCAGACCCTAGGATTTACATCACTGTAAAATATGGTCATTTCACTTTTCAAATAGCATCCACCATAGATCCAACTAGGTGAGTGGCCAAGGCTTTTAATGACTTAACCAAGGATGAATTTGCATTTTTCACAATGGATAAAAGAGCCCAGAATATTATTGTGAATGCAATTGATGATCCCACCTTCAAGAACTTGGTTTACTGTATAACAGCCAAGGAAATGTGGGATACACTTGTGGTGTATATAGAAGGGACTGCTGAAGTAAGGGATGACGGGAAATCCCTCCTCAATCAAGAATTTGAAGCTTTCAGGCAGCTCAGCTAGGAAACAATATCCATCTGCTATGAAAGATTCTTCAGGATAGTCAATGAACAATGGACCTATGAAAGGGTATTCAATGACTATGAGCTAAATGACAAGTTCCTAAGATCTATAACTAGAGACTGGGACACAAAGATATGTGCCATCAGGGAAGTGGCTAAGTTGGGTGAAACACCTACCCATACTTTGTTTGGGAAACTGCTCTCTTATGAGATGTAGTTGTCTACAAGGAAGGAAGAGGATACTTCCACCAGGGCTCATGCAAGGGAGAGAACTGTTGCACTCAAAGCTGACAGCTCAAAGAAGATCAAAGCCAGATTGCTGTCTCCTCCAAGAAGAATTGTTGAATCTGAGAAGTCTGAGAACAACACTTCAGACAACTCTACATCTGATGAGGAGTTTGCTGCCTTCTCAAGGCAGTTCAAGAAGATGATGAGGAGGAAGCAGTGGAAGAACAACCCTCCTCCTCCTCACATTCTAAGAAGGTCCACAACAGATCTGAAAGAAAGCACACCAAGGGTGACATGTATGAATCTAAACCTGCTAAACATGTTTCAAATAATATCATATATTATTGTTGCAGCAAGCCTGGACATGTCATTGCTGACTGCCCAGTCAAGAGGAAGGAGATTGGTGATAAGAAACATTATCACCAAAAGGAAAGGAAAGGTGAAAAATCCTTCCTAGCAAAGAAAGGGAAAAGCTGGAGTGAATCTGAATCCTCAACTTTAGATTCAGATGAAGAAGAGGAAGCCTACATTGGGCTATTTGCAGCAGAAGAGGATGAAGATTTTCCTGATGCCAAGATTGGAATCTATGCCCCTCTATCACATTCAGATAGTGACATCGAGGTGGATGAAGAGGAAAAATAACAGTTATGCCTAATGGCCATAACTGATGAGGAAGACAGTCAGAACAACTCTGATAGTGAACATGTACTTAATCATTGCATTTCTTTTTCTGAATATGAGACAGACCCAGAATCTGAAGCACCTTCATCTATTGGTGGAAGTGACTCAGAAGCTGAGGAAGATGTCAATCAATTGATTGACATGTATGGTGCTCTCTTGGATGCTCTGAAAAAGAGCAAGATGTTGGCCAAGAGGCAAGCCCAAGAAATTGCTTCCCTTAAGTTGCCTGTGAAAGAGTGCACTGAGTCACCTACCCTGGTGGCTCAGATGTGTAGAGAGATAAGCCATCTCAAGGGGATAATAATTGTTCAACTGAGCACCATATCCCAAAAGAACAAGGTCATCAAAGACCTTGAGGAGAAGCTTCTCAAATAAAAGTGCCTAGTGGCTCAAGTCTTCAAGCCCAGATCAGTGCTTCAAATTGTTGACACCTTTTCCTCTCAAACCAATAAAAGAGGACTAGGGTTCAATAAAATGGAAGTGGGAGAAGGGTGTTGAGAAAAGAGCAAGGATAAGGCTAAGCCTCGTACCATCTTTCAAAAGGTGTTACTTCCCTCTAACAGGTATGACTATGACAGTATGTATGGTCACTGGAAGAATGGAAGCTCATATAGGAAGGAAAACACTCCTTCCCATAGTGGAAGAAAGGGTATGGGGATGAGTATTATGAAGGCTCCCCATGAAGAAATTCAAATGGCCCAACCTGGACCATTTGTATTTGGTACAGCTCAATCATTCAAAAGTAAGGAAGCAAGCTCTTCCAAGTTCATTCCAGCAAAGAACATGATTGCTGTCAAACCTATAAACAAGCCTTGTTGCTCAGTGTCTGATGCCATTCAATCTTGCCTAGCTTCCAAGCCAAAGATAACTTATGCCATTATGACAAAGGCTGCTAAGAATGTCCATAGATTAACATTCAGCCAAATCATTGCTGAAAGGAACAAGAAGACTGTTGTTGTCTCCCCTCCTGAACACAAGCATATTAACGCTCATTCCTCAAGAACTATTCAGAAGAGGAGATATAACATTCATGATGTTGAAACCAATTTCTCCGTCTCTTGTGAAGCTCGGGCCCTCAACAAGTTAAGGCGCAGCTAGCCCTTACTAGTCCCTCGAAAGGAGCAGACCTGAGACTCAGAAACTGACTAGGACCTTAGTTACAGCGAGGATGTCCCACCACAAACCCAGAAGATCGTTGAGTGCTTCCCCTCCCAAGTCAAAGCTGAGACTTGGGCACCTTGGAGAGCTAGAGAGTTGAACCAAAGTAACCAAGGAAAAAGAAGAAGCTCAGAGAACTGAGATCGGAATCCCCTCCCAAGGTGCCCGTTAAGGTCTATTTATAGTTTTTTGTTCCTGATCTGTCAATAACGGAATTCCGCATTTTGGTTTTACTAAACGCACCCCAATTTGGCCTGCTAACAACCAAACTCCGCTGTTTGGAGGGGCTACCCGCAGACCACCAGGGGCAGAGGAGTGACTCTCCCTCTTTAATCTATGGACGAGTTGTTTATGAGAGCAACACTCGCGAGAGAGGTGAATTCGTCGAACGGGTTTCGTCGAACGGAAAGTCGAGTTCGTGGAATGGGTTTCGTCGAACGGGGAACGGAATTCGTCGAACGCTGAACTGAGTGCCCATTCCAGCACCAAACCACTTGGATCGATCTGGGGAATTCCAGCACTAAACCACTTGAAACTTGCAGGGAGTTATTCTAAAATATATGCATTGAGTATGAAATATTCGAAAGTCAGTTACAGGAAATTGTTAAGGATAAAACCTCTTCAAATCATCCCCACTCCTGGCTCGGCCGAGAGGTACCGCTTCCACATCTCAAAGGTGGTACCCCCGACTTGAGCACTTCACATACAATGTAAGGCCCCTCCCAGTTGGGTTCTAGCTTACCGACCGCGGCTCCTCTTCCGGCCGCGTCAACCTTCTTTAGCACTAAATCTCCCTTCTTGAAGTGCTTGATCCTGATGTGCTGGTCGAAGTTCTTGGCCATCCGCCTCTTGGCTTCCTCCTGTCTGACAGTAGCGAGGTCTCGGAGCTCTTCTACCAGGTCCAGGGACAACCTTTGCTCTGCATCATTCTCTATTAACCATTCTCCATCTCCTTCGCCCGCGGTGATCACCCTGGGGGTTTTGACTTCGAACTCTATCGGGAGAACGACCTCAGACCCGTGGGATAGTTTGAAAGGGGTCTCGCCTGTGGCCGTGCTTGGAGTAGTTCTCAAAGCCCATAGGACCAAAGGTAGCTGCTCCACCCAATTGCCTCTGAGATTCTCTACCTTCTACTTCAGCAGGTTGACGATTACCTTGTTCGCCGCCTCCACTTGGCCGTTGCTCCTCAGGTAGTGGACCGACGCGAACCTGAGGTCTATGCCGAGTTGGGTGCAAAAACTTACAAATTCCTCACTGGCGAATTGGGGTCCGTTATCCGTCACGATGGCTAGGGGGAGCCCATGCCTGCAAATGATTTCACCCCAAACAAAATCTCTCACTACCTGGGATGTTACCTTGGCCAGCGCCTTCACTTCGACCCGTTTAGAAAAGTAATCTATCATCACTAGTAGGAACTTACTTTGGCCGCTTGCCTGGGGGAAAGGTCCCACCAAATCCAGTCCCCATATAGCGAAGGGCCATGGAGCTGTGATGTTCCAGAGCCTTTGAGCTAGGAGTAGTTAGAGCGGAGCATAGAGTTGGCAGTTTGAACACTTCCTTGCGAATTCTGCTGCATCCTTGATGAGGGTAGGCCAGAAATAGCCTTGCCTCAGCACTCTCCCCTCCAAAGTCCGTCTCCCGGAGTGGCTGCCACACTCCCCCGAGTGGATTTCTTCGAGGACCCTTGGGACCTCCTCTTCAGACACGTAACGAGCCAGGATCCCCGAGAGCATTTTTCGGTATAACAACCCTGCATGTATGGAATAATATGCAGATTTGTACCTGAACCGCCGTTTGTGAACATCTCCCTCGTGGAACTTTCCCGATGCCAGGAAGGTGATGAAGGGATCCATCCAAGATGTTCGCCGATCCACCTCCATCACCTCCCCCTCTTCAATGGAAGGTCGGAAGAGTTCAGACATTGTTCCCCCGCCCCGGGACCGAACTTGGATAGTAGGTCCGCCGGGGTACTCTCCTCCCTTGACACATGTGTGATGGAAAAAGTGCAAAATAGGCTGATGATCCCCTTGGCCTTCTCTAGGTAGCATTGGAGGGTTGGCTCTCTTGCTTCAAATTCTCCCCTGATTTGGCATGCCACCACCATGGAGTCTGTAGAGACCTCCACGTCTTGCACCCCTAGCTCCCTAGCTAGCCGCAGGCCCGCTATCACGGCCTCGTACTCGGCTTGGTTGTTGGTAATGGGGAAATGGATGCTCAGGTCTTGCTCAATCTTTGTTCCTTGGGGGCTGATCAGGACGATTCCTCCTCCAGAGGAGTGCTTCCCTGACGCACCATCCACAAACATCTTCCAAGCGACTGGGGGAGGCGATTTATGTTCCACTATTTCAGTTGCGTAGTCCACCATGAAGTCTGCCACCGCTTGTGCCTTGATTGACGTCCTAGACACAAATGCGATGTCGAACTCGCTTAGCTCCACAGACCATTTTGCTAGCCTCCCCGAGTGCTCCACCCCCTCCATAACTTTGCGAAGCGGGTGGTCGGTCACCACTTTGATTGAGTGTGCTTGGAAGTATGGTCTGAGCTTCCGGGCCGATACCACCAAGGCGAACGCCAACTTCTCCAAAATCGGGTATCGGAGCTCCACCTTCCTCAGCACTCGACTGACGTAGTAGATGGGGAACTGCCTTCTCCCTTCCTCTCAGACCAAAACTAAACTGACTGCCTCCGATCCTACCCCTAAGTATAGGGATAGGTCCTCCCCTTGCCTTGGCCCCTGGAGTAGTGGGGTCTGGGTGAGTTTCCCTTTCAAAGCTTGGATAGCTTACACACATTCTGAGTTCCACTCGAACTTCTTGTTTCCCCGCAACACCTTGAAGAAGGGGGCACATTTCTCACCCGCCTTGGAGAGAAACATGCTGAGCCCAGCAAATTTTCCAGTGAGGCATTGAACTTCCTTCGCATTTTTTGGCGGACCCAATTCCAGGATTGCTTTGACCTTATCGGGGTTAGGCTCCACCCCTGCCGGGGTGAGCAAATGGCCTAGGAACTTTCCTCGGCTAGCCCCGAAGACACACTTCAGTGGGTTGAGCTTCATCTTGTACTTCCGCAAAGTCCCAAAAGTCTCTTCAAGATCTTGGAGGGGACACTTGGGGTCCCGACTCTTTACCATGAGGTCATCAACATAGACCTCCAGGTTCCTTCCCTTTTGCTCTCGGAAGACCCTGTCCATCATCCGTTGGTATGTAGCCCCTGCATTCTTGAGCCCAAAAGGCATCATCTTATAATAATAGCATCCATCCCCCGTGATGAAGGAGACATCTTTGATGTCGGGGGGGGGGGGGGGGGGGGGGGGGGGGGGGGGGGTGGGGGGGGGTGCATGCAAATTTGGTGATAACCTGAAAAAGCATCTAGAAAAGACATTACAGAGAAACCGACGGCTGAATCAACCAGCGCGTCGATTCTAGGCAAGGGGTAACAATCCTTGGGGCATGATTTATTTAGCAATGAAAAATCAGCGCACATCATCCACTTACCATCCCCTTTTTTCACCATCACTACGTTGGAGACCCATCCTGGGTACTGGATCTCCGATACAAAACCAGCCTTGACGAGCTTGCTCACCTCCTCCCGGATAGGTGCCTCCAGCTTGTCAGCGGTGGACCTCTTCTTCTGGCAGATAGGGTGAGTGCCGAGATTGAGATTGAGGCAATGGCACGCCACATCCGCGTTGATCCCTGGCATCTCCGCGACACTCCATGCGAAGACGTCCATGCTGTCTTGGACTCAAGTCGAGACCTTCTTCTGGTCCTCCGAGCTGAGCTCCCCGCTGATCCTAATTTTCTCAATTGTTCCGGCTTGGTGGTCACCTCCACCTCCACCACTTCCTCCACCGCTTCCAACCTGGATCGCTCTCCCCAGGCACCGTCCTCTTCTCCACCGCGAGCGAGCGCTCTGGCTCCTTCCCCCATCTTTACCTCTTTCACCACCATCAACTCTTCCGCCCTCTCTCCCGCCCCTTCTTCCGGGGCCTCTTCTTCTTTTTTCCCTCATTCCCTTCCTCCGCTCTGGGCCCCTAAACGACCCACTCCTAGGCATGAACTATTCCTCCATCCGCTCTTCCCCCCGTCCTCTCCTCTTCTTCGGCCTCGGCTGCCTCTTCCATCACCTTGTCCCACTCCTTCGCTTCTCCCATCCAAGAGATTGTGTTGACGGCAGTCACGTAGCACTGCCTCGCCACCTTGGGGTCTCCCCGGACCCGGACCTGGATTCCTCTGGTGTTGAAATTAAGGCACTAGTGGAAGGTGGATGGGACACATTGGAACGCGCTGATGAGAGGCCGTCCGAAAATGGCGTTGTAGCTGCTCGGGGCATCCACTATCACGAAGCGGAAGTTCCGGGATTGCCCTCCCAAGGTCACATGGAGTCCCACTCCCCCTTCTACCTCCTTCCTCTCCCCGGAGAATCCGAACAATGGACCATCCGAGGCCAACACCCTTCTGTCCTCCACCTTTATTTCGTCGAACGCCTTCTTGAAGATGATGTTAACCGAGCTCCCGTTGTCCACGAGAATTCAAGACACCGTGAAGTTCTTGATGGCGGTTTGGATAACCAGAGCATCGCAGAAGGGGTCCTCATGACCCGGCATATCCCTTTGGGAGAAAGTAATCTTTTCTGCTGGGGGTGGAGCCGTGGATGTCGAAGCCATGCTCCGGCGGTAGATGGTATGGAAGCTCGCCTTGCGGGTCGCCTCTACCCCCACTCCCCCGTGGATCACTCTGATCCCTCCTCGGGTCCCCAAATCGATCCTATCCTCACACCTCTCCTCCTCGTCCTCCCGAGGCAGGACTTCCTCGATCCTCCCTTGTTGCTGCTGCCGTAGCACCGGAACACTAGCTCTTTTTGTCTCCAAGAATTCAGAGCAGGTGGCCGTTGCGTGACCTTCCTCATCGTGGAAGTCACAGTACGGCAATGCCGCCTCTCCCCTATCGGCCTCTGCCGCCCTGTTTCCTCTTCTACTCCCCGCCCCTGCTTCCACTACTTCCCTCCTTCCTCTTCCTCCTCCTCCTCCTCTTCCTCGTCGGATTGCCATAGCCTGCTGAGGGGGGGAGGCATCTGCCTCAGACCCTGCCTCCAACCTAACTGTTGGGGTCTTCCTTGCCCTCCATAGAAGTTATCCCCTCCTGGGCGTAGCCTCTTCCCTAGCCTTGCATCCCCCCGCCATGTTGCCTCCATCCCCCTCCGGGGCCCGGGGCTCTTCCCTTCTCCTTACCTCCTGCTGCCTGAACTCCGGTTCAGTGAGCTTTGCTAGCCTCTTAGTGAGCTCTGGATTGGCCTCCTCACTTTCAACCTCCTCCGCCACTATCTCCATCAACTCCTCGTAGGAGACGGGGGCTTTCCTCTTCAGATCCATCTTCAAGAAACTCTCCTTCAGCCCCAACGTGAAAGCGAGCTGAAGAGCAAACCCGGGCATCTCCTGGGTGATCAGAACTTCCTCCTGGAACCGATCTGCATAATGAGCCAACGACTCCCTAGGCTCCTGCTTCACCTTGAAGAGGGACTCGACGTCCTTCTTCCTCTTCTTTGAAGTTGAAAACCGCAACAAGAAACTTCTACGCAAATCCTCGAATGCATAGATCGATCCGACGGGATGTTGGTGAAACCACTCCCGAGCCTTCTCCTTCAGAGTGACGGCGAAGAGCCGACACTTGAAGGCGTACGACATCGGCCTGATGGAGACCGAGTCCTCGAATGACTACATGTGTTGGACTGGGTCGTCCCGACCATGGTAGTAGACCCTGTCCCACTCCCTGAACCCTTCCGGGACGGGTACAAAGAGTACCAACTTGCAAAAGGGGCTTCCTCCCCCTGCTTCCCTTTCCTGCTCAACTCGCCCCCGAGCTCTCTCGCCAAGCTGGAGCTCACCGGGGCCAAGCTCGTGAGAGCCACCATTGCCGGACTAGGCTCCGCGGGTGCTGAGCCCACCGGAATCGCGCTCGCCCACACTGCGCCTCCCTGTGTTGCACTCGTTGGCACCGAGGTCGCCGGACTGGAAAAAGAACTTGCCCCTCCAGGTCCGACACTGACCCTCCGGCTACCTCCTTTCCAATTCTTCCTCCCGGGGCGCCCTCGCTGACCGTTGTGGGAAGATGTGAAGTCGGAACCATCGGGGTCGCGAACTCGCTTCGCAGCGACGCAACCGCGAACCCGAGGGTCTCGAGGACTTCTCTCTGAAAGTCTGAGAACATCCCCGGCGTCACCACCAGGGGCGACTCATTGAGCTCCTCGCCTTTTTCTTCGTCTCTCGCCATGTTCCTGTCTTGGAATCTTCCTGGACCAGCTGCGCTCAACGCTAACCGCACCAAAATGTTGAAACTGATTTCTCGGTCTCTTGTGAAGATCGGGCCCTCAACAAGTTGAGGGGCAGCTAGCCCTTACTAGTCCCTCGAAAGGAGCAGACCTGAGACTCGGAAACTGACTAAGGCCTTAGTCACAGCGAGGAGGTCCCACCACAAACCTGGAAGATCGTTGAGCGCTTCCCCTCCCAAGCCAAAGCTGAGACTTGGGCACCTTGGAGAGCTAGAGAGTTGAACCAAAGTAACCAAGGAAAAAGAAGAAGCTTAGAGAACTGAGATCGGAATCCCCTCCCAAGGTGCCCTTTAAGGTCTATTTATAGTTTTTTTTCCTGGTCTGTCAATAACGGAATTCCGCCTTTTGGTTTTACTAAATGCACCCCAATTTGGCCTGCTAACAGCCAAACTCCGCTGTTTAGAGGGGCTACCTGCAGACCACCAGGGGCAGAGGAGTGACTCTCCCTCTTTAATCTATGGACGAGTAGTTTATGAGAGCAACACTCGCGAGAGAGGTAAATTCGTCGAACGGGTTTCGTCGAACGGGTTTTGTCGAACGGAAAGATGAGTTCGTCGAATGGGTTTCGTCGAACGGGTTTCATCGAACGGAAAGATGAGTTCGTCAAACGGGTTTCATCGAACGGGGAACGGAATTCGTCTGAACTGAGTTCGATGATCTCAACAAATGCTGATGCGCATTCGGCAAGTGCACCGATCGCACAAGTAATAAAGTTTGGAGTACGTCCCCGAATATCGTCTCTCAAGGAATGCACGTGGTTAGTTTGACTCTTCAGATTGAGAAAATAATTACGAGAGTAAATTAAAGGAAAAATCAGAGCTTTGATTTTGGTTTCCTAAATTACTACACAGAAATGAGATGTGGGTCAAAACTCCGCTTCGCAAGGCGGGATGGATGCAACGGCCGCGATGTCGTGCTTCGGAAAGCGCGTGGACGAAAAGTAACTGTGACGATTGAGGGTCGCACACACCTCTTCACAAAGTGGGGGTGAATGCAGCGACCACAATGCCGCGCTTCGGTATGCGGCTGAAATGGCCATAATGCGGGGTTTTGTGAGGGTCGAGTTCACCTCTTTGCCAACATCACCACTAGCAATTGCTAGATGGCTCGCTAGAACGTGTGTGTGGAAGTGGAGTGGGGGCGGAGCGCATCACAACAAAGCATTAAGCGAGAAATAAAACAAGAGTATACTTCCATTCATAGACAAATAGAGATCACTCTAGTTCAATACAATAGTTAAGCATACATTTCCAAAAGAGAGAGGGTAGAGGAAACCACGAGATGAGAAGCCTCGCCGTAGATCTTGGCCGGAATGGGGGGTTGTCAAGCCTCCTCTGAGCTCAGTCCTTGGTTGCTTCCGGAGTTCAGAGGCTGTCACTACCTCTAAACATCATCCGTCTTCATCTCAGAGCTGGGTCTCTTCCACTAAGCCCAACGGAGATGCCACACCTTGAAATACTTGTTGTAGATGGAGGGGAATGCTTCCGGATCCCTTGATGGATCTTAGGATCGATGGAAGAAGCTTTCCCAAAGAAGGGGATGGATGGATGGAGCTTGGAGAGGGAAAACGGCGGAGCTTGCGGAAGAATTCGCGCCCAAAACAATGTTGAATGACCTAAAATCGTGGAGCCGGTCTTTAAATACGGAGCAGAATAAACACTGCGCACAATCAGTGGCGCACGACCAGTGGTCGTGCGCACTATAGTCATTGGTCGTGCACGAGCAACCAGCAGCCTGGACGAACATCTGCATTTGATCGTGCGATTTGTAGTGATCGTGCGCCTAATCGTGAGAGAACAAATCGCACGATCAGGTCCAGATTTTCATGGAATCACATGGATTGCCCCCCTGGAATGCATTTCAGCTCCTGGTACCTGCAGCAAACTCAAAATACCCGTTGGGGCCTAGAAATAAAGCACCCAGCGACATAAAATATGCACCAAAGAGAATAAAAGGGAACATCCGAGATAACACACAGAAGTAGGCTAAGGAAGGTACTATTTACGCAAATAACCAACTAATCCAATATAAGCGATAATCAACCTAATATGCAGTACCTATGCTTGATACTAAGCCTAAATGAGTCCTAAAATATGTATATAATGGAGACTCGTCACACCCCCAGACTTACTCGTTTGCGCGTCCCGAGCAAACTACTCTCGGCGGACGGGAAAAACAAACGTTAGAATGGTGATTGTGGCTAGGAGTAATATGCGAAATCAAACAATCATGTTCATAAAATTCTCGTAGAAGAAATTTCTACTATGCAAAGTAATTTATAAATATCTAAAATAGTAAATAAGAGATTAGTTTACTCAAAATCTGAACCAAGTGTGATCTGCCAGACACGTGTATGGAGAATGTAGGGATGCGCCAGACGAGTATTTCAAACAATACGGGATACGGAACTAACTCCACCGAAATCCATCGGTGTCGGGAGACATAAGCTCGCACTTTCGCACTCTCTCCACAACATCAAGTAAAACTACACACAAGTCAATAGGTCTTTCGGGTAAATATGAGGCTTAGGTTGCGGTAGGATATACAATGATAAACTCGGAGGCTAACGCACCTAACGCATTTTAGCAGTACAAATTGTAAGCCCGGGCAACCAATAAAGTTGATGTGTTCATCGCCAACACCCAATATAAAGTAATTCTTATCAAACAATTCAGGATTTCTGAATTAGAATATAAAGCTCAATTCAAATTTTTTTTCTTTTGGAGAGCTAATCTTTTCAATTTTTAGCTCACAAATACTTTTTCATTTTTTTTTCTTCTCCCTTTTTTTCAACTTAAGCAATCCAAATATGTATCCATACATAACAGCACAGCACAATAATCAGTTATACTATAAAGTTCGAAACACGTGCGCAAATAGGTTTGATAGTCTTGGCTTAAGCGAGAGCGGTGGAGCTAAATAGAAAAGGTGGGATAGGCACAAAATTGGTTAGCAAGGGTGAATTTCTGGTTTTGGCTCAAAGCTCAAACGGTCCAAAGAATGGCCTACATCATGCTAATGCGTTAGGACTACCCGGTGCCTATGTTTCGAGAATCGCTAGGGGCGAGTTCTTAGCCATCGAGAAAGATAACTCTTTCTCCCGACTCGAGAAATACGAATCTAGCGTTCGATACCAACTCACATACACTACCGGTAGATCGACACAGGTTCATGCTTTGAGTAAAGTACAACTCTAATAACTAAATTAGATAAGAATAAAGCTACAACGCATGAAAATAGAAATAACTTGTACACAAAATTCTATGCAAAACATAAGTATTCGATTAGAACACTACTGGAGTCAACATCGTACTCCAAACCACAATTCCTAGCTAACACAATTGACTTCCCGGCTCCATTCCAAAAGGAAATTTGGCACGGTAGCACTCGCAAGTAAGTGCGTGCATAGTGGGTGCAGCATGTGCGTGCCACATAAAAATTGATAAACTAAAATAAACTGAAAGCTAAAATAATAACACTACCGGAATGCGTGCGTGCGTGCATGTGCATGGTTCTCACTCGCCCCCAGACTTACATGAAAGCATAATCTAAGATATGATTCTTTAAACATTAAACTAAGGATAAAAGGGAGAGTGTACCCCATGCTCAGAAGTGAGCATACCGGAAGAATTGGCGTTTTGTCCTGAATGCGGTTGTTCCGCCTTGCTCCAAGAAATACAGACCTGCGATTAAAGAGTACCCAGGCACAATAAAAATATAATAAGGAAAATAAAGAAGAACGAAGGAGCGGAACCAAGCTGTCCCCAATGGGTTGTCTCCCAAGAGCCCTTTTGTTTAACGTCCTTAAAGGTGGACCAAATACCTGTATTAAAGCAGTTTATAAAGTCTAGGAATAAGCAAAAGTTAATAAATCCTAATTACTATTACATGCTCAAAACAAATCAGCTATAAGCTGATTTGAAATAGTAACAACTGATGAAAGAAAAGGGTCTGGGGACCTGGTAGTTGTGGTGGAAATTAAGTAGGATGCTCAGCCTCGAACCCCAGATCTCCTCCTTTTTCGCTCTCTCCTTCTCCTCCAGTATGATGTCTTCAAAGAAAAATCGCTTTCCTCCCTGTACCCAGTCCTTTAGGGGAAGCATATGCGGTGACACTAGAGTGGACAAAGCAATATCGTCTGCCACTGCAACATGCTTATCCTGCCAGGAATGCATCATCCGACTGCCCAAAAATGGGTCAGCATATTCCAAATTCTGCGGGGGCACAAATGAAACGATGTTAGAAATCACAGGAAGAGATGGAGCGAGAGTATACTCAACATCCATAGGTGCAAAACAGGAGGAAGAAATGTCACAAGTGACATCCTCCCGTGAGAGATGATCAGATTCTACCTGGATGACCAATGCTAACTCTTCCTGTTGAATTGTAACCAATGAAAGAGGGTCAAGAAACAAAGTAGATGAAGAACATAAAGAATCATTAGTCGAGGGAGTGATCCCGGTTTCACTCCCTGCAGGTTCAGATTGTACCACTATCACATCACGAGGAGGTTCTTACAACACGGCCGAGGAAAGAAACACCAAAGTCTCAACCTGCCTAGTCAATCTATCAATATACTCTTGCCGTGTTTTCAAGGTCTTGAATTATAATTTGAGCAAATTTGAAGAATTTCTCCTCCAAATAGGTTGTATCCTCATCATGTTGTGACAGGAGGAGTAAAGAACATGAAATCGCTCCTGCATACACACAACCCGAAAACAATAAAAAAAACAACTCCAGTAACTATTAACTCAAACACCAAAATCAAACTACGCCTGCATTCCCCGGCAACAGCGCCAAAAACTTGATGCGTCTTCGGCAAGTGCACCGGTCGCACAAGTAATAAAGTTGGGAGTACGTCCTTGAATATCATCTCTCAAGGAATGCGCGTGGTTAGTTTGACTCTTCGGATTGAGAAAATAATTACGAGAGTAAATTAAAGGAAAAAATTGAGCCTTGATTTTGGTTTCCTAAATTACTACACAGAAATGAGATGCGGGTCAAACCTCCGCTTCGCAAGGCGGGATGGATGAAACGTCCGCGATGTCGTGCTTCGGAAAGCGCATGGACGGAAAGTAACTATGACGATTGAGGGTCGCACACACCTCTTCGCAAAGTGGGGGTGAATGCAGCGGCCGCAATGCCGCGCTTCGGTATGCGAGTGAAATGGCCACAGTGCGGGGTTTTGTGAGGGTCGAGTTCACCTCTTCGCCAACATCACCACTAGCAATTGCTAGATGGCTAGCTAGAACGTGTGTGTGGAAGTGGAGTGGGGGTGGAGCTCATCACAGCAAAGTATTAAGCGTGAAATAAAACAAGAGTATACTTCCATTCATAGACAAATAGAGATCACTCTAGTTCAATACAATAGTTAAGCATACATTTCCAAATGAGAGAGGGTAAAGGAAACCACGAGATGAGAAGCCTTGCCGTAGATCTTGGCCAGAATGGGGGGTTGTCAAGCCTCCTCCGAGCTCAGTCCTTGGTTGCTTCTGGAGTTCAGAGGTTGTCACTACCTCCAAACATCATTCGTCTTCTTCTCAGAGCTGGGTCTCTTCCACTTCGCCCAATGGAGATGCCACACCTTGAAATACTTGTTGTAGATGGCGGGGAATGCTTCTAGAACCCTTGATGGAGCTTAGGATCGATGGAAGAAGCTTTCCCAAGGAAGGGGATGGATGGATGGAGCATGGAGAGGGAAAACGACGGAGGTTGCAGAAGAATTCACGCCCAAAACAGTGCTGAATGACCTAAAATCGCGGAGCCTATTTTTAAATACGGAGCAGAATAAACACTGTGCATGATCAGTGGCGCACGACCAGTGGTCGTGCGCACTATAGTTGAAAGTGCACAGTTAACCTCACTAGAATTCTCTAGAGGGGGGTGAATAGAGATTTAAAAATACTTTGTGCAATTATTTATATATATATATATGTGTGTAATAATCACAGAATTAAGCTTCCCACACACCAACAAGAATTAAGCAAGTAAAGAAGGAAAATAGCAAGAAGAAAATCATAGCACAACACAAAGAAATATAGTGGTTCCCCAAACTTTGGGTAGTCCACTCTTCTACACCCTTGGTAGGAATTCACTATCTTGCACTGAGTCTTTTGATAAGGAGACTCTTAAAACCAGCCTGAGTCTTTTGATAAGGAGACTCTTAGAACCAGTACAACTGAATTTTTTTAAGAGAGATTCTAAAAACTCTTTTACACAATTGAAGTTGAAATAAGAATGAGAAGAAGAATTAGAAGAAACAATTAAAACAAGAAAGAATCTTCTTCCTAGCAAGAAGATTAGAAGCACAAGAATAGTGAATGTAATCTCTCTTCTATAGTGAGAAGGAGATTGTAAGCTTTTCTCTCTTTTCTGAGAGCTTTCAGAATTTGCAGCAGAATGGCTTCAGAAGGAGGAGAAGATGAAGGCTTTTTCTTTGCTGCAGCACACTATCTCTTTTCTCAGCTTTCTCACTCTTCACTTGGGAGCTCTTCCTCTTTTTCAAATGTATATGGTGGATCACTGGTCACTATTCTTTGTCGACCTCCTCTTTATTTATAGCTCTGTTTAAAAAGATATTGCTAAAGGAGAATAATCAATTAGCAGACAGACAATTAGAAAGAGATAGGAGTTTCCATAATCAATATTTCTGTAGAAGGAAAGAGATCTTCTTGATTTCAAATAATATCCATAATAAACTTAATCAAATTAGCCAATAATCAAATAGAAGGAAAGACTGATTCAGAATGGCTATAAAAGAATAATATCATTCCATAACAATCAGATTTACAGAAATAAGGAAAAAGATCTGGCGTGTTTTTGAATTTCTTATAGTAATCGACGTGCGTCGATTACTATTCGACGTGAACGTCGATTTCATCCTGGCTGAACGTCGAGAGGAGAATAAGGAAGTGCGTCGACTAATGTGCGTCGACTTTATTAAATGCGTCGACTAGAAGTCAGAGGTACGTCGACAAAGATTGCGTCGAATTCTTCTTAGATTTACTTCTACTCATTCTGAGAGAAACGTCGACTACATTTCGACGTTGCATCGAATATTATTCGACGCATATTTACTTAGTCTAATTTTTCATTCTTAGAATTTATATTCTACTCAATTCTAGGGGTTAAGATAAATCATTTCCCCAACAATCTCTCCCTATTTGTCCTAACCCTATTTAGAGAGAAATTGTATCAGCTTTTAATCAACACAGCAAAGCATTTATATAGAGAAGAAATATGCTAAGTAATCAGAAGAAAGGAGAAATCATATAAACAGACTTCATTAATAAGTATTTAAGCATAGAAAAAAAAATAGATTGTATCAATATTGTTCAACACATCATTTAGGAGGGGTTGGAGGAGTTTTTCTTTTCCTAGTGAGTATTGCTATTTTTGGAGAGCTGGGTTGCTCCTTCTCAGTAGCAGGTAGTTCACTCAGCTTCCCCTGAGTTACATCAGGTTGCTCCCCCTGGGATGGAACTTCCTTTGAGCCTTCTACTTCTTCTTCAGTTTCTTTTTCATCTCCAGTTTCAGGTATAACAACATCTGGCTCCCCCTGAGCTTCAACTTCCTCTTCAACTTCATTCTCTGCTCTACTTGCCTCCCCTTACAATAGATCCATTTGTTGTGCAGCTTCTCTTGCTATAATCAGTACATCTGATATCTGCTCTTCAGGATGTTGGTCTGGTACTACTTCACTTCCAATGGTCTTGAGTAGAGCTAAACTGTCAGATTTTGAAGAATGAGGGGTATTGTGAGAGGGAGTTTTGTGGCAAGAGAGCTGCTCTTCATCTAACTTCTTCCCCTTCTTGACCTTCTTAGCCAAGGAGGTTAAGAAAGACTTGGTGACCCTAGATGAAGAGATAGAGGATTTCAGGCTTTGCACAGAGGCATTGACCCCATCTATTTGGGTTTGCATGTGCATGATGGAGGAGTGAATTTGAGAGCAGTGTCCATCCAACATGTCCTGAAATTCTTGGGCTGCTGACTGGATACATTGTGTGATGAGGTTGTCAGTGGATGGAGATGGTTCATGTTTTGTTGGAGGAGGAGTCAATGGAGGAGGAGGTGTATGTGATGAAGGAGGAGAGGGGACTGCATCATTTTGATGAGGTGTATTTGATGGAGGAGGTGGAGGAATAGAGGAGGGTTGAGCAGGTGATTGAGTTGGTATTTGTGAAGGTGTGGATGATGGTTCACAGAAGAGATGTCTGTATAAGGAGGAGGAGGAGGTGAAGATGGATGAGCAGGAGAGTTAGTAGGAGATGGAGTCCTTTCAGAAATGGCACCAGGCTAGGGGATTTGCCTGGTCCATTTTGAGAAGAGAGCAATGGACATCCTTTTGCCAGGAGGGATGGGAATTTCTTTTGACCTGCATAGGTCAGGGAAGGAGTGGAAGAGGACTTGACTCATAATCCCCATGTAGGCATTCTCTTTGTGAGAATATTTGTAGCCTATCATTTTGAGTAAGCAGCTGCCCCAGTCTACTTTCTTCTTCATCATAAGGGCCCCCATGAGATTCATTTGCTGCCTGGGCACTGCATCATGGGCAGAGATCTTACATAGTAGTACTTTTCCTACTATGTCTGCCAGTAGCCTATACTCATCAAAAAAATCTATTTTCTTCAGATGGATTGGTCTATCTTTTGAGAACTTCATTGTGATTAGTAAATTCTTGATTTCATCAGGGGTGAGTTCCACAGGTTCATCACCTGATAAGGGAATGGTAAAGGAGATTTATTAAGTTACTCTTTTAGAAAATAACTTGCTTTCCCTATTTGATTTGAACAAGGATAATATTGGAATGTACCTGATGAAAGATCAAAGGTGTTCCTAATGTGTTCAACAGAGCTTGAGACATGTGTCTCATATGTTGTTCCAGTGATTTCTCCTTGTTCAGATATCTGAACATGAGCCATTAGCTCTGTGAGTTCTGTCTCCAGGAGCTTGCATCTTGTGGAGATGAGCTTATCTAGGCCAGCTTCAGTGAAGAGAGCTATGATGCTCTTATAATTTTCGGCGGTGGCCTGGAAGGATTTGAGGTCAATGTCGAAACCAGAGTTTATCTTGGGAGCCATTTTAGGTCAGTGAGAGAGAGGAAAAGATAGCTGGACTGAGAGGTAAGAAGGATGAAAGATGCAGAGTGCGAGAGGATTTCTAACTGAAGAGTTTATTTAAGTCAGGTGAAACGTCGAAACGAGATACAATTCGAGGCTTATTCGGTACTACAGTAGATGTGATTGAAAAATATTTTAATATTGCCGCTCTTTTTCATGAAGTCGACGTTACATCGAGTGGAATTCGACGTAAGCGTTGATACAGTCTGAGTTAAGATGTTAGGGTTTCCTATCGACGTATGCGAAGTCGACGCATGCGTCGATTTTATTTATAATTATTGGTTATCGACGGTGCGTCGATTAATAAGTCTACGTGACTTTCGTTTTGCCTGAAACTTCTTGGTTTCTCTTGAGAGATTATTTCTTCTTGCTCCTAATGTTTTCTAAGTCAGTCTTGAAATAATTTTTTTTCATAAATAGTTAGATTGATTGTGCCAACATTGTTTGGCAATGTGGCCAGTTTTATAGCAGATATAACATCTGACTATCTTTAGATTATGGGAATTTGAGTTTAGAGAGGGATAGTGGTGTTGATTAGGATAGAAATTTTGATTAGGATAGAAATTTTGGTTAGGATAGAAATTTTGATTAGGATAGAAATTATGATCAGGATGAATGGGTCCTGAATGGGGGTTAAGATGGAAAGTTTTTGGAGAATAGACATGTCCTGTAATTATGTTGCTCTGAGTTTGTATGCATCGATATCTATTCGACGTATGTTGATAGTTGCGTCGATTTATATTCAGCGCTTTCTCCAGATTGTGTTGATCTAAAATCGTCGCATGTAAGAAGTTGCGTCGATTAGAAGTCGACATACTTTTATTCAAGCGTCGAGTTGAGGTCGAAGCATCTGAGAGATTGCGTTGAGTAGAATTCGACGCACTATCATTCATGCGTCGATATGAAGTCTACGCAATTGTGTTTTCACAAATTTTATTTTTCCCTTTTTCTGATTTTATTTCTTTATGAGTTGTTTCTTTTGGCTTAGTTGCCTTCTTAGAAGTAGTTTGAGAGTCTTCATCTGTATAGTATGATGTTTCATCAAAATGGTTTATCTCATTGAGGGAATCTTCTTCCTTATTTTGTGAGTCTTCTTCTTGGTTTATTGATTTAGTGGGTTTAGTGAATTTAACAGGGCTCATCCAAGCAGGTTTGTTGGATGGAATTAGACTAGCTGAGGGATCAGCTCCTAGCCCAAGATTTTTATGTCTTCTTGTTTGTTTTTCTGTGATTTCTTTAAGTGTTTGGCTTCTCATTTTTATTGATTCTTCAAAAGCTTTTGCTTGGGATACCTTATTCTTAAGGAGCTGGTTTTCTATTTTAGCCCTCTCTATTTCTTTTTCTCTGATGTTAGCCCTTAACTCATAATATTTAGAACAAGTATCCTCTATATTTCTCTGGTTTTTAATGACATTAATTTGTTCTTTTAGATTCTTAATTTCTTGTTTAGCTTTTAGTTGATCTAAACATAATCCTTTAAAATCATTTTTGAAATCATCACACAGAAAATCTATGTCATCAAAAATGCTTACCTCATCCTTATCCTCAGAATCCTCTATGAGAATAAGGCTATTTTCTTTATCATCTTCAGAAGAGATGCTTTCTTCTGATTTTGTCTCACTCCATGATTTAGCACCATGTTCTTCCTTTGAGCTTTCAAGAGCCATTAAGCATAGGTCTTCTTGCTTAGACTCTTCATTGTCACTTTTGGATAAGGTGTTGTCCTCAGAATCTGTTTCACTCCATGCTTCTGCAATGAAGCCTCTTTCTTTCTTCTTCCCCTTTTTCTTGAGATCTTTCTTTTTCAGATCTTTCTTTTTCTCAGTATTTTCTGGACATTCTGGAGCAATATGTCCAGTTTTCCTGCAGGAATAACAAATGATTTCTTTAGTAGTAGTTTTATCATAACTTGGTTTTGATTCCCTCCTTCTAGACCCATCTGTCCTGACCCATTTCTTGAATCTTCTGTCCAGGAGGCTGAATAATTCTTCTTCAGTGACAGGGGTCTCTTCTTCTGTTGCTTTCAAAGCAATGTTTCTATATTTTGAGGAGGTTGGAGTGCTTCCTCTTCTTTCCTTCTCTTCTCTGGTTTACAGCAGTTGCTCATAGGATTTGAGTTTTCCTAAGAGGGCATCTGTTGAGATTTCCTTTTGTCCTCTTGTATCTCTTATTGCCCATATTCTTGAGTCCCATGAACTTGGGAGACTCATTAACAGTTTGTCATTGATCTTTGTGAGAGAGATCTCTCTATCCAGGCTCCTTAATTGATTGATGATCAGACTGAATTTGTCATACATCTCAGATATGCTTTCTTCATGCTTCTTTTGAAAGTTCTCATATTGGGAGATCAATAGACCCTTTCTATCTTTCCATTCATCAACACTTCCTTCTACCATCTTGGTAAGAGCCTCCCAGATTTCTTTGGCTGATTCACAGTCAACAACCTTTTGAAAGATTTCATCTGAGAGGGTTGAGACAAGAATGTTCACAGCTTTTGCATCACATGTTCCTGCCTTCTTCTCTTCAACTGTCCACTCAGCTCTTGGGACAAGTGTTTGAGTCACTTCACCACTTGAGTCTCTTCTATAAGGCTTGGGAGGACCTGTCAAAAATAACATTAAATAATTCTTCATGAATAGAATTCATATAGATCCTAATTCTTGTTTTCCAAATTGCAAACATTTCAAGATTGCACATTGGTGGTCTGGTGGAAGCATAATCTTTGATTTGTGCCATGTGAAAAATAATTTTTAGAAATATATATATATATAAAAAAGAGGTAGGATCTTTTTGATCAAGGAGTTAAACTTTTTAGATCAACCTCCCTCTGATACCAATTGAAAGTGCACAGTTAACCTCACTAGAATTCTCTAGAGGGGGGGGGTGAATAGAGATTTAAAAATAATTTGTGCAATTATATATATATGTGTAATAATTACAGAATTAAGCTTCCTACACACCAACAAGAATTAAGCAAGTAAAGAAGGAAAATAGCAAGAAGAAAATCACAGCACAACACAAAGAAATATAGTGGTTCCCCAAACTTTGGGTAGTCCACTCTTCTACCCCCTTGGTAGGAATTCACTATCTTGCACTGAGTCTTTTGATAAGGAGACTCTTAGAACCAGCCTGAATCTTTTGATAAGGAGACTCTTAGAACCAGTACAACTGAAGTTTTTGAATAGAGATTCTAAAATCTCTTTTACAAAATTGAAGTTAAAATAAGAATGAGAAGAAGAATTAGAAGAAACAATTAAAACAAGAAAGAATCTTCTTCCTAGCAAGAAGATTAGAAGCACAAGAATAGTGAATGTAATCTCTCTACTATAGTGAGAAGGAGATTGTAAGTTTTTCTCTCTTTTGTGAGAGCTTTCAGAATTTGCAGCAGAATGGCTTCAGAAGGAGGAGAAGATGAAGTCTTTTTCTTTGCTGCAGCACACTATCTCTTTTCTCAGCTTTCTCACTCTTCACTTGGGAGCTCTTCCTCTTTTTCAAATGTATATGGTGGATCACTGGTCACTATTCTCTGTCGACCTCCTCTTTATTTATAGCTCTGTTTAAAAAGATATTGCTAAAGGAGAATAATCAATTAGCAGACAGAGAATTAGAATGAGATAAAAGTTTCCATAATCAATATTTCTGTAGAAGGAAAGACATCTTCTTGATTTCAAATAATATCCATAATAAACTTAATCAAATTAGCCAAGAATCAAATAGAAGGAAAGACTGATTTAGAACGGCTATAAAAGAATAATATCATTCCATAACACTCAGATTTACAGAAAGAAGGAAAGAGATCTGGCGTGTTTTTGAATTTCTTATAGAAATCGACGTGCGTCGATTACTATTCGACGTGAACGTCGATTTCATCCTGGCTGAACGTCGAGAGGAGAATAAGGAAGGTGCGTCGACTAAGGTGCGTCGACTTTATTAAATGCGTCGACTAGAAGTCAGAGGTACATCGAAAAAGATTGCATCGAATTCTTATTAGAGTTACTTCGACTCATTCTGAGAGAAACGTCGACTACATTTCGACGTTGCGTCAAATATTATTCGACGCATATTTACTTAGTCTAATTTTTCATTCTTAGAATTTATATTCTACTCAATTCTAGGGGTTAAGATAAATCATTTCCCCAACAATAGTCATTGGTCGTGCGCGAGCAACCAGCAGCTTGGACGAACATCTGCATTTGATCGTGCAATTTGTAGTGATCGTGCTCCTGATCGTGCGAGAACAAATCGCACGATCAGGTCCAAATTTTCATGGAATCACATGGATTTCCCCCCTGGAATGCATTTCATCTCCTGGTACCTAAAACAAACTCAAACATACCCGTTGGGCCTAGAAATAAAGCACCCAGTGGCATAAAATATGCACCAAAGAGAATAAAAGGCAACATCCGAGATAACACACAGAAGTAGGCTAAGGAAGGTACTATTTACGCAAATAACCAACTAATCAAATATAAGCGATAATCAACCTAATATGCAGTACCTATGCATGATACTAAGCCTAAATGAGTCCTAAAATATGTATATAATGAAGACTCATCAAATGCTTGGCGTTCGTCGAACGCAGGACGGATCTCGTCGAACCCTAAGACTTGGAAAGGATCCGGCTCGCTTGCCTTCTTACGAACAGCCGGCGAGTACCCGGCTCGCCAGCCTTCTTGAGAGCAGCTGGCGAGTACCCGGCTCGCTCGCCTTCTCGTGAGCAGCCGTCGAGTACCCGACTCGCTTGCCTTCTTGCGAGTTGACCTTGAAACTTGGGCTCGCAGGGATATGACTCACGCGCTTTCCTGCATGTGACCCTTGAAGCTCTGGCTCACCTTCTTTGTTACCTCTTACATTTGTTGGATTTTACAACCCCCGTTAGGCGAGCGGCCTGTGAAGACCTCGATCGAATTCTTACCGGCGACACCCATCGATGCCGGGTCTCGCTCTTCCTCCTGCGAATTCTTCCGCTAAGACAGGATAGAGGCAGCCGCTGAGACGGCTGTCGGATTGAGAAGCAAATTTGTCGAGCGGACAACGGAGTTCGTCGAACTCAGGAAAGCGTCGACTGTTGAGCTGGGGTAAAAACGTCGATCGCTGAGCTTGAGTAGAAGCGTCGACCGCTGTAACAGTCTATTTGTCGAGCGCTGAGCTGAGGAGGGATCGTCGAGCGCTGCTCGGATTTTGTCAAACGCAACTTTGAACATTTTTCGTCGACGCAGAGCGCCGTTCGTCGAACTCAGGTAGCCATTCGTCGAACGCACAGAACATGTGTAAATTTTATTCTTTCTCTTATTTTCTGCCTATTAACATATATTTCTCCCACATTACTTTTGCTTGTTGGTTATTCCTCCGTCTTTGTTCACCTCTAGGCGAATATCGGGGTTGTACACGTGAATGTTGGTACTGTGGTAAGGTGGGACACTTTTCCTTAGATTGTTGGCATAATCCCAATGAGCCAAGTGTAAATAAGAGCCTTCCTGCAAAGGCTGCAACATGTGTGACATCATCTTATCACGCTAACCAGAACCTAGGACCAAAAATTAATTGGGCTCCTAAGGGTAATTAAATTCCTTCTTGCAGGATAGTTCAAGTACTAGCCTTGGGCAAATATGGTACTTGGACAATGGGTGCTCAAGGCACATGATAGGTACCAAATGTCTTCTACAGGGCTACACAACTGTGAAGAATGTACCTAGAGTTACTTTTGGTGGATCTGAAAAGGGAATCACCAAGGGATATGGTATGATCTCCAATGGCATAGTTTCAATCACAAGGGTAGCTTATGTTGAAGGGTTGCAACACAACCTTTTAAGCATAAGTTAACTATGTGACTTCGGCTATGTCATTGAATTCCACAATGACAAGTGCTTGATCAAAAAATCTAATGACTTCGAGACCATTCTCTCAGGCACTAGGAGTGGGAATGTTTATTGTTTAGATTTTATATGCAATAATTCTCTATCTTCTGTGTGTCTTGTCGCTAATGAAAGTGAGTCTCTTTGTGTTCAATGACACAAGAGACTTGCCCACATTAACTACAAGAAAATGTATAGACTATTCTCTAAAAACCTTGTTAGGAATAGTCCAAACATGAAATGTATTAAAAGTGGTACCTATCATGCTTGCCAAATGGGTAAGAAAACAAGGTCCACATTTAAAAGTATTGGCTCCAAAGTCACTTAAAGATGTCTATATCTATTGCACATGGACTTGTTTGGTCCTTTGCCAATTCGGAGCCTAGGTGGGAAGTTGTATACTTTGGTGATTGTTGATGATCACTCAAAATATATATGGGTATTCTTCCTTAAGATGAAATCTGATACTTTAGATGTCTTTATTAACCATGTCAAGGCAATTCAGAATGACTTACAATGTACTGTGTTCAGGACTAGAACTGACCATGGCACAGAGTTTCAATCTGAAGCCATGACAAGGTTTTGTCATGAATTTGGTATCACCCAAGAGTTCTCCTCCCCAAGGACTCCACAAGAAAATGGTGTGGCTGAGAGGAGGAATATGACCTTGATAGAAGCTGGGAGAACATTGCTTAGTGACTCCTCACTCCCAGAATATTTCTGGGCTGAGGCAGTCAATACTGCTTGTTATGTTCTCAATAGAGCTTCCATCAATAAGGTTCATGGAATTACCCCCTATGAGATTCTAAAAGGAAAACAACCAACAATTTCATACTTTAGAATCTTTGATTCCAAATGTTACATTAAACAATGGAAAATCTCAATTAACAAAGTTTGCAGAAAAATGCAATGTGGGGGTTCTTGTTGGCTATAACTCACATAGCAGAGCCTATAGAGTTTATAACAAGAAAACTCATGTTGTAGAAGAGTCTATGCATGGAGTGTTTGATGAGACCAGCCTACTCTATATGGGTTGGTCTAGTTCTTCTGTTTTGACAGGAAATGAAAAGGGAGAGGAAAAGATGTCTGTACAAGACACATCCAGCAGCAGCAAAGTCTATATAGATGCTACAATTCTTGAAGATGAAGAGGTACATGCAGCTGAAGATACTGCTGAACTAGTAGATGAAATACAACAAATTGAGGATAGGCTGCCTGCAGCAACAAGACACATAAGGGATCATCCAAGAGAACAAATCATTGGATACCAGAACTAAGGTGTACTAACCAGAAGCAGGACTCACAATGAAGCTCTATTCCTGAGCTTCCTGTCACAAATGGATCCCAAGAAGTTTGATGAGGCCAATCAAGATAAATTCTCGATTCAAGCCATGCAATAAGATCTTCTTCAATTCAAAAGATGCAAGGTATGGAAGTTGGTGCCAAAACCTCAAGGACACAACATCATTGGCACCAAATGGATATACAAAAACTGTTGAAATTGTTGAAGTGAGGAGTGAAGTGAAGGTCGGGCGGTCTAGGAATCAGACTGGTCAGTTTTGTAAGCCGCGGAGGTTGGGAGGTCTAGCTTGAAGGCCACGCAGGTTGTATTCCCGCATTGGACTGGCGGACTGCCAGTTGCTGGTGGCCTTATTCTGTTGGCCATCTGGGGTCAGTTCTGGTTGTAACCGAGCGGTTAGGATCGCAGTTACTTCTTCTCTGTCTAGTTATTTGCTTGCGGGCTGGCAGGTGTCTGCTGGTATTGCTGGAGTTTTGCGGGTAGTATGCGCGGCGTGTTCTTAAGTCAACGAACTATTCTGCATGGTTATCTCAGTAAGCCACGAGGGTTAGTTTTACCCGCTGCTATTGTGGGCGGTTATCCTATCGTATGGGGTGGTGATCACACTCGTCCTCACTCCTATAAATAGGACCCCCCTTGGCTCGTAATATATAATGTGAATAGTAAGTGAGAGCTCGCAAGATTGGTGCAGATAGAATTTCTGTTCGCGCGGTTTGAGTTTGCCTTTGCTGTGTTCGCAGGTTGTGCGGCTTGCTTGTGGTTCTGATCTTATCAGAGGAGACCACGTCGGATAATTCGGTAGCAGTCAGTGGCGGGTAGCAGCAGGAGGTCGCGATTAGCGACAAGGCAGGTTTCTCTTTGGCGGCTTTCAATAAAGATCAGTTCGGGTGGTTAGGCACTTTGCCTTTGCCGGACTGTTTTCTGTTCAGTTCTTTAGCAGCTTGTTTGTGGTTAGGAGCGACCAAGTGACAGCGGTCAGGACGCCTAGCTTGGGAGAACAGAGTGATCATTGGAATAACAGTCAAACCGCATGTTGAGTTGGGGATTGGCGACTTGGCGGGTTGCGCGGTCATCTTTGTTAGTCGAGCGGTTTGGAGGGTTGTGTTTTGTAACCTCCAGCTTCTTGTTTATTGTTTTTTCTTCTCATCTGGCATCTGATAAATCATTTCTCGCCATGTATACCTCACAATGTACAAATGATAGTTGATACAAGATTCTTTCTTGTTTCTTCCTTGTTTCTGATTTCTGGTGCTTGGTATGGTTGAGAGTGTTCCTGCGACCTGGTTCCCATTTTCCGCTTATTCACAAATTTTACAGAAATTTTAACATGGTATAAGAGGGGACAGAAGATTGAGCAGTTATTTAGCCACAGTTATCTTGCTGGGATTTTTGGAAGCATAGTTAGCAGTGGCATAGCAATGGAAGGAGTATTAGCAAGAGGTCTTAGTATTGAGCTCCTGCTGCAGACTAACTTTAAGAAGTGGAAATCTTGCATGTACAGCTATCTTTTGAGTGAGGACCTCTAGGAGGTTGTTGTTGGAGAAGAAACTCAAGAAGTGGTTGTTGCTGGTGAAAATGCTCATCTGGTGAGAGCTTGTAGGAGAACTAATGATAAGGCAAAGTTTACTCTCAAGCGGGCTATCTCATCAGAATTGTTTGATCACATCGTTGGATGTCGATCAGATGTAGAGATTTGGACAGCCTTGGATGGCTTGTTCAATAAGAAGAATGTAGCTCGGCTACAGTTCTTGGATAATGAGTTGGCGAAAGCCACTCAAGGAGACTTGTCCATTTCAACGTTCTTCTTGAAGATGAAGAACCTATGCGCAGAGATATCGGCATTGGACCCGGATGAGCCTATCATAGAAGCGAAGCTGAAGAGGCACATAATCCACGGCTTGCGGAGGGAGAATGTGGCCTTTGTTACTTCTGGTCAAGGCTGGGCCAATCAACCATCGTTGCTGGAGCTGGAGAACTTGCTTGCTTCGCAAGAGAGTTTGGCTAAGCAAATGGCGGGGATGTCAGTCTCTGGTGGGAAGAAAGTGAGGTTCTATATTCAGGGAAGAAGAAGCATTGGGATAAGAAGAAGAAGTCATTTGAAGATGATGGTCAATCTACTCTATATGAGCAGGAGAGGAGCTATGCTCCTAAGCGTGATGGGAAGAAGAAGGAAGGACCTAGATGCTTTAGGTGCAATAAGCCTGGTCACTTCAAAAGAGACTGCAGGGTTAATCTTCAACCAGGTCATGCTGCAGGAAAGAGAGAGATGGATTCAAATGCTGATTGTAGTTGGCAAGATGGAGCCTTCATGATGGGAACTTTTGTTCAGGCCATGGCGTCCATTAAATTCAAAGATGATTGGATCGTGGACTCTGGGTGTGGTCATCACCTCACCGGGGATGAGTCAAAGTTATCTTCGTTGCATGCATACTCAGGTAATGATGTTATCATTACTACTGATGATACTATACATGCAGTTGAGAAGAAGGGTATAGTTTCTTTGGGTATTGATAGAGGTCCACTCACGTTAAGGAGTGTCTATCATGTGTTGGGAATGAAGAAAAACCTCTTCTCGATAACTAATGTTGTAGATGCTGGTTATCACATTCTGTTCGAGCCAACAGAAGTGAAGTTCCTTCGAAACATATCAACAGTGAAGTCTGATGTCACTCATGTTAGAAAAAGGGTGAAGGACTTGTTTATTTTGTCAACAAGTTCCTATGTTGATAAGATGCGGACAAATGATAGCGCTGCCATCTGGCATGAAAGACTTGGGCATGTCGGAATGGATAAGTTGAAGGCTATGGCAACGAGAGGTCTGGTGAGAGGCCTGCCTAGTCTTTCATCCATGGGAGATTGTCATGTTTTTGCTGGATGTCAATATGGAAAATCTTATCGTCTTCCATTTTACAAGTCACAAAGCAAATGTAGAGTGCCATTGGAGTGCATCCATGGTGATCTATGTGGACCAACCGAGAATGCTAGTCTTGGGGGTAGCAGGTATATACTGATCTTGGTTGATGATTTCACTAGGTATACATGGGTATACTTTCTGAAGGAGAAGTCGGAAGCGTTCAGAAAGTTTGTGGAGTTCAAGGAGCTAGTGGAGGGTCGGCTTAACCTATGGATCAAGAAGTTGAGAATGGACAATGGAGGGGAGTTCACCTCTAGTGTTTTTTTCAACTTTTGCAGGAAGCATGGTATCCAAAGAGAGCTTACTTGTGCTCAAACTCCACAACAGAATGGGGTTTCGGAGCGGAAGATCCATCACTTGACGGAGACCGTGAAGTGCTGGCTTCATGCCAACATGCCCCTTAGTCTGATCAACATGAAGAATCCACATGAGCTGATGTTTAAGGAGAAGCCTTCTATGGAACACTTTTGAGTGTTCGGATCTACCTACTACATGCATGTTCCTGATTCCCTTCGAACGAAGCTAGATGCGAAAGCAAGGAATCTTGTCTTCGTCGGTTATGATGATCAGAAGAAAGGGTGGAGATGCATGGATCCAGAGACACGGAAAGCTATGGTCTCAAGGGATGTGGTATTCACCGAGCTAACGTCATACCAGGGTAGCTCATCTGTGGAGCTACAGGAGAGCAGGTTGGATGGTGTCCAAAGGGAAGCTGCAATGGAAGTTATGGTGGATTTACCTATTTCTCCAGGTGCTCCAGGTGTTTCTAGCTCTGGGTCAAGTCCTTGAGGTTTTGGAAGTAAGGGGAGCGATGCTCCAAGTGTGCCCGGGAGAAGAGCTACACAAGAAGTTACAGTGGAAGAGGTGGATTAGGGTAAAGCCCTGAGAAGGTCCAAGAGGACCATTATTACACTAGATCGGTATACAGGCGGAAACTTGGTGAGCTTTGTCTCAAGTTTCTTCGCAGGTCCCCTGGATGAGAGAGAGCCATCTTGTTATGAAAAAGCTGTTGGAGTCAAGGAGTGGGAAGGAGCCATGGATGAAGAGATGGATGCCCTTAGGAAGAATGATATTTGGGACTTGGTGCCTAAGGTTGAGGGTGTTACTCCTGTGACTTGCAAGTGGGTTTTCAAGCTGAAGAAGAAGGCTACAAGTTGATTGCGCGCGATCACAAGCAGTCCATCGTGCACGACCACTAGTCGTGCGCCCCTGATCGTACGTTGTACTTTTCTGCTCCGTATTTAAAGGCCGGATCCGCGATTTAGGTCAAGATAGAACGGTTTGGGTGCAAATTCTTCCGCAAGTCTCCGCCATTTTCCCTCTCCAAGCTCCATCCATCCATCCCCTTCCTTAGGAAAGCTTCATCCATCGATCCTAAGCTCCATCAAGGGTCCTAGAAGCATTCTCCGCCATCTACAACAAGCATTTGAAGGTGCGGCATCTCCATTGAGCTAAGTGGAAGAAACCCAGCTCTGAGAAGAAGACGGGTGATGTTTAGAGGTAATGACAGCCTCTAAACCCCGAAAGCAACCAAGGACTGAGCTCGGAGGAGGCGTGACGACCCCCCATTCCGACCAAGATCTACGGCGAGGCTTCTCATCTCGTGGTTTCCTCTCCCTTTCTCTCTTTTATGGAAATGTACTTTGGATTACTGTAATGAACTGAGTGCTTTCTATTTGTCTATGAATAGAAGCTTTTTCTTGTTTCATTCTTCATTTTGATGCTTTGTTGTGATGCGCTCCACCCCCACTCCACTTCCACACATAAGTTCTAGCTAGCTCACTCTAGCAAAAGCTAGAGTTGAGAGTGAATAGGTGCCTTTGACCCTCACGAAATCCCACAATGTGGCCATTTCACCCACTTACTGAAGCACGACATCGCGGCCGCTGCACTCACCCCCACTTTGCGAAGAGGTGTGTGCAACCTTCACTAGTCATAGTTACTGTCCATCAACGCGCCTTCTGAAGCACGGCATCGCGGCCATTGCATCCATCCCGCCTTGCGATGCGGAGTTTTGACCCGCATTTCTTATTTTTGCAATAGCTTAGTACACCAACCACAACGCCCCCATTTTACATTATTCGCTCGTGTAACAATCGACTCACCACACGTCTCGTTCACCACATCCTGCATTCCTTTGAGAATGATATTCGGGGAATTCTTCCCTACTTTTATTACTTGACAATGACCGGTGCACTGCCGTCGTACCGCATTTCACGCTAGCTAATTAGCGGTGCTGAAATAGCGCGTCACAGTGCACCTGTGTTGGCCTTGCCGATCGAAGGAATAGAGTATGATGTTTATGTGGATGCATCTCTAATTGGCCTAGGGTGTGTTTTGATGCAAGAAGGAAAGGTGATTGCCTATAGGTCTAGACAATTAAAAGTTCATGAAAAGAATTACCCTACGCATGACTTAGAATTCGCGGTAGTGATTTATTCTTTAAAGCTTTGGAGACATCTATTATATGGAGTGTCATGCAAGATTTATACGGACCACAAGAGTCTGAAGTATGTCTTTACCCAGAAAGATCTGAATTTGCGCCAGCTTAGGTGGTTAGAGTATGTTGCAGATTATGAGGTTGATATCCTGTATCATCCGGGTAAGGCTAATGTGGTAGTCGATGCCCTGAGTAGAAAGACCGCGCATATCTTCAATCTTTCCGTGCACTCCTTAGTAGAAGAGTTTATGTTGATGGATATTTCAGTAGGTAGTTGTACCACGCCTTCAAGCTTAGAGGCTGAAGAGCCTTCTTGGATTACCCTAACGAGATTGCACCAGAAGGAAGATCCTGACTTGCAGCTTTTCCGGAGTAGAACCGAGAAAGGAGAATTATCGGATTTTTCGATCGATGGTAAAGATACTTTGAAGTACCGAGGTAGGTATTGTATCCCCGTGTTGGATGATATTCGGGCAAAGATCTATAGTGAAGCGCACGACTCTAGTGTTTCTTATTATCCAGGTTCCACAAAGATGTATAAGGACCTGAAGCAGATTGTTTGGTGGTCAGGTATGAAGAATGATATAGCCAGATATATTTCTGAATGTTTTACTTGTCAACGCGAGAAAGCGGATCATAAGAGGCCTGGAGGTAAGTTGAACCTGTTGGATGTTCCAAGATGGAAGTGGGAGAGTATTTCAATGGACTTCATTATCGGTTTGCCGAGGTCTCCCGAAGGACATGATTCGGTGTGGGTTATAGTTGAAAGATTGACAAAGTGTGCTCACTTTGTGCCTTTTAAGATCGGTTACTCTATGGAGAAATAGCAGAACTTTATTTGAATGAATTCATCAGATTGCATGGTGTGCCCGTGAGCATTATGTCGGACCGAGATTCAAGGTATATGTCTCGTTTCTGGAGTAGTTTGCAGGGAGCTTTGGGCACTGACCTTAGACACTCTACTGCTTACCATCCTCAGACCAATGGTCAGACAGAGAGAGTGAATCAAATTTTGGAGGATATGATAATGTGCTATATTCTAGATCATGGTGGAGCTTGGGATAAGCGTCTTGGATTTATGGAATTTGTCTACAATAATAGTTTTCAGGAGAGTTTGCAAATGGCCACCTTTGAGGATCTCTATGGGAGGCGTTGCCGACCTCCCTTGTTTTGGGCCGAGGTTGGTGAGAGTCTGTTGTTAGGCCCAGATGCTTTGGAGGAGATGAGCGTTGCAGTGACTCATATCCGCGAGAAGCTTCGTATCGCTCAGGAGCGGTATGAGAAGTATGCCAATCAGAGAAGGTTGGATCTTGAGTTTGTCGTTGGAGACTTTGTGTTCTTGAAAGTTTCTCCGATGTCAGGCGTTAAGAGATTTGGAAGGAACCACAAGTTGGACCCCCGGTATGTGGGACCTTTCCAGATTGTTGAGCGCATCAGAGCGTCAGCTTATAGATTGGCTTTGCCTACTTCCTTCCCAAATGTTCACGATGTGTTTCATGTGAGCCAGCTGAGGAAGTGTCTGCGTAGTGAACGGCTTGTTCTTGATTCAGTGGACGTATTGCAGCCCAATCTTTCGTATGTTGAAGAGCTTGTCCGAATCTTGGAGACTCAAGAGCATGTGTTGCGGAGGAAGATGATCCCGATGGTTAAGGTTCTTTGGAAGAATCAGGGTGTCGAAAGCGCAACATGGGAGCTGGAGTCTGCCATGAGAGAGACTCATCCTAGCCTCTTCTCTTAGATTTCGGTTAAATTTTCTATCAGGTAACCTTTGGATTTAATTCTGTATCTTTATTGATCTTTGGATTTCATGTTTCAGGATGAAACTTCTTTTTAGGGGGAGTGGCTGTAACGCCCCTGATTTTCGTTAATTATTTACGTGGCCGCTATGACGTAATTTTGGCATTTGGGCGTTACGTCAGCTCATCAGGTTTAATGTCGGGCCGTAGCCTAGTTAAAGTGTGTAATTTGGATCGAGCGTGTAAGATTTCACGTCATTTCGAGTTATGGGAGTATCTTATGTCATTATTACAATTAATCTTTGCTTGAAATCCTCAGTCTGCGCTCAACAAACGGGGATCGGTCTGCGTTCGACGAACGGGGATCGGTCTGCGTTCGATGAACGGGGATCGGTCTGCATTTGACGAACTCGGATCAGTCTGCGTTTGACGAATGGGGATCGGTCTGCGTTCGACGAACTGGGATCCATCTATGTTCGACGAACTGGGATCCGTCTGCGTTCGACGAATTCGTGGCTGAGTTCGACGAACTCCTGGAGGTTTAGTATAAATACTTTTAGTTTAGGTTTTATCTTTTCATCTCCTTCCCCTTTCGGCCAACTAGAGTTCAATCGGGTGAGAGAGTGAGAGCGGCGTGCGTGGAGCTTCCGGCCGGTGATTCAAGGGCGGTAGTAGTCAGAATCGCGTTTGGAGAGTAGATTTGGACTGCTCTCGGCGAGATCTTTGTTCTGGTGGTAAGATTTTCCCGTTTCATGGAATTTTTGGAGTTATGGTTGTGACCTAATTCCTCTTTTCGATCCGAAAGGTTTCAGGATTTCGTGCTCGGGTGTTTTCTTGGCCGATCCATAACTTTTGGAGCGGAGATCTTCGAGTTTGCAAGGTTTAAGGAAAGTGGCCTTCTCCTCCTTCCTTCTAATTTCTTGAAGCACTGCTTTTCCTTGTTTATGGGTTCTTGCTGTGCTTTTGGCCTGTATTTTAAGTGTTTGCTTGATAGTTAACAACTCCCCCTTCTATCTTGATTCTCCCCTATGTATCTGAAGTTTTCCCTGGAGAAATTGTGTTGGCCTGAAATATTTTTCCTGCTGTTTGTTGAATTTCTCGAGGAATGCTAGTTTATCCCCTTGGTTTCTCGAGAGCCTTTTGATCTTTGCCCTTGATTTCTCGAGAAATATATGATCTTAGCCTTTGATTTCTCGAGAAATGTTTATTCCTAGCCTTGGATTTATCGAAAACCACATGTTCTCTGTCCTTGATTTCTCGAGAAATCCCCAATCTCATCTCCTTCCTGTTCTCGAGAAGTCCTTGGCTTGAACCTGCATCTTCTCGAGAACACCCCAGCTCTTCCCCTCTCATTCTCGAGCAATGCCCAGGTCTATCCTCTAGTTCTCGAGAAATGCCTTGACTGCTCTTCCAATTTCTCGAGAAATGCCCTGGTTGCTACCCTTGCTTTTGGCGTTTTCCGTACTTTAATTAACTCGTGCTTGTTTCCTTATGCCTATGTAATTGTGTGCGGACCCCAGACTCTTATGAATCGTCTTGAGTGGTGTTTGCTCCATATTTACCCTATCCTTAGGGTGTCCTGGTGATTGTTTCTCGGGCTTCATCCCATGCCATAATTAAAGGAATTAATTAATAAGACCATTGCCTTTGTCCTTGCACGGTGGGTCGTGTTTTGGGGGGAGGGGGGCAGTGGGGAGTGTTGTAGCCTTGCACGGTGGCCATTTTAGTGGTGAACCACAGGCTTGGCATGTGGTCCCGTGGGCCGTGTTTGGGTGGTTGTGGATAGAAACCCCCACCCATTTTTTCGCTTTGGGTGGAAGTGGATAAAGGACCTCCCCCGTTTAATTTGAGCTGATCAGTCTCTTTAAATAAATTTACCAAGATAAATGAACTTTGCTTGTTCCTGTTTATGGTATTTGGTGCTCTTGGTGCTTTGCTTAGTTCTTTTTTTGGAGCTTCTCTTTCGGTAAATCGGGCTTGGGTTGGTACCCCTTATACCTTATTTACTTATATTCTTATTTTCTGCCACTTGTAATTCCCTTGCTGAGGCGTTCATTGTTTTATTAAATGCCTCTGGTTCAGAGCCTTAGCTGCTAGTGGTGTAGCCCGGAGTGTCCGGGAGTTTTAGTTGTTGTTTTACCCCGCTGCTGCGAGGTAGTTGTGGTTAGTTTTCTTCTTTTGTTCATACATGCTAGTTTGGAGCCAACGCGTTAGTGTCAGGTTGTTGACGCCCGTTGTGCCCTTTTGATACTTTATAATTTACTTGCCAGTTAATTGTTACTACTTTTTTAGATCTTGTGTATCTTGCTCTCTGGGAAGGATTTATGTTTAGGTGCATTATAGTTATAAAATGGCTTTTCTTTCATCCACATTGCATACCTTTTAACTGAAATCCTTATCTTTAAAGTCGCCTAAAAGATATTTTATATACATATACTACGCCTAGATATGTGCATATCATTTATTTTATTTCCTGTCATCACGTGCATTTAGGACCTTAAGTGAACTAAATCAAGTATTTTCCTCTGCAATTACATATATTTTCTCGGTGGACTAGTTGATCCACGAACTGAGAGACACAGTTCTTACCACCAAACTCTAATAAATGATTTCAAATGATGATCTATCATGTAAACATGTTTTGATTAAGTAAGTACTAGGTTCCTGCCTGAGCTTCTACAGTTGTATCCTGCACGACGTGACATCATGACGCATATTTTCCCTTACTCTGATATTCCTAAATTCAGAGAAAATGCGGGTTGTGACAATGGATGCTGATTATGGAAGAGATTCAGATGATCGGAGATCGACATCTGGATATGTCTTTATGGCAGGCTCTACAACAAGGATAATATTACTGACATCTTTACCAAGCCATTGTCGGAGGGACCTTTAGGTCGGTTGCGGAGTTTTCTTGGCCTGACTTCCACTTCTCACTTCAAGGGGAGTGTTGAAATTGTTGAAGTGAGGAGTGAAGTGGAGGTCGAGCGGTCTGGGCTTCAGACCGGGCGGTTTGGTAAACCGCGGAGGTGGGGCGGTCTAGCTTTAAGACCACGCGGGTTGTATTCCCGCATTTGACTTGTGGACTGCCAGTTGCTGGTGGCCTTGTTCTGTTGGCCATCTGGTGTCAGTTCTGGTTATAACCGAGGGGTTAGGATCGCGATTACTTCTTCTCTGGCCAATTATTTGCTCGTGGGCTGACAGGTGTCTGCTGGTATTGCTAGAGTTTTACGAGTAGTTCGCGCGGCTTGTTCTTAAGTCGGCGAACTATTCTGCAGGGTTATCTCAGCAAGCCGCGTGGGTTGGTTCTACCCGCTGCTGTCGTAGGCGATTATCCTATCATATGGGGCAGTAATCACACTCCTCCTCATGCCTATAAATAGGACCCCTTGGATCGTCATATATAATGTGAATAGTAAGTGAGAGCTCGCAAGTTTGGTACGGATAGAATTTCTGTTCGCGCGGTTTGAGTTTGCCTTTGCTGTGTTCGCAGGTTGTGCAACTTGCTTGTGGTTCTGATCTGATCAGAGGAGACCACGGAGGATAAGTCGATAGCAGTCAATGACGGGTAGCAGCAGGAGGTCGTGGTTAGCGACAAGGCAGGTTTCTCTTTGGCGGCTTACAATAAAGATCAGTTCGGGCGGTTAGGCGGTTTGCCTTTGCCGGACTATTTTTATTTCAGTTCTTCAGCAGCTTGGTCGCAGTTAGGAGCGTCCAAGTGACAGTGGTCAAGCGGCCTTGCTTGAGAGAACAGAGTGAGCATTGGAATAATGGGAAGACCGTGTGTTGAGTTGCGGGTGGGCGAATTGGCGGTTAGCGCGGTTAGCTTTGTTAGCCGAGCGGTTTGGCGGGTTGTGTTTTGTAACCACCAGCTTCTTGTTTATTGTTTTTTTCTTCTCATCTGGCGTCTGATAAATCATGTCTCACTATGTATACCTCGCAATGCACAAAAGATAGTTGATACAAGATTATTTCTTGTTCCTTCATTGTTTCTGATTTCCGGTGCTTGGTATGGCTGAGAGTGTTCCTGCGACCTGGTTCCCATTTTCCGTTTATTCACAAATTTTTTAGAAATTTTAACAGAAACAAGTTGGATGAAAATGGAATTGTTGAAACCGATTTCCCGGTCTCTTGTGAAGCTCGGGCCCTCAATAAGTTGAGGGGCAGCTAGCCCTTACTAGTCCCTCGAAAGGAGCAGACCTGAGACTTGGAAACTGACTAAGACCTTAGACACAACGAGGAGGTCCCACCACAAACCCGGAAGATCGTTGAGCGCTTCCCCTCCCAAGCCAAAGCTGAGACTTGGGCACCTTGGAGAGCTAGAGAGCTGAACCAAAATAACCAAGGAAGAAGAAGAAGCTCAGAGAACTGAGATCGGAATCCTCTCCCAAGGTGCCCTTTAAGGTTTATTTATAGTTTTTTGTTTCTGGCCTGTCAATAGCGGAATTACACCTTTCGGTTTTACTAAACGCACCCGAATTTGGTCTGCTAATAGCCAGACTCCGATATTTGGGTGATCTAACGGCAGACCATTGGGGGTAGAGGAGTAGTTTCACTCCCCGTCGGGCTGAGCTGCAGATGGGAAAAACCGCTGAGATGATTCTATCCCAGCGGATCCGCTGAGACGGGACGGAAGTGATCGCTGAGATGGCTGATTCTCTCAGGCCAACCGTTGAGATGGATTCAAAGGTGCCATTCGTCGGACGCGGGATAAATTTCTTCGAGCGCCGAGTCGAGTCTGTCGACCTTAACTTAAGCTCGGCATTCGTCGAACGCGGAGCAAATTTTGTCGAACCCTGAGCCGAGTTCACCAAATGCGGACGGGAGCTCTGCCTTCCTTTGAGTGATCGGCGAGTGCTCGACTTGCTCGCCCTCTTGCGAGCTAACCTTGAGGCTTGTGCTCGCAGGAACACGACTTGCGTGCCTTCCTGCGAGCTCCCCTTAGGGCTTGGGCTTGTAGGGACATGGCTCGCGTGCCTTCCCTCGAGCTCCCCTTGGCCTTGTGTAAATCTGCTGATCCGGCTGGGTGGGTAATTCGTCGATCTGGGATGTAACGCAAGTTCATCGAATGGAGGAGCCCGTTCGTCGAACGGAGAACTGGCTTCGTCGAACGCTGCTTGAAGCTCGTCGAACATGAAGACTTAGAAGAAAAATGGCTCGTCCGCCTTCTTGTGAGCAGCCGGCGAGCGCTCGGCTCGCCCGCCTTCTTGCGAGCTGACCTTGAGGCTTGGGATCGCAGTGATATGACTCACATGCCTTCCTGCGAGTGGCCCCTGAAGCTCTGGCTCGCCTTCTTCCTTACCTCTTCCATCGGTTGGATTTAGAACCCCCTTTGGGCGAGTGGCCTATGAAGACCCCGCTCACACTCTTACCGGCGACGTCCATCGATGCCGGGTCTCACGCTTCCTCCTATGAATTCTTCCGCTGAGACAGGATAGAGGTAGCCGCTGAGACGGCCGTCAGATGAGAAGCAAATTCGTCGAACGGACAACGGAGTTCGTCGAACTCAGGACTTCGTTGACCGCTGAGCTTGAGTAAAAGCATCGACCGATGTAACAATCTGTTCATCGACCGCTGAGCTGAGGCGGGATCGTCGAGCGCTGCTTGGATTTCGTCAAACGCAGCTTTGAACCTTTTCGTCGACCGCAGAGCACCGCTCGCCGAACGCAGTTAGCCGTTCGTCGAACGCAGAGAACATATATAAATTTTATTCTCTCTTATTTTCTGCCTATTAATATAAATTCCTCCAACATTACTTTTGCTTGTTGGTTATTCCTTCATCGTTGTTCACCTCTAGGAGAATATCGGGGTTGTACATGAATCATCATTAAGAACAAGGCTAGATTAGTAGCCAAGGTCTATAGACAAGAAGAGGGTATAGACTTTGATCAAACCTTTGCCCCAGTTGCAAGGTTAAAGGCAATTAGGCTATTCCTTGCCTATGCTGCCCACAAGGGGTTCAAAGTATACCAGATGGATGTCAAATAATCCTTCCTCAATGGTGACTTGAAGGCAAAGGTATATGTTGAACAACCATCAGGTTTTGTGCATCCAACCATCTCTTCTCATGTTTATTTACTTAGGAAAGCACTATATGGTCTAAAGCAAGCCCCCAGGGCTTGGTATGAGACTTTGTCTAACTTTCTAATCAAGAACAAGTTATTGAGGGGAAAGATAGATAATACATTGTTTCTTAGGGAAACAAAGGGCAAGTGCCTCCTAGTCCAAATTTATGTTGATGACATAATCTTTAGGTCAACTGATGACAACTTTTGCAAAAGGTTTGCCAACCTTATACAGGGGGAGTTTGAGATGGGCAGTATGTGAGAGCTCAAGTACTTCTTAGGCCTCCAAGTGAAACAGTCTGATGATTGGATATTCATCTCTCAGAATAAGTATACTAGGGAGCTTATCAAGAAGTTTGGGATGGAATCAGCTTCCACCATGAAAACTCCCATAGGGTCCAACATTTCCCTAGATAAGGATGAGAAGGGCAAGGCCTTTGATGAATCCATGTACATGTGCATTATTGGATCCCTATTGTATCTAACTGCTAATAGACTAGAAATTATGTATGCTACATGTGTTTGTGATAGGTACCCGGCTTGCCCTAAGGAATCTCACTACTCAGCTGCAAAGAGGATTTTGAGATACCTTAAAGGAAGCCTACATCTTGGCCTTTGGTACCCTAAGAACAATGATTTTGAACTGACTTGATTTTCAGATGCAAATTTTGCAGGATGCAAAAAAGATAGGAAAAGCAAAAGTGGAACTTGTCAGTTCCTAGGAAGGAGGTTGATATCATCTAGTAGCAAGAAGGAGAACAGTGTGGCAATATCCACTACTGAGTCTGAATATATTGCTGCAGGTAGTTATTGTGCACAACTCTTATGGATACAACATCAGTTAGAGGACTACAACCTCAAGGTAAGTGAGTCTCCTCTATATTATGACTCATCCAGTGCTATCTCTATTGCTAAGAATCCTGTCTCTCATAGAAGGACTAAGCACATAGAGATAAGATATCATTTTAATAGAGAGCATGTTGAATGTACAGATATATGCTTTGAATTTGTCCCCACTAACAAAGTTGAGGTCCGGAGGTGAAGTAAAATGAGGAAACACTTCACAAAACTTTCCACAAGTGTAGCACACCGAATAGTGCCATGGTATTAACTATCTCTTTACAATTCGAGGTATACATGACGAGACATGATTTATAAGAATCACGGAGGAGAGAAGCACAAAACACAAAATACAAGCTGACCGCGAGCACTGAATAAAGAAACCGCTACCTGCTGCAGACCGCAACTCAAGATCGCCTGGACACTTAAGACCACCTGATCAACTGAGTCCGCTGCTGATGAGTCCCAATTATATGCACATTTATGGACTCATCTGGGCTGATTATCTAGTCTTTGCACTACACTTTAGGCATGTTTTCGTTCATATTTGATATTCCATGCAATGTGCACTTTAAGGCCCGTTTCGATGTGCAATTGCACGCTTTATGGTTGGGGGTAAGCACATTGTGCTCTCCATTCTCTTTATAATATTATGATGTTGCTGGAGGTGTTTTCCCAGCTGTGTGATTGCTATTTGGTGTTGTGCTGGTGGGTAGAACATCCATATTGCCCAGATTTCATGCCTGCATGAATCGCACGGTCGTGCGTTTTCTTGATGCACGGTCGGCTGCGATCGTGCGCGTTCATTTGCGGCCCAAAACAACATTCTGAATTTGGTCGTGCATTTTTACGCACGGTCGTGCGTTTGGTCGTGCATGAACAAAATTCTGCACCTGTCGATAAATAGCTGCTCCGAAAAACAGCCGGATCGACTTCGTTTGTAGGTCTTTTTGTGCGCCGTTTTTTGCATTTTTTCGTTCCAGGCCTCCTCCATCATCCTCAAGCTTCAAGGAGAGGGATATAGCCCTACATCCATCATCATCCAAGGAGAAGGAAGCTTTGGTCTTGCGGCCGGATCGTGACACGAAGAAGACGAGCCATTGGAAGGTAGTGACAGCCTTCTCTACCCCGGACGCAGTTGAGGAACGAGCTTGGACGCGGATTGACAACCCAGCGATTCCAACTGTGAATCTTTGGCAAGGCTTCAGATTGGGTCGATTCCTTACTTTCTCCATCTTTATGTTGATGGTTGTATAAGCTTTATTCCTCTATCTTTTGATGATGTACACTATGAACCAAGTTGTATAATGTTTATTTCATTTTATTGAAATTATCTTGTTCATATGTGTGTATGAGGTGCGCCCCATTCCATCCTCCATCCCGACGTCATGTTCCTGTGCCGCACTAGAAATTGTTAGTGGCGTGCTTGTCGACGAGGTGCTTGCGACCCTCATTCCGTAAGACTACTCTTCCATCCGCCTAGTGAAGCGTGGCATAGCGGCCCGTGTAATCCACCTCGACCCCGCCGGTGTGAACCATTCCATCCGCAAGCCTTCTCGTCCATCCGCCCAATGAAGTGTGGCATAGCGGCCCGTGTAATCCATTTGCCTAACGAAGCAGCGCACTCAAGGACTGCACAGTTCGATTCCGTTTGCCTACTCGTCCATCCGCCCTTTCGAAGCAGTGCGCTCAAGGCCTGCTTAGTCTCCATCCCACCTAGCGAAGCATTGCATAGCGGCATTGCATAAGAGTAGTTTAGTTATTTTCTTTTATTTTCACAACCAAAACCCCCGTTTCCGCAACCCATCCGACTTAATGACTTCAATCTCAAGTCCTTCCTCAATAGTAAACTCCACCTTACTGTGTTCCTTCAAGATCGATACTTGGGGATTCACTCCCACATTTTATATTACTTGAACGATCGGTACACTGCAGTTTCGTGCCACAGTCTCGCAACCGCCTATAGCGGTGTGCTAGATTCGCGCATCAAGTTTTTGGCGCCGTTGCCGGGGAACACAGACGTGTGAGTTTGCTTGAGAGGGAGAGCCGAGAGATAGTAGTTCTTCCAGTGTGTTTAGCCGCATTATTGTTTTTGTTTGCTTTTTAATTATATATTGTTTGTTATTATTTCTTTATCTCCTGTTTTAAAGTTTTAGGCAAGTTTAATCCAAGTAGTTTTATTTGTCTGTGTAAATTTCCTTGCAAAGAATTTCAGTTTCATTATATCTGCTTTTATTGTTGAAAATGTCTTCATGGGATATTTCTCCTGGCACTTACGACATGATGGTCTATTATATAGACCAAATGAAGGAGTTAAATGCTAGGCAGCTTATGAACGTTGTTTGCTTGTTGTGTCTAGGAGAGGGTCATGAATTGAAGGACTGTCCTAGTCTTTTCAATCCTGACCGCTGCTCCTCCACTCATGACAACATTGTTCCTACCACACATTCTTTACCCATGGAGGCAATCATGCCCTCTATCCCCGAGTTTATCTCGTGCATGGACTCCTCACTCCCTGTGTATGGCTTCACTCCTAGTGATGATGATCACTCATCTGTTGGCCAACAAAGAGAGGAAAGGGAGCTCCTAGATGCTCCTGAGTGGGATATGGAAAGTATTCTTTCCATTGGGGAGGCATTAGCAGATCTTTTTGCGGAGGAACCAAATCTTTTTGTTCCTCCAGTTTCTTTGCAAGATTTTTCTCCACACATTCTTTATGATCCTATCGAAGTGAAGGAGTGGGGTGATGCTTCTGACTCGGAGGATGCTCCAAAGTGGGATGAGGAGTTTGTTTTCCCCGAAGGGGAGAATGAATGCTTTGAACACGATGGTGCACCTCGGTGGGATGAGGAGGATACTCTCTCTGATGAGGAGGTTTGCACTTCCTCATGGGACGAGGAGGTCCAACTCACCACCGAGGCCCTTGAGTTCTTGGGTTCCCCTCGCTATGATACTTACGATGATGATTACGATCTATCCTTGGATCCTGATGGGATTGAGACCGGGACCACTCCCCCGATTGATTTTTATTTATGTTCTTCCTCTTCTTTATTCCTTGACCCCTGTTCTTCATCTGAGCCTATGGGGGTTGAGTCTTCACAGGTACTGCAGGAGGACTTGGAGCATTTTGCTCAAGTCAATGATGAGTGTACCCTCTCATGTCAGGAGGTTGATCCCTCCTCCATAGAGGAAGCCTCATTCATTGCCTTCTCTTCCAGCCGCCTCCCTGAAGATGACACCTTGCTGGGCAAGGATGTTTTTGGTGAGAATAGTGAGGAGGACTCCTCCTCCACTTCTTACTTTCTGCTTCCCCTACCTGTGAAGAGCAGGTATTTTTATTTAGGTAGGGGAGTAATTGTTCTGTCGCCGTATCGGTACCCGCTACCGACACGCATATTAGAACAGTTACCTGTGCACTTTTCTTTTCATAGACCCATTAGCTAGAACTATTTTAAATTTGAATAAGTCGTGCTGGGAGGATAATAACCCCAGTAGTTATCTTTCCTTTTCCTGCATTTTTATTTTCATCTAGTTTAGTTTAGTTAGTTGTATTTCATTTTGCTTTGTACATTTTCTTTTGTTTTTGCGGAGCTCACCCCTGCAGGTCCTTTTCTGGATGGCGGATGCTGCAGCTTTTTCTTAGTTTACACGCCAATCTTCTGGTATGCTCATTTCTGAGCATGGGTAACGTTTCTTCCCCTAGTCTTTTATTTAATTTTCATGGTTACGTCATTTGTGTCTATTGCTTAGATTAAGTCTGGGGGAGAGCTGCTTCTCGTTACCCACTGTGCACGCACACGTTGCATTGCATACTAGAAGTAATTTTATCCTATTTATTTTGTATTGTTCATCTTAACATCACCTCACAACACCCACTTGAGCACGCGCTTATTTGTCTATGCGTCTCAGGTAAATATTATTTTTCTGTGTGATTGAAAGATCATGATGCTGGCATAGGATTGAGTGGCGGAGTAACATGTTGACTGTAGCAGTGCTCCTAGTCGAGTGCTCGCGTCTCGTATTGAAATTCTTGTAGAATTAGCTTTTTCTCATGCATTTAGTTTTATAATTTTCCAATTGCGTGAATACTATTTATTCTACTCGTATTTCGTGAATCCAGTTGAATCCGACGATAGTGTAGGTGCGTGTATAGATGATCGCTAGTGATGTATTGCTCGAGTTGGGAGGAAGGATATTCTTTCTCGGTGGATAAGAACTTGCCCCTAGCGACTCTCGAAGCATGGGTATAGGTTATTTCATTTGTGCGAGTGTGATATAGGCCATTCTTTGACCTGGTTGAACCTTTGCGCCATTCCTAAATGCTCTATCCTTGCTTAGCCCCTTTGTGCCTAATCCCTACCATTTGATTCAGCTCCACCTTCAATTCACCAAAGCCAAAATGACTATCCTAATCGCACACCAAATTCTGAGCTCAAGCAATTTGTGCATTTAAAATTTGGATGTTGAGGCTGTGTATGTTTGTGGTTGTGGTGGGAATGCGTTATTGAAAATATAGCTGTGTTTGTTATTATATGTGCAAAGTTATAATTTTTTTAAAAAAAGAGAAAAGAAAAAAATGTGAAAAGATATGAAAAAAAAGTTTAAAGCAATGTGTTTGGGAATAGGTGGTGTACACACCCCATGGTTTCATGTTTAAGTCTGGGGGTGTGGTGTACATATTTTTCATTATTGCCGGATAGTGTTTTTATTGCGAGCTCATTTGGGTTAGGTGTGCTAAGCCCCCACATTTATCACTGTTTATCGCACCGTAGCCTAAGCCTAAATCATAACCTAAAAGTCCTATTGATTCGCACTCTTAACGTAACTAGTGCCGTGGAAAGAGTGTGAACGGGCAAGCTTATGGCCATCGTCATTGATGGATTTCATTGGAGTTTGTCCCGATCCTCGATCTCTGGCAATATTCCACTTAGTGATCGAGCTACTTTCACCCTACGCGTGATAGAAGGATTCACCACGATTCACCATCGTCATTGATGGCCAAATTAAAGTTGGAGCAGTGACATTCAAGGAAGTAACTTATGTCAAAGGTCTGAAGCACAACCTCATCGGCATAAGTCAAATATGTGATGAAGGTTATCAGGTAACATTCAATAAATCAGAATGTATTATTAAGACTTCTGATAATATTATTGTTTTATCAGGTTTTAGACAAGTAAATATATATTTAGTAAATTTCAACTCATCTAAATCAAAATTTTGTTTATTTAATGAGTTGAGCAAATCTAGTGAATTATGGCATAAAAGATTAGGACATGTAAACCTTAGGACCATTGCTAAACTAGATAAGGATAATCTTGTTAGAGGCTTACCATCAGGATCATATAAGAAAGAAGGTCTTTGCAGGGCATGTCAATTAGGTAAGCAAACCAAAAACAGCTTTAAATCATTATCTAAAAGTGATTCACCTAGAATCTTATACTTGCTACATATGGACCTTTTTGGACCTATAGCAATAAAGAGCTTAGGGGAGAAGTCTTACACTCTAGTTATTGTGGATGACTTCTCTAGATTCACTTGGGTGTTCTTTTTGAGAGAAAAGTCAGATAACTTTAAAGTTCTTACAGACTTTCTTAAGAGCATACAGATTGAGTACTCTACTATAGTTGCATTGATCAGAAGTGATCATGGCACTGAGTTTGAGTCTCTTCTCATGCAAGAATTTTGTGAGATGGAAGGTATCAGGCATTGCTTCTCAGCTCCTAGAACTCCTCAACAAAATGGGGTAGTTGAAAGGAAGAATAGAACTCAAATTGAATCAGCAAGAACATTGCTTGCAGATGCTAACTTGCCCCTATCTTTTTGGGCTGAGGCTGTCAGCACAGCAAATTATGTTCTGAATAGAAGTTTGATACACAAACTTAAGGGTAAAACTCCCTATGAATTGCTTAAAGGGAAGAAACCTAAAGTCAATTATTTTAGAACTTTTGGGTGTATATGTTTTGTTCATAACAATGATAAGAAGTACCTCAGAAAATTTGAACCAAAATCTGAAGAAGGAATCTTCTTAGGATATTCAATAGTTAGCAAAGCATATAGGGTATTTAACAAATCCTATCTTAAAATAGAAGAGTTTATGCATGTTTCCTTTGATGAAACTAACATGTTTTACAAGGAGAAGATTTCTTCTACCAAGAACACTTTGCAGGTACCAGCTCTATGTGAAGAGCTTAAAGGGTTAAACTTACAGACAGGAGATTCACTGCATCCATTACCTCAAACTCTTGAAGACAGTGAAGAAGAAGATCACACAGATCTTGTTGATTACCTGAATCAAGTAACAGCAGAACATCCTCCAAAGGATGTAACAGCTGAACAAATCCCCAATGTGGATACTGCTGCTGAATCAACTCCAACTGCTGACTACATCACATTTAGAGATCATCCAATTTCACAAGTGATTGGTGATATCACAGCAGGTGTTCAAACAAGGCATCAACTACTCCAAAATCAGATGCATACTTGTTTTCTATCTCAAGTTGAACCTTAAACCATAAAAGATGTAGAACAAGATCCAAATTGGATTCTTGCAATGCAAGAGGAACTCAACCAGTTTGAAAGAAACAAGGTTTGGGATTTGGTTCCAAGACCAAAAGGCCATCCAGTGATTGGCACCAAGTGGGTCTTCAGGAACAAACTTGATGATCAAGGCAATATTGTGAGAAACGAAGCAAGATTGGTAGCTCATGGATATTCACAGGAAGAAGGCATAGATTATGATCAGACATTTTCCCCTGTTGCAAGGCTTGAAGCTATAAGGATTTTCTTGGCCTTTGCTGCATTCAAGAAGTTCAAGTTGTATCAAATGGATGTGAAGAGTGTTTTTCTCAATGGAGACATCAAAGAAGAAGTCTATGTGAAACAACCACCAGGTTTCATCTCTCCAACTCATTCCTCCTATGTATTTAAGCTTAATAAAGCTCTTTATGGTCTCAAACAAGCTCCCAGAGCATGGTATGAGACTTTAGCAAATTTTCTCTTGGAAAACAATTTCTGTAGAGGTATAATAGACAAAACCTTATTTTACAAAGTACATAAAAATCAAACTCTACTAGTTCAAATATATGTAGATGACAATATTTTTGGCTCTACTGATTCAAACTTGTGCAAAATATTTTCCAATCTAATGCAATCAAGATTTGAAATGAGTAGTATGGGTGAATTATCATACTTCCTTGGTCTTCAAGTGAAGCAAACCCCATCAGGAATCTTCATTTCCCAATCTAAGTATGCTACGGAATTAGTGAAAAGATTTGGAATGTCTGACTCCTCAACTATGAAAACACCCATGGCCTCTAATGCTGTTATTAATACTGATGAATCAGGGAAACCTATTGATCAGAAATTGTATAGGGCAATTGTTGGCTCTCTACTCTATTTAACAGCTAGTAGGCCAGATATAATGTTTGCCACAAGTATTTGTGCTAGGTTTCAAGTTAACCCTAAAGAATCTCATCTTACTTTTCTAAAAATAATTTTAAGATATATAAAGGGTTGCCCTAATCTAGGACTTTGGTATCCAACTGCATATGAATTTGAATTAACTGGATTCTCAAATTCAGATTATGCTGGATGCAGGGTAGACAGGAAAAGCACATCAGGAACTTGTCAATTTCTTGGTGATAGGCTTGTGTCTTGGTTTTGTAAGAAATAAACATCTGTGTCTACATCAACAGCTGAAGCTGAATACATAGCTGCTGGCAGTTGCTGCTCACAGATACTGTGGATACAAAATCAGCTCCTAGACTATGGTGTCAACTTAAATAATTCAACTATATTTTGTGACAACACTAGTGCAATATCTATATCACAAAATCCAGTTCTCCATAGTAGGACTAAACACATAGAGATTAGGCACCACTTCCTTAGGGATAATGTGGATAAAAACAAAATCTGCCTACAATTCATTTCTACTGATTTGCAAAGAGCTGATATTTTCACCAAGCCCTTGGATGAAAAGAAGCACATCTTCTTTATAAATCAACTAGGAATGATTGATGGAGACTCAATCTAATGAAAAATAAATATTTCTATTTATCCCATAAATTCGTCGAACGAGGAACGACGAATTTGAATCATTTGTCGAACCGTGGTCTATGAAACCTCTTAAACGCAAAGTCAGTTAAGGCAATTTCATTTGTCGAACGATGGTCGACGAAAAAGATGTTCTCGCCGAACGCTTTCAGACAAAGAAATAAAGCCTTTTCGACTTCTAATTTTATTAGGTTTTGTCGAACAGTGGTTTACGAATGCGCCCTCATTCTTCGACCCCTCTATATAAGCCTTATTTTCTCTTATTCTAAGCTTTACGCCAACAGAAATCGTCTTTCCCTCCAGTTCCCCTCTGCACTTGATCTTAAACTCTCTTTACAGGAACAATGGCGATTACTCAGGCCTCTCTGCACCTAATGAAGTTTGGCGCAGGTTTCGACATTGACATGGACTCGTTTGCACAATCAGACCAAATCTTCAAGGATATTCTTCAAATGCTGGAAGAACAACGTCTAAGGAAGTTTCTAAGCACCAGGCAGAAGATAGCTGTTGCAGAGATAAAAGAATTGGTTTACACTGCAAAACCAGTCGATGAAAGCTTGTCGGGAACAATCTCAGGTCATCATGTCTCTCTCTCTCCCACCATCCTTTCTGAAATTTTTGGTTTTGAGAATGGTGAAGATGACTTAGACATAAGCTCAAATGAATTTGATGAAGCTTTAATCAAAATGGGCCATTTGACTGGAAACCCTAGCCACCTTCTGAAAAAGAACTTGTCTCAGGACTACAAGTTCTTAGCAGACATTGTTGGAAAAGTCTTGCTGGGCAAGACATCTGGGCTTGACTATATCAATAGGCACCAATTTCTGTTGATGGTGGCCTTGATGGAGAAGAAGAAAATCAACTGGGGATCAATTCTTTTTGAATTGATTAAAAAGAAAATTCTAAAGATAGTGTATGCTTTGGAAGAGTTATAGGTATTTTTCTGCAGGAAAGGCATCCAGAGCTTCTAGTGTCACCAAAGGTGACCATAAATGCCAGCAAGAGGCTGACCTCAGCACTATTTGCTAAATGGGATAGGGTAATTCCCAAGAAGAATACAGGGGCTGATGCCTCTAATAAAAGGAAAACCTCTGAGGAAACAAGGACTAATCAAGTCACTCCCTCTATCCTTCAAGAAGCTCCTTCCTCGGATCCTTCTCCTTCTCATATCCCATCTCCACCTGCTCATCAATCTCCTGCACATTCTCATTATTCACCACCTCCTTCACCTATCAATGATATTCCACCTCTATCCCCAGAACCACTACCTACCACACCTCTATCTCCAATACCCAATGAATATCAATCACCCACTAATTCCCCCAGTCCAATTCATCCAGATATTCCCACACATACTACCAACATCAGCAATATCTCTCAAATTCCTACAATCTCATTTCCATCCACTTCACAACCATCCTCTACTCCTCCACAAGATCATCTATCTCTCAACATCACCTCCATTGTTGATCAGATTTTTGATCATATCCTTCCTAGAATAAGCCAACTCCTGGATGCAAAATTTGCTCCAGTTCTTCAGGCAATATCTACTCTATCTGCTAAGATAGCTTCTCTTCCTTCCTCTCTTGCTGTCCCTTCTTCTAGGGGCCTAGATTCAGGCTGTCCTGAAGCTAGGCAGGGGGAGATGTCCAATGAAGAAGCTCCAGAATCAGAAGATATAGAAGTTATAGTTTTTGATACAGATATAGAAGATACACAAGTTATAGAAGAAATAAATAGTATATGCATTCATCCATCTTGTGACCTATATAGTTTACTATCAAAATTTGATGTTAAATATACTTCAAGGGTATCTCCAAAAGTGTACATAGAGGCTTTGTCAAAGGCTCTGATATGCCTTCCTCAGAAGACTCATGCTGACATCATAAAAGTGTACATATCCTCTATCACTGATCAAGACATTCAGATGAAGGATCTTTCTGCAGAACATGAAGATGATCTTGCAGAATTCCCTGATGATATAGAAGATCACCCTACTCCACCAGATACAACAGTCTCAAAAATTGCTTCCTCACCTCCAATCCCTGTATGGAATGAAGAACCAATGCCAAGCTTTGATGAAATCTTGAAAGAGGCAGATGAAGAGTTTAACAAAGCTGAAGAAGAAAGACTAAAAGCTCGTGAAGCAATCAAAAGAAATGATGATTTATATAATAAGCCAATCTCCTCTTCTGACTCTGAAGATGATGATGATGACAACAGTGATTCTGATGATACATTTTCAAAGAAAAGAAAGAAAAGAACAGCTAAGTCAAAGGCTGCTCCCAAGCCTCCAAATCTAAAGAATGACATTCCTTTGTACATTTTGTATAATGTTCCTCTTGATGATAAAACTCCTCACTGGATGAAGCTCTCCAGAAATGAGAACAACAGGAGGAAGAAATTCAAGAAGACTGGCTACATCCCTGACAAACCAGTCAAGCACAGTCACCCTCCTCCTCCTCCTCCTCTAGCAGCTGGTGCAGCAGGATCAGCAGGTGTATCATCCTCCTCTCAGAAGCCAAGCTCTCAACATTCAGGGAGACCTGGTAGTTCTAGTGGTTCTCAAGCCTCTAGATCAGCTAGTGCTCCTCCTTCTAAGAAATCAGCACCTATCTTACAAGAAAGTCAAACCATTTCTTCTTCTCAAATATCTTCAGAATACAATCTTCACATTTCTGATGGATCTCTTCACAGAGATAAAGTACCTCAAAAGGTCACTCAAGATAAAAATGATTCAGAAGATATTTACTACTTTCCAGATCCACAAGAAGAGAAAATCTGTCAGATGGCAAGATTGAAAGAAACAATTGCATCTGCACAGATTAACAAAGCTAAAGCAGAAGGCAAAGACTTCTCAAATATCTCAACCATGTCAGAATATAGAAGAAAAGAACTTGAAAAATACAAACCAATTAAAGCATTCAATGCTGAGGAATATATTGATATGCACCCAGAAGCATTTATCCCTCATGTCAAAGAACAGAAAATCGTTGGAGCTCAAGATCTGTTCATCAGCAAAAAGAAATCAGAAGATCCTAACAGGAAGATCATATTCAAGCCACCTTCTCAGGACAAAAAGTCTTAAATATTTGCTTGTTTATGAATGTAAAGTTTCTAAACTCAGAGCATTTTACTTTTATCTAATCTGATGATCTATTTTAATCTATCAGGTATATTTCATTTCATTTTTGCTCTGTTGATTATACTTTCGGATGTATTTATTCAATTATTTGTCAAATAGTATCCTAACCCAAATAGGGGGAGATTGTTGGAACAACCCTATTACTGATTTGGGCTAGGATCACTATATGTTGATTAGAATCTGTATTGAACCCATTGTATAGTCTTAGGGTCATGTTTTAGGCTGATTAGATTAGTCAGAACTTAGGAAAATTCAAGCTCAACTAATGGCGAGTGGTGTTCGAAGAATGACCAGATTCATTCGACAAATTGTTTCCAGCAGACTGAAGAAATTCACAGTTCCAGCACTCGACATTTTCTGAGCGGTGCTCGTCAAATAGCTAACAACGCTCGACAAATTTTATAGCCAGCGCTCGACAAATGACTAACATCGGTCGACGAATTCTTGCCAGCGCTCGACAAATTCCTTTCTGAAGTTTAGATTAATATTCTCAGTGGATGTCAGTTCTCTGAACTCAAATCAGCAGAATAACGGATATATTTATTTCTCCTTGGACGTATTCAAGCAGCCATGTAAGGATATCTTTCTTATTTATTATATCCTTATATTCCCTATATTCCAAGAATAAGAATAGCCGTTGACATTTAATGCCAAGGCATCTTTCTCGACAAAAGGAATTGAAAGGACCTGCCTAAATAATTGTTTTGGGTGGCTACCTGGTTCCAAGAAGGATTTAAGTCAGAAGAAGACATTCCTTAAAAAGATAGAAGATTTGAATTTGAATATATATGCAAGTGATTAGAGAAGAAAAGAGCAGAACTAAGACAGTCGATTTTCTACAAGAAAAGAAAAAGAAAAACTTCACCATCTCTTACTCTCTCTGTCATCATAGAACAAGGAGAACAGAAGAACTTTTCAGAGGAAGAAGAAGAAGAAAATATATTATTCTCTCCAGCTTTCTTCTTCATCAAGGCAGCATCCTCTTCATTCTGAGAACAAGATTCAATCTCTCAGATCTGCTGTAAAATAAAGTCTTTCAAGAGCAACAACAATCTGAAGATTAACTTCTTCCAGATAATCTGCTACAAAGACTTCTGTTTGAGAAAGCTCTGTCCACAAAGCTGTCATCAACCCTCATCAGACAGGGGGAGCTTTCTGCTTCAACACCTTTTGTCTTCTCTCAGATCATTGACAGAGAAGAACACTCTAAACCTTTTATCTCATCCTGTACAGGGTTAATACTCCCTTAAAAAGTTTACCCAGTGGTGGCAAGACACCTTATCAAAAACACCTTGTGTGGTTTGTAAGCACCTTATCAAAAGCTTATTGGTGTGTGGACACCTTATCAAAAACCCCTTGGTGCCTGGGCACCTTATCAACCCTCCAAGTGGATTCCTACCAAGGGTGGTAGAAGAGTAGACGTACCCAGATTTATTGGGGAACTAATATTGCTCCTTGTGTCTTCTGTGATTGCTTGTTTCTGTGTGCTTGTGCTGTGTGCTTTTTACTACTTCTGTCTTTATCTTTAACTCTCACTGATTACACATATACTTACTCAGTATTTTAAATTCCGCTATAAAACTAAATAAAAAGTTTTAATACTCTATTCACCCCCCCCCCCCCCCCCTAGAGTAATTTAAGATCTGAGCTCCACTTTCAGAAGCCTAGCTACCTCCACTTCAGAATTTCCTGTGATAATCATATCGTCAACGTATAGCAGCACCAAGACCTGAAGCTCCCCCATCTTCTTTACGAATAAGCTTGAATCCGAGTCAGAAGCAAAGTATCTGCAGAACTAGAGGTATTCTGTGATCTTTACGTACCACGCCTGAGGCGCTTGCTTCAAGCCATAAAGAGCCTTCTTGAGCTTGCAAACATATCTTGGGTGCTCTTTGGATACATAACCAGGTGGCTGATCCATGAAGATATCCTTGTCAATCTCGCCATATAAGAAAGCATTCTTCACGTCGAGTTGCCAAATCTTCAACCCTTGGCAAGCTGCCAATGCGATCACCACCCGGACCGAAGTCATCTTGGCAATGGGGCTAAACATTTCTTCATAATCCTCCCCATTCTTCTGAGAGAAACCTCGAGCTACAAGGCGAGCCTTGTACCTATCAATACTTACATCAGCCTTCTTCTTCAGTTTGAAAATCAACTTGCAAGTCACCAGAGTAACTACCTCAACCTTAGGCTCCATGTCCCAAGTCTCATTCTTCCTGAGGGAAGCCATCTCTTCATCCATGGCTTCTTCCCACTCCTTGACTCCAACGACATTTTCATAATAGGATGGCTCTCTCTCATCCAGGGGACCTGCGAAGAAACATGAGACAAAGCTCACCAAGTTTCCGCCCGTTAACCGATCAGGTGGAATAATGGTCCTCTTGGACCTCCTCAAAGCCTGACTCTGAGCCACCTCTTCCACTGCAGCTTCTGGACTAGCTCTCCTTTCAGGTAAACATGGAGCATCGCTCCCCTGCTTCCAGAACCTGAAGCACCAGACCCAGAGCTAGAAATACCAGGAACACCTGGAGAAACAGGTAACTCTACCAGAACTTCCCGTGCAACTTCCTCTGGTCCACCATCTACCCTGCTTCCTTGTAACTCAGTAGAAGAGCTATCTTGGTATGATGTTAGCTCATCAAATACCACATCCATAGAGACCACATATCTCTGTGTCTCGGGATCCATGCATCTCCACCCTTTCTTCCGGTCATCATAACTGACGAAGATTAGTTTCCTTTCCTAAGCATCTAGCTTCGTTCGAAGGGCATCTGGAACATGCACGTAGCAGGTAGAACCGAAAACTCGAAAGTGTTCCACGCTTGGCTTCTCTTTGAACATCAACTCATGAGGGGTCTTCATGTTGTGGGGGCTGAGAGGCATCCGGTTGATAACATAGGCCGCACAAGACATTCCCTCTGCCCAGAAGGACTTTGGGATACTCTTGGCATGAGGCCAACATTTGCAGGTCTCCGTCAGGTGACGGATCTTCCGCTCTGCAACTCTGTTCTGTTGTGGAGTGTGAGCTCAAGAAAGCTTCCTTTGGATGGCATGTTTCCTGCAGAAGTTAAAGAACGCCTTGGAGGTGAACTCCCCTCCATTGTCAGTTCTAAACCTCTTGACACGCAGCTTAAGCCGACCTTCCACCAGCTCTTTGAACTCCACAAACCTCTCGAACGCCTCTGGCTTCTCCTTCTGAAAAAATACCCAAGTATATCTGGTGAAGTCATCAACCAAAATCAGCATATACCTGCTACCTCCAAGACTAACAGTGTTGGTCGGTCCAAACAGATCACCATGTATACATTCCAATGGTCTTTTACATCTGCTTTGTGATTTGTCAAATGGAAGACATTGATCCTTACCAAATTGACAACCTGCACAAACATGACCTTACCCGAAATATGACAAGCTAGGCAGACCTTTCACCAGGACTCTTCGCGCCATAGCCTTCAACTTATCCATCCCAACATGCCCAAGTCTTTCATGCTAGATAGCAGCGCTGTCGTTAGCCCTCATCTTATCAACATAAGAACTTTTTGAAAGAACAAATAAGTCCTTCACCCGTCTCCCAACATGAGTGACCTCAGCTTTCACAACCGAAACATTTCGGAGAAATTTCACTTCTGTTGGACCAAACAGAACGTGATAGCCAGCATCCAACGCATTGGTTACCGAGAAGAGGTTCTTCTTTATCCCCGGAACATGATAGACACTCTTCAATGTAAGAGTACCTCTATCATCGTTCAAAGAAACTACAACCTCCTTCTCTACTACATGAACAGTATCATCAGCCGTAATGATAGCATCATTACCTGTATATGCCTGCAATGAGTAGAACTTCGACTCATCCCTGGTGAGGTGATGACCACACCCTGAGTCCACTATCCAATCATCTTTATAGTTGATGGAAGCCATGGCCCGAACACACATGCCCGTCATGAATGCACCTCCACCACCCTAACTACCTTCAGAATTGGAACTAGCCTCCTCCTTTCCTGCAGCATGCCCTGGCTGAAGATTGACCTTGTGCAGTCTTTTTTGAAATGACTAAGCTTTTTTCACCTGAAGCATCTAGGTCCTTCCTGCTTCTTCCCATCACGCTTAGGAGCATAGCTCCTCTCCTGCTGATAAGAAGTTGATGGACCATCATCTCCAGATGTTGTCTTCTTCTTGTCCCATCTCTTCTTCTTGCCAGAAAAGAGAACCTCACCTTCTCCCCCAGAGACAGACATCCCAGCCATTTGCGTAGCCAAACTCTTTTGCGAAGCAAGTAAGTTCTCCAGCTCCAACAATGATGGCTGGTTGGCCTAGCCTTGAACAAAAGTAACAAAGGCCACATACTCTCTCTGCAAGCCACGGATTATGTGCCTCTTTAGCTAAGCTTCTGAGATAGGCTCATCTGGGTCCAAAGCGGATATCTCTGTGCAAAGGTTCTTTAACTTCAAAAAGAATGTTGAGATAGACAAATCCCCCTGAGTTGATTTCGCCAACTCAATCTCCAAGAACTGTAGCCTAGCTACATTCTTTTTATTGAACAAGCCATCCAAGGCTGTCCAAATTTTAGCAGCTGATCCACATCCGATGTTGTGATCAAACAGCTCCGAAATGATAGCTCTCTTGAGAGTGAACTCCGCCTTAGCATTCGTTCTCCTCCAAGACTTCACGAGCTCAGCATTCCCTTCAGCAGGAATAACAGCTCATCTTGCTTCTCCTTCTACAACCTCCCACAAATCATCGCCAAGAAGATAGCTCTCCATGCAAGACTTCCACTTTTTGAAGTTAGTCTGCGTAAGGAGCTTAATACCAAGACCTCTAGCATATACTCCTTCCATTGCTATCCCACTGATGTCTAACCAACTTGAGAAACCCGAGAGAAGTATCAGCTCAGTACCTCAGCAACCTCCCTCTGATACCATGTTGAAAAAATTGAGGTCCGGAGGTGAAGTAAAATGCGGAAACACTTCACAAAACTTTCCACAAGTGTAGCACAATAATGACAATGGGAAGACCGAATAGTGCTACGGTATTAACTATCTCTTTACAATTCGAGGTATACCTGGCGAGACATGATTCATAAGAATCACGGAGGAGAGAAGCACAAACAAAAAATACAAGTTGTTGCGACCTAACAACTTGAGACCGCCAGACTGCGCGAACAGACAAGCCAGACGGGTAGCCCCTGAGACCGCGCGAACAGAGCACAAGACGCACCTGTCAGACTTCAACCACAGACCGCCCAACCTGTTGCTTTATTCCACTGCTAAAAACAACCAGTTCACACTTCTTGATCGCCCAGACCGCACGGTCTTGATCACAGAAGAACCCGCGAGCACTGAACAAAGAAACTGCTACCTGCTACAGACCATAACTCAAGATCGCCTGGCCAATTAAGACCGCCTGATCGACTGAGTCCGCTGCACAGACTAAGAACACCTAAACACAGTCCGCCCGAACTGGTTTATTCAAAGCTAAAAGAAGGGAGACAAGCTGACAGCGAGCTGCTAGCCGCTAACTCGCGAACACACAAAACGGTCAGACAAAATCTCAGACCGCGCGACCTTAAATTGAGACCGGCACAATTAAGCCAACTTTGGTCCTTACATTTCTCATTATGAATGATGGGCCATGCACCCCTATTTATAGTCGAGTAGACGGATATCGTCACTGCACAAACCGGGATACAATAACCGCCCATCAGATCGCAAGCGGTCTCACAAAATAGACCGCCCGATCTCAGCACTGCTGAACAGATCCCTTATTAACCATACAGTTATGTACAAACCACCCGGTTACTGTGGTCTCCCTAAAGCAGACCACCCGGTATTTATTGCAAAGGCAAAGAACTTGTTCAGTAAACCAGACCGACTAGAATAGTCCTCAGACCGCCCGATCACTACAGGAAGGCAGACCTACTGAACATCTGGCCGACTTGAACAAGTCGCCAGAACAACCCGCGTGAGCTGCTTGGATAACCTTGCGGTCTACCAGGTCAGACCTCCCAGATCAGAACCGGCCAGAGCACCAACACAGATTGTGCGGTCTTTGCGGTCTCCAACCTGCAGACCGCCCAGCACCATTCCACTTCCACTTTTAAAATTTAACAATCTGCCTTGAATTTGTCCCCACTGACAACCAAGTTGTTGATATCTTTACCAAGCCATTAGATGAGGCCAAGATTGATCTAGGTATTATAAATATTGAATAATGACTAATTTTTCCTCCTATCAGTCATCTACGATATTACAAATATTATGTTTTGGCTTATAATGTTGTCACATCAATACTCTTAGTGACATGGTTAGGATATCAAACAATCAAATCTCAAATTGATTAATGATTAGTCAGTAAGGTCAGCTAAAACATAAGAGATTTCTTTAGCTGAGCCGCTGAGACAGCTGGGAAAAATCCTAGCCGAACCGCTGAGACAGCTAAATTGTCCCAGCGGTTGACAGTGCTCTGTCCCAGCAGTTTAGGTCGCTGTCTCAGCGGTTCTTCTAGGACGGGCTGGTTCAATTATAGTTAGTCCAAATTCAACCTAAAATGATCAAAATTCCATAAAAATAATAAGTTCACTAAACTTTAATCATTAGGGGTAATCAAAACCTAAATCAAGGCTATATAAATAGACCTTTGTTATCTAAAGAGGTCTACAAAACCCTTCCTCCCTAGCCGCCGAGACGAATCGAATTCCCTTCCATCTCAACGTCTACTTATACAGAAATAATGACGCCAAAGAGTTCAAAGGATCTTCTGGAGGGCTATGAAATTGTTAGGAATGGATATGCCCATGCTCCAAAAGAGATAAAGGGAGTGTTTCAACTCCTGGAAGCCAAAGGTATGGAGTTTCTTCTGTCTGAACCAACTACCATTCTCAGAACTGAAGTTCTGGAATGGTTCAGCAATGCCAAGCTGTCACCTTCCAAGTCAACATTAAAATCTAAAATAGGAGGAGAAAGAGTGAAAATAACTTCAGCAAAAATAGAGAAAGCCTTACAGATTCCCTCATGCAGTCAGGATGAGAAGGAAGAAAACTCTGAAAAAGATAAGAAAAAGGCACTGAAGTGGTCTGAATACAGTGATGCGAACAAAGGATCATGGAAAAGAAAATTCTTCAATCAAAAAGGCAAACTTCTGTCAGACATTATTGGAAAAGCAATTCTTTGTAAGCCTTGGTCTCATGACACAATCTCCCAATACATGTTTGACCTTATGACTAGAATCATCCTGAAAAAGAAAACTTCCTGGGGAGAAGTAAGATTTCAAAGAATTAAGGAATGTCTGTAGGCACCTAATCTGGGTAGAATTCTATCCCTTTATCTGATCTAAACTTATCCAGAGAAGTTTGAGAGCTCAAAAGGATCAAATCTCCATTACCTGAAGAGGATGGACATAAAGACTCTTGATAGGTTCACAAGGGTGCTCCCCATGAGCCAGCCCTCTGAGGCAAAGGAGAAGAAGAGAAAGAAATCAAAAGCAACCAAGAAGATGATGCGGTTTCAGCAAGTGCATCGGTCACTGTCAAGTAATAATGGGAATAGCTTCCCTGAATGTCGATCTCTTGAGGAATGCAGGTTGTGATGAAGTGATTTGTGTCATGAAATGATTGTTACAATGAGCAAAATAAGTAAAACAAGGGGGCTTTGGTTGGTTGGTCTAAGCTAACAAACAAGAAAATAAAGATGCGAGTCGAAGTTACCGCTTTACTAATAACCATTAGCCTTTGCTAACGTGAGTCTCAAGTGAGTGAATTGAGTGGATGCAGCATAGTGGTGATAAAGTGCAACACAACACAATATCCAAGGTTAAGAATAACAAGAAGCACTTTCATTCATTGACAAATGAGAGTAATCATGTTCATTACAAACTAATACATCCAGAAAAGGCAAAAGGGAAGAATAAACCAATAGAGAGGACTAGCCGTCGATCTCGGCCAAAATAGTGGGTTGTCAAACCACTTCCAGGCTCGATCGATGTATGCTTCTGGGACCAATAGACTGTCACTATCTCCGATCTTGCTCCATCATCTTCGTTCGTCAGGTTTTCCTATTCTTCTTCCAAACTGAGGTTGCACAACTCGGCAATGGTGTTGTTGACGGCCAGGAATGCTTCCAAACTCTTAGAATCCGCTAGGATTTCACCGGAGAATGGTTCCCGGATGAAAGAGATGAGTGGAGATGGAGGAGGAGCGGAAACGGCACTGGGCGGAGCTTAAAATTGCGGAATGGAAGTCCGTTCTCCGCATCCCCAAGCCGGCAGATTTCCTGGCTTATAAACAAAAATAGCAGAAATTAAGTCACGCACGGTCGAACGCACGACCGTGTGTAGACCATGCAATATTAACGAAGAAGCAGTGCCTTGAGGAAGAAGAAGCAGTGCCCGTGCGTTTTACTCACGCACAGTTGAAGCCGCCCGTGCGTAAAAATGCACGACCAATTCCAGATGGCCGAAAAAACTAGGCTTAACAGGAGATCGGGCGTTTTCTTCGTGCACGGGCAACTGCCCGTGCGTAAAAATGCATGATCAATGACAAAACATCATTTTCTACCCCAGATGAGGGCGCACGACCGCAGCCGTCCGTGCGTCAAGGAAAATGCACGACCGTGCGATATATGCAGACATGAAAAATGGGTAAAATAGGATGGTCCATCCACCTGCATAATCAACACAGCTGGGAATACCCTTCCAACTCGATACAAAAACAAAATAAAAGATTAGGGAGCACCATGTGCTTACCCCCAACAACAAGAAGCACAAAAGCAAACTAAAACAGGCCTAAATAGTTTACATAGCGCGGAAATGATTATAAGAGAAATACAAGCAATAATAGCTCGAATAGGATGTGCACAAGAGTGAAAATTAGCCCAGATGAGTCCATAAAAGTGTATATAAATGGGACTCATCACACCCCCAGACTTACCTGTTTGCGTGTCCCGAGCAAACAAATTCGGTGGGAAATGAAAATGGTAGTTTGCGTAGAGAATTACAAAGAAAGAGTAAGTTGCGAAGTATCATACTCATGCAAATAGAAATTCAGTAAAAGAAATTTCTAACTATACTAACTAATTTACAATAATATAAATGCCTAAGTGGAAATTTAAGTTTACTCAGAAGGTGAATCATGGTGAATTTTGTAAGTGTGCACCAGTGTGAAAGTAAACAAGCCACTAAGGAGGGGGTTGCCAAAGACCAGAATTCAGGGGTAACTCCGCTGAAATCCATCAACATCGTGAGCCATAAGCTTGCCCGGTCACACTCTCTCCACGGTGCTAGCAAACTCATATGGTGAATTAGTAGGGCTTTCAGGTTTTTACGAGGCTTAGGTTACAGAATCATATACAAAGATAAACTTGAAGGCTACACAACCCAAATGAGCAACAACAATATGCTTAACCGGAACAAGCCCACAACAGCGCTAGTGTGACACACCCCCAAACTTAGCTTGAAAACTGGGTGTGCACACAGCCTACTCTAACTGGTTTTCTCAATTACGCACAAGGGGAATTCTTTTCATTTCTATTCCTTCCTCAGAATTTTCTTTTCATTTTCTTTCTGTTTTCTTTTTATTTGAATCCCCCATTTGGTTCAAAAATATATTTAGCATAATAGTTTCTCATCATCACGAAATTTACAAACATCACACCCAACAATAATTATAATCTTGGTTAGCTCAGATACTTGGTTGCGAAAGTGGGATAAGATTCAGGCTTTGGTGATTGACGGAAGAGCTGAAACAAAGGATGGGTAGGAACAAATTGGCTTGCAAAGGTAAGCGCATAGGTCATGGAAATCAAAGCTCAAACTAGCCAACTAGATGGCCTACATCACACTCAATTTATTGTGTCGCTCTCACCCATGCTTCAAGAATCGCTTGGGGCAAGTTCTTAGCCCATGAGAAATATAAACCTTCCTTCCGACTCGAGTAATAAACAACTAGCGCTCGCTTACACACAACACCGTGCTACTGCAAATTTCAGACACATTCACCAAATGAGTAAAATAAATCAAAAGCTATGCAAAAACACTAATTGTAAATTAAAAGCATAGAGATAATCTAATTTTACTCAAATTTCTATGGGAGCATGCAGATTCGACTAGAGCACTACAAGAGTCAACATCGCACTCCGATTAGCAATTCCTAAGCCAACATCCTATTTCACATTCCAAACCAAGATAGCATGTACGGAAGCACACAAACAAGTGAGTGCGCGCTTGTGCGGGTGAACTGGTGTATGCTTGATGAGTAGTTTATATACTAATCTTTTAGTATAGTTTTAATATATATTTAATATGAAATGATATAAATTATATGAATTATATCATATAAAGCATTTCCTTTTTAATTTTATGAACTAACTTAAGCTTTTTCTGTGTTTTTTAGGTTTTTGGGCACTATGAGCAAAATGTGCAAGTACACGCCCAAGGTCACTGGCATGACAAATGGGCGTGTAACCTACGATGTGTTCCAGACCAGTTTCCACCACCCCGGGGTCATTCCGTGGAGATTCGCCAAGTACACGCCCCCAGGTCACGGGCGTGACCTCGGGGCGTGACCCAGTGTCACGGCCGCGACACGCCACCAGCATCCAGATCAGCTTGCCACATCAATTAAAGCTACATGCCCCAGGTCACGCCTGTGACCAGGGGGCGTGTCATCCAGTACACGGGCGTGATTCACCCCGCGCTCCTTCCCGCCAAAGCTTCCCGCGCCAGCAGCCTGTTTTAAAGTTACACGCCCCCAGGTCACGGGCGTGACCTAGGGGCGTGACACACACATAATGCACGCAATTACTCCAAAAGGCGCCCTCTCCGCTGCTGCTTCAATCATGCCTGTTACACGCCCCTTGGTCACGGGTGTGACCAAGGGCGTGTAACACCAACTTTTCACCTATTTAAAGGGAGCTTCTCCAGAACATCAGGGGGAGAATTTTTTAGGACTTAGACTATTCATTTCTTGTTTCATTTTCCTATTTTAAGTAGTTTCTTATATTTCTCTTTAATCTTATACTTGCAGTTTTCAATTCAATAGTTGTAACTTTCAATTCTTAGTTTGTAATTCCCTTTGCATCGATTAATAAAATAGTTCTTATTTCTCTCATTCTCTTCTTCCTTCTTCATGTATTCTTTTATTTCGTTTGATTCCTCCATCTCCATGAGTAACTAAATTACTATTAGTACTCGATTGAGATGATCCAATGAATAATATAAGTCATGAATTAATTTAGAGTTGCTCTTTCTCTTTTCTAAAAAGCTTAAGATTTATCCTTGATTTTAAGATAACGAGGTTATATTTCCGATATATAATTCTTGGTCTTGTTTTCGTACTTTAGTTAGCCGAGAGGCTCATAATACGAATCGATCACTCAAGAATAAAGAAGAGTAGAATGCAACCCTCGAGAGAGGACGACGTTACCATTCCGAATTGGAGTAAAAGCCAATAGCGGGATTCAACTCGTAAAGCGAGCTTTAGGGGTTTCTATTATATAATGAAAGTTCGATTGATCAACCTAATCTCAGGTGAACTGATGCGCGTCGGCAAGTGCACCAGTCGCTGTCAAGTAATAATTGTGGAGAATAAATTCCCCGGATGTCGGTCTCTTGAGGAATGCAGGATGGGTGAACGAATCGCGCAGTGATTATTGTTACACAAGCGTTTCACAAACACAAAGAGGGGTTTTTGGTTGGTTTTCCTAATTTTAACAACAACAACAGAGATGCGGGTCGAGAACACCGCTTCGCAAAGTGAGGTGGATGCAACGACCGCGATGCCGTGCTTCGTGAGGCGGATGAAGTGAACTCAAGTGCGGAAGGGTGAGGGTCGCAAACACCTCTTCACAACCGTCGTTAGCTCTTGCTAACACGGAGCAAACACCTTGCGTGCGTGTGCGAGTGAGTGAGTGAGAACGGAATGAATCATGAGCAAACCATGGAGAAAAACAAAGAAATATTCATTTTCATCAAAGTAAATATCACAATATTCACCTAGTACATGGTTCGAAGAGTGCAATGAAGGGAAAGAAGAAAGAAATAACCGGCGGTGAAGACTAGCGGCCGTTCACGGCCGGAATGGTAGGTTGTCGGGCTACCTCCGGACTCGGACGGACAATGCTTCTGGCGTAGAGAGCTGTCACAATCTCCCTACGTGCTCCGTCGTCTTCGACTCAAGGTCTCTTCTTCCTCTCACCGGGCGGAAAGCGAAAATGGTTGCTTGGAGGCTTGCGGACGATGGAGAACACTCACGGACGATGGAGGAAGGCTTGGAATGGATGGAGGAGGCTTCCCCTTGGGTTGAAGATGAAGTAGGGGCGTTCCAGGGCGATGGTCGGCGGCGCACGGAACAGGAACCTCGCTCCCGGAACGATCGATCCGCCCTAAAATCGCAACAGGCGTTTAAATAGGCGCTGGATTGAATACTGCGCACGATCATTGGCGCACGACCAGTGGTCATGCGCACTGGAATTCTGCGATCGTGCGCACTGCCTGGACAGAACCTGCAAGAGACGAGATTATAAAATACAATGTTCGCACGACCAGTGGCGCACGACCGGTGGTCGTGCGCACTGGAGTTGATGGTCGTGCGCACTACAGCAAACAGAACTCAGAAATTTAATGGTCAATGCGCACGAGCAGTGGCGCACGACCGATGGTCGTGCGCACTGGAGTCGATGGTCGTGCGCATTGTACCAGACAGAACTCGTGAAAAAGGGTTAAGTGCGCACGATTAGTGGCGCACGACCGGTGGTCGTGCGCACTAGAACAAGTGATCGTGCGCAGTGTTCCTGTGCAGAATTGCACCGGAAACACTTGCACGCCTCCTATTCCAGCACAAACACAGATCTAGCCACTGAAAGTGGCACTTAACAACATATGAATACTACTAAAGATAATACACACGAAAACACACCAAAGTGGGCCTAAATGTGCACCTAGCATGGGTTATCAAATATAGACTATAATAAGGCTAAAGTGCGTGATATTGACAAAATAACGGCCCGGATGAGTCCATAAATGTATATATGATCAGGACTCATCACACCCCCAGACTTAAATGTTTGCGCGTCCCGAGCAAACGAATCCGGTGGAATGTGAAAACGATAGCTAACATAGAGAATTACACAAGGGAGTACGGTGCGAAGTAACGTACGCATGCGAGTAGAAATTCTAGTAGAAGAAGATTCTAATTATGCTAACTAATTTACATAAGTATTAAAGCGTAAGTAAAGATTTAGTCCTACTCAGTTGGTGAATTATGAAGAATTTGATGATCATGCCCAGTATGAAAGTGACGAGACACTGAGGCGGGTGTTGCAAAAGATCGGGGCTTAGGAATAACTCCGCTGAAATCCATCAACGTCGTGAACCATATGCTCGCCCGGTCACACTCTCTCCACGGCGCTAGCAAACTCGCAAATCAAATCAGTAGGACTTATAGGATTAAAACGAGGCTTAGGTTACGGTATGATATTCAAAGTTAAACACGATGGCTGCGCAACCCAAGTGAGCTATCGGAACGCTGCACCCCACAAAACCACAAACTACGCTCGTGTGACACACCCCCAGACTTATCATGAAAACCAGGTGTGCGCACGGCCTACTTCACAAATTCCAACAGATTTTCTGTTTTTAGCTCAGGAGGATTTTTTTTTTCAAACTACTCTTTTTTTTTTCTTTTACATAATTTTCTTCTTTTATGTATCCTCCGGTTGGTTCAAAATCAGCGGATAAACTTTATTTTCCCTTCATAACACAATGGTTCCAAACACCACACAAGTTGAAAATTATGAGCACAGTTAAAACATTTTGGTTGCGGGTGTAGGATAGGCTTCAGGCTTTGGTGGATGAAGAGGAGCTAAACAAAGGATTGGTAGGCACAAATTTGGCTCGCAAAGGTGAATGAAATGGACATGGAATAACAAAGCTCAAACTAGCCAAAGGGTGGCCTACATCATGTTTGACTCAACGAGTAGCTCTCACCCATGCTTCGAGAGTCGCTAGGGGCAAGTTCTTAGCCCACGAGAAAGATAAACCTTCCTCCCGACTCGAGCAACACACGACTAGCAATCGCACACACACAACACCGGGTTATCGTCAATTCCATACAAATTCACCACTTGAGTATATTAAATCTAAATTTACGCAGAAATACTAAACATAAATTAGATGCATAAAGAAAATCTTGTTCTACACAAATTCTACCATAGCATGCGAAGTGACTAGAACACTACATGAGTCAACATCGCACTCTAAATAATAATTCCTACGTTAACAACCTATTTCATACTCCAACCAAAATAGTTTACAACCAAACAACAACAAAAAGATAAGCGCGCACTCAAGTGGGTGAAAGGGTGTGTGAAACATGGAAAACAACGATAATGATAAGATAAATAAGAATCAACCTTCTAGTATGCGGTGCACTCGTGCACAGTGGATAACAACAACCGCTCCCCCAGACTTAAGCTAAACAATATCTCTAGAAATTTGAAGCAACAAGAGGGGAGGAAGTGTTACCCAATGCTCAGAAATGAGCATACCAGACGATTGGCGTAAATAATCAAGAATAGTCCGCAGCATCCGCTCCATCGAACACAAAACCTGCAAGCACAAACTCAAAGCAACAAAAGCAGATACAAAAGCTGAACTAAAAGAAGTTAGATAAAAAGAAATACGAAAACAGGAAATCTGGGTTGTCTCCCAGTAGCGCTTTCATTTAACGTCCTTAAGCTGGACCAAATACCTGTATTAACAGTGTTTATAAAGAGTGCAGGAATTAAAAAGAAATACTCAAAAATAGTTCATCACAGCAAATAAAACACACATCAACTAAAAGCGCTCTTATGGTGCGCTTCTCCCGTAGCACGTAGGCGGGAGGTGAAGGCTTTAGGGCCAGCACTGGTATTACCCAATGCTCCCCTAACCTCCGCCACCTTGCCACGGAGAGCAGCAGCACGAGCGTCACGCAGAAGTTTTTCCTTTTTAAGTTTGGTGACAGTTGGAGACTGCCACCGCTGAGAGTTCTCAGATTTTTCTGCCTTAGAATCAGGTGGCGTCACTTCCGGCATCGTGGTGACTACCGGATCGGCCCACAAGATGGAGCGCTTACATAGTTTATTGCATGATTCATCACACGGAGATAAATAAATATCATCCCTAACTATATTCAAGTCAACGTTTCCCGAACTGTCGTCTTCCTCCATCTCGGAGTCGAACTCTTTCCGGAAGTCGACCTCCTCTTCCTCATCCGATTGGAACTCTTCCATTCCTCCTTCACCTGTTTCTTGAACATGTATCTTTCCTGCACCGCTTAGAAATTCATCAGAAATAACGAGAGGGGGCGGAGTGAATATTTCAGTTGTGGCTTCAGGGCAAGTAGGTTGCTGCACCACATTGGTTAGGAAAATGCACCCCGTAGCAAAATCAAGGGTAGCACCGCTCTCTTTCAAGAACGGCACCCCCAAGATAGGAATGGACTGGTTTTCTTGCGGGCCTAGAACCTGAAAATTAGCTACTACAGTTGTCCCCTCAACCGTTACCTCCACATTCTTTACTTCCCCCTCAGATTGGACAATCGTGCCATTAGCGAGAATCAGCGATTTCCTTTCCTCCGTGTTCATCTCCAGCTGTAACTTCGCAACATCTTGCAGTGCAATAACATTGCGGGAGGAACCGGAATCGCATAAAGCCTTGGTTTCAACCTTATTGATGGAGCACGAGATTACCAGCTCACTCGGTTTGGCATCTACCGCATCTCCCAGACTTTTCCCTTGATCAATAGGGTTCTTTTCCGTGTTGCTGGGAAGGGTTCCCTGCGAACGCTCGGTTAGCGCTTGAGCCAATTGGCCCAATTGCGTCTCCAAGTTTCGCATAGATGCGGTTTGATTTACCATGTTTGAATTAGCTGCAAGCAGGAATTTCTCCATCATCTCTTCTAAATTACTTTTCTTTTGGGTGGGGGGTGCTTGGTTATAATCCGGGTGCGGCGGCCTCGGTTGGCTCCCGGAGGCGTAAGCATCATTTTGATGCTGCCCCGGTGACCATCGTTGGACGGGCGTGTTGGGATTCCAAAAGAAGTTTGGATGACTTCTCGCTCCCGGATTATAGGCGTTATTGTAAGGCGCCCCCTTGGGTTGATTTCCTACATAGTTCACAGATTCATTTAAGGTCAAGTGTGCGAAATCACCTGCCATGTGGTTCCCCGAACATTCATAAGCATGATGGCCTCCGCCTCCACATCCTTCACAAGTAATGATAGCAGCAGGCGCAGATGGAGTGGGGAGTGAGTCGACCATGAAAAGACCTCGGCCACTTCTTGGAGCATTTCTCCCTGCAGTCCAGAATGTACTGTGGGAGGCAGTGTCGCGCAGAATTCGAAGGGCTTCTTCAGGAGTGTGGTTCATCAAGGTGCCACCCGCCGCAGCATCGATCATTGCCCTGTAGTTGGGCTCGATCGCGAAGTAGAACAATTCAACCACATTCCATGGTTGGAGCTCGTGGCCAGGGCAACGGCGAAGGAGATCGTTGAGGCGCTCCCATGCTTCAGCAAGGGTCTCTTGGTCAAGTTGGCGAAATGTGGCGATCTCCCGCCGCAAGCTTACAATCTTATCCACAGGGTGGAATTTAGCAAGGAACTTGGATGCGAGGGCATCCCAAGTTGCAGCAGTCCCGGGCGGAATGGAGTGGAGCCACACCTTTGCTTTGTCGCGGAGTGAAAAGGGAAACAGTGTAAGCTTAACCGTGTCGTCAGCAATCCCTGCGTAGCGGAAGGTTCCGCAAATATCAGAAAACTCCGCCAGATGCAGATGCGGATCTTCGCTGGCCAACCCCGAGAACTGAGCGTTGTTCCGGATGATGTTTAAGATCGCTGGCTTGATCTCAAACTGATTATTCATAATGTTTGGCCCGAACCCCGGATACACACTCCCGGCAGTTGGAGTGGTGTAGTCCCTCATCGTGCGGGGTCGAGGCCTGACTGCCTCCTGCTCAATCCCAGGCTGATGTTCCCCCACGCCGGGCATTCTCGGATCAACATCATTTGGGTCTACCTGATCACCCATGGCCGCTTGTACAGCCGCAGCGCGCCTTCGCGCGCGAGCAGTTCGTTCGATTTCTGGATCAAAAGGTGCGAGTTCACCTGCGACCTGCCTCTGCATGAACTGTCAAAAACAAAAAGAAAAACAGAGAAAATAAAAAACAACTGCTCGTATAACGAAAGTCACAACACAAGACGAAACACGCCTGCATTCCCCGGCAACGGCGCCAAAAACTTGATGCGCGTCGGCAAGTGCACCGGTCGCTGTCAAGTAATAATTGTGGAGAATAAATTCCCCGGATGTCGGTCTCTTGAGGAATGCAGGATGGGTGAACGAATCGCGCAGTGATTATTGTTACACAAGCGTTTCACAAACACAAAGAGGGGTTTTTGGTTGGTTTTCCTAATTTTAACAACAACAACAGAGATGCGGGTCGAGAACACCGCTTCGCAAAGTGAGGTGGATGCAACGACCGCGATGCCGTGCTTCGTGAGGCGGATGAAGTGAACTCAAGTGCGGAAGGGTGAGGGTCGCAAACACCTCTTCACAATCGTCGTTAGCTCTTGCTAACACGGAGCAAACACCTTGCGTGCGTGTGCGAGTGAGTGAGTGAGAACGGAATGAATCATGAGCAAACCATGGAGAAAAACAAAGAAATATTCATTTTCATCAAAGTAAATATCACAATATTCACCTAGTACATGGTTCGAAGAGTGCAATGAAGGGAAAGAAGAAAGAAATAACCGGCGGTGAAGACTAGCGGCCGTTCACGGCCGGAATGGTAGGTTGTCGGGCTACCTCCGGACTCGGACGGACAATGCTTCCGGCGTAGAGAGCTGTCACAATCTCCCTACGTGCTCCGTCGTCTTCGACTCAAGGTCTCTTCTTCCTCTCACCGGGCGGAAAGCGAAAATGGTTGCTTGGAGGCTTGCGGACGATGGAGAACACTCACGGGCGATGGAGGAAGGCTTGGAATGGATGGAGGAGGCTTCCCCTTGGGTTGAAGATGAAGTAGGGGCGTTCCAGAGCTGTGGTCGGCGGCGCACGGAACAGGAACCTCGCTCCCGGAATGATCGATCCGCCCTAAAATCGCAACAGGCGTTTAAATAGGCGCTGGATTGAATACTGCGCACGATCATTGGCGCACGACCAGTGGTCGTGCGCACTGGAATTCTGCGATCGTGCGCACTGCCTGGACAGAACCTGCAAGAGACGAGATTATAAAATACAATGTTTGCACGACCAGTGGCGCACGACCGGTGGTCGTGCGCACTGGAGTTGATGGTCGTGCGCACTACAGCAAACAGAACTCAGAAATTTAATGGTCAATGCGCACGAGCAGTGGCGCACGACCGATGGTCGTGCGCACTGTACCAGACAGAACTCGTGAAAAAGGGTTAAGTGCGCACGATTAGTGGCGCACGACCGGTGGTCGTGCGCACTAGAACAAGTGATCGTGCGCAGTGTTCCTGTGCAGAATTGCACCGGAAACACTTGCACGCCTCCTATTCCAGCACAAACACAGATCTAGCCACTGAAAGTGGCACTTAACAACATATGAATACTACTAAAGATAATACACACGAAAACACACCAAAGTGGGCCTAAATGTGCACCTAGCATGGGTTATCAAATATAGACTATAATAAGGCTAAAGTGCATGATATTGACAAAATAACGGCCCGGATGAGTCCATAAATGTATATATGATCAGGACTCATCATGAACGTATTCCTCGAGAGAGGTGCATTCATAATTCAGGAATCTCCACAGTCAAGGCTATTTTAGTAAGAGAATGCGATTTTATTCTTTCTTCTTATTTTTATCTCCGAGGTGATTCAAGGATCGAGTGCTAATCTTCCTCATCGTTTAATCTTATTTTAATTTTTCTTTTGCAAAACAAACCCAAAGTATTATTGATAAAATAATAGAGATTTTCTGAAGTAAAAGTACTCAATCGCCCCGAGCCTAATACGACCCTGGTTTCTATAACCTATACTACATTCGATACGGTACACTTGCCGTTGTGGTTTGCGAGCATGGTTTTGCGCACCAATGCTATAATATGACATAAATAAAAATATACTTATGGTATGCTAAAACCTGTACCCGTGTAGTGAATACTTGGTACACTCTCCCCCCAGACTTGAATTGGACAATCATATGAATTTTTGACAATGAAAATAAGAGAAAGCTAGGGAAGAGGGTACATATCCTCAGATATGAGCATACCAGAAGATTGACGCTAGTCCTTGGAAATCACCAGGTTCACCGCCCGAAAATGCACTGCTCCTACGAATAAAGCAAACAAAAGACAAAAATAGAAAGAAAACAGGAGCATAAGTGATGAGTCTCAATTATATACACATTTATGGACTCATCTGGGCCAATTTTCTAGTCTTTGCACTTCACTTTAGTCATGTTTTCATTCCTATTTAATACTCCATGCTAAGTGCACTTCTAGGCCCGTTTTGATGTTAATTCTTGTTCATCTTCGTTACAAGTTTTCATGCAGTGTTAAGTGCCACCTTCAGTGGCTAGACTGGTGTTGTATGCTGGAACAGGAGTCGTGCAGGTGTTCCCGGTACAATTCTGTACAGGAACACTGCGCACGATCACTGGCTCTATCGCGCACGACCACTGGTCGTGCGCCACTGATCGTGCGCACTTAACGCTCATTTTATGAGTTCTGTTTGGCTTATCGCATGACCATTGACGATAGTGCGCACGACCACTGGTCGTGCGCCACTGGTCGTGCGAACATGTATTTTATAAATTTCTTTCATTTTAGGCTCCGCCCAGGCAATGCGCACGATTGCAGAACTCCAGTGCGCACGACCACTGGTCGTGCGCCAATGACCATGCGCAGTATTCAGTTCAGCGCCTATATATATCCTGTTCGCGAATTAGGGCGGGATCGAGCCACCGGGAGCGCGATTGGCAGTCCGTACGCGGGCGATTTCCATCCCGGGACACCTCCACTTCATCTCCTACGCAAGGGGACGTCCTCTCCAACCATTCCAAGCATTTATCCATTGTCCGAGAGCATTTTCCACCATCCGCAAGCCCTCGAGCAGCTGTTTTCCACACCAGTCCATTGAGAAGAAGAGGAATCCTGAGGTAGAAGACGACGGAACCACGTAGAGAGATCGTGACAGTTTCTCTACACCGGAAGCACAGTCCGCCCGAGTCCGGAGGTAGCTTGACAAACTACCATTCCGGCCGTGAACGGCCGCTAGTCTTCATCCATTGGTTATCTCTTTCCTCTCTCTTTCGTTGTAATCTTTGAATCTTTTAAACTTGAATATCATGATGTTTCGTTTAAATGAAATGAATGTTTCTTCTCTTTTCATCATTACTTGCTTGTGAATCGCTTCGCCTCCACTCATCCACTCACTCACTCACGCACTCAAGGTGTTTGATCCGCGTTAGCAAGATCTAACGGCGTTTGTGAAGAGGTGTTCGTGACCCTCACCTTCCCGCACTAGAGCATGCTCCATCCGCCTCACGAAGCACGGCATCGCGGCCGTTGCATCCATCTCGCCTTGCGAAGCGGTGCTTTCGACCCGCATTTCCTTCATTGTTGTTAAGAGTAGGAAAAACCCAACAAAAACCCACCTCTTTTTGTGTGTTTGTTCACGCTTGTGTAACAATAGTCACACAACGCGATTCGTTCACCTAACCTGCATTCCTCAAGAGACCGACACTCGGGGATCATATTCCCAAACTTTATTACTTGCGCGACCGGTGCACTTGCCGAAATTATCGCATCAAGTTTTTGGCGCCATTGCCGGGGAACACAGTCGTGTGAGTTTTCTAGAGAGGGAGAACCTGAGAGAGAAGCCCTTCCATTTGTAAATTGCATTTCTTTGTTTTATTTATTTTTATTCCATTTTCCTGTTTTAATTAGGTTGCTTTAGTAAATTTTGTTAGGTGTAGTATTTTGCACAATAGCATTTTTATTTTTGAATCGTTTTATCTTCGCACTATGTGGGCACATCTTAATTTCCGTTGCCGTTGGTGTGGAGCTACCTCCCACTCTAGTGATGAATGCCCTACGGAGAATAGTAGGCATAATTCTTATAGCCCAGCATATGGAGCACCGACTTCGTGTGATACTCCATATGGTGCGCGTAAGTCTTATGGCTACTCTGCTGAGCCTTTACCGTCTTACTTCTTTTCGGCTTCAGCACCCGCTGTGCCAAAGAAGCCCGCTAGGCAGTGCCGGTTTTGTCGGAGCACTGATCATGTCTTGGAGGACTGTGCCGAGTATCTTCGCCAATTGGATGAGGATGACGAGCCGGATATCCGGATCGTCCCAACTCCTAACTCTGGCGGCACACCTTCAACATCCGGTTATGTATCTTTGTCACCTTCACATCTTAAAGGGAATGGCATGGATACGGTCACCGGATGTGCGGCTGATCTATGCACCGACATTGCTGAGCCTATTCTCCCAGTGCATCCACCACCCCTAGTGGATTCGATTCTTTGTGAGGAATCGGTGCTCGACTTTTATCCGAGCACTACTCCTCTCCCTGTTGTGCATACTACTTTCATCTCTGACGACATTGTTGAGGATGTGTCGCGGGATGAAGCTGGCGATTTATGTGTTATGCCTGCTCCTATGGAGGAGGACAACCTTCTAGGTGAAGAGGAGCTTTCCTTAACACCGGTGGAGGAAGTCCAAATCTTGGGCATGGCCACTGTCGATCCCGTTGAACCTTGCGGCATTGATGACAATGCCAACATTATTTTACTTCCCCAACCTGATGGGAGTGAGACTGGGATCACTCCCCCGATTGATGTTTATTTATGTTCTTCGTCTTCTTTATTTCGTGATCCCCTTCCTTCATCTGAGTCTGTGCAGGTTGAATCTTCACAGGTACTTCAGGAGGACTTGGAGCTTTTTGCTCAAGTCAATGATGAGAGCATCCTTTCATGTGAGGAGGATTACTCCCCCTCCGTTGAGGAAGCTCCACTCATTGCCTTCGCCTCCTGCTGTCTCCCTGTTGAGGACACCTTGGTAGGCAAGGATGTGTTTGGTGAGTTGAGTGAGGATACCCCCCTCTCTTCTTATCTTCTGTTTCCTCTACCCGCGTTAAGTAGGTATTATCATTTGTGTAGAGGAGTAACTGTTCTGTCGCCGTATCGGTACCCGCTACCGACACGCGTATTAAAACAGTTACATGTTCATTTTCACTATCATACGCCTATTAGTTAATATACATCTAAGACTCTTAAATAAGTCCCGTTGGGGGGACATGTAGCCCAACAGTTATCTAGGATTAATCTTTTTCTTCGTATTTGCATTGTTCTCCTTTCTACCCTATTTTCTTACTTTAAATTAGTTTTTATTACGGCTGCGTTTGGCCCCTCATGCGCGGTGGAACCTGGAACGCTCATAGGGCGCGGTGGATTCAGTTTTCATGAAGAAGCTGGATGCCAGAAAATTTCCTTCGCGCACGATCGATGGTCGTGCGCAGTATTTATCGCGCACGATCATTGATCGTGCGATCGGCCCAGTTTCTTTATAAAAACTGGTTTGCCCGAGCCCTGTGTACGCATCCTAGGTCTTCGCTTCCGTCGTCCTCTCGCTACTGTTCGTGCGCTGTTTCCGCTGGGTGCTCGCCGATCGTGCGTCCTCCCTCCCTCCGGTGAGCCCATTTCGGTTCTTCCTCCTTCTCTTGCCCTAATCCCACCATGAGTTCCAGTACTCGCCATTTCGCCAAGTCCTACCACCGCTCTGGCCATCCCTCTGCCTCTCCAGCTCAGATCCTTGCTCGAAAGGCCACCTTTTCCAAGGATTCGCACACACGGCGATACAACTCACTGAAGGAGAAGCCATTTCTGTCCCAACGTTTAGTCGATTGGAACGAGCTTAATTCTATCAGCGACAATGGCGAGTTGGGGGAGGCAGTCCGCCTTCGTTATTCATTTGATCACTGGAGCAGGGTGTTTGAGTGTGATGACCTCGGCTACCGGGAGCTCACATTGGAGTTTCTCGCAACGTTCGAGTGGGAGTTGCTGCCCTGCGGCCTACGTCCAGGAAAATGTTATTTCCGAATGATGGGGAGAGTCTTCACTCTTTCTCTGGTGGAGTTGGCGGTGAGCGCATGTTTTTACACTGAGGAGGAGGCTGCGGCGATTGATTTTTCGAGTACGAGTATCTCCTTCCCTGATGACGTCACCCCGCGTGCTGCGTGGTGTGCCCTCACAGGCCTTGACGAAGAGTATGTTGCCAGGAAGAGCAAATACACCTGGATTGTCGCGCCTGCTCTCCGATACCTGCAGCACGTTCTTAGTCATTCCCTTGTCGCCCGAGCTCTCAGTCAGAATGTCGTGGGGTGACAAGATTTGACCTGCTTATATAGTATGGAATTCTGGCTGCCCTTGCATCTGGGCTACTTGCTCGCTCTCTTCCTCCATCACGAGGCCACCTACGGTCTCACTGGTGCCATTGGTGGTGCATATTATATCACTCGCATTGCTAAGGGATTGGGGGTTTGGAGTCAGCTGCCTCCGATGGTGCAGGTAACTGCGCCCTCCTTCATCACCAGGGCCACCATGGTGAGCTTTCATTTACTACGGGTTGTGGGGAAGAAGAGAAGCAGGCGATTTGTGGTCGTGATGCCAGGTGATGCGCCTAGGGAGAGGCAAGTTGATGAGGAGCACGGAGAGCCGGCTGAGCCGCCGATCACTCACCGAGAGATAGCCCTCCCGCAGCCGCGGCGTCAGTCATCCAAGCCGGAGCGGAAACATAAGGAGGAGGGTAGTTCTTCACGAGCACCGGAGGTCCCAAGCTTCAGCCAGTGCCTTTCCGACTTGGAAGCGAACCAGTATTGGCTGACGGACTTCGTGTATCAGCAAGCCTTTCGGGGAGGACTGAATATTCCCCCACCTCCTGGCCGTGCCGCATCTTCATCCAGACCTCCACCGTCCGTCGTTGTTTTAGATAGTGACACCGACGACGAGTGATTTGTCCGCCCCGTGTGCAGGCCAATCTCAGTCTTATCTTGTTCTTGCTGCTGTTTTTTTTATGTCTCTTCGAGTCGTATGAGCTTACTTTATTTTGTTGTAATAATAACACTTTGATTCTGGATGCTCATCTGGGCATCGTTTTGTGAATTTTGTTTTCACATTTCGTCCCTCCTATTATGTGCGCATTTGCTTAATATTATTCGCAGGAACTGGTTCACCTCCATGGGAGACAACCCAGATTTCCTGATTTTATTTTTATCTAACATGTTTAGTTCAGCTTTTATATTTGTTTTTGCTGTTTTTAGTTTTGTGCTTGCAGGTGTGTTGTGTTCTTTGGTGCGGATGCTGCGGACTGCTCTTTATCTTAATCGCCAATCGTCTGGTATGCTCAATTCTGAGCATTGGGTAACACTTCTTCCCCCCTTAGCTTCCAATTTCTGTGATGTAATGTTTAGACTAAGTCTGGGGGAGAATATGTTGTCATCCACTGTGCACGAGTTGCACTGCATACTAGAAGTTTGTTTTTTATTTATCTTTATCATCATGATTGTTTTCATGCTTCTTGCACCACTTCACCCACATGAGTGCGCGCTTTCCTATTTGTGTTGTTTCCAAATAAACTATTTTGGTTAGGAATGTGAATTGGGGTGTTAGCTTAGGAATTACTATTTATAGTGCGATGTTGACTCGAGCAGTGTTCTAGTCGCACCCGCATGCTGCAGTAGAATGTGAGTAGAACTAGATTGTCTCTATGCATATAATTTATGTTTAGTATTTTTGCGTAAATTTAGATTTGTTATACTCAAATGATGAATGTAACGAAATTGACGATAACTCGGTGTTGTGTGTGTACGAGCACTAGTCATGTGTTGCTCGAGTCGGGAGGAAGGTTTACCTTTCTCGTGGGCTAAGAACTTGCCCCAAGCGACACTCGAAGCATGGGCGAGAGCGACTCGTCGAGTTAAACGTGATGTAGGCCACCTTTTGGCTAGTTTGAGCCTTGTCGTTCCATGTCCTTTTCGCTCACCCTTGCAAGCCAAAATTGTGTCTACCACTCTTTTGTTCAGCTCCTCCTCCATTCACCAAGGCCTGAAGCTTTGCCCACTTTCGCAACCAAATAGATGTTTATCTGCACTCATGTTCTTGATTTGGTGTGATTTTTGGAATCTTTGTGATGTGATGAAGAAATAAATTTTATTTTGCTGAATTTGAACCAACCGGAGGATAAGTAAAAGAAGAAAAGTATGTTGTTAAAAGAAAAAAAAATCTGAAAAAGAAATAAGTCGTAAAGAAATCCTTCCGAGCTAAATAGAAAATCTGTTGGTAATTGTGAAGTAGGCCGTATGCACACCTAGTTTTCATGATAAGTCTGGGGGTGTGTCACACGAGCATTGTTTTTGGTTTTGTGTGGTGCAGCGTTCCGTTAGCTCAATTTGGTTGCGTAGCCTTCATTTTTATCCTTGAATATCACACCGCAACCTAAGCCCAATATAATCCTAAAAGCCCTATTGATTTGACTTGTGAGTTTGCTAATGCCGTGTAGAGAGTGTGACCGGGCGAGCGTATGGTTCACGACGTTGATGGATTTCAGCGGAGTTATTCCTAAACCCCGACCTTGTGCAACACCCGCCTTAGTGTCTTGTTACTTTCACACCGGGCATGATCGTTCGAATTCTTCATAATTCACCAACTGAGTATAACTAAATCCCTACTTACGCTCTAGCACTTTCGTAAAGTAGTTAGCATAGTTAGAATCTCTTTTTACTAAATTTCTATTTGCATGCTTTTGTTACTTCGCATTGTACTCCTTTGTGTAATTCTCTTTGTTAACTACCATTTTCACACTCCGCCGAATTCGTTTGCTCGGGACGCGCAAACAGGTAAGTCTGGGGGTGTGATGAGTCTCAATTATATACACATTTATGGACTCATCTGGGCCGATTTTCTAGTCTTTGCACTTCACTTTAGACATGTTTTCATTCCTATTTAATACTCCATGCTAAGTGCACTTCTAGGCCCGTTTTGATGTAAATTCTTGTTCATCTTCGTTACTAGTTTTCATGCAGTGTTAAGTGCCACCTTCAGTGGCTAGTCTTGTGTTGTATGCTGTAACAGGAGTCGTGCAGGTGTTCCCGGTACAATTTTGTACAGGAACACTGCGCACGATCACTGGCTCTATCGCGCACGACCACTGGTCGTGCGCCACTGATCGTGCGCACTTAACGCTCATTTTATGAGTTCTGTTTGGCTTATCGCACGACCATTGACGATAGTGCGCACGACCACTGGTCATGCGCCACTGGTCGTGCGAACATGTATTTTATAAATTTCTTTCATTTCAGGCTCCGCCCAGGCAACGCGCACGATTGCAGAACTCCAGTGCGCACGACCACTGGTCGTGCGCCAATGACCGTGCGCAGTATTCAGTTCAGCGCCTATATATATCCTTTTCGCGAATTAGGGCGGGATCGAGCCGCCGGGAGCACGATTGGCAGTCCGTACGTGGGCGATTTCCATCTCGGGACACCTCCACTTCATCTCCTACGCAAGGGGACGTCCTCTCCAACCATTCCTAGCATTTCTCCATTGTCCGGGAGCATTTTCCACCATCCGCAAGCCCTCAAGCAACTGTTTTCCACTCCAGTCCGGTGAGAAGAAGAGGAATCCTGAGGTAGAAGACAACGGAACCACGTAGAGAGATCGTGACAGTTTCTCTACACCGGAAGCACAGTCCGCTTAAGTCCGGAGGTAGCTTGACAAACTACCATTCCGGCCGTGAACGGCCGCTAGTCTTCATCCATTGGTTATCTCTTTCCTCTCTCTTTCGTTGTAATCTTTGAATCTTTTAAACTTGAATATCATGATGTTTGGTTTAAATGAAATGAATGTTTCTTCTCTTTTCATCATTACTTACTTGTGAATCGCTTCGCCTCCACTCATCCACTCACTCACTCACGCACTCAAGGTGTTTGATCCGCGTTAGCAAGAGCTAACGGCGTTTGTGAAGAGGTGTTCGCGACCCTCACCTTCCTGCACTAGAGCACGCTCCATCCGCCTCACGAAGCACGGCATCGCGGCCGTTGCATCCATCTCGCCTTGCGAAGCGGTGCTTTCGACCCGCATTTCCTTCATTGTTGTTAAGAGTAGGAAAAACCCAACCAAAACCCACCTCTTTTTGTGTGTTTGTTCACGCTTGTGTAACAATAGTCACACAACGCGATACGTTGACCTAACCTGCATTCCTCAAGAGACCGACACTCGGGGATCATATTCCCAAACTTTATTACTTGCGCGGCCGGTGCACTTGCCGAAATTATCGCATCAATAAGCAGATTAGCAAAAAAATGGGAACCGAAGGGTCCCCCGTTGGGTTGTCTCCCAAGAGCCCTTTTGTTTAATGTCTTAAGGTGGACCAAATACCTTTATTAAAGCAGTTTATAGAGTTCAAGAAATACAAAACAAGTTCACCAACACATATTCATAGTTCAAGATAAAAAATAAAGCTCAGCTATACGCACTCTTGTAGTGCACTTCTCCAGTGGCTTCCAGACCGGAGTTGAAAGCTTTAGGGCCAAAATTGGTGTTACCCAATTTTCCCCTAGTCTCTGCCTTCTCGCCACGGAGAGCAGAAGAGTGTGCATCACGTAAGAGATGTGAAAATTTCCGTAGATCGAGGAGTGAGCAAGAATTGTACAACTAAAAGTTCAAGCCAATCAACCAGAAGCACATGAAGCAAACACAATCTTTATTGATCAAGCAAAATTCTTCATTACAGGGCGAGTTATATGATGCGCAAATCTTAGCACACCGCTATAGGCGGTAGCAAGACTGCCGCACGAAACAGCAGTGTACCGATCGTTCAAGTAATATAAAATGAAGAGAGAATCCCCGAGTATCGAATCTCAAAGGAACACAGTAAGGTGGAGTTAACAATCGAGGAAGGACTTGAGATCAAAGTTCTCTGGGTCGGATGGGTGCGAAAGGGGGTGATTTGGTTTGTGGAAATAAAAGAAAATAATTAAACTACTCATACGCAATGCCGCTACGCAATGCTTCGCTTGGCGGGATGGAGACTAGGCAGGCCTTGAGCGCGCTACTTCGCAAGGGCGGATGGATGAGTAGGCAAGCGGAATCGAACTGTGCATGGCTTGAGCGCGTTGCTTCGTTAGGCGAATGGATTACACGGGCCGCTATGCCACGCTTCGCTAGGCGGATGGACGAGTAGGCATACAGATGGAATGGTTCGCACCGGCGGGGTCGAGGTGGATTACAGGGGCCGTTAGCACCGCTTAGCTTAGCGGATGGAAGAGTAGTCTTACGGAATGGAAGAGTAGGCTAGCGTAATGGAGTGGAGGGTGATGATGGATGTGGATGGAAAATGGACGAGGGCGCACCTCATAAACACATAAGAACAAAATAATCTCATATAAATGAAATAAACATTATAAATCATAGTTCATAGTGCCATCATCAAAGTATAGAGAAATCTAGTTACATTCATCAAAACAAAGAGGGAGAAAGCAAAGGAATCCACCCAATCCGAAGCCTTGTTGAAGATTCATGGTTGGAATCGCTAGGTTGTCAATCCGCGTCCAAGCTCGGTCCTCAACTGCGTCCGGGGTAGAGAAGGCTGTCACTACCTTCCAATGGCCCGTCTTCTTCGAGTCACGATCCGGCAACAAGACCAAAGCTTCCTTCTCCTTGGATGATGATGGATGTAGGGCTAGATCCCTCTCCTTGGAAGGTCTTGGATGATGGAGGCGGCCTAGGGCAAAGCCCTCATGGATGGGTGGAAGAAAACGGAGCTGGAGCTCTCCTTGCGGTGAAAATGGCGGAACTGAATCAGCTGCTGAAAATCTAAAAATCGCAGTTTAAATAGAGAAGTTGCAGAATTTTATTCATGCACGACCAAACGCACGACCGTGCGTAAAAACGCACGAACAAATTCAGAATGTTGTTTTGGGCCGCAAATGAACGCACACGATCGACCAGATCGTGCGTGAAGGATAAACGCACGACCGTGCGATCTGGAAAATTGTAAAATGACATAAATTCTTAGATAAAAGAGGGAAACTCATGCAATTTTTCTCACGCACGATCAAAACTGACCGTGCGCGAACAAAATGCACGAGCCGGGGCAGGTCACCATTTATATGTACTGTAGGAATCGCACGGTCTTTGAAATCGTGCATCAAGGAATCGCATGACCATGCGATTTCTCCAGGTTACAATTCCCATAGAATGAAGTTCTGCCCACCTGCAATATAAACCAACAAGATGGAGAACATACCACCAGCACACAGAAATATATAATAACAACAAAATAAAGACATGGGGAGCATCGTGTGCTTACCCCCAGCAGAATAGTGCGCAATTGCACACCACAATGGCCAAACTGAGCACTTCGTGAAGAAATGTGTTCAAGTGAAATATAAGCAATAAAGGACTAAAATTGAAGTGCATATGCATGAAAATAAGCCCAGATGAGTCCAAATATGTGTATATAAATGGGACTCATCACACCCCCAGACTTACCTATTTGCGCGTCCAGAGCAAACAAATTCTAAGCAAGCGGGGAAAGAAAAGTAGATGGCTTAGAATTACAATACAGAGTACCATGCGAAGTCGCATGCTCAGGTGCATAAGAATGATAATAGAGAAGATTTCTCATTATACACAAACAGTTTATAGATTTCTAAAAGAGTAAAAGCATATTACAACCACTCAAAATGGTGAACTACGGTGAATCATCCGGTCACGCATACGGAGAAAGTAAACTAAGCGCTGAGATGAGCATTGCTCAATATTGGGTTGCCGGACAAACTCCACCAAAATCCATCGGTGTCGGTGACCATAGGCTCGCCCGGTCACATTCTCTCCACGATACTAGATTGGTTCATAGCATGAGTCGGTAGGACGTTAGGTTAGAGATGGGGGTTGGGTTACGGTGAGGTAAACAAAGATAAACATGGAGGCTAAGTGACGCGCTATTTCCACACCGCTAATTAGCGGGCACGAAATGCGGTACGACGGCAGTGCACCGGTTGTTGTCAAGTAATAAAAGTAGGGAGTAGCTCCCCGAATATCGTACTCAAAGGACCGCAAGTTGGGTAATACGATTTGCTCGTTAGGAGATTAATTATGGGGGTTTCTAAGTTTAACAAAATAAGGGGGGTTTGGTTGGTTTTATAGAACGGGAATGAGACAACTAAACAAACTATGCGGGTAGCAATCACCGCGTCGCTTGGTGGATGGAATTAGTGCAGGCCGCGACGTCGTGCTTTGCTTAGCGGATGACCGGTGAGCATATGGATGAGGTGAGTGCAAATGCGAGAGTTGAGGGTCGAAGGCACCTCTTCGCTATCGCTTTTATCTTTTGCTAGAGCGAGTGCTAGAACATGTGGGTGTAAGTGGAGCGGGGGCGGAGCGCATCACAACACAGCATCAAGTAAAGAACACATTCATAAATAAACTCCCATTCATAGACAAACAGATGTTCACATAGTTCATTACAACAATAAAGAGTACAAATCACAACAAAGGAGAAGGGGTAGAAGTAACCACGAGATGAGAAGCCTCGCCGCGGATCTTGGTCGGAATGGAAGGTCGTCACGCCTCCTCCGAGCTCAGTCCTTGGTTGCTTCCAGGGTTTAGAGGCTGTCACTACCTCCAACCATTGCCCGTCTTCTTCTCAGAGCTGGGTCACTTCCGCTTCGCCCGATGGAGATGTTGTCCTCATGGAAGCTGGCCGTAGATGGCGGAGAATGCTTCCGAAACCCTAGATGGACCTTAGGATCAATGGATGAAGCTTTCCCAAAGGGAGGAATGGAAGGAGGGACCTTGGAGAGGTGGAACGGCGGAGTCGCGCGCAGAAATCGTGCCAAAAATCGTGCAGAATACCTAAATTTGCGGAACAGCGGCTTAAATAGGGAGCAGAATAAGTACTGTGCACGATCAGTGGCGCACGACCAATGGTCGTGCGTGAAGGAATGCCTGTGATCGTGCGCAGTCAACTTGTAGCAAAGAAAAAGATAGAAAACAATGCACGGTCAGGGGCGCACGACCAATGGTCGTGCGCGAAGAAATGCCTGTGATCGTGCGCATACCTTCGCACCGATCTCGATCTGGGCCGGGAATTAACGCACGACCAATGGTCGTGCGCCTGATCGTGCGCGAAGGAATGCGCACGATCAGAGGCTTTTTAGGTCAAAAATCGCCCCGCACCAACCCGAACGTGCACACGATCCCAGGACCTGCAGGAAAAGTACAAATAACCCCGATCCGCGCACACCACCGGATCCATAACACAGGCATACAGTAATATATAGGAAAAATATGCCACAAAGGGGGAAGGATTGCACAAAAGGCGCATAAACGCCATGCTATCAATATAAGCGTATATGAACAGCAAATGAAGTGCAATGACACTAAAACAAACCCAAATGAGGCCGAAAATCACTGTATAAACCAGACTCATCACACTCCCAGACTTACCTGTTTGCGCGTCCCGAGCAAACAAATCCGGCGGAGCGAGAAAAGACATAGCTGGGTTAAAAATTGCAAGGGCGGAGTAATATGCGAAGTCTCATACGCATGTGCATAGAAATTTAATAGACAAAATTTTAATTATACATATTAGTTTATAATTTTCGAGGAGCGTATTTATATATTACGTTTACTCAAAAAGTGAATCACGGTGAATCATAAGGTAGTACATAGGAAGAAAGTAAACTGAACGCTGAGGCGAGCGTTGCCAAAGATCGGGACTCGGGACAACTCCATTAAAATCCATCAATGTCGGTGACCATAGGCTTGCCCGTTCGCACTCTCTCCACGGCACTGGTATGACTCAAATGCGTGAATCAATAGGACTTTAGGTTTGAGATGAGGCTTGGGTTTAGGTGAGGTAAACAAAGCTAAAAGCGACGGCTTAGACACTAAACCCAAATGAGCTAGCACAGAAAACTATCCTCATCACCACACAAACATGTGGGTACACTACACCCCCAGACTTGAACTTAACAACATGGGTGCGTGCACTGCCTACTCCCAAACTTATACTTATACGAATGAAGTTTTCATTCAAACTCAGATCTTTTTCTTTTATTCTCTCTTCTTTTCTCTTTTTTTCATTTTTTTTCTTTTCTTATCATTTTCAGCAAATAAGCAATAAGACACATCCACAACTTCACAAACATATCACCACATCAACAACCCAAATCATAAAAATAATAAACAGCTAAAGCTTAGATTTGGGTGTGTGACTAGGATTGGCTTTTGGGCTTTGGTGCGATAAAAGTGGGGCTGGATCAAAGAACGGGTAGGCACAATTGGGCTAACGAGGATATATCGATAGGAAAGGGTGCAAAGGCTCAACCGGTCCAAAATGATGGCCTATATCACATTCACGCAATTGACTAACCGTATACCCATGCTTCAAGAATCGCTTGGGGCGAGTTCTAGCCACCGAGAAAGATAATCCTTCCTCCCGACTCGGGCAACACGAGACTAATGAACATCTACACACATTCCTATGCTACCGTTTGATTCACGCCAGATTCACCAAATTTTGAGTGAAGTAAACAATATTTACGCTAGTAAAAAAATATAAACTAAAAGCATAAAAAGAAATTGAATCTACACGAATTCCTACGAGACATGAGCACTCGACTAGGAGCACTACAGGAGTCAACAAAGTACTTCGTCTCGCAATCCTAACCCAGCACCGTGATTTCCCAATCACACAACCGAGACGAGTTAGACTCGTCGCGCGCCTACAGTTAAGTGAGCTCACATGGGTGTCGTGGTGTGCCATGAGATGAACAATGCTACAATATAACACAATGTAAATCCTAGTATGATGTGCACTGTGCATGTGCACGAGGTAACGCTAACTCTCACTCCCCCAGACATACACTAAGCAAAAAGCATGTTCGATAGCGGCATAAGCTTAAGAAGGCTAGGATGAGAGATTTCCCCATGCTCAGAAATGAGCATACCAGAAGATATGGCGTTTTGTTCAGAAGGAGGTGATCCCGCCGTGCTCCAATAGATGCGGACCTGCGATTAAAGAGACACAATGTATTAGAGTTCGATAGCAATAGTCTTATAATAAAAAGCTAAAGAGACAGTACGACGTAGCAAAATAAAACTTGAAACAGAGAAGCACAGAAACATCACAGATGGCACACAGCACAGCCCGGAGATGAAAAGCATTAGAAATAATAGTTTCCTCTTGGGAGCAATACTCTGATTGACCAGATTAAGTCTTATTAATGTAGATTACAATTACATCTACCTTAGCGCCAAAAAAGGAAAACAACACGACCAAACAATTTAACCACACACCCACAAAGTCAAGAAGAGTTGTTTAGTCAACAAAATGCACCACTTGATGGTCAGACAAGGTCGTGCTTCCCTCGTAGATCTTTAGGCGATGCCCGTTCACCTTGAATTTTTCTCCTTTTTCTCTGGATATTTCAATTGCTACGAAAGGCGCAACGTTGGTAACCACGAATGGACCATTCCAGCCAGACTTCAGCTTTCCCGGGAACAGACGGAGACCGAAATTGTAAAGAAGGACACGGTCTCCAATTCTGAATTCTTTTTGCGCAATACACTTATCATGCCACTGTTTTGTCCCTTCTTTATATATGCGGGCATTTTCATAAGCAAACTGCCGAAATTCATCAAGTTCGTTCAACTGGGCGAGACGTCGGCTTGCTGCGGCATGGAGGTCCATGTTCAATAATTTGGTTGCCCACAGAGCTTTATGTTCTAGTTCCACAGGTAAGTGGCATGCCTTTCCGTAAACTAGCTGAAATGGGGACATCCCGATAGGGGTCTTGAAAGCTGTTCGGTATGCCCAAAGCGCATCGTCCACCCTCAATGCCCAATCCTTTCTATTAGAGTGTATTGATTTTTCTATTATCCTTTTAAGATGTCTATTAGAAACTTCCACCTGTCCGCACGTTTGTGGGTGATAGGCTAAAGCGACTTTATGATGCACCCCAAACTTCTTCAATAGTTGAAGGAACAGTTTGTTACAGAAGTGGCTGCCTCCATCGCTAATGATTGTCCGCGGCGCTCCGAATCTGGAGAAGATGTTCTTGTGGATGAACTTTAAAACTGTGCGGGCATCATTTGCAGCAACGGCTTCAGCCTCCACCCATTTCGAAACATAATCCACTGCCACTATCATGTAAAGTTTTCCATGGGACATTGGGAATGGTCCCATGAAATCAATCCCCCAGACATCAAATGGTTCGCAGACCAACATGCTATTGAGCGACATTTCATCCTTCCTTGAGATGTTCCCACTCCTTTGACATTCATTACATTCCTTCACGTGCACGTACGAGTCACGGAAGAGGGTGTGCCAATAAAAACCACACTGAAGAACCTTCTGTGATGTCTGCGCAGACCCCATGTGGCCACCTACTTCACGATCATGACAATGGAGTAATATAGAGTTTTGCTCTGATTCGGGAATACATCGGCGGACGATCCCATCAGCGCACGTGCGGAATAATAGCGGGTCTTCCCAAAAACAGTACTTCGCATCTGAAAGAAATTTCTTTCTTTGCTGAAATGAAAGATTCGGAGGAAGTTTACCGCACGCTAGATAATTAGCGATATCCGCAAACCATGGAGAGTTGCTCGGAACCGTTCTCACTGTGAACAGCATCTCGTCCGGAAAAGAGTCAGAGATTGGCGGGGGGCTGAGCTGAGAAAGATCTCCACACTCAAGCCTGGACAAGTGATCCGCAATCACATTCTCGACTCCCTTCTTGTCGCGGATTTCGAGGTCATACTCCTGAAGCATCAGGATCCAATGGAGGAGCCTTGGTTTGGCATCCATCTTCTGCTTCAGATACTTTAGAGCAGCGTGGTCCGTGTGTACAATGACTTTGGACAGAATGAGGTAGGAATGAAATTTCTCAAGAGCGAAAATCACTGCTAACAGCTCCTTCTCAGTGGTTGTGTAGTTCTGCTGAGCTCCGTTCAGGGTGCGACTGGCATAATGAATTGTGTAAAAGATCATGTCCCTTCTTTGTCCCAAAACGGCACCAACAACGATGTCACTAGCGTCACACATAATCTCAAAAGGGAGCGACCAGTCCGGTGATGTCAACACCGGAGCGGTCATCAAACAGTCCTTCAGCACATTGAACGCATGCAGACATGCATCATTGAAATCAACCTCTCGTCCTTCCCTAAGAGATTGGATAACGGCTTGGCTATAGATGAGAAATTTTTGATGAAGCATCGATAGAATCCTGCATGTCCCAAGAAACTGCGAATCCCTCTCACAGATGTTGGAGGGGGAAGCTTCTTGATAATGTCCACCTTGGCTTGATCAACCTCTATTTCCTTATTTGAAATCTTGTGTCCCAGGAAAACTCCCTCCCGGACCATGGAATGACACTTCTCCCAGTTCAGCACGAGGTTTGTACTTTCGCAGCGCGTGAGAACCGCCGAGAGATTTCTCAAGCAGGAGTCAAAATCAGTGCCGAAGAGAGTGAAATCATCCATGAAGACCTCAAGGAACTCCCCTACCATATCGTGAAAGATAGAGAGCATACATCGCTGAAAGGTGGCAGGGGCGTTGCACAACCCGAATGGCATTCGCTTGAATGCGAAGGTGCCGGACGGGCAAGTTAACGTAGTTTTCTCTTGGTCCTCTAGGTCAATGAGAATCTGATTGTATCCTGAGTAGCCATCCAAAAAATAGTAATAGTCCTGTCCAGCCAACCTCTCGATCATCTGATCAATAAACGGGAGAGGGAAATGATCCGTGCGTGTTGCGTTGTTTAGTTTCCTATAGTCGATGCACACTCTCCATCCTGTAACAATCCGAGTTGGCAACAGGTCACAATGCTCATTTTCAACAACGGTGATACCACCCTTTTTTGGGACAAGCTGCACTGGACTCACCCACTTGCTGTCGCTGATTGGGTATATAATTCCGGCATCAAGCAGTTTGATCACCTCTTTCTTGACAACTTCCTACATCCTAGGGTTGAGTCGCCGCTGAGGTTGTGCAGTCGGTTTGAAGCTCTCTTCCAACAATATTTTGTGCATACATACAGCAGGGCTGATACCTTGTAAATCCTTGATGTTCCAGCCGAATGCGCCCTTATGTGTTGCAAGAAATCTCCCAAACATTGCTCATGCTCGAGTGGAAGCAGCGCCGAGATAATAACTGGGTGAGTTTGCTGAGCTCCCAAGAATAAATATTTCAAATTTGCTGGCAGGGGTTTGAGAGACAAAGCTGGAGGGGCATCGAAATATGCCGCAGATGTGCATTCCACAGCAGACGTGCTGTCGCTGTTGACATTCCAAGAAGCATCCTCAACAACATTTCCCCAAAGAGATGGAGACTGAAGGTCGGGTTCATCCTCCACAAGCTCGAGTGCGTCAGCATCTGCATGATGATCTCTGCCAATGGCTTTATACATGTCAAAGGTAGTCAAATCGTCACCTAGACGGAGAGTCAACCTCCCCTTCTCAGCGTCAATAAGAGCGCGAGCTGTGGCAAGAAACGGCCTTCCCAAGATAAGAGGGACAGCAACATCTGAAGCAATATCCATAATCACAAAGTCAGCAGGGCATACCAAGTCATTGACCGATACTGCTAGGTCCTCGACAACACCAATAGGTTTCTTAATAGACCGATCCTCCAACTGTAGATTGATGTTCGTGGGCCTCAAGTTACCAGATCCCAGCTCCCGGAAGATTGAAAGAGGCATCAGATTAATTGAAGCAACGGAATCGCATAATGCCTGATGGCGTCCCGAATGCCCAATGGTGCATGGAATGGTGAAATTCCCTGGGTCCTTACGTTTAACCGGCCAATGTGCAACAGCAAAAGTGACACCCTCAGTTAGGGTGGAAATAGACTTGGACGTCTCAAGGCTCTTGTTCTGAACAAGCAGATCATTTAGATATTTTGAGTAACTCGGAATCTGGGTGAGGACGTCCAGGAGAGGAATATTAACTTGCACCCCTTTCATAATCTCTTGAAACTTCTGGAAATTTTTTTCCTTTTGCGTGTTCTCCAGTCTGTGCGGAAATGGGGCAGTAGTGGATGATTGAGCGGGAGCTGGGCTAAGAAGCGGCTGAGGAGTGTCGGTATCAGCAGGTAGCTTATCCTGCTTGATGGGTTTCGCGACTCTTCTTGAGACTCATTTCTTCTGATGGGTTCCACGGGTGATCTTCCGCTTCTCACCTGCATGACATTCAATGTCTCAATTGGGTGGACCACCATTTCCGATACCATAGATATGATGCTCACAACCATGGACTGGAACCTTAGCAAAGCACAGTTCTGGGCCTCTATGCATCCCAGGATACATTCGGTAAAAACACGAAATTTATCAACAGAAGGCTCAGGTAGGACACAGTCATCCGGTGGGCGTGTCGTAGAGGTGATGCTCATAGTCTCACCACACCTTGCGGGGGCACACCACATCCCACTGGTTCGTGCAACCTTTTCAACAATTTGCCACGCGTCGGCACTTGTTCTGCTGAATAAAGTTCCACCCGCAGCCATATCGAAGTATGGTCTATACCCAGCCGATACCCCGAAATAGAATATCTGAAGGCGTGCTGGTTCTGTGAGGCTATGCACAAACCAGAACTTCTGAAGGAAAATGAACCTCTCCCATGCGTCAATCAGCGTTTCGTCTTTGCCCTGCGTAAACAACAACAGTCTATTGTGCATTTCCATGAGATAGTGGCGTGAATAGAATTTAACGAGAAACTCCTCTTCCACTTTGCTCCAAGATTGACCTTCTTTTGCTTGTATCTCCCGATACCAAACCCGAGCTTTTCCTGCCAATGAGAAAGCGAACAACTGAATCCTGACCCTCTCCGAATTGCCTATAGCGTGCTGAAAAGTACTGCACACTTCAAGAAAATTCTGCAGATGGGACAATGCATCCTCACTAGGAGTCCCGGAAAATATGTCAGCTTGAGACACAAAGGTGATTAGTTCCGTAGATATTTCAAAGCAGTTGTTAGCCATGTCAGGTATGTAGATAAAAAAATAAAAGACTATAAGTATCCCAACAATCGCACACAGGCTAGCAACACACATGAACCTTCATAAATGACAAATATCAAAAACCAAAATACCCTTAGACTAATTTCCAAAGAAACACAAATTATACACGCTTGCAGTCCCCGGCAACGGCGCCAAAAACTTGACGCGCTATTTCCACACCGCTAATTAGCGGGCAAGAAATGCGGTACGACGGCAGTGCACCGGTCGTTGTCAAGTAATAAAAGTAGGGAGTAGCTCCCCGAATATCGTTCTCAAAGGACCGCAAGTTGGGTAATACAATTTGCTCGTTAGGAGATTAATTATGGGGGTTTCTAAGTTTAACAAACAAAGGGGGGTTTGGTTGGTTTTATAGAACGGGAATGAGAAAACTAAACAAACTATGCGGGTCGCAATCACCGCGTCGCTTGGTGGATGGAATTAATGTAGGCCGCGATGCCGTGCTTCGCTTAGCGGATGGCCGGTGAGCATATGGATGAGGTGAGTGCAAATGCGAGAGTTGAGGGTCGAAGGCACCTCTTCGCTATCGCTTTTAGCTTTTCTAGAGCGAGTGCTAGAACATGTGGGTGTAAGTGGAGCGGGGGCAGAGCGCATCACAACACAGCATCAAGTAAAGAACACATTCATAAATAAACTCCCATTCATAGACAAACAGATGTTCACTTAGTTCATTACAACCATAAAGAGTACAAATCACAACAAAGGAGAAGGGGTAGAAGTAACCACGAGATGAGAAGCCTCCCCGCGGATCTTGGTCGGAATGGGGGGTCGTCTCGCCTCCTTCGAGCTCAGTCCTTGGTTTCTTCCGGGGTTTAGAGGCTGTCACTACCTCAAACCGTTGCCCGTCTTCTTCTCAGAGCTGGGTCACTTCCGCTTCGCCCGATGGAGATGTGGTCCTCATGGAATGCTGGCCGTAGATGGCGGAGAATGCTTCCGGAACCCTAGATGGACCTTAGGATCAATGGATGAAGCTTTCCCAAAGGGAGGAATGGAAGGAGGGACCTTGTAGAGGTAGAACGGCGGAGTCGCGCGCAGAAATCACGCCCAAAATCGTGCAGAATACCTAAATTCGCGGAACAGCGGCTTAAATAGGGAGCAGAATAAGTACTACGCATGATCAGTGGCGCACGACCAATGGTCGTGCGCGAAGGAATGCCTGTGATCGTGCGCAGTCAACCTGTAGCAAAGAAAAAGATAGAAAACAACGCACGATCAGGGGCGCACGACCAATGGTCGTGCGCGAAGAAATGCCTGTGATCGTGCGCATACCTTCGCACCGATCTCGATCTGGGCCGGGAATTAACGCACGACCAATGGTCGTGCGCCTGATCGTGCGCGAAGGAATGCGCACGATCAGAGGCTTTTTAGGCCAAAAATCGCCCCGCACCAACCCGAACGTGCACACAATCCCAGGACCTGCAGGAAAAGTACAAATAACCTCGATCCGCGCACACCACCGGATCCATAACACAGGCATATAGTAATATATAGGAAAAATATGCCACAAAGGGGGAAGGATTGCACAAAAGGCGCAGAAACGCCATGCTACCAATATAAGCGTATATGAACAGCAAATGAAGTGCAATGACACTAAAACAAACCCAAATGAGGCCGGAAATCACTGTATAAACCAGACTCATCACTAAGCACACCTAACAAAACATGAGCATAAGGTAGAGCTACCCGCATGACTATAAAAAAACAAGTGCACCACACCCCCAAACTTGGACTTTTGCAACATAGGTGTGTGCATCGCCTACTCCCAATACATAATTTTTCTAAACGATTTTCAATAAAACTCATTTTTCTTTTTCACCTTTTTTTTAATCTTTTTCTATCTTTCTTTTTCTTTTCTTTTTCTTTCAGCATATTTTTCAAATGAGCATATCCACAAATTCACAAAATAAACACCACAATCAACACCCCCGAAAATGTAAATACAACTATAACTAAAGCTCTGATTTGGGTGTGCGACTAGGTTAGGATTTTAAGCTTTTGGTGAGATAAAAGTGGAGCTGAATCAAGAGGAAGGGGTAGGCACAAAGGGGCTAGGGAGGGAAGATATCAGGAATGGCACAAAGGCTCAACCGGGCCAAAATAATGGCCTACGTCATTCTCACGCACTAGAACTATCCCATGCTTATGCTTCAAGAATCACTTGAGGCAAGTTCTAGCCACCGAGAAAGATTCTCCTTTCTCCCGACTCAAGCAATACGATTCTAGTGATCATTTACACACATCCCTATGCTACCATTTGATTCACACCGGGTTCACCATTTGAGTAGAGTAAACAACATTTACACTAATAGAAAAATATAAAACCATAAGTATAAAAAGAAGTCTAATCTACACAAATTTCTATGCAACTGAGCACTCGACTAGGAGCACTACTGGAGTCAACATTTTACTCCGTTACGTAGTCCTAAGCTATCACCTAGACTTTCCCAAATATGCAGAAGAATTAAATTCACTCAGAGCATGCATACAGATGAGTACGCACTCAAGTGGGTGTTGTGGTGTGCGGAAATGATGAACAATACTAAATAAATGAGATAAAATTACTTCTAGTATGCAATGCAACGTGTGCGTGCACAATGGGTAACGAGAAGCAGCTCTCCCCTAGACTTAATCTAAATAATCCAACACAAGATATAACCATGAAATTCAAAATGAAGTCTAGGGAAAGAGAGTACCCAATGCTCAGTAGTGAGCATACCAGAAGATTGGCGTGTGAATCAAGAAAAAGCTTCAGCGTCCCCAACCAGAAAAAGAACCTGCATGGGTGAGCTCCGCAAAAACAAAAGAAAATGTACAAAGCAAAATGATATACAACTAACTAAAACAAACTAGATGAAAATAAAAATGCAGGAAAAGGTAAGATAACAACTGGGGTTATTGTCATCCCAGCATGACTTATTTAAATTTAAAACAGTTCTAGCTAATGGGAGTATGGAAAAGGAAATGAACAGGTAACTGTTCTAATATGCGCGTCAGTAGCAGGTACCGATACAGCGACAGAACAGTTATTCCCCTACCTAAATAAAAATACCTGCTGAACACAGGAAGCGGGAATAGGAAGTAAGAAGAGGAGGAGAGCTGGTCCTCACTCGACTCACCACAAAATAAATCCTTTCCCGGCAAGGTGTCATCTCCAGGGAGCAGTAGGAGGAGAAGGCAATGAATGAGGCTTCCTCTATGGAGGGGAAATCAACCTCCTCACATGAGAGGATGCACTCATCATTGAATTGAGCAGAATGCTCCAAGTCCTCCTGACGTACCTGTGAAGACCCAACCTGCACAGGCTCAGATGAAGAAGGGGGGTTAGGAAATAAAATAGAAGAAAAACTTAAATGAACATCAATCGGGGGAGTGGTCCCGGTCTCACTCCCAAGAGGTTGGGGAAAAAGATATTGTCAACATCATCGACAATGCTGCAGGGCTCAGTAGGATCATCAATGACCTCCTCCACGATTTGGACTTCCTCCACCGGTGCTGAGGTAGAATCCTCGTCACCTTGGAAAATATCCTCCTCCATAGGAATAGGCACAACACATAAAAATCACCTGCCTTATCCTGCGAAACATCCTCAATAATGTCGTTAGAGACAAATGTAGTAAAATGCACAATAGGGGGAGGAATAGTGCTTGGATAAAAGTCAAGCACCGATTCCTCACAAAGAATCGAATCTAAACACGGTGATATATGCACAGGGGATATGGGCTCAGTCGTGTCATAGCCTAGATCAGCCACGCATCTGGTGACTGTGTCCACGCCATACCCTTCAAAATGTGAAGGTGACACGGACACATAACCAGATGTTGAGGGTATGTTGCTAAAGTTAGGAGTCGGGACGATCCGGATATCCGGCTCATCATCCTCGTCCAATTGGCAAAGATAAGCAGCATAATCCTTCAAAGCATGATCCGTGCTCTGACAAAACAAGCACTACCTTGCGGGCTTCTTTGGCACAGCAGGAGCTGAAGCCGAAAAGAAGTGTGACGGTAAAGGCTCAGCAGAATAGCCATAGGACTTACGCGCACCATATAGAGTACCAGACGAAGTCGGTGTTCCATATGCTGGGCCTTGAGTGCTAGGGCTATTATCTCCCTTTGGACATCTATCACTAGCATGAGAGATATCTCCACACAAACGACAACGAATATTAAATGAAGCCCACATTGTGTGAAGATAACAAGATTCAAAAGAAAAACACTATTGTGCAAAATGCTACACCCAACAATAATTTACTAAGCAACCTAAGTAAAACAAGAAAATGGAATAAAAAGAACTGAAATAAAATAAAGGATGCAATTTACAAATGGATGGGCTTCTCTCTCAGATTCTCCCTCTCTAGAAAACTCACACGTCTGTGTTCCCCGGCAAAGGCGCCAAAAACTTGATGCGCAAATCTTAGCACACCGCTTTAGGCGGTAGCAAGACTGCGGCAAGAAACGACAGTGTACCGATCATTCGAGTAATATAAAATGAGGAGCGAATCCCCGAGTATCAAATCTCAAAGGAACACATTAAGGTGGAGTTAACTATCGAGGAAGGACTTGAGATCGAAGTCCTCTAGGTCGGATGGGTGCGAAAGGGGTTGATTTGGTTTATGGAAATAAAAGAAAATAACTAAATTATTCCGATGCAATGCTTCGCTTGGCGGGATGGAGACTAGGAAGTCCTTGAGCACGCTGCTTCGCAAGGGAGGATGGATGAGTAGGCAAGCGCAATCGAACTGTGCAGGCCTTGAGCACGCTGCTTCGTTAGGCGAATGGATTACACGGGCCACTATGCCACGCTTCGCTAGGCGGATGGACGAGTAGGCATACGGATGGAATGGTTCGCACCGGCGGGGTCGGGGTGGATTACAGGGGCCGTTAGCACCGCTTAGCTTGGCGGATGGAAGAGTAGTCTTATGGAATGGACGAGTAGGCTAGCATAATGGAGTGGAGGGTGATGACGGATGTGGATGGAAAATGGACGAGGGCGCACCTCATACACACATATGAACAAAATAATCTCATATAAATGAAATAAACATTATAAATCATAGTTCATAGTGCCATCATCAAATTATAGAGAAATCTAGTTACATTCATCAAAACAAAGAGTGGAGAAAGCAAAGGAATCGACCCAATCCGAAGCCTTTTTGAAGATTCACGGTTGGAATCGCTGTGTTGTCAATCCGCATCCAAGCTCGATCCTCAACTGCGTTCGGGGTAGAGAAGGCTGTCACTACCTTCCAATGGCCCGTCTTCTTCGTGTCACGATCTGGCAACAAGACCAAAGTTTCCTTCTCCTTGGATGATGATGGATGTAGGGATAGATCCCTCTCCTTGGAAGCTCTTGGATGATGGAGGCGGCCTAGGGCAAAGCCCTCATGGAAGGGTGGAAGAAATCGGAGTTGGGGCACTCCTTGCGGTGAAAATGGCGGAACTGAATCGACTGCTGAAAACCTAAAAATCGCAGTTTAAATAGAGAAGTTGAAGAATTTTGTTCATGCACGACCAAACGCACGACCGTGCGTAGAAACGCACGACCAAATTCAGAATGCTGTTTTAGGCCGCAAATGAACGCGCACAATTGACCAGATCGTGCGTGAAGGATAAACGCACGACCGTGCGATCTGGAAAATTGTAAAATGACATAAATTCTTAGATAAAAGAGGGAAACTCGTGCGATTTTGCTCACACATGATCAAAACTGACCGTGCGCGAACAAAACGCATGTGCCGGGGCAGGTCACCATTTATAAGTACTGTAGGAATCGCACAGTCACTGAAATCGTGCGTCAAAGAATCGCACGACCGTGCAATTTCTCCAGGTTACAATTCCCATAGAATGAAGTTCTGCCCACCTGCAATATAAACCAACAAGCTGGGGAACATACCACCAGCACACAGAAATATATAATAACAACAAAATAAAGACATGGGGAGCATCATGTGCTTACCCCCAGTAGAATAGTGCGCAATTGCACACCACAATGGGCCAAAATGAGCACTTCGTGAAGAAATGTGTTCAAGTGAAATATAAGCAATAAAGGACTAAAAGTGAAGTGCATATGCATGAAAATAAGCCCAGATGAGTCCAAATATGTGTATATAAATGGGACTCATCAGTATACATGGCAAGACATGATTTCGCCAGTACACAAAAAATAGAAGAGAAAAACAAGCAGAAAGGATAACCAGCGGTCTGACTTCCCGAGACCGCCTGACCGCTCGACCTGACAGTCCGCTTGGCTAGAAAACAAGATCGCCCGAACTGCCTGCCTGCGCCTTGAGCAACACCAACTGAGAACCCCACGAACTCCCGAACTCCACTGATCCTCCCGAACTCCAGCAACCCGCACTGCAAGCCGCGAGACTGCCCGAACACCTTCAGAAGAGGAGGTGACCGCTGCTGCCCGCACAATCTGCGGAAGCTGCACAAGACAAGTTCGATCAGTTAACCGGCTGGTCACAGAAAAGAGACCGCAAGAACAGGATGTGAGCTCAGCATACACTTGGTGCGATAATGTTTGCTGCTACAGTTGCTCCTATTTATAGGCGTGACACCTGATCCAGTCACCACACTATGAGATAGGGTCAGCACCCTTGATCGCACGACCAGACCGGTCAACCCGCGCGATCAGCAAAAAAAACCTTCTACTTAGTGAGCTCACCGACTTCAACGGAAGCCGCGCGATCATGACAACTCGCCCGGTCATGACGCTCACCACCTATGTTCGCCACCCGACCTCCTCCAGAGACCGCGAACACACCAGGTCGACTAGGAAAATAGCCCGCTAAGTCGACCAAACACCTGTGACCGCATATACCAGCTGATCGCCGAAGGACCAGCCAGGCGAACACAAACCGGAGACCGCGCGACTAAGAAGACCTTAGTCTGCGTGCACCACAAAGAACCCAGACAGCCACCAGACCGGGCTTCCCCCACCATGCGATCACAAGCACCAGACCGCGCTGTTACACCAAACAGAAGACAGCTCGGCACGCGGTCACACGACCAGACCGCGCGGCCTCACCTTGGCACCCTTGGACAGAAGAACGGCGGTCACGCCGAATAGCCTGCGGCTAGACCAGAGAGGTCAGACCGCCAGAGGAGACCGCAAGACCGTGCGGTCAGACCAGACCGTGCGGTCTCCCCCCCAGACCGCGCGGTCTCCCCCCCAGACCGCCAACTCCACAAACTTCCACTTCAATATTTTCAACACTCCCCCTTGAAGTGGGAAGTTGAAAACATCCCAAGTAAACTCCTTAGCCGAGTGAACGACCCCTTCGCCAGTGCCTTTGTGAATATGTCAGCAATGTTGTCCTGACTCCGAACATGCTCGGCCGAAAGAGACCCCTCCAGCACCTTCTCACAAATGAAATGATGCTCGATCTCGATATGCTTGGTCCTCGCGTGACAAATTGGATTAGTAACCAGTTTGAGAGCACTCTCATTGTCGCCGCAGAGCAGAGTCGGACCCCTAACCTCCATATGGACATCTCCTACCAACCTCCTAAGCCAGATGGCTTCTTGAGATGCCAAGGCCGAAGCCTTGTATTCCGCTTTCGTGGTTGAGACAGATACAGAATCCTTCTTCTTGCTGCACCATGATATAGTCGTGGGGCCCGCCATGAAGACGTATCCGGACGTCGACTTCCGATCATCCGAATCTCCCCCGTAATCAGCATCCATGTACCCATGCACCTCGAAGCCCGCATCCCTCCTATAAAGGAGACCCATATCCGAAGTCGCCTTGACATACTTCGATATATTCTTGGCCGCTAGTAGATGAGGCATCCGTGGTTCCTCCATATAACGGCTCACCCTGCCAACTGCATACGCAATATCCGGCCTGGTAATCATCAGATAGATCAAGCTCCCAACCAGAGCCCGGAACACTAGCGGATCTTCCAGAATCCTCCCCTCATCCTTGCGAAGTTTCATGGCCTTCTCCAGAGGTGTGGAAATGCACTTCCCTTCCTTCATGCAGAACCGCTCCACGATTCGCTCCGCATATCCATCCTGGGACACCAACACTCCACTTTCCTTCCTCTGCACTTCGAGTCCAAGGAAATGGTGAAGTTCACCCAAGTCCTTCATCTCGAACCTGATAGATAGCTCAGCCCGAATCTTTGCAACCTCCTCCTTCGAATTCCCCATCACGATCATATCTTCGACGTATAGTAGCACGATGACTTGAAGCTCCCCGCACTTCTTGATGAACAAGCTTGAGTCTAAGTCTGAAGCACCAAACCCACATAATAGGAGATATTCTGCTATCTTTCCATACCACGCCCTCGACGCTTACTTCAACCTATACAGGGCCTTCTTCAACTTGCAGACATAGTCAGGAAAATCTTCAAACACGAAGCCTGGCGGCTGGACCATGAAGATGTCCTTGTCAATCTTATCGTACAAGAACACATTCTTAACATTGAGCTGACAAATCTCCCACCCCCAACAAGCCGCCAAGGCAATCACAACCCGAACTGAAGTCATTTTTGCTACTGGACTGAATGTCTCCTCATAGTCTTCACCGTATTGCTGTGAGAATCCCCGAGCCACAAGGCGAGCCTTGTATCGCTCGATACTACCATCAGCCTTCTTCTTGAGCTTATAGACCCATTTGTATGTCACAGGGGTGATACCCTTGGGCTTGGGCACCAGAGACCAAGTCTCGATCTTCTCAAGAGCACTTATCTCTTCCTGCATAGCTGAATCCCACTGTTCCACACCTTTAGCCTTTTCAAAGCTCAATGGCTCCCTTTCATCCAAGGGACCATCAAAGAAACACGAGACAAAGCTCACCATGTTTCCTACTGTATAGCGATCAGGGGCAATGATTGTTCGCTTCGATCTCCGCAATGCCTTCCCCTGACTCGTAGTATCTTCAGCTGCTTCTTCCCTAGCTCCCCTTCTAGACGTACTCAGAGCATCGCTCCCCCTGCTTCCTGATCCAGAAGCCTCCGCCTCATAATTAGATATTGATGGACCACCTGGTGACACAGGCAGCTCCACCTAAAGATTTTCCACAGCTTTCTCCGGCTCCTCCACCCTTCTTTCTGGTAGCTCAACACCAGGGCTTCCCTTGTAGGACGTCACCTCGTCGAACATGACGTCGCGAGATACAACAAATCTCCGCATCTCCGGGTCCATGCACTTCCAGCCCTTCTTCCGATCATCATAACCCACGAAGACTAGCTTCCTTGCTTTCACATCTAGCTTCATCCGAAGCGCATTTGGAACGTGCACATAGCAGGTGGAACCAAACACCCGAAGGTGCGCCACGCTTGGTGATGAGTAGTTTTTGTACTCATCTTTTAGTACAATTTTCATATAGTTTTAATATGAATTCATTCAATTTATTTGCATTTTCTTATTTAATCTGTTTCCTTGTAATTTTATAATCTAACTTAGACTTATCTTATGTTTTCAGGTCTTCTAGATATTTTGAGCAAAATTCACATGTACACGCCCATGGTCACGGGCGTGACCCATAGGCGTGTAACCTACGATGTGTTCCAGACCCGATTCCGCCACCCCGGGATCATTCCATGAAGATTCGCCAAATACAAGCCCCAGGTCACGAGCGTGACCAAGGGCGTGACATCCAAGTCACGGTCGGGACCCCGCCACCAGCTGCCATCACGCCTGCCACATCATTTAAAGTTACACGCCCCAGGTCACGGGCGTGACCAGGGGGCGTGACATCCAGGTCACGGGCGTGACTCACCCCGCGCTCCTTCCCGCCGAAGATTCCCACCAGAAGCCAGATTTTAAGATTACACGCCCCAGGTCACGGGCATGACCTAGGGCGTGGCACGGCTGAAATGCTCGCATTTACTCCAGAAGGCGCCCTCTCTGCTGCTACTTCGATCACTCCCCTTACACGCCCTTGGTCACGGGCATGACCAAGGGCATGTAACCTCAACTTTTCAGCTATAAAAAGCCATCTCCAGCAGATGTTTGGGAAAAAAGTTTGGAGACGAATTTTAGGATTAGCCATTTTCATTTCATGTCTTTATTTTTATTTTTTTAGTAGTCTTGTAATCCTTCCTCTTGCAATTTATATTTTCAATTAAATAGTTGTAGCTTTCAATTCCTAGTTGTAACTTTCTTTTTCAATTAATAAAATAGTTCTTCTTATTCTCTCATTTCTCTTCTGCTTTCTTCCATGTATCCTTTTATTTTCTTCGATTCCTCCATCTCCATGAGTAGCTAAAATATTATTAGTACTCGATCGAGATGATCCAAGGAATGATATAAGTCATGAAATAATCTATAGTTTCTATTTCTCTTTTCGAAAATGCTTAAGATTTACCCTTGATTTTAAGATAACGAGATTATATTTTCGATATATAATTCTTGTTCTTGTTTTCATTCTTTAGTTAGCCGAGAGGCTCGTAAGACGAATCGATCACTCAAGGATAAAAAAAGAGTAGAAAGCAATCCTCGAGAGAGGACGACGTTACCCTTCCGGATTGGAGTAAAAGCCAATAGAGGGATTCACTTCGATAAGGCGAGTTTTAGGGGTTTCGATTCTAGATTGAGAGTTCGATTGATCAACCCAAACTCAGTTGAGCGCATCCTCGAGAGAGGTGCGTTCATAATTCGGGAATCTCCACGGTCAAAGCTATTTTATTAAGAGAATGCGCTTTTATTCTTTGTTCTTATTTTTATCTCCAAGGTGATTCAAAGATCGAGTGCTAATCGTTCTTTAAATTCTTATTTTAATTTTCCTTTTTGCAAAACCAACCCTCTAAGTTTTAATTGATAAGATAATAGAGATTTTCTTGAAGTAAGAGTACTCAACCGCCCCGAGTCTAATACGACCTTGGTTTTTATAACCTATATTACATTCGATACGGTACACTTGTCGTTATCGTTTGCAAGCATACTTTTGTCCATCAAGTTTTTGATGGAGCAAAAATATATCCGCAAACGATAACGTCAAGTGTACCGTATCGAATGTAGTATAGGTTATAAAACCAAGGTCGTATTAGACTCGGGGCGGTTGAGTACTCTTACTTCAAGAAAATCTCTATTATTCTATAAAATAAAACTTTGGAGTTGGTATCAAAAGAAATAAAAAAAGTTCATGAAGGAGAAAGAAGAGAATGAGAAAACAAAAGAACTATTTTATGAAATGAAAAGAAATTACAACTATTGAATTGAAAGTACATTTGCAAGAAATAAAGGAGGAGCATAAACTACTAAAACATGAAAATAAAGACATGAAATGAAAGTTCTAATCCTAAAAATTCATACAAAAATTCCTCCCTTAACATCTGGTGAAGATGGCTTTATATAACTGAAAAGTTGAGGTTACACGCCCTTGGTCACTTGGCTTTTCCTTGAACATCATCTCATGCGGGGTCAACATGTTGATGGGACTGAGAGGCATCATGTTGATGACGTAGGCAGCACAAGACTATCACGCATGGATGATCTAGTGGAATCCTCACGCTCAGTTAGTAGTAGAATCTCGGCACCAATCCTTCGTCCTAGTGTTTTCCTCCTTGATGAAGCAATTGAAAATTGAAAAACATGTGGAGATTTCTGGTGATCCAGACTTGTATGATTTTGCTACCGTGTTTCTTTTGTCAACTATGAATCGAGCAATGTTCTTAAAACTACCATCACATAAAAGGGTAACATGGTTTAAGAACCGGTACACTCAAAGCACTGGGAGTATTGTTTAGAGTTTGGTGTATGATGCAATTTTATTTGGATCAATGTTTTGATGTCATCTTATTTATAACTATGTATGATGCACTTTTATTTGGAACAATGTTTTGATGTCATCTTATTTATAACTATGTATGATGCACTTTTATTTGGATCAATGTTTTGATGCAATGTTATTCATAACTATGTATGATCTATTTTTATTTGGAACAATGTTTTGATGCAATCTTCTTTATTTATTCAGTTTGTTGATAATGGTTGAGCCAACAAATACACAGTTAACTGATGATGAGGAGTATGAGCTGATGTTGACACATCAGTTGAATAGACAACATCATTTTGTTCGTTATGCAAATTTACTTGCTTCATTAGTTTGTGTGATTCACGAGTATGTTTCATTATATTATGACAAGACACCCTGCATGACATCAAAACAAACAGGCCATAAATGTTTATGTGAACTAATATCTGGTCACCCGGTGTGATTTCATAACATGTTCCGTATGTCAAAAGAGATATTTTTTTGATTTGCTGAATGTATTGGAGCAATCTCATGGCTTGAAAGGCTCACAATGTACACCGACAAGGGAGGTGTTAGCAATTACTTTATATATTTTGGCACACAACGAGCCGATTAGAGTATCAAGTGAGCGCTTTCAACATTCAACTGAAACAATTACCAGGTTCTTCACCATGGGTCTGAAAGCAATTACTCGCTTATCATTGAAAATTATTGCTCCAGAAGACAAATTATTTAGAGCTATTCCAACTCATATTTTGAATGACGAATGATATATGCCATTTTTTCGTGACTGTATTGGAGCAATCGACGGAACACATGGTGATGCATGTATTCCTGTGCACGAACAAATGCCATATATTGGGCGATATGGTACACCAACTCAAAATGTAATGGCTATATGTGATTTCAATATGTGTTTCACATATGTGGTACCTGGATGGGAGGGTTCCGCTCATGATATTCGCATATTTCATCACTCATACAGAGATTCAAAGTGTAACTTTCCATATCCTCCTCAAGGTGCGACTTCATTATTTTTCTAATTTGCAAATTGATATGTAATACATATATATGAACTGTCTTTTATTTGCTTATTGTAGGAAAGTATTATCTGGTGGATGCGGGCTATTCATTACAAAAGGGGTTACTGAAGCCATATCCCAAAACGAGATATCAATTGCCGTACTTTGCAAGGGGTGAAAGGCCCATTGAAGGATGACGTGAAATGTTCAATAAAGCTCATTCTTCACTTCGAAGCGTTATTGAAAGAACATTTGGGGTGTGGAAAAAAAGATGGAGTATCCTACGAGGGATGCCACTATACAAGTTCTTAAAACAATGTGTAATTGTGGTCACAACAATGACTCTACACAACTACATTCGACGACATCCTACACGCGCTGATCTAGAGTTTGGTCCATGTGATGAAGATGAAACCTTGGTTTACCCAGAAGCTTATTAGCATAGAACAGGGGAAAACCTAAGTAATGCAGATCCTAACATAGATCTTGTTAACACTGAAGGGTCTGGTTCAACTGCTATGGGGGCGTTACGAGATTTCATAGCAGATCAAATCCAAAATTCATAGAAGGTTGTGACATATGTCAATGTTGGGGGACAAATATTTTGGTTATGCTATTTAGTTTTAATTTTGTATATCAAACATTGCAATATTATTTTTAATATGGTTTTTTAATCTTCTTTATGAAAAAAAATCACAGATTTTCCCACCACTGTTTCTTCCAAACAGTTGAAACAGTTTTCTATTTCTGAACAACACTGAGAAATCTGCACTTCCAAACAGTTTCACAGATTTTCCCACCATTCTGCAAAATATTAGATTTTCTCACAACTGCTTCCCACCACTGATTCTCCCATCACTGCAGCCGAGCCAAACAGAGCCTAAGAAAAACAAGAAGCACGTTCATTCAAAGACAAATGAGAGTAATCATGTTCATAACAAACTAATACATCCACAAAAGGCAAAAGAAAAGAATAAACCAATAGAGAGGACTAGCCGTCGTTCTCGGCAGGAATAGTGGGTTGTCAAACCACTTCCAGGCTCGGTCGATGTATGCTTCCGGGACCAAGAGACTGTCACTATCTCCGATCTTGCTCGGTCGTCTTCGTTCGTCAGGTTTTCTTCTTCTTCTTCTTCCAAATTGAGGTTGCACAACTAGGCAATGGTGTTGTTGACGGCCGAGAATCCTTCCAAACTCTTGTAACCCGCTAGGGTTTCACCGGAGAATGGTTCCCAGATGCAGGAGATGAGTGGAGATGGAGGAGGAGCGAAAACAGCGCTGGGCGGAGCTTAAAATCACGGAATGGAAGTCCGTTCTACGCATCCCTAAGCCGACAGATTTCCTGACTTATAAATAAAAAACAACAGAAATTAAGTCATGCACGGTCGAATGCATGACCGTGCGTAGACCGTGGATTATTAACGAAGAAGCAGTGCCTTGAGGAAGAAGCAGCTGCGCCCGTGCGTTTTACTCACGCATGGTTGAAGCCGCCCGTGCATAAAAATGCACGACCAATTCCAGATGGTCGAAAAAACTAGGCTTAACATGAGATCGTACGTTTTCTTTATGCACGGGCAACTGCCCATGCGTAAAAATGCACGATCAACGACAGAACATCATTTTATACCCCAGATGAGGGCGCACGACCGCAACCGTCTGTGCTTAAAGGAAAATGAACGACTGTGCGATATATGCAGACATGAAAAATGGGTAAAATAGGATGATCCATCCACCTGCATAATCAACACAGCTGGGAATACCCTTCCAGGTCGAGACAAAAAGAAAATAAAAGATTATGGAGCACTCTGTGCTTACCCCCAACAACAAGAAGCACAAAAGCAAACCAAAACGGGCCTAAATAGTGCATATAACACGGAAGTTATTATAAGAGAAATACAAGCAATAATAGCTTGAATAGGACGTGCACAAGAGTGAAAACTAGACGAATGAGTCCATAAAAGTGTATATAAATGGCACTCATCATAAGACAAGAATACTTATTTCAAGTTCTGAGTGAGACCACTCTGATAAGAATAAGGATGCTGATGTTGATCTTGGATCTCACAGCAGTCCAGAAAAGGGAGCTCTTATGACTGACACACATGAGGATGCTGCCTCAGATAAAGATGCTACAGATGCACCACATATGCCTGTTGATACTGTCCATCAAAGTGTCATGGAGAAAAATAAAACACGGTAATTAATCCTTCAACCTCACATTACTAATAATGCCAAATAATCTTAACCAATCAATTAGTTAATCACTAATGACTCCTCAATAATATGAACTTCAGATCCTCAAGGGCAGATGGATGCTCTATCTGAGGGGGAGCAACAACAAGAACCATCTGCAATGGATTTTGCTAATGCCAATAATGATGGTGAGGCAGTCTCTAACAGGATTGATGAGGACAAAGTGCCTTCTCCAGATGATTTGGAAAGTAAGATTGACACAATCATCTTAAATTTTGAAAGAAGAATTAAGCTTAATCCTGATAATGAACCAGGTCTCTGGGATTCACCAGGTCACAGACAACCTGATAACCCATCTGAGGGGGAGAAGTTTAAAGAGCCATCAGTTGGTAAAGATGATGTACTAGATTTCTTGGATTCATCAGATAAAGACAAATTTGCTGATGATGATGAGGATGATAATAATGCTGATGATTGTGGTAATGAGGATGATGATGCTGCTGCTGATGATGATGATGGAGTCCATCCTAACCACATTGATCATATAGCAAAATTTGCTAAAGTAGAGTATCATCATGCTTAGGGGGAGCTTCCAGCAATTGCTATTCAGGATAAACAACCTCTAGTCATTGAACATCAAGCTTCAACCTCCACCTCCTCACAGTCCAATGAGAGCATTCTGAGAGCCATTCAAATCATATTAGATACTCATCTAACATCTATGAAGGATTATGTAGACAGGTCAGCCTCTACAGTAAAAGAATATATAGATCAGTCTGTCTCCACTGTGAAATCTGATGTAATGGTTGAAATAAAACCCATCAAAGATGAAACAATCTATCTATATAAGCAAATGACCAAGTGGTTTGTCATCGCAGAAAAGATTGTAAACTCTCAATCAGATATATTCAAATCCATTAACAATGATCTTAAAATGGCAGAGTCTGACATGAGATATGTCAAGGATTTTGTAAGTAAAGCAGATGGGGTACTAAAGGATACATCAAATCATATAGAAGAACATGTGTACTCCATTGCTATGCAACTGAATGGTGAGGCTGACAGGAACAAGGATGAGTTGAATGCTGATTGAAAATATTTTCCAAACCATTTCTGGCTCAATAACTGCTGCTCAACATGACATAAATAAAAAAATATTTGAAGAAGCCAGAAAGGGGGAGGATAACAATGTTATCACCAACTCTAAGCTAGCCCTCAAGGTTCTGCATGGAACACGGCTAGCCTTAAACCTTCCCCTCCTGGACATGCACAGAGTAGAAGATTGGGACTTCCATAAACAAGAAGAAATTGCTCAAAATGACAGATTGGCAAAGAAAAGAGAGAGAGAACACACAATGCTAGCTGAAGAGTTTATGGCTAAGCAGAGGTATGAGCAGACCAAAGACCCAAATTTTGAATACTGGAGTGAAGACTCCAAGAGCATAATTCATAATACATGGATAAGCCAAGGACAAGTCTGCAAAGACATTAATAAAATCTATCCCTCTGAAGAATGGATAAAGCATTGGGAAAAAAACACAAAAAGGGATAGAATATTTAAAGAAAATCAGGTAAGGAAGGATAATCCAAAAAGGATGCCTGATGAGTCCCATTTATATACACATTTATGGACTCATCTGGGCCGATTATCTAGTCTATGCACTACACTTTAGGCATGTTTTCATTCATATTGTTATTCCTTGTTAGGTGCACTCTTAGGCCCGTTTCGGTGTGCATTTGCGCTCCTTTTTATTGGGGGTAAGCACATGGTGCTCCCCTTCCATTTCTCTATGTTTATCTGGTGCTAGAGGTGTATTTCCAGCTATTTTATCTTGTATGCAGGTGGCCGGATTATCTTGTATCCAGTTTTCTCCCAGAATTCATGACTGTGTGAAACGCACGGTCGTGCGTTTTCCTTGACGCACGGGCTGTTGCGGTCGTGCGCTCTGATCTGGGAAGAAAATGATCGATCTGAATTTACTCGTGCATTTTGATGCACGGGCGAAATCGCCCGTGCGTGAGTAAAACGCACGGTCTCCTGGTTCTTCTGTTTTTAGCTATTTCTGAATTTACCTGTGCATTTTGACGCACGGGAGGATTTTCCCATGCTTGAGTAAATCGCACAGGTGGCGCAGCTTCATCTTCACGCCAGCTTTTATCTTTAATTAATGCACGGGCAACGCACGGGCAATGCACGGTTACGTGCACACACTTTGCATGACATGTTAGAATGTGCTGAGTTAGGATTTGTATTTTGTTACACACATTGCATACACTTGCACCTAGTTCACGCGCACTTGATCACGCGTGCTTATTGGGTATCGCTGCGAGGTTCCCCGCTTGTAAGAATTGGATTGTTAGCGTATGAGTGAGGAGTAGAGAAAAATGTTGACTCGAGTAGTGCTCTAGTCAAGTGCCCCCGTCACGCCTAGAAATTCAATTATAGTAGAATAATATTCAGAGTTATAATTTAATTATTTCCATTATAGTTGCTGCAATTTATTTTACTTTAGTGGTGAATCCGGTGAATCCAACTGTTGTATAAGGTCGAGTGTAGCTAGACTAGTCGTAGCTTATTACTAGGGTCGGAAGGAAGGACAACCTTTCTCGGTGGCTAGAACTTGCACTAGGCGACTCTTGAAACGACTACGTTGAAAGTACCCGTTATAAAATGTGATATAGGCCATTTCTTGATCCGTTTTGTGCTTTTGAAATCCTTACCTATGTAATCACCGTTGCAAGCCCACATGAGCCTACATTTCCTCCTTGTTTAGCTCCACTAAAATTTCACCAAAGCCATACGGCCGAACCTATTTTCACACCAACATTTGAGTTGAAAGAAATTTCTTTTTCGATCGCATTTGGTGTCATCTTTGTTGTGCATGGCAGATTTGAATTAGCTAAAGGAGCCGTTTTATTGAGCATACAAAAGTTATTTTGTCGAAAAGAGAAAAGAAAAAATGAATAGAAAAAAAAATAGTCGTGCAAAAATAATATTCTCTCGACAAATTCAATTTATATTTGGCTTAGCACGCACCTAGTGTTCAGTTGAAGTCTGGGGGTGTTGTGTAATTCTTGAAAATATTGTATTGGTGATTGTAATTTTCTTGAGTGCTCAGGTTGTGTTGAATGTGATTCCCATCGTCCTTCTACTTACCTAGCCTAAACTCAACCTAAGCCCAATCCTAACCCATAAGTCCTATTGATTTTAGATACGAGTCGTCTCATGCAGTAGAGAGAGTGCGAACGTGCAAGCCTATAGACACCGACTTTGATGGATTTCTTAGGAGTTTGTCCCGAGCCTCGATTCGAGTAATACTCTACTCATTAGTCACACTATTTTCCCTTTTGCGCGACTGAAAGATTCACCTGGATTCACCATCCAAGTAAAGTAAATTTTGAACTACTGTTCTAGAAATAGTTAGATATAATCTTGAGTTTAATTCTGTTCTAATGTATTTAAATGCACGTGCGCACGCGACTTCGCATAGGTCTCTACCGCTCAAACTCACGCTAACATCCAATTGTTTTGACAGGAGAGCTGAGTAGTTTACCCGAGACGTGCAAATGGTTAAGTCTGGGGGTGTGATGAGTCCCATTTATATACACATTTATGGACTCATCTGGGCCGATTATCTAGTCTATGCACTACACTTTTGACATGTTTTCATTCAGATTTGTTATTCCTTGCTAGGTGCACTCTTAGGCCCGTTTGGTGTGCATTTGTGCTCCTTGTTATTGGGGGTAAGCACATGGTGCTCCCCTTCCATTTCTCTATGTTTATCTGGTGTTGGAGGTGTATTCCCAGCTATTTTATCTTGTATGCAGGTGGCCGGATTATCTTGTATCCACTTTTCTCCCAGAATTCAAGACTGTGTGAAACGCACGGTCGTGCATTTTCCTTGGCGCATGGGCTGTTGCGGTCGTGCGCTCTGATCTGGGCAGAAAATGATCGATCTGAATTTACTCGTGCATTTTGACGCACGGGCGGAATCGCCTGTGCGTGAGTAAAATGCACGGTCTCCTGGTTCTTCTGTTTTTAGCTATTTCTGAATTTACCCGTGCGTTTTGACGCAAGGGCGGATTTTCCCGTGCGTGAATAAAGCGCACGGGCGGCGCAGCTTCATCTTCACGCCAGCTTTTATCTTTAATTAATGCACGGGCAATGAACGGTCGTGCGTTCGATCGTGCGTGACCAAACTTCTTCCTGTTTAGTATTTAATGCAGGAATTGCTGCTGCCATTAGGAGAGGACGGAGAGCTCGATCCCCCTCGCGGGAAAAGCCTGGAATCCCGCCATTTTCACCCCTTCCACCGTAGGAGACAAGAGGAGACCTTTTTCGGCGATCTCCTTCATCATTCCTCCATCTGGGAGCATTTGCAAGCTTTCTCCGCCACTAGCTCAAGCATTCCTCACTGAGGAGACCATAGAAGCGCTGAAGATCGTTGCAGTGGTGACAGACTCCTTCGAGTTAGCACACCATCTGAGGGCCGAGCCCGGAGAGAGCCCGACAACCTCTCATTCCGGCCGAGAACCCAAGATGCGGTGACATCTTCTTTGTGGTCCTCTCTAACCCTTGATGCTTGTACTTTCTTTGTGTTGTTGTATGAACACATGTTAGGTTAATATTATGTATTTTTGCTTGTGTTCATGTGCAATGATGATGTGGTGGCAAGAATAGCCCTTTTTGTTGTTGTGATAGCCTAGGTTGTCTATGCGTGAAGCCAGCTAGCAATTGCTAGTGGTGATGTTAGCGAAGAGGTGAATACGGCCCTCACAAAACCTCGCACTGTGGCCACTCCACCCGCTTACCGAAGCGCAGCATTGCGGCCGCTGCACTCACCCACACCTTGCGAAGCGGTGCTTTTCGACCCGCATTTCTCTTCATTTTGCAATTGCGTAGGAACCCAAATCACAACCCCCCCCCCCCCCCCCCCCCCCCCCCCCCCGTTGTTACTTAGTTATCCTTTTAACTAATTTCCGGTTTGAGCAAATCATACTACCCAACTTGCGGTCCTTTGAGAACGATATTCGGGGAGTTCCTCCCTATTTTATTACTTGAGCGACCGGTGAACTGCCGTCGTATCGCATTTCGTACTTGCTAATTAGCAATGCTGGAATAACGCATCAAGTTTTTGAGTAAATCTTAGCAAAAACTTGATGCGCTCCGGCCCAGAAGACAATGAATCCAGCAAATCTTAGCACGCCGCTATAGGCGGTAACAAGACTGCGGCACGAAACGGTAGTGTACCGATCGTTCAAGTAATATAAAATGTGGGAGTGAATCCCCAAGTATCGAATCTCTCAAGGAACACAGTAAGGTGGAGTTAACGTTCGAGGAAGGACTTGAGATCGAAGTCCTATAGGTTGGATAGGAGCGAAAGGGGGTGATTTGGTTTGTAGAAATAAAGAGAAAATATTACTACTACTCCTATGCAATGCCGCTATGCAATGCTTCGCTTGGCGGGATGGAGACTAGGCAGGCCTTGAGTGTTGAAAATGTTGAAGTGGAAGTTAGAGGGTTTTTTGGACCTGGGCGGTCTGGGAGAAGGTCGGGCAGTCTGGCTGGTATCAGCCTAGCTGCGGTCTCCTGGAATGACTGCTGGTATCTGGTCCAAGGCGGCAAGGTGGAGCCGCGCGGTCTGCCTCTGACCGCGTGGCGGGTTGTCCTCCTCTAGGCTGTGACGGTCTGGTGTGACCGCACAGGGTAGTCCAGGTTCTCTGGTAGTATTCGCGGACTAAGGAAATTAGTCGCGCGGTCTCAGTGCGCGGTCTCAGGAGGAGGCTGGTATGCGAGCTGATTGCTGTTCGCGGTCTCAGGAGGAGATCGGCATGCGGACAGGAGTTCGCGATCTGATGGCGAACTGGCTGTGTTCGCGGTCTCGGGCGAACACAGGTGGTGAACAGCTTCGGGCGGTTTGGCGAGCTCCTTATGGAGTCGCAGTCTGCTGTGAGAGTGGCGGTCTCTCATGGTCGATGTTGAAGCTGGCGAGTTCACCTAAATGAAGCAGGAGTACTGTTGCTGATCGCGCGGGTTGACCGGTCTGGTCGCGCGGTCTGGAGGGTGGTGATCCTATCTCAAAGAGTGGTGACTGGATCCGGTCCCGCGCCTATAAATAGGAGCCACTGTAGCAGCATAATATATAGACACCAAGTGTAAGCTGAGTCCGGCTTGTTCCTGCGGTCTGTTTTATTCTGACCGTGCGGTCTGCTGATTGAATTCCTTTTGTGCAGCTTCTGCGGATAGTGCGGGCAACAGCGTTCACCTCTTCCTCTGAAAGTGTTCGGGCAGTCTGCGGCTTGGAGTTGTGGTGCTGGAGTTCGAGAAAATCAGGAGGTCGGAAGTAGTGGGCGGCTTGATCAGTGAGTTGGTGTGGTTCTGTGATCGTCAAGTCGCTGCGGTCTGGCAGTGTGTTGAAGTCGCAGGGAGGTCGCGCGATCTGGAGCGGTCTCAGTTATCTGCATTTCCTTGTATTTCCTTTTTTGGTGGTTGTGCTGGCGAAATCATGTCTCGCCAAGCATGTCTTGCCCTGTAATGAAGTTTTATGCCATCAATAAAGATCACATATTTGCCTGAAGATTGTTTCTGGTTGCTTTGGCTAGTATCTCTTAGTTGCAAAATCGATTCCTGCTTGCTCTCACAAGGTCCTTAGAGAAATTTTCACATGGTATCAGAGGCAGGTTGGAGTGGATAGAGCAGGTTGCAACTTAGAGTAGCCATCGCCTTTGTGAAGAAGGAACCAGTGGAAGAGCAATGGAAGGTGGATATTCAAGAGGTCTTGGTATTGAGATGCTTACATCGACTAACTTCAAGAAGTGGAAGTCGTGTATGCAGAGCTATCTTCTGGGTGAGGACCTATGGGAAGTTGTTGGAGGAAATGAGACAGAAGAGGTGAAGGCAACGGAAGCTGGTGATAACGGTCCGGCTGTAAGGGCATGGAGGAAGACCAATGCCAAGGCCGAGTTCACCTTGAAGCGTGCTATTTCACCTGATCTCTTTGATCACATCTTGGGGTGTGGATCGGCTGCAGAGATCTGGAGAGCCCTAAATGGGCTGTTTAACAAGAAGAATGTAGCAAGACTACAGTTCTTGGAGAATGAGCTGGCAAGGTCGGCTCAGGGTGATCTCTCTATCTCAAACTTCTTTCTAAAGATGAAGAACTTGTGTGCTGAAATCTCAGCACTGGATCCTGATGAGCCTATCTCTGAGGCGAAGCTGAAGAGGCACATCTTCCGCGGCTTGCGGAAGGAATATGTTGCCTTTGTTACGTCGGTATAGGGATGGGCAAATCAACCGTCTATGTTGGAGCTGGAGAACTTGCTTGCTTCGCAAGAAAGCTTGGCAAGACAGATGGCGGGGTTGTCAGTGACTGGGGGAGATGGCGAAGTGCTCTTCTCGGGGAAGAATAAGAAGTGGGATAAGAAGAAGAAGACCACCGGAGGATTTGGGCCTTCAACTTCTGGGCTCCAAGAAAGGGGATATGCTCCCAAGGCTGACGGGAAGAAGAAGGGAGAAGGTCCGAAGTGCTACAAGTGTGGCAAGTTTGGCCACATCAGGAAAGATTGCAGAGTGGTCACTCAAGCAGGGCATGCTGCGGAGAAGGAGGAAGCTGAGGTCAGACATGTAGATGGAGGATGGGGAGGAGCCTTCTCGGCTTCTGTTGGAGCTTCGGCTCCTATCAACTATCTGGAGGACTGGATCGTGGACTCGGGGTGTGGTCATCACCTCACCGGAGATGGGACCAAGCTTTCTTTTGCACAGCCCTACACAGGTAACAATGCAATCATTACTGCTGATAATACTGTGCATCCAGTAGAGAAGGTGGGGGTTGTTTCTTTGGGCAGCGATTGAGGGCCACTTACTTTGAAGAGTGTCATGTGCCCGGAATGAAGAAAAACCTCTTCTCCGTGACTAACGCTGTAGACGCTGGGTATCACGTTCTGTTCGGCCCAACAGAAGTGAAGTTTCTACGTAATGTTGAGGCCGTGAAGGCCGAGGTCGTTCATGTCGGGAGATGGGCAAAGGATTTGTTCGTTTTATCGACAAGTTCCTACGTCGATAAGATGAAGACGAATGATGGTGCCATTATATGGCATGAGAGGTTGGGGCATATAGGGATGGACAAACTAAAAGCTATGGCGGTGAGAGGTCTGGTCAAGGGCCTGCCAAGTCTATCTTCCTACGGAGAAGGTCATGTTTGCGCGGGATGTCAGTTCGGCAAGTCTCATCGACTACCGTTTGACAAGTCGCAGACAAGGTGTTGTGTGCCGTTGGAGTGCATCCACGGTGACTTAATGGGACCGACTGCTACCCCAAGCCTCGGAGGCAGCAGGTATATGCTGGTGTTGATCGACGATTACACCAGATATGTCTGGGTTTATTTTCTAAAGGAGAAGGCGGAGGCGTTCGCCAAATTTGTGGAGTTCAAGGAGCTCGTGGAAGGTCGGCTGGGACTGCGGGTGAAGAAGCTGAGGACTGACAACGGAGGGGAGTTCACCTCTAGTGAGTTCTCTAGTTTCTGCAGGAAGGCAGGCATCCGGAGGGAGCTTACTTGTGCGCATACTCCACAACAGAACGGAGTTGCAGAACGGAAGATCCGTCATCTGACGGAGACCTGCAAGTGTTGGTTGCATGCCAAAAGTATCCCAAAGTCCTTCTGGGCGGAGGGAATGTCTTGTGCTGCTTACGTCATCAACCGGATGCCTCTTAGTCCCATCAACATGTTAACTCCGCATGAGATGATGTTCAAGGAGAAGCCAAGCGTGGCACACCTTAGGGTGTTTGGTTCCACCTGCTACGTGCATGTTCCAGATGCTCTTCGGACGAAGCTAGATGCGAAAGCAAGGAAGCTAGTCTTCGTGGGATACGATGAGCGGAAGAAAGGATGGAAGTGCATGGACCCGGAGACGCGGAGATTTGTTGTATCTCGCGACGTTGTATTTGATGAGGTGACATCTTACAAGGGGTCTTCTGGAGTGGAGCTACCAGAGAGCAGGGTGGAGGAGCCGGAGCAAGCAGTGGAAGATCTTCCGGTAGAGCTACCTGTATCACCAGGTGGTCCATCTCCTTCTAGTTCCGAGATGGGGGCTTCTGGTTCAGGGAGCAGGGGGAGCAATGCTCCTGGCACGTCTGGAAGGGGAGCTCGGGAAGAAGCAGCTGAAGACAATGCGGTTCAGGGGAAGGAGCTGAGGAGGTCAAAGCGATCGATCGTTGCCCCTGATCGCTATACAGGAGGAAACGCAGTGAGCTTCGTCTCATGTTTCTTCGCTAGTCCCTTGGATGAGAGGGAGCCGTCGAGCTTTGAGAAGGCCAAAGGCGTGAAGGAGTGGGACGTTGCGATGCAAGAAGAGATGGCAGCTCTCGAGAAGAATGAGACCTGGTCTCTTGTGCCCAAGCCCAAGGGCACCACTCCTGTGACATGCAAGTGGGTCTACAAGTTGAAGAAGAAAGCTGACGGCAGTATCGAGCGGTACAAGGCTCGTCTTGTAGGTCGGGGGTTTTCGCAGCAATATGGTGAAGACTTCGATGAGACATTCAGTCCGGTGGCAAAAATGACTTCAGTTCGATTCATCATTGCCTTGGCGGCGTTCAGTGGATGGGAGATCTGGCAGCTCGACGTCAAGAATGCCTTCTTATACGGCGAGATTGACAAGGACATCTTCATGGCTCAGCCACCAGGTTTCGTGTCTGAAGATTTTCCGGAGCATGTCTGCAAGCTGAAGAAGGCCCTATATGGGTTGAAGCAAGCACCGAGGGCGTGGTACGGGAAGATCGCAGAGTATCTCTTATTCTGTGGATTTGTTGCTTCAGACTCGGACTCAAGCTTGTTCGTCAAGAAGAGCGGGGAGCTTCAGGTCATTGTGCTGCTGTACGTCGACGATATGATCGTGACGGGGAACTCAAAGGTGGAGGTAGCTAGGCTTCGGGCTGAGCTATCTATCAGGTTCGAGATGAAGGATCTGGGGGAGCTTCACCATTTCCTTGGACTTGAGGTGCAGAGGAAGGAAGGTGGAGTGCTGGTGACCCAGGCCGGGTATGCGGAGCAGATCGTGGATCGATTCAGCATGAAGGAAGGGAAGTGCACCTCCACACCTCTGGAGAAGGCTATGAAGCTTCGGAAGGATGAGGGGAGGATTATGCAAGATCCGTTGGTGTTCCGAGCTCTGGTTGGGAGCTTGATCTATCTGACAATCACAAGGCCGGATATTGCATATGCAGTAGGCAGAGTGAGTCGGTATATGGCGGAGCCACGGGTACCTCATCTGCTAGCGGCCAAGAACATTTTGAAGTATGTCAAGGCAACCTCGGACATGGGTCTCCTGTACAGGAGGGATGCGGGCTTCGAGGTGCATGGATACATGGATGCTGATTACGGGGGAGATTCGGATGATCGGAAGTCGACATCTGGATTCGTCTTCATGGCGGCCCTACGGCTATATCATGGTGCAGCAAGAAGCAGGATTCCGTATCGGTCTCTACCACAGAAGCGGAATACAAGGCTTCGGCTTTGGCAACTCAGGAAGCCATCTGGCTTAGGAGGTTGGTGGGAGACGTCCACAAGGAGGTTCGGGAGCCAACTCTGCTACGCGGTGACAACGAGAGTGCTCTCAAACTGTTAACCAATCCAGTTTGTCACGCGAGGACCAAGCATATCGAGATCGAGCACCACTTCATACGGGAGAAGGTGCTGGAGGGATCTCTTTCGGTCGGGCATGTGCGGAGTGCAGACAATGTCGCAGACATCTTCACAAAGGCACTGGCGAAGGGGCCGTTCACACGGCTAAGGGAGTTACTTGGACTGGTTTCAACTTCCCACTTCAAGGGGGAGTGTTGAAAATGTTGAAGTGGAAGTTAGAGGGTTTTTTGGACCTGGGCGGTCTGGGAGAAGGTCGGGCGGTCTGGCTGGTATCAGCCTAGCTGCGGTCTCCTGGAATGACTGCTGGTATCTGGTCCAAGGCAGCAAGGTGGAGCCGCGCGGTCTGCCTCTAACCGCATGGCGGGTTGTCCTCTTCTAGGCTGTGACGGTCTGGTGTGACCGCACAGGGTAGTCCAGGTTCTCTGGTAGTATTCACGGACTAAGGAAATTAGTCGCGCGGTCTCAGTGCGCGGTCTCAGGAGGAGGCTGGTATGCGAGCTGATTGCTGTTCGCGGTCTCAGGAGGAGATCGGCATGCGGACAGGAGTTTGCGATCTGATGGCGAACTGGCTGTGTTCGCGGTCTCGGGCGAACACAGGTGGTGAACAGGTTCAGGCGGTCTGGCGAGCTCCTTGTGGAGTCGTAGTCTGCTGTGAGAGTGGCGGTCTCTCATGGTCGATGTTGAAGCTGGCGAGTACACCTAAATGAAGCAGGAGTACTGTTGCTGATCGCGCGGGTTGACCGGTCTGGTCGCGCGGTCTGGAGAGTGGTGATCCTATCTCATAGAGTGGTGACTGGATCCGGTCCCGCGCCTATAAATAGGAGCCACTGTAGCAGCATAATATATTGACACCAAGTGTAAGCTGAGTCCGGCTTGTTCCTGCGGTCTATTTTATTCTGACCGTGCGGTCTGCTGATTGAATTCCTTTTGTGCAGCTTCTGCGGATAGTGCGGGAAGCAGCGTTCACCTCTTCCTCTGAAAGTGTTCGGGCAGTCTGCGGCTTGGAGTTGTGGTGCTGGAGTTCGGGAAAATCAGGAGGTCGGAAGTAGTGGGCAGCTTGATCAGTGAGTTGGTGGGGTTCTGTGATCGTTAAGTCGCTGCGGTCTGGCAGTGTGTTGAAGTCGCAGGGAGGTCGCGCGATCTGGAGCGGTCTCAGTTATCTGCATTTCCTTGTATTTCCTTTTTTGGTGGTTGTGCTGGCGAAATCATGTCTCACCAAGCATGTCTTGCCCTGTAATGAAGTTTTATGCCATCAATAAAGATCACATATTTGCCTGAAGATTGTTTTTGGTTGCTTTGGCTAGTATCTCTTAGTTGCAAAATCGATTCCTTCTTGCTCTCACAAGGTCCTTAGAGAAATTTTCACATTGAGCACACCGCATCGCAAGGGCGAATGGACTAGTAGGCAAGCGAAATCGAACTGTGTAGGCCTTGAGCGCGCTGCTTTGTTAGGCAAATGGATTACACGGGCTGCTATGCCACGCTTCACTAGGCGGATGGACGAGTAGTCTTACGGGCTGCTTTATCACAAGCACCTAGTCGAAAAGCACGCCACTAGCAATTGCTAGTGCGGCACACGAACGTGATGGCGGGATGGAGGATGGAATGGGGCGCTCCTCACTTGCATAAACCACACATATCAATATCACAAAGACATGAAATACTAAATATCATTATAAGGTTTAGCAAACATTATTCATACACCCAAATAATAAAGGAAAACAATACTGCAGTATAAAGGGGGTTGAGATTACAACAAAAGCACGGAGACTCATCGGAGCTTCACGGCCAGAATCTAGGGTTGTCAATCCTCATCCGTGCTCGGGCTCCAACTACCGTCTGGGGTCCGGAAGAGCTGTCACCTTCTTCTATTGTACCCGTCTTCTCCGTCAATCTTCTTTAGCAATGATCTCACCGGAGAACTTCACAAGTGCAGCAAGGAATCCCTCAAAATGGAGCTTTGGAGGTGCACGAACAATGGAGGAGGCCTAGAGGATACTCAGGCTCAAGATTTGCGTGAAGAATAAGCCCGGAGCACCTCCTGGAGGTGGGCGGCGATGGAGCAGCTAAAAGGGCGCGGAACTGGCGTCTGGAAGCGGGAAAACTGGATCGTCCGACCTAATTTTGCGGACTTCGTATTTATAGAAAACAAGGCGCACGAGCAATGGCGCACGACCAGTGGTCATGCGCATTGGAAGTTGGTGGTCGTGCGCGCTGTTCCAGAAAACTAGCAAGACAAACATTACCGAAAATAATAAAGCGCACGACCGAACGCACGACAGTGCGTAAAAATGCACGACAAAATTCCGAATGCAACTTTGGACTGCAAATGAACGCGCACGGTCGGCGGCGCACGATCAGTGATCGTGGGCAGTAGAACCAGTGATCGTGCGCAGTGTTCCTGTACAGATTTGTACCGGGAACACCTGCACGACCCCTGTTCCAGCATAACTCTAATCAAAACCACTAAAAGTGGCACAAAACACAGCATGAAAGACAGTAAAGAAGATAACAAAGAAAATACACCAAGAATGGGCCTAGAAGTGCACTTAGCGTGGAATAATAGACGGCTATTTAATATGAACGAAAACATGTATAAAGTGTAGTGCATAGACAAGATAATCGGCCTAGATGAGTCCAAAAATGTGTATATAATTGGGACTCATCACACCCCCAGACTTACCTATTTGCGTGTCCCGAGCAAACCATCTCTTACGCGGACAAGAAAAACATAAGCTGACATAGAAATTGTAAAGCGGAGTACCATGCGAAGTCGCATGCTCATGCGCGTAGAAATATAGTAGACAAAATTCCTAATTATACATATTAGTTTATACTTTTCTAGGGGTGTATTTATATATTACATTTACTCAAAAAGTGAATCGCGGTGAATCATAAGGTCATACATAGGAAGAAAGTAAACAGAACGCTGAGGTGAGCATTGCCAAAGATCGGGGCTCGAGGCGACCTCCATTGAAATCCATCAATGTCGGTGACCATAAGCTTGCCCGTTCGCACTGCCTCCACGGCACAGGTTTGACTCAAATGCGTGAATCAATAGGACTTTAGGTTTTAGATGAGGTTTGGGTTTAGGTGAGGTATACAATGATAAAAACGACGGCTCAAGCACAAAACCCAAATGAGCTAGCACAGAAAACTATCCTCAAGCACCACAAAAAGACACACGGGTACACCACACCCCCAAACTTGGACTTGACTACATGGGTGTGTGCACCGCCTACTCTCAATCATAAATTTATTCAAAAAGATTTTTCACTTAAGCTCATCTCTTTATCTTTTCTTCTCACTCTTTTTTTTCTTTTTCTTATTTTCTTTTTCTTTTCTTTTCTTTTCTTTCCAAAACATATTCAGCAAAATGAGCGATGAAGCGCATCCATATTTTCACAAAAATATCACAACATCAACACCCCAATCATGAAAATAATAAACAACTAAAGCTCAAATTTGGGTGTGCGACTAGGATTGGCTTTTAGGCTTTGGTGAGATAAAAGTGGGGCTGAATCAAAGAAAGGGTAGGCACAACTGGGCTAACGAGGATAAGATGGTAGGAATGGCTCAAAAGCTCAACCGGGCCAAAATGATGGCTTATATCACATTCACGCAATTGACTAACCATATACCCATGCTTCAAAAGTCGCTTGGGGCAAGTTCTTAGCCACCGAGAAAGATAATCCTTTCTCCCAACTCGGGCAATACAAGGCTAACGAACGTCTACACACATTCCTATGCTACCGTTTGACTCACATCGGATTCACCAATTTTTGAGTAAAGTAAACAATATCTACGCAAATAGAAAGATATAAACTAAACGCATAAAAAGAAATTGAATCTACACAAATTTCTATGCGAGACATGAGCACTTGACTAGGAGCACTCCAGGAGTCAACATTTTACTCCGCCTCATAATCCTCAGCCAGCACAATGATTTTTCAAATCACACAAAGAGACAAATTCGACTCACTACGTGCTAACGGATAAGTGCGCGCTCATGTGGGTGTTGTGGTGTGCAATGAGCAATACTAAAAAAATGAAATAGAAATACTTCTAGCATGCAGTGCAATAGTGCACGTGAGCGGGTAAACAAAACTACTCTCCACCAGACTTAAACTAAACAATCTAATGCAAAATATGACTATAAAATTCCGAATAAAGCTAGGGAAAGAGAGTACCCAATGCTCAGCAAGTGAGCATACCATAATATTGGCGTTTAAATCTAGACCTAGCTGCATCATCCATCCAGAAGAACACCTGCAGGGGTCAGCTCCGCAAAAACAAAAGAAAATATACAAACTAAAATAAAGTAAAACTAACTAAACAAACTAGAAAAACTGAAATTGCTAGAAAAGTAAGATAACTACTGGGGTTATTGTCCTCCCAGCACGACTTATTCAACTTTAAAGCAGATCTAGCTAATGGGTCTATGAAAAAGGAAATGTACAGGTAACTGTTCTAATATGCGTGTCGGTAGCGGGTACCGATACGGAGATAGAGCAGTTACTCCCCTACCTAAATAAAAATACCTGCATAACACAGGATGAGGAAATAGGAAGTAAGAAGAGGAGCAAGGCTGGTCCACACTCGTCTCGCCACATAATAAATCCTTGCCCAGCAAGGTGTCATCTTCAGGGAGGTGGCAGGAGGAGAAGGCAATGAATGAGGCTTCCTCTATGGAGGGGGAATCAACCTCCTCACATGAGTGGATGCACTCATCATTGACTTGAGCAGAATGCTCCAAGTCCTCCTGAAGTACCTGTGGAGGCTCAACCTGCATAGGCTCGGATAAAGAAGGGGGTTTAGGGAATAAAAGAGAAGTAAAACTTAAATAAATATCAATCGGGGGAGTGGTCCCGGTCTCACTCCCATCAGGTTGGGGAAGTAAAATAATGTTTGCATTGTCATCAATGCTACAAGGTTCGGCGGGATCAACAGTAGTCATGCCCAAGATTTGGACTTCCTCCACCGGTGTTGAGGAAAGCTCCTCTTCACCTAAAAGGTAGTCCTCCTCCATAGGAACAGGCATAATACTAAGATCACCTGCCTCATTCTGCAACACATCATCAACAATGTCATCAGAGATGAGTATAGTAGTATGCACAACATGGGGAAGAATAATGCTCGGATAAAAGTCAAACACCGATTCGTCACGAAGAATCAAGTTCAAGCATGGTGATATATGGACAGGGGAGATGGGCTCAGTCATGTCAGAACCTATATCAACCACACATCTGGTGACTGTGTCCATGCCATACCCTTCAAAATGTGAAGGTGGCACAGACACATAACCGGATGTTGAAGGTGTGCTGCCAGAAGTAGGAGTCGGGACGATCCAGATATATGGCTTGTCATCCTCATCCACCTGGCGAAGATAGGCAGCACAATCCTTCAAGGCATGATCTGTGCTCTGACAAAACAAGCACTGCCTTACGCGCTTCTTTGGCACAGCAGGTGCTGAAGCTGAAAAGAAGTATGACGGTAAAGGCTCGGCAGAATAGCCATAGGACTTACGCGCACCATATGGAGTACCAGACGAAGTCGGTGCTCCATATGTTGGGCCTTGAGTGCTAGGGCTATTATCTCCCGATGGGCATCTATCACTAGCATGAGAAATATCTCCACACTAACGGCAACGAATATTGAATGAAGCCCGCATAGTGTGAAGATAAAATGATTCAAAATAAAAACACTATTGTGCAAAATACTACACCTAAACAAAATTTACTAGAGCAACCTAATATAAGCAGGAAAAAGGGATAACAAGAAATAAAATAAAGAAAGGAAGCAATTTACAAATGGAAGTGCTTCTCTCTCATATTCTCCCTCTCCAGAAAACTCACACATCTGTGTTTCCCGGCAACGGCGCCAAAAACTTGATGTGCAAATCTTAGCACACCGCTATAGGCGGTAGCAAGACTGCGACACGAAACGGCAGTGTACCGATCGTTCAAGTAATATAAAATGTGGGAGTGAATCCCCAAGTATCGAATCTCTCAAGGAACACAGTAAGGTGGAGTTAACGTTCGAGGAAGGACTTGAGATCGAAGTCCTTTAGGTTGGATGGGAGCGAAAGGGGGTGATTTGATTTGTGGAAATAAAGAGAAAATATTACAACTACTCCTATGCAATGCCGCTATGCAATGCTTCGCTTGGCGGGATACAGACTAGGCATGCCTTGAGCGCACTACATCGCAAGGGCGGATGGACGAGTAGGCAAGTGGAATCGAACTGTGCAGACCTTGAGCGCGCTGCATCGTTAGGCGAATGGATTACACGGGCTGCTATGCCACGCTTCACTAGGCGGATGGACGGGTAGTCTTACGGAATGAGGGTCGCAAGCACCTCGTCGACAAGCACGCCACTAGCAATTGCTAGTGCGGCACACGAACGTGACAGCGGGATGGAGGATGGAATGGGGCGCTCCTCACTTGCATAAACCACACATATCAATTTCACAAAGACATGAAATACTAAATATCATAACAAGGTTTAGCAAACATTATTCATACACCCAAAAAATAAAGGAAAACAATACTACAGTATAAAGGGGGTTGAGATTACAACCAAAGCACGGAGACTCATCGGAGGTTCACGGCCGGAATCTAGGGTTGTCAATCCTCGTCCGGGCTCGGGCTCCAACTACCGTCCGGGGTCCGGAAGAGCTATCACCTTCTTCTATTGTACCCGTCTTCTTCGTCAATCTTCTTTAGCAACGATCTCATCGGAGAACTTCACAAGTGCAGGATGGAATCCCTCAAAATGGAGCTTTGGAGGTGCACGAACAATGGAGGAGTCCTAGAGGATACTCCGGCTCAAGAATGGCGTGAAGAATAAGCCCGGAGCACCTCCTGGAGGTGGGCGGCGATGGAGCAGCTAAAAGGGCGCGGAATTGGCATCTGGAAGTGGGAAAACTGGATCGTCCCACCTAATTTCGCGGACTGCGTATTTATAGAAAACAAGACGCACGAGCAGTGGCGCACGACCAGTGGTCGTGCGCATTGGAAGTTGGTGGTCGTGCGGGCTGTGCCAGAAAACCTGCAAGACAAACATTACAGAAAATAATAAAGCACACGACCGAACACACGACCATGCGTAAAAACGCACGACCAAATTCCGAATGCAACTTTGGACTGCAAATGAACACGCACGGTCGGCGGAGCACGATCAGTGATCGTGCGCAGTAGAACCAGTGATCATGCGCAGTGTTCCTGTACAGATTTGTACCGGGAACACCTGCACGACCCCTGTTCTAGCATAACACTAATCAAAACCACTAAAAGTGGCACAAAACACAGCATGAAAGACAGTAAAGAAGATAAAAAATAAAATAAACCAAGAATGGGCGTAGAAGTGAACTTAGAGTGGAATAATAGACCGCTATTTAATATGAACGAAAACATGTATAAAGTGTAGTGCATAGACTAGATAATCGGCCTAGATGAGTCCAAAAATGTATATATAATTGGGACTCATCAATGCCCTCAAGGTATATTCCAAATCCATATCTGTACTTCAGAAGGCAAGAAATTAGGAAGAAGATAGTTGAAATAGAAGCAGAAAACATGGTTGATGCTACTGAAGACAAAGAGGCCTTAGCCAAAGGGAAAGATGTTGTTGAAGACATTGCTGAATGCTCAACATCATCCAAGAGGAGAAGAACTTGAATTTATGCATTTAGTTTTTATCTTGAAAATTAAAATGTAATGTAAAAAAATGTCTCAACAATTTGACTAGAATGAAAATAAAAGTTTGGCTAATTCTATTGATTTCTGACTAATCTTAGTCTAAACCTATTAATAGTAAGTATCTTTGTTATAAAGACTCTGTGATATCTGAACATAATGAATTAACAATGCTATTCTTTACATGGTTTTTATGATTATTACAAATGCGATCTGTATTGACATGATTTGTAATACCTAAATAATGTCAACTGTTATATGATATGAATTCATAAATGCTAAATAATTCATTGGATGATAAGTTTCTATTGTTATGTACCTTAAAATTGGGGGTGTTCTGTCTTCTTCAAATAGAGGGAGATTATTGGGAATATTACCCTCAATGTTCCCATGATTTGAAGAAGCATCACACTCAATGCTAAGTACAATTTGTATTTGATAAACCCTATTTTACCTCATGACTATGCAGGGTTAGGTTATTCCAAAATGTGGAATAAGTTTAGTGGTTTACTGCTAAAACCGTTGAGACGAGTTCTCAGTCTCAGTTGAACAGCTGAGACAAGGCCAGGAGCCACTGAGAAGGAGTCTGGTTCTGCTGAGCTGCAGATAGATGAAAACTGCTGAGACAACTGTCTGTCTCAGCAGATCCACTGAGACGAAGACAGAAGTAGCCGCTGAGGCTTGGAGCTGTCTCAGACTAACCGCTAAGACAGATTCAAATGTGCTGGAGGGTTTTGCTTTTGGCGCAAGTTGCAGTAAAGCAAGATAAGGTGTTCCAATCACCTCCATACTGTGTCAGAGGCCATCTGATAGTCGTTAAAGATTGAAGGAGTATAAAAGAACAACTTAGGGCTTTGTAAAAGCCAAGCATTTAGGAAAAAGAACTTACACCTACTGTTCCATTGACGACTGTCCAAAACATTCCTCTTCATGCTTCCTGAAGCTGCAAGGAGAGAAAGTTTGTTCTTCCTGAGTAAATCAAGAAGAGCAAGTTGATCCTTAGTCATCTACTGAAGAGAAGGATCAGAAAGGAGCAGGATTGAGGCTACTGAACTCTTCCCTGTTTCAAAATTGCAACTGCAGTAAATTAGCAATAGAAGACCAAAGGTTTTAAAGATTTATATGTTTTATCTTCTGTTGTAAGCATCACTAATAACTTCTGTAGGAACATATTTGTTCTGAGCTTGTAGGGCATTTTGCCTGAGGGTGTAGGGTTGTTTGGCCTGAGTGTAGAGCTGAGAGTTCAGCTTGAGTGTAGGATCTCAGTGGAGATCTGAGGTAGGACTTCTTGATAGGTCTGAGTTGGTAGGACTGTTGTGCCTGAGGTAGTGAAAGTGTACAGTGCGCCTCTGAGAATCCTCTAGAGGGGGGGGGGGGTGAATAGAGATTTAAATTTATTTCTATTCTATTTGTGCAAGTACAGTAAAACCTAAGTATTATGCTTCACCAAGATAAATCCTATAATAAATAACTGCAATTAAGTAATGAAGAAAAAGTAGTAAATGAAATCTAAGCTATGAGGGACAACATAGAAAATTGACAATCCAGAAGACATAGAATTTTTTATAGAGGTTCCCCAAAATGTCGGTACTCCCCTCTTCTACCACATGGTAGGGATACACCACTGTGCCTTAGTCTTTTGGTAAGGAGACTCTTAGAACCACCGATCTTTTGACAAGGAGATCATGAACCACCAAATCTTTTGATAAGGAGATCTTGAACCACCAGATCTTTTGATAAAGAGATCTTGAACCACTGAATCCTTTGAAGAGGAATTAATAAAACTCTTGTACAGAAGGGAATTAGAAAGAGAAAGAAGAAGAGAAAGGGTGTAGTAATTCTGTTCTCAGAATTCTTATGAAGGCTGTATGAAGAACAACCTCTTGAATGTTTCACCGGATCTGCTCTTGATTAACTCCTGCTTGTGATAGTGATGATTTGCAGGAGCTCTAGTTGTCAGATCCTTATTCTTCTCTTCATATAGAATCTGGCTGCTATATGATAGTGTTGAGAAGCAGTCTTTAGTTGTTCTATTGTTAAGGAGAGGGAAGTTCTTTATTCTCTTTTCTGTTCTCTATTAGGGATCCCGAGGGAGGAAGGAGAAGATGAAGCCCTAGAGAAGATGTTGGCCGATTGTGATGAATGCACTACTTGTCTCTTTCTTCTCTGTCCTTTTATTGTGTCTCTTCAATTTGAATTTTTGTTTCCCTTTCTGGTAAGACCTAAAAAGGTATTCTGTACTGGACAATCTCTTTCTTTCCTTCTTTAATTCCCAACCCGTTCACCAACATTAAGCATGTTTTCAAGAAACCTTTTCTCTATCCTCAGTTAATTCTTCTTTTCATTTGTGGAAATTAAGGAGCCGTTTGGGAACGGTCTTGAGAGAGGTGGTCCATTAGAGAGGGTCCAAAATGACAGCTGAAAAGGTTCCCCTTTTCAGACTGTATTCGATGTAGCGCCGAATTCACTTCCTCTCTTATCGACGCAACTTTGAGTTCTTGTAGGAGCAACTTTGATTTCATACTTGCTCTGATTGAACTCTGATAGGCGACATTGCGTCGATAACTTATCAACGTAACCATCGAGTTGAAAGGCATGGCTCTGAACTTCATTATCTGCGTCGAGATGAAGTCGATGTTGCGTTGACTTTAGATGACTTCGACAGATATTCCCTTCTGCGTCGAGTTGAGGTAGAAGCTGCGTCGACTTCTCAAGTTACTTTGATAAGTCCATGACCTATACATCGATATCTATACGACGTAACATCGACTTGAGTTACTTCGACAGAAGGGTTGAACCACTTGGACTTCTAGTCAGAGTTGCGTCAATATGGACCCAATGTTGCGTCGAATTATATTCGACGCAAATATTAACTTTGTCCCAACTTTTGTTCTCTTGACTTGGTCTTGACACCCTAGGTTGACTGTGATATCCTAAGACATCTAATGACCAGATTACCCTCACTATACAATGGGTAATTCAATCTTAAGAGATAAAATCACTTTATGTGAATTTGTTAAGTTAAATCAAAGGGGTTTTTCCCAACAATCTTCCCCTATTTGTCTTAATAAATTTTACAGTTTGTTCAAAGTGATTTTACACATTTCTTTGCATAAAACAAAAATACATACATGCCAGCATAGGCATATGAAATATACAGACTGAAATCATAACCCATGTTATTCAATTGTCAAGAAGTATATCAATCACCATATCTGTTTTCCAGGAAGTGTAGAACTTAACAAAGTACCTGATCCTCACTGCTCCTTCTCAAGAGTTCTTCATTTTCTTGAGAATACCTTTACTTTCCTTTGGGCAATGTTCAGAGGCTCATCATCTTCTGTAGTAGAATCTTTGGGAAGCTCCCCCTGAATCTCTTCAGCTTGCTGGGCAGCTTCCTGAGCTATCTTAGCTACCTCATCTAGCAGATTGTCATTCTGAGGCTTCTCCTGATCAGCTGTTGTACTTACAGCTTCCATTTCTATATCCAAGTTCCTTTGAACATCTGTGGCAGGCTCCCCCCTGAATTACTGGAAGCTCCCCTGATTTGATGCTTCTACTCTTTCTTCCTCATTCTGCTTTTCTTGAGCAGACTCCTCCTGATCTGCAGGCACCCCCTGAATCTGTGCACCTTGAAAGGTGGTCACTTTGTTAGGAGCAGGCTCATTATTAGCATCCACTTTATCCTATCCACGCAAGGATAGGTCTTTCTTCCTCCAATATGTTCTCCCCGTTATTAACTGATGGACAAAACTATGCTTGCAAATGATAACGACAAGTGTACCGTATAGAATGTAGTATAGGTTATTAAAACAAGGTCGTATTAGACTCGGGGCGGTTGAATACTCTTACTTCGGAAAAATCTCTATTATTTTATCGAATAAAACTTGTGGTTGGTTGGTTGCGAGAAAGAGAAATAGCTTATTTAAATTAATGAGTTAAGGGTTAGTACTCAACCTTGAATCACCTCGGGAAAATAAAAATATAAAAAGAACAACTTCTAAATCCCCCATGAAAATACTTGACCGTGGAGGTTCCCGATTTATGAACGCACCTCTCTCGAGGATACACTCAACTGAGTTTAGTTGATCAACAAACTTTCGTTCTAGAATCAAGATCTAAAACTCGCCTTATCGTAGTTTCACTCCAATCCGGGAGAATTATGTCATCCTCGCTTGAGGAGTGCATTAAACTCTCTTTATTCTTGAAATGATCGATTCGAATCGAAAACCTCTCGGTTATAAGATTGCGAAAACAAAATGAGAATTATATATCGATAATATAATCTCAATCCAAAAATAGTTCAAGAATAAATCAAGATTATTCTACGGAAGAAAGAGAAGCTAAAATTTAGATCAAGAATTATATTTCCCTTGGATCATCTCGGACGAGTACTAATAGAATTTAGCTACTCATAGAGATGGAGGAAATGATGAAATGGAAGAAGTGCATAATGAAAATAAGAAGACAAGTAAGAGGGAAAGAACTATTTTTATTACTTAGCAAAATAAATTACAACTAGAAAAATTAGAGTTACAAGCTTTTGAAATGAAAGTGCAAGAAGAAAAAGACATACAAGATTAAAATCAGTGCAAGAAAAATAGGCTAGAACTCCAAACTTTCGTCCCCCAAACATCTGGAAAAGCTCCCTTTAAATAGCTGAATTTTTGGTGTTACACGCCCTTGGTCACGCCCGTGTGCTGGATGTCACGCCCTTGGTCACGCCCGTGACCGAGGGCGTGTAATTTTAATTGACATGGCGGCGTGCTCTGGATGCTTGTGGCGGGTCGTGACCGTGACATTGGGTCATGCCCTTGGTCACGCCCGTGACCTGGGGCGTGTACTTGGCGAAAACTTCACGGAGCGTCCCTGGAGTGGCAGAAGCAGGTCTGGAGTATTTCGTAGGTTACACGCCCATGGTCACGCCTGTGACCTGGGGCGTGTAATTTTAACTTTTTGCTCGAAACAGCCCAGAAAACCTGAAAACACAAAATAAACTTAAGTTAGCTTATGAAATAACAATGGAAGGATTTATATGATAAAATTCCTAAAACTAACTTAATTTTATATGAAAAACATAATAAACCTAAACTAAAAGATGAGTAAATTAATTACTCATCAAATACCCCCATACTTGCTCATTGCTCGTCCCGAGCAATCCATTTTTCACAAGGGTAAGAAAAATTAATGCAAGATAGAATTATGAAGACTAGAGAGTAAAATGCGAAGTATTATGCTGGCATGTGTAGATATTTTAGTAAAAAGATGTTCTTGGCATAAATGCTAATTTATGAAATACTTCAAAAATGCGTTATAATTATTTATCATTACTTTAAAAAGGAGTCGACGGTCAATCAAAAAGTTATGTGAAGGGAGAAAATAGTGTGATTGATGAGATTTAAATTACTAGATGTAGATGTTCGGGGTGGCCTCCAAAGAAATCCATCAATGGAAGGATTTATATGATAAAATTCCTAAAACTAACATAATTTTATATGAAAAACATAATAAACCTAAACTAAAAGATGAGTAAATTAATTACTCATCAAATACCCCCATACTTGCTCATTGCTCGTCCCGAGCAATCCATTTTTCACAAGGGTAAGAAAAATTAATGCAAGATAGAATTATGAAGACTTGAGAGTAAAATGCGAAGTATTATGCTGGCATGTGTAGATATTTTAGTAAAAAGATGTTCTTGGCATAAATGCTAATTTATGAAATACTTCAAAAATGCGTTATAATTATTTATCATTACTTTAAAAAGGAGTCGACGGTCAATCAAAAAGTTATGTGAAGGGAGAAAATAGTGTGATTGCTGAGATTTAAATTACTAGATGTAGATGTTCGGGGTGGCCTCCAAAGAAATCCATCAATGTCGACGGCCATAGGCTTGCCCGTTTGCACTTTCTCCACTACACTTCAAACTAAATCGACTCTATGGATCTTTAGGACTTAAATAGGGTACATATTAAGGCTTGGGTTTAAGGGTGAGGTAACAATGATAAACATGAAGGCGCATTCCACTTAAACAAAATTTTTGAGCTAAAAGAAAATGATTGCCACCACAAAATAATGAAGCTTTACCCCCATACCCGCATTTTTTCAAAGGGGAAACACTCTCATACTCTTTTATTTAAATCATGAATCTTCATAATTGGGATCATTCCAAGTATGCATGTACACACCTAGGCCGCATATCATTATGAGATTATTGCTTTTTGAGATTTAAACATTTTTTTGAATTGATACCCATAATTTTTTTCATAGAATCGTACCCAAATATTTTTTTCTTCAATTTAGCTCAAAATTTCAAAGTGTTCAATTGGGTTTTGGGCTTTTTAGCTTTGGTGCCGAAATGATGAGGGTGGATCAAATAAAGGTGTAAGGCTCAAATTTGTGCGAACAATGGTGGTAAATCTAGGTTGGGTGCAAAGGCTCAAACTATCCAAAGAAAGGCCTAAATCATTTCCGTAAAGTTAATTTGTCTAAAGCGCACATATTTCGAAAATAGCTTGGGGCAAGTTCTAGACATCGAGAGAGGACACCCTTTTGTTCAATTCGAGTAATAGCTTTCTAACAATCTTCTATACACTCACCTAAACTACTTTTGGATAAGACCGGATTCGAATTTAAAAGTAAAATAAATTGTTACTATGCAAATTAATAAAACATAATTTTAGATCTATGCCAAGAATTTAATTTTACACCAAAACTACTCAAAGACAAGCATATGACTAGGAGCAGTACATGAGTCAACAATTTTACTCAAAAGTTTCACAAACTATTCTAGCACAAAATTATTTTTAGTCCATATGAAAAACAGTCTACTTAGAACTTACAATTTAGCAAGTGGGAGTTTTGATGAATAAAAAGAACATTTTCTAATAGATTTTTTTTTGTTCTTGGACTTCCCAAGATCTGCCCGGTGAAGGATTTGCAAGGTACTAGAGGCTATGATGGGAATTCAAGCCCAAGACGTCCTTTCCAAGAAATTTAATTGCATTTTATTATTATTATTTTTTTGTTTTTTATTTTTCAAGTAAAACTCCAAAGAAATCTATGCTACACCCCCATACGTAAAATTAAACATTGTCCCCAATGTTTAAAACTAAGTATGAAAGATAAAACAAAAAAAAATGTCAATAAAGAAAAATCAAGAGAAATTACTAAAGTGTAAAGAGGGCTTCCCTGAATGGTAGTCGGGGTTGCCGGTCGAACACCTGCAGAGTTAAATTAGAAAAAACAAACAAGAAAAGAAATGCAAAAATAATGAGGTTAACATTGGGTTGCCTCCCAAGAGCGCTTTGTTTACCGTCGCGTAGCTTGACTAAGTGGCTTTTCTTAAATATTTGTTAATTGCATTGTTTCGATATGTCCGGTCGCTGGGTCGCCGGGGTGGTATAATTTCAAACGTTGTCCATTAACCTTAAAAGATCCTTTTTCCGGGTGCTCTATAAGCACGGTCCCGTACAGCCAAACTTCTTTTACTCTAAAAGGACCGGACCATCGGGTTCTTAATTTTCCCGGAAAAAGCCTAAGTTTAGAGTTAAACATTAGAACAAAATCGCCCGGTGAAAAAGTTTTTGGGTGTTTAATTTTTTTATAATGATAGAATTTAGTTCGCTCCTTATAAAATTTATTATTTTCATAGGCGTTCGCGCGCCATTCTTCGAGTTCATTTAGTTGTAGTTTTCTTTGTTCGGAGGCAAAATCTAAATTAAAATTTAAAAATTTTAGCGCCCAAAAAGCTCGATGTTCTAATTCTACCGGCAAATGACAAGCTTTACCATAGACTAACCGGTACGGCGTACATCTAATGGCAGTTTTGTAGGCTGTTCGATAGGCCCAGAGTGCGTCGTCTAATTTTAAAGCCCAATCCTTTCTATTAACGGAAACGGTTTTTTTCTAAAATTCTCTTAATTTCGCGATTCACCACCTCCACTTGGCCATTTGCTTGTGGGTGGTAGGCGGTAGATAGTTTGTGTGTAACTCCATATTTTGCTAAAATTTTAGCAAGTTGGTTGTTACAGAAATGTGTGCCTCGATCACTAATTAGTGCTCGGGGTGTGCCAAATCGTGAAAATATTTTTTTTTAAAATTGTACGACGACTCTCGCGTCGTTGGTGGGAAAAGCTTGCGCTTCCGCCCACCTTGACACGTAATCGACCGCAACGAGAATATATTTGTTATTACAGGAAGAGGGTAAAGGACCTACGAAATCAATTCCCCACAAATCAAAGATTTCGCATTCTAGAAAAATATTTTGGGGCATTTCGTCCCGGTTACTAATGTTACCTGACCGTTGGCACCGATCGCAATTTCTCACAAAATTGTGAGCGTCTTTGAATAAGGAGGGCCAATAGAAGCCCGCCTCTAGTACCTTCCTTGCGGTCCGGTTCGCTTGATAGTGACCACCGGTTGGTCCCTCGTGGCAGTGCCGTAAAATTTTGATGCCTTCCTCTCTCGCAATACACCTTCTTACCACTTGGTCCGCGCAGACACGAAATAAAAAGGGGTCCTCCCAAAAATAATTTTTCAAATCCGAAAAGAATTTCTTCTTTTGCTGACTTGAAAAATCTTTCGGTAGGACCCGGCCCACCAAATAATTGGCCAAATCCGCGTACCAAGGGGTGGAAGAAGTTGTTACCTTTACAATGGCTAGGAGGTGCTCTTCAGGGAATTTGTGGTCAATTTCGTCCTCCACTAGTGCTCCTGCCGCCGGATTCTCCAACCGTGAGAGGTGGTCGGCCGCAACATTCTCCGCTCCCCTTTTGTCTTGGATCTCCAAATCAAATTCTTGTAGTAGAAGGATCCACCTTAGCAGTCGAGGCTTTGCATCTCCTTTTTGTAGTAAATACCGGAAAGTGGAGTGATCTGTAAAAACAATAACTTTTGAAAGCGTTAAATATGATCGAAATTTGTCAAACGCAAAAATTATTGCCAAAAATTCTTTCTCCGTTGTTGTATAATTTGCTTGTGCGGATGTTAGTGTTTTGCTTGCGTAATAGATTGGGTGAAAATGTTTATTCACCCGTTGGCCTAAAACTGCACCTACAGCAAAATCGCTCGCATCGCACATGATTTCAAACGGAAGAGACCAATTCAGCGTGATTAAAATAGGGGAATTTATTAGTTCATTTTTTATTTTGTTAAACGCTTTCAAACACTCGTCATCAAAAGTAAACGCGGATTCTTTTTCCAAAAGATGAGTTAGCGGTTTCGAAATTTTTGAGAAATCTTTTATAAATCGTCTATAAAAACCCGCATGTCCTAGAAAACTTCTAATATATTTTATATTGGTAGGAGGGGGAAGTTTTTCTATGACCTCGATCTTGGCCCTATCGACCTCGATCCCCTTATTAGAAATTTTATGCCCAAGGACTAATCCCTCTTGGAACATAAAGTGGCACTTCTCCCAGTTGAGTGCCAAATTCGTGTCTTCACAGCGTTGAAGAACACGATCAAGATTATTTAAACAATTTTGAAATGAATTGCCAAAAACAAAAAAATCATCCATGAAAATTTCCATGACGTCTTCTACAAGTTCATTAAAAATTGCCAGCATACATCGTTGAAATGTAGCCGGCACGTTGCAAAGACCAAACGACATTCTTCGATATGCGAAAGTGCCGAACGGATAGGTGAATGTGGTTTTCTCTTGGTCTTCGGGCGCAATTGGGATTTGAAAATATCCCGAAAGACCATCGAGAAAACAGTAGTGTGAGTGACCGTATAAGCGTTCTAAAATTTGGTCAATAAAGGGTAACAGAAAGTGATCTTTGCGGGTAGCATCATTTAATTTTCTATAATTGATGCATACTCGCCAACCCGTAACAGTACGGGTCGGGATCAACTCATTATTTTCATTTGTGACTACCGTTATTCCACCCTTTTTAGGCACGACTTGCACTGGGCTAACCCAAGTGCTATCAGAGATTGGGTAAATAATTCTCGCATCTAATAATTTTATTATTTTGGCCTTAACGACGTCCTTCATATTTGGATTAAGCCATCGTTGGGGCTGAATAGCACCGCGAGAATTATTTTCTAAACTTATTTTGTGCGTGCAAAACGAGGGGCTAATCCCCTTTATATCCGAAATTTGCCATGCAATTGCATGGCGGTGATTATTTAATATTTTTATTAATTCGGAAATTTCCGAATCGTTAAGCGCGGAAGATATAATCACAGGCAATTTTGAATCTTTTTCTAAAAAAACATATCTTAAATGTTCCGGCAGTTGTTTCAATTCCAAACTTGGTGGCTCCTCGTAAGATGTTTTTATTTTAGAAATATTTAATTTTACTTCTTCAAATTTGAGCGGCCGAGTTATTTCTTTTAGACAAAATAAATTTTCAATTTCCGGATTTTCAAATAAGGGCGAAATTAATTCAGAAAATGACGTTATTTCTTCTTCAAAATTTGATTCTAAAGTGAAGCACTCGTCATTAGAAAACGAATTTCTCATAGAGTTGTTAATGCTAAAAGTTACTCCTTCATCCCCAACTCGTAGGAGAAGTTTGCCATTACTAACATCAATGATTGCCCGAGAGGTGGCGAGGAAAGGATGTCCGAGTATAATTGGGACTTCGGCGTCTTCCTCAATGTCTAGGATGACAAAATCTACTGGGAAGATAAATTTGTCAACCTTGACAAGCACGTCCTCAATCACCCCTATCGGGCATTTAATAGATCTGTCCGCTAGTTGGATGCTAATATTGGTTGGGCTTGGTGTGCCCAAACCAAGTTTTTTAAATAATGAAAATGGCATCAAATTTATACTAGCGCCCAAATCTGCCAAGGCGTGTTTTATTAAGAAATTACCGAACAAGCACGGGATGGAAAACCATCCCGGATCGTTTAATTTTTGCGGTAATTTATTTAATAAAATTGCCGAGCATTCAGCATTTAAAGATATACGCGAAAAATTTTCAAGTTTATTTTTATTGGAAAGTAGATCTTTTAGATATTTTGCGTATTTGGGCATTTGGGCGATTGCTTCGAAAAATGGCACATTTATTTGAATTTGTTTAAAATTTTCAGTAAATTTTCTATATTGCTCCTCATTGCGTTCATCTTTAAATTGTGAAGGATAAGGAATAGAAGGATTTTTAAGAATACGCGGAGCTAAAGCAGAAGAAGGTAGAGTAGGAGAAGAAATAACTTGCGGAGATGAAGTTGAAACGTTTACCTCTGGCTCGACCAATTTTGAAGAAGTTACCTCCTTTCCGCTACGGAGGGTAATTGCATTGGCGCTCTCCCGTGGGTTGGGCTCAGTATTGACCGGTAGAGCTCCCTGCTGGCGTTCGGAGAACATCTTGGCGAGCTGTCCAATTTGATTTTCTAGACTTTTAATAGATCCGGAAAGGTTCCGGATATTGGAGTCAGTAGTGGCAACGTATTTGGTGAAGACCTCTTCAAGTGAAGGGGACTTTGGTGGTTGTGGTGGAGCGAATCCGGGTGGATTCACTTGTGGGGGGCGTTGAGCATTATTGGGGTTGCTCCATGAAAAATTTGGGTGGTTCCTTAAACCCGGATTATAACTATTAGGAATATTATTATTTGGATTATAAGGAGGACGATAGGAGTTCCCCATATAATCTACTTGTTCTTGATTATAATTATTATTAGCCCCGTTAATGGCGGAGGAAGCAGACATCTCCGCCATTTGCTTAGTAAGCCATTCTACTTGATGTGCTAAATTCGGGGTGGCCTCGACTTCAAAGAGTCCGGTCGGTTTGTTAGGACGCGACCGTGGCGCATTCCACTGATAAGCATTCATGGCCATCTCCTCAAAAATCTCTTGAGCGGCATCTGGGGTTTTGTTATTTAGAGTTCCCCCAGCTGCTGCATCAATCATTTGCCTCGTTTGGAGATTCAAACCATTGTAGAATGTTTGAACTTGTTGCCATAAAGGAAGGGCGTGGTGAGGACATCTCCGCAATAATTCCTTGAAGCGCTCCCATGTGTCATAGAGAGACTCTGAGTCTATTTGCGTAAACGAGAGAATGTCCGTACGTAATTTAGCGGACTTTGCCGGAGGAAAATATTTCGTTAAGAATTTCTCCGTCATCTCGGCCCATGTAGTGATGGAACCTCTAGGAAGAGATCTCAACCACTGCTTGGCCTTAGTCCGCAAAGAAAATGGAAATAAACGCAAACGAATGGCATCATCGGTGACGCCATTAATTTTAAACGTGTCGCAAATTTCCAAAAAATTCAATAAATGTTAATTTGGATCTTCATCTGGCAACCCGTCAAAGATGACGGTTTGTTGTACCATTTGAATGATACTGGTTTTGATTTCAAAATTATTATTTGCCACCGCCGGGCGAATTATACTTGATTGTGTTCCCTCCCAATTTGGCCTCGCATAATAGGACATAGTCCGTAGCGGAGCCTCATTATGGTCGGGGTCACCCATTATATCTTCGTTAGTCTCTCCGACTGACTCTTCGCGAATTATTGGTAGATCACTAAATCGGAGACGTCGCCGTAAGGTGCGCTCGATTTCCGGATCAAAACCAAATTCAAAATCAATTGAAGAGTTTCCTCGGGTCATAAACCAAAAGAAAAGGAGAGAAACGGAATAAAAAAAAGGAAAAAATAAGATTTTAGATAAATTTATTTTTATTTTATTAAATTTTTTTTTATTTTTTTTTATTAGGTGATTTAAAAATAGTCCTGGACTTCCCAAGATCTACCCGGTGAAGGGTTTGCAAGGTACTAGAGGCTATGATGGGAATTCAAACCCAAAGCGTCCTTTCCAGGAATTTAGTTGCACCTTAAAATTAAGAAAAAGATAAAATTAATAGATATTTCGGTTTTCGAAATATCAACCGAGTCCCCGGCAACGGCGCCAAAAACTTGATGGACAAAACTATGCTTGCAAATGATAACGGCAAGTGTACCATATCGAATGTAGTATAGGTTATTAAAACAAGGTCGTATTAGACTCGGGGCGGTTGAATACTCTTACTTCGGAAAAATCTCTATTATTTTATCGAATAAAACTTGTGGTTGGTTGGTTGCGAGAAATAGAAATAGCTTATTTAAATTAATGAGTTAAGGGTTAGTACTCAACCTTGAATCACCTCGGGAAAATAAAAATATAAAAAGAATAACTTCTAAATCTCCCATGAAAATACTTGACCGTGGAGGTTCCCGATTTATGAACGCACCTCTCTCGAGGATACACTCAACTGAGTTTAGTTGATCAACGAACTTTCGTTCTAGAATCAAGATCTAAAACTCGCCTTATCGTGGTTTCACTCCAATCCAGGAGAATTATGTCATCCTCGCTTGAGAAGTGCATTCAACTCTCTTTATTCTTGAAATGATCGATTCGAATCGAAAACCTCTCGGTTATAAGATTGCAAAAACAAAGATGAGAATTATATATCGATAATATAATCTCAATCCAAAAATAGTTCAAGAATAAATCAAGATTATTCTACGGAAGAAAGAGAAGCTAAAATTTAGATCAAGAATTATATTTCCCTTGGATCATCTCGGACGAGTACTAATAGAATTTAGCTACTCATAGAGATGGAGGAAATGATGAAATGGAAGAAGTGCATAATGAAAATAAGAAGAGAAGTAAGAGGGAAAGAACTATTTTTATTACTTAGCAAAAGAAATTACAACTAGAAAAATTAGAGTTACAAGCTTTTGAAATGAAAGTGCAAGAAGAAAAAGACATACAAGATTAAAATCAGTGCAAGAAAATAGGCTAGAACTCCAAAACTTTCGTCCCCCAAACATCTGGAAAAGTTCCCTTTAAATAGCTCAATTTTTGGTGTTACACGCCCTTGGTCACGCCCGTGTGCTGGATGTCACGCCCTTGGTCACGCCCGTGACCGAGGGAGTGTAATTTTAATTGACATGGCGGCGTGCTCTGTATGCTTGTGGCGGGTCGTGGCCGTGACATTGGGTCACGCCCTTGGTCACGCCCGTGACCTGGGGCGTGTACTTGGCGAAAAATTCACGGAGCGTCCCTGGAGTGGCAGAAGCAGGTCTGGAGTATTTCGTAGGTTACACGCCCATGGTCACGCCCATGACCTGGGGCGTGTAATTTTAACTTTTTGCTCGAAACAGCCCAGAAAACCTGAAAACACAAAATAAACTTAAGTTAGCTTATGAAATAACAATGGAAGGATTTATATGATAAAATTCCTAAAACTAACATAATTTTATATGAAAAACATAATAATCCTAAACTAAAAGATGAGTAAATTAATTACTCATCATTAACCTTGCTGGCCAGAGAGGTTAAGAACTCTTTTGTAACCATGGAGGAAGACACAAACTCTTTGAGACCTTGGAGGGATCTTTTTGAGTCTAATAACTCAGCCTCCATCTGGGAGTACTTTCTATCAAACTTTCTTGCCTGGGAGGCCACCAGGTCAGCAAATGTGGATGATGCAAGGGCCACAGCCTTGGAAATGACTTGCTCAAGGTCAACTGGTGGAATATGAGATGTAGAAGGAGGAGGTGATAGAGGAAGATCTTCCTGGATGGGGGAGAGAGGGTGGTAAATATCAGGTTAGAAATGTATTGATGGTGGTGGAGGTAGATTAAGTTGATGATCTAGAATGAGGGTGGATGGTAATTGATGGAATAACTGAAGAGATGGCTCTGTTACTGAAGGGGATTGAAGTTGTTGATGTTGTTGTTGTTGAGGGGGATCTGGAATAGTGTCCAGTGGAGGTGGAGAGAGAGGAGGAGGTATATTCTCCCTTTGTGGGTCTGGTATTAGCCTCTGAGGCTCTTGAGGAGGAGGAGAGAGAGAGAGGAGGTGAAGCTGGAGCTTGACCACGCTTTAAGATTTGCCTGGTCCACTTAGAGAATATTCCAATGTTAATTCTCTTCCCTTGTGGAATTGGCACACCCTTGGACTTGCACACTGCTTTGTAGTGGAGAAGTAGTATCTGACTCATGATTCTCATGAAAGCATTTTCCTTATGGGCATATTTATGCCCAATCATTTTCAACAGGCACCTTCCCCAATTTATCTTTTTCTTAAGGACCAGAACTCCCATTATTTACAGCTGCTGCTTTGGTATAGCATCATGAGCAGATATTTTGTAGATCAGCACCTTTGCCATAATGTCAGCCAGGAATCTATATTCTTCTCCCAGATCAATCTTCTTGAGATTGATTGCTTTCTCCTTACTGATCTGCATAATCTCTAAAGCTTTCATAGTCTCTTCCCCTGTTAACTCATCAGAGTCACTCGCAGTTGGAAGGTCAAAAGTCTGACACAGCAATTCCTCTGTGATGTGAATGCCTGTCTCAGAAACTTTCCCGTTAAGGTAGCTATCTTCTCCTATCTATACCGACTCCTTGAATTATGCTAGTTCTATATCGAGTATCTTGCTTTGGTGGATATCAGTTTAGTTAAGCCAGCATCCTGAAACAAGCCCAGAATGGATTTGAAACTGTCGGCAGCTGAGCTGAAAGAATCAACATCCACATCGAACCCAGAATAAATCTTAGGAGGGGCCATTGAGTGATGGTACCTGCAAAACACACAGAGAAAATGAGCGAGAGAGAACAAGAAAGCAGGAAGAGAGAAATTTGAAAATGTAAATGTTTCGGCGCAGTGATTGCTTAAAAACAGATGAATCGTCGCAACTTAGGGTTTAGGTCGACGTACCATCGACAAAACTTATTATTTGGCAAGCAAAACTATGTTGGGATTGCTTCTAGAAGCAATTCTGCGCACTGTTATATCGACGTTGCGTCGACTTCTACTCGACGTAACTTCGAGATTGTTCAGTAGACCTTAGGTTGACGTGGTCCTATCGATGTTACATCGATATTCAATCGATGCAACTTCGACTTTAGCCAGAGACCAATAAGACGACGCATGCGTCGATAGGAACTTGATGTTGCATTGAGATCAATTCGAATTGTTTACTCTGAGTTCTTCTTGACGCTGGCGTCAAGTAGAAGTCGATGGTACGTCGACTTCTATTCGACGCACCATTGAATGAACAATCTATTTTCTTAGAAAATTCTTGCTGTTTTTCCCAGCAATTATATTTATTGATAATAGATTATAACATAATTTTAATATTCATTAGGAAAGATTCAAGATAGAGATTACTTCCTTGACTAAAACTGTTCCTCAATCAAAATCTACACATTTCTTTCCACTCCATTTTCTCATGAGTGAGGCCGTACCTAACCCTGCACAGGTAATTCAAACATTAGTGGGGACCCAGGTTACCTTGGGCCCTTTGTTTTTACCATTGTAGGGTTCTATGAAAGAATAGGAGGGTCTTTCATGATACTCTTTGGAATGGTAAGGAATGGATTTCCCAAACCTATTATCTTGATACATGAAGTGAGTATAAAATGTATCTAAATAAAGGGGATCAACAGAATGTTTGATTATCCTAGGTTTTGCTCTAGACTTTTGGTTGTTGTTATTTGACTTCTCTACATGACTCTTACCTATGGGTTTTTCTTATTTATTCAGATTTACCTTTTTAGATTTATCTATCCTATCTGGATGACTGTTGACCTTACTCTTGGATGATGCACTCTTCTCACTTAGTTGGTACTCACTGGGTCTAACAAAAAACACTGGATTTTTCTAGGCAGGTTTCGTAGGCGCTTCTGTGCTAGTGGAGGGCTCTGCTCCTAACCCTAGGTGATTAAATCTCATAGAGAGATTTTCAGTGATGTCTTTGAGCTTCTGACTACTCCCATTGAGTGAGTACTCAAAGGCCTTTGCCTTTGCTAGCTCTTCTTTTAAGTTTATGTTTTCTTCTCTAAGTTTAATTAATTCTAACTCTTTATTATTAATTTCATTTGTTAAGTCTTGAATTCTTAGGTTGATATCATCCTTTTTAATGTTCTCTAATTTAGTCCTAGCAATGTCTAGTTCTTTTTCTACCCTAAGATGATCAATGCAGAAATCTTTGAAACATGATTTAAAATCTTTTGAGATAAAATCAAATTCATCAAAAACAGATACCTGATCATCTTCATCATCTGATGACATCCCCAGTGCCATCATGCAGGCTGGTACTAATGCTTCTTCATCATCAGTCTCAGATGATGAGGAGCTTAATTCTGCTTCAGAATCACTCCATGTTTCAACAATTAAGCCCTTGATTTTCTTCTTATCCTTTCCTCTGAAGGGCTTCTTCTTCTTCTTCTCCTCTTTGTTGCTGCATTTGTCCCTCTGCTCTTGTGGGCACTCAGGAGCAATGTCCCTGGCTTGTTGCAGGTAAAGCAGATAATCTCCCTTCTTAGAGTTTTATCATACCTAGGCCTTAAATCTTTCTCTCTTCTCCTTGAGTCTTTAGTCTTGACCCATTTCTTGAATCTCCTTGCTAGGAGATTGAACATCTCATCTTCAGGAGTAGAGGGCTCTCCTTCAGTAGCTTTCGGAGTTAAGTTTCTTTGGATAGGAGCTAGAGTGGTTTCCCTCTCTTCTGGCTCTGCCCTATTTTTCTGTAACATCTAAAAAGACTTAAGCTTTCCTAGCAAAGCTTCAATTGAGATCTCTCTGTGGCATCTGGATTCTCTGATTGCCCAGATCATCCCACGAGCTAGGGAAGCACATGGAAATCTTATCATTAATTTCAATCAAGGATATCTCCTTGTCCAAGCATCTGAGCTCTTTAATGATAATACTGAATCTGTCATACATATTAGCAACAGATTCTTCAGCTTTCTTCTGAAAGTTCTCACACTGGGATATGAGAAGGGACTTTTTATCCTTTCTTCATCAGCACTTCCTTCCACCATTGTGGTGAGTGAATCCCAGATTTCTTTTGCTGATTGACATTCAAAACCTTCTGGAAAATATCATCTGACATTTTTGATACCAGAATGTTCATGGTCTTGGCATCACATGCCTTGACCTTCTTCTCAGCCTCTGTCCATCCCTTTCTTGGGACAGCCTTTGTTGTTGAGGATTCTCCTTCCTTTTGTCTGACTGTAGCTGGAGGACCTGTGAGAAGAATATTATAAATGTCTTCATCAATGGAATTCATATAAAGCCTTATTCTGGCCTTCTAGAGTGTGAAATTATTCAAGTTACACACTGGAGGTCTTGTGGAAGCATAATTCTTAGAACTCATTTTCTTTAAGAAATACATTTGTAATAATGAAATAAGAGTTGGAGGTCTTTTTGATCAAGGTGTTAACATTTTAATGATCAACCTCCCTCTGATACCAATTAAAAGTGCATAGTGTGCCTCTGAGAATCCTCTAGAGGGGGGGGGGGGGGGGGGGGGGGGGGTGGAGGGGGTAAATAGAGATTTAAATTTATTTCTATTCTATTTGTGCAAGTACAATAAAACCTAAGTATTATGCTTCACCAAGATAAATCCCAGAATAAATAACTGCAGTTAAGTAATGAAAGAAAAGTAGTAAATGATATCTAAGCTATGAGGGACAACACAGAAAATTGACAATCCAGAAGACACCAAATTTTTTGTAGATGTTCCCCAAAATGTGGGTACTCCCCTCTTCTACCACCTAGTAGGGATGCACCATTGTGCCTGAGTCTTTTGGTAAGGAGACTCTTAGAACCACTGATCTTTTGACAAGGAGATCATGAACCACCAGATCTTTTGATAAGGAGATCTTGAACCACCAGATCTTTTGATAACGAGATCTTGAACCACTGAATCCTTTGAAGAGGGATTAATAAAACTCTTTTACAGAAGGGAATTAGAAAGAGAAAGAAGAAGAGAAAGGGTGTACGAATTCTGTTCTCAAAATTCTTATGAAGGCTGTATGAAGAACAACCTCTTGAATGTTTCACTGGATCTGCTCTTAATTAACTACTCCTGCTTATGATAGTGATGATTTGCAGGAGCTCTAGTTGCCAGATCCTTGTTCTTCTCTTCTTATAGAACTCTGGCTGCTATATGATAGTGTTGAGAAGCAGCCTTTAGTTGTTCTGTTGTTCAGGAGAGGGCGGTTCTTTCTTCTCTTTTCTCTTCTCTATTAGGGATCCTGAGGGAGGAAGGAGAAGAGGATGCCCTATAGAAGATGTTGGCTGATTGTGATGAATGCACTACTTGTCTCTTTCTTCTCTGCCCTTTTTTGTCTCTCTTCAATTTGAATTTTTGTTTCCCTTTTTGGTAAGACCTGAAAAGGTATTCTGCATTGGACAATCTCTTTCTTTCCTTCTTTAATTCTTGACCTGTTCACAAAGATTAAACATGTTTCCAAGAAACCTTTTCTCTGCCCTCTGTTAATTCATTATTCCATTTATGGCAATTAAGGAGTCATTGAGGAATGGTCTTGAGAGAGGTGGGCCAAGAGAGAGGGTCCAAAATGACAGCTAAAAATGTTTCCCTTTTCAGACTGTATTTGACGTAGCGTCGAATTCACTTCCTCTCTTATCGACGCAACTTCAAGTTCTTGTAGGAGCAGCTTCGATTTCATCCTTTCTCTGATTGAACTCTGCTCGACGATGTTGCATCGATAACTTATTGACATAACCGTCGAGTTGAAAGGCATGGCTCTGAACTTCATTATCTGCATCGAGATGAAGTCGACATTGCGTCGACTTTAGATGACTTTGACAGATATTCCCTTCTGTGTCGAGTTGAGGTAGAAGCTGCGTTGACTTCTCAAGTTACTTTGACAAGTCCATGACCTCTACGTTGATATCTATTCGACGTAACGTCGACTTGAGTTACTTCGATAGAAGCATTGAACCACTTGGACTTCTAGTCAGAGTAGCGTCGATATGGACTCGATGTTGCGTCGAATTCTATTCGACGCAAATGCTAACTTTGTCCCAATTTTTGCTTTTCTTGACTTGGTCTTGACACCCTAGATTGAGTGTGATTTCCTAAGACATCTAATGACTAGATTACCCTCACAATACAATGCGTAATTCAATCCTAAGAGATAAAATCACTTTGTGAATTTGTTAAGTTAAATCAAAGGGTTTTCCCCAACAGGTAGGGCTATTGAGCCTGAGGTAGGGTTTGGAGAAAACATGAGAGATCAAGAGGGATCTGAGTTGTAAGCTCTTGGAGCTGAGATTGGAGGAGTTGGCCTTGTCTAACTCATTGTTAGAAAGGTGAAAAGGGAAAGAGGACTACTCAAGACACCCTGTCTTGAGGAACCTCTATATATGCTTGTGTGTTTTGTGTGTGCTTGATTTATAACTGACATAAACTCTGAAAAGAACTAGGCATAAGCTTAGAAATAAAAGAGACCTATTCACCCCCCTCTTGGTGATCAAGACTACATCCTAATAAACTATCATCAACTTAAGGTCAATATAGGTCAATTCAACCCTAATTGGCTTGACTAGGCTTCTCATGGTCAAATTGACTATACCCTTGGTCTTATGATGTCATAAGGGACCCAATAGACCCAAAAGCCCCATCTTGGGGCCACCAATTGGACCAATTTGACCAAAGTCAACCCTAGGCCAAATTTGGTCAAACCCACTCCATTTGGATAAATTGGCCCAATTGGGGCATCACCATAACCTAACTAACTTTAGGTGGTGTTAAGGGACCAAGGACACACTGTTGAAAAAACTTGAGGTCCGGAGGTGAAGTAAAATGCGGAAAACACTTCTCAAACTTTTCACAAGTGTAGCACAACAATGACAATGGGAAGAATGAATAATGCTATAATATTAACTATCTCTTCACAATTTCGAGGTATACATGACGAGACATGATTCATAAGAATCACGGAGGTGAGAAGCACAAAAACAAAATACAGGCTACTCCGACCTGACAACTTGAGATTGCCAGACCGCTCGAACAGACAAGCAAGACGGAAGCCCCTGAGACGGCGCGAACAGAGTACAGGCCGCACCCGCCAGACCGCAACCACAGACCGCCGACCTGCTACTTTATTCCACTACTGAAAACAAACAGTTCGCACTTCTTGATAGCCCAGACCGCACGGTCTTAATCAAAGAAGAATCCGTGAACACTGAACAGAGAAACTGCTACCTGCCGCAGACCGCAACTCAAGATCGCCTGGCCACTTAAGACCGTCTGATCAATTGAGTCCGCTGCACAAACCGCGAACACCTAAACACAGTCCGCCCGAACTGGTTTATTCAAAGCTGGAAGAAGGGAGACAAGCTGGCCGCGAGCTGCTAGCCGCTAACCTGCGAACACACAAAACGGTCAGACAAAATCTCAGACCGCGCGGCCTCAAAGTGAGACCGGCACAATCAAGCCAACTTTGGTTCTTACAGTTCTCGTCATTAATGACGGGCTCTGCACCCCTATTTATAGGTGAACAGACGGATGTCGTCACCGCAAAAACCAGGATACAATAACTGCCCATCAGATCGCGAGCGGTCTCACAAAATAGACCGCCCGAGCTCAGCACCGCTGATCAGCTTCCTTATTAACCATACGGTTATGTACAAACCGCCCAGTTATTACGGTATCCCTAAAACAGACCACCCGGTCTTTATTGCAAAGGAAAAGAACTTCTTCAGTAAAACAGACCGCCTAGAATAGTCGTCAGACCGCCCGGTCACTGCAAGAAGGCAGACCTACTTGTACATCTGGCCGACTTGAACAAGTCGCCAGATCAACTAGCGCAAGCCGCCAGGACAAAAGAGGTGGTCTCCCAGATCAGACCGCTCAGAACAACTGAGACAGAACCGACCAGAGCACCGGCGCAGACCGCGCGGTCTCTGCAGTCTCCAACCTCCAGACCGCCCAGCACCCTTCCACTTCCACTTCAAAAATTTAACACTCACCCTTGAAGTGGGAAGTGGAAGTCAGCCCAAGCAAACTCCGCAACTGACCAAATGGTCCCTTCGATAGTGGCTTAGTAAATATGTCAGCAACATTCTCCTTGCTCTGCACATGCTCCACAGTTAGAGATCCCTCCAACACCTTTTCACGAATGAATGGTGATGAATCTCTATGTGCTTCATACGCGCATGACAAACTGGATTGTTCACTAGGTTGAGAGCACTCTCATTGTCACTACGTAGCAGAGTAGGACCTCGCACCTCTCTATGAATGTCCTCCACAAGCCTCCTAAGCCAGATGGCTTCCTGAGCTGCCAAAGCAAAAGCTTTGTACTCCGCTTCCGTGGTAGAGACATGTACCGCCCCTGATTATTCGGTAATTATTTAATTCAGTGATGGCGTGTTTTTGATGTCGGGGCGTTACGTTTAACATCGAGTCAGCGGCGCGGCGCCGTTTGCGCGTTTTCGCGTCCGTTTGGGTCCAGTCGACCAAATTTTGCGACGACCCGGAATTGGAAAATTTTACGTTAGGAAATTAAATTATTTAATTTTAGACTTGCCCGTCAAGTTTCGTCACGATCCGAGCCATTTTGGAGGCTCAGCGCATTTTAGAAGTTTTGTATGTATTTAAAGTTCGTCGTAACTTCGGCCATTTATATCTCTGAGAGCGACACGTCGGATTTTGATTCCAACTTCGCCGTCGGATTCGTAGCGCCGCCGTTCACCTTAGGCGAAATTTTCGTTGAATTCGGCGTTCGTTTAATTTTTAATGATAATCATAATAATAATATTATTATTATGATAATTAATCGTATATATTTATATATATACATTCATGCAAGTGCATTCGTCGCCCCCCCCCCCCCCCCCTCCAATACAGCATTCGACGACCTCCGCTCGACAAATCTCCCCATTTGTCGATCTGTGCTATATAAAATCATTTATTTGTATATACATATATATGCATATGCATGCACGCTGCATTCGTCGACCTCCGCTCGACAAATCTCCCCATTCGTCGATGCCCGCTCGACAAACCAGCTGCTGTCCCGCTCGACAAACCAGCTTCTGCCACGCTCGACAAATTTGCCGTTCGACAAATTTGCCCGCTTGTCAAAAGCAGCGTCGTTCTCCTTTCTGAGCCTCATTACTATTTTATTAATAATAATAATAATAATATTATTATTATTATTGTTAAAATATGTTATCTTGCATAAAAGAAAACGAACCCAACCCTTTCTTCTTTTCCATTCTGACCGAACCAGAGAGAAAAAATCGAGCGACGGGGACGGCAATTTCTTGAATCTTCTGGTCGCCGCCGACGGAGCTCCGGTGGTCGAAATCGCGAACCGAGCATAGATCCGAAAAGTTCTCGACGAGAGCTTCGTTCTCGTGGTAATTTCCTTCCGTTTCGTGAAACTTTTTCGTTAGGTTTTTTCGTGCCCTAACCTCTTTTAGCCCGATCTCTTGTAGATCTTGACTCCCCTAGCCTTCTCTTACCCCGATCTACAACGTGGAGCGGTTCGGAGAGTTTTTCCAACAAAACGTAAGGCAAGTGGTGTTCTTGCTCTTGCTCTTTCTCATTGCCATATAACAGCTCCAAACTAGCTCCCTTGATTTAGCTATGCTCTATTTCCTTTATATCCTTTAATTATTTCTGCTAATAACTTGACATTTTGCCAGTTAATAAAAAAGGTTTTTGTTAACCCTATATTCCCTTCATTTTCTCTATTTCCACTTGAAATATGGTAGCTTATATTCTGATGGGCCTCGCCCTTATCTTTTCCCCTTGAAAGAATCATGAAAATGTGAATAATCTGTTGGAGGTCGTACACGATGGTGGCGGTGCCACCGGTGCGATGCTCTTTTAATTTAATAAATTCTGTAGGAGGTCGTACACGATGTTGGCGATGCCACTGGTGCGGTGCTCTGAGGGTCGTGACGATGTGAGATGGTATTATCCCCGCACGACTTCTCTTTTTTTTTTCTGATGAGCTGATCAGTCTCTATAATTCTGAACAAGAGTAACATGATTAATAATGTGAATGTTGATGGTTACTTACTGATGGCGAGTTTTGACCTTGCCTGTTTTCACTCCTTTGTTTGGCGAGTGATTTTCTGCTGTTTATCAGATTCTTCTGTTGTTTCTTTTCCTGTTGATTATTTACTGCTAGCTTGTCATCACTGATCATTGCAGCTATTGTTTCCCTCCGGTCTCGCGGAGGTTTGCTTACTTTCTTGTTTACTGCACCACTTATAACTTGCTTCTGAGGTATTCTTTCTTTGAATGCCTCAGGTTCTGGACAGTAGCGGGTGTTAGTGCGGAGTTGCTTTAGTTGCCGTCTTCTGACTCTCTTGAGGTAGGGTATTCTGTGGACTTGTCAGCCCATGGGTTCGTGTCAGGTGTTGACGCCCGTGGTGCCGTTTGATTAGAATTTTGTTTCACTGCTGCTGTTACTTGTTGTTTACTTTTGAACACTTGTTCTGGAATGGTTAATGTGGGTTGGCTTTATAACCCCTTTCTTAGATATGCTAAGGCATTCAGAGCATTGCGCATCATGATTTGAAATATAAAGCTCACAAATTTCTGCGTATGATAAAGCTACTTTTATATATAGTAAATCTAGACGTATGATCTTGCATGGTGCATCTCACTTGGTCTTCATGTACACCTAGGCCACTAAGTAACTAAATCAAGAATTTTTTCGCTGCGTAAAATCTATATTTTTTAAAAGCGGGGACTAGTTGATCCACCTAGCCGAGGGACGCAGCTTGTTAATTTTCTGCATAAATCATTTTGAAATCACTTTGAGTTGATAATAATAATTGCTCAAACTGCGATGAAGGATGAGTTGCCTTAACGTCAGTAGGCGTCCCCTACATGACGTGGCATCACAATGCGTAGCTTTCCCTAGTCTGATAGCACTTTAAATGTTGGGAAAATGCGGGTTGTGACAGTTGGTATCAGAGCCAGGTTCTGTGAAAAAGGTAGTTTGGTGGTTTGGCGAGTGAGCCAAATGACTGCTATCCTAAGCAGAACCTCATAAGACCATTTCATTGTATACACACACCGATGTGTCATCAGTTAGTCTTGACCGATGCATGATCACTACACTCATAGCATGATAAGAAGTATACGGGGCATATTATGTAGTATGGGATGCATAATATGTGTTCATATATGGATCCACCATAGGTGGCAACATGTGATGGTTATGTAGTATGAGATGCATAACCACCATTACATGGGTGCCCATTAGCACGTTTTCTTTTTCGTTACATGTAATGTTATGTAGTATGGGATGCATAAGATTACATGTGTATGTCGCTCATAACATGGATTAAGGTCTCTTTCTAGAATGAATAGCACTGCATACATTCATATCATCGCATGAGCACGCGTGCCAAGTTAAAGACATACCAGATGACATATGTACACACATGATTTGAAAAGAAATTTAAATGTTCATGCACTCATGTCATAGCACAAGAGTCAATAGGATGATGGTGCATCATTCTAAGTGTAATCATTGCCTCATTCCATGAAATTCCAGAACAAGGTAACAACAATAACAGGTTGTTTTCTTTCCTGTTCTGAATTGATCCGTGATATTTCTAAGTATGTTTGGCTTAAGTGTCTTAAGCCTGTTTCTGACTTAATGTCCATCTTTCTTGTAGACATGTCTCGTAGGAGAGTGACACGGTCGACTCCCCTACCTGAGGGAGAGTCTTCTGGTGGTCAGAGTGAGTCCGTGATCGAAAGTCTGCAACAGAGCAATGAGGCTTTGACGAGATAGTTGGTTGCGATGCAGGCTCAAATTCAGTCTTTGGTGTCTACTGCCTCGGTGCAGCAGCCTGTTGTGCAAGAACCGGTGGTGAGTCCAGCCGTTCCTGCTCCCCTGATGCCTCCAGTGGCATTGCCACCGGAGATGAACTTCATTTCTCACTTTCAGCATTTGGGACCTCCTACCTATGATGGTATGGCAGACTTCATGGCCCTAGATGATTGGGTGATCAGCATGGAGGAGATGTTCTCCTATTCAGGTGTCTCGAAAGCTTCAAAGGTGATGGTGGCTGCATATCAGCTGAAGGGCTTGGCGAAAGGTTGGTGTATTAGGGAGAAGGAAGGTCTCGCCGAGGGATGCTCTTGGGAGACGTTTAAGGGGTTGTTGCTTAAGAAGTTCCTCCCTTCGGTTGAGCGCGACCGATTGATGAAAAACTTTCTGCATCTGAATCAGAGGCAGCTCACCCTCAGTGAGTACGAGATCAAGTTCAGCAAGTTGAGCAGATTCTCCCCTGAGTTGGTTGCCTCGGAGGATGGAAGGGTGAAGCGGTTTTTGGGTGGTCTCACTGGCGACGTCCAGCAGTGGGCTAGCGCCTATGGATCAAAGACTTATGCTGACGTGGTTGAGGCCGCATTGAAGGTCGAGTTGTTTGAAAAGACGAAGACTCGTGGGCAGCAGGCAAAGAGTGATAAGAGGAAATTGGATGATCGGGAGAATTCCAAGGCTTCTCACTCGGACTAAAAGAAGAGGGGTGTGGTGCACTATAGCTTCTGTGGCAAGCGGGGCCATCCGTTCGAGAGGTATTTCAAGAGGCTCAAGGCACTGGAGCCGTTGAAGGTTAGTGCAATTCAAGACGCACCCAAGGCGGTCCCAGTGTGCTCATTCTGATCTAAGCCTGGGCATGAGGCGGCCCGGTGTTACAAGAAGGCTGGGTGATGCTTCCTGTGTGGACAAAAAGGACATCATAGGGCCGACTGCCCGAACTCTCAGACCGTTAATTGAGCGGTCCCTCTGCAGACCATTCCACCACCCCCACAGTTCGTGAACAAGGCTATAGGCAAGCTTAATGTGTTGACTAGAGAGGTAGCTCAAACCTCAGCGCACGTGATTTCTGGTTAGTTTCTTTCCTCCAAACTTGTTCTCTTTTTCTAAATTTAGCTTACTATTTGTCTAGTGACACATGCTTATTTAGGTGAATTCAAGGTGAGGAATAAGTGGGCGTGTTTCCTATTTGATTCGGGAGCGTCTCACTCTTTTGTTGCTAGGAGTTTTGTTGTTAGGCACCGATGGTCTATTGATCGGTTGGATGATGCCTTGTCGGTTAAGTTTCCGTCTGGAGACCAGGTTACGTCAGATCGGGTTATCCGGGAGTGCCCCATTTCTCTGGGTGGTGTCCAGGTTCTGGCGGATTTGAATATGCTAGATTTGGCAGATTTTGATGTGATTCTCGGAATGGACTGGTTGTCCAAGTATGATGTCGTGATCAAGTGCAAGGAGAAGCGACTAGATTTCAAGTTGGGAGACGGACGTCCATTGAGCGTTTATGGTCTCCCTCGGGAGAGTTCTCCTATTATTTCTGCGGTACGTGCCCGCCGAGTTTAGCTTCTGGTTGTTTGGGTTTTCTGGTTTCTATCTGTGCTGTGGATGCTTCTCTTGTGGAGCCAACCGTGGATGGTATCCCGGTGGTGCGAGAGTTTCCCGATGTTTTTCCTGACAAGCTCTCCGATCTCCCTCCCGTAAGAGAGGTGGAGTTTACCATAGAACTCGAGCCAGGCACCCGGCCCATTGCCAAGGCACCGTACCACATGGCGCCTCGTGAATTAGAAGAACTGCGTGTTCAATTGGATGAACTTCTGGAATGTGGTTTCATCAGACCGAGTACTTCTCCATGGGCTGCTCCTGTTCTCTTTGTGAAGAAGAAGGACGGTTCCATGAGGCTGTGTATCGATTATCGAGAGTTGAACAAGGTGACGATCAAGAATAGATATCCGTTGCCGCGGATTGATGATTTGTTCGATCAGCTGCGTGGGTGTACCAAATTCTCGAAGATTGATCTTCGTTCAGGCTACCACCATATGAGGGTTCGTGAGTCAGACATCCCTCTGACGGCTTTTAGATCCCTGTACGGGCACTTTGAGTTCCTCGTACTGTCCTTTGGTTTGAATAACGCGCCTTCTGCATTCATGGATCTGATGAACCGGGTATTCAAGGATTTTCTTGACCGTTTTGTGGTCGTCTACGTCAACGACGTTCTCATCTATTCTCACAGTGATGTGGAGCATGCCTATCACTTGCGTCTAGTTCTTTCTGTCTTGAGAGAGCATAAGTTGTATGCTAAGCTGAGCAAGTGCGAGTTTTGGCTGCCTTAGGTGTCCTTTTTAGGACATGTGGTGAGCAAGGCTGGAATCTCTGTTGATCCTGCCAAGATTTCAGCGGTGATAGATTGGAAGAGACCTTCTACTCCAAAGGAGATCAGAAGTTTCTTGGGCTTGGCCGGATACTATAGGAGATTTATGGAGGGTTTCTCCACGTTGTCTGCTCCGATGACCCGGCTTATGCAAAAGAATGCCGCCTTCATTTGGAGTGATAAGTGTAAGGAGGCTTTCCAAGATTTGAAGAGAAGGTTGTGTTCTGCCCCAATCCTCATTCTGCCTATTGAGGGAGTAGAGTTTGCGGTGTATGTTGATGCTTCCCACGTTGGACTTGGTTGCGTTCTGATGCAAGAGGGGAAGGTGATCGCCTATGGTTCTAGGCAATTGAAGGTTCATGAGAAGAATTACCCTACCCATGATTTGGAGTTTACGGCAGTGATCTATGCCCTAAAGCTGTGGATACACTTACTATATGGCGCATTGTGCAAGATTTATACCGATCATAAAAGCTTGAAGTATGTATTCACATAAAAGGAGCTGAATTTGAGCCAACGCCGGTGGTTGGAGTACGTTGCTGATTATGAAGTGGACATCCTTTATCATTCTGGTAAGGCCAATGTAGTGGCTGATGCATTGAGTAGGAAGACGGCTCAGATCTTTAATTTATCTATTCAAGCCTTGGTTGAGGAGTTTCTTTTGATGGATATTTCGGTGGTGAGCCATGGCGAGCCCTCTCATTTGGAGGCAGAAGAGCATTCGTGGATCACCCTCACAAGGTTACATCAGAAAGAAGACCCAGATCTTCAGCATCTCCGGGGAAGGACCGAAAGAGGAGAACTATCTGATTTCTCCAATGATTAGCTTGGCACCCTCTTGTATAGAGGTAGATTCTGTATCCCGGTGGTGGGAGATGTTCGAGTTATGATTTGCAGGGAGGCTCACAGATCTAGTGTGACCTACCACCCAGGTTCCACCAAGATGTATAAAGATCTGAAGCAAATCGTGTGGTGATTGGGCATGAAGAACGACATCGCCAAATTTGTATCGGAGTGCTTCACGTGCAAGCGGGTGAAGGCCGATCATGGCAGGCCTGGAGGAAAACTGACCCCTTTGGAAATTCCCAGGTGGAAATGGGAAAGTATATCGATGGACTTTATTACAGGATTACCAAGGTCCCCTCGTGGACATGATTCAGTCTGGGTTATAGTTGATCGACTGACGAAGTGTGCTCATTTCGTCCCCTTCAAAATCGGCTATTCGATGAAGAAGATAGCAGAGTTATATTTGGATGAGGTCATCCGTTTGCATGGAGTGCCAGTGAGTATCGTGTCAGATCGAGACTCCAGGTTTACGTCGCGATTCTGGCAGAGCTTACAGAGAGCTTTGGGCACCAACCTTAGGTATTCGACCGCATACCATCCGCAGACAAATGGTCAAACGGAGCGAGTTAATCAGATTGTGGAAGACATGATCAGGTGTTACATATTGGAGCATGGTGGAGCTTGGTACGAGCCCCTCGGGCTTATGGAGTTTGCTTACAATAATAGCTTTCAAGAAAGTTTGCAGATGGCCCCTTTTGAAGCGTTGTATGGGAGGCGCTGCAGGACTCCCTTGTTTTGGGCCGAAGTCGGTGAGAGGTCGTTGCTAGGTCCGAAAGCTTTGATGGAAATGGAAGAGGCGGTGACTAATATTCGGGAGAAGCTCCGCGTTGCTCAGGAGCGGTATGAAAAGTATGCCAATCAAAGAAGGGCGGATCTGGAGTTTGAGGTTGGGGACGGTGTTTTCCTGAAGGTCTCTCTGATACCATGCGTTAAAAGATTTGGAAAGAGCCACAAGTTGGATCCCATATATGTTGGGCCATTTCAGGTTGTTGAGCGCATCGAGGTGTCTACTTATAGATTGGAGTTACCTGCTACCTTCCATGGAGTCCATGATGTGTTTCATGTGAGTCAGTTAAGGAAGTGTGTCCGCAGTAATCGTCAAGTTCTTCATTCGTTGCCTCGGATTCAGCCCAATTTGTCTTATGATGAGGAGCATGTCCGTATTTTGGAGACCCAAGAGCGGGTGTTGCGGAGGAAATCTATTCCCATTGTAAAAGTTCTTTGGCGGAATCATGACGTCGAGAGCGCAACATGGGAGCTAGAGTCAGCTATGCGGACATCTCATCCTCACCTTTTCAATTAATTAGCCCAGGTAAATCTTCTTTCCTGTACCATTTATCTTTCCATTTTATTAGCTCAGCTAGTTCTTCCTTCCTGCACCATTTACCTTTTCAATTAATTAGCCCAGGTCAATCTCCTTTCCTGCACCATTTAATTATCAATCTTAAATTTCCTTTCCTGTACCATCATCTATCTTAATGTTGTGGTAAATCTCCTTTTCTACTCTTACGTCAAGTTTCGGGACAAAACTTTCTTTTAGGGGGAGTGGCTGTAACGCCCCTGATTTTTCGGTAATTATTTAATTCGGTGATGTCGTGTTTTTGACGTCGGGGCGTTACATTTAACATCGAGTTAGCGGCGCGTCGCCATTTACGCGTTTTCGTGTCCGTTTGGGTCAAGTAGACCAAATTTTGCGACGACCCGGAATTGGAAAATTTTATGTTAGGAAATTAAATTATTTAATTTTAGACTTGCCCGTGAAGTTTCGTCGCGATCCGAGCCATTTTGGAGGCTCGGCGCATTTTAGAAGTTTTGTATGTATTTATAGTTTGCCGTAACTTCGGCCATTTATATCTCTGAGAGCGGCACGTCGGATTTTGATTCCAACTTCGCTGTTGGATTCGTAGCGCCGCCGTTCACCTTAGGCGATTTTTTCGTTGGATTCGGCGTTCGTTTAATTTTTAGTGATAATCATAATAATAATATTATTATTATTACGATAATTAATCGTATATATTTATATATATACATTCATGCAAGTGCATTCGTCCACCCCCCTCCAATACAGCATTCGACGACCTCCGCTCGACAAATCTCCCCATTTGTCGATCTGTGCTATATAAAATCATTTATTTGTATATACATATATATGCATATGCATGCACGCTGCATTCGTCGACCTCCGCTAGGCAAATCTCCCCATTCGTCGACGCCCGCTCGACAAACCAGCTTCTGCCCCGCTCGACAAACCAGCTTCTGCCCTGCGCGACAAATTTGTCGTTCAACAAATTTGCCCGCTCGTCAAAAGCAGCGCCGTTCTCCTTTCTGAGCCTCATTACTATTTTATTAATAATAATAATAATAATATTATTATTATTGTTAAAATATGTTATCTTGCATAAGAGAAAACGAAACTAGCCCCTTCTTCTTCTCCATTCTGACCGAACCAGAGAGAAAAAATCGAGCGACGGGGACGGCGATTTCTTGAATCTTCCGGTCGCCGCCGACGGAGCTCCGGTGGTCGAAATCGCGAACCGAGCATATATCCGAAAAGCTCTCGACGAGAGCTTCGTTCTCATGGTAATTTCCTTCCGTTTCGTGAAACTTTTTCGTTAGGTTTTTTCGTGCCCTAACCTCTTTTAGACCGATCTCTTGTAGATCTTGACTCCCCTCGCCTTCTCATACCCCGATCTACAACGTGGAGCGGTTCGGAAAGTTTTTCCAGCAAAACCTAAGGCAAGTGGTGTTCTTGCTCTTGCTCTTTCTCATTGCCGTATAACAGCTCCAAACTGGTCCCTTGATTTAGCTTTGCTCTATTTCCTTTATATCCTTTAATTATTTCTGATAATAACTTGACATTTTGCCAGTTAATAAAAAGGGTTTTTGTTAACCCTATATTCCCTTCATTTTCACTATTTCCACTTGAAATACGGTAGCTTATATTCTGATGGGCCTCGCCCTTATCTTTTCCCCTTGAAAGAATCATGAAAATGTGAATAATCTGTTGGAGGTCGTACATGATGGTGGCGGTGCCACCGGTGCGATGCTCTTTTAATTTAATAAATTCTGTTGGAGGTCGTACATGATGTTGGCGATGCCACCGGTGCGGTGCTCTGAGGGTCGTGACGATGTGAGATGGTATTATCCCCACACGACTTCTCTTTTTTTCTGATGAGCTGATCAGTCTCTATAATTCTGAACAAGAGTAACATGATTAATAATGTGAATGTTGATGGTTACTTACTGATGGCGAGTTTTGACCTTGCCTGTTTTCACTCCTTTGTTTGGCGAGTGATTTTCTGCTATTTATCAGATTCTTCTGGTGTTTCTTTTCCTGTTGATTATTTACTGCTAGCTTGTTATCACTGATCCTTGCAGCTACTGTTTCCCTCCGGTCTCGCGGAGGTTTGCTTACTTTCTTGTTTACTGCAACACTTGTAACTTGCTTCCGAGGTGTTCTTTCTTTGAATGCCTCAGGTTCTGGACAGTAGCAGGTGTTAGTGCGGAGTTGCTTTAGTTGCCGTCTTCTGACTCTCTTAAGGTAGGGTATTCTGTGGACTTGTCGGCCCATGGGTTCGTGTCAGGTGTTGACGCCCGTGGTGCCGTTTGATTAGACTTTTGTTTCACTGTTGCTGTTACTTGTTGTTTACTATTGAACACTTGCTCTGGAATGGTTAATGTGGGTTGGCTTTATAACCTCTTTCTTAGATATGCTAAGGCATTCAAAGCATTGCGCATCATGATTTGAAATATAAAGCTCACTAATTTCTGCGTGTGATAAAGCTACTTTTATATATAGTAAATCTAGACGTATGATCTTGTATGGTGCACCTCACTTGGTCTTCATGTACACCTAGGCCACTAAGTAACTAAATCAAGAATTTTTCTGCTGCGTAAAATCTATATTTTTTTAAAAGCGTGGACTAGTTGATCCACCTAGCCGAGGTACGCAGCTTGTTAATTTTCTGCATAAATCATTTTGAAATCACTTTGAGTTGATATTAATAATTGCTCGAACTGCGATAAAGGATGAGCTGCCTTAACGTCAGTAGGCATCCCCTACGTGATGTGACATCACAACGCGTAGCTTTTCCTACTCTGATAGCACTTTTAATGTTGGGAAAATGCGGGTTGTGACAAGACAGACACAGAATCCTGCTTCTTGCTAAACCATGATATAGATGTAGAACCTGTCATAAAGACATATCCAGACGTCGATCTCCGATCATCCAAATCTCCTCCATAATCAGCATCCATGTATCCGTGCAAGCAAAAGCCCGAATCTCTCCCATAGAAGAGACCCAAATCCGAGGTGGATTTGACATACTTCAATATACTCCTAGCCGCCACAAGATGAGGCTTCCGAGGCTCTGCGATAAACCGACTCACCCTACCAACTGCATAAGCAATATCTAGCCTCGTGATCGTCAAGTATATCAAGCTTCCGACCAAAGCCCGGTACACCAAAGGATTGGTAAGAACCTTCCCTTCATCACGCCGAAGATGAACTCCAACCTCCAGTGGAGTAGAGCTGCTCTTCCCCCTTCCATGCCGAACCTCTTCACGATTCGATCCGCATAGCCTTTTTGGGAAACGAGCATACAACTCTCTTTCCTCTCCACTTCGAGCCCAAGGAAATGGTGGAGCTCACCCAAAATCCTTCATCTCGAATCTGATAGCTAGCTCAACACGAAGCCTAGCTACCTCCACTTCAGAATTCCCGGTGACAATCATATCGTCAACGTACATCAACACCAAGACCTGAAGCTCCCCCGTCTTCTTTACGAATAAGCTTGAATCTGAATCAGAAGCAAAATATCTGTAGAACTGGAGGTATTCTGCGATCTTCCCGTACCACGCTCGAGGCGCTTGCTTCAAGCCGTAAAGAGCCTTCTTTAGCTTATAAACATATCTTGGGTGCTCTTAAGATACGTAACCAGGTGGCTGATCCATGAAGATATCATTGTCAATCTCACCATATAAGAAAGCGTTCTTCACGTCGAGTTGCCAAATCTTCCACCCTTGGCAAGCTGCCAATGATATCACCACCCGGATCGAAGTCATCTTGGCAATGGGGCAAAACGTTTCTTCATAATCCTCCCCATACTTCTGAGAGAAACCTCGAGCTACAAGGCGAGCCTTGTACCGCTCAATACTTCTGTCAGCCTTCTTCTTCAGTTTGAAAACCCACTTGCAAGTCACCGGAGTAACTCCCTCAACCTTAGGAACCAAGTCCCAAGTCTCATTCTTCTTGAGGGAAGCCATCTCTTCATCCGTGGCTCCTTCCCACTCCTTGACTCCAATGACATTTTCATAACAAGATGGCTCTCTCTTATCCAGGGGACCTGCGAAGAAACATGAGACAAAGCTCACCAAGTTCCCGCCCGTATACCGATCAGGTGGAATAATGGTCCTCTTGGACCTTCTCAGAGCTTGACTCTAAACCACCTCTTCCACTTCAGCTTTTGGACTAGCTCTGCTTTCAGGTAAACAAGGAGCGTCACTCCCCCTGCTTCCAGAACCTGAAGCACCTGACCCAGAGCTAGAAATACCAGGAGCACCTGGAGAAATAGGTAACTCCACCAAAACTTCCCGTGCAGCTTCCTCTAGTCCACCATATACCCTGCTTCCTTGTAACTCAACAAAAGAGCTACCTTTGTATGACGTCAGCTCATCAAATACCACATCCCTAGAGACCACATATCTCCGTGTCTCGGGATCCATGCATCTCCACCCTTTCTTCCGGTCATCGTAACCGATGAAGACTAGTTTCCTTGCCATTGCATCTAGCTTCATTCGAAGGGAATCCAGAACATGCACATAGCAGGTACAACCAAACAGTCGAAAGTGTTCCACGCATGGCCTCCCCTTTAACATCAACTCATTAGGGGTCTTCATGTTGATGGGACTGAGAGGCATCCGGTTGATAACATAGGCCGCACTAGACATTCCCTCTGCCTAGAAGGACTTTGGGATACTCTTAGCATGAAGCCAACATTTGCAGGTCTCCGTCAGGTGATAGATCTTCTGCTCCGCAACTCCGTTCTGTTGTGGAGTGTGAGCACACGAAAGATCCCTTTGGATGCCATGCTTCCTGCAGAAGTTAATGAACGCCTTGGAGGTGAACTCCCCTCCATTGTCAGTTCTGAACCTCTTCACCCGCAGGTTTAGCCTACCTTCCACCAGCTCCTTGAACTCCACAAACCTCTCGAACGCCTCCGACTTCTCCTTCAGAAAATATACCCAAGTATATCTGGTGAATTCATCAACCAAAATCTGCATATACCTGCTACCTCCAAGACTGGCAGTGTTGGTAGGTCCAAACAGATCACCATGGATACACTCCAATGGTCTTTTACATTTGCTTTGTGATTTGTCAAATGGAAAGGTTGAGCCTTACCAAATTGACAACCTGCACAAACGTAACCATCCCCAAAAGAAGCCAAGCTAGGCAAACCTTTCACAAGGCCTCTTCCCGCCATAGCTTTCAACTTATCCATCCCAACATGCCCAAGTCTTTCGTGCCAGATAGCAGTGCTGTCGTTAGCCCTCATCTTATCAACATAAGAACATGTTGAAAGGACAAATAAGTCCTTCACTCGTCTCCTAACATGAGTGACCTCAACTTTCACCGCTGAAACATTTCGGAGAAATTTCACTTCTGTTGGGCCGAACAGAATGTGATAGCCAGCGTCCACCGCATTGGTCACCGATAAGAGGTTCTTCTTCATCCCCGGAACATGATAGACACTCTTCAATGTAAGAGTACCTCTATCATCGTTCAATGAAACCACACCCTACTTCTTAACTGCATGAACAGTAACATCAGTCGTAATGATAGCGTCATTACCTGCATATGCCTGCAATGAGGAGAACTTCAACTCATCCCCTGTGAGGTGATGACCACACCCAGAGTCCATGATGAGTCCCAATTATATACACATTTATGGACTCATCTGGGTCGCTTATCTAGTCTATGCACTACACTTTAGGCATGTTTTCGTTCATATTTGATATTACATGCTAAGTGCACTTCTAGGCCCGTTTTTGTGTATTTTCATGTTTATCATTCTTATGCTGTGTTTTGTGCCACTTTCAGTGGTTTTGATTAATGTTTATGCTGGAACAGGGGTCGTGCAGGTGTTCCCGGTACAAATCTGTACAGGAACACTGCGCACAATAACTGGTTCTACTGCGCACGACCACTGGTCGTGCGCCGCCAATCGTGCGCGTTCAATTGCAGCCCAAAGTTGCTTTCTGAATTTGGTTGTGCGTTGTTACGCACGGTCGTGCATTCGATCGTGTGTTTTATTATTTTTTGTAGCTTTGTTTTGCAGGTTTTCGGGCACAGCGCGCACGATCACCAACTTTCAGTGCGCACGACCACTGGTCGTGCGCCACTGATCGTGCGCCCTATTTTCTATAAATATATAGCCCGCGAAATTAGGTTGGACGATCGTTTTCCTCCGCCGTTTTCGAGCCCTGTTCGCCTCTTCCGCTACCTGCATCATCTTCCACCACCAGGAGGTGCTTCGGGGCTATTCTTCACGCCTATCTTAAGCCCGGAGATCACCTCGGCCATCTCCGTCATCCACAAGCTTCAAAAGGAAGGATCTCCGCCCAGATTTCATCGTCAAGCTTGGGAGCCCTGTATTGAAGCCGAGCGGATAGTGACACGAAGAAGACGAGTCCATTGGAGGTAGTGACAACCCTCCTCTACCCCGGACGTAGTTGCGGACCGAGCTTGGACGCGGATTGACAACCTTGCGATTTCAACCGTGAATCCCAACGAGCCTTCGGATTCAGTCGATTTCTTACTCTCTTTCAACTTGTAATGATATTGTAGGGTAGATTCTTGTATTTTTGGATGATATGCACAGTGATCGTTATTTGCAATGTTTATTTCATATTTCTATGAAACCATTTGGTTATTTGTGTATATGAGATGCGCCACCACTTCATCCACCACTCCATCCACTAGGTTCGTGTGTCGCGCTAGCAATTGCTAGTGGCGTGCTTATAGACGAGGTGCTTGCGACCCTCATTCCGTAAGACTTCTCCTCCATCCGCCTAGTGAAGCGTGGCATAGCGACCCGTGTAATCCATTCGCCTAACGAAGCAACGCGCTCAAGGCCTGCATAGTTTGATTCCGCTAGCCTACTCATTTATTTTCCCTTGCGAAGCAGCGCGCTCAAGGCCTGCCTAGTCTCTATCCCGCCAAGCGAAGAATTGCATAAGAGTAGCTTTAGTTATTTTTCTTTATTTTCCACAAACCAAATCACCCCCCTTCCGCATCCATCCGACTTAAAGGACTTCAATCTCAAGTCCTTCCTCGATAGATAGCTTCACCTTACCGTGTTCCTTTGAGATCGATACTTGGGGATTCATTCCCATTTTATATTACTTGAACGATCGTTACACTGCCGTTTCGTGACGCAGTCTTGCTACCGCCTATAGCGGTGTGCTAAGATTTGCGCATCAAGTTTTTGGCGCCGTTGTCGGGGAACACAAACGTGTGAGTTTTCTGGAGAGGAAGAATTTAAGAGAGAAGCCCTTCCATTTGTAAATTGCATCCTTTCTTTATTTTATTTCTTGTTATTCCTTTTTCCTGTTTTATATTAGGTTGCTTAGTAAATTATTGTTGGGTGTAACATTTTGCACAATAGTTTTTTTCTTTTGAATCTTGTTATCTTCACACAATGTGGGCTTCATTTAATATTCGTTGTCGTTTGTGCGGAGATATCTCTCATGCTAGTGATAGATGTCCAAAGGGAGATAATATCCCTAGCACTCAAGGCCCAGCATATGGAGCACCGACTTCGTCTGGTACTCCATATGGTGCGCGTAAGTCCTATGGCTATTTGGTTGTGCCTTTACCGTCATACTTCTTTTCGGCTTCAGCACCTGCTGTGCCAAAGAAGCACGCAAGGCAGTGCTTGTTTTGTCAGAGCACGGATCATGCCTTGAAGGATTGTGCTGCATTCCATCGCCAATTGGACGAGGATGATGAGCCAGATATCCGAATCGTCCCGACTCCTACTTCTGGCAGCACACCTTCAACATCTGGTTATGTGCCCATTTCACCTTCAAGCTTTGAAGGGTATGATGTGGACACAGTCACAAGATGTGTGGCTGATCCAGGCTCTGACACGACTGAGCCCATCTCCCCTGTACATATATCACCATGCATAGATTCAATTCTTTGTGAGGAATCGGTGCTTGATTATTTTCCAAGCACTATTCCTCCCCCTGTTGTGCACCTACACTCATCTCTGACGACATTGTTGAGGATGTGTCGCAGGATGAGGCTAGCGATCTATGTGTTACGCCTGCTCCTATGGAGGAGGACAACCATCTAGGTGAGGAGGAGCTTTCCTCAGCACCGGTGGAGGAAGTACAAATCTTGGGCATGGCTACGGTTGATCCCGTCGAACCTTGTAGCATTGATGACAATGCAAACATTACTTTACTTCCTCAACCTGATGGGAGTGAGACCGGGATCACTCCCCCGATTGATTTTTATTCATGTTCTTCTTCTTGTTTATTTCTTGATCTCCTTTCTCTATCTAAGCCTGTGCAGGTTGAGTATTCACAGGTACTTCAGAAGGACTTGGAGCATTCTGCTCAAGTCAATGATGAGTGCATCCTGTCATGTGAGGAGGTTGATTCCCCCTCCATAGAGGAAGCCTCATTCATTGCCTTCTCCTCCTGCCACCGCCCTGAAGACGACACCTTGCTGGGCAAGGATTTATTTTGTGGGGAGATGAGTGAGGACCAGCCTTCCTCCTCTTCTTACTTCCTATTTCCTCTACCTGTGTTAAGCAGGTATTATTATTTAGGTAGGGGAGTAACTGTTCTATCGCCGTATCAGTACCCGCTACTGTCACGCATATTAGAACAGTTACCTGTACATTTCCTTTTTCATAGACCCATTAGCTAGAACTGTTTTAAAGTTGAATAAGTCGTGCTGGGAGGACAATAACCCCAGTAGTTATCTTACTTTTCTTACAATTTCAGTTTATCTAGTTTGTTTAGTTAGTTTTACTTTATTTTAGTTTGTATATTTTCTTTTGTTTTTGCGGAGCTGGCCCCTGCAGGTGTTCTTCTGGATGGATGTTGCAGCTAGGTCTAAATTTAAATGCCAATCTTCTAGTATGCTCACTTTCTGAGCATTGGGTACTCTCTTTCCCTAGCTTTATTCTGAATTTTATAGTCATATTTTGCATTAGATTGTTTAGTTTAAGTCTGGGGGAGAGTAGTTTTGTTTACCCGCTCACGTGCACTATTGCACTGCATGCTAGAAGTATTTCTATTTCATTTATTTAGTATTGCTCATTGCACACCACAACACCCACATGAGCGCGCACTTATCCGTTAGCACGTAGTGAGTCGAATTTGTCTCTTCGTGTGATTTGAAAAATCATTGTGTTGGCTTAGGATTATGAGGCGGAGTAAAATGTTGACTCCTGGAGTGCTCCTAGTCAAGTGCTCATGTCTCGCATAGAAATTTGTGTAGATTCAATTTCTTTTTACGCTTTTAGTTTATATCTTTCTATTTGCGTAGATATTATTTACTTTACTAAAAATTTGTGAATCCGGTGTGAATCAAACGGTAGCATAGGAATGTGTGTAGACGTTCGTTAGCCTTGTATTGCCCGAGTCGGGAGAAAGGATTATCTTTCTCGGTGGCTAAGAACTTGCCCCAAGCGACTTTTGAAGCATGGGTATATGGTTAGTCAATTGCGTGAATGTGATATAGGCCATCATTTTGGCCCGGTTGAGCTTTTGAGCCATTCTTAACATCTTATCCTCGTTAGCCCAGTTGTGCCTACCCTTTCTTTGATTCAGCCCCACTTTTATCTCACCAGAGCCTAAAAGCCAATCTTAGTCGCACACCCAAATTTGAGCTTTAGTTGTTAATTATTTTCATGATTGGGGTGTTGATGTTGTGATATTTTTGTGAAAATATGGATGCGCTTCATCGCTCATTTTGCTGAATATGTTTTGGAAAGAAAAGAAAAGAAAAAGAAAATAAGAAAAAGAAAAAAAAGTGAGAAGAAAAGAAAAAGAGATGAGCTTAAGTGACAAATCTTTTTGTATAAATTTATGATTGGGAGTAGGCGGTGCACACACCCATGTAGTCAAGTCCAAGTCTGGGGGTGTGGTGTACCCGTGTGTCTTTTTGTGGTGCTTGAGGATAGTTTTATGTGCTAGCTCATTTGGGTTTTGTGCTTGAGCCGTCATTTTTATCATTGTATACCTCACGTAAACCTAAGCCTCATCAAAAACCTAAAGTCCTATTGATTCACGCATTTGAGTCAAACCTGTGTCGTGGAGGCAGTGCGAACGGGCAAGCTTATGGTCACCGACATTGATGGATTTCAATGGAAATTGTCTCGAGCCCCGATCTTTGGCAATGCTCACCTCAGCGTTCAGTTTACTTTCTTCCTATGTACGACCTTATGATTCCCCGTGATTCACTTTTTGAGTAAATGTAATATATAAATACGCCCCTAGAAAAGTATAAACTAATATGTATAATTAGGAATTTTGTCTACTATATTTCTACGCGCATGAGCATGCGACTTCGCATTGTACTCCGCTTTACAATTTCTATGTCAGCTTATGTTTTTCTTGTCCGCCAAGAGTAGTTTGCTCGGGACGTGCAAACAGGTAAGTCTAGGGGTGTGATGAGTCCCAATTATATACACATTTATGGACTCATCTGGGCCGATTATCTAGTCAATGCACTACACTTTAGGCATGTTTTCGTTCATATTTGATATTCCATGCTAAGTGACTTCTAGGCCCGTTTTTGTGTATTTTCATGTTTATCATTCTTATGCTCTGTTTTGTGCCACTTTCAGTGGTTTTGATTAATGTTTATGCTGGAACCGGGGTCGTGCAGGTGTTCCCGGTACAAATCTGTACAGGAACACTGCGCACGATCACTGGTTCTACTTCGCATGACCACTAGTCGTGCGCCGCCGATCGTGCGCGTTCAATTGCAGCCCAAAGTTGCTTTCTGAATTTGGTCGTGCGTTGTTACGCACGGTCGTGCGCTCGATCGTGTGTTTTATTATTTTCTGTAGTTTTATTTTGCAGGTTTTCGGGCACATCGTGCACGATCACCAACTTTCAGTGCGCACGATCACTGGTCGTGCGCCCTGTTTTCTATAAATATACAGCCCGCGAAATTAGGTTGGACGATCGTTTTCCTCCGCCATTTTCGAGCCTTGTTTGCCTCTTTCGCTGCCTGCATCATCTTCCACCACTAGAAGGTGCTCCGGGGCTATTCTTCACGCTTATCTTAAGCCCGGAGATCACCTCGGCCATCTCTGTCATCCACAAGCTTCAAAAGGAAGGATCTCCGCACAGATTTCATCGTCAAACTTGGGAGCCATGTATTGAAGCCGAGCGGATAGTGACACGAAGAAGACGGGTCCATTGGGAGGTAGTGACAGCCCTCCTCTACCCCGGACGCAGTTGCGGACCGAACTTGGACGCGGATTGACAACCTTGCAATTTCAACTGTGAATCCCAACGAGCCTTCGGATTCGGTCGATTTCTTACTCTCTTTCAACTTGTAATGATATTGTAGGGTAGATTCTTGTATTTTTGGATGATATGCACAATGATCGTTATTTGCAATGTTTATTTCATATTTCTATGAAACCATTTGGTTATTTGTGTATGTGGGATGCGCCACCACTTCATCCACCACTCCATCCGCTGGGTTCGTGTGCCGCACTAGCAATTGCTAGTGGCGTGCTTGTCGACGAGGTGCTTGCGACCCTCATTCCGTAAGACTACTCATCCATCCGCCTAGTGAAGCGTGGCATAGCGGCCCGTGTAATCCATTCGCCTAACGAAGCAGCGCTCTCAAGTCCTGCATAGTTCGATTCCGCTAGCCTACTCGTTCATTCGCCCTTGCGAAGCAGGGCGCTCAAGGCCTGCCTAGTCTCCATCCCGCCAAGCGAAGCATTGCATAGCGGCATTGCATAGGAGTAGCTTTAGTTATTTTCCTTTATTTTCCACAAACCAAATCACCCCCCTTCCGCATCCATCTGACTTGAAGGACTTCAATCTCAAGTCCTTCCTCGATAGATAGCTCCACCTTACCGTGTTCCTTTGAGATCGATACTTGGGGATTCATTCCCATTTTATATTACTTGAACGATCGGTACACTGCCGTTTCGTGACGCAGTCTTGCTACCGCTTATAGTGGTGTGCTAAGATTTGCGCATCAGTCCACTATCCAATAATCCTAATAGTTGATGGAAGTCATAGCCCGAACACACGTGCCCGTCATGAATGCACCTCCACCACCCCAACTTCCTTCAGAATTGGAACCAACCTCCTCCTTCCCTGTAGCAAACCCTGGCTGAAGATTGACCTTGCAGTCCCTTTTGAAATGACCAAGCTTGTTGTACCTGAAGCATCTAGGTCCTTCCTGCTTCTTCCCATCACGCTTAGGAGCATAGCTCCTCTCTTGCTGATTTGAAGTAGACGGACCATTCCAGATGTCTTCTTTTTCTTGTCCCATCTCTTTTTCTTGCCTGAAAAGAGAACCTCGCCTTCTCCCCCAGAGACAGACATCCCAGCCATTTGCTTAGCCAAACTTTCTTGCGAAGCAAGTAAGTTCTCCAGCTCTAACAACGAAGGATGATTAGCCCAGCCTTGAACAGAAGTCACAAAGGACACATACTCCCTCCGCAAGCCGTGAATTATGTGTCTCTTCAGCTTAGCTTCTGAGATAGGCTCATCCGGGTCCAAAGCCGATATCTCTGCGCAGAGGTTCTTCATCTTTAAGAAGAACGTTGAGATAGACAAATCCCCCTAAGTTGCTTTTGCCAACTCATTCTCCAAGAACTGTAGCCTAGCTATATTCTTCTTATTGAGCAAGCCATCCAAGGTTGTCCAAAATTCAGCACCTGATCTACATCCGACGATGTGATCAAACAGCTCCGGAATGATAGCTCTCTTGAGAGTAAACTCCTCCTTAGAATTCGTTCTCCTACAAGACTTCACGAGTTCAGCATTCCCTTCAGCAGGAATAACAGCTTGTCTTGCTTCTCCTCCTACAACCTCACATAAATCCTTGCCAAGAAGATAGCTCTCCATGCAAGACTTCCACTTCTTAAAGTTAGTCTGCGTAAGGAGTTCAATACCAAGACCTCTATCAAATCCTCCTTCCATTGCTATCCCACTGATGGCTAACCAACTTGAGAAACCCGAGAGAAGTATCAGCTCAGCAACCTCAGCAACCTCAGCAACCTCCCTCTGATACCATGTTGAAAAAACTTGAGGTCCGGAGGTGAAGTAAAATGCGAAAAACACTTCATAAACTTTTCACAAGTGTAGCACAACAATGCAATGGGAAGAACGAATAGTGCAATGATATTAACTATCTCTTCACAATTTCGAGGCATAGATGGCGAGACATGATTCATAAGAATCACGGAGGAGAGAAGCACAAACACAAAATACAGGCTGCTGCGACCTGACAACTTGAGATCGCCAGACCGCACGAACAGGCAAGCCAGACGGAAGCCCCTGAGACCACGCGAACAAAGTACAAGCTGCACCTGACAGACCGCAACCATAGATCGCTGACCTGCTGCTTTATTCCACTGCTGAAAACAAACAGTTCGCACTTCCTAATCGCCCAGACCGCATGGTCTTGATCAAAGAAGAACCCGCGAACACTGAACAGAGAAACTGCTACCAGTCATAGACCGCAACTCAAGATCGCTTGGCCACTTAAGACCGCCTGATCAACTGAGTCCACTGCACAAACTGCGAACATATAAACACAGTCCACCCGGACTGGTTTATTCAAAGATAGAAGAAGGTAGACAAGCTGACCGCGAGCTGCTAGACGCTAACCCGCCAACACACAAAATGGTCAAACAAAATCTCAGACCGCGTGACCTCAAAGTGAGACCAGCACAATCAAGACAACTTTGGTTCTTACTGTTCTCGTCATTAATGATGGGCTCTGCACCCCTTTATAGGTGAACAGACGGATGTCATCACCGCACAAACCGAGATACAATAACCTCCCATCAGATCGCGAGCGATCTCACAATATAGACCGCCCGAGCTCAGCCCCGCTAAACAGCTTCCTTATTAACCATACGGTTATGTACAAACCACCCGGTTACTGCGCTCTCCCTAAATTAGACCGCCCGGTCTTTATTGCAAAGACAAAGAACTTCTTCAGTAAACCAGACTGGCTAGAACAGTCGTCAGACCGCCCGATCACTACAAGAAGGCAGACCTACTTGAACATCTGGCCGACTTGAACAAGTCGCCAGATCAACTCGTGCAAGCCGTCCGGATAAAATAGGAAGTCTCCCAGATCAGACCGCTCAGAACAACTAAGATAGAACCGGCCAGAGCAACGGCGCAGACCGCGTGGTCTCTGCGGTCTCCAACCTCTAAACAGCCCAGCACCCTTCCACTTCAACTTCAAAAATTTAACACACACTCCTTGGACCAGTCAACCCATCAATTGACCAAGTCAACACCTCAAGTCAACCTTGGTCAAACCAAGCCTAAAGAAGGAGAATTGAGCCCAAGTAAATTCAAGTAGGCTAAGGACTTACCCAAGGCCCATCCTACAACCCATTATAATTATTAATTTATTTATTCTGTATTTTGGGGTTAATTAAATTCAACTAGAAATTAGAAAAGGAATATTCCTATTTTTAATGGAGGAAAGAGAGAGGAGTTATGGAGGGAGGCCATGGGGCACACCCTTCCTCTTCACCAAGCCCACCATTCATCTCCCCTGATGCTTGGGCCTCCGATTCCCCATCAATTACTGCCCACAACCATCAAAGAGGGGCCATTAATGGCATGGCCGAATTCTTTTCCCCTCAAATCCCCCTATAAAAGCCCACATTCTCAAATCCAACTCCACCATTAGCTTCAAAAGGTGGAGGCAGTCAAAATCATATATTGGATCGAAGGTTTTGGTGGAGAATTGAGAGATCGACAAGGAGCTCAAGGAGGCTGGTCGACCATGGTAAATCCAAAAATCACTCAACCTCAAGCCCAAACGAGGTCTGATTTCTCCTCCTCTCCCCTTGTGCGAGCATTCTATATCCATTAGGAGAGAAATCTGGCTCAATTGAGCCCGATCCAAGGTGAGCAAAATCTGAATTTTCTTGGAAAAATGGAGTTGTGGGTTTGCCGGAAACGGCCTCTCCGGCGGCCGTGTCGCCACCCGACGATAGCCACCACCTCAACGGAGGTGGTGGTGGACGGCCAGGCAGGTAGCTAGGTGGCCTGAGATTTGGTCTGGAAAAGCTCCAGGTCGGGCTGATCACAGCCATGTGCGAATTGGGGAAGACGAAATCAGGACCGTCCATTTTGATATATATTTAAAATGTGATTTTCTGTTACATAAACATGGACATTTTGATCCTAAAAATTGAAGCCCTTAGAGGCCTTTTCAGGAAAGGTAGCCAGAGACAAAAGTTGTATATTTTTGAGTCTAGTTTATTTTAAAATTGATTTGAGCCAATTTGGCTCACTAGTTTGACCGCGTCACTCAATTTGGTTCAAGCTATTCATAGGGTTGATCAGAGACAAAATGGTGTGCCCCCATCAAACCACTGAGTCAAATGCTCTAAAATTTGGACCATAGGCTAGTAATACTAGCACCCTTTTATATCCAAAAATGGGAATTTTTGGAGATGATATTTCTATAGTTATCGTAAAGATTTAATAATTCATGTATGAATTAATTAAGCGGTCTATATACTTTACAGCCCTCCAAAACTTTGGTGGGTGATTTTAGGGTTCATCATATGACCCTGTTAAAAAAATCATCCCATTTGGAGTTGATTTTATTAGGTGAACTAGTGATTCAAATTTGGTCACATAAAGGGAAAATTGGGTCAATATACCAAAAGTGCTCTTGTTGGATTTGAGGGGCCAACCCTCATCCAAATATGGTGAAACTTGGGTCACTGCCTTTTTATCACATATAATACCCTCAAAAGTGTTTTGGGGTGGCTTGAGGTTGTTAAGCCCTAAAATCCTAGTTCAAACCCTAGGGTTGCTCTTTTGAGCATTGTGAAGGACATAGGGTCAGATTTCCTTGGAAAGGATTGAAACTTGGTAGAGAGGTTCATAGGGTTGTACCAAGGCCTACATAATTTATATGGAATTTTTAGAGACATTTAGTCTCTCTGAATTAATTAAGAGTCATTTATGGCACTTCCTTACTAGAAGGAATTACATGCTCATATAACCTAGGATGATTCTTAAACTTTATCAGTGAGTTTATATTGATGATATTATTCTCTGATATTGTTGCTATGAATTTTGGATTGATATGTATAGTACATCATTCACAACCCCCAATATTTGCCTTAGTTATAAGAAAATTAATTATGGGTTTAATACTCACTGAAAATTTATGAAACTTGGTCAGAGAACTTTTTAGGGCAAACATATAATCTGTTAATTTTAGTATAATTTTTGGAAGAACATATACATGATTCTCTTCAAAAAGTGCCCTAGATCTATTTAATCAAATAAAGGATTTATATGGCCAATGACTCTGGAAAATTATGAAACTCAATCAGTGAACTTTTCTGATTACTCTAGACATCTGGTAATTATCTTATAATTTTTGAGTGAGGATTTTTAGTACTCCCTTTATAAATCTCAGATTTTGATAAATTTGTCAATATTTTATTTGAAGGTCAAAACCTTTATGGAAATTTATGGATTTCATACATGGCTGTTATTTTGATATCATACTACTGTACAAATTTTATTAAGACCATAGTTTATCAGAAAACCATACTTGGTGTTCAAAGTCATATGTTCCCGGATTTTGGGAAAATTATAATAAATGCTAAATAAGTTAGGAAAATTATGAATTTCTAGATTTAGTCTAAAATGGCATAACATACCCCCAATAATAATCTTGGGTCATTTGGATGAGCATTTGATGTCTTTCTATTTTTATCCATCATATCGTTCAAGTGGTCTGCATATAGTGAAAATGCGGAATAAGGATAATTATGTAGATTTTATATGGGGAGTAAGATGTCTGGTTGACTAGGAGGCAAGAGTGTGCTTGGGATTGTCAACAGATCTTCATTCCCTTGGAGTGAGGTAAAACACACTTAGCTAGTAAGTGTAACATTAATAGTGGTCGGGTCAATGTTAGACACCAATAAGAATAAGTGTCTTGGAAAGGGTGGTTTGGGCTATCATCCCATCGTACCTCCCAGTACCATTGCGAGTCCCTCACAGGGTAGACCTCAGGAAGTCCAAGATTAACCCTTAAACATCTAAGTTCAACTAAACAATAGACAAGAATAGTTAAGTAGGAGAACTTGATAAGATAATCCTCGTCCAATCATGGGATGGATTGGTACAAGGCTGAGTTAGTCTAGCGAGCGGTAGGATCGGTGTTATCGATGGAGGACTAGATAGTTCGACGAGCTGGAGGCTCGGGAAATATAATTAAGATGCGGTAGTCACCTAATAGAACGTGGATACCCTGGTGTGTTATTCAGGGGCGTACATAAGGTCTAGGTGGGAGGTGTCATACTAGCCTAGAAGTGGAAGACCCGATCCACTAACACCGTTTGCCTCAATGGGGTGTACCTGAGCGGAGACTCGAAAAGGGTGATAGAAGTGGTGCTTACCAGATAGTACGCGGATGCCCTGTGTGTTCTTAGGGGGGATACGTAAGGTCTAGGCTGGGACCTAAGCCTAGAAGTGGACAAGCTCGATCCACTGCCCTGTTTGCCTCAACTGGGTACTTGAGGTGACATACTAGAATAGAGGGAACTAACAAAAAGTCTGTATGTAAAGAGTTGAGCGTGGGAGTTACATCATTGCATTGCATAGCATAACATCATTTCATAAACAAGACATCATCGTATAAATTAGTACGGGATCTTTTATACGATGAGTTTACATTAGTGCCAGATCCCTTAACTTATAAGTTTGTATGCGCATTCATATAAGTTAAGGGTACTCTTGTAGATGTTTTACTCTTGTAGTTTTTTTACTCTTGTAGCTATTTTACTCGTGTAGGTGTTTTACTTTTGTAGCTGCTTTTACTTTGTAGTTGTCTTACTTTTGTAGCTGCGTCTACTACTTTATATATATATAGAACTGCTAGTTAGTTCCATGTCACCTAGTTTTGTTTATACACCTTGTTGTCCTCTGCTTTGTCCTCCCACACGGTGCCTAGGAGTCGCGGGGGGGGGGGGGGGGGGGGGGGGGGGGGGGAGGCGAGGACAAAACTGGCTTAGTCTTTATGACTGACGGTCGGTTGTGACCATAGGATTCCGAGGAGCAAGAGTAGTAGTATGAGCAGCAGGACGTGATGACAAGACCTGAGGAATAGTCATTACGCAGCGTCACTGCCCTACGACAGATTGATGACAGTTCATTAGCTTCCGCGTAGGTGTAAAGTGAGAGAGTGTGCTTAGTTTTATTTTGGACATGTACTAGGTATTAGCCCATTTACTCTCTTTCTTACTTGGTATTCATTGTGGACTATTGCTCATTTATATATACTATAATCGAGCTGTGATTTGTGGACTTGTGCTAATACATATGTTCTTTTGTTGGCTTACTTTGATGTGACGTTTAGCCTACAGGATCGGCGTCATGCGGTGGAGTCTAACCTGGTAGTTGGAGTCACCGTAAGGCTGCGGTTCTAGGCATAAGCCCGGTTGTGAAGTAAAAAAATGGGGTATTACAAACTGGTATCAGAGGCAAACCACGATTATAGAAGAAGCAAGTCCATAACACTGGGTCACCCCGCATAAGCATTAGTTTGGGGACAAACTAAGCAATGGAAGATGTGGTGTGCCCATGTGTAAGAATCACATTATATAGTCCTTTTATCAATGAGTTAGGCCAACCCAACTAGGACGCTTGACTTACCATGATGATTTATACCGTATCATAGTCAAAAGTTGACCTTAGGTATAAAATGGGTTAAGGTACGAAGATACCCAAAGCGACTATAGGAAGAGTTTAACACGTGCATAACTACTTAAGGTTTAAACTCAGATGTCCCTACTTTACTTATCAAGTGGTATTACCACTTGTTACCCAATTGAGGGGACCGCCTTAAGGAGAATGGATGTCTACAATCCATTAGCGGAATTGTAGGGGACCTATAGACTTAACCCTCATACCGATGACATGATTAGGTTGAGACGACCATCATACCAAATACCAAGGCTCAGATAAGAATTCAAGCCCAGAAGAGACCCATTTGGGATTGGGTTACAGTTGACCTTGAGAAGGTTGTCGTAAATGGTAACCTTGAGAGCCTACAGTATGTAGTATACCAACAAGTCTCAGGATGGAACCCCTAGTCTAAGGTCGTATGCTCTAAGGATTGTGTGCATATCAAGGATGAATATAACATGATAATATTGAAGAAACTTAGCCCAAATAGGTAGGGGCTTATCTTTTGTTTATTGGGCAAATTAGTTATTGACTTGGGTTTCCTTAGACATAATTTAGAAAATGTTGTGTCACAAACATAGTGATTTTGAAGTTGTTATATTTGACGTTACTCGGGCGAGGGTGAGATTTTGTAAAAAACATGTTTGGAGTGAAGATCAACCCTCCCTAAGAAATGGGATCCTTAAAGAATTACATCACCTTAAGCAGGTATAGTTTGGATAAGAGTCATACTTGAATAAGGGGTGAACAGGTTTCTGATAACTCTGCATGAGTGGCAGTATCATAGCCACTTAGACGACGATTTATTGGATTTAGAATATAATGCTTAAGTTTTACTATTGTTCAAAATGATTTAATCCTATCTTATTTCGATCATACAAAAGTGACAAAGTCTATCATTTTGGGAATTGATGAACTAAACATAAGGATTGACTGATCACTACTATTCGCGCTTACCTGGCCTACCCAAGTCGTTAGATTGAAAACTTGCAGTTTGGGATAGGCCAACGCCATGGTCATAAGGAAGAGTGATTACGAGACTAAACCATTATAAGATACCATGTGAATTAGTTGACGGGTAGTGAAATTTATGATAGTTAAGCAGCTAGGACTAAGTTGTCATGGAGGTTGAAAAATTGGTAGATGACATATAGAAGATGTATACCTTAAGTATGACTCTGCAGCATTGATTCAGATATCATCAAGAAACATAATATATATATGTTTGATGACATTATAATCACGGTTAGCAAGATTCGTGACTATGTGAAATAGATTTTGATTATCAAGTGTGTTTATGGCAAAATTGCTCGAAAAATTATGGGTATTAATGTTAATCTCCAAAGGTTCACAAGTAAACCATTTTAAATTTTGAGGATGATGGGTCGATGAGGACGTGATCATTCCTATTAAATGGTAAGATTGGATAAATCACAAAGATGTGTTGATCGATTACTCGGTCGTACTCGAAGGAATAAGAATCTGATCGTATAGAGGAAATTTATAAAGTCGTTGCCGGTACAAACCAAATGAGAACTTTAACCACCGAATCGACGATACAACAGACCGAGTCTTACGGAAGAAGAGCGTCTGTTTGGTCAAGATGCTATGTTACAGTCATGTGTAGGAGGAGCACACTTGTGATTCCATGGATCTCATGCAGCAGCGGCACCCTAGATACTTCACCTCAGGAACAATTTAAACACCTTGGGGAATTTACTTAATTAACTTTATGGTACTCAGAACCCCATAGACTCGACCTTAAATTTCGGGGACGAAATTATTATTTTTTGTTTATTGGGATTTGTAACATCCCTGTTCCCACCAGACCCCCTTGTTCTAGGGTTAGGACTTGGCGATGACTAGGGGGCATTGGATGACCCTGGGCTAGGTTGAACCTGGTAAATTGCTAAGAGCACCCAGAAGTTGCATAGGTCAATCATGGCCAAACCTTCACCAATAGATCCAATTGACCCTCCAAATTATGAAATTGACCTCTCCAATACATCCCTAACCCTAAGGAGGAACCAGTTGACCAGTCAACCCTTGAATTGGTAGGCCAATTGCATGGGTTTGACCAAAGTCAACTTATGGTCAACATAGGTCAATTCAACCCTAATTGGCTCGATTAGGATTCTTATGGTCAAATTTACTCTACCCTTGGCCTTATGATGTCATAGGGGACCCAATAGACAGAAAAGCCCATCATGGGGCCACCAATTGGACCAATTTGACCAAAGTCAAACCTAGGCCAAATTTGGTCAAACCCACTCCATTTGGATGAATTAGCCCAATTGGGGCAACGACCATGACCCAACCAACTTTAGGTGGTGTTAAGGGACCCAAGACACACCCCTTGGACCAGTCAACCCATCAGTTTACCAAGTCAACACCTCATGTCAACCTTGGTCAAACCTAGCCTAAAGAAGGAGAATTGAACCCAAGTTAAGTCAGGTAGGCTAAGGCCTTACCCAAGGCCCATCCTACAACCTATTATAATTATTAATTTAATTATTCTGAATTTTGGGGTTAATTAAATTTAACTAGAAATTAAAAAGGGAATATTCCTAGTTTTAATGGAGGAAAGAGAGAGGAGTTATAGAGGGAGGCCAGGAGGCACACTCTTCCTCTTCCCCAAGCCCACCATTCATCTCCCATGATGCTTGGGAGGAGATTCCCCATCAATTACAACCCACAACCATCAAAGAGGGGCCATTAATGGCATGGCCGATTTATTTTCCCTCAAACCCCCTATACAGCCCCCATTCTCAAATCCAACTCCAACATTAGCTTCAAAAGGTGGATGGCAGTCGAAATCATATATTGGATCGAAGGTTTTGGTGGAGAATTGAGAGATCGACAAGGAGCTCAAGGAGGGTGGTCGACCATGGCAAATTCGAAAATCACTCAACCTCAAGCCCAAATGAGGTCCGGTTTCTCCTCCTCTCCCCTTGTGCTAGAATTGTAGATCCATTATGAGAGAAATCGAGCTCAATTGAGCCCGATCCAAGGTGAGCAAAATCTGACTTTTCATGGAAAAATGGAGTTGCTGGTTCACCAGAAACAGCCTCTCCGATGGCCGTGCCACCGCCCGGCAATAGAAACCACCTCAACGGAGGTGGTGGTGGTGTCTAGCCAGGGAGGTGGTGGGTGTCCGGAGATTTGGTCTGGAAAAGCTCCAGGTCGGGCTGATCACAGCCATGGGCAGATTGGGGAAGACAAAATCAGGACCGTCCATTTTTAATATATATTTAAAATGTGATTTTTGGTTACATAAACATGGACCTTTTGATCCTAAAAATTAAAGCCCTTAGAGGCCTTTTCAGGAAAGGTAGCCAGAGACAAAAGTTGTAGATATTTGAGTCTAGTTTAATTTAAAATGGATTTGAGCCAGTTTGGCTCACTGGTTTGACCACATCACTCAATTTGGTTCAAGCTATACATAGGGTTGACCAGAGACAAAATGGTGTGCCCAATCAAACCACTCAGTCAAATGCTCTGAAATTTTGACCATAGGCTAGTAATACCAGCACCCTCCTTATTTCCAAAAATGGGAATTTTTGGAGATGATATTTCTATAGTTTTTATAAGGATTTAATAATTCATGTATAAATTAATTAAGGGGTCCATGTACCTCAAAACCCTCCAAAACTTTGGTGGGTGATTCTAGGGGTTATCATATGATTCTGGTAAAAATTTCAGCCCATTTCGAGGTGAGTTGATTATGTCACCTAGTGATTCAAATTTGGTCACATAAAGGGAATATTGGGTCAATATACCAAAAGTTCTCTTGATGGATTTGAGGAGCCAACCCTCATCCAAATATGATGAAACTTGGGCCACTGCCTTTTTATCATATATAATACCCTCAAAAGTGTTTGGGGTGGCTTGGGGTTGTTAAGCTCTAAAACCCTAGTTCAAACCCTATGGTTGCTCTTTTGAGCATTGTGAAGGACATAGGGTCAGATGTCCTTGGAAAGACTTGAAACTTGGTAGAGAGGTTCATAGGGTGGTATCAAGACCTAAGTAATTTATCTGAAATTTTTAGAGACATTTAGTTTCTCTGAATTAATTAAGAGTCATTTAGGAAGTTCCTTACTTGAAGGAATTACATGTTCATATAACCTAGGATGATTATGAAACTTTGTCAGTGAGTTTATATTGATGTAATATTCTCTGATATTATTGCTATGAATTTTGGATTGATATGTATAGTACATCATTCACAACCCCCAATATTTGCCTTAGTTATAAGAAAATTAATTATGGGTTTAATACTCACAGAAAAATTATGAAACTTGGTCAGAGGACTTTTTAGGTCAAATATATGATCTGTTAATTCTATCGTAATTTTTGGAAGAACTTATACATGATTCTCTTCACAAAGTGTCCTAGGATCTATTTAATAAAATAAAGGATTTATATGGTCAAATAACTCTAGAAAACTATGAAACTCAATCAGTGAACTTTTATGATTACTCTAAACATCTGGTAATTTTCTTATAATTTTTGAGTGAGGATTTTGGGTACTTCCTTTGTAAATCTCTGATTTTGATAAATTAGTCAATAATTTATTTGGAGGTCAAAATCTTTCTGGAAATTTATGAATTTCATACATGACTGTTATTTTGATATTATACAGCTGTTAAAATTATATGAAGGCCATAGTTTATCAGAAAACCATACTTGGTGTTCAAAGTCATAGGTTCCCGAATTTTGGGAAGAATATAATAAATGCCAAATAAATTAGGAAAATTATGAATTTCTGGATTTAGTCTAAAAATGGCATAACACACCCCCAATAATAATCTTTGGTCATTTGGATGAGCATTTGAAGTCTTTCACTTTTATCCATCATATCGTTCAAGTGGTATGCGTATAGTGAAAAGGCTGAATAATGATAAATATGTAGATTTTATGTGGGGAGTAAGATGTCTGGTTGACTAGGAGGTAAGAGTGTGCTTGGTATTGCGAAAAGATCTTCATTCCCTTGGAGTGAGGTAAAACACACTTAGCGTTAGTAAGTGTAACATTAATAATGGTTGGGTCAAGGGTAGACACCAATAAGAATAAGTGTCTTGGAAAGGGTGGTTTGGGCTATCATCCCATCGTACCTCCTAGTACCGCTGCGAGCCCCTCACAGGATAGACCTTGGGAAGTCCAAGATTAACCCTAAGACTTCTAAGTTCGACTAAACAATAGACAAGAATAGTTAAGTAGGAGAACTTGATAAGATAATACTCGTCCAATCATGGGACGTATTGGTACAAGGCTGAGTTAGTCTAGCGAGCGGTAGGATCGGTGTTATGTAAGGAGGATTAGATAGTCCAGCGAGTTGGAGGCTCTGTAAATATAATTAAGAGGCGGTACTCACCCAATAATATGCGGATACCCTTGTGTGTTCTTCAGGGGCGTACGTAAGGTCTAGGTTGGGAGGTATCATACTGGCCTAGGAGTGGAAGACCCAATCCACTGCCCCTATTTGCCTCAATGGGGTGTACCTGAGAGGAGACTTGAAAAGCGGGATAGAGGTGGTGCTTACCAAATAGTATGCAGATACCGTGTGTGTTCTTAGGGGCGCACGTAAGGTCTAGACTGGGACCTAAGCCTAGAATTGGACAAGCCCGATCCACTTCCCTGTTTGCCTCAATTGGGTACCTTAGATGACACACTCGAACAGAGGGAACTAACAAAAGATCTATACGTACAGAGTCGAGTGTGTGAGTTGCATAATTGCATTGCATATCATAACATCATTTCATAAACAAGACCTCATCGTATAAATTAGTATGAGCTCTTTTATACGACGAGTTTACATTAGTGCCAGATCCCTTAACTTATAAGTTTGTATGTGCATTCATATAAGTTAAGGTTACTCTTGTAGCTGTTTTACTCTTGTAGCTGCTTTTACTTTTGTAGCTGCTTTTACTTTGTAGTTGTCTTACTTTTGTAGCTGCTTCTACTGCTTGATATATAAATAAATATATATATATATATATATATAACTGCTAGTTAGTTCCATGTCACCTGCTTTTGTTTTTCCCCCTTGTTGTCCTCCGCTTCGTCCTCCCGTACGGTGCCTAGGTGTCGCGGGGGGAGGCGAGGACAAAACTGGCTTAGTCTTTATGACTAACGGTCGGTTGTGACTGTAGGATTCCAATGAGCTGGAGCAGTAGTACGAGCAGCAGGACATGATGACAAGACCTGAGGAACAGTTGCCATGCAGCGTCACTGCCCCACGACATATTGATGAGAGTTCATTAGCTTCCGCATAGGTGTAAAGTGAGAGAGTGTGAGTTTTATTTTGGACATGTACTGGGCATAAGCCCATTTACTCTCTTTCTTACTAGGTACTCATTGTGGACTATTGCTCATTTATGTGTACTGTAATCGAGCTGTGATTTAGGGACTTGTGATAATACATATGTTCTTTTGTTGGCTTACTATGATGTGATTGTTTGCCAGGAAGTCTGTGACCTTCCCTCTCCAATCAGAAGGACCCTTCCCAGTGGTCTCAGGTTTTGGAGACCGCCCAGGTCGCCAGCTTCCCCTCTTGGTTTTTTATCCAAGGCCCAACGGTTAAAATCTTGGAGACTGCCAAGACCAGGCGGTCTGCTTCCTTTTTCCTCTTATTTTTGCCCTGACTCCCCTATATACTGGGCAGCCCATAAATTTTTTGACCTACCCATTTGGGCAGCCTCCGCATCTATAAATAGTGGTGTAGGGTACCTGAAAAGGAACTTTTTTTGCTTCGAGGCTCCAACTTACATCCTGTGTAAGCGGTCTCAAATTCTGTTACTTTTCTACCTCTTCCCCTAGCCTGTTCTGGACTTTCATCTTGTAACCTCTTTTGGGATTAATTGAAACAGTTTTTCTCGTCAGAGGTCTCTCCTCTGGCATCTTCTATCTCAAGTAGCATGCACTTCACAGTTTCCTCCATCCCTTCTCTAGTGTGAGTTTTGGAGGTACAATTTTTGTACCAACAGAACGAACACGCGACCTTCAGATTTGAAGTGTCCAGGTGAATTCATCAAATTTTCTGAGATGTCAGACCACGAAGGTCAGACCGGTCAGTTCGCCGATGGTTTCCCCTCTTTAGCGAGTGTGACCTCTTTAGAGTCTCTCGAGCTCCAAATGGAGCTTCATCTCGCTCAAGCCCGTCGGGAGGCCGCTCAAGCCCGCCAAGAGACCGTTCGGCAAATTAAGGCCATGAATCAACTGCTGTCCGAGATCTCCAAGAGGCTGATGCCTCAAGCCAATCAGGTTGCGACCCCTGATCAGTTAGTTGCCAGTCAGCCGTTAGACCATATGACCTCTTAGCCCAGTGCTCCCCTGCGGTCTCAGAATGAGGAGTTCGTCACCCGTCAGGCCTTTTTTAGGGAAGCAGCTCAGGGATCTCCAGCTCGAGCCCTGAATTTCCAGGAGGATTATGTCTATCCTCTAGCCCTCACTGCTACCCATTTTTCTCCTTCTAGTGCCTATGGGGTAGAAGATCCATCTCCCTATTCTGAAAGGATCCGTTGGGAGCCAACTCCCCATGGTTTCAGAGAGCCTAGGATGCCTATGTTTACTAGAGATAGTGGTCCTAGTTCTCATCTTCAAGCCTTTGAATCTACAGTCGCCCTGAGAACTCTCTCAGATGCGATGAGGTGCAAACTGTTGATCACCTCTCTAGACGGGCAAGCAAGGGAGTGGTTCTACAATTTACCTCCCCATTCCTTATCTTGCTTCTCAGTTCTAAAGCAGGAGCTTCTTCTGAGGTTTTGCCACCTCAAAGAAGAGGAAGAGTGGTCCTGCGACCCTCTTCAAAATCAAGCATAATGAAGATGAAACCACAACTCGATTTATTAACTGTTTATAATGAGAAATTCTGGGAATAAGGGGTGTCGATCCCTCGCTATATCTTGTTGCCTTGATAAATGGTCTGCAGGAGGGACCTCTGAAGTTTGAAGTCACGACCAAAGAGCCAAGTTCTTATAAGGAATTAATTAGCATTGCAAATAGGTTCATAGAGGGGGAAGTAAACAACCCCATCTATGTTTCCAATTTGACTTGCAAAACGGTTCAGAAAGGCTCCGCAGGTTTTCCTCCGGCCCCTCCATCATCAATGCTGCCTCTTTAAGAATTCACACCTCCCGCTCAAAGGGGAAGGAATTTCCATCACCACCGTCCTTACCAAGGGAACCAATAGTTTCAGCCGCAAGTGTCCTTGCTGCCTGCTCCGGTCACTCCAGCTCCCCTGCAGGCTCCGACTCAGCAAATTCACTTTGTTCAGCCTCCTCCCCTGCTCCCTCAGCATTATTTTAATGATTCTCAAGAATCACTCACTGAAATCAAGATCCAAATGAGTGAGGTGGTTCAGATCCTCCAAAAGCAGCCTTTCTACAAAAGGCCTGCCCCTATACAATCTGATCCCAAATTCAGATACCCTTATCTTTATTGTGAGCATCATAGAGAGAAAGGCCATCTGACAAAGAATTGTCGAGCCCTTCTGTTGGAACATGGTTTTCGCATCTCTTGGTTTGACAATAACAAATCCTATTGTATTTGATCATACTTGTTTTGTGTTTATAGTATGCAAGATTATGTGCTTTCAAATCTCCATGGTGCTGTGTATTGTTACTACCGCGCTGCGTTAACTTTACCGCTGGCGCCATTATTAATGAACCGCTAAGAAGGCAACCGCTGAGAAGATCTGAAAGCTCTACCGCGCCGTGTTAACTCTACCGCTGGAGCTAGCATTTACAAACTGCTGAGAAGAAACCGCTGAGAAGGGAAACCGCTGAGATGCAAGCTGATAAGTAGTAAAATATATGTATTTTTAGTATAATTATTAGTATAATTTTAATTAATATTATAATTTTTTTATGTAAATTAATAAATAAATTGCTTCTTTTCATTATTTCCTTACTAACTTAGTTTTATTTTTGTTTTTGCAGATTTTGGCAATTTTTGTCAAGTCACGCCCGTGACAACATGTCATGCCCGTGACCCAAGGGCGTGTAATTTTAAAATGCCAAACTTCTCAATCTGCGCTCGACGAACGCTCTCTGCCCTGCGTTCGATGAAAATCGAGCTGCGCTCAACGAACACTCTCTGCCCTGCGTTCGACGAATTCGAGCAGCGTTCGACAAACTCTCTCCGTCTCAGCGTTCGACGAACGGATCCCTACATTTGACTAATCCCTCTCAGCATCTAGCGTTCGACGAATGGCACCCTGCGTTCGACGAAAGCGCTCTGCCCTGCGTTCGATGAAAGCGCTCTGCCCTGCGTTCGACAAAACCGAGCTGCGTTCGACGAAACTAAGCTGCGTTCGATGAAACCTGAGCAGCGTTCGACGAACTCTCTATCCAAGCGTTCGACGAATCCACCACCAGCCCTACAGTCACGCCCATGCTGCTGATAAACTGCCGCCCACTGTCACGGCTGTGACACTGCAGGTCACGCCCGTATGCAGCCATGTTTGACGGCCAAACCTTCTAGAAGACGGCGGATGCGACCCCTAAAGCACGCGCAAATGTCATGCCCTAAGTCACAGCCGTGACATCCAAGTCACTCCCGTGACCTATGGCGTGTTAAAATAAAATTTTGCCTATAAATAGAGGGGCTCGGCTGAAGTTAATTTCATCCAAATTTTGAGTGTTGTAATGTTATTTTGAGTTCTTTTGAGTTATTGTGAGTTTTCTGTATGCAATTAAGTTTATGTTCGTTTGTAATTTTCGCCTTTTAGAAATAAAATGTTGTTTTCTCATTTGGATCATCTTCCTTTTTTATTTATGTTAGTGTGTGTGTGTGTGTGTATGAGTATAACTTTATTGCTTTCATAACTTAGTTTATTGCTTTCATAAAAATAGTTTATCGCTTTCTTTTTACGCTTTATTTATCACTTTCATTTAAACGCTGTCTTTCGATTCAGTCTTTTTATTACAAGTAGAGTGCATGCGTATATGAGATAGTGTTTTTCTTTTTTGCAACTTAGCTTTATTTCAGTCCTTATATAATTGTTTATCCACCCCCATCTTGAATAAGAGGCTAATTTCCTTTAGCACTTATTTAAGTCGGTTGGGACGGATATTATTTCTGCACCTTTATAAGTCTTTTCATTTCTATACCACCCCCATCTTAAATAAGAGGCTAATTTCCTTTAGCCCTTGTTTAAGACGGTTGAGATGGATACTATTACTGCTTTTATATAAGTCTTTTTATTTCCCTTTTTATCCGCTTATATCTGCTTAAATAATTAAACATGTATTTTATTAATCATGCCGTTTCCATTCCGATGAGTGACTAATTGCCTTTAGCGCACGATGTCGAAGAGCATTGGGACACAAAAATAGTTTTTCTAAAAAAATAAAACATCTCTTTCTAAAATAATTAACGATTAAGGTTTACCCGAGAATAACGTTGAGTGAAGCCACATAATCGATGTGTGGTTTTCATTTCCGTCTCCGTACACTAGTTAGCCGAGAGGGTCGTGCATATGGATTGATCGCTCACGGGTAAAGAGAAGTGCGCTCTACCCTTGAGAGAGGATGAGGTAAGTCTCCCGAATTTTAAGTAAAAACCCAATAGCGGGGGTCACAACATAAGGCGAGTATTAAGAAGATTCGATGGTCGAAAATTCATAATCTCAGGTGGGCGTACCCTCGAGAGAGGAGCGTTCATAATTATGGAAACTCCACGGCCAAGCTGTTTTAATGTTTTGAAAAGTCATCACTTTTACTTCTAAAAAAGACTATTTTTGTCTCAAGGTAATTCGACATCGGGCGCTATTATTATCATCATTTAGAACTCTAGTTATACGCTTATTATCGTTTTCTTTTAAAAATCCACACTAAAAACTTATTCCGATAAAATAATAGTTCGTTCCTCAAAGTAGCTTAATCAACACGATCCGCGAAAATTTACGACCTCGATATTTTCTAAAATAAAATTTCCTATATTACTCACGATAAGGTGTACTTGCCTTTATTATATGATTAGTTTGGATTAAAATTTATACAAAAACTGTTCAAATCAAATTAGTGCAAAACTCTCCTTTTCTATTTTAAAAATCAATAGAATTCGGCGTTGTAGCCGAGGCGTAATCGTCAATACTTCGAAAGCAGAAAAAGACCGTTACTTCAATCTTTCGATAGGATAACGTTTAATTTCTCAAAGTAGGAGTACTTGTGAGACTCTTTGGAAACACCCATCGAAATCTAATCTCGTCAAATAAAGGTTAACCAAAACAATTAAACAAGAAGCAATATGAGCAAATCCTCATGTTTTTATTGCTTTTATATAAGACGGTTGGGACGGATACTATTACTGCTTTTATATAAGTTTTTTTATTTTCCTTTTTATCCGCTTATATCCGATTAAATAATTAAACATGTATTTTCTTAATTATGCCATGTCCATTCCGATGAGTGGCTAATTTCCTTTAGCGCACGATGTCGAAGAGCATTGGGACACAAAATAGATTTTCTGAAAATAAAACATCACTTCCTAAAATAATTAACGCTTAAGGTTTACCCGAGAATAACGTTGAGTGGAGCCACATAATCGATGTGTGGTTTTCATTTCCGTCTCCGTACACTAGTTAGTCGAGAGGCTCGTGCGTACGGACTGATCGCTCACGGGTAAAGAGAAGTGCGCTCTACCCTCGAGAGAGGATGAGGTAAGTCTCCCGAATTGGAAGTAAAAACCCAATAGCAGAGTTCACAACATAAGGCGAGTATTTAGAAGATTCGATGGTCGAAAATTCATAATCTCAGGTGGGCGTACCCTCGAGAGAGGAGCGTTCCTAATTATGGAACCTCCACGGCCAAGCTGTTTTAATGTTTTAAAAAGTCATCTCTTTTACTTCTAAAAAAAGACTATTTTCGTCTCAAGGTAATTCGACATCGGGCGCTATTATTATCATCGTTTAGAACTCTAGTTATTCGCTTACTATCATTTTCTTTTAAGAACCCACAATAAAAACTTATTCCGATAAAATAATAGTTTGTTCCTCAAAGTAGCTTAATCAACACGATCTGCGGAAATATACGACCTCGATATTTTCTAACACAAAATATCTTGTATTACTCACGATAAGGTATACTTGCCTTTATTATATGATCAGTTCGGATTAAAATTTAAACAAAAACTATTCAAACCAAATTAGTGCAAAACTCACCTTTTCTATTTTAAAAATCAATAGAATTTGGCGTTGTAGTCAAGGTGTAAACGTCAATATTTTGAAAGCAGAAAAAGACCGTTACTTATATCCTTCGATAGGATAACGATTAATTTCTCAAAGTAGGAGTGCTTGCGAGACTCTTTGGAAACACCGTCGAAATCTAATCTCGTCAAATAAAGGTTAACTAAAACAATTAAACAAGAAGCAATCCAAACCAAATCATCAAGTTTTTGGCGCCGTTGCCGGGGATAGTTAGTGTTGTTATTTGAAACAAGGAATTACTATTACTTTTATCATATATATTAAAAAATATATAAATATATATATATATATATATATATATATCTACGAAAAAATAAAACATAAAAAAAATTATTACAAAAAGCCAAAAAAATATATCATTTTTATTATTAGTATATGACCCGAGGAAACTCCTTGGACGATTCGAATATTCCCTTTGACCCCGAAATCGAGCGCACTTTTCACGAGCACCTCCGACTTCGCGATCAAAACTTACTCGAATTTCCCGAAGAGTCTGTCGGAGATACTTACACTGAACCTATGGCCGATCAAATTCCAGATGTGGCCCCGCCACGGACCATGACTTATTATGCCAGGCCAAATCTGGAAGATACCGGATCGAGCATAACGCGCCCAGCAGTGGCTAATAATAATTTTGAAATAAAATCTAGCATCATTCAAATGGTACAACAGTCAGTCCAATTTGACGGTTTGCCAGATGAGGATCCAAACTTACATATTTCAAATTTTTTGGAAATCTGCGATACTTTCAAAAATAATGGCGTTACTGACGACGCCATTCGTTTACGCTTATTTCCATTTTTGTTGCAGACGAAGGCAAAAGCGTGGTTAACTTCTCTTCCCAGAGGATCCATAACCACGTGGGCCTAATTGACGGAACACTTTTTAACTAAATATTTCCCCCCCGTCAAAAACCTCTAAGTTACGTACGGATATCGCCTCTTTCATTCAATACGATTCTGAGTCTCTCTATGAGACTTGGGAACGTTTTAAAGAGTTCCTGCGTAGATGTCCTCATCATGCGCTATCGTCCTGGCTGCAGGTCTAGATGTTTTATAATGTTTTAAATTTCTCAACACGACAGATGATCGATGCGGCCGCCGGGGGAACATTAAACAACAAAACCCCAGAGGCCGCTCGAGCTCTGTTCGAGGAAATGGCCATGAACGCCTATCAATGGAATGCGCCTAGATCATGCCCCACTAAACCAACTGGGATTTATGAAGTGGATGCCACTTCTCACTTAGCCTCTCAAGTCGAAAGGTTAAGTAAGCAAGTGGCGGAGATGACTTCTTCCTCCTCCACTCCCGCTTGGCTTAATAATAATAATAATAATAATAATAATAATAATAATAATAATAATAATAATAATAACAATTTTGTCGAAGAAACTGTAGATTACCTAGGCAACCCAGTTAGGCCCCACTTCAACCCTAATAACAATCCGTACAGTAATAATTGTAATCCGGGTTGGAGGAACCACCCAAATTTTTCCTCGAGCAATCCTAACAATGCTCAGAGGCCCCCCAATTGTAAACCCGCAAGGATTTCCACAAGCATTTCTAAATGGATTTCAGCCTCCACCTCCAAAACCTTCTCCGCTCGAAGATATTTTTGCTAAATACGTTGCGTCCACCGAGTCAAATATCCGGAATATTACCGGATCGATTAAGAACTTGGAAAATCAGGTGGGCCAACTGGCAAAGATGGTCTTCGAGCGGCCATATGGAGCTCTGCCAGGAAACACAGAGCCAAACCCCCGAGAAACTACCAACGCCATAAATCTTTGCAGTGGCAAGGAGGTAACCTCCCCAAAATAGGTTGAGCCTGAGGTACATGTTTCGACACCGACCACTACACCCTCTCCTTCGATAGATAAATCACCGAGTCTTCCGATCGTGCCGAACGTTTCTTGCTCGCCTCTTCCTTATCCCTCACAAATAAACAACGAGCGGAAGGACGAGCATTATAAAAAATTTCTACAAATTTTAAAACAAATCCATATAAACGTTCCTTTCTGCGAGGCACTCTCCCAAATGCCGAAATATGCAAAATATCTTAAGGAGTTGCTTTCTAATAAAAAGCGACTCGAAGATGTTTCGCGTGTTTCCCTTAATGCGGAATGCTCGGCTGTCCTCCTTTACAAATTGCCACCAACACTGAATGACACGGGACGATTCTCCATCCTGTGTCTCTTCAGCAATATGTTAATAAAGTACGCTCTAGAGGACTTGGGAGCTAGCATCAACTTGATGCCTTTCTCCCTTTTCAAAAAACTTCGGGCATCCCAAGCCCGACTAAGATGAGCATCCAACTCGCGGATCGCTCGGTAAAGTACCCGATAGTGGTAGTGGAGGATGTTCTGGTCAAGGTCGACAAGTTTATCTTCCCGGTAGACTGTCATCCTGGACATAGAGGAGGACGCTGAGGTGCCTATCATTCTTGGTCGCCCGTTCCTCGCAACCTCCCGTGCGTTAATCGATGTTAGTAATGGTCGCCTCCTCCTTCGGGTTGGAGATGATGAAGTTACTTTGCATATTAATCCCTCCATGCGGAACTCACTATCGAATGATGTTTCCTGCTTTAATTTGGAATCCGCGTTTGAGGATGAGTGTTCTTCTCTTTCGAAATTGTTATCTTTAATGATAAACGATTCGGATCTGGCAAATCAACCTCCTTTAGATGAATTGATGCCAGATTCGCCCTTCGAGCCTTTCGATTCGAAAGAGTTAAAAATCTCCACATCTTATGAAGAACCCCTGGTCTTGGAGCTTAAGCAACTCCCCGACCATTTAAAATATGTTTTTCTAGCCGCGAACTTAAAACTTCCAGTTATAATATCTTCTACTTTAACCAATTCAGAAACATCCGAATTGGTTGAGGTTTTGTCTAAACATCGATGTGCAATTGCATGGCCTCATTCTGCTCCCACAAAATTTTTCTCGAAGAAAACCCCCACAAAAATATTCAGCCTCAACGGCGACTTAAACCGAATATGCGGGAAGTCGTTAAAACTGAAATTATTAAACTCCTCGATGCGGGGATTATCTATCCTATATCCGACAGTACGTGGGTAAGTCCCGTACAAGTCGTTCCTAAAAAAGGCGATATAACGGTCGTGGCAAACACGAATAACGAATTAATCCCAACTCGTACTATTACGGGTTGGAGGGTTTGCATCGATTACCGGAAACTAAATGATGCCACCAGAAAAGATCACTTCCTATTGCCTTTTATTGATCATATCCTAGAGCGTCTCTCTGGTCATCCTTTCTATTGCTTTCTTGATGGTCTCTCGGGATTTTTCCAAATCCCTATTTCCCCCGAGGACCAAGAAAAAATGACTTTTACTTGCCCTTTCGGCACCTTCGCATATCAAAGGATGTCGTTTGGCCTCTGTAACGCGCCAGCTACATTCCAACGATGTATGCTGGCTATATTCGGAGAGCTTGTAGAAGATATAATGGAAGTCTTCATGGATGACTTATCCGTTTTTGGAAGCTCTTTTCAAAATTGTCTAAAATATTTAGATGGAGTCCTCCAGCGGTGTGAAGAGACGAACTTAGTATTGAACTAGGAGAAATGCAATTTCATAGTCTGAGAGGGTTTAGTCCTCGACCATAAAATTTCTTCCAAGGGGATGGAGGTCGATAAGGCCAAAGTCGCTATAATTGAACAACTTCCTGTTCCTTCGAACATAAAATCTATTAGAAGTTTTCTCGGCCACGCAGGTTTTTATCGGTGGTTTTTTCAAGATTTTTCAAAAATAACCAAACTGCTAACTCACCTCCTGGAAAAGGATTCCCCATTAATTTTTTACACGGCCTGCGTAGAGGCACTTAATTTTATAAAAAAGCAACTTATCATTCTCCAATTCTGGTGGCGCCAGATTGGTCCCTTCCGTTCGAGATTATGTGTCACGCGAGCGATATCGCGGTAGGAGCCATCTTAGGCCAACGCGTAAATAAATATTTTCATCCAATATATTACGCTTCTCGCACACTCAATGCCGCACAGGCTAACTATACAATGACGGAAAAGGAACTTCTTGCCGTAGTCTTTGCTTTTGATAAATTCAGGCCTTACGTAACACTTTCACACGTAATCGTTTTCACTGATCACCCCGCCCTAAAATATCTTTTGGCCAAAGTTGATGCCAAGCCCCGCTTGCTTCCATGGATCCTCCTTTTATAGGAATTTGACTTAGAGATCCAGGATAAGAAGGGGGCTGAAAATTTAGCAGGCGACCACTCTCACGTTTAGAACAACCCTTCGCGGAAGCGCTCGTCGAACCCGAAATAGACGACCGATTTCTTGAAGAGCGCCTTTTAATTTTAAATAGTATAAAAACTTCTTCCACCCCTTGGTTCGCAGATTATGCAAACTATCTAGTCGCACGAGTCCTTCTAAAAGATTTTTCGACTCAGCAAAAAAGAAATTCTTTTCTAATTTGAAAAACTACTTTTGGGAGGACCCCTTTCCCTTTCGAGTATGCGCAGACCAAGTGGTGCGAAGATGTGTTTTAAGCGAGGAGGGTGCGCAAATTTTGCGACACTGCCACGAGGGGCCGGCTGGAGGGCATTATCAAGCCAACTGGAGTGCGCGGAAAGCGTTAGAGGCGGGCTTTTATTGGCCCAATCTCTTTAAGGATGCTCACACTTTTGTGAGTAAATGTGATAGCTGCCAGCGGTCGGGTAACATATCTCATCGTGACGAGATGCCCCAAAACCTTTTTATCGAGTGCAAAATCTTCGCTCTGTGGGGCATAGATTTTGTAGGCCCCCTACCTTCTTCTTTTAATAATCACTATATTTTAGTGGCGGTTGACTACGTATCTAGGTGGGCGGAAGCGCAAGCTCTGCCCACCAATGATGCGCGAGTCATCATCCATTTTCTAAAAAAATTATTTTCTTGCTTTGGCACGCCCCGTGCAATAGTAAGTGATAGGGGTACGCACTTCTGCAATGCCCAATTTTCAAAACTTTTATCTAAGTATGGCGTCACGCACAAGCTCGCCACCGCCTATCACCCCTAAACAAGCGGCTAAGTAGAGGTAGTAAATCGTGAGATTAAACACATTTTGGAGAAAACCATTTCTTTAAATAGGAAAGATTGGTCCATCAAACTTGACGATGTGTTATGGGCATATCGTACGGCATACAAGACCGCTATCGGTTGTACGCCCAATCGATTATTCTACGGCAAAGCGTGCCATTTACCTGTATAGTTAGAGCACCCCGCTTTTTGGGCCTTAAAATTTTTAAATCTGGATTCGAACCTAGCCTCCGAGAATAGGAAATTCCAACTAAATGAACTCGATGAATGGCGTGCGAACGCTTATGAGAGTAATAAATTTTATAAGCAGCATTCTAAGTTCTACCATGATCACAAAATAAAATTTCCCAAAACATTTCCGCCGGGCGATCTTGTCCTTCTTTATAATTCACGCCTTCGTCTTTTTCTGGGTATGTTAAAATCCCGATGGTCCGGCCCCTTTAAGGTTGAAGAGCTTTGGCTGTATGGGACTGTTCTTATCTCTCACCCCGAAAGAGGCGAATTTAAAGTAAACGGGCATCGTTTAAAACTTTACCTTGCGAGCGATCCAGTGGACGAAAAAACCGAATCCTTAACCCTCCCCAACTTATAATCTCACCATGCCAAATGCGTTAAGCTATGTGACGGTAAACAAAGCGCTCGTGGGAGGCACCCCATATTTATCTAATATTTTATTATGCTTTGTTCTTTTTTCTTTTGCAGAGTTTATTACGGCCCCGCCAGCTTTATTTCAGGGAAGCCTTTTTGCTCCCTCTTTCCTTTTGTATATATTGCACTTTTATTTTCTCTTCTTCATACTTACATTACAACATAGGGGACAATGTTGGGTTTTAAGTATGGGGGTGTTTTACTGTATTTATTTACAAAAAAAACTTAAAAAATTAAAAAAAACAAAACTATACAAAAAAAGACTATTTTCCCATTTTATTCTGCATTTTGCTTACTTTTGTAAATATAAGCTTAAACAAAACTACTGCAAAAAAAATTTAAGAAAATCACAAAAATTTTCAAAAAAAAAACATGTTTTTCTTTTTTTTACTTTGTCATACTACAAAAAATACAAAAATCCAAAAAAATTAGCAAAACCCCAAAACTTTTCAAAAAAAAAGTTAAATATATATATATATATATAACTATATAGTAGTTGAAAAACAAACAAAAATAAAAAAAATAATAATAAACCCTACTTTACTTTTATTCTTAAAAGCATTTTGTTTCGAGAGTATATGTTTGTGGATTTTCATAATCGCTAGTTTTACTATTCGTTCGTTTATCTAAGATCGATAGATTTAAACGTTCGGGGTTAAGTTTTAAAGAATTTCTTGTGTTTTTAATTTAAATAGAGGCTATGTTTTCAAGCACTACTTCTACTAGCTAAAATAGAGACATGTGTATTATGTTGGCAAAACAACTTTAGACCCCAATTATCCCTACTTTATGTCTCTAGGAATCTAGGAACTTTCAAATTACCAAGGTTGCTCTCAAACCTTTTTTTATTATTTCTAAGAATTTTTTTCTCGCAAACCCCTTTGTATGCATGGCAAGACAAATAAAAGAAGACAAAGATCCTATGTCAATGGGAATAAGACTGCGTTCCGTAAACATAGGCACCTAATAAAAATTTTAAATGATCTTATGTCAATGAGAATAAGATTTTGTTCCGTAAACATAAGCATTGGGTTATTAAAGTAAAAAAAAAATAGTTTTCTCCCGTATATCACGGTGAGCACCAATGAAAACTAAAAAAGAAAGGTGGAAAGATACAAACCACCACTCCTAATTCAAGTACTCTTCTTTTTGCCATAGCTTTTTACCCCCCTTTCCTTTAGTCGATTTATTGTTTCTGGACTTAAATCAAAAAATCCTTTGAGAGCATAATTACTAAATTGCATATTTCCTTCACATTTCTTTAAACAAAAGTTATTATAATTTCGATCTAATCTCATTTACTAATGATTGCAAATTTTTTTGCTATTTGGTTAATTAAGAAGTCTTTTGGCTAGGACATTTCTTTCTACTTAAATTATTTGCATAATTTAGGACTTAACTCTTATTACTCCGAATTTTTATTTTTCAGTCTCTTATGATTAAAATAAAATGATAGCTAAAAATTAGAACTTATGTTAATCCCGTATAGATCTCTCTTACTTTTACTCTGGAATAGCAAAAGCTTAAGTATGGGGGTATTGTAGTAAAATATATGTATTTTTAGTATAATTATTAGTATAATTTTAATTAATGTTGTAAATTTTCTATGTAAATTAATAAATAAATTGCTTCTTTTCATTATTTCCTTACTAACTTAGTTTTATTTTTGTTTTTGCAAATTTTGGCAATTTTTATCATGTCACGCCCCTGAGTCACGCCCGTGACCCAAGGGCGTGTAATTTTAAAACGCGAAACTTCTCAATCTGCACTCGACGAAAATCGAGCTACGCTCGACAAACGCTCTCTGCCTTGTGTTCGACGAATTCGAGCTGCGTTCAACGAACTCTCTCTATCTCAACGTTCGACGAACGGAGCCCTGCGTTCGATGAATCCCTCTCTGCATCCAGCGTTCGATGAACGACACCCTGCATTCGACGAAAGCGCTCTGCCCTGCGTTCGACGAAACCGAGCTGCGTTCGACGAAACCAAGCTGTGTTTGACAAAACCTGAGCTGCATTCGACGAACTCTCTATCCAAGCATTCGACAAATCCACCGCCAACCCCAAAGTCACGCCCATGCTGCTGATAAACTGCCGCCCACTATCACGGCCGTGATACTGTAGGTCACGCCCGTGTGCAGCCATGTTTGACGGCCAGACCTTCCAGAAGACAGCGGATGCGACCCCTAAAGCACGCGCAAGTGTCACGGCCGTGACATCCAAGTCACGCCCGTGACCTAGGGCGTGTAAAAATAAAATTTTGCCTATAAATAGGGGCTCGGCTGAAGTAAATTTCATCCAAATTTTGATTATTGTAATGTTATTTTGAGTTCTTTTGAGTGATTGTGAGTTTTCTTTATGCAATTAAGTTTTTGTTCGTTTGTAATTTTCGCCTTTTAGAAATAAAATGTTGTTTTCTCATTTGGATCGTCTCCCTTTTTATTTATGTTAGTGTGTGTGTGAGTGTATGAGTATAACTTTATTGCTTTCATAACTTAGTTTATTGCTTTCATAATTTAGGTTTATTGCTTTCATAAAAATAGTTTATCGCTTTCTTTAACGCTTTATTTATCGCTTTCTTTTAAACGATTTCTTTCGATTCAGTCTTTTTATTACAAGTAGAGTGCGTGAGTTTATGAGATAGTGTTTTTCTTTTTTATAACTTAGCTTTATTTCAGTCCTTATATAACTGCTATATACCACCCCCATCTTGAATAAGAGGCTAATTTCCTTTAGCACTTATTTAAGTCGGTTGGGACGGATATTATTTCTGCACCTTTATAAGTCTTTTCATTTCTATACCACCCCCATCTTGAATAAGAAGCTAATTTCCTTTAGCGCTTGTTTAAGACGGTTGGGACGGGTACTATTACTGCTTTTATATAAGTCTTTTTATTTTCCTTTTTATCCGCTTATATCCGCTTAAATAATTAAACATGTATTTTCTTAATTATGACGTCTCCATTCCGATGAGTGGCTAATTTCCTTTAGCGCATGATGTCGAAGAGCATTGGGACACAAAAATAGTTTTTCTAAAAAAAACATCTCTTTCTAAAATAATTAACGCTTAAGGTTTACCCGAGAATAACATTGAGTGGAGCCACATAATCGATGTGTGGTTTTCATTTCCGTCTCCGTACACTAGTTAGCCGAGAGGCTCGTGCGTACAGACTGATCGCTCACGGGTAAAAGTGTTCTCTACCCTCGAGAGAGGATGAGGTAAGTCTCCCGAATTGGAAGTAAAAACCCAATAGCGGGGTTCACAACATAAGGCGAGTATTAAGAAGATTCGATGGTCGAAAATTCATAATCTCAGGTGGGCGTACCCTCGAGAGAGGAGCGTTCATAATTATGGAACCTCCACGGCCAAGTCGTTTTAATGTTTTAAAAAGTCATCTCTTTTACTTCTAAAAAAGACTATTTTCGTCTCAAGGTAATTCGACATCAGGCGCTATTATTATCATCATTTAGAACACTAGTTATTCGCTTACTATAATTTTCTTTTAAAAACCCACACTAAAAACTTATTCCGATAAAATAATAGTTCGTTCCTCAAAGTAGCTTAATCAACATGATCCGCGGAAATATACGGCCTCGATATTTTCCAAAACAAAACATCTTGTATTACTCACGATAAGGTATACTTTCCTTTATTATATGATTAGTTCGGATTAAAATTTAAACAAAAACTGTTCAAACCAAAGTAGTGCAAAACTCTCCTTTTCTATTTTAAAAATCAATAGAATTTGGCGTTGTAGTCAAGGCGTAAACGTTAATATTTCGAAAGCAGAAAAAGACTGTTACTTCTATCCTTCGATAGGATAACGATTAATTTCTCAAAGTAGGAGTACTTGCGAGACTCCTTGGAAACACCCATCTAAATTTAATCTCGTCAAATAAAGGTTAACCAAAACAATTAAACAAGAAGGAATCCGAACAAAATCATCACAAGTTGGCGTTCCACAAAATGTACACTCTACCACGGGGCGTCAGCATTACTGCGGCACGCTAGTTTCGTTCAAAGAAATGAATGCTGCGCTCGACGAAATGTGAGGCCATCTCGATGAAGATGTGCCCAACGAAATGCTCTACCGCGGAGCGTTAGCACTGACGATGGCACTAGCATAAATGGAAACAACTGACGGGAAGAAAACAGTGGAGAAAAAGGAATGTCGACTGGACGCTATTTTGGCACGTACTATCGCGACGCGTTAAGGCTAACGCCCGGCGGTAACTTTTGGATGTCCCGCCATCATGATGCTGATCGAGGAGCAAATGAGGAAGGAGATCTCGCGGGAAGGAATAATCAATCAAGAGTATGTAATATCATTATGAAACCAATCAATCAAGATTTGGAAACTCCAATCAATCAAGATTTGATTAATCATGATTTGGAAACTCCAATCAATCAAGATTTAATTAAGAAACAAAAATGAGCATGCAATATCATTATGAAGGCAAGAATATATCATATTTTTGTGGGGAATAATGTATTTCCAAAGATAGAAGACAAACCCACGGAATTGATGAGAATAGAAAGAAGGAAACTACTCACCGCTGCTACCGCCCTGCTATAGAACTACCGCCGGCGCTAGCTTTCCTGGACAACAAACCTCTATTTAAAACAACCCGAAAATGAGTTTCGGTCGATGGATTTGGACGAAATTTTTGAGGTCTGAAACCCCTAGCCATCTAGAGAAAAGTGAGGGGTGTTTCCCACTCCTCAAAAGAGAGAGTTCTTCATAGGAGATCAAAAGAAAATCGTTCGCAAGGATTGAAGGCAATCAAAACGGCGATCAAGAAGCCTTCTCTCAACATACACATGGAGTGTTCTCGCTGCAACAATCTCTAATCAATTGGAGACATCCAAGGATCTCAAGAACATCAAAGAGGAAGACTCTCAAGCCACAATGATCGAACCTTTACAAGCTAAACGACATCTACATCAAGGGTTCTACTTAGAGGGGAGTCTTTCCATTATCTCATCATGTAACGATTTTATTTTATCATTGTAATCGGTTCGTGAATTCGCCACGCGACGACTAGGTCTAGGTTGGACTTAGGGAGTAATTCGCCTCGTATTGGTAACTGGGTCTAGGGAGTAGATCTAGGGGGTGCTCGAGGCCTTTCTGGTGATAGATTGGCTAGAGCGGCTTGAGGCCGTATCTGGGGAGAGATCGACTAAAGCCAACCGGTTCGTGGGGGTACGAGTCGGTATAGAAAACAAAAAGGGTTTTCATATTATTCGCTTTGATTTTTAGCGTCATTGAAATCAGATTTTGTAATCAATTTTATAAATGATAATCATGTCTTTTCTTTTTTAATAAAATTGATTTCATTTCTAATTTCATTATCTCTTTACTTTCGATTTAACTTACTTCTTCGATCAAAATATCAAAAGTTTTCTATTAATATTTAAAGTTTTTTAAAACCCTTATTCACCCCCCTCTAAGGGCGCCTACAGATCCAACAACTGGTATCAGAGGCAGGTTATTCCAAATCGGCTTAACAACCGGGAATAATGGCGTCTCATGATCTCGCTTCTATTAGTGGGGGAAATTTTTATGTAGAATAAAAATCTCTTGCACCACCTTTATTCGAAGGAAGAAATTATAAAGGGTGAAAATTGTTAATGGAAAGGTTTATTAAAACATTTGATATCAATGCATGGGATATAGCAATAACAAGACCAGCGGACGAATCAAATAAACAAGAGCGTCACCTAAATGCAAAAGCTATGAACTATATTTTCTGTGCTTTATCTTAAGATATCTTCAAATTAATATATTGTTTTTCTAGTGCATACAAAGTATGGAAATTTCTTGAAGAAATGTATGATTCTCCTTCTACAGGTATGGAACAATCACAAGAACCGGAGAATATGCAAGCTTACACAAGTCTTCAAGAATGCCCCTCTCATGATGGATCCATGAAGTGTACATCAAGTGAAAGAGAAGAAGAAGTACTGTCTTCGGAAGAGGTGTGCCAAAAAGATGACAAAGAAATGATATGTTCAAATCGTGCCTCTCCCGAAAGCAATGTAAGGAAATCAAATTCCATTTTTTGTACTTCTATCTCTACATTACAATTGCTTCAATCTACAAAGCACAAAATTAAGAAATTAAAAAATGCTAATAAACATTTGCGCTTAGAAAATAAAAATTTAAAGGCAAAAATTAATGAACAATCAAATTCAAATTTATTTAGTTCTATCCATGGCTCCTTAGTTGAAAACGCTACACCTTGTGTAGAATATAATGAATAAAAGAAAAACACAAGGAACTTGAAAAGGAACTTATTTTTATAAAAGAACAAAATGAAAGATTATTTTTAGAAAATTCATCCTTAAAAAATGATTGTGCTAAGTGTAAGGACTATAAAGTTGAAATTAAAGAGATGGATGGAACATTTGATGAATATAGAAATAACTATCAAAATCATATTGATTCAATTGTTTTCACTTTTAAAAATAGCACAATCGCTTATAATAAAGCTAGACATAATTTAATGATTAAGAATAATGAATTAAAAACTAAAATCAACTTGCTTAAGGAAATCATAAAGAAAAATTCTCAACACATAAATCAACCATTTCAAGCTATTTCCAAAAACAAGTTAAATATAAATTCTCATAATATGTCTAAGCCTAACAAAGGAAATGAAAATATCAAATGCGTGAAAATGAAATTCCAAATAATTGTCATTTACAACATCATCTTTATCCCAACATAAAGATAAACAAATTTCCTATAAATAATGTTGTACAAAATCATCATGGAAATTTGACAAATAAAAACAATATTAAACCAAGGTTTGAACGGCGGCCCAAAATTAAAGATGAAACACAAACTCAAATCAAAAGGGCCCATTCAATAATATCTCCCTAAAAGCAAACACGGTGTATTTGGGTACCCAAAGAAACCGTCACACCCAGTCCTCTTTGGATACCTAAATCACTCATTCATTAGTATCCAATCCTTTGCATGAAGTAGAAATCAATTAAAAATGAAATATCAATTCTCTACTTCATGATATGCTTTATTTCCTTTTTGTTTTTGATTTTATTTCTTTGAGCCATCATGATAAGATCACTTTATATAACTTGTGATTTTATTTTCGCATATTAAACCTAAATTCATTAATAAAACAAATTGAACACAATTGAATAAAAAGTCATATTATTTTCAAGTGATCTACTTATCCTTTTTGGATCCATTTCCTATGAAAAGTCATATATAAATTAAATCCTAAATTTGCTATGTATTATTAAGACTAATGAAATAATTGTCGAAATGGATTTAAAAGGAATTTTAGGGGTATTAGGCTAAATTTCTAAAATGCGCAAGTTTTTGCTTAGGTACTTAATATATTTGCGTCATTTTTGTTTACCCCTAGTATGTTAAATCATAATCATGTCAAATCGGAATTGAAAAATTGCATGAATATTATTTCACTTATTTATGATCATTTCACTCATGCATATGTTGTGCAAAACTCAACAATTAAGGTTAATGAGTATGGAGCTTTAATGAATATGAAACCCATGTACAAAAATTTTAACTTCCGCAACTTTTTGCGATTTCTTTTCGTATCTTCACATCATTAGACAGGCCTTACATTGCACAAACATAATTAAGAAAAATCGGAAGCAAAATCGAAGAAAATCTAGGCTATATGATTAAAATAAGCACTCTCTATGAGCTAACGCAGGTGCTAGGACCTAACGCCGGCGCTAGCTCAAGTATCCGATTTTCTGTAATTTTAAAATTCTGAAAATCACTAAACATATATTATTTTATATGTACTACTCTTTTTTTTTATTTCTGCCTATAATTGATTTTTGAAAAATTAAAATACAAAATTCAAAAGCCAAATAACAAAAAAATTATTTTATTTTTTTTTCTTCATTTCTCTGGTTATTTGTTTGATTTATATTTCTATATGCAAAAATCAAATACAAAAATATAAAACAAAAACAAGTATCAAAAATTATTATTTTGAACTTAACTTTTCTATTTACATGTGTCTTGCGAAAGGGAGATTTGGGATATCTTCCCATCACATCACCTAGTACTGGGCGAACCTCTCACAGGGTAGACCTCGGGAAGTCCAATATCAAATAATAAAAGTACAAACTTTAAATTAAAATTATTTTTCAAAAATACTATATGGACTCTATTGTGAAACTCAAGCATGATTTAATCCATCATTTAGACCTTCCACAATGTTGTGATTCATATTTTCAAACTACTTTGAACATTGTCTTTATCATGCTTTGATACCTATAAACACATGTGCATAAATTATATTGTAAAAGTTGTGTAGAACCAAGCTTAGCATGCCTCTAAGTATGAGTAAATGCCTTATGTTTGATAATGATATTTATTCACTCACTTATTTTGGCATTGTCTACATATGTGTTTAATCTAAGAATGCTTGTATATGTTTTGTATTAGTACAATGAATTAAAACTGCACAAGTATCTTACCTACACTACATTTATTTGCACTTTTAGAAGTTAAGAAAAGTGGTTATGTTTTCATAACATTATATTGGTTTGTAAAACAAGTATATTCGGAGAACTTTGTACAAAACAAAAATCATAAAATAAAGTGACAATGATAACTCCACCAAGCACTACTTGAACCTCCTGATAACTCTTAATAAGCATTGTGAGGTTGAGCACCTTAGAAAGAATAGTAAAGTGTCTTGTGCAAACCTTATCTTTCCTTCAAAATAAAAACCACTTACTCTTAAGTACACCAGATCACTAGTCTCAATATTAAAAGAAAATAAAATATGTGATCCCCCAAGCACTACTTTGCACCCTGATAAGTCTTAATGAGCATTGTTTGTGCAAAGCACCTTGGTTGTTGTACAATTTAGTGTGCATTGAAGTGTGTGGAAGTAAAATTATTTGTGTTTTATTGTGCTCTTTACTTTACATATTTCTTGTATTTTTGATTAAAACATTTGTTTACTCTACTCAAAATACACTTATGTGCACATCATTATCTTCCATAACACGTCTTCTCATGAGTATTGGATCCTAATGCTAATTCTATACTACTCTTTATTTATGAAATACACTAGATAACCTAGCATGCTCTCTACAATGTTTTGTATGTTTTGAATATGTGAATTAATATAACATTGTAGTAATTTCTTTTTGAAAACATTATTTCATGCTTGGTTACTTTATTGTCAAAATTAAAGATTTTAAATGCAAAATGATTTACAAAAACATCTTCCTTTTTGAATTTAAATCATATTTCTTCTTATGAATAATCATGATTACAAAAAAGATGTTTTCTTGTATCTCTATAAGTCTTCCGCATCATCACCATATTTTTTTACCTTGCGCTTTCATGCTTAAATCAAGTCTTAAATGTCAAAAATCCTTTTTTCAACAAATGGTAGACTTGCTTGGTAAAATTTATATTGGTTATTCTAACACATATATCACTTTTATGCTAAAAACTCTGATATATTTCAATGAAAATTTGTATGCCAAAAAAAACACTCCTTAATCATGAAAATATTGTAATGCCAATAACTTTGATTCATTAATGGATTTCAAAATAGCTATGTGAGTTATTTGTTTTAAAAAAAATCAAATAAAAATATAAATCCATAGGCTATGTCATTAGATTTAAAACGCTTAAATGTTTCCTATAATTTTTATCCATGTCTTCATATCTCACCATAGCGGGGGCGTAGGGTTGTAGACATTAGATAACCTTATCTCTTGTCATGTCTTGTCCTTAATCGGGGAGGGTTCCAGTGGGGCCTTGCGAGGCACTGGGGGAAAGAGTGCTAGGTTAAGTTTTGTCTAGTGTTTGCATATGGGACTAACACCCCAACCTACGACATGTATGCAACTCCTCATGCCCATCCGTCACTTAGTACGGGGCTAGGGTGTAGACATATTGTCTGGGTAGATTGGTTAATTTGGGATCATTACCTTTTTTTGCTTAAAACGTTTATAAATAAAAATCCTTTGTGAACTTAAATTGCTACAACATCTATTTTTTATCTAAAACTCTTAATCATCTACTATGCTTCACCATTCTTATATAGATGTTCTCTTCAAAAATATATTTCGTCATGCTTTCCACCTCTTTACTACTTGTTCGCTCGATCATGAATACATTTTTCCCAACAAGTGGTTTCTTTGTCATGTACATATTGTATTTTTTCCTAAGTGTTTAACTCTTTATCATGTTCATTCCCTCTCTACACATTTATGGCACACATTAACGTTTAACTTTCTTTCCACCCTCTTTCGATAATACCAAAAGGGGGAGAATAAATTTGAAAGAAATAAACATGTTTGGGGAGTTAAGTTCATAGGAAGTTTTGGTGTAGGGGGAACATTCATTTAGGGGGAGCATATGCACATGTCTTCAATTTCAAGCTTATCTCTATTATAAACACAAATTCCTATCAATTGAATTATTTCTTTCTAAGGGGATTTGTTATTATCAATAGGGGAAGTTTGTTGGAACATGCTTTCCGCATCTCTTGGTTTGACAATAACATATCCTATTGTATTTGATCATACTTGTTTTGTGTTTATAGTATGCAGGATTATGTGCTTTCAAATCTCCATGGTGCTGTGTATTGTTGCTACCACGCCGCGTTAACTTTACCGCTGGCGCTAGTATTATCGAACTGCTGAGAAGGCAACCTCTTAGAAGATCTGAAAGCTCTATCGCATCGCGTTAACTCTACCGCTGGCGCTAGCATTAACGAATCGATGAGAAGAAACAGCTGAGAAGGGAAACCGCTGAGATGCAAGCTGGCGTTCAACAAAATGTACACTCTATCGGGGGCTTCAGCGTTACCGCAGCGCGCTAGTTTTGTTTGACAAAATGAATGTTGCACTCAACGAAATGTGAGGTCAGCTCGATGAAGATGCGCCCGACGAAATGCTCTACTGCGGAGCGTTAGCACTGACGCTGGCGCTAGCATAAATGGAAATAACTGACTGGAAGAAAACAGTGGGGAAAAAGGAATGTCGACGGGACGCTATTTTGGCAAGTACTATCGCGGCGCATTAAGGCTAACAAGCGGCGGTAACTTTTGGATGTCCCGCCATCATGATGCTGATTGAGGAGAAAATGAGGAAGGAGATATCGCGGGAAGGAATAATCAATCAAGAGTATGCAATATCATTATGAAACCAATCAATCAAGATTTGAAAACTCCAATCAATCAAGATTTGATTAATCATGATTTGGAAACTCCAATCAATCAAGATTTAATTAAGAAACCAAAAGGAGCATGCAATATCATTATGAAGGCAAGAATATATCATATTTTTGTGGGGAATAATGTATTTCCAAAGATAGAAGACAAACCCATGAAATTGATGAGAATAGAAGGAAGGAAACTACTCACCGCTGCTACCTCCCTGCTATAGAACTACCGCCGGCGCTAGCTTTCCTGGACAGCAAACCTCTATTTAAAATAGCCCGAAAATGTGTTTCGGTCGACACATTTGGACGAAATTTTTGAGGGCTGAAACCCTTAGCCATCTAGAGAAAACTGAGGGGTGTTTCCCACTCATCAAAAGAGAGAGTTATTCAGAGGAGATCAAAAGAAAATCATGCGCAAGGATTGAAGGCTATCAAAACGGCGATCAAGAAGCCTTCTCTCAACATACACATGGAGTGTTCTCGCTGCAACAATCTCTAATCAATTGGAGACATCCAAGGATCTTAAGAACATCAAAGAGGAAGACTCTCAAGCCACAATGATCGATCCTTTGCAAGAGAAACGACATCTACATCAAGGGTTCTACTTAGAGGGGAGTCTTTCCATTATCTCATCTTGTAACGCTTTTATTTTATCATTGTAATCGGTTTGTGAATTCGCCACACGGCGGCTAGGTCTAGGTTGTACTTAGGGAGTAATTTGCCTCGTGTTGGCGACTTGGACTAGGGAGTAGATCTAGGGGGTGCTCGAGACCTTTTTGGTGATAGATTGGCTAGAGCGGCTTGAGGACGCATCTGGGGAGAGATCGGTTAAAGCCAACCGGTTCGTGGGAATACGAGTCAGTATAGAAAACAAAAAGGGTTTTCATATTATTCGCTTCGATTTCTAGCGTCATTGAAATCAGATTTTGTAATCAATTTTATAAATGATAATCATGTCTTTTCTCGTTTAATAAAATTGATTTCATTTCTAATTTCATTATCTCTTTACTTTCGATTTAACTTCGATCAAAATAACAAAAGTTTTCTATTAATGTTTAAAGTTTTTTAAAACCCTTATTCACCCCCCCCCCCCCTCTAAGGGCGCCTACAGATCCAACACCTTCGAATATTGGTGTAAAAGCTTGTGAAGGAAGGGAAGCTTCAAGGGTTGCTTCAAAAACCTGGCCCTTCTAAAGCCTCCACCTCAAAGAGCAAAAAAGTTACAGAGGTCCACTGGGAGTATGAGGAAGTAGATGACGTTGGCCATCATGAAAATGCTGGTTATCCTGGTGAATGCATAGATGCAAATGATGAAGGAAGTCTGGGTTATCTTTTTTGCATCCATGGGGGAGAAGGGTTAGAGTCTTCATGGAAGGCTAGCATGGCTAGAGTTTTCAGATCAGAGGTTGCTGATACCTCCTCCTCTGTTCCAGTCTGGGGACGGTGACTTTCAGACAAGAAGATCTTCCTGCAAATGACAATCCTTTCAATGACGCTGTCATCATAAAGGCAGTCATAGAGAATTATACAGTTGAGAATATTCTGAATTATACAGGAAGTTCAGTAAATCTTCTTTTCAAGCCAGCCTGTAGTAAATCTTCTTTTCAATGACGCTGTGATCATAAAGGAAATGTCACGCTCTCAATGATGCTTGGAGGCATCACAAAGTTGGTTAAATTCATAGTCGTTGAGGCTTCGAGCAACTACAACAAAATTTTTGGGAGGCCAATTTTGAATGAATATCAAATTGTGGTTTCAACCGACCACCTTGTAGTGAAGCTTGCTCTGAAAGGAAAGCAATACCGGATCTAGAGCAATCCAAGGAAGGCCTAGGAATGCTACGTCAAGACGGTTAATATGACTGAGTGTTTTCCTCCTCAGATAGTTGAGACCTCTTCAGCTTCCCAAATCTCGAATTTTGTTAAAGCTGATGAAGAGGTCGTGGAAGAAGAGACAAGAGATGGAGTTCGCTTGGAACCTGTCCAGGCAAGTCAAGCAATGCCCATCAGTGATGAAGATGAAAGTAAGAAGCTTTTAATCAACGCTGAGTTGTCCAAAGCTGAAAAGAATCAGCTCATCTCTTGCCTGCTGCAAAATCTGGATATATTTTCTTGGTCAGCGGATGATATGTCAGGAGTTGATCTGGATGTCGCCTATCACTATCTCAACATTGATCCAGCTTTTACTCCAGTGAAGCAAAAGAAAAGAGTGGTTGCAATGACCTTGGCTAAACCAATCTGGGAGGAGGTGGAAAAGCTTCTCAAAGCTAACTTTGTTAGGGAAATTCAATACCCAGAGTGGGCATCGAATGTTGTAATGGTGAAAATGGCTGGTGGAAAATGGAGAATGTGTGTGGATTTCACTAAACTCAATAAAGCTTGCCCTAATGATTTCTACCCCTACCTCGAATAGATTCTTTAGTTGATTCTGTCGTAGGGTACTCTTTCAAGAGTTTCTTAGATGCATTCTATGGTTATCACCAAATAAGAATGCACAAGTCCGATATCCCTCACACCTCATTCATCACGAATGACAGCTATTTTTGCTATCTCGTAATGCCTTTTGGGCTGAAATATGCTGGTGCTACCCATCAAGAAATGATGGACACGATTTTCAAAACTCAAAAGGGGAGAAATTTAGAAGTTTACGTTGATGATCTTCTAATAAAAAGCAAGTTTTTCTCAGCTCATATCAGCGATTTGAATGAAACTTTTGCAACCCTCCGAGCTTTCAATATGAGGTTAAACCCCTTGAGATGTGTATTTGGGGCAAATAAGGGGAAGTTTCTCTGGCACCTCTTTACTTCAGATGGCCTTACGCCAAATCCTGATAAGGTGAAAGCTATCCTGGAAATGTCACCTCCCAAGACCCCTAAGGAAGTTTAGCATTTGGGTGGGAGGATGGCAGGTCTAAGCCGTTTCATCTCCCGCTCAGGAGATAAGAGTGCTCCCTTCTTCAAAACTCTCTGTGTAGGAGCTAAGTTTGAATGGACAAAAGAGTGTGATGATGCATTTGATCTGCTCAAAAAGCAGCTAATGTACACCCCTTTACTCCAAATCCAGAGAGAGGGAGAGAATCTCTTTTTGTATCTGGGAGTTGGTTCTGATACTTGATAGAATATAGGTATATGATCTAATTCACCTATAGGGGGGGGTGAATAGGTCTTTTGATTTCTACTTAGATGATATAGATAGTTAAAATTATTCTAAGCAAGTAATCAAGCAAACCCAGAAAACACATAAGTGTTTATAGTGGTTCCCCAAGACAGTCTGTGTATGGGTAGTCCACTTTCCCCCTTCACCCTTCCAATAGTGTGTTAGACAGGGCCAACTCCTTCAATCTCAGCTATAATAGCTTACAGTTTAGATCCCTCAAGATCTCTCAGGCTTGCTCCAAGCCCTACCTCAGGCCAGTCAGCCTTACAACTCAGGCTCAACAGCCCTACAACCTCAGGCCTAACTGCCCTAAAAACTCAGGCCAACATCCCTACAACTCAGGCTAAGCAGACCTACAAACTCAGGCAAATATCCCTACAAACTCAGGCAAATAGCCCAACAAACTCAGCCAAATAGCCCTACAGTAAATGAGTTTTTAATGCTTATTACAACAGACAGCAGTGAGAAGAAGTCTCTTGTAGTTCCTGCACAACTTGTGCTTTCTTGTAGCTGGAGATGATGATGGCAGCTACAAACTGATCTTCCTCTTCAGTTGAAGGATGGAAGATCACCTTGCTCCTTCTTATAGAGGAGCTATCTTTATCTCTCGGATTCTTCTTGCTTGTTCAGTGAGCAGGAGGAGAATGAGGAGAACGGGGACCATCAATGGAACAGTCAATATGTTTTAGCACATGACCAGCCCTTATCAAAAGTTCCCTAACTTCTTCTTTTATATATCCCTGATCTTCAACGGCTCTCAGTCATCCTTCTGACAGATATGGGAGTGATTGGTGGACCCCACAATGCCTTTCTGCAGCTTGCACCAAGGGCAGAACCCGCCAGGTTACTTTTGAATCTGTCTCAGCGGTTGGGCTGAGATGGCTTCCTCTTTTGAACTGTATTCTTCGTTCGATGAACTTCATTCTTCGTTCGACGAACTCCATTCTTCGTTCGACGAACTTGCCAAGACTCAGTGTTTTCTTCTGTCCCGTATCTATGTTCGACGAACTTCATTCTTCGTTCGACGAACACCATTCTTCGTTCGACGAACTCGCCAAGTCTCAACATTTGCTTCTATCCCGTCTCTGTGTTCGACGAACATCATTCTTCGTTCGATGAACTCCATTCTTCGTTCGACGAACTCGCCAAGTCTCAGCATTTGCTTCTATCCTATCTCTGCATTCGAGGAACTTCATTCTTCGTTCGACAAACTCGCCAAGTCTCAACGTTGGCTTCTGTCCCGTCTCTACGTTTGAAGAGCTTCATTCTTCGTTTGATGAACTCCATTCTTCGTTCAACAAACTCGCCAAGTCTCAGCGTTTGCTTCTTTCTGCAGCTCAGCTTGCCCAGATGCATTCTTAGTTGCTCCTGGTCTTGTCTCAGCGGTTTAGCTGAGACAGTGAGACCTTCTCAGCTGATTAAACAACACACCTTTGAATCTATTCCATTATATGTAATATTATCTCCCTGTACAATACTTGAGACAAAATTGATTGTATCAAATACAATATGTACTTAGTATTGTGACTGATGCCTCTTCAAATCAAAGGAACATTGAGGGCAATATTCCCAACAATCTCCCCCTATTTGAAGAAGGCAAAACATTCCCAATGCTAAGGTACATTGACAATAAAAACCTATCATAAAAATGATCTGCGTTTGCTTCTGTCCCATCTCTGCGTTCGACGAACTTCATTCTTCGTTCGACGAACACCATTCTTCATTCGACGAACTCGCTAAGTCTCAGCGTGTGCTTCTGTCTGCAGCTCAGCTTGCCCAGATGCCTTCTCAGTGGCTCCTGGTCTTGTCACAGTGGTTCAGCTAAGACAGTGAGACCTTCTCAGCTGATTAAACAGCACACATTTGAATCTATTCCATTGTATGGAATATCATCTCCCTCTACAATACATGAGACAAAATAGATTATATTAAATACAATATGTACTAAGTATTGTGAGTGATGCCTCTTCAAATCAAAGGAACATTGAGAGCAATATTCCCAACAATCTCCCCCTATTTGAAGAAGGCAGAACATTCCCAATGCTAAGGTACATTGCCAACAAAAACCTATCATGAAAATGATCTATATAGCATTCATGATAACATTGCTTCTAGAAGATAACATTGTTTAAGCAATCTATCAAAACTCATGACAGATTATATTAAGCTTTGACTAACTCAGAGGGCAATCCTTGTACTCAAATCTAACTCTGAGTTGGTCTTAGCATTGGCCATCTCCCCCTTTCTGGTTTCTTCAACTATTTTTCCCTCTAGGGATTGGGAGGTAGCAGCTACAGACCCTGAGAAGGTTTATAAAGCATTTTCCAAATCCCCCTTTAGGTCATCCTTCATCTTCTCTGACTCTCTTAGCAATGGCCATCTCCCCCTCAACTTAAGCTGGAACTTGCTCCCCCTCAATGTGAGTACTATTATCTTTATTAGCTGTTTTTGTTCATTATGAATAACCCTTTCTAGTTCCACCTCATTTGGAGCATTTGTATTGTTCTTATGATTGTAAGTGTAAATTAAGCTTATGTCATAAGGCTGAGTTCGTCGAACTCAAACTCAACATTCGACGAACTCAGGAAAGAGTTCGTCGAACCCAGACTTTTCCCAGCTGTTTAGGGGTAACCTGAAGCTCAGCTAAAATAGATTGTTCTGATTAAGCTGATCGTCCTACTTTATACTATTCTACATTTAACATTCCTAGTTCAATCTTGAAAGCATTAAAGTTGGCCTCATCCAATGGCTTAGTGAAGATATCAGCCACTTGTCTGCCAGTGGGGACAAATTCAAGGCAGATATCTCTACATTCAACATGTTCTCTTATAAAATGATACCTTATCTCTATGTGCTTAGCCCTGCTATGAGAGACAGGATTCTTAGCAATAGAGATAGCACTGGATGAGTCACAATAAAGAGGAGATTTACTTACCTTGAGGTTGTAGTCCTCCAGCTGGTGTTGAATCCATAATAGATGTGCACAACAGCTCCCTGCAGCAATGTATTCAGACTCAGCAGTGGAGATAACCACACTTGTCTGCTTTTTGCAGCTCCATGATATCAGTCTTCTTCCTAGGAATTGACAAGTGCCACTTGTGCTTTTCCTGTCTTCTTTGCAGCCTGCAAAATCTGCATCTGAAAATCCAGTTGGTTCAAAATCATTGTTCTTAGGGTACCAAAGGCCAAGATGTAGGCTGCCTTTAAGGTATCTAAGAATTCTCTTTGCAGCTATGTAGTGAGATTCCTTAGGACATGCCTGGTACCTAGAATACACACATGTAGCATACATAATATCTGGTCTACTAGCAGTCAAATATAACAGGGATCCAATGATGCACCTGTACATGGATTCATCAAAGGCCTTGCCCTTCTCATCCTTGTCCAGGGAAATGTTGGACCCCATGGGATTTTTCATGGTGGAGGCTGACTCCATTCCAAACTTCTTAATTAGCTCCCTAGTGTACTTTGTCTGAGAGATAAATATCCCATCATCAGACTGTCTCACTTGGAGGCCTAAGAAGTACTTTAATTCTCCCATGCTGCTCATCTCAAACTCCCCCTGCATTAGGTTGGCAAACCTTGTGCAGAGGTTGTCATCAGTAGACCCAAATATTATGTCACCAACATATATTTGGACTAGGAGAACCTTGCCCCTTGTTTCCCTAAGAAACAATGTGCTATCTATCTTTCCCCTGAAGAACTTGTTCTTGATGAGAAAGATAGACAATGTCTCATACCAAGCCTTGGGGGCTTGCTTAAGACCATATAGAGCTTTCCTAAGTAGATAAACATGAGATGTAAGAGTAGGATGGACAAAACCTGATGGCTGCTCTACATATACTTCCTCTTTCAGATTTCCATTTAGGAATGCTGATTTGACATCCATCTGGTACACTTTGAAGACTTTATGGGCTGCATATGCAAGGAATAGCCTTATGGCCTCCAACCTTGCAACTGGGGCAAAGGTTTGGTCAAAGTCTATTCCTTCCTCTTGCCTATACCCCTTTACAACAAGCCTTTCCTTGTTCTTGATAATTGTCCCATTTTCACCCATCTTATTTCTGAAGATCCATTTGGTGTCAATGATGTTTTGTCCCTGTGGTCTTGGCACCAACTTCCATACTTTGCATCTTTTGAATTGCAAAAGTTCTTTCTGCATTGCCTGAATCTAGAATGGATCCAAGTTGGCCTCTTGATGAGTTCTATTTATATACACTTTTATGGACTCATCTGGGCTAGATTTCCTGCTTTTGCACTTCAATTTTTGTTCTTAATTGCTTATATTTTACTTGTTTGCGCTTTCACTTTAAGTGCTCATTTTGACCTGTTGTGGTGTGCAATTGCGCGCTTTATTGTTGGGGGCAAGCACAATGTGCTCCCCATTCTTATTATGCTTTTATACTTGTGCTGGAGGTGTTTTCCCAGTGTTTGGATTTGTTGTACAGGTGGGCAAATCGTCCATATTGCCCAGAATTCATCCTATATGAATCGCACGGTCGTGCGTTTATTTGATGCACGGTCGGTTGCGGTCGTGCGCTATGATCGGCTGGTCAATATGGTGATCTTCCCCACTCGTGCATTTTCTTCACGCACGGTTGGCCTCAACCGTGCGCGAACAAAATGCACGACCTCCTGTTGTTTACCGGATTTCGAGCCTTCTGAATTTGCCCGTGCATTTTTACGTACAATCGGCTTCGACCGTGCGTGAGTAAAATGCACGGGCGCGCCTGCTTCATCATCCTGGCCTTTTTTTCTCGATTAATATCGCACGGTTCATGCACGGTCGTGCGTTCGACCGTGCATGACCAAATTTCTGACTGTTTCTATAAAAGCTGCAACTCTCGACCTAATTGGTAGTTCGCCCGATCCATCTTCTTTCCCATGCCTAAGGGTTCCTGCTCCATTCCAGTCCACCGTTCCATCACCGCCCACCATTTGGAGGTGCTCTGGACACATTCTTGGCTCAAATCTTGAGCCGGAGTATCCTCTCGGCCGCCTCCATCATCCAAGCACTTCAAGGAGAGGATTCTACACTCATCTTCATAGCCAAGCTTGGAGTTCTTCGCATTGGACGTGGCCTGATTGTAGTTTACCGGAGAAGGCGGGTCCATTGGGAGGAAGTGACATCCCTCCTCTACCCCGGAAGATCGTTGGGACCGAGCTAGGACGCAAATTGACAAACCGAGGATTCCTACCGAGAATCTACAACGAGCCTCCATATTTGGTCGTATCTCTTGCCTTTTCTCTTACTTGCGTAGATATATATGAATGTAATCCTCATTTTAGTGATGATGTACAATATAAACTTGTGTTAATTTTTATTTCATCTTTTTTGTGAAAGTATTTCGTTTATATTTGTATTTGAGGTGCGCCACCAAATCCACTCCACCAACCATTCCATCCGCAAGCCTTCTCGTCCATCCGCCCTTGCGAAGTAGTGCGTTCAAGGCCTACGTAGTTTTCCATCCCGCTCGGCGAAGCATTGCATAGCGGCATTGCATTGGAGTAGTTGTAGTTATTTTCTTTTATTTTCCATAAACCAAACCCCCATTTTCCGCAATCCATCCGCTCGAAAGGACTTCAATCTCAAGTCCTTCCTCGATAGATAACTCCACCTTACTGTGTTCCTTTGAGATTCGATACTTGGGGATTCACTCCCACATTTTATATTACTTGAACGATCGGTGCACTGCCGTTTCGTGTCGCAGTCTCGCTACCGCTTATAGCGGTGTGCTAGATTTACACATCACCTCTTCAAACTTCTTAGACTCTACCTGTGACAGGAAACATAGGAACAAGGCCTCATTGTGAGCCCTGCTCCTAGTTGTCACACCTTGTTGAACATTCCCAATAATCTGCTCCAAGGGATGATCCCTTAGATGTCTTATAGCTGCAGGCAGTCTGTCCTCTACATGCTGAATTTCTTCCACTGGGTCAGCAACTTCTCTAGCATCTTCCACCTCTACTTCTTCTGGAATTGTTGCATCAGTATATGCTTTACCACTGCTGGATGGTTCTTGTATAGATAGTTCTTCCATGTCCCTTTCAGTTCCTGTCAAAATAGAAGAACTGGACCAGCCCTTATAAATTAGGCTGGTCTCATCAAACACCACATGCATGGACTCTTCAACAACATGGGTTTTCTTGTTATATACTCTATAGGCTCTACTATGTGAGCTATAGCCAACAAGAACCCCCAAGTAGCATTTTTCAGCAAACTTGGTTAATTGAGATTTTCCATTGTTTAAAATGTAGCATTTAGATCCAAAGATCCTAAAGTATGAAATTGTTGGTTGTTTGCCTTTCAGAATCTCATAGGGGGTAATTCCATGAACTTTATTGATGGAAGCTCTATTAAGAACATAACATGCAGTATTGACTGCTTCAGCCCAGAAATATTCTGGGAGTGAAGAGTCACTAAGCAATGTTCTCCCAGCTTCTATCAAGGTTCTATTCCTCCTCTCAGCCACACCATTTTGTTGTGGGGTCCTTAGGGAGGAAAACTCTTGGATGATACCTAGTTGTTGACAAAACCTTGTCATGGCTTCAAATGGAAACTATGTGCCATGGTCAGACCTAGTTCTGACCACAGAACATTGCAAATCATTCTGAATGGCCTTGACATGGCTTATAAAGACATTTGGAGTATCTGGTTTCTTTTTAAGGAAAAATACCCATGTATATCTTGAGTGATCATCAACAATCACTAAGGTATATAGCTTCCCTCCTAAGCTCTGAATTGGCATAGGACTAAACAAGTCCATGTGCAATAAATAAAGGCATCTCTTAGTGTCTTTGGAGCCAATACTTTTAAAAGTGGCCCTTGTTTGCTTGCCCATTTGGCAAGCATGACATGGGCCATTTTTAACTCATTTTAAATTAGGACTATTTCTAACCAAGTTCTTAGAGAATAGTCTATGTATTGCCTTATAGTTGATGTGGGCAAGTCTCTTGTGCCATTGAACACATAGAGACTCACTCTCATTTGCCACAAGACACACAAAGAGGAAGATGATTTGCAAATAAAATCTAAACAATAAACATTTCCACCCCTAGTGCCTGAAAGCATGGTTTCCAAGTCATTAGACTTTTTGATTAGGCACTTATCATTGTGGAATTCAATGACATAGCCAAGATCACATAGTTGGCTTATGCTAACAAGGTTGTGTTGCAAACCTTTAACATAAGCCACTTTAGTGATGGAGACTATGCCATTTGAGATCATACCATAACCTCTGGTGAATCCCTTTTCCGAACCCCCAAAAAAGACTTTGGGTCCATTCTTCACTGCTTTGTATTCCTGCAGTAAACCCTTGGTGCCTGTCATATGTCTTGAACACCCACTATCCAAATACTAAATCTTCCCAAGGCTGGTATTTGAACTAACCTGCATGAAGGAATTTAATTACCCTCAGGAGCCCAAGCAATTTTGGGTCCTAGGTCTTTGTTAGAATAAAAAGGCTTCAAAGTTGCTGCAACTTTTACAGGAAAGCTCATCCTTGCAGTTGACAGATTGGGATTGTGCCAACAATCTATTGCAAAGTGTCCCACCTTACCACAGTTCCAGCACTCATGAATGTTATATCTCCACTTCTGAACATTTCCTGTGGTGACATGAGCTTTAACTTGCTTGTGTTCAGGAGAGGAGACAACTGTCTTCATTTTATTCCTTTCAGCAATGATTTGGCTGTAGGTCATCTTGTGGACAGGCCTAGCAGCCTTTGTCATTATGACACCACCTTGTTTTGACTTGGAAGTTATGAACGATTGGATGGCATAGGACACAGGGCAGCAAGGCTTATCTACAAGATTGACAACAGTCAAATATTTTGCTGGGGTGAATTTTGAAGATTTAGCCTTCTTACCTATGAGTGAGGGAGCTAAGGTACCAAAAACAAATGGTCCTTGATGGGCCTTTTTAATTTCTTCATGGGGAGCTTTCATAGCACTCATTCCCATGCCCCTTCTTCTGCTATGGGAAGGAATGTTTTCCTTCCTATAGGAGTATCCATTCTTCCAGTGACCATACATGAGATCATGGTCAAACTTATTTGAAGGAAGAAGTACTTTTTGAAAGGTTGTGTGAGGCATAATCTTTTCCTTAGTCTTTTCTCCACCTCCCTCACCACTTTTCCATTTATTGAATCCAAGTCCTTTCTTATTGGTTTGAAAGGACAAAGGTGTCAATAATTGGAAGCACTGATTTGGGCTTTGAGAATTGAGTCACTAAGTTCTTCTCTTTGAAGAGCTTTTCCTCAAGATCCTTGATGATCTTATTCTTTAAAGAGATAGTGCTCAATTGGACAATTGTTATCCTCTTGAGTTTTCTTATTTCTCTACTCATCTGAGCCACCAAGGTAGAAGACTCAGAACAGTTTCTTTCAGCCATTTTGAGAGAATCAATCTCTAGAGCTTGTTTTTTGGCAAGCTTCTTGCTCCTTTTCAGAGCATTAACTAAAGCATCATATTTGTCAATAATTGATTGACACCCACTACAGATTCTGAATCATAATCATTAGTTGATGAGTGTGCATCAGAATCAGGAATTGATTCATCCTTAGAGGAAGAGAGAGGAGTAGGTACCTGGTCAAGTGTGTCCTGACAATCTTCATCATCTGATGCTATGGCCACTAGGCCAATATATTCTTTAACATCTTCATCAACCTCCATATCACTATCTGAATGTGATAGAGGGGCCCTGATGCCCACTTTTGATACAGGAAAGTCCTCATCTTCCTCAGCTGCAAACAGCCTAATATAGGCCTCTTCTTCATCATTTGAATCTGATGATGATGACGCAGATTCACTCTAGCTTTTGTCCTTCTTGGCTAAGAAGGATTTCTCACCTTTTCTTCCCTTCTAGTGATAAGGCTTGTTATCACCCTTATCCTTTCTTTTGACTGGACAGTCAGCAATGACATGTCCAGGCTTACTGCAGCAATAGCAAATCACATTAGTTAAACCATGTTTAACATGTTTAGATTCATACATGTGTCCTTTGGGATGCTGCCTGTCTGCCCTACTCGAATCTTTCCTAGGATGTGAGGAGGAGGAAGGCTTATTCTTCCACTGCTTCCTTCTCATCATCTTTTTGAATTGCCTTGAGAAGCCAACAAATTCCTCATCAGAAGAGATGTTTTCAGATGAGCAGTGATCTGAATTGTCTGAGTCAGCAGCCCTTCTTGGAGGCGTAGGAATTCTTGTCTTGCTCTTCTTGGACCCTTCAGCCTTGAGGGCCACAAAGTTCTCCCTAGCATGAGGCCTGGAGGAGGTGTCCACTTCCTTTCTAGCAGATAGTTGCATCTCATATGAGAGCAACTTTCCAAACAGAGTGTGAGGAGGAGTTTCACTCAGCTTTGCCACTTCCCTGATGGCACAGATTTTGGTATCCCAGTCTGTAGTTAGAGATCGTAGTAATTTATCATTCAACTCATAATGAGTGATGGTCCTTTCATAGGTCCTCAGTTCATTTACTATTCTGAAGAATCTTTCATAGCAGTCAGCTATGCATTCCTGATTTTGTTGCCTAAAGGCTTCATACTCCTGATTTAGGAGGGATTTCTTATCATTCCTCACTTCTTCAGTCCCTTCCATGTACAAAATCAATGTATCCCACATCTCCTTTGCAGTCTCATAGTGCACCATGTTTTGTAAAGTTGAATCATCAATAGCATTGACAATAATATTTTGAGCCCTTTTATCCATTGTAGACAATGCTATCTCATCCCTTGTCATTTCAGTGTAAGACTTGCCTACCTGCCTAGTAGGATCAATGGTGGAGGGCTTTGTGATAAGCAAGGGGCCTTCCTAAATAGTGATATAGATTTTAGGGTCTGAAGATTCCATGTACAGCCTCACCCTTTGTTTCCAAATGCCAAAGGTTTCCTGTTTGCATATAGAAAGCTTCATGGAACTCATTTCTTTCTGAACTCCATTAGAAGCCATTGGATTCAGAATTAACAATACCTATGTAGGATCTGGTCAGATAGTTAAGCCCCTTATGACCAACCTCAATCTAATACCACTTGATAGAATATAGGTATATGATCAAATTCACCTAGAGGGGGGGGGTGTGAATAGGTCTTTTGATTTCTACTTAGATGATATAGATAGTTAAAATTATTCTAAGAAAGTAATCAAGCAAACCCAAAAAACACACAAGTATTTATAGTGGTTCCCCAAGACAGTGTGTCTATGGGTAGTCCACTTTCCCCCTTCACCCTTCTAACAGTGTGTTAGATAGGGCCAACTCCTCCAATCTCAGCTATAATAGCTTACAGTTTAGATCCCTCAAGATCTCTCAGGCTTGCTCCAAGCCCTACCTCAGGACAGTCAGCTTGACAACTCAGGCTCAATAGCCCTACAACCTCAGGCCTAACTGCCCTACAAACTCAGGCCAACAGCCCTACAACTCAGGCTAAACCACCTTACAAAATCAGGCAAATAGCCCTACAAACTCAGGCAAATAGCCCTCCAAACGCAGGCAAATAGCCCTACAGTAAAAATGTTTTTAAAGCTTACTACAGCAGACAGCAGTGAGAAGAAGTCTCCTTTATTTCCTGCACAGCTTGTGCTTTCTTGTAGCTGGAGATGATGATGGCAGCTACAAATTGATCTTCCTCTTCAGTTGAAGGATGGAAGATCACCTTGCTCCTTCTTGTAGAGGAGCTATCTTTATCTCTCAGATTCTTCTTGCTTGTTCAGTGAGCAGGAGGAGAATGAGGAGAATGGGGGCCGTCAATGGAACAGTCAATATGTTTTAGCACTCGACCAGCCCTTATCAAAAGTGCCCTAACTTCTTCTTTTATACATTCATGATCTTCAACGGCTCTCAGCCGTCCTTCTGGAAGATATGGGAGTGATTGGTGGACCCCACAATGCCTTTCTACAAATTGCGCCAAGGGCAGAACCCACCAGGTTACTTTTGAATCTGTCTCAGCGGTTGGGCTGAGATGGCTTCCTCTTCTCAGCGGATTCAGTCGATCTGCACAGAAGTTTCTGCTTTCGACGAACTGTATTCTGCGTTCGACGAACTTCATTCTTCGTTCGACGAACTTTATTCTTCATTCGATGAACTCGCCAAGTCTCAGCGTTTGCTTCTGTCCCGTCTCTTTGTTCGACGAACTTCATTCTTCGTTTGACGAACACCATTGTTCGTACGTTGAACTCGCCAAGTCTCAGCGTTTGCTTCTGTCCCGTCTCTGCATTCGACGAACTTCATTCTTCGTTCGACGAACTCTATTCTTCATTCGATGAACTCACCAAGTCTCAGCATTTGCTTCTGTCCCATCTCTGCGTTCGACGAACTTCATTCTTCGTTCGACGAACTCGCCAAGTCTCACTGTTTGCTTCTGTCCCATCTCTGCGTTCGACGAACTTCATTCTTCATTCAACGAACTCCATTCTTCATTCGACGAACTCGCCAAGTCTCAGCATTTGCTTCTGTCTGCAGCTCAGCTTGCCCAGATGCCTTCTCAGCGGCTCCTAGTCTTGCCTCAACGGTTCAGCTGAGACAGTGAGACCTTCTCAGCTGATTAAACAACACACCTTTGAATCTATTCCATTGTATGGAATATCATCTCCCTGTACAATACTTGAGACAAAATAGATTGTATCAAATACAATATGTACATAGTATTGTGAGTGATGCCTCTTCAAATCAAAGGAACATTGAGGGCAATATTCCCAACAATACTATTAGCTCTGTGTTGGTAAGGGAAGAGAAGAAGAAGCAATATCCAGTTTACTACGTGAGTTAAGTGTTGAAAGATGAAGAAGCTCGATATCCGATTCTAGAAAAGTTGGACTTGATGTTGGTGGTTTCAGCACGAAGGTTAAGGCCTTACTTCCAGGCACATTCCATTCAGGTCAACACTGATCTGCCATTAAAAAGCATGTTGGAAAGGCCAGAACATTTGGGTAGATTGGCAAAATGGGCGATAGAACTCAGTGAGTTTGATATCTCCTACCTTCCTAGAGTGGCAATCAAAGCTCAAGTGCTAACAGATTTTATGATTGATACCAAGGAGGTTAGCTCTGAAAAAGAGATTGGAAAACCTTTGGCCTAGACAATCTACGTTGATGGAGCTTCCGGGAGAAATTCGTTAGGAGTTGGAGTAGTGTTAATCAATCCCAGTGGGGGTAGACTGGATCAAGCTCTCAAGTTTCACTTCCCAACATCAAATAATCAGGCAAAATATAAAGCCTTGCTCGCCGGTTTGAGATTTGCAAGAGAGCTAGGGATTGAGGATGTCCAAGTTAAAACTGATTCTTTGGTGATGTCTTCTCAAGTGAATGGAACATTTGAAACTATAGATCCTACTTTAAAGCAATTTCAAATGATGGTGAAGATTGAGATAGGAAAATTCAAAAGGTTCACTATTCAGCACATTCCGAGGGAAGAGAATCCGGAAGCTGACGAGTTAGCCAAATTCGGTATCCTTTCAGGAGGAACCACTTCAGAACTATTTCATCCAGCTATTAAAGAAGGAGTGTTGGGTATTGTATCCACAATCACCTGGATTTGAAGGTGTCCCCTAGTGAACTAAATTGAATTGAGTATGTATTTAATGACTTTTGTTTAGATGTGGTATGACAGGCCTTAATGCTAAGTGCTCACCAAAGTCAGGTTGCAATGGATCACCAAACACAGTTCTAGACAATGTAATCCCTCATTGTATAGAACAAAGTGTTGGTCCATGTGTAATCTCTCTTTTGGGGGTGCACTTCATGTGCTCATATCTGAAGGCTTTCAAGGTTTGGGAGTGGAGCAGGTTTTCAGAAGAAAAGTAAAAATCTGCCAAGTCCATTCGTCGAGATGACTCGGGTCATTCCGACGAATCCTGACGAATCCAGACAGAAGTCCTTTTGGCTGGGCAGTGACGAAAATTCTGAAGCCAAGTCCATTCGTCGAGATGACTCGGGTCATTCCGACGAATCCCGACGAATGCTGACAGAAGTCATTTTTGCTGGGTTGTGAAGAAATCTCTGTGGCTAAGTCAATTCGTCGTATGTTCTCGTGTTCTCCCGACGAATTCCGACGAATGGTGACAGACAGTGCTTTTCACAGGTTGACTCGTTTTTCCCTGTGGCTAAGTCAATTCGTCGGATGTTCTCGTGTTCTCCCGACGAATCCCGACGAATGGCGGACAGACGGATTGCAAATCTTCGTTTCGTAATCGCTCTGTTTCGATTCCAACGGCTATACTGAGTGCATTTAAGGCTGATCTAACACTTAATTGTCTCTCTATATATAGGATTGTTTTAAGAAGTTCTACAATAGTTCTAACCCTAATCTCTCTCTCCCGATCAAAAAGAACGAGAAAAGCGCCGCCTCGCCGTCGCCTACGATTGGAGATCGATCTACTCATTGGAGTTGTCATTTTCTATCAAGAAGGATTCGATTGATCCATGCTCAGGTTCTACAATCTCTATTGGATCATTTCGGATTGCCAAAGACAGATTTGAAGGATCGTTGTTCTTCCTCATCGTTCTCAAAAGCCATTCAAGAAGAAGGAAGAAAACACTTCTGTTATTCAGATCTGGTTTAGTATTGTTCAAACCCCTTTTCAATCTGCTGTAGGAGTTGTTATCTCCGAGTTGTAGGAGAGGTTGTTCTCCGAGTTGTAGGAGAAGTTTTCTCTGAGTTGTAAGAGAGGTTCTCTCTGAGTTTGTAGGAGTTTGACTCCGAGACTGTAGGATCGTTCTTGATCCGAGATTTAGTGAGTAGTCAAGTCTAGCTGTGGTGCTAGATTGGCAAGGCCGGCAGTGGAGTACCCAAGTACGGGGAACCACTATAAATTCCTGGTGTTATCTGTGGCTGTGATTAATTTTGTGTGTTGTGCTTTACGTTTAATTTTTTGATTCCGCAAAAGACGTAGAGATCACCTATTCACCCCTCTCTAGGTGATTTAGGTAGGCAACTAGATACTTCAATTGGTATCAGAGGGTCGCTGTTCGTTGCTAGGTTAACACCTTGAACAGGATTCATCCTTCTAGTTGCTAGCAAGCCATGGATAGAGTCAAGGAATCCTCTCTGAAATTGCCCATCTGCACCAAGGCCAACTTTCCTATGTGGAAGGAAAGAGTCCGTTTTTATATGGAAGCTGCAGATCCCAGAATCTTCCAAGTCGTGGAAGAAGGTCCCCATATGCCAATGACCGCTTCGTCAACAAATCCTACTGTTCAGATACCTAAGAAAATGATGGATTTGACTAAGGATGAGATAGCTCTTGTGGCTCTTGACAAGAAGGCTAAAAACATAATTGCAAGTGCAGTGGACGATTCCATGTTGCAAAACTTAATTCACTGCAAATCAGCCAAAGAGATGTGGACATCCTTAATTGTTCTAATGGAAGGTACTGACGAGGTAAGAGAAGATAGAAGGTCTCTACTTAATCAAGAGTACGAGGCGTTTAAGCAGAATAAGAAGGAGTGCATTGCTGATGCGTACGAAAGATTCTTCAAGATAGTCAATGGTTTGAGGAACTACGACAGGGAGTTCACAAACGGTGAACTAAATGACAAATTCTTGCGTTCCCTGACGAAAGACTGGGATAGCAAGATTGTTGCTATTAGAGAGTTTGGAAAACTGCCAAGTCTAGAACCTCAAAATCTGTTCGGGAAGCTGTTGTCTCATGAATTACAAATGAACATCCGAAAGTATGAAGAGGATGTAAATCGAGCTTCAAGCAAAGAAAGAACCTTAGCTTTGAAGGCAGAGAATTCAAAGAAGAGCAAAGTAGTGATACCGATCAGAGAAAAGGAATCTGATATTGAAGAAGAATCGGAAGCCGGTTCCTCCTGTTCCGAACTGTCTGATGGGGAGTTCTCTTTAATTTCCCGTCAGTTTAAGAAACTGCTGAACAAGCGGAGGCACATGAACAACAAGCCGTCTTCCTCGGATCATAAATATTCTCGTTGTGATGGCGAATATCACAGGAAGGGCTCAAGCAATAATGACAGGTATAAATCCAAACAGAACAAACACATTTCTTCTGACATTATTTGCTACTGTTGTAATAAGCCAGGGCACATGATTGCTGAGTGTCCCTATAAGAAGAAAGAAGGTGGAAGGAAAGAAGACAAGAAATCCATCCACGGAAAGAAGAAATCAGATAGAAGCTTCGTCGCTAAGAAAGCCAAAACTCTGAGCGACAGTGACTCCGATGAGTCGAGTGATGAAGAAGAAGCTTACTTCGGCCTGATGGCCATGTCTGATGATGAAGAAGCACCCCCGTACACCGGAAAGGTAAATGATCACACTATCCTATCTGATTCTGATTATGCTTCGGCTGAGCAAAAGGATAACCTCTCAGACGATGAATCTGAGCTCATGTCTCAATATACCAAAATGCTCTAAATCTTTGACAAGTGCCGAAAGGTTGTCAAAACTCAGGGTAAGGAGATCATGACTCTCAAGGAGGTGGAATCTAACTTGAGAAAAGAAGTTGAAGAACTTTCTTCTCTCAAAGAGGAAGTCCAAGCCTTGAAAGACAAGATCAAAAGCTCGGAAGAGACTCTTGCCCTGAGAGATCATTCGATAAATGTCTTGGAGGAACAGCTTGCGGCTGAGAAGAAGTTGGTTGAAGCATTCTCTCAACCTAAAACTGTTCTGCCAATTATTGGTACTTTTACCACTAAGGCAAAAGGAAGCGGTATAAGTCATGAAGCTAGTACTAGCAATTCTTCAAAAAATACAATTGCTAAGAAGAATGGTCTGGTTGCTAAGAAAGCTACTACCAAAGAAAAAGGGAAAGCTCATCAAGAGCCTGTAGCATTCAAGAGAGTCATATTCCCTACGAATGCTTATGATTTGGAGAGTTCCTATGGTCACTTCACACGACCAATTTCTTTTTCACCAGTGAATGATCATAAGGAATGGGCTCCTCCCCGGAACTTTGGTGATAGTGCTTTTCAAGCACCCTATCAAGAGATTAATCGGAAAGGGTACGGTCCATTTGTTCATGGTCCGAGTGCTAAGAAAGCACCAAAAGTGAAGGCTGTTGCACCAAAGCCGAAGAGGACAGTACCACCTTGTGTGTGTTGCCCCCATGAGGCATCCTCATCTAAAAGGACTGCTCCGCAAGATCTAACGTTCAAAAAGTTAAGCAGGAGAGTGTAAAGAGAAGGTACAACAGATTCGACTGTTGGTGCTGTGGTAAAATTGGTCACTTTGCCGTTGATTGTTGGTTTAATACAACATATACTAGGAGACCACAAGTGAACGTTGCAAGGAAGACCACTCGCAATGTTAACATTTATCGTGGTGCTCAACTGACACGGGACCAAGGACCCAAATCTGTTTGGGCTCCTAAGGCAAAATGATTTGTTTTTGCAGGTATGTCCAAAGGCCAATAAAAATCCAATCTGGTACTTGGACAGTGGATGCTCTCGGCATATGACCGGGACAAGAAGCCTTTTGCAAAACTACATTCCAGTTGCGAACGGTCCAAAAGTTATTTTTGGCGGTTCAGACAGAGGAATAACTAAAGGCTATGGTATGATTTCTAATGGTAATGTATCTTTCTCCGATGTAGCTTATGTGGAAGGATTACAACATAATCTGATAAGCATAAGTCAACTTTGTGATAAAGGATACATTGTTGATTTTCATAAAGATAAGTGTTTGATAAAGTCGGCTGAAAATCATGAAACGATTTTATCAGGCATTCGCTGTAGAAACATATTTTGTTTAAATTTTCTTTGCATATCATCTTCTACACCAGTATGTCTTTTGGCAAAAGATAGTGCATCTCTTGTTGACCAATGGCACAAGAGATTAGCACATATAAATCTCAAAACTATTAATAAATTGTTTTCTCAAAACTTAGTGCGAGATGCACCAGATGTTAAGTGCATTAAAGATAGACCTTGTCATGCATGTGTAAAAGGCAAGCAAACAAGAGCTACCTTTAAGAGCATTATTGGCAAAGACTCAACCAGGTGTTTATACCTACTCCATATGGATTTGTTTGGTCCTTTGCAAATTAGGAGTTTAGGAGGAAAGTCTTACACATTGGTTATTGTAGATGATTACTCTCGTTTTGCCTGGGTATTCTTTCTGAAACACAAGTCAGATACCTTTGACACTTTCACTAGTTTTGTCAGGCAAGTCCAGAATGAATTTAACTGTTCGGTGGTCAAAATCAGAAGTGACCATGGTACAGAATTTGAATCTGGAGCTATGACAGAATTCTGTGAAAGCCTTGGTATCTTTCATGAGTTTTCCTCTCCTCGAACTCCACAACAAAATGGAGTAGCTGAGAGAAAGAATAGAACACTTATTGAGGCTTGCAGAACCATGTTGAGTGACTCTTCACTACCTGAATATTTCTGGGCTGAAGCTGTCAATACTGCATGACATGTGCAAAACAGAGCACTCATAAACAAAAACCATGAAAAGACTCCTTATGAACTTCTAAAAGGCAAGAAACCGACCATTTCTTATTTTCGAATCTTTGGTAGTAAATGCTTTGTGCTAAACAATGGAAAGCATTACAAAACTAAGTTTAGTGAAAAGAGTTTTGAAGGTATTTTTGTAGGTTATAGTAGTCTTAGTAGGGCATATCGAGTTTTTAATAAGAAAACCCTGGTGGTAGAAGAATCTATTAATGTTGTATTTGATGAAACGAGCATGCTTCAAGGCAGCTCCTCTAGTATTTCTTCTGTAGACACAGGTTCAAAGCTGCAGGACTTAAGCTTGGATCAGCCAGTTGAAGAAAATTCTCAACACTTCATCAAGATTCCCCCAATAACAATCTATGAAGAAGATCATCCTGATGAAGAGCCACTCCAAGTGGAGGAAGATACTCCAACAGCAGAAGAAACTTCTATTGGTCCAAATCATGCAAGAAACCTCGGGCTACGACACATGAGGGATCATCCAGTTGATCAAATCATAGGAGATCCTCATGAAGGAATAAGAACAAGACGAGGTACCATTAACGAAAATATGCATTTAAGTTTTCTTTCGCAGGTCGAACCAAAGAAATTCCAAGAGGCAAATGAAGATCCATCCTGGATAATTGCTATGGAAGAAGAATTAAATCAGTTCAAACGATGTAAAGTATGGACACTTGTTCCAAAACCCAAAGACAAAAATGTCATTGGAACAAAGTGGGTGTATAGAAACAAGCTGGATGAAGAAGGAACAATCATAAAGAACAAAGCCAGACTTGTAGCTAAAGGATACAGACAAGAGGAAGGTATCGACTTCGATCAGACGTACGCTCCAGTAGCATGGCTCGAAGCGATCAGACTCTTCCTTGCTTATGCCGCTTTCAAGGGTTTCACCGTATATCAAATGGATGTCAAATCCGCTTTCCTAAACGGAGACATTAAAGAGGAAGTATACGTTGAACAACCCCCAGGTTTTGTTAATCCTGAACATCCCAATCACGTTTATTTATTACAGAAAGCTTTATATGGTTTGAAACAAGCTCCTCGAGCTTGGTATGAGACGCTGTCTAACTTTCTTCTTGAGAACAAGTTCAGAAGAGGAAAGATAGATAAGACATTATTTCTTAGGGAAGTAAAAGGCAAGATTCTGCTAGTGCAAATCTATGTCGATGACATCATATTTGGCTCTACAGATGATAACCTCTGCAAAAAGTTTTCTAAACTTATGCAAGGGAAATTTGAAATGAGCAGTATGGGTGAGCTGAAATATTTCTTAGGACTTCAAGTGAAACAGTCTGAAGATGGAATCTTCATTTCTCAGACGAAGTTCACTAAGGAGTTGATTAAGAAATTTGGAATGGAGAGTGCAACCTCTATGAGGACTCCAATGAGCTCAGCTACGTCTCTGGACAAGGATGAGAAAGGGAAACCTTTTGATGAAACCAAGTACAGAAGCATAATTGGCTCCTTGCTCTACCTTACTGCCAGTAGACCTGATATAATGTTTTCTACATGTGTATGTGCTAGATATCAGGTGAACTCTAAGGAATCCCACTATACTGCTGCAAAGCGAATTTTGAGATACCTTAAAGGCACACCAAATCTTGGCTTATGGTACCCAAGAAGTAATGATAGCGAACTAATTGGTTTTTCAGATGCAGACTTTGCAGGTAGCAAAGACGACAGAAAAAGCACTTCTGGGACGTGCCAATTCCTCGGAAGGAGACTTATTTCCTGGAGCAGCAAGAAGCAGAATTGTCTTGCAATATCAACCGCCGAGTCGGAATACATTTCTGCTGGCAGTTGTTGCGCACAACTTCTATGGATAAGGAATCAACTTCAAGACTACAACATGAAGATCAAACATATTCCTATGTTTTGTGACTCTTCCAGTGCAATTGCTATCGCAAATAATCCCGTCTCTCACAGCAGAACGAAGCATATTGAGCTTCGCTACCACTTCATCCGGGAACATGTTGAGAGTAAGGACATAAATTTGTTATATGTTAATACTGACAAACAAATTGCAGATATTTTTACGAAGCCTCTGGACGAAACCAAATTCAATTTCTTCAAAATGGAACTTGGAATGCTTAACAAGGACTCTTGAAGTTGGTATTGTTGAAATTTCACGAAATTGAACGAGATTTCACGTGTTAACTCAGAAAATTTCATGAAGCTTCACGGGTGTTCACGGGACAAATTTTACTCCTCTCAATTCATTACCCGTGGAATCATTTCCCTATTAAATACGATTTTATCGTCCTTCAGGTACGCACTCTACTTCAATTTTTATATATATATATATATAAAACAAAGAAAACCGCATGATTTCACGAGACCTTCCGTAAAACCCTTCCCGACCGTTCGTCTCCTCCATTCGCGATTCCTCTGTTTCTCTTCCAAGACGTCGACGACATCAATGGCGCCAAAAACTTCAGGTGGATTACACTCAGGGGGAGAGTTGGTGAGAGGCGCCTTCCGCTCAGCTTCAGATGAGTTTCGGAATGTGATTTTGATGCTCGATACAGCCGGGCTCAGTTTTGTCTTGGAAGAACCGGCAAAAATTCTAGAACAGGACATTCTGGAGTTCTATCGCAATGCCAAAATCTCAGGTCAAGGTAAGAAGATCAAAAGCTCCATTAGGTCTTGCAAAATCATTTTGAAGGCTAGTGGTATCAACCGTTTGTTAAGGATGCCTGAAGTTGAATCAGAAGAGTTGTCTGATGAAGATATTTTCAGAGCTAGAAGATTCTGTGGCATTCTTGATCAAAGCTCCAAAATCAGAAGAAAGTTCATGAATGAAGGAGGTAAGCTTCTGTGTGATATTATAGGAAAAGTATTATTATGCAAGGTAGGTTCTCATGACTACCTCTCTGAAGAAGCTTTCAAAATTCACACCGCTATAATTTGTCGGAAGAACTTCAATTTTGGTGAAGTAATCTTTGAGAAGATTAAAGCAAGTTTTCTTGCTCCAAATTTTGGAAGAATTCTCAGTCTGCTTCTTCACAATTGCAATCCAGATTTTTTTAATCTTGGAAGAGGTCTCCACATCCACCACACAAAGAAGATCAACTCAACCATTTTCTCAAAATGGGAAAGGATAATTCCCAAGGGTGCAGGGAATGCTGAAGTTAGGACTGCTGTAAGTGATGATGAGGCCCTTCTGCCTGATGAGCATAGATCTACTGAAGTAGGGCAATACTCCAGAGGGAGTGGACTTAGTCCAACTCTTGTTCAGGGCAGAGCTGCACATATTGAGGGAGAGTTTCCAACCCCAAAAGACATTGGTACAGGAAGTGGTGCTGCAGTAGGAGTTCCTCCAAGTGGTGCTGATCAAGTACCTCTTGATCCTGTTGATTCTGTTGTCCCTGATGCTACTCTTGACATGGAGGGCCCAAAGAATGCTGCTGTTTTTGATAAGGTTCCTCAGATGGAAGATTCCAGGAGATCACCTGCCATGGTTGACTCTCATTCTGAAGATCATGAATTCTTGCCAGACTCTCCCAATGAGCAATCTGAATCTGGGGAGAAGGACAGCTTTGATGCCTTGCTGAAGCTGGCTAAGGAAATGTCTCTACCTGAGGGGGAGAAAGACCAGGAGGATATCTTCATGGCTGAATCTGTTCCTCCTGAAGTCTTTCCTTCTGTGCTGCTTTTGCCTCCTCTAGAAGTTCTTGTGGATAGGAGCTCTTCTCCAAAGGCAACTAGGGCAACTGTGTTTGAAAAGCAAGCACAGTCCTCAAGTTTTGTAGCTGATAGATTTTCTCCTGAAGAGGTTGAGACTGGTGATAGCTCTAACTCTTCTTTACTGAAGTCCATAGCAGGGCTGCTTAAGGGTCAGACTGATCACTTTGATCATTCTATCAAGCAAGTCTATAAGAAGATTGACTCTGTTGATAGTTCTCTGAGACAGGAAATGGCTAAGATCAAGCATGACATGGGAAGATTTAAGAGTGATCAAGAAGCCTGGATGACCACTGCAGGAAAATCTTTGGATCACTCCAATAAAGCTACAGGGCATGTTCTCCAGAATCTAGTTCAAGTAGGTAAAGATGTTCTTCATTCATCTGCTGCTCTTTCTATTCTAAAGTCTGCTCATGATCAAGGACTCAACTTTTTAGATGATCAAATGGAAAGGCAACTTAGTAAGCTCTATACCCTCCTACATGAAGATGTCATAAAGGGGGAGGAGAGTTTAGTGTCTAAGTTGGATGATAATGGAAGAAAGTTGACTGAGAATATTATGCAATCAGTTTCAGATGTCCAGGGATACACTCATGAGTCAATCAGTTGGCTCTTCACAGAAGTTGCAGGCATGCTTGGCTTTACTGTAGTAGACAAGATGCCAGATGTTCCCCTATCCTCCAGTGCTCCCAGTTCCTCTCAAGTTCCAGCTGAAGTTTCTGAGTTCATTGATTCTGATATCCCAGCTTCAACCTATCAAGAATTCTAGGATGATCCAGTGGTTGAAATCTCCAAGGTTCCTGAAGTTTCTGAGAAATCTTTGAAAAGGAAGATTTTTGGGGACAGACCTTCTGCAAAAAGGTCTAATCCATTTAAGAAGATGAGGGCATTCTATGATATGCCTCCTCCAAGAAATTTTCAAGAAAGCTGGAGTCCCACTTCAAAAGAGATCATTCTTACTTCATTCAATCTAGTCAGCAAGCAGAATGACAGTGTCAGCAAACACTACAGTCAGGATGAATGGGACAAGTTCAAGAAAAGGACAACTGAAAGGAGACTCCACTTCAAGACTGGTGGATCCAAAGAGACTGCTCCTGACAAGTATTGGCCCAAGCCAAAGGCATTCTTTGAAAGAATGGAGTCTGAAGAAAAGAAGAAAGCTGAGGCAGTGCAAAGGGTTTATGAAAGAAAGAAAGACAAAGATAAAGCATGAGCTGAACCCATTCTGAAATCATGCTGTTTTCTTTGTGTTTATATTTATCTCTCTGTTTTGATGGACATTATTTCTTTCTTCAATTATTATTGCCTGGTTATGCTATTTTATTCAATTATTTTTTTTGTGTGCAATTCTATTTAGTGCATAGGGTTATGACATCTTCAAATAGGGGGAGATTGTTGGGTATTGTATCCACAATCACCTGGATTTGAAGGTGTCCCCTAGTGAACTAAATTGAATTGAGTATGTATTTAATGACTTTTGTTTAGATGTGGTATGACAGGCCTTAATGCTAAGTGCTCACCAAAGTCAGGTTGCAATGGATCACCAAACACAGTTCTAGACAATGTAATCCCTCATTGTATAGAACAAAGTGTTGGTCCATGTGTAATCTCTCTTTTGGGGGTGCACTTCATGTGCTCATATCTGAAGGCTTTCAAGGTTTGGGAGTGGAGCAGGTTTTCAGAAGAAAAGTAAAAATCTGCCAAGTCCATTCGTCGAGATGACTCGGGTCATTCCGACGAATCCCGACGAATCCAGACAGAAGTCCTTTTGGCTGGGTAGTGATGAAAATTCTGAAGCCAAGTCCATTCGTCGAGATGACTCGGGTCATTCCGACGAATCCCGACGAATGCTGACAGAAGTCATTTTGGCTGGGTTGTGAAGAAATCTCTGTGGCTAAGTCAATTCGTCGGATGTTCTCGTGTTCTCCCGACGAATTCCGACGAATGGTGACAGACAGTGCTTTTCACAGGTTGACTCGTTTTTCCCTGTGGCTAAGTCAATTCGTCGGATGTTCTCGTGTTCTCCCGACGAATCCCGACGAATGGCGGACAAACGGATTGCAAATCTTCGTTTCGTAATCGCTCTGTTTCGATTCCAACGGCTATACTGAGTGCATTTAAGGCTGATCTAACCCTTAATTGTCTCTATATATAGGATTCTTTTAAGAAGTTCTACAATAGTTCTAACCCTAATCTCTCTCTCCCGATCAAAAAGAACGAGAAAAGCGCCGCCTCGCCGTCGCCTACGATTGGAGATCGATCTACTCATTGGAGTTGTCGTTTTCTATCAAGAAGGATTCGATTGATCCATGCTCAGGTTCTACAATCTCTATTGGATCGTTTCGGATTGCCAAAGACAGATTTGAAGGATCGTTGTTCTTCCTCATCGTTCTCAAAAGCCATTCAAGAAGAAGGAAGAAAACGCTTCTGTTATTCAGATCTGGTTTAGTATTGTTCAAACCCCTTTTCAATCTGCTGTAGGAGTTGTTATCTCCGAGTTGTAGGAGAGGTTGTTCTCCGAGTTGTAGGAGAAGTTTTCTCTGAGTTGTAAGAGAGGTTCTCTCTGAGTTTGTAGGAGTTTGACTCCGAGACTGTAGGATCGTTCTTGATCCGAGATTTAGTGAGTAGTCAAGTCTAGCTGTGGTGCTAGATTGGCGAGGCCGGCAGTGGAGTACCCAAGTACGGGGAACCACTATAAATTCCTGGTGTTATCTGTGGCTGTGATTAATTTTGTGTGCTGTGCTTTACGTTTAATTTTTTAATTCCGCAAAAGACGTAGAGATCACCTATTCACCCCCCTCTAGGTGATTTAGGTAGGCAACTAGATACTTCAAGGAGATATCATGATGATAGATCACCGACCATCCTGGATGGATCCTTTTATTCTTTATCTCTCAAGTGGAGAATTTCATTCGGTGGTAAAGGATAAAAAGCGATTTAAGTTAAAGGCAACTAACAATTATCTTGTTGCAGGAATCCTTTACAGGAAAATGTTTCTATCACTCTTGGCAAGATGATTCTCAGAAGAAGAAATTTCTATTATTCTTCGAGAAGTACATTCAGGATAGTGCGACAGTCACTCTGGAGCTAGAACTGTAGAAAAGAGGATTTTAAGGCAAGGATGTTGAAATTGTTGAAGTGGAGAAGAAGGGAGTCCGGCCGGTCTGAAGGCTGGAGACCGCAGAGACCACGCGGTCTGCGCTGGTGCTCTGGCGGTTTGGTTCTGCGATCTCTCCCTGCTTGTTTGTTCTGGCGATCTGCTGTGATCGGCCAGTCTGTTCCCTGGTTTGGTCGCTAGTTCTGGCGACCTGCTGCAGGCTCTCCCAGTCTTGCTTTTGGGCAATCTGTTCGGTTTGTTCTGGCGACTTGACTCAAGTCGGCCAGATGTTCGTCCTTGTCTTGGCGATCTCAGGAAGGATGATCCTATGTCCGCACGACTTGTGCCCGGCTTGCTGCTGACTTCGGGCTTGGACAGAATCTTGTCTAAGTGTTGTGTTCGCGCGGTCTGCCTTATGAGACCGTTCGCGATCTGATGGGCGGTTATTGTATCCCGGTTTGTGCGGTGACGACATCCGTCTCTCCGTCTTAAAATAGGGGTGCAGGGCCCGTCATTCCTAACAAGAATTGTAAGAACAAGAGCCCGTATTATTTCTTGCGGACTCAAGTTTTGAGGTCGCGCGACTTGGATGCAAGTTAACCGTTGTTGTGTTCGCAGGTTTGCGGTCAGCAGGGTGCGGTCTCCTTCCTTGGTGATTTCCGGTGGCTTGAATAAACAGTTCATCTACGGTCTGTCAGCGACCTGGTTTATTGTGTTCTTGTGCTGTTCGCAGTGAGCTCAGCGATCAGGCGACATTCAACGGTTAGGCGATCAGAGTTGCGGTCTGGCGACAGCTTCAGTTCTTTGTTCAGTTCAATAAGGCTTCAGTTCGTGTGGTCTGGGATTGCGGTCTGGCAGTGCAGGTTGTCTGTTTCTGTTCGCGTGGTCTCAAGGTGTTTCTGCAGTCTGACTGTGCAAGCGGTCTGGGAGTACAGCAGAGCAAGCCGGGCGACCTAAGCCTTTTTGCGGTCTGTGCGGTCTCTGCTTTGGCAGACCGCCAGTTTCAGTTTTTGGTGTGTTTTGTTCTCACCTCCGTGTTTCTTATGAATCATGTGTCGCCATGTATACCTCGAAGTGTAAAGCAGTTTTGTTTTAATAAAGATTTCTTGTGTTGCTGTTTTGGCATTGTGGTTGTTTGGCTATAACTCTTGTTGATACAACTCCTGCTTACTCCTAAACGGTATTTCAAAAAATTTTAACATGGTATCAGAGGGAGGTTTCTGGAGTGGATAAGCAGTGATCAACTAGAGTTGCCATCGTCTTTGTGAAGTAGAGACCACATAGATTGCCATGGAAGGTGGATACGCAAGAGGTCTTGGTATTGAACTCCTCACATCAACTAACTTTAAAAAATGGAAGTCATGTATGGAGAGTTACTTGCTTGGCGAGGATCTATGGGAGGTAGTTGGCGGAGAAGACAAACAAGAGGTGTTTCTAGCAGGAGATAATATGGCAGAGGTGAGACTTTGGAGGAGGACGAATACTAAGGCAGAGTTCACTCTCAAAATGGCTATCTCACCGGAGCTGTTTGATCACATCATCGGATGTAAATCTGCTGCTGAGATTTGGACATCCTTGGATGGGTTGTTCAATAAGAAGAATGTAGCGAGGCTACAATATCTTGAAAATGAGTTGGCGAAAGCCTCTCAAGGTGATCTTTCTATTTCCTCCTTCTTTCTTAAAATGAAGAACATCGCGGCAGAGATTTCTGCGTTGGACCCTGATGAGCCTATCTCTGAGGCAAAACTGAAGAGGCACATCATCCGCGGGTTGCGGAAGGAGTATCTTGACTTTGTGACTTCAGTTCAAGGTTGGGCAAACCAACCGTCGTTGTTGGAGCTGGAGAACCTTCTTGCTTCGCAAGAAAGTTTAGCAAGACAGATGGCGGGGGTTTCTATCTCTGGGGGAGAAAGTGATGTGATGTTCTCTGGGAAGAAGAACAAGAAATGGTAGAAGAAGAAGCCGGGTCATGATGGACCCTCCACTTCAGGTCAGCAAGATAGAGGCTATGCCCCTAAGTCTGATGGGAAGAAGAAAGGAGAGGGACCGAGGTGCTTCAGATGCAATAAGACCAGGCATTTCAAGAATGATTGTCGGGTGAATCTTCAGTCGGGACATGCAGTGGAGAAGGAGATGCCAAAGTCTGATGAAGTTGGATGGGGAGGAGCCTTTGTGTCTAATATAACGGCGATTCCAGTTAAGGCCTTGGCTTCCATCAACTATGATGAGTACTGGATTGTTGATTCAGGGTGTGGGCATCACCTCACCGGGTATGGATCAAAGTTCTCTTCTTTGGCACCTTACTCAGGTAACAATGTTATCATTACGGCTGATAATTCTATTCATCTAGTAGAACACGAAGGTGTTGTCTCTCTGGGCAGTGATAAGGGTCCACTCACGTTGAGGAGTGTTTATCACGTGCCTGGTACGAAGAAAATTCTCTTCTCTGTGACCAATGCGGTCGACGCCGATTATCACGTTCTGTTTGGCCCAACAGAAGTTAAGTTTCTCAAAACTCAACTGGAGATAAAGGGAGATGTTATTCATGTCGGCAAGAGGGTGAAGAACTTGTTTGTTTTATCGACAAGTACCTATGTTGATAAGATGAGGACCAATGATGGCGCGGCCATCTAGCATGAAAGGTTGGGGCATGTAGGCATGGACAAATTGAAGGCTATAGCGGTAAGGGGCCTTGTCAATGGATTACCTAGCTTGTCCTCCTATGGAGACGGTCATGTCTGCGAAGGATGTCAATTTGGTAAGTCTCATCGACTTCCATTTGACAAATCGCAAACAAGGTGCAAAGTGTCGTTGGAGTGCATCCACGGTGATTTGATGGGACCGACTGCCACCCCAAGCCTTGGAGGCAAAAGATACATGTTGGTGTTGATTGACGATTACACCAGATATGTCTGGGTGTATTTTTTGAAGGAGAAGTCGGATGCATTTGCAAAATTTGTGGAGTTCAAGGAGCTGGTTGAAGGCCGGCTAGGCCTGCGGGTTAAGAAACTTAGAACTGACAATGGTGGGGAGTTCACCTCTGGTGAGTTCTCAAGTTTTTGCAAGAAGCATGGCATCAGGAGAGAGCGTACTTGTGCCTATACTCCACAACAGAATAGCGTTGCTGAGAGGAATATCAGTCATCTGACGGAAACTTGCAAATGTTGGCTTCATGCTAAGAGTATCCCAAAGTCCTTCTGGGCGGAGGGAATGTCTTGTGCAGCTTATGTCATCAACAGGTTGCCCTTAAGTCCTATCAACATGAAGACCCCTCACGAATTGATGTTCAAGGATAAGCCGAGTGTTGCACACCTTCGGGTGTTCGGGTCAACCTGCTATGTGCATATTCCTGATGCTCTTCGGACAAATGTAGATGCGAAAGCAAGGAAGCTAGTCTTTGTTGGGTATGATGAGCGGAAGAAGGGATGGAGATGCATGGATCCTGAGACACGGAGATCAATTGTTTCTCGGGATGTGGTGTTCGATGAAGTGACTTCCTACAAGGGGAGTTCAGGAGTTGAGCTACCGGAGAGCAGGGTTGATGAAGCAGGGAAAGCTGGGGAATGTCTTCAAGTGGAGTTGCCTGTTTCACCAGGAGCTCCTGTTGTGTCAAGCTCTGAGATGGAGGCTTCAAGTTCTGGAAGCAGGGGGAGCGATGCTCCAAGTTCGTCTGGAATAGGAGCTTGCACAGAAGAAGAAGCTGAGGAGGTGGTTAGTCAGGAGCAACCTCTTAGGAGGTCGAAGAGGACTATTCAACCACCAGATCGATACACAGGAGGGAACATGGTGAACTTTATTTCATGCTTCTTCGCTGGTCCCCTGGATGAGAGGGAGCCGTTGAGCTTTGAGAAGGCCAGAGGCGTGAAGGAGTGGGACGTTGCTATGCATGAAGAGATGGCAGCTCTCGAGAAGAATGAGACCTGGTCTCTCATGCCCAAGCCCAAGGGCACCACTCCTGTGACATGCAAATGGGTCTACAAGCTCAAGAAGAAAGCTGACGACAGTATTGAGCGGAACAAGGCTCGCCTTGTAGCTCGCGGGTTCTCACAACAGTACGGAGAAGATTATGATGAGACGTTCAGTCCAGTGGCAAAGATGACTTCGGTTCGATTTGTTATTGCCTTGGCGGCTTCAAGTGGTTGGGAGATTTGGCAACTCGACGTGAAGAATGCCTTCTTATACGGCGAGATTGACAAGGATATTTTCATGATCCAACCGCAAGGCTTCATCTCGAAGGAGTATCCGGACTACGTCTGTAAGTTGAAGAAGGCCCTGTATGGGTTGAAGCAAGCGCCTCGAGCGTGGTACGGGAAGAATGCAGAGTATCTCTTATTCTGCGGATTCTTTGCTTCAGACTCTGACTCTAGCTTGTTCATCAAGAAGGAGGGGGTGCTTCGGGTGATTGTGCTGCTGTATGTGGATGACATGATTGTCACCGGGAACTCGAAGGAAGCTGTTGCAAGATTCAGGGCTGAGCTTGCTATCAGATTCGAGATGAAGGATCTGGGGGAGCTCCACCATTTCCTTGGACTCGAGGTGCAGAGGCGGGAGAGTGGAGTGCTCATTTCTCAGGCTGGCTATGTGGAGCGGATTGTTCAGCAATTTGGCATGGAGGAAGGGAAGAGCAGCTCTATACCTCTGGAGCAACATCATAAGCTTCGGAAGGATGAGGGGAGAGTTTTATCTGAACCGTTGGTGTTCCAAGCTCTGGTTGGGAGTTTGATCTACTTGACGATCACAAGGCCAGATATTGCTTATGTAGTTTGCAAGGGGAGTCGGTACATGGCGGAACCACGGAAACCTCATCTTCTGGTGGCAAAAGGCATCTTGAAGTATGTGAAGTCGACCTCTGATTTGGGTCTCCTATATAGGAGAGGGTCAAGTTTGGAGTTGCATGGTTTCATGGATGCTGATTATGGGGGGACGTGGATGATCGGAGATCAACGTCTGGTTATGTCTTTATGACGGGCCCCACAGCTATCTCTTGGTGCAGCAAGAAGCAAGACTCGGTGTCTGTTTCTACCACAGAAGCGGAGTACAAGGCTTCGGCCTTGGCAGCTCAGGAAGCCGTTTGGCTCAGGAGGTTGGTGGAGGATGTTCATCAGGAGGTTCGAGGTCCCACCTTGCTACGCGGGGACAATGAGAGTGCTCTCAAGCTGGTTAACAATCCAGTCTGTCACGCGAGGACCAAACATATAGAGATTGAGCACCATTTCATTCGTGAAAAGGTGTTGGGAGGATCTCTTATGGTCGAGCATGTTCGGAGTGCAGACAATGTCGCAGACATCTTCACAAAGCCGCTGGCGAAGGGACCGTTGAAACGGTTAAGGGAGTTGCTTGGGCTAGTTTCCACTTCCCACTTCAAGGGGGAGTGTTGAAATTGTTGAAGTGGAGAAGAAGGGAGTCTGGCCGGTCTGAAGGCTGGAGACCGCAGAGACCGCGCTGTCTGCGCTGGTGCTCTGGCGGTTTGGTTCTGCGATTTCTCCCTGCTTGTTTGTTCTGGCGATCTACTGTGATCGGCCAGTCTGTTCCCTGGTTTGGTCGCTAGTTCTGGCGACCTGCTGCAGGCTCTCCCAGTCTTGCTACTGGGCAGTCTGTTCGGTTTGTTCTGGCGACTTGACTCAAGTCGGCCAGATGTTCGTCCTTGTCTTGGCAATCTCAGGAAGGATGATCCTGTGTCCGCACGGCTTGTGCGCGGCTTGCTGCTGACTTCGGTCTTGGACAGAATCTTGTCCAAGTGTTGTGTTCGCGCGGTCTGCCTTGTGAGACCGTTCGCGATCTGATGGGCGGTTATTGTATCCCGGTTTGTGCGGTGAAGACATCCGTCTCTCCGTCTATAAATAGGGGTGCAGGGCCCATCATTCCTAATAAGAATTGTAAGAACAAGTGCCCATATTGTTTCTTGCGGACTCAAGTTTTGAGGTCGCACGACTTGGATGCGAGTTAACCGTTGTTGTGTTCGCAGGTTTGTGGTCAGCAGGGTGCGGTCTCCTTCCTTGGTGATTTCCGGTGGCTTGAATAAACAGTTCGTCTGCGGTCTGTCAACGAACTGGTTTATTGTGTTGTTATGTTGTTCGCAGCGAGCTCAGCGATCAGGCGACCTTCAGCGGTTAGGCGATCAGAGTTGCGGTCTGGCGACAGCTTCAGTTCTTTGTTCAGTTCAATAAAGCTTCAGTTCGTGCGGTCTGGGATTGCGGTCTGGCAGTGCAGGTTGTCTGCTTCTGTTCGTGTGGTCTCAAGGTGTTTCTGTGGTCTGACTGTGCAAGCGGTCTTGGAGTATAGCAGAGCAAGCCGGGCGACCTGAGCCTTTTTGCGGTCTGTGCGGTCTCTGCTTTGGCAGATCGCCAGTTTCAGTTTTTGGTGTGTTTTGTTCTCACCTCCGTGATTCTTATGAATCATGTCTCGCCATGTATACCTCGAAGTGTAAAGCAGTTTTGTTTCAATAAAGATTTCTTGTGTTGCTGTTTTGGCATTGTGGTTGTTTGGCTATAACTCTTGTTGATACAACGCCATCTTACTCCTAAACGGTCTTTCAAAAAATTTTAACAAAGGATATTTCTGGCCCCAAATGAGGAAAGATGTAGAGAAATTCGCAACAAAGTGTGTCCAATGCCAGAAGTTCACTCCTCTCCAGCATCAACCAGCTCAACAACTACAGTCAATAGCAATTCCATGACCATTTGCGGTTTGGGGAATGGATTTGATCAGACCTTTTTCTTTAGCTAGCGGCCAGCGCAAGTTCATTCTTGTGATGATTGATTATTTCAGCAAGTGCATCGAGGCAAAGGCGCTAGCTAAAACTACTACACAAGTTGTGAAAAGTTTTATATGGGGAGAAATAGTATGCAGGAATGGAATTCAAATGGCAATTATCACAGATAATAGTCCTCAGTTTAACAATTCTTATTTGATAAATTTCTATGATCAAATTGGCATCGAGTTGCGGTTTGCCTCTGTACATCATCCAAGAAGTAACAGACAAGTAGAAGCTGCTAACAAATTAATAATTAACCTCTTGAAGAAGAAGGTGGAAAAGCTACGAGGCAGGTGGGCAGAACAGTTACCATCACTACTCTGGGCTTGAAGGACGACTCCTACCTCAGCTACTAGAGAAACTCCCTTCAAATTTTCTCATGGCTTGGAAGCTCTCATTCCTGTTGAATTTGAAGTTAAGAGTCTAAGGCTAGTACTATCTCAGCAACATCAAGATGATTGGATGGAGGGAAATGATGAAGAATTGAAATGCAGCCTTGATCTCATCGAAGAGTTGAGGGATACAGCGACAATCAGGAAAGAAGAGGTAAAAAGAAGAATGGCCAAATATTTTGACAAGAATGTTCGAGTTAAAGAATTTGCTGCTGGTGATCTCGTCCTCAAGAAGGATGATGCAGCAGCAAGATCTTGCTTGGTGGGAAAGCTGAACCCAAATTGGACAGGGTCATTTATAGTTAAATAAGCACTCAAAAATGGGGTTTATCATCTCCAAACTTATGAAGGAGAAGACCTATCTCACACTTGGAGTGGAGATGATCTCAAGCGCTTCTTTTTTAAAAAACTTGTATTCTTTCCGGTCTTTCTTCTTTCCTTCATTTTTTGCAAGCATTATGATATGGTTGTAACCTCTTGCATTACATATATCAGAAAGGAAGGATGAAGGATATGATAAATGACTGTTAAAGGCTAGATATCCTACCCAAACGAGATATTGAAGGATCCTACTTGCTGCCCCCACGACTTGAAGCTTGAGATGTAAATCTGCCAGGACCACAAGTAGCGGAGGGATTACGCACTTGTGTAGTAATAGCTCGCCAAGCTCTTGCGGAGGAACTTTAGGATGCCAGATCCTTGCTAATATCTGACACACCCCTGCATCTAGGGAGGTCTGGGTGAATGTCTAGCTCTGTTAGGCATTTCAGGACACCGTTACAGCCTTGATGATTTTTCAGGGAAAGCAATGTCAGTATGGCCTCTGCAGCATAACCACACCTTGTTGAAAATATTGAAGTGGAAGTTTATGGAGTTGGCGGTCTGGGGGGAGACCGCGCGGTCTGGTCTGACCGCACAGTCTTGCTGTCTCCTCTGGCGGTCTGACCTCTCTGGTCTAGCCGCGGTCTATTCAGCGTGACCGCCATTCTTCTGTCCAAGGGTGCCGAGGTGAGGCCGCGCGGTCTGGTCGTGTGACCGTGTGGCGAGCTGTCTTCTGTTCGGTGTAACCACGCGGTCTGGTAATTGTGACCGCGTGGTGGGGGCAGCCCAGTCTAGTGGCTGTCCGGGTTCTTTGTGGTGCGCGTGGACTAAGGTCTTCTTAGTCGCGTGGTCTCCGGTTTGTGTTCGCATGGCTGGTCCTTCGGCGATCAGCTAGTATATGCGGTCACAGGTGTTTGGTCGACTTGGCGGGTTGTTTCCCTAGTCGGCCTGGTGTGTTCGCAGTCTCTGGAGGAGGTCGGGTGGCGAACACAGGTGGTGAGCATCATGACCGGACAAGTTGTCATGATCGCACCGCTTCTGTGAAGTCGGCGAGCTCACTAAGCAGGAGGATCCTTTGCTGATTGTGCGGGTTGACCGGTCTGGTCGCACAGTCAAGGGTGGTGACTCTATCTCATAGGGTGGTGACTGGATCAGGTCTCACGCCTATAAAAAGGAGTCACTATAGCAGCAAAATCAATCGCACCAAGTGTAAGCTGAGCTCGCGTTCTGTTCTTGCGATCTCTTTTTTGTGACCGGCCGGTTAGCTGATCGAACTTGTCTTGTGCAGCTTCTGCGGATTGTGCGGGTAGCAGCAGTAACCTCCTCTTCTGAAGGTGTTCGGGCGGTCTCGCGGCTTGCAGTGCGGGTTGCTGGAGTTCAGGAGGATCAGTGGAGTTCGGGAGTTCGCGAGGTTCTCAGTTGGTGTTGTTCAAGGCGCATGCAGGCAGTTCGGGCGGTCTTGTTTTCTAGCCGAGCGGACTGTCAGGTCGATCAGTCAGGCGGTCTCGGGAAGTCAGACCTCTAGTTATCCTTTCAGCTATTTTTCTCTTCTGTTTTTTGTGTACTGGCGAAATCATGTCTCGCCATGTATACCTCGCCCTGTAATGAAGAATTTTGCTTGATCAATAAAGATTGTTTTTTCTTCATGTGCTTCTGGTTGATTGGCTTGAACTTTTAGTTATACAATTCCTGCTCATTCCTAGATCTACAAAAATTTTCACATGGTATCAGAGCTAGGTTGGAGTGGATAGAGCAGTGAATAACTAAAAGTTGTCATCGCCTTTGTGAAGAAGGAACCATTGGTAGAGCCATGGAAGCAATGGGTCTTGGAATTGAGATGCTTACATCGACTAACTTTAAGAAGTGGAAGTCGTGTATGCAAAGCTATCTTCTGGGTGAGGACCACTGGGAGGTGGTTGGAGGAGAGAGCACGAAGGAAGTTATCCAGATTGGGGACAATGGTCATGAGGTGAGGAACTGGAGGAGGATTAATGCCAAAGCAGAGTTCGCTCTGAAGAGGGCGATATCACCAGACCTATTTGATCACATCTTGGGGTGTGGATTAGCTGCAGAGATCTAGAGAGCCCTGGATGGGCTGTTTAAAAAGAAGAATGTGGCAAGACTTCAATTCCTGGAGAATGAGCTGGCCAGATCAGCTCAAGGTGATCTTTCTATCTCTACGTTCTTCTTGAAGATAAAGAACTTGTGCGCCGAGATTTCAGCGCTGGATCCTGTTGAGCCAATTTCTGAGGCGAAGCTGAAGAGGCACATCATCCGTGGCTTGCGGAAGGAATATGTTGCCTTTGTGACGTCAGTGTAGGGTTGGGCAAATCAGCCGTCTCTGCTGGAGCTGGAAAATCTGCTTGCTTCGCAGGAGAGTCAGGCAAGGAAGATGGTGGGGGTGTTAGTGTCCGGGGGAGATGGCGAAGTTCTCTTCACCGGGAAGAAGAATTGGGATAAGAAGAAGAAGACCGCTGGAGGTAATGGGCCTTCAACTTCGGGACAGCAGGAGAGGGGCTATGCTCCTATGGATGAAGGGAAGTAGAAGGGAGAAGGACCCAAGTGCTTCAGATGCGGGAAGCTTGGTCACATCAGGAAGGATTGCCGGGTGAATCTTCAGCCGAGACATGCTGCTGCAGGAAAGGAGGAAGCTGAAGCCAGGCGGATTGATGGAGGATGGGGAGTAGCCTTCTCGGCTTCTGTTGGAGCTGCGGCTCCTATCAACTATCAGAGGACTGGATCATGGACTCGGGGTGTGGCATCACCTCACCGGGGACGAGTCGAAGCTTACTTCAGCGCAGCCTTACTCAGGTAATGATGTCATTATTACTGCTGATAATACCGTGCATAGCGTCGAGAAGGTGGGGGTTGTTTCTTTGGGCAATGATAGAGGGCCGGTTACGTTGAAGAGTGTCTATCATGTGCCTGGAATGAGGAAAAACCTCTTCTCCGTGACCAACGCTGTTGACACTGGGTATCACATTCTGTTCGGCCCAACAGAAGTGAGGTTTCTTCAGAATGTTGAAGCGGTGAAAGTGGAGGTCGTTCATGTGGGGAGAAGGGCAAAAGACTTGTTTGTTTTATCGACAAGTTCTTATGTCGACAAGATGAGGACGAATGATAGTGCTGTCATATGTCACGAGAGGTTGGGGCATGTAGGGATGGACAAGCTGAAGGTTATGGCAGTGAAAGGTCTGGTCAAGGGCCTACCTAGTCTATCTTCCTACGAAGATGGTCATATTTGCGCAGGATGTCAGTTCGGCAAGTCTCATCGACTACCATTTGATAAGTCACAGACAAGGAGTAGTGTGCCATTGGAGTGCATCCACGGTGACTTGATGGGACCAGCTGCTACCCCAAGCCCCGGAGGCAGCAGGTATATGCTGGTGTTGATCGATGACTACACCAGATATGTCTGGGTATATTTGTTGAAGGAGAAGGCAGAGGCGTTTGCCAAGTTTGTGGAGTTCAAGGAGCTTGTGGAGGGTCGGCTTGGCCTGCGGGTTAAGAAGCTGAGGACTGACAACGGAGGGGAGTTCGCCTCTGGTGAGTTCTCTACTTTTTGCAGGAAGGCAAGCATCCGGAGGGAGCTTACTTGTGCACATACAACACAACAAAACAGATTTGCAGAGCGGAAGATCCGTCATCTGATGGAGACCTGCAAGTGTTGGCTGCATGCCAAGAGTATCCCAAAGTCCTTCTGGGCGGAGGAAATATCTTGTGTTGTCTACGTCTTCAACAGGATGCTTCTCAGTCCCATTAAAATGAAGACCCCATATGAATTGATGTTCAAGAAAAAACCAAGTGTGGCACACCTTCGTGTGTTTGGTTCCACCTGCTATGTGCACGTTCCAGATGCGCTTCGGATGAAGCTAGATGCGAAAGCAAGGAAGCTAGTCTTCATGGGTTATGATGATCGGAAGAAGGGCTGGAAGTGCATGGAACTGGAGATGCAGAGATTTTTTGTATCTCACGACGTCGTGTTCGACGAGGTGACATCTTACAAGGGGAGTTCTGGAGTTGAGCTACCAGAAAGCAGGGTGGAGGAGTCAGAGAAAGCTGTGGAAAATCTTTAGGTGGAGCTGCCTGTGTCACCAGGTGGTCCATCAATATCTAGTTCTGAGGCGGAGGCTTCTGGATCAGGAAGCAGGGGGAGCGATGCTCCGAGTACGTCTGGAAGGGGAGCTAGGGAAGAAGTAGCTGAAGATACTGCGAGTCAGGGGAAGGCGTTGCGGAGATCAAAGTGAACTATAATTGCCCCTGATCGCTATACAGGAGGAAACATGGTGAGCTTTGTCTCGTGTTTCTTTGCTGGTCCCTTGGATGAGAGGGAGCCGTTGAGCTTTGAAAAGGCCAAAGGTGTGGAACAGTGGGATTCAGCTATGAAGGAAGAGATGAGTGCTCTTGAGAAGAATGAGACTTGGTCTCTGGTGCCCAAGACCAAGGGTATCACGCCTGTGACATGCAAGTGGGTCTACAAGCTCAAGAAGAAGGAAGACGGCAGTATCGAGCGATACAAGGCTCGCCTTGTTGCTCGGGGGATCTCGCAGCAATATGGTGAAGACTATGAAGAGACATTCAGTCCGGTGGCAAAAATGACTTCAGTTCGGGTTGTGATTGCCCTGGCGGCATGTTGGGGGTGGGAGATCTGGCAGCTCGACGTAAAGAATGCGTTCTTGTACGACGAGATTGACAAGGACATCTTTATGGTCCAGCCGCCAGGCTTCGTGTCTGAAGATTTTCCTGACTATGTCTGCAAGTTGAAGAAGGCCCTGTATGGGTTGAAGAAGCGCCGAGGGTGTGGAATGGAAAGATAGCAGAATATCTCCTATTCTGTGGATTTGGTGCTTCAGACTCAGACTCAAGCTTGTTCGTCAAGAAGAGAGGGGAGCTTCAAGTCATCGTGCTGCTTTACGTCGATGATATGATCGTGACGGGGAATTCGAAGGAGGGGGTTGCAAAGCTTCGGGCTGAGCTATCTATCAGGTTCGAGATGAAGGACTTAGGTGAACTTCACCATTTCCTTGGACTCGAAGTGCAGAGGAAGGGAAGTGGAGTGCTGGTGTCCCAAGCTGGATATGCGGAGCGAATTGTGGAGCGTTTCGGCATGAAGGAAAGGAAGTGCATTTCCACACCTCTGGAGAAGGCCTTGAAACTTCGCAAGGATGATGGGAGGATTCTGGAAGATCCGCTGGTGTTCCGAGCTCTGGTTGGGAGCTTAAACTATCTGACGATTACCAGGCTGGATATTACGTATGCAGTTGGCAGGGTGAGCCGTTATATGGCGGAACCACGGATGCCTCATCAACTAGAGGCCAAGAATATATTGAAGTTTGTCAAGGCGACTTTGGATGAGTCTCTTTTATATTAGGGATGCGGACATCGAGGTGCATGGGTACATGGATGCTGATTATGGGGGAGATTCGGATGATCGGAAGTCGACATCTGGATACATCTTCATGGCGGTCCCCACGGCTATATCATGGTGCATTAAGAAGCAGGATTCCGTGTCTGTCTCAATCACAGAAGGGGAATACAAGGCTTCGGCCTTGGCAGCTCAAGAAGCCATCTTGCTTAGGAGGTTGGTAGGATACGTCCATAAGGAGGTTTGGGGTCCGACCCTACTCCGCGGCGACAGTGAGAGTGCTCTCAAACTAGTTACTAATCCACTTTGTCACGCGAGGACCAAGCATATCTAGATCGAGCATCATTTCATTTGTGAGAAGGTGATGGAGGGGTCTCTTTCGATCGAGCATGTTCGGAGTCAGGACAACATTGCTGACATCTTCACAAAGGCGCTGGAGAAGGGGCCGTTCACTCAGCTAAGGAGTTTACTTGGGCTGTTTTCAACTTCCCACTTCGAGGGGGAGTGTTGAAAATATTGAAGTGGAAGTTTGTGGAGTTGGCGGTCAGTTGGGAGACCGCACGGTCTGGTCTGACCGCACGGTCTTGCGGTCTCCTCTGGCGGTCTGACCTCTATGGTCTAGCCACGGTCTATTCGGCGTGACCGTCGTTCTTCTGTCCAAGGGTGCCGAGGTGAGGCCGCGCGGTCTGGTCGTGTGACCGCATGGTGAGCTATCTTCTGTTTGGTGTAACCGCGTGGTTTGGTGTTTGTGACCGCGTGGTGGGTCAGCCCGGTCTGGTGGCTGTCCGGGTTCTTTGTGGTGCGTGTGGACTAAAGTCTTCTTAGTCGCGCGGTCTCCGGTTTGTGTTCGCATGGCTAGTCCTTCGGCGATCAGCTGGTATATGCGGTCACAGGTGATTGGTCGACTTGGAGGGTTGTTGCCCTAGTCGTCCTGGTGTGTTCGCGGTCTCTGGAGGAGGACGGGTGGTGAACACAGGTGGTGACCGTCATGACTGGGCGAGTTGTCATGATCGCGCGGCTTCTATTGAAGTCGGTGAGCTCACAAAGCAGGAGGATCTTTTGCTGATTGTGCGGGTTGACCGGTCTGGTCGCGCGGTCAAGGGTGGTGACTCTATCTCATAGGGTGGTGACTGGATCAAGTCTCACGCCTATAAATAGGATCCACTGTAGCAGCAAAATCAATCGCACCAAGTGTAGGCTGAGCTCGCGTTCTGTTCTTGCGGTCTCTTTTTTGTGATCGGCCGAGCTGGTTATCCTTTCAGCTGTTTTTCTCTTCTATTTTTTGTGTACTGGCGAAATCATGTCTCGCCATGAATACTTCGCCCTGTAATGAAGAATTTTGCTTGATCAATAAAGATTGTGTTTGCTTCATGTGCTTCTGGTTGATTGGCTTGAACTTTTAGTTATACAATTCCTGCTCACTCCTAGATCTATAGAAAATTTCACACACCTGCCCTATGAATCATCATGCTCTGTAACCCTCGAATACTCTTTGGAGTGAGGATATCCGAGAGAAGGCCGGTTACATCTATTGCTATATTTAGAGCCCTTGAGTGGTTAGGGTGTTACAATCCAATGATCTCTTGAGGAAAGTGATGTCGGTAAAGCCTCTGCGGCATAACCACACCTGCCCTTTTGATCATTTCGAGTTGTTCACCTCTCTTCTCTCCCTCTCTGTTTATGGTGGGTACAACCTTAGTAATCACTTGAGGAAAGCAATGCTGGCCTAGCCCCACCTGCTCTTTTGATCATTTAGAGTTGTCCACATCTCTCTCTCTCTCTCTCTCTTTCTGAAAAAATGTTAGAATTGTAATGATCTTTTGAGGAAAGCAATGCTGGCCTAGCCGCACCTGCCCTTTAGATCATTGCAGATTCTACATTTTAAGCCTTTATTATGAAGGAGCGGTCTGAGATTTGTGGAGACCGCCAATCTCGGTATTGAATTATTTTTGGGAATAGGGCGGTCTATAACACTTAAGACCGCCACCTATGGTTCTTCAAGGCCTTATGAAAATTTTCAGGTCAACTTTTATGTTTCCAAGTTATGAAGGGCGTTCTGGAAAATTTAAGATCGATGACAGGGTTTCTTCCAAGTTCAAAATAGTCTTAAGAATACATGAGATCGCTGGTTATTTTCTTATATGGTCGTATGACTTCAAATATCCATTCTCATAATTTATCTGAAAAGTATGAGATCGCCTGATTATTCAATCTCAGGAGTATTTGGGAATCATTATTTTTCAAAATATGATGTCTCTACAGGTTTTAGAAGCTAAGATAGCAATCTAAAAATAGGAGATCGCTGGTCATCTTCTTTGGAGGATCATTTCTATCTGAATATCATCCAAGGAAGAAGCGGACTGAATCATTGAAGATCACCACTTTTGCTCTTGTTAAAGGCTATTCGGGAATCGACATTCATGAATTATGATTTTTTTATCTCCGAGGGTCTTAAAAAATTTCGTCATGCTTCAGGAGATTTAATAATTATGAGACTACTACAATTGATTATTTCTCTCCAACTATTATGCAACATTCTCTTATATTATCATTTATTCGAGCTTAACAAGACCAAAAAGCATTTAGATCGAGTGCTATTCTCTATCTCATAAAATTCAGACCGCTGAGATGAAGATAATTGCTAGAATTGTCAGAGACAAATTATCGCCGATGATGGAAATTGCCCAGCGAGACCGCAAGTGATTAAAGGTTAGTTCGCTCACAAGAAGAGAGTGATCGACATAAGCACAGGTAAATATAGGCATTCATCCACAAAAGAAAGGTATGACAAAAGTCTCTTTATATATCATCAATCATGCTTGTTACACTGTTTGACTGGTCTCAATACTGGTGATCGAGCAAGTACATTAAACAATTACAAAAGAAAATCTACTCGCTCCTTGACCTTTTTGGAGACTGTTCATCTGATGAAGAAGAGTTGGCCTCGTCCCAGGATTCTTCTGAATTTGTGGTAGCTACTTTAGAACCTGAACTTGAGTCCACCGCAGAGCTCGTATCATTCCATACAGCAAATTGACTTCCACTCACTTCAGCATCTCCTTCAATATCAACTTTTTCCTCTTCTTTCTTCTTAGCAGCGATCTCACCAGTCGTGATCGATTGTTCGTCAATTACCCTGGATGTATTAGGGAAAAGATCAGCAAACTTTACATCCTTATATTCATCAATAAAAGCGCCGCGAATACGAAGCTCAGAGAATGTTTGCTCCGCTGTCTCTTTTACATGGTGCATCAGGGCGTTCTAGAAATCTTCATTATCCGCATCATATGCTCCCTTCTTTGATCACAGCAGAAGGAAAAATGATTAGATCGCGCGGTCACAATACAAAATAAAAATGGAAATCTCAGGTAAAAGTTCTACATGTAATTCCTCCTGCAGGCGCTCGTTCTCCTTCAGGGCACCTCGAAGAGACTGCCCCATGTGATGGTTCAGGACCGTGCTATTGGCGGTCGCCTGCGCGCAGATGTCAGGGAGCATATCGGTCTTAATTTCATAAATTTCTCTGGCGTTGCTTTTCCCGTAAAGCGCAGGAGTGACCGCGAAAGCATGGCGAGTTAACTTTCCACCCCAAAGAGGGAGATCGGTTGAAACTTTGACACTTTTGCCTTTTGCACCCCATTTGAGAAGGGGCTTTCCCTTGGTGTCCTTCATCTTCTTCGAAAAGCCGAGCAAAGGAAATGATGCAACGGCGGTCTCAGACTCTCCGCCAAAACCCGTGGTCTCGCGCTCGGGGTCTCTTTTCTTCCTTTGCCCTCTCTGAGTAAGTACCAAGCTGGTGCCACCTGGTCATTCGCAGGAACAAGAATGGTCGCTGAAGAAGTAAGAGAGTTAGAAGAAAGAAGAGAAAAATTATTATGAGATCGCAGTAGGCCGCAGATAGAAATGTTTACTCTCTTCCGGCGAGACCGCAGTGATCTGAGGCCAGATCGCCAAGTAGTGAATAAGGTCTAGGTGCTTGCCCGCCAAGATGGCCAAGACCTCAAGCTCACCTTTTGAGAAAATTTCAACTTTCTAAAAACCCTCTCTGCTCGCGGAGACGTTTGGCTGCTGAGACCTCCGAGGTCGCCTTCAAAGACCAGCTACCTCTCTGTCCAAAAGGGCATTTTGTTAGGGAGATTCAAAACCTTTATTCCATTGCACAAGAAATATTCTAATCCCTTGAATTCTTCCTTATTCTGACCTTCTTTTAGCGATTTTACATTAAAGATTGCTCAAAAAAGGGCCATGGAAAACTTTATCTTTTCCGATCTCAGGTAATTTATAAAAACATTCATCAGGCCGATGGAGTTTGGAGGCAGCTGGGCGAGCAAAAAGCCATAATACTCCATCACTTCCAAGATTTCCGACGGAAGAGGAAATTTTAAGTCGTATTCAAAGTGATCGATAGGGATTATAAATTTGTTATCCTCTCCAAAGCTTAGTCCCTCATTCTCCGTTGGTGGTCTCACGATGATCTGGGTCTGAATCATATGTCTTGCCAAGAAAGCTAAGTATTGATCTTGAGAAAGTTAGGATGATTTGTGATCGGCATTCAAGAAAATCTCAGGTGAAGAAGCTCGGAAGGACACCATTTTTCGAGGCCGCTGAGATCGGTGTTTTGGCCGCATTCAAGAAAGCTTGGAATGAAGAAGGGAAAGCTAGGTATTTATAAGAAAGGAATGGCGATATCGTAAATCATTACGACTCTGCGAGACCGCCCAGGAAGCGCACCAGACCACTGAACCTGTTGTATAAAGAAAATGCAACACATAATAGCTCCAATCTCAAAAAGAAGAGACTGCAATAACTATCTAACAAGCAACACAGAAATAAGCAAAGTAAAAAGATCGACATCACAACATTTAGAGAGATTACATCAATTGAAATCAAATTTTCACAAAAATATTACAGAGCCAAATTGTTCAGAGTTATCAAAGACCGCTTGAAATAAAAAATGAATATCTATCTCCACAGCTGTCATTTTCTTTCGATAAAGGACGCAACAACTTGCATTTCGTTGACGACGGACAGAGCGGTCGCTAAGCTTTGGTTTGCTGACATTGCAGTACGATGGATTTTAGCGACCTCCATATCTACCTGCTCCATAGGAATCACCATGATCTCTGAGGTCTGTCTCACTTCTGGATGACCGCCAGAATCCCATGGCTTCATTACCATAGGATCAGAGACATATTTGAGAGTGGCAACCTCAGCGATCAATGCACCTGACTTCCCTTTATAATAATCCGCGTCTCTTTCAGCCTTGCGGAGCGCCCTGGTAAGGTTGCCAATCCTCAGCTCGCTTTCCTCATGAACTTGTTTCTCTTTAGCTCGCAGCTTCCCTTCAAAATCAGTGGACAATACCCAAAGCTGATCCTCGAGAGCCCTCTCCCGAGCTCGCATTATCCTAATATCCTCGAACAGAGGTTTGAGGTCATCAACGAACTGAGGAGGTAGAATCTGCGCTTGCTGCTGAATTTCTCCCTCCTCAGGAGCTACGACGATCTCATCATCATCTGCTGCTAGAAACAAAGAAATCAGTCTAGCTTTAAACAAAATGAAAATGAAAGAGCTCGCGCAAAGAGGAATACTCAAAAAGAAATCAAGACTGCTGCTGCGTAAGTTATTTTCAATATCTTTTGTGACCGCAAGGTCCGCGGCCAGCAAAAGGCGGTCTGATCCCCTAAATCGCTCGAGGTTCATTTTTTCCAATTGCCTCTTCTGCGACCTCTCTCCTTCTTTTCGTCTTCTTTTTAATTAAACATTACTAACGAGGATATCTTCAGTTTCAATAATGACGATCGCGCGCGGTCTTTTTGGAGATCTAGGTCGAGGAGTAGGCAATGGAAAGATTTCAAGCGGTCTCTCTGCGGACCCTGGCTTACCAGTTCGTAGGGCGGTGACCGCTGCAGCATGATCTGCCGCTGCTTTATCCAACTGATCCACCAGGTCGGCAGAGGCATTTGTCAGACCGCCGATTGGCGCGGTCTTCTATTTTTTGATTTGTTTGATCCGTTCCGTCTCCTCTCCACCTTCAATAGCCTTCTTCTTTTTCTTCTTATTCTTCTTTTCCTTCTCTTTTTCTTTAGCGACCTGCGTCGCTTTTTCTTCTTCTCCTTTCTTGTCAGCAGCGATCTGAGCCAATTTCACCTCTTCTTCTTTCTTTTTCTCAACAGCGACCTGTGCTGCCTTCTTCTCCTCCTCCAGCTTCTCGACAGTAATCAGTGCTACCTTCTTCTTTTCTTCTTCTTTCTTCTGATCAATGGCGATCTGCCTAGACTTCTCCTCCTCTTTCTTCTCCTTCTCTTGCTTCTCTTTCCTATCCGCCTCAGCCTGTTTCCTGATCGCCTCTTCCGCAATCTTCTTCATTTGCTCTTCGGCGGTCTCTCGAAGGCTCTCTACTTTAAAAGGATCGATCACCTGCGAGATCGGGCGGACAAGGTCGTTAGAAGAATCACAATCAAGATAAGCATTTAATTATGGGTCCGCTTCCACAGTAGGAGGAAAGATCGCAGAAGAAAAAGGAGGAACGATCTGCCTTACCTTCTCAGGAGCCTTCGTAGAAAGTTGAGGATTCGTATTTTCAGGGAGTAAGACCACTCCCTTAGCGATCGCAACTTTAATCTCTTCACTTTTTCTCTTCTTAACTACTTCGTTAGGACTTTAGGTTTTTTTTGTTCCATCTGCGGCCTCATAACTGTCCACGATCTACTGCCTCAACCTCCCAGCTGAGGCCGTTTGCTCTTGCAGACGAGTTCTTATATTATCAACAATGCGGACTATCTGGTCTGTTCGATGACTTGCATGAGAGCTTCCACAGATTTGTGACAATCAAAGGTGATTGTCATATCTGCTAGATTAAGTACAGGGGATCCAGAAGAAGTGGCCGGCAAATCTACAGCTTTTGAGACTAGCAATACCGCTTTCTCCGGCAGTACAGTTTGTTTTTCAGAAGTTTCGACGATCTCGTTCGCCGCTCCCGACTTGGCGGTTTTTCTTCGAGGTTTGACTACTACCATCTTTTTGGAGCTAACAGTCTATTTCTTTTTCCCTTTCGGAGAATCTTTGGGAGCACGCTTGGAAATTCGATCCAGCACGCTCACCATCTTCAACTCATTCCAGACTCAAAAGTAGTGACCGCTCAGGCAGCTTGCTTGATTTCCTTTCCAGAAGCTTTTAAACTCTGGAGCCCACCAAGCCGTATTTATAGATTCTCTCACATTTATGACGGTCGTGGTCTTGGCGGGCAAAGCAAACATTTTTGAGGTTCCAGTAAAACTTGAAAATGTGCGGGGATCAAGTTTGCCCGGAAGTCCGCGACCTTCCCTCTCCAATCAGAAGGACTCTTCCCAGCAGTCTCAGGTTTTAGAGACCGCCCAGATCACCAGCTTCCACTCTTGGTTTTCGTCCAAGGCCCAGTGGTCAAGAACTTGGAGACCGCCAAGACCGGGCAGTCTGCTTCCTTTTTCGTCTTATCTCTTCCCTGGCTCTCCTGTATCCTGGGCAGCCCATAATTTTTGGACCTGCCCGTTTGGGAAGCCCCTGGGTCTATAAATAGGGGGTAGGGGTACCTGAAAAGGCACTTTTTCTTTGAGGCTCCAGCTTACAACCTGTGTAAGCGGTCTCAAATTCTGTCACTTTTCTACCTCTTCCCCTGGCCTGTTCTGCACTATCATCTTGTAACCTCTTTTGGGATTAATTGAAACAGTTTTTCTCATCAGAGGTCTCTCCTCTGGCATCTTTTGTCTCAAGTAGTCTGCACTTCACAGTTTCCTCCATCCCTTCTCTAGTGTGAGTTTTGGAGGTACAATTTTTGTACAAACAATGATCGTTTAGCCGGCAAGATCGGCGTCATGTGGTGGAATCTAACCTTGTAGTTGGAGTCACCGTAAGGTGACAGTTCTGGGCATAATACCCGGTTGTGAAGTAAAAAAAGGGGGTCTTACAACCGCCAGCCGAGCCTTGGACCACCGCGCAATTTGTGGATGCACTCTAGATCTCTATAAGATTCACTAGAGGGCACCACAGTGGAGAGGAAGACTTAATGGTCCTCCTTTATGCCCTTGAGGCAGCTGCGTTGCTGGAGATGATGAATCCGAGCTGTCGCACCATGGGAAAACAATAAGTTTACTTTTCGACGAGAGGCGGTGGAGGCCGGCCACCGGAAGACCACCCATAGGTTCTCCATCCTCTGGCGAGTCGACTGGTGGTGGTGCTCCGCCGTGGTGATCACCGGAATGGGGTGGTGGTGGAGATCAAGGCACGATTATATCGTATCCGTTGATCCATCAAGGAAGACAAAATCACAGCCTTCCACTTCCTCGGCAATGATTGATCTGCGACATAAAGGATCGTAACTACCTAATCTCGTGATTTGGTTGTAAGGAATCTGGTGCGGCTGCATCTCAGCCATTCTTTCTGTTTGATTTAGGTGCAATGCGCTATCTGCACCCCAGTCCTTATTAAATCAATTTAATGTGTGACAAATTATTAAATAAAATGTAGATTTCATTATTTAATCAATTTGAGGGCTTTCTGTTCATTTCCAGAAAAAATGTCTGACACCAAACTTGTAGAGAACAGTGAGAGCCTTCCAAATTGGGGTGGCACCACTCATCGTGACCACCGTAGCTCCTTGAAAGTCCATTGTAGTGAGTGCAAATGGAACTTTGGTTTGCATTTAGAAAAAGTGTATTTGTCTCTCAAAAATAAATATTTTGGGCTGAAATTTTATACAGAGGCTTTTAATATCATTTATAATCTTTGATTTAAATTTTGGAATTTTTGGAATATATTCCTATAGTTTTTGATAAAATACACATATGTGACATAAAAGCATTAAATGAAATGTTTAATGCTTATATTATTCCAAATGCCTTGAAATTTGGGTGGGGGGGGGGGGGGGGGGGGGGGGGGGCTTTGTTATGTTATAAGCCATCCGTGGCTCAAATTTGGTTTCATTTGGACTCATAAATCTCTGGTTTTAACTAAAACTTGATTTTGGCTACAATTAATCACACAAAACTATAGTGGAAAATAATTATGTGCATTGTTCTTCTATTCTAAAGTATTTTAATGTAAAGTTTGTGTAGTAAAATTGTATTTACTAATATCTTATAAGATTAGAATTTAGTAGCACGTAATTATGACTTTTATTTAGTATTAAAATGATGAACATGTCACTTTAAGTGTCACCTTGTACAAACAAAGGTTGTTACTTGTGCACCTAGGGCATGAGCTTAGCACCATGATATTTTGTGTTGTGACCCCTGAAATTTCATAGTGCTTATCTCTTTAAAATAATTAGACTTGCCCATATTGTTTGATCATTTTGATAGTATTATTGAATACTTGTTTCTCAACATACTAGCTTGCAACTATGTCAATTATATTGGTACCATGAATTACCTATTGTGGATATTGATAGTATATTCATGATTATGTAGTAAGCTATCTAGAGTAGAGGTGCAAATAAGGCCTTTCGGGCCCAGACCCCCTGGGCCTAGGCTTTTTTGATGTCAGGCCCTGGCCGGGCCTGGGCCCTTGCAATATTAGGGGCCTGCTGAGCCCACAAAATTGGGCCCAAGCTGGCCCCAAAAAGTAGCAGCTAGCTGCCAAAAGGGCAGCTAGCTGCTGCCATGGCAGCAACTCTGCTGGGCGGACACGCCTAGTGTAAGACCCCATTTTTTTCTTTACAAAACCTGGGTCTTATGCCCAGAACCTTCACTTTGTTGTTACACCCTCGCTCAGGAAGTTCGCCACTACAAAGCGCGGATCCTGCCGGCCATATCGATCACAAGGAAATAAAGCTTAAACGATCTTATAAAAGCCAAGTCCACGTCATATAGAAAGTAAAAAACCATCATAAAGAGATGTCCACATCAAATATCTAAATAAAAGGTACGATAATAATAAACGGCTCATGCCCTGTACGTCAATTCCTCACTACATTTTCTCTCACGGAAGCAAAAATACTAAAGCTAAACGATGCTCACGGATCCTGCCAATGGTGCTCCCGTGTTTGACTGCCCCGTCTCCATCTGCACCGGCCTCTGGTGCTGCAACATCTCCTCGGTCCCCTAAAATAATAAGGTCCACCGACCGTCAGTCAAACTTGACTCAGCCAATCCCCCACCCCTCCCCCGGTGACTTCTAGGCACCGAGCGGGAGGAATGAAGCGGAGGACAACAAGGGGTGTATACAATGGAAGATGATGGGGATATAATCTACAGGGAATGTCTACCACTATGCAATATATATATCATAACTGAAGCAGTAAGTAAAGTAGTGTAAGAAAAAGTAAAGTAAACAAGTAGAATAACTATATAAAGGTAAGTAAGGAAAAGTAACCGTTGATTTATAGGAATGCCCACACAAACCTATAGACCAAGGGGTCGTTTAGCAAGGCCTATCGTATAAAATGTCCCCATAACCAAATTATATGATAGGGGTAGGGGTTGAAATGCAATGATATGCTATGTCATGTAAGTATGCAGTTTAATGTTATGTTCATACAAGTGCAACTCACACACTACGACTCTATGCACACAGACTTTAGTTCCCCCTTTTTGGAGCTAGCAAAACTCCCAGGATACTTCCGTAGTGGCCAACGGAAGCGGTGGGTTGGGCCTCGCCCACCTCTAGGTTGGTATTTGCACTACCTAACCTAGACCTATCGTACGCCTCAACGCTTAGAATACAACAGCGGAGCTACTTTGTACTCTTGCTGGTTTGACCACCAGACTTGTCTTGGTAAAGGGTTATCGACACTTACTGAGCCCAAGTATTAATGTCGGCGCAACTACCATCAACACTAAGGACCCACCACCTTATGCACATGTAAACATGTTTACCATCTATTTCCAAGCCATAAGCTCCTCGGGCTAACCCGCCCGTCACAATAAACATGGCTGAGTTACAACCTCACCAGACTAATAAGTCTATTGTTACAACCATTGAGCCTACCGCTCGTAAGGCCAAACTGACTAATGTACCCGTGACAATGGAGTGTGGGTGAGTATATTACTTAGTTAATCTTGTATAACAACTTAGCCCTATAACTTAGGGTTAACCTTGGACTTCCCGAGGATTACCCTGTAAGGGGCTCGCTACGGTACTAGGAACTATACTGGGATGACACCCCAAGGCTCCCTTTCTCAAGGTATTTAATGTTATTGGTATCTACCCATACACATAAGCCTCTTACCATTTCACTAGCATTAGCCCTAGGTGGTTTATGACACGCTAGGGGAAAGATGATCTTTCGTCAATCCCAAGCACGACCTTGCCCTTAACTCACCAAGCACTCCAGTCACATAAACTCCTTTTTAGTGGCCTCAACCTCTTCAAGCTGACCACATACACCAATTAAAACCCAATTCCTCTTAGTAGGTCACTAGCTACCCAAGTTTTACCATTTTACTATACGCAGACCAAACGAACTATATGAACCACATAAGTAAAAGTACTCCAAATACTCATCCTCATGAGACAAGATTATTACTGTGGGATTATCATGGCATTAAAAGACTAAATCCAGAGATTCATTTTTTTCCTTAACATTTTAGCATTTATTTTAATTTCTCCAATATTTGCCAAGTATGAATATGAACATAGTGTAAGGTATCCTTATGATGTGGCTCCCATTAAATTAAGATAAATCTATCATGCCAAAATAAAAGTAAATACAGAATGTCACAATTTTACAATCAGGAATTGTCCTATAATTTTAATATTTAACATATATCCAAAGTGGGAGGTTAATGAAGGAACCATCAAAAATACTTATCCAAAAATTATGTAAAAATTACTAGACCTTCATATTAGTCAGTAAAGTCTACTGGACAATTTTCAGAATTTTTAAAAGCAAATTAATCACATAAATGAATATTCCAAAGAAACAATTTCTAGGGAAAATTGTGAAGAATCCTACTGTTAAATAATTCCAAAAATCATGAAAGAAATACCAGATCTATAAGATGATCAAAAAAGCTTATTGACTGAGTTTCAGAATTTATGGAAATCAATTTCTCATTTAATTAAATATTTTAAGAGAATCCCAATTAGGACATGTTGTGAAGTAGACTACTGGTAACAATCTCCAAAAATTCCATAAATATTCACAAAGCTTCCTAGTGTCCTAAAATGTCCTATCACCAAGTTGCAAATTTTTCCAGAGAGTATTGGACCCTCAATTATTTTTCTTAAGTCTAAGACAAAATAAGTGTCTTGTGAATGAAGTACTGGTTAAATTACTTAATTAAATACACAAAAATTACCAGAGGTCTACATGTGATTATAAAGGCACCACCAAAGTTTCATCATCATACAAGACCATATGAACATGTAAATCCCTTTAATAATGAAAAACCTTAAAGAGGTTATAACCTAATTTTGGGGAAATAAGGTTTCCTAAAATCCTTCTAAAATTTCCTAGGGCATTATTACCCTTTTTGAACTTGTACACCAAATTCCATGACCATTCCATAACATTTAACCTCATGTCCTACTCAAGCTCAAAAATGCAACCCTAATGGTAAAGCTAGGGTTTTGGGGCAAGTTCACCCCACATCACCCCTAATCACTCATGGAGGTGTTTTAGGTGATCCTAAACCAGTTGTCAAGGTTTCACATCATGTTGATGAGTTTTGACCACAATACCCCAAAATGAACACCATACCCAAATTTTGACCTAGTTTGACCAAACCTGGGTTAACAAATTACCCAACTAGATCAGTCCCAATTGGGCTGAAATTTTTACCAAGGTTATATAATAACCCTAAGGAGCACCCACCAAAATTTGGAGGGGATTGGGGGTCATTAGACTCATTAATTAATTAACATTTGAATTATGAAATTATTACAAAAACCTTAGAAAAAATTTCTCCTAAAAATCCCATCTTTTGATATGATAGGGGGTTGATATATGTAGCCTAGGTTTCAATTTTCAAGTCAATCCCATGACCCAATCAAAATTTATTCAAGAAAAGGTGAATGCCCTACCCTAGGTCTACATTTCTAGCATGGGTGGCTTTATTCCTGAAAGCCATTAATGACAATTACTAGAATTTCGGTTACATTTGGGGGGAAATGAAATGGCCATCAATTAGGCCGGGAACAAGCTGAAAACTTCTGCTCTCCCCAAGGGGAGATGAATGGTGCCATCAATTGCTCAAATTGGGGGTTTCTTCCTTGATAGTTTATATAGGTGTAGTCAATAATACTTAGAGGGGGGGGTGAATAGGTTTTACTTATTTTCTTTATATAATCCTAATGTATCTAGCAGCAGAAAACTCAATCACAGAAAGCACACAAGGATTTATAGAGGTTCCTCAAGACAGAGCGTCTTGAGTAGTCCTCTTTCCCCCTTCACCTTTCTAACAGTGAGTTAGACAAGGCCACAAACTCCAATCTCAGCTCCTTAAGCTTACACCACAAGTTCCTCAGAACTTCTCAGATCAAGAGTGATCCTACCTCAGGCACAGCAGCCCTACACTCAGGCTCAGCAACCCTACACCTCAGGCACAGCAGCCCTACACTCAGGCACAGCAGCCCTACACTCAGGCTCAGCAGCCCTACACCTCAGGCAAAGCAGCCCTACACTCAGGCTCAGCAGCCCTACACCTCAGAGTTATGTAACTCCTACCACTCAGAAATCACACAGATCTCCTACCTCAGACCTATCAAGAAGTCCTACCCCTCAAGCTGTCAACACAGCTTTACACACATGCTCAACAACCTTTCACTCAGGCAACAATGCCTTACATGGATATAAGAGTGTTTGTACTAAATACAGAAGATTAAAGTATTACTCTCAGGTCTTCTGTTTCCTTTCTTCAGATCTGAAGGACAGCAGCTTCAGATTTGAATAAACCTTGATCTTCTCCTTCAGCAAAGCAGAAGATCAACTTGCCCTTCTTGAGTTGGTACAGGAAGAGCTAACTAATCTCCTTCAGAAGATTAACTTCAGCTCTAGAGAACAACTTCAACTGGCTGAAACGTAAATGCTCGATTGCGGCTTGCAGCAAAAGCTTTTCAATGGAACAGTGCTTGTTGTTGTTCCCTAGCTTTTGCTTGTATACCTCCAGAAGGCTTCAACGGCTATTTCGATCCTCCTGACACAGTATGGGGCAGATTGGAGTTGCTTTTCCCTTTTTATTTTCGCTTGCGCCAAAAGCAGATCCCGTCAGCGCATTTGAATCTATCTCAGCGGTTGGGCTGAGACAGCTTCCAGTCTCAGCGGCTTGCTCCAGTCTCCTTCTCAGTGGATCCGCTGAGACGGCTCCTCGTCTCAGCGGTTTTGACCCTTTGTCTCAGCGGTTCTGCTGAGACAGATCTTCATCTCCTTGTAGATGATTTCTTCTTATCTAAGGGCATGTTTGGCCATTCCTTTTGAATCACCTGTGCCTGTATATCCTACACAAGTATAGCTTTGTTAAATACAATATGTCCTTAGCATTGAGAGTGATGCCTCTTCAAATCAAGGTAATATTGAGGGCAATATACCCAACAATCTCCCCCTATTTGAAGAAGGCAGAATATCCCCAATGCTAAGGTCCATTAACAATAAAAATCATATCACAGAAAAATGATCTTACAGAAAAATGATCTGTGAAGCATAGGACCTATCTCCCTCTAGCTAATATTCTAAGCATAGGTTCTTACTTAGCCATGGTTCTTTAGTGATATCCTAAGCATAGGTTTACCACTCTCACAGAAAAATGATCTGTGAAGCATAGGACCTATCTCCCTCTTGCTAATATCCTAAGCATAGGTTCTTGCTTAGCAATGGCTCTTTCTCCCCCTTTCTGGTTTCTTCAACTACTTATCCCATTAGGGATTGGGAGGCAATATCTATAGATCCCTTTGGATCAACTTATAGGTCAACCTACACAATCTTGGCATTTGCCATCTCCCCCTAAACCTGAGCAGGGAGATTGCTCCCCCTTAATTGGTGAGCAATTTCTGTAATAACTGAACCTGGTAAAATTGAACATCCCATTCTAGCTCCTGAATACTAAAGATAAAGGTACAGAGTACATATATCAATAGTAATAAGCATAACATTATGATCAAAAGATGAAATATCATTTTAATTTAAATGTTCAGTACAGATATTTCAAACAATACAACTGATGATAAAAAAAATTCAAGTCATGGTCTTCTTAGATGGACCCCGGGAAGAGCATTCTTCATCTTTGGACTTCCTCTTCCTAGCTTCAGCAGCAGCCTTGATCTTCTCCTTTACTTTGAAGTATAGAAGAGGCTTGGGAAGATATCTTGGGGAATCCTTACAGGAGTTTCCCTTCTCACCAAGTTTTCTTTGAGAATCCTTTCCCTTAAGGATTCCCTCTCAAGGTGCTTAATCCATTCAGCAGCTGAGTAGACATGGTCAATGTCCTTCATTTGATTTCCATGGCTCACCCAAGTATTGACAACAATTGTGTCCAACTCCAGATTGTCATCTTCATGAAGTGGATCCTCTAATCTTTCCATTCTTTTCTGGGCCATATATTCTTCAGCAGTTTGAATGCCCTCTGCCCTTATCCTCTTTGCTGCTCTCTCATCAACAATCAAATTTGATTGACTTTGGAAGTCAAAGTCTTCATTTCTACTAGGGTTCAAGATTGGAAGATTCAAAGCAATTCTTGTTCCTTGCAGCACTTTTAAGCTTGAGTCCCACTGATTATCAGTAACCTTTCTGACCATGGTAAGGATATTTTCTTGAATATCACTGGAAGCATTGTTGACCACTTCCGTCACACTACTAGAAAAACAATTATTAGCCACACTTTTTTTTGCCAGGGATCAAAAACTGTGGCTAAAACTATAGCATTTACCACGGTTACAAAAACTGTAGCTAATAGTAAAGTTTTAGCTAGGGAGCAAAAAGTCATGGCTAATACTTATGTATTAGCCATGGATTATAAAAATTCATGGCAAATAATTATTTTTTGCCACGGTTGTTTCATTTGATTCTCATAAAGCCCTATTCACCTACTCTCCCGCTCGACATTTCTGCTCTCGCTCGACATTTTCGCTCTCTCCTTGCGGCTTACCCCAGCTCCCCCTCTCGATAATAATTTAGGGCTGCTCGATCTCCCATTTCCAGGCCACTATCAGCAGGATCGAAGTTTTCTGGGCAAAATTGGCGTTTCTTCCTCCTGTTCCCTCTCACGATCGGTGGTTACGACATCACAAATTCCTCTCGTGCTCTCTGGCTATGCCATCGCCGACTCTTGTCATGCTCGCCGTCTACTACATCGCTAACTCTTCTCGCGCTCGCTGGCTAAGGTATCGTCCACTGCAATCCATTCACACATCCACCTCCTCCTCTCACTCCAAGCCCTCCTCACGACCAACCACTGCTTCCATTCACAGGTGATCGTCCCTGTTCCAGTGATTGCCTCTCGGATTTTGGGCAGCTTCTCTATTCCAGGTGCAGAGCACTGCGAAGGAATCGTTCCAGCAAGGTCAACCCTAAACCCTAAATTATTGACACTTTGTATTTCTCAGATTTTTGCTGCTTTAAAATCACATGCGCTTGCTTGTTGTTTTTTCTAGAATTTTTTGCTCATATTTGACGGGCTTATGGCCATTGATCCGCTTTAGTGTTTGAATAGATTCATATATAATTATGTGTACTCATTTGATTGGCGTGGGGATATGGCTAATTATTAGTTTTTCTCCATTTTTCGTCAACAAGTCCTAAGAAAGAAAGGGTGATCACCTCATAACCATTAGAAAGTACAGATTTATGCTACATAGGGCTATAGAAAGTGTTGGTGATTAGAAAACTATCTAATTTTCTTTATTTTTCATAAGGATTGGATCGATTTAGCTCTTGGCTCAGCACAACTTTCATCTTGATATCTGAAATACCTATTTATAGCTCTTTTACCAACTATTTTGACTACTATAATTGCGATGAGATAATGCAAATGATTTGCTATAGAAAGTGATTGCAGTAATTTGATAGTGTTAGTGAAATAAATATGTTGGAAGAAATATTTGAGTAAGTTATGTGTAAACTAATCTTAAAACTATGTTGCTGACAAAATAGGATTGATGAGCCAAGAAAAACAACAACATAATTGTTTTTATTGAGTCATGAAGCCCTTGGTATTCCTACTATTTGTTCATCACCAGTTCTTATGAGGTGCAAAATTAACAATTAAGGCCACTTTTAGTTTCTCAATAGACCACAGAACTACATTAGATAAACCAAATGGTTTTTAGGGCTAGCTATGACCACTTCCTCTCAGCGCATTAAATTTTTCTTACTTACCTTTGTCGAATTTTGTTATTAGTTTCTGCAAGATATGTTTCTGAATAGTGAATTATGGTTGCAAGTTGCAGGTGGATGTTATGTTATGAGTAGTGTTAAGTGGTGTAAATAAATATGCTAAAGACTCAATTCCTTTTCTATAAATATTGATAGGATGCATGGCTGTATGTCAATAATATAATATAAGTACAAAAAAATTCATCATCCATTATATTCACTAAAAAAATTAATAAAACTTTCTAAAAAATTAATAAAACTTTCCTCTCAAAATTTATTACTTATGCTGAATTTCTTCTAAAGTTCTTTATTTGCTCCTTCCAAATTCACTAAAAAATATATTGTATCTCTGTGGATAAATACACAAATATATTGTATCTCTGAATTTTTCATTATGTTCTGGGATGAATGTATGTATCCCCTCGTGATCACCTTGCGATACAATTTCTCGCACATAGACAACAGGTGATGAGGGAGGCCGAGAGGGACCCAACATAGAGTTGAGACTTTATGTGCATTCAAATTATTCATGTTTGGTTCATTCATTTGTGATGATATATATATATATATTGTATAATATATGTTATAAATAGTTGGTGCTTAGTTCATTCTGCTTCTCTTTTGTGATAACCTGCTTATGGAGATTTGAGAGAAATATCTTCAAAGATCGTAAAGTAATCCCAAAATAAAGTTTGATTGCGCAACATATAACAGTAGTTATGGATATTTGAGAGTATAAATGAAATAAATTAAATAAATAATTATCCTAGGATTAGATGGTGAAATTTGAAAGGTATTAAATTGTTAACCTTTAAAAGTTGATCCTTAAAGAAGGAAAACTAGAGTTTTTTATGGAGCTAAGTCTTATGTGAGATAAGATGGTTAGTTTAAGATTATCATAAATATTTTAGGGTAACCTAGAAAAAAGCATTTAATTTTAGGGTAACCTAGAAAAAAGCATTTAATTCTTATGTGAGCTAAGTCTTATGTGAGCTAAGTCTTATGTGAGATACGATACAAGTGTGAGTTTTACATTAAAAAAACCTAGGATATAATTTTTTGTTTTGAATTTTTAATTATGCAAACATAACTATCAATTAATTTGAAGACGTGTTCAATAACTAATAATTATAAGGACATTTGGTGTAATGGTATGTTCTCCTTCACAATTCTTTTGATGCTTAAAGTTTCTATTTTCTACCATTGTTTTAGTTTTGATGCTTAAAAGTTTATATATGGTCATTAATGATCACATGTCTCATTTTTTATTATACCTTAGCTTATGATTTGATCAGCTATCCATTCTTATGAATTTTTCTACATTAGCCACGTCAAAAAAATCACGACTAATATTTTATTTCATTTATGTAGATTTCTTTAGCATTAAATATGGATAAAAGTTGGATTGATCTTCGAAATAGAGCTTCATTTGAATACATTCAAGGTGTTGACAAGTTTCTGGATTATGCTTATCAAAATAAAACAAATAATTGTGAGACTCGCATTTATTTCCCTTGCAAAAAATTTTGTAATACTTATCTTGTGGAGAGGGATGTTTCTCATGAACATATAATTATAAATGGTTTTTAATCTAAGTACAAGATATGGACCCTTCACGGGGAATCATATTGTTCTATATCTAGCAGTGGGGATGAACAACATTCTGATTTGAGAGATGATATGATGGGAATGATACATGAAGCAATTGGAATAGCACCTGTTGGTGCTAGTCTGCATGAGAATCCACCATCATTAAGCAGTTAGAGAATGGATGGTCCTAGCGAAGAAGATGCCAAATTTATAAAACTAGTTGAAGATGCAGAGTGTCCACTGTATCCTAATTGTACAAAGTATACATCAATGTCTTTCATAGTTAGGTTACTGCAAGGTAAAGTCATGCATGGATGGACAGATACCTCATTCACGTGGCTATTGGAGTTTCTTATCGATGCTTTTCCGAACATAAAGATACCTAAGTCTTATTATGAATCTCAAAAAATTACTAAAGTTTTGGGATTTTCTTTCGAGACTTGGGATGCGTGCCCCAACAATTGCATGATTTTTAAAGGAAATGATATTACACTTGAAAATTGTGAGATATGCGGGGAGTCACGATACAAACAACTCAATGACATTGAAAGTGACATGCAAAATACAAGTACAAAAATTCCAGCAAAACAATTAAGATATTTTCCTTTGAAACCAAGATTGAAGAGGCTATTCATGTCATCAAAAACAGCAAGTTGCATGTGATGGCATGCAGAAGAACGTACTAATGATGATACTATGAGGCACCCAGCTGACTCTCCACCTTGGAAAAAGTTTGATAAAGATTATCCACAATTTGCAGCAGAGTATCGCAATATTAGACTTGGTTTGGCATCTGAAGGGTTTAATCCATATAGAACCATGTCCATTGCTCATAGCACATGGCCAGTTGTTTTAGTTCCTTATAATTTACCAACATGGATGTGCATGACACAATCTTTTCTCTTTCTTACAGTACTAATTGATGGACCGAAAGGACCTGGTAATAAAATTGATGTTTATCTTCAACCATTGATTGATGAATTGAATGAATTATGGAATGATGGTGTGGCAACATATGATGCATCAAAAAATCAGATGTTTACTCTACGTGCAGCATTATTTTGGACAATCAATGACTATCCTGCATATGCAAACATATCAGGATGGAGTACAAAAGGTCAGTATGCTTGTGCAAATTGTAATTTGCAAACTAATTCACAGTGGCTAACAAATGGTAGAAAATATTGTTACTTGGTTCATCGTCGATGGTTACCCAGTGGGCACAGGTTTCAGAGAGATAAAGCAGCTTTTAATGGATGTCGCGAATTTGAAGCGAAACCTCCTATGTTAAAGGGAAGTGATATCACGACACAACTGAATGATGTACTTACTGAGTACAAAAAGGATGATCTTAAAAAGACGAAGAGAGAAGATAATCGTAGAGTTAGTAATATTGGTCAAAAAAAGGATTGGAAGAAAAAAAGTATCTTCTTTGAATTGCCATATTGGGAGAGTTTTCAAGCACGTCATTTCATTGATGTAATGCACCAAGAGAAGAATATGTGTGAAAATTTGCTTTATACAATATTGAATGTTGTAGGAAAATCAAAAGATGGCTTAAAAGCAAGACAAGATTTAAAAGAAATGGGTGTTCGAACAAAATTGCACCCACAACACCTTGCATCCGGTAAGGCCTTCTTACCTGCAGCTCGATTTTCAATGAATAAAGTACATCAAGATATTTTCCTACAAGTGTTAAAAAACATCAGAGTGCCAGATGGTTATGCATCTAATATTTCTCGATGTGTACATTTGAAAGAGAGAAATATTTGGGGTCTTAAGAGTCATGATATGCATATTCTTATGCAACAATTCTTTCCAATAGCCATAAGAAAAGTATTGCCACCAGATGTTGTGAAGGTTTTTATTGAGTTATCTAATTTCTATAGACAATTGTGCTCAAAGTTTATTAAGCATGTTGACTTGAAGATCATACAAGGACGCATAGTTCTTACACTATGTCATCTTGAAAAGATATTTCCACCTTCTTTTTTTGATATTACGGAGCATCTAACAATACATTTAGCTGAAGAGGCCTCCGTTGGTGGTCCGGTGCAATTTCGATGGATGTACCCTATTGAAAGGTAATTAACATTTCAAATACTTGAATATATATATATATATATATATATATATATATATACGAGCAGTCGTGCACGGGGGACCCAGTGCGGGGAGGCGATATTGGTCGGGTAGGCAACATTGGTCGGGAGCGGCGACATTGGTCGGGGGCGGCGACATTGGTCGGGGGCGGCGACATTGGTCGGGCGGGGGGGGGGGGGGGGGGGGGGGGAATGACAATGGTCGGGGGCGGCAACATTGGCCGGGGGAGGCGACATTGGCCGGGGGCGGCGACATTGGTCGGGGGCGTCAACATTTGGCGTGGGGGCGACATTGGTCGGGGGAGGTGACATTGGTCGGGGGACGGCATTGGTCATGGGGGTCGCATTGGTCGAGGGTGGCGATATTGGTCAGGGGAGGCAGCATTCGGCGGTGGCGGCAACCATCTGCGGTGGCAGCGACAATCGGCGGGGGCGGCGACATTCGGCGGGGTGGGGCGACATTCCGCGGGGACGGCGACATCGGCGGGGGCGGGGACATTTGTCGGGGAGGGGACATTCATTGCGGGAGGCTACATTAGGCGGTGGAGGGGACATTCGGTGAGGCGGGGACAATCGTTGGGGGCGACATCATTCGCCAGGGGTGGCATCATTCGGTAGGCGCAGCGTCATTTGTGGGGGGCGGCTTCATTCGTCGGTGGAGGCGGCTTCATTCATCGGTGGTGGCGCCAATCGTCGGGGGTGGCATCATTCGTCGGGGTCGGCATCATTTGTTGGGGCGGCATCATTCGTCCGGAGGCGGCGTCATTGAAATATAATAGTTTACCTGCTCTCATAGAGGTCGCATTGTTTGGGTCTAATTGCAGTCGGTCTACAAATCCTACAACAAAGAAGTGATCCAAAAACATATAAATAAAATGCAGTAGGTGTACAATATAGAAAAATTATTTATGGCCAAAGCTCTCCCTAAATGCTTTAACATATGCAGCACAACGATCAGCACAATATCCTTTAATTTAGTGAAGATCTGAAATTTGTATCAGTACCTATAATATGTATGATGATGTATAATTTTATGGATGTGATAATCATTTTATAAGCATACATATATAATTTCTATGTTTGGAAAACTCAATACTCCATGAAAGTAACATGCTTAAATATGCATAAATTTCATGCGTATCAAACATGGGAATCATTCCAAATAGGTATTGCGCAGTGAGCACGAAGATCTCGACAATCATTATATACACAGCACATTCCGTATACATATTTCCTCCTAAACAATCTTCATTGTTTTAGGCGACTACACACAACATTGTATTTTTAAGTAAAAGAGGAGAACCAAGAAATTATAGAAATCCATTTGACATGTTGAAATGATAAAAATCCATTTTACATGTGCCTGCAGAGGAGACAATACCTGACCCGAGGAAGAGATCGAGATGGAGCTGTGTATATATATTTAGAGAGTGCTCTACCTTGGTCAATAGGATCCCCCAAAAAGGTGATTTGCATGTGTTTAATATCAATATTATCAGAGAACCGAAGAGCCTGCATATGAGCGAAATTAGTTCAATATAACCAATATTCGTCTTAAATCATACCAAAGCAAGCGCATAATCATCGGCAAAACAATGGCGGCAAGCACACCTTTCAGATGCCCGACAATTCTTCCGAAGTAATCTCGCCTTCCTTCATAGGTTGTGAATCCTCGCAGCATGGCAAACAATGCTATATATTCTGCAATTTCGTCTAAAATCCTAATGCTACATACCCACAATTCCAATCTGTCATACAACAAATATCTGAAATAAATTCCTATACATACAACATTTCATTACACATTAGAGTTCATAAACCAAAACAAAAAATATCGGAAACAGAGAGAGGGGGGCAGGGAGATAGGCAGCATGATCAGGAAGAGAGATCGTTGGGCGAAGTGAAGAGGGACGACAGATACAACAACAGAGAACTGTTACAGACCCAAGAGATCATGATGGAGAGACAGAGATGCAGTGGAATCCAAGTCCGTATGCAGAAATTGATTTAGACGATCATACCTATTGTGATGTCGGAGATCCTCTTAGTCCACCGCCTCTACTTTCAACGATCTATCCTCTTCCTCCCTGCACAGCTGGGATTTTTTAGGTGCGGATGAGAAAATATGTTTGTGTTTGCAGGAGGAAGATGCGAAGTCCATGTGGTCGCCTTTGCCGGAGCGGAGTGGAGGTTGGCATAAGTAGCCACAGGCCTGACCTATGGGCTCCCAGGGAAATGGAGCGGTGCAGCAGCGAATATAATTTGAAGTCGGCAAACATCAAAACATTGCGAAAAAAATTTGAAGTCGGCATAACCTGAAGAGGAGATGCAGCAGCGATAATCTTTGAGCAGGAGTAGCCGCCGAGGTGTTGTTGCGGAGGAGCTGTTGCGGAGGAGTTGTTGCGGAGTTGTTGTGAAAAAGCTGCAAAGGAGGCTCCGTGGGAGAGGCTTTGTGGAAGAGGAGCAGTGGAGGAGGCGAGGCTCTGCGAAGGAGGACGCAGTGGTTTTTTTCTAGAGGTGGCGTGGCCGGCGTCAATGCGGCGGGCAACAGTGTAGCCGTGTAGGAGTAGCTGGGGATGGTGTGTGGAGGAGGTGCTGTAGGTGATGCTCTGCCAAGGAGGCGGGAAACAGTCGAGGAGAAGAAGCAGGGGTTGGCGTGTAGAAGATGATTTTGGGGAGTGGGTTTTTTTTTGGATTTGAATTAAAGTTAAAAGGAATTTTGGGCTGGTGTGTACTATGCTGGCAGGAGAAAGAAATGACCAAAAAAACAGTTGATTGAAAATGATGAGAGATTTTGTGGGGGGCATTATAGACCACCAAATGTTACACCATGAGTCAACCTCTTCCCTTATATAATAAAGATATATATTATAGTTTTTATTAACTTATTGTATATATTGGAATTAGGTATCTACTTACCTTGAAGAAATATGTTCGTAACCATGCTCATCCAGAAGGTTCTATTGCGAAAGGATATCTAATGGAGGAATGTATGAACTTTTGTGAACGATATCTTGATGGCGTTGAAACAAAATCTAATCGGCAAAATAGAAATTATGATGGAGGTCATGACATTGGTCGTCCTTTTAAAAAGGGGAAAATGGTACAACTTGATGAGGTTTCTTGGACACAAATGCATCGTCATATTCTTTTCAACACAGATGCAATCACACCTTTTCTAAAGTGAGTTGTCATATTTTTCCTATCAATCTACTTTGATGTTACTTTTTAAATATCAAAATGTCTTCTTATATAGGAAGCACATCGAAGAATTTAAAAAGACAATGCCTCGTATGACCGAACATCAAATTGATAAAGCTCATAATTAATCATTTCATTCATGGTTTAAACAATATGTAAGTTCTTCAATATATTAATGGAGATCAAATTTTTAATGAGTCATTTCATTAATTTCTTTCAAGTTTTGACTATCTCTGTAGGTTAGGTCTATTGACATCAATTTATCCAAAGAAGTTGAACATCTTAGTGAAGGTCCTGATAATTGGGCATGGAGATATGATGGATATTTTATTAATGGATTTCGTTTTCGCACGAAGTACAAAGATCATAAAAGAATTACCCAAAATAGTGGCTTGGTGCTTAAAGCAAGTACAACTAGTTATGCTAGCTCCAAAGATAAAAACCCACGTGTAGGGGGTGTCACTTACTATGGAAGGTTAACGGATATTTTTGAGATTCGTTATAGTAATGATTTTAAATTCATCCTATTTAAGTGTGATCGGGTTGACCCTCAAGTTGGAAAAAAGCTTGATGAATTTAGTTTCACTCTTGTGAACTTCAATCATTTGATGTATAAACAAAATAAAATGATAGACGAGCCTTTCATATTAGCCACTCAAGCAGAGCAAGTTTGTTACATCAAAGATCCTCTAGAACCAGATTGGGAAGTCGTTATGAATGTGGAAGTCTGAGATTCATTTGATGTTGAACCTCAAGTAGAACCATTAAGCCGACAACATTTGGATGAAACAATATGTGTGCGCGATGATGATACTAATTGGGTTAGGGAAGGAGTTGATGGTGATGTTGTTGATGATATGCTTGTAGAAGTTGATGATGAAATGACTAACGAAGAGTAATATTGTATGATCTTAATTTTTTAGATTTACAAATTACTATACTTAGTCATTTAATATGTAGTTCTTTAGAATTATATTTGATTAAATAATGTAATTTGATTTATAAACTTTTTATAGGTATGGGGAAGAAAAATACTCGAGGAAAAACTATGAATGACAAGTTGCAACTCTCTCAATCCGTCGCCGCACATTCAATCTCCCAGCCTAATACAAATCCTGCACCAATATCCCAACCCATCACCACTCTACATTCAATTTCACGTGCAACTGCACAACCTACACCAATTTCCCAACCCATTGACACATCACATTCACTTAAGAATGCAGGTATTTCGAATCATAAATTTTTTTTACTTTTGTATTATTATAACTTAATTTAATTATTGACATTTTTTAATACAGATCTTCAAAATTCTTGTGAGAGTATTAATAAAAAGAGAGGTTGAGGCCATGCATATGGCATCCCAATGTGGGGGACAGGTGAGCGATTTCATGTTGATTTTGATAGATTTGGGTACCCTACAGGCAAGAGCGAGCAACCATTTGTTAGCCAACTCGGTATATTAGCTAGAAATGGGTTTAAACTGCCACACACATATCTACGATGGACGGATATACCCGATGACATGCTTGATGCTATATGGAGAGAGGTGCAGGTATGTTACTTTATTATTTTTTTCATTAAAGAATGTCACATATAAAATAAACTCAATTTTATTCAATTCCTTTTCTTTGAGTAAATGTAGGAAAATACAGATGTTCCTCTGGATTTTCGAAGTAAATGCTTGCATTCAATTGTAATGCGGTGGAGAGAGTGGACATATCATGTTAACCATGATAACTATGATATATATACGAATGATGAGGAGCGCCTTGCCATTGTTCCAGATCGTGTTATTTCTGATCAATGGAGAACTCTTGTCCAATATTGGGGACAAGAATCTGTTAGAGTGGTATCAAAGAAAAACTCAATCAACCGTGAAAATCTTGGAGGATACCATAAAATGGGGAGGACCTCATTTCGCTCTGTTCGATTGGAGGTAAAATCTAAAATATATTTATATAATGCATATATGATATAACAATTTTTTAATTTTTGTTATTGTTTTAGATGAAGAAACAAGGTAACCATCAAGTAGATAGAATTAATGTTTTTATAAAAACACAAACAGATAAGAAGGGCAAAATTGATTTTGAAGCTCAGGAGGCCATTGTATGTTCCCATTTCTTTTTTCTCACAACTAATTTCAAAATAAAGTCAAAATATTGGTAACATTTCTTATTTTTATAACTTCCTACCACAGGAAGATATGAACATGCTTCTTGAAAAGGTGCCTGAGGAGGAGCACACCACAGAATATAGAGATTCATGCTTCACTCAGGTGATGGGAGAGGATGGACATGGGCGTTTGCATACGTGGGGATTAATGAGAGATCTTAATTTACAACCTTGTCATGAAGTGGTTGAGTCAATCCGTTCTCAGCTTCGAGAGGAAATGCAATCTCAGTTTGATGTTCAAATTGCCCAAATGAAGAAAGAAATGGAGGCACAAGTTAAAGTTCAAATGGAAGAACAGATGGCACGCCTACAACAAGAGATGCAAGCTCATTTGGCGCGTATTGGCTACCCATTGAGATCGACAACACCCTCTTCTAGAAGCCGAGCAGATCCTTCGTACCTTCTAGCACTGGACAAGTAAGTAGTATTTTTTATTACTCATTTAATTATTAATATGTTTAACATATCTCTAATGTATAATTTTTTAGGTTGGGGATGAAAATAGCGCTCACGAAGATGTGGAATTTCAGCAGATGTTGCAGTACCCAAATTAAAGAATTTAATGTTGATCTACTTATGATAAATAATTTCAAAATTTTGAAACACTTTGGATTTCACTTTTGTGTTGTGAATTTATTTTGAGCAATTAAAAACTGCATGTGTGTGCTGCTATTAAAAACTGCATGTTGCAGTTTTATAAAAACTAACTCCTTTTCTTGCTAAAGCTATGGTGGATCTAACTTAAATTCATTCGATTAGAATTTTTGGCTACTCGGAGGGCTATGAAAATTGTCGGGATTAGCTCACAGGAATAGGTATTATTTTCATTGTACATCCTTTCTATTATGATGGTGAAATTTATTCGAGTATAACCAGACCTACTCCATCTTCCAGGATGCGATTTTTAGGGTTGTTGCAGCTATTCTTCATGTAGGAAACATTGATTTTGCCAAGGGCCAAGAAATTGATTCATCTATTCTTAAAGTTGATAAGTCTAAATTCCATCTGAAGATGACTGCTAAGCTCCCTTCCTCACTGCTTGTACACACACTGGTCCCTCAACAAGTGCTGACCTCTACCGCACTTAGCTGCTACCACTTGCACGAGCACCTTCCAACATGCTTTCTGTAGAGTTTGAGGTCGTTGTCCACTGCTCCTCTAGAATTCACACTGGTCCCTCAACAAGTGCTGATCCATGGGAATAAATTAAAGATACATGTGTCCCTGTCTAATTTAAGTTGTGCTTATTTGATACTGTTGACAAACAATCACTTCATTTTGTTATATATGGTTAAAGATATTTAGATTTCTGTATTAAGTTCTGCAATGTTAATCACTTCATAAATGTGCTATTTTTCCCAAGTGTATTTATTTGTGCTCATAAGGCCTTTTTTTCTGAAAAAATCATACTCTTCTGATGTTAAGTATAGATATTTCTTATTCTTTTAAGCATTTGCGAAATGCATGGTGATGGAATGCATGAGTCTTATTTTATTTTTACTAGCTAAGAACTTTACATATATTATAGATTGGGTGAGCCAGAGAGAGCAGCCAATCACTATAAGTTAGCAAAGATTGAAGCCAGTTCGGATGAAATCTCAAGGGTGAAGGCTGTGCAAGTTTTCATTGGAAAGTGCAGTGAAGCAAGGAAATTATGGGATTGGAATACCATATTAAAAGAGAGTCAGTCTACCATATCTGTAGGCGCTGATTCAGCTCCACAGGTTTCCTCTTAATTCATCTAACCTTACTATTCTATCTTGGACTGCTACTATCTGTTATGTATAAAATGAGACACTGCACTAGGATTTGAAGGTAGCATGACTGTGGAAGAATAAATGTATAAAATGCCCATTTATCGCAGACCTCTTCCCTTCACTGCCTGAGGAGACATCAAAATCTTCTAAATTTTCTTCCATTGGTGCTCGTTTTAAGGTGAATAACTTCCTCGAATCTGATAGTTTTTGGTGGCATGAGTTGGGAAATGCTTAATGACTACATATTGTATATTTTATGTACTACATTTAGTATTTTTAGTTTGTTGTTACCTAAGATATCCTGGGGCTCATAATTTCAAAATTGCATGTATGTTGCAGCTACAGCTACAATCCTTGATGGAGACATTGAATTCGACTGAACCACATTATATTAGATGTGTGAAGCCGAACAATCTTCTTAAACCTTCCATTTTTGAGAATGTTAATGTCATGCAACAATTACGTTGTGGTGTGAGTGCATTTTGAGTTTTCGAGTGACGTTATTCGATGAACTCAATGTTTATATCGTTCTAAACGTGATTTTTTTTGTCATCAGGGCGTGCTGGAAGCTATCAGAATTAGTTGTGCTGGATATCCTATTCGTCGTACATTTTATGAATTTCTTCATCGTTTTGGTGTTCTTGCTCCGGAAGTTCTAGAGGGAAAGTAGGTTCCTCTACCTTTTATGGTAGAATTTTACTTATTCAGTGTATGCCCTTCTAGTTGAATATTGTTGATACTTTTTTGCTCGTCTTAAAACTATTATTGGCATGTTGAACAGGTATGATGAGAAGGTTGCTTGTGGAAAGATTTTAGAGAAAAAGGGACTAAAGGGATGCCAGGTGATTTGATTGCCCCAAAAATCATCTTTTAAGTTCTTTAAAATATTTGTCACTCTTATCTTTACACCATTTTAAACTATTTCTAGCTATTCATTACATACTATCCTGGCTCTGCAGTTAGGAAAAAACAAAGTATTTCTTAGAGCTGGTCAGATGGCTGAATTGGATGCTCGGAGAGCTGAGGTAATTAGAAATGCTGCAAAAACTATTCAGCGCCATATACGAACATACATTACTCGGAAACAATTTGTTGCTACTAGGAAGGCCACCATTCATTTGCAATCACTATGGAGAAGTGAGTTTTACAAAAGTTTTCATCTTATCTATAATTTATTTTAAAGGATAATGTGCTTTTAACATTTCTGCATGGTTATAGGAAGGCTGGCTCGAAAACTATATGACCACATGAGAAAGGAGTCCGCTGCAATTAAAATACAGAAAAAAACACGGTGTTACCAGGAAAAAAACAAGTACACGAGTCTACGTGTGTCAGCTCTTGTCCTTCAAACTTGTTTCAGGGCTTTTGCTGCCCGAAATGATTTCAGATTTAGGAGGCAGTCAAAAACATCAATAAAGATTCAGGTTTTTCACTCTACTCCTTAAGAACTGATGTTATTGCCATAAACTAACTCCTTTTCTTGCTACACCTGTCACGTGAGCGAAGGCGGGGTCAGGAGATGGTACACGAGAGACGAGAGACAGAGTGGCGAAGTCAGGCCCTAAAATCTATCAATTTCATTATTCTAATATTTGAACGCCAATTTAGATTTAATTTCATCTCAATTATGGATCCAAATCCGAATTTTAGGGCCGCCCAGGTTCCTCCAACGGTCCTCTTTTCATTAATATATGGCAGATAATCTTATGTAGTTGCAATCCATTTACCTGCTTGATTTTGCTAAGGCACTGGACATATCTTTGATTAGTTGAACACATAGGAATGCTTGGTTTGAGGGAGTTGAAGTGAATGGACTGCATTGTTTCGTATTAAATATTTGGTTCATATGTATTTAAAAGATAGTTTGATTTACTGAAATATTAGCAAATGCAATTTCCATGGAAATTTTTCCATCTAGATCAAGTAAAAAATGGGAAGAAAATTTACCTGGTTAGAGTGCCCCTCATAGAAAACCATAATTTGTATTGCACACTGAACCATTCTTCACTCCGTATCTGATATTATTATTTCTGAATGCAGATAATCTTGAATGCTGTTAGTATTGAAAAAGATGTTGATGGTTTCCATCCACTGAATATTGGTCGTCTTGCCATGCAAGGTAGGGATCCTTTATTTTTCCCATCCACCATTGTGTCAGTGTAGCAGCTAGGCATTTGAGACTGATCAAATATCCGAGGAAAGATTTTCAGAAGTTTACTTAACTATTTTGAAGCAATCTACTTTAACAGAAACAACATCCAATTAGATCTTCATTCTTTAGTTTATACTGATCAAGGTTTTTCAACTTTATGAAATTTAATTTTTTGTAAACAGTTGAGAACATTGAAAGAAATCCATCGATCTCGAGTTGGAACTCTTGCTTGGAACAACAACATTCTCACAACTAATGACATGGATTGAAAGGTTGTGAATAATGATGTAAGCATAAGAAACCATCAAGTCAACACCTATAGAGTCCACAACCAGGAAGTTTGTGGCTTGAAAAGGTCTGGATCTGGCAAGCAGTTGGACAGTGGTGGCAATGACAACCTACTCCATATGTGGGATCTCTCCATGGCCTCCACCACAACAGAAGCAAATCAGAATCATTGGCTCCATAGATTTGATTCCCACAATGATGCAGTTAAGGCACTCGCTTGTTGATCTTTACAGAGTAATCTCCTTGCTTCCGGCGGAGGCGGATCAGACCGATGCATCAAGTTCTAGAACAGACTCACCGGGGCTTGCTTGAACTCTGTCGACACCGGCTAGCAGGTTTGCACATTGCTAGTGTGGCTTATTTTAAAATGGATTGACATGGAGCAATTATTTTTTGAGTTATACATCAATTATTTAATGTGTTATCCAATTATTTTGTGTCATTTATATGAATCGTTCTTTTTCAATGTAATCAATTCAGTAAATTCTGGATTAAATGAGTTAATTCCAGCATATGAGTTGTTGATCTTAGCTTATGCATTGTTTTTGGAACATTTCTATGAATGCTTATTGTTATTCTTAAGACATAAATTGTGTCCAGAAGTTAAAGTTGTTATTTGAAGGATTAGTGGATTGTTTGTTCTGATAGGCTGTTTCATAAGGAGCCTATGAGTTAGATGCTGTGAATGTTTTGAATATTTTCTTATTGATTCGGTGTCATCAGATAAACTGCTACTATGAATGGGGATGTAGATTTTTTTTAAATTATAATTTATTATTTGCCACGGTTTCAAACCGTGGCAAATAGTTTTTTAAAAAAATGCAAACGTACTATTAGCCACGGTTTCAGACCATGGCTAATAGTACTTATTTGCCACGGCTGGAAGTCGTGGCAAAAAGATACATTTTAACGTTATTGAAGTGTTTTTGCCAGGGCCAAAAACCGTGGTAAAAGGTCGAGGTATTAGCCACGGTTGTATTTTTAGTGGCTAATACGATTTACCACGGTCATTCCGTGGCTAAACAACTTTTGCCACGCGACTTTTAGCCACGAATTTTTTCCGTGGCTAAACCGTGGCAAAAGATCTTTAGCCACAGTTTTAGACCTTTTGCCACGGCAAATTACCCTGGCAAAAAAACGGTTTTCTAGTAGTGTCACTTGCTTGCTGGCTTCTGCTTGATTGAAGAGTATCAGTTTATGGGCAGACTCCATGTTGTTATACAGCTGTATGTGAGCTCCTTTCAGCTTAGCATGCAGATTGGTAATCTTCTCTTCCCCTTCTTTTCTATTTTCCACTATCTTCTTCTCAATTTCAGAGTGTTGATGTATTATGGATTGGGAGAGTTTGAAGAGTGCTATCCACATCATCCAAAATACTTTCCTTGACCTTGTCAATGTGGGTCATGACATGGCTGCTAGATGTGTTAGCCACTTGTGCCATCCTTGCAACTGCATTCTCCCAGTCATTTTGGTTTTTGTAAAGATGATTCTTTACATATGTGATGTCTTTGGTGGAGTCCCCTTGATGATCAACAATTTGCTTCAGTACAGTGTGCTGAGCAGCAACTGTGCCTTTGGCCATTTCAAACCATCTTGTCATTTGCAGGAGGATATGATCTGATGCAGTTTTGACATAATTAACTTGGGCATTCAGCTCAGTTTTCACTGCAGCCACTCTTGACTCCATTCATTGCTCATTGGCCTGGATCTCCTGAGTCAATGCATCTCTTGTTGCATATAACTCATCCCTTATCTTAGCAGAGACATCATGGACCTTTTCAGCAACAATCTCTTTCATAGAAAACATCTGACCCTCAATCATTGTTTGTATTGAGTTTAGGAGGTCAGATGTGTCCAGAACAGCAACTGTCTTTTCCTGGGCCCAATTCCTTTTCAACCACCTCTTCAGCTCTACTATGATCAATATCCCTTCCATCATCAGGGATCTGCTCCTCCTCAGATGGGGCATTAGGTGTACCTTGAAGATTTGGGGGGGGGGGGGGGGGGGGGGGGGTTGGTTCCTATTGATGTTCCTCCCCACTAGCATACCCACCTCCACCTTCATAGGCAGGGCTATGCTCCCCTCACTTGGGGCATCCATAGGTGGAGAATTTTGTCTAAGGTCACCTAAAAAATGATTGATGAGTTAAACACCTAGACTATACTATTGATAGAGAGGAGAGGTCTAACTGAAATCCTAATTTACCATGGATAGGTGAATTGGGAACTTCATCTTCAGCTTGAGGAACAGCTGGATCAGTATTAATCTGAGTTGACTCGGGATTGGGTTCAACTCTTCCTTGGGGCTCCTCCTCCCTTCTTGTCCTGGGAACATCTTCATTATCTATATTCATTGGGCTGATGGCAGATCTAAGGTCAGACCCATGAATGTCCTCATTGTCAGACCCATCTGATTTTGAGGATGAATCAGATTTCTGCTGGGATGACTTTTTCTTCTTTTCCTTTGCCACAGATGGCTGACTCATAGGGAGCACTCTGGAGAATCTATCCAGAGTCTTAATGTCCATTCTTTTGAGATAATGTAGATTGGACCCCTTTGAATTTGCAAAATTTTCTGAATAACTATTTTGTAGGTACAGAGATAGAATCCTTCCCATATTGGGGGCATGTTGACATTCCTTTATCCTTTGAAAAACAACTTCCCCCCATGAAGTTTTCTTGGACCAAATTATCCTAGTCATTAGTTCAAACATGAACTGTGATACAGTGTCATGTGAACCTGGCTTGCATAGGATGGCTTTGCCCACTATGTCAGACAACAGCTTCCCATGTTGATTGAAGAACTTCCTCCTTAGACAACTAGTCTTAGCATCACTGAACCCTGTCCATTTTAGGGCAGTTTGCTTGTCCTTTTCAGATATCTCCTCCTCTTCACTTTTACTGCAGGGAGTAAATTTCAGTCCCTTCTCCAGCCTTTTGGTTGTTATCTTTATCTTCTTAGTTCCTATCTTGGACTTCAGGATGGTTTTGGAAGGAGATAATTTGACATTGCTGAACCATTCCAGAACTTCAGTTCTGAGAATGTAGCAAGGTTCAGACAGCATATGCTCCAGACCTTGAGCTTCCATCAGATGAATCACTTGTCTTATTTCTTCTGAGGCATGAGAGAATCCATCTCTGACGATTTCATAGCCCTCCAGGAGATCTTTTGAACTTTTTGGCGCCATGGAAGCAGAAAATTGAGGCGCTGAGACGGGAGAGAAGATGAGTCATCTCGGCGGCTAAGGGTTTGACTTTGTGGTGTGTTTTAAGTCACAGTGTATCTATTTATAGGATTTCAGTTTTGTTTTTATCAACCTTAGGTTTTTAGACTTAATTACCTTATTGTGTTAAGGAATTTTTGGTTAATTAATAATTGATTACAAGATTTCATATTGAACATACCCCGTCTCAGCGGTTCAGCTGAGACGGAGACCTAGGCCGCTGGGACAGTGAACTGTCAACCGCTGGGACAGATTGCTCGTCTCAGCGGTTTAGCTGGGATTTTTCCCAGCTGATTCAGCTGAGCATGCTTCTGCAGTTTAGCTGATCATAAGGTTTAGACCTAATGTAGATATTTTGGATGAGTCAATGTCCTAGTCATGTCACTAAGTTGTAATGTATAATAATGTAAAGTTTTATAATTCACAATTCAGAATCAACAATACTGACAGCTACTACTCATACATTTAGGACTATTCCATACTAAGCATGCCAAGATCAATTTTGAAAGCATTAAATTTAGATTCATCCAGTGGCTTTGTAAAGATATCAGCTACTTGTTTGTCAGTGGGGACAAATTCAAGACATATATCTTTACATTCTACATGTTCTCTAATAAAATGATATCTAATCTCTATATGCTTAGTCCTGCTATGAGAGACAGGATTTTTAGCAATAGAGATTGTACTGGATGAATCACAATATAAAGGAGATTCCCTTACCTTGAGGTTGTAATCCTCCAACTGATGTTGTGTCCAAAGGAGTTGTGCACAACAGCTACCTGCAGTAATGTATTCAGACTCAGTTGTGGATATTGCCACACTGGTTTGTTTCTTGCTGCTCCAAGATATCAATCTTCTCCCTAGGAATTGACAAGTACCACTTGTACTATTCCTGTCTTCTTTGCAACCTGCAAAATCTGCATCTCAAAATCCTGTTAGTTTAAAGTCATTGTTCTTAGGGTACCACAGGCCAAGATGCAAGCTGCCCTTAAGGTATCTCAAAATCCTCTTCACAGAGGTGTAGTGAGATTCCTTAGGACAGGCTTGATACCTAGCACAAACACATGTAGAATACATAATGTCTGGCCTACTAGCAGTCAAGTACAATAGGGATCCAATGATACATCTGTACATGTACTCATCAAAGGCCTTTCCCTTTTCAACCTTGTCTAATGATACATTAGACCCCATGGGTGTTTTCATGGTGGAGGCTGATTCCATCCCAAATTTCTTGATGAGCTCCTTAGTGTACTTGGTCTGGGAGATGAAAATTCCATCATCAGATTGTTTCACTTGGAGCCCAAGGAAATATTTGAGCTCACCCATACTGCTCATTTCAAACTCCCCTGCATTAGATTTGCAAATCTCTTGCAGAGGTTGTCATCATTAGACCCAAAAATTTTGTCATCCACATAAATTTGGTCTAAGAGACACTTGCCCCTTGTTTCCCTAAGAAACAATGTGCTATCAATCTTTCCCCTCATGAACTTGTTCTTGAGGAGAAAGTTGGACAAAGCCTCATACCAATCTCTTGGAGCTTGCTTGAGACCATATAATACTTTCCTAAGAAAGTAAACATGAGAAGTTAGGGTTGGATGTACAAAACCTGAAGGTTGTTCAACATATACCTCTTCATTCAAGTCTCCATTGAGGAAGGCTGATTTGACATCCATCTGGTAGACTTTGAACTCCTTGTTGGCAGCATAGGCAAGGAATAGCCTATTTGCTTCCAACCTTGCAACTGGTGCAAAGGTTTGATCAAAGTCTATACCTTCCTTTTGCCTGTATCCTTTGGCAACTAATCTGGCCTTGTTCTTGATGATTGTACAATTATCATCAAGCTTGTTCCTGTATACCCATTTGGTGCCAATCACATTGTGTCCCTGAGGTCTTGGCACCAGCTTCCATATTTTGCATCTCTTGAATTGTAGGAGCTCTTCTTGCATGGCTTCAATCCAGAAGGTATCTTGATTGGCCTCTTCAAACTTCTTGGGCTCCATTTGAGAAAGGAAGCTCAAGAATAGTGCTTCATTATGAGCTCTGCTTCTTGTCAATATGCCTTGGGTATGATCTCCAATTATTAGATCTCTTGGATGATCTCTCAGGTGCCTTGCAGCAGCTGGAAGAGGGTCCTCTGGTGGCTGTGGTTGTTCCACTGGTTCAGCTGTGACTTCACCATCTTGTACCTCTTCTTCTTCAAGAATTGCAGCAGTTGTTTGTGTTTTGCTGCTGCTGGGCTTGTCTTGGACAGTCAGCTCATGCAACCCTTCTTCATTTCCTGTCAAAATAGAAGAGCTAGACCATTCTTTGTAGAGAAGGCTGGTCTCATCAAACACAACATGCATAGATTCTTCTACAACATGGGTTTTCTTGTTATAAACTTTATAAGTTCTACTATGTGAGTTGTACCCAACAAGAACCCCCACATTGCATTTTTCTGCAAACTTTGTTAATTGAGATTTTCCATTATTTAGAATGTAGCATTTGCAACCAAAGATTCTAAAGTAAGAAATTGTAGGTTGTTTGCCTTTCAGAATCTCATAAGGGGTTTTCCTAAGGACCTTATTAATGGAGGCTCTATTGAGAACATAACATGCGGTATTGACTGCCTCAGCCCAGAAGTATTCTGGGAGTGAGGAGTCACTAAGCAATGTTCTCCCAGCTTCTATCAAGGTCCTATTCCTCCTCTCAGCCACACCATTTTGCTATGGAGTCCTTGGGGAGGAGAACTCTTGGGTGATACCAAATTCTTGACAAAATTTTGTCATGGCTTCAAATTGAAATTCTGTGCCATGGTCAGTTCTTGTCCTGACCACAGTACATAGTAGATCATTCTGAATAGCCTTGACATAATTTATAAAGACATGTAAGGTATATGACTTCTTCTTAAGGAAGAATACCCATGATACTTTGAATGATCATCTACAATTACCAAGGTATACAACTTCCCACCTAGGCTCTGAATTGGCAAAGGACCAAACAAGTCCATGTGCAATAGGTATAAACACCTTTCAGTATCCTTGGAGCCAATACTTTTAAAGGTTGTCCTAGTTTGCTTACCCATTTGGCAAGCATGACAGGGACCACTTTTAACACATTTTAGTTTAGGACTATTTCTAACAAGGTTTTTAGAGAATAATCTATACATTGTCTTATAGTTAATGTGGGCAAGTCTCTTGTGCCATTGGACACAAAGAGACTCACTTTCATTAGCTACAAGGCACACAGAAGAGATAGAATAATTGCAAATGAAGTCTAAGCAATAAACATTTCCACTCCCAGTGCCTGAGAGAATGGTCTCCAAGTCATTAGACTTTTTGATCAAGCACTTGTCATTGTGGAATTCAATGACATAGCCTAAGTCACATAGTTGGCTTATGCTTACAAGGTTGTGTTGCAACCCTTCAACATAAGCTACCCTTGTGATTGAGACTATGCTATTTGAAATCATACCATATCCTTTGGTGACTCCCTTTTCAGATCCACCAAAGATAACTTTGGGTCCATTCTTCACTGGATGGTAATCCTTTAGAAGATCCTTAGTTCCTGTCATGTGCCTTGAGCACCAACTTTCCAAGTACCATATTTGGTTGAGACTGGTACTTGAACTAACCTGCAACATAGAATTTACTGTACCATAGGACCCCAACTGATTTTGGGTCCTAGGTTCAGGTTAACACCATAGGGCATATTCCTAGAAAGGGCTGGTTTGGCTTGAGGTTCAATCCTTGCCTTTGGCACATTGGGGTTGTGCAAACAATCAATTGCAAAGTGTCCTACATTGCCACAGCACCAACACTCATATATATTATATCTCCTCTTCTGAATAGTCCTAGAAGATGAAGCTTCCTGTTTCAGTTCAGTAGGGGATGCAGCTGCTGTTTTCTTTTTCTTATCAGTAAAGGCATGACTTTATACCTTCCTATAATCAGTCAAGGCAGCCTATTTTTGTTTGACATCAACACCCTTTAGCTTGGCAGCTAAACATGTGTGGATGGCAGCAAAAACTGGGCTTTTTGGCTTGGTTATAGGACAGTCAACAGTCATGGACTTTGCTGAACAATGTTTAGAATTGACAGCCTTAGTTATCTTGAGTGAAGGGGCTGAGGTTCCAAAAACAAAGGGTCCATGATGGGCCATTTGAATTTCCTCATGCAGAGCCTTGAAGGCACTCTACCCTAACACCTTTCTATTTCCATAGCTGTGAGCATTCTTGCTCAAGTTATAGGAACTTCCATTTAATAAGTGACCATGAACACTTTCTTGGTCATACTTGTTTGAGGGCCTCAAGACTTTCACAAAGGAGGTCTTAGATTCTTTTGAGTCCTTGACCTTTCCCTTAGTGTTGCAAGTAGCTGCCTCCTTGTTGAAACCAACACCTCTCATGTCATGGGAGTTGAAGGTGTCAATAATAGGCAGCACTGTCTTGGGCTTGGAGAACTTAGCCACTAGCATCCTCTCCTTGAGGAGCTTTTCTTCAAGATCCTTAATGATCTTGTTCTTGTGGCTTATGGTGCCCACATGGATGATTGACATTCCCCTTATCTTGCCAATCTCCTTGCTCATTAGAGCTAGCTGGGTAGCATGCTCAATGCACTCAGATTTTGATTGCTTTAGGGAAGTAATTTCTTGGGCTTGCCTCTTGGCTAGCTTTTTGCTCTTTTTCAGAGCTTCCAGGAGTGCACCAAACCTATCAATCAATTGATTGACATCCTCCTCAGAATCTGATTCACTTCCAACTTTAGATGGAGGAGATTCAGATTCTGGACCTGTTTCATAATTAGAAGAAGAAGAAATGCAGTGTATCAATACTTGCTCATGTTCTGAATTGCTGTGGTTGTCCTCATTTTCAGTTATAGCCATCAGCCCATGGTCTTCTAGAGTGACCTCATCCTCCTCTACATCACTATCTGAATGTGATAGAGGGGCCCTGATTCCTATCCTGGCAGCAGGGCAGTCTTCTTCCTCTTGATCAGCAAACAGCCCCAAGTAGGCTTCCTCCACACCATCTGAATCAGAAGATGAAGATTCAGATTCACTCCAGCTTTTGCCTTTCTTAGCTAGGAAGGATTTTTATCCCTTCCTCTCCTTCTGGTGATGAGGCTTCTTGTCACCTCTTTCCTTTCTCTTGACTGGACAGTCAGCAATGACATGTCTAGGCTTACTACAGCAATTGCAAATTATGTTAGTTGAAATATGTTTACTAGATTTAGAGTCATACCTATCCCCTTTGGGATGTTGCCTCTCAGATCTGTAATGATCCTTCTTGGGATGAGAAGAGGAGGAAGGTTTGTTCTTCCATTATTTCCTCTTGATCATCTTCTTGAACTGCCTTGTGAAGGCAGCAAACTCCTCATCAAAAGAGGAGCTGTCTGAATTACAGCTCTCAGACTTCTCAGATTCAGCAGCCTTTCTTGGAGGTGACTGCACTCTACCCTTGTTCTTCTTATAGCTTTCAGCTTTGAGAGCAACAGATCTCTCCCTTGTGTGAGCCCTGGTGGAAGTGTCCTCCTCCTTTCTTGCAGAAAGTTGCATCTCATATGAGAGTAGTTTCCCAAACAGTGTATGGGTAGGGGTTTCTCCAAGTCTTGCCCCTTCCCTGATTGCACATATTTTAGTGTCACAATCTCTAGTTAGAGATCTAAGGAACTTTTCATTGAGTTTATAATCTGTGAACACCCGTCCATAGGTTCTTAGTTCATTTACAATCCTAAAGAACCTTTCATAGCACATGGAGATATTCTCCTGGCTTAGCTGTCTGAAGGCTTCATACTCCTGATTGAGGAGTGACTTTCTATCATCCCTCAATTCAGCTGTTCCCTCCATATAAACAACCAATGTGTCCCACATTTCCTTGGCAGTTTGGCAGTGTACCAAGTTCTGAAATATAGTGTCATCAATGGCATTTACTATTATGTTTTGGGCTCTCTTGTCCATAGTGTACAATGCTATCTCATCATTGGTCAGCTCAAAAAATACCTTAAGTACTTTTCTAGTATGGTCAATAGTGGAGACTTTCTCAAAGGTATAAGGACCATTTTTGACAGTCAAAAAGATCCTTGGGTCTGAGGCTTCCATGAATAGCCTTACCCTTTGCTTCCATATACCAAAGTTTTCTTTGGAGCATATGGGCAACTTCATTGACCCCCAAATTCTTCTTCATTCCACTGTTGGCCATTGGATTTCAGATTTGACTACTCCTTTTGATCAACCTGCCTCTGATACCACTTGATAATTTATATAGGTGTAGTCAATAATACCTAGAGGGGGGGGGGGGGGGGGGGGTGAATAGGTTTTACTTATTTTCTTTATATAATACTAATGTATGTAGCTGCAGAAAACTCAATCACAGAAAGCTCACAAGGATTTATACAGATTCCTCTTTCCCCCCTTCACCTTTCTAACAGTGAGTTAGACAAGGCCACAAACTCCAATCTCAGCTCCTTGAGCTTACACCACAAGTTCCTCAGAACTTCTCAGAACAAGAGTGATCCTACCTCAGGCACAGCAGCCCTACACTCAAGCTCAGCAGCCCTACACCACAGGCACAGCAGCCCTACACTCATGCACATCAACCCTACACTCAGGTTCAGCATCCCTACACCTCAGGCACAACAACCCTACACTCAGGCTCAGTAGCCCTACACCTCAAAGTTATGTAACTCCTACCACTCAGAAATCACACAGATCTCCTACCTCACACCTATCAAGAAGTCCTACCTCTCAAGCTGTCAACACAGCTTTACACACAGGCTCAACAGCCTTTCACTCAGGCAACAATGCCTTACAAGGATATAAGAGTGTTTGTACTAAATACAGAAGATAAAAGTATCACTCTCAGGTCTTCTGTTTCTTTTCTTCAGATCTGAAGGACAACAACTTCAGATTTGAATCACCTTGATCTTCTCCTTCAGCAAAGCAGAAGATCAACTTGCCCTTCTTGAGTTGGTACAGGAAGAGCTAACTAATCTCCTTCAGAAGATTAACTTCAGCTCTAGAGAACAACTTCAACTGGCTGGAACGTGAATGCTCGATTGCGGCTTGCAGCAAAAGCTTTTCAATGGAACAGTGCTTGTTGTTGTGCCCTAGCTTTGGCTTTTATACCTCCAGAAGGCTTCAATGGCTATTTCGATCATCCTGACATAGTATGGGGCAGATTGGAGTTGCTTTCCCCTTTTTATTTTCGCTTGCGCCAAAAGCAGATCCCGTCAGCGCATTTGAATCTGTCTCAGCGGTTGGGCTAAGACAGCTTCCAGTCTCAGCGGTTTGCTCTAGTCTCCTTCTCAGTGGATCCGCTGAGATGGCTCCTCGTCTCAGCGGTTTTGACCCTTCGTCTCAGCGGTTCTGCTGAGACAGATCTTCATCTCCTTGTAGATGATTTTTTCTTATCTAAGGGCATGTTTGGCCCTTCCTTTTGAATCACCTATGCCTGTATATCCTACACAAGTATAGCTTTGTTAAATACAATATGTCCTTAGCATTGAGAGTGATGCCTCTTCAAATCAAGGTAATATTGAGGGCAATATACCCAACATTCCTCCTCCCCAATAACTCCCCTCTCTTTCTCTCTCTCTTGCAAATTGGGCTCTCTCTCCTGGACGACTCTCTTCAAATTGAATGTCCAACTAAGCAACATTCAATCCCAATTAGGTGGTGGACCACATCAATTGGGTCTAGCTCAAGTGGGTTGGGTTCAATTTGGGTTAAGTATGTCATTTTGACCAAAATATAGGATAAGGTTGACTTTGGTCTAATTGACCACTGGGGTTGACCACAATGGGTGGGTAGTGACCCATTGGACTCTCTTATGGGTTAGGAAGGTTTAGGTGGAGTCAATTTTGCAAGGTGAGGGTGAATTGCCCCTTAATAAAACACTTTTGACCAAATTAGAGCTAGAGTTGACTTTGGTACAATTGGCCAAATTGGAGGTCCCATGATGGGGCTTTTTGGTCCATTAGGTCCCTAGTGTACTTATAAGGGTTGTGGTAGGGTCAATTTGGCATGGTGGAGGGCAATTGGCCCTAATTAAGCTACTTTGACCAAATTAGGGTTAGGGTTGACTTTGGTCAAATTGGCCTCTTTGGTTGACCCCAATGGGTCCCTGATGCCCCAAGGGGACCCCTAATGAGTTAGGGATGTTATGGTGTGGTCAAAGGGTTAGGGTGAGGCTCTAAAGTCCAACCCTAGGCTAGGTATCTGAAAACTGCTATTTGCAGACCACTTGGGTTTTTTCCTTCTTAGCTAGGTTCTCATGCTCTTAAGCTCTTCCTATGGTTTTGTCATGACCTATTCATGAAAAAACCAACTTAGGGGTCTAGTTGTTTGGGGGATGTTACACCTAGCACTAAATGCTAGGCATGACCGCCCAACATTTAATAAATGTATGGAAAAATTGCCCAACAATTATTAAATGCTGGGCAAAATTTAAACGAGCCTATTGCCTGGGCCGGCCTGGGCCTGGCCCGGGCATGGAATCAGGCCAGGCCATACCCAAATAAGTGGGTCAATTGAACCACCTTAGGCCTGGCCTGGGCCTGGCTCAGGCCTAATAGGGCCCAGGCCTAATCGGGCTCAGACCCGAGCAGACCCATGCAAAATTTGCACGCCTAATCTAGGGTAAGGATACTTTGCCCTTCTCTTGATTACCATGTTTAGTACCAATGTTTATTATTATAATATTGTGAAGACAATTCTTTGTCTTATATTTTAAATAAGTTATGTGATTACTCAGAAATCAGCGATCCAGACAGAGTTGACTATGGCAGGCCATCATCAATCTCAGCCTGTCCCAGGTAATCTCAGCCTACCCTAGGCGGTCTCCTCATGTCCAGAGAAGGTTCAGCAGGGCCCAGGCAATCTCAACATGCCTGGCAGTCATGGCATGCCTTGCGGCCTCAGCATGTCAGGTGGTCTCAGGAAGTCTTGGCATACCTTGCGGCCTCAGCATGCCAGGCGGTCTCAGGCGATGTCGGCATGCCTTGCAGCCTCAGCATGCTAGACGGTATCAGGTGGTCTTGACATGCCTTGAGGCCTCAGCATGCTCTGCAATCTCAGCATGCCCGACAGTCTCGGCATGTCTCATAGTGTCAACTTACCTGGAAGCCACATCATACTTATCGGCCTCGACATGCCCCGCGGTCTCAGCATGCCTGGCGGCCTTGGCGTGTCTTGTGGTCTCAGCTAACCTTGACGATATCAGCGATCTCGGCGGTCTCAGCAAGTGATCTCAGCAAATCCGGGCAACCCGTTATTCTTAGACCTGCTCGTTTGGGAAGTTCCTTGCGTCTATAAATAGAGGGGAGGGGGTACTCAGAAAAGGGACTTCGGGGGAGTTTCCAGCCCCTAGCTTGTGACCTGAGTGGTCTCAAGTTCTTTGACTACAGCGACCAGGTAGTCTCACTTCTGCCAAGCGATCTCGGTGGTCCCCTCCATGCGGTCTCCTTCAGTTCCCGTCGATCATAGCGACCTCCTTCTAGATCGCCAACACTGTTCTTCAGTCCATATATTATTTTTCTTTCCATCTTAATGTAATCTCAGCTGTAAAACAAGTTTTATATTAATAGCATTGCCCGCCGCAAGAGAGGTATTCACCATAGTGGGTAGATCTGGTCTCTCCGCTTGCTCGCAAAAATCTCTTTTATTTCCTTGTTGCTCCTTTACTTGTGCCTCAAAGTAACCGGCTACTCGACAATCACCCCCTCATCCTTCGTTAAGAGCAAGTGTGGACTTGGTATATTTTTTGTGCCAACAGAACTAATACGCGACCTTCAGATTTTGAGTAGTCGATCAACAACAGTCCCAATGGAGATGCAAGAGGCTCAAGCAAATTCAAATTGTGCACTTACTCTGGAAGCTCTTGAGCTCCGCATAGAGCTTTGCTGGAGCAATTTAGCATGGAAACCTCTCAGCAGCTGGAGCAGTCTCGCCAACAGTTGGATACGATTAATGAAGCTCTAATCACCAACAACTTCAACTCCTCTTCCTGCTACTTATCTCCCAAATCCTCCCTTTCTAGTTGAAGAGGAAGATCCATCTCCCATCACTAATGAATTTCGTTGGGAGTCAATCCCCAATAAATTTAGAGAGACTCGTTTGCCAGTTTTCTCTGGAGGAGAAGACCCCGCCAGCCATCTTCAAATCTTTGAATCTGCCATATCGTTGAGAGATATCTCAGATGGTATCAAATGCAAATTATTATTTACATCCTTCATCGGCCAAGCTATGGAATGGTTTTATAATCTGCCATATCAATCAGTTGCTTGCTTCATCGATCTTCGAAGAAAACTTCCCTTGAGTTTTGCTACCACAAGGAAGCAGAAGAGATGCCCAACAACTCTCTTTCAGATCAAGAAAAGAGATAATGAAACTCTTGCTCAATTTGTTGACAAATTCCAGAGAGAAATACATGAAATTGTTGATGTTGATCAAAACTTATATAAAATTGCCTTAACACACAGATTGCAGGAAGGTTTGCTCAAATTTGAAGGCAGCCAAAATGAGCCCAAGACTTTTGGACATCTTATTAGGATAGCAAATCAATTTATTGAAGGAGAGGCAACAAATCCTAACTTTGCTTCTTCTCTTAATAAGATGACCCAACAATGACAAATGAATTCTTATCAACAATATCCTTCTTAGTCACAAAATATTCCGCAAGATAAAGACTTCAGATTTTGCTCCTTTCCTCAAAATACACCTACTCAACTTCTGCATCAAGATGCATCACCTAAATTTCTAGAAGCTTGTCCAATTCGGTCTTATAATCAAAAAACACTTGAATTTGAATATTATCAAGAAGAACATAGTCAGCTTAATATTCCCATGGAAGAAATTCTTCTGCTTATTCAAGATATGCCAGAAATTATAATTCCTCGCCCTATGAAATCAAAAGCTAAGAATTGTCATGGTGAACTCTTATGCAAATATCACTTGGATATTTGTCATGATACATAATATTGTCGAGCTATTCAGAAGTTGGTAGATGAACTATGGAAAGTGGGAAAATTACAAGATTATTTTCCTCAATAATCTCATGATCTTTCTTCCAGCAAAAACAAAGTACAAGCGAAGAATTTCTTATTCAATAGAAGAATCATATACCTATTCTTCATATCTTTTGTAGATAGTAACAGTTGTTCGTGAGTTCTCCTTCAGGTACTCACGTATTATTTTTCACATACCTGTTCTTCAAATCTTTGGCAGAAAGTAATAGGTGTTCGTGAGTTCTCCTTCAGGTACTCACATATTATTTTTCATATACCTATTCTTCATATCTTTTGCAGATAACTAGGTGCTCGCGAGTCCTCTTCAGGTACTCACGTAATATTTTTCTTTCATACATACTTAGGCTACTCTCCTGGAGAAATAAGTAGGTGCTCGCAAGTTCTCTTTAGGCACTAACAAGTTCCTACAGGTACTTGCACTCTTTCATACACATGTTTTGTCCTGACAGAAAAGGTGGATCTCGATTCGCATGGGTAAGTTCTATTTTTTCAAAGTTTATTCAAAACTTGAAAAATGCGGGGATCATATTTACCCAGAAATCAGCGATCCACCCCGAGCTGACTATGGCAAGCGATCGGCAATCTCAACCTGTCCCAGGTAATCTTAGCCTGCCTCGGGCGGTTTCACCATGTCCAGGGAAGGTTCAGCAGGGCCCATGCGATCTCAACATGCCAGGCAATCTCTGGAGGTCTCAGGCATAATTGGCATGCCTTGCGTCCTCAGCATGCCAAGCGGTCTTAGGTAGTCTTAGGTGGTCTTGGCATGCCTTGCGGCCTCAGCATGCCAGTTGGTCTCAGGCGATCTCAGGCAGACTCAGGCGGTCTCGGCATGCCTTGCTACCTCAGCATGCTTTGTGGTTTCAGAATGCCTGGCAGTCTCAGCATGCCTTGCAGTCTTAACTTTCTTGGCGGCCTCATCATACAAGGCAGCCTTGACATGCCCTGCGGTCTCATCAAGCCTGGAGGCCTCGGTGTGTCTTGCGGTCTCAGCTGACCCTGCCGATCTCAGTAGTCTCTGCGGTCTTAGCAAGTGATCTCAGCAAATCTAGACAACCCATTATTCTTAAACCTGCCCATTTGGGCAGACTCTCACGTCTATAAATAGAGGGGAGGGGTATTGAGAAAAGGGACTTCGGTGGAGTTTTCAGCTTCCAGCTTGTGACCCAAGAGGTCTCAAGTTCTCAGACCATAACAACCAGGCAGTCTCTCTTCTGCCAAGAAATCTCAGTGGTCTCCTCCAGGCGTTCTACTTCAGTTCCTGTCGATCCTAGCCAGATCCTTCTTGATCTCCAGCTCTATTCTCCAGTCCTTGTATTGTTTTTCTTTCCATCTAAATGTAATCTTAGCCGTAATGCAGGTTTTATATCAATAGCAATGCCCTCCGCAAGAGAGGCATTCATCGCGGCGGGTAGATCTGGCCTCGCTGCTTCTTCCTCGGCCTCCTCCATCATCCTCGAGCTCAAAAGCTCCATTCCAAGAGCATTTCTGCTACATTCAAGGGTTCTCCGGTGAGAGCTAGCTTGAGCTCTATCACGAAGAATATGGGAAATATGGAGGAAGGTGACAGCTCCTCTGAACCCCGGATGATAATTGAAGCCTGAGGTCGGACGAGGCGTGACAACCCTACGATTCCGGCCGTGAATCTTCAGCGAGTCTTCGAGCTTGGGTTTACTCTTTCCCCCTTATTTTGCTGTAGTTATTCCTTGTGGATGTATTTGTCTTATGAATGATGATCATAAACCCTTTATTTATGTTAATGTAATTTTAAATTTGTGAATTTTCTTGTGGTTTATGTGAGTTGAGGAGCGCCCCATTCCACCATCCACTCCACTGCTACATTGTGTGCCGCACTAGCAATTGCTAGTTGCGTGCTTTGTAACGAGGTGCTTACGACCCTCACTTCGTCGGTTATGAATCATCCATCCGCAAGCCTTCTCGTTCATTCGCAAGCCTACTCGTCCATCCACCAAGCGACGTGTGAATGCAACCCGCGTAGTTCATTTAGCTTTCTTTTATTTCGTCTTCCAAAACAAATCAAAACCCCCTCTTAAACCATAGAAATCTTGATAATTGATTTCCCTAATGAGAAAATCATACACCCTAACTTGCAGTCCTTTGAGAATGATATTCAGGGACTCTCTCCCAACTTTTATAACTTGTATGACCGGTACACTTGCCGTAAGCGTGTCAACCCTCGTCATTATCCCACTTTCTGTAAGACCCCATTTCAGGCAGGTAAATTTCTGCAGTTCGTAGCGCTGTCGCCCAGGCGACAGTGGCTGTCGCCCGGCGATAGCGTTGTCGGGTGGCGGCTAACGCTGGCGACAAGGTGACTGGGGTCATGCAGCAGTGTGGCTGACTGGTCAAAGTCGGTTCTTAACGCTGTCGCCCAGGCGACAGTGGCTGTCGCCCGGCGACAGCTCAAAGTTGGACTTTGTGGCCGAAATCAAGGGCATTGATTGCACTTTGACTTTGGGGGCTGGTTTTGGCTTGGGGGCTCAGTGGCAGCATAGAAGGCCGAAATCCCCCTTCTTTCTCATTATTTCCTTAAGTGTTTAAGGAGGAGAGAGAAAGAGAGAGAGAGGGAGAGCTTGGAGAAGAAGAAGGAATAGTGAACCCTAGCTTGGAGCTTGGGTTTGGAGGAGCTACACTCATCCAATCCCTTCATCGTTGGTGGCTACGCGTAGAGGAGGGCAAGGCGCTCCTTTCCATCCGTGCCAAAAGTCGAGCCATGGGCTCAAAGCGGCGTTTAAGGGTAACGAACTCTTCTAACCCCTTTTGGACATGTTCTAGTCCTTTCCCATGCATCGTTGAGGCACCTACCCAAAAGGGAGAGCTCGTGGCCTCCGACGGGTCGATTTGTGCTATCCCCGTCAAAGCTTGCATACATATAGAGTCCATGCGTAATACGGACATAGGCGCGCTGTGTGAAGCCCATCCGAGACGGTTCGTCCGGATTGGTGATGCCTTGTGGTATTGTGCGTGCTCGGGGAAAACCCCGTGTTGTTATCCTGCTTCGTAGGACTAAAGAGTGCTACTGCATGCGCAGCAACGCCTGGGGGTGTGCCCCGGGAAGCACCCGAAGTTGGATGCAGAAAATGAGTTCTGCTCACTGTCGCCAGGCGACAGTGACTGTCGCCCCGGCGACATCTCCCGGAATTGGTTCTGGTGACTATTTGGTGTTCTGAGGCAGTGGAAGTGCTACTGCATGCGCAGCAACGCCTGGGGGTGTGCCCCGGGAAGCACCCACAGCTGGAAACTAAAAGTGGAATGTTGTCCACTGTCGCTAGGCGACAGTGACTGTCGCCCAGGCGACAGCTCCCAGACATGGATCTGGTGATGTTTGTTGTGCCCACCTGTTGAGGGGACCTGTGGTCGGCATGCCCGACCCGTAAGGGTGACCTGGTGGATGACTTAGCAGCCCGTGGAGCCAGCTAATTGAGAATACCTGGGCTGAGGGGACGCCATACCCGCATTTCGTGTCATACAACGAGTGTGTGAACAACGGGCATTTGGCGTACCTGCACCCGAACCATTGCAGCACCTGATTAGTAAGGCTCGAATAGCATGTCGGGAGGCGATGGGGAAGAGTCTTCGGACTGCGTCAGTTCACAATTAAAGCACTGGGGAGCCCTGGTATTCGGGCCGCCGACTTTAGCCTCGAAGGGCAAAACCATCAAGAGTGGATGGTGGTGGAAGGCGTAGTACACCAAAGAGTGCCTGAGTACACGAGACGTGGAGGCCATTCCCACGTTTGTGTTGTTGCATATGTATGAAATGTTGTGGGCTCGTCTAGTCGCACTCTTAGATACGTATATGCTGATTGAGATTGTTTTGCACGGACGGTTAGCACTGCCACCCCCTCGAAGGGGTGGGGTCATTATAAATTGGTCAGCTTTAGCTGACCGTTGCCCTGTTTTGCCACCATTTTTGGTGGGCTTGTTGTACAGGTGCTGGTCCGAGCGGGAACTTGGCGGGCTGAAGCCCCTGCGCTGCTGCAGCCCTTGAAGGCCTTTGATGTTCCTTCTGTTTTCATGTATGGCCGGCCTGCGCGCCGATGTTGGTAAACTGTAAGGCCGTCGTGCCTCTTTTGTGTTGTAAACCATTTTATTCCAAGTTAATAGAAGTGGACATTCCCGAGTTCGGGTCTTGTGATTTATAATTCTGTCTCTCTCTCTTTTACTTCCGCATAGAATGCTCTGAGTTAGGCTTCGTGGTATTGTGTTGTTGTATATTCAATAGTGACGTTCCCGTTTGTTTTGTAGTATATGGCGTGGGGCCCCGGCCGGACCTTCTGCTATATACTTCTTAACGGATGGGGGTATTACAAATTGGTATCAGATACTAGGGTTCCGTATCCTTCTAAGGAATTCGTGGACGAATTCTTTTAAGGGGTGGTGAGCACGTGTGCGCGCTACCGTTGAGACGTAAAATAAACCCAAAAATGTCCACTTAGGAATAAAATGCAAAAACAAACCAACAATAATTGCATGATTTTGGAACCTGAGTGTTTCTTTTGTTGTTAGTTGCGACTGTGCTGTCGCCTAACTGTGTGTTGCACTTGTGTAGGGCACTCGAAGTGCAGCGGGACCGTCGCGTCCCCGTGATGTGCATGAGAGTAGTGGGTCTGCTGAGGCCCCTACAGCTCCGTCTGCTGAGTTTGTTCGGCTAGTTACTGAAGCTGTTCTAGCTGCGATGAATGGCCAGCCTGAAAGGCAAGGCCAACCACCAGTGCAAGAGGTGGCCCCTGAGCCACTAAGAGTGGAGCAAGTCCCAGTGAGGCGTGCTCCTGAGCAGCAGCTGAAGCATTTTCTGGGATTTTGACCTCCTCCGTTTACCGGGGTTGAATCCCCAGCTGAGGCCGAAGACTGGTTGTCGCATGTGAAGCGAATTCTGACAGCGACACAGTCGGAGGAAGCACAGAAGGTGACCTTTGCTTCTTTCGTGCTAGAAAAGGAAGCTAGGCGATGGTGGGATGAGGTCGAGAGGCGCCAGTTCGCGGGAAGGCGACTGGTTGATGTGACGATGGAAGAGTTCTCTAGAATCTTCCTCGCAAGGTATGTGCCTCAGTCGCAGCAGATCGCGATGGAGAACCAGTTCTTGGCCCTAACACAGGGTGGTAGACTGGTTGATGACTACTTGCATGAGTTCACCCTCCTCGGGCGCTATGCTGGAACTTCTTTCGATGATGAGGAGAGAAGGGTGAACAGGTTTTATGGAGGTTTGCGTACTGAGTTGCGGCATCTTCTGACAGGGCCGTTGACGCAGGTTTTCACGACCCTCGTTGGTTCAGCACGAGCCCTTGAGCAGGACATGCTCAGGGAAAAGGGCAAGGCGGTTGTGGTCGAGGCAGTGCCGGAGGGCAAAGCGCCGGGTGCGGCAAAGTTGCGGAGGTTGAGTCGCTGGAAGAAGGCTCGAGTATCTGGGCCAGCTCCCTCTGCTTCGGGCGCGTCATCTGGACGTGGCCCTCTTATTTGTTTCACTTGTGGCAAGCCTGGCCATTTCTCGCGGGATTGCCGCAGTGGGCTTCCAAGGCTAGAGAAGAAGGCGGGGCCAGCTTATTCTGAGAAGCGGAAGGCAGCTGAGTCCACTGCTTCCCGTATGGCTCCCCCGCAGCCCAGAGTTTTTAGTCTCGATCAGCAGGAGGCTATGAAAGCCAAGGACGTCGTGATAGGTATAATTTAAGATACAGTCTTTACTATTTTATACACCTGTTTTAATGTTCATGCTAACTCGTTGGCAGCGTAGGCTATGTAAATGTTTTAGGCATCCCTGCGAGAGCGCTTTTCGATACTGGGGCTTCGCACTCCTTCTTATCGTCGGACTTCGTCCAACGTATTGGTGCGCCGTCGATTGCTTCTGCAGATGGACTGGAGGTCCTACTGCCGAATGGATATTCGATGCGTGTGGAGAGGAGTTGCTGCATAAAGGTTCTAGTTGGTAGTCCGGAGTATGACCTGAAGGCATCGTTACTCCCCCTGGCTGAGTTCGATGTTATCTTCGGTATGGACTGGCTGTCGGAACAGCGTGTGTGTATCGATTGCACCACCAAGGAGGTGAGGTTTGGGCAGGGTGCCGATCGGGAGATGGTCTTTGCGGGCATGCGTGGATCGAGCAAGACGCTGATGTCTGCTCTCCAGGTGTCCAAGGCAGTGCGACAGGGAGCAGAGTTATTCTTTGCTCTTGTGGAGGCTTCAACGCCGAGGCCCAGCCTAGCGGATGTTCCGGTAGTAGCAGAGTTCCCCGATGTGTTCCCGAGCCAGCTCCCCGGTGCTCCACCTGTGGCCCGCTCGCCGTATCGTATGGCTCCAAAAGAGTTAGCGGAGTTGAAGCTGCAGTTGCAGGAGCTGCTTGAGCAGGGCTACGTGCGTCCGAGTTCCTCACCTTGGAGTGCACCGGTCCTCTTTGTCAAAAAGAAGGACGGTAGCCTGCGGCTTTGCATCGACTATCGGGAGCTGAACAAGCTGACGGAGAAGAACAAGTATCCTCTTCCGAGGATAGATGATTTGTTCGACCAGCTCGTTGGTTCGACAGTATACTCGAAGCTGGACTTGAAGTCCGGCTATTCTCAGGTGCGGATCAGGGAGTGCGATATCCCGAAGACTGCCTTTAGTACGAGGTACGGGCAGTATGAGTTCACCATGATGCCGTTTGGGCTGTCTAATGCGCCTTCGGTGTTAATGGACTTGATGCACCGGACTTTCCGAGAGTACCTCGACCGGTTTGTGGTCGTCTTCCTGGATGACATACTAGTCTACTCTCAGTCCGAGGAGGAGCACGGTGATCACCTGCGAGTAGTTTTGGAGGTTCTGAGGAGGAACCAGTTGTATGCCAAGTTCTCGAAGTGCGAGTTCTGGCTTCCTTTTGTGGCGTTCTTGGGCCATGTGGTTAGTGGTTCGGGTGTGCCAGTAGATCCGGTGAAGGTTTCGGCCATTAGGGAGTTGCCTGTTCTTTCTACTGTAGCGGAGGTCCGTAGCTTTCTCGGGCTGGCCGGCTATTACAGGCGCTTCGTGGAGAACTTCTCGCAGATCGCGCTGCCTCTTACGACGCTGACACGGAAGATGCAGGAGTTCATTTGGACGCCCGCGTGTGCGCAGGCTTTCGAGGAGTTGAAGCGGCGACTTACGACGGCTCCGATCTTATGTTTGCCTTGCGGCACGGAGGGCTACGAGATCTACACCGACGCTTCTGGAAGCGGCCTTGGCTGCGTTCTGCAGCAGCATGGCAAGGTTATAGCGTATGGCTCTCGCCAGCTGAAGGTGCACGAGCGGAACTATCCGGTCCACGACTTGGAGTTGGCGGCCGTGATATTTGCCCTGAAGCTATGGCGGCATTATGTGTATGGCTTGAAGATCAACATCTTCACGGACCATAAGAGCCTGAAGTACCTTCTGACGCAGAAAGGGCTGAATATGCGGCAACAGAGGTGGATGGAGTTCCTGGGGGACTTCACCTTCGAGATCCACTACACTCCCGGGAAGGGGAATGTTGTTGCGGATGCACTCAGTCGCAGGGCTCCAGTGCAGGCCAACTGGATTCAGATGCATGATGAGCACCTGATACGTGACCTGGAGGCCTTGGATATTTCTTGCGTAGAGAAGAGGTGCAGTGCCGGTGCCTGTTTGAGTTGGTTTGAGGTGCATTTCGACCTCGCAGAGAGAGTCCGCCAGGCTTTTGAACTCGATCTGAGTTTGAAGCGCTACGCGGAGGATGCTGGTGGTGGGCCAGATGCCCAGTTTCAGGTTCGAGATGGATTGTTGTGGAGAGGCGACCGTTTGTGCGTCCCCAAGGTGGGTGAGCTGCGCGATGAGTTGATGTACGAGGCGCATCGTACCAGGTATTCAGTTCATCCGGGGAGCACGAAGATGTACAAGGACATGAAGGTCCTTTTCTGGTGGCCAGGTATAAAGAGGGACATCGCTCACTACGTGGCCAAGTGCCACACTTGTGCGCTAGTGAAGGCGGAATATCAGAAGCCCGGTGGCTTTTTGCAGTCATTGCCTGTTCCGGAGTGGAAGTTTGATGACATTTCCATGGATTTCGTGCATGGGCTGCCGAGATCGCAGCGCGGGAACGATGCCATCTGGGTAGTTGTAGACCGGCTGACGAAGGTGGCGCACTTTATCCCCAACCGGAGGGATGACTCGGTGGAGAAATTGGCAAAGTTGTATGTTGATACTATAGTGCGACTGCACGGTGTGCCCCGTAGCATCGTCAGTGATCGTAATGGACGCTTTACTTCAAGCGACTGGAGGCTAGTCAACCGTCTTTTGGGTACGAAGCTGCAGTTTAGCACGACCTTTCATCCTCAGACGGATGGCCAAACTGAGCGTACCAACAGGACGATGGAAGACATGCTCCGGATGTGCGTCCTGGATTTTGGCAAGGGGTGGGAAGATCACCTCTTTCTTTTTGAGTTCGCGTACAACAATAGCTATCAGGCGAGTATTCAGATGGCACCTTTCGAGGCCCTCTATGGCAGGAAGTGTCGCACTCCCTTAGCTTGGGCGGAAACGGGCGAGACGAAGCTCTTCAAGAGGAAAGACGTCGAAGAGGCGACTTCGACGGTACGGTTGATCCGGGAGAGGCTTTTGGTTGCGCAGGATAGGCAGGCGAAGTACTATAATGCGAAGCACCACGACGTCCAGTTCGCCGTTGGCAATTGGGTTTACTTGAAGATCAGGCCGTTCAAGGGTGTATCCAGGATTCGACGCTTGAAAAAGCTGAGTCTGAGATACCTTGGACCGTTTGAGATCATCGAGCGCGTCGGTGAGGCGGCTTATAGGCTTGCACTATCGGCGGAACTGAGCGGGCTACACGATGTATTCCACATCTCCGTGTTGCGGAAGGCATTGCAAGAGCCTAAGCAGGTGGTAGCGGCGGATCAGGTGCCCGTGGATAGCGGGCTTACGACGGTGGTCAGGCCCATTAGCATCGAGGATGCTGAGGTGCGTCAGCTGCGGAACAGGGCGATCCGTATGGTAAAGGTCCGTTGGGACAACTGCGGTCGCGAGGAGCTCTCATGGGAGCGTGAGCAGACCATGATGGAAGAGTTCCCCGAGCTGTTTCGGTGACGCTTATCTCTTCTTTTCCCCCTGTATGTAAAGACTTTTTGGATATTGTATATATGCCTGTTTTTTTTGCAAATTTCGGGACAAAATTTATATAAGGAGGGGAGGGCTGTAAGACCCCATTTCAGGCAGGTAAATTTCTGCAGTTCTTAGCGCTGTCGCCCATGCGACAGTGGCTGTCGCCCGGCGATAGCGTTGTCGGGTGGCGGCTAACGCTGGCGACAAGGTGACTGGGGTCATGCAGCAGTGTGGCTAACTGGTCAAAGTCGGTTCTTAACGCTGTCGCCCAGGCGACAGTGGCTGTCGCCCGGCGACAGCTCAAAGTTGGACTTTGTGGCCGAAATCAAGGGCATTGATTGCACTTTGACTTTGGGGGCTGGTTTTGGCTTGGGGGGCTCAGTGGCAGCATAGAAGGCCGAAATCCCCCTTCTTTCTCATTATTTCCTTAAGTGTTTAAGGAGGAGAGAGAAAGAGAGAGAGAGGGAGAGCTTGGAGAAGAAGAAGGAATAGTGAACCCTAGCTTGGAGCTTGGGTTTGGAGGAGCTACACTCATCCAATCCCTTCATCGTTGGTGGCTACGCGTAGAGGAGGGCAAGGCGCTCCTTTCCATCCGTGCCAAAAGTCGAGCCATGGGCTCAAAGCGGCGTTTAAGGGTAACGAACTCTTCTAACCCCTTTTGGACATGTTCTAGTCCTTTCCCATGCATCGTTGAGGCACCTACCCAAAAGGGAGAGGTCGTGGCCTCCGACGGGTCGATTTGTGCTATCCCCGTCAAAGCTTGCATACATATAGAGTCCGTGCGTAATACAGACATAGGCGCGCTGTGTGAAGCCCATCCGAGACGGTTCGTCCGGATTGGTGATGCCTTGTGGTATTGTGCATGCTCGGGGAAAACCCCGTGTTGTTATCCTGCTTCGTAGGACTAGAGAGTGCTACTGCATGCGCAGCAACGCCTGGGGGTGTGCCCCGGGAAGCACCCGAAGTTGGATGCAGAAAATGATTTCTGCTCACTGTCGCCAGGCGACAGTGACTGTCGCCCCGACGATAGTTCTGAGGCAGTGGAAGTGCTACTGCATGCGCAAGCAACGCCTGGGGGTGTGCCCCGGGAAGCACCCACAGCTGGAAACTAAAAGTGGAATGTTGTCCACTGTCGCTCAGCGACAGTGACTGTCGCCCAGGCGACAGCTCCCAGACATGGATCTGGTGATGTTTGTTGTACCCACCTGTTGAGGGGACCTGTGGTCGGCATGCCCGACCCGTAAGGGTGACCTTGTGGATGACTTAGCGGCCCGTGGAGCCAGCTAATTGAGAATACATGTGCTGAGGGGACGCCATACCCGCATTTCGTGTCGTACAACGAGTGTGTGAACAACGAGCATTTGGCATACCTGCACCCGAACCATTGCAGCACCTGATTAGTAAGGCTCGAATAGCATGTCGGGAGGCGATGGGGAAGAGTCTTCGGACTGCGTAAGTTCACAATTAAAGCACGGGGGAGCCCTGGTATTCGGGCCGCCGACTTTAGCCTCGAAGGGCAAAACCATCAAGAGTGGATGGTGGTGGAAGGCGTAGTACACCAAAGAGTGCCTGAGTGCACGAGACGTGGAGGCCATTCCCACATTTGTGTTATTGCATATGTATGAAATGTTGTGGGCTCGTCTAGTCGCACTCTTAGATACGTATATGCTGATTGAGACTGTTTTGCAGGGACGGTTAGCACTGCCACCCCCTCGAAGGGGTGGGGTCGTTATAAATTGGTCAGCATTAGCTGACCGTTGCCCTGTTTTGCCACCGTTTTTTGTGGGCTTGTTGTACAGGTGCTGGTCTGAGTGGGAACTTGGCGGGCTGAAGCCCCTGCGCTGCTGCAGGCCTTGAAGGCCTTTGATGTTCCTTCTGTTTTCATGTATGGCCGGCCTGCGCGCCGATGTTGGTAAACTTTAAGGCCGTCGTGCCTCTTTTGTGTTGTAAAACATTTTATTCCAAGTTAATAGAAGTGGACATTCCCGAGTTCGGGTCTTGTGGTTTATAATTCTGTCTCTCTCTTTTACTTCCGCATAGAATGCTCTGAGTTAGGCTTCGCGGTATAGTGTCATTGTATATTCAATAGTGACGTTCCCGTTTGTTTTGTAGTATATGGCGTGGGGCCCCGGCCGGACCTTCTGCTATATACTTCTTAACGGATGGGGGTGTTACACTTTCGATCGACACTTGAACATTATCCACAAGCATTTGAGTAGGCTCTTGCACAGCCTTCCTCAGCACGGAATTGTGGAACACATCAAACAAACTACTCAGCTTTGTCGAAAGAGCGAGCCGATAGGCAGCCTCGCCAACACGCTCCAGTATCTCAAATGGTCCACGGTATCTCGGACACAGCTTTTTCAAGCGTCAAATCTTTGAAACACCGTAGATAGGTTTAAATTTGAGATTTACCCAGTCGTCCATGACGAACGCGAGGTTCCTGGGTCTGGCATTATAATACTTTGCTTGCCTATCTTGCGCAATCAACAACCTCTCCTGGTTTGTTTGAATAGTCAAAGTAGCATCTTCGACTACTTTTTGCTTCAACAACTTAGTCTCGCCCGTCTCCGCCCAAGATAAAGGTGCATGGCACTTTTTACCATAGAGATCTTCAAAGGGCGCCATTTGCAAGCTTGTTTGATAGCTGTTGTTATAAGAAAACTCGATCATAAGGAGATGATCTTCCCACCTTTTACCAAAATCCAAGGAGCACATTCGGGGTATGTCCTCCAACATTATGTTGGTCTGTTTAGCCTGCCCGTCCGTTTGAGGGTGGAAGGCAATACTAAACTTTAGCTTGGTACCCAACAGTTGGTGGATTATCCTCCAATCATTTGACGTGAAAATGCCCATATCGGTCACTTACGATGAAACGGGGCACACCGTGCAATCGTACTATGCTACCAACATACAACTTTGCTAACAGAATCGTCCAGCCGGTTCAGAATGAAGTGTGCAACTTTCATCAATCGGTCCACAATCACCCAAATGGCATCATTCCCGGACTGCGATCTCGGCAAACCATGCACGAATTACATAAATATGTCATCAAACTTCCATTCCGGAATCGGTAACGACTTCAGGAAACCACCAGGTTTTTGGCATTTGTCCTTCACGAGCGCACAAGTGTGACACTTGGCTACGTATAAGGCGATGTCTTTCTTTAAACCCGACCACCAGAATAATTTCTTCAAGTCCTGGTACATCTTTGTGCTCCCCAGGTGGATTGAGTACTTAGTAAAGTGTGCCTCGTACATCAACTACTCCCGCAATTTACCAACACTAGGGCCGCATAGACGACTGTCTTTGCACAAAAGACCATCTTCAATGGACAACTCAGCATTAGACCCATCAATGGTCTCTGCCACATACTGTTTAATACTTGGATCAAGGTCCAATGCCAATCAGATTCTATCAGTAAGGTCACACTGTACCTCCATCCAGTTCAAACATGTTGTGGCACTGGTTCACTTGTCAACGCAAACAATGTCTAAGGCCACCAAGTCCCTGATCAGACACTCATCGTGCATCTGAATCCAATTTGCTTGTGCAGAAGCCCTCCAACTCAAAGCATCAGTGTCAACATTCACCTTCCCGAGAGTGTAGTGGATCTTGAAACCGTAGTACCCCAGGAACTCCATCCACCTTCGCTGCCGCATATTCATCTCCTTCTGATCCATTAGGTATTTCAGGCTCTTATGATCCGTAAAGATGTCGATCTTCATGCCATATAAATAATGCTGCCAAAGCATAAGAGTGAATATCAAGACCGCTAGCTCTAATTCATGGACCAGATAATTCCTCTCGTGCACTTTCAGTTGCCAAGAGCCATAAGCAATAACCTGACCATGCTGAAGAAGAACGCAGCCTAAGCCGCTCCCTGATGCACCACTGTAGATTTCAATCCCTCTGTACCACATGCCGAACATAAAATTGGTGTCGTGGTCAGACGGTTCTTCAACCCGTCAAAAGCTCGCGCGCACTATGGCGACCAAACAAACTTCTGATCTTTCCTAGTCAGTGTCTTGAGAGGCAGAGCTATCCTCGAGAAATTTTCTACGAAGCGCCTATAATAGCTGGCAAGTCCTAAGAAACTTCGTACTTTCGCCACGGTAGACAACATAGGCCACTCCCGTATCACAATTATTTTCACAGGATCCACTGCAATGCCCTCTCCACTTACCACATGACCTAGGAATGTCACAGAAGACAGCCAAAACTCACACTTAGAGAACTTGGCATACAACTGATTGTGCCTCATAGTATCCAACACAATGTGCAAGTGAATCGCATGTTCTTCTTCCGACTGAGAGTATACCAGAATATCATCTATGAAGACAATAACAAATCTGTCTAGGCACTCTCGAAACATTTGGTTCATCAGATTCATAAATACCGATGGCGCATTCATCAAGCCAAATGACATTACTGTGAAACTCAAAGTTCCTGTAACGGGTACTAAATGCCATCTTGGGAATGTCACATTCCCTAATTGATGAGTAGTTTATATACTCATCTTTTAGTATTATTTTATTATAATTTTAATATAAAATTATATAATTTATATAGCTTTTCTCATTTAAATGATTCCCTTTTTCAATTCTATGAGCTTACTTAAACTTATTTAATATTTTCAGGTTTTCTGGACACATTGAGCCAAATTTGCAAGTACACGCCCAAGGTCACGGGCATGACCAAGGGCGCGATAGCCTAAGATGTGTTCCAGACCCGCTGCCGCCACCCCAGGTTCATTTCGTGAAGATTCACTAAGTACATGCCCTAGGTTACGGGCGTGACCAAGGGTGTGACCCAGTGTCATGGTCGTGACCCGCCACCAGCAGCTAGAGCACAATGCCACGTCATCTAAAATTACATACCCCCAGTTACGGGCGTGACCGAGGGCTTGTTATCTAGTACATGGGCGTGATTCATCTCGTGCCACTTCCCGCCGAAAGCTTCCCTCCAGGTGCCATTTTGAAGATTACACCCCTAGGTCACCGGCCTGACCTAGGGCATGACATGCACGTAACTCCCACGTTGAAGCTAGAAGGCGCCCTCTCCACACCAGCATCAATCACGCCCCTTACACGCCCTTGGTCACGGGCGTGACCAAGGGCGTGTAACCTCAAATTTCAGCCTATTTAAAGCCATCTCCTATACAAATCAAGGGGATGAATTTTTGGAGTTTATTTCTTTGTTTCATGTACTATTTTCTATTATTTCTTATTTGCACTTATAATTCTCAATTTCATACCTTGTAATTTCCTTTGCAAAAATCAATAAAATTATTCATATTTCTCTCATTCTCTTCTTCTTTCATCATGTATTATTTTATCCTTGTTGATTCCATAATCCCGATGAGTAGCTCAATTTCTATTAGTACTCGGTCGAGATGATCCAAGGAATAATATAAGTTATGAAGTAAATTAGAGTTTCTTTTTCTCATCTTGGAAATGCTTAAGATTTATCCTTGATTAAATTATAACGAGATTATATTTTCGATATATAATTCTCATGCTTGTTTTCATATTTAAATTAGCCGAACGATTCTTAATGCTAATTGATCCTTCAAGGATAAAGAGAGTTGCATGCAACCCTCGAGAGAGGATGACATAAATCTCCCGAATTGGAGTCAAATCCAATAGAGGGGTTCACTACGATAATGCGAGTTTTAGGGGTTTTGATTCTAGAGCGAAAGTTTGATTGATCAACCTAAACTCAGTTGAATGCATCCTCGACGGAGGTGCATTTAGAATTCGAGAACCTCCACGGTCGAAGCCGTTTTCTTAAGAGAATTAGTACTCTTCTTTTCTTTTATTTTATTTTCAAGGTGATTCAAGATGGAGTGCTAGCTTTCTAAATCATTACTTTAATCGCTATTCTATTTCACCGCACTTTTTCTTATAAACAAACCAAATCAAAGTTCTATTGATAGGATAATAGAGATTTTATTGAAGTAAAAGTATTAAATCACCCCGAGTCTAATACGACCTTGGTTTTTATAAACCTATACTACTTTTGATGATGTACACTTGTCGTTGTCGTTTGCGGATATAGATAGTTTTGCACATCAAGTTTTTGGCGCCGTTGTCAGGGAGCTAGGTTGATATTTTGAGAAAAGAAATATCTATTAATTTTATCTCTCTCTTTCTTCTACCCCTTCTTCTAAAAATTAAAAAAAAACTTAAAAGGCGCAATTTAAATTCTCGGAAAGGAAGATTTGGGCTTGTCATCCCATTGCATCTCCTAGTACCGTGCGAACCCTTCACATGGTAGACATCGGGATGTCCGGGACTAACTTAACCCATTTTTTTGAAAAAAATTATATATATATTTACATATTTAACTATAATATTATAATAATTTAATTTTTCTTCTTCACCTTTTTATTGTTTTCGCCTCTTTTTCTTTTCTTTTAGTTTATGACTCGAGGAAACTCTTCTATTAAGCATGATTCGTGTTTTGATCCAGAAATCAAGTGCATCTTACAGCGACGTCTCTGATTTAGTGATCTACCATAATTCGAGAAGAGTCAATCGGAGAAACTAACGAAGGTATAATGGAAGATCCCAACTATAACGATGCCCCGCTATGGACCATGTCCTATTATGCGAGGCCAAATTGTGAGGGAACACAATCTAGAATTATTCGCCCGGCAGTGGCGAATAATAATTTTGAAATTAAAACGAGCATCATTCAGATGCTACAACAAACAGTCATTTTCGATGGCTTACCGAATAAAGATCCTAATTTACATTTATTAAATCTTTTGGAAATTTGCGATACGTTCAAGATAAATGGCGTCACCGATGACGCCATTCGTTTGTGTTTATTTCCTTTTTCTTTGTGGACTAAGGCCAAGCAGTGGTTGGGTTCTCTGCCTATAGGTTCTATTACTACATGGGCCGAAATGACGGAGAAATTTTTAACGAAATATTTTCCTCCGGCCAAGTCCCCTAAATTATGTACGAACATTCTCTCATTTACGGAAATAGACTCGGAGTCTCTATACAACACATGGGAGCGCTTCAAGGAACTCTTGCGGAGATGTCCTCATCGTGCCCTTCCTATGTGGCAACAAGTTCAAACTTTCTACAATGATTTGAATCTCCAAACGAGGCAGAAGATTGATGCGGCCACAGGGGGGCCCTTAATAAAAAAATCCCCGAGGCTGATCAAGAGATTTTCGAGGAGATGACCATGAATGCTTATCAGTTTAATGCGCCACGGTCGCGCCCTCACAAGTCGACCAGACTCTTTGAAGTCGAGGCCACTCCGAATTTAGCACTTCAAGTAAAAATGCTTACTAAGCAAGAGTCGGAGATGTCTGCTTCCTCCGCCACTAATTGGGCTAATAATAGTAATTTTAATAATAATAATAATTTTATTCAAGAGCATGTAGACTATATGGGGAACTCCTATCGTCCTCCTTATAACTCGAATAATAATCTTCCGTTAAATAATAGTTATAATCTGGGTTTAAGAGAACCATCCAAAATTTTCATGGAGCAACTCCAATAATGCTCAACGTCCACCACAAGGGAACCCTCCCAGATACGCTCCGCCACCACCACACAAACCCTCTTCACTTGAAGAGATCTATTAAGAGCTTGAAAATCAGATTGGATAGCTCGCCAAGGTGTTCTCTGAACGCCAGCAAGGAGCTCTGCCAGGCAATACTGAGCCCAATCCATGGGAGAGCGCCAACTCAATAACCCTCTGCAGCGGAAAGGAGGTAAAATCTTCAAACTTGGCTGAGCCCGAGGTAAATATTTCAACCCCACCTCCGCATTTTATTTCTTTTTATTTAGCTCCGCGCAAAATTCAAACTCCTTCAATCCCTTATCCTTCTAAAATTCAAAACGAGCGAAACGAGGAGCAATATAATAAATTTATAAATATTTTATAACAAATTCAAATTAATGTTCCATTTTGTGTGACACTCTCTCAAATGCCTAAATACACGAAGTATCTCAAGGATTTACTATCAAATAAAAAGAAACTTGAAGATATTTCACGTGTTTCTCTTAACGCAGAATGTTTGGCAGTTGTTTTAAATAAATTGCCGCTAAAAGTTAATGATCCGGGACGGGTTTCCATCCCGTGTTTATTCGAAAATTTATTAATCAAACACGCCTTGGCTGACTTTGGAGCTAGTATTAATTTGATGCCATTCTCCTTATTTAAAAATCTTGGTTTGGGAATCCCAAGCCCAACTAGTACGAGCATCCAACTAGCAGATCGGTCGATTAAATACCCAAAAGGTGTCATGGAGGGTGTGCTAGTGAAGGTTGACAAGTTTATCTTCTCGGTAGACTTTGTCATCCTCGATATCGAAGAGGACGCCGAGGTACCCCTCATACTCGGTCGACCCTTCCTAGACACTGCTCGGGCAATAATTGACGTAAGTAACAGGAAGCTTCTCCTACGAGTGGGGGATGAAGGAGTTACTTCTAGTATCGACTCCTCCATAAAAAAATCATTTTTAAATGACGAGTCCTGCTTTACTGTAGAAACAACTCTTGAAGAATAGTCGTCTCCTTTTTCTGAAATAATTTCTCCTTCTTTCGAAGATCCAGAGTGGGAAACTCTATTTTGTTTTGAAGAAATAACTCGGCCGCTGAGTTTAGAACAAAGAAATTTAAATAATCTACAAGTTAAAACATATTATGAAGAGACACCGAGCCTAGAACTAAGACAACTCCCGGAGCATTTAAAATATATTTTTTCAGAAAATAATCCAAAATTGCTAGTATTTATTTCATCTCCGCTAAATAATTTGGAAAATTCTGAATTAATAGAAATTTTAAATAACCACCACCATGCAATTGCATGGCGAATCTCAGATGGTAAGGGGATTGACAACTCGTTTTGATTAGTCAAGCTACGCGACGGTAAACAAAGCGCTTTTGGGAGGCACCCCAACGTTATTTTTCTTTCTTGCTTTTGCTTTGTTTGTTTAACTTATTTTGCAGGGTTTTTTGTTCCGACAACCCAATCTACCTACAAGGGAAGCCCTCTTCTCCCATCCTCCATCACTATTTTTGACTTTTTAATATCATTGCCAGCTTTTCTCTTATTATCTTGATGATACTTCATACTTAGTTGTAAACATTGGGAACACTATTTAACTTAAAGTATGGGGGTGTAGTGTAGTTTTTGTTGGAACAAGGTCTTCCGCATCTCCTAAGTTTGAGAATAACAAAACCTATTTGAATTTGATCTTGTATGTTTAAGTGTGCAGGAAAACAAAGTCCATATGACTCATGGATTACATAAGAAGGTTGACCACAAATTTGAGCCATCAAATCCAACATTCCCACTAGCCCCAGCGGTAACACCTAGCGCCCAGCGCTAGCGATGAATAGTGCAATTTCGGGAGCACATATAGAAGGAGCTAGTGCCTGGAGATAGCCGATATCGCAGGCGGTAGAATGGAGCACGGAAGGCAATAGAGAGAAATGTTTCCTCGGATTGAAGATTCTGCCGCGCAGAATATGTCCTAATACGGGATAGCGCCGGCAGTAACACTAGCGCAGGCGCTAGCGCTAAGGATATAAAACGGACCCCTTGGATCCGTCTTCTTCATCCTCTCGAGATCCCAAATTCCAGAGCTTTGTGCCACAACATAGAGAGTAAGGTTCAGAGAGATACTCCCACAAATCCATAAAGGCTTAAGGAGATCCATGGAGAAGATTTCAACACGCGTCATCATCGTGATGAAAGACAGCATCGACTACGATCATACTCTGTGGGCCTTCGTCTACTTCTCCAAGAGATCCATATAGGGAGTTTTTATATTGTTGTTATTTCATTTTTCCATCTCTTTTAAATCGTGTAGTAAATTCTCCTCGTGTTTGCGACTAGGTTTGGGTCGGACTTAGGGCAGAAATTCGCCACGTGTTGGCGACTAGGTCTCGGGTGTAGGTCTAGGGGATGCTCGAGGCCATATCCGGGGAAGGGTTGGCTAGAGCGGCTTGAGGCCGTATCCGGGGAAGGAATGGCTAAAGCCAACTGGTTCGTGGGGATACGAGTCGGTATAGAAAACAAAAAAGAGTCTTTCATATTTCGCTTTGATTTCTAGCGTCATTGAAATCTAATTTTGTAATCAATTTTATTAATAATAATCATGTCTATCATTGTGTAATAAAATTGATTTGATCTTCATTTCTCTAAATTGTTTACTATCCTCTCCATTATAAAACAATTTATATATTTATTCAAAATCACTATTTTGATCTCTCATCATAAGCAAGTATTTCAAAATATAATATAAGTTTTTAAATCCCTTATTCACCCCCCTCTAAGGGAGCCTACCGATCCAACAAGTGGTATCAGAGGTAGGTTATTCCAAACGGCTTAACAACCGGGAATAATGGCGTCGCATGATCTCGCTTCTACTAGTGGGGTAAATTTTTATGAAGCAGAAAAATCACTAGCACCACCTTTATTTAAAGGGACAAATTATAAAGGGTGGAAAATTTTAATGGAAAGGTTTATTAAAACTTTAGATATCGAAGCATAGAATCTAGCAATAGTAAGACCAGCGGTTGAATCAAATAAAAAGGAACGTTATCTAAATGCAAAAGCCAAACACTATTTATTTTGTGGTCTATCAAATGAAGTTTTCAAATTAATATATTGTTTTTCTAGTGCATACAAAGTATGGAAATTTCATGAAGAAATGTATGATCTTCCTCTCGCTGGTATGGAACAAACACAGGAGGAGAAGGACATACAAGCATCCACCATTATTCAAGAAGATCTCTCTCATAACAAAACCATGGAGATCATGGAAATTAACTTAGAAGAAGAGAGCAATACATTAAGAGAAAAAGAAGATGAAAATGCATCAATGGAATAGGAGTGCCAAAAGGATGTCAAAGGAACTGTTTGTTCAAATCTTGCCTCTTCTGATAGCACTGTAAGGTAATCAAATTCTCTTATTTTTGTAATTCTATTTCTACTTTACAATTACTACAAATTACTAAGCGCAAAATTAAGAAATTGAAAAATGCAAATTGCAAATTGCGCTTAGAAAATAAAATTTTAAAAGCAAAAGTTAAAGTAGAATCAAATGCTAATTCATCTAGTCTTACCCATGTCTCTTTGAATGAAACTATTACACCTTGTTTAGAATTTAATAATTTAAAAGAAAAATACAAGGGACTTGAAAAGGAACTTCTTATTGTAAGAGAACACAATGAAAAAATGTCTTTAGAAAATTCAAGTTTGAAAAATGGTTGTGCTATGTGTACAAGTTATAAAATTGAAATTAAAGAGATGGATGAAACATTTGAAGAATTTAGAAATAACTATCAAAATCATATTGACTCCATTGGTTCCACTCTTAAGAATATCACAATTGCTTATAATAAAGCTAGACACAATCTCAAAGATAAAAACTACGAATTAGAAAATAAAATTAACTTGGTTAAGGAAATTATAAGGAAAAATTCTCAACACATAAATTCAAATTATCAAGCAAAATCCAAAGGCAAGTTAAATATGATTTTCATAATTTATCCAAGCAAAACATAGAAAATGAAAAGCAACAAAAGCATCTAAATGAAATTCCAAAACTTAATCATCATTATCTTTTACAACATAATTATTCTCCCAACCTAAACTTAAATGCATACAAATTTCCTTCAAATTATCAATTCAAAAATCATTTTGATCCAAATATTCAAGTAAATGATTATGGAAATTTGAAAACTAAAAATAATGGTTATCCAAGGTTTGAATGGAGGCCCAAAATTAAAGATGAAACACTAACTCAAATCAAAAGGGCCCATTCATTCATATCTCCCCAAAAGCAAACATGATGTATCTGGGTACCCAAAGGAACCGTCACACCCGGTCCTCTTTGGATACCTAAATCTCTCATTCATTAGTATCAAATTATTTGCATGAAGTAGAAATCAACTAAAAAAGAAATATCATTATTCTACTTCATGATATGCCTAACCTTTTTTCTTTTTTGTTTGTTTATTTTCTTTTTGTTGAACCATCATGATATGATCACTTTATATAACTTGTGATATGACTTTCACAAATTAAACCAAAATTCATAAATAAATCAAATTAAGTAAAGTTGAATAATAAGACATGTCATTTTTCAAGTGATCTACTTATCCTTATTTTTTTTATCCTTCTAAATCCATTTTCTAAAAGTCATATAAATTTTGAAAAACTAAATTTGTCATATGATATTATTAAGACTAAATGAAATAAGTGTCAAAATGGATTTAAAAGGTATTTTAGGGGTATTAGGCTAAATTTATAAAATGCGCAAGTTTTGCTTAGGTATTTAATATATTTGCGTCATTTTAATTACCCCTAATATGTTTAATCATAATCATGTCAAACTGGAATTGAAAAATTCCATGAATATTATTTCACTCATTTATGATTATTTCACTCATGCATATGTTGTGCAAAACTCAACAATTAAGCTTTAATGAATATGAAACTTTAATGAAGACGAAAACCATGTACTAAAATTTTAACCTCCGCATCTTTTTGCAATTTCTTCTTATCTCTTCACTTCATTAGACAGGTCTTACATTGCACAAACATAATTAAGAAAAACCGAAAGCAAAATCAAAGAAAATCTAGGCTATATGATTAAAATAAGCACTCTCTGTGAGATAACGCAGGCGCTAGGACCTAACACCGGCGCTAGCTCAAGTCTCCAATTTTCTGAAATTTTAAAATTCTGAAAAATCAATAAAAATATATTATTTCATATGTACTACTCTTTTTTGCAATTCTGCCTGTACTTGTTTTTTGAAAAATTAAAATACAAAATTACAAAAGGCAAATTACAAAAAAAAATTTGTCTTTGGATATTTGATGGCGCGGCCCCTCCGACCCTCCTTGATGATGTTGCCAAGGCGCTGCGACACAAAGATTTGAGGTGTCATGATGATGTTGAAGGAAGTCTGCATTACAATCTCCGCCCGCGGTGTGCCAAAGCCGCCGTGAAAAATTAAAGTTTTATTTATGCACTTTTATTTATGCCCTTTTATTTTATATTTATGAATATAAAATTATGTCATGTTTGATGATAATTTTATATTCATAAAAGTTTGTCATTTTTATTTTTGGACATTTTATTTTATTATGGTGTGTATTTAACCATACAGATGGATGGGATTACATCTCCATCATGGATGGTTAAGGTTTTGTTGTAACTCCTATATAAGGTGGCCATTATGAAGAGATGAAGCATTGAAGAGAAAAAAAAAACCAAACCCTATTTCCCTCTTGGAAATTTGGGCCACAAGGAGTTCTCCCCTTGCCGCCCCCCCTTGGTGTGAAGCCTCCCCTTGCGATCTCCATCCCGTTCGGTGCGACTTCAGCGTGGCTTCCTCCGGTGCGACTCCAAGGAAGAAGGTTGCAACCCCATTCTGTGTGATGCCGGTGGATCCGTAGAGAGAGTGAATCTCTCACCTTATCTTGTGTGTTCATCTTCTTGGTTCGGTAACTTCTTCCTCATTTGTGATTTCTTGCTGTGAGAATTGTGGAGGTGTTTTCGAACCGTTTTTTCCGTGATTTTAAAATGCATTGCTTGCAAGTTCTAATTTTGAATCGTTGTTATTGAATCTCTTGTGATCCGGATTGGGAAGATCCGGTGCGGGAACAAAGCTCGGCCTAGCCTTGACTTGCTCTCCAAGATTGGCACAATTTGTGCTAACAAGGGAATTAATCTCAACTAGAATTTCGACCACTACTAATCGTTTGCCGCCGCTCCGAAATAAATTATTTGCTGCATTTGAAATGGCTTAAGTTGAAGAATAGATGCTTGTGTAGGTGCGGTGAGTTGTGTGCTTGTTGGAGAGGTAGGTCTTAAGGACGTTGTATCGAGTCCGGCTTACGGTGAGTTGTGTGCTTGTTGGAGAGGTAGGTCCTAAGGACGTTGTATCGAGTCCCGCATAATTTTATCCATCGTATTTGGGAGCCAACCGACACCTTTTTGTTCGCTCTTGGTCGGAGCCCTCTTATGTTATTCTAATTTCTGTGATAAATGTTCTTCCATTAGCGTAACGTCCACGTGTCTCGTTCATCCCTACATCAATTTGGTATCAAAGCGAGGTTCGTGTCAATTTCTTAATTGACGCAATCCTTAGGTTGTCGTAGAACGCCGGCATTCACAATCGTCACACGATTTGGCATTCAAAATTAAAAATAAAATTTCGTCGGTCTGCGAATAGTGGTCTAAAATTCTCATTTTTTTGCGAAATTCAAAAACAAAATTTCTAGATATTCTACTTATTATTTTCTACAAGAAAATCAAAAAAATATTTTACTTACCTTAGTTTTTAAGCAAGAATAAAATTATCTTTCGTAAAATCTTAGCCTGTTTAGACGGTAAGATCTGCGTTTAGCGTCCTAAATCTGTTATTTTCCAGCAAAAAAAAAACAAAATAAAAATAAAAATAAAATAATCTTAATTGATACCATCCTAATTTATTTCTTACCATAGGACGCCGACCTATAATTAATCTTGCACGATTCCTTTCCAAAACAATCAAATCTTAATTAATCTTGCACGAATTCTTTCCAAAACAACCAAATCTTAATTAATCTTGCACGAATTCTTTCCAAAACAACCAAATCTTAATTAATCTTGCAGGATTCCTTTCCAAAACAATTCAAATTCAAAATTTGAAATTTTGGAATTCAAAATTCAAATTCAAAATTCAAATTTTTGAAATTCAAAATTCAAATTCAAATTCAAATTTCAAAATTTTGAAATTCACAATTCAAATTCAAAATTTAAATTTCTGAAATTCAAAATTCAAAATTTTGAAATTCAAAATTTAAATTCAAAATTCAAATTTTTGAAATTCAAAATTCAAATTTCTGAAATTTTCGGATTGGTCTGCATTTAGTAAAAGCCTTGGAATTTTAAAACTTGTCAAATAAATCTGAAAATTTTTCTGTTGCTTCCTGCTCCTATTTCCAACAACATTAAAACAGAAAATTTTTCGATTCGACAACGTTAGGTTGGCCTGAAAATTGGAGACATTATAACTTTATCCGTGTCAACACGTGAACTCTCACTAGTAATGACTACTAGGCTGAACCCGGCACTCTCACGAATAACTGCACCACCGGCTAATTTAAAGGAGTTAGGTAAGGGTCGAAATGACGCTGTGAAGGTGATTAGGCTCCGCCGCGACCCGAAACATCAATTTCATTTAAACTTTAAGCACGGTGAGAAGTGGTGCAGGTTAGTCGTTGATAGCGTCTGTCATACCAACGCTATAACGGAGAATGCGGTGTCTAGGATGTTGGTGACTGTTTGGTCCAGCGTCTCCTCACTTGACCCGTAGCGCCCTTCCATTGATATAAAGATCAAGTTGCGCCTTCACCAACAGTCCGGGCTTTTTGTGTAGTTGGTTGCGCTGGTTCCTCTCAACTGGTATCAAAGCAGGTTGCGGGTTCGAGACCGGGGGTGAGGGGGGGGGGGGGGGGGGGGGGCGCTGATAATTCCTGGAATTCTCTCTACCTGTGTGGGTCCCGGTGGGTCAGGCGGCCGCAGCCATGTGTCAAGCCACCTCTGAGCCTGCGGGCCATCTGGAGCACCTCTAAATTGCGGGTCGTGGTGGACGCTAGGGGGGGGGGGATTGTTGGGTCCAGCGTCTCCTCACTTAACCCGTAGCGCCCTTCCATTGATATAAAGATCAAGTTGCGCCTTCACCAACAGTCCGGGCTTTTGGTGTAGTTGGTTGCGCTGGGTCCTCTCAGTGACCACCAAGCCACATCCTTGCCCATACCACCTTGTGTGTCCTGATGAGAGTGTTATTCTTATGTCCCAATGATGTTTGGTGCCCCTCACCGTCAAAGCCTATTCTGAGTGTGTTTGGTGTGATGTCCTTCCAATGAAGGACTTCCATGTGTTGTTAGGATGCCCTTGGCTTGCTAGCCATGATATTATATACGATGATCGCGATGACAGCTTAGACTTCATGTATCAAGGTCGGCTTATATCTCTTAGGTCCACTCTGCCTACGAAGCCATCGGTCCCATCTGGGGACATTTGTAGCCCTGTTGAGTCGACACCCCTGAAAGTGCACAGTTAACCTCACTAGATTTCTCTAGAGGGGGGGGGTGAATAGAGATTTGAAATATTTTGTGCAAAGTTAATATATATATATATGTATGATCACAGATTAGAGCTTCCCACACACACCAACAAGAATTAAAACAATAAAGCAAATGTAAGAAAGAAAATCCACAGCACAACACAAGAAAATATAGTGGTTCCCCAAACTTTGGGTAGTCCACTCTTCTACCCCCTTGGTAGGAATTCACTAACTTGCACTGAGTCTTTTGATAAGGAGACTCTTAGAACCACCCTGAGTCTTTTGATAAGGAGACTCTTAGAACCAATACACTGAATTTTTTGAAGAGAGATTCTAAAAACTCTTTTACAATAGTGAATAAGAATGAAAAGGAAAGAATGGAATAAAGCCAATAATGAATCTTCTTCCTAGCAAGAAGATTTGAAGCACAAGTTAAGAATTGAATCTTTCTTCTATAGAGAGAAGAAGATTTGTAGCCTTTCTCTCTTTTAGTGAGAGCAATCAGAGTTTGCAGCAGTGATCAGTGAGCAGAAGCAGAAGTAGAAATGGATGAAAGTTGCTGCAGAGCTTTTTCTCAATATCTCTCTTTTCTTTTGGGAGCTTTTCCTCTATATCATAAAATGTGTGGTGGATCACTCTTCTTCTTTTTCCTGCCGACTTGCTCTTTATTTTATAGCTCTGTGTAATAAGATAGTACTATAGGAGAGGAATCAATTAGCAGCCAGAGATTTAGGTAGAGAGAAATATTTCCATAGCAGATTTAATCATAAATGGAAAATATTAATTTAGATTTCAAATAATATCCAAAACAGATTTCATCAATTTAGCCAAGAATCAAATAGAAGGAAAGAATGATTCAGAACGGCTATAAAATATTAACATCATTCTATATAAATCAGATCTTCAGAAAAGAAGGAAAGAGATCTGGCGCAGATTCAAATCTGTCAAACAAATCGACGTGCGTCGATTACTATTCGACGTAAGCGTCGAATTTATCTTAGCCCAACGTCGAGAGGGATATGAGGAATGTGCGTCGACAAAGGTGCGTCGACTTCTTTGTATGCGTCGACTAGAAATCAGAGTAGCGTCGACAGGACCTACGTCGAAATCTTCCTAAAGTTACTTCGACATATCCTGAAGAAGACGTCGACTCTATTTCGACGTAGCGTCGAATACCATTCGACGCATATGTACTTTGTCTTTGTTATTCATTCATAAAACTCTTTCTTTAACTCATTTCTAGGGGTTAAGAGAAATCATTTTCCCAACAATCTCCCCCTATTTGTCTTAACCCTTTTTAAGGAGAAATTGTCTTAGCATAAAATCAACTCAGCATATAATTTGAAAAGATAGGAAGTATGTCACTTAATCAAAAGTGAAATTTAGAGAGGGAGATCATATAAGCAGATATTCCAGAATCATATAGACAAATTTCATATTTATACCAGTTCTTTTTCAATAAAATATATATCAGCATTGTTCTCAAATACTACTCAGGTGGTGTAGGAGGAGTCTTTCTTTTTCTTTTGAAGACCTTGGTGGGTTGCTCATCAGCAGTTAGTATTCTCAGCTCCCCCTGAGTTACAGCAGTTGGCTCCCCCTGAGTCCCAGCTTCAGTTAACACAACTTTTTGCTGCTCTTTTTCATTTGCAGCTGTATTCACAAACTCAGCTCCCAGTTCCTTGATTTGTTCATCAGTTAGTATAGCTTCCAGCTCCCCCTGAAGTTCACCATCTATCCTTACAGCCTCATTTTCTACTCTGTTATCCTCCCCTTGAAGTATTGTCACTTGTTCTGCAACCTCTCTTGCTATGCTGAGTACCTCTATTGTTTGTTCATAATTAAGAGGCTCAGGTACTGTCTCATTCCCAAGGATCTTGTCAGAATTTTGAGGAGAGGACTTGTGAGAGAGAGATTTAGGATTGGAAGGTTGCTCTTCATCTAGATTCTCCCCCTTCTTGACCTTCTTGGCTAGGGAGGTTAAGAAAGACTTAGTCACTCTAGAGGAAGAGAGAGATGACTTTAGAACTTGCACAGAGGCACTGACCCCATCTATTTGGGTGTGCATGTGAAGGATGGAGGAATGAAGTTGGGAACAGTGCTCATCTAGCATTGCTTGGAATTTTTCAGCTGCTGATTTTATGCACTGAGTGATGAGAGCCTCAGTGGATGTAGATGATTCTTGGTGTGAAGGATGTGAAGGAGATGGAGGAGGAGTAGATAATGAGTGTGGAGAGGTGAATCTATCATCTGGAGGAGGTAGAGGAATAGAAGAATGCTGAGCAAGGGATTGAGGTGATATTTGTGTGGATGATGATGGGAGAGAGGAGAGATTTGTTTGAGGAGGTGAAGGAGTCCTTTCAGGAATGGAACCAGGCTTAGGGATTTGCCTGGCCCATTTAGAAAATAGGGCTATGGACATCCTTTTTCCTGGAGGGATGGGAATTCCTTTTGACCTGCAGAGGTCAGGGAAGGAATGGAAGAGAACCTGACTCATGATTCTCATATAAGCATTTTCTTTGTGGGAATATTTGGAGGCTATCATTTTGAGAAGACAGCTGGCCCAATCCACCTTCTTCTTCAGCACAAGAGCCCCCATGATGTTCAGCTGCTGTTTGGGCACTGCATCATGGGCTGAGATCTTGCATAGTAGAACTTTCCCTACTATATCAGCCAACAGCCTATATTCATCAGAGAAGTCTATCTTTTTCAGATGGATTGGTCTTTCTTTTGAGAATTTCATGGTGATGAGTAATTGCTTGACTTCATCAGGTGTGAGCTCAATGGATTCATCACCTAATAGGGGAATAATTTTATACTGGTTGAGTCATTTATAAAAAGCTTATTTTCTTTTCCTATTTTATTGAAATGAGGGTGACATTAGGATATACCTGATGGGAGGTCAAAGGTGGCTCTAATGTGGTCTGCAGAAATGGAGACTGGAGTCTCATAGAGGGTTCCTTGGATTTCTCCTTGTTCGGAAACCTGAACATGAGTTATGAGCTCAGTGAGCTCAATTTCCAGGAGCTTGCATCTAGTGGAGATGAGCTTGTTCAGTCCTGCTTCAGTGAAGAGAGAAATGATGCTTTTATAGTTCTCTGCTGCTGCTTGGAAGGATTCGAGGTCGATGTCGAAACCCGAGTTGATTTTGGGAGCCATTGAAGATTAGAGAAGTAAGAAGGATTGGGTAGACAATGGAGCACGGAGGATAAGAGATGCAGAGAAGAGGAAGTTTCTGAAGAGTCTTTTTAAGTCAGGTGAAGCGTCGAGACAGGGCTCAATTCGAGGCTTTTTCGGTATTCCAGTGGATGTGACCAAAAAATATTCTAAAGTTGCCGCTCTTTATCATAAAGTCGACGTTACGTCGAGTTGAATTCGACGTCGGATTTAGGGTTTTCCATCGACGTATGCGTCGATTTTAATCGACTTTGGTTTTCGACGGTGCGTCGATTAGAAGTGACCAAAAAAAAACTTTATTTCTCTTTATTTCTTTCTTGGCCTAATGTTTTCTAAGATAGTTTTGAACTAGATTTTATAGAGAGTTTGATTAATTGTACCAGCATTGCTTGGTAGTGTGGCCAGCTTTGTTACATACATAGCACTTGATTATCCTAGTATTAAGGGAATTTAAATTTAGAGTATGATAAATGTTTTGGTTAGGATAAAGATGTTGATTTGAATATAGATGGGATTTTTGGTTAAGATTAATATTTTGTTTGGGATTGAAATGTTTATTTGGACAAAATTCATGATTAGGATGACTGGTTCCTGAATGAGGGTTAGGATGAAAGACTTTTGGAGAGAATGTATTGGTGCGTCGATAACTATTCGACGTATGTTGATAATTGCGTTGATTTGTTATCGACGTATTCCTCAGATTGCGTTGATCTGGTGTCGACGCATGAGGAAAGTTGCGTCGAATTGATGTCGACTTGTCTTTATTCAAGCGTTGAGTAGAGGTCGAGGCATCCGAGAGGTTACGTCGAGAATAAGTCGACGCATTATCGTGCATGCGTCGATATGAAGTCGACGTATCTGTGTCTTCACAAATTTTCATTTTGCCTTTCTCTATTTTTGCTCCTTTATGTGTTGTTCTTCTTGGATTGATTGTTTCTTCAGATGAAGTATGTGAATCATCAGCTGAATAGTAAGATGTTTCATCAACTTCCTTGGTTTCTTTTTCTCCCTTATCCTGTGGGTCTTTTTCTTGGTTTAACAAATTTACAGGTTTAGTGAATTTTACAGGGCTCATCCAAGCAGGTTTGTTGGATGAAGTTAGGCTGATTGAAGGATCAGCCCCTAGCCCAAGATGTTTGGGTCTTAGTGTTTGTTTTTCAGTAATTTCCTTAAGAGTTTGGCTTCTTATTTTTATTGACTCTTCAAAAGCTTTTGCCTGGGATATTTTATTCTTAAGGAACTGATTTTCTATATTAGCCCTTTCTGTTTCCTTCTTTATTCTGCTAGCTATTGATTCATAATCTTTAGAGGAGTTAATTTCTATGTTTTTCTGATTTTTAGCTACAATGATTTGTTCTTTTAGATCCTCAATTTCTTGATTTGTTTTTAGGTGATCTAGGTACATTTTCATAAAATCATTTTTAAAGCTATCACTTTGAAAGTCAATATCATCAAACATACTTACCTCATCCTCATTCTCAGATTCCTCAATGAGAATGAGGTTCTTTTCTTTTTCATCATCAGAGGATAGATCTTCTTCTGATCCTGTTTCACTCCATGATTTATCATCAATCTTTGTATTTTCAAGGGCCATCAAGCAGATGTCTTCTTGTCTGGATCCTTCATTGTCACTTTCAGAGGATGAACTATCCTCAGAGTTTGTTTCACTCCAGGCTTCAGCAATGAAGCCTCTTTCTTTCTTCTTTCCCTTTTTCTTCAGATCTTTCTTTTTCAGATCCTTCTCTGTTTCAGCATTCTCTGGACATTCTGGGGCAATGTGTCCAGGTTTTCTGCAGGAATAGCAAATTATTTCTTTAGTAGGTGTTTTGTCATACCTTGGTCTTGACTCCTTCCTTTTTGGTCCATCTTTCTTGACCCATTTCTTAAACCTTCTGGCCAAGAAACTGAATAATTCTTCTTCAGTGACAGGGGTTCCTTCTTCTGTTGCCTTTAGAGCAATGTTCCTGCTTTTTGAGGAACTTGGGGTGTTTTTTCTTCTCTCCTTCTCCTCTCTAGTTTTCAGCAACTGCTCATAGGATCTGAGTTTTCCTAAGAGAGCATCTGTTGAGATCTCTTTTTGTCCTCTTGTATCTCTTATTGCCCAAATTCTTGAGTCCCATGAACTAGGGAGACTCATCAGTAATTTGTCATTTATCTCAGTGAGAGAGATTTCTCTATCCAAGTCTCTGAGTTGATTGATGATCAGACTAAATCTGTCATACATTTCAGAGATGCTTTCTTCAGCCTTCTTTTGAAAGTTCTCATATTGAGAGATCAAAAGGGCCTTCTTGTCTTTCTTTTCATCAGCACTTCCTTCCACCATCTTTGTGAGGGCATCCCAAATTTCCTTGGATGATTCACAGTCGACAACCTTTTGAAAGATATCATCTGAGAGAGTTGAGACAAGTATGTTCATGGCCTTTAGATCATGAGTTCTTGCCTTCTTCTCATCTTCTGTCCATTCAGATCTTGGAACAAGTGTTTGTGTGATGTTGCCATTTGCATCCTTTCTATAGGGCTTTGGTGGACCTGTTACAGTAATATTGAACAAGTCAGTGTCAATGGAGTTCATATAGATTCTGATTCTTGTTTTCCAAATTGCAAACTTTTCAAGATTGCACATTGGTGGTCTGGTGGAAGCATAATCTTTGATTTGTGCCATGTGAAAAATAGTTTTGAAAAAAAATATATATATGGGGTAGGACCTTTTTGATCAAGGAGTTATCCTTTTTAGATCAACCTACCTCTGATACCAATTGAAAGTGCACAGTTAACCTCACTAGATTTCTCTAGAGGGGGGGGTGAATAGAGATTTGAAATATTTTGTGCAAAGTTAATATATATATATATGTATGATCACAGATTAGAGCTTCCCACACACACCAACAAGAATTAAAACAATAAAGCAAATGTAAGAAAGAAAATCCACAGCACAACACAAGAAAATATAGTGGTTCCCCAAACTTTGGGTAGTCCACTCTTCTACCCCCTTGGTAGGAATTCACTAACTTGCACTGAGTCTTTTGATAAGGAGACTCTTAGAACCACCCTGAGTCTTTTGATAAGGAGACTCTTAGAACCAATACACTGAATTTTTTGAAGAGAGATTCTAAAAACTCTTTTACAATAGTGAATAAGAATGAAAAGGAAAGAATGGAATAAAGCCAATAATGAATCTTCTTCCTAGCAAGAAGATTTGAAGCACAAGTTAAGAATTGAATCTTTCTTCTATAGAGAGAAGAAGATTTGTAGCCTTTCTCTCTTTTAGTGAGAGCAATCAGAGTTTGCAGCAGTGATCAGTGAGCAGAAGCAGAAGTAGAAATGGATGAAAGTTGCTGCAGAGCTTTTTCTCAATATCTCTCTTTTCTTTTGGGAGCTTTTCCTCTATATCATAAAATGTGTGGTGGATCACTCTTCTTCTTTTTCCTGCCGACTTGCTCTTTATTTTATAGCTCTGTGTAATAAGATAGTACTATAGGAGAGGAATCAATTAGCAGCCAGAGATTTAGGTAGAGAGAAATATTTCCATAGCAGATTTAATCATAAATGGAAAATATTAATTTAGATTTCAAATAATATCCAAAACAGATTTCATCAATTTAGCCAAGAATCAAATAGAAGGAAAGAATGATTCAGAACGGCTATAAAATATTAACATCATTCTATATAAATCAGATCTTCAGAAAAGAAGGAAAGAGATCTGGCGCAGATTCAAATCTGTCAAACAAATCGACGTGCGTCGATTACTATTCGACGTAAGCGTCGAATTTATCTTAGCCCAACGTCGAGAGGGATATGAGGAATGTGCGTCGACAAAGGTGCGTCGACTTCTTTGTATGCGTCGACTAGAAATCAGAGTAGCGTCGACAGGACCTACGTCGAAATCTTCCTAAAGTTACTTCGACATATCCTGAAGAAGACGTCGACTCTATTTCGACGTAGCGTCGAATACCATTCGACGCATATGTACTTTGTCTTTGTTATTCATTCATAAAACTCTTTCTTTAACTCATTTCTAGGGGTTAAGAGAAATCATTTTCCCAACAACCCCTATGCTTAGCACCGAAAAGGGATGTTGACACCTCTAGTTAAAATCATCCTATAGACTTATTAGCCACTCAGAAACGAACAATTTATGCCTGACCGTTAAACCCGAGACTGGTCCGGTTAGTCCTAGCCTGCCCATGTGCCATATTGTTCATGTTGATAATCCCACGATTGGCTTAGTGTCTGAAACTGAGGTTGCCCTGAATAGTCAACCCTTACATGATCTCATTCGCTTTAGGGAGCCTCCTGTTGGTCATCCCGATATCATTCCGGAGGTTGTTGAAAATTCTGAAATAGAGCCAAGTGATTCGGATGATGCTGGTGAGAAAGCCGAGGAGATGGGGCGACCCTTATTAGCTCCTCACAATCTTGATAGCAGGATTAGGGCTAGTGAGATTCATGTGTCTTCTAGTGGGGAGGACAAGTGGTCCAATCCATTATCTGTTGGTAGTAGTTGTGTGGGCACCTTCTTTGCACTAGTGAACCATATGCTAGTGTTAGCTCCCCCGTTGAACCGTCACCCATTTATGGTTGCTTGGGCCCCCCTACTTTGGTCCCGACCTTGAAGTATGGTATGGAACCCGTTACCACCGCGGGACGAGATGAGTGGTTTCATTGGGTTGTCCTTCCTATGCTAGTTGACCGTAAATTTTGGGATCGTCCTAGGCTTCGTGCTCCCGATACCACTCCCTTTGGGAACCTTCTTAGATTTCTAGTGAGCGATCATAAAGGCACGTGGGATCTTCTTCTCCCCCACGCCCAGCTGGCATATAATAATTCCATAAATTGGTCCATCGGTCTGTCTCCAAACGAGATTGGTCGCGGGTACAAGGCCCATGTGCCTCTTGACTTGGTTCTGTTGCCCCCAACGTACAAGACAAGTCAGTTCGCATAATCCTTCGCCCAACATATTCATGACTTACATGCACGTATACGAGCTACCTTGACCGATAAATATGAGTCTTATCGAACGCATGCTAATTTACATAGGAGGGTGTCACACTTTGAAGTCGGCGATCTGGTTTTAGTACGGTTAGTTCCCGAACGAATGCCAATTGACACCGTTAAAAAGTTAGCACCAAAGTGTGCCGGCCCTTTTCGGATTATAAAGAAGCTAGGTGACAACGCTTTCGTGTTAGATTTGCCTGCTGATTGGGGTATATCCCCATTTTTTAATGTCTCGGATTTGACGCCATTTGTTTCGCCTCTGCATGAGTTGGATTCTTTGTCGTCTTCTCCCTCCACCAAAAATTCTAATGGGTTGGGGAGTGGAAGTTCGGATGATCTCTCTCCTTCGGTCCCTGCAGGTATGACATCGGATGGTACGTTGTCTTATTTTATTCCTACTGCTGACATGTTTCCCAGGTTTCCCAAGACGCTTCTCACTCCAGATGTGATCCATGCTGCTGAGCCACTTGCTACTCCTGATGGTGCTACCTATCGCTTCCTCATCCGTTGGCGTGACCTCCCTCCCTCAGACGACTCTTGGGTACTCGCGACTGAGCTTCAACATTTGGACGTCGAGCTTCTCCGCCGCTATCTCTCGGACCACGCATCGGAGATATGTGATTTTGAGTTAGGGAGGATTGATGGCGCAGCCCCTCCGACAATCCTTGATGATGACCCAGTTGCCGAGGCGCTGCGACACAAAGATTTGAGGTGCCATGATGATGTTGAAGGAAGTCCGCATTACAATCTCCGCCCGCGACGTGCCAAAGCCGCCGTGAAAAATTAAAGTTTTATTTATGCACTTTTATTTTATATTTATGAATATAAAATTATGTCATGTTTGATGATAATTTTATATTCATAAAAGTTTGTCATTTTTATTTTTGGACATTTTATTTTATTATGGTGTGTATTTAACCATACGGATGGATGAGATTACATCTCCATCATGGATGGTTAAGGTTTTGTTGTAACTCCTATATAAGGAGGCCATTATGAAGAGATGAAGCATTGAAGAGAAAAAAAAACCAAACCCTATTTCCCTCTTAGAAATTTCGGCCACAAGGAGTTCTCCCCTTGCCGCCCCCTTGGTGTGAAGCCTCCCCTTGCGATCTCCATCCCGTTTGGTGCGACTCTGACGTGGCTTCCTCCGTTGCGACTCCAAGGAAGAAGGTTGTAACCCCATTCGGTGTGACGCCGGTGGATCCGTGGAGATAGTGAATCTCCCACCTTATCTTGTGTGTTCATCTTCTTGGTTGGGTAACTTCTTCCTCATTTGTGATTTCTTGCTGTGAGAATTGTGGAGGTATTTTCGAACCGTCTTTTCCGTGATTTTAAAATGCATCGCTTGCAAGTTCTGATTTCCCTACATCAATATTTGTTTGAATTCTATTCCTATATGCAAAAATCAAATACAAAAATATAAAACAATAACAAGTATAAAAAATTGTTATTTTTGAACTTAACTTTTTTATTTACATGTATCTTGCGAAAGGGTGATTTGGGCTATCATCCCATCACATCACCTAGTACCGGGCAAACCCCTCACAGGGTAGACCTCGGGAAGTCCAAGATCAAATTATATGAGTTCAAACTTTATATTAAATTTTTTTTAAAAAAAATTATCAAAAATACTGTATGGACTTCATTGAAAATGAAGCATGATTTAACCCATCTTTTAGACCTTCTACAATGTTACAATTCATTCCTTCAAACTACGTTGAACATTGTTTTTTATCATTCTTTGATATATCTATTCATTTGTGCATAAAATTGTATTGTACAAGTTTGTGTAGAACTAAGCTTAGCATGCCACTAAGTATGAGTAAATGTTTTATGTTTGATAATGATATTTATTCACTCACTTATTTTGGCATTGTCTACATATGTTTCTTAATCTAAGAATGCTTGTGTATGTTTTGTAATAGTACAATGAATTAAAATTGCAAAAGTATCTTACCTACACTACCTTTATTTGCACTTTTAAAAGTTAAGAAAAGTGGTTATGTTTTCATAAATTATATTGGTTTGCAAAACAAGTGTATTCGGAGAACTTTGTACAAAACAAAAATCATAAAATAAAGTGACAAAGATAACTCCACCAAGCACTACTTGAACCTCCTAATAAGTCTTAATAAGCGTTGTGAGGTTGAGCACCTTGGAAAGAATAGTAAAGTATCTTGTGCAAACCATATTTTTCTTTCAAAATAAAAACCACTTACTCTTAAGTACACCGGATCACTAGTCTCAACATTAAAATAAAATTAAATATGTGATCCCCCAAGCACTACTTTGCACCCTGATAAGTCTTAATGAGCATTGTGTGTGCAAAGCACCTTGGTAGTTGTACATTTTTTTTGTGCATTGAAGTTTGTGGAAGTAAAACTATTTGTGTTTTATTGTGCTCTTTACTTTACATATTTCTTGTATTTTTGATTAAAACATTTATTTACTCTATTCAAAATACACTTATGTGCACATCATTATCTTCCATAACACTTCTTCTTTTGAGTATTGGATCCTAATGCAAATTCTATACCACTATTTATTTATGAAATGAACTAGATAACCTAGCATGCTTTCTACAATGTTTGGTATGTTTTGAAATTGTGAATTAAAATAACATTGTAGTAATCTCTTTTTGATAACATTATTTCATGCTTGGTTACTTTATTGTTAAACTTAAAGATTTTAATTGAACAATGATTTACAAAAACATCTTCTTTATGAAATTTAACTCATATATCTTTTTATGGATCATCATTAATTACTACAAGATGTTTCTTGTATTTTGATAAGTCTTCCGCATCATAACCATATAATTGTTTTACCTTGCACTTTCATGCTTATTTAAAGTCTTTTACTTTGTGTGCATCCTCACTTAAATCTTAACATTCCTTTCTTTCAACAAGTGGTAGACTTGCTTGGTAAACTTTATATTGGTTGCTTTAAACAAGAATATTTTTTATGCTAAAAACTCTGATTTATTTCTATGAAAATATTGTAATACTAAAACTCTGATTTATTAATGGATTTGAAATTAGCTCTGTGACTTTTTTCTTTAAAAAATTCAAATAAAAATATAAACCCATAGGCTTGAACGTATCATTAGAATTAAATGATGAATGTTTCCAATAACTATTATCCATGATTAGATATCTCACCATAGCGGGGGCGTAGGTTTGTAGACATTAGATAACCTGACCTCTAAGTCATATCTTGTCCTTAACCGGGGAGGGTTCCAGTGGGGCCTTGCGAGGCACTGGGGGGAAAGAGTGCTAGGGTGAGTTTTGTCTAGTGTTTGCATATGGGACTAACACCCCAACCTACGGCATGTATGCAGCTCCTCATGCCCATCCGTCACTTAGTACGGGGCTAGGGTGTAGACATATTGTCTGGGTAGATTGGAAATCAATACCTTTTTATGATTAAAACTCTTTTATAAAGGGGAAAACTAACATTATAATATTGAGTACTTGGCAAATGTTATATTGTTCATCTTTAAGCTAAAAACTCTGATCTATCTCTATAAAAATTATTCTAAAACTCTTTATCATTTCATTCTCTCTAAAAGCTCGATCATGCCTTTATCTTCTAATCAAAACTTTTTTGTGTTTTGTTTCCTTACCCACTTTTGCTAATAACAAAAGGGGGGAGATCTTCCATGATAAATAAAATACGCTATGAAAATGAAAAACTAACTTGATTAAATAAAGATGATAACTTACATATTAGGGGAGCATTCACTTAGGCGGAGCATGTATTTAGGGGGAGCAATTTTAAATACTAAAATCGATAATTATCCTAAGTCATCACTCTCACACACACACAAGTAGTTCATCATGCTTATATATATTAATGCTCTGATTTATAATTAATGGTTTTGTTATTATCAAAAGGGGGAGTTTGTTGGAACAAGGTCTTCCGCATCTCCTAAGATTGAGAATAACAAAACCTATTTGTATTTGATCATGTGTGTTTAAGTTGTTGAACATGTGTGTCACATCCCTTTGTTTGAGAATAACAAATCACATATTGTATTTGATATTGCTTGTAGTGTGTTTATAGTGTGCAGGAACTATAGGTGCAATACTCCACAGCTAGAAAGCAGCTTGGAACAAATTTTTGAAAGGAGCAGCGCTACCGCCAGCGCTATCGCTAGCGCTACCGCTATCGCCAGCACTACCGCCAGCGCTATCGCTACAGCCAGGCACTATCTCGAGTTCGTGCACAGCGACGGTTACGCAACCGCTAACGCTACCGCTACCGCCAGCGCTATCTCCCGCTACCGCCAGCACTATCGCTACCGCCAGCACTATCGCTACCGCCAGGCGCTATCTCTAGTTCGTGCACAGCGCCATGCCGCCGACGGTTTCGCAACCGCTCCACACGAACGCTACCGCAGGCGCTAGCCACTACCGCAGGCGCTAGCTCCAAGTTCTATAAAAGGCTGGGCTCTCTCTCGTTTTGGTTAGATCTTCCAGAGACATTACTTGTGCCCAAACTCTCGTGTTGTTACTCTGCTGGAACATCATCTCCCACTCAAAGCCAAAGAAGAAATTCTGGAGAAGGAAGCCATCACGCTGCATCCAAAGAACGATCGCTTCGACCTCGATTGTGCTTCAGCGATCCTTCATCCTCATCTCCAGAAATATCAAGAGGGAGTTTGCTTGTTATTTACTTCATTTCTTTATTTGTATCTTGTAGTGAAATCGCCTTGTTTTTGGCGACTAGGTCCTTGCGCGGCTTAGGGGGAATTTGCCGCGTGAGTTGGCGACTAGGTCTAGGGGATTAGATCTAGGGGGTGCTCGAGGCCATATCCGGGGAAAGATTGGCTAGAGCGGCTTGAGGCCTTATCCGGGGAAGGATAGGCTAAAGCCAACCGGTTTGTGGGGATACAAGTCGGTATAGAAAAGGAAAAGAAATTCACTTTTGTACGCCTCCGATTTCTAGCGATATTGAAATCAAATTTTGTAAACACCCTTTTTTTTATATAATGCAATTATGATTATATTTGTGTTTATTTGATTTCTCTCAATTAGCGTAAAATTTCATTATTGCAAAATTGTTATTACTAATTTGTCATCATTATTTCCTATTAATCAAAACAACTTAGTAATTTTCTTAAAATTTATAAAAAGAATTTTATTCCCTTATTCACCCCCCTCTAAGGGCGCCGTAAGATCCAACAAGTGGTATCAGAGCCAGGTTATTCCAAACGGTTTAAAAACCAGGAATAATGGCGTCTTATGATCTCGCTTTTTCCGAGGGTCAGGGAATTAGTAGACCTCCACTATTTACTGGGTCGGATTATAATTATTGGAAAAATTGGATGTGTTGTTTTCTAATGACCCTAGATATTGAGGTTTGGAACATGGTAGAAGAAGAATACACTCCTCCTACATTTGTATTTGGAGAGGTTATGTTAGAAAAACCCAAAGATAAATGGGATGATCGGGATAAACTCAAATGTAAAAATAACGCAAAAGTCATGAATGCTCTATTTTGTGCGTTAGATAGAAATGAATTTAATAGAATTTTTGCTTGTACTACTGCATATGAAATTTGGAATCATTTGTAAGTTACTCATGAAGGTACATCGCAGGTTAAAGATTTCAAGCTTTTCCAACTGGAGTCGGAATATGAAAAATTTTGAATGGATGAAAGCGAAGATGTTGATGGTATGTACACGCGCTTCACCAAGATCGTCAATGCCTCAAAAGCTCTTGGAAAGACCTTCTCAAATGGCGACTTGGTCCGTAAGATCTTTCGTTCTCTTCCTCCAAAATTCAACCCGAAGGTGACGGCTGTTTCAGAGTCACACAACTTAAGGACGCTCCAAGTTGAGAGCCTCATTGGGAATCTCAAAACCCATGAGGTAGAACTCAAAATCCAACATGATGAATACAACAAGGAGACAAAGAAGAAGGCGTTGGCATTAAAATCAAAGAAGGAGTGCCAAGAGGATGAGGATGAAGATGAAGAGAGTCTTTTGGTAAAGAACTTCCGAAAGTTCATGCGCAATCCGGAAAGTAGAAACACCTTTCGAAAATATTTCCAAAAGGGTGAAAGATGGAAAGGGTCATCTTCAAAGAAGGAAAAAGAGAGCGACAATGAAGAAGAGAGACCTCCACCGGAATGCTATCATTGTAGGAAGACGGGGCACATTCGGAGCCAGTGCCCAAAGGTCTTGAAGGAGAAGAAATAAAAATGGCACAAAGGGAAGGAGAAGAAAAAGTACTAAAAGCTAGAACATGGGATGACTCTTCCTCCTCCTCCTCCGAAGAATCAAGTGGGTCTTCGTCAAGCGAAGATGTGGAAGCAAACATGTGCCTCATGGGACATGAAAACGACGGCGACGACACCAGTGTTCCTAGTGACACTGAGGTAACTCCTCCCACTTATGATGAATTGTATAATGAATTTCTTGAAACTTGCAAAGCTTTTGATAAAAATATGAAAGATAGTATTTTATTAAATCGTGAAAATGAATCTCTTATTAAAGAAAATCAAAAGCTTTCCAAAAAGGTGATTATTTTAGAAAAGAGAAAGGTTTCTTGCCAAGAATGTGATCACTCCACAAAATTGGCAAAAGATATAGAAGAGTCACTTTCTAAAGCCCTCTCTCATGCCAAAACTCTTACAAAAGAGAAGGGAGAATTATAAAGGAAATTGGAAGCCTATCTTGTACAAATCAAAAATAATAAAAAAGGTTTTAAAAATAGGTGTGTCATGCTTGTGAATGAAAATTCTTCACATAAGCACAAGTTCATGATCTCACCATGGCCATTAAAAAATTTGGTATAGGCCCAAAATCACTGAAAATGATTCTAGGGTAACAGTGCCATGGATCTGGAAAGTTTGGGCTCGAATATCGAGGTGAGGGCTACCGCCCAGCGCTAGCCACTAACGCCGGCGCTAGCACATCATACCAGAAACATGAAATTTCTTTTTCAAAATGCTTTCCTTCTGTAAATCAAAATTATTCCAGCAAGAAAATTTTCCAGAAAAGGGTCTCAACCCCCTTTATTTCGTGTGCAAACTGTTATAGGTTGGGTCACACAACTACTTCTTGCAGGAAAATAAAACAAAATACTTTAAAGCAAATCTGGGTACCTAAGGCTTCCACTTATTCTATGGGAGGTTCCACTTGGGTATCCGGATCTTTACTCTCATCTTCTTTCTAGATGTGCAGGCAGGCTAAGGACAATTAAGACGTGTGGTACTTGGATTCAGGATGCTCCAAACACATGACGGGAAATAAATCAAAGTTCCTTAGCCTAGAAAGGAAGAAGGGAGGGATTGTGACTTTTGGCGACAACGGAAAAGGAAGAATCATGGGAATTGGTTTAATTAGTAACGAATCCTTCACTATATCAAATGTTCTTTATGTAAAAGGGCTAAAACATAATCTTATTTCAATTAGCCAATTATGTGATAAAGGATTAGATGTTTTATTTGAATCTTCTACTAATCTATGCAAAATATCTAATCCTATTACAAACAATATTTTACTAACTGCACCAAGAATACACAATGTTTATATTGTTTCATTTCATGATCTTTCAAAATCATCTTTAAAATGTTTTATTACCAAAAATGATGAACTTGATCTTTGGCATAGAAGGCTAGGACATGCTAGCACAAAGCTTATTGTAAAACTTGCCAAAAGAGATTTAATTAGAGGATTGCCTAGATTAAATGGAAATTTACCTTCACTTTGTTCACCATGTCAAAAAGGTAAAATTACTAGATCCTCTTTCAAAAGTAAAAATGTAATTTCTACTACAAGACCTTTGCAATTAATTCATATGGATCTCTTTGGTCCCGTTAGCACCGCATGTCTTGGTGGTAGATTGTATACATATGTTATAATAGATGATTTTTCTAGATATTATTGGACGATATTTCCCTCATCCAAATCCGAAGCGTTTTGTGAATTTTCAAAATTATGTACTCGTATTCAAAATGAAAGTGATTTAAAAATTAAATGCATTCGCTCGGATCATGGAGGAGAATTTGAAAATGAAAAATTTGCTTCTTATTGTGATATGTTAGGCATAAAACATGAGTTCTCTGCACCACGCACACCACAACAAAATGATGTTATAGAAAGAAAGAATAGGACACTTCAAGAGCTAGCACGCACTATGTTATGTGAATATAAATTACCTAAGTCCTTTTGGGCCAAAGCCGTAAACACATCATGTTATGTTATAAATAGAATCATGCTTCGCCCATCTTTAAATTTCACACCATATGAACTCTATTTTCAAAAGAAGCCTAATGTGTCTTACTTCAAAGTTTTTGGTTGTAAATGCTTTATCTTAAATACAAAAGATATCTTGGGAAAGTTTGATGAAAAATGTGATGAAGGAACATTTCTTGGATACTCTTTAACTAGTAAAGCTAATAGAGTTTTTAATAAAAGAACTAGAAAAGTTGAAAAGTCAATTAATGTGAAATTTGATGAGCTTGTTCCTTGTATAGAAAGACTTTCCGCAGGTCAAGAGGATGATCTATTACCTCCCTTGGAGCATGGTGATGAAGAACCTTCCAAAGAAGAAGAAGAGGAGGCCAAGAAAGATGAATATGTACCTCCAAGCGTCTTAAAATTCACAAAGGATCATCCACGGGAATTGATAATTGGTGAACCATCCATCGGGGTAAGAACTCGCTCTTCTCTTCATGAATCTTTTTCAAATATTTGTTTTGTTTCCGAAATAGAACCAAAAAACGTTACTACCGCTTTAAATGATGAATTTTGGTTTTTGGCTAAGAATGAAGAATTAGAACAATTTGAGCGACATAATATTTGAAAATTAGTAGAAAGACCATCTAATCACTTGGTTGTAGGTGTTAAATGGATTTTCAAAAATAAATTAGATGGTTAGTCTAGAATATCTAGAAATAAAGCACGCTTAGTAGCACAAGGATATTCTCAAATCGAGGGGATAGATTTTGATGAATCTTTTGCACCCGTTGCTAGATTGGAGTCTATAAGAATTTTTCTAGCATTTGCAAGCTTTAAAAGAATAAAACTATTTCAAATGGATGTGAAAAGTGCTTTTCTAAACGGGTTTGTAAAAGAAGAAGTTTTTGTTGAACAACCCCCCGGTATTATTAATGAAAAATTTCCAAATCAGGTTTATAAACTAGAAAAGGCGCTTTATGGTTTAAAACAAGCGCCCCGTGCATGGTATGAAAGACTTACCTCATTTTTATTGAAGCACGGTTATATTATGGGAAGTGCGGATAATACTTTCTTCATTAAGCACAATAATGATGATATAATTATTTTACAAATATATGTTGATGATATTATTTTTGGATCTACTAATGAAGAGATGTGTAAAGAAGTTATTTTAGTGATGAAAAATGAATTTGAAATGAGTCTTGTAGGAGAACTTTCTTATTTCCTTGGTTTTCAAATATCACAAAGAATTGATGGTATCTTTGTATGTCAAACTAAATATGTCCATGATATGCTTAAACGTTTTGGACTTGAAAACCTTAAACATGCTTCTACACCAATGAGTGCATCACTAAAATTAGGAAAAGATGAATCAGGAGTTTCTATAGATCAAACTTTATATAGAGGTATGATAGGATCTCTACTTTATCTTAGTGCAACTAGACCTGATATTATGTTTGTTGTATGCTTATGTGCTAGATTTCAAGCCAATCCAAAAGAATCTCATTTAAAAGTGGTAAAACGAATTTTTAGATATCTCACTGGGTCATCTAGATTAGGATTATGGTACCCACATAATTATTCATTTACATTGCATGGCTATTCCGATTCAGATTATGCCGGTTGCTCACTTGATAGAAAAAGCACTAGTGGTACTTGTCATTTTCTAGGACCTTCATTAGTTGCATGGTCAAGTAGGAAACAAAATTCGGTTGCACTCTCCACCACGGAGGCCGAATACATTGCATTAGGGAGTTGTTGTGCTCAAGCTCTATGGATGAGCGAAACTTTAGAGTACTTTGGTTTTCATCTAAGAAATATTGAACTAAAATGTGACAACAAAAGTGCCATTGATCTCACAAATAATCCGGTGCACCACTCTAGATCCAAATATATAGATGTGCGTCATCATTTCATAAGGGATCACATTAAAACGGAAAATGTAAGGATTAGTTTCATTGGCACGGACTCTCAACTTGCTGATATATTCACTAAACCTCTTCCCGATGCAAGGTTTCAAATGTTAAGGTTGGAAATAGGAGTCTTAGACATCTTAGGATGAAAAACATATAAAACGCTAATGTTTTATGCAATTTGAGCAATCAAGACATCTCTGATAATTACAAAACTTCTGCATAAGACTACTCTTAAGACCCTTAACCAATATCAAAAATCAAAAATTTAAAATTCATGAAAAATCGTGTACTGTTTCCAGCGCTAGCACTGGCGCCGGCGCTAGCGTGGGTGTGTGATTTTTATGATTTTTAAAATTTCTAAAATTCAACAAAAATATGTTAGTTTATTTGTACAAATTTATTTTTGTGTTACTGTCTATTTTATTTTTGTTTTGTTTGAATTATGAAAAATCAACTACAAAAATTCAAAATTCAAAAATACAAAAATATGTTTTTTGTGTTTTATTCATTCTTTGAAAAATCAACTATAAACGTTCAAAATCTAAGAATACAAAAATATGTTTTTGTTATCCATATTTTGAAAAATCAACTACAAAAGTTCAAAATTCAAAAATACAAAAATAAGTTTGTGTGATTAAAATTTTCAAAACAAAAAAAACTGTATGATCTTTATTGCCAATATCAAAACATGTATGAATTCTATTATTTAGAATTATTTACAATGTTAAAACATATTCTTTCAAATTACCATGAACATTTTTTGCTTATCATGCTTTGAGATATCTATTTAAAGTGCATCAATTGTATTGCAAAATGTGTAGATCCAAGCTTAGCATGCCTCTAAGTATGAGTAAATGTTTTATGATTGATAATGATACATTTCACTCACTTATTTTGGCAATCAACATGTATGTCTAAATCTAAAAATGCTTGCTTGTGAATTGTATTTGTGCAATGAATTAAAACTTGCATAAGTTTATTGCCTACACTACATTTGAATTGCACTTATGAAATTTAGAAAAGTGGTTAAGTTAAAATTTTTGGTTTGCAAAACAAGTGTATTCGGAGAATGTTGTCTCACAAATATGAACAAAAAATTATATATATGTAGACAAATATAACTCCACCAAGCACTACTTGAACCTCCTGATAAGTCTTCATAAGCATTGAGAGGTTGAGCACCTTGGAAAGAATAGTAAAGTTACTTGTGCAAACCTTGGTTATTACACCACTTTGTTAAAAATTATGTGCATTAAAAGTGTGTGAAAGTAATTTACTTGTGTTTTATTGTACACTTTACTTTACATATGTCTTGTATTTTGGTGATTTAAATTAATTGTTAACATTGCCCAAAATACACTTATGTGCACATCATTATCTTTCATAACACTTCTTCTCATGAGTATTGGATTCTAATGTTTTATCTATACTACTCTTTATATAAAAATGCACTAGATAACCTAGCATGATCTCTACAATGTTTTGGTATCTTTTGAACTTAAAATTAAGTAACATTGTAGTATGATCTCTCTTTGATATGTTCATTTCATGCTTGGTATCCTTATAAAAAACTTTGAGATTTCAAAAAGGTTACAACATCTTTACATTTTGAACTTAAACTCATATTTATAATTATGATCTTCATGCTTACACAAAAATGTTTTCTATAATCTTCCGCTTGCTTACAACTCTTATTTTTTTTATTTAAAATCTCTTATATGCTATGCTTAAACTCTTTATCATTATTTATATTTCGAAAAGCTCGATCATGTTATATAAATGCCTCCTTACTACCCTCACCCCACCTTCTTTTGATAATACCAAAAGGGGGAGATTAATTGAAGAAATCTATATAGAAGAAATATAGAAGATTAAGGGGAGAATAAATTCATGTAATCTATCATTTAGGGGGAGTAACACATAAATTGCATTTATGTAGGGGGAGCATTAAGATAGGGGGAGTATGCACATTATCATACATATCATTCACTATAGTTGCATTGTTATCTTGTTTAACTTATCTATAAACACTATTGTTGATTTCTTGCTTAGAGGATTTGTTATTATCAAAAGGGGGAGATTGTTGAACATGTGTGTCACATCCCTTTGTTTGAGAATAACAAATCACATATTGTATTTGATATTGCTTGTAGTGTGTTTATAGTGTGCAGGAACTATTGGTGCAATACTCCATAGGTAGAAAGCAGCTTGGAACAAATTTTTGAAAGGAGCAGCGCTACTGCTAGCGCTATCGCTAACGCCAGCGCTATCGCTAGCGCTACCGCTACCGCCAGCACTACCGCCAGCGCTATCGCTACCACCAGGCGCTATCTCGAGTTCGTGCACAGTGACGGTTACGCAACCGCTACCGCTACCGCTACCGCTACCACCAGCGCTATCTCCCGCTACCGCCAGCGCTATCGCTACCGCCAGGCGCTATCTCCAGTTCATGCACAGCGCCACGCCGCCGACGGTTTCGCAACCGCTCCACACGAACGCTACCGCAGGCGCTAGCAACTACCGTAGGTGCTAGCTCCAAGTTCTATAAAAGGCTGGGCTCTCTCTCGTTTTGGTTAGATCTTCCAGAGACATTACTTGTGCCCAAACTCTTGTGCTGCTACTCTGCTGGAACATCATCTCCCACTCAAAGCCAAAGAAGAAATTCTGGAGAAGGAAGCCATCACGCTGCATCCGAAGAACGATCGCTTCGACCTCGCTTGTGCTTCAGCGATCCTTCATCCTCATCTCCAGAAATCTCAAGAGGGAGTTTGCTTGTTATTTACTTCATTTCTTTATTTGTATCTTGTAGTGAAATCGCCTTGTTTTTGGCGACTAGGTTCTTGCGCGGCTTAGGGGGAATTCGCCGCGTGAGTTGGCGACTAGGTCTAGGGGATTAGATCTAGGGGGTGCTCGAGGCCATATTCGGGGAAGGATTGGCTAGAGCGGCTTGAGGCATTATCCGGGGAAGGATAGGCTAAAGCCAACAAGTTTGTGGGGATACAAGTCGGTATAGAAAAGGAAAAGAAATTCACTTTTATACGCCTCCGATTTCTAGCGATATTGAAATCAAATTTTGTAAACACCCTTTTTTTATATAATGTAATCATGACTATATTTGTGTTTATTTGATTTCTCTCAATTGGCGTAAAATTTCATTATTGCAAAATTGTTATTACTAATTTGTCATCATTATTTCCTATTAATCAAAACAACTTAGTAATTTTCTTAAAGTTTATAAAAAGAATTTTATTCCCTTATTCACCCCCCTCTAAGGGCGCCGTAAGATCCAACATAAGTGTGCAGGAAAATAAAGTCCATATGACTCAAGGATTACATAAGAAGGTTGCCCCCAAATTTGAGCCATCAAGTCCAACATTCCCACTAGCGCCGGCGGTAGCACCTAGCTCCCGGCACTAGCGATGAATAGCGCTATTCCGGGAGCACATATAGAAGGAGCTAGCGCCTGGCAATAGCTGATAGCGCAGGCGGTAGTGCGAAGCACAGAAGGCAAGAGAGAAATATTTCCTCAGATTGAAGATTCTGCCGTGCAGAATATGTCCTAATACGGGATAGCCCCGGCGGTAGCACTAGCACATGCGCTAGCGCTGAGGCTATAAAATGGACGCCTTGGATCTGTCTTCTTCATCCTCTCTAGATCCCAAATTCCAGAGCTTTGTACCACAGCATAGAGAGGAAGGTTCACAGAGATACTCCCACAAATCCATAAAGGCTTAAGGAGATCTGTGGAGAAGATTTCAACACGCGTCATCATCGTGACGAAAGATCGCATCAACTATGATCATACTCTGCTGGCCTTCATCCACTTCTCCAAGAGATCCATATAGGGAGTTTTTATATTATTGTTATTTCATTTATCCATCTCTTTTAAATCGTGTAGTAAATTCGCCTCGTGTTGGCGACTAGGTCTGGGTAGGACTTAGGGAAGAAATTTGCCTCGTGTTGGCGACTAGGTCTCGGGTGTAGGTCTAGGGGGTGCTCGAGGACATATCCGGGGAAGGGTTGGCTAGAGCGGCTTGAGGCCGTATCCGGGGAAGGAATGACTAATGCCAACCGGTTCGTGGGGATATGAGTCTGTATAGAAAACAAAAAAGAGTCTTTCATATTTCACTTTGATTTCTAGCGTCATTGAAATCTAATTTTGTAATGAATTTTATAAATAATAATCATGTCTATCTTTGTGTAATAAAATTGATTTGATCTTCATTTCTCTAAATTATTTACTATCCTCTCCTTTATTATAAAACAATTTAGATCTTTATTCAAAATCACTATTTTGATCTCTCATCATAAGCAAGTATTTCAAAATATAATATAAGTTTTTAAAACCCTTATTCACCCCCCTCTAAGGGCGCCTACCGATCCAACAATTTTCTGGACTTTCTCTTCAATTTATAAAAAGTAACAAATTTTTTTTTTAAATACAATATTATAAGAATCTAATTTCTTGGAAAGGGAGGTTTGGGCTCGTCATCCAATCACACCTCCTAGTACCGTGCGAAACCTTCACCGAGTAGACCTCGGGAAGTCTAAGAATAAAAATATTATATATATATATATATATATATATATATATTCGCCCCTTGGTGTTTTACTATTCTCTAGAAATCTAGTTTGAGAAGTAAATATAAGCATTTTTTTTAAGCTAGCAAAATGTTTTGTTTTATCAGAATTTATTAGATTTAAATTTAAAGTAATTTAGTTTTAAGAAACACCTTATCTTTTTAATTCAATTAGAGATCTAATTTAGCATTACTTCTCTTTTTGATTTTAAATGGCTCCATTTTGTATTAAATTAGCTAAACAACCTTGGATTTCTATTATTTTCTCTTCTAACTTTCAAGATCTTATGAAACTTCATTCCATTAAAAAGTTGCTCTCAAAATAGTTTAATTGAAAAACTAGAAATATTTCTTTATCCCCCATCGTTTGTTGACAAATAAAAATATATATAATAAAAGATCATATGTCATGAGAATAAGCGATAAAATTCATTATCCCCTAAACATATGCACCCAAAATCATTTAAAAGACTATATGTCATGAAGTAAGAGGATAAAATTCATTACTTCTAAACATATACATATTGGGGTTTTGATTGAAGAGAAATTTTAAAAAGATTTTATGGCATGGAAAATAAGAGGATACAATTCATTATTTTCCTAAACATATACAAATTCTTATTCAAAGAAGGTGAGAGGATAAATTTCTTCACCTTTATTCTAGTATCTCTTCATTTTGCCAGTTTGTGTAAAAACCCATACTTAGCCAATTTCATTGGTTCTAGTTCAAAATAAAATTATTAAGAGAGCAATATTTTGGTAGGTGTCTTCTCCTTAAGCTTCTTTTTTGTTAGAGTTTCTATAATTTCAATCTAACTTTGTGTGATAATTTCTGCAATTTTGTTTGCTAAATAGTTATCTTGAGAAGACTTTTAGCTAAGCATGTCTCTCTTTTTAAATTAACACCATAATTTGAGACTTAATTCTTGAATCTCTAAAATTTATCTTTAACTTACTCATGATCTAATAAAATTTTAGTTAGTTAAAAAATTAATATCAATGTCTTGTAGTTTATCTCTCATTATTTTGCTCTAGAATAGCAAAAACTCAAGTATGGGGGTGTTTGATGAGTAGTTTATATACTCATCTTGTAGTATTATTTTATTATAATTTTAATATAAAATTATATAATTTATATGGCTTTCCTCATTTAAATGATTCCCTTTTTTCAATTCAATGAGCTTACTTAAACTTATTTAATATTTTTAGGTTTTCTGGACACTTTGAGCTAAATTTGCAAGTACACGCCCAAGGTCCCGGGTGTGACCAAGGGCGTGACAGCCTAAGATGTGTTCCAGACATGCTGCCGCCATGCCAGGGTCATTCCATGAAGATTCTCCAAGTACATGCCCTAGGTCACAGGCGTGACCAAGGGCGTGACCCAGTGTCACGACCGCGACCCGCCACCAGCAGCTAGAGCGCAATGCCATGTCATATAAAATTACATGCCCCTGGTCAGGGGCGTGATTGAGGGCGTGTCATCTAGCACACGGGCGTGACTCATCTCGCGCCACTTCCCGCTCAAAGCTTCTCTCCAGGCGCCATTTTGAAGATTACATGCCCTATGTCATGGGCGTGTCCTAGGGCGTGACGCGCATGTAATGTCCGCATTGAAGCCAAAAGGCGCCCTCCCCACACCAGCATTGATCACGCCCCTGACACACGCTTGGTCATGGGCGTGTAACCTCACATTTCAGCCTATTTAAATCCATCTCCTCTACAACTCAAGGGGATGAATTTTTGGAGTTTATTTCTTTGTTTAATGTTCTTTTTTCATGTTTTAGTATTTCTTTTAAGTCCCTCTTCTTATTTGCACATGTAATTTTCAAGTTCATACCTTGTAATTTCCTTTGCAAAAATCAATAAAATAATTCTTATTTCTCTCATTCTCTTCTTCTTTCATCATGTATTCTATTATCCTTGTTGATTCCTTAATCCTGATGAGTAGCTAAATTTTTATTAGTACTCGGTCGAGATGATCCAAGGAATAATATAAGTTATGAAGTAAATTAGAGTTTCTTTTTCTCATCTTGGAAATGCTTAAGATTTATCCTTTGATTTAATTATAACGAGTTTATATTTTCGATATATAATTCTCATGTTTGTTTTCGTATTTAAATTAGCCCAAGGGTTCTTAATGAAAATTGATCATTCAAGAATAAAGAGAGTTGCATGCAACCCTCGAGAGAGGATGACGAAAATCTCCCAGATTGGAGTCGAATCCAATAGAGGGGTTCACTACGATAAAGCGAGTTTTAGGGGTTTTGACTCTAGAGCGAAAGTTCAATCGATCAACCTAAACTCAGTTGAATGCATCCTCGACAGAGGTGCATTTAGAATTCGGGAACCTCCACGGTCGAAGCGGTTTTCTTAAGAGAATTAATACACTTATTTTCTTCTATTTTATTTCCAAGGTGATTCAAGATCGAGTGCTAGCTTTCTAAATCGTTGCTTTAATCGCTATTCTAATTCACCACACTTTTTCTTATAAACAAACCAACTCAAAGTTCTATGAAAGTGTACAGTGTGTCTCTGAGAATCCTCTAGAGGGGGGGGGGTGGTGAATAGAGATTTATAAATTATTCCTATTCTAACTGTGAGAACAAAAAAATAATCTAAGAATTTATGCTCAAACAAGATCTCAGGCAGAATAAACTTGTGCTGAAATATATAACAGAAATCAGTAGAGTAAACTAGCTATAGGGACAACACGGAAAATTAGCAACTAGAAGACACACAGAATTTTTTATAAAGGTTCCCAAAAATATGGGTACTCCCCTCTTCTACCACCTGGTAGGGATGCACCACCGTGCCTGAGTCTTTTGGTAAGGAGACTCTTAGAACCACTAATCTTTTGACAAGGAGATCATGAACCACCAGATCTTTTGATAAGGAGATCTTGAACCACCAGATCTTTTGATTAGGAGATCTTGAACCGCTGAATCCTTTGAAGAGGGATTAATAAAACTATTTTACAGAAGGGAAGGAGAAAGAAGAAGAGGAAGGGTGTATGAATTCTGTTTTCAAAATTCTTATGATGGCTGTAAGAAAAATAGCTTCTTGAATCTTTTCACAGGATCTGCTCTTGATGAACTTCTGCTTATGATGGTGATGATTTGCAGAAGCTATGATTGTCAGATACTTCTATCTTCTTTCTTAATAAACTCTGATTGCTAAAAGATTGAGTCGATGAGCATCCTTGTTTAGTTCTAATCTTAGAGAGAAGAAGAACAACAGATGTTCCTTCTCTATTTTTTTTTCTATTAGGGTTCCTGTGAGAGAGGAAGAAGAAGAAGATCAAATAGAACAGTGGCCGATTGTGATAAATGCCTTGCTTTTCTCTTTCTTCTGTTGCCTTTTATTGTCCCACAATTGAATTCAAATTTGATTCCCTTTTAGCTAAGTCCTGAAGGGTATATTTGTCTCGACAATAAATCCTTCCTTCCTTCTTTTATTCCCGACCCGTCAACCAATATTTAGGCTTATTTCTAAGAAAGCTTTTCTCTGACCTCAGTTAATTCTTTATTCCATTTAAGGTAATTAAGGAGCCGTTGAAGTACGGTCTTGAGATAGGTGGGCCATGAGAGAGGGTCAAAAATGACAGCTGAAAATATTTCCCTTTTCAGACTGTATTCGACGTAGAGTCGAGTTCACTTCCTCTCTTATCGACGCACCTTTGAGTTTCGGTAGGAGTAGCTTCGAATTCATTCTTACTCTGACTGAACTCTGCTAGTTGACGTTGCGTTGATACCCAATCGACGTAACCGTCGAGTTGAAGATATGATTCTGAGCTTCATTTTCTGCGTCGAGATGAAGTCGACGTTGAGTCGACTTTAGATTACTTCGACAGATACTTCCTTCTCGCCGAGTTGAAGTAGAAGCTGCGTCGACTTCTTCAAGTGCTCCAACAAGTCCATGTCCTCTGCGTTGATATCTATTCGACATAAAGTTAACTTGATATACTCCGATAGAAAGAGTATGTTGCTTGGACTTCTTGTCAGAGTAGCATCGACATCCATTCGATGTTGCGTCGATTTCTATTCGACGCAAATATTAACTTCACCAAATTTTTGGCTTCTCTTGATATGGTCTTGACACCCTAGGTTGAGTGTGACATCCTAAAACATCTAATAACCAGATTACCCTCACTATATAATGGGTAATTGAACACTAATAGTTAAAATCACTTTTAAAATAATTTGTTAAGTTAAATCTAAGGGTTTTTTCCCAACAATCTCCCCCTATTTATCTTAACAAATTTTATAGTTTGAATAAAGTGATTTTACACATTTCTTTGCATAAAAAAAACATACATAGACAATATCAAACAAATAAACTAGATGTGCTGATAAATAAAAAAAGGCATCTGATTATTGATCAACAAAGGTTTATCATAGATTACCCAAACAGAGTATCACTTCCTTTCTTTGAGAAATATGAATAAGTCCTCATATACCCTCCTGTATTTCTTCTCCACATATTTGAAGTTTGCACGAGTGGCTTTCTATGAGTCCTTCTGTATTCTTCCATGAGCTTTGAATAGTTTCTCTAGGTCCATTTCTGTATTAGAATGAGCATCGTTGAGTGTGAAACCAAGACCAAAGACCTTGGCAGTCATCAGATTTATGACTTCTAGACTCAGATCAACTGATTCAGGCTCATTGTCAGGATTTGATTCAGCAGAGCTTGCTTTTGATTTATCAACAGTTGTTATTTCCTTCCCAGAGGTTGAGGCTTCTGTAAACATGATCTTTCTTTTCTCTATCTCCTCTTCAGGTGACTTCTCTCCTTTCTTTCTTTTTTCAGAGGTAACTGTACTGTATCCTTTGGATTGCGCCTAATCCCTCCTCTATGGAGTTGCCCTACTCCTTCTAGCATTTTTTCTTGAGGATTCTTTGTAGCATACATTGTATGATCAAATAAAGTGGATTTGATTAGGATTGCCTTGGCCAGTTCTTCCTTTTCAACAACTTCTTTTCCTCTTTTCAGAATATCCATGAATCTATTTTTCTTTTCTTCAATCTCCCTTTGGGCTGACTCATATTCATATCTTTCTTTGTCTGCAATCTCTTCTAAAGTTTTATCCAGCTCTGGATTTGTGTAGGTTTTCATTGTGTTCTCAGGAATTTCAACCCTTGCATACTTTTTGTGATATGATTTATCTTTTATGTGTTCCTTCATTTGGGCTTTTGTATGCATCTCCCAGATAGGTACTCTTCCTCACCATCTTCCTCTACTTCCACCTCTATATGGAGGTCTCCCTCTAAAGACTGGTGTTGGAAGAAGTGGTTTAGTTATAGGAGCATGTGGAGAAGGAAGCTGAACTGGAAGTGTTGGTTGAGCTGGTGCTGGATCAGGTGAGGCAGAGTCTTGATCAGCTATCTTAATTGGAGAAGGTGTTGTGGATGCATCTTCAGAGGACACTCTTAATGAGAGAGGATCAGTGATGGATGGTTCAATATTTTCATGAAATTCTTGAAGTGACTAGAGGTACATCTGATCAACTGAGATTGAGAGGATCTCCCCCTTAGTTGATGGCTCCCCATGAGCAAAGGGCAGATTCCTTAGAGAGATTTACTCCCCCTGATTTATTGCATCTGAAAGCTGAAGTTTGGATGAAACAGCCGGCTCTCCTTCAGTGGTTAAGAAGAGAGGGATTGTTGTCGTGTAAACCAAATCTTGAGGAACCTGCTAGTGATGGTTATTGAAGAAGGATATAAAGCCATCATCACGCAGAGCTACCGATCTCAATTCCTTGTCAAAGACCTCTAGGACAGAGGTAAGGTCTTGCAATCTTTTATGTTGACGTTGTAATTTGTGATAACAGTCTATGGAGATGTCCAGATAGAGTGAGCCAAACTTGGATAGTACTATTTCAAGGGATAGATTGACCGCCTCCATAATATCTTCATGTCTGGATGGAGAAGCCATAGAAACACTGCGCGAACCTATACTGAAATTAGTAAAATAAACAAAGAGAGGGAAGAAGGAAGAGAGCAGGAAGGAGAGAACTCGAATAACACAATAGAATTAAATGCAAAAATTGCTTTGTGTAGATGAATCGTCGCAACTTAGGGTATTATTCGAAGCAACGTCGAGAGAAGATCAAAATTTAGCACCCCAAAATATGTCAAAGCGCGCGATCTGCCAAGTCAACGGAGAGTCGAGTTGATGCCGACGTGGCTTCAAAATATAGTCATCAATAATGATGTCGACTTAAGGGTCGATAAGTATTTGACGGTACATCGAGTGGTATTCGAAGGATCCTACCCATAGAGCTCTCAAAGCTGATGTCAAGTAGAAGTCGACTGTACGTCGATTTGAATTTGATGCAACTTTGATTAAACATTTATGATTTTCTTTAAGTTTTTTGCTTTTTTTCCCAGAAAAAATTTTCTACAGAAAATAGATCTTTATACATAATAATAGGGGACTTACAATGCTCCATCAAGCATCCCCAGTGCATTGATGAAAAACTTGTGCTTACTTTCATCAAGGGGCTTCGTGAAGATGTCAGCCCTTTGATTGTCAGTAGATATGTATTGAAGGTTGATCTTACCCTTCTCTACATTGTCTCTGAGAAAGTGGTGCCTTATCTCTATGTGCTTAGTTCTGCTGTGGAGAACAGGATTGGAAGCAGTTTAAATTGCACTAGAGCTGTCACAATAGATTATGGAATTGGCAAGGGAAAAGTTGTAGTCTAGCAAATAATTTTGCATCCACAAAATTTGTGAACTGCAGCTTCCTACAACTATATACTCAGCTTCAGCTGTAGAAGTGGAGAATGTGGTTTGATTTTTGCTAAAACATGATATCAGTCTAGCACCCAGAAACTGACATGTTCCTGAAGTTCTTTTTCAATCAAGCCTGCATCCAGCATAGTCTGCATCTGAATATCCAACCAATTCAAATCCATATTCAGCTGGATACCATAAGCCAAACTCAAGAGTACCCTTCAGATATCTGAGAATTCTTTTGACAGAACTCATGTGGGATTCCTTTGGGTCAACCTAAAACCTTGCACTAATATAGGTAGCAAACATTATATCAGGTCTGCTAGCTGTTAGGTAGAGAAGAGAGCCAATGGCTGCTTTGTAAGTCTTCTAATCAAATGACTTACCTTGCTTATCTCTATCTAAAAAAGCATTAGTAGCCATGGGGGTTTTCATAACTTACTTTAGGTGACTAAGTCACCTATGCCACAACTCACTATTTTCCACTTGGGAATTGAATAAGTAGAGCTCAGACTTTGTGTATTCAAAATTTACAACATAGACCTTGCCTTTTCTGAGACTAGTCAATACAATTTGATCAGTCTTAGAGCTGACTATGTGACACTGAGATTTGGTGAACACAACTTTGTATTCACCATCGCTAATGCTAATTAGATTATGTTGAAGTCCTTCAACAAAAGCTACTATAGAAAAGGATATTTCTCAATTCTGAGCAAACCATATCCTTTGGTTTGACCATAGTGGGAGTTCCCAAAGATTACCTTGGGCTCTTCCTTGGCCTTGAAGTTTTCTAGCAAAACTTTTGCTCCAGTCATATGCATGGAGCAGCCACTGTCCAGATACCACTGCTAGTTTATGGTTAAACAACCTTCTCTCTACACATTAAATTAAACATTAGTATAGACCCTCTCATGCTGGGGTCTCTTTCTTCTATCATCATATGGAGATATGAAAGAGTGAGATGGTCTTCCATTATTCTCCCTTAGGTGAAGAAGTGCTACATTGTTATGCCAACAATGTTTAGCAGTGTCCTTGTTTTGAGCAGCAAACCATCTTGGAATATTAGCAAAAGAAGGTGTTGATGTTTGGTAATTTTGTGCAGAAAATATGCGTCGAGAAGAAATCAACGCAGTTTTAGAATTGCGTCGAGTGAAATTCGACGTACCTGCAGAGTCCCGTTGATGATCATTCAAAGTATGGTATTGATTACTTTGAGTGTAATTTGACGCACCCACATAGTTTCTTCGAGATGATGTCGACGCATATGTTGTAGTCCATCGAGATGCATTCGACGCATTCCTAATATTGCGTCGAGTTCTATTCGACGTATAATTCATATCATTTAGTGTTTGTGAATTTGAATTTAAAATTTTCTTAAGCAGGTTGATTTCTGATCTAAATTCATCAGTCTTGATCATTAAATCATGTCTTGCTTTATTGTAGGCATTTGTGCTATTTTTAAGAGTGGAAATGACAGAGTCAATATGAGCTTGGTAATCATTTTTATATTCATCAAAAGTTTCATCCATCTCTTCTATTTTAATTTGATAACATCTGCATGTAGCACACACATTTTTCAACTCTGAATTTTCTAAGGGTTGTTTGCCTAGGATTCCGGGTTCATCACTAGTGTCTACCCTATTAAATGTGGTGAGTTTATTAGGATTATTTTTCTCATATTCTTCACATGATTCTGATACATTGTTAGGTCTAGACCTAAAGGATGCAACTGGTTTATCACAAGCATGTTTGCTAGTGAGTGATTGTGATTCCTGATCAAGATGATCAAATCTCTTGGAGAGATTTTGTGAGATATCTTTTATCTTTTGGCTCCTTCTATTGAGGGAGTCTTCAAAGGCTTTTGCCTTTGAGAGTTTTTTCTGTAGGTCTGAATTTTCATTATCTATGGCATTTATTTCTTTTTCTTTCTTAAGAAGTTCACATTTTAGATTATAGTTAGCTGAGGATAAAGGATCTTTACTATGGACTTCTAATTCAGATTTGATTATTTCATGTTCTTTTTTATTGTTAATGTAATCTTGGCTGAATTCTTTAAAGCATCCTTTAAAATCTTTTGAAGAAAAGTCAAAGTCTTCAAAGATGTTTACCTCAGTTTCATTAGTGGAGTCTTCTAAAGCCATTAATCAGTCTTCTTCTGGTCCACCATCTTCTTCATCATCAGATGAGGAGGAGCATGATTCTGAATCTGAATCACTCCAGGTCTCAGCTTTGAAAGCTCCCTCTCCTTTCTTATCCTTTCTCATGAAGGATTTGTTCTTGTGCTCCTTCCACTGCTTGTTTTTCTTGTTCTTTTCTTCCTCAGGACATTCGGTAGAAATATGTCCTGGCTTTCTGCAAGAAAACAAATAATCTACTGTTTAAGAGTTTTATCATACATTGGCTTGCTTGAGCTCCTCTCGCTTCTCCTGGAATCTTCTGTCCTGACCCACTTTTTGAATCTCTTAGCCAAAAGATTAAACATTTCCTCTTCAATGGTGGAGGAATCTGCTTCTGTAGTCTTTAATGCAAGTGTCCTCTCTTTAGAAGTAGGTGTCCTTTCTGGAGCTTCTGACTCAGCCCTGCTTTTCAGTATGAACTCATAGGACTTGAGCTTTCATAAGAGAGGATCAGTTGATATCTCCCTGAGGCTTCTAGAATCTCTGATGGCCCAGATTCTAGAGTCCCATGTGCTAGGGAAGCACATGAGGAGCTTGTCATTAATCTCTGTTAGAGAGATTTCCTTGTCAAGCCCTCTCAGCTCATTTATGATGAGGCTGAATCTGTCATACATTTCTGTAATGCTTTCATCAGCCTTTTTCTTAAAATTCTCATATGGAGATTTGAGAAGAGCCTTTTTGTCTTTCCTCTTATCAGAGCTTCCTTCAACTAGTCTGGAGAGAGATTCCCAGATCTCTTTTGCAGAGTTGCAATCAATAACTTTCTGAAATATGTCATCAGACATGGTTGAGACCAGTATGTTCATGGCCTTGACATCACATGCCTTGACCTTCTTCTCATCCCCAGTCTATTCAGCTCTGGGAACAGAGGTTTGTATGACCTTCCTAGTGGAGTCTTTCCTTATTGGGGCTGAAGGACCTGTGAGGATGACATTGAAAATTTCCTCATCAATAGAGTTCATATATAATTTTATTATGTCCTTCCAGAGTATAAACTTATACAGATTACACACTGGAGGTCTTGTAGATGCATAATCCTTAGAGCTCATTTTCCTCTTAAAATATATTTGAAATAAAGGAAAAGTATAGGAGGTCTTTTTGATCAAGGTGTTAAACTTTTATTGATCAACCTCCCTCTGATACCAATTGAAAGTGCACAGTGTGCCTCTGAGAATCCTCTAGAGGGGGGGGGGGGGGGTGAATAGAGATTTAAAATTATTCGTATTCTAACAGTGAGAACAATAAAATAATCTAAGGATTTATGCTCAAATAAGATCTCAGGCAGAATAAACATGTGCTGAAATATAAAGTAGAAATCAGTAGAGTAAACTAGCTATAGGGACAGCACAGAAAATTAGCAACCAGAAGACACACAGAATTTTTTATAGAGGTTCCCCAAAATGTGGGTACTCCCCTCTTCTACCACCTGGTAGGGATGCACCATTGTGCCTGAGTCTTTTGGTAAGAAGACTCTTAGAACCACTGATCTTTTAATGAGGAGATCATGAACCACCAGATCTTTTGATAAGGAGATCTTGAACCACCAGATTTTTTGATTAGGAGATCTTCAACCACTGAATCCTTTGAAGAGAGATTAATAAAACTCTTTTATAGAAGGGAAGGAGAAAGAAGAAGAGGAAGGGTGTATGAATTCTGTTTTCAGAATTCTTATGATGGCTGTAAGAAAAATAGCTTCTTGAATCTTTTCACAGGATCTGCTCTTGATGAACTTCTGCTTATGATGGTGATGATTTGCAAAAGCAATGATTGTCAGATCCTTCTATCTTCCTTCTAAATGAACTCTGACTGCTATAAGATTGAGTTGATGAGCAACCTTGTTCAGTTCTGTTCTTAGAGAGACGAAGAGCAACATATGTTCCTTCTCTGTATTTTCTTCTATTAGGGTTCCTATGTGAGAGGAAGAAGAAGACCCAACAGAACAGTATGACTGATTGTGATAAATGCCTTGCTTTTCTCTTTCTTCTGTTGACTTCTATTGATCCATAATTGAATTCGAATTTGATTCCCTTTTAGGTAAGTCATGAAGGGTATATTTGCCTCGGCAATATATCCTTCCTTCCTTCCTTCGTTTATTCCCAACCCGTCCACCAACATTTAGGCTTGTTTCCAAGAAAGCTTTTCTCTGACCTTAGTTAATTTTTTATTCCATTTAAGGTAATTAAAGAGCCGTTGGAGAATGGTCTTTAGAGAGGTGGGCCATGAGAGATGGTCAAAAATGACAGCTGAAAAGGTTTCCCTTTTTAGACTATATTCAACGTAGCGTCGAGTTCACTTCATCTCTTATCGACGCACCTTTGAGTTCCTGTAGGAGCAGCTTTGAATTCATTCTTTCTCTGACTGAACTCTGCTAGTTAACGTTGCGTCGATACCCAATCGACGTAACCGTCGAGTTGAAGATATGATTTTTGAGCTTCATTTTCTGCATCGAGAGGAAGTCGACGTTGCGTCGACTTTAGATTACTTCGACAGATACTTCCTTCTGCGCTGAGCTGAAGTAGAAGTGGTGTCGACCTCTTCAAGTGCTCCGACAAGTCCATGTCCTCTGCGTTGATATCTATTTGACATAACGTCGACTTGATCTACTCCGACGGAAAGAGTATGTTGCTTGGACTTCTTGTCAGAGTAGTGTCGACATCCATTCGATGTTGCGTCGATTTCTATTCGACGCAAATATTAACTTCACCAAATTTGTGCTTCTCTTGATATGGTCTTGACACCCTAGGTTGAGTGTGACATCCTAAAACATATAATGACCAGATTACCCTCACTATACAATGGGTAATTGAAACCTAATAGTTAAAATCATTTTTAAAATAATTTGTTAATTTAAATCAAAGGGGTTTTCCCAACATTCTATTGATAGGATAATAGAGATTTTCTTGAAGTATAAGTATTCATCAACCCGAGTCAAATATGACATTGGTTTTTATAAACATATACTACTTTCGACACAGTACACTTGTCGTTGTCGTTTGCGGATATAAATAGTTTTGCGCATCACTAATCCGCAATTGGTAATAGCTAGATTTTAAATCCATCTTTGAGTACAAAGTCGATCCAACCAACTGATCGAACAATTCATCCATTCATGGAATCAGATACTTATTCTTTTCTGTCAGCTTATTCAGTTCGTTGTAGTCTATGCATAGACGCAATCTTCCATCCTTCTTCACAAAAAGTATCGGTGCACTCCAAGGGGATGAACTTGGACGTATATAGCCTTTCTCCAGCAACTACTGTAACTGAACTTTTAATTCCGCCATCTCCTTTGGCGCAATTCGGTACGGTGAGCATGCCATAAGTTTGGCATCTAGCAAAACTCAATAGCGATGTCAATCTCTCGCTAAGGTGGATCCCCAGGAAGATCTTTTGGGAAAACATCTGCATACTCCGATACGATGGGAACATCACACAAACTGGGCTTTGGATCAGAAGTCTCCAACATCATGAACAACAACTCCGCGCCTTTCTGAACCGCCTTGACTACTTGGAGAGCTGATATCAGCATCTTGCTCGATCCTCGTAAAATGACAAACGTAGTCTCGCGTTCATTATTCTGCCCTAGTGTGATCTCCTTCAAATTGCAATCAATGCATGCACGCTTCTATGAAAGCCAGTCCATGCAAAAGATCACATCGAACTCGCATATCAGTAACATCGATGCTTCCAAGTCAAACTCCTGACTTCCTATCTGCACCTAAGTCAACCTTTGAAAGTGGTTCTCCATTTTGATGCATTGAGCAGAAGGGAGATACCTTGCCAAGAACACTCTCGAGAACTCTTCCATCGAGATGTTTGTCAGTTGCCTGTCGGCATACTGATGCCATTCCAAACCTTCTCACCACAGCCTAGCCTCTCCATCCAACAGAGAGGTAGATAGGGATACATTTTGCCTTTCCTCCATTTCTATAGCTATTAGGGTTCTCTTCACCCGAGACAGCCAATCCTATGGTGTGTTGGCATTCCTACCCCGTCAAACATAGAAGGGTGGAAACTCAAAAACCATTGCAAGTGATGGTTTATCACTCATGTTGCCTCAACCGGTACTGCAGGTACTAGTCTTTCCACAATAGGCTCAACTGCGGCAACCGGCACCAGGGCCACCCCAAGGGCAGGAGGTTGTACAAGCCTTCCTGGTTGCGCATTGATCATGGAGAACACCGCTTCAGCAGTCAACCATATTGTTTCAGCAGAAGGACGAGGCGAAGGCATGTCAGCAGATGTACTACTCTCAGCAGTGTGTCGGGGTTGGGACAGACCCGCACCACTTCTAGTCACCTCTAATCATGTCAGACACAATTTAGTGACTAATAACACAACAAAATTGCAAGCAAGGAACACGCAGGTTCGACAACCATGATAAAACATATATATAATGCAATCCTAAGTGGACATTCTGGATAATTAAATGAGTTAAATGGTGACGCAAACACGTGCTCACCACCACTTACAAGAATTCGACCACGAATTCACGCAGAAATGGAATGAGACCCGTAACTGATTCCAAATTGTAACACCCCACCCGTTGCACAGTATATAACACTAGTGTACAACCACTTATTTGTCGAGTGGGGACCAGGATTGAGACGGGCAGGGGAGCAAGCAAGGAGGGCATTCGCCCATGTTAAGAGAGGCCCGAAGAGCCTCAAGGAGAGTGCAGCCCCATTCGCTGGGGTACTCGCGAGACACTCGCGTGGTGGGAGCGCGGGTGCCACAACAACCGGGCGAGTGAGGGGCAGGACCCTACTCGCCCAGAGGACCAAGGGCCCTACGAGTGGCGCCCTCAAGGGCCACACGCCCGCGGGTGCCGTGAGGTCTAGCACGCGGGAGTTTATGCGAGTGGTGCCTTCATAGATCACTCGCCTAGAAGGCTTTAGGGGGAAAATTACCTAGATACCCTTCATGGGCTGCCAATAGCCCTTCAGAACAATAGAGTTAGGCTGTTAGCAGACCAATTTTGGGTGCGATTAGTAAAACCAAAAGGCGGATTTAGGCTATTCCAGAACAGACTAGAAAATCTATAAATAGACCGTTAAGGGCACCTTGGAGGAGATCCGATCTTTTAGGCTCTGTCATCCTAGGAAAGTATTGGGTTTAGGTTTGTGCCCTCCAAGGTGCCCGACTGAGCATTGGTTTGGGAGGGGAATCTCTCTAAGATCTTCCGGGTTTGTGATGGGACCTCCTCGCTGTATCCTTGGGTCAATTCATAGTTCTTCATCCACAGTCAAGAGTGCAAGTGAGGGATAAGTAGGTGCGGGTTACATCCCCAGTGGGTTCGAACACTAGAGACCGGTTGCCGGTTTCAACATTTTTGGTGCAGTGAGCGGGGACCGTAGCCTGTGCAAGAAAATTGCAAGATGAGCTCCATGGATGGAGATGGAGGAGATGGATCTGACCCAGGCCACTCGCAACCTCCTGCGAGTGGGGTGACGGTGGGAATGTTCGAAGACTTCAGGTGAGAGGTCCTGCAAACCTTGCAGCTAGCTTTTTCCATGAGAGGCTAATGCGAGACACTAGCAGTTTCGGTGGTCCCGCCCTAGCAGATAGGCGAGAACGCTCCCGGCCAATAGCAGGTAATGGAGGTGGTAGCGGAAATGAGTGGGCGAGATCTCCCTGGGCGACATCTGTTTAGTAGCACAGCGAGTGCAGAGGTTTGCGAGTTGACTCCGCGAGAGCGAATCACTCGCCGAGCAGGGAGGGAAGCACATTTTGTGAACTGATCCTCTCGGCCCTGGTTCTAGAGGGGTTCAGAGGGCCGGAGATGTCTTACTATACCGGCAAGTATGACCCAGTCCTACACCTACAGTGGTTCGAGGACATGGTCTCGATCATACCTATGTCGGATGCCTTCCAGTGCCGGATCTTTGCCACCACCTTGAAGGAGAAGGCAAGGGACTGGTTCCACCAGCTCCCCGTGGGTTCCATTTATGCATTCGAGGATCTGCATCAGAGCTTCCGACTGTGCTTCTCAATGTCGAAGAAGAGGAAGAAGGATGTTGAGGCCCTGTTCAAGATCAAGAAAGGGCCCGGGGAGTCACTGGCCCACTATGTCGACATGTTCCAGGAAGAGGTCTTGCTCGTCCAGGAGGTGCCCGGGTTCACCCTCCAGCTGGCCTTCATAGTAGGGCTTCAGGAGGGATTCTTCAAGATGAACCTGAAGGGGAAGGCCCTCTTGTCCTTTGAAGAGTTGATGGAAAGGGCGGCGGAGGAGATCGAGCGGGACGCGGCCAACCTAGATTTCGCAAAAAGGTTGGCGAAGCTGAGTTAGCCGGAGATGAGACAACAGGAAGCCAGGAGGAGGGACGAGCTGAGGGCTCCAGAGATGGGGTGGAGGCAGCAGGGAGGGGTAAAGAAAGGCCCCGACAGAGGATTTGTCCAAGGAGGGGGAAACATCCAAGGAGGTCAAGGTAGACTCAACCACCTTGGATGGAGGCAAGGCCCGAGGCCACTCCCACTCCCGCCTCAGCAGGCCATGACAATTGGCCGGGAGAGGGGGAGGAGATCCGGAAAGGCGGAAAGAAGAGGAAGGGCAAGAGGTAGGGTGGCGCTACCTTACCGCGATTTCCACCAGGAGGAAGGTCACGCGATGGCCACCTGCCCAATTTTTTTGGAAATGAGGGGAACAAGGGATCAGGCGTAGCAATAGCAGCGGCCGGTGATAATTGAAGAGGTGCTACCCAGAGAAGGGGAAGATAGGTGGGAGGATCGAGCGGATGTGGGAGATCGAGGGGGGATTGGTGTGATCCATGGCAGGGTCGGGATCAAGGCCACTTTCAAGAAGAGCCTCCAAGCAAGGTTCAGGAGGAGTGTCGCGTCGACCTCCCAAGCCTCGCCCCCACGGAGAAGATTACCTTCTCATCAGAGGACATGCCAGACTATAAGGATCCGTTCTACGATGCCTGATGCGCAAATCATAGCACACCGCTATAGGCGGTAGCAAGACTGAGGCACGAAACGGCAGTGTACCGATCGTTCAAGTAATATAAAAAGAGGAGCAAATCCCCGAGTATCGAATCTCAAAGGAACACAGTAAGATGGAGTTAACTATCGAGGAAGGACTTGAGATCGAAGTCCTATATGTCGGAGGGGTGTGAAAGGGGGTGATTTGGTTTGTGGAAATAAAAGAAAATAACTAAACTACTCCTATGCAATGCCGCTATGCAATGCTTAGCTTGGCGGGATGGAGACTAGGCAGGCCTTGAGCGCACTGCTTCATAAGGGAGGATGGACGAGTAGGCTAGCGGAATCGAATTGTGCAGGCCTTGAGGTCGCTGCTTCGTTAGGCGAGTGGATTACACGGGCCACTATGCCACGCTTCGCTAGGCGGATGGATGAGTAGGCATACTGAATGAGGGTCGCAAGCAACTCGTCACAAAGCTCACACCTAGCAATTGCTAGTGCAGCCAACCAAAATCGCTCACACCATAATCACCACAAGAGCTCAACTCAAGCACTCATACACAAATAATATCATTGCATAACAATGAAATAAAAATCAAATCAAGTGCATAGTACAAACATCATCATAAAATAGAAGATTACACTGCAAGCAACAATAACCTAAGAAGAGAAAAATGCAAGAGATACGACCGAATCCGGAGGCTTGCTGTAGATTCTCGGTAGGAATCGTCGAGTTGTTAATCCGCGTCCTAGCTCGGTCCCAGCTATCTTCCGGGGTAGAGGAGGGATGTCACATCCTCCCAATGGACTCGTCTTCTCCGGTAAACTACAATCCGGCCACGTCCGATGCGAAGAACTCCTAGCTTGGCGATGAAGATGAGCGTAGAATCCTCTCCTTGAAGCGCTTGGATGATGTGAGGTGGCCTTGGGCAAAAGGTGGAGGAATAAGGGAAGAAAATGGAGTTGTCGCCCCTTCCAGCGGAAGAAATCGCGGAACAAAATTGCGCCCAAAGAGTGCACTTTGTGAAGAAATGTGTTCAAGTGAAATATAAGCAATAATGGACTACAAGTGAAGTGCATATGCATGAAAATAAGCCCAGATGAGTCCAAATAAGTGTTTATAAATTGGACTCATCACACCCCCAGACTTACCTGTTTGCGCGTCCCGAGCAAACCACTCTCGACGGATGGGAAAAACAAGGGTTAGAAAGGTGATTGTGGCTAGGAGTAATATGCGAAATCAAATAATCATGTGCATAAAACTCTCGTAGAAGAAATTTCTACTATGCAAAGTAATTTACAAATATCTAAAATAGTAAATAAGAGATTAGTTTACTCAAAAGCTGAACCAAGTGTGATCTGCCAGTCATGTGTAGGGAGAATGTAGAGATGCGCTCAGATGAGAATTTCAAACAATACGGGATACGGGACTAACTCCACTGAAATCCATCGGTGTCGGGAGCCATAAGCTCGCACTTTCGCACTCTCTCCACAACATTAGGTAAAACTACACACAAGTCAATAGGGCTTTCGGGTAAATATGTGGCTTAGGTTGCGGTAGGATATACAATGATAAACTCGGAGGCTGACGCACCTAACACATTTGAGCAATAGAATTGTTAAACCCCGGCAACAAATAAAGCTGATTTGTTTATTGCCAACACCCAATATAAAGTAATTCCTATCAAACAATTCAGAATTTCTGAATTAGAATATAAAGCTCCATTTTTTTTCTTTTGAAGCGCGAATCTTTTCAATTTTCAGCTCACTAATACATTTTTTTTCAACTTAAGCAAACCAAATGTTGTATCCATAAATAACACCACAGCACAATAATCAGTTATACTATAAAGCTCGAAACATGTGCGCATACAGGTTTGGTAATCTTGGCTTAAGCCAGAGCGGTGGAGCTAAATAGAAAAGGTGGGATAGGCTCAAAATTGGTTAGCAAGGGTGAATTTCTGGTTTTGGCTCAAAGCTCAAACGGTCCAAAGAATGGCCTACATCATGCTAATGTGTTAGAACTACCCAGTGCCTATGTTTCGAGAGTCGATAGGGGCGAGTTCATAGCCACCGAGAAAGATAACTCTTTCTCCCGACTCGAGAAATACGAATCTAGCGTTCGATACCAACTCACCTACAATACCGGTAGATCGGCACAGGTTCATGCTTTGAGTGAAATAAAACTCTAATTACTAGATTAGATAAGAATAAAGATACAAATCATGAAAATAGAAATAACTTCTACACAAAATTCTATGCTCAACATGAGTATTCGATTAGAACACTACTGGAGTCAACATCGTACTCCAAACCACAATTCCTAGCTAACACAATTGACTTCCCGGCTCCATTCCAAAAGGAAATTTGGCACGGTAGCACTTGCAAGTAAGTGCGTGCAAAGTGGGTGCAGTGTGTGCGTGCCACATAAAAATTGACAAACTGAAATAAACCGGAAGCTGAAATAATAATACTACCGTAATGCGCGCGTGCGTGCATGTGCATGGTTCTCACTCTCCCCCAGACTCACATGAAAGCATAATCTAAAATATGATTCATTAAACATTAAACTAAGGAGAAAAGGCAGAGTGTACCCCACGCTCAGAAGTGAGCATACCGGAAGATTGGCGTTAATCTTGAATTCAGCTTCAATGGGTCCGCCATAGATGTCGCCATACCTGCAAAACGACTTCTCCACACACGCAAAAACAAATGTAATACAGCAAAATTGGGTCATCTCCCATAAGCCCTTTTGTTTACCGTCCTTAAGGTGGACCAAATACCAGTATTAAGCAGTTTATAAAGTCTAGGAATACACAAAAGTTAATAAATCCTAATTATTATTACAAGCTCAAAATAAATCAGCTATAAGCTGATTTGAAGTAGTAACAACTGATGAAAGAGAAAGGTCCGGGGACCTGGTAGTAGGGGCAGAAATTAAGTAGGATGCTCAGCCTCCAACCCCAAATCTCCTCCTTTTTCGCTCTCTTCTTCTCCTCCAGTATTATGTCTTCAAAGAAGAACCGCTTGCCCCCTTGTAACCAATCCTCAAAGGGAAGCACCAACGATGATGAGGAAACAAGATGTTTCTTCACTGTACCTTCCTCATCCCGCCAGGCTTTCGGCTCTTCTCTGCATAAGGTCTGATCAACCGGAGGAAGGGCATCCTGCATCCTTGTACATAAAGAAAGGGGGTCAGGAAATAAATTGGAAGAAAAACTAAAAGAAATCTCATCTGAGGGGATAATCCCGGCTTCATCCCCCATAGGGTGCGGTAAAGACAAACTGATGATATCATCAAAGATTTCACTAGACTCAACAGCGCACGCAATGGCCTCCTCTATCACTTGGACTTCCTCGCACTGGACCGAAATGTTTGCTTTAGTACAATCGAGACAGTCCTCCTTCATGAGAGTGGGCACGACACCGCGCAGGTCTGTAATATCCTGCAAATTGACCTCAATGACAATATCAGAAATAGATGTAGATTCGTGTGTAGTGGGAGAAGACATGCCACTTGAGAGTTCGGGCTCACTCTCCACACAAGGGCACAAATCCACGCAAAGTGGTACGTGAACCGAAGAGGTATGGCGGGTCGCATCAGAAACAGAGTCATGAGGGGCACTGATGCATGTGTCGATTCCAGAAACTTTAAGCAGTGAAGGTGGAAGGGACACGTAACCAGAGGAAGGAGCTGTGTTCACCAAATTCGAGGATGGGATGATCCGGATATCCAGCTCATCGTCATCTGCCAATTGGCGAAGATAATCTGCACAGTCCTTCAAGGCGTGCTCTCTACTTTTGCAAAATAAACTCTGATTTACCGGCTTTGCCGGCACCCAAGGTGCGATAGCCGCGTAATAGTGCGACATAGGAGGCGCAGTAGAGGAGCCAAAAGATTTATGGGACCCGTACAGTTTCTGAACAACACCATACTCTTTGGGACACCTATCACTAGCGTGGATGTGTCCCCACACCAACGACATCGGATATTCAAATGTGCCCACATGATATAGAAGAAGAAAATAGCATGAAAAAGAGTAAATTAAAAAGAATAAAAGACCCAATCGAAAACAATCGATTCACAACCAAAATCTCATCACGCCTGCATTCCCCGGCAACGGCGCCAAAAACTTGATGCGCAAATCCTAGCACACCGCTATAAGCGGTAGCAAGACTACGACACGAAACGACAGTGTACCGATCGTTCAAGTAACATAAAACGAGGAGCAAATCCCCGAGTATCGAATCTCAAAGGAACACAGTAAGGTGGAGTTAACTATCGAGGAAGGACTTGAGATCGAAGTCCTCTTTGTCGGATGGGTGCGAAAGGGGGTGATTTGGTTTGTGGAAATAAAAGAAAATAACTAAACTACTTCTATGCAGTGCCGTTATGCAATTCTTCGCTTGGCGGGATGGAGACTAGGCAGGCCTTGAGCGCACTGCTTCGTAAGGGCGGATGGAGGAGTAGGCAAGCAGAATCGAACTGTGCAGGCCTTGAGCGCGCTGCTTCATTAGGCAAATGGATTACACGGGCCGCTATGCCACGCTTTGCTAGGCAGATGGATGAGTAGGCATACATAATGAGGTTCGCAAGCACCTTGTCACAAAGCTCACACCTAGCAATTGCTAGTGCAGCCAACCCAAATCGCAAACACCATAATCACCACAAGAGCTCACCTCAAGCACTCATACACAAATAATATCATTGCATAACAATGAAATAAAAAACAAATCAAGTGTAGAGTACAAACATCATCATAAAATAGAAGATTACACTGCAAGCAACAATAACCTAAGAAGAGAAAGATGCAAGAGATACGACCAAATCCGGAGGCTTGCTGTAGATTCTCGGTAGGAATCGTCGGGTTGTCAATCCGCGTCCTAGCTCGGTCCCAGCTATCGTCCGGGGTAGAGGAGGGTTGTCACTTCCTCCCAATGGACCCGTCTTCTCTGGTAAACTACAATCCGGCCACGTCCGATGCGAAGAACTCCTAGCTTGGCGATGAAGATGAGTGTAGAATCCTCTCCTTGAAGCGCTTGGATGATGTGAGGTGCCCTTGGGAAAAAGGTGGAGGAAGAAGGGAATAAAACAGAGCTGTCGCCCCCTTCCGGCGGAAGAAATTGCAGAACAAAATCGGGCCCAAAGAATGCACTTTGTGAAGAAATGTGTTCAAGTGAAATATAAGCAATAAAGGACTAAAAGTGAAGTGCATATGCATGAAAATAAGCCCAGATGAGTCCAAATAAGTGTATATAAATTGGACTCATCAATTCCTAGGTGATCCAGACGGCCTTTGAGAATTTCATAGACTCTCGGATCTTGCTCAACAATGGGAGCTTTTGGGAGAAACCCCTTCTGATTTAACTTAACAAATTACTTAAAAGTGATTTAATCTCTTAGGATTAAATTACCCATTATTTAGTGAGGGCAATCTAGTCATTAGATGTCTTAGGATGTCACACTCAACCTAGGGTGTCAGGACCAGATCAAGGGAAGCAAAATTGGGCCAAGTTAACATTTACGTCGAATAGAATTTGACTTAACATCAAGTCCATATCGACGCTGCTATGACTAGAAGTCCAAGTGGTTCAACCCTTCTATCGAAGTAACTCAAGTCGACGTTACGTAGAATAGATAACGACGTAGAGGTCAGGGACTTGTCAGAGTAACTGGAGAAGTCGACGCAGCTTCTACTTCAACACAACGCAGAAGAGGCTATCTGTCGAAGCCATCTAAAGTCGACGCAACGTCGACTTCATCTCGACGCAGAAGAATAAGTTCAGAACCACACAGATCAACTCGACGGACACGTCGATAAGATGTCGACACAACGTTGACAAGTAGAGTTCAAACAGAGTAGAGATGAAATTGAAGCTACTTCTACAAGAACTCGAAGTTGCGTCGATATGAGAGGTAATGAACTCGACGCTACGTCGAATACAGTCTGTAAAAAGTTAAACTTTTCAGCTGTCATTTTGATCCTTCTTTCATGGCCCACATCCTTCAAGACCATTCCCCAATGGCGTAATAATTGCCTGAAATAGAAAGGAGCATTAAATAAGGAGACAAAAAGGTTTCTTGGAAACATATTCCTTTTAGGTGGATGGGCCGAGAATTAAAAAGAAAAGAAAGATAAAGTGATAGGAAGAACACCTTATCAAGGCATACCAGAAAGAGAAACAAATTTGAAATTGAAGACAAAGAATAAAATGAGAAGATAAGATAGAAAGAGATACAACATTAATCACAATCGGTCGTCTCTCTTCTTGATAGGGCTTCCCCTTCTTCTCCCTCTCCCTCAGGAACCCTAACACAGAAAAGAGAAAAGAAAAGAAAGCTCTGTTGTTCTTCATCTAAATGAATAGAGGATCTGAAAGCTGCTCTTCATCACAATCACATAGCAGCTAGATCTAAATCAGCAGAAGTAGAAAGGATCTGACATACAAAGCACTTGCAATTCATCACTATCTAAAGCAGGGGTTAATCAAGAGCAGATCCTGTGGAACATCTGATAGACTGTTCTTCATACAGTCCTCTCAAGAATTCTGAGAACAGAATTCCTACAACCTTCTTTCTCATTCTGTAAAAGAGTTTTATTAATCCCTCTTCAAAGGATTCAGTGGTTCAAGATCTCCTTATCAAAAGATCTGGTGGTTCAAGATCTCCTTATCAAAAGATCTGGTGATTCATGATCTCCTTATCAAAAGATCAATGGTTCTAAGAGTCTCCTTATCAAAAGACTCAAGCACTGTGGTGTATCTATACCAGGTGGTAGAAGAGGGGAGTACCCACATTTTGGGGAACCTCTATAAAAATCTGTGTGTCTTCTAGTTGTCAATTTTCTGTGCTGTCCCAAGTTCTTTCTTTTATTTCTTGCCCCTTATTCTGCATGTGTTATTGTTCAACATAAATCCTTAGTTAAATTTATTATTTTCACAGTTAGGATAGAAATAAATTTAAATCTCTATTCACCCCCCCCCCCCCCCCCCCCCCCCCCCCCCCTCTAGAGGATTCTCAGAGGCACACTGTGCACTTTCAATTGGTACCAGAGGGAGGTTGATCATTAAGAGGGTAACACCTTGATCAAAAAGGCCTCCTACTCTCATTTTCTTTTATACACTTATATTTCATAAAGAAAAATGAGTTCTAAGGATTATGCCACAACAAGACCTCCAGAGTGTAATCTGAAGAAGTTTACACTCTGGATGTCCAGAATAAAACTATATATGAATTCTATTGACGAAGAAATCTTCAATGTCATCCTCACAAGTCCCCCAGTTCCAATAAGGAAGGACACCAGTGGAAAAGTTATACAAACTTCTCTCCCCAGAGCAGAATGGACTGATGATGAGAAGAAGGTCAAGGCATGTGATGCCAAGGCCATGAACATACTAGTCTCAACTATGTATGACGATATATTTCAGAAAGTTGCTGACTGCAACTTTGCAAAAGAGATCTAGGAATCTCTCTCCAGACTAGTTGATGGAAGTTCTGATGAGAGGAAAGACAAAAAGGCTCTTCTCATATCTCAATATGAGAACTGTAAGAAAAAGGTTGATGAAAGCATTATAGAAATGTATGACAGATTCAGTCTCATCATAAAAGATCTGAGAGGGCTTGGCAAGGAAAGTTCTCTCACAGAAATTAATGACAAGCTCCTTATGTGCTTCCCCAGCACATGGGACTCTAGAATCTGGGCCATCAGAGATTCTAGATGCCTCAGAGAGATATCAACAGATGATCTCTTGGGAAAGCTCAAATCCTATGAGCTTCTACTAAAAAGCAGAGTTGAGTCATAAGCCCTTGAGAGGACACTAACTCCTAAAGAGAGGACTCTTGCATTAAAGACTGCAGAAGCAGATTCCTCCTCCACTGAAGAGGAAATGTTTAATCTCTTGGCTAAGAGACTCAAAAAGTGGGTTAGGACAGAAGAGCCCAGGAGAAGAGAGAGGATCACAAGCAAGCCAAGGTATGATAAAACTCCTAACCAGGAGGTTATCTTTTTCTCTTACAAGAAGCCAGGACACATCTCTACTGAATATCCTGAAGATGAAAAGAACAAGAGGAACAAGCAAAAGAAGGAGCACAAGAGAAAATCCCTCATGAGAAAGGGAAAGAGAGGAGAGAAAGGGTTCATAGCTGAGATCTGGAGTGACTCAGACTGTGAATCAAGCTCCTCCTCATCTGATGATGAAGAAGAAAGTGGACCAGGAGAAGCCTGTCTGATGGCCTTTGAAAATTCCACTGAGGATGTTGAGGTAAGCATCTTTGACTACTTTGACTTCTCCTCAACAGATTTTAAAGAGTGCTTTCAGAAATTTTGCAAAGATTTTATGAACAAACAAAAGGAACTTGAAACAGGTAAATTTGAACTAGAAGAAATTAAAAAGGATCACCTTTACTCAGTTAACTACAATCTGAGAGGTGAGTTGTTCAGAAAAGAAAAAGAAGAATATATGTTAGATATCAGTAATTCAAACTTAGAGAAAGAAATCACAAAGGCAAAAGCCTTGGTGGACTCTTTAAATGGAAGGAGTCAAGAAGTTAAAAATATGTCACAAAATCTCTCCAAGAGATTTGGTCATCTTGATCAAGGATCACAATAATCCACCAGAACCCAAATCCCTAGTAAACATGCTTGGGAAAACCATGTGTCATCATTTAGGTCTGAATCCTGTGAAGTTCTAGGTAATAATAATCCTGACAAACTTACCTTATTTCATAAGAGAAACATTAATAATCAACCAGGGATATTAGGAAAACACCCCCTAGAAAAATCAAATTTGAACAATACAATTCTTAATAAAAAGAGAAATACATCGAATAGAACTCGACACAATTTTATAGGTACGTCGACTACAATTGGACGGAGTTCAGCATATGCATCAACATCCATTCGAAGTAGAAGTGAGGATGCGCCGAATTATATTCGACACAACCAATGTTTTGCATCAAACAGTTATCGACGGAACTATGCAGACACATCAAATTACATTTGACGCATCTCTAAGACTGCGTCGAATTCTTCTCGATGCACGTCTTCTAAACCTCATTCCCTATCTATTCCTAGATGTTTTTGTTGTGCTAAATTAGGACACATTTCAAGATATTGTTGTCATAATGATGCAACACTTCTTCACCAAAGGGGGAATAATGGAAGACCATCCAATTCTTTCATAACCTCATATGATGATAGAAGAAAGAGACCCCAACATGAGAGGGTCTGTACTAATGTTTAATCTACTGTGCAGAGGGAAGGCTGTTCTGCCACAAACCAGTTGTGGTATCTGGACAGTGGGTGCTCCATTCATATGATTGGAGCAAAAGGTTTGCTGGAGAATTTCAAGGCCAAGGAAGGGCCCAAGGTATTCTTTGGGAACTCCCACTCTGGTTAAACAAAAGGATATGGTTGCTCGGGATTGGAGAAATCTCTTTTTCTAAAGTAGCTTATGTTGAAGGACTTCAACATAATCTAATTAGAATTAGTCAGCTCTGTGATGGTGAATACAAAGTTGTATTCACTAAGTCCTTGTGTCATATAGATAGCTCAAAGACTGATCAAACAGTTTTGACTGGTCTGAGAAAGGGTAAGTATATATTGTAGACTTTAAATACACAAAGTCTGAGATTTGCTTGTTTAACTCCCAATTAGAAAATAGTGAGTTGTGGTATAGGAGACTTAGTCACCTTAACTTTACGACCATTGCTAAACTTTCCAAACTGAACCTAGTCAGGGGTTTACCAAATGGTAAATTCAATAAAGACCACCCCTGTAGAGCCTAACAACTAGGGAAGCAGATCAAAGCCTCATTCAAACAAATTGGTAAGAATGATTCCCCTAGAATCCTTTTCCTGTTGCACATGGACCTGTTTGGTCCCATATACACTCAAAGCTTATCAGGAAAGTCCTACACCTTTGTCATTGTTGATGACTTTTCTAGGTTCAGCTGGGTGTTCTTCCTAAAAGCTAAGTAAGACACCTTCAAGATCCTCTCAAGATTCATTAGACAGATTCAATCTGAACTCAATACCCAGGTTGTTGTGATTAGAAGTCATCATGATACTAAGTTTGAGAATCAGTTAATGTGTAGATTCTGTGAGGATGAAGGAATCAGACAAAGCTTTTCAGCTCCTAGAACCCCCCAACAAAATGGGGTGGCTGAAAGGAAAAATAGAACCCTAATTGAATCAGGAAGAACATTGTTAGCTGAATCTAACTTGCCAAAGTCTTTCTAGGCTGAGGCAGTAAATACTGCAAATTATGTTCTGAATAGAAGTCTCATCCACAAGACTAAGTTGAAGACTCCCTATGAGCTGCTGAAGGGAAAGGCACCTATAGTCACCTACTTTAGAATCTTTGGGTGCTCTTGCTTTATCCTTAACAATGGGAAAAACCATCTTGCCAAATTTGACAAGAAAGCTAATGATGGAATATTCATAGGATACTCTTCATCAAGCAAGGCCTATAGGTGCTTCAATAAAAGCTCTCTCAAAATAGAGGAGTCAATGCATGTAGTTTTTGATAAAACTAACATGGTATACATGGGGAAGGAAACTTCCACCAGTCCTATTCTACATGAAGAAGATCAGCTTGCAGAGCAGGTTGAAAGGATGAGCATAGTAGATCATCCATCAGTATGTCAAGAAAAGGAACATCAAGAGATTGACACAGACTCTGGTGAGGAATCTGCAGCAGATGAAGAGGAAACTGCAGCACCAGGGGTACCAGCTGTAGATACTGCTATAGTACATGAGGATGAAATTCCAACTGTCACTGAGCAAGTGATAGCACAGGATGAAGAGCAGATCCTAGATCACTCAACTAGATCCAGGATGACATAAAAAGACCATCCTTCAACTCAAGTGATAGGAAACTTGACAGCAGGAGTCAAGACAAGGAATCAACTCACAAGTGAGACTATGTTGCAGTGTTTCCTATCACAATATGAACCCAAGAAGTTTGAAGAAGCAGATAGTGACTCTCACTGGATATCTGCCATGCAAGAGGAACTGAACCAGTGTGAGTGGAACAAGGTGTGGACTCTGGTATAAAGACCAAAGAACTACCCAGTAATTGGCACCATGTGGGTGTTCAAGAATAAAATAGACTCAATAGGGGTCATTACAGAAATAAGGCTAGGCTTGTGGCACAAGGGTACAAAAAAGCGGAGGGCATTGACTTCAATCATACATTTACCCATGTAACAAGGCTCGAGGCAATCAGAATGTTCCTGGCATATGTTGCCCACATGAAAATAAAAGTCTACCTGATGGATGTTAAGAGTGCCTTCCTCAATGCAAAACTACAAGAAGAGTTATATGTGGAACAACCACCAGGTTTTGTCGATCCAACCTTTCCCTCTTTTGTATTTAGACTAGATAAAACACTATATGGTCTCAAGCAAGCTCCAAGAGCTTGGTATGAGACCTTATCCACTTTTCTTCTGGAACACAAATTTGAAAGGGGGAAAGTGGATAAAACCCTTTTCACAAGAGCACACAAGAATCAGTTACTTCTTGTACAAATATATGTGGATGATGTTATATTTGGGTCCATAGATCAATCTTTATGCAAAAGGTTTGCTTACCTAATGCTGTCAAGATTTGAAATGAGTAGCATGGGGGAGTTATCCTATTTCCTTGGATTCCAGGTTATACAAAGTCCAGATGGCATTTTCATATCTCAATCCAAATATACCAAAGAACTTATTAAGAGGTTTGGGATGGAAAATGCATTTGTTATGAAAACCCTCATGGCTACTAATACTATTCTAGATAGAGATGAACAAGGTAAGTAATTTGATCAGATGACTTACAGAGCTGCCATTGGCTCTCATCTCTACCTATCAGCTAGCAGACCAGATATAATGTTTGCAACATGTATTTGTGCAAGATTTCAGGTGGACCCAAACGAATCCCACATGAGTTCTGCCAAAAGAATTCTTAGATATCTAAAGGGTACTCCTGAGCATGGTTTATGGTATCCAGTTGAATCTGGGTTTGAATTGACTCAAAATTCAGATGCAGACTATGCTGGATGCAGGCTGGATAGAAAAAGCACCTCAGGGACATGCCAGTTTCTGGGTGCTAGACTGATCTCATGGTTTAGCAAGAAGAAAACCACAGTCTCCACTTCTACAGCTGAAGCTGAGTATATAGCTGCAGGAAGCTGCTGTTCACAAATTTTGTGGATGCATAATCAGTTGTTAGACTACAACTTCTCTCTTGCCAATTCCACAAAATATTGTGACAGCTCTAGTGCAATTTCGATTGCTTCCAACTCTGTTCTCCACAGTAGAACTAAGCACATAGAGATAAAGCACCACTTTCTCATAGACAATGTAGAGAAGGGTAAGATCAACCTTCAATACATATCTACTGATAATCAAAGGGATGCCATCTTCACTAAGCCACTTGATGAAAATAAGCACAAGTTCTTCATCAATGCACTGGGAATGCTTGATGGAGCACTATAGGTCACACTTATTATATATATAATGATCTATTTTCATTAGAAAGTTATTGCTGAGAAAAACAGTCAAGATTTTGAAGAGAAACAAACTATTTAGTCAGAGCTGCGTCGAATTCAAATCGATGTACCGTCGACTTCTACTCGACGTCAGCTTCGAGAGCTCTATGGGGAAGATCCTTCGAATACCACTCGACATAACGTCGAATACATATCGACGCTTACGTCGACATCATCATTGATGACTATATTTCGAAGCCATGTCGACATCAACTCCACGCTCCGTCGACTTGACAAGTCGCGCGCATTGACATATCTTGGCGTGCTGAATTCTGCTCTTCTCTCAACGTTGCTTCGAATAAAATCCTAAGTTGTGACAGTTCATCTACTCAAAGAAACTTTTGTGTTTGATTCTATTGTGTTATTCGATCTCTCTCCTTCCTGCTCTCTCCCTTCTTCCCTCTCTTCGTCTATTTTCCTTGTTTCAGTGCAGGGTCGTGCAGTGTTTCAATGGCTTCTCCGCCCAGTCATGAAGATATTATGGAGGAAGTTAATCCGGCCCTTGAAACAGTACTATCCAAGTTTGGCTCGCTCTATCTGGACTTCTCCACAGCTTGCTATCGCAAATTACGCCGTCAACATAAATGATTGCAAGAACTTACCTCTGACCTAGAAGTCTTTGACAGGGAAGTGAGATCGGCAATTGTGCCTACTGATGGCTTTATATCCTTTTTCAATGAAATAAAGCAGGGGGATAGTAGTACCAGTAGACAGCAAACTCATCAACAACAGGTTCCTCAAGACTCTGTCAATACGAGAACAATCCCTCTCTCCCTCATCTGTGAAGGAGAGCCTGCTGTCGAATCTAAATTACAGAGAGATGCAGCAATCCAGGGGGAGTCATCCTCACCAAGAATCCTGCCCTCAATGCAGAGGGATTCTTCAATACAGGGGGAGAGTCCTATATGTTCAGATGATCAAATCCATGTCATGCACACTCAGGGATACACTGCTAATACTGAGATATCCATTCCTGATCCCCTTCAATTCAGTGTGTCTTCTGGTGACTCTACCACAACACCTGCTTCTGTCAAGGTTTTTGATCAAGAATATGATTCAATTGAACTTGTCTCAAAACATCCTGTCTCATATCAGCTGTCAATACCAGTTCAGCCTCCTTTTCCATCACCTGTCCCAAGACAAAGAACTGAACCTATCCTTCCTACACCTGTCTTCACAGGAAGACCTCCTTATCAAGGCCAAGGAAGAGGAAGAAGGGGAAGGGGAAGAATACCCATCTGGGAAATGTACACAAAGGAGCAGAGAAAAGATTACAGAAGGGATAAGTCTTATTACAAGAAGTATGAAAATGTTGAAATTCCTGAGAATACAATGAAAACCTACACAAATCCAGAGTAAGATAAAATTTTTGAAGAGATTACAGACAGAGAAATATATGAATATGAGTCAGCCCAAAGGGAGATTGAAGCAAAGAGAAACAGATTCATGGATATTCTGAAAAGAGGAAATGAAGTTGTTGAAAAGGAAGAACTGGCAAAGGCAATTCCAATCAAATCCACTTTATTTAATCATACAATGTGTACTATAAAGAACCCTCAAGAAAAAATGCTAGAAGGAGTAGGGCAACTCCACAGAGGAGGGATTGGGTGCAATCCAAAGAATGCAGTACAACTACCTCTGAAAAGAAAGAAAGGAGAGAAGTCACCTGAAGAGGAGATAGAGAAAAGAAAGATCATGTTTACAAAATCCTCAACCTCTGGAAAAGAAAAGGCAACTGTTGACAAATCAAAAGCAAGCTCAGTTGAATCCATATTAGAGAATGAACCTGAATCAGCTAATCTGAATTTAGAAGTTATAGATCTGATGAGAGCCAAGGTTTTTGGGCTGGGCTTTACACTCAAGGATGTTCATCCTAACACAGAAATGGACCTGGAGATGCTTTTCAAAGGCCATGGAAAGATTCAGAAGAATCCTGAAAAAGCCACTCCTACAAATTTCAAATATGTGGAGAAAAAGTACAAGAGAGTATATGAAGACTTGTTCTTTTTTCTCAAAGTAAAGAAGTAATACTCACTTTGGGTAAACTATGATAAACCTCTGATTATCTATAATCTGATACTTTGTCTGTTACCAGCTCATCTAGTTTACTCATTTGATGCATGTGAGATGTTGTGTATAGAGCTTTATTTTATGCTATGAAATGTGTAAAATCACTTTGAACAAACAATAAAATTTGTTAAGATAAATAGGGGGAGATTGTTGGGAAAAACCCGTTCTGATTTAACTTAACAAATTACTTAAAAGTGATTTTATCTCTTAGGATTAAATAACCCATTGTATAGTGAGGGTAGTCTGGTCATTAGATGTCTTTGGATGTCACACTCAACTTAGGGTGTTAGGACCAGATCAAGGGAAGCAAAACTGGGCCAAGATAACATTTACATCGAATAGAATTCGACGTAACATCAAGTCCATATCGACGCTGCTCTGACTAGAAGTCCAAGTGGTTCAAACCTTCTGTCAAAGTAACTCAAGTCGATGTTATGTCGAATAGATATCGACGTAGAGGTCAGGGACTTGTCAGAGTAACTGGAGAAGTCGACGCAGCTTCTACTTCAACTCGACGCAGAAGAGGTTATCTGTCGAAGCCATCTAAAGTCGATGCAATGTCGACTTCATCTCGACGCAGAAGAAGAAGTTCAGAACCAGGCAGATCAACTCGATGGACACATCGATAAGATGTCGACGCTACGTTGACTAGCAGAGTTCAAACAGAGCAGAGATGAAATCAAAGCTGCTTTTACAAGAACTCAAAGCTGCGTCGATAAGAGAGGAAATGAACTCGACTCTACGTCGAATACAGTCTGTAAAAAGTTAAACTTTTCATCTGTCATTTTGATCCATCTTTCATGGCCTACATCCTTCAAGACCGTTCCCCAACGACATATTAATTGCCTGAAATAGAAAGGAGCATTAAAGAAGGAGACAAAAAGGTTTCTTGGAAACATATTCCTTTTAGGTGGATGGGCCGAGAATTAAAAAGAAAAGAAAGAGAAAGTGATAGGAAGAACTCCGTATCAAGGCATATCAGAAAGAGAAAGAAATTTGAAATTGAAGATAGAGAATAAAAGGAGAAGAGAAGATAGAAAGAGATACAACATTAATCACAATCGGCCATCCCTCTTCTTACTAGGGCTTCCTCTTCTTCTCCCTCTCCCTCTCCCTCAGGAACCCTAACACAGAAAAGAGAAAAGAAAAGAAAGCTTTGATGTTCTTCATCTAAGAGAATAGAGGATTTGAAAGCTGCTCTTCATCACAATCACATAGCAGCCAGATCTAAATCAGCAGAAGTAGAAAGGATCTGATATACAAAGCACATGCAATTCATCACTATCTAAAGCAGGGGTTAATCAAGAGTAGATCCTGTGGAACATCTGATAGACTGTCTTCATACAGTCGTCTCAAGAATTCTGAGAACAGAATTTCTACAACCTTCTTTCTTCTCCTTCTTTCTCATTCTGTAAAAGAATTTTATTAATCCCTCTTCAAAGGATTGAGTGGTTCAAGATCTCCTTATCAAAAGATCTGGTGATTCAAGATCTCCTTATCAAAAGATCTGGTGGTTCATGATCTCCTTATCAAAAAATTAGTGGTTCTAAGAGTCTCCTTATCAAGAGACTCAGGCACTGTGGTGCATCCCTACCAGGTGGTAGAAGAGGGGAGTACCCACATTTTGGGGAACCTCTATAAAAATCTGTGTGTCTTCTGGTTGTCAATTTTCTTTGTTGTCCCAAGTTCTTTCTATAATTTCTTGCACCTTATTCTGCACGTGTTCTTGTTCAGCATAAATCCTAAGTTAAGTTTATTGTTTTCACAGTTATGATAGAAATAAATTTAAATCGCTATTCACCCCCTACCCTCTAGAGGATTCTCAGAGGCACACTATGCACTTTTAGGAGCTCCATGAATGTGATCTTCAAGAAGGCTTTCGATGCAATACAGGTGGAAGCAAGGAGAGTGATGGCCTCCGAAGGGTCGTTGTTTGGTTTCTCATGGGAGAGAAAGGAGGTCGAAGGTGGAGTAGGCCTCCAAGTGACGTTGGTAGGGGTCTCGAGAAACTGCAGGTGTGTCAAAGTCGATGCTCCGAGTAATTATAATGCCATTTTCGAATGCGCTCTCATCAGCACTTTTCGATGTGTTCCCTCATCCTTCCATCAGCGCCATAAATTTCATAACGGAGGATTTCATGATCGAATCTAAGGGGACACCAAGGTGGCGAGACAGTGCTATGTGATGGCCGTCAACACCATGTCCTGGATAGTGGAGGCTGAGGAAGTAGACTGGGAGATGAAGGAGCTGACAGCGCTAGAAGAGGTGATGGGGAGGAAAGAAATTAAAGGAAGATCCACGCCTGGGAGGAGGAGATGAGTGAGAAGGTGGAAGAGATGTGATGGGCTAAGCGGTAAGAGCTTGAAATATATCGTCCCCAAACTTCGAAGAATAAAAAAATGTATGCTCCCGAATTTTTTTCTTATTTTTGAAATGAATGGTGTCAATTTATAAGATGACGATGCTCGATACGTAATAATCCCGATGTAGACCCGCTGACCAGGATCCCACTAAAATGGTAGGGCAGTAGAATCGCTCGGTGGCAGGAAAGTTTCAAAAGGCAATAGCCCCAATGCAGACCCACTAACTAGGCTCCCACCAAGATGGCAGGGTCGTAGGATCGCTCGGTAGCAGGAGAGTTCCAAAGGCAATAACCCTGATGCAGACCCACTGACTAGGCTCCCACTAAGCTGACAGGTCGTAGGATCGCTCGGTTGCAGGAAAGTTTCAAAAGGCAATAGCCTCGATGCAGACCCCCTGACCAGGCTCCCACCAAGCTGGCAGGACCATAGGATCGCTCGGTGGTAGGAGAGTTCCAAAGGCAATAGCCTTAATGCAGACCCACTGACCAGGCTCCCACCAAGCTGGCAGGGCCGTAGGATCGCTTGGTGGCAGGAAGGTTTCAAAAGGTAATGGCCCTGATGCAGACCCGCCAACCAGGCTCCCACCAAGCTGGTAGGGTTGTAGGATCGCGCGATGGAAGGAGAGTTCCAAAGGAAATAACCCTGATGCAGACCCGCTGACCAGGATCCCACCAAGCTGGCGGGGCTGTAGGATCGCTCGGAGGCCGGAAGAGTTCCAAAGGAAATAGCCCCAGTACAGACCCGCTAACCAGGCTCCTACCAAGATTGCAGGGCCGTAGGATCACGGTTTCAAAAGGCAACAAACCCAATGCAGACCCACTGACAAAGATCCAACCAAGCTCACCGGGTTGTAGGAGCTCTCAGTGGTAGAAGAATTCCAAAGGCAATAGCCCCGATGCAGACCCGCTGACCAGGCTCCCACGAAGCTGGCAGGGCCATAGAATTGCTCGATGGCAGGAAAGTTTCAAAAGGTTATAGCCCCGAGCAGACCCACTGACCTGGCTCTAACCTAGGTTACAAGGCATAGGCTCACTCGGTGGTAGGAAAGTTTCAAAGTGTTTGGCCCCGAGCACACCCACTGACCAGGCTCTCACCTAGCTGGCAGGGTCGTAGGCGCACTCAGTGGCAAGAAAGTTTCAATGTGTTTGGCCTCGAGCAGACCCGCTGACCAGGCTCTCACCTAGCTAGCAGGGTCGTAGGCTCACTCGGTGGCAGGAAAGTTTCAAAATGTTTGGCCCCGAGCATACCCGCAGACCAGGCTCTCACCTAGCTGGCAGGGTCGTAGGCTCACTCAGTGGCAGGAAAGTTTCAAAGTGCTTGGCCCCATGCAGACCAACTAACCAGTCTCTCACCTAGCTGGCAGGGCGTAGGCTCACTCGGTGGTAGGAAAGTTGCAAAGTGTTTGTCCCTGAGCAGACCGCTGACCAGGCTCTCACCTAGCTAGCAGGGTCGTAGGCTCACTCGGTTGTAGGAATGTTTCAAAGTGTTTAGCCTCGAGCAGACCCACTAGACAGGTTCTCACCTAGCTGGTAGAGCCGTAGGCTCACTCGGTGGCAGGAAAGTTTTAAAGTGTTTGTCCCCGAGCAGACCCGCTGACCAGGCTCTCACCTAGCTGGAAGGGTCGTAGGCTCACTCGGTGGCAGGAAAGTTTCAAAGTGATTGGCCCCGAGCAGACCCGCTGACCAGGCTCTCACCTAGCTGGCAGGGTCATAGGCTCACTCGATGGTAACCCATGTGGAAGGCAAGGTGAGAAAGGAAAATCCAATAAGGGGAAGATTAACACAGGGAAAGTCTCAGTATATGGTTGGCAAATGGTGCCCATCATAAAGGGCACTCGCCGACGAATGGTATCATTCGAGAAGGGCACTCACCGGCGAATGGTATCATTCGAGAACTGCATTCGCTCAGCGAAAACACAGTAGGGTGTTAGCCAGCCCCAAGGGATACACAAAGTAAGCAAGATGAAGTGGGTTCTCGGCGCCGTTACGCTTACGACACAATCCAACAAAACCATCTAAGTACCAAAAAGGCTTGAATGAGAGCGAAAGGGTTGCAACCTGATGAATAGTAAATTATACATATTTTATTATAGTTTTTAACATTGTTTTAGGTAATATTATACATATTTCATGTATAATATTAAATAAAATAGTTTGTTTTATCTAATGTATATTATAAATATAATATATATGTATATATATGTGTATAATAAATGTAAAATAATAACAGTATATATATATTAAATAATAGTATATATATATATTTATATTAAATATAAATATATAATAATAATAATATATAAAATGTAAATAATAATAGTATATATATATTAAATATAAACATATAATAATAATAATAATATAATGATAATAATAGTATATATATATGTCTGCAGGCGTTCGACGAATCCCTCTCAGCGTTCGATGAAAGGCTCTCGGCGTTCGACGATTCCCTCTCAGCATTCGACCAATCCCTCTCAGCGTTCGACGAAAGGCTCTCGACGTTCGACGAACTCAATCTCTCTCAGCATTCGAGGAACGGCGAACTCTCTGCGTCTCCGCGTTCGACGAACGGAGCACCCTCCGCATCTCAGCGTTCGACGAACGATGAACTCTCCAGCATTCGACGAACTCTCCCCGCCCAGCGTTCGAAAAACTTTTCTCCATCCAGGTGTTCGATGAATTCCGAGATGCGTTCGACGAACTCGTAGCCCAGGCGTTCGACGAACTCTATCCATCCAGGCGTTCGACGAATTTCGAGCTGCGTTCGACGAACTCGTAGCCCAGGCATTCGACGAACTCTATCCTTCCAGGCTTTTGATGAATCCCACACCCATGCTGTGTACAGCCTTATCGTGACGGCAGATTCTTCAAGAAGGCGGACTTTAAGCTGGATTAAATATCACGCCCCATAATCACAGCATGGGTGCATATGTAAAAAAATTAAAATTTTGCCTATAAATAGGAGGGGTCGGTTGAAGGAATATTTGATCCAGAATTTTATTTGTTAGCTAGTTTCTGGAGTGGTTTAGGACTTGTATTTCAGTTATTTTCTGCATTTTAGATAGCCACTTCTGCTTTCATTTTCTGTATTTTTAGGTAGCAACTTTTGCTTTCATAGTCTAGTTGTAATGTTCATTTTTGCAATAAAATAGTTCGTTTCTTATTTCAAAATCTTCTTATATACTGTTATAATGTCTCTGAGTGATGTTTTCCAAACCCCATTGATGAGTAGTATTTATGTGTATTTTAATTATAGTATTTAGGTTAGTTTTAATAGAATTTTTAATTATTATTTATATTTTAGTTTAAAATCACTTCTTTTATAATTTCTGTTCTAAATGTAGTTTTACTTTTATTTTTGCAGAATTTTGGGAAAAATTGGAGAAAATCAGAAGTCACGCCCTCAGTCATGCCCATGACCAAGGGCGTGTGACCTAAAGATCTGCGTTCAAAGAAATTGGAGCTGAGTTCGACGAAAGCTCTGCCCCTGCGTTCGACGAAATTGGAGCTGAGCTCGATGAAAGTTCTCTGCCCATGCGTTCAACGAAATTGGAGCTGAGGTCGACGAAAGCACTCTGCCCCTGAGTTCAATGAAGCCTGAGCTGAGTTCGATGAAAGCTCTCTGCCCCTGCGTTCGACAAAATTCGAGCTGAGCTCAACGAAAGCTCTCTGCCCCCGCGTTCAACAAAATTGGAGCTGAGGTCGATGAACGTGCTCTGCCCCTGAGTTCGACGAAGCTTGAGCTGAGTTTGACGAAAGCTCTCTGCCCCTGCGTTCGACGAAATTGGAGCTTAGGTCGACGAACGCGCTCTGCCCCTGAGATCAACGAAGCATGAGCTGAGTTCGACGAACGCGCTCTGCCCCTGAGTTCGACAAAGACTGAGCTGAGTTCGACGAACGCTCTCTGCCGCTGAGTTCGATGAACGCTCCCTGCCGCGCCGAATTCAAGCCCACACTGCATTAATTGAAGCCGCCCAGGTACACGCCCGTGACTTTCCCACGTGATCCCTGCACACCGCCGAGCCGCAAGCCAGCCCATGCTACATTTAATGAAGCCGTCCAAAGTCACGCCCGTGACCCAAGTTACATGGATGTGTATTGTCCGAATGTCTCCCGATGTCGTGCAAAGTCCGCGCCACTGTCGGATCCGATGTCAGTAATGTTTACACGCCCTATGTCACGCCCGTGACCAAGGGCGTGTAACTTGAAATTTTTTGCTATAAATTCAGAGGCTCTCCTTGAGTCCAGGGTTCAAAATTTTGGAGATGGGGAGGTGCTGCTAGAGTTGTTAGTGAGTTTTTCATGTTCATGTTTCTCCTTAAGCTTTCATGTTCTCTTTTTCATGTAATGTACTAGTTTTTAATTCTTTCATGCACTAGTAAATTAAAGCTTGTAACCTTAATTTCCTAGCTTTGTAATCTCTTTTTAAGCTTGTAATAGTTTTGGTTTTCAATAAAATGAAGCTTGCTCTCTTTCATGTTCTTTTTCTCCTTAGTAATTTCTTTTTCATGCAATGTTAATTTTTCTTTCCTTTCATGCAATGTTTAATCTTTTCATTTAGCTTGCAATTTGTTTTTTTAGTTAAGTAAAACAACCCTCAAAAATCGTTCGATAAGATAATGGTGATTTTCCTCGAAGTAGAAGTAATCAACGTGCCCCGTGGAATACGACCTTGGTATTTCTAAATATCCTATACTATAGACGATAAGGTACACTTGCCTTAATCGGATATAGTTTTGGAGAAATTCTCCAAACCTTCGCTTAATTTCAAAACACGAAATTTCTATATCAAGTTTTTGGCGCCATTGCCGGGGACTTTGCGTAGATATTTTGAAAAGAGGATAGCTATTAATTTTATCATGCTTCTTTTTATTTTATTTTGCTTTTTCTAAATTTCAAAAAGAAAAAAAAATTTAGTTTTTCCTTTTCTTTTCTTTTCTTTCTAGTGTATGACCCGAGGTAGCGCTTCGAATATTCCTTTTGATCCAGAGATCGAGCGAACCTTTTTTAGGCGCCGCCATTCTCGTGATAAGGATAATCAATTAGAATTCGAAGAGTCGATCGGGGACACTAACACAGCGAATATGGATCCTGATCTTAATCCTCCTAATCCTAACCCGCCAAATCCTAATGAGGTCGCGCAACGGACCATGTCCTATTATGCGCGGCCGAATTTGGAAGGCACACAATCGAGTATTGTTCGCCCCATGGTGGCGAACAATAATTTTGATATCTAGTCTAGCATCATTCAAATGGTGCAACAATCGGGGACCTTCGATGGTCAACCGGACGAAGATCCAAATTCGCATATTTCTTACTTTCTTGAAATTTGCTATACTTTTAAAATCAATGGCGTCACCGATGATGCCATTCGATTACGTCTTTTTCCTTTTTCTTTGCGATCTAAGGCCAAGCAGTGGCTGGGCTCCCTACCTAGGGGGATCCATCACTACATGGGCCGAAATGGCGGAAAAATTTCTAAATAATTATTTCCCGCCTTCAAAGACCGCTAAATTGCGCACGGATATTGCGTCATTCATGCAAATTGACTCGGAGAATCTCTATGACACATGGCAGCGCTTCAAGAAGCTTTTGGGTCGATGCCCTCACCACGCACTTGCCACTTGGCAACAAGTGCAAATATTTTATAATGGCTTAAATCTCCAAACGAGGCAAATCATTGATGCGGCCGCCGAGGGGACCTTAAATAACAAAACCCCGGACGCCGCTCAAGAGATTTTCGAAGAGATGGCCACGAATGCGTACCAATGGAACATTCCTCGAGCGCGGCCTATTAAGCCAGCCGGAATTTTTGAAATAGACGCAAACGCAATTTTGGCTTTACAAGTTGAGCGCTTAACAAAGCAAATGACGGAGATGTTTGCTTCCTCCGCCACTCCTCCTTGGGATAATAACGTTTTAATTGCAGAACAGGTCGACTACATGGGAAATCCGCCTCGGCCTTCCTATAACCCGAACTCTTCTCTGTATAACAACACATACAATGCGGGTTATAGGAATCATCCGAATTTCTCGTGGAGCAACCAAGGAAATGCTCAGCGTCCTATGAATCTAAATCAACCCCCCCCCCCTAATCAACTTCTTAACCTAACTCCTCCTCTAAATTTGATTTCTCAAAATTTTAATCCTCCCGGTTTTCCACCGCAACAACACAAGCCCTCTTTGCTTGAAGAGGTCTTTGCAAAATATGTTACTACAAATGAATCGAACATCCGGAACCTCACCGGGTCGATAAAAAATTTAGAGAATCAAGTGGGCCAGCCCGCAAAGATGATTTTTGAGCGTCAGCAAGGAGCACTACCGGGGAATACAGAGCAAAATCCAAAGGAGAGCCCACATGCAATTACACTCCGAAGTGGGAAGGAGGTGGTTTCAAAAAAGGACGAACCCAAGGTAACTTCCTCTCCTCCTCCTCCTCCTCCTACTCTTAATTTATCTTCAAATTTGCCCGCTACGTTAGCCCCGCGCGCTTCTACTTCTAATATTCTGTATCCATCTAAGTTTAAAAGTGAGTGCGCAGAAAAAATTTATAAAATGTTTTAAGACATTTTAAAGCAAATTCATATTAATGTACCCTTCTGCGAGGCTATCTCTCAAATGCCTAAATATGCGAAATATCTTAAGGAGTTGCTCTCCAATAAGAAAAGATTAGAAGATATTTCACATATTTCTTTAAACGCAGAATGCTCCGCGGTTGTACTAAACAAATGGCCTCAAAATGCAAATGACCCGGGACGGTTTTCAATCCCGTGTTTATTTGGCAATTCGTTAGTAAAACACGCCTTAGCGGATCTTGGAGCAAGCATCAATCTCATGCCGTTTTCATTATTCAAAAAACTTGGTCTACGAAATCCTAGCCCCACTCGAATGAGTATTCAATTAGTGGATCGTTCTTTAAAATATCCGGTAGGAATAGTGGAGGACGTGCTTGTCAAGGTTGACAAATTCATCTTCCTGGTGGATTTTGTCATTCTTGACATCGAAGAGGATGCCGAAGTACCCATCATACTCGGTCGCCCCTTCCTTGCCACCTCCCGCGCTATTATAGACGTAAGTAGCGGAAAGCTCCTCCTACGGGTTGGAGACGATGAAGTTACTTTCGGCATAAATTCTTCGATGCGGAATACATTAGAAAACGACGATTCGTGTTTTTACCTGGAAGAGTGTTGTGAGTTCGATTCATCCCCCGAGTTAGTCTCATCGGCAAGTAGTGATTCCGAGCTCGTCGAGCTCTTTTATCTTGAAGAAGAAGTCTCTCACCCCACACCACCCGAACCATTACTTCTAGAAAAATTAAAAATTAAAACTTCTTATGAAGAGCCACCCGTATTAGAGTTAAAACAACTCCCCCCTCACCTCTAATATTAATTTTTAGAAAAAGAGTCTAAGCTACCCGTCATCGTTTCATCCGAACTTAGCAATTTAGAAATTTATGAGTTGTCTGTAGTCTTAAGAAATCACCGCCACGCAATTGTGTGGCAAATATCGGATATTAAGGGTATAAACCCTTCCTTCTGCACTCATAAAATCTTTCTTGAAGATAAATCCCGCAACTCAGTCCAGCCTCAATGACGACTAAACCCAAACATGAAAGAAGTCGTTAAGGCCGAAGTTATTAAACTTTTAGACGCTGGAATCATCTACCCGATATCAGATAGTACTTGGGTTAGCCCAGTACAAGTCGTACCAAAGAAAGGTGGTGTCACGGTAGTTGCGAACGAAAATAATGAATTGATCCCAACCCGTACCGTTATGGGTTGGCGGGTGTGCATCGATTATCAAAAACTAAATGATGCCACCCGCAAGGATCACTTTCTGCTACCTTTTATCGATCAAATTTTAGAGCGCCTTTCAGGTCACTCCTACTACTGTTTTCTCGATGGTTTGTCGGGATATTTCCAAATCCCAATTTTGCCCGACGACCAAGAGAAAACCACTTTCACTTGTCCCTTTGGCACCTTCGCTTATCGAAGGATGCCATTTGGTCTTTGTAATGCGCCAGCTACATTCCAAAGGTGTTTGCTGGCAATATTTGATGAGTTAGTAGAGGAGGTGATGGAAGTATTTATGGACGACTTCTCCGTGTTCGGAAACTCATTTAAAAATTGTTTAAAAAATCTTGAGCGTGTGCTGCAGCGATGTGAGGAAACAAATTTAGCGCTTAATAGGGAGAAATGCCATTTTATGGTCAAAGAAGGATTAGTCCTTGGCCATAAAATTTTGGGCAAGGGGATCGAGGTCGATAGGGCCAAGATCGAAGCAATTGAAAATCTCCCCCTCCAACAAACGTAAAAGCTATTAGAAGTTTCCTAGGCCACGCGGGGTTTTATCGACAGTTTATACAAAATTTTTCCAAAATCACAAAGTTGTTAACCCATCTTCTCGAAAAAGAATCCTCCTTTTTTTTTAATGATGAATGTCATTTGGCTTTTAAACTTATCAAAGAGAAACTTATAAACTCCCTGATTCTAGTCGCGCCAGATTGGTCGCTCCCTTTTGAAATCATGTGCGCCGCGAGTGATATTGCAGTTGGTGCCATTTTAGGCCAATGGGTGAGTAAGTATTTCCACCCGATTTATTATCCGAGCAAAACACTCACGCCAGCACAAGCAAACTACACCACTACCGAGAAGGAACTTCTAGGAATCGTTTTCGCTTTTAATAAGTTTAGGTCGTATATCACTCTCTCAAAAGTTATCGTCTTCACAGATCACTCCGCTCTTAGATTTCCTTTAAGTAAATTGGACGCCAAGCCTCGTCTTTTGCGATGGATCCTCCTATTGCAGGAGTTTGATTTAGAGATCCGGGACAAAAGGGGAGCAGAAAACTTGGCGGCCGATCATCTTTCTCGATTAGAAAATCCCGTCTCGGAAGAATTAATAGAGGCCGACATTAATGATAAATTTCCCGAAGAGCGCCTCCTCGCTCTCGAAAATATAAATTCTTCTTCCACCCCCTGGTTTGCAGATTTGGCTAACTATTTAGTAGCCCGGGTCCTACCAAAAGAATTCTCGAGTCAGCAAAAGAAGAAATTCTTTTCTGATTTAAAGAATTATTTTTGGGAGGACCCCTTTTTATTCAGTGTTTGCGCAGACGAGGTCGTGAGAAGATGCGTCTCATGTGAGGAAGGCCTTAAAATTTTACGTCATTGTCACGAGGGACTAACTGGTGGTCATTATCAAGCAAACCGAACCGCGAGGAAGGCGCTAGAGGCGGGATTTTATTGGCTCACGCTCTTCAAAGATGCTCACACCCTTGTGAGTACTTGCGACAGCTGCCAGCGGTCGGGGAACATCTCCCGCCGGGATGAGATGCCCCAAAACATTTTCTTAGAATGCGAAATTTTCGATCTTTGGGGTATTGATTTTGTTGGTCCTCTCCCTCCCTCTTATTCAAATAAGTATATTCTCGTTGCGGTCGACTACGTGTCGAGGTGGGCGGAAGCACAAGCTCTCCCCACCAACGATGTGCGAGTCGTCGTTAATTTCTTAAAAAAATTATTTTCTCGATTTGGCACGCCGCGCGCTATAGTGAGTGATCGGGGCACCCATTTTTGCAATAGTCAATTTACAAAAAATTTAGCAAAATATGGTGTCACGCACAAATTATCCACTGCATATCACCCAAAAATGAACGAACAAGTCGAAGTTGTTAATCGAGAATTAAAGCGGATTTTATAAAAAATAGTTTCTATTAATCGGAAGGATTGGGCAATAAAGCTCGATGATGCGTTATGGGCCTATCGAACGGCGTACAAGACCGCTATCTGTTGTACACCGTATTGAATGGTTTATGGAAAGGCTTGCTACCTTCCGGTCGAGCTAGTACACCGCGCATTTTGGGCGCTTAAATTTTTAAATCTCGATTACACTTTAGCGGGCGATCAAAGAAAAGTTCAAATGAACGAATTAGATGAATGGCGAGTGAATGCGTATGAGAGCAATAAATTATATAAGGAGCGAACAAAGTTTTATGACGATAAACACATAAAATTTCCGAAAACTTTTTCGCCCGGCGACCTCGTCCTCCTTTATAATTCTCGCCTTCGCCTTTTTCTGGGAAAACTAAAATCCCGATGGACCGGACCCTTTATTGTTAAAGAGTTTTGGTCCTATTGGACTATCCTAATTTCCCACCCGGAAAAAGGTTCCTTCAAAGTAAATAGGCACCGCCTTAAGTTATATCTTCCGGGAGAGCTAGCTAACGAGAAGAGTGAATCATTATCTTTTCATCCTATTGTATGATCGGCAAGTGGGTCAAGCTACGCAACCTTAAACAAAGCGCTTTTGGGAGGCACCCCAAAGTTATCTTTTTATTGTTTTTCTTATTTTATTTTAACATGTTTTGTAGGTAACCGCCGCTTCCCCCGCATCTTCATAACCAGGGAAGCTCTCTTAACCTCTCCTTCGTTTCTATTATTTTTGTTTTGTCTTGCACTTTATTTTCTTTTACTTCATACTTAGTTTTAAACATTGGGGACAATGTTTAACTTTAAGTATGGGGGTGTAAATAGTTCTTTGTAAATAGTTCTTTTTAAGTTAGAAAATTTTCAAAAAAAAAATATTTTCTTATGTTTTCTTCTTTTTAAGCACTTGTAAAACCCAAAAACTCAAAAAAAATATTAGAAAATCATAAAATTTAAATCTTGGAAAGGGACGTTTGGGACCTCACCCCATCTCACCTCCTAGTACCGTGAGAACCCTTCACGGGGTATACCTCGGGAAGTCCAAGAATTAACAAAAAAACTTAAGCTTTTTAGTATATGTTTTTATTGTTTATTTCTTATAAAAAAAGGATAATATAAAAAATCCAAAAAAAAGATAATTTCAAAATTCAAAAAAATATGAAAAACTTAAAATACATAAAAATATAAAAATCTTATACCTCTCCTATTTGTTGTTTTTGTGAGTTCTTAGAAATCTAGTTGATGATGTTTATAAGCATGTTTAGGTTTTTAATTAGCTAAAATTTTGCTTATCATAGTTTGTTAATTTTAAATTTGAGATAATTTTGCTTTAAGAATCATCTTATGATTTTAACTTGATTAGAGAATTTTTTTTAGCATGACTTCTCTTTTTATTTCTAAATGGCTTCATTTTGTAGTGAATTTGCTAAACCTCTTTAGATTTCAATTATATTTTCTTCTAACTTTCTAGATCTTAGGAAATTTAATTCTACTAGAATTTGCTCTCAATATAATTTAAAGCTAGCTAGATTTAATTTCCTTCCCTACCCCCTATGTTGGCATAAAAAAAGGAAGTTTAAAAGATCATATGTCATGGGAATAAGAGGATAAAATTCATTATTCCCTAAACATATGCACCCAAAATCATTTAAAAGATTATATGGCATGGAGTAAGAGGATAAAATTCTTTACTCCTATAAATATACATTTTGGGTTTTTATTAGAAGAGAAAAAAAAAAAGAGAAAAAAATATTCATGATGAGGATAAATTCCATTACCTCCATTAAAAAAACTCTCTTCTTTTGCCAAATTTTATGAAATCCCCCTTAGCCAATTATCATTGTTCTAGACTTAGTTTAAGATTATGGAGAGAGCAATATTTAGTAAGTTACTTTTCCTTAAGTTTCTTTTAAGATAGAGTTCTTATAATTTTAATTTAATCTCGTTTTATAATTTCTACAATATTGTTAAACCAATTAATTTTCTTGAGAAGTCCTTGCATAAACATTTTCCCCACTTTTCAAATCATCATCATAATTTAAGACTTAACTCCTCCTTGAATTTACTCTTAACTTAACTTTTGGTTTAAATGAAATTTTAGTTTAAAATTATAATTTTTAAGAATGACTTATAAATTAGGTTTCACACTTTTGCTCTGGAATAGCAAAACCTCAAGTATGGGGGTATTTGATGAGTAGTATTATGTGTATTTCAACTATAGTATTTAGGTTAGTTTTAATATAATTTTGTAAATATTATTTATATTTTAGTTTAAAATCACTTCTTTTATAATTTTTGTTATAAATGTAGTTTTACTTTTATTTTTGCAGAATTTTGGGAAAAATTGGAGAAAATCAGAAGTCACGCTCTCAGTCACGCCCGTGACCAAGGGAGTGTGTCCTAATGATCTGCGTTAGACAAAATTGGAGCTGAGTTCGACGAAAGCTCTCTGCCCCTGCGCTCAACGAAATTGGAGCTGAGCTCGACGAAATCTCTCTGCCCCTGCGTTCGACAAAATTGGAGCTGAGGTTGACGAACGCACTCTGCCCCTGAGCTCGACGAATCCTGAGCTGAGTTTGATGAAAGCTCTCTGCCCCTGCGTTCGACAAAATTGGAGCTGAGCTCGACGAAAGCTCTCTGCCCCTGCGTTCAATAAAATTGGAGATGAGGTCGACGAACGCGCTCTGCCCCTGAGTTCGACGAAGCCTGAGCTGAGTTCAACGAAAGCTCTCTGCCCCTGCGTTCGACGAAATTGGAGCTGAGGTCGACGAACGTGCTCTGCCCCTGAGTTCAACGAAGCCTGAGCTGAGTTCGACGAACGCGCTCTGCCCCTAAGTTCGACGAAGCCTGAGCTGAGTTCGACGAATGCTCTCTGCCACTGAGTTCGATGAACGCTCCCTGCCGCGCCGAATTCAAGCCCACGCTGCATTAATTGAAGCCGCCCAGGTACACGCTCGTGACCCAAAATGTCACGCCCGTGACTTTCCTGCGTGATACCTGCACGCCGCCGAGCCGCAAGCCAACCCATGCTGATTTAATGAAGCCGTCCAAAGTCACGCTCGTGACCCAAGTTACACGAGCGTGTATTGTCCAAATGTCTCTCGCTGTCACGCATAGTCCATGCCCCTATCAGATCCGATGTCAGTAATATTTACACTCCCTAGGTTACGCCCGTGACCAAGGGCGTGTAACTTGAAAATTTTTGCTATAAATTCAGAGGCTCTCCTTGAGTCCAGTGTTCAGAATTTTGGAGATGGGGAGGTGCTGCTAGAGCTGTTAGTGAATTTTTCATGTTCATGTTCTTGTTTCTCCTTAAGCTTTCATGTTCTCTTTTTAATGTAATGTACTAGTTTTTATTTCTTTCATGCACTAGTTAATTAAAGCTTGTAACCTTAATTTCCTAGCTTTGTAATCTCCTTTTAAGCTTGTAATAGTTTTGGTTTTCAATAAAATTAAGTTTGCTCTCTTTCATGTTCTCTTTCTCCTTAGTAATTTCTTTTTCATGCAATGCTAATTTTTCTTTCCTTTCATGCAATATTTAATCTTTTCATTTAGCTTGCAATTTGTTTTTTTAGTTAAGTAAAACAACCCTCAAAAATCGTTCGATAAAATAATGGTGATTTTCCTCGAAGTAGAAGTAATCAACGTGCCCCGTGGAATACGCCCTTGGTATTTCTAAATATCCTATACTATAGACGATATGGTATACTTGCCTTAATCGGATATAGTTTTGGAGAAAATCTTCAAACCTTCGCTTAATTTCAAAACACGAAATTTCTATATCACCTATTTTGGGTTCTGAGTGTGTAACACTCTTTTCAATTTTTATTTTTCAGTCCTTATATAACTATTTATACCACCCCATCTTGAATAAGAGGCTAATTTCCTTTAGCACTTGTTTAAGACGGTTGAGACGGATATTATTTCTGCACTTATATAAGTCTTTTAATTTCTATACCACCCCGTCCCGGATGAGTGGCTATGTTCCTTAAGCGCTTGATTAAGACGGTTGGTATGGATACTATTACTGCTTTTATATAAGTCTTTTTATTTCCCTTTTTCGCACTTATATTCGCTTAAAAAATTATAAACATGTATTTTCTTAATTATTCCATCCCCATTCCGATGAGTGGCTAATTTCCTTTAGCGCACGATGTCGAAGAGCATTGGGACCCAAAAATAGTTTTTCTAAAAATTAAAACATCTCTTTCTAAAATAATTAACGCTTAAGGTTTACCTGAGAATAACGTTGAGTGGAGCCACATAATCGATGTGTGGTTTTCATTTCCGTCTCCGTACATTAGTTAGTCGAGAGGCTCATGCGTACGGACTGATCGCTCACGGGTAAAGAGAAGTGCGCTCTACCCTCGAGAGAGGATGAGGTTAGTCTCCCGAATGGGAAGTAAAAACCCAATAGCGGGGTTCATAACATAAAGCGAGTATTAAGGAGATTTGATTAAAGAACGAGAGTTTGGTCGAATATTCATAATCTCAGGTGGGCGTACCCTCGAGAGAAGAGCGTTCATAATTGTGGAACCTCCACGGCCAAGCCATTTTAATGTTTTGAAAAGTCATCTCTTTTACTTCTAAAAAAGACTATTTTCGTCTCAAGGTAATTTGACATCGGGCGCAAATATTGTCATCGTTCAGAACTCTAGTTATACGCTTTTTATTATCATTTTAGAACTCTAGTTATACGCTTACTATCGTTTAATTTTAAAAACCCACACTAAAAACTTATTCCGATAAAATAATAGTTCGTTCCTCAAAGTAGTATAATCAACACGATCCGCAAAAATATACGACCTTGATATTTTCTAAAACAAAATATCCTGTATTACTCACGATAAGGTATACTTGCCTTTATCATATGATTAATTTGGATTAAAAAATTTAAACAAACACTTTTCAAATCCGAAACTTGCAAAACTCTCCTTTGCTATTTTAAAAATCAATTGAATTCGGTGTTGTAGTCAGGGTGTAAACGTCAATACTTCGAAAGCAGAAAAGACTGTTACTTCTATCTTTCGATAGGATAACAATTAGTTTCTCAAAGTAGGAGTACTTGCGAAACTCTTTGAAACACCCGGCTAATTCTAACCTCGTCATATAAAGGTTGCGCAAACCAAATTAAAAAGAAGAAAAATCTGAATTAAATCACCGAGTTTTTGACGCCGTTGTCGGGGACTTTGTGTTGTTATTTTGAAAAAAAAAAGAACCGATATTAATTTTATCACTTATCTTTTTTTTTTATATAAACAAAAAAACTAAAAAAATTTATCTGTTAGTACATGACCCGAGAAAGCTCGTCGGACGATTCGATTATTCCTTTTGACCCCGAAATTGAGCGCACCCTTCGTGAGCGCCTCCGATCTTGTGATCAAAACTTACTCGAAACCCCCGAAGAGTCTATCGGAGATACCAAAAATATGGCTGATCTGAATCTAAATGAGGCACCGCCACAGACCATGGCATATTATGCCAGGCCAAATTTGGAGGATACAGGATCGAGTATAACTCGCCCAACTGTGGCCAACAATAATTTTGAAATAAAATCTTGCATCATTCAAATGGTACAACAGTCAGTCAAATTTGACAATTTGCCAGAAGAGGATTCGAATTTACATCTTTCTAACTTTTTATAAATATGCGATACATTTAAAATTAATGGCGTTACTGACGACGTCATTTGTTTATGCTTATTTCCATTTTCGCTGTGGACGAAGGCAAAAGTGTGGTTAACTTCTCTTCCCAGAGGATCCATAACCACGTGGGCCCAATTGACGGAACACTTTTTAACTAAATATTTCCCCCGTCAAAAACCGCTAAGTTACGTACGGATATCGCCTCTTTCATTCAATACGATTCTGAGTCTCTCTATGAGACTTGGGAGCATTTTAAAGAATTCATGCGTAGATGTCCTCATCATGCGCTGCCGCCCTGGCTACAGGTCCAGACGTTTTATAATGGCCTAAATTTTTCCACGCGACAGATGATCGATGCAACCGCCGGGGGAACGTTAAACAACAAAACCCCGGCGACCGCTCAAGCTCTGTTCGAAGAAATGGCCATGAACGCCTATCAATGGAATGCGCCTAGATCTCGCCCTGCCAAACCGTTCGGGATTTATGAAGTGGATGCCACTGCTCACCTAGCCTCGCAAGTGGAGCGGCTAAGTAAGCAAGTGGCGGAGATGACTGCTTCCTCCTCCACTCTCGCTTGGGCTCCTAATAATAATAATAATAATAATAATAATAATAATAATAATAATAATAATTTTGTCGAAGAAACTATAGATTACCTAGGCAACCCAGTTAGGCCCCCCTTCAACCCTAATAACAATCCGTATTGTAATAATTATAATCTGGGTTGGAGGAACCACCCAAATTTTTTCTGGAGCAATCCTAACAATGCTCAGAGGCCCCCAATTGTAAATCCGCAAGGATTTCCGCAAGGATTTCCAAACGGATTTCAGCCTCCACCTCCAAAACCTTCACCGCTCGAAGATATTTTTGCTAAATACATTGCGTTCACCAAGTCAAATATCCGGAATATTACCTGTACAACCCCGATATTCGCCTAGAGGTGAACGAAGGCCAAGGTATCGGCGAATACCAGGGGTTGGATGGTTCTTCGCAAGCCTACAAAGCCTCGCGAAGAGCAGGGATTGTGTACAACCCCGATATTCGCCTAGAGGTGAACGAAGACTAGGGGATAACCAACAAGCAGAAGTAATGTGGAAGGTGAGCCAGAATCTCAATGGTCGCTCACAGGAAGGCGAGCTAGCCACCCGCCGACCACTAGCGAGGGAGAGGGGCGAGCCAGGTTCCCGCGGCCTGCTTACAGTAATGTTCTAGGCAAACCAGACCCTTTCCAAGTTTTGATGTTCGACGAACTTGCTTCTCAGTTCGGTGAACGTCTGATGAGTCCTGATCATATACACTTTTATGGACTCATCTGGGCCATTTACTTAGTCATTTCACCGCACTTTAGCCCTGTTATAGTTCATATTGATCAGTCTATGCTAGGTGCACTTCTAGGCCCATTTTGGTGTGTTTTCATGTTTATCTTCATTAGTAGTTTTCATGCACTGTTAGGTGCCACTTTCAGTAGCTGGATTCGTGGTTGTACGCTAGAACAGGAGTCGTGCAGGTGCTTCCGGTGCAATTCTGCACAGGAACACTGCGCACGATCACTGGTTCTATTGCGCACGACCACTGGTCGTGCGCCACTGATCGTGTGCACTTAACACTTTTTCATGAGTTCTGTTTGGTGCAGTGCGCACGACCATCTATGATAGTGCGCACGACCACCGGTCGTGCGCCACTGTTCATGCGCACTCATCATCAATTTCATGAGTTCTATTTTAATCAGTGCGCACGACCACCTACGATAGTGCGCACGACCACCGGTCGTGCGCCACTGGTCATGCGATCATGTTATTCCATAATTTCTGTCTTTACAGGCTCCGTCCAGACAGAGCGCACGATCACCGAATTCTAGTGCGCACGACCACTGGTCGTGCGCCAATGACCGTGCGCACTGTTTACTCCAGCGCCTATAAAACGACCTGCTCGCGATTTTAGGTCGGATCCCGAATTTCAGCCGCCGTTTTCCGCCCCGTTCCGCCCGATTTCGCCCCTCCATCGCCGCCCACCATATGGAGGTGCTCCAGGCTTGCTCTTCACGCCAATCTTGAGCCGGAGTTTCCTCTCGGCCTCCTCCTTCATCCAAGAGCTTCAAAGGAAGACCTAGCCGCCATTACCATCAAGCAAGAGGAAGTTTGCAACCTCTACCAGATCGTGACACGAAGAAGACGGGTCCATTGGAGAGTAGTGACAACTCTCTCTACCCCGGACGTAGTTGCGGACTGAGCTTGGACGCGGATTGACAACCCGGCGATTCCAACCGTGAATCTACAACGAGCCTTCAGATTCGGTCGATTTCTTGCTCTATTCTTCTCTTATTGATGTATATGTAGTTAGATCTAACATTATGATGAAGCGTGCTTGATTATTAGCATTTATACTTGATTATGTCTATGTGATTTGAGTATTCTTGCTTATTATTTTGAGGTGTGCCTTGTGGTGTGGATTGTTGGTTGTCCGGTGCCGCACTAGCAATTGCTAGTGGCGTGCTTGTCGAAGAGGTGCTTGCGACCCTCATTCCGCTTGCCTTCTCGTCCATCCGCCTACCGAAGTGTGGCATCGCGGCCCGCATTTCATCCCGCCTAACGAAGCAACGCGCTCAAGGCCTGCATAGTTCGATCTGTTTGCCTACTCGTCCATCCGCCCTTGCGACGCAGCGCGCTCAAGGCCTGCCTATTCTCCATCCCGCCAAGCGAAGCATTGCATAGCGGCATTGCATAGGAGTAGTTGATAGCTTTTATTTTATGTTCCAAAAGCCAACCCAACTCCCCCGCATTCCATCCGACGTTAAGGACTTCAATCTCAAGTCCTACCTCGAACGTTAACTCCACCTTACTGTGTTCCTTGAGAGATTCGATACTCGGGGATTACTCCTCGTTTTATATTACTTGAACGATCGGTACACTGCCGTTTCGTGTCGCAGTCGAGCTACCGCCTATAGCGGTGTGTGAGATTTGCGCCATCAAGTTTTTGGCGCCGTTGCCGGGGAACACAGACGTGTGAGTTTTCTTGAGAGGGAGAGCCGAGAGATAGTAGTTCTTCCAGTGTGTATAGCCGCCTTTTTATTTTTTTGTTTGCTTTTTACTTATTTACTGCTTGTTTTTATTTCTTTCCCTCTTATTTTTAAGTCTTAGGCAAGTCTAATCCAAAAAGTTTTATTAGTTTGTGTAAATTTTCTTGCAAAGAATTTCAGTCTCGTTATATCTGCTTTAATTGTCAAATATGTCGTCATGGGATATTTCACCTAGCTTTAATGATAAGATGGTTTATTATTTAGACCAAATGAATGAGTTGAATACTAGGCAGTGTAGGAACATTGTTTGCTTGTTGTGTCGAGGAGAGGGTCATGAATTGAAGGACTGTCCTAGTCTTTTCAAGCCTGACCGCCGCTCCTCCACTCAGGACAACATTGTCCCTATCGCTCATTCTTTACCCATGGAGGCAATTGTACCCTCTACCCCTGAGCTTGTCTCGTGCACAGACTCCTCACTCCCTGTTTATGGCTTCACTCCTAGTGATGATGATCACTCATCTGTTAGCCAACAAGGAGAGGAATGGGAGCTCCTTGATGCACCTGAGTATGATGAGGAAAGTATTCTTTCCATCGGGGAGGCTTTAGCAGATCTTTTTGCGGAGGAACTGAATATTTTTGTCCCTCCAGTTTCTTTGCAAGATTTTTCTACACATATTCTTTATGATCCTATCGAAGTAAAGGAGCTGGGTGATGCTTCTGACTCGGAGAGTGCTCCAAAGTGGGATGAGGATGTCATTTTCCCTGAGGGAGAGAATGAATACTTTGAACACGATGATGCACCTCGGTGGGATGAGGAGGATACTCTCTCTGATGAGGAGGTTTGCACTTCTTCATGGGACGAGGAGGTCCAAATCACCACTGAGGCTCCTGAGTTCTCAAGTCCCCCTTGCTATGATATTTACGATGATGATAGTGATCTACCCTTGGATCCTGCCGGGAGTGAGACCGGGATCACTCCCCCGATTGATGTTTATTTATGTTCTTCGTCTTCTTTATTTCTTGATCCCCTTTCTTCATCTGAGCCTGTGCAGGTTGAGTCTTCACAGGTATCCCCGGAGGACTTGGAGCTTTTTGCTCAAGTCAATGATGAGAGTATCCTCTCATGTGAGGAGGTTTATTCCCCCTCCATAGAGGAAGCTCCACTCATTGCCTTTTCCTCCTGCTGCCTCCCTGTTGACGATACCTTGCTAGGCAAGGATGTGTTTTGTGAGATGAGTGAGGACCAGGCCTCCTCCTTTTCTTACATTCTCTACCCTCTACCTGTGAGGAGCAGGTATCTATATTTAGGTAGAGGGGTGACTGTTCTGTCTCCGTATCGGTACCCGTTACCGATGCGCATATTAGAACAGTTACCTGTGCACTTTTCTTTTCATAGGCCCATTAGCTAGAACTGTACAAATGCTAAATAAGTCGTGCTGGGAGGACAATAACCCCAGTAGTTATCTTACTTTTCCTGCATTTTTATTTCTTCTAATCATGTTTAGTTAGCTGTAGTTTATTTTAGTTTGTCTTTTTCTGTTTCTTTTGTTTTGCGGAGCTGACCCCTGCAGGTACTTCTTCTGGATGGCGGATGCTGCAGCTTAGTCGTGGTTTAAACGCCAATCTTCTGGTGTGCTCATTTCTGAGCACTGGGTACTCTCTATCCCTAGCCTTTTCTGATTTTCATGTCATATATTCTGTGGAGTGTTTAGTTTAAGTCTGGGGGGAGCAGTTTTTGCACCCACTCATGTGCACTCATGCATAGCATGCCAGAAGTATTTTATTTTCAGTTTTATTATTTGTTCATTTTCATTGCACACCACATCACCCACTTGAGCGCGTACTCGTCTGTATGCGTGCTCTGTAGTGAATTTAATTCTTCTGCTTATTTGGGAAAGTCTAGGTGATGGCTTAGGACTATGCAGCAGAGTAAAATGTTGACTCTAGTAGTGCTCCTAGTCGAGTGCTCGGTTGCATAGAAATTTGTGTAGAGTAGACTTCTCTTTATACTTATGGTTTTATATTTTTCTTATTAGTGTAAATGTTGTTTACTCTACTCAAATGGTGAATTCGGTGGAATCAAACGATAGCATAGGGTTGTGTGTAAACGATCGTTAGATTCGTATTGCTGAGTCGGGAGAAAGGAGAATCTTTCTCGGTGGCTAGAACTTGCCCCAAGCGATTCTTGAAGCATTGACATAGGATAGTTCTAGTGCGTGAGAATGACGTAGGCCATTATTTTGGCTCGGTTGAACTTTTTATTTCATGCCTATCGTCTACCCTTGCTAGCCCCTTTGTGCCTACCCTTTTCTTGATTCAGCTCCACATTTTTCTCACCAAAGCCTAAAAGCCTAGCCTAGTCACACACCCAAATCTGAGCTTTTGTTGTTGTTTCATTTACATTTTGGGGGATGTTGATTGTGGTGTCTATTTTGTGAATCTGTGGATGTGCTCATTTGAAAATTTTGCTGAAAGAAAAAAAAAAGACAAGAAAATGAAAGATAGAAAGAAAAATGAAAAAAAAGAGAAGAAAGAAAAATGAGTTTTATTGAAAAATCTTTTAGAAAAAATATGTATTGGGAGTAGGCGGTGCACACACCTATGATTGCAAAAGTTCAAGTCTGGGGGTGTAGTGCACTTGCATTCGATTGTGGTGCGCAGGTAGTTTTTTTTAAAAGCTCATTTGGGTTATGTGTTTAAGCCATTTTGTTTATCATCATTTACCTCACCGTAACCCAAGCCCCATCTCTAACCTAAAGTCCTACCGACTCACGCTATGAACCAATCTAGTGCCGTGGAGAGAATGTGACCGGGTGAGCCTATGGTCGCCGACACCGATGGATTTCGGTGGAGTTTGTCCGGCATCCCGATCTTGGGCAATGCTCGTCTCAGCGTTTAGTTTACTTTCTCTGTATGCATGACCGAACGATTCACCGTTGTTCACCATTTTGAGTAGTTGTAATATGCTTTTACTCTTTTAGAAATATATAAACTGTTGTGTATATTGAGAAATCTTCTCTACTATTCTTCTTATGCACATGAGCATGCGACTTCGCATAGTACTCTATATTGTAGTTTTAAGCCATCTACTTTTCTTTCCCGTACGCTTAAAATTTGTTTGCTCGGGACGCGCAAACAGGTAAGTCTGGGGGTGTGATGAGTCCTGATCATATACACTTTTATGGACTCATCTGGGCCATTTACTTAGTCATTTCACCGCACTTTAGCCCTGTTATAGTTCATATTGATCAGTCTATGCTAGGTGCACTTCTAGGCCCATTTTGGTGTGTTTTCATGTTTATCTTCATTAGTAGTTTTCATGCACTGTTAGGTGCCACTTTCAGTAGCTGGATTCGTGGTTGTACGCTAGAACAGGAGTCGTGCAGGTGCTTCCGGTGCAATTCTGCACAGGAACACTGCGCACGATCACTGGTTCTATTGCGCACGACCACTGGTCGTGCGCCACTGATCGTGTGCACTTAACACTTTTTCATGAGTTCTGTTTGGTGCAGTGCGCACGACCATCTACGATAGTGCGCACGACCACCGGTCGTGCACCACTGTTCATGCGCACTCATCATCAATTTCATGAGTTCTGTTTTAATCAGTGCGCACGACCACCTACGATAGTGCGCACGACCACCGGTCGTGCGCCACTGGTCGTGCAATCATGTTATTCCATAATTTCTGTCTTTACAGGCTCCGTCCAGACAGAGCGCACGATCACCGAATTCTAGTGCGCACGACCACTGGTCGTGCGCCAATGACCGTGCGCACTGTTTACTCCAGCGCCTATAAAACGACCTGCTCGCGATTTTAGGTCGGATCCCGAATTTCAGCCGCCGTTTTCCGCCCCGTTCCGCCCGATTTCGCCCCTCCATCGCCGCCCACCATATAGAGGTGCTCCGGGCTTGCTCTTCACGCCAATCTTGAGCCGGAGTTTCCTCTTGGCCTCCTCCTTCATCCAAGAGCTTCAAAGGAAGACCTAGCCGCCATTACCATCAAGCAAGAGGAAGTTTGCAACCTCTACCGGATCGTGACACGAAGAAGACGGGTCCATTGGAGAGTAGTGACAACTCTCTCTACCCCGGACGTAGTTGCGGACTGAGCTTGGACGCGGATTGACAACCCGGCGATTCCAACCGTGAATCTACAACGAGCCTTCGGATTCGGTCGATTTCTTGCTCTATTCTTCTCTTATTGATGTATATGTAGTTAGATCTAACATTATGATGAAGCGTGCTTGATTATTAGCATTTATACTTGATTATGTCTATGTGATTTGAGTATTCTTGCTTATTATTTTGAGGTGTGCCTTGTGGTGTGGATTGTTGGTTGTCCGGTGCCGCACTAGCAATTGCTAGTGGCGTGCTTGTCGAAGAGGTGCTTGCGACCCTCATTCCGCTTGCCTTCTCGTCCACCCGCATACCGAAGCGTGGCATCGCGGCCCGCATTTCATCCCGCCTAACGAAGCAACGCGCTCAAGGCCTGCATAGTTCGATCCGTTTGCCTACTCGTCCATCCGCCCTTGCGACGCAGCGCGCTCAAGGCCTGCCTAGTCTCCATCCCGCCAAGCGAAGCATTGCATAGCGGCATTGCATAGGAGTAGTTGATAGCTTTTATTTTATGTTCCAAAAGCCAACCCAACTCCCCCGCATTCCATCCGACGTTAAGGACTTCAATCTCAAGTCCTACCTCGAACGTTAACTCCACCTTACTGTGTTCCTTGAGAGATTCGATACTCGGGGATTACTCCTCGTTTTATATTACTTGAACGATCGGTACACTGCCGTTTCGTGTCGCAGTCGAGCTACCGCCTATAGCGGTGTGTGAGATTTGCGCCATCAACGTCGCGCGTCAGATTGGCGAGCCCGCATGAAAGCGGGTGAGCCGAGCGCTTGTCGACGGATCGGGGGGAAGGTGGGCGAGCCAGATCCTCGCGGTCCGTTCCTGAGTTCGACGAAAGCCATCCCGAGTTTGACGAATTCCGTTCGACGAAATCTGTTAGAAGAATTAGCTTCTCAGTTCGACGAACGTCATGCTTCAGCCCCAACGAGCATCTCTCAGCGGCTATCTCTATCCCGTCCCAGCGGACCCGCTGGGACAAGCAATTGTCTCAGCGGCTCTCGGCCCTTTCTCAGCGGGAGAACTCGCAGGAGGAAGCGCAAGACCCGGCGTCGGTGGATATCGCCGGTAGGAGTGCGAGTGGGGTTTTCACAGCCCGCTCGTCCATAAGGGGTCTCAAATCTGACAGGCAGAGGAGGTAGCAAAGAAGGCGGACCCGAGCCTCAAGGGTCACTCGCGGGAATGTGCGCGAGTCATGTCCCTACGAGCCCGAGCCTCAAGGCCAACTCGCAAGAAGGCGAGCGAGCCGGGTACTCACCGACTGCTCGCAAGAAGGCAAATAAGTCGGATTTTCTCCAAGTCTTAGTGTTCGACGAGATTCGTCCTGCGTTCGACGAATGCTGAGCATCTGTTGAGATCGACGGACCCAGTTCAGCATTCGACAAAATCCATTCTGCATTCGACGAACGGACCTCTCCGTTCGACGAACTGGCTCCTAAGCTCGGCGAACTCCGTTGACCAACAAGTTCAGCAGGTTTACACAGGGCCGGGGAAAGCTCGTCGGAAGGCATGCGAGACCTAGCCACGGTGGTCGTCGCCAGAAGAGGCGCGAGCAAGGCCTTCATAGAATGCTCGCCTATGAGGAGTTTTGCAAACCTTGCTCGCGAGTAGACTCGCGGGAGCTCTCGCGAGTAGGGCTCTCATAAACCACTCGTCCATAGACTAAATGGGTGGATTTACTCCTCTTCCCCTGGTGGTCTGCATGTAGCCTCTCCAAACAGCGGAGTTTGGCTGTTAACAGGCCAAATTGGGGTGTGTTTAGTAGAAATCAAAAAGCGGGATTCCGTTATTGACAGACCATGAGCGAAAAACTATAAATAGACCTTAAAGGGCACCTTGGGAGAGGATTCCAATCTCAGTTCCCTGAGCTTCTTCTTCTTCCTAGGTTACTTTGGTTCAGCATTCTAGCTCTCCAAGGTGCCCAAGTCTCAGCTTTGGCTTGGGAGGGGAAGCGCTCAACGATCTTCCGGGTTTGTGGAGGGACCTCCTCGCTGCGACTAAGGTCTTAGTCCATTTCTAAGTCTCCGGTCTGCTCCTTTCGAGGGACTAGTAAGGGCTAGCTGCCCCTCAACTTGTTGAGGGCCCGAGCTTCACAAGAGACCGATAAATCAGTTTCAACACTCGGGCCCTCAACAAGTTGAGGGGCAGCTAGCCCTTACTAGTCCCTCGAAAGGAGCAGACCGGAGACTTGGAAATGGACTAAGACCTTAGCCGCAGCGAGGAGGTCCCTCCACAAACCAAGAAGATCGTTGAGCGCTTCCCCTCCCAAGCCAAAGCTGAGACTTGGGCACCTTGGAGAGCTAGAAAGCTGAACCAAAGTAACCTAGGAAGAAGAAGAAGCTCAGGGAACTGAGATTGGAATCCTCTCCCAAGGTGCCCTTTATGGTCTATTTATAGTTTTTCGCTCATGGTCTGTCAATAGCGGAATTCCGCTTTTTGGTTTTTACTAAACGCACCCCAATTTGCCAGCTAACAGCCAAACTCCGCTGTTTGGAGATGCTACCTGCAGACCACCAGGGGCAGAGGAGTAATTCTACACCTTAAGTCTATGGACGAGTGGTTTATGAGAGCCCTACTCGCGAGAGCTCCCGCGAGTCTACTCGCGAGCAGGGTTTGCGAAACTCCTCACAGGCGAGCATTCTGTGAAGGCCTTGCTCGCGCCTCTTCTAAAGAAGAACCAATCTTACCACGTAGTCCGGCGGTTATACTGGATCTTCTCTCCTGGGATCTCTGCAGCATTGCGACTAGTGCAGTTTGAGCAATGCTTAATTGCACATGTTGCCTTTAGGGAAAATACTTGTCATGGGATTTCGGGTAAACATTATCCCTGTACATTTCCAAATTTTTGAGAATTTTGGAAATGTAGGATTTAACCGCAATAGTCCGACCGCCATTAATGCTGAGTCATCTATAATAAAGTTGGAGGCTCTACAGATTTGTAGAAAAACCTCTCGCCATGGAACACTTCTCTACCCTTGCTATTAAAACTCTCTATGCCGCTATGTTTGGAATCAGAAAGAATCTGATGGTTGCAATTATGCTTCGTGAGGGGTCGATCGGGCAGCGACCTCTTAATATGAAGGCTGTTGTGAAAAAAGTCTACCATGTTGGCCTATGAGGTCGTCGAGGGATCGAGAGGAAATGATCAGTTGTGCACATTCCTATGGAAGATGTGCAAAAGGCAGTGGAGGGTTCACAGGTAATTGCTGATGCAAAACTGGTTTCTGCGAGTAATCTAGTCAACTCAGATTTTGACATCACGACTACCCCTTCTAGCGAGGTCATACTGATGATTGCAAGGTTGGATAGTACTGGAATGGACTCCAAAAAAATCAAGATTGCGCCAAAGAATGGCGAGAAGACTAACAACGGTCAGAAAGTGACTTCATCCGCTCTCATTGATCTAGACACTGAGGAGTCTATCCAAGAGAGGATACAGTGGATGGTGCTTATCGCTGCTAAGAAATTACAAAATAAATACAAGTATGATGCTTGTTGCAAAACCGACAAGAAGAATAATAGTGGGCGGCTCTGTTGACCGCAGAAGAAAGGGTGACAATGAAGCTTAAACTCAAAAGAAAGAACTTATCTATTAATTCTGGTGCTGAAAGCCTCCAGTATCAGGTAAGAGAGAAGGAGGAAGTCCTATCCCCATTCTGAAGATTCCTGTAATTGATCTCGGCGGTCAGGTTGCCGATTCTGTGGCCGGACTGTCCACTAGAGAAATCTTGAAGGATTTCGATAAACTTGAACAAATTGACAAGCTTCTGGATGAACTGGACTCCTCAGAGTTTAATGGATACATCGCGGTTAAAGAAGAGAAGTTGAGGAGGAAGCTTTTATAGGTGACGATCGCGCTGATCGCCGGAGGCGAACTGAGCGATTAGCCAATTGAGCGGTCTGCTGAAGATAAGGCCGAGACCAGCGGTGGGCCGCAGAGCCTTTGCGGACAGGTAAGGTCAAACCTGCTCCTTGAGTTATAACGATTCCTCATTATAAGTCTCAATCGCAGACAAAACAGCCATAGTCCATAGTCATTTCATCTGATGATATTGTCTTAACCAATGAGGAGTTAAGGGCTAGGAAGAAAGGAGTTAAGCGATCTTGGAAGGAGAAGAAAAAGAAAATTGACCCTGAACGACTAATGTTGCCAATCCATGGTGACCGCACTGCTGTCATGGCGGCTAGGCAAGAAGGAAAAACTCATGTTTTTGTGATTTTGCATTTTAGAGTACTTTTCATTGTTGTATCATTTTCTTATGTATAACTAGATTTTAGCCGCACTTATATCTTCTTGTCGTAGATATTTGCGAACCAGAGCTTCTACCATCGAACAATAACATTCTTGTTGCCTTGCTGCCAATCATGGATGTGAGTAGCGCACCTACAAATCTGTTCGCCAGACTATCCGCACAAGTTCAAATGCGGAAGAAGGTGTTGGAGAGGGAAAAGCACGAGGCGCTGGAGAGAGAGAGAGAGAAGGCTCTTCAGGTCTCCCTGGAGAGGGATAAAACATCTTTAGAGAGGGAAAGGCGAGAAAGAAATGAGAGGGAAAGGGCTCGCAGTGACCAGATAAAGATCTTTGCTTCTTCCTCCGAAAGGGAGAGGAAAACCATGCTTACTGAGTGAGAGGATTCGAAAAGGACCCTAAGTACTTTAAGACCAATTGCGACAATCTATCTGCCGATATTGAAAAATATCGGCGGATGGATTTTCTGGCTAATAGAGGAGCTTCTAATCTTCTCGCAGAGTGGCAAGGAGAGCAGGTGAGATCGGTGGAACACATGATTCCTATGAGTCAACTGGACAGTAACACCTCCTGAGTCCACCAAGAACTTAACATGGCTCACTATCATTTGTAGAGTCTACATGCTAATCTCCTGCAATGTGGAGATCACACTGTAAACATAGGGAGAGATCCGGCTACGCGCCAATGTTAATTGTGAATTGATTTTATTGATGTAATATTATTTAGCATTGTGGACATCTTGATGAACTTGTGTAGTGTAATTTTTTTTTATATTACATATGTTGCTTAATCGTCGAAGCTCGCACTGTAATATTAATTAACACTTGCAGTCAACGCGGACATGATTTTGAACTTGATTTCTTGCTTATGTTGATTGGTTTGCATCTTCCTTGAGAACTGGGCGGTTAATGATTTTAAATGCAAATAATTTTTGTTTAGATGATTCCTTACAAATGCATATTGAAATTGGGAGGTCTGGTTAACGGGATAATCTGACAGCATGGCTGCAATGTCCTTTGAGAATCTCAATAGGCAGGATTGAGTCCACGCGGTCCGACGAACAAGTTCGTGTCTGACATTGCTAAATGCAGATCGAAGAGTTTATAAATATCGTCGCCTTCTGAAATTTCGGCCGATTTGCGCCTCAAATAGATATATGAGCAATTTAAAATCATGGTAGTCACGCGAGTTGATGCTGCTTCTGCCTTTCATACCCCTGATTACAAGGACTCTAGGGTCTCTCAAGCGGAGTTTGACACTTTCTTTAGAACTCACCTGCAAGGAACCGAAGTAGCTGCGCAATTTCCTGAGTAACATGAGAGTATTAACACCTCTTCACCGAATCAAATCGCGATCCCCATGGATCATTTTGATTTTGGCTTCAGGTTCTTAGTGATTGGGAAGCCATCAAGATTTTTGACCATTACGTAGTGGTTCTAAGGTAGTTGCCGCCAAACTTAATCGCAGTTATCTTCAACTTTATTGCGTACCTACGATTTGAAGGAGTGAAATTCACCCTTAATCTGTTTCGCAATAGCTTCATGGTACGGTTAGTAGCAAAAGGCAAAGGTAAGGAAATAACATCTAAAGGCATTTTACACTTTAGATGTACCAGGATGAAGGTTGTTAATTTACCTAAAAAAGTTCACAATTTGACCGAGAGATACCTTATCTTCGAAGGGATCTTGGTTTGCTTCCTGTCAATATGCAAAGTCGTGCGGATAGTGTCTTCAAGTCATGCGAGCTGGGAGCCATCGAGAATGAGATCATCAACTCTTAGGCAGAGGTGCGACTACATCTTCCACTACGGACCACTGATCCCAATAGTGGAGGGGGTAGCCCCTGAAGATAGTAAGTTGTTACTTGTGACTACATTATTTTTTTAGTTGCATTTATCCGCATGTTAAAACTTGTCAAATGCTGCAGCTAGCTTGAACGTGCCTTCAAACGAACTGCAGACTCCTGGTGGGCAAGTTCTTACTCAGCAAGAAAAGCAGGAAAGACTAGCTGAAGTGCAGCAAGAAATAGTGGATTGTGCCACAAACTCTTCTAAGGTCTCTTTCCCCTTCTTGGGGTTATGAGTTCTTTGAAAGAACTCTGCGATAATCCTAATAAGAAGAGGCATGCCGACAGGAAGTTTCTCCAAATGTCGACTGCTCTTCCTTCTTAGACGAGCAAAAAGATTACCCGCAATGCCTCCATGGCTAGCACGACCTTGTATGGAAATAGGAACCTCAATGAGCTGAGGAAGATTCCAATGGAGCTCCTACCACGCCTGGTTGCACAAATCAATTTGAGGAGTCTGGTTATGAGCCACTTCATGGTTGACCCCTTCAGCAGATTGCTTAGGAATAACTTGCAGTTTCAAGAAAAGATCGGGCAGTTGTTGGAAGTGAACACCAAATTAAAAGAGAAAGTGGAGGTAAGATACTACCTAGCGAGCTTGCGGGTAATATTTTCAATTTGCAATTTCTGATTATGCTTTTGTTCCTTGTAGAAAATGTATGGTCCTAAAAACAATGCTTTTAGGGATGTGATTTTCCTTACCTTAAAGGGTGTGTCGAGGATGCCCTTGGTTGCTTCAAGGAATTTTGAGGAGTGAAAGAGGGCTTTGAGTACACCTCCTTTCTTGATCTTTACCCTGCCTGCACGAGGATGGTAGCCGTAATGGATCGGGCGGATAAGGGTAAAGGTAAATTATGAGAAGAAGAAGGAGCAAAAGATGTAGAAGGTAATGAAGTTGTAGTGGAGGAAGAAGAGGGAAGAGATGAGGGCGGTGTAGGTTATGGGATTGGTCTAATCTTAACATAGAGGGGGGTGAATAGGGGTTGTCATCTTTTTATAAACTTGATGTGGAATAATGAAAGTAAATGCAATAAACACACAATCACAAAAAATCCATAGCATAAACAAAGAAAGCTATAGTGGTTCCACGAGTTGGGTACATACAAATTACCCGTTCTCCTATTTAATAGTGTGCTGGCCTCGACAATCTCCAACCAAAACTCAGATCCCACATCCTACAACTTAGAGACCAAATCTCCTACCATAGAGGTACTAACTGACCTCCTACCTCAGCTCACTAGGAACCTGCCTCAGAAGCACTGGCTAGCCTCCTACATCAGATCCACAACTCAGAGACCAAGTCTCCTACCTCTTAGGTACTGACTGACCTCCTACCTAATGTCATACATGATCCTATAGTTCAGGTTATACAGGACCCTACAAATCAGGTGACACGGGACCCTACAACTCATATTCCACAAATGAATCCTACAGCTCAGATCTCAGAGAGATCCTACAGTTATATAAATTTGTAATGCAAAACTTTTCTATAGACTCAGAATAATAGATCTTGATAAATCTGGAGTCTTCTTGATGCCTGATGTGGATTTGCTTAAACCTTAATCCTCTTTCAGAGGACATTGAGAGAATATGCTTTCGTGAAGATTATCTCCTCTGCACCTTAGAAGATCCTTCCTCTTCTTGCCATTAGATGATTGATCTTTGAGTAGTTCAGCAAGATGAATCAATTTCGTACTTCTGGAGAAAGAAAGATTAGCTTCAAAGATTATCTTCTTCGATCTCGAGCTTCCTGATGAATACCCTTTTCAAGAAGATGATAGCAGAAAAATCATGTGTTACAAATGTATCGATTAGGGTTTTCATCTCATATCTTATTAGTATATATCTTATTAGTCAACCCTTAACGGTCGCAAACAAGGAATACTTAATGTCAGATATTCCTTTCGTTAAAGACAAATTAGATTGACGCAATTGACGACGACAATCTTTGAATTTCTGCATCTTGAACTTCCTCGATGACTTTTGCATTGTCTCAATGATATTTCATTTCTTCTCGATGATACTTGGTCTACAAGATGATATTTGAGTTCAACACGACCACTGTCTTGAAGTTGAATGATTAAGCTTATCAAGACAACATTTTAGCTTTGTCAAGATGATAAGACTTATCACTTAGATCTGAGCATTGTCTTGTCAATACGGGAGCCATATCTAGATGAAATGGACTTAAGTTGTCCTCAACTCAATATACTTCTGAATTGTCGTGTAGGCTCTTCGATGACAATTTACTTGTCTTAGACGACAATTGACATATTCTCGACGATAAATGACTTAGAAAAATCCCACATTCAATGAAGAGCTTCTAAACATCTTATCGATCTTCTTCAATATGATATGTGTGTAACTGATCCTTTTCAAAACAATATAGCCCTAGACTGTGTATTACTATGATGATATTTGGATCTTAAGCTATTTCTTCTAATCAAGATGATTTGATACTTTAGCTGAGAGTCTATAAGATGAGATCGTCTTTAAGCTTAAGGTCATAAAGCTGATATTGATACCTCTACAAGACGATATTTGTAACTCTCTAAGATGATATGACTTGGACAATTTTTGATCATCCTGAATTCAGATCATTCGCTCTATCCAACTTGCTAGACCTTTCTTCTTGATGTTTATGAGTGAGTGACAAGTATAATATAGTCTATATCTTAGGTCGACATGGTGTTTTGCACAATAAGGGATTACATTGGCAAAAGTATGTCTGATGACACTAAGTCTAGCCCTATACTAGGCTTGCACTATCTAATATCTGAAAGTAACAAACTAAACATATGCATCAAATACAAAGTTTGTTTATCCTTCACTTGAGGACTTCTTCATATCAGGATCATTGAGGGAGAAGTTCCCAACAATCTCCCCCTATTTGAAGAAGTCAGAACCTCAACCAATGAAGTTAGAACCTCATCCAATGATGAACAACACACAATAAAAATACCAAAATAATAATCATGTGCTATAGATAGGGTGGTTCTGAGTACCACCCATTGTTACCTTCTCCCCCATTTTAACATTTCAATCTCTTCTCCCCCTTTCTGACTTTTCAATTTCTGCTATTCTGGAGGATAAAAGTCTTGTAATTTTTCCCTTTATGAGTTCTTAATAAGTTGATTGAAGAATATATCCTTCCACTTGATCAGGTAGGGCGGATGACTCTAGATGAGTCTCCCCCTCAACAATTGCTAATACTTCATGTCTTCTTCAAGAATATCCCCCTCAACTGCTGCTTGGACTGAAATATCATTATGAGTCTCCTCCTCAACTGAATCTATCTCTAGTGCATCTTGATATCCTTCGAAGCTGATTTCTACATCAGTGAATCTAAGACTTGCTCCCCCTTAATATCTATATAAGGGGTAGAGCAATGATGGACTCTCCCCCTCAATATAAGCATGGGTTTGTTCAGAGATAAGTCTTGTAGATGTCCCCTAATTCCAGTCATTTTCTTGGAACATTCTTTGTCAAATGCCAGATAAGATTTTTGGTTGGACTTTGGACTATTCTGCAAAATAGATTAGTTTACCTTAGGAACCCAAAAATGTTTGGGTCCTTAGTTCTTGTTAGTCATAATCACAGGATGCTTTACAATAAGACTACTGGTTAGCCTTATATTCTTTTCCCTAGGAATTATTGGATTGAACCAACATTCTATGGCAAAGTGACCAATTTTTCCACCACACCATCATTCATATCTATTGTACCTCCTTTTCTAAGTCACTTTTTGAATGGAGTGATGATGTTGTTGATCAGAAGAGCAGGCAGTTGCATTCTTAGTATTTCTTCGATAAATATTGTGGTTGTGTGCATGATGAAAGGTAGGCTACACAGTCACATGATTCATCTTAGGGATAGGACTTGGAGGAAAGGCATTTCCCTTTCCATTAATTTTTGGTGTTGTAGAGGCAAACTCAAATGATCCATGATTTTTCATCTTAATTTCCTCATGAGGTTCCTTGAGAGCACTCAGTCCAATGCCCGCTCTATTCTTTGAGTTCTGTGGCTTTGTTCCACTGGTAGAGCACTCATTGGACAGAAATCCATAGGGGAGATCATGATCATAGGTATTGGTAGGTAATATGACCTTCTGAAAAATTGTTTATTCTTTTATAGCCATGCCCTTGCCTGCCACCTCAAAATATCCTACACCACTTTTATATGGTGCAGAAAAACTGTAAATGATTACAACCTGTTTGTGATTTCGAAAACCTAGCCAAAAGCTTCCCCTCAATGAGGAGCTTCTCCTTAAGATATTTGATGATCTTGTTCTTCTGACTTAGTGTACCAACTTGGATCTTGTAGATCCCTCTTAGCTTTCTAAGTTCATAACTCACTTCAGCTAGCTTCTCAGCTTTCTCAAGGAGTTCAGATTTAGCAATCCCTGGGGATTCAATCTCCTCAGCTTGTGCCTTGACAAGCTTTTTGCTTCTTTTCAGAGCATCCAACAAGACACCAAACTGATCCACTATATAAACTTCATCCTAATAATCAGACTCAGGTGAGGATTATCTCTTAGAATCTGTTTCAAAATAAGATTCTTCTTCAGATTCACAATAAGTACAAGATAAAGGAGTTCTGATTTGTACCTTAGCAGGTGAGTTGGACTCATCCTGACTTTCTTCTGACATAGACAAAGGCCCATAGCATTCTTCTTCTTCAGACTCATTGTCTGATATGGACAAGGGTACCCTTATGCACACTCTGGCAGGAGGATACATAGTCCACCCCTCATCTTCAAACAGTGCAATAAGCCCAATGTAGGCTTTTTCTTCAGTCTCAGAAGAGCTATTGCTGTTGTCACTTAGTGTCCGGGACTTCTTGTCAATGAAGCTCCTCCCATGCTTCTTGCTCTTATGAGATCTTCACTCATCAGGCTTGGAATTCTTCTCTTCTTTTCTCCTTACTAGGCAGTCAGTGATTATGTGAACTACTTTGTGATAGCCATAACAAACAACATTATTAGAAACTAGTTTGTTATGTTTAGAGTCATACATGTCCTCTTTGGACTTGTGCTTTGGTCTGTCATGACAGTGTTCTAACTTTCTAGAACTTGAAGGGGAGGCCCTGTACTTGTCCTATCTCTTCTTTAACAACGGTCTCTTTACTTGTTTGCTGAGAAGATGTAACTCTTCAGCAGAAAGTTCAGAGCCTGAAGTGTTGGATTCAGATTCATCATATTCAACATTTCTCTCTTGATGACTTTGATAGCCCACCCTGCATCTTCTTGTGCTTTCAGTTCTGAAAGCTACTGACTTGTCCTTGCTGTATTCCTCTCCAGCCTTCTTTATATTTAGTTGTAGATTAAGGGACAACAACTTTCAAAATAGATTTTGGGGCTCCATCCTTGAAAAGTTCCCCCATCTCTTTTATAGAACATATCTTTATGTCCCATTCCTTGTTCAAGGACCTTAGGAACTTATCATTTAGATCATAATTTGAGAACTTTCTCCCATAAGTTCTCAAACCATTCAAAATCTTAAAGAACATTTCATAGCAATCAGATATTGAGTCCTACTTATCTTGCCTGAATGCTTCATATTCTTGATTGTGGAGAGATTTTCTATCATCTCTTACTTCATCAGTCCCCTCCATGAACACAATAAGAGAATCCCACATCTCTTTTGTTGTCTTATAATGAATCAGATTTTGGAATATAGAAACATCAATATAGCTAACTAGAATGATCTTAGCCCTCTTGTTTTTGGTGACGAAGATGATTTCATCATTAGTCATTTCATTATATTTCTTGGGAACTTGTTTTGCTGGATCTATTGCTGAAGCTTTCGTAGGGATGAAAGGTCCTTCAACTGTTATGAATATCCTTGGGTCAGAGGCTACCATGAAGAGTTTGACCGTCTCTTTCCAAATACCAAAGGTCTCTTTTATGTAGATGGGTAATTTTATAGACCTTAGTTCCTTGAAATTTCCTCCTGAAGACATGGCGTTTAGACTTTGAATCCCTTTTGTAGATCTTGTTCAAGTTGTTAAGCTTTCTTTGAACAACCTCCCTCTGCTACCACTTGTAAGTTATGGGATTGGTCTAATCTTCACCTAGAGGGGGGTGAATATGTGTTGTAATCATTTTATAAACATAATGCAAAATAATGAAAGTTAACGTAAAAAACACACAATCACAAGAAATCAACATCATAAACAATGAAATTTATAATGGTTCCCCGATTTGGGTACATCCACTTTCCCCCTTCGCCTATCCGGAAGCGTGCTAGCCTCGACAATCTCCAACTAAAAGTCAGATCCTAAGATCCTATAACTCAAAGACCAAGTCTCATACCTCATAGGTGTTGGAACATGGTCTTCCGCATCTCCTAGGTTTGAGAATGACAAATCCTATATGTATTTGATCTTGTGCGTTTAAGTGTGCAGGAAAGAATAACATATGACTCAAGGATAACATATGAAGGTTGCCCCCATGTTTGAAGCCAGAATTCCAACATGCCCACTAGCGTCGGCGGTAGCACCTAGCGCGGGCGCTAGCTTTGATTAGGCAAGTTTAGGTGGCATGTATAGAAGGCGATAGTGTCAGGCGGTAGCAGATAGCGCATGCAGTAGTTCGGAGCACAAGAGGATTTTTAGAAATGTTTCATTGGAATGAATATACACACGTGGAGAATGATTCCTAATCCGGAATAGCGTCAGAGGTAGCGCTAGTGCATGTGCGAGCTCCAAGGCTATAAAAAGGACTCCTCTTCTCTCGTTTTGAACACACATCCTAGATAGAAGTCTAGTGCCAAATTTCCAGAGCCTTGTTTTGCTAAGAGTTGTTCTCCCACCAAAAGCTTAGAGAGTTTTTGAAGGAGGACTTCATCACCCTATATCCAATGGGCGATCTCTTCAACCTTGCTTATTCAACAGAGATCTATTGTCTCCGACTTTAGAAGTTTCTTAGAGCGAGTTTTTAATATTGTGGTTGCTATTTTATTTCATATCTTTTGTAACCATTTAGAGAATTTGCCTCATGTTGGCGACTAGGTCTACGTAGGACTTAGGGAAGAAATTTGCCTCGTGTTGGCAACTAGGTCTAGGGGCGTTATAAGAAATCAAGTTTTGTAATCATTCATTTCATATTAATAAAATCATGTCTCTATTTGATTTCAACTGTTTTACTTGATTTCTCTCTATTTTAATCTCTTATTATTTCAAGTCTATCAAAATATATTAAAAGTTTTAAAACCCTTGATTCACCCCCCCCCCCCCTCTAAGGGCGTCTACAGATCCAACAAGTGGTATCAGAGCAGGTTTTAATCCAAAATGGTCTAACAACCGGGAATAATGGCGTCTGATGATCGATCTCGCTTTTCCCGAGGGTCAGGGTGTTAGTAGAACATCTCTTTTTACTGGGTCAGATTTTAACTACTGGAAATCTAGGATGATGTGTTTTCTTATGACCATGAATATAGAAGTATGGATTATGGTAGAAGTTCGGTACTCTCCTCCTACAATTGTAATAGGAGAGGCTACCTTAGAAAAACAAAAGGATAAATGGAATAATAACGATAAACTCAAGTGCAAAAATAACGCTAAAGCAATGAATGCTTTATAATGTGCCTTAAATAGAACTAAATTTAATAGAATTTCTACATGTGTAACTGCTTAAGATATTTGGAACCAATTGGAAGTTACTCATGAAGGTACATCACAGGTGAAAGATGCAAAGCTATTCCAACTGGAGTCGGAATATGAAAAGTTTAGGATGGATGCTGAAGAAGACATTTAACTTGTACACACGATTCACCAAAATCGTCAACGCTACAAAAGCTCTTAGAAATACCTACTCCGACAACGACTTGGTCGGAAAGATTCTTCAATCTCTACCTCCAAGTTTCAATCCAAAGGTGATGGCCATCTTGGAGTCACACAACCTAAGAACACTTCAAATCGAGAACCTCATTGGGAATCTCAAATTCTTTGAGGTAGAACTCCAGATTTAATATGAAGAGTACAATATGGAGCTGAAAATGAAAGCATTGGTGATAAAATTAAAATCTGAGGCCGAGGACGAAGAAGACGATAATGAAGAAGGTCTCTTGGTGAAGAACTTCAAAAGATTCGTGTGGGATCCCGAAAGAAGGAAAACTTTTCGCAAATACTCACCAAATGGTCCAACAAGCAAGGATCATGGAAGAACAGGGCGAGCCATGATGATGTGGAGAAATCTCTTCCGGTGCTTCAACTGCAGGAACATCAGACACGACCGAAGTGAGTGTCCAAAAATTCTAGAGAAGGAGAAGGAGAAGAGGCCCAAAAAGAAGGACAAGAAGAAAAAGTATACGTCTTCCGATGAGTCAAGCGCAACAACTTTAAGCGACGACGAGGAAGCAAACATATGCTTCATGACAAAAGTCAACGATGATGACAACAGTGTTCTTAGTGACACTGAAGTAACTCCTCCCACCTTCGAAGAACTTTTTGATGAATTTGTTCAAACATGTAAAGCCTATGATAAAAGTATAAAAGATAATATTATTTTAAATCATGAAAATGAATTCCTCATCAAGGAAAATCATAAGCTTACTAAAAAATTAATTTCTTTGGAAAAAAGAAAGGTTTCATGCCAAGAGTGTGAACACTCCTTATGTAAGGCAAAAGAAATTTAAGTTTCTCTTTCTAAGACCCTCTCACAAATCAAAACTCTTACAAGAGAAAAGGGAGACTTAGAGAGAAAACTAAAAACCTCTCTCTTGTAAATTGAAAATAACAAAAAAGGCTTTGAAAATAAATTTGACATGCTTGTAAAGGAAATTTCATCTCTTAAAAAACAAACTGATGACCTCAATATGGCCATCAAAAAATTTAGAATTGGTCAAAAATCCCTGGACATGATTTTGGGGAAACAATTTTATGGTTCTAGAAAATTTGGGCTCGAATATCAAAGTGATAGCTACCGGCCGACGCTAGCCACTAAACCGGCGGTAGTCCCTCATATAAAAATCTTCTGCTTTTCAAAAATTGAAACCTCATCCAGTAAGAGCAATGTAGAATTTCAGAAAAGGGTCTTAACCCCCTTTATTTTGTGTGCAAACTGTCATAGGTTTGAACAAACGTCTAGCTCTTGCAGGAAAATAAAACTGGTTTTTTAAAGCAATTCGGGGTACCTAAGGCTTCCACTTATTCTATGGTTGGTACCTCTTGGGTATCCGGATCTTTTCTCTCATCTTCCCTTGAGATTTGCAGGCAGGCTAAGGACAAGGAGGACATATGGTACTTGGATTCGGGCCACTCCAAGCACATGACGGGCAAAACAAATCAAAGTTACTTAGCCTAGAAAAGAAGAAGGGAGGTATCGTAACTTTTGGAGATAACAGTAAAGAAAGGATCATGGGAGTCGGCACAATGGGTAACGATTCCTTTGCTATTTCTAATGTTCTTTATGTAAAAGGATTAAAACATAACTTAACAACTATTAGTCAATTATGTGACAAATGATTAGATGACTTATTTAAATCATATATAAAAATGCAATCATTTCATGCATTTTTTCACTATCTAAACATCTCCAAACCTTCTGAAATTTCTGCATGAAACTAATCTTTGGACACTTATACAATATCAGAAATTAGAATTTTCAAAATTCTGAAATTTTGTGTACTATTTGTCGTGTTAGCGCTAGCGCCGACGCTGACCCACATGTCAGATTTTCTGTATTTTTCAATTTTTGAAAAATCCCTAAAAATATGCTCTTTTATATGTACTACATACTTTTGCATTTTTGCCTTTAATTGAATGTTGAAAAATTAAAATATAAAATTGCAAAATCCAAATTTACAAAAAATATTTGTTTTCTCTTCTTTCTTTGTTTAGTTTGACTTCTATATGTAAAAATCAAATACAAAAATAATTATCAAAAATGATTTTTTGAATTTAACTTTTCTATTTACATGTATCTTGCGAAAAGGAGATTTGGGATGTCACCCCATCACATCTCCTATTACTGGTGCGAACCCCTCACAGGGTAGACCTGGGGAAGTCCGAGATCAATTTTAAGAGTTCAAACTTTAAATCAAAAATATTTTTCAAAATATCAAAAAAATTGTATGGACTTTATTGTGAAAATCAAACAAGGTTTAATCTATCATTTAGACCTTCTAACATGTTGCAATTCATCTTTTCAAACTACTTTGAACATTGTTTTTATCATGCTTTGATATATCTAATCACATGTGCATCAATTGTATTGTAAAAGTTGTGTAGAACCAAGCTTAGCATGCCTCTAAGTATGAGTAAATATTTTATGGTTGATAATGATATTTATTCACTCACTTATTTTGGCAAAGTCTACAAGTGGTTTTAATCTAAGAATACATGCTTGTGCATTATAATTGTAAAATGAATTAAATTTGCTCAAATATCTTACCTACACCACTTTTATTTGCACTCTTAATATTTAAGAAAAGTGGTTGTGCTTTCAAAATTTCATTACTTTGCAAAACAATTGTATTCGAAAAACTTTGTACATAACAAAAAAATTATGAAATAAATTAAGAAAGATAACTCCACCAAGCACTACTTGAACCTCCTGATAAGTCATAATGAGCATTGTGAGGTTCAGCTCCTTGGAAAGAATAGTAAAGCGTCTTGTGCAAACCATAAGCTTCTTCTTTACACCACTTATTCTAAAGTACACCAGATCACAAAAAATTAATATCGAAAAATAATATGTGATCCCCAAGCACTACTTTGCACCCTGATAAGTCTTAATGAGCATTGTGTGTGCAAAGCACCTTGGTATTTGTACATTTTCTATGTGCATTGAAGTGTGTGAAAGTAAAATTATTTGTGGTTTATTGTGCACTTTACTCTATATATGTCTTGTATTTTTGATTAAATTATTTGTTTACTTTTTTTAAAATACACTTATGTGCACATCATTATCTTCCAAAACACTTCTTCTCATGAGTATTGGATCCTAATGCTAATTCTATATTATTCCTTCTATAAATGCACTATAACCTAGCATGCTTTCTACAATGTTTGGTATGTCTTGAATTTTTGAATTGAAATAATATTGTAGTAGTCTCTTTTTGATATCTTACTTTCATGCTTGGTTGAACCTTAAAGTTTTTAGAAGAAAAATGATTTACAAAAACATCTTCTTATTTTGGACTTGAACCCATATTTCTACCGATAAATCATCATGTTTACAAATAGATGTTTCTTGTATTTCCATAAGTCTTCCACAACATTACCATATAAATTTTACCTTAAGTTTTTTCATGCTTATCTCAAGTCTTAAAACTCAAAATTCATTTCTTCAACAAGTGGTATACTTGCTTGGTAAATTTTATATTGTTCTATTTATGCAAAAAACTCTGATCTATTTCTATGAAATTGTTTACGCTAAAAACTCTGATTTATTCTATGAAACTTTTTATTCTAAAAACTCCTTATCATTTCATTTCCTCTAAAAAGCTCGATCATGCCTTATCTTTTACTCAAAAAACAAACTCTTTTATGCATATTGCTTCCTTAGCCCACTTTAGCTAATAACAAAAGGGGGATAAATAACATGATAAATAGTATCCCTATTCAATGGGAAAACCAACATGATTAAGTCTTAGGATAATAGCTTACATATAAAGGGAGCATTCATATAGGGGGAGCATGTATTTAGGGGGAGCAATTCTAAATACTAAAGATGACAATTATCCTAAGTCATCACTCTCACACACACACATGTAGATTTCATCATGCTTATATATTAATGCTCTGATTTATCATTAATGGATTTGTTATTAGCAAAAGGGGGAGTTTGTTGGAACATGGTCTTTCGCATCTACTAGGTTTGAGAATAATAAATCCTATGTGTATTTGATCTTATGTGTTTACGTTTGCAGGAAACAATACAACATGACTCAAGGATAATATATGAAGGTTGCCCCCAAGTTTGAAGCCAGAATTCCAACATGCCCACTAGCGCAGGCGCTAGCTCTGATTAGGCAAGTTTAGGTGGCAAGTATAGAAGGTGATAGCGCTAGGCGGTAGTGGATAACGCAGGCGGTAGCGCAGAGCACAAGAGGATTTTGTCACAACCCGCATTTTCCCCACGAATTTAATAAATAATATCAGAGCAAGGGGAAAATAAGCGTTATGATATCACGTCCTGCAGGGGACAACCAAAGATACTCAGGCAAACACTCCTTAGGAATAATTTATAAAGACATAAATATGACTGAGTTAGAAAATTTACATTTTTAGCTAAGGACTGTGCCCCTCGGTCTAGTGGATCAACTAGTCCATGAATTGAAAACTATATATACGCAGTGGAGAAATAGGTTCATAATATCCTACATGAGCACGAAGATCAAACATTACAGCAATGATATGCACATCTCTAAATTTAGTATAGGTAAAGAAAGGATTCTCTATGATCTTCAAAATAGGTGACATTTACTTACAAAATCATGCTATGCAGAAATGCAATTTTCTATACATAAAATAACTCATGCATCCTAACATAAAAGCTCCCAGAGAGCAAGTATATAATTAACCAGAAAGTAACAACAGAAAAGCTAGCAAGTAATCCCACACTGGAAAACCAAAGCTATAAATGAAGCCAATGAACAACTACCTCACAATAGTGAGGGGAGAACGAACAAGTGCAACTAACTGCAGCTCCAAAGACACCAACTCTACCACCAAAACCGCTACAGCACCGAGCCTGAGACATTCAAAAGAAAAGAATGCCTCAAAAAGAAAGTTCAAGTGCCAGCAAGAATAAAACCAAGATTCTATACAAGGGTTAGCAGGAATCAAAATAATAAATTGCAGAAAAGAGAACTAAACACATAAGCATTTATTGGATTACAACAACCCGAGGCAGCTCAAACGAGTGCACTCGATTAGAGAAATGCATGCACCAAAGTAATGGCCAAATTGAACAAAACCAACCACGAGTCCATCACTGCGGCTCAGAGGTGATGGTCAAACATAAAATAATACATACATATATATAAGCATATACATTTATAAGCACTTGAGACTGATCAGCTCGAGAAAAGGGCATCAATTAATGTCGGACAACACGAGCCTCATGTGTATGATCCACAAATAAATGGCACAGTGACGGTGGTTCATTCCACAAAACGCTCTCAACCCAACAAAAAAATAGGAGTGCTTCGGTGGTGGCTCGAATCTACAAAAACCAACATCCCAACATAAGCATTGTGGCGGTGACTCTAAGCTCACACAACCAACAGACTCCAACAGAGCATAGCTGGCTCTCAATATTCAATAGAGCAAACATCGCTCTTCATATCCAACAGGCCAACAAAAGAGTGTCAGGCATTAAAATAGGATTACAGATGGTTAACCCACAACTCAAGATGAGAGAATCAATAAGCACATGATTCAATAATTAATCATTAGATCAACATTCAACTTAATACTAGGTTGGAGATTTCAGTAAGCCGACACCTTGCAAGGCTTGGTGCCGAAACACGACCATGATAAGCTTAACACGAAGGCCAAGCACCAGAACAATACTCAACAGTTTATTAGAAAGCACTCGGGAGTCTAAACTTGACTCCTAACAATCATCTCGAAACCACACGATGAAAGCCACAGAAAGACACCATAAATAAGCACTTAACAATTAGGGGAGATCTCGATGAATAAAGCATAACTTCATCTAAAGTCGCAACAAATGGACTTAAAATGCTTGAAACACCATGCAAGGCTTGCCTTTACTCAAATCACCGGAAAATGGCCTCTCAAGCCCTCCATGCAAAGGATCGGCTCAAACACGGCCTAAGTATGAAGAATCTACGAAGATTTGAACAAAATATGAAATTAGGGCTGCTAACCCTAGCGCCAAAAATCTACGAAATGGACAAAACTTACCACGCACGCGAAGAGCACGGCGAGAGCTTTCCAAATCTATGCTCCGACGATGAAACCGAGCTCTCGAGCTCCCTCGACGGCCAATGGAAGGAAGAAAAACCCTCTTTCAACCCTCTCGAAACCTCTAGCTCGATAACCAGGGAGGAAGAAGAAGATGAAGAAAGATATTTATATATAATATATATATATAAACTGATAGTGAATGACAGAAGGAGTCTATAATAATATTAGTAATAATAATGATAAGAATAAGAAAAGAAGGAGAAGAATAATAAATTAAATAATAATAACAATAATAATAGTAATAAGAAGAAAAGAATGGCCGAACCAACGGTCACTAATTCAAACGAAATTCGCACTGAATACGAACACCGACACTACAAATCCAACGGAGAAGTCAAAATCAAAATCCGACGAGCCAAACTCAAGATGTAATTTTTTTGAAGATTGCGGCGAAGATAATTAAACAAAATTTTGAAAAATCACCGGGGCTCAAATAATGCTTGGATCGCAACGAAACTTCGACGAGCCTTTCTAAAATTAAATAATTTAATTTCCTAACGTAAAAGTTTCCTAATCCGGAACACTCCAAAATTTGGTCGAATTGAACGAACGAATGCGAAAATGCGCAAACGACGGCGCACTTCTAACTTCGCACTAACGTAACGCCCTTACATCAAAAATGACGTCAAAGAAGGATTAAAATAAATCCTAGAAATTCAGGGGCGTTATAGTCACCCCACCAAAAAGGAAATTTCGTGCCGAAACATAGAACCAAAACTTATAATACAAACGACAAAAGGGTCAAAGGGGGAGATAAGCTCATGCTTGCTGGATAGAAATGCTAACCGAAGAGGGCTAGGAAAATTGATGCGGATAAGATTCCTTCTTAACACTCAAAATAGCATACTCAATCCCAGATTAAGGTTTACGACAAAGGTCTCCTAAATCCAACACCTCCCAATTTACCCTAGCGAGGGAAACACCTAAAAGGAAAGGGCGAGCACCCGACTCAAGGTCAAAAGCAAACCCCACAAATCTCACAGGCAGAAAACCAGGGAGATTAATTGGGAAAACATCAGCGAACTCTCGCGCCACAGGAAACATTCTCGATACACGAGAAACTATAAAACGTTTCTAACATAGAAACAAGGTAAGCAAACCAACCAAAAACTAAAAGTTCCGAGCACACACCAGTGAAATAATTGGGGAAACCTAGCGCGGAAAGCCAGACACACTCAAGGGTTGACTGATGTCCAGCTCGAAGTCCAAATGCTTTATCTTGCGTTGGATAACAATAACATATCTGGACAACCAGTACATGCCCAAAACACATCGAAAACCTCCAGTTCTAGTACCCTTAGATTAGCAAAAGCTATGAAATCACCCAAGAGAATAGGACAACTCTGAATACCCTGATTCGAAACCACGGAGCCACCAGAGGGGAACTTAACATTAAGGGGATCTGCTAAACGATCAGCAAACTAACGATGACCGTCTGCGAAACTCTCTAACCAAAATATCGAGTAAAACACTTGCATCACGACCATTTACCTCGACAACGCCTCGATACTCTGACGCAACTCCTCAATCATCGCCTGATTGCGCGCACCTGAGGATTCATCCCCTAACCGGATAGTCGACTCAGACGCACTATGCTCTGGATTCATCGACTGCATTTATGAACGAACACCTCACTACACCTAGCTTGACATAACAGCTAGCAAACTAGAATCTTCTAACTCGATACAGATTGGAAAAGTTTAGATACTTGCTCTTGTTGTTACCTTGCCCTGGGAATTCATGAAATGATGTCATGATTAACCTAGGATGATATATCATCATCCTATTAACTCTTGTGCACATAATATGAATGCATTAATGCCAAAATTTTATTTCAAATCATGTGTGTACGAGAGTCATCATGTATATCTTTAACTTGGCACGTGTGCTAATGCTATGTTATGATGTGCATGCAGTGCTATGCAGTCTAAAAAGGCCTTAATACATGCTATGTGTGGCGTACACATGCGATCTTATGAATCCCATACTACATATTACCGCTTGTAATGAAAAAGAAAAATCGAGCTAATGGACATCCATGGGACCGGCGTTATGCATCCCATACTACATAACCGTCTTATGTTGTCACCTATGAGGATCCATATACAGACACATATTATGCATCCCATACTACATTATATGCCACGTATACTTCTGATCATGCTATGAGTGTAGTGTTTATGCTTCAGCCAAGGCATACGATTGACCCTTCAGTTTGTGTATGCAATGAATAACGATTCTCACCAGGCGGTTAACCGGGCCAACCAGACTATCCCAGTAACCCAGCTAACCTGGCTCTAATACCAACTATCACAACCTGCATTTTCCCCACGAATTTAATAAATAATGTTGGGAAAATGACCCTCAATGTTCCCTTGATTTGAAGAGGCCTCACACTCAATGCTAAGTACAAGTTGTTATTGATAAACCCTATTTCTATCTCATAAGTATGCAGGACTAGGGCACACCAAGGTGTGATGTATGATCAGTTGGTTTACTATTAAAACCGCTGAGACAAGATCTCTATCTCAGCTGAACCATTGAGACAAGGCCAGGAGCCGCTGAGAAGGTGTCTGGGCAAGCTGAGCTGCAGATAGAAGAAAATTGCTGAGACAACTGTCTGTCTCAGCGGATCCAATGAGATGGGACGGAAGCAACTACTGAGACGGCTGATCATCTCAGCCCAACCACTGAGATATAATCAAAAGTGATCTGGCGGGTTATGCTTTTGGCGCAAGCTGCAGAAAGGAATCTTGGGGTCCACCAATCACTCCCAAACCTATCAGGAGGACAGCTAAGAGCCGTTGAAGATCATTGGTGTATTAAAGGAATAAGTTAGGGTTGAGGAAACACCTTTGCTATTGATCTTACTCTCCAACACACAAACAAGCAGAACAATACTGTTCCATTGTCAGCAGCCAAGAACTGAGCTTACACAAGGCTGCAAGGAGAAAAGAGATTGCTTATCTTGATTCATCTCAAGATAGACCAAGTAGATCAAGTACAACATCTGAAGGGCTGATCAAGAAGAATCAAGTTGGAGCTGCACTTCTCCTCCCTGGTTCAAGTCTGCAACAACAGCTATTAAGAAGAAGAAGAAGAACAAGGCTTGACCTCTTCTCTATTTGTAATTCTTATTATATCATTTGTAGGAGCCTTTGGGTTCTGAGACTATAGGGCTTTATTTCCTGAGTGTGTAAGGCTGATTGGCCTGAGTTGTAGAGCTGAGAGGTCAGCTTGAGGTAGAACCAGGAGGTGGTCTGAGTTATAGGAGGTGGATTCCTATGAGGTAGGGTGATGCGCAAAACTATATCCGCAAAAGACAATGGCAAGTGTACCGCATCGAAAGTGGTATAGGTTTATAAAAACCAAGGTCGTATTAGACTCGGGGAGGTCGAGTAATTCTACTTTGAAAAGTCGTTATTATCTTATCAAATGGGAATTTGGAGTTGGGGTTGCGAAAAGTAAAAACTAGAAATGCTAATAGAATTAATTTGATGGTTTAAAACTAGTACCCTATCTTTGAGTCACCTCGGATATACAGAAAATTAAAATGAGAATAGATTACAATTCTCTTGTTGAAGAGGCTTTGACCGTGGAGGTTCCCAAAGCATAAACACCCCTCTTTCGAGGTTTAGGTTCAACTAAGCTTAGGTGTATCGACCGAACTTTCGTTCTCAAATCGCATCGCCTAAGACTTGCCTTAGGTTGTGAACCTCGCTATTGAATTTTACTTCAATCCAGAAGAGTTACGTCGTCCTCTTTCGAGGGTTGCGTTCTACTCCTTTTACCGATGGGTGATCGATTCGCCTTACGAGCCTCTCGGCCAACTAAAGAGCGAAAACCATTATGAAAACTATAAAAAGATATAGCCTCAATGAGTTGACCAACGGTAAATCGTACGCGTTCAACAATTAGAGAAAAAAAAATCTAAAAATCATAACAAAACTTATCTCATCCTCGGAACATCGCGACTGAGCACTATAGAAATTAGCCGCTCATGGAGATGGAGAAGTCATTATTATACGACATGATGAAATAGGGAGAAAATGACGATAGGCAGATTGTGACAAAAAGTGAAATAGAAATAATCAAAATAATATTTTATTGCAAGTAGAAAGAGAGGTTATAGGAAATAAAAGTGCGAGGTCACACGAAAATTCTAAATTGAAAGAGAAGTACACGATTAAATTAGAGCGTAAAAAAACCATAATAGTTTAATAGAAATAAATTCCTTTTTTTCTCTCTCTAAATCCAAAAGATCTCATAAAAAAACTATTTTTTTCTTCTACGGATGCCTCCAAAACTCCTCCACCTAATACTAATAAATCTCCACTCAGTAAAAATATATAAAAAATGATGATTTCCTCCTTTCCGAGGTAAGCAATATATAGATTGCTGGACAGGGCTTGGGCGAAGGTTGACGGCGATAATTGTGGCGGGATCTTCATGAAACGGTAGGGCTCGCGGCGGAGGAGGCTGGAGGCATCATCAGCGGTGGAGGCGCATATGGAGGAGCTTGGGCTGGAGGTTGGAGTGAAACAGCAGTAGCGACAGTGATTGTTCCGGGCTGGATCGCTGACGTGGAGGCGCGCATGCGTGGATTGCTGACGTGGAGGCTCACATGGAGGAGGCTCGGGCTGGAAATTGGCAGCTTCATGCAAGGGCGGTGGTGTTGTTGAAGTGGTTGGCCTGCATACATGGTGGCTGCATGTGGAGTATCTGCGCATGCATGGAGGTGGCCGGAGCATCTTCATGGTCTTGGAGGAGGTGGCCGGAAGCTTGCATGGAGGAGGTGGCCGGAAGCTTGCATAGAGGAGGTGGCCGGAAGCTTGCATGGAGGAGGCTCTCATGGAAGGTGGTGGCCGGCTGTATGGAGGGGCTCGGGTAGCTGCTGCGTGCGTTTAAGTATATATATATATTAATATATAAACATATATATAATCATATATAAGCATATATATATATACATATGTATAAATATATACATATGTATATATACGCAGATATGAATATATACCTAGATATGTATATATACATAGATATGTATGACAACTTGCGAGTCATGGACACGATAGTGGGACTTTGCACATAAATCCCCCTCAGGCCTGCCGAATCCCTACAAATATAGAGAATATATTAGTTATAACGTACAATATTATTTTTACGAAAATTTATAAAACAACGAACAAAATGCGATAATTTATTTAAATATCTATAAGATATTAGCCTGAAACGATGACTAAAATATCAGTCATCAAACACCTCCATACTTGAGCTTTTGCTATTCCAGAGCAAAAGAGTGAGGAAAGAATTACAAGACATCGATATTATTTCTAAATAACTAAAATTTCATTAAAGCAAGAGTAAGTTAAAAGTAAATTCTAGGAATTCAAGAATAAAGTCATAAGTTATGGTGATAATTTAAAAAGAGAAATCTGCTTAGCTATATACTTCTCAAGATGACTATTTAGCAAACGAAATCATACAAATTTTCAAACAAAATTAGATTGAAATTATAAACACTTTAACAAAAAAGAGGCTAAGGAAAAGACACCTACCAAAATATTGCTCTCTTAATAATTTAGTTCAGGACTAGAAATAATGAAATTGGCTAGGGATGGATTTAAACGAAATGGCAAAATGAAGAGATACTAAAGTAAAGGTGATGAATTTTATCCTCTCACCTTATTTGAATACTAAATTGTATATGTTTAGGAAAATAATGAATTTTATCCTCTTATTTTCCATGCCATATAATCTTTTATAATTTCTCTTCAAATAAAAACCCAAAATGTATATGTTTAAAAGTAATGAATTTTATCCTCTTACTTTATGACATATAATCTTTTAAATGATTTTGGGTGCATATGTTTAGGAAATAATGAATTTTATCCTCTTATTTCCATGACATATGTTCTTTTTTCTACATATTTTTTTTATTTACCAACAAAGGGTAAGGGTAAAGAAATATTTTTTGATTATAAATTAAACTATTTTGAGAGCAACTTTTTTAGTGGAATGAATTTTCCTAAGATCTTAAATTTAATAAAGAATATAATCAAATCTAGAAATGTTTACCCAACTTACCACAAAGTGAAGCTATTTAAAATTAAAATGAGAAGTAATCACTACAACAAACTGCACCTGTTGTAAGGACAGAAATATAACTGAAACACAGTTTGTTACTAATAGTTATATTTAGTAACAAATTTTTGTTGTTGTTACAAAAAAAATACTTTTTTGTAACGGATATTTTAAATTTTGTTACAATAATAATTAATTCGTTACTATAACTGCAAGTATTTGTAACAACACTAATGTTACGTTACAAATAGAAAACTTTTCTCACAATAAGTATCAATTGTAATCACATCATGAAAGTTTTTTGTCTCAAAAATATTGTACTTACTAATAGTAATATTTTATTATTAAAGTTTTGTTACAAAAAATATATCATATTTTATTTTCAAATTTTGAACAATTTAATTATCAAAGTTTTGAATTATTATTATTATTTTTAAATAAAAATAAAAAATTGTATGCGCGCGATAGTACCCCACCTCGATAGTTCTCTAACGCGACGACAGTACTCCTATAGCTTGCAAACATCCGTGCGCGGCTGTCGCAGATATGTGGTACTATTGCGATATGTATTTTTTGCGCGTACAGGGGTTTTTATAAATCTTTAACTTTTTATAAAAGTTTTTCTGCCTCTCTCCCATGCAGCTCTATCTCTCTCTCACATGAATGAATGAAATATACGGATGAAAATTTCCCTCCATAAAATTTTGAACAAAACAAAACTAAAAATTTAAAAAATATTAAATGTAAAAATGAATGCAAATTAATATGACATTAATTTTTTAATATAATTTTGGAATTAAAATAAAATCACGCACAAACCCGCGTGCACGCAAATGCACTCTCTCGCGCACGCAAATGCGCTCTCGCGCGCATGCAAATGCACTCTCGCACGCACGCAAATGCTTTCTTATCTATTTAGACACAAACACATACACACACAGACATGGACAACCAAACACACAAACATCCATTTGTGAGCTATAACAATGTCTTTCACGTACGGCCACCGCCGTTGTCTCCCCTCTCTTCGACGGTCGCCGTCGCCGTCACCTCTCTCTTCCACGGCCGTCGCCATCGTCGTTACAATAAATATACTAAATTTTAAAATGAATGAAAACTTGTTACTATTTTTTTAATATAAATTCATATTAAAAATAAATATCATATATAATAACTTTAAATTTGTTAATGATTTCTTATCTATTTAGACATAAAATATAATAGTCAAATCTCTAAGTGTCTGTTCGGCGCGTGGGCATGTATTTGATTTATGTGTAATATATTAGTATTGAGGATTAGTAATTCAATTTTGGCATTCAACGCGATTGAATTGACACGAATACATGCATTGAGGCCGAAGCCATGACTTTGACCTAAAAAAATGATATCGCCAATTTTTACCTTCCCCATTGGTTTTTCGTAGAATCGAGCATTTTCGGCCGCATGCGTAATATTTGTCGACCGGACGGGTCTTTTTGTGCGTGCGTTTTTTTTGGCCTGAGAGCGCGTTTTCCGTTGGGGCACATTTTTCTTGGAAGCACATTTGTAGCCCATGACGCGCATTTTTTTGCACCGGCGTGTGTTTTCGCTCGGGCGCGCATTTTTGGCCCCAGAGCATATTTATTTGCACGAGCACGTGTTTTTCACTTGTGCGCGCTGGGCACGTGTGCTTCCTATGCACTGTTAGTTGATCGAGCGTGTGAGAGAAGGAGAGTACAGTTTTGGCGGAGGTACCGTCATTGTCAGGATACTATCGCAGCGGAGAGCATCGAGCATGGGCATAGTACGGAGAGCATCGAGCATGGGCATAAAAATTAATTGAATATTAATATTAATTTAATTTAATATAATTGTAATTAATATTAAATTCAATTCAATTATATATATAACCGTTTATATATATATATAATAAATAATAATAATAAATTTAATTATTTATAAACGTTTATAAAATTTTATATAATTCTTTATAAAACGGGTTTATTAAACATTTTTATAAAAATTTATATAAAGTTTTTATAAAAAATTTATATAAAGTTTATTTATACAAAGTTCTTATAACACTTTATAAAAATGTTTATATAAAATATTGTAACATGTAAATATCTAATGTAACTTTTAATTTTTACAACGACGTATTTTTTGTAGCGTAGTTAGTTTAAGAAAATTAAATAAGACTAAAGATTTTAATTTTTATAGCTTTTTTGGGAGAAACGCACATTTTTCTTACGGGCGCGCGAGAGATGACCCCGTGTACTATCGCAAAAAAATTAATCTAAAAACATATAAATTTAAAGTATGTAAACACATGTCATATCAATTGCTAGAAGATACGTATTTTAATAAAAATAGATGTAATGAAAACAATAAATACATGTCATATCAATTGCTAAATAAATTCACTAATTAAATTAAAAACATAAAATGTTTCTTAAAACTAAGTTACCTCAAATTTTAGTTTAACAAATTCCGATAAAACAAAATATTAGCTAAATAAAAAATGTAAGAATACTTATAATCAGACCTCAAACTAGATTTCTAGAAAAATAAAAACAACAAGTAAAAGGGAGAAATATCTATAAATATAGAAATTATAATTTTTTTTTGTTCTACACCCCCATACTTAAAATTAAACATTGTCCCCAATGTTTAAAACTAAGTATGAAGAACACTTGAAAGAAAATAAACTTTAAAAGAAAAATACATTAAATTAAAGATAAGCAAGGGGTGCCTCCCAAGAGCGCTTTCTTTTTCCCGTCTTTAAGCTAGACGGTTAGTGTTAGGAAAACATAAATTGTAAAGAGAAGTGGACAGACAACTCCCCTAATTCACGTGTAGGTGAATGTGCCGAAGTCGGTTGCTCGGCTACTCCTCTGCTTAAAATGTGATTCTTCGTTTGTCCTTGAAATTTAAAATGTAAATCTGAATCACCTATACACACCTGAGGTGATTCAAATTATTGAAGATGAGAGGCATATGGGTCATCAAAAATTTGTGGTGGCAACGGCTCATCTTCAACCTGAAAGTTATTATTATAAAGAGAATCACAAATAAGCGCGTCAGAAAAATTTTCGCAAGGAGGAGGTTCCTGCGAAAATAAATGATCAAGCTTCAGTTGTTCAATTTCTAAAACAAAATTGTTATTAGAAAATTCAATTGGGGTACTAAAATAAATATTTTCATTAATTTTATTTTCAAAATAAATAGGTAGAGATTGCGAGAATTCAAGAAAAGTAGGAGTGGAATCGGGCATAGTAGGAGAACAAACGTGTTCACCTTCTAGTTCGTTATTTGTACCCATATTATAAAAAAAATCTTGATAAGATAAAATTTCATGATCTTCGAGGAGAGGAGCAATGGGAGTACATGAAGAATCATGCACCTCTATTGATGAATTAGGCGGTGAAGATTGATCAATAAAAGAGTAATTTTGATTGTCCTCATCAAAATTTTGGGAGTCGAAATTGAAGGAATATGGCGTTAACTCCTCAAAATTAGATGCAGAGCATTGTGGTTTCAATGTAAGCGAATTAAAATCAGGATCAAGTGAGTTTTCCTCGTTGCTCCGTAAACTATCCGGGTGGCCTTGCCACCATGAATAATCTATATCGGAGTAGGAAGAAATTGCATTATTGTCATATTCTATTGAAGAATTATTTCCGAGATCTTGATGTAATAAATTTTTTTGATCAACAATGCGAGATACGATGGGAGTACATGAAGAATCATGCACCTCCATTGTTGAATTAGGCGTCGAAAATTGAACATTAAAACTAGGATTTTGAATGCTCTCATCAAAATTTTGGGAGTCGAAATTGAATGTATAGGGTATGACCTCCTCAAAATAAGATGTGGAGCATTGTGGTTCTAAAATGGATGAATAAAAATTAGGATCAAAGGAATTTTCTTCATTGCGCCGTAAATTATCCGGGTGATTTTGCCACCATGAATAATTTGTATCAGAGTACGAAGAAATTTCATTAAAATCATATCCCATCGAAGAATAATTTTGATTATAAAAATTTTGAGAATAAAAATAATTATATTTGTCACTAAGATGACCATTATAACCGCAAAAATTACATAAGGAATTTTTCCTTCTTGCCGCTTCCAAAATATTAAGATTGTAACTAAGCTTGGCAAGAACATCGGCCAACGATATGTTTAATGAAATTGAACAACCTTTATTTGAATGAGTGGAGTTTGAGAAAAGAAATAGAGATGAGAAAAAAAAATAAAATAGAAGTGGGGATGGTGAGAAAGAAAAGATAGGAAGATAAAATTTCTTAGGCGATTTAGATTAGTCCTGGACTTCCCAAGGTCAACCCGGTGAAGGGCTCACAAGGTACTAGAGTCTGTGATGAGAATTCAAGCCCAAAGCGTCCTTTCCAGGAATTTAGATTACGCCTTTTAAGATTTTTAAAATTTTTAAAAGAAACGGGTGAGAAGAAAGAGAACGATAAAATTAATAACTATTTCTTTTTCAAATTATCGACCAAGGTCCCCTGCAACGGCGCCAAAAACTTGATGCGCAAAACTATATCCGCAAAAGACAACGACAAGTGTACCGCGTAGAAAGTAGAATAGGTTTATAAAAACCAAGGTCGTATTAGACTCAGGGAGGTCGAGTAATTCTACTTTGAAAAATCGTTATTATCTTATCAAATGGGAATTTGGAGTTGGGCTTGCGAAAAGTAAAAACTAGAAATGCTAATAGAATTAATTTGATGGTTTAAAACTAGTACCCGATCTTTGAGTCACCTCGGATATAGAGAAAATTGAAATGAGAATAGATTACAATTCTCTTGTTGAAGAGGCTTTGACCGTGGAGGTTCCCAAAGCATGAACACCCCTCTTTCGAGGTTAGGTTCAACTAAGCTTAGGTGTATCGACCGAACTTTCATTCTCAATTGCATCTCCTAAGACTTACCTTAGGTTGTGAAACTCGCTATTGAATTTTACTTCAATCCGGAAGAGTTACGTCGTCTTCTTTCGAGGGTTGCGTTCTACTCCTTTTACCGATGGGTGATCGATTCGCCTTACGAGCCTCTCGGCCAACTAAAGAGCGAAAACCATTATGAAAACTATATAAAAGATATAGCCTCAATGAGTTGACCAACGGTAAATCGTACGCGTTCAACAATTAGAGAAAAACAAATCTAAAAAACATAACAAAACTTATCTCAACATCGGATCATCGCGACTGAGCACTATAGAATTTAGCCGCTCATGGAGATGGAGAAGTCATTATTATACGACATGATGAAATAGGGAGAAAATGACGATAGGCAGATTATGACAAAAATTGAAATAGAAATAATCAAAATAATATTTTATTGCAAGTAGAAAGAGAGGTTACAGGAAATAAAAGTGCGAGGACACACAAAAATTCTAAATTGAAAGAGAAGTACACGATTAAATTAGAGCGTAAAAAACCATAATAGCTTAATAGAAATAAATTCCTTTTTTTCTCTCTAAATCCAAAAGATCTCATAAAAAAACTATTTTTTTTTCTACGGATGCCTCCAAAACTCCTCCACCTAATACTAATAAATCTCCACTCAGTAAAAATATATAAAAAATGATGATTTCCTCCTTCCCGAGGTAAGCAATATATAGATTGCTGGACAGGGCTTGGGCAAAGGTTGACGACGATAATTGTGGTGGGATCTTCGTGAAATGGCAGGGCTCGTGGCGGAGGAGGCTGGAGGCATCATCGGCGGAGGAGTCGCATATGGAGGAGCTTGGGCTGGAGGTTGGAGTGAAACGGCAGCAGCGACAGTGATTGTTCCGGGCTAGATCGCTGATGTGGAGGCGCGCATGCGTGGATTGCTGACGTGGAGGCTCACATGGAGGAGGCTCGGGCTGGAAATTGGCAGCTTCATGCAAGGGTGGTGGTGCTGTTGAAGTGGTTGGCCTGCATACATGGTGGTTGCATGTCGAGTAACTGCGTATGCATGGAGGTGGCCGAAGCATCTTCATGGTCTTGGAGGAGGTGGCCGAAAGCTTGCATGGAGGAGGTGGCCGGAAGCTTGCATGGAGGAGGCTCTCATGGAAGGTGGTGGCTGGCTGTATGGAGGGGCTCGGGTAGCTGCTGCGTGCGTTTAAATATATATATATTAATATATAAACATATATATATAATCATATATAAGCATATATATATACATATGTTTATATACGCAGATATGTATATATACCTAGATATGCATATATACATAGATATGTATGACAACTTGCGAGTCATGGACGCGACAGCGGGACTTCGGACATAAATCCCCCTCAGGCCTGCCGAATCCCTACAAATATAGAGAATATATTAGTTATAACGTACAATATTATTTTTACGAAAATTTATAAAACAACGAACAAAATGCTATAATTTATTTAAATATCTAATAAGATATTAGCCTGAAACGATGACTAAAATATCAGTCATCATAGGGCTGTTGTGCCTGAGGTAGGGTTTGGGAAAACCTGAGAGATCCTGTGGGATCTGTGTTGTAGGCTCTTGGAGATGAGTTTGGAGAAGTTGGCCTTGTCTAACTCATTGTTAGAAAGGTGAAGGGGGAAAGAGAACTACTCAAGACACCCTATCTTGAGGAACCTCTTTAAATCTCTTTGTGCTTTCTGTGCTTGATATTTTGCTAACCTAAATTCAGAAAACACTAAGCCTAAAATAAACGAAACCTATTCACCCCACCCCCCCACTCTAGGTGTCTAAGACTACATCCTATATAAACTATCAAGTGGTATCAGAGGGAGGTTGGTCAAGCAAGACATAACTGTCTGACCAGATCCTACAAGGATTACTCTTAAAATCTGTAACCAATGGCCTCCAATGTAATGCAGAGGGAGATGGGTTCCATGAAGCTGCCCATATGCAACAAAGCTAATTTTGGCATATAGAAGCAGAGGGTTAGAATGTTTATGGAAGCATCTGACCCTAGGATTTATATTACCGTCAAGGAAGGTCCCTTCACCTTCCAAACAGCCTCCACAATATATCCAACCAGATGAGTGGCCAAGCCTTTCAATGAGTTAACCAAGGATGAACTCATTCTGTTCACTATGGACAAAAGAGCCCAGAACATCATAGTTAATGCTATTGATGATTCCACATTTCAAAACATAGTACACTGCTCTACTGCCAAGGAAATGTGTGACACATTATTAGTATATATGGAAGGGACAACTGAAGTGCGGGATGATAGAAAGTCACTCCTCAACCAAGAGTATGAAGCCTTCAGGCAGCTCAGCCAGGAGAGCATCTCTTTGTGCTATGAGAGGTTCTTCATAATAGTCAATGAGCTGTGAACCTATGAGAGAGTGTTCACTGTTTATGAGCTGAATGATAAGTTCCTTAGATCTCTAATAAGGGACTGGTACACAAAAATCTATGCTATCAGGGAAGTGGCTAGGCTTGGTGAGACCCCCACTCATACACTGTTTGGAAAGCTGCTCTCTTATGAGATATAGTTGTCTGCAGGAAAGGAAGAGGACTCCTCAACAAGGGTTCAGGCAAGGGAGAAAATCTATAGCTCTCAAGGCTGACAGCTTCAAGAAGAGCAAGGGCAGGATGGTGTCTCCTCCAAGGAGTGCTGAATCTGATAAATCTAAAATCAGCACCTCAGAAAGCCCTTCTTCTGATGAAGAGTTTGTTGCCTTTTCAAGGTAGTTCAAGAAGATGATGAGGAGGAAGCAATGGAAGAAAAAGCCCTCCTCCTCATAACACTCCAGGAAAGACCACAGGAAATCTGAAAGATAGCACCCAAAGGGTGACAGGTATTACTCTAAATCTAGTAAACATGTCTCATGTAACATTATTTGTTATTGTTGTAGCAAGCCAGGACATGTCATTGCTGACTGTCCAATCAAAAGGAAAGAAAGAGGTGAGAAGAAGCCTAATCACCAAAAGGATAGGAAGGTGGAGAAATCCTTTCTAGCAAAGAAAGGAAAAAGCTGGAGTGAATCTGAATCCTCAACTTCAGATTCAGAGAATGAAGAGGAAGCCTACATAGGGTTGTTTGCAGCAGAAGAAGATGAAGATTATCCCGCTGCCAAGGTTGGAGTTAGGGCCCCTCTTTCACACTCAGACAGTGATATAGAGGAGGATGAAGAGGACAATGTTTAGCTACGCCTCATGGCCATCACTGATTAGGAGGACAGTCAGAATATCTTTGAAAATGAACAGGATAGTTCAAGTACCAGCCTCAACCAAATTTGGTACTTGGACAATGGGTGCTCAAGGCACATGACAGGAATAAGAAATCTTCTACAAGACTTACAAGGCTGTGAAGAATGGACCAAAAGTTATCTTTGGGGGATCTGAAAAGGGAATCACCAAAGGATATGGTATGATCTCCAATGGCATAGTCTCAATGACAAGGGTAGCTTATGTTGAACGGTTGCAACACAACCTAGTAAGCATAAGTCAACTATGTGATCTAGGATATGTCATTGAATTCCACAATGACAAGTGCTTGATTAAAAATTCTAAAGACTTAGAGACCATTCTCTCAGGCACTAGGAGTGGGAATGTTTATTGCTTAGACTTTATATGTAGTAATTCTCTTACATCTGTTTGTCTAGTAGCTAATGAGAATGAGTCCATTTGTATTCAATGGTACAAGAGACTTGCTCACATTAACTACAAGACAATGTATAGACTATTCTCTAAAACATTGTTAGGAATAGTCCTAATATAAAATGTATTAAAAGTGGTCCCTGTCATGCTTGCCAAATGGGTAAGCAAACAAGGGCCACCTTTAAAAGTATTGGCTCCAAAGACACTGAAAGATGTCTTTATCTCTTGCATATGGACTTGCTTGGTCCTTTGCCAATTCAGAGCCTAGGTGGGAATTTGTATATTTGGTGATTGTTGATGATCACTCAAAATATACATGGGTATTCTTCCTTAAGAAGAAGTTTGATACTTTAAATATCTTTATAACTCATGTCAAACCATTTCAGAATGACTTGCAATGTGTTGTGGTCAGGACTAGAATTGACCATGACACAAAATTTCAATCTGAAGCTATGACAAGGTTTTGTCAATAATATGGTATCACCCAAGAGTTCTCCTCCCCAAGGACTCCACAACAAAATGGTGTGGCTGAGACGAGGAATAGGACCTTGATAGAAGCTGGGAGAACACTGCTAAGTGACTCCTCACTCCCAGAATACTTCTGGGCTGGGGCAGTCAATACTGCATGTCATGTTCTCAATAGAGCTTCCATCAATAAGGTTCATGGAATAACTCCCTATGAGATTCTGAAAGGCAAACAACCTACAATTTCATACTTTAGAATCTTTGGCTCCAAATGCTACATTTTAAATAATGGAAAATTTCAATTAACAAAGTTTGCAGAGAAATGCAATGTGGGTGTTCTTGTTGGCTATAGCTCACATAATAGAGCTTATAGAGTGTATAACAAGAAAACTCATGTTGTAGAGGAGTCAATGCATGTAGTATTTGATGAGACCAGCCTAATATTTAAGGGTTGGTCTAGTTCTTCTGTCTTGGCAAGAAATGAAAAGGATTTGGAAAGGATGTCTATACAAGACACACCCAACAGTAGCAAAGCTTATTCTGATGCTGCCATCCCTAAAGAGGAAGAAGTCCATGCTGATGAAGACACTGCTGAACCAGTAGAACTAGCACAACAAGCTGAGAACAGACTGCCTACAGCTGTAAGAAATCTAAGGGATCATCCAAGAGAACAAATAATTAGAGATCAGAATCAAGCTGTATTAACCAGAAGCAAGGCTCAAAATGAGGCCCTATTCTTGAGCTTGCTATCACAAATGGAGCCCAAGAAGTTTGAAGAAGCCAACCAAGACACTTTTTGGATTCAAGCTATGCAAGAAGAACTTCTACAATTCAAGAGATGCAAGGTTGGAAGAAATTAGGTTATTCCTTACCTATACTGCCCACAAGGGATTCAAAGTGTATCAAATGGATGTCAAATCAGCCTTCCTTAATGGTGACTTGTAGGAAGAGGTATATGTTGAGCAATAATCAGGTTTTGTACATCTTACCCTCTCTAGTCATGTTTACTTACTTAGGAAAGCTCTTTATGGTCTTAAGCAAGCCCCCAGGGCTTGGTTTGAGACTCTGCCTAGCTTTCTCATCAAGAACAAGATCTTGAGGGGAAAGATAGATAGCACATTGATTCTTAGGGAAATAAGGGGCAAGTGTCTCCTAGTCCAAATATATGCTGATGACATAATATTTGGGTCTACTTATGACAACCTCTACAAAAGGTTTGCCAACCTAATGTAGGGGGAGTTTGAGATGAGCAGTTGGGAGAGTTTAAGTACTTTTTAGGGCTCCAAGTAAAACAGTTTGATGAAGGAATAGTCATTTCTCAGACCAAGTACACTAGGGAGCTTATCAAGAAGTTTGGGATGGAATCAGCTTCCACCATGAAAACTCCCATAGGGTCCAACATTTCCCTGTAAAAGGATGAAAAGGGCAAGGCCTTTGATGAATCCATGTACAGGTGCATCATTGGATCCCTGTTATATTTAACTGCTAGTAGACCAGATATTATGTATGCTACATGTGTGTGTGTGCTAGGTACCAGGCTTGTTCTAAGGAATCTCACTACTCAGCTGCAAAGAGGATTTTGAGATAACTTAAAGGCAGCCTACATCTTGGCCTTTGGTACCCTAAGAACAAGGATTTTGAACTAACAGGATTTTCAGATGCAGATTTTGCAGGCTGCAAAGAAGACTGGAAAAGCACAAGTGGCACTTATCAATTCCTAGGAAGAAGGTTGATATCTTGGAGCAGCAAAAAGCAGACAAGTGTGGCTATCTCCACTACTAAGTCTGAATACATTGCTGCAAGGAGCTCTTGTGCACAGGTATTATGGATCCAACACCAGCTAGAGGACTACAACCTCAAGGTAAGTAACTCTCCTCTTTATTGTGACTCATCCAATACTATCTCTATTGCTAAGAATCTTGTCTCTCACAGCAGGACTAAGCATATAGAGATAAGATATCACTTTATCAGAGAACATGTAGAATCTCAAGATATCTGCCTCGAATTTGTCCCCACTGACAATCAAGTGGCTGATATCTTCACTAAGCCATTGGATGGGGCCAAGTTCAATTCCTTCAAAATTGACTTAGGAATGTTGAATTTAGAATGACTTCACTTATGATTCTATATCCACTATTACATTGCTTATGATTTCAACTGTACAATTCTCACAATATGTAATATTATAAAAATTGAAATCTGAAATGATCAACTTTATTAAACAGTAGGAATAGTCCATATGATAGGGTAGATAACCTACCTAGAATGTTAAATGTAGAATAGTGTAAAACACTTCATTCTTTCAACCATGTATGATATACTGCTTGACTTGATATAACTTAAAGTGTTGACACATCAACCCAATGAGAGACATGATTAGGCCTTCAAGTAATCCTATCTCTAATGAGTTTAAAGTAGTAAGATCAGCTCAACCAGAACAATCTGTTTCAGCTGAGCCGCTGAGACAGCTGGGAAAAGTCTCAGATGAACAACTGAGACGACTAAATCTGTCCCAGCGGCTGATAGTGTTCTGTCCCAGCGGATAGGTCACTGTCCCAGCGGTTCCACTGAGATGGATTGGTGTCATTATAAATTGTCTAAGCGCAACCCTAATTACCCACTTACACTAACAATTATAAGAGCAATTAAATCTAATAACTAGGATCAGTTTTACCTAAGTCTCAAGCCATATAAAAAGCAAATCTGCTTAGTGAAAGTCACATGACCCTTCTCTTCCAGCCGCCGAGATGAATCACCTTCTCTTCCATCCCAGCGCATTCGTCTACAATAGCAATGGCCCCCAAAAGTTCTAAAGACCTTCTTGAAGGCTAAGAGATTGTCAGAAATGGCTTTGCTCATGCTTCTGAAGACATCAAAGGAGTGATTCAACTCCTCGAAGACCAAGGATTAGAGTTTCTTCTCTCTAAACCAAGCCCCATTCTCAGAACTGAAGTTCTGGAATGGTTTAGTAATGCCAAGATATCCTCCTCCAAATCATCCATCAAATCAAAGATAGGAGAAGAGAGGATAAAAGTAACCCCAGCCAAGATAAAGAAAGTCCTTCATCTTCCTTCCTGCAAATCAAGTGAGGAAGAAGAAATCTCTGAGAAAGACAAGTTGAAAGCATTGAAATGGACAGAATATAATGATGCCAGGACTGGATCATTAAACAGGAAATTCTTCAATCAGAGGGGAAAGTTATTATCAAACATTGTGGGAAAAGTTATCCTATGCAAACCTGGTTCACATGATACCATATCTCAGTACATGTTTGACCTCATGACTAGGATAATTCTAAATAAACAAACCTCATGGGGAGTAGTGATCTTGTAAAGGTTGAAGGAATGTTTGCAAACTCCCAATTTGGGATGAATCTTGTCCCTATATCTCATCCAATCTAACCCAGACAAGTTCAACAACTCCAAAGGATCAAGCCTTCACTATCTCAAAAGAATGGATATCAAGACATTGGACAGATTCACCAGGGTCCTTCCAATGAGTCAGCCCACTGAGGCCAAAGGAAAAGAGAAAATGAGCACCAAATCCTCTAAGAAAACTAGGCTGATCATGTCTAGTTTTGAGTCTGATCACTCAGACAAAGATGAAGATGCTGGTGCTGACATTGGGTCACACAACATTCTTTACAAAGAGGCTACACCAAATGACCTGCCAACTGAACCTATCCTTCTACAGCAGATGGACAAAGTCATAACTTCTGGTAACTAATTCAACTCCTCCTCACTCATTTAAATAATTAATCATAGATACTCACAATAGTTAGTAAAATCTGGCATTTAATTAATGTGGACCCAAGATCCTTAAGAATGGGCGTGTGCTTCATCTGAGGGGGAGTATCAACAAGAAGCATCACCCATTGATATTACAAAAATCAATGATGATGATGATGTGAACGCAAAACCATCACCTCAAATTTACAAGGTCAGATTGACACAATTATCTTCAGTCTTGAAGAAAGAATAAGAAACATTCCTGAAAATGCACCAGTCCTGTGGTCATTATCTTCCCAAGGAACATCCAGTGCACCATCTGAGGGGGAGAAGCACAAAGGGTCAAATGCTGAAGAAGATGAAGTTATAGGTAAATCTAACACTCTTATCATAAGAATCTCTATGTAATTCAACTATAACCTCAACTAATTGTTTCAGAATTCCTGGACTCATCTATTCAAGTTGATCTATCTGAGGGAGAGGTGCAGACTGAGCTACTTATAGACAAAGATGAAGTTATAGGTAAAGCTAACACTCTTATCTTTAGACTCTCTAGGTAGTTCAATCTAACTCCAACAACTTGTCCCAGCATTCCTGGACTCAGCAGAAAAGGATGCTCTCTCTGAGGGGGAGGAGCATGATGCTGATAATGAAGATGATATGGATGATGATCAACTCCTTCCTGATCACATTGATACAATGACATCAGGTGCTGAGCTGGTGGATGCCCCAGCTGAAGTCCTGTATGAACCACCAGTCCATCCAGTGCTCAATATTATCAATCCTCCAAGCTCACCAAGACCCCCAACCCAAGTGATCAACATTCAGCAAGCCTCTTCTTCCATCTCTTCAAATGAGAACCTTCTCACTACCATCAACCTGCTACTACAGTCCCATCTCACCAGCATGCAGTCACATGTAGATCAATAAATTACATCTGTCAGGGGATACATTGATCAATCCATCTTGAATGTGAAAGCTGAGATCATGACTGAGGTCAAAGAAATAAAGGAAAACACTAACATGCTCACCAAACAGATGACCAGGTGGTTTGAACTTGCTGAAAAATCAGTAATTTCTCAGAATACCATTCTAAGATCCATGGACAAACATCTCAAGCTGTCTGAACAGGACATGGGATATGTCAAGAATTATGTAAGTAAGATAGATGAGGTGATAGAGAAGTCAACCAATCTTGTTCAAGAGTATGTCTATTTAACTACTATGCAGTTAAATGAAGAAGCTGACAGGTACAAGGAAGAACTGAGTGCAAAAATTGCAATTATCTCTCAATCCAATGCTGCAAGAGCCACCTCTTCCCATCTGAATGAAGAAGAAGGTAAGTTAAATATGCTTCAAGATGACCTTGAGAATGTATTCCAAACTCTCCCTAGCACAATAACAACAGCTAAGCAAGACCTCCATAAGCAAATCTATGAAGAAGCCAGAAAGGGGGGAGGACACAAATGCAGTCATCAATTATGACCTCACACTAAAAGTCCTACAAGGTACAAGGATAGCTCTGAATCTTCCTATATTAGATGTTAATAGGGCAGAAGACTGGGATTTCCCTCATCAAGAGGCAATAGCACAAAATAATAGATTGAAAAAAGAAAAGAGAAAGAGAGCGTGTGTTGCTCACTGAGGAATTTATGGCCAAACAAAGGGATGAAAATAGTAGAGACCCTGATGAGTCCCGATTATATACACTTTTATGGACTCATCTGGGCCGTTTTTCTAGTCATTTCACCGCACTTTAGCCCTGTTATAGTTCATATTGATCAATCCATGCTAGGTGCACATCTAGGCCCACTTTGGTGTGATTTTCGTGCTTATTGTCATTAGTAGTATTCATGTGCTGTCAAGTGCCACTTTTAGTGGCTAGATTTGTGGTTGTGCCTGGATTAGGAGTCGTGCAGGTGTTCCCGGTGCAATTCTGCACAGGAATACTGCGCACGATCACCGGTTCTATTGCGCACGACCACTGGTCGTGCGCCACTGATCGTGTGCACTTAACACTTTTTTCATGAGTTCTGTTTCTACCAGTGCGCACGACCATCAACTCCAGTGCGCACGACCACCGGTCGTGCGCCACTGGTCGTGCGAACATGTTATTTCATAATTTCTGTCTTCGCAGGTTCCGTCCTTTTGTTTATTTGCTGAAAATGATAAGAAAAGAAAAAAATGAGAAAAAGAAAAGAAGTTAAAAAGAAAGGAAAGAGAAGGAGTGTTTAATTGAAAATCTTTATGTATAGATTTATGTTTGGGAGTAGGCGGTGCACGCACCCATGTTGTTAAGTCTAAGTCTGGGGGTGTTGTGTACCCGCGTGTTTGTGTGGTGAACGAGAATAATTTCTGCATAAGCTCATTTGGGTTTAGTGCTTGAGCCGTCGTTTTTATCTTTGTTTTTCCTCACCTAAACCCAAGCCTCATTTAAAACCTAAAGTCCTATTGATTCACGCATTTGAGTCAAACCAGTGCCGTGGAGAGAATGTGACCGGGCAAGCTTATGGTCACCGACACTGATGGATTTCAGTGGAGTTTTTCCCGCATCCCGATCTTGAGCAATGCTCGTCTCAGCGTTTAGTTTACTTTCTCCGTATGCATGACCGAACGATTCACCACTTTTCACCATTTTGAGTAGTTGTAATATGCTTTTACTCTTTTAGAAATATATAGACTGTTTATATAATTAGAAATCTTCTCTACTATTCTTCTTATGCACGTGAGCATGCGACTTCGCATGGTACTCTATGTTGTAGTTTTAAGCCATCTACTTTTCTTTCCCCAGTCGCTTAGAATTTGTTTGCTCGGGACGCGCAAACAGGTAAGTCTGGGGGTGTGATGAGTCCCGATTATATACACTTTTATGGACTCATCTGGGCCGTTTTTCTAGTCATTTCACCGCACTTTAGCCCTGTTATAGTTCATATTGATCAATCCATGCTAGGTGCACATCTAGGCCCACTTTGGTGTGATTTTCGTGCTTATTGTCATTAGTAGTATTCATGTGCTGTCAAGTGCCACTTTCAGTGGCTAGATTTGTGGTTGTGCATGGATTAGGAGTCGTGCAGGTGTTCCCGGTGCAATTCTGCACAGGAATACTGCGCACGATCACCGGTTCTATTGCGCACGACCACTGGTCGTGCGCCACTGATCGTGTGCACTTAACACTTTTTTCATGAGTTCTGTTTCTACCAGTGCGCACGACCATCGGTCGTGCGCCACTGGTCGTGCGAACATGTTATTTCATAATTTTTGTCTTCGCAGGTTCCGTCCAGGCAGAGCGCACGATCACCGAATTCTAGTGCGCACGACCACTGGTCGTGCGCCACTGACCGTGCGCACTGTTTAATTCCAGCGCCTATAAATTCCCTGCTCGCGATTTAGGTCGAGACCCCGCCGTATTCCGCCATTTTCTGCTCCAGTTCGTCCGACTTCGCCCCTCCATCACCGCCCACCATCTAGAGGTGCTCCGGGCTTGCTCTTCACGCCAATCTTGAGCCGGAGTTTCCTCTCGGCCTCCTCCTTCATCCGAGAGCTCCAAAGGAAGACCTAGACGCCATTACCATCAAGCAAGAGGAAGTTTGCAACCTCTACCAGATCGTGACACGAAGAAGACGGGTCCATTGGAGAGTCGTGACAGCTCTCTCTACCCCGGACGTAGTTGCGGACCGAGCTTGGACGTGGATTGACAACCCGGCGATTCCAACCGTGAATCTCCAACGAGCCTTCGGATTCGGTCAATTTCTTGCCTTATTCTTCTCTTTTTGATGTATTTGTAGCTAGATCTAATCATGATGATGAAGTGGCACTTGAATTAGTTATATTTACATATATATTTCATGTCTATGTGATTGTGTAATTTATCTATTTGAGTTGCTTGAGGTGCGCCGCCGTCCATTTCCATTCCGCCGTCACGTTCGTGTGCCGCACTAGCAATTGCTAGTGGCGTGCTTGTCGAAGAGGTGCTTGCGACCCTCATTCCGTTAGCCTACTCTTCCATCCGCCTACCGAAGCGTGGCATCGCGGCCCGTATTCCATCCCGCCTAACGAAGCAGTGCGCTCAAGGCCTGCACTGTTCGATTCCGCTTGCCTACTCGTCCATCCTCCCTTACGAAGTAGCGCGTTCAAGGCCTACGTAGTCTTCCATCCCGCCGAGCGAAGCATTGCATAGCGGCATTGCATAGGAGTAGTTGTAGCTTTTTCTCTTTATTTTCCACAAACCAAATCAACCCCCGTGTCCGCAATTCATCCGACCCAAAGGACTTCGATCTCAAGTCCTTCCTCGAACGTTAACTCCACCTTACTGTGTTCCTTGAGAGATTCGATACTTGGGGATTTACTTCCTCATATTATTACTTGACAACGACCGGTTCACTGCCGTTCGGATCGCAATCTCGCTACCGCCTATAGCGGTGTGCAGGATTTGCGCATCAGACCCTAATTTTGAATATTGGAGTGATGACTCCAAAGAGATAATCCTAAATGCCTGGCAAGCCATGGCCAAATAAGCAAAGACATTGATAAGCTATATCCATCTGAGGAATGGATAAAGCATTTAAAGAGGAACACAAAAAGAGAAAGTATTCAAAGCAAACATTATAAGAAAAGATAACCCAAGAAGGATGCCATCTAAATACATCCCAAAGCCATTCATGAATTTTAAAAGGCAAGAGACCAAGAGGAAGATAACTGAGATTGAAGCACCAAATGCTAAAAAGGACACATCCACAAATCTGCCTGAAGACATGGATGTACCTGCTGAAGATAAGGAGCCTCCAATCCAAGAAGAAATGGATTGTGCAGCAGACCAACTGGCCTCTGCTAAAGGAAAAGAAGCGGCGCTGATTTTCCTGAATGCTCTTCTTATAAGAAAATGAAGATTTGAAAGAATGTAAAAACAGTTTATGTATTCAATTAATATTGAACTATAATGATTTATGAATATATGAATGCAAACTGAGCTTTGACTTACTATTCTATTTGGACTAAAATTGATGGATTGTTAATATAATCGGCTTGTATCATAGCTAAATCTGAGTTATAACTGAACATTACCCTAATTTTAATGGATAATTTAATCTGTGTTACATTGTTATGTTTATCAAATCTTACCGATGGATTGATTAAACTCTGTGGTTCAATCTGTTTATAACAACCATCTGTTTTAAAAATGACTGATGCACTAAGCATGATATGTTGAACTCATTATTGCAATGACATATATCAAGAATTTATGAGTAATGTACTTTAGCATTTGAGGGTGTTCTGCATTATTCAAATAGAGGGAGATTGTTGGGAAAATGACCCTCAATGTTCCCTTGATTTGAAGAGGCCTCACACTCAATGTTAAGTATAAGTTTTATTTGATAAACCCTATTTCTATCTCATAAGTATGCAGGACTAGGGCACACCAAGGTGTGATGTATGATTAGTTGGTTTACGGTCAAAACTGCTGAGATGAGATCTTTGTCTCAGCTGAACCGCTGAGACAAGGCCAGGAGCTGCTGAGAAGGTGTCTGGCCAAGCTGAGCTGCAGATAGAAGAACACCGCTGAGACAATTGGCTGTCTCAGCGGATACGCTGAGACGGGACAGAAGCAACCGCTGAGACGGCTGACCACCTCAGCCCAACTGCTGAGACAGATTCAAAAGTGATCTGGCGGGTTCTTCTTTTATTGCAAGCTACAGAAAGGCATCTTGGGGAACTAATCACTCCCATACCTGTCAGGAGGATAGCTAAGAGCCGTTAAAGATCAGCGGTGTGTAAAAGGAAAAAGTTAGGGTTGAGCAAGCACCTTTGCTATTGATCTTACTCTCCATCACACAAACAAGCAGAACAATACCGTTCCATTGTCGGCAGCCAAGAACTGAGCTTACACAAGGCTGCAAGGAGAAAAGAGATTGCTTATCTTGACTCACCTCAAGATAGAGCAAGTAGATCAAGTCCATCATCTGAAGGGCTGATCAAGAAGAGTCAAGTTGGAGCTTCACTTCTCCTCCCTAGTTCAAGTCTGCAACAACAGCTGTTAAGAATAAGAAGAACAAGGCTTGACCTCTTCTTCCTTCTATTTGTAATTCTTATTATATCATCTGTAGGAGCCTTTGGGTTCTGAGCTTGTAGGGCTTTATTGCCTGCGTGACGTAAGGTTAATTGGCCTGAGTTGTAGAGCTGAGGGGTCAGCTTTAGGTAGGACTAGGAGGTGGTTTGAGTTGTAGGAGGTGGATTCCTCTGAAGTAGGGTTGTTGTGCCTGAGGTAGGGTTTGGGAAAACCTGAGAGATCCTGTAGGATCTGTGTTGTAGGCTCTTGGAGCTGAGTTTGGAGAACTTGGCCTTGTCTAACTCATTGTTAGAAAGGTGAAGGGGGAAAGAGGACTACTCAATACACCCAGTCTTGAGGAACCTCTATAAATCTCTTTGTGCTTTCTGTGCTTGATATTTTGCTAACCTAAATTCAGAAAACACGAAGCCTAAAATAAATGAAACCTATTCACCCCCCCTCTAGGTGTCTAAGACTACATCCTATATAAACTATCAAATAATATCAGAGCAAGTGGAAAATATGTATTATGATGCCACATCCTGCAGGGGACAACCATAGACGCTCAGGCAAACACTCCTTACGAAAAATTTATAAAGACATGAATATGATTGAGTAAATAGAAAATTTACATTTTTAGCTTATGACTGTGCCCCTCGGTCTAGCGGATCAACTAGTCCGCGAATAGAAAACTATACGTACGCTGCGGAGAAATAGGTTCATAATATCCTACATGAGCATGAAGATCAAACATTTCAGCAATGATATGCACATCTCTAAATTTAGTATAAGTAAAGAAAGGATAATCTATGATCTTCAAAATAGGTGAAGTTTACTTAAAATCTTGCTATGCAGAAATGCCCTTTTCTATACATAAAATAACTCATGTATCCTAACATAAAACCTCCCAGAGAGCAAGTATATAATTAACCAGAAAGTAACAACAAAAAGCTAGCAAGCAATCTCACACTAGAAAACCAAAGCTACAACTGAAGCAAAGGAACAACTACCTCACAATAGTGAGGGGAGAATGTACAACTGCAACTAACTGCAGCTCCGAAGACACCAACTCTACCACCCAAACTGCTACAGCTCCGTGTTAAATTTTTTGAAGTAGAAGTGGAAGGGGTCTGGGCGGTTTACAGGAATGATGTTAAATTTTCTGTAGATCTAGGAGTGAGCAGGAATCGTACAACTTAAAGTTACAGCCAACAACCAGAAGCACATGAAACAACGCAAACTTTATTGATAACATCAGGAATCTTCATTACAGAGTGAGGTATACATGACGTGACATGATTTCGCCAGTACACAAAACCAAAAGGAAAAGAACAATGCTGAAGAAAGATAACCGGCGGTGTGGACACAGAAGCCGCCAAACCGCACGGCCTAGGTGTTCGCGCGACTAGAAAAGGAGACCGCGCGAACAGACTGCCAACGACTTGAACAACACCACTGAAACTCCACGACCTTCCGAACTCCAATGATTCTCCCGAACTCCAGCAACCCACAATGCAAGCCGCAAGACCGCCCGGACACTTTAGAAGAAGACTTGACCGCTGCAGTCCGCACAATTCGTAGAAGCTGCACAAGGAAAGTTCAATCAGCAAACCGAGCGGTCACAAAAAAGAGGCCGCAAGCTCTAGGCGTAAGTTCAGCTTACACTTGGTGCGATTGATATTGCTGCTACAGTGACGCCTATTTATAGGCATGGGACCAGATCCAGTCACCACCCTATGAGATAGAGTCACGCCCTGACCGCGCGACAAAGATCGGTCAACCCGCGCGGTCAGCAGAAGATCGCCCTGCGCTTAGTGAGCTCGCTGACATCAATCTTAACCAGGAGATCGCCACTCCTCCAAGAAGTTGCGCGATCATGACAACCCGCATGGTCATGACGCCCACCACCAGTGTTCGCATATACGAGACCTCCTCCAGAGACCGCGAACACAGCCAAGTCGACTAAGGAAATAGCCCACCAAGTCGACCAACACCAGTGTCTGCATACATCAGCAGACCGCCAAGGGACCAACTTATGCGAACACAAAAAAGGGACTGCCACCAGACCGGACTGCCGGATACCAAAACAGCAACCCGGTGCGGTCAACATCTTAACCCGCATAGTACTGAAATAGCTCGCCATGCGGTCTCACAAACCAGACCGCGCGGCCTCACCTCGGCAGCCTTGGACAGAGAGAACAACAGTCAGGCCGAATATGCTACAGCTAGACCGAATAGGTCAAACCGCAGAGGAGACCGCAAGATCGCGTGGTTAGACCAGACCGCGCGACTACCTCCCAGACCGCCAACTTCACACTTCAACATTTTCAACACTCCCCCTTGAAGTGGGAAGTTGAAAATAGACTAAGTAAACTCCTCAGCCGAGTGAACGACCCCTTCGCCAGCGCCTTTATGAATATGTCAGCAACGTTGTCCATACTCCGAACATGCTCGACCAAAAGAGACCCCTCAAGCACCTTCTCATGAATGAAATGATGCTCGATCTCATTATGTTTGGTCCTTGTGTGACACACTGGATTAGTAACCAGTTTGAGTGCACTCTCATTGTCACCGCGGAGCAGAGTCGGACCCCGAATCTCCTTATGGATGTCTCCCACCAACCTCCTAAGCTATATGGCTTATTGAACTACCAAGGACGAAGCATTGTATTCCGCTTCCGTGGTAGAGACAGACACGGAATCCTGCTTCTTGATGCACCATGATATAGCCGTAGGGCCTGCCATGAAGACGAATCCAGACGTCGACTTCTGATCATCCGAATCTCCCCGTAATCAGCATCCATATACCCATGCACCTCGAAGCCCGCATCCCTCCAGTATAAGAGACCCATATCCGAAGTCGCCTTGACAAACTTCAAAATATTCTTGGCCGCTAGTAGATGAGGCATCTGTGGTTCTGCCATATAATGTCTCACCCTGCCAACTGCATACGCAATATCCGGCCTAGTAATCGTCAGATAAATCAAGCTCCCAACCAGAGCTCGGAACACAATCAGATCTTCCAGAATCCTCCCCTCATCCTTCCGAAGTTTCGTGGCCTTCTCCAGAGGTGTAGAAATGCATTTCCCTTCTTTCATGCTGAATCACACCACGATTCACTCCGCACATCCAGCCTGGGACACCAGCACTCCACTTTCCTTCCTCTGCACTTCGAGTCCAAGGAAATAGTGGAGTTCACCCAAGTCCTTCATCTCAAATCTGATAGATAGCTCATCCCGAAGCTTTGCTACCTCCTCCTTCGAATTCCCCGTCATGATCATATCGTCGACATAAAGCAGCATGATGACTTGAAGCTCCCCGTTCTTCTTAACAAACAAGCTTGAGTCAGAGTCTGAAGAACCGAATCCATAGAATAAGAGATATTCTGCAATCTTCCCGTACCACGCCCTCGGCGCTTGCTTCAACCCATACAGGGCCTTCTTCAGCTTACAGACGTAGTCTGGAAAATCTTCAGTTACGAAGCCTGGAGGCTGGATCATGAAAATATCCTTGTCAATCTCGCCGTATAAGAAAGCATTCTTTGCATCGAGTTGCCAAATCTCCCACCCATAAAATGCCACCAAGGCAATGATGAACCGAACTGAAGTCATCTTCGCCACCAGACTAAATGTCTCTTAATAATCTTCACTGTATTGCTGCGAGAATCCACGAGCCACAAGTCGAGCCTTGTATCGCTCGATACTGCTGTCTGCCTTCTTCTTTATCTTATAGACCCATTTGCATGTCACAGGGGTGATACCCTTGGGCCTGGGAACCAAAGACCAGGTCTCATTCTTCTCAAGAGTTATCATCTCTTCTTTTATGGTTGAATCCCACTGTTCCACACCTTTGGCCTTTTCAAAGCTCACTGGTTCCCGCTCATCCAGGGGACCAACGAAGAAACACGAGACAATGCTCACCATGTTTCCTCCTGTATAGCGATCAGGGGCAATGATCGTTCTCTTCGATCTCCTCAACACCTTCCCCTGACTCGCATTATCCTCAGCTGCTTCTTCCCCAGCTCCCCTTCCAGACGTACTAGGAGCATTGTTCCCCCTGCTTCTTGACCCAGAAGCCTCCGTCTCAGAACTAGAAATGGATGGACCACCTGGTGACAAAGGCAGCTCCACCTGAAGATTTTCAACAGCTCTCTCCGGCTCCTCCACCCTGCTTTCTGGTAACTCAACACCAGAACTTCCCTTGTACAATGTCACCTAGTCAAACACGACGTCGCGAGATACAAAAAATCTCCATGTCTTTGGGTCCATGCACTTCCAGCCCTTCTTCCGATCATCATATCCCACGAAGACTAACTTCCTTGCTTTTGCATCTAGCTTCATTCGAAGTGCATCTGGAACATGCACATAGTAGGTGGAACCAAACACCCGAAGGTGCTCCACGCTTGGATTTTCCTTGAACATCATCTCATGCAGGGTCAACATGTTGATGGGACTGAGAGGCATCCTGTTGATGACGTAGGAGGCACAAGACAATCCCTCCGCCCAAAAGGACCTTGGGATACTCTTGGCATGCAGCCAACACTTGCAGGTCTCCGTCAGATGACGAATCTTTCGATCTACATCTCTGTTTTGTTGTGGAGTATGCGCACAAGTAAGCTACCTCTGGATGCCCGCCTTCCTGCAAAAACTAGAGAACTCACTAGAGATGAACTCCCCCCCCCGTTATCAGTTCTCAACTTCATTATCCGCAGGCCTAGTCGACCCTCCACTAGCTCCTTGAACTCCACAAACTTGGAAAATGCCTCCGCCTTCTCCTTCAGGAAATAAACCCAGACATATCTGGTGAAATCATCGATCAACACCAGCATATACCTGCTACCTCCGAGACTTGGGGTAGCAGTCAGTCCCATCAAGTCACCATGGATGCACTCCAACGACACACTACTCCTTGTCTGCGACTTATCAAATGACAGTCGATGAGACTTGCCGAGCTGACATCCTGCGCAAATATGACCATCACCGTAGAAAGATAGACTAGGCAGGCCCTTGACTAGACCTTTTATCACCTTAGCCTTTAGCTTATCCATCCATACATGCCCCAACCTCTCATGCCATGTAACGGCACTATCATTTGTCCTCATCTTGTCAACATAAGAACTTGTCGATAAAACGAACAAGTCTTTTGCCCTTCTCCCGACATGAATGACATCAGCCTTTACCGCCTCAATGTTTCGTAGAAAACTTACTTCTGTTGGACCGAATAGAACGTGATACCCAGCGTCTACAACATTGGTCACTGAGAAGAGGTTTTTCCTCATTCCTGGCACATGATAGACACTCTTCAACGTTAGTGGCCCCCTATCACTGCCCAAGGAAACAACCCCCACCTTCTCGACAGTATGCACAGTATCATCAGCAGTTATGATAACATCATTACCTAAGGTTGCGCTGAAAAAAGCTTCGACTCGTCCCCGGTGAGGTGATGAACACACCCCGAGTCCACGATCCAGTCCTCTTGATAGTTGATAGGAGCCGCAGCTCCGACAGAAGCCCAGAAGGCTCCTCCCCATCCTCCATCATTTGGCCTGGCCTCAGTTTCCTCCTTCCCTGCAGCAGCATGCCCTGGCTGAAGAATCACCCGGTAATCCTTCCTGATGTGACCAAACTTTCCGCACTTAAAGCATTTGGGTCCTTCTCCCTTCTTCTTCCCTTCAGCCTTGGGAGCATAGCCCCTCTCCTACTGTCCAGAAGTTGAAGGCCCATTGCCTCCAGCGGTCTTCTCCTTCTTATCCCGTCTCTTCTTCTTCCCTGTGAAGAGTACCTCGCCTTCTCCCCCAGACACTGACACCCCCACCATCTGCCTTACTAGGCTCTCCTACGACACAAGCAGATTCTCCAGCTCCAGCAGAGACGGCTGATTTTCCCAACCCCGCACCGAAGTCACAAAGGCCACATACTCCTTCCGCAAGCCGCAGATGATGTGTCTCTTCAGCTTCGCCTCAGAAATTGGCTCATCATTATCCAGTGCTGAAATCTCAGCGCATAGGTTCTTCATCTTCAGGAAGAACGTAGAGATAGACAGATCTCCCTGAGCCGACCTAGCCAGCTCATTTTCCAGAAACTGTAGCCTCGCTACATACTTTTTGTTAAACAGCCCGCCCAGGGCTCTCCATATCTCGGCAGCTGATCCATACCCTAAAATGTGATCGAATAGGTTAGGTGATATTGCCCTTTTCAGAGTGAACTCTGCTTTCGCATTAGTCCTCCTCCAATTCCTCACCTCATGAACATTATCCCCAACTAGGACAACTTCCTGTGTACTATCTCCTCCAACAACCTCCCAGAGGTCCTCGACCAGAAAATAACTCTGCATGCACGACTTCCACTTCTTTAAGTTAGTCGACGTGAGCATCTCAATTCCAAGACCTCTTGCAAAACCTGCTTCCATGGCTCTACCACTGGTTCCTTCTTCACAAAGGCGATGACAATTTTAAGTTGTTCACTGCTCTATTTACTCCAACCTAGCTCTGATACCATGTTAAATTTTCTGTAGATCTAGGAGTGAGCAGGAATCGTACAATTTAATGTTACAGCCAACAACCAGAAGCCAATGAAACAAAGCAAACTTTATTGATAACAGCAGGAATCTTCATTATAGAGCGAGGTATACATGGCAAGACATGATTTCGCCAGTACACAAAACCAAAAGGAAAAGAACAACGCTGAAGAAAGATAACTGGCGGCCTAAACACAGAAGCCGCCAAACCACGCGGCCTGGGTGTTCGCGCGACTAGAAAAGGAGACCGCGCGAACAAACTGCCGGAGACTTGAACAACACCACTGAAGTTCCGCGACCTCCCAAACTCCACTGATTCTCCCAAACTCCAGCAACCCACACTGCAAGCCCCAAGACCGCCCGGACACTTTAGAAGAAGAGGTGATCGCTGCTGTCCGCACAATCCGCAGAAGCTGCACAAGGAAAGTTCAATCAGCAAACCGAGCGGTGACAAAAAAGAGACCGCAAGCTCTAGGCGCGAGTTCAACTTACACTTGGTGTGATTGATATTGCTACTACAGTGACGCCTATTTATAGGCGTGGGACTAGATCCAGTCACCAACCTATGAGATAGAGTCACTCCCCTGACCGCGCGACCAAGATCGGTCAACCCGCGCGGTCAGCAGAAGATCGCTCTGCGCTTAGTGAGCTCGCCGACTTCAATCCTGGCCAGGAGATCGCCACTCCTCCAAGAAGCCGCGCGATCATGACAACCCGCACGATCATGACGCCCACCACCAGTGTTCGCATATACGATACCTCCTCCAGAGACCGCGAACACAGCCAAGTCGACTAAGGCAATAGCCCACCAAGTCGACCAACACCAGTGTCTGCATACATCAGCAGACCGCCAAGGGACCAGCTTATGTGAACACAAAAAAGGAGACCGCGTGACTAAGAGAACCTCAGCCGGCGTGCACCATCAAGAAACCGGACAGCCACCAGACCAGACTGTCGGATACCAAAACAGCAACCCTGTGCTGTGAAATTTTCTGTAGATCAAGGAGTGAGCAGGAATTGTATAACTAAAAGTTCAAGCCAATCAACCAGAAGCACAAGAAGCAAACACAATCTTTCTTGATAAGAAAAATTCTTGATAAGAAAAATACTTCTGCCACCAGACCAGACTGTCGGTATACATGGCGAGACATGATTTCACCAGTACACAAAAACAAAAGAGAAAAGCAGCAGAAAGGAAAACTAGCGGTCTGACTTCCCGAGACCGCCTGATCGCACGACCTGACAGTCCGCTCGGCTAGAAAACAAGACCGCTCGAACTGCCTTCCTGCAACTTGAACAACACCAACTGAGAACCACGCGAACTCTCGGACTCCACTGATCCTCCCAAACTCCAGCAACCTGCACTGCAAGCCGCGAGACCGCCCGAACACCATCAGAAGAGGAGGTGACCGCTGCTACCCGCACAATCCGCAGAAGCTGCCCAAAACAAGTTCGATCAGCTAACCGGCCGGTCACAAAAAACATACCGCAAGAATGATGATTCCCAATTTTATACACATTTATGGACTCATCTGGGCCGATTTTCTAGTCTATGCACTATATTTTAGGCATGTTTTCGCTCATATTTGTTATTCCATGCTATGTGCACTTCTAGGCCCGTTTTGGTGTTATTTCTTGTTTATCTTCGTTTTTAGTTTTCATGCATTGTTAAGTGCCACCTTCAGTGGCTAGATTGGTGTTGTATGCTGGAACAGGAGTCGTGCAGGTGTTCCTGGTACAATCCTGTACAGGAACACTGCACACGATCACTGGTTCTATTGCGCACGACCACTGGTCGTGCGCCACTGATCGTGTGCACTTACCCCCTGAAATCTGAGTTCTGTCTTCCTTATCGCACGACCACTGGTCGTGCGCCACTGGTCGTGCGCCACTGGTCATGCGAACATTGTATTTTATAATTTTCTTACCTTTCAGGCTCCGTCCAGTCAGGCGCACGATCACAGGATGCTAGTGTGCACGACCACTGGTCGTGCGCCAATGACTGTGCGCATTGTTTATTCCAGCGCCTATAAATTGACCTGCTCGCAAATTGGGAGGGGATCCTCCGATTTTCTTCCACCCGAGTCCACCGTTTCCTGCTCTGTTCCGCCGGATTTCGCCCCTCCATCGCCGCCCACCAACGGGAGGTGCTCCGGGCTTGTTCTTCACGCCATTCTTGAGCCGGAGCTTCCTCTCCGCCTCCTCCTTCATCCAAGAGCTTCAAGGAAGGTTTAGCCGCCATCGCCATCAAGCAAGAGGAAGTTTGCAACCTCTACCGGATCGTGACACAAAGAAGACGGGCTCATTGGAGAGTAGTGACAACTCTCTCTACCCCGGACGTAGTTGCGGACTGAGCTTGGACGCGGATTGACAACCCGGCGATTCCAACCGTGAATCTACAACGAGACTTCGGATTCGGTCGATTTCTTGCCTTATTCTTCTCTTATTGATGTGTGTATGTAGTTAGATCTATGTATTAAGATGAAGTTGCACTTAAACTTTCTTGTATTTCTATATATTTCATTTCTATGTGAAATACTTTTGTGGTTTATGTGATTTGAGGAGCGCCCCATTCCATTCTCCATCCCGCCGTCACGTTCGTGTGCCGCACTAGCAATTGCTAGTGGCGTGCTTTGCGAAGAGGTGCTTGCGACCCTCATTCCGCCGTTCTCTCCATTCCATTCGTATGCCTACTCTTCCATCCGCCTAGCGAAGCGTGGCATAGCGGCCCGTGTAATCCATTCGCCCTACAAAGCAGTGCGCTCAAGGCCTGCACAGTTCGATTCCACTTGCCTACTCGTCCATCCGCCCTTGCGACGCAGCGCGCTCAAGGCCTGCCTAGTCTCCATCCCGCCAAGAGAAGCATTGCATAGCGGCATTGCATAGGAGTAGTTGATAGCTTTTATTTTATTTCCACAAACCAAATCCCTTTCGTCCGCACTCCACCTATCGCTGGACATCGATCTCAAATCCTTCCTCGACATCTAACTCCACCTTACTGTGTTCCTTCGAGATTCGATACTCGGGGATTACTCCTCGTTTTATATTACTTGAACGATCGGTACACTGCCGTTTCGTGTCGCAGTCGAGCTACCGCCTATAGCGGTGTGCGAGATTTGCGCCATCAAGTTTTTGGCGCCGTTGCCGTTGAACACAGTCGTGTGAGTTTTCTGGAGAGGGAGAACCTGAGAGAGAAGCCCTTCCATTTGTAAATTGCATTTCTTTGTTTTATTTCTTTTTATTCCATTTTCCTGTTTTAATTAGGTTGCTTTAGTAATTTTTGTTAGGTGTAGTATTTTGCACAATAGCATTTTTATTTTGAATCGTATTATCTTCACACCATGTGGGCACATCTTAATTTCCGTTGCCGTTGGTGTGGAGCTACCTCCCACTCTAGTGATGAATGCCCTACGGAGAATAGTAGGCATAATTCTTATAGCCCAGCATATGGAGCACCGACTTCGTCTGGTACTTCATATGGTGCGCGTAAGTCTTATGGCTACTCTGCTGAGCCTTTACCGTCATACTTCTTTTCGGCTTCAGCCCCCGCTGTGCCAAAGAAGACCGCAAGGCAGTGCCGGTTTTGTCAGAGCACTGATCATGTCTTGAAGGACTGTGCCGAGTATCTTCGCCAATTGGATGAGGATGACGAGCCGGATATCCAGATCGTCCCAACTCCTAACTCTGGCGGCACACCTTCAACATCCAGTTATGTGTCTTTGTCACCATCACATCTTGAAGGGAATGGCATGGATACGGTCACTGGATGTGCGGCTGATCTATGAACCAACATTGCTGAGCCTATTCTCCATGTGCATCCACCACCCCTAGTGGATTCGATTCTTTGTGAGGAATCAGTGCTTGACATTTATCCAAGCACTATTCCTCCCCCATACTACTTTCGTCTCTGACGACATTGTTGAGGATGTGTCGTGGGATGAGGCTGGCGATTTATGTGTTATGCCTGCTCCTATGGAGGAGGACAACCTTCTAGGTGAAGAGGAGCTTTCCTCAACACCGGTGGAGGAAGTCCAAATCTTGGGAATGGCCACTGTCGATCCCGCTGAACCTTGCAGCATTGATGACAATGCCAACATTATTTTACTTCCCCAACCTGATGGGAGTGAGACCGGGATCACTCCCCCGATTGATGTTTATTTATGTTCTTCATCTTCTTTATTTCTTGATCCCCTTCCTTCATCTGAGTCTGTGCAGGTTGAATCTTCACAGGTACTTCAGGAGGACTTGAAGCTTTTTGCTCAAGTCAATGATGAGAGCATCCTCTCATGTGAGGAGGTTTATTCCCCATCCGTAGAGGAAGCTCCACTCATTGCCTTCGCCTCCTGCTGCCTCCCTGTGGACGATACCTTGCTGGGCAAGGATAGTTTTGGTGAGATGAGTGAGGACCAGGCCTCCTCCTCTTCTTACTTTCTTTTCCCTCTACCTGTGATGGGCAGGTTTTATTTATATTCGGGTAGAGGCGTGACTATTCTTTCTCCGTATAGGTACCCGCTACCGACACGGATATTGGGCCAGTTACCTGTCCACTTCTCCTTCCATACTCCCATTAGCTAGATATTATAAAGTTTTGAATAAGTCGTGCTGGGATGACAATAACCCCAGTAGTTATCTTAGTTTTTCCTGCATTTTCATGTCTTTTCTAATTTTATTTAGTTAATTGCACTTTATTTCAGCGTTTATGTTTTCTTTTGTTTCTGCGGAGCTGACCCCTGCAGGTATCTTTTCTGGATGGCGGATGCTGCGGCTCATTTTAGCTTACACGCCAATCTTCTGGTGTGCTCATTTCTGAGCACTGGGTACTCTCTTTCCCTAGCCTTTTCTGATTTTCATGTCATATATTTTGTGGATTGTTTAGTTTAAGTCTGGGGGAGAGCAGTTTTTGTGCCCACTCACGTGCACTCTTGCATAGCATGCTAGAAGTACTTTTATTGTAGCTTATTGGAAATTGTTGTTCATTTTCATTGCACACCACAGCACCCACTTGAGCGCGTACGCATCTGTTTGCTTGCTCTGTTGTGAATTTAATTCTTCTGCTTATGTGGGAAAGTCTAGGTGATGGCTTAGGACTATGTAGCAGAGTAAAATGTTGACTCCAGTAGTGCTCCTAGTCGAGTGCTCGGTTGCATAGAAATTTGTGTAGATTAGACTTCTCTTTATACTTATGGTTTTATATTTTTTTCTATTAGTGTAAATGTTGTTTACTCTACTCAAATGGTGAATCCGGTGGAATCAAACGGTAGTATAGGGATGTGTGTAAATGATCGCTAGACTCGTATTGCTTGAGTCGGGAGAAAGGAGATTCTTTCTCAGTGGCTAGAACTTGCCCCAAGCGATTCTTGAAGCATTGGCATAGGATAGTTCTAGTGCGCGAGAATGACGTAGGCCATTATTTTGGCCCGGTTGAACTTTTTATTTCTTGCCTATCGTCAACCTTTGCTAGCCCCTTTGTGCCTACCCTTTTCTTGATTCAGCTCCACATATATCTCACCAAAGCCTAAAAGCCTAACCTAGTCACACACCCAAATCTGAGCTTTAGTTGTAGTTTTATTTACATTGTGGGGGGCGTTGATTGTGGTGTTTATTATGTGAATCTGTGGATATGCTCATTTGAACATTTTGCTGAAAGAAAAAAGACAAGAAAAAGAAGATAGAAAGAAAAAAAAATGAAAAGGAAAAGAGAAAAAAAAAGAAAAATGAGTTTTATTGAAAAATCATGTAGAAAAATTATGTATTGGGAGTAGGCGGTGCACACACCTATGTTGCAAAAGTCCAAGTCTGGGGGTTGTTGACGCCAGGAAAATCCTGACCTCAAGATTCGGACCAATGCAGCCCGAGGTTACTGATCCTGCGGTCCAACTCCACGGCTCTGATAGCTAAAATAGGAGAGAGAAAATGACTAAGCACACCCCAGGTGCTCCAGCAGGGAGGTCCCACCACGTACCCGGAAGTTTGGGAGAAACTTCCCCTCCGCAACCAAAAGCTGGGCGAGGTACTAGACGGGCATGGATTTGGCGAGTATCCAACTTGGGGGGACCTCGACCACTTCCCAAAGTCTGCCTTTTCTAGTACCCCTGGGGGTCTATTTATAGAGAAATTCTAGGGGGGTACAGGCGAGTATACTGCCTAAGCTCGCGAGTTACAAGGGCTACTCGCCCATACTCGCGAGATACTCGCCCATACTCGCGAGATACTCGCCCAAGCTCGCCCCTTGCTCGCCATACTCGCCTCTTGCTCGCCATACCCGCTTCTTGCTCCTGCTGGCTGAGTTGCCTTGTGTCTTGGATTGCCGGCTCCTGTGCTGACCCTTTGACCTTGACTTCAGCCTACGTGGCTTTGAATGGGCCTACCTCGGAGAATGAGGGTTGTACAGGGGTGTGGTGCACTTGCATTCGATTTTGGTGCGCGGGTAGTTATATTAAAGCTCATTTGGGTTGCGTGTTATAAGCCCTCTTGTTTATCATTGTTTACCTCACCGTAACCCAAGCCTCAATTAAAACCTAAAAGTCCTACCGACTCACGCTATGGACCAATCTAGTGTCGTGGAGAGAATGTGACCGGGTGAGCCTATGGTCGCCGACACCGATGGATTTTGGTGGAGTTTGTCCGGCACCCCAATCTTGAGCAATGCTCATCTCAGCGCTTAGTTTACTTTCTTCGTATGCATGACCGGATGATTCACCGTAGTTCACCATTTTGAGTGGTTGTAATATGCTTTTACTCTTTTAGAAATATATAAACTGTTTGTGTATAATGAGAAATCTTCTCTACTATTTTTCTTATGCACGTGAGCATGCGACTTCGCATGGTACTCTGTATTATAATTTTAAGCCATCTACTTTTCTTTCCTCGTTCGCGTAGAATTTGTTTGCTCGGGACGCGCAAACAGGTAAGTCTGGGGGTGTGATGAGTCCCAATTTTATACACATTTATGGACTCATCTGGGCCGATTTTCTAGTCTATGCACTACATTTTAGGCATGTTTTCGCTCATATTTGTTATTCCATGCTATGTGCACTTCTAGGCCCGTTTTGGTGTTATTTCTTATTTATCTTCGTTTTTAGTTTTCATGCATTGTTAAGTGCCACCTTCAGTGGCTAGATTGGTGTTGTATGCTGTAACAGGAGTCGTGCAGGTGTTCCCGGTACAATTCTGTACAGGAACACTACGCACGATCACTTGTTCTATTGCGCACGACCACTAGTCGTGCGCTACTGATCGTGTGCACTTACCCCCTGAAATCTGAGTTCTGTCTTCCTTATCGCACGACCACACACGAAAGCGCGCACGACCACTGGTCGTGCGCCACTGGTCGTGCGAACATTGTATTTTATAATTTTCTTACCTTTCAGGCTCCGTCCAGTCAGGCGCACGATCACAGGATGCTAGTGCGCACGACCACTGGTCGTGCGCCAATGACCGTGCACATTGTTTATTCCAGCGCCTATAAATTGACCTGCTCGCGAATTGGGAGGGGATCCTCCGATTTTCTTCCGCCCGAGTCCGCCGTTTCCTGCTCCGTTCTGCCGGATTTCGCCCCTCCATCGCCGCCCACCATCGGGAGGTGCTCCGGGCTTGTTCTTCACACCATTCTTGAGCCGGAGCTTCCTCTCGGCCTCCTCCTTCATCCAAGAGCTTCAAGGAAGGTTTAGCCGCCATCGCCATCAAGCAAGAGGAAGTTTGCAACCTCTACCGGATCGTGACACGAAGAAGACGGGCTCATTGGAGAGTAGTGACAACTCTCTCTACCCCGGGCATAGTTGCGGACCGAGCTTGGACGCGGATTGACAACCCGGCGATTCCAACCGTGAATCTACAATGAGACTTCGGATTCGGTCGATTTCTTGCCTTATTCTTCTCTTATTGATGTGTGTATGTAGTTAGATCTATGTATTAAGATGAAGTTGCACTTAAACTTGCTTGTATTTCTATATATTTCATTTGTATGTGAAATACTTTTGTGGTTTATGTGATTTGAGGAGCGCCCCATTCCATTCTCCATCCCGCCGTCACGTTCGTATGCCGCACTAGCAATTGCTAGTGGCGTGCTTTGCGAATAGGTGCTTGCGACCCTCATTCCGCCGTTCTCTCCATTCCATTCGTATGCCTACTCTTCCATCCGCCTAGCGAAGCGTGGCATAGCGGCCCGTGTAATCCATTCGCCCTACGAAGCAGTGCGCTCTAGGCCTGCACAGTTCGATTCCGCTTGCCTACTCGTCCATCCGCCCTTGCGAAGCAGCGCGCTCAAGGCCTGCCTAGTCTCCATCCCGCCAAGCGAAGCATTGCATAGCGGCATTGCATAGGAGTAGTTGATAGCTTTTATTTTATTTCCACAAACCAAATCCCTTTCGTCCGCACTCCACCTATCGCTGGACTTCGATCTCAAGTCCTTCCTCGACATCTAACTCCACCTTACTGTGTTCCTTCGAGATTCGATACTCGGGGATTACTCCTCGTTTTATATTACTTGAACGATCGGTACACTACCGTTTCGTGTCGCAGTCGAGCTACTGCCTATAGCGGTGTGCGAGATTTGCGCCATCAAAGAACAGGTCGTGAGCTCATCTTAAACTTGGTGCGATTGATTTTGCTGCTACAGTGACTCCTATTTATAGGCAGGCGACCTGATCTAGTCACCGCCCTATGAGATAGGATCACCGCCCCTTGACCGCATGACCAAACCGGTCAACCCGTGCAATCAGCAAAAGATCCTCGAGCTTATTGAGCTCGCCGACTTCATCAGAAGCCGCGCGATCATGACAACTCGCCCGGTCATGTCGCTCACCACCTGTGTTCTCTACCCGACCTCCTCCAGAGACCGCGAACACACCAGACCGACTAGGGCACAGCCCGCCAAGTCGATCAAACACCTGTGACCGTATATACCAGCTGATCGCCGAAGTACCAGCCATGCAGACACAAACCGGAGACCGCGCGACTAAGAAGACCTTAGTCTGCGCACACCACAAAGAACCCAAACAGCCACCAGACCGGGCCGCCCGCATCACGCGGTCACAAGCACCAGACCGCGCGCCGCCTTTACCAGGCAGAAACCTGCTCCGCCATGCGATCACACGACCAGACCGCGCGACCACACCTCGACACCCTTGGACAGAAGAACGGCGGTCACTGATGCGTAAATCTTAGCACACCGCCATAGGCGTTAGCAAGACTGCGACAGGAAATGGCTGTGTACCGATCATTCAAGTAATATAAAATGTGGGAGTGAATGCCCAAGTATCGATCTCGAAGGAACACAGTAAGGTGGAGTTTACTATTGAGGAAGGACTTGAGATTGAAGTCCTTTATTTCGGATGGGATGCATAAATGGGGTGATTTGGCTTTTGGAAAATAAAAGAAAACAACTACAACTACTCATATGCAATGCCGTTATGCAATGCTTTGCTTGGCGGGATGGAGACTAGGCAGGCCTTGAGCGCGCTGCTTCGCAAGGGCGGATGGATGAGTAGGCAAGCAGAATGAGGGTCACAAGCACCTCGTCCACAAGCACGCCACTAGCAATTGCTAGTGCGGTACACGAACGTGACGGTGGGATGGAGGATGGAATGGGGCGCACCTCATACACACATATAAACAAAAGATAATTTCACAAAGACATGAAATAACTTATATAACAAGGTTTATAGTGCTCATCATCAAAATACAAGAGATCTACTAACTACAACTTCCCATACAAAGATAGGGAGAGCAAGAAATCGACCGAATCCGAAGTCTTGTTGAAGATTCACGGTTGGAATCGCTGGGTTGTCAATCCGCGTCCAAGCTCGGTCCTCAACTGCGTCCGGGGTAGAGAAGGCTGTCACTACCCTCCAATGGCCCGTCTTCTTCGTGTCATGATCTGAAACCTACCTAGCTTCCTTCTCCTTGGATCTTGGTGGATGTAGGGTTGAATCCCTCTCCTTAGAGCTTGAGGATGATGGAGGAGGCCCAAAGGGACGAAACCCTCGGTGGAGATGGCGAAAATGGCGCAGCTGTACGGCGTGTACGATCTCTCCCGATTTAGGTCGAAAGCTGCAGCTTTTATAGAAAAAGATCAAAAAATAGGTCACGCACTGTCAAACGCACGACCGTGCGTGGACCGTGCGATATTAATAATAGAGAACAACACAGGAAGATGACCTGGAGCGCCCGTGCGATTTACTCACGCACGGGCAAATCCGCCTGTGTGTCAAAACGCACGCGGAAATTCAGAAAAGCTAAAAACAAGGCTAAACAGGCTGATCGTGCGATTCCTTCACGCATGGGCAACTGCCCATGCGTAAAGACGCACGATCAAAATCATTTCATCATTTTCTACCCAGATGAAGGCGCACGACCACAACTATCCTTGCGTCAATAAAATGCACGATCGTGCGTTGTACACAGTCATGATTTCTGGGCAAAAGGTGATGGATCAGCCACCTGCGAGCATAGCAGCCCAGCTGGGAATACACATCCAGCACCAGCATAAAAATAGAAACAACACGATGGGGAGCACAGCGTGCTTACCCCCAGAAACGTAGTGTGCAATTGCACACTTACAAGAGGCACTTAAAGCACACGTATGAACAATGTGAAAATAAACAAATACGAACAAAAACTGAAGTACAAAAGCAAGAAAAGCAGCCCGGATGAGTCCGAAAAACAATATATAAATTGGACTCATCACACCCCCAGACTTACCTGTTTGCACGTCCCGAGCAAACAAATCCTAAGCACGCAGGAACATGAAATAGCTAACTTAAAATTACAAAGTGAAATACTATGCAAAGTCGCATGCCCATGTGCATAAAAAAATACGAGAGAAGATATCTAATTTATACACATAGTTTATAAATTTCTAAAAGAGTAAATAAATATTACTTCTGCTCAAAATGGGAATCACGGCGAATCATCCGGTCACACATATGGAGAAAGTAGAATAATCGCTGAGACAAGCATTGCCAAAGCTGGGGTTCCAAACAAACTCCACCGAAATCCATCGGTGTCGGAGACCATAAGCTCACCCATTCACATTCTCTCCACGATACTAGATTGGCTCATAGCGCGAGTCGGTAGGACTTTAGGTTTTAAAATGGGGCTTGGGTTAAGGTGAGATAAACAAAGATAGAAACGACGACTCAAACACTAAACCCAAATGAGCTTTTAAAACAACTTCTCGCACACCAACATCGAATGCAAGTGCACCACACCCCCAGACTTAGATTTTTGCAACATGGGTGTGTGCACCGCCTACTCTCATTCATAAATTTACACAGATTTTCACTTAAGCTCATCTTTTTTTTCTTTTTCTTTTCTCTTTTCTTTTCTTTTTTCATTTTTCTTTTATTTTCTTTATTTTCACCAAAATTTGGCAAGAAAGCACAGCCACATTTTAACAAAACAAAAATACCACATCAACACCCCAATCATGAAAATAATAAACAACTAAAACTCAAATTCGAGTGTGCGACAAGGATTGGCTTTTAGGCTTTGGTGAGATAAAAGTGGAGCTGAATCAAGAAACGGGTAGGCACAATTGGGCTAATGAGGATAGAGCGATAGGAATGGGTACAAAAGCTCAACCGGGCCTAAATGATGGCCCACGTCATTCTCACGCACTAGAACTATCCTATGTCTATGCTTCGAGAATCGCTTGGGGCAAGTTCTTAGCCACCGAGAAAGATTATCTTTCCTCCTGACTCGAGCAATACGAATCTAATAATCATTTACACACATCCCTATGCTACCGTTTGATTCACACCGGATTCACCATTTGAGTAGAGTAAACAATATTTATGCTAACAGAAATGCATAAAGCTAACAGTATAAAAGAGAAATCTAATCTACATGAATCCATATACACACATGAGTATTTGACTAGAAACACCGGAGTCAACATTTTATTCCACTACATAATTTTAAAAGCTAGCACAATCATTTTCCAGACTACAAAAAGAAATGAGTTATACTCGTGACGCACTAAAGGTTAAGTACGCTCTCAAGCGGGTGCATTGCGTGCAGACAAAATGAAAAAAAATAATTTAAATAAAGACTTCTAGCATGCTAAATAAATGTGCACGTGAGTGGGTACACAAAAAGCTCTCCCCCAGACTTAAACTATGCATTAAGATATTCTAAAACAAAGTTAGGGGAAGAGGGTACCCAATGCTCAGCAAGTAAGCATGCCGGAAGCCTGGAGTGAAGCTCTACGAAGAATCACAACCACCGCCTTCGCAAATAGAAAATACCTGTAAATGGTTGTCTCCGCAAAAGCAAGCTAAAATAAAATCTAACTAACTAGTTAGAGTAGGCGATAAAATAAAAGACAAGAAAAAGTAAGATAACTACTGGGGTTATTGTCATCCCAGCACGACTTATTCAAATTTAAAACAGTTCTAGCTAATGGGCGTATGAAAAAGGAAATGAACAGGTAACTGTTCTAATATGCGTGTCAATAGCGGGTACCGATACGGAGACAGAATAGTTACTCCCCTACCTAAATAATAATACCTGCTGAACATAGGTAGTGGGAATAGGAAGTAAGAAGAGGAGGAGAGTTGGTCCTCACTCATCTCACCACAAACTAAATCCTTTCCCAGCAAGGTGTTGTCTTCAGGGAGGCGGCAGAAGGAGAAGGCAACGAATGAGGCTTCCTTTATGGAGGGGGGATCAACCTCCTCACATGAGAGGATACACTCATCATTTACTTGAGCAGAATGCAGCACAATCCTTCAAGGCATGATCCATGCTCTGACAAAACAAGCACTGCCTTACGGGCTTCTTTGGTACAGCAGGAGCTGAAGCCGAAAAGAAGTGTGACGGTAAAGGCTCAGCAGAATAGCCATAGGACTTACGCGCCCCATATGGAGTACCAGACGAAGTTAGTGCTCCATATACTGGGCCTTGAGTGCTAGGGCTATTATATCCCTTTGGACATCTATCACTAGCATTAGAGATATCTCCAAACAAATGGCAACGAATATTAAATGAAGCCCACATTGTATGAAGATAACAAGATTCAAAAGAAAAACACTATTGTGCAAAATGCTACACCCAACAATAATTTACTAAGCAACCTAATATAAAATAAGAAAAAGGAATAACAAGAAATAAAATAAAAAAAGGATGCAATTTACAAATGGAAGGGCTTCTCTTTCAGATTCTCCCTCTCCAGAAAACTAACACGTCTGTGTTCCGCGGCAACGGCGCCAAAAACTTGATGCGCAAATCTTAGCACACCGCTATAGGCGGTAGCAAGACTGTGGCACGAAACGGCAGTGTACCGATCGTTATAGTAATATAAAATGTGGGAGTGATTCCCCAAGTATCGATCTCGAAGGAACACAGTAAGGTGGAGTTTACTATTGAGGAAGGACTTGAGATTGAAGTCCTTTATGTCGGATGGGATGCGGAAATGGGGTGATTTGGCTTTTGGAAAATAAAAGAAAACAACTACAACTACTCCTATGCAATGCCGCTATGCAATGCTTCGCTTGGCGGGATGGAGACTAGGCAGGCCTTGAGCGTGCTGCTTAGCAAGGGCGGATGGACGAGTAGGCAAGCGGAATGAGGGTCGCAAGCACCTCATCGACAAGCACGCCATTAGCAATTGCTACTGCGACACACGAACGTGACGGTGGGATGGAGGATTGAATGGGGAGCACCTCATACACACATATAAACAAAAGATAATTTCACATAGACATGAAATAACTTATATAACAAGGTTTATAGTGCTCATCATCAAAATACAAGAGATCTACTAACTACAACTACCCATACAAAGATAGGGAGAGCACGAAATCGATCGAATCCGAAGTCTTGTTGAAGATTCACAGTTGGAATCGCTGGGTTGTCAATCCGCGTCCAAGCTCGGTCCTCAACTGCGTCCAGGGTAGAGAAGGCTGTCAATACACTCCAATGGCCCGTCTTCTTCGTGTCACTATCCGAAACCGACCTAGCTTCCTTCTCCTTGGATCTTGGTGGATGTAGGGTTGAATCCCTCTCCTTAGAGCTTGAGGATGATGGAGGAGGCCCAAAGGGACGAAACCCTTGGTGGAGATGGCAAAAATGGCGCAGCTGTACGGCGTGTACGGTCTCTCCCGATTTAGGTCGAAAGCTGCAACTTTTATAGAAAAAGATCAGAAAATAGGTCACGCACGGTCGAACGCACGACCGTGCGTAGACCGTGCGATATTAATAATAGAGAACAACGCAAGAAGACGACCTGGAGTGCCCGTGCGATTTACTCATGCACGGGCAAATCCGCCCGTGCGTCAAAACGCACGGGGAAATTCAGAAAAGCTAAAAACAAGGCTAAACAGGCTGATCATGCGATTCCTTCACGCACGGGCAACTGCCCATGCGTAATGACGCACGATCAAAATCAGATCATCATTTTCTACCCAGATGAAGGTGCACGACCAAAGCTATCCATTCGTCAATAAAACGCACGACCGTGCGTTGTACACAGTCATGATTTCTGGGCAAAAGGTGATGGATCAGCCACCTGCGAGCATAGCAGCCTAGCTGGGAATACACATCCAGCACCAGCATAAAAATAGAAACAACACGATGGGGAGCACAGTGTGCTTACCCCCAGCAACGTAGTGTGCAATTGCAGACTTACAACATGCACTTAAAGCACACGTATGAGCAATGTGAAAATAAACATATACGAACAAAAACTTAAGTACAAAAGCAAGAAAAGCAGCCAGGGTGAGTCCGAAAAACAATATATAAATTGGAGTCATCAGTCACGCCGAGAAGCCCGCGGCTAGACCAGAGAGGTCAGACCACCAGAGGAGACCGCAAGACCGAGCGGTCAGACCAGACCGCGCGGTCTCCCCCCCCCCCCCCCCCCCCCAGACCGACAACTTCACAAAGTTCCACTTCAACATTTTCAACACTCCCCCTTGAAGTGGGAAGTTGAAAACAGCCCAAGTAAACTCCTTATCCGAGTAAACGGCCCCTTCGCCAGCGCCTTTGTGAAGATGTCAGCAATGTTGTCCTGACTCCGAACATGCTCGACCGAAAGAGACCCCTCCAACACCTTCTCATGAATGAAATTATGCTCGATCTCGATATGCTTTGTCCTCGCATGACAAACTGGATTGGTAACCAGTTTGAGAGCACTCTCGTTGTCTCCACGGAGTAGAGTCGGACCTCGAACCTCCTTATGGACGACTCCAACCAACCTCCTAAGCCAGATGGCTTCTTGAGCTGCCAAGGCCGAAGCCTTGTATTCCGCTTCCGTGGTTGAGACAGACACTGAATCCTTCTTCTTACTGCACCATGATATAATCGTAGGGCCCACCATGAAGACGCATCCAGACGTCGACTTCCGATCATCCGAATCTCCCCCGTAATCAGCATCCATGTACCTATGCACCTCGAAGCCTGCATCCCTTCTGTAAAGAAGACCCATATCCGAAGTCGCCTTGACATACTTCAATATATTCTTGGCCGCTAGAAGATGAGGCATCCGTGGTTCCGCCATATAACGGCTCACCCTGCCAACTGCATACAAAATATCCGGCCTGGTAATCGTCAGATAGATCAAGCTCCCAACCAGAGCCCGAAACATCAGCGGATCTTCCAGAATCCTCCCCTCATCCTTGCGAAGTTTCATGGCCTTCTCCAGAGGTGTGGAAATGCACTTCCCTTCCTTCATGCCGAATCGCTCCACGATTCGCTCCGCATATCCAGCCTGGGATACCAGCACTCCACTTTCCTTCCTCTGCACTTCGAGTCTGAGGAAATGGTGAAGCTCACCTAAGTCCTTCATCTCGAACCTGATAGATAGCTCAGCCCGAAGCCTTACTACCTCCTCCTTTGAATTCCCCATTACGATCATATCGTCGACGTAAAGCAACACGATGACTTGAAGCTCCCCGCTCTTCTTGACGAACAAGCTTGAGTCTGAGTCTGAAGCACCAAACCCACAGAATAAGAGTTATTCTGCAATCTTTCCATACCACGCCCTCGTCACTTGCTTCAACCCATACAAGGCCTTCTTCAACTTGCAGACATGCTCCGGAAAATCTTCAGATACGAAGCCTGGCGGCTGGACCATGAAAATGTCCTTGTCAATCTCGTCGTACAAGAACGCATTGTAGCACCCTTCCAGTATGAATAATATAACAGTAGGTCCGGTCGGGACCCCACGCTATACTAACCACACTAGCTATGCGTTAAAGGAGATATTCAGAAAAGAACTACACCAGAGTATACTAAACATAAGTGGAAGCATAAAGATTTGACATTTCTTTTAGAATAGTCCACTATCATAGGAATGAAACAATAAAGTGTAGAGTTACGGCCTTAAGGCCTTACATTCCGAAAATGTATAAAACTCCTTAAACATACTTCGGCACGCAGGCCGACAATACATGAAAAGCAGAAAAGTGGTTGGCCTTCGAGGGCCAACGCAGCAAAAAGGGCCACCACCCGCTATTTCCCGCTAGGCTCACCTGCACCTGCATAAGAAGATTCCACCAAGAGGTGGCAAACAAAGCAACAGTCAGCACATCTGACCAAATTATAACGACCCCACCCCTTTCACGGGGTGTCAGAGCTTCTTCCCCGCAAACAAGTTGTACTAGCAGCAAGTAGTACTAAAAGGAAAGTGCAAACTACACAAGGTGAGGTTTCAAGCACAATCAATCTTCTAGGTGTAGCAACAAATAGACTTGATCCTGGGAATGCACATGATGTTGGTTGGGTTCACCCGAAGGTTCCCCACAACCGCCTAAGCAACGCATGAAGCTAATCATAACATCAATCCAAAACCACGACCGTGGGTTCTCACGACCACACGTAACCAGCTAAGCTAAAGAGCTTAGTGAACGCTTGAGCATTTACCTATTGGAGGAACCCTCCCAAACAGGTCTATCCCATGATCACACGGCGTCCCGAGGTTTCCCCCTCTCGCCGATAAGCATGGTGCGGGTTCGGTACAAGCTTGTGCCCGTTGCTCAAATCATCGTGTTAACAACAACGATGCGGGTGTAGCTATACCTCGGCTCGTTCGCAAGGAAATACCGACGGGTATTCCCAATCGCAATAAGTTATGCACCTAAACCAACCAAGTGGACTTAGGCTTCACTAGAACAACCAACGAAGGAGGTATACAATGACTCACACCAATTTTGTGGTGAAGGTTTTCATTCCACCACTCTCCAAGCAAAGGGCTTTCGTTAGGATCTTCACACGACGCCTAATTTCAAGTCCCGCAATACTATAGATGATCTCACAGAGTCATTCTCTGGCACGCATTCTAGGCCTAACCTAAATGTAACGTCGCAAATCAAGCATCACCGATTTGGGCTCACGACCTCGAATATGCTTCACACACAATGCCTAAATCCGCACGACAACTGGATTTCTAAATGCAATATGCCGGGTATGGACACAATCGACCCGGAGTTCCGGAGAACTAGAGGAAATCCTACACTTCACCCATTTGGTGAAAGGGAGTCCTCATGCAAGCATAGAAAGAGAAAGAGAGGACAAAGAACACGTCGTAAGACCAGGAGAAAGAATCGTTACCCTTGGAGCTTTATTCCCCGCCATAGATCCGAGATTCCAATCAGAGGGAAAGAACCGCACCGGGATGCACTTTCCAGATCTGGAAACGTCTCGTGAATCGGAGCTCCGGAGCTCCGTCAATGGCGGAATCTCCTTCTTCTTCCTCCTTGCCCTTTCTTCTTTCTCTAGCTTAGGAGAGAGGAAAGCAATGGAAATATGAGGGATTAACCCCTCTCCAAAGCCCTAAGACCCCCCAGCAACAACTCACAGCCGTTGGATCGAATTCCAATAAATTTGATCGGCCAGATTGTCTTCTCCGCTCGTTTTTATGGAGCAGAATTAACAGGGCGCACGATCACTAGCGCACGACCAGTGGTCGTGCGCGAAGAGGAGAAATGGTCGTGCGCACTGTTTTGGACAGTGAGCATCCCGACGGCTCTCTTCGCCTTGACAAGAGCGCACAATCACTGGCTCACGACCAGTGGTCATGCGCGAAGAGGAGAAATGGTCGTGCGCACTGCTTTGGATAGTGAAATTTCAGCCTTCTCTGAGCGCAGCACTACCACTCCACCTACCTCTCTGAACAACGATTTTTGGGGTGTTACAACTCCACCTCCCTTAAAAGAATTTCGTCCTGAAATTTCGAAAACAGTATTAGCAGAAAATACAGTTATAATTACCTGAGAGAAATAGCTCGGGGTACTCCGCAAGCATCGACTGCTCTCTTTCCCAAGAGAGTTCCTCTCGCCCGCAATTATTCCAACAGACTTTCACCATCCGAATGGACTTGTTCCGCAACTGCTTCACTTCAGTGTCTTCAATGCAAATGGGTATGACTTTCGTCGCTAGCCCACCATCTACCGACACTTCGCTGACCGCAGCAATAAGATTTGGCTCCTTTACAGCCTTCCGCAACACAGAGATGTGGAATACATCATGCAACCCGCTCAGCTCTAAAGATAGAGCAAGCCGGTAGGCAACTTCACCAATGCGATCCAAGATCTCGAACGGTCCTAAGTACCTCGGACTTAGCTTTTTCAAGCATCGGATCCTCGATACTCCTTTGAACGGTTTGATCTTGAGATAAACCCAGTCTCCAACGACGAACTCGACATTCTGATGATTTGCATTGTAGTATTTTGCCTGCCGATCTTGGGCAATGAGCAACCGCTCCCGAATAGCCCGAATCGATGTATTTGCCTCCTCCACATCCTTGCGTTTCAACAACTTAGTGTCGCCCGTTTCAGCCCAAGATAACGGTGTGCGACATTTCCTACCATAAAGAGCCTCGAAAAGGGCCATCTTTATACTTGCTTGGTAGCTGTTGTTGTAAGCAAACCCAATCATATAGAGATGGTCCTCCCATCTCTTTTCGAAGTCCAGGGCGCACATCCTCAGCATTTCCTCCATCGTCTTATTGGTCCTTTCGGTCTGTTCATCCATTTGCGGGTGGAAGGCCGTGCTAAACTTTAGCTTGGTACCAAATAATTGATGAATCAGCCTCCAATCATTTGATGTGAACCGCCCATCGCGATCACTGACGATGCTACGGGGAATCCCGTGCAACCGTACGATGTTATCGACGTACAACTTTGCCAGCTTCTCCACAGAATCATCCTTCTGGTTCAGAATAAAGTGTGATACCTTCGTCAATCGGTCCACGATCACCCAGATGGCATTGTTTCCATGTTGCGATCTCGGCAATCCGTGCACGAAATCCATCGAAATATCATCGAACTTCCATTCCGGAATCGGCAATGACTTCAGAAACCCACCAGGACGTTGACATTCCACCTTCACCAACGCGCAAGTATGACACTTGGCCACGTAGAGGGCAATGTCTTTCTTCATACCCGGCCACCAGAAGAGTTTCTTCATATCCATGTACATTTTCGTGCTCCCAGGGTGGATCGAGTACTTGGTATGATGAGCCTCGGTCATCAACTCCGCCCATAATTTACCAACATTTGGGACACACAATCTGCCATTCTTCCACATAAGGCCATCCTCGAAAGAGAAATCAGTGTTTGACCCATCAACGGTCTCCTCTTTATAGCATTTCATGCTCTCATCCAGCTCCAATGCTTATCGAACTCGGTCGGCAAGGTCGTATTAAACCTACATCCAGTTCAAGCATGCTGAAGGAGACGATCTTCTATCGACGCAAATGATCTCCATAACTTCTAGCTCGCGGATTAGATGCTCATCGTGCATCAAAATCCAATTTGCTTGAGCAGGAGCCCGACGACTCAACGCGTCCGCAACTACAGTTCCCTTACCAGGAGTATATTTGATGTCGAAGGTGTAGTCCCCAAGGAACTCCATCCACCTCCTTTGACGCATATTCAACTCCCTTTGATCCAGCAGGTACTTGAGGCTCTTGTGGTTAGTAAAGATATCGATCTTCACGCCATACATGTAATGCCTCCAAAGCTTGAGGGCGAAAACCACGGCCGCTAGCTCCAAATCATGGACCGGGTAGTTCCTATTATGAACCTTCAGTTGTCGGGAGCCGTAGGCAATTACCTTTCCTAATTGCACTAGGACACAACCCAAACCACTCCCTGAGGCATCACTATAAATTTCGTAGCCCTCCGTACCACATGGCGAGCATAGAATGGGCGTCGTGGTCAGACGGCTTTTCAGTTCTTCAAAAGCTCGAGCGCACTCGGGCGACCAGTCGAACTTGTGATCTTTCCTAGTCAGTTTAGTGAGAGGGAGTGCGACCCTCGAGAAGTTCTCCACAAAGCGCCTGTAATAGCCGGCAAGTCCTAAGAAACTTCAGACTTCTGCTACGTTTTTCAACACAGGCCACGCTCGGATCGCTTCTATTTTCGACGGATCAACCGCAATTCCATCCCCACTAACAACATGACCCAGGAATGCTACTGACGGTAGCCAAAACCCGCACTTAGAGAACATGGCATATAATTGACTACTCCTCAGGGTGCTCAAAACTGCGTGTAGATGCTCTGCATGCTCCTCCTCCGACTGAGAGTATACCAAAATGTCGTCAATGAAGACGATCACAAATTGATCCAAATACTCTCGGAACATTCTATTCATGAAGTCCATAAATACCGACGGTGCATTGGATAGACTGAACGGCATAACGGTGAACTCATAGTGCCCAAAGCGGGTACTGAACGCTGTCTTTGGAATGTCACATTCCCTTATACGCAGCTGATAATAGCCGGACCTTAAGTCTAGCTTAGAGTATACCGTCGACCCAATCAGTTGGTCGAATAAATCATCGATTCTTGGAATCGGGTATCGGTTCTTCTCGGTCAACTTATTCAGCTCTCAATAGTCGATACATAGACGCAAGCTCCCGTCCTTCTTTTTCACAAAGAGGACCGGTGCACTCCAAGGCGAGGAACTTGGACGTACGTAGCCTTGCTCTAGCAGCTCTTGCAATTGAACCTTCAGTTCTGCCAATTCCTTTGGCGCTATCCGGTACGGTGAGTGGGCCACAGGTTTGGCACCTGGCACCAACTCGATACAGAAATCAATCTCCCTCTGAGGCGGAGCCCCAGGGAGTTCGTTAGGAAACACGTCGGCGTACTCCGCTACAACTGGGACATCGCATAGCCTGGGCTTTGGCTCCGAAGCCTCCAACAGAGTGAAGAACAACTCAGCGCCTTTTCTCTCCGCCTTAACCACCTGGAGTGCAGACATCAGCGTCTTGCTCGCTCCTCGCATACCGACGAACGTGGTTTCTTCTACGGTGTTCTTTCCCAGAGTGATCTCCTTTGATTTGCAATCTATGCATGGTCGCAGCTCCGAGAGCCAGTCCATGCTGAAGATCACATCAAATTCAGCTAACGGTAATAACGACGCTTCCTAGTTGAAATCCTGATTTCCGATCCGCACCTTCACACGGCTCTTCCTATCCGCACACATGCGAGACCCGTTAGGTAGCAGTACTTACAATCTATCTTTTGCTAAGGTTGAAGACACTCCGATTCGCACCACGAAGCCCATAGATAGAAAAGAGTGCGATGCTCCCATATCAAATAGAGCTCTCGCCGGATAGTTGAAATTTAGGACGAAACCTAATTGCACACAAATCAACATAAAGTCGCACAACAGTATCAATCACACATAGCTATGTAAAAGCTAACATTTAATTCATACCTGTGACGACATCAGTTTGTCGTATGGCTTCTTCCTGGCCAAGCGAGTAAACTCTCGGCTGGGTCGGAATGTGCTGGGAAGCAACAGACTCCGCAGCTTTGCATTTTTCCGCATGACCCGCAACACAAGCATAGTCCATCGCTCGGTTCTATAGCCTCGGGGGACCACTGCGACACACATTTGCTTTGTGTCCCACCTTTCCGCAAGTGAAACATGTAATTGGACCACGTGCAGTGGTAGCTCCCGACACACTTGAGCAAGTTGGTTCCGCAGACTTGAACTTCCTTTTGTTCCTCCTGAACTCTGACTTGGACTGAGAGTCCGGCGCATGAAACTCGAGTTTCTTTGCCACGCCCTGTGCTTGCACTCTCTTCATGTCCAACTCCAGAGATCTGGCGCTTTGCACCACCACATGGAAGCCAAACGTCATTGGGCCTGCAAGGAGCAGCCTCAACTCATCCCGAAGACCTTCATAAAACTTGTTCGTCTTCATTTCCTCATCTTCCACCAAAAACCCCGCATAGCGGCCCAATCTAGTGAACTCGTGCAAGTACTCGTCCACCGAGCTATTGCCTTGAGTTATCTTCAAGAACTGGTTCTGCAACGCAATGCGTTGGGCAGAGGGAATAAATCTCTGAAGAAACGACTTTGAGAACTCTGCCAAAGTGATCTCGGTAATATCCTTACCTTCAAACTTATGCGCTTCCTGTTCGGCCCACCAAAGCTCTACTTCTCCGTTAAGGAGAAAGGTGGCTAGGGTGACCATCATAGCTTCTTCCGTTGCTGTTACTTTTAGAGTTTTTCTAACCGTTGACAGCCAGTCCTTCGCCTCCGTTGGGGATCCGGTCCCCGAAAAGGTTGGAGGATGGAAACTTAGAAAGTGCTGAAGTTGTTGATCACGCGCTCGCGCAACAACTGTTGGACATGTGTGTCACATCCTTTTATTTGAGAATAACAAATCCCATATTGTATTTGATATTGCTTGTAGTATGTTTATAGTGTGCAGGAACTATAGGTGCAATACTCCACTGGTAGAAAGCAGCTTGGAACAACCTTTTGAAAGGAGGAGCGCTACCGCCAGCGCTATCGCTAGCGCGAGCGCTACCGCTAGCGCTACTGCTACCGCCAGCACTACCGCCAGGCGCTATCTCGAATTCGTGCACGCCGCTACCGCTACCGCTACCGCCAGCGCTATCTCCCGCTACCTCCAGCGCTAGCGCTACCGCCAGGCGCTATCTCCAGTTCGTGCACACCGCCACGCCGCCGACGGTTGCGCAACCGCACTACACGAACGATACAGCCGAAGCTATCCACTACCGCAGGCGCTAGCTCCAAGGTCTATAAATTGAAGTGTTCTCTCTCATTTTGGTTAGACCTTCCAGAGATATTACTTGTGCCCAAACTCTCATGCTGCTACTCTACCAAATCATCATCTCCCACTCAAAGCCAAAGAAGAAATTCTGGAGAAGGAAGCCATCACGCTGCATCCGAAGAACGATCGCTTCGACCTCGCTTGTGCTTCAGCGATCCTTCATCCTCATCTCCAGAAATCTCAAGAGGGAGTTTTGCTTGTTATTTATTATTTCCATTCCACACTTTTTGTATCCGTTGTAGTGAAATCGCCTTGTTTTTGGCGACTAGGTCCTTGCGCGGCTTAGGGGGAATTCGGCGCGTGAGTTGGCGACTAGGTCTTGGGGATTAGATCTTGGGGGTGCTCAAGGCCATTTCCGGGGAAGGATTGGCTAGAGCGGCTTGAGGCCATATCCGGGGAAGGATTGGCTAAAGCCAACCGGTTCGTGGGGATACGAGTCGGTATAGAAAAGGAAAAGAAAATCATTTTTGTACGCTTCCGATTTCTAGCGTTATAGAAATCAAATTTTATGTAAACACTTTTTCACATAATATAATCTTGTCTTTTTTGTGTTTACTTTGATTTCCATCATTTGGCGTAATGTTTATTATTTTGTGTTTCTAAGTTTTCAATTCTAAATCTAAATTATTTATTTCTAATTTGTCATCATTATTTCCTATTAATCAAAACAACTTAGTAATTTTCACAAAAATTATAAAAAGAATTTTATTCCCTTATTCACCCCCCTCTAAGGGCGTCGTAAGATCCAACAAGTGGTATCAGAGGGCAGGTTATTCCAAACGGTTTAAAAACCAGGAATAAGGGCGTCTTATGATCTCGCTTTTTCCGAGGGTCAGGGAATTAGTAGACCTCCACTATTTACTGGGTCAGATTATAATTATTGGAAAAATAGTATGCGTTGTTTTCTAATGACCCTAGATATTGAGGTTTGGAACATGGTAGAAGAAGAATACACTCCTCCTACATTTGTAGTTGGAGAGGTTATGTTAGAAAAACCCAAAGATAAATGGGATGATCGGGATAAACTCAAATGTAAAAATAACGCAAAAGCCATGAATGCTCTATTTTGTGCGTTAGATAGAAATGAATTTAATAGAATTTCTTCTTGTACTACTGCATATAAAATTTGGAATCATTTGGAAGTTACTCATGAAGGTACATCGCAGGTTAAAGATTCCAAGCTTTTCCAACTGGAGTCGGAATATGAAAAATTCCGAATGGATGAAAGCGAAGATGTTGATGGTATGTACACGCGCTTCACCAAGATCGTCAATGCCTCAAAAGCTCTTGGAAAGACCTTCTCAAATGGCGACTTGGTCCGTAAGATCCTTCGTTCTCTTCCTCCAAAATTCAACCTGAAGGTGACGGCTATTTCGGAGTTGCACAATTTAAGGACGCTCCAAGTTGAGAGCCTCATTGGGAATCTCAAAACCCATGAGGTAGAACTCAAAATCCAATATGATGAATACAACAAGGAGCCAAAGAAGAAGGCGTTGGCATTAAAATCAAAGAAGGAGTGCCAAGAGGATGAGGATGGAGATGAAGAGAGTCTTTTGGTAAAGAACTTCTGAAAGTTCATGCGTAATCCGGAAAGGAGAAACACCTTTCGAAAATATTTCCAAAAGGGTGAAAGATGGAAAGGGTCATCTTCAAAGAAGGAAAAAGAGAGCGACAATGAAGAAGAGAGACCTCCACCGGAATGCTATCATTGTAGGAAGACGGGGCACATTCGGAGCCAGTGCCCAAAGTTCTTGAAGGAGAAGAAAGAAAAACGGCACAAAGGGAAGGAGAAGAAGAAAGTACTAAGCGACACTGAGGTAACTCCTCCCACTTATGATGAATTGTATAATGAATTTCTTGAAACTTGCAAAGCTTTTGATAAAAATATGAAAGATAGTATTTTATTAAATCGTGAGAATGAATCTCTTATTAAAGAAAATCAAAAGCTTTCCAAAAAGGTAATTGTTTTAGAAAAGAGAAAGGTTTCTTGCCAAGAATGTGATCACTCCACTAAATTGGCAAAAGATATAGAAGAGTCACTTTCTAAAGCCCTCTCTCATGCCAAAACTCTTACAAAAGAGAAGGGGGAATTAGAAAGGAAATTGGAAGCCTCTCTTTTGAAAATCAAAAATAATAAGAAAGGTTTTGAAAATAGGTGTGTCATGCTTGTGAAAGAAAATTCTTCACTTAAAGCACATGTTCATGATCTCACCATGGCCATTAAAAAATTTGGAATAGGCCAAAAATCACTGGAAATGATTCTAGGGAACCAGTGCCATGGTTCTGGAAAGTTTGGGCTCGGATATCGAGGAGAGGGCTACCGCCCGGCGCTAGCAACTAACGCCGGCGCTAGCACCTCATATCAGAAACCAGAAATTTCTTTTTCAAAATGCTTTCCTTCTGTAAATTAAGTTTATTCCAGCAAGAAAATTTTCCAGAAAAGGGTCTCAACCCCCTTTATTTTGTGTGCAAACTGTTATATGTTGGGTCACACAACTAGTTCTTGCAGGAAAATAAAACAAAATATTTTAAAGCAAATCTGGGTACCTAAGGCTTCCACTTATTCTATGGGAGGTTCCACTTGGGTATCCGGATCTTTACTCTCATCTTCTTTCTAGATGTGCAGGCAGGCTAAGGACAATGAAGACGTGTGGTACTTGGATTCAGGATGCTCCAAGCACATGACGGGCAATAAAGCTAAGTTCCTTAGCCTAGAAAAGAAGAAGGGAGGGATCGTGACGTTTGGCGACAACGGAAAAGGAAGAATCATGGGAATTGGTACAGTTGGTAATGAATCCTTCACTATATCAAATGTTCTTTATGTAAAAGGGCTAAAACATAACCTGATTTCAATTAGCCAATTATGTGATAAAGGATTAGATGTTTTATTTGAATCTTCTACTAATCTATGCAAAATATCTAATCCTATTACAAACAATATTTTACTAACTGCACCAAGAATACACAATGTTTATATTGTTTCATTTCATGATCTTTCAAAATCATCTTTAAAATGTTTCATTGCCAAAAATGATGAACTTGAACTTTGGCATAGAAGGCTAGGTGTTGGTAAAATGATTTGTCTTAACCGCCAAAATGAGTTGAATATGAATTCTAAGAAAGAAAAATCAAGGTTAAGTAAATATGCGTCGAATAGTATTCGACGTAACGTCGAAGTGTTGTCGACGTTTCTTTCAGAATGAGTCGAAGTAATTTTAATAAGAATTCGACGTATCATATGTCGACGTAGCTCTGACTTCTTATCGACGCACCTTAGTCGACGCACCTTCCTTATTCTCCTCTCGACGTCCAGCCAGGATGAATTCGACGCTTACGTCGAATTGTAATCGACGTACGTCGATTACTATGGTAAATTCAAATAACACCAGATCTCTTTCCTTCTTTCTATAGATCTGATTTATATGGAATAATATTATTCTTGTATAGCCGTTATGAATCATTCTTTCCCTCTAATTGATTCTTGGCTAAATTGATTAAGTTGATTATGGATATTATTTGAAATCAAAATGAATTCTTTCTTTCTATAGATATAATAGTTATGGAAATATTTCTCTCTTTCTAAACACTCTATCTACTAATTGATTTCTCTCCTATAGTGTTATCTTAATACACAGAGATATAAATAAGGAGAAGGTCGACAGAGAACAAGGAGAGGTGATCCACTCCATACATTTGAAATAGAGGATTCGGAACCAAGGAGTCTCCACAACTAAATCAGACAAGGGGAGCTCTCTTCACCATCTTCATCAAGATCCAACTCAACATCCAATCAGGATTTTCAAGTGTCTTCTCAGCAAAAAGAGAAGAACAATATATCTTTTCCCTTTCTCCTTCCCATCTTGTAAAGGGTTAAAACTCCCTTCAAAAGTTTACTCCCGGTGACAGGGCACCTTAGCAAAAACCTGCAGCTTGGTTTATAAGCACCTTATCAAAAGCTTATAGGTGAATTGGGCACCTGATCAAAACTCCCATTGGTGTGTGGACACCTTATCAAAATCACCTTGGTGTGTGGACACCTTATCAAAATCACCTTGGTGAGAGGGCACCTTATCAACAACCTCCTAGTGGATTCCTACCAGTGGGTAGAAGAGTAGATGTACCCAGGTTTTGGGGAACTACTATATATCTTGTGTCTTCTGGTTATGTGCTTGTTTTTTACTTTCTCAATCAGCACTCATATATATATTTATATATATATCACTTAATTTGAAACAAAGTTAAATAAGACTTTTAATAATAAGAATGAGAACTAAAACTCAACTTTCACTAGGACATGCTAGCACAAAGCTAATTGTAAAACTTGCCAAAAGAGATTTAATTAGAGGATTGCCTAGATTAAATGGAAATTTACCTTCACTTTGTTCACCATGTCAAAAAGGTAAAATTACTAAATCCTCTTTCAAAAGTAAAAATGTTATTTCTACTACAAGACCTTTGCAATTAATTCATATGGATCTCTTTGGTCCCGTTAGTACCGCAAGTCTTGGTGGTAGATTGTATACATATGTTTTAATAGATGATTTTTCTAGATATTGTTGGACAATATTTCTCTCATCCAAATCCGAAGCGTTTTGTGAATTTTCAAAATTATGTACTCGTATTCAAAATGAAAGTGATTTAAAAATTAAATGCATTCGCTCGGATCATGGAGGAGAATTTGAAAATGAAAAATTTACATCTTATTGTGATGTGTTAGGCATAAAGCATGAGTTCTCCGCACCACGCTGATGAGTCCTGATCATATACACATTTATGGACTCATCCGGGCCGCTATTCAGTCATTTCACCGCACTTTAGCCCTGTTATAGGTTATATTTGATAATCCATGCTAGGTGCACTTCTGGGGCCACTTTGGTGTGATTTCGTGCTTATCGTCATTAGTAGTTTTCATGCGCTGTTAAGTGCCACCTTCAGTGGCTGGATTTGTGGTTGTGCCGGAATAGGAGTCGTGTAGGTGTTTCCGGTGCAATTCTGCACAGGAACACTGCGCACGATCACTTGTTCTATTGCGCACGACCACTGGTCGTGCGCCACTGATCGTGTGCACTTAACCCTTTTCATGAGTTCTGTTTGGTGTAGTGCGCACGACCATCAACGCCAGTGCGCACGACCACCGGTCGTGCGCCACTATTCGTGCGCACTTATCATTAAATTTCTGAGTTCTGTTTCGTCTAATGCGCACGACCACCGACGATAGTGCGCACGACCACCGGTCGTGCGCCACTGGTCGTGCGAACATTTTATTCTATAAATTTCGTGTCTTGCAGGTTCCACCCAGGCAGTGCGCACGATCGCAGAATTCCAGTGCGCACGACCACTGGTCGTGCGCCAATGATCGTGCGCAGTATTTATTCCAGCGCCTATTTAAACGCCTGTTCCGATTTTAGGGCGGAGATCCGATTCCGGGAGCAGAGTTCCTGTTCCGTACGCCGCCGACCACCACCTTAGGACGCCTCCACTTCATCTCCTACGCAAGGGGAAGCCTCCTCCATCCATTCCAAGACTTCCTCCATTGTCCGTGAGTGTTCTTCACCATCCGCAAGCCTCCAAGCAGCCATTCTCTCATTCCGCCCGGTGAAAAGAAGAAGAAACCTGAAGTCGAAGACGACGGAGCTACGTAGGGAGATTGTGACAACTCTTTATGCCGGAAGCATAGTCCGTCCGAGTCCGGAGGTAGCCCGACAACCTACCATTCCGGCCGTGAACGGCCGCTAGTCTTCACCATCAGTTATTTCTTTCCTCTTTCCTTCATTGTACTCGTTGAGCCGTGTAAATTTGAATATTGTGATGTTGTTTGTTGAAATGAATGCTTCTTTGTTGTTCTTCATGGTTTGCTTGTGATTCACTCCGTTTTCCGCTCACTCACTCACGCACGCACGCAAGGTGTTTGTCCCGCGTTAGCAAGAGCTAACTGCGGTCGTGAAGAGGTGTTTGCGACCCTCACCTTCTCGCACTTGAGCACGCTCCATCCACCTCTCGAAGCACGGCATCGCGGCCGTTGCATCCATCTCACCTTGCGAAGCGGTGCTTTCGACCCGCATTCCTTTTGCTGTTGTTAAGACTAGGAAAACCAACCAAAAACCCCCTCTTTGTGTTTGTGAAACGCTTGTGTAACAATAGTCACTGCGCGATTTGTTCACCCAACCTGCATTCCTCAAGAGACCGACATCCGGGGATTCTATTCCCAAAATTATTACTTGACAGCGACCGGCGCACTTGCCGACACGCATCAAGTTTTTGGCGCCGTTGCCGAGGAATGCAGGCGTGTAACGTCCCGTGTTGTGACTTTCGTCATACGAGCAGTTGTTTTTTATTTTCTTTGTTTTTCTTTTTATTTGTGACAGTGCATGCAGAGACAAGCCGCAGGGGAACTCGTACCCTTCGATCCTGAGATTGAATGGACCGTTCGCACAAGAAGGCGCGCTGCAGCCGCACAGGCGGCAATGGGTGATCAGGTAGACCCAAATGATGTTGATCCGAGAATGCCCGACGTGGGGCAACATCAGCCTGGAGATGAGCAGGAGGCGGCTAGGCCTCGGCCCCGCACGATGAGGGACTACACCACTCCAACTGCTGGGAGTGTGTATCCGGGGTTCGGACCCAATATTATGAATAATCAGTTTGAAATCAAGCCAGCGATCTCAAACATCATCCGGAACAACGCTCAGTTCTCGGGGTTGGCCAGCGAAGATCCGCATCTGCATCTGGCGGAGTTTTCTGATATTTGCGGAACCTTCCGCTACGCAGGGATTGCTGACGACACGGTCAAGCTTAGACTGTTTCCCTTTTCACTCCGCGACAAAGCAAAGGTGTGGCTCCATTCCATTCCGCCAGGGACTGCTGCAACTTGGGATGCTCTCGCATCCAAGTTCCTTGCTAAATTCCATCCTGTGGATAAGATCGTGAGATTGCGGCGGGAGATCGCCACATTTCGCCAATTTGACCAAGAGACCCTTGCTGAAGCATGGGAGCGCCTCAACGATCTCCTTCGCCGTTGTCCTGGCCACGAGCTCCAACCTTGGAATGTGGTCAAATTGTTCTATTTTGCGATCGAGCCCAACTACAGGGCAATGATCGATGCTGCGGCGGGTGGTACCTTGATGAACCACACTCCTGAGGAAGCCCTTCGAATTCTGCGCGACACTGCCTCCCACAGTACATTCTGGACTGCAGGGAGAAATGCTCCAAGAAGCGGCCGAGGTCTCTTCATGGCCGACTCACTCCCCTCTCCATCCGCGCCTGCTGCTGTCATTACCTGCGAGGGATGTGGAGGCGGAGGCCACCACGCGTATGAATGTTCGGGGAACCACGTGGCAGGTGACTTCGCACACTTGAACTTGAACGAATCTGTTAATTATGTAGGAAATCAGCCTAGGGGGGCGCCTTTCAATAATGCTTATAATCCGGGAGCGAGAAGTCACCCGAACTTCTCGTGGAATCCAAACACACCTGGCCAACGATGGGCACCGGGGCAGCATCAAAACGATGCTTACGCCTCCGGGAGCCAACCGAGGCCACCACACCCGTATTATAACCAAGCAACCCCACCCAAAAAAGAGTAATCTAGAAGAGATGATGGAGAAATTCATGCAAGTAGCTAATTCAAATATGGTAAATCAAACCGCATCCATGCGAAACTTGGAGACGCAGTTGGGCCAATTGGCCCAAGTGCTAACCGAGCGATCGCAGGGGACCCTTCCCAGCAACACGGAAAAGAACCCAATATATCAAGGGAAGAGTCTTGGGGATGTGGTAGAGGCTGATCCGAGTGAGCTGGTAATTTCTTGTTCCATCAACAATTTTGAAACGAAAGCTTTGTGTGATTCTGGTTCATCTCGCAACGTCATTGCGTTGCAAGATGTAGGTAAATTACAACTGGAAATGAACACGGAGGAAAGGAAATCCCTTGTGCTTGCCAATGGGACTGTTATTCAATCTGAGGGGGAAGTGAAGAATGTGGAGGTGACAGTTGAGGGGACAATTGTTGTTGCTGATTTTCAGGTTTTGGGCCCGCAGGAAAATCATTCTATTCCTATCTTGGGCGTGCCGTTCTTGAAAGAGAGCGGTGCCACCCTTGATTTTGCTACGGGATGCATTGTCCTAACCAATAAGATGCAGCAGCCCACTTGCTCCGAATCCACAGCTGAAACATTCACTCCGCCCCTCCTTTTAATTTTGATGAATCGTTGAGCTGTGCAGGGCATGAAGAAGTCAAAGAATCAAGTGAAGGGAAAAAGGAGGAGTACCTGTCTAGTGAAGAAGAAGAAGTTGATCTTCAGCGAGAGTTTGGTTCCGAGACGGAAGAAGACTGCAATTCAAAAAACTCTGATGTGAATTTGGTTCGGGACAATGTCCCATTACCCTCTTATTTTGATTCATGTAATAAACTATCTAAGCGCTCCATCTCCTGGGCCGATCCGGTGGTCACCGTGACACCGGAAGTGACGCCACCCACCGCTAAGGTGGAAAAATCTGAGAACTCTCAACGGTGGCAGTCTCCGACTGTCACCAAACTTAAAAAGGAAAAACTTCTGCGCGACGCTCGTGCTGCCGCTCTCCGTGGCAAGGTGGCGGAGGTTAGGGGAGCATTGGGTAATACCAGTGCTGGCCCTAAAGCCTTCACCTCCTGCCTACGTGCCACGGGAGATGCGCACCATAAGAGCGCTTTCAGCTGATTTGTGTTTTATTTGATGTGGTGAACCGTTTCTGAGTATCTCTTTTTAATTCCTGTACTTTATAAACAATGCTAATACAGGTATTTGGTCCAGCTTAAGGACGTTAAATGAAAGCGCTACTGGGAGACAACCCAGATTTCCTGATTTCGTATTTCTTTTTTTTTCTAACTTCTTTTAGTTCAGCTTTTGCATATGCTTTTGTGGTTTTGAGTTTGGTGCTTGCAGGTTTTGTGTTCGATGGTGCGGATGTTGCGGACTGTTCTTGATCATAAACGCCAATCGTCTGGTATGCTCAATTCTGAGCATTGGGTAACACTTTCTCCCCTCTTTTAGCTTCAAATTTCTAGATATATTGTTTAGCTTAAGTTTGGGGGAGCGGTTGTCGTTATCCACTGTGCACGAGTTGCACTGCATACTAGAAGGTTGCTTTTTAATTTATCCTTATCATTATCTTTGTTGCATTCTTCACACACCACTTCACCCACTTGAGTGCGCGCTTATCTTTTTGTTGTTGTTCCGTTTAGACTATTGTGGTTGGAATGTGAAATAGGTTGTTAACATAGGAATTATTATTTGGAGTGCGATGTTGACTCATGTAGTGTTCTAGTCACTTCGCATGTTATGGTAGAATTTGAGTAGAACTAGATTTTCCTTATGCATCTAATTTATGTTTAGTATTTCTGCGTAAATTTAGATTTATTATACTCAAGTGGTGAATTTGAATGAAATTGACGATAACCCGGTATTGTGTGTGTACGAGTGCTAGTCGTATGTTGCTCGTGTCGGGAGGAAGGTTTACCTTTCTCGTGGGCTAAGAACTTGCCCCAAGTGACTCTCGAAGCATGGGCGAGAGCGACTCGTTGAGTCAAGCATGATGTAGGCCACCCTTTGGCTAGTTTGAGCTTTGTTACTCCATGTCCATTTCGTTCACCGTTGCAAGCCTATTTTGTGCCTACCATTCCTTTGTTCAGCTCCTCTTCATCCACCAAAGCCTGAAGCCTATCCTACACCCGCAACCAAATTGTTTTTAACTGCGCTCATAATTCTCAACTTGTGTGGTGTGTGGAATCATTGTGTTATGAAGGGAAAATAAAGTCTATCTGCTGATTTTGAACCAACCGGAGGATGCATCAAAACAGTAAAATATGTTAAAAGAAAAAAAAGAGAGAGCGTATTTTGAAAAGAGATCCTTCCGAGCTTAATAGAAAATTTGTTGGTATTTGTGAAGTAGGCCGTGTGCACACCTGGTTTTCATGATAAGTCTGGGGGTGTGTCACACGAGCATAGTTTGTTGGTCTTGTGGGGTGCAGCGTTCCGTTAGCTCACTTGGGTTGCGTAGCCATCGTGTTTAACTTTGAATATCCTACCGTTGACCTAAGCCCCATTTTAATCCTAAAAGTCCTACGGATTTGATTTGCGAGTTTGCTAGCGCCGTGGAGAGAGTGTGACCGGGCAAGCGTATGGTTCACGACGTTGATGGATTTCAGCGGAGTTATTCGTAAGCCCCGATCTTTTGCAACACCCGCCTCAGTGTCTCGTCACGTTCATACCGGGCATGATCGTTCAAATTCCTCATAATTCACCAACTGAGTATAACTAAATCTTTACTTACGCTTTAATACTTCTGTAAATTAGTTAGCATAGTTAGAATCTTCTTCTACTAGAATCTCTACTCGCATGCGTATGTTACTTCGCACCGTACTCCTTTGTGTAATTCTCTATGTTAATTATCGTTTTCACACTCCGCCGGATTCATTTGCTCGGGACGCGCAAACAGTTAAGTCTGGGGGTGTGATGAGTCCTGATCATATACACATTTATGGACTCATCCGGGCCGCTATTCAGTCATTTCACCGCACTTTAGCCCTGTTATAGGTTATATTTGATAATCCATGCTAGGTGCACTTCTGGGGCCACTTTGGTGTGATTTCGTGCTTATCGTCATTAGTAGTTTTCATGCGCTGTTAAGTGCCACCTTCAGTGGCTGGATTTGTGGTTGTGCCGGAATAGGAGTCGTGTAGGTGTTTCCGGTGCAATTCTGCACAGGAACACTGCGCACGATCACTTGTTCTATTGCGCACGACCACTGGTCGTGCGCCACTGATCGTGTGCACTTAACCCTTTTCATGAGTTCTATTTGGTGTAGTGCGCACGACCATCAACGCTAGTGCGCACGACCACTGGTCGTGCGCCACTGTTCGTGCGCACTTATCATTAAATTTCTGAGTTCTGTTTCGTCTAATGCGCACGACCACCGACGATAGTGCGCACGACCACCGGTCGTGCGCCACTAGTCGTGCGAACATTTTATTCTATAAATTGCGTGTCTTGCAGGTTCCACCCAGGCAGTGCGCACGATCGCAGAATTCCAGTGCGCATGACCACTGGTCGTGCGCCAATGATCGTGCACAGTATTTATTCCAGCGCCTATTTAAACGCCTGTTCCGATTTTAGGGCGGAGATCCGATTCCGGGAGCGGAGTTCCTGTTCCGTACGCCGCCGACCACCACCTTGGGACGCCTCCACTTCATCTCCTACGCAAGGGGAAGTCTCCTCCATCCATTCCAAGACTTCCTCCATTGTCCGTGAGTGTTCTTCACCATCCGCAAGCCTCCAAGCAGCCATTCTCTCATTCCGCCCGGTGAAAAGAAGAAGAAACCTGAAGTCGAAGACGACGGAGCTACGTAGGGAGATTGTGACAACTCTTTACGCCGGAAGCATAGTCCGTCCGAGTCCGGAGGTAGCCCGACAACCTACCATTCCGGCCGTGAACGGCCGCTAGTCTTCACCATCGGTTATTTCTTTCCTCTTTCCTTCATTGTACTCGTTGAGCCGTGTAAATTTGAATATTGTGATGTTGTTTGTTGAAATGAATGCTTCTTTGTTGTTCTTCATGGTTTGCTTGTGATTCACTCCATTTTCCACTCACTCACTCACGCACGCACGCAAGGTGTTTGTCCCGCGTTAGCAAGAGCTAACGGCGGTCGTGAAGAGGTGTTTGCGACCCTCACCTTCTCGCACTTGAGCACGCTCCATCCACCTCTCGAAGCACGGCATCGCGGCCGTTGCATCCATCTCACCTTGCGAAGCGGTGCTTTCGACCCACATTCCTTTTGCTGTTGTTAAGACTAGGAAAACCAACCAAAAACCCCCTCTTTGTGTTTGTGAAACGCTTGTGTAACAATAGTCACTGCGCGATATGTTCACCCAACCTGCATTCCTCAAGAGACCGACATCCGGGGATTCTATTCCCAAAATTATTACTTGACAGCGACCGGTGCACTTGCCGACACGCATCACACGCACACCACAACAAAATGGTGTTGTAGAAAGAAAGAATAGGACACTTCAAGAGCTAGCACGCACTATGTTATGTGAATATAAATTACCTAAGTCCTTTTGGGCCGAAGCCGTAAACACATCATGTTATGTTATAAATAGAATCATGCTTCGCCCATCTTTAAATCTCACACCATATGAACTTTATTTTCAAAAGAAGCCTAATGTATCTTACTTCAAAGTTTTTGGTTGTAAATGCTTCATTTTAAATACAAAAGATAGCTTGGGAAAGTTTGATGAAAAATGTGATGAAGGAACATTTCTTGGATACTCTTCAACTAGTAAAGCTTATAGAGTTTTTAATAAAAGATCTAGAAAAGTTGAAGTGTCAATTAATGTGAAATTTGATGAGCTTGTTCCTTGTATAGAAAGACTTTCCGCAGGTAAAGAGGATGATCTATTACCTCCTTTGGAGCATGGTGATGAAGAACCTTCCAAAGAAGAAGAAAAGGAGGCCAAGAAAGATGAATATGTACCTCCAAGCGTCTTAAAATTCACAAAGGATCATCCACGGGAATTAATAATTGGTGAACCATCCATCGGGGTAAGAACTCGCTCTTCTCTTCATGAATCTTTTTCAAATATTTGTTTTGTTTCCGAAATAGAACCAAAAACCGTTACTACCGCTTTAAATGATGAATTTTGGTTTTTGGCTATGAATGAAGAGTTAGAACAATTTGAGCGCCATAATGTTTGGAAATTAGTAGAAAGACCATCTAATCACCCGGTTGTAGGTGTAAAATGGATTTTCAAAAATAAATTAGATGGTGAGTCTAGAATATCTAGAAATAAAGCATGCTTAGTAGCACAAGGATATTCTCAAATCGAGGGGGTAGATTTTGATGAATCTTTTGCACCCGTTGCTAGATTGGAGTCTATAAGAATTTTTCTAGCATTTGAAAGCTTTAAAAGAATAAAACTATTTCAAATGGATATGAAAAGTGCTTTTCTAAATGGGTTTGTAAAAGAAGAAGTTTATGTTGAACAACCCCCCGGTTTTATTAATGAAAAATTTCCAAATCATGTTTATAAACTAGAAAAAGCGCTTTATGGTTTAAAACAAGCGCCCCGTGCATGGTATGAAAGACTTACATCATTTTTATTAAAGCACGGTTATATTAAGGGAAGTGCGGATAATACTCTCTTCATTAAGCACAATAATGATGATATAATTATTTTACAAATATATGTTGATGATATTATTTTTGGATCTACTAATGAAGAGATGTGTAAAGAAGTTATCTTAGTGATGAAAAATGAATTTGAAATGAGTCTTGTAGGAGAACTTTCTTATTTCCTTGGTTTTCAAATATCACAAAGAATTGACGGTATCTTTGTATGTCAAACTAAATATGTTCATGATATGCTTAAACGTTTTGAATTTGAAAACCTTAAACATGCTTCTACACCAATGAGTGCATCACTAAAATTAGGAAAAGATGAATCAGGAGTTTCTATAGATCAAACTTTATATAGAGGTATGATAGGATCTCTACTTTATCTTAGTGCAACTAGACCCGATATTATGTTTGTCGTATGCTTATGTGCTAGATTTCAAGCCAATCCAAAAGAATCTCATTTAAAAGCGGTAAAACGAATTTTAGATATCTCATTGGGTCATCTAGATTAGGATTATGGTACCCACATAATGATTCATTTACATTGCATGGCTATTCCGATTCGGATTATGCCGGTTGCTCACTTGATAGAAAAAGCACTAGTGGTACCTGTCATTTTCTAGGACCTTCATTAGTTGCATGGTCTAGTAGGAAACAAAATTCGGTTGCACTCTCCACCACGGAGGCCGAATACATTGCATTAGGGAGTTGTTGTGCACCAGCACTATGGATTAGCCAAACTTTAGAGGACTTTGGTTTTCATCTAAGAAATATTGAACTAAAATGTGACAACAAAAGTGCCATTGATCTCACAAATAATCCGGTACACCACTCTAGATCCAAAAATATAGATGTGCGTCATCATTTCATAAGGGATCACATTAAAAAGGAAAATGTAAGGATTAGTTTCATTAGCACGGACTCTCAACTTGCTGATATATTCACTAAACCTCTTCCCGATGCAAGGTTTCAAATGTTAAGGTTGGAATTAGGAGTCTTAGACATCTTAGGATGCAAAACATATAAAACGCTAATGTTTTATGCAATTTGAGCAATCAAGACATCTCTGATAATTACAAAACTTCTGCATAAGACTACTCTTAAGACCCCTAACCAATATCAAAAATAAAAAATTTAAAATTCCTAAGAAATCGAGTACTGTTTCCCGCGCTAGCGCTAGCGCCGGCGCTAGCGTGAGTGTTCAAATTTTCTGTTTTTTAAATTTTCTAAAAATCAAGAAAAATATGTTAGTGTATTTTTACTACTTTGATTTGTAGTTCTGACTTTTTTTATTTTTTGTTTTATTTATTTTATGAAAAATCAACTACAAAAATTCAAAATTCAAAAATTACAAAAATATGTTTTTGTGTTTTTCAGTTTTTATTTCACTAAAAAATTTCAAAACAACAAAAAAAACTGTATGATCTTTATTGCCAATATCAAGCATGTATGAATTCTATTATTTAGAATTATTTACAATGTTACAACATATTCTTTCAAATTACTATGAACATTGTTTTGCTTATCATGCTTTGATATATCCATTTAAAGTGCATCAGTTGTATTGAAAAATGTGTAGAACCAAGCTTAGCATGCCTCTAAGTATGAGTAAATGTTTTATGATTGATAATGATACATTTCACTCACTTATTTTGGTAATCAACATGTGTGTCTAAATCTAAAAATGCTTGCTTGTGTATTGTATGTGTGAATGAATTAAAACTTGCATAAGTTTATTGCCTACACTACAATTGAATTGTACTTATGAAATTTAGAAAAGTGGTAAGTTAAAAATTTTGGTTTGCAAAACAAGTGTATTCGGAGAATGTTGTCTCACAAATATGAACAAAAAAAAATTATATATATATAGACAAATATAACTCCACCAAGCACTACTTGAACCTCCTGATAAGTCTTCATAAGCATTGTGAGGTTGAGCACCTTGGAAAGAATAGTAAAGTTACTTGTGCAAACCTTGGTTATTACACCACTTTGTTAAAAACTATGTGCATTAAGAAGAGTGTGAAAGTAATTTACTTGTGTTTTATTGTGCACTTTACTTTACATATGTCTTGTATTTTGTTGATTTAAATCAACTGTTAACATTGCTCAAAATACACTTATGTGCGCATCATTATCATTCATAACACTTCTTCTCATGAGTATTGGATTCTAATGCTTTATCTATACTACTCCTTATATAAAAATGCACTAGATAACCTAGCATGATCTCTACAATGTTTTGGTATTTCATGAACTTAGAATTAAGTAACATTGTAGCTTAATTTATCTTTGATTTGTTCATTTCATGCTTGGTATTTTTATGAAAAACTTTGAGATTTCAAAAAGATTAAAACATCTTTCAAATTTGAACTAAAACTCATATTGCTACTTATGCTTTTCATGCTTACAAAAAGATGTTTATTATAATCTTCCGCTTGCTTACAACTCTTATCTTTATATTTGAAATCTCGTATGTATGCTATGCTTAAACTATTTATCATTATTTATATTTCAAAAAGCTAGATCATGATATATTAATGCCTCCTTACTACCCTCACCCCACCTTCTTTTGATAATACCAAAAGGGGGAGATTAATTGAAGAAATCAATATAGAATCTATATAGAAGAATTATAGAAGATTAAGGGGAGAATAAATTAATGAAATATATCATTTAGGGGGAGTAACACATAAATTGCATTTTTGTAGGGGGAGCATTAAGATAGGGGGAGTATGCACATTATCATGCATATCATATACTATAGTTGCACTTTTATCTTGCTTATCTTATCTATAAACACTATTGTTGATTTCTTGCTTAGAGGATTTGTTATTATCAAAAGGGGGAGATTGTTGGACATGTGTGTCACATTCTTTTGTTTGAGAATAACAAATCTCATATTGTATTTGATATTGCTTGTGGTATGTTTATAGTGTGCAGGAACTATAGGTGCAATACTCCACTGGTAGAAAGCAGCTTGGAACAACCTTTTGAAAGGAGGAGCACTTCCGCCAGCGCTATCACTAGCGCGAGCGCTACCACTAGCGCTACCGCTACCGCCAGCACTACCGCCAGGCGCTATCTCGAATTCGTGCACGCCGCTACCGCTACCACTACTGCCAGCGCTATCTCCCGCTACCGCCAGTGCTAGCGCTACCGCCAGGCGCTATCTCCAATTCGTGCACACCGCCACGCCGCCGACGATTGCGCAACCGCTCTACACGAACGATACCGCCGGCGCTATCCACTACCGCAGGCGCTAGCTCCAAGGTCTATAAATTGAAGTGTTCTCTCTCGTTTTGGTTAGAACTTCCAGAGATATTACTTGTGCCCAAACTCTCGTGCTGCTACTCTACCAAATCATCATCTCCCACTTAAAGCCAAAGAAGAAATTCTGGAGAAGGAAGCCATCACGCTGCATCCGAAGAATGATCACTTCGACCTCGCTTGTGCTTCAGCGATCCTTCATCCTCATCTCCAGAAATCTCAAGAGGGAGTTTTGCTTGTTATTTATTATTTCCATTCCACACTTTTTGTATCCATTGTAGTGAAATCGCCTTGTTTTTGGCGACTAGGTCCTTGCACGGCTTAGGGGGAATTCACCGTGTGAGTTGGCGACTAGGTCTTGGGGATTAGATCTAGGGGGTGCTCATGGCCATATCCGGGGAAGGATTGGCTAGAGTGACTTGAGGACATATCCGGGGAAGGATTGGCTAAAGCCAACCGGTTCGTGGGGATACGAGTCGGTATAGAAAAGGAAAAGAAAATCATTTTGTACGCTTCCGATTTCTAGCGTTATAAAAATCAAATTTTATGTAAACACTTTTTCACATAATATAATCATGTCTCTTTTGTGTTTACTTTGATTTCCATCATTTGGCGTAATCTTTATTATTTTGTGTTTCTAAGTTTTCAATTCTAAATCTAAATTATTTATTTCTAATTTGTCATCATTATTTCCTATTAATCAAAACAACTTAGTAATTTTCTCAAAAATTATAAAAAGAATTTTATTCCCTTATTCACCCCTCCTCTAAGGGCGCCATAAGATCCAACAACAACTACCTGCTCTACTCGACATTCCACCCTTGGCTCCACCGCAGGTTCCACTGCAGCCACTGGTACAGGGGTCTCCACCCTCGGTTCCACTGCAGGTTCCACTGCGGCAGCTGCCACCGGGGCCACATCCGGAGTAGGCATAGCAGGTTGTGCAAGCCTTTGCGGTTGAGCATTGATCATCGCGAAGACATCTTCTGTGAGTAACCTGATCATCTCAGCAGGAGGAGTGGTCGCTGGCACCTCAGCCGACGCACTACTTTCAGCGGTGTTACGGGGTCGAGACTGCCCCGCAGCACTCCTAGTCACCTATAATCGTGTAAAACACAATTTAGTCATCGAAAACATAGCAAACAACAATCATGGAATGCTCAAGTTCCGCAAATAGGTATGTTTTTCCATTCCTAAGTGGACATTCTTATTAGTTTTTGGCATTTTAGGTGAATGCACATCCCGTGCACACCACCCCTTAAAAGGAATTCGTCCCGAATTTGCTAAATTACGGATCGACGCCCTAAGTCTGATACCAAATTGTAGCACCCTTCCAGTACGAATAATATAACAGTTGGTCTGGCTGGGACCCCACGCTATACTAACCACACTAGCTAGGCGTTAAAAGGAGATATTCAGAAAAGAACTACACCAGAGTTTACTAAACATAAGCGGAAGCATAAAGATTTGACATTTCTTTTAGAATAGTCCACTACAGGAATGAAACAATAAAGTGTAGAGTTACGGCCTTAATGCCATACATTCCAAAAATGTAAAAAACTCCTTAAACATACTTCGGCACGCAGGCCGGCAATACATGAAAAGCAGAAAAGAGGTTGGCCTTCGAGGGCCAACGCAGCAAAAAGGGCCATCTCCCGCTATTTCCCGCTAGGCTCACCTGCACCTGCATAAGAAGATTCCACCAAGAGGTGGCAAACAAAGCAACGGTCAGCACAACTGACCAAATTATAACGACCCCACCCCTTTCACGGGGTGGCGGAGCTTCTTCCCTGCAAACAAGTCGTACTAGCAGCAAGTAGTACTAAATGGAAAGTGTAAACTACACGAGGTGAGGTTTCAAGCACAATCAATCTTCTAGGTGTAACAACAAATAGAGTTGATCCTGGGAATGCACATGATGTTGGTTGGGTTCACCAGAAGGTTCCACCCAACCGACTAAGCAACGCATGAGGCTAATCATAACATCAATCCAAAACCACGACCGTGGGTTCTCACGACCACACGTAACCAGCTAAGCTAAAGAGCTTAGTGAACGCTTGAGCATTTACCTTTTCGAGGAACCCTCCCAAACAGGTCTATCCCATGATCACACGGTGTCCCGAGGTTTCCCCCTCTCACCGATAAGCATGGTGCGGGTTCGGTACAAGCTTGTGCCCGTTGCTCAAATCATCGCGTTAACAACAACGATGTGGTTGTAGATTTACCTCGGCCCATTCGCAAGGAAACACCGACGGGTGTTCCCAATCGCAATAAGTTACGCACCTAAACCAACCAAGTGAACTTAGGCATCACTAGAACAACCAACGACGGAGGTATACAATGACTCACACCAATTTCGTGGTGAAGGTTTTCATTCCACCACTCTCCAAGCAAAGGGCTTTTGTTAGGATCTTCGCACGACGCCTAATTTCAAGTCCTGCAATACTATAGATGATCTCACGAAGTCATTCTCCGGCACGCATTCTAGGCCTAACCTAAATGCAACGTCGCAAATCAAGCATCACCGATTCGGCCTCACGGCCTCGAATAGGATTCACACACAATGCCTAAATCTGCATGACTACTGAATTTCTAAATGCAATATGCCGGGGACGGACACAATCGACCCGGAGTTCCGGAGAACTAGAGGAAATCATACACTTCACCCATTTGGTGAAAGGGAGTCCTAATGCAAGCATAGAAAGAGAAAGAGAGGACAAAGAACACGTCCTAAGACCGGGAGAAAGAATCGTTACCCTTGGAGCTTTCTTCCCCGCCATAGATCCGAGATTCCAATCGGCGGGAAAGAACCGCACCGGGCTGCACTTTCCAGATCTGGAAACGTCTCGCGAATCGGAGCTCCGGAGTCCGTCAATTGCGGAATCTCCTTCTTCTTCCTCCTTGCCCTTTCTTCTATCTCTAGCTTAGGAGAGAGGAAAGCTATGGAAATATGAGGGATTAACCCCTCTCCAAAGCCCTAAGACCCCCTAGCAACAGCTCATAGCCGTTGGATCGAATTCCAATAAATTTGATCGACCGGATTGTCTTCTCCGCTCGTTTTTATGGAGCAGAATTAACAGGGCGCATGATCACTGGCGCACGACCAGCGGTCGTGCGCGAAGAGGAGAAATGGTCGTGCGCACTGTTTTGGACAGTGAGAATCCCGACGGCTCTCTTCGCCTTGACAAGAGCGTACGATCATTGGCTCACAACCAGTGGCCATGCGCGAAGAGGAGAAATGGTCGTGCGCACTGCTTTGGACAGTGAAATTTCAGCCTTCTCCGAGCGCAGCACTACCACTCCGCCCACCTCGCTGAACAAAGATTTTTGGGGTGTTACACGCATTCTTTACGTCAAGCTTGAAAGTGGAGGTCAGATCTTAAATTACTCTAGAGGGGGGTGAATAGAGTATTAAAACTTTTTGTTTAGTTTTATAGCGGAATTTAAAATACTGTTTAAGTATATGTGTAATCAGTGAGAGTTAAAGATAAAGACAGAAACAGTAAAAAGCACACAACACAAGCACACAGAAATAAGCAAGCACAGAAGACACAAGGAGCTATAGTAGTTCCCCAATAAATCTGGGTACGTCTACTCTTCTACCACCCTTGGTAGGAATCAACTAGGAGGGTTGATAAGGTGCCCAGACACCAAGGGTTTTTGATAAGGTGTCCACACACCAATAAGCTTTTGACAAGGTGCTTAAAAACCACACAAGGATTTTTTGATAAGGTGTCTTGCCACCACTGGGTAAACTTTTGGAGGGAGAATTAACCCTGTACAAGATGAGATAAAAGTTTTAGAATGTTCTTCTCTGTCAATGATCTGAGAGAAGACAAATGGTGTTGAAGCAGAAAGCTCCCCGTGTCTGATGAGAGTTGGTGACAGTTTGTGGACAGAGCTTTCTCTACCAGAAGTCTTTGTAGCAGATTATCTGGAAGAAATTAATCTTCAGATTGTTGTTGCTCTTTGAAAGACTTTATCTTGCAGCAGATCTGAGAAATTGAATCTTGTTCTCAGAATGATGAGGATGCTGCCTTGATGAGGAAGAAAACTGGAAAGAATAGTATATTCTCTTCTACTTCTTTCTCTAATACTTCTTCTGTTCTCTTTGTTCTATGATAACAGAGAGACTGAGAGATGGTGAAGTTTTTCTCTGTTCTCTGTAAGAAAATCGACTGTCTCTATTGATAATTTTCTTCTCTAATAACTTGTCTATATTCAAATTCAAATCTTCTACATTTTAAGTAATATATTTTTCTGACTTAAATCCTTCTTGGAACTAGGTAGCCACCCAAAACCCATTTTGGCAGGTCCTTTACATTCCTTTTGTCGAGAAAGATGCCTTGGCATTAAATGTCAATGGCTATTCTTTTTCTTGGAATAGAAAGAATATAAGGATATAATAAATAAGAAAGATATCCTTACATGGCTGACTGAATACGTCCAAGGAGAAATAAATATATCCGTTATTCTGTTGATTTGTGTTCAGAGAACTGATATCCAACTGAGAATATTAATCTGAGCTTCAGAAAGGAATTTGACGAGCGCTGGCTAGAATTCGTCGAGCCCTGGCTAGGATTCGTCGAGCACTGCTAGCCATTTGTCGAGCGCTTCTCAGTTAATGTCGAGTGCTGGAACTGGCTATATTTCTTCAGTCTGCTGGAAACAATTTGTCGAACGAAGCTGGTCATTCGTCGAACGCCACTCGCCATTGGTTGAGCTTGAATTTTCCTAAGTTCTGACAAATCTAATCAGCCTAAAACTTGACCCTAAGACTATACAATGGGGTCAATACAGATCCTAATCAACATATAGTGATCCTAGCCCAAATCAGTAATAGGGTTGTTCCAATAATCTCCCCCTATTTGTGTTAGAATACTATTTGACAAGTAATTAAATAAATACAACAGAGAGTATAATCAACAGAGCAAGATAAAATGAAATATATCTGACAGAATTAAATAGATCATCAGATAAGATAAAAGTAAGATGCTCTGAGTTTAGAAACTTTACAGTCATAAACAAGCAATGATTTAAGACTTTTTGTCATGAGAAGATGGCTTGAATATGATCTTCCTGTTAGGATGTTCTGATTGCTTTTGCTGATAAAGAGATCTTGAGCTCCAATGATTGTCTGTTCTCTGACATGAGGAACAAATGCTTCTAGGTGCATATCAATATATTCCCCATCATTGAATGCTTTACATGGTTTGTACTTTTCAAGTTCTTTCCTTCTGTATTCTGACATAGTTGAGATATTTGAGAAATCTCTGCCTTATGCTTTTGCCTTGTTAATCTGTGCAAGAGCAGTTGACTATTTGAGTCTTGCCATTTGAAATAATCTTTCTTCTTCAGGATCTGGAGAATAATAAATATCTTCTGAATCATCTTTATCTTGAGTGACCTTTTGAGGTGCTTTGTCTCTGTGAAGAGATCCATCAGAAATATGAAGTTTGTATTCTGAAGATATTTGAGGTGAAATAATGGCTTGACTTTCTTATAAGGCAAGTGCTAATTTCTTAGAAGGAGGAGCAGTGGCTGATCCAGAGGTTTGAGAACCACTAGAACTACCAGGTCTTGCTGATTGTTGATGGCTTTGCTTCTGAGAAGAGGATGACACACCTACTGATCCTGCTGCACCAGCTGCTGGAGGAGGAGGAGGAGGATGATTGTGCTTGATAGGTTTGTCAGGGATATAGCCAGTCTTCTTGAATTTCTTCCTCCTGTTATTCTCATTTCTAGAGAGCTTCATCCAGTGAGGAGTTTTCTCATCAAGAGGAACATCATACAAAATATAAAGAGGAATGTCATTCTTTGGATTTGGAGGCTTGGGAACAGCCTTTGACTTAGCTGTTCTTTTCTTTCTTTTCCTTGATAATGTATCATCAGAATCACTGTTATCACCATCATCATCTTCAGAGTCAGAAGAAGAAATTGGCTTATTATATAAATCATCCATTCTTTTGATTGCTTCAAGAGCTTTTAATCTTTCTTCTTCAGCTTTGTCAAACTCTGCGTCTGCCTCTTTCCAGATTTCATCAAAACTTGGCATTGGTTCTTCATTCCATAAAAGAATTGGAGGTGAGGAAACAATTTTTGAGACTGTTGTATCTGGTGGAGTAGGGTGATCTTCTATATCATCAAGGAATTCTGCAAGATCATCTTCATATTCTGCAGAAAGATCCTTCATTTGAATGTCTTGATCAGTGATTGAAGGAACAGAGGAGATGTAATTTTTTATGATATCAGAATGAGTCTTCTGAGAAAGGCATATCAGAGCCTTTGATAAATCTTCTATGTACACTTTTGGTGATACCCTTGAAGTATATTTGAAATCAAATTTTGATAATAAACTATATAGGTCACAAGATGGATGAATGCATATACTATTTATTTCTTCTATAACTTGTGTATCTGATACTATACAAGAATCAACCATATCTGTATCAAAAACTGAAATTGAATCTTCTTTATTTTGTACTATATCAGAATTATCTAATTCAAAAACTGTAACTTCTGTATCTTCTGGAGTAGCTTCTGTTTCTGGAGCTTCTTCATAGGACATCTCCCCCTGCCTAGCTTCAGGACAGCCTGAATCTAGGCCCCTAGAAGAAGGGACAACAAGAGAGGAAGGAAGAGAAGTTATCTTAGCAGATAGAGCAGAAATTGCCTGAAGAACTGGAGCAAATTTTGCATCCAGGAGTTGGCTTATTATAGGAAGGATATGATCAAAAATCTGATCAGCAATAGAGGTAATGTTGAGTGATAAATAATCTGGTGGATGAGTAGAGGATGGTTGTGAAGTGGATGGAGATGAGATTGGAGGAATTGGAGAGATATTGCTGATGTTGGTAGTATGTGTGGGAATATCTGGATGGATTGGACTAGGGGGATGAGTGGGTGATTGATATTCATTATGTATTGGAGATGGAGGTGTGGTAGGTAGTGGTTCTGGAGATAGAGGTGGAATATCATTGATAGGTGATATGTTAGTTGAAGGAGGTGGTGAAGAATGAGAATGTGCAGGAGACTATTGAGCAGGTGGAGATGAGAATGGGATATGAGAAGGAGAAGGAACCGAGGGAGGAACTTCTGGAAGGGTAGAGGGAGTGACTTGGTCAGTCCTTGTGTCCTCAGAAGTTTTCCTTTTCCTAGAGGCATCAACTCCTGTATTCTTCTTGGGGATTACCCTATCCCACTTAGCAAAGAGTGCTGAGGTCAGCCTCTTACTGGCATTTATGGTCACCTTTGGTGACACCAGAAGGTCTGGATGCCTGTCCTGTAGGAAAATACCTATAACTCTTGCAAAACTTACACTATCTTTAGAATTTTTCTTTTTAATCAATTCAAAAGAATTGATCCCCAGTTGATTTTCTTCTTCTCCATTAAGGCCACCATCAACAGAAATTGGTGCGTATTGATATAGTAATGCCCAGAAGTCTTGCCCAGCAAAACTTTTCCAACAATGTCTGCTAAGAACTTGTCGTTCTGAGACAAGTTCTTTTTCAGAAGGTGGTTAGGGTTTTCAGTCAAATGACCCATTTTGACTAAAGCTTCATCAAATTCATTTGAGTTTATGTCTAAGTCATCATCACCATTCTCAAAACCAAAAATTTCAGAAAGAATGGTGGGAGAGAGAGATACTTGATGACCTGAGATTGTTCCAGACGAGCTTTCATCTATTGGTTTTGCAGTGTAAACCCATTCTTTACTCTCTGCAACAGCTATCTTTTGCCTGATGCTTAGAAACTTCCTTAGATGTTGTTCTTCCAGCATTTGAAGAATATATTTGAAGATTTGGTCAGACTGTGCAAAAGAGTCCATGTCAATATCGAAACCTGCGCCAAACTCCATTAAGTGCAGAGAGGCCTGAGGAATCGCCATTGTTCTTGAAAAGAAAATTGAAGATCAAGTGCAGAGGGAAACTGGAGGGAAAGACGATTTCTGTAGGCGCAAACTTAGAATAAGATAAAATAATGCTTATATAGAAGGGTCGAAGAATGAGGGCGCATTCGTAAACCGCTGTTCGTCAAAACCTAATAAAATTAGAATTCGAAAAGGCTTTATTTCTTTGTCTGAATGCGTTCGACGAGAACATCTTTTTCGTCGACCATCGTTCGACAAATGAGATTGCCTTAACTGATTCTACGGTTAAGAGGTTTCATCGACCACCGTTTGACAAATGATTCAAATTCGTCGTTCTCCGTTCGACGAATTTATGGGATAAATAGAAATATTTAATTTTTAATAGATTGAGTCTCCATCTATCATTCCTGGTTGATTTATAAAGAAGATGTGCTTCTTTTCATCCAAGGGCTTGGTGAAAATATCAGCTCTTTGCAAATCAGTAGAAATGAATTGTAGGCAAATTTTGTTTTTATCCACATTATCCCTAAGGAAGTGGTGCCTAATTTCTATGTGTTTAGTCCTACTATGGAGAACTGGTTTTTGTGCTATAGATATTGCACTACTGTTGTCACAAAATATAACTGAACTATTTAAGTTGACACCATAGTCTAGGAGCTGATTTTGTATCCACAATATCTGTGAGCAGCAACTTCCAGCAACTATGTATTCAGCTTCAGCTGTTGATGTAGACACAGATGTTTGTTTCTTACAAAACCAAGACACAAGCCTATCACCAAGAAACTGACAAGTTCCTGATGTGCTTTTCCTGTCTACCCTGCATCCAGCATAATCTGAATCTGAGAATCCAGTTAATTCAAATTCAAATGTTGTTGGATGCCAAAGTCCTAGATTAGGGCAACACTTTATATATCTTAAAATTCTTCTTAGAAAAGTAAGATGAGATTCTTTAGGGTTAACTTGAAACCTAGCACAAATACATGTAGCAAACATTATATCTGGCCTACTAGCTGTTAAATAGAGTAGAGAGCCAACAATTGCCCTATACATTTTCTAATCAACAGGTTTCCCTGATTCATCAGTATTAATAACAGCATTAGAGGCCATGGGTGTTTTCATAGTAGAAGAGTCAGACATTCCAAATCTTTTCACTAATTCCTTAGCATACTTAGATTGGGAAATGAAGATTCCTGATGGGGTTTGCTTCACTTGAAGACCAAGGAAGTATGATAATTCACCCATACTACTCATTTCAAATCTTGATTGCATTAGATTGGAAAATCTTTTGCACAAATTTGAATCAGTAGATCCAAAGATAATGTCATCTACATATATTTGAACTAGTAGAGTTTGATTTTTATGTACTTTGTAAAATAAGGTTTTGTCTACTATGCCTCTATAGAAATTGTTTTCCAAGAGAAAATTAGCTAAAGGCTCATACCATGCTCTGGGAGCTTGTTTGAGACCATAAAGAGCTTTATTAAGATTAAATACATAGGAGGAATGAGTTGGAGAGATGAAACCTGGTGGTTGTTCCACATAGACTTCTTCTTTGATGTCTCCATTTAGGAATGCACTCTTTACATCCATTTGATACACCTTAAACTTTTTGAATGCAGCAAAGGCCAAGAAAATCCTTATAGCTTCAAGCCTTGCAATAGGGGCAAATGTCTGATCATAATCTAAGCCTTCTTCCTGTGAATTTCCTTGAGCTACCAATCTTGCTTTGTTTCTCACAATATTGTCTTGATCATCAAGCTTGTTCCTGAAGACCCACTTGGTGCCAATAACTGGATGGACTTTTGGTCTTGGAACCAAATCCCAAACCTTGTTTCTTTCAAACTGGTTGAGTTCCTCTTGCATTGCAAGAATCCAATTTGGATCTTGTTCTGCATCTTTTATGGTTTGAGGTTCAACTTGTGATAGGAAATAAGTATGCATTTGATTTTGGTGTAGTTGTTGCCTTGTTTGAACACCTGCTGTGATATCACCAATCACTTGTGAAATTGGAAGATCTCTAACTGTGATGTGGTCAACAGTTGGAGTTGGTTCAGCAGCAGTATCCACATTGGGAATTTGTTCAGCTGTTACATCCTGTTGAGGATGTTCTGCTGTTACTTGATTTAGGTTATCAACAAGATCTGGATGATCTTCTTCTTCACTGTCTTCAAGGGTTTGAGGTGATGGATGCAGTGAATCTCCTGTCTGTAAATTTAACCCTTTATGCTCTTCACATAGAGCTGGTACCTGCAAAGTGTTCTTGGTAGAAGAATTCTTCTCCTTGTAAGACATGTTAGTTTCATCAAAGGAAACATGCATAGACTCTTCTATTGTAAGAGAGGATTTGTTAAATACCCTATATGCTTTGTTGACTATTGAATATCCTAAGAAGATTCCTTCTTCAGATTTTGGTTCAAATTTTCTAAGGTACTTTTTATCATTGTTATGAACAAAACATCTACATCCAAAAGTTCTAAAATAATCAACTTTAGGTTTCTTCCCTTCAAGCAATTCATAGGGAGTTTTACCCTTAAGTTTGTGTATCAAACTTTTATTCAGAACATAATTTGTTGTGCTGATAGCCTCTGCCCAAAAATAAAGGGGCAAGTTAGCATCTGCAAGCAATGTTCTTGCTGATTCAATTAGAGTTCTATTTTTCCTTTCAACTACCCCATTTTGTTGATGAGTTCTAGGAGCTGAGAAGCAATGCCTGATACCTTCCATCTCACAGAATTCTTGCATGATAAGAGACTCAAACTCAGTGCCATGATCACTTCTGATCAATGCAACTACAGTAGAGTACTCAATCTGTATGCCCTTAAGAAATTCTGTAAGAACTTTAAAGTTATCTGAATTTTCTCTCAAGAAGAACACCCAAGTGAATCTAGGGAAGTCATCTACAATAACTAGAGTGTAAGACTTTCCCCCTAAGCTCTTTATTGCTATAGGTCCAAAAAGGTCCATATGTAGCGAGTATAAGATTCTAGGTGAATCACTTTTAGATAATGATTTAAAGCTATTTTTGGTTTGCTTACCTAATTGGCATGCCCTACAAAGACCTTCTTTCTTATATGATCATGATGGTAAGCCTCTAACAAGATTATCCTTAGCTAGTTTAGCAATGGTCCTAAGGTTTACATGTCCTAATCTTTTATGTCATAATTCACTAGATTTGTTTAGCTCATTAAATAAACAAATTTATGATTTGGATGAGTTGAAATTTACTAAATATATATTTCCTTGTCTAATACCTGATAGAACAATAACATTATCAGAGGATTTAATAATGCATTCTGATTTATTAAATGTTACCTGATAACCTTCATCACATAACTGACTTATGCTGATGAGGTTGTGCTTCAGACCCTTGACATAGGTTACTTCCATGAATGTCACTGTTCCAACTTTAATTTGACCATAGCCTTTGGTTTGTCCACAGTTGGAGTCTCCAAAGTTCACTTTGGGTCCAAGCTTTGCCTTGTAGTTGTTCAGGTTGGCCTTGTTCCCTGTCATATGCTTTGAGCAGCCACTATTCAAGTACCATTTTTGATTTAATCTTGGATAGCTGTGTACATGCAGCCACAAAAACATAAACTAGTTGTTTTTGACCCAGACTACCTTGGGTCCTTTTATGTTACCACAAAATTCAGAGATAAATGACATTTTAGGCTGATCCTTATAGCCTTGTGGATGATATCTCCTTGGAGGTATAGTCCACTCAGTAAAAGGATTTTTAGTATATTTAGGATTAGAATTCTTAGAGTTTTCTGTATAGTGCTTGTTCGAAGAATTTGAATAAATTTCATCGACCGCCGTTCATATTATAACTATACTGAAAATCTGTTCTCAGTTTTCGTCGAACCCCGTTCGACATATTTGAATCTTTTTTTCGAGCTTCGTTCGACGAATTCTTCTGAATTCTCTTATCCTTAACAGACTTGCTTGAAATATCTTTATTTCTTTCTGTAGCCTCTTTGCTTTTAGCAGAAATGAATTTTATGGGTGTGGAGAGGATGTTTCTCTTAATCAGAGATGGCTCACTTGATGAAGCACCCAAGCCCAGTTTGCTATTGTTAAATCTAGCATTGACTGTGCTTGTGATGTCCATCAGTTTGATGCTTCTCCCATTGAGAGATTCTTCAAATTTCTTGGCTTCAGACAACTCATTCTCAATGAGAATAATGTGTTCTTTGGAGGCAGCCAACTCTTTCTTAAGACTTGCATTCTCTTCACTTATATATTATTCATCTCAACTAACTTATTTCTGAGAGAGATTACTTCTTTCTCAGATTTTATTAAGTCTTGGCAAAGAATTTTGAAATCATCTTTGAAATCAATAGAAGTAAAATCAAAGCTAGATAATACCTGATCAATATCATCTTCTATTTCTGATTCTGATTTCTCTTCATCAGAATTGTTGGTTGAGGCATTGATTGCCATCATGCAAAATTTTTTTTCTTCATCATCATCACTGGAGCTGGATGATGATGCTGATTGTGACTCACTGTCTGAGTCATAAATAGCCATTAGGCATTGTTTGTTTTCTTTTGTTTCCTCTTCATCAGAAGAACAAGATGAAGATTCTGATTCAGATTCTGTTTCACTCCAGGATGTTGCTACAAACCCTCTTCCCTTCTTTTTGTGAGAGTGGGAGGAAGATTTGTTGGAGCTCTTCTTTTCTTCCTTTTCTCTTCACCTGTCCTTCTTGTCCTTTTTGTTCTGATTATCTGGACAGTCAGGAGCAATGTGTGCTGGTTTCCTGCAACCAAAAATTATAATTTCATTAGAGTGATTTTTGTCATACCTTGGTTTGTCATGGCTTCTGGATAGCTTTTTCCTGATGTCTTTCTTAGCCATCTTGTAGAATCTTTTGGCAAACAGATTCATAAACTCCTCATTGTCAGGAGCTTTTCCTTCATCTTCTGCAGCCTTGAAGGCTATGCTTCTTTCCTTCTTGGGTGCTATAGATGAAGTAGATTCTTCAGCTTCCCTAGCTTTGATAAGCTGCTCATAAGACTTGAGCTTGCCCAACAAAGCTTCAGTGGTGATCTCATTGAGACTTCTGGCTTCCTTGATTGGCCAGATTCTGGAGTCCCATGTGCTGGGGAAGCACATAAGAATTTTGTCATTAATCTCTGTGAGTAAGATCACTTTGTCCAGAGACTTCAGCTCATTTATTATGAGGTTGAGCCTATTGTACATATCAGCAACATTTTCTGATTCTCCCTTCTTGAAGTTCTCATATTGAGAAATCAGATGAGATCTTCTATCTTTTCTTTCATCTGATGAGCCTGCCACCATGTTGTTGAGAGATTCCCAAATTTCTCTTGCTGAGGTGCACTCAACAACCTTCTGGAATATGTCATCTGACATAGTTAGGTCCAGAATGTTCATGGCCTTTGCATCTGCATTTCTCTGCTTCTTCTGAGCTTCAGTCCACACAGGAGGTGGAACAGTAGTATTGTCTATTATTTCTCCAGTGCTAGTTGATGTTGTAGGTGTTGGAGGCCCTGTTAGAATAACATTAAAAATATCTTCATCAATGGAGTTCATATAGAGCCTAATCCTTGCTTTCCATAGTGCAAACTTATCTAGATTGCACATAGGAGGTCTTGTGCTAGAATATTCCTTATTTTGTGCCATGAGTTTTAAATAAGATAAAAATAGAGAGAAAGAAACTCTTAGAAAAATTAAGATCTGGTTGATCTTTGTGATTCAGGTGTTAGCCTGTAAAGAATCAACCTACCTCTGATACCAATTGAAAGTGGAGGTCAGATCTTAAATTACTCTAGAGGGGGGGTGAATAGAGTATTAAAACTTTTTGTTTTGTTTAATAGCGGAATTTAAAATACTGTTTAAGTATATGTGTAATTAGGGAGAGTTAAAGATAAAAACAGAAACAATAAAAAGCACACAGCACAAGCACACAGAAATAAGCAAGCACATAAGACACAAGGAGCTATAGTAGTTCCCCAATAAATCTGGGTACATCTACTCTTCTACCACCCTTGGTAGGAATCCACTAGGAGAGTTGATCAGGTTCCCAGGCACCAAGGGTTTTTTGATAAAGTGTCCACACAACAATAAGCTTTTGATAAGGTGCTTAAAAACCACACAAGGATTTTTGATAAGGTGTCTTGCCACCACTGGGTAAACTTTTGGAGGGAGAATTAACCCTGTACAAGATGAGATAAAAGGTTTAGAATGTTCTTCTCTGTCAATGATCTGAGAGAAGACAAATGGTGTTGAAGCAGAAAGCTCCCCCTGTCTGATGAGAGTTGATGACAGTTTGTGGACAGAGCTTTCTCAACCAGAAGTCTTTGTAGCAGATTATCTGGAAGAAATTAATCTTCAGATTGTTGTTGCTCTTTGAAAGACTTTATCTTGCAGCAGATCTGAGAAATTGAATCTTATTCTCAGAATGATGAGGATGCTGCCTTGATGAGGAAGAAAACTGGAAAGAATAGTATATTCTCTTCTTCTTCTTTCTCTAATACTTCTTCTATTCTCCTTGTTCTGTGACAACAGAGAGACTGAGAGATGGTGAAGTTTTTCTCTGTTCTCTGTAAGAAAATCGGCTGTCTCTGTTGATAATTTTCTTCTCTAATAACTTGTCTATATTCAAATTCAAATCTTCTGCATTTTAAGGAATATATTTTTTCTGACTTAAATCCTTCTTGGAACTAGGTAGCCACCCAAAACCAATTTTGGCAGGTCCTTTCAATTCCTTTTGTCGAGAAAGATGCCTTGGCATTAAATGTCAACGACTATTCTTTTTCTTGGAATAGAAAGAATATTAGGATATAATAAATAAGAAAGATATCCTTACATGGCTGACTGAATACGTCCAAGGAGAAATAAATATATCCGTTATTCTGTTGATTTGTGTTCAGAGAACTGATATCCAACTGAGAATATTAATCTGAGCTTCAGAAAGGAATTTGACGAGCGCTGGCTAGAATTCGTCGAGCGCCGCTAGCCATTGTCGAGCGCTGGCTAGAATTCGTCGAGCATTGCCATCCATTTGTCGAGCGCTGCTCAGAAAATGTCGAGTGCTGGAACTGGCTATATTTCTTCAGTCTGCTGGAAAAAATTTGTTGAACGAAGCTGGTCATTCGTCGTACGCCACTCGCCATTGGTTGAGCTTGAATTTTCCTAAGTTCTGACAAATCTAATCAGCCTAAAACTTGACCCTAAGACTATACAATGGGGTCAATACAGATCCTAATCAACATATAGTGATCCTAGCCCAAATCAGTAATAGGGTTGTTCCAACAAAGCTGCCAAATCTCCCACCCCCAACAAGCCGCCAAGGCAATCACAACCCGAACTGAATTCATTTTTGCCACCGGACTGAATGTCTCTTCATAGTCTTCACCGTATTGCTGCGAGAATCCCCGAGCCACAAGGCGAGCCTTGTATTGCTCTATACTGCCGTCAGCCTTCTTCTTAAGCTTGTAGACCCACTTGCATGTCACAGGGGTGATACCCTTGGGCTTGGGCACCAGAGACCAAGTCTCATTCTTCTCAAGTGCACTCATCCCTTCCTGCATAGCTGAATCCCACTGTTTCATGCCTTTGGCCTTTTCAAAGCTCGACGGCTCCCTCTCATCCAAGGGACCAACAAAGAAACATGAGACAAAGCTCACCATGTTTCCTCCTGTATAGCGATCAGGGGCAATGATTGTTCGCTTCGATCTCCGCAATGCCTTCCCCTGACTCGCAGTATCTTGAGCTGCTTCTTCTCTAGCTCCCCTTCCAGACGTACTCGGAGCATCGCTCCCCCTGCTTCCTGATCCAGAATCCTCCGCCTCAGAACTAGATATTGATGGACCACCTGGTGACACAGGCAGCTCCACCTGAATATTTTCTACAGATTTCTCCGGCTCCTCCACCCTGCTTTCTTGTAGCTTAACACCAGAACTTCCCTTGTAAGACGTCACCTCGTCGAACACGACATCGCGAGATACAACAAATCTCCACGTCTCCGAGTCCATGCACTTCCAGCCCTTCTTCCGATCATCATAACCCACGAATACTAGCTTCCTTGCTTTCACATCTAGCTTCGTCTGAAGCGCATCTGGAACATGCACATAGCAGGTGGAACCAAACACCTGATGGTGTGCCACGCTTGGCTTTTCCTTGAACATCAATTCATGTGGTGTCTTCATATTGATGGGACTAAGAGGCATCCTGTTGATGACGTAGGCAGCACAAGACATTCCCTCCGCCTAGAAGGACTTTGCGACACTCTTGGCATGCAGCCAACACTTGCAGGTCTCCGTCAGATGACGGATCTTTCGCTTTGCAACTCCGTTTTGCTGTGGAGTATGCGCACAAGTAAGCTCCCTCCGGATGCCTGCCTTCCTGCAAAAAGTAGAGAACTCACCAGAGGTGAACTCCCCTCCGTTGTCAATCCTCAGCTTCTTAACCCGCAGGCCAAGCCGACCCTCCATAAGCTCCTTGAACTCCACGAACTTGGCAAACGCCTCTGCCTTCTCCTTCAAGAAATATACCCAGACATATCTGGTGTAATCATTGATCAGCACCAGCATATATCTACTGCCTCTGAGGCATGGGGTAGCAGTCGGTCCCATCAAGTCACCATGGATGCACTCCTATGGCACACTACACCTTGTCTGCGACTTGTCAAATGGTAGTCGATGAGACTTGCCAAACTGACATCCCGCGCACACATGACCGTCTCCATAGGAAGATAGACTAGGCAGGCCCTTGACCAGACCTTTCACCACCACAGCTTTCAGCTTGTCCATCCCTACATGCCCCAGCCTCTCGTGCCATATGACAGCACTATCATTTGTCCGCATCTTGTCAACATAAGAACTTGTCAATAAAACGAACAAGTCTTTAGCTCCCCTCCCCACATGAACGACCTCCGCCTTCACTGCTTCAACATTTCGAAGGAACCTCACTTCTGTTGGGCCAAACAGAACGTGATACCCAGCATCTATAACGTTTGTCACGGAGAAGTGGTTTTTCCTCATACCAGGCACATGATAGACACTCTTTAAAGTTACCGGCCCCCTATCACTGCCCAAGGAAATAACCCCCACCTTCTTGACAGCATGCACGGTAGTATTAGCAGTAATAATGGCATCATTACCTGAGTACGGCTGAGCTGAAGAAAGCTTCAACTCGTCTCCGGTGAGGTGATGACCACACCCCGAGTCCACGATCCAGTCCTCCTGATAGTTGATAGGAACCGCAGCTCCAACAGAAGCCGAGAAGGCTCCTCCCCATCCTCCATCAGTCTGTCTGGCCTCAGCTTCCTCCTTTCCTATAACAGCATGACCCGCCTGAATATTCACCCGACAATCCTTCCTGATGTGACCAACCTTTCCGCAGCTAAAGCACTTAGGACCTTCTCCCTTCTTCTTCCCTTCAACCTTAAGAGCATAGCCCCTCTCCTGCTGTCCAGATGTTGAAGGCCCATTGCCTCCTCCAGCGGTCTTCTTCTTATCCCACTTCTTCTTCTTTCCCGTGAAGAGAACTTCGCCATCTCCCCCAGACAGTGACACCCCCGCCATCTGCCTTGCCAGACTATCCTGCGAAGCAAGCAGATTCTCTAGCTCCACCAGAGACAGTTGATTTGCCCAACCCTGCACCGACGTCATAAAGGCAAAATATTCCTTTCGCAAGCCACGGATGATGTGCCTCTTCAGCTTCGCCTCAGAAATTGGCTCATCAGGATCCAGTGCTGAAATCTCGGAGCACAAGTTCTTCATCTTCAAGAAGAACGTAGAGATAGAAAGGTTACCTTGAGCCGATCTGGCCAGCTCATTCTCCAGGAATTGAAGTCTTGCCACATTTTTCCTATTATACAGCCCATCCAGGGCTCTCCAGATCTCTGCAGCTGATCCACACCCCAAGATGTGATTAAACAGGCCAGGTGATATTTCCCTCTTCAGGGCGAACTCTGCTTTGGCATTAATCCGCCTCTAGTTCCTCACCTCATGACTATTATCCCTAATCAAAATAACTTCCTCCGTGCTCTCTCCTACAACCACCTCCCAGAGGTCCTCACCCAGAAGATAACTTTGCATACACGACTTCCACTTCTTCAAGTTAGTCGATGTAAGTATCTCAATTCCAAGACCCCTTGCTTCCATGGCTCTACCACTGGTTCCTTCTTCACAAAGGCGATGACAACTTTTAGTTATTCACTGCTCTATCCATTCCAACCTGCCTCTGATACCATGTGAAATTTTCCGTAGATCTAGGAGTGAGCAAGAATTGTATAACTAAAAGATAAAGCCAATCAACCAGAAGCACATGAAGCAAACACAATCTTTATTGATAAGCAAAATTCTTCATTACAGGGTGAGGTATACATGGCGAGAAATGATTTCGCCAGTACATAAAAACAGAAGAGAAAAGCAGCAGAAAGGAAAACCAGCGGTCTGACTTCCCGAGACCGCCTGACCGAACGACCTGACAGTCCGCTCGGCTAAAAAACAAGACCACCCAAACTGTCTGCCTGCGCCTTGAACAACATCAACTGAGAACAACACGATCTCCCAGACTACACTGATCCTCCCGAACTCCAGCAACCCGCACTGCAAGTCGCGAGACCGGCCGAACACCATCAGAAGAGGAGGTGACTGCTGCTACCCGCACAATCCGCAGAAGCTGCACAAAACAAGTTTGACCAGCTAACCGGCCGCTCACAAAAAATAGACCGCAAGAACAGGTCGCGAGCTCAGCTTACACTTGGTGCGATTGATTTTGTTGCTACAGTGACTCCTATTTATAGGCAGGCGACCTGATCCAGTCACCGCCCTATGAGATAGGATCACCACCCCTTGACCGCGCGACCAAACCGGTCAACCCGCGCAATCAGCAAAATATCCTCCTGCTTAGTGAGCTCGCCGACTTCAACAGAAGTCGCGCGATCATGACAACTCGCCCGGTCATGTCGTTCACCACGTGTGTTTGCTAGCTGACCTCCTCCAGAGACCGCGAACACACCAGACTAACTAGGGCACAGCCCGCCAAGTTGATCAAACACCTATGACCGCATATACCAGCTGATCACCGAAGTACCAGCCATGCGGACACAAACCAGAGAACGCGCGACTAAGAAGACCTTAGTCCGCGCGCACCACAAAAAACCCGGACAGCCACCAGACCGGGCTGCCCGCACCATACGGTCACAAACACCAGACCGCCGCCGCCATTACCAGGCAGAAACCTGCTCCGCCATGCGGTCACACGACCAGACCGCGTGGCCACACCTTGGCACCCTTGGACAGAAGAACGATGGTCATGCCGAGAAGCCCGCGGCTAGACCAGAGAGGTCAGACCGCCAGAGGAGACCGCAAGACCGTGTGGTCAGACCAGACCGCGCGGTTTCCCCCCCCAGACTGCCAACTTCACAAACTTCCACTTTAACATTTTCAACACGGTCAACAGCTTAACCCGTACAGTACAGAAACAGCTCGCCATGCGGTCTCACAAACCAGACCGTGCGGCCTCACTTCGACACCCTTGGATAGAGAGAATGGCGGTCAGGCCGAATAAGCTGCGGCTAAACTGAATAGGTCGGACCACAGAGGAGACCGCAAGATCGTGCGGTTAGACCAGACCGCGCGACTACCTCCCAGACCGCCAACTTCACACTTCAACATTTTCAACAAAGGAGACCGCAGAGAACGCGCGGTCTTCGCGGGTGTTCTGGCCAAATCTTGTCTCAGGTGGTCTACTCTGGGAGAGCCAAGATTTTGCCCTGGGCGGTCTATTATGGGAGACCGCAGCTGACCGCATGACTTGTGTGTTTGTTCTGGCGACTTGTTCCAAGTTGGTCAGATGTTTAAGTCGATTCGCCTTCTTGCAGTGACCGGGCGGTCTGACGACTTGTTCTGGTCGGTCAGGGTTGTTGAAGAAGTGGTCTGCTCTTGTTAAGAGACTGGGCGGTTTGGTTAGTAACCGCCCGTTTAATAAGGCAGTTGTTGCCATGCTGAGCTCGGGCGGTCTGACGTTGATACAGCTTGCGGTCTGATGGACACTTAAAGTATCTCAGTTTGGGCGGTGACGACATCCGTCAGCTTGCCTATAAATAGGGGTGCAGGACCCTTCATTTGCAACAACTAAGAACTGTAAGAGCTAACGTTGGCTTGATTGTGCCGGTATCATTTCGAGGTCGCGCGTCTGAGTTGTTTGACCGGGTTATTTTGTTCGCAGTTTAGCAGCTAGTAGTCACCGTCAGCATTCTCCTTTCTTTCCAGCTTTGAATAAACTAGTTCGGCAGCGGTCTGTCTGTATGGACTATGTTTAGGAGTTCTTGGACTGTGCAGCGGACCTAGTTGATCAGACGGCCTTCAGTGGTCGGGCGGTCTTAAGTTGCGATCTTGAAGCAGGAAGCAGTTCTTCGTCAAGTGTCCGTGGGTTCTTCTATGATCTTGAGACCATGCGGTCTGGGCCATCAAGAAGTACGGACAGTTTTTTTCAGTAGTTGAATAAAGCAGTGAGTTGTGCGGTATATGGTTGCTGTCTGACAGCAGCGGCTTGTGCTCTTTTTGCATGGTCTCAGGGATAGCCGTGCAGCTTGCCCATTCTAGCGGTCCGGCAGTCTCTGTCTTGGCAGTTTGGTTGCGGTCTGACAATAGCGGCATATGCTCTGTTCGCGCGGTCTCAGGGATAGATGTGCGCCTTGCCTGTTCGAGCAGTATAGCTGTCTCTACTTTGGCAGTTCGCTGGTGTCTTGTTTTTCCATCATGTGCTTCTCTCCTTTGTGATTCTTATGAATCATGTCTCGCCTTGTATGTCTCGAGTTGTAAAGAGATAGTTAATACCAAAGCACTATTCGGTCTTCCCATTGTCATTGGTTGTTATATTTGTGGATTGTGTTGAAGTGTTCCGCATCTTTAATTTGCTCCGGACCTCTAAAATTTTAACATTGTATCATAGCGAGGTTTCTGAGCCGTAATCAGCATTGCCTTCTTCTTGGGTTTCTGCAAGTTGGTTGTCAATCAGTGAGATTACAATGGAAGGAGGATATGCTAGAGGTCTTGGTATTGAGCTTCTTATGCAGACTAACTTTAAAAAGTGGATGTTGTGCATGGAGAGCTATCTTCTTGGCGAGGATTTATTGGAGGTAGTTGGAGGAGAAGCAAGAAAAGCTGTTGTTCCTGCTGAGGGGAATGCTGAGCTCGTGAAGGCTTGGAAGAGAACAAATGCAAAGGATGAGTTCACTCTTAAGCGAGCTATTATTCTTGAGTTGTTTGACCACATCATTGGATGTAGGTCAGATGCTGAAATTGGGACAGCCTTGGATGGCTTGTTCAATAAGAAGAATGTAGCTTGGCTACAGTTCTTGGAGAATGAGTTGGCTAAGGAAACTCATGGTGACTTGTCCATTTCAACGTTCTTCTTGAAGATGAAGAACCTTTGCGCAGGGATATCAACATTTGACCCGAATGAGCCCATCTCAGAAGCTAAGCTAAAGAGGCACATAATCTATGGCTTGCGTAGGGAGTATGTGGCCTTTGTTACTTCTGTGCAAGGTTGGGCCAATCAGCCATCGTTGATAGAGCTAGAGAACTTACTTGCTTCGCAAGAGAGTTTGGCTAAGCAAATGGCAGGGATGTCTCTGGGGGAGAAGGTGAGGTTCTCTTTTTGGTAAGACGAAGAGATGGGACAAGAAGAAGAAGTTGCCTGATGGATATGGTCCTTCTACTTCATATCAGCAAGAGATGAGTTATACTCCTAAGTCTGATGGAAAGAAGAAGGAAGGGTTAAGGTGTTACAGGTGTATCAAGATTGGTCACTTCAAAAGAGACTGCAAGGTGAGTCTCCAGTCAGGGCATGCTGCAGGAAAGGAGGAGGCTGGTTCCAGTTCTAAAGGTAGTTGGGGTGGTGGAGGTGCGTTCTTGACTGGAACTTTTGTTCGGGCATTGGCTTCCATTTACCATCAATATTATTGGATAGTGGACTCTGGGTGTGGTCATCACCTCACCGGGGATGAGTCGAAGTTCTCCTCGTCGTAAGCATACTCATGTAATGATGCTCTCATTACAGCTGATGATACAGTTCATGCAGTAGAGAAGAAGGGTGTTATTTCCTTAGGCAGTGATAGGAGTCCACTCACTTTGAGGAGTGTTTATCATGTGCTGGGAATGAAGAAGAACCTCTTCTCAGTGACAAATGTTGTTGACACTGGTTATCACATTCTGTTTGGTCCAACAGATGTGAAATTTCTCCAAAATGTTTCAGCGGTGAAGGCTGAGGTCATTCATGTAGGGAGACAGGTGAATGACTTGTTTGTTCTATCAATAAGTTCCTATATTGATAAGATGAGGGCTAACGACAGCGCTGCTATCTGGCATGAAAGACTAGGGCTTGTTGGGATGGATAAGCTAAAAGCTATGGCGGGAAGAGGCCTTGTGAAAGGTCTGCCTAGTCTATCATCTTTTGGTGATGGTCATGTTTGTGCAGGTTGTCAGTTTGGTAAGGCTCAACAACTTGCATTTGACAAATCACAAAGCAGATGCAAATCACCATTGGAATGTATTCATGGTTATCTTTTTGAACCTATCGGAACTGCTAGTCTTGGAGGTAGCAGGTATATACTGATCTTGACTGATGACTTCACAAGATATACTTGCATATATTTTAGGAAGGAGAAGTCAGAGGCGTTTGAGAGATTTGTGGAGTTCAAGGAGCTAGTGGATGGTCGGCTTAACCTGCGGATAAAGAATTTCAGAACCGACAACGGAGGGGAGTTCACCTCTAATGTATTCTTTAACTTCTGCAGGAAGCATGGCATCCAGAGAGAGCTCTCTTGTGCTCACACTCCACAACAGAACGGAGTTGCAGAGCGGAAGATCTATCATCTGACGGAGACCTGCAAATGTTGGCTTCATGCCAAGAGTATCCCAAAGTCCTTCTGGGCAGAGGGAATGTCTTGTGCGGCCTTTGTCATCAATCAGATGCCTCTCATTCCTATCAACATGAAGAGTCCTCATGAGTTGATGTTCAAGGAGAAACCAAGCATGGGACACTTTTGAGTGTTTAGATCTACCTGCTATGTACATGTCCCTGATGCTCTCAGAATGAAACTAGATGTGAAAGCAAGAAAGCTAGTGTTCGGCGGTTATGATGATCGGAAGAAGGGCTGGAGATGCATGGATCCTGAGACACGAATATATGTGGTCTCAAGGGATGTGGTATTTGACGAGCTAACGTCATACCAAGGTAGCTCTTCTGTTGAGCTACAGGGAAGCAGGCCAGATGGTTATCTTGAAAAGCTACAAAGGAGGTTATGGTGGAGTTACCTGTTTCTCCAGGTGCTCAAGGCATTTCTAGCTCTGGTTCAGGTGCTTCAGGTTCTGTAAGCAGGGGTAGCGATGCTCTATGTATGCCTGGAAGGAGAGCTAGTTCAGAACAGGTAGCTGAAGAGGTGGTTCAGAGTCAAGCTCTGAGGAGGTCCAAGAGGATTATCATTCCACCAGATTAGTATACAGGTGGAAACTTGGTGAGCTTCGTCTCATGTTTCATCGCAGGTCCCCTGGATGAGAGAGAGCCATCTTGTTTTGAAAATGTCATTAGAGTCAAGGAGTGGGAAGGATCCATGGATGAAGAGATGGCTACCCAGAGGAAGAATGAGACTTGGGACTTGGTGCCCAAGGTTGAGGGAGTTACTTCGGTGACTTGCAAGTGTGTTTTCAAACTGAAGAAGAAGGCTGATGGTAGTTTTGAGCGGTACAAGGCTCGCCTTGTAGATCGAGGTTTCTCTCAGAAGTATGGAGAGGATTATGAAGAAACGTTCAGCCCTGTTGCCAAGATGACTCAAGTTCGGGTGGTGATCGCATTGGCAGCTTGCAAAGGATGGAAGATTTGGCAACTCGACGTGAAGAATGCCTTCTTATATGACGAGATTGACAAATATATCTTCATGGATCAACCACCTGGTTATGTTTCCGAAGAACACCCAAGACATGTTTTCAAGCTCAAAAAGGCTCTTTACGGCTTGAAGCAGGCGCCTTAGGCGTGGTATGGCAAGAATGCAGAGTACCTCCTGTTCTACGGATACTTTGCTTCTGATTCAGATTCAAGCTTGTTTGTAAAGAAGGCGGGGGGGGGGGGGGGGGGGGAGCTTTAGGTCTTGGTGCTGTTGTATGTTGACGACATGATCGTCATGGGAAATTCTGAGATGGAGGTAGCTAGGCTTCGTGTTGAGCTAGCTATCATATTTGAGGTGAAGGACTTGGGTGAGCGCCACCATTTCCTTGGACTCGAAGTGGAGAGGAAGGAAAGAGGTATGCTTGTTTCCCAGAAAGGCTATGCAGATCGGATCGTGAAGAGATTCGGCATAGAAGGGGGAAAAAGCATCTCTACTCCACTGGAGGTTGGAGTTGATCTTCGACGAGATGAAGGGAAGGTTCTTACAGATACTTTGGTGTTCCGGGATATGGTTGGAAGTCTAATATACTTGACGATCACGAGGCCAGATATTTCTTATGCAGTTGGCAGGGTGAGTCGGTTTATGGCAGATCCTCGGAAGCATCATCTTATGGCGGCTAGGAGTATCTTAAAGTATGTCAAATCCACCTCGGATTTGGGTCTCTTTTACGGGAGAGATTCGGGCTTTTGCTTGCATAGATATATGGATGCTGATTGTGGAGGAGATTCAGATGATCAGAGTTTGACTTCTGGATATGTTTTTATGATAGACTCTACAGCTATATCATGGTGCCGAAAGAAGCAGGATTCTGTGTCTATCTCTACCACGGAAGAGGAATACAATGCTTTGGCCTTGGCATCTCAGGAAGCCAACTAGCTTAGGAGGCTTGTTGAGGACATTCATAGGGAGGTGCGATGTCCTACTCTGCTACGTAGTTATTATGAGAGTGCTCTCAAACTGGTGAAAAATCCAATTTGTCACGCGCGTATGAAGCACATAGAGATTCATCACCATTTCATTCATGAGAAGGTGTTGGAGGGATCTCTGACTGTGGAGCATGTGCAGAGCAAGGATAATATTGCTGACATATTTACAAAGCCATTGTCGAATGGACCATTTGGTCGGTTGTGGAATTTGCTTGGATTGACTTCCACTTCCCACTTCAAGGGGGAGTGTTAAATTTTTTGAAGTAGAAGTGGAAGGGGTCTAAGCGGTCTGCAAAAAGGAGACCGCAGAGACTGCGCGGTCTGCGCGAGTTTTCTGGCCGAATCTTGCTACATGCGGTCTGTTCTGGGTGAGCCAAGATTTTGCCCTGGGTAGTCTATTCTGGGAGACCGCAGGTGACCGCGCGACTTATGCCTTTATTCTGGCGACTTGTTCCAAGTCGGCCAGATGTTCAAGTCGATTCGCCTTCTTGAAGTGATCGGGCAGTCTGACGACTTGTTCTAGTCAGTCAGGGTTGCTGAAGAAGTGGTCTACTCTTGTTAAGAGACTGGGAAGTTTGGTTAGTAACCGCATGGTTTAATAAGGCAGTTGTTGCCAGGCTAAGTGGTGAGAAAAAACTATGCTTGCAAATGATAACAACAAGTGTATCGTATCGAATGTAGTATAGGTTATAAAAACCAAGGTCATATTAGACTCGGGACGGTTGAGTACTCTTACTTCAAGAAAATCTCTATTATTTTATCAATTAAAACTTGAGGGTTAGTTTTGAAAAGAAAATAAAAATAACTTGTTTTGAAACTATGAGTTGAAAGACTAGTACTTGACTTTGAATCACCTTGGAAAATAAAGATTGTAAACCAAACTTCTAATTCTCTTAAGAAATCACTTGACCATGGAGGTTCCGGAACTATGAACGTACCTCTCTCGAGGATACGCTCAACTGAGTTTAGGTTGATCAATCGAACTTTCGCTCTAGAATCAAAATCCCTAAAACTCGCATTATCGTAGTGAACTCCTCTATTGGATTTGACTCCAATCCGGGAGAATTATGTCATCCTCGCTTGAGGAGTGCATTCAACTCTCTTTATCCTTGAAATGATCGATTCGAATTCAAAACCTCTCGGTTATTAGACTACGAAAACAAGAATGAGAATTATATATCGAAAATATAATCTCAATTCAATAAAGTTCAAGGATAAATTTTAAGCATTCTAAGGAAGAGAAAGAGGAACTAAATCATAAATTATATTTTCCTTGGATCATCTCGGTCGAGTACTAATAGAAATTTAGCTACTCATGGATATTGAGGAATCAAAATAAATAAAAGACCACATGATAAAAGAGGGAGAAAATGAGAGAAGAAAAGAACAATTTTATTAAATCGCTAAGAAAGTTACAAGCTAGGAATTGAAAGTTAAAAACTATTTTAATAACGTACAAATTGCAAGAAGAAAAGGAGTACAAGAACTACTTAAACATGAAAATAAAACATGAAATGAAAAGTCTAAGTCCTAAAAATTTGTCTTTGAAGTTCTGGAGAAGCTCCCTTTAAAATAGGCTGAAATTTGATGTTACACGCCCTTGGTCATGCCCGTGACCAAGGGCGTATAAGGAGCGCGATCGATGCTGGTGCGGAGAGGTCGCCTTCTGACTTCAATGCAGGTGTTTCGGGCGCGTCACGCCCTAGGTCACGCCCATGACCTGGGGCATGTAATCTCTAAAAGTGCTGCTAGCGGGAAATCTTTGGCGGGAAGGGGCGCGGGGCGAGTCACGCCTGTGACTGGATGCCCCCTGGTCACGCCCGTGACCTGGGGCGTGTAACTTTAAATGACGTGGCAGGCGTGCTGGCAGCTGGTGGCAGGGTCCCGGCCGTGACTTGCATGCCACGCCCTTGGTCACGCCCGTGACCTGAGGCGTGTACTTGACGAATCTTCACGGAATTGACTCGGGGTGGCGGTAGCAGGTCTGGAACACATCTTTGGCTGTCACGCCCTTGGTCACGCCCGTGACCTTGGGCGTGTACTTGACAATTTTGCTCAAAATGCCCAGAAATCCTGAAAAACACAGAAAATGCTTAAGTTAGTTTATAAAATTAAAAGTGAACATATTAAATAAGAAAATACATATAAATTATATAAATTCATATTAAAACTATATTAAAATTATACTACAAGATGAGTACAAAAAGTACTCATCAAACACCCCCATACTTGAGTTTTTGCTATTCCAGAACAAAAGAATGAGGAAAGAATTACAAGACATCGATATTATTTTTAATTAACTAAAATTTCATTAAACCAAGAGTAAGTCAAAAGCAAATTTTAGGAATTCAAGAATTAAGTCATAAATTATGTTGATAATTTACAAAGAGAAATTTGTTTAGCTAACTACTTCTCAAGATAACTATTTAGCAAACAAAATTATAGAAATTTTCAAACAAGAATAGATCAAAATTATAAACACTTTAACATAAAAGAAACTTAAGGAAAAGACATCTACAAAAATATTGCTCTCTTAATAATTTAGTTTAGGACTAGAAACATTGAAATTGGCTAGGGATGGGTTTAAACGAAATGGCAAATTGAAGAGATACTTAAATAAAGGTGATGAAATTTATCCTCTCACCTTATTTGAATATAAATTTGTATGTGTTTAGGAAAATAATGAATTTTATTCTCTTATTTTCCATGTCATATAATCTTTTAAAAATTCTCTTCAATTAAAAACCCAAAATGTATATGTTTAGATGTAATGAATTTTATCCTCTTACATCATGACATATACTCTTTTAAATGATTTTGTGTGCATATGTTTAGGAAATAATGAATTTTATCCTCTTATTCCCATGACATATAATCTTTTTTCAACTTTTTTTTTATTTGCCAACAAAGGGTAAGGGTAACGAAATACTTCTAGTTTATAAATTAAACTATTTTGAGAGCAAATTTTTGGTGGAATGAAATTTCCTAAGATCTTAAAGTTAAAAGAGAATATAATAGGAATCTAGAGGTGTTTAGCCAATTTACAACAAAGTGAAGCTATTTAAAATTAAAAGAAAAAGTAGTGCTAAATAGATTCTCTAATCAAATTAAAAACATAAAATGCTTCTTAAAACTAAATTACTTCAAATTTAAATTTAACAAATTCTGATAAAACAAAAAATTAGCTAAATTAAAAATGTAAGAATACTTATAATCAAACCTCAAACTAAATTTCTAGAACAATAAAAACAACAAGGCTAGGCATATTTATTATTTTATTTTTTATATAATATTTCTTGGACTTCCCGAGGGCTACCCGGTAAAGGGTTCACAAGGTACTAGGAGCTGTGATGGGAGTTCAAGCCCAAAGCGCCCTTTCCAAGAAATTAATTTTTTTTTTCAAATAAAAATACTATGAACGCAAAGCTACACCCCCATACTTAAAATTAAACATTGTCTCCAATGTTTAAAACTAAGTATGAAGAACACTTGAAAGAAAAGAAACTTTAAGAAAAATACATAAAATTAAAGATAAGCAAGGGGTGCCTCCCAAGAGCGCTTTCTTTTTCCCACCTTTAGGCTAGACGGTTAGTGTTAGGAAAAAGGAAAAAAAAGAAGTGGACAAGCAACTCCCCTAATTCACGCGTAGGTGAATGTGCCGACGTCAATCGCACGGCTACTCCTCCGCTTAACATGTGATTCTTCATTTGTCTTTGATATTGAAATTACAAATCCAAATCACCGATACATACCTGAGGTGATTTGAATTTATACAGATGAGCGGCATATGGATCGTCGATTATTCAGGGTAGCAACGGCTCATCTTCAACCTAAAAATTGTTAGAATAAAGAGAATCATAAATAAACGAGTCAGATAATTTTTCATAAGGAGGAGGCGCTTGCGAAAATATAAAATTAAGCTCCGGTTGTTCCTTTTCTAAAATAAATATTTCATTAGGAAAATCTAGTGCATTACCAAGCCGAATAAAATTTTCGGACACAAAATTTTCATGAATTTTTGGTTGGATAGAAGAAATTCGCGAATATTCATGACAAAGAAAATAAAATCCGGGTGGAGTAGGGGAAGAAACTTGTTCTTCTTCTATTTCATCCGGGGTGCCCATAACTTTAAGAAATTCTTGGTATAATAAGTTTTCTTCATCTTTGGTAAAAGAAGTTATGGGATTACATGAAACCATATGTTCCTCCATAACTAGATTATCCAAAGATGGACAAAAAAATACTAGAAGAAATAAAATTCTCCTCTGAATTTTGGGGGGAAGTATCAAATTGATTCGGTGGAGATTCCCCAAAATTAGAGAAAGAAAATTTCGGCGCAAAAGAAGAAGAACAAGAATTCGGATCTAAAAATTTATCTTCATCGCCCCGAAAACTATCCGGGTGACCTTGCCACCAAGAATAATCTACTTCGGGGCTAGAAGAAAAATTATTAGAAGCCAAAAAATTATTCTCATGAAAATTAGAAAAAACACTAGACGAAATAATATTTTCCTCTAAATTTTGGGGGGAAGTATCTATTTGGATCTGCGGAATTTCCCTAAAATTAGAGAACAAAAATTGCGGTGCACAAGAAGAAAAATAAAAATCCGGATCTAAAGATTTATCTTCATTGCTCCGAGAACTATTCGGGTGAGCTTGCCACGAGGAATAATCTACTTCGGAGCTAGAAGAACAATTATTAAATGCCGAAAAATTATTCTCATTAAAATTAGAAAAATTATTTTCATCAAAGTTTGAAAAATTATTTTCATTAAAAGATGAAAAATTATGATCATAATTATTATCAAAATTATTTGCATAAAATTGTGGATAATTATTTTCATAATAATTATTTTGAGAATATGAATGTAAATAACATTCCTCACTTTGATGAGGCGCACCACAATAATGACAACTAAATTGGCGTCCTCGCGCGGCTTGTAAGAGATAAAGTTGGTTTCAAAGCTCGGCAACTTTAACGGCCAATTCAGATAATTTCATATTAAAAAAATAAAAAGGAAACAACTTTCACTTAAATTAATGGAATTTTGAAAATATTTTTATTATATATTTTTTTTTTCCAAAAAGCGGGTTAAATTAGTCCCGGACTTCACAAGGTCAACCCGGTGAAGGGCTCGCAAGGTACTAGAGGCTGTGATGGGAATTCAAGCTCAAAGCGTCCTGTCCGAGAATTTAGATTACGCTTTTTAATAATTTTTTTAAAATTTTAAAGAGAAGGGGGAGAAGAAAGATAACGATAAAATTAATAAATATTTCTTTTTTCGAAATATCAACCGTATCCCCGGCAACGACGCCAAAAACTTGGTGAGCGAAAACTATGCTTGCAAACGATAACGACAAGTGTACCGTATCGATGTAGTATAGGTTATTAAAACCAAGGTCGTATAAGACTCGGGCGGTCGAGTACACTTACTTCTAGAAAATCTCTATTATTTTATCAATTAAAACATGAGGGTTGGTTTTGCAAAAAGAAAATAAAAATAACTTGTTTTGAAACTGTGAGTTGAAAGACTAGTACTTGACTTTGAATCACCTTGGAAAATAAAGATTGTAAACCAAACTTCTAATTCTCTTAAGAAATCACTTGACCGTGGAGGTTCCCGAACTATGAACGTACCTCTCTCGAGGATACGCTCAACTGAGTTTAGGTTGATCAATCGAACTTTCGCTCTAGAATCAAAATCCCTAAAACTCGCTTTATCGTAGTGAACCCCTCTATTGGATTTGACTCCAATACGGGAGAATTATGCCATCCTCGCTTGTGGAGTGCATTCAACTCTCTTTATCCTTGAAATGATCGATTTGAATTCAAAACCTCTCGATTATTAGACTACGAAAACAAGAATGAGAATTATATATCGAAAATATAATCTCAATTCAATAAAGTTCAAGGATAAATTTTAAGCATTCTGAGGAAGAGAAAGAGGAACTAAATCATAAATTATATTTTCCTTGGATCATCCCTGTCGAGTACTAATAGAAATTTAGCTAGTCATGGTGATTGAGGAATCAAAATAAATAAAAGAGCACATGATAAAAGAGGGAGAAAATGAGAGAAGAAAAGAACTATTTTATTAAATCGCTAAGAAAGTTACAAGCTAGAAAATTGAAAGTTACAAACTATTTTAATTGAACGTACAAATTGCAAGAAGAAAAGGAGTACAAGAACTACTAAAACATGAAAATAAAACATGAAATGAAAAGTCTAAGTACTAAATATTTGTCTTTGAAGTTCTGGAGAAGCTCCCTTTAAATAGGCTGAAATTTGATGTTACACGCCCTTGGTCACGCCCGTGACCAAGGGCGTGTAAGGAGTGCGATCCATGTTGGTGCGGAGAGGGCGCCTTCTGACTTCAATGCAGGTGTTTCGGGCGCGTCACGCCCTAGGTCACGCCCGTGACCTGGCGCGTGTAATCTCTAAAAGTGTTGCTGGCGGGAAATCTTTGGCGGAAAGGGGCGCAGGGCAAGTCACGCCCGTGACTGGATGTCACGCCCCCTGGTCACGCCCTTGACCTGGGGCGTGTAACTTTAAATGACATGGCAGGCATGCTGGCAGCTGGTGGCGTGGTCCCGGCCGTGACTTGGATGTCACGCCCTTAGTCACGCCCGTGACCTAGGGCGTGTATGTAACACCTCTCCTACAATGATCATATAACATGGGTCCGGCCGGGACCCCACGGCATATAATCGCCACAGCTTCAGTATTAAAAGACGATATTGACTACCCATTCTGAAAACTCAGACAACACAGCGGAAACAAACGTAAAACACAGAGATTGTCCACACTACATAGGAGTCCAACTGGCCTTAAGGCCATACAAAACCACAGTCCAAATCACCAAACATTCAACACAAAAGGACGTCCCAACAAAAGGGGACAGATAGTAGTTTTACCTAAACTACCTCGGCATGCAAGCTGGTTACAACAAAATGTAATAATAGAAGTGCATGAAGACAAGGTAAACACTTCATGAGGCTTTAGGCCTTTTTGGCCGGCGCGCTGGGTCCAGCCTGTGATTCTTGCCCTGCAACCAAATCACAAAGAGCGGTAAACGAGGGTCAGCTATGGCTGACCACAAACGGTGTAACAACATCCCTCCTCCCGGCCGTCCTAGCGGACCTCGGGGAACTACTTCACCCTGCAAGTCAGCACTTCGTATGCAAATGTACATAAAAGGAAACAACATAAAAATAGGTATGAGTGTCACATACAGCATCCATGTTTCAATGTTGAGCAGATAATAAAAAGGGGCCTACCAATGCAAAATGAATGCAAACCCGGGTTTCACCCAAGGCACCCTAAAGCGTATGAATCTATCACATCATAATACATCATCATCACATCACAAACACAGGGGTACTCGTCATTTCCCCGTAAGGGCATCGTAGCCCAAGGCCAAGAGCTCTCGCTGAGACCCACCTCGCCTGGCTCGCCATGCCATCGGGCTTGTCTAACAGCTCACACGCTCGGGCCGCCAACAACACACAAGACCGACGCTAAGAATTCTGGCTAATAAAAACGTCCCAAGGCCCTAGACTTACTCTCGGGATAACGTCCACCGATTGCCTCACCTGGCGACCGTCAACGGACTCATCTATAGCACAGACATTCTCGTCAGTCAACAATCGAAGGGACTAATCTTGCCGGGACACTCTCCACACGTGAATCTCAGTCTTCACGGGATAGCCAGCCGACCACAAAGACCAATCGCGCCTTAGCACCACACTAGGCATCACAAGCCCCATATTCCGCACATTATTTCTCCGCCCTAAACCCAACGTTCGTTACCACACGAAGCTACAAGGGCATCACAACGACGAGTTCGCCGTATTCGGATTTCTAACAAAACCCCTAAGATGCGCGTAAATCAACATCACCGAATCGGACCAATGGCCACAAATCCGGCTTCACCCACAATGCCTAATCCGCTAATGGAGCGGATCTCTAGTGCAAATCATGTCGGGGATGGACTCAATCAACCCGATGGTTCCTTTTGAACCAAGGCGACCCGGACCCCTCTCACTCGACGGATCCGGTGCCAAAATGCAGAAATTAAAGGGATGTCATGCACGCATCCTAAAGACCGGGAGGAGAAATTTCGTTACCTTTTGAGATCTCCTCCTAGCCATGAGAAGCTTGCAAACAACCGGTGGAGAAGAAGCACCTCGACACCCTCTACGCGTTGCCGGTCTCAGATCGACGAACGGAGCTCCGAAGCTCCGGCAATGGCGGATTCCCCTTCTTCTTCCTCCTTGCCTCCTCCTCCTTTCTCCAACCTAAGAGAGAGAAAGTCTTGGAAATAATGAGGGTTTAACTCCTCTACCAAGCCCTAAAACCCCCCAGCCATCCATCGCAGCCGTTGGATCAAATCCCAACATTTTTGGACGGCCGGATCATCTTCCCCGTCACTTTTCGCGGAGCAGAATAAACAGTGCGCACGAGCAGCGGCGCACGGTCAGTGATCGTGCGCGGCCAACATCACCTGATCGTGCGCACTACACAATCAGCCGACCTTCAACCCTTGTGAATTAACGCACGATCAGGCACACGACCACTGGTCGTGCGCGAAGGAGGCCAGTGAGCGTGCACGAAGAACCTGCTATGGAATTTTCAGCCTATTCCGAGCGCGACGCTACCACTCCGCCTACCTCGCTGGACTACGATTTTTGGGGTGTTACAACTCCACCCCCCTTAAAAGAATTTCGTCCTCGAAATTTCAGAATTTAAACAGGAAATTCATAAAGCATACCTGGAGAAAAAAGTTCCGGGAAATCCTCCCGCATCGCTTGCTCACGCTCCCAAGAGAATTCATCTCGCCCGCAGTTGTCCCATCGCACCTTTACAAGTTTGACTTCCTTGTTGCGCAACTGCCGAACTTCCGAATCCTCCACGCCAACCGGACGAACCCTCGCCCCCAAATCCTCCATCACTGGCACCGTTGCCGCTTCGACTACGACGCTTGGCTCCACCAGAGCTTTCCTCAACACAGAGACATGGAAGACATCGTGTAATCCACTCAGCTCTGCAGATAATGCCAAACGATAGGCTGCTTCGCCTATATGTTCCGTAACCTCGAACAGACCCAGATACCGCGGACTCAACTTCTTGAGTCGCCGCACCCGCGAAACACCCTTGAACGGCTTGATCTTCAGGTAGAACATGTCGCCCACTACAAACTCCACATTTCTGTGGTGCGTGTTGAAATACTTCGCTTGTCGATCCTGAGCAACCTTCATGCGCTCCTGAACCGTCCGCACAATCTCGCAAGCATCTTCCACCACTTGCTTCCCCAACAGCTTAGTGTCTCCCACCTCCGCCCAAGACATCGGCGTTCGACACTTCCTTCCATACAAAGCTTCATAGGGCGCCATTTTGATACTCGCGTGGAAGCTATTGTTATAGGCAAACTCCACCATGAAGAGGTGGTCTTCCCAACCTTTACCAAAGTCGAGAGCACACATTCTCAACATGTCCTCCATCGTACGGTTCGTTCGCTTTGTCTGACCATCGGTCTGCGGATGGAACGCGGTACTAAACTTGAGCTTTGTGCCTAAGCTCTTCTGTACTAGCCTCCAGTCCTTCGAAGTGAAACGCCCATCGCGATCACTAACGATGCTCTTCGGAATCCCGTGCAACCGCACAATGTTTCGAACATAAAGCTCCACGAGCTTCTCCACGCTATCGCCCTTCTGATTCGGAATGAAGTGAGCCACCTTGGTCAGGCGATCCACTATCACCCAAATCGCATCGTTACCCTGCTGCGATTGAGGCAAACCATGTACAAAATCCATGGAGATGTCATCGAACTTCCATTCGGGAATAGGGAGAGGCTTCAAGAACCCACCGGGCCTTTGGCACTCAGCCTTCACCAAGGCACAAGTCTGACATCGGCTCACGTACTCGGTTACATCCCGCTTCATCCCAGGCCACCAAAAAGATTTCTTCATATCCGCGTACATCTTTTTACTTCCTGGATGAACGGAGTACTTCGTAAAGTGAGCTTCAAACATCAACTCCTTGCGAAGCTTGCCAAAACGCGGAATACAGATCTTTCCGTCTCTCTTCAGAATCCCACCAACCATCTCCAAAGCCGTGCCTTCGCTTTGTTGAGCCTCCAACGCCCACTGTTGGCACTCTTCATCTACGCTCGTCGCCTCTCGGATTCGATCCGTTATGTCATACTGCATTTCCATCCAGTTCAAACGAGCCACGCCAGACTCGCCTCTTGCCCCACAAGAAATATCCAGGGACTCCAGGTCTCGTATCAAACGCTCATCATGCGCCTCCATCCAATTTCCTTGCCCGGAGTACTTCCTACTCAAGGCATCTACCACCACGTTGGCTTTACCCGGCGTATACTGAATCTCCACGTCGTAGTCCCCAAGGAACTCGACCCACCTACGCTGGCGCATATTCAAATCCTTCTGTTCTAGGAGGTACCTCAGGCTTTTGTGATCCGTGAAGATCTCCACCTTCGCACCATAAACGTAGTGCCGCCACAACTTTAGCGCAAAAATTACCGCCGCCAACTCCAGATCGTGGATGGGATAATTCCTCTCATGAGTCTTTAACTGCCTTGACCCATACGCTATCACCTTGCCGTGCTGCACCAGCACGCAACCCAACCCGCAACCTGACGCGTCGCTGAAAATCTGAAATCCTTCCGTCCCACTAGGAAGACTAAGGATTGGAGCAGACATCAACCATTCCTTCAAATTCTCAAATGCACTGGCACACTCCAGTGCCCATACGAACCTTTGGTCCTTGCGAGTGAGAGTGGTGAGGGGCAACGCCATCCGCGAAAAGTTCTCCATGAACCTTCTGTAATAACCGGCTAGTCCAAGGAAGCTCCGGACTTCCGCCACGGTTCTCAATACAGGCCAATCCCTAATGGCTTCAATCTTCGCTGGATCTACTGCCACCCCATCTCCACTAATTACGTGACCCAAGAAAGCCACCTTCTCGATTCAAAACTCGCATTTTGAGAACTTAGCATAAAGCTGATTCTCCCTTAGAGTCTGCAATACCAGCCTCAAGTGAGACTCATGCTCTGCCTCTGTTTTTAAGTACACCAAAATGTCATCAATAAACACCATAACGAACGAATCTAGAAACGATCGAAAAACCCGATTCATCAGATCCATGAAGACAAATGGCACGTTCGTCAGTCCGAACGGCATCACCGAAAACTCGTAATGGCCATACCGAGTCCCAAACGCTGTCTTAGCGATATCCTCTTCTCGAATCTTCAACTGGTAGTACCCCGACTTCAAGTCTAACATGGATTACACCACCGACAATACTAACTGGTCGAATAAATCATCGATTTGCGGAATCAGATATTTATTCTTAACGGTCAATTTATTCAGTTCACGATAGTCGATACACAACCGCATACTTCCGTCTTTCTTCTTCACAAATAATACCGGCGAGCTCCACGGCGAAGAGCTGGGCCTAATGTACCCTTGCTCTAACAACTCCTGCAACTGAACCTTTAACTCGGCCAGTTCCTTCGGTGCCATCCTAAACGGAGGACGCGACACCGGCCTCGCACCCGGTACCAACTCGATCGAAAAATCGATCTCACGATGAGGGGGTGCTCCCGGAAGCTCCTCGGGGAATACGTCCTCAAATTCTTCCACCACCGGAACTTCTCCAATGGTCAACTTTGTGGAGTGAGTCTCCAACAAAGCCAAAAACGCCTCGCCTCCTTGGTTTACCGCACGCCTCATTTGCACGGCGGAAATCAGGGAGCAAGCAACTCCGCTTAGGCCTTCGAACTTGACCTCTGCTCTACCTTCTCCTCTCAGGGTTACCACCTTCAACTGGCAATCGATACTAGCTCGCTGCGCGGCAAGCCAGTCCATCCCTAAGATAACGTCGAATTCAGCTAGTGGCAGAGTCGCTGCTACCAACACGAAATCATAATCGCCAATTTGCATCACAATGCGTCCCTTCCTCATGGTAGTCATGAAAGACCCATTCATCATACACACCGATTGTTCCTGTCTCGGCTCTGGCTCACCTACGCCCTCGGTACAAAACCGACTAATGTGACCCACCTTGCCACACTGGTAACAAGTCAATGGACCTTTGAATCGAAAGTCTCCTGAGGGTGCGCCACTTCTCTCCCCAGTCCTATTAGGACGGGGTTTCTTCTTATATCGGTTTCCCTCAGACTTCCACTGAGATTGGGACTGAGAAGGCTTTCCTTCTCCCTGCTTTGCCGCAACACCCTTTCGCCGTTGGGTTCGCTCCAAGTCGCTCTCCAGTGTGCGAGCGGCTTCGACCAATTCATTGAATCCCGCATTCTTCAAGGCTATGAGTGGTTGCCTTAAATTTTCTCTCAACCCTTGATAGAAGAGATTATCCCTCTCTTCATCATCTGCAATGGTCGTTCCCGCATAACGACCCAAACGAGTGAACTCTTGCAGATATTCATCCACTGTCTTCTCCCGCTGCACCAAATGCAGAAACTACCACTGCAGTGCTAACCTTGTCGAAGCCGGAATATAACGCTTTAGGAAAGCGTTCCCGAACTCCTCCATGGACGGAACACGCCCAACAAAATAGCGACCGTTATGGTTCACCCACCACAACTTCGCATCGCCCTCTAACATGAAACTCGCAAAGTGAGACTGCCTCTCAGCTGGGGTCTCAGCTGCCTTCAAGAGCTCCTGGATCCTCGAAAGTCAATCCTCGGCATCCGTTGGAGTGCCCACTCCCTTGAATGTCGGAGGGTGGAAACTCAAGAAGTATTTCATGAATCGATCACCCATCGGAATAGCTCTCTCCGCTATTGGCTCTGCTTGCCTCACTTCGACATCCGGTGTAGCCGGCGTAGCCGCCGGAGTAACAGGAGTCGCAACTTGTACCACCGGTGTCAGAACCCGTGGCATCGCTCCAGCTTGGGCCGCTACCATTTCTTCCGCTAGCATGCGACAGAAATCAGCTGGGGACATGCCCACATTCATGAGGCCCGGAGCAGTCGCACTGCTTCCCGAAGGCTCCTCTTGCCTCCTCGATGTCCCTGCATCGTCGCCAACATCCTAGCATAAGCAAGGAAAAAGACTTATCAAGCTCTATTCGCAAGACTCAAACGCAGGGATACTCATGATCCCGCACAGTACTCCTATGTGGACAATCTCTTACGCGATCCAAATACACTAGACCTCGCAAGAATACTCAAACCTACCTCTGATACCAAATTGTAACACCTCTCCTGCAATGATCATATAACATGGGTCCGGCCGGGACCCCACGGCATATAATCGCCACAACTTCAGTATTAAAAGACGATATTGACTACCCATTCTCAAAACTCAGACAACACAGCGGAAACAAACGTAAAACACAGAGATTGTCCACACTACATAGGAGTCCAACCGGCCTTAAGGCCATACAAAACCACAGTCCAAATCACCAAACATTCAACACAAAAGGACATCCCAACAAAAGGGGACAGATAGTAGTTTTACCTAAACTACCTCGGCATGCAAGCCGGTTACAACAAAATGTAATAATAGAAGTGCATGAAGACAAGGTAAACACTTCATGAGGCTTTAGGCCTTTTTGGCCGGCGCGCTGGGTCCAGCATGTGATTCTTGCCCTGCAACCAAATCACAAAGAGCGGTAAACGAGGGTCAGCTATGGCTGACCACAAACGGTGTAACAACATCCCTCCTCCCGGCCGTCCTAGCGGACCCCGGGGAACTACTTCACCCTGGAAGTCAGCACTTCGTATGCAAATGTACATAAAAGGAAACATCATAAAAACAGGTATGAGTGTCACATACATCATCCATGTTTCTATGTTGAGCAGATAATAAAAAGGGGCCTACCAATGCAAAATGAATGCAAACCCAGGTTTCACCCAAGGCACCCTAAAGCGTATGAATCTATCACATCATCATACATCATCATCACATCACAAACACAGGGGTACTCGTCATTTCCCCGCAAGGGCATCATAGCCCAAGGCCAAGAGCTCTCGCTAAGACCCACCTCACCTGGCTCGCCATGCCATCGGGCTTGTCTAACAGCTCACACGCTCGGGCCACCAACAACACACAAGACCGACACTAAGAATTCTGGCTAACAAAAATGTCCCAAGGCCCTGGACTTACTCTCGGGATAACCTCCACCGATTGCCTCGCCTGGCGACCGTCAACGGACTCATCCATAGCACAGACATTCTCGCCAGTCAATAATCGAAGGGACTAATCTTTCCGGGACACTCTCCACACGTGAATCTTAGTCTTCACGGGATAGCCAGCCGACCACAAAGACCAATCGCGCCTTCGCACCACACTAGGCATCACAAGCCCCATATTCTGCACATTATTTCTCCGCCCTAAACCCAACGTTCGTTACCACACGAAGCTACAAGGGCATCACAACGACGAGTTCGCCGTATTCGGATTTCTAACAAAACCCCTAAGATTCGTGTAAATCAACATCACCGAATCGGACCAATGGCCACAAATTCGGCTTCACCCACAATGCCTAATCCGCTAACGGAGCGGATCTCTAGTGCAAATCATGTCGGGGACGGACTCAATAAACCCGATGGTTCCTTTTGAACCAAGGCGACCCGGACCCCTCTCACTCGACGGATCCGGTGCCAAAATGCAGAAATTAAAGGGATGCCATGCACGCATCCTAAAGACCGGGAGGAGAAATGTCGTTACCTTTTGAGATCTCCTCCTAGCCATGAGAAGCTTGCAAACAACCAGTGGAGAAGAAGCACCTCGACGCCCTCTACGCGTTGCCGGTCTCGGATCGGCGAACGGAGCTCCGAAGCTCCGGCAATGGCGGATTCCCCTTCTTCTTCCTTCTTGCCTCCTCCTCCTTTCTCCAACCTAAGAGAGAGAAAGTCTTGGAAATAATGAGTGTTTAACTCCTCTACCGAGCCCTATAACCCCCCAGCCATCCATCGCAGCCGTTGGATCAAATCACAACATTTTTGGACGGCCGGATCATCTTCCCCGTCACTTTTCGCGGAGCAGAATAAACAATGCGCACGAGCAGCCGCGCATGGTCAGTGATCGTGCGCGGCCAATATCCCCTGATCGTGCGCACTACACAATCAGCTGACCTTCAACCCTTGTGAATTAACGCACGATCAGGCGCATGACCACTGGTCGTGCGCGAAGGAGGCCAGTGAGCGTGCACGAAGAACCTGCTATGGAATTTTCAGCCTATTCCGAGCGCGACGCTACCACTCCGCCTACCTCGCTGGACTACGATTTTTGGGGTGTTACAGTGTACTTGGCAAAACTTCACGGAATTGTCCTAGGGTGGAGGCAGCAGGTCTGGAACACATCTTTGGCTGTCACGCCCTTGGTCACGCCTGTGACCTTGGGCGTGTACTTGACAATTTTGCTTAAAATGCCCAGAAATCCTTAAAAACACAGAAAAGGCTTAAGTTAGTTTATAAAATTAAAAGTGAACATATTAAATAAGAAAATACATATAAATTATATAAATTCATATTAAAACTACATTAAAATTATACTAAAAGATGAGTACAAAAAGTACTCATCACTGAGCTCGGGCGGTCTGACGTTGAGACCGCTCGCGGTCTGATGGGCGGTTGACATATCTCATTTTGGGCGGTGACAAAATCCGTCAGTTTGCCTATAAATAAGGGTGCAGGGCCCGTCATTTGCAACAACTAAGAAATGTAAGAACTAAAGTTGGTTTGATTGTGCTAGTCCCATTTTGAGGACGCGCGGTCTGAGTTGTCTGACTGGGCTGTTTTGTTCACAGGTTAGCGGCTAGTAGTCACTGTCAGCATTCTCCTTTCTTTCCAGCTTTGAATAAACCAGTTCGGCAGCGGTCTGTCTGTGCGGACTGTGTTTAGGAGTTCTTGGACTACGCAACAGATTCAGTTGATCTGGAGGCCTTAAGTGGTCGTGAAAGTGCACAGTTAACCTCACTAGAATTCTCTAGAGGGGGGGGGGGGGGGGGTGAATAGAGATTTAAAAATACTTTGTGCAATTATATATATATGTGTAATAATCATAGATTTAGGCTTCCCACACACCAACAAGAATTAAGAAAGTAAAGAAGAAAAATGACAACAAGAAAATCACAGCACAACACAAGGAAATATAGTGGTTCCCCAAACTTTTGGTAGTCCACTCTTCTACCCCTTTGGTAGGAATTCACTAACTTGCACTGAGTCTTTTGATAAGGAGACACTTAGAACCAGACTGAGTCTTTTAATAAGGAGACTCTTAGAACCAAACTGAGTCTTTTGGTAAGGAGACTCTTAGAACCACTACAACTGAATTTTTTGAAGAGAGATTCTAAAAACTCTTTTACACAATTTGAAAATAGAATGAGAAGAAGAAGTAGAACAAGTAGAAGAACAGAAGTCAATATATGTAAGAAAGAATCTTCTTCCTAGCAAGAAGATTAGAAGCACAAGTATAGTGAATATGATCTCTCTTCTATAGTGAGAAGGAGATTGTAAGCTTTTCTCTCTTTTGTGAGAGCTTTCAGAGTTTGCAGCAGAATGGCTTCAGAAGAAGGAGAAGAAGAAGGCTTTTTCTTTGCTGCAGCACACTATCTCTTTTCTCAGCTTTCTCACTCTTCACTTGGGAGCTCTTCCTCTTTTTCAAATGTATATATGGTGGATCACTTATTGTTATTCTCTGCCGACCTCCTTCTTAGTATAGCTCTGTTTAAAATATATTGCTAAGAGGGAATAATCAATTAGCAGACACAGAAATAGAAAGAGATAAGAGTTTCCATAATTAATATTTCTGTAGAAGGAAATGAATTCATTCTGATTTCAAATAATATCCATAATAGTCTTAATCAAATTAGCCACGAATCAAATAGAAGGAAAGGCTGATTCAGAACGACTATAAAAGAATAATATCATTCCATAAAAAATCAGATCTACAGAAAGAAGGAAAGAGATCTGGCGTGTTTTTGATTTACTTATAGATATAGACGTGCATCGATTACTATTCGACGTAAACGTCAATTTCATCCTTGCTGGACGTCGAGAGGAGAATAAGGAAGGTGCGTCGACAAAGGTGCATCGAATTTATCAAATGCGTCGACTAGAAGTCAGAGGTACGTCGTCTATAATTACGTCGAATTCTTCTAAGAGTTACTTCGACTCATTCAGAGAGAAACGTCGACTATATTTCGACGTTGCGTCGAATACTATTCGACGCATATTTACTTAGCCAAATTTTTCATACTTAGAATTTATATTCTTCTTAATTCTAGGGGTTAAGATAAATCATTTCCCCAACAATCTCCCCCTATTTGTCTTAACCCTATACAGAGAGAAATTGTATCAGCTTATAATCAACAAAGCAAAGCATTTATATAGAGAAGAAATATGCTAAGAAATCAGAAGAAGATAGAATAAGAAATTATATAAACAAATTTCATGTTCAGTTGACTGATCAGCATTTAAGCATAGACAATTATTCAAATAGAGTAAATCATCATTGTTCAGGGGTAGGAGGAGTTTTTCTCTTCCTAGTAATTACTTTTGTGGGTTGTCCCTTCTCAGTAGCAGGTGATTCCCTCAGCTCCCCCTGAGTCAAGGTAGTTTACTCCCCCTGGAATGGAACTTCTTTTGAGCCTTTTTCTTCTTCTTTAGTTTCTCTTTTATCTCCAGTTTCAGGTATAACAGCATCTGGCTCCCCCTGTGCTTCAGCTTCATTCTCTACTCTACTTGCCTCCCCTTGCAATAGATCCACTTTTTGTGCAGCTTCTCTTGCTATAATTAGTATATTTGATATCTGCTCTTCAGTATGTAGCTCTGGTACTACTTCATTCCCAATGCTCTTGAGTAGAGCTAAACTGTCAGATTTTGAAGAATGAGAGGTTTTGTGAGAGGGAGTTTTGTGGTTGGAGAGCTGCTCTTCATCTAACTTGTCCCCCTTCTTGACCTTCTTAGCCAAGGAGGTTAAGAAAGATCTGGTGACTTTAGAGGAAGAGATAGAGGTCTTCAGGCTTTGCACAGAGGCACTGAACCCATCTATTTGGGTCTGCATGTGTAAGATGGAGGAATGAATCTTGTGTTGGATCTTACGGCGCCCTTAGAGGGGGGGTGAATAAGGGAATAAAATTCTTTTTATAATTTTTATGATAATTACTAAGTTGTTTTGATTAATAGGAAATAAGATGACAATTTAGTAATAACAATTTTGCAATAATGAAATTTTATGCCAATTGATAGAAATTAAATAAACACAAATATAATCATGATTGCATTATATAAAAAGGGTGTTTACAAAATTTGATTTCAATATCGCTAGAAATCGGAGGCGTACAAAAGTGAATTTCTTTTCCTTTTCTATACCAACTTGTATCCCCACAAACCGGTTGGCTTTGGCCTATCCTTCCCCGGATAAAGCCTCAAGCCGCTCTAGCCAACCCAAACTCGGATATGGCCTCGAGCACCCCCTAGATCTAATCCCCTAGACCTAGTCGTCAACTCACGCGGTGAATTCCCCCTAAGCCGCGCAAGGACCTAGTCGCCAAAAACAAGGGGATTTCACTACAAGATACAAATAAAGAAGTAAAGTAAATAACAAGCAAACTCCCTCTTGAGATTTCTGGAGATGAGGATGAAGGATCGCTGAAGCACAAGCGAGGTCGAAGCGATCGTTCTTCGGATGCAGCGTGATGGCTTCCTTCTCCAGCATTTCTTCTTTGGCTTTGAGTGGGAGATGATGTTTCGGCAGAGTAGCAGCACGAGAGTTTGTGCACAAGTAATGTCTCTGGAAGTTCTAACCCAAAACAAGAGAGAACACATCGTTTTATAGATTTTGGAGCTAGCGCCTGCGGTAGATGATAGAGCCTGCAGTAGCATTCGTGTGGAGCGGTTGCAGAAACCGTCGTCTGCGTGGCTCTCTGCACGAACTTGAGATAGCGCCTGCGGTAACGATAGCGCTAGCGGTAGCGGGAGATAGAGCTAGCGGTAGCGGTCGTGTTGAGCGGTTGTGGAACCGTCGAAGGCGTGGCACTGTGTACGAACTCGAGATAGTGCCAGGCGGTAGCGCTAGCGCTGGCAGTAGCGCTAAGGAAACCGCTGAGACGAAACCAACAGATCTAGCGCCGAGCGTTAGCGATAGCGCTGGCATTAGTGCTGGCGTTAGCGATAGCGCTAGCGGTAGCGCTGCTCCTTTCAAAAGATTGTTCCAAGCTACTTTATACCTGTGGAGTATTGCACCTAAAGTTCCTGCACACTATAAACACACTACAAGCAATATCAAATACAATATGAGATTTATTATTCTCAAACAAAGGGATGTGACACACTTGTGCAACAATCTCCCCCTTTTGATAATAACAAATCCTTTAAGCAAGAAATCAAAAATAGTGTTTATAGAAAAGATAAGCAAGATAAAAGTGCAACTATAGTAAATGATATGCATGATAATGTGCATACTCCCCCTAACTTAATGCTCCTCCTACATAAATGCAATTTATGTGTTACTCCCCCTAAATGATAGATTTCATGAATTTATGTGTTACTCCCCTTATTTATCTATATTTCTCCTATATAGATTTCTTCAATTAATCTCCCCCTTTTGGTATTATCAAAAGAAGGTGGGGTGAGGGTAGTAAGGAGGCATTTATATATCATGATCGATCTTTTCGAAATATAAATAATGATAAAGAGTTTAAGCATAGCATATATAAGAGATGTCAAATATAAATATAAGAGTTGTAAGCAAGCGGAAGATTATAATAAACATCTTTTTGTAAGCATGAAAAGCTTAAGTAGAAATATGAGTTTTAGTTCAAAATTGAAAGATGTTTTAACCTTTTTGAAATCTCAAAGTTTTTCATAAAGATACCAAGCATGAAATGATCATATCAAAGAGAGATTATACTACAATGTTACACAATTGTAAATTCAAGAAATACGAAAACATTGTAGAGATCATGCTAGGTTTATCGAGTGCATTTTTATATATAGAGTAGTACAGAAAAAGCATTAGAATCCAATACTCATGAGAAGAAGTGTTATGAAAGAAAATGATGTGCACATAAGTGTATTTTGAGCAATGTTAACAATGGATTTAAATCATCAAAATACAAGACATATGTATAGTAAAGTGCACAATAAAATACAAGTAATTACTTTCACACACTTTTAATGCACATAATTTTTTTTAATAAAGTGGTGTAATAACTAAGGTTTGCACAAGACACTTTACTATTCTTTCCAAGGTGCTCAACCTCACAATGCTTATGAAGACTTATTAGGAGGTTCAAGTAGTGCTTGGTGGAGTTATATTTGTCTACATATATAATTTTTTGTTCACATTTGTGAGACAACATTCTCCGAATACACTTGTTTTGCAAACCCAATTTTTAACTTAACCACTTTTCTAAATTTCATAAGTGCAATTCAAATGTAGTGTAGGCAATAAACTTATGCAAGTTTTAATTCATTGCACAAATACAATACTCAAGCAATCATTTTTAGATTTAGACACACATGTTGATTACCAAAATAAGTGAGTGAAATGTATCATTATCAATCACAAAACATTTACTCATACTTAGAGGCATGCTAAGTTTGGTTCTACACATTTTTCAATACAATTGATGCACTTTAAATAGATATATCAAAGCATGATAAGAAAAAACAATGTTCATAGTATTTTAAAGGAATAAGTTTTAACATTGTAAATAATTCAAAATAATAGAATTCATACATGTTTGATATTGGCAATAAAGATCATACAGTTTTTTTATCATTTTTAAATCAAATAAAAACAGAAAATCACAAAAACATATTTTTGTAATTTTTGAATTTTGAATTGTTGTAGTAGATTTTTCATAATTTGAATAAAACACAAATAACAAAAACATATTTTTGTATTTTTTGAATTTTGAATTGTTGTAGTTGATTTTTCATAATATGAATAAAGTACAAATAACACAAAAAATATATATTTTTGTAATTTTGAATTTTGAATTTTTGTAGTTGATTTTTCATAATATGAATAAAACAAAAATAAAAAATGTCAGCAATACAAAAACAAAGTAGTACATATAGACTGAAATATTTTTAGTGATTTTTAGAAATTTTGAAAATCAGAAAATTTCAAAATCCACGCTAGCGCCGGCGCTAGTGATAGCGCGGCAAACAGTACACGATTTTTTAGGAATTTTAAAATTTTCATTTTTGATATTGATTAGGGGTCTTAAGTGTAGTCTTATGCAGAAATTGTATAATATTCAGAGATGTTTTGATTGCTCAAATTGCATAAAACATTAGCGTTTTACATGTTATTCATCCTAAGATGTCTAAGACTCCTAATTCCAATCTTAACATTTGAAACCTTGCATCGGGAAGAGGTTTAGTAAATATATCAGCAAGTTGAGAGTTCGTGCGAATGAAACTAATCCTTACATTTTCCTTTTTAATGTGATCCCTTATGAAATGATGACGCACATGTATATGTTTGGATCTAGAGTGGTGTACCGGATTATTTGTGAGATCAATGACACTTTTGTTGTCACATTTTAGTTCAATATGTTTTAGATGAAAACCAAAGTCCTCTAAAGTTTGGCTCATCCATAGTGCTTGTGCACAACAACTTCCTAATGCAATGTATTCGGCCTCCGTGGTGGAGAGTGCAACCGAATTTTGTTTCCTACTAGACCATGCAACTAATGAAGTCCTAGAAAATGATAAGTACCACTAGTGCTTTTTTTATGAAGTGAGCAACCGGCATAATCCGAATCGAAATAGCCATGCAATGTAAATGAATCATTATGTGGGTACCATAATCCTAATCTAGATGACCCAATGAGATATCTAAAAATTCATTTTATCGCTTTTAAATGAGATTCTTTTTGATTGGCTTGAAATCGAGCACATAAGCATACTGCAAACATAATATCGGGTCTAGTTGCACTAAGATAAAGTAGGGATCCTATCATACCTCTATATAAGGTTTGATCAATTGAAATTCCCGATTCATCTTTTCCTAATTTAAGTGACGCACTCATTGGTGTAGAAGCATGTTTAAGATTTTTAAATCCAAAACGTTTAAGCATATCATTGACATATTTAGTTTGACATACAAAAATACCATCAATTCTTTGTGATATTTGAAAACCAAGGAAATAAGAAAGTTCTCCTACAAGACTCATTTCAAATTCATTTTTCATCACTAAAATAACTTATTTACACATCTCTTCATTAGTAGATCCAAAAATAATATCATCCACATATATTTGTAAAATAATTATATCATCATTGTTGTGCTTAATGAAGAGAGTATTATCCACACTTCCCATAATATAACCGTGCTTTAATAAAAATGATGTAAGTCTTTCATACCATGCACGGGGCGCTTGTTTTAAACCATAAAGCGCTTTTTCTACTTTATAAACATGATTTGGAAATTTTTCATTAATAAAACCGGGGGGTTGTTCAACATAAACTTCTTCTTTTACAAACCCGTTTAGAAACGCACTTTTCACATCCATTTGAAATAGTTTTATTCTTTTAAAACTTGCAAATGCTTGAAAAATTCTTATAGACTCCAATCTAGCAACGGGTGCAAAAGATTCATCAAAATATATCCCCTCGATTTGTTAATATCCTTGTGCTACTAAGCATGCTTTATTTCTAGATATTCTAGAATCACCATCTAATTTATTTTTGAAAATCCATTTTACGCCTACAACCGGGTGATTAGATGGTCTTTCTACTAATCTCCAAAAATTATGTAGCTCAAATTGTTCTAACTCTTCATTCATAGCCAAAAACCAAAATTCATCGTTTAAAGCAGTAGAAACGTTTTTTGGTTCTATTTCGGAAACAAAGCAAACATTTGAATAAGATTCAAGAAGAGAAGAGCGAGTTCTTACCCCGATGGATGGTTCACCAATTATAAGTTCCTGTGGATGATCCTTTGTGAATTTTAAGACGCTTGGAGGTACATATTCATCTTTCTTGGCCTCCCCTTCTTCTTCTTTGGAAGGTTCTTCATCACCATGCTCCAAAGGAGGTAATAGATCATCCTCTTTGCCTGCAGAAAGTCTTTCTATACAAGGAACAATCTCATCAAATTTCACATTAATTGACTCTTCAACTTTTCTAGTTCTTTTATTAAAAACTCTATAAGCTTTACAAGTTGAAGAGTGTCCAAGAAATGTTTCTTCATCACATTTTTCATCAAACTTTCCCAAGCTATCTTTTGTATTTAAAATGAAGCATTTAAAACCAACAACTTTGAAGTAAGATACATTAGGCTTCTTTTGAAAATAAAGTTCATATGGTGTGAGATTTAAAGATGGGTGAAGCATGATTCTATTTATAACATAACATGATGTGTTTACGGCTTCGGCCCAAAAGGACTTAGGTAATTTATATTCACATAACATAGTGCGTGCAAGCTCTTGAAGTGTCCTATTCTTTCTTTCTACAACACCATTTTGTTGTAGTGTGCGTAGTGCGGAGAACTCATGTTTTATGCCTAACATATCACAATAATATGTAAATTTTTCATTTTCAAATTCTCCTCCATGATCCGAGTGAATGCATTTAATTTTTAAATCACTTTCATTTTGAATACAAGTACATAATTTTGAAAATTCACAAAACGCTTTGGATTTAGATGATAGAAATATTGTCCAACAATATCTTGAAAAATCATCTATTAAAACATATGTATATAATCTACCACCAAGAATTGCGGTGCTAACGGGACCAAAAAGATCCATATGAATTAATTGCAAAGGTCTTGTAGTAGAAATAACATTTTTACTTTTGAAAGAGGATTTAGTAATTTTACCTTTTTGACATGGTGAACAAAGTGAAGGTAAATTTCCATTTAATCTAGGAAATCCTCTAATTAAATCTCTTTTGTCAAGTTTTACAATAAGCTTTGTGCTAGCATGTCCTAGCCTTCTATGCCAAAGTTCAAGTTCATCATTTTTGGTAATAAAACATTTTAAAGATGATTTTGAAAGATCATGAAATGAAACTATATAAACATTGTGTATTCTTGGTGCAGTTAGTAAAATATTGTTTGTAATAGGATTAGATATTTTGCATAAATTGGTAGAAGATTCAAATAAAACATCTAATCATTTATCACATAATTGGCTAATTGAGATAAGATTGTGTTTTAGCCCTTTTACGTAAAGAACATTTGATATAGTGAAGGATTCGTTACCAACTGCACTAATTCCCATGATCCTTCCTTTTCCGTTGTCACCAAACGTTACGATCCCTCCCTTCTTCCTTTCTAGGCTAAGGAACTTTGCTTTATTGCCCGTCATGTGCTTGGAGCATCCTGAATCCAAGTACCACACGTCTTCATTGTCCTTAGCCTGCCTGCACATCTAGAAAGAAGATGAGAGTAAAGATCTGGATACCCAAGTGGAACCACCCATAGAATAAGTGGAAGCCTTAGGTACCCAGATTTGCTTTAAAGTATTTCGTTTTATTTTCCTGCAAGAACTAGATGTGTGACCTAAAGTATAACAGTTTGCACACGAAATAAAGGGGGTTGAGACCCTTTTCTGGAATATTTTCTTGCTGGAATAAATTTGATTTACAAAAGGAAAGCATTTTGAAAAAGAAATTTCAGGTTTCTTGTATGAGGTGCTAGCGCCGACGTTAGTGGCTAGCGCCGGGCGGTAGCCCTCACCTCGATATCCGAGCCCAAACTTTCCAGAACCATGGCACTGGTTCCCTAAAATCATGTCCAGTGATTTTTGGCCTATTCCAAATTTTTTAATGGCCATGGTGAGATCATGTACTTGTGCTTTAAGTGAAAAGTTTTCTTTCACAAGCTTGACACACCTATTTTCAAAACCCTTTTTATTATTTTTGATTTGCAAAAGAGAGGCTTCTAATTTCCTTTCTAATTCCCCCTTTTCTTTTGTAAGAGTTTTGGCATGAGAGAGGGCTTTAGAAAGTGACTCTTCAATGTCTTTTGCCAATTTTGTGGACTGATCACATTCTTGGCAAGAAACCTTTCTCTTTTCTAAAATATTTACCTTTTTGGAAAGCTTTTCATTTTCTTTAATAAGAGATTCATTTTCATGATTTAATAAAATATTATCTTTCATATTTTTATCAAAAGCTTTGCAAGTTTCAAGGAATTCATTAAACAATTCATCATAAGTGGGAGGAGTTACCTCAGTGTCACTAGGAACACTGGTGTCGTCGTCGTCATTTCCATGTCCCATGAGGCACATGTTTGCTTCCTCATCTTCGCTTGATGAAGACCCGCTTGATTCTTCGGAGGAAGAGGAAGAGGAGCCATCCCATGTCTTTGCCTTTAGCACCTTCCTCTTTTCTTTCCCTTTGTGCCATTTCTCCATTTTCTCTTTCAAGAATTTTGGGCATTGGCTCCTTATGTGCCCCGTCTTCCTACAATGAAAGCACTTCGGTGGAGGTCTTTCTTCTTCATCGTCGCTCTCCTTTTCCTTCCTTGAGGACGACCCTTTCCATCTTCCATCCTTTTGGATAAATTTCCGAAAAGTGTTTCGCCTTTCCGGATTTCGCATGAACTTTCGGAAGTTCTTCACCAAAAGAATCTCTTCATCTTCATCCTCATCCTCTTGGCACTCCTTCTTTGATTTTAATGCCAACGCCTTCTTCTTTGGCTCCTTGTTGTATTCATCAAATTTGATTTTGAGTTCTACCTCATGGGTTTTGAGATTCCCAATGAGGCTCTCAACTTGGAGCGTTCTTAAGTTGTGCGACTCCGAAATAGCTGTCACCTTCGGGTTGAATTTTGGAGGAAGAGAACGAAGGATCTTATGGACCAAGTCGCCATTTGAGAAGGTCTTTCCAAGAGCTTTTGAGGCATTGACGATCTTGGTGAAGCGCGTGTACATACCATCAACATCTTCGCTTTCATCCATTCGGAATTTTTCATATTCCGACTCCAATTGGAAAAGCTTGGAATCTTTAACCTGCGATGTACCTTCATGAGTAACTTCCAAATGATTCCAAATTTCATATGCAGTAGTACATGCAGAAATTCTATTAAATTCATTTCTATCTAACGCACAAAATAGAGCATTCATGGCTTTTGCGTTATTTTTACATTTGAGTTTATCCCGATCATCCCATTTATCTTTGGGTTTGTCTAAAGTTATCTCTCCAACTACAAATGTAGGAGGAGTGTATTCTTCTTCTACCATGTTAATATCTAGGGTCATTAGAAAACAACGCATCCTATTTTTCCAATAATTATAGTCTGACCCAGTAAATAGAGGTGGTCTACTAATTCCCTGACCCTCGGAAAAAGCGAGATCATAAGATGCCATTATTCCTGGTTTTTAAACCGTTTGGAATAACCTGGCTCTGATACCACTTGTTGGATCTTACGGCGCCCTTAGAGGGGGGTGAATAAGGGAATAAAATTCTTTTTATAATTTTTATGATAATTACTAAGTTATTTTGATTAATAGGAAATAAGATGACAATTTAGTAATAACAATTTTGCAATAATGAAATTTTACGTCAATTGATAGAAATCAAATAAACACAAATATAATCATGATTGCATTATATAAAAAGGGTGTTTACAAAATTTGATTTCAATATCGCTAGAAATCGGAGGCGTACAAAAGTGAATTTCTTTTCCTTTTCTATACCGACTTGTATCCCCACAAACCAGTTGGCTTTGGCCTATCCTTCCCCGGATAAAGCCTCAAGCCGCTCTAGCCAACCCAAACTCGGATATGGCCTCGAGCACCCCCTGGATCTAATCCCCTAGACCTAGCCACCAACTCATGCGGTGAATTCCCCCTAAGTCGCACAAGGACCTAGTCGCCAAAAATAAGGCGATTTCAATACAAGATACAAATAAAGAAGTGAAGTAAATAACAAGCAAAATCCCTCTTGAGATTTCTGGAGATGAGGATGAAGGATCGCTGAAGCACAAGCGAGGTTGAAGCGATCGTTCTTCGGATGTAGCGTGATGGCTTCCTTCTCCAGATTTTCTTCTTTGGCTTTGAGTGGGAGATGATGTTTCGGCAGAGTAGCAGCACGAGAGTTTGGGCACAAGTAATGTCTCTGGAAGTTCTAACCCAAAACAAGAGAGAACACATCGTTTTATAGATCTTGGAGCTAGCGCCTGCGGTAGCTGATAGCGCTTGCGGTAGCGTTCGTGTGGAGCGGTTGCAGAAACCGTCGACTGTGTGACTCTCTGCAAGAACTTGAGATAGCGCCTGCGGTAGCGATAACGCTGGCGGTAGCGGGAGATAGCGCTGGCGGTAGCGGTCGTATTGAGCGGTTGCGGAACCGTCGAAGGCGTGGCGCTGTGTACGAACTCGAGATAGCGCCAGGCGGTAGCACTAGCGCTGGCGGTAGCGCTAAGGAAACCGCTGAGACAAAACCAACTGAGCTAGCGTCGGGGGTTAACGATAGCGCTGGCGTTAGCGATAGCGCTAGCGGTAGCGCTGCTCCTTTCAAAAGATTGTTCCAAGCTGCTTTATACCTGTGGAGTATTGCACCTATAGTTCCTGCACACTATAAACACACTACAAGCAATATCAAATAAAATATGGGATTTGTTATTCTCAAACAAAGGGATTTGACACACATGTCCAACATCTTGGAGCAGTGCCCATCCAACATTGCTTGGAATCTTTGGGCTGTGGATTGGATGCACTGAGTGATGAGGTTTTCAGTGGATGGAGATGGTTCAAAATGTGGTGGTGGAGGAGGAGAATGTGATGAAGGTGGAGAGGGGACTGTATCATTGTGATGAGATATATTTGATGGAGGAGGAGGAATAATGGAGGGTTGAGCAGGTGACTGAGTTGGTATTTGTGAAGGTGTGGATGATGATGGTACAGAAGAGATGTCTGTATGAGTAGGAGGAGGGAGAGGTGAAGATGGATGAGCAGGAGAGATAGGAGGAGATGGAGTCCTTTCAGGAATGGAACCAGGCTTGGGAATTTTCCTGGTCCATTTAGAGAAGAGGGCTATTGACATCCTTTTTCCTGGAGGGATAGGGATTCCTTTTGACCTACATAGGTCAGGGAAGGAGTGGAAGAGTACTCGACTCATGATTCTCATATAGGCATTCTCTTTGTGAGAGTATTTTTAGCCTATCATTTTGAGCAGGAGGCTGGCCCAGTCTACCTTCTTCTTCAGCACAAGGGCCCCCATGATGTTCAGTTGTTGTTTGGATACTGCATCATGGGCAGAGATCTTGCATAGTAGAATTTTTCCTACTATATCTGCCAGTAATCTATATTCATCAGAAAAGTCAATTTTCTTCAGGTGGATTTGTCTATCTTTTGAAAACTTCATGGTGATTAACAGATTCTTGATTTCATCAGGAGTGAGTTCCACAGGTTCATCACCTGATAAGGGAATGATAAAGGAGACTTGTTTAGTTGTTCTTTAGAAACTGATTTCTTTCCCTATTTGAGTTGAACAAAGATAACATTGGAGTGTACCTGATAGAAGATCAAAGGTGGTCCTAATGTGTTCTGCAGAGATTGAGACAGGTGTCTCATGGATTGTTCCTTGGATTTCTCCTTGTTCAGATATCTGAACATGAGTCATGAGCTCTGTGAGTTCTGTCTCCAGGAGCTTGCATCTTGTGGAGATGAGCTTGTCTAATCCAGCTTCAGTAAACAGAGTTATGATGCTCTTGTAATTTTTTGCGGCGGCTTGGAAAGATTCGAGGTCAATGTCAAAGCCTGAGTTGGTCTTAGGAGCCATTTTAGGTCAGTGAGAGAGAGGAAGAAATGGTTGGACTGAGGAACAAGAAGGATGAAAGATGTAGATGTCGTGAAGGTTTCTAACTGAAGATTCTATTTAAGTCAGGTGAAACGTCGAAACGAGGCACAATTCGAGGCTTATTCGGTACAACAGTGGATGTGACCGACAATATTTTAGTATTGTCGCTCGTTTTCATGAAGCTGACGTTACGTCGAGTGGAATTCGACGTGAGTGTCAATATAGTCTGATTCGAGGTCTGCTTTCAAAGCAATATTTCTATCTTTTGAGGAGGTTGAAGTGCTTCCTCTTCTTTCCTTCTCTTCTCTGGTTTTCAGCAGTTGCTCATAGGATTTAAGTTTTCCTAAGAGGGCATCTATTGAGATTTCCCTTTGTCCTCTTGTATCTCTTATTGCCCATATTCTTGAGTCCCATGAACTTGGGAGACTCATTAATAGTTTGTCATTGATCTTTGTGAGAGAGATCTCTCTATCTAGGCTCCTTAATTGATTTATGATCAGACTGAATCTATCATACATCTCAGATATGCTTTCTTCATGCTTCTTTTAAAAGTCCTCATATTGGGAGATCAATAGAGCCTTTCTATCTTTCCTTTCATCAGCACTTCCTTCTACCATCTTTGTAAGAGCCTCCCATATTTCTTTGGCTGATTTACAGTCAACAACCCTTTGAAAGATTTCATATGAGAGGGTTGAGACAAGAATGTTTACAGCTTTTGCATCACATGTTCCTGCCTTCTTTTCTTCAGCTGTCCACTCAGCCTTTGGGACAAGTGTTTGAGTCACTTCACCACTTGAGTCTCTTCTATAAAGTTTGGGAGGACCTGTTAAAATAACATTAAATAATTCTTCATCAATAGAATTCATATAAATCCTAATTCTAGTTTTCCAAACTGCAAACTTTTCAAGGTTGCACATTGGTGGTCTGGTGGAAGCATAATCATTGATTTGTGCCATGTGAAAAGATATAGTTTTCAAATATATATATATATATATGAGGTAGGATGCTTTTCATCAAGGAGTTACCCTTTTTAGATCAACCTGGCTCTGATACCAATTGAAAGTGCACAGTTAACCTCACTAGAATTCTCTAGAGGGGGGGGGGGTGAATAGAGATTTAAAAATACTTTGTGCTATTATATATATATACGAGCAGTCGTGCACGGGGGACCCCGTGCGGGGGGGGGGGCAACATTGGTTGTGGGGGCGACATTGGTCTTCCGAGCGACATTGGTCGTAGGGGCGACATTGGTTGGGGGGCGACATTGGTCGGGGGGAGGGGGGGGACATGGGTCGTTGGGACACCGTGCTTGGAGGCGACACTGGTCGTCGGGACACCGTGCTTGGAGGCGACATTGGTCGTCGGGGCGACATTGGTCGGGGGGCAAATAAATTAGGAGGCAGGGAAATTGATTTGCTTCAAGTACTCCATTTTCAATTTCTTAGCAAATCATTAATTAATTAGCAATCAACTGATTTCTTGAACATCAATCACATTTGTTTTAACACTTTCATACTAAACTGATTTCTTGAAAATTGAAAATGGAATAGCTGTGAGTAGCATGAGTGCACATTGAAAATGGAGGAAAATTATTATTGCTGGGAAACACAGCTTATTCATACCTTCAGCTATCACAACCATTAATTTCTTTTCACTCAAATTTTCAGATCCAAACATTGCCTTAGAAAACTATGAAATAAGTTGTATGCATCTAAGTAAGCACTTGGAATCTCCACCATAAGTTTGTTCAATTCAATTAAATTGAAATCATACAAACTGAAAAGTAATTATTCTTTATATAATTGTTTATATCTTTTTCCTTTACATGCTCGTTAAATCTATTGGTTATGTTTCTAAAGAACAACTCTGAGAATGAATACTGTGGTTTTTCTCTGAGAATAAATTATATCTTCCATTTCTAATTATTTGTTCTTTAATTTGGCTTATTAGTCTCACTGCTGAAAAAAAATATTCATGATATAATCCAATATGCATGGAGAGAAGGTACCTCAGAAAGAGAATGTCGTGAGTTGTTGGTGGAGAATCCTTGAATAGCTTGCAGTTGAGATTGCCACTATTGGTTATCATGAAAGATAGAATGAGCAACCCTTGCTGTATTATATCCTGAAAGATAGAAAGAGAAACCCCTGTTGAATTATATCATGAAATATATGAGATCATAGAAGATTAAGAAATTAGGATTACTACAAATCCCAAAGATAAGGAATATAATTTATTCTAATAGCTAGAGTTATTTACTAATACAAATCTCCATGACCATGACATAACGGAGGAGATTCTAATGCCGAAGAACTCATTATGCCCCAGCAAACTGGTAAGCAACAAACATAATATATAATGAATAATATTATTGAACTTTGAGAGAATAAGAAAATAGAACTTATATGCCTAATAATAAGTTCTTACAAACTCCAAATTATATTAAGCTGCATATTTCAAGAATATATTGACCAGTAATCAGCAATCTATAACAGATAGGGTTGGGTAGTAGCACATACAAATGCATGCCTCTTGTTGATAAACTTTGGATTCTCTGCAATTACATGATCTCGGGTTTCACCTGTACATAGAAGAACACATTCATATGAAAAGAGGAGAGGTTTAGGCTAAAACAAAAAAAAATCTAAACATGAATGAACAATAAATTAATGCTCTCAATTAGGCATATTTTTCACAATAAATATAGGTATCAGATTTGGAATCTAACAATTCATATGGGTAAATTCATTTTTCTGTATCAAGAACCGGTCTTGATGCACATTGTAATGGTTCCATGATTTATCTCTACAAATAATGAATCAAATGGAATTATAAAATATGTGGAGGTGATGGAAACATGTGGAGGTGGCGACTGAACGCCAAGAAAAATTAACTCAAATGAATCGGTCAATATTTATCATTCATAAAATGAAAAAAGGTCAAATAATTACAATTTTCCAATTGCAAATCAAATTGATGGTTTTTATAATTTAACACATACCTTTGATTTAATGTGAAGATGGATGTGAGTGCTGACATGGATGGGAAGTGCAGGCTCTTAAGAGGCTCAATATTTGGTTACAGATATGAATTCAGTCCATCATGATTACAAACCACCATTTTCTTGACAATGCAGTGCGTTGAATGCGTAAACAATCACCAAGGCAACAAAATGAATTTATAATATACAATTTTCAAGAACAAACCATCACATAAAATTAATTAAGGAGCAATTTACTTTAAATAATTGTAATCAAAATACAATCCTTTTAAGTAATTAATCATGTAGAATCTCACTACCAAGCTTTGGTAAAAAAACAATAACCATAATATGCAATGAAATAAGGGTAGGTTTTTTACACAGATTTTAAAATGATAATCTCCCACCCAATACCACTCTTGCCAAAAACACATATGTTATATCTCTACACTGAGTTTTCACATAAAATATGTTATATCCAAATCACAAATTGAGGACATGATTATAGACATCTAAAAAGAAATTGTGCGGAGAGTTTTAAATGCAAAACATTAAAAGTAAATTAGAAGGGGGAATACAAAACCAGTGAATGCTAAACTTGAACGAATTGTAAATGTTAAACTTGAGTGAAATCGAGGACATGATTATAGGCATCTAAAAAGAAATTGTGCGGAGAGTTTTAAATGCAAAACATTAAAAAGAAATTAGGAGGGGGATACAAAACCAGTGAATGCTAAACTTGAATGAATTGTAAATGCTAAACTTGAATGAAATCTGAGTTGTCCGGCTCTATGCCATAAAAGAAAATTGTTCAAGCATGGAAGGACCTATGCCAAGAAACTGATTTTATAGGAGTCTTAAATGCTAAACCTGAATGCCTCACCTTCAAAGATCACCCTTGTCGCAAAAGGAGTTTAAACAAACTCTGCAATGGAGAGAAAGGGAAAGAGAGGGAGAGTGAGGGAGAGAAGTCTTTATACAACAACAACAACAAAATAATTTAGCTGGGAGAAGCCTTATAGGAGCAAATTAAAGCTTGATAGGTGAGTTACCTTCTTCTGAAGAGAGGGTTGAGGAAGACGATGACTCCTCCGGTACATCCACGCTGCTCACCTGTGATTTCTTTCAGTGCAAAGTTTTCAAAAAAAAAACAGAGCAGGGAAGCATGGAACACAAAACAACCATGTAAGAAGAAGAACATGGAACTCAAATCAGCCATGTAAGTGATGTTAACATGCGATTAAAGAGGAAGAAGAAGCTCGAGCCTTGTAAAGTTTTGAAAAAAATTTAAAAATACAAAGCAGGGAACTCAAAACAACGATTAAAGTTTTGAAAAAAACAGAGCAGGGAATTCAAAATAGCGGTGTAAGAAGAAGAACATGGAACTCAAAACAACCATGTAAGTGTTGTTCACATGCAGTTAAAGAAGAAGAAGAAGAAGAAGCTCGAGCCATGTAAACTTTTGAAAAAAATAAAAAAAAAATAGAGCAGGGAACTCAAAACAACGGTTAAAGAAGGAGATTTCAGTTGCCTGGAATAAGGTGCAGGAATCCAAAGACTGCAGGAATGAGGTGCAGGAATATGTGGTTACCTCTGTGCGCAGTGGCGTTGAGGAGAGGAGTGGATGGGCGACACTAACGGTGGTGAAGTAGGTGTCGAGGAGGCGCTGACGGTGGATGGGCGGCGCTAAGGAGGACGCACGATGTCAGGATGTCACGGTGGCACTGCGGCACGCAGGCACGGCGTGGAGGAGCTTTCGAGAATGGAGGAGCTTTCGTATGAGGAGCTTTCGCAGGAGGAGCTTCCGATAAGGACTGTGGAGGAAGGTGTCGAGGAGTCCTTTTCTCTATGGAGGAGGTGTGTAGAAGGAGTCCTTTCCTCTGTGTAGTCCTTTTCTCTGTGGGGAGGCGTGTAGAAGGAGGTCCTTTTCTCTGTGCAAACTGCCGAAAGATGTTGTACAGTTGAAATTAAATGACCAAAATACATATGTAATTTAAAAAAAATAGTAAATTTTTAGGGGTATTTCGGGGAGGCGAAAGTTTCACCATTCATCCTTTTCCCTTCCCTTATATAATAAAGATATATATATATGTAATAATCACAGATTTAGGCTTCCCACACACCAACAAGAATTAAGCAAGTAAAGAAGAAAAATGACAACAAGAAAATCACAGCACAACACAAGGAAATATAGTGGTTCCCCAAACTTTGGGTAGTTCACTCTTCTACCCCCTTGGTAGGAATTCACTAACTTGCACTGAGTCTTTTGATAAGGAGACTCTTAGAACCAGACTGAGTCTTTTGATAAGGAGACTCTTAGAACCAAACTGAGTCTTTTGGTAAGGAGACTCTTAGAACCACTACAACTGAATTTTTTGATGAGAGATTCTAAAAACTCTTTTAAACAATTTGAAAATAGAATGAGAAGAAGAAGTAGAACAAGTAGAAGAACAGAAGTCAATATATGTAAGAAAGAATCTTCTTCCTAAAAAGAAGATTAGAAGCACAAGTATAGTGAATATGATCTCTCTTCTATAGTGAGAAGGAGATTGTAAGTTTTTCTCTCTTTTGTGAGAGCTTTCAGAGTTTGCAGCAGAATGGCTTCAGAAGAAGGAAAAGAAGAAGGCTTTTTCTTTTCTGCAGCACACTATCTCTTTTCTCAGCTTTCTCACTCTTCACTTGGGAGCTCTTCCTCTTTTTCAAATGTATATATGGTGGATCGCTTGTTGTTATTCTCTGCCGACCTCCTACTTATTTATAGCTCTGTTTAAAATATATTGCTAAGAGGGAATAATCAATTAGCAGACACAGAAATAGAAAGAGATAAGAGTTTCCATAATTAATATTTCTGTAGAAGGAAATGAATTCATTTTAAAACCGGTTTTTGTAGAAAGACGCCCCGGCCTCCACCCGAAGGCGATACCCGGCCGGTCAACTATCTAGGGCATGTAGCCCACCGTCCCAACCCATATCGGCGTCCGATCGCATCGTGCGATCCTCCCGGCATGCCACAGGATTTTGAGGCCAGGGATCGAGCCCTCTACCTCCTTTCGATAGAGGGAATTACGAAACTTTTACCCCTCCATCACCCATCTGCGCTGCAGCGCAGTTGGATGATGAAGGCTGCTAGGAGAGCTTCTTATCGAGGTCAGGAGTTCGAGGCTCTCCGTCAACAACCTGCCATCATGAGAATAGTGATGGAGAGGGGTTGGGCCGTGTTGGGTTGCAGCCCTTAGCTGGGGGTTTAAGGAAGACAGCCTGGATACCTTGCGAGGTTGGTTGAACCGCCGCACTCCCCATCTAACAAAAACCAATTTTTGTAGAAAGACGCCCCGGCCTCCACTCGAAGGCGATACCCGGCCTGTCAACTATCTAGGGCATGCAGCCCACCGTCCCAACCCATCTCGGCATCCGATCGCATCGTGCGATCCTCCCGGCACGCCGCGGGATGTTAAGGCCAGGGATCAAGCCCTCGACCTCCTTTCGATAGAGGGATGTACGAAACTTTTACCCCTCCACCACCCAAATGTGCTGCAGCGCAGATGGGTGATGGAGGGGTAAAAGTTTCGTACTTCCCTCTATCGAAAGGAGGTCGAGGGCTCGATCCCTGGCCTCAACATCCCGTGGCATGCCGGGAGGATCACACGATGCGATCGGACGCTGAGATGGGTTGGGACGGTGGGCTGCATGCCCTAGATAGTTGACCGGCCGGGTATCGCCTTCGGGTGGAGGCCGGGGCATCTTTCTACAATTCTGATTTCAAATAATATCCATAATAGTCTTAATCAAATTAGCCAAGAATCAAATAGAAGGAAAGGCTGATTCAGAACGGCTATAAAAGAATAATATCATTCCATAAAAAATCAGATCTACAGAAAGAAGGAAAGAGATCTGGCGTGTTTTTGATTTACTTATAGATATCGACGTGCGTCGATTACTATTCGACATAAACGTCGATTTCATCCTGGCTGGACGTCAAGAGGAGAATAAGGAAGGTGCGTCGACAAAGGTGCGTTGACTTTATCAAATACGTCGACTAGAAGTCAGAGGTACGTCGACTATGATTACGTCGAATTCTTCTAAGAGTTACTTCAACTCATTCTGAGAGAAACGTTGACTATATTTCGACGTTGCGTCGAATAATATTCGACGCATATTTATTTAGCCTAATTTTTCATACTTAGAATTTATATTCTTCTTAATTCTAGGGGTTAAGATAAATCATTTCCCCAACAGGTCGGGCGATCTTGAGTTGCGGTCTTGCAGCAGGAAGCAGTTCTTCGAATAAAGCAGCGAGTTGTGCGGTCTATGGTTGCGGTCTGACATCAGCGGCTTGTGCTCTATCCGCGCGGTCTCAGGGATAGCCGTGTGGCTTGCCTGTTCGAGCGTTCTGGCAGTCTTTGCCTTGGCATTTTGGTTGCGGTCTGGCAGCAACGGCTTGTGCTCTGTTCGTGCGGTCTCAGGGATAGCCGTGCGGCTTGCCTGTTCGAGCGGTCTGGTGGTCTGTGCCTTATCAGTTCGATGTTCGCTTGTTTTTGTATCTTATGCTTCTCTCCTTTGTGATTCTTATGAATCATGTCTCTCCATGTATATCTCGAGTTGTAAAGAGATAGTTAATACTAAAGTAGTATTCGGTTTTCCCATTGTCATTCGTTGTTATACTTGTGGATTATGTTGAAGTGTTCCGCATCTTTACATCACTCCGGACCTCTAAAATTTTAACACTCCGAGCCTGAGACATTCAAAAGAAAGGAATGCCTCAGCTAGAAAGTGTATGTGGCAGCAAGAATAAAACCAAGATTCTATACAAGGGTTAGCATTAATCAATATAATAGATTGCAGAAAAGAGAACTAAAAAGATAAGCATTTATTGGCTTACAACAACACGAGCCAGCTCAAACGAGTGCACTCGGTGAGAGAAATGCCTGAACCAAAGTAATGGCCAAATTGAACAAAACTAACCACGTGTCCATCACTACGGCTCAGAGGTGATGGTCAAACATAAAATAATACACACATATATAAGCATATACTTTTATAAGCACTTGAGACTGATCAGCTCGAGAAAAGGGCATCATTTAAGGCTGATGAGTCCCGATTAGATAGGGTTTTTCGGACTTATCTAGACCTATTCTCTCACTCGTGCACTGGCCTTTTAGCGTTAAAAGGTTCATATTTGACAGTTATCACTTTACGCATAGTGCACTCTTTTCGCCAAGTGGGTTGTGCAATTGCACATTCTATGCTAGGGGTATGCCTCTGCAGGTTCCCCATGCCCATCTTGCTATTAATTTTGGTGTTAGCCATGTGGCTCGTGCTATATTCTATGGATTGGTGTTATAGTTTTGATTGTGTGCAGGTGGATTGTGCCCATGAGCTGAGCATTGCAGTCTGGGTAAATCGCACGACCGTGCGATTATTATTGCAGTCTGGGGCGGTGACAAAATCTGTTGGCTTGCTTATAAATAGGGGTGTAGAACCCGAGGCAGATATAACAACAAGGGGGCAAGTTTCAGAAATGTTGAACTTGCAGCTCAGGTGATCTTTGAAGCGGTCTGACTTTGTCGGTCTCATTTCAGGTCAGGCGGTCTGGTGTGGCTATGGTTGTTCCTTGACTGGTTGCAGCCTACTCAGGGATCAGGCGACCTAGCAGTTAGGTGATCAGGGAGTTGCGGTCTGGCATCAGTGCAATTCAGTTCTTGTATGTTCGCTTAAGCTTCTGTGATCAAGCGACCTCGCGGTCAGGCGGTTTGAAGTGTGGACAGTTGTTGTTTTCAGCAGTTGAATAAGGCAGCGGGTTATGCGGTATGTGGTTGTGGTATGATAGTTCGCAGGTCATCAGGATTGCTCTATTCGCACAGTCTTAGGGATAGCTGTGCGGTCTGGCGGTCACTGCTTTAGCAGTTTGCTGACGGCTTATTTTTTTGTCATGTGCTCCTCTATTTTGTGTTACTTATAAATCATGTCTCGCCATGTATGTCTCAAGCTGTAAAGAGATAGTTAATACAAGAGCACTATTCTGTCTTCCCATTGTCACTGATTGTCATTCGTGTGGATTGTGTTGAAGTGTTCTGCATTATTACTTCACTCCTAGACCTCTAAAATTCTATCTGTACTATCTATAAAAAAGAACCACGAGCTACAGTGAGGAGGTCATGCCACACACCCAGATGTATATATGTTCTTCCCCTCCTAAACCAAGACTATGGTAGGCATAAGTAAGGCATAGTCTCTACAAATGAGGAACCTTAGGGAGAGGTCAATATGTCTTTCATGTGTGCCCTGGGTCCTATTTATATGCAATCCAGACTAGAGGGGGATTTGTGATCTACAGATACCCCCCCTCCCACTGCGAAATATTGGAACTATCGTGATATAGGACTTTGTCAAAGTAATTAAGATCACTTGGAATGGCCTCGCAATCCCATATCTAGATGTGCATGCCCATTAGCGATCTTTGAGGAATCTCACCCAAAAACCATGCCTAAGTGACCTTGGGAGTACCTTGCCTTAGTGACCTTGGGAGTACCTCACATATGGACCTCATCCAAGTGAACTCAGGGGTGGGGGGAGCGGGTGGGTGTTCTCACCAATAGATGGCCTACATTGTTGGGACTTGTCTTCCACGTATCTTTGATGATGTTATTATTTTGTGTCCATGGTCAACTTCTTGTTGTCATGTGCTTAGAATTGGGCTTGGCCTTTCCTCGGTGAATACAAATTGAACAACAAGGATCTCTTCCCCTTGTATGGATGTCTTTATCGTCTTGATTAGATGATCTGGGGAGTGAATGATATACCTCTTATGGTGATGTGTTGTCCTTCCAGGTATTGGAGGATGACTTCTATGGTAGCATAGTTGAGTTTAACTATGTGGTTTAGTAGTCAATCGATCAAAAGGATGATGTCAAAACTGGTGATGATGAGGACGGTGGAGACTATGTCCATCTCCATGTCATTGAGGCGAGATTTAAATATACATCATTCCATCGACATCATCTTTGGCATATCTCATAGTCACACTCGAAGGGTTTCCTTAGTAGATCATGTGATACCTATCTCCTTGGCCATGTAATCTCGAGCTATGAAGAAATGTGTAGCTCTAGTGTCGAACATAGTTCTAGTTGGATGGTAGTTAATAAAAAGAATTCATGAGATTGTTCTTGTCCTAGGTTGTATTAATTCTAAGAAATATTGTAGTTTAAAATGTAATAAAGGGAAAAGCTGGAAAAGAGGGGTGTACCGACAATCACGTCCCATAATTTCTAGCCTAGATACAGATCTAAGTCATATTCTTATGGGCTAACTTAACGGAAGTTCCCTTGATGCTATAGATGACCATGTTGCCCTCTCACATTTACACGTCAACCACGTCCTTTGCATCGAGCATCTTAACCATGTGAAATTCTTCTGCCATGCTGAGGGCAGTTGGCCCAAATGTGGCCCGGCTGATGGAAATAGAAGAAGACCCCTATTAGGGGATCCACTCTATTTGGTACCGCGGTGGTTTCTGCGGGGTCTGTGGTAGGGGTCATCTCTATAGATGTCTCTGTGGTTGTGGAGGTGGGCATCCCCATCCTACATTCCATCATCTCTACTGAAATCTGCCTTATCGCAGGGTGGGTCTCCTCTCCCTCAGAGTTAGTACAGAAGTTGATGTATCAGATTTCCTCTTCTGACCCTACTACATAGCCTGTTGGTTAATGTCCAACACTATAACATCCCAAACCCCCTATATGTTTGAGGGTATTAGGGTCCATAGAGGCCTAAGAACATCCCATGAATTTTGGGGACTGTTCAGTGACATTAAGGAGGTGAGCTATGTTCTATTAATGAATTTTAGTCATGCACGGTTATGCATGGAAAAAACTTCCCGATTAGCCACAAAATTTTAGTTTTGGTCATTTTATTATACGCCCAGTCGTACATGTGCTAAACTGCACAATCGTGCGAATGACCGCCCGTGCATCTTAATGCACGCACCGTTATGCATGACAAATACATTGTGACCAAATTGTTAGTTCTAGTTTGGTGGGATTTACTCTCATATGGTCCTGTGCCTAAACCACATGATTTTGCGAATGGGCCTTGGAACTCATTTTGATCACAAAATCAGACAGTGTATTTGGGGGTTTTAATGTCTGATGGCTAGGATTCTTACCTGAGCCTCATAGTTTGGGAATGTGAGGATTTCAAGCTCATTTCTACCATTTTATTATCTCACCTAAGTTTGTGAGAGGAGAGCAAGGAGGAGGAGAAAGAAGAAGCTTTTGTTGGAATCTTCTATGATCTAGTAATCAGAGATTTAGTCTCACTACTAATGTAATATGGGCATATGTGTTCGCACTAGAAAATGTATGGAAAATTGGACAAATGACCGTGTTGGCATTACTTATATTGGATGTGAGTGAATGATCAAGCCTATGTTAGATGGGAGTAAGTCTATATCGGTTAGACCTTGTATTGATATTATGCTTGTTGACTAGATAAATATCGACTAGACATCTAGTCGATATTGTGAATATCGACTAGATGTCAAGCCGGCATAGTGTATGTCGACTATACTCTCTATTGATATAGTGTTTATTGACGAGACTTAATATCGGCTAGACATCTAGACAATATATTGAATATCGAGTAGATATCAAGCTAACATGGTGTATATCGACTATACTCTCTGTCGATATAGTGTATATCGACTAGACTTGATATCCACTAGAAAAATATCGACTAGACATAAAGCCGATATTTTGAATATCGACTTGATGTCAAGTCAACATTGTGTATGTCTGCGATTAAAGTGATGTGTGGTTCTTAAGTACTGATATATAAATATTTGTAGAGTTCTTAGGGTTCATTATTAGTTTTGATAATAGAAATTAAATCTTTCTACAAAAACAAGAGATCCCATAGTCATCGACGTCGCTGCTTTTCAAAAGCACCAGAGGCATTATCTCTCTCGCGAATCTAAAATCTAGCAACTATTTCTCTCCTAGAATCAAAGCTAGTACTTGATGGAGACTTAGAGGATGATCATTATCCAGCCCGCTTTCGTTGAGGGATTGGCATGGTGTTTCAGACATTTGTGTGGATACTCCTAGAGACGTAGATCTAGTTCTATGTTTGAGTACACAAACATCATTCCTTCTTCTCGGAGTTTGATTCCAAAGCAGGTATTTTCATCCTCTTCTTGATTTAATGGTTTTCACGAGCAATTCTCTTGGTTTTCTTGAAAATTTCCGCTGTGCATTTGATGCCTTAGAAACCCAGCACTGGTATCAAAGCGAGGTTGTTTGATTACCATTATTTTAGAAGTTCCTCCCTTTGCAGGAACAGTAACATCCCTAGACCTACTAGACCCCTAGGATGACTTTTGTCATGACTAGAGTCATGACATAGGCTTAAGTCAACCTAAGTGGCCTTAGAAACCAAGTAGTTTGGAAAAATGCTACTTGGGGTGCTGATAGTAATTTTAAAAATTAACCTAGGGATTAGCCAAAAGGGTCCAAAATGATAAATTGACAACACCATCACTCCCCTAAACCTTTAGGGACTCCCCTGGGCCACTTCGGACCCATTGCGGTCAACTTAATTTGTCAAATTGACCAAAGTCAACCTTAGCCCAAAATGAGTCACCCTCCCCTAATTAAGGGCAATCAACTCTCAAATGGCCATGTTTACCCCACCACTACTCACCTAAATACTTAGGGAGTCCCTTAGACCGCTTAGGACCCAATAGGGTCAACTCAATTGGTTAAATTGACCAAAGTCAACCATACCCTAAATGGGTGAAATGATGATTTTGACCCAAACCCTATATTTAACTTGACTCACTTTGGTTATTTGTGACCCCTTGAGCTCCCTAGTGGATTAGAAAGAGTTTGGTGAGATCAATTGGGTCATAAGATTGTTATGGGAATCCAAATAAGGAGATTTAACCAATTTAGGGCATGGTTGACTTTGGTCAATTTGACCAATTGAGTTGACCCCATTGGGTCCTAAGTGGCTCAAGGTACTCACTAAGGGTTTAGGTGAGTTGTGTTGCAACACCCCACCCGTTACACAGTATATAATAGTAGGTCTCGCCGGGACACCACACCATATAAGATGAACAATCAAGAGGGTTACGAATTCAGAAAACCAACCAACAACATCTCAGAGATTGCACAATAACGGAAGCATGAATTAATTATCTTGAACTAGAATGCACATGTCCACAGTATAAAATAGGAATGACTGATATATATATAGACATATATATATATGAGTTTGGCACTATGACCATACATCAAAAGATGTTTATCTTATTACATGTTGTTTACCTAGAAGACCGCTACCTAAACACTACCTCTTTCAGACCGGGCGGTTTAATGAGTCAGGATGCCCAGTTCAGGGCCCACATGTGTCTCGGCCCAGCTTGAACAAACCGGGCTGTCTGATAGTATCCAGGCCGCCTCCAAGGATTGAAGAAAGTCATGGCTCAAGTCCAGAAGGCAAGCCACGGTCTCAGGACAAAAGGCCGCCCGAGTTATTTCATCGCCTTGACCGCAGCGCACATCAAGCCCAGCCAATACAGGTCGGATGCTCAAGTCGCCAAGCTGCGCGACTTGTTTCTTTTTCATTTCTGTATCCCGTCACCCCCTACCCGATTCTCCTGTATCTGAGCAGGCGGTTAATTTATCCCTGCCTGTTTGGCCAGGCCCCCGATCCTATAAATAGGGGGCGGGGACATTCCCAAAACAATCACACTTGAATCCTGGAGCTCGCTTGTTAGAGTTGCGGTCTCGAGTTCACTGTCTTGTGACTTGTCTGGCCGGTTGGCTTCTCGCTTCCTGGACTTGTAACCCGCTGTAACCTCTTCACTTAAATCAAAGGAAAGCCCATCATAGGAGTGGCATTTTCCATGATGGGCGAAGTCCGGCCTGGACCGCTGCCAGCGGCCTAATTCTCTCTAATCAAATAGTAAGCCACAGCCGGCAACCTCCATTTTCCCTCGCTTCTCCAACATCGATCGCGGAGGTGCATTTTCAGATTCAATAGAAACACGCGACCTTCAGATCGCGGACTATTAGTGAAATATTCGGTAAGAAGATGTCAGACCGCCAGTTCCCTCTAAGAGACCACTCGACCATAGTGATGATTCTCTATGGGAGGCCTTGGAGTAGTCAAAGAGAGAAGTTGAGCGGGCTCAAAAGGCAACTGATCAGTGCCTGGAAGCGATCAGTAAGGCCTTGGCATTGTTAACCGAGCGGCTAGTCCCTCAGCAGGCCACGGTTAACCAGGCGGTGACTCCGGTCCCTCCTCCTCCTCCATACCTGCTGCCGCAAGTCGCCAACTTCCAACCCCTTCAGGAAGGATTTGCAGCTCGGCAAAACTTCTATCAAGAGGCCGCTCAAATCATGCCAGCCCGAGTTCTGGATTTTCAGGGGGCGGCTTCTCATGCGGCCTATCTTTCCTACCCAGCGGCCTGCCCTCTAGAAGCCACGACCCGCTCTTCCTATCAGGCATTCTGTCGGCGAGTAGCTGCAACCCAGGCGGCTTATTACTCTGTCCCTCTTCTCTATGAGGATGCTGAAGAGACTTCTCCCTTTGTCGATGAAGTTCGAGGGGAGACAGACCCGAATAACTTCAGGGAGCCTCGCTTGCCAGCATATAATGGAGAAGCTGATCCAGCTATCCATCTCCAGGCCCTTGAGCCGGCCATCACTTTGAGATCCCTGACGGATGCAACTAAGTGCAAGCTCCTTGTGACATCCTCTGATGGAAAAGCAAGGGAATGGTTCTACGGGTTGCATCCCAGATCAATTAGCTGCTTCGCTGAGCTACGCAAGGAATTTCTGCTCAGGTTCTCCACCTCTAAGAAGAGAAAAAGTGGCCCGACGACCCTTTTTGAGAACAGGCAACGAGAAGACGAGATGTGTGCCCGTTTCATGGATCGGTTGCAAAAAGAGATCATGGAGATCCAGAATGTGGATCCTAAATTATACCAGGTAGCTATGATACACAGCCTGAGGGAAGGTCTGTTGAAGTTTGAAGCGAACATCAGAGAACCGAGAACTTATCAGGAGATGATAAGTTTAGCCAATATGTTCATAAGGGGTGAAAAAGTAACCCCGGGTATGTCACAAAGTTGAGCAGCGACAAGGATCAACCTGTTTACCCAGAAATTGGCGATCATCTCAAATCAGCTGTCCGAGCCCTAGCGGTCCCCCATCGCCCGAGTGGTCTCGCTTTTTCTTTCCTCATAAAGGTTTAGCTTCGCGCCCCGCACGACTTTTCCCCCGGAGGGTCGCCCCCTTGGGCGACCTCGCCTCCGCGAGGAGGAGATCGCCCCTTGGGCGATCTCCCCCCATGAGATCGCCCCTTGGGCGATCTCCCCTGTGAGGAGGTCGCCCCCTTGGGCGACCTCGCCTCCGCGAGGAGGAGATCGCCCCTTGGGCGATCTCTCCCCGTGAGATCGCCCCTTGGGCGATCTCCCCCCGTGAGATCGCCCCTTGGGCGATCTCCCCTATGAGGAGGTCGCCCCCTTGGGTGGGCGACCTCGCCTCCGCTAGGAGGAGATCGCCCCTTGGGCGATCTCCCCTGTGAGGAGGTCGCCCCCTTGGCGGCCTCGCCTCCGCGAGGAGGAGATCGCCCCTTGGGCGATCTCGCCCCGTGAGATCGCCGCTTGGGCGATCTCCCCTGTGAGGTCTCCCCTCTGAAATCTCTGTTTGTGTGATCTGTTCAGGTGCAGCAGGTCCAGACTGTTGGAGCATGCGTTTCGCACTTGTCCGGTTTGAGAATAACAAATCCTGAATGTATTTGATTCTATTTTTATTAATGGTGTGCAGGTAACAGGTATGAGATGTTCACATTTCTACTGGAGCTAAATTTGAATGTGGGAAAATTGCACTGTCGGAAAATTCCGACAGCCGCTGTCGCCCAGGAGACAGCAGAGAAGTTACAACTACTTCCCTCCACGGCAGCTCGACGAAAGTCAGTTTTGAGCTGTCGGAATTCCGACAATGATGTCGCCCAGGCGACAGCTCGGAGGTTACAACAACTGCCCACGACACCACCCACGATCGGCAGTTTTGCACTGTCGGAAATCCGACATCGATGTCGCCCAGGCGATAGCTCGACGGTTACAGCAATTGCCCGCACGACGCTACTCCAGCGGCAGTTTAACGCTGTCGGAAAATTCCGACAGTCACTGTCGCCCAGGCGACAGCGATTTTCTATAAATTGCCTCCTTGTGTTAGTGCATTCAGAGCTTTGAAGATTCTAAGTCCCTTCCTGAGTGCATTCCATCCAGAGAGCTCCAGAACCTCATGAACTCCCATTTATGCTGAGAAGGTTTGAAATTGAAGACGAGATCGGACGCGCTTCTACATCAACGATCATCTCGAGGCTTCAACCTTCCTTTCAGAGATCTGAATTTCTAGGGAGTTCTTATTTTATCTTGTATTTTCATTTATATACATTTTACTTTGTATTGGTAGGGAAAATCGCTTCCTTGTGCGGAGCATCTAAGTCCTTGCGTGGCTTAGGGGAAAATCGCTTCCTTGTGCGGAGCGTCCAAGTCCTTGCGTGGCTTGGTGGGAAATCATGGCCTTGTGTGCTACGTCTAGATCTTGGGAAGATCTAGAGGATAGGCTTGGGCTTGGTCTAGGGAGAGACAAGTGATAGCCTTCCGATCCTTGGGAGAAGGATTGGTAAACAAAAAGAAATTTACATTTGTACGCCTCCGATTTCTAGCGATATAGAAATCAAATTTATGTAAACACTTTTTCATATAATATAATCATGTCTCTTTTGTGTTTACTTGATTTCTATCATTTGGCGTAATCTCTATTATATTGTGTTCTAAGTTTTCAATTCTAAATCTAAATTGTTTATGTCAATCTCCTTCATTATAAAACAATTTAGTAATTATCTTGAAAATTATAGAAAGAATTTTATTCCCTTATTCACCCCCCCCTCTAAGGGCGCCGTAAGATCCAACAATTGGTATCAGAGCGAGGTTATTCCAAATCGGTTTAACAGCCGGGAATTATGGCGTCTCATGATCTCGCATCTACTAGTAAGGGAAATTTTCTTATAAATGAAAAATCTTTAGCACCACCTTTATTTGAAGGCAAAAATTATAATGGGTGGAAATTTCTTATGGAAAAATTTCTTAAGTCTTTGGATATGGAATTATGGAATATTACTATTAAAATACCCCCAAGTACTTTAAATAAAAATGAAATGTTTTTAAATGCCAAATCAATGAATAGTCTATATTGTGCATTGCATCAAAATATTTTCAAACTAATTTATACACTTCCTACTGCTTATGAAGTTTGGAAATTTCTTGAGAATACTTATAGTCTTCCTTCTACAGATGATGAACAAGAGGAATTCCTTATGGATCCAAGAGAAGAAATCGACGAGGAATTCCTTATGGATCCAAGAGAAGAAATCGATGAGGACTCATGCTTGGAGGAAGAAGAATACAACGTCACAATATTGGACTCATTTGTTGGCAACACATCAAGCGAAAGAGAAGACGGAAACTATTGCAAGGTAAGAAAATCTAAATCTTCTCTTTTTGTAAAAAATTCTATTTCTACATCTCGTATGCTTAAAATTGCTAAACGTAAAATTTTAAAGTTAAAAATTGCTAATTCAAAATTACGTTTAGAAAATAAATCTTTAAAAGCAAACGATAACGTAGAATCAAATATTGATGTGTTAAATTCTCTTTCACGCTCTTTAGTTAAAATTCATATTCCTTGTCTTAATTGCAATTTATTAAAAGAAAAATTCAAGGAAATTGAAAAAGGGCTCTTAATTTCTAAAAGGCATAATGAAAAATCGATAATTGAAAATGATTCTTTATCTTGTAAGTTAATACAATTAAAATCTTTTGTTGAAATATTTCAAATGTCATGTAATGAATTTCATAATAAGATTTTGAATAACAAGGATAAATTATCTTACAAAATCATTTCTAAAAAGGATCATTTTCATACTTTAAATCAAAAGGAGTTTAGTTTCAAAAAGAATTATGATCCTTACAAAATTCTTAAGAGTCATTATTATAAGTCTCAATATATTTTCAATCATGACTCAAATTTAAAAACTCCTTTTCATGAAAATCAAACTATAAAATATAATCCTTCATATTATAAGAGTATGTCTATAAGAAAGAGTGGAAATGAAAATCATCAAAATAAGAATCAATCTTTTAAAACATATTGTAACCCACTCTTTCAACAATCACTTCTAAAGAAAGACAATCACTCTTATAAACTTTCAAAGAATCCATATAATAAAATTCATTATGATTATCATCATCAATCTATTTTGAAAAATAATTTGAATAAACATAAATCACAAATGAATTATTTTTCAAACAAATATAATCATAATATGAATTTAAAAGAAAAACAACCAAAGTATGAATGGAGGCCCAAAATTAAAAATGAAACACTAACTCCACTTGTAAAGGCCCATTCATCACTTTCTCTCCAAAAGCCTACTCGATGTATTTGGGTACCCAAAGGAACCATCCCACTTGGTCCCCTTTGGATACCTAAATCTCTTATTCATTAGAATCATCGTATTGCATGAAGTAGAAATAAATTAAATATGAAATATCATTACTCTACTTCATGATATGCTTAATTGTTTTTTCTTTTATTTGCTTTTCTTATTTTTGAGCCAACACGCTAAGGTCACTTAGATATATTATGAAATATGACTTTTACATTTTAAGCCTAATGTTTATCAAATCAAATTGAATTAAAATTGAAAATTAAGTCATATGATTTTTAAAAAAAAAAGTGACCTACCTCTCATTTTTTTTATATATATCCTTTTAAATCCTTTACCCATGAATGTCTTGAATTAACATTATAATTAGAATATTGAAACTATTTTTCAAGACTAATGAAATTAATTTTAAAAATGGATTTAATTGGTTTATTAAAAGGGCTTAAGCTAAAAATTAAAATGCGCAACAGTTTGATTACTTTCTATGTTATTTGCTGCATTTGATAGCCCTTATTATGAAAAATATTATCAAATAAAATCGAAAACAAAAATTCATCTAAACGCATGCTTAATCTTTCAAAAAGCAAGTTTTTGATCAAAACTTCAAATAACCATATCTTTTGATCCGCTCGTCCGTTTTTCACGTTTAATATCTTTTCAGAAAGAGCACAGAAGTCTCCATCTATGGGCAAACTAAACTTGCCCATTTAAGTTTGTTTGGTGCTGTCAATTTGCCCAATTTCAACTCTGTTTTTAAATGCTATCTTAGTTCGCTTGATTCGGAAATTTCCGTGTTTAAGGATTTTTTCATCACATGATATCCTATGTATAATTGTTTCATATATTAATTTAGATAGTATGTGTGATGTGTGTCACCATTGTTTGCATGTAATTTAGACCTTAGAATCATCTTATATCATTAAGATCAAATCAAAAATTTAATCATTTCGTTATAGGTCTAAAGAAAATTAATTTGTAAACATCTCATATTACATGCAACATTATCTCCATTAATTCTATGTAATAACATTGCATTCAAATGTATCATTCTAGCATCACTTCTTAATTTGTGCTTAAATTTATGTGCTAGGTATAACATTTACAATGTTATTAAAATATCATGATAACTATGTGATTTGAAATTATATAGAATACTAAAATTCCAACAAACACATAGTTTATGAACTAATCATTAGAATATTTAGGAATATTGTTTCATGAATCATATATTATCATGCAAAACCAAAGATCAATAAATTCAATTATTGAATGGCATTTTATTTCAAAACTATATATTTGTGATCTTTGTCTTTGATATGATAGCTTGATCATCATTTTCTAGACTTACAATTCAAACGTGCTCATTCAAACGAAAATCACCAATTCATATTGTCATAAGTCTAGAAGAATTAGAATTTACACACATCATGATGATCTAACATATATTCTATGCAAAAATTCTTTTTAATCATAAATCATAATTCATGTTCTATCAAAACATATCTCAAATCGATAATAGGAATTATGAATCTTATGATAAAAATTATGAATAATGTTTTCTTTACATTATTTGATGTATTGATCTGCTTTGCTAGTGATTGCATGTATCTCTCATATTTGTAGACTCTAGAATCAACTTTGTAATGAAAGTATAAATCAAACTAAATCATCACTCCATTCTAGATCTATAATTTGAAATTCTATTTTGGAATACATGCAATATTAATATTAATCTTATGACATGACTTTAAACCCAAAACTCATCATACTAGCTTTATCACTTATTGAATATTAGTAATTGTGCTAGTTATCTCATATCGTCATCTCATAAAAGTAGATAAACTATGCGGCTTTATATAACTCATCACATTAAACAAAACTCATAGTTTATGTATCAACCCTTAGATTTAAAAGCATAGGTTTTCCAAAAGATTATTTCACCTATGACTTCATATCTCACAATAGCGGGGGCGTAGGGTTGTATGCATTAGACACCTAACTTATAAGACATGTCTTGTCCTTAACCGGGGAGGGTTCCAGTGGGGCCTTGCGAGGCACTGGGGGGGAAAGAGTGTTAGGTTGAGTGTTCTCTAGTGTGTGCATATGGGACAAACACCCCAACCTACGACATGCGTGCAGCTCCTCATGCCCATCCGTCACTTAGTACGGGGCTAGGGTGTAGACATTTAGTCGAGGTAATCTTTAATCTTAGGACGTACTTATATTACTCTTTGCATGATCATTTTATTTACTTATCACTTAAATCATGCATATTTTGGGTTGTTTAATAAAAAATGTCCTCTTGTATCTTCATAGTTTATATCTTCATGTTTAAATGGTTTTGTAAAACACAAGAATTTGAAATGCCAAAGTTTCATGCAAATTTGATCCACCTAGAGATCTCCAAAAATTCTGAAATTTCAGCATGGAACTACTTTAAGGACACTTAATCAATATCAATAATAAAAAAATCCACAAAAATATGTTAGTTTATGTGTACAAATATAATTTTGTGTTTCTGTTTATTTTATTTTCATTTTCTTTATATTATGAAAAATTTACTACAAAAATTCAAAATTCAAAAATTACAAAAATATGTTTTTGCGATTTTCTGTTTTTATTTGATTTAAAAAATGATAAAACAAAAAAAAACTATATGATCTTTATTGTCAAATATCAAGCATGTATGAATTCTATTATTTAGAATTATTTACAATGTTAAACCTTATTTCTTCAAATTACTATGAACATTGTTTTGCTTATCATGCTTTGATATATCTATTTAAGTGCATCAATTGTATTGAAAAATGTGTAGATACAAGCTTAGCATGCCTCTAAGTATGAGTAAATGTTTTATGATTGATAATGATACATTTCACTCACTTATTTTGGTAATCAACATGTGTGTCTAAATCTAAAAATGATTGCTTGTGTATTGTATTTGTACAATAAATTAAAACTTGCATAAGTTTATTGCCTACACTACATTTGAATTGCACTTATGAAATTTAGAAAAGTGGTTAAGTTAAAAATTTTGGTTTGCAAAACAAGTGTATTCGGAGAATGTTGTCTCACAAATGTGAACAAAAATTATATATGTAGACAAATATACCTCCACCAAGCACTACTTGAACCTCCTGATAAGTCTTCATAAGCATTGTGAGGTTGAGCACCTTGGAAAGAATAGTAAAGTGTGTTGTGCAAACTTTGTTTATTACACCACTTTGTTAAAAATTATGTGCATTAAAAGTGTGTGAAAGTAATTTACTTGTGTTTTATTGTGCACTTTACTTTACATATGTCTTGTATTTTGATGATTTAAATCAATTGTTAACATTGCCCAAAATACACTTATGTGCACATCATTATCTTTCATAACACTTCTTCTCATGAGTATTGGATTCTAATGCTTTATCTATACTACTCTTTATAGAAAAATGCACTAGATAACCTAGCATGATCTCTACAATGTTTTGGTATCTCTTGAACTTTAAATTAAGTAACATTGTAGTATAATATCTCTTTGATATGTTCATTTCATGCTTGGTATTTTTATGAAAAAAATTTGAGATTTCAACAAGGTTTAAACATCTTTCAATTTTGAACTAAAACTCATATTTTTACTTATGCTTTTCATGCTTACAAAAATACGTTTATTATAATCTTCCGCTTGCTTACAACTCTTATCTTTTTATTTGAAATCTCTTATATATGTTATGCTTAAACTCTTTATCATTTATAAGAAATGCCTCCTTACTACCCTCACCTAAACCCTCTTTTGATTCTACCAAAAGGGGATATTAAATTGCATAAATCTAAGATTTAGGGGCAGTGCATTATAATGATATTAAACTAAAAATAATGGGTAAATTTGTAGGGGGAGTAATCATATAGGAGGTGCATACATTAACATATGCTCGATCATGAAAATCCTTCAATAAATGGTTCCTTACCTATCTTAAAAGATATACACTCATCCCTATATTCATTACTTTTGATAATATCAAAGGGGGAGAAGATACTAAGAAATCACTTAAATTACTTAATTACTTAAGTGAGCTTTCATGTAGGGGGAGTTTATAAGTCGGGGGAGAATAATTTTAGAAGGAGCTAATATTAAGGGGGAGATCATATTAAGGGGGAGATCATATTAAGGGGGAGAACATGAAGATCATAAGTTCACACTTGTGCATACATAATGTACTTGTCACTATCTATATAGGATTTATTCGATTTCCTAGTATAAGGATTTGTTATTATCAAAATGGGGAGATTGTTGGAGCATGCGTTCCGCACTCGTCCGGTTTGAGAATAACAAATCCTGAATGTATTTGATTCTATTTTTATTAATGGTGTGCAGGTAAAAGGTATGAGATGTTCACATTTCTGCTGGAGCTAAATTTGAATGTGGGAAAATTGCACTGTCGGAAAATTCCGACAGCCGCTGTCGCCCAGGCGACAGCAGAGAAGTTACAATTACTTCCCTCCACGACAGCTCGACGAAAGTCAGTTTTGAGCTGTCGGAATTCCGACAACGATGTCGCCCAGGCGACAGCTCGGAGGTTACAACAACTGCCCACGACACCACCCACGATCGGCAGTTTTGCACTGTCGGAAATCCGACATCGATGTCTCCCAGGCGACAGCTCGACGGTTACAGCAACTGCCCGCACGACTCCACTCCAGCGGCAGTTTAACGCTGTTGGAAAATTCCGACAGTCACTGTCGCCCAGGCGACAGCAATTTTCAATAAATTGCCTCCTTGTGTTCGTGCATTCAGAGCTTTGAAGATTCTAAGTCCCTTCCTGAGTGCATTCCATCCAGAGAGCTCCAGAACCTCATGAACTCCCATTTATGCTGAGAAGGTTTGAAATTGAAGACGAGATCGGATGCGCTTCTACATCAACGATCATCTCGAGCCTTCAACCTTCCTTTCAAAGATCTGAATTTCTAGGGAGTTCTTATTTTATCTTGTATTTTCATTTATATACATTTTACTTTGTATTGGTAGGGCAAATCGCTTCCTTGTGCGGAGCGTCTAAGTCCTTGCGTGGCTTAGGGGAAAATCGCTTCCTTGTGCGGAGCGTCCAAGTCCTTGCGTGGCTTGGTGGGAAATCGTGGCCTTGTGTGCTACGTCTAGATCTTAGGAAGATCTAGAGGATAGGCTTGGGCTTGGTCTAGGGAGAGACAAGTGATAGCCTTCCGATCCTTGGGAGAAGGATTGGTAAACAAAAAGAAATTTACATTTGTACGCCTCCAATTTCTAGCGATATAGAAATCAAATTTATGTAAACACTTTTTCATATAATATAATCATGTCTCTTTTGTGTTTACTTGATTTCTATCATTTGGCGTAATCTCTATTATATTGTGTTCTAAGTTTTTAATTCTAAATCTAAATTGTTTATGTCAATCTCCTTCATTATAAAACAATTTAGTAATTATCTTGAAAATTATAGAAAGAATTTTATTCCCTTATTCACCCCCCCCCCCCTCTAAGGGCGCCGTAAGATCCAACACAGACGATCTCAGCAGGACCAGACGATCTCAGCAGATCCAGACGATCTCAGCGGTCTCAGTTGACGATCCCAGCAGGTCCAGACGATCTCAGCAGGTCCAGACGATCTCAGCCGTCTCAGTTGACGATCTCAGCAGGTCCAGACGATCTCAGCAGGTCCAGACGATCTCAGCGGTCTCAGGCGATCTCAGCAGTTCCGGGCAGCCCGTTACCTTCCAGATCTGCCCGTTCGGGCAGGCCCCTGCGTCTATAAATAGAGGGGTAGGGGTACCAGTTTCTGGACTTTTGGAGAGCTTCCAGTCCCAGCCAGTGGTTTGAGCGGTCTCAACTTTGAGTGACCGCTGAGACCTCTTCGATCTCCCTTCAGGCCCATTTTTCTTCATGTTTTATGCTGTTTCTTTCATACTTTTAGGTTGTAACCTTAGCTGTAACTCAAGCTTTATATCAATAAAATAGCCTTTCCTTAAACTCAAAGTAACCAGCCAATCAACAGTCTTACCCCCCATCCTTCAGTTTGAGTGATCGTGGAGTTGGTATCATTTTTGGCACCAATACAACCCAACCCATCCTTCACTCATCAGCAATCAAATCAACATCATTTCGATCCCCGTTCCTAGAGGGGAAGGAACTACAAGAAACCCTTTATCGTCCATCAAATGTTTCAAGATCAGAAACCGCCCTTGGCCATCGCACCCGCTCCATCCATTACCATTCCACAAATAATGCCAGTATATCTGCCACAATATACTGCGCAGCCATCCCCAGCTGTTCCATCCACCCAGTATGATGATTCACAAGAATCATTTACTCCTCTTAATGTCACCATGGACGAGGTCACCAGATTCTTCAAAAGAGGCCGGATTTCAAAAGGCCTGCTCCTATAAAGTCGGATATTCGTAACCGAAATACAAACCTCTTCTGCGAATATCATAAAGGGGGGGGCATTTGACTGAGAACTATTGTGCCCTCCGCTTACTGATAGAAAGGATTTTAGGAGAAGGGAAGCTCCAAGGCATAATCCGAAAGGAAGTGACTGCTGAACCAGCAACCGAGAAGAAGAAAGAAGCAGTCGAGGTTACCTGGGAATGCGCCGATGTGGAAGTCGCCGGCTGCTATAGGGATATTCACCCCACAACAGAATGCATAGAGGTAAATGATGTGGGCCCCCTCGGGGACATATACTGTATTCATGGAGGAGCCAGAGCCGAATCCTCTCGCAAATCAATTATCGCGAGAGTTTTAAAATAAGAAGTGGCGGCAACTTCAACCTTCGCTCCCGAAAGCTAAATTGTCACCTTTGGTCAAGAGGATTTTTCTCCGAATGCCTATCCTTTCGACGACATCGTGGTCATCAAGGCTATCATTGAAAACTACACAGTTCATATGATTATGATTGACACGGGCAGTTCCGTCAATCTTCTCTTCCATTCAACCTTCGATGCCCTAAAAACTGGAAAGCCTCTGCTTTCCACCAAAGGGCCCCTTTATGGCTTCTCGGGAGAGAAGAAAGAAGTGGAAGGCTCCATGAAACTTCTGGTTTCCCTCGAAGGAGTAGTCAAATTTATCAACTTCGTGGTGGTAGATGCCCCAAGCAACTATTGTGCCATCTTTGGAAGGCCTGTTCTCAATGCCTACAGAGCAGTGGTGCCCACCTTCCACCTATCCCTCAAATTCGCTGCTTAAGGAAGGCAGTATCAGATTCGGAGTAATCCGAAAGTAGCTCGGGAATGCTATGTATGAACTGTTAATATGATCACAGACATTCCGCTTCCCGAGTCTCAAGTGGAAATTCATGAAGTTGCTGAGTCTTCAAAAGCTACAGAAGAAAGTAAGGATCGAGAAGGGGCTCACCTGGAACCTGCCCAGGCGACCCAAGAAGTCCCCATTGCTGAAGGGGAAGAAAAGAAGTTGATCGTTAATGTAGAGTTATCAGAAGAGGAGAATGTTCAATTGATCTCCTGTCTTCTGGAGAACTTGGACATCTTTGCTTGGTCAGCGGAGGATATGCCCGGAGTGGATCCGGATGTAGCTTGCCATCATCTCAACCTCTCTCCCGAGTTCAAGCCAATCCAATAGAATAAAATGGAGGTGGCAACTAAGCTGGCGGCGCCCATCAGAGAAGAAGTTGCCATGCTTCTGAAAGCAAATTTTATTTCTGAAATTCAATACCCCACTTGGATGTATAATGTTGTAATGGTGAAAAAATCCGGTGGGAAGTGGCATATGTGCGTACACTTTACCAAACTCAATAAAGCATGCCCCAAAGATTGCTACCCATTGCCTCTGATAGATGTTTTGTTAGATTCCGCGGTTGGGTATAATTTATTGAGCTTTTTAGATGCATTTTCTCCGTACCATCAAATCAAAATGCATAAGCCCGATATCCCGCACACTTCCTTCATCATGAACGATGGGTGTTTTTGTTACCTCGTAATGCCTTTTGGCCTTAAAAATGCAGGTGCGACGTATCAGAGAATGATGGATACAGTTTTCAAACATCAGAAAGGCAGGAATCTTGAAGTCTACGTCGATGATCTCCTCAAAAGTAAAACTTATTCAATACATTTGAAAGACCTCGTAGAGACGTTCGCTACTCTACGGAGGTTCAAATTACAATTGAATCCATTAAAATGTGTATTTAGATCAAATAAAGGGAAATTTCTTGGGCATCTCGTCACTCCTGACGGCCTTGCACCAAACCCAAATAAGGTAAAGGCTATTTTAGACATGACCCCTCCTCGTAATCCAAAAGAGGTCCAACAACTTGGTGGAAGATTGGCAGGGCTGAGCTGATTCATTTATAAATCAAGAGATAAAAGCACTCCATTCTTTAAAACACTCTAGGGAGGATCAAAATTTGAATGGAACGAAGAATGCAATAATTCTTTTGAACAGTTAAAGATACATTTAACATCAACCCCTCTTCTCCAAAGCCCTCGCGAAGGGGAAACATTGTTCTTATACTTGGGGGTCGGTCCGGATGCAGTAAGTGTTAAATTTTTGAAGTGGAAGTGGATTTGAGCTGGGCGGTCTGCGGATTGGATACCACAGAGACCGCGCGGTCTGCATTGGTTCTCTGGTCGGTTTTGTCTCAGCGGTTTGTTCTGAGCGGTCGGATCTGGGAAACTGCCTCTTCTGTCGGAGCAGCTTACACGGGTTGGTCTGGCGACTTGTCTTAAGTCAGCCAGATGTTCTTGGTATGTCTTCTTTGGAAGAAGACTGGGTGGTCTGCTTATTGAGACCGCAGTGACCGGGCGGTTTGGTTGTAACTGCAAGGTTTAATAAGGGAGCTTTGAGCTATGCTGAGCTCGGGTAGTCTGCTTTGCGAGACCGCTCGCGATCTGATGGGCGGTTATTGTATCCCAGTTTGTGTGGTGACGACATCCATCTGTTCGCCTATAAATAAGGGTGCAGGGCCCTTCATTAATAACGAGAACTGTAAGAACTCAAAGTTGGCTTGATTGTGCCGGTCTCACTTTGAGGTCGTGCGGTCTGAGATCTTTGTCTGACCGGTTTTTGTGTTCGCAGGTTCGCGGCTTGCAGCTCGCGGTCAGCTTGTCTCCTTTCTTCCAGTTTTGAATAAACCAGTCCGGGCAGACTGTGTTTAGGTGTTCGCTGTCTGTGCAGCGGACTCAGTTGATAAGGCGGTCTTAAGTGGCCAGGCGGTCTTGAGTTGCGGTCTGTCACTAGTTGCAGTTCTTCGTTCAGAGTTTGTGGGTTTTTCTTTGATCAAGACTGTGCGGTCTGGGCGATCAAGAAGTGCGAACTGTTTGTTTTCAGCTGTGGAATAAAGCAGCAAGTTGGCGGTCTGTGGTTGCGGTCTGGCAGGTACGGTCTGTACTCTGTTCGCTGTCTCAGCGGCTTCCGTCCAGCTTGTCTGTTCGCGCGGTCTGGCGGTCTCAAGCGTCAGGTCGCTGCAGCCTGTTTTACAATTGTGCTATGTGCTTCTCTTCTCCGTGATTCTTATGAATCATGTCTCGCCATGTATACCTCGCATTATAAAGAGATAGTTAATGCCATAGTACTATTCGTTCTAATCATTGTCATTAGTGTGCTACACTTGTGAAAGGATTTGTGAAGTGTGTTCCGCATTTTTCACTTCATTTTCGGACCTCAATTTTTTCAAAATGGTATCAGATGGAGGTTGCTGAGGTTGCGAAGCAGAAATTGCTGGAACTTCTCTCGGGTTTCTCAAGTGGTTAGCAATCAGTGGGATAACAATGGAAGGAGGATATACTAGAGGTTTTGGTATTGAACTCCTTACGCAGACTAACTTTAAGAAGTGGAAGTCTTGCATGGAGAGCTATCTTCTTGGCGAAGATTTATGGGAGGTAGGAGGAGGAGAAGCAAGACAAGTTGTTGTTCCTGCTGATGGGAATGCTGAGCTCATGAAGGCTTGGAGAAGAATGAATGCTAAGGCGGAGTTCACTCTCAAGAGATCCATCATTCCGGAGTTATTTGATCACATCATCGGATGTAGCTCAGCTGCTGAGATTTGGACAGCCTTGGATGGCTTGTTCAATAAAAAGAATGTAGCGAGGCTACAGTTCTTGGAAAATGAGTCGGCGAAAGAAACTCAGGGGGATTTGTCTATCTCAACATTCTTCTTGAAGATGAAGAACCTCTGGGCAGAGATATCGGCTTTGGACCCGGATAAGCCTTTCTCAGAAGCTAAGCTGAAGAGGCACATAATCTACGGCTTGCGGAGGGAGTATGTGGCCTTTGTGACTTATGTTCAAGGCTGGGCCAATCAGCCTTTGTTGCTGGAGCTGGAGAACGTACTTGCTTCGCAGGAAAGTTTGGCAAAGCAAATGGCTGGGATGTCAGTCTATGGGGGAGATGGAGAAGTTCTCTTTTCTGGCAAAAAGCAGAGATGGGACAAGAAGAAGAAGAAGATATCTGGAGATGATGCTCCATCTACTTCATATCAGCAAGAGAGGAGCTATGCTCCTAAGCGTGATGGGAAGACGCAGGAAGGACCTAGATGCTTCAGGTGCAACAATGTTGGTCATTTCAAAAGGGACTGCAAGGTCAATCTTCAGCCAGGGCATGCTGCAGGGAAGGAGGAGGCTGGTTCCAATTCAGAAGGTAGTTGGGGTGGTGGAGGTGCATTCATGACGGGAACGTGTGTTTGGGCTATGACTTCCATCAACTATCTAGACGATTGGATAGTGGACTCTGGGTGTGGTCATCACCTCACTGGGGATGAGTCGAAGTTCTCCTCATTGCAGACATATACAGGTAATGACGCTATCATTACGGTTGATGATACTGTTCATGCAGTTGAGAAGGAGGGTGTGGTTTCATTGAACGATGATAGAGGTACTCTTACGTTGAAGAGTGTCTATCATGTTCCAGGGATGAAGAAGAATCTCTTCTCGGTGACTAATGCGGTGGATGCTGGCTATCACGTTCTGTTTGGTCCAACAGAAGTGAAATTTCTCCGTAATGTTTCAGCGGTGAAAGCTGAGGTCACTCATATTGGGAGATGGGTGAAGGACTTGTTTGTTCTTTCAACAAGTTTCTATGTTGATAAGATGAGGGCTAACGACAGCGCTTCTATCTGGCACGAAAGACTTGGGCACGTTGGAATGGATAAGCTGAATGCTATGGCAAGAAGAGGCCTGGTGAAAGGTCTGCCTAGCTTGTCATCTTTTGGGGATGTTCATGTTTGTGCAGGTTGTCAGTTTGGTAAAGCTCAGCGCGTTCCATTTGACAAATCACAAAGTAGATGTAAAAGACCATTGGAGTGTATCCATGGTGATCTGTTTGGACCTACAAACACTTCCAGTCTTGGAGGTAGCAGGTATATGCTGATTTTGGTTGATGATTTAACCAGATATACCTAGGTATATTTTATAAAGGAGAAGTCGGAGGCGTTCGAAAGGTTTGTAGTGTTCAAGGAGCTGGTAGAAGGTCGGCTAAACCTATAGGTGATGAAGTTCAGAACAGACAATGGAGGGGAGTTCACCTCCAAGGAGTTCTTTAACTTCTGCAGGAAGCATGGCATCCAAAGGGAGCTTTCTTGTGCTCACACTCCACAACAGAACAGAGTTGCAGAGTAGAAGATCCGTCATCTGAAGGAGACCTGCAAATGTTGGCTTCATGCCAAGAATATTCCTAAGTCCTTTTGGGCAGAGGGTATGTCTAGTGTAACTTCTGTTATCAACCAGATGCCTCTCAGTCCCATCAACATGAAGACCCCTCATGAGTTAATGTGATGTAGGGGTACCGTGACGACGTGGACGTTACGCTAACGGAACAAACATTCATCACAGAGAATAAAATAACATGTAGGGATCCGACCAAAAATGAACGAAAAGGGGTTGGTTGGCTCTCCAAATCCGAAAGATAAAAATATGCGGGACACGATACACCGTCCTTAGGACCTACCTCTCCAACAAGCACACAACTCACCGTAAGCCGGATTCGAAACAACGTTCTTAAGACCTACCTCTCCAATAAGCACACAACTCACCGCACCTACACAAGCATCTATTCCATCAATCGATTCATTTCAAAACGCAGCGGCACTTTTCTTGGAGCGGTGGTGAACTTTCAAGCGGCGATAAAGCGTTAGTTGAGATTAACTCCCTTGTTAGCGCCAAGTGCGCCAATCTTGGAGAGCAAATCAAGGCTAGGCCAAGTTCGCTCCCGCACCGGATCTACCCGATCCGAACAACAAGAGATTCAATAACAACACTTAGATCTCAGATTTTTTGCAAGCGAGAAAATTAAAGCCACGGATAAAACGATTCGACAAAAACCTCCACAAACTAAAGCGTAGAAAGAATCACTAGCAACGAGAGGGGTTACCCAACCAAGAATATGAACACACAAGATAAGGTGGGTGAATCTCTCTCTCCACGGCTCCACCGGCGTCGCACCGAACGGAGAAGCACCCTTTCTTCCTTGGAGTTGCACCGCGGAAGTCTCACCGGAGTCGCACCGAAGAGGATGGAGGGAAGCGGCCTTGGAATCACACCAAGAGAGAGGGGGGGGGGGGGGGGGGCGGCGGCAAGGAGGGATGCCCAAGCTTAGCCGAAATTTCACAAGGAGGATTTTTGGATTTTAATCTTCAATAATCCTCATTCCATCATAAAGACCCCTTTAAATAGGAGTTTACACAACATCATAACCATCCATGTTGGAGATGGAATCTCATCCACCCGTATGGTTAAATATACACCAACATGAAATTAAGAGTTCAAAATTAAAATTACAATCACTTTAATAAATATAAAATTATCATCTATCATGAAATAATTTTATATTTATTAATATAAAATAAAAGTGCATGAATAAGAGTCTAATTCTTCATGGCGGTTTTGGCATGCCGCGGGCGGAGATTATAACGCGGTCTTCCATCAGCATCGTCATGGCACCGCAGATCTTTGTGGCGCAGCGCCTCGGCAGCCAGGTCATCATCATCAAGGAGTGTCGGAGGGGACGCGCCATCAATCCTCCCCCACTCAAAATCAAGCATCTCCGATGCGTGGTCCGAGATGTGGCGGCGGAGAAGATCTGCATCCAGTCGTTGAAGCTCTGTCGCTAGGACCCAAGAATCGTCTGAAGGAGGGCGATCACGCCAACGGATGAGGAAGCGGTAAGTAGCACCCTCCGAGGTAGTAAGTGGCTCCGCAGATAGTATCATGTCCGGAGTGAGAAAAGTCTTCGGAAACCTGGGGAACATATCAGCAGTAGGAATAAAAGTATGCGACTTACCATCTGGTGAAATACCTGTGGGAACCGATAGAGTGAGGTCATCCGTACTACCACTCCCCAACCCATTAGAAGATTTGGTGGAAGGAGAAACGTCAAGGAACTCAACTCATGTGGAGGCGATATGAACATCGTTAAATCTGAGACGTTAAAAATAGGGGAGATTCCCCATTCGGCAGGCAAATCCAAAACAAAAGCGCTGTCACCTATTTTCTTGATGATCCGAAAAGGGCCGGCACGCTTAGGTGCTAACTTTTTAACGGTGCCAGATGGCAAACGTTCGGGAACTAATCGTACTAAGACCAAATCGCCAACCTTGAAGTGTGACACTCTCCGATGTATATTGGCGTGTGCCTGATAAGAATCATACTGAGCAGTCAAGGTAGCTAGTATACGTGCATGAAGGTCGTGAATATGTTGGGCGAAGGATTGTGCAAATTGACTTACCTTGTAAGTTGGGGGTAAGGGAACCGAGTCAAGAGGCACAGGGGCCTTGTACCCATGGACAATCTCATTTGGCGACAAACCGGTGGACCGATTTTTGAAATTGTTATAGGATAACTGAGTGTGGGGAAGAAGAAGATCCCATGTACCTTTATGATCAATCACGAGACATCTAAGAAGGTTCCCTAGGCTCCGGTTAACCACCTCAGTTGGCCCATCGGTTTGAGGATGATAGGCGGAGGAAAACAATAGTTTGGTACCCATTAGGATCCAAAGTGTCTTCGAGAAGTAGCTCGTATACTTAACATCCCTATCCGAGACAATTGTCTTCGGCACTCCTCGGTGACTAACAACTTCCTTAAAATATAGCTTTGCGATATGAGATGCGTCGTCGGTTCTAGTACATGGTATAAAGTATGCCATTTTGGAGAACCTATCCACAACTACGAAGATAGAATCGTGATGACGAAAAGTGGTGGGTAGGCCTAAGACAAAGTCCATGCTCACATCCTCCCAAGGTACAGATGGTATAGGCAACGGAGTATATAACCCGACGTTGGTTTTGGTGCCCTTGGAAACTTGGCAAGTACGGCAACTACTCACTACCTGTCCTACCATTGCCTTCAACTTTGGCCAATAAAACTTTTCCTCAACCAGGGTGATAGTCTTATCACTACCGAAATGGCCACTCAACCCACCACTATGCAGTTCCCAGATGATATGGAGACGTAGAGATGACTGTGGAATACATAATTTCCCATGCCTAAAGAGGTAACCATCCTTGATAACGAACGCAGTAATAGTGGTGGGGGAACTATCCTGGGCAGATAGGTAAGAATCCTGAAAATTCGGGCATGTAGCGTACTAATCTTTGATTCGCTCGAACCCGACAACGTTAACCTCCATAGTGGTGACTAAAAGGGCTAGGCGACTAAGAGCGTCCGCAACCCGATTGTCCGCTCCCTTAAGGTGTTTGAGATTAAAAGTGTAACCCTGTAGGAAGGATACCCACTTGGCGTGACGCATGCTGATTTTATGTTGGCCATTGATAAATCATAATGCTTCGTGATCGGAGAGGATCACGAACTCCTTAGAGAGGAGATAATGCCGCCAGTGGTGCAAGCATCTAATGACCGCATAAAATTCCCTATCATAGTTGGAATAATTCAATTTAGAGCCCGCCAACTTTTCACTAAAGAAACTCACAGGGTGCCCTTCCTGACTCAAGACACCTCCTATCCCCACGCCCGAAGCGTCACAAGTAAGCTCAAAGACTTTCGAGAAGTCAGGTAAACGTAAGACGGGTGCCTCAGTCATAAGCTCTTTGATGCGTTGGAAAGCGAAGGTGGCGGACTTTGTCCAAGTAAACTCACCTTTTTTCATACAGCACTAACGGGGGCCATGATGCTGCTAAAGTCTTTGATGAAACGGCAGTAGAAAGTTGCCAACCCATGGAAGCTCCTCACCTCACGTATCGTGGTCAGCACGGGCCAGTCCTTAATCACCTTAACCTTGCTAGGGTCGACTCTAATGCCCTCCGTTCCAACGATGTAGCCTAAAAATTCCACCTTCGTAACATGGAAAGTGCATTTCTTGAGATTCAGAAATAAAGTTTCCTTCCGTAGGGTGGAAAGAACCACTCTCATGTGGGAGATGTGCTCGGTGGAAGTAGTGATGTCAACCAAGATGTCATCGAAGTAGACAACTACGAACTTCCCCATGAATGGCTGAAAGACATGCGTCATCATCCGGGAGAATGTGCTGGGGGCATTGGATAGCCCGAAGGGCATCACAAGCCACTCGTATAACCCGTCCTTAGACTTAAACGCCGCCTTCCACTCATCTCCCTTGCGGATCCTTATCTGGTGATAGCCGCTTCGTAAATCTAACTTAGAAAATATCGTGGCGCCAGACAAGACATCGAGAAGGTCATCTAAGCGCGGTATAGGAAATCGGTACTTGATGGTGATTTTGTTGATAGCGCGACTATCAACACACATCTGCCACGTACCATCCTTCTTGGGGGCAAAAAGGGCTGGCACCGCATAAGGACTCATGCTAGTCCTGATGAATCCTTTTTTCATCAAATCCTCGATCTGAGCCTGCAGCTCTTTGTGGGCCGCGGGATGAAGCCTATAGTGGCGTTGGTTCGGCAGGGACGAACCCAGAATGAGATCTATCGCATGTTGTATGTTCCGCAATGGAGGTAACACAGAAGGCAACTCGTCTGGGTACACGTCCTTATATTCGTACAAAAGTGCTCGTAACTCCCTAGGCAACTCATTCAACGCTTCTGATTCACCCTTCGCACTCATAAGAACTAAAGCGTACATAACTCCCTCAAGAAAAGGATCTCTCACGAACTCTCTCCTACCAAGTAGGCTCAAAGACTTCCTCTCGGCCGGGACGGTAGTATCCTTAGCCAAAGCTACCGGCTCCTTCGGAGCGGTCGGTCTCAAAGTGATGGTCTTACCGTTGAATTTGAATTCATAAGTATTGGCTCGACCGAAATGTGTGACATCACGGTCATAAAGCCAAGGGCGGCCTAATAACACGTGGCACGCGTCCATGGGGAGGACATCACACCAGACCTCATCCGTGTAAGATTTAAAGGCAAGAGGGACCAGGCAACGCTTGCTAACCAGGACGGTAACCTTGCTAATCCAAGCTACCTGGTAGGGTGTGGGGTGCGGTTCCGTGGTCAGATTCATACGTTTAACAGCGTTCTCATAGATAACATTCATACAGCTACCGCTATCTATGATGAGCTTGCACAGCTTGTCGCCACTCTTAAAGATCAGAGAGAAGATACTCATCCTCCTCCAGTCATCTAGCAGACGTGGAGTGGTCAGAATACAATGCATCACCATGAGGGGGGGGGGGATCATCTTCCAAATCTCTTGGGACCCCTGGGTCGCTCTCCTCGGCGGCCTCATACACATAGTCAGTAGAATCGGCGGCCACGTCTAAGAGGGCAACGGCCTTAGTCTTAGTTGGGCATTCAAAGGCATAGTGGCCTTGAACATCGCAAGAATTTAACACGTGGTATTGGCCTTGCTAACTTTCCCAATGGGAACACGCTCACTCGTGGGGTTCCTGGTGTTCCTAGCGGTGATCACGGCAGATTTAGACTCGGTGGTTCTAGACTTTCCCCTATCCAGATAGGTGGAAGAAGACGCTCCAATGGTGTTCTTATTCCTCGTGTGGGAATAACGAGATTGAGCCATGGCGGCTAAGTGTTTTTCAATGTCTAGGGCGGCATTGAAAGTCGTGTTCAGATCTGTGTGCCCATAGCGCAAAAGCTTCCGCTGGATATCGGGTTGAAGCCCCTTACGAAACCTGGATAATGTGACCTCTGGGGGTTCCCTAAGCTCGCAACGCACCATACGGTCTTTCAACTCTCCCATATACTAGGCCACCGACTTTGAACCTTGCCGCAGGGTGGCTAGTTCATCGAACATTTGGGTTCGGTGGTAAGCGGGAACGTATTGGTCGGTGAGCAAATTTTTCATCACCGCCCATCCGATAGGTGGGACTTCCTGTCCGGCTCCCAACCTCCTTTCCTCATTCATCCAAAAGGTTTTCGCACGATCTGTCAACTTCATGCGGGCGACTTGGACCTTTTGGAGATCCGTGAGATTGTGCCACTGGTAGTAACATTCCATATCAACTACCCAGCAAAGGAAGACGTGGGGGTCTGCCATGCCATCGTAGGTGGGGGCATCAATCTTGATGGCTCTAGTGATATCGAAACCACGCTCGGGGCGGCGTTCTCGAGGGGGCACTCGGGGATGGTCCCCATCAGAATCCGAATCAGTGACCGGTTGTTGCCGGTTGGGCCCCTCACATCACCGGGTGGTGGTGGTGGTCCTCCTTGATTCCGTAAAATTTGTTCTAACATCGTCCTAAGCTCAGTCATTTCAGTACGTAGACCTGCTATGGCCACGGTGTTGGGATCATTGTGATGATTCGCAGCCATCCTAGACGTAGACGGTGTCGCGTACTCCGTTCCTAGCATAGTGGGCATTCAGGTTCAGGAAAAATTTAGGAAGATGATTTTTCCTAGGGTTGTAGCTAGATTGAACATAGGATATTTTTATAGATTCCTGATGTGTGTAATAGGTGGATCGTTAAAAAATTTTGTTTTTTGAATTTTGACAAAAATTTCAGATTTCAGACCGCTATTCGCACACCACCTAGACAGAATTACGATGGTTCCAATTTTCAGGCCGACCTAACGAGGACGAATCGAAAAAGTTTCAGTTTTAATGTTGCTGGAAATACGTGCAGGAAGCTATAGAAAACATTTCAGATTTTTCTGACAAGTTTTAAATTTCTGAGTTTTTACTAAACGCAGACCAATCCGAAAATTTTCAGATTTTCCTATTGATTAGAACGACAAACAAGGATCGCAGCGAGGATGTTTGCAATGTGGGAGTTGAAACGACCGGCTTTGATGCCAAATTAATGTAGGGGTACCGTGACGACGTGGACGTTACGCTAACGGAACAAACATTCATCACAGAGAATAAAATAACATGTAGGGATCCGACCAAAAACGAACGAAAAGGGGTCGGTTGGCTCTCCAAATCCGAAAGATAAAAATATGCGGGACTCGATACAACGTCCTTAGGACCTACCTCTCCAACAAGCACACAACTCACCGTAAGCCGGACTCGATACAGCGTCCTTAAGACCTACCTCTTCAACAAGCACACAACTCACCGCACCTACACAAGCATCTATTCCATCAATCGATTCATTTCAAAACGCAGCGGTAATTTTCTTGGAGCGGTGGTGAACTTTCAAGCGGCGATAAAGCGTTTGTTGAGATTAACTCCCTTGTTAGCGCCAAGTGCGCCAATCTTGGAGAGCAAATCAAGGCTAGGCCAAGTTCGCTCCCACACCGGATCTACCCGATCCGAACAACAAGAGATTCAATAACAACACTTAGATCTCAGATTTTTTGCAAGCGAGAAAATTAAAGCCATGAATAAAACGATTCGACAAAAACCTCCACAAACTAAAGCGTAGAAAGAATCACTAGCAAGGAGAGGGGTTACCCAACCAAGAAGATGAACACACAAGATAATGTGGGAGAATCTCTCTCTCCACGGCTCCACCGGCGTCGCACCGAACGGAGAAGCACCCTTTCTTCCTTGAAGTCGCACCGCGGAAGACTCACCCGAGTCGCACCGAAGAGGATGGAGGGAAGCGGCCTTGGAATCACACCAAGAGAGAGGGGGGGCGCCGGCAAGGAGGGATGCCCAAGCTTGGCCGAAATCTCACAAGGAGGATTTTAGGGTTTTAATCTTCAATAATCCTCATTCCATCATAAAGACCCCTTTAAATAGGAGTTTACACAACATCATAACCATCCATGATGGAGATAAAATCTCATCCACCCGTATGGTTAAATACACACCAACATGAAATTAAGAGTTCAAAATTAAAATTACAATCACTTTAATAAATATAAAATTATCATCTATCATGAAATAATTTTATATTTATTAATATAAAATAAAAGTGCATGAATAAGAGTCTAATTCTTCATGGTGGTTTTGGCACGCCGCGGGCGGAGATTATAACGCAGTCTTCCATCAGCATCGTCATGGCACCGCAGATCTTTGTGGCGCAGCGCCTAGGTAGCCGGGTCATCATCATCAAGGAGTGTCGGAGGGGACGCGCCATCATAATGTTTAAGGAGAAGCCAAGCGTGGAACACTTTCGAGTGTTCGGTTCTACCTGCTATGTGCATGTTCCGGATGCCCTTCGAACGAAGCTAGATGCTAAGGCAAGGAAGCTAGTCTTCGTCGGTTATGATGACCGAAAGAAAGGGTGGAGATGCATGGATCCCGAGACGCGGAGATATGTGGTCTTAAGGGATGTGGTATTTGATGAGGTGACGTCATACCAAGGTAGCTCTTCTGTAGAGTTACAAGGAAGTAGGGAAGATGGTGGACTAGAGGAAGCTGCAAGGGATGCTCTGGTGGAGTTTCCTGTTTCTCCAAGTGCTCCAGGTATTTCTAGCTCTGGATCAGGTTCTTCGGTTTCTAGAAGCAGGGGGAGCGAGGCTCCATGTCTACCTGAGAGAAGAGCAAGTCCAGAAGCTGCAGTGGAAGAGGTGGTTCAGAGTCAAGATCTGAGGAGGTCCAAGAGGACCATTATTCCACCTGATCGTTATATGGGCGGGAACTTGGTGAGCTTTGTTGGAACATGGTCTTCCGCATCTGCTAGGTTTAAGAATAACAAATCCTATGTGTATTTGATCTTGTGTGTTTAAGTGTGCAGGATAACAAAGTCCACATGACTCAAGGATTACATAAGAAGGTTTCCCCCAAAGTTGAGCCATCAAATCCAAAACTCCTACTAGCGCTGGCGGTAGTACTAGCGCAGGCGCTAGCTGACGAATTGTTAGAGGCGCTTGACGAAATGCTCATAGCTGTCGTTCGACGAAATGTTAGAGGCGCTCGATGAAATGCTCATAGCTGTCATTCGACGAACTGTTAGCGGCACTCGACGAAATGCTCATAACTGCGTTCGACGAAAATTCATTCGACAAAGTCTTAGCGGCGTTCGACGAAATCTCGTTCGACGAAATATTGGCTTACGCGCAATTGCCGGGAGAACTTATAGAAGGAGATAGCGCCAGGCGATATCCGATAGCGCATGCGATAGTGAGGAGAACAGTAGGCAAGAGAGAATTGTTTCCTCGGATTGAAGATTCTGCCGCGCAGAATGTGTCCTAATATGGGATAGCATCGGCGGTAGCACTAGCGCAGGCGCTAGCGCTGAGGCTATAAAAAGGACCCATTGGCTCCGTCTTGAGAATCCTCGAGAGATCCAAAAATTCTAGAGCCTTGTGCCACAGCATAGAGAGGAAGTTTCAAAGAGATACTCCCACAAATCTATAAAGGCTAAAGGAGATCCATGGAGAAGATTTCAACACACATCATCATCGTGACGAAAGACCGCATCGACTACGATCATACTCCGCGGGTCTTCGTCTACTTCTCCAAGAGATTCACATAAAGGGAGTTTTTATATTATTGTCTTTGTATTTCACATCTTTTGTTTTAAATCGTGTAGTAAATACGCCTCGTGTTGGCGACTAGGTCTGGGTAGGACTTAGGGCAGAAATTCGCCTCGTGTTGGCAACTAGGTCTCGGGTGTAGGTCTAGGGGGTGCTCGAGGCCATATCCAGGGAAGGGTTGGCTAGAGCGGCTTGAGGCCGTATCCGGGGAAGGATCGGCTAAAGCCAACCGGTTCGTGGGGATACGAGTCGGTATAGAAAACAAAAAGAGTCTTTCATATTTCGCTTTGATTTCTAGCGTCATTGAAATCAAAATTTTGTAATCATTTTTATTAATAGTAATCATGTCTCTCCTTTTGTAATAAAAATGATTTGTTCTTCATTTCTCTAAATTGTTTATTATCATCTCTTTTATTATTAAACAATTTAGATCTTTATTCAAAATCACTATTTTGATCTCTTATTGAAGCAGCGGCGTCTCCTAATAGAGATCTACACGGACTTCACTCTAACTCGCCTCTATCACACAGTGATCTACCGCACTCACACAAGCATTCTATCGCTCACATACGTTGCCATTCGCATCACAATATCAAACAAAAAAAGAAGAACGATCGACTCTAAAACAGCGGTCAAAAGAGAGTCGACATAGTTCCCAAATCAACACAAAGATTGCTACTCTTTTAGAGAACAAAACCAAGGCTATAGGCCAAGATCCGTTCAAGCAAACGAGACCCACACGGTCCGGACACGAAGAACGCGGGAGAGCGATCTCAAGTTCAGAAAATACCAACGATCGATATTCAAAATCGCGGAGAACACGATGGTTCTTCCTCCACAAACTAAAGAAAGAAACTCTTTGAGGTTTTAGAGATTACCCAACCCAGAAAATGAAAGCACACTTGATAACTGTGGGAGAATCACTCTCTCCACGCTTTCCACCGGCATCGCACCGTATGGATCCTTCGGAGTCACACCGAGGGGCTGCCTTCCTTCTTCCTTGGAGTCGCACCAAGAAACCACGCCGGAAACACCCAAGAGGGGGGGGGGGGGGGCGAAATGGAGAAGAGGGGGAAGAGGCAAGGGGGGCGGCGGCTTGGAGCAAGCCCTTGGCCGAAATTCCTCCTTAGGGGGGAGCTTTTTAGGGTTCAAATTCTATTATCTCATTTCTCATAAAAGGCTCCTTTAAATAGGAGTTACAAACACCATCCAACCATCCAAAATTGAGATGAAATCTCATCAACCCAGATGGTTAAATGCACACCACATAAAATGTCTATTAGCACACCCAAAATAAAAACATGCCGGAATTTAAAATATTACAATTTTAAAATGACGGAAATAAATATAAAACTAAAGCAAGATAATAAAAGGCTTTAAGCATCCTTTGCGCGGCGCGGGCGGAGGTTATAATGTTGACTTCCGGGGCGCCGAAAGTCCTTGTGTTGTAACATCTCCAAGTCATCCACATGTGGGGGAAGTGGTGCGGCATCAATCCTCCCCCCCTCAACTTCACATATCACCGATGCGTGGTCCAAGAGGAAACGGTGGAGAAGAGCGGCATCTAGTCTTTGAAGCTCGGACTCAAGCACCCAAGAGTCATCGGAAGGTGGGCGATCCCGCCATCGAATGAGGAAGTGGCGAGTATCACCATCAGTAGTAGTAACGGGCTCCATGTCCAATATCCTGTCAGGGTTAGAAAAGGTTTTGGGAAACCTTGGAAACATGTCAGCATTAGGAATAAGATGTGACTCACCATCCGGCGGTATACCTGTGGAAAGCATGGAAGAGAGATCATCCATCCTACCACTCCCCAACCCATTAGAATCATTTGTGGAAGTAGAAGACGACATAGAAGACAACTCTTGTGGAGGCGGAACAAACATCGTCAAATCCGAAACGTTGAAAATGGGTGAGACACCCCAATCAGATGGCAAATCCAAAACAAAAGCATTCTCTCCTATTTTCTTCAAAATCCGGAACGGGCCAGCTCGCCTCGGTGCTAATTTCTTAACGGTGCCAGATGGCATTCGTTCGGGAACTAAGCGGACTAAAACTTGGTCGCCGACTTTAAAGTTTGACGCTCTCCTATTTTGGTTTGCATGTGTTTGATAGGCGTCATATTGAGAGGTTAAGGTCGCCCGAATATGTGCATGTAGATCATGAATGTGTTGGGCAAAGGATTGTGCGAATTGACTGGCCTTATACGACGGTGGTAGTGGGACCAAGTCAAGGGGCACTGGAGCATTATACCCGTGAACAACCTCGTTGGGAGACATACCCGTGGATCGGTTCTTGGAATTATTATAAGCCAACTGAGCGAGGGGGAGAAGTAAGTCCCATGTGCCTTTATGGTCACCCACAAGGCACCTAAGAAGATTTCCCAAGCATCTATTGACCACCTCAGTTTGCCCATCCGTTTGTGGGTGGTAGGCGGCAGAGAATAGCAATTTAGTGCCCATTAGAATCCATAATGTCTTCCAAAAATAACTTGTAAATTTCACGTCCCTATCCGACACAATAGTGTTAGGCACCCCACGATGGCTAACGACATTTTGAAAATACAGCTTGGCAATATGAGATGCATTGTTGGTCTTGCTACAAGGGATAAAATATGCCATCTTGGAGAACCTATCTACAACAACGAATATCGAGTCGTGTCGGTGAAACGTGGGGGGAAGGCCTAGAACGAAATCCATGCTCACGTCTTCCCAAGGTTTAGATGGAATAGGTAACGGTGTATACAAGCCAACATTGGTCTTAGAACCTTTGGAGACTTGACACGTTCGGAAACTGCTCACTACACGTCCGACCATGACCTTAAGTTTTGGCCAATAAAATTTCTCTTCCACGAGCACAATAGTCTTGTCACGCCCGAAGTGACCACTCAACCCGCCACTATGCAACTCCCAAATAATGTGTAGTCGTAGGGAAGATTGCGGAATGCATAGTTTCCCGTGCCGAAAGAGGTAACCATCTCTAATAGTGAAGGCCGAGATAGTGGTGGGGGAGTTGTCCTGTGCAGATAGGTACAACTCCTGGAAATCCGGGCACGTGGCGTACTCATCCTTAATGCGCGCGAACCCAATAACATGCACTTTCATGGTAGACAGAAAGAGGGTGAGGCGGCTAAGCGCATCGGCGACTCGATTCTCCGAACCCTTAAGGTGCTTAATGTTAAACGTGTATTCTTGAAGGAACGCAACCCACTTCACGTGCCGTGGGCTGATCTTATGACTACCGTTTATGAATCTCAAAGCATCATGGTAAGAAAGGAGCACAAATTCCTTGGACATAAGATAGTGTCTCCAATGATGCAAACACTTCACAATCGCATAGAACTCTCGGTCGTAGTTAGAATAAATGAGCTTTGCGCCTGCCAACTTCTCACTAAAATAACTGATAGGGTGGCCCTCTTGACTTAGGACTCCTCCTATCCCTATCCCAGACGCATCACAAGTAACCTCAAAGACCTTGGTGAAGTCAGGGAGACGTAACACCGGTGCTTCGGTCATGAGTTGCTTGATCCTACGGAAGGCAAAAGTAGCAGACTTCGACCACACAAACTCTCCCTTTTTCATACAATCGGTAATAGGTGCCATGATGCTACTAAAGTCTCGTATAAAACGACGATAAAATGTAGCTAGCCATTGGAAACTGTGCACCTCTCGAATACTAGTCAGCTCAGGCCAATCCTTAATTACCTGGACCTTCCCGGGGTCTACTCGTATACCTTCGGACCCAACAATATAACCTAAGAATTCTACCTCAGAGACTCGAAAAGTGCACTTCTTAAGGTTCAGATAAAGAGTTTCCTTCCGAAGGGTGGAAATAACTATCCGCAGGTGTGAGATGTGATCGGCGGGGGTGGTATTATAGATAAGGATGTCGTCAAAGTAGACAACCATGAAACTTCCCCATATAAGGCTGGAAGACATGAGTCATCATCCTGGAGAACGTGCTTGGGGCGTTGGATAGCCCAAAAGGCATCACAAGCCACTCATACAGTCCATCCTTGGACTTAAACGCTGTCTTCAACTCATCTCCCTCACGGATCCTGATCTGGTGGTAACCACTCCGCAAATCTAGCTTGGAAAAGATGGTGGCACCCGCTAGGACATCGAGGAGATCATCTAACCGTGGGATTGGAAATCTATACTTGATGGTGATTTTGTTGATAGCACGGCTATCAACACACATCCTCCACGAGCCATCCTTCTTGGGGGCAAGAAGGGCTGGAACAGCGCATGGGCTCAAACTAGTCCGAATGAAACCCTTCTTCAGCAAGTCCTCTATCTGGACTTGTAACTCCTTGTGGGCATCGGGAGGGAGTCTATAGTGGGGATGATTGGGTAGGGATGACCCAGGGATAAGATCAATAGCATACTGTATATCCCAAAGTGGGGGTAACGACGACGGAAGCTCGTCGGGGTAAACATCCCTATACTCATCTAGCAGGGCCCGCAACTCTCTAGGCAACCCATCTAACGTGCTCGAATCAGTCTTCGTACTCATAAGAACTAACGCATACATCACTCCATCTAAAAATGGGTCCCTCACAAACTCTGTCCTGCCTACTAGACTCAACGTCTTCCTCTCGACCGGAACAATGGTGTCCTTAGGTAACGCAACTGGTTCCTTCGGAACGGTCGGGCTCAAAGTAATGGTCTTACCCTTAAATTTAAACTCATAGGAGTTGGCCCGGCCATAATGTGTTACATCACGGTCATAGAGCCAAGGGCGGCCTAATAACACGTGGCAAGCATCCATCGGTAATACGTCACACCATATCTCATCCGTGTATGATTTAATCGAGAGGGGAACTAGGCATCGCTTGGTAACTAGAACAGTGATCTTGTTAATCCAAGCTACTTGATACGGGGTCGGGTGTGGCTCCGCGGTCAAGGCCATACGTGTGACGGCGTTCTCAGAAACGACGTTTACACAACTTCCACTATCGATAATCAGCTTACATAACTTCTCACCACTCCTAAAAATCAGGGAAAATATGTTCGTCCTCTTCCAATCATCTAAAGGACGAGGGGTGGTCAAGATACATCGCATCACTCCTAGGTAGCGTTCGTCCTCCAAATCACTCGGGACTCCCTCAGGGTCATCCTCCTCAGTAGCCTCATAAATCAGATCGGCGGGGTCGGTCTCCGCATCCAACAGGGCTATGGCTCGGGTTTTTGTAGGACACTCAAAGGCGTAGTGACCCTGAACCCCGCAAGCATAACATGTGGTGTTAGCCTTGCTAACCTTTCCTATGGGAATACGCTCACTCGTGGGATTCCTAGAGTTCCTCACAATAATCACTACCGATCTAGACTCGGCGGTCTTAGGTTTTCCTTTATCGTGGGTGGTAGATGAAGATGCTCCAAATGTGGTCAAGCTCTTCGTACGGGAGTAACGAGAGTGGGCCTTCGAAGCCAGATGCTTTTCAATATCAAGAGCGGCATTGAATAACGTATTCAGATCTGTGTGGCCATATCTCAATAGCTTCCTCTTAATGTCAGGGTGGAGACCCTTACGAAATCGCGATAGCGTAACCTCAGGGATCTCTCGAAGATCACAACGCACCATACGGTCTTTCAGCTCGCCCATATACTCAGCCACCGAGTTTGAGCCTTGCCGAAGGGTGGCTAGCTCATCGAACATTTGGGTTCGGTGGTAGACGGGGACGTATTGGTCAGTGAGTAAGTTCTTCATCACCGGCCATCCAATGGGTGGGACTCCCTGCCCGACTCCTAGCCTACGTTCTTCATTCAGCCAATACGTTTTCGCTCGACCCGTTAGCTTCATCCTGGCAACCTGGACCTTTTGGGGATCCGTAAGATGGTGCCATTCAAAATAACATTCAATATCCACTACCCAAGTAAGGAAAACCTGGGGGTCTCCCAAACCATCGTAAGTGGGGGCGTCGATCTTAATGGCTCTAGAGATGTCAGTGCCACGATCCGGACGACGTCCACGAGGAGGGGCTCGAGGATAGCCTTCATCCGAATCCGAATCATGAACCCGTTGTTGCGGATTGGGCAACTCATCATTAGCCGGTGAGGGTGGTGTTCCCCTTTGATTCAGCAGAATCTGGGTTAACATGGTCCTAATCTCCGTCATCTCGCCACGTAGCTCTTCTATAGCCTCCGAGTTAGGATCTACTTGATTGTTCGCTGCCATCCTAGAGGTGGACGGTAACTCTACGGTGTACTGATGCGCGTCGGCAAGTGCACCGGTCGCTGTCAAGTAATAATTGTGGAGAATAAATTCCCCGGATGTCGGTCTCTTGAGGAATGCAGGATGGGTGAACGAATCGCGCAGTGATTATTGTTACACAAGCGTTTCACAAACACAAAGAGGGGTTTTTGGTTGGTTTTCCTAACTTTAACAACAACAACAGAGATGCGGGTCGAGAACACCGCTTCGCAAAGTGAGGTGGATGCAACGGCTGCGATGCCGTGCTTCGTGAGGCGGATGAAGTGAACTCAAGTGCGAAAGGGTGAGGGTCGCAAACACCTCTTCACAACCATCGTTAGCTCTTGCTAACACAGAGTAAACACCTTGCGTGCGTGTGCGAGTGAGTGAGTGAGAACGGAATGAATCATGAGCAAACCATGGAGAAAAACAAAGAAATATTCATTTTCATCAAAGTAAATATCACAATATTCATCTAGTACATGGTTCAAAGAGTGCAATGAAGGGAAAGAAGGAAGAAATAACCGGCGGTGAAGACTAGCGGCCGTTCACGGCCGGAATGGTAGGTTGTCGGGCTACCTCCGGACTCGGACGGGCAATGCTTCCGGCGTAGAGAGCTGTCACAATCTCCCTACGTGCTCCGTCGTCTTCGACTCAAGGTCTCTTCTTCTTCTCACCGGGCGGAAAGCGAAAATGGGTGCTTGGAGGCTTGCGGACGATGGAGAACACTCACGGACGATGGAGGAAGGCTTGGAATGGATGGAGGAGGCTTCCCCTTGCGTGGAAGATGAAGTAGGGGCGTTCCAGGGCGGTGGTCGGCGGCGTACGGAACAGGAACCTCGCTCCCGGAAGATCGATCCGCCCTAAAATCGCAACAGGCGTTTAAATAGGCGCTGGATTGAATACTGCGCACGATCATTGGCGCACGACCAGTGGTCGTGCGCACTAGAATTCTGCGATCGTGCGCACTGCCTGGACAGAACCTGCAAGAGACGAAATTATAAAATACAATGTTCGCACGACCAGTGGCGCACGACCGGTGGTCGTGCACACTGGAGTTGATGGTCGTGCGCACTACAGCAAACAGAACTCAGAAATTTAATGGTCAATGCGCACGAGCAGTGGCGCACGACCGATGGTCGTGCGCACTGGAGTCGTTGGTCGTGCGCACTGCACCAGACAGAACTCGTGAAAAAAGGTTAAGTGCGCACGATTAGTGGCGCACGACCGGTGGTCGTGCGCACTAGAACAAGTGATCGTGCGCAGTGTTCCTGTGCAGAATTGCACCGGAAACACTTGCACACCTCCTATTCCAGCACAAACACAGATCTAGCCACTGAAAGTGGCACTTAACAACATATGAATACTACCAAAGATAATACACACGAAAACACACCAAAGTGGGCCTAAATGTGCATAGCATGGGTTATCAACTATAGACTATAATAAGGCTAAAGTGCGGTGAATTTACTGAATAATGGCCCGGATGAGTCCATAAATGTGTATATGATCAGGACTCATCCCCCCACAGACTTAACTGTTTGCGCGTCCCGAGCAAACGAATCCGGTGGAATGTGAAAACGATAGCTAACATAGAGAATTACACAAGGGAGTACGGTGCGAAGTAACGTACGCATGCGAGTAGAAATTCTAGTAGAAGAAGATTCTAATTATGCTAACTAATTTACATAAGTATTAAAGCGTAAGTAAAGATTTAGTCCTACTCAGTTGGTGAATTATGAAGAATTTGACGATCATGCCCAGTATGAAAGTGACGAGACACTGAGGCGGGTGTTGCAAAAGATCGGGGCTTAGGAATAACTCCGCTGAAATCCATCAACGTCGTGAACCATACGCTCGCCCGGTCACACTCTCTCCACGGCGCTAGCAAACTCGCAAATCAAATCAATAGGACTTATAGGATTAAAACGAGGCTTAGGTTACGGTATGATATTCAAAGTTAAACACGATGGCTGCGCAACCCAAGTGAGCTATCGGAACGCTGCACCCCACAAAACCACAAACTACGTTCGTGTGACACACCCCCAGACTTATCATGAAAACTAGGTGTGCACACGGCCTACTTCACAAACACAAACAGATTTTCTATTTTTAGCTCGGGAGGACTTTTTTTTTTCAAACTACTGTTTTTTTTTTTTTTTCTTTTTTCTTTTACATATTTTTTCTTCTTTTATGTATCCTCCGGTTGGTTCAAAGTCAGCGGATAGACAATATTTTCCCTTCATAACAAAATGATTCCACACGACACGCATATTGAGTCTTATGAGCGCAGTTAAAAACAATTTGGTTGCGGGTGTAGGATAGGCTTCAGGCTTTGGTGGATGAAGAGGAGCTGAACAAAGGATTGGTAGGCACAAATTTGGCTCGCAAAGGTGAATGAAATGGACATGGAACAACAAAGCTCAAACTAGCCAAATGGTGGCCTACGTCATTTTTAACTCGACGAGTCGCTCTCACCAATGCTTCGAGAGTCGCTTGGGGCAAGTTCTTAGCCCACGAGAAAGATAAACCTTCCTCCCGACTCGAGCAACACATGACTAGCAATCGTACACACACAATACCGGGTTATCGTCAATTTCATACAAATTCACCATTTGAGTATACTAAATCTAAATTTACGCAGAAATACTCAATATAAATTAGATGCATAAAGAAAATCTAGTTCTACTCAAATTCTACCATAACATGCGACGTGACTAGTACACTACATGAGTCGACATCGCGCTCCAAATAATAATTCCTATGTTAACAAACTATTTCACATTCCAACCAAACTAATTTAAACGGAACAACACAAAAAGACAAGCACGCACTCAAGTGGGTGAAGTGGTGTGTAAGGAATGCAACAATGATAATGATAATGAAAAATAAAAAGCAACCTTCTAGTATGCAATGCAGCTCGTGCACAGTGGATAATAACAACCGCTCCCCCAGACTTAAGCTAAACACGATATCTAGAAATTTGAAGCTGAAAGAGGGGAGGAAGTGTTACCCAATGCTCAGAAATGAGCATACCAGACGATTGGCGTTTACGATCAAGAATAGTCCGCAGCACCCGCCATCGAACACGAAACCTGCAAGCACAAACTCAAGGCAACAAAAGCAAATACAAAAGCTGAACTAAAAAAAAAGAAATACGAAAACGGAAATCTTGGTTGTCTCCCAGTAGCGCTTTCATTTAACGTCCTTAAGCTGGACCAAATACCTGTATTAACAGTGTTTATAAAGAGTGCAGGAATTAAAAAGGAATACTCAAAAATAGAGTTTTGCAACAAAAAGAAACAAGAAGGGAAAAATCAGCTGCCGGTGCTTGAATGATGTCCATCTCCCAATGTCAACAACTGACATTCCTTGTTTATAGTGGCACCATCGTATAACTTCAGCCGATGTCCATTGACCTTAAACTTGTCCCCCTTATCTCCAGATATTTCTATGGCACCAAAGGGGGAGACGGCGGTCACGGAGAAAGGACCACTCCACCTCGATTTTAACTTCCCAGGGAAGAGGCGGAGACGAGAGTTGTAGAGCAGCACTTGGTCTCCAATTTTGAACTCCTTAGGAATGATATGCCGATCGTGCCATTTCTTCGTTTTCTCCTTGTAAATACGAGCGTTTTCATAAGCGAAATGACGGAGCTCCTCTAACTCGTTGAGTTGAGAACGACGCACCTCGGCCGCGGCTCCAATGTCCATGTTCAACAATTTGGTTGCCCATAATGCTTTATGCTCCAGCTCCACCAGAAGGTGGCATGCCTTGCCATATACCAATTGAAACGGAGTCATGCCTATGGGTGTTTTGAACGCAGTCCGGTAAGCCCATAATGCATCGTCGACCTTTTTAGCCCACTCCTTCCTATTTGAATGTATTGCTTTCTCAATTATTCGCTTGAGCTCGCGGTTGGAAACTTCGACTTGCCCACATGTTTGGGGATGGTATGCCAAAGCAATCTTATGATGGACCCCGAACTTTTTCATTAGTTGCACAAACTGCTTATTGCAAAAGTGACTACCGCCGTCGCTTATGATCATTCTCGGCGTCCCAAACCTGGAAAAGATATTCTTGTGGATGAAATGTAGCACTGTGTTGGCATCATTCGTGGCCACCGCTTCAGCTTCCACCCACTTTGAGACATAATCAACTGCCACAATAATGTAATGCTTACCATGAGACATCGGGAAGGGACCCATGAAGTCTATTCCCCAGACATCAAAGGGTTCGCAAACCAGCATGTTATTAAGGGGCATCTCGTCACGCCGGGAAATATTTCCGGTCCTTTGGCATTCATCGCACTTGGTAACATAGGTATGGGCGTCCCGGAAGAGGGTCGGCCAAAACAATCCACATTGCAGGATTTTTCGTGCTGTTCGAACGGCCCCGAAGTGCCCGCCAGCTTCTCTGTCATGACAGTGCTGTAATATAGAATGAAACTCAGCTTCCGGAATGCAACGCCTAATAATCCCATCGCTGCACGTGTGGAATAAGAGCGGGTCTTCCCAAAAATAGTATTTTGAGTCAGAGGCAAGCTTCCGTCTTTGCTGGGGGGACAGATTCGGGGAGAACGTTTTGCAAGCCAAGTAATTAGCAATATCTGCGTACCAAGGTGCGGTTGGAGAAGACGTAGTAATTGCGAATAACTTCTCATCCGGGAAATAGTCGTCCGTTTCCTCCGCAACGCTATTGGGAGTGTCGTACTCCAAACGCGAGAGATGATCAGCAATCACATTCTCCACCCCCTTCTTGTCTTTGATTTCCAGATTGTATTCCTGCAAAAGTAAAATCCAACGAATCAGACGCGATTTGGATTCTTTCTTACTGAAAAGATACCTGAGAGCGGCATGGTCCGTGTACACGATCACTTCGGAAAGTACCAAATATGAGTGAAACTTTTCACAGGCGAAGACCACGGCTAGCATTTCTTTCTCTGTAGTGGTATAATTTGCTTGTGCACTGTTGAGAGTTCGACTGGCATACGCAATAGTGTGAAAAGTCTTATCTTTCTTTTGACCGAGCACAGCACCTACGGCCACATCACTTGCGTCGCACATGATGATAAAAGGTAAAGTCCAGTCGGGTGCCACCAAAATTGGGGCAGAGATGAGTTATCCCCGTAAAGTTTCGAAGGCTTGCATGCATGCTTCGTTGAAGTGGAAGGGAACATCCTTAACCAGCAGGCGAGATAACGGCTTTGAAATGGAGGAAAAGTCCTTGATGAACCTTCGATAGAAGCCCACATGACCAAGAAAACTTCGAATACCTTTCACTGACATGGGTGGAGGGAGGTTTCTGATGACACTTACCTTTGCTTGATCCACTTCGAGCCCATTGCGGGAAACTTTATGTCCCAACACAATTCCTTCGCGCACCATAAAGTGGCTTTTCTCCCAGTTCAAGACAAGATTGGTGTCTTCACACCGCTTCAAGGTCTTGGCCAAATTCGCCAGGCAAATGTCGAAGCTACTGCCAAATAGAGTAAAGTCATCCATGAAAACTTCGAGGAAGTCCCCCACCATGTCAGCAAAGATGGCGAGCATACAACGTTGGAAGGTTGTGGGGGCATTACACAGTCCGAATGTCATTCTTTTGAACGCAAATGTACCAGAGGGACATGTGAATGTCGTCTTGTCTTGATCAGATGGGTCAATTAGAATTTGATTGTACCCTGAGTATCCATCCAAAAAGCAGTAGTAATCCTGCCCCGCTAACCTTTCTAGCATCTGATCAATAAAGGGGAGCGGAAAGTGGTCCTTGCGCGTCGCGTCGTTCAGCTTGCGATAGTCGATGCAGACTCTCCACCCGGCGATCATTCGGGTCGGTAGCAGCTCGTTCTTTTCATTGGCAACGACAGTAATCCCTCCCTTCTTCGGTACCACCTGAACTGGACTGACCCATTTGCTATCGCTGATTGGGTAAATGATGCCAGCGTCCAACAGCTTTATCACTTCAGCCTTTACTACCTCTTGCATTTTCGGGTTTAGCCGCCTTTGGGGCTGTGCTGTCGGTTTGTACTGATCTTCAAGGAGGATCTTATGCATGCAGACCGTGGGGCTGATTCCCTTAATGTCAGCAAGAGAACGTCCGAAGACCTTGTGGTACCTTCTCAGCACGCCCAATAATGCAGTTTCATTAGCGGCGGACAGGGCTGCAGAAATAATCACCGGATGTGTGTTTTTTTCTCCAAGAAACACGTACTTTAGAGAGTCCGGAAGTTGTTTGAGAGCCGGACATGGGTTTGGGCTAGCCGAATCGTTGGAGAGCTCTCCACTTGAATGTGACAAATCAGGGTGATTTGAGTGTGCACCCTCTTCTTCCTCGTCTTCGTGATGCCGGTACATCACGCGGTCGTCCAACTCCACACCGTTCTGACCATCGAATTCTTCAAGCGCTTCTGCTGGTTCATACTCTGTAATTTCAAAAAGTTGCGACGGGCTGTGGACGTTGAAAGATATAGCATCCTCCCCCAGTCTTAGTGTGAGCTCCCCCTGCTCCACATTGATAATAGCACGAGCAGTAGCGAGAAAGGGCCGCCCCAAAATAATGGGAACATTTGTATCGACCTTCATGTCGAGAATGATAAAATCAGCTGGAAAAGCGAGACCGTTTACAACTATTGTGAGGTCCTCGACGATTCCCGACGGCTTCTTGATCGACCGATCAGCAAGCTGCAGCATTACTTGTGTTGGCTTCAAGATCCCAGCACCGAGTTCACGAAAGATAGAGAGCGGCATCAAGTTGATTGATGCCCCCAAATCACAGAGTGCCTGGCTGAAACGGTGATGACCGATCCTGCAGGGAATCGTAAAGCTGCCCGGGTCCTTGCACTTAGTGGGTAAATTGGAAATGATGGCAGAGCACTCCTCAGTGAGGTCGATGGTTTTGAGATCCTCCAACTGCTTCCGCTTTGAGATCAAATCTTTCAAAAACTTGGAGTAGCCCGGCATTTGAGAAATGGCTTCGATCAGCGGTATGCTCAACTGCACTCCATTCATTATTTCCAAAAATCTGCGGAATTGCTGCTCAGTTTTCTCGTTTCGCAGTCTGTGAGGGAATGGGGGGTGAACAGCACTTTTCGAGGGTTGTGCCTCGCTCACAGGATGCGGCTCAAGCTGACTTTGAGCCAGCTTCTCGGGGGTTTCTTCATTATTCCTGTCAGTCGAACACGTAGGAGGTTCCTGTCGAGGAGAATTGTCTACACTTCTCCCACTTCTCAATCGCATGGTGTTCACTGACTCAGGAGGCTGACTTGCAAGCTCAGAAACAGCATCGGACAGCGTCCCAATGGTAGAGCGAAGCTGTTGGATTGCGACTGATTGGTCATTCATTTTGTTCAATACCCCGACCACCAAAGTCGCTAACTGTTCTGGTTGCTCTGGCGGCAAAAAGTCCGCTACTCCTTTGAATGTCACGGCATTAACTGCAGCAGTAAATGGGGGGGCGAATAACATGACTCCAGTGCTGACTGGTGTGAACAATATTCACGACTACGTCCCACGCGTCCTTTCCTGATTTATTAAACAGGGCCCCTCCAGCTGCCATATCAAATAGAAGACGGAAATTATCCAGCACTCCAAAGTAGAAAATCTGAATCAAGAAAGCTTCCGAAAGATCTTCACGGTAGCATCCCCTATACAGGGACTGGAAACGCTCCCAAGCATCGACTAACGTCTCCTCCTTCCCCTGTCCAAAGGTTACGAGTTCCCTATACTTATTCAAAGCTTGGGTGCGATGTTGAAACTCTTGCAAAAATCTCCCTTCGAGTTGTTTCCAAGTGAGCACCTCTCATTTCCGGATATCCCAATACCATCTTTTGGCTTTTTCTTGCAAGGAGAATGAAAATTCCAGAGTCTTTTGCAGGTCACTTTCAACTCCACTAAATATACATGTATAATAGATTGCTAAGAAGTCCTGCATGTGTTGCACTGCGTCTTCATGCTCATCCCCGCTGAACTTGCAATTCCCAGACATGTACTCAATGACGTCGGAGGAGATCCCGAGGTCATGATTGTTTCTTTATGCTTGATCTCTTAAATCTTTTAAGCTTTCCTGGTAGATGCATTCCTGAATTGAGCTCATGTCGCAAATACTTGCAAACAAAACGATTAGCAAACGATGGGAAAGGCGAAAGTAATCAGAAGTGCGGATCGAAAAGAAACGGAGATACCAGGGGTGAACAAGAGAAGTGAGAGAAAAGAAAATTCTCGTGCAACAAATCCTCACGCAGACGAATTCATCACGTCTGCATTCCCCGGCGACGACGCCAAAAACTTGATGCGCGTCGGCAAGTGCACCGGTCGCTGTCAAGTAATAATTGTGGAGAATAAATTCCCCGGATGTCGGTCTCTTGAGGAATGCAGGATGGGTGAACGAATCGCGCAGTGATTATTGTTACACAAGCGTTTCACAAACACAAAGAGGGGTTTTTGGTTGGTTTTCCTAACTTTAACAACAACAACAGAGATGCGGGTCGAGAACACCGCTTCGCAAAGTGAGGTGGATGCAACGGCTGCGATGCCGTGCTTCGTGAGGCGGATGAAGTGAACTCAAGTGCGAAAGGGTGAGGGTCGCAAACACCTCTTCACAACCGTCGTTAGCTCTTGCTAACACGGAGTAAACACCTTGCGTGCGTGTGCGAGTGAGTGAGTGAGAACGGAATGAATCATGAGCAAACCATGGAGAAAAACAAAGAAATATTCATTTTCATCAAAGTAAATATCACAATATTCATCTAGTACATGGTTCAAAGAGTGCAATGAAGGGAAAGAAGGAAGAAATAACCGGCGGTGAAGACTAGCGGCCGTTCACGGCCGGAATGGTAGGTTGTCGGGCTACCTCCGGACTCGGACGGGCAATGCTTCCGGCGTAGAGAGCTGTCACAATCTCCCTACGTGCTCCGTCGTCTTCGACTCAAGGTCTCTTCTTCTTCTCACCGGGCGGAAAGCGAAAATGGGTGCTTGGAGGCTTGCGGACGATGGAGAACACTCACGGACGATGGAGGAAGGCTTGGAATGGATGGAGGAGGCTTCCCCTTGCGTGGAAGATGAAGTAGGGGCGTTCCAGGGCGGTGGTCGGCGGCGTACGGAACAGGAACCTCGCTCCCGGAAGATCGATCCGCCCTAAAATCGCAACAGGCGTTTAAATAAGCGCTGGATTGAATACTGCGCACGATCATTGGCGCACGACCAGTGGTCGTGCGCACTGGAATTCTGCGATCGTGCGCACTGCCTGGACAGAACCTGCAAGAGACGAAATTATAAAATACAATGTTCGCACGACCAGTGGCGCACGACCGGTGGTCGTGCGCACTGGAGTTGATGGTCGTGCGCACTACAGCAAACAGAACTCAGAAATTTAATGGTCAATGCACACGAGCAGTGGCGCACGACCGATGGTCGTGCGCACTGGAGTCGATGGTCGTGCGCACTGCACCAGACAGAACTCGTGAAAAAGGGTTAAGTGCGCACGATACCGGTCGTGCGCACTAGAACAAGTGATCGTGCGCAGTGTTCCTGTGCAGAATTGCACCGGAAACACTTGCATGCCTCCTATTCCAGCACAAACACAGATCTAGCCACTGAAAGTGGCACTTAACAACATATGAATACTACCAAAGATAATACACACGAAAACACACCAAAGTGGGCCTAAATGTGCACCTAGCATGGGTTATCAACTATAGACTATAATAAGGCTAAAGTGCGGTGAATTTACTGAATAATGGCCCGGATGAGTCCATAAATGTGTATATGATCAGGACTCATCATGTACTCCGTGCCTAGTCTCGTGCGCATGCAAGTTTAAACAACTAGAATGAAGATGAATTTTTTGACGGACCTAACAAGAGCAAAATGAAAAATTTGAAGTTTTAAAGTTGCTGGAAATGAACTCAGGAAGCTACAGAAAACAAATCAGATTTTTTTGATAAGTTTTGAAATTTTTTTTTTCTGATTTTTACTAAATGCAGACCAATCCGAAAAATTTCAGATTTTGACCGAGCAACGAACGCGCCGGCAAATCTAGAGAAAGGATGGTGCCGAGATAGAACTCAACACAACCTAGCTCTGATACCAAATTGAAGCAGCGGCGTCTCCTAATAGAGATCTACATGGACTTCACTCTAACTCGCCTCGATCACACGGTGATCTACCGCACTCACACAAGCATTCTATCGCTCACATACATTGCCATTCGCATCACAATATCAAACAAAAAAAGAAGAACGATCGACTCTAAAACAACGGTCAAAAGAGAGTCGACATAGTTCCCAAAGCAACACAAAGATTGCTACTCTTTTAGAGAACAAAACCAAGGCTATAGGCCAAGATCCGTTCAAGCAAACGAGACCCACACGGTCCGGACACGAAGAACGCGGGAGAGCGATCTCAAGTTCAGAAAAATACCAACGATCGATATTCAAAATCGCGGAGAACACGATGGTTCTTCCTCCACAAACTAAAGAAAGAAACTCTTTGAGGTTTTAGAGATTACCCAACCCAGAAAATGAAAGCACACTTGATAACTGTGGGAGAATCACTCTCTCCACGCTTTCCACCGGCGTCGCACCATATGGATCCTTCGGAGTCACTCCGAGGGGCTGCCTTCCTTCTTCCTTGGAGTCGCACCAAGAAACCAAGCCGGAAACACCCAAGAGGGGGGGGGGGGGGGGGGGGGGGGCGAAATGGAGAAGAGGGGGAAGAGGCAAGGGGGGCGGCGGCTTGGAGCAAGCCCTTGGCCGAAATTCCTCCTTAGGGGGGAGATTTTTAGGGTTCAAATTCTATTATCTCATTTCTCATAAAAGGCTCCTTTAAATAGGAGTTATAAACACCATCCAACCATCCAAAATTGAGATGAAATCTCATCAACCCGGATGGTTAAATGCACACCACATAAAATGTCTATTAGCACACCCAAAATAAGAAACATGCCGGAATTTAAAATATTACAATTTTAAAATGACGGAAATAAATATAAAACTAAAGCAAGATAATAAAAGGCTTTAAGCATCCTTTGCGCGGCGCGGGCGGAGGTTATAATGTTGACTTCCGGGGCGCCGAAAGTCCTTGTGTTGTAACATCTCCAAGTCATCCACATGTGGGGGAAGTGGTGCGGCATCACTTATTATTTCAAGTATTGCAAAATATAATATAAGTTTTTTAAAACCCTTATTCACCCCCCATCTAAGGGCGCCTACCGATCCAATAAGTGGTATCAGAGCTTGGTTTTATTCCAATCGGCTTAACCACCAGGAATAATGACGTCTCTTGATCTCGCATCTATAAATTTTTATGAAGAAGAAAAATCTCTTAAACCACCTTTATTCGAAGGAAGAAATTATAAAGGTTGGAAATTTTTAATGGAAAAGTTTATTAAAAATTTAGATATCGAAGCATGAAATATAGCAATAATAAGACCATCAGATGAAACAAATAAAAAGGAACGTCACCTAAATGCAAAAGCTTTAAATAGTATTTTCTGTGCTTTATCTCATGACATTTCAAAATTAATAAACCGTTTTTCTAGTGCATACAAAGTATGGAAATTTCTTGAAGAAATGTATGAATCTCCTTCTACAGGTATGGAACAATCACAAGAACCGGAGAATATGCAAGCTTGCACAAGTCTTCAAGAATGCTCCTCTCATGACGGTTCAATGGAGCACACATCAAATGGAAAAGAAGAAGAAGTACTGTCTTCGGAAGAGGAGTGCCAAAAAGATGTAAAAGAAACCATATGTTCAAATCATGCCTCTCCCGAAAGCAATGTAAGGAAATCAAATCCCATCTTTTGTACTTCTATTTCTATATTACAATTGCTTCAAACTACAAAGGGTAAAATTAAGAAATTAAAGAATGCTAATAAACATCTGCGCCTAGAAAATAAAAATTTAAAGGCAAAAATTAAAGAAGAATCAAATTCTAATTTATCTAGTTCTACCCAAGGCTCCTTAGTGGAAAACATTACACCTTGTATAGAATTTAATGATTTGAAAGAAAAATGCAAGGAACTTGAAAAGGAACTTCTTTCTATAAAAGAACAAAATAAAAAATTTATGTTTAGAAAATTCATCTTTGGAAAATGATTGTGCTAAGTGTAAAGAATATAAAATTGAAATTAAAGAGATGGATGAAACATTTGATGAATATAGAAACAACTATCAAGATCATATTGATTCAATTGTTTCCACTCTTAAAAATAGCACAATCGCTTATAATAAAGCTAGACATAATTTAAAGATCAAGAATGATGAATTAAAATCAAAAATCAATTTGCTTATGAAAATTGTAAATACAAATTCACAATATCAAACTATATCTAAAAACAAGTTGAATATGAATATGAACATCTTAACTAAGTTTAATAATGGGAGTAAGGAACATAAAGGATTTGTTAATCTAAATCAAAATCACCATTATTTACAAAATTATGTATCTCCTAAAGTAAAATCAAATATGCAAAAATTTCCTATGAAAAATAATTTCAAATGTCATCATTATTTTAAGCCTAAGTTTAATGAATATGGAAATTTAATGCAAAATTATAATATTAAACCTAAGTATGAGTGGAGACCCAAAATTAAAGATGAAACATTAACTCCACTTGAAAGGGTCAATTCGTACTTGTCTCCCCAAAAGCCATCTCGCTATATTTGGGTACCCAAAGGAACCATCCCACATGGTCCCCTTTGGATACCTAAAACTCTTATTCATTAGGTATCATCAATTGCATGAAGTAGAATCCTTTCAAAATGAAATATACAAAGTTCTACTTCATGATATGCTTTCATGTCTTTTAATTTTTCTTGTTTTCTTATTTCTTTTGAACTATCATGTCATGGTCATCCTATATAGTATTAAAAATATGATTTTATTTCTTATAAGCTTAATATGTTTATAAAATCAAATTGATCAAAATTCAAAATCATATTTTATTTTGATGACCTATCTTTTATTCTTATATTCATTGCTTCTAAATATCTTATATTATCCATATGAATCAAACTCTAAATTTGCTATAAGATATTTCAAATTAAATCCGGTTATTAGGCTATTAAGATACTTAGCCTTCACCAACAAGTGGTTTAGTGAAATAACTTGATCTAAAAGAAAATTTGAGATCTAAATAAAAGCTCAACTTTCAATATGGCTGTCTTTGTTCACAACAACAAAAAATTATATTGTGTTCACTCCTTGATGTCAAACATGATCTAAACCATCACTATTGTTCACCTATCAAAAATCACATATATATTCAAAATTCTTAATTAAAAGAAAATCACTAAAATGTATTGAAAGAATTTACCGTCATAATGAATATTGAATTCACATGCACCACCATGATCTATTGATGTCCTTTGCTAAAATTATCTAACATCACATATCATAAGTCATATCAAAAGTCTTCTAAAAACAATTATTTCTATCACAATTATGTGAATTATAATTGATATATTAATTGATGACATTTGATATTATAATTACAAACAATGGTTGGTGTATTATGTGTGTATTGTGATTTATTTCAAGTTTAGACCTTTGAATCATCTTGATATCAAATCAAATAAATCTTCACTCCACTCTAGGTCTATAAGTTGAAACACTATCAAACCTTGGTATAACATTAATCTCAAACTTATCATACTAACATTGTCGACAAAGAATTTTTTGTGTCTATGTTAGGCTTTATATGTTTACCAAGATATACAGGCTGGGTATTCTCATCTAGGGCTTATCCATGGTATTATTGTGCATGAACATGATTGTTAATCACTAAAATCATGCATATTTGATTTGTTCATTCATGTCATCTCATGTAAAGTTTATTTGGTAAAGTCATATACAAAATCGCTAATGTTTCATGAAATTTGCACTATCTAGACATCTCCAAAAAATCTGAAATTTCAGCATGAAACTACTATTAGGACACTTAATCAAGATCAACAATTAAAAATTTCAAAATCATCAAAAATTGTGTACTGTTTCCCGCGCTAGCGCTAACGCCGGCGCTAGTGCACCTGTTTGCTTTTCTGTAATTTTAAAATTCTGAAAAATTCTTAAAAATATATTAATCTATGTGTACTATTTATTTTTGCACTTCTGCTTTAATTTCATTTTTTAAACATCAAATAAAAAAATACAAAAGCCAAATTACAAAAAAATTATGTTTTGCCTTTTTGGTTCTTTTGTCATTTGTTTAAATTCTATTTCAAAAAAGCAAAAATCAAATACAAAAATATAAAACAAAAACAAGTATCAAAAATTGTTATTTTGAACTTAACTTTTCTATTTACATGTATCTTGCGAAAGGGTGATTTGGGCTATCATCCCATCACATCACCTAGTACAGGGCGAACCTCTCATAAGGTAGTCCTCGGGAAGTCCAAGATCAATATTATGAGTTAAAACTTTAAATTAAATCTTTCTTCAAAATATCAAAAATAGTATATGGACTTCATTGAAGTTCAAGCATGATTTAATCTATTCTTTAGAACTTCTATAATGTTGCAATTTATCTTTTCAAACTACTTTAACATTGTCTTCATCATGCTTTGATATATCTATGTGCATCAAGTATCATTTAAAAGTTGTGTAGAACTAAGCGTAACATGTCTCTAAGTATGAGTAAATGTTTTATGTTTGATAATGATCTTTATTCACTCACTTATTTTGTCATTGTCTACATATGTGTTTAATCTAAGAATGCTTGTGTATGTTTTGTATTAGTATAATGAATTAAAATTGCACAAGAATCTTACATACACTCCTTTATTTGCACTTTTAAAAGTTAAGAAAAGTGGTTATGTTTTTATAAATTATATTGGTTTGCAAAACAAGTGTATTCGGAGAACTTTGTACAAAACAAAAATCATAAAATAAAGTGACAAAGATAACTCCACCAAGCACTACTTGAACCTCCTGATAAGTCTTAATAAGCGTTGTGAGGTTGAGCACTTTGGAAAGAATAGTAAAGTATCTTGTGCAAACCATAACTTTCTTTCAAAATAAAAAACCACTTATTCTTAAGTACACCGGATCGCTAGTTTCAATATTAAAATAAAATAAAGTATGTGATCCCCCAAGCACTACTTTGCACCCTGATAAGTCTTAATGAGCATTGTGTGTGCAAAGCACCTTGGTAGTTGTACATTTCTTTTGTGCATTGAAGTGCGTGGAAGTAAAATTATTTGTGTTTTATTGTGCTCTTTACTTTACATATTTCATGTATTTTTGATTAAAACATTTGTTTACTTTATTCAAAAATACACTTATGTGCACATCATTATCTTCCATAACACTTCTTCTCATGAGTATTGGATCTTAATGCTAATTCTAGACTACTCTTTATTTATGAAATGCACTAGATAACCTAGCATGCTTTCTACAATGTTTGGTATGTTTTGAAATTGTGAATTAAAATAACATTGTAGTAATCTCTTTTTGATAGCATTATTTCATGCTTGGTTACTTTATTGCTAAACTTAAAAATTTTAATTAAACAATGATTTACTAAAACATCTTCTTTATGAAATTTTACTCGTATATCTTTTATGGATAATCATTGATTACAATAAGATGTTTCTTGTATTTCAATAAGTCTTCCACATCATAACCATATAATTGTTTTACCTTGCGCTTTCATGCTTATTTAAAGTCTTTTATTTTGTGTGCATCATCACTTGAATCTTCAAATTCCTTTCTTTCAACAAGTGGTAGACTTGCTTGGTAAACTCTATATTGGTTGCTTTTAACATGAATTTTTTTTTGCTATAAAGCTCTGATTTGTTTCTATGAAAATATTATTATGTTAAAAACTCTGATTTATTAATGGACTTCAAAATAGCTATGTGAGTGTTTTCATAAATTCAAATAAAAATATAAACCCATAGGCTATGAACTTATCACTAAATTTAAATGCTTAAATGGTTCCAATAATTTTATTATCCATGATTACATATCTCACCATAGCGGGGGCGTAGGGTTGTAGACATTAGATAACCTTATCTCTAGTCATGTCTTGTCCTTAACCGGGGAGGGTTCCAGTGGGCCCTTGCGAGGCACTGGGGGAAAGAGTGCTAGGTTGAGTTTTGTCTAGTGTTTGCATATGGGACTAACACCCCAACCTACGAAATGTTTGCAGCTCCTCATGACCATCCGTCACTTAGTACGGGGCTAGGGTGTAGACATATTGTCTGGGTAGTTTAGTTACTCAGAAATAATTACATTTGCTTATGCTACAAACTCTGATTTATGAAAATGTTGTGATACTCAAACTCTGATCTATTTAATATTCTAAAACTCCTTATCATTTCCTTCTCTACAAGCTCGATCATGCTTTTATCTTATTATCAACTTTTAAGTGGTGACTCCTTACCCGCTTTTGCTAATAACAAAAGGGGGAGAACTAACATGATAAATATAATCTGCTATCAAAATATAATGCTTAATTAAGATGATAGCTTACATATTAGGGGAGCATTCACTTAGAGGGAGCATGTTTTTAGGGGGATCAAGTCTAAATGCTAAAATCGTTAATTATCCTAAGTCATCACTCTCTCACACACACAAGTATGTTTCTTCATGCTTATAAATTAATGCTCTGATTTATCATTAATGGATTTGTTATTATTAAAAGGGGGAGTTTGTTGGAACATGGTCTTCCGCATCTCCTAGGTTTGAGAATAACAAATCCTATGTGTATTTGATCTTGTGTGTTTAAGTGTGTAGGATAACAAAGTCCACAAGACTCAAGGATTACATAAGAATGTTTCCCCCAATGTTGAGCCATCAAATCCAAAACTCCTACTAGCGTTGGCGGTAGTACTAGCGCAGGCGCTAGCTGTCGTTTGACGAACTGTTAGCGGCGCTCGACGAAATGCTCATATTTATCGTTCGACGAACTGTTAGCGGCGCTCGACAAAATGCTTATAGCTGTCATTCGATGAACTGTTATCGGCGCTCGACGAAATGCTTATAACTGCGTTCAACCAAAATTCGTTCGACAAACTCTTAGCGGCGTTTGACGAAATCTCGTTCGACAAACTCTTAGCGGCGTTCGACGAAATCTCGTTCGATGAAATATTGGCTTAAGCGCAATTGTCGGGAGAACTTATAGAAGGAGATAGCTCCAGGCGATATCCGATAGCGCAGGCGATAGCGAGGAGCACAGTAGGCAAGAGAGAATTGTTTCCTCGGATTGAAGATTCTGCCGCGCAGAATGTGTCCTAATATGGGATAGCGCCGGCGGTAGCACTAGCGCAGGAGCTAGCGCTGAGGCTATAAAAATGACCCATTGGCTCTGTCTTGAGATTCCTCGAGAGATCCAAAAATTCCAGAGCCTCGTGCCACAGCATAGAGAGGAAGTTTCAGAGAGATACTCCCACAAATCTATAAAGGCTAAAGGAGATCCGTGGAGAAGATTTTAACACACATCATCATCGTGACGAAATACCGCTTCGACTACGATCATACTCTGCGGGTCTTCGTCTACTTCTCCAAGAGATCCACATAGAGGGAGTTTTTATATTATTGTCTTTGTATTTCACATCTTTTCTTTTAAATCGTGTAGTAAATTCGCCTCGTGTTGGCGACTAGGTCTGTGTAGGACTTAGGGCAGAGATTCGTCTCGTGTTAGCGACTAGGTCTCGGGTGTAGGTCTAGGGGGTGCTCGAGGCCATATTCGGGGAAGGGTTGGATAGAGCGGCTTGAGGCCGTATCCGGGGAAGGATCGGCTAAAGACAACCGGTTCGTGGGGATACGAGTCGGTATAGAAAACAAAAATAGTCTTTCATATTTCGCTTTGATTTCTAGCGTCATTGAAATCAAAATTTTGTAATCATTTTTATTAATAGTAATCATGTCTCTCCTTTTGTAATAAAAATGATTTGTTCTTCATTTCTCTAAATTGTTTATTATCATCTCTTTTATTATTAAACAATTTAGATCTTTATTCAAAATCACTATTTTGATCTCTTATTATTTCAGGTATTATAATATATAATATAAGTTTTTTAAAACCCTTATTCACCCCCTCTAAGGGCGCCTACCGATCCAACAAGCTTTGTCTCATGTTTCTTCGCAGGTCCCCCGGATGAGAGAGAGCCATCTTGTTATGAAAATGCAGTTGGAGTCAAGGAGTGGGAAGGAGCCATGGATGAAGAGATGGCTGCCCTCAGGAAAAATAAGACTTGGGACTTGGTGCCTAAGGTTGAGGGGGTTACTCCGGTGACTTGCAAGTGGGTTTTCAAACTGAAGAAGAAGGCTGATGGAAGTATTGAGAGGTACAAGGCTTGCCTTGTAGCTCGAGGTTTCTCTCAGAAGTATGGGGAAGATTATGAAGAAACGTTTAGCCCCGTTGCCAAGATGACTTCAGTCTGGGTGGTGATTGCATTGGCAGCTTACCAAGGGTGGAAGATTTGGCAACTCGACGTGAAGAATGCTTTCTTATATGGCAAGATTGACAAGGATATCTTCATGGATCAGCCACCTGGTTATGTATTCAAAGAGCACCCAAGATATGTTTGCAAGCTCAAGAATGCTCTTCACGTCTTGAAGCAAGCACCTCGGGCGTGGTATGGGAAGATCGCAGAATACCTCCAGTTCTGCGGATATTTTGCTTCAGATTCAGATTCAAGCTTATTCGTAAAAAAAGATGGGGGAGCTTCAGGTCTTGGCGCTGCTGTACATTGACGATATGATCGTCACGGGAAATTCTAAGATGGAGGTAACTAGGCATCGTGTTGAGCTAGCTATCAGATTTGAGATGAAGGATTTGGGCGAGCTCCACCATTTCCTTGGGCTCGAAGTGGAGAGGAAGGAGAGCAGTATGCTTATTTCCCAAAAGGGCTATGCGGATCGAATCATTCAGAGATTCGGCATGGAAGGAGGGAAGAGCAGCTCTACTCCACTAGAGGTTGGAGTTCATCTTCATCGAGATGAAGGGAAGGTTCTTACCGACCCTTTGGTGTTCTCGGCTTTGGTCGGAAGCTTGATATATTTGATGATCACGAGGATAGATATTGCGAATGCAGTTGGCAGAGTGAGTCAGTTTATGGCAGAGCCTTGGAAGCCTCAACTTGTGGCTGCTAGGAGTATATTAAAGTATGTCAAATCCACCTCGGATTTGGGTCTCTTCTATGGGAGAGATTCGGGCTTTTGCTTGCACTGGTACATGGATGCTGATTATGGAGGGAGATTCGGATGATCGGAGATCGATGTCTGGATATGTCTTTATTGACGGCTCTACAGCTATATCATGGTGCAGGAAGAAGCAGGATTCTGTGTGTGTCTCTACCACAGAAGCAGAGTATAAAGCTTCGGCTTTGGCGGCTCAAGAAGCCATATGGCTTATGAGGCTTATGGAGGACATTCATAGGGAGGTGGGAGGTCCTACTCTGCTACATGGTGACAACAAGTGTGCTCTCAAACTGGTGAACAATCCAGTTTGTCACGCGCGTACGAAGCACATAGAGAATCATCATCATTTCATTCGTGAGAAGGTGTTGGAGGGATCTCTGATTATGGAGCATGTGCAGAGTAAGGAGAACATTGCTGACATATTCACTAAGCCGCTGGCAAAGGGACCTTTTGGTCGGTTGCGGAATTTGCTTGGGCTGACTTCCACTTCCCACTTCATGGGGGAGTGTTAAATTTTTGAAGTGGAAGTGGATTTGAGCTGGGCGGTCTGCGGATTGGAGACCGCAGAGAGCGCACGGTCTGCATTGGTTCTCTGGTCGGTTTTGTCTCAAAGGTTAGTTCTAAGCGGTCTGATCTGGGAGACCGCCTCTTATGTCTGGGCGGCTTGCACGGGTTGGTCTGGCAACTTGTCCTAAGTCGGCCAGATGTTCTTGGTCTGTCTTCTTTGGAAGAATATCGGGCGGTCTGCTTATTGAGACCGCAGTGACCAGGCGGTTTGGTTGTAACCGCAAGGTTTAATAAGGGAGCTGTGAACTATGATGAGCTCGGGCGGTCTGCTTTGCGATACCGCTCGCGATCTGATGGGCGGTTATTGTATCCCGGTTTGTGCGATGACGACATCCGTATGTCCGCCAATAAATAGGGGTGCAGTGCTCGTCTTTAGTAACGAGAACTGTAAGAACTCAAAGTTGGCTTGATGGTGCCGGTCTCACTTTGAGTTCGTGCGGTTTGAGATCTTTGTCTGACCGGTTTCTGTGTTTGTAGGTTAGCGGCTTGCAGCTCGCGGTCAGCTTGTCTCCTTTCTTCCATCTTTGAATAAACCAGTCCGGGCGGATTGTGTTTAGGTGTCCGCGGTCTGTGTAGAGGACTTAGTTGATTAGGCGTTCTTAAGTGGCCAGCCGGTCTTGAGTTGCGGTCTGTCGCAGGTTGCAGTTCTTCGTTCAGAGTTCGTGGGTTCTTCTTTGATTAAGATCGTGCGGTCTGGGCGATCAAGAAGTGCGAACTGTTTGTTTTTAGCAGTGGAATAAAGCATCAAGATGGCGGTCTGTGGTTGCGGTCTGGCAGGTGCGGTCTGTACTCTGTTCGCGCGGTCTCAGCGGCTTCTGTCCGGATTGTGTGTTCGCGCGGTCTGGCGGTCTCAAGTGTTAGGTCGCTGCAGCTTGTTTTACACTTGTGTTGTGTGCTTCTCTCCTCCGTGATTCTTATGAATCATGTCTCCCCATGTATACCTCGCATTGTAAAGAGATAGTTAATGCCATAGTACTATTCGTTCTTCTCATTGTCATTGTTGTCCTACACTTGTGAAAGGATTTGTGAAGTGTGTTCCGCATTTTTCACTTCATCTCCGGACCTTAATTTTTTCAACAGTAAGTTGTGTCCTCGTCCGAGAAGAGAAGAGGAAGCAATTTCTGATATATTATGTCAGCCATATTCTCAAGGATGCAGAAACTAGATACTCAATTTTGGAAAAGCTAGCTCTGGCTTTAGTCATGTCATCACAAAGGCTTCGCCCTTACTTTCAAGCCCATCCTATTCAAGTGGTTTCAGATCATCCTCTAAGGAGTATCCTAGAGCCAGATCATTCGAGAAGATTGGCTAAATGGGCTATCGAGCTGAGCGAGTTTGAAATGTCTTACGTTCCTAGAACAGCAATCAAAGCGCAAGTCTTAGTAGATTTTCTAGTTGATACAATAGAGTCCAGTCCCGAACAGATAGAGAAATCGCCTTTGGCATGGATTGTTTATGTGGATGGAGCTTCTGGTAGAAACTCCGCGGGAGACAGAGTAGTTTTAATCAGTCTGAATGGCATCAAACTTGAACAGGCTATAAAATTCTTCTTTCCAGTCACGAACAATCAGGCAGAGTATGAAGCACTCTTGGCTGGTCTGAAGCTTGCAAGGGAGTTGGGAATAGAGCGTGTGCATGTCAAAACTGACTCTTTAGTAATGGCTTCTCAAGTTTTGGGGAACTACGAAATAAGAGAGCCAACACTGAGGAAATATCTGCTGCTAGCTAAAGAGGAAATTGGAAAATTCAAATCATTCATCATTGAACATATCCCCAGAATGCAGAATGAAGAAGCAGATGAATTATCAAAGTTCAGTCTTCTATCCGGGGGACTGACCTCTGAAATTTTCCATCCAGCAATGGAAAAGTTCGTGCTGTCACCTTCCTCTACTATTACGCGTCTTCTTCATGGTCTAGCTCGAGGTAACTCTTGTTCGACACCTTGAATGCAGCGGAGACTTTCCGTCGATGGCGTTCTTGAGCTCAAAGATGATGGAGGAGGCCATGGAGGGAGCTTCAGCGGAAGGTTTTCAAGACTATGGTTGCCGGAGCTCCTCCTAGGTCGAACGGTGGTGGAGAGGCGAACTGGGCAAAAATGGCGGGCTTCAGGAGCTTTTCCCGTGGGTCTCATGATTGCAGCATATTTCCTGCCTTAAATACTAAACGGTCAGTAGTTTAGTCACGCACGGGCGAATGCACGACCGTGCGTTGCCCTTGCGATATTTAATGAATAAACTGACTTGAGGAAGAAGCTGTAGTGCCCGTGCGTTATACTCACGCACGGGCAAATCCGCCAGTGCGTAAAAACGCACGAACAAATTCAAATTGGCTAAAAAAATAGTCAAAATAGGCGATCGTGCGTTTCCTTCGCGCACTGGCAACTGCCCGTGCGTAAAAAGTCACGAACAAAGTCAGATCACCAGTTTTCTCCCTAGATGAAGGCGCACGATCGCAGCCGTCCGTGCGTCAAGAAAACGCATGACCGTGCGATATACACAATCATGATTTCAGGGCAAAGGAAATGATCCTACCACCTGCAAGCACAACAATCTAGCTGGGAATACACCTCCAGCACCAATCAACATAGAAAAAGGATTGGGAGCACCATGTGCTTACCCCCAATAACATGGAGCACAAACGCACACCAAAATGGGCCTAAAAAGAGCACGAAGCACGTAAGTGTGCAAGAAAGAGCATAAAAGAAATAGATGCAATAATATCTCGAAAATGCCACACATGAGAGTGAAAACTAGCCCGGATGAGTCCATAAAAGTGTGTATAAATGTGACTAATCAACAAGCCGTGCGGTCAGCAACTTACTTCATCGTATCAGTTGAGTTCAGCAGAAAAATTTCAAGTATACATCATAGGTCGCGCGACCTGCAAAATAGTTCAGATAATATTCTAGAAATTCAAAGGCACAGACCACAATCATTCAATCCGCGCGCATTATAAGAATATAAAAAGGCAGCAAAAAATTGACTATTATCAAATAGATGTTCACCAACCTGATTATCTGAAAGACCAAATAAATAATATTACAAATATTGTTTTCAAGCCTGCTCACGGTCAGCGATTCTCAACAGAAGGGTCTTCTCGATGAAGCCGAGTGACTTGGTCGCTGGTTTGGTTAAGGAGACTATAAATCTGGCTCGAATGATAGTGAAGATGATTGATTGTATTGTAAAGCCGCCCGACATCTAGCTATATCCGCATAGCGGAAATCATGCGAGCAGGAGGGATCCTAGCAGCCTCGTCAATCATAGGACCGGTCTCCCTAATTGGAGGAGTATTTGAGGTTGCCCCAACAGCCAGGCAGCTTGACATTTGCATCCTCTCATCATTCACGAGTCGCCGGCTTCCACCGACTTCCCTAGTCAAGCGCAAATATTTCTCTTGATAATATCGGCAATCAATGTCAAGTTCGAGGCCGCCTTCTTCTCTCTCTCAAGCCGCGCGGTCAGGGTAGCATTCTGCTCCAGCCGTGCCTTCTTATCGACCTCCAGGGCAGTCTGAGTGGCTTCCAGCTGAGTCTCCAGCGCCTTCTCTCTCTCCAGCCGAGTCTTTTTCTCGGCCTCCAGCGCAGTCTGAGCGGCCTTTAGCTAAGCTCCAAGCATCTACTGCTCCTCCTGCCGAGCCTTCTTCTCTGCCTCCAGAGCAACCCGGGTAGCTCCTTCCTGGCCTTCTGATTCCTTCATCTTCTCCTTCAAGTCGCCGAGAAGCCTCTGAAGGTTGTCCAACTCCTCTTGCCCAGAATTTGAGTTATGTGCAAGGACTGACATCTGAGAGGGCAGCGGAGGAAGGCTAGATAAGAGGTTGCCCGACTTCATTACTTCCTCCAATTTGTCTACAAGTAAAAACACGGTTAGCTCGATCAGAAGTGGATAATACAATGAAAAAGAAAATTATTACAAGATTAATGCCTGAGAACACAGGCCGCCGCGACTGTTCCGGGTCCATTCTCCGGCATTGTTCTCTCCAAATTCTCTCAGTATTCCTTCATCTAATGGCAGAGTTTTGAATCATGGGCAGAAAAAAGTCTGGCGGCGGATTCAATAATAAGTCATTTTTCCTCTTCCGAGGCCGCGGGATGAAGAAGCGGACAGGGTTATAACCCGCATCGCATTTACCTTGTAAGAAAGGTTCTGGTAGCTGCGGCTTATCCAGAGCCCGCCTCCTCTCCACTGCTTTTATCTTCATTAAACGTAGCCCGGTCACTGCTGGGTCATCTTCTTTCGGTGCGGACTCTTTGGGTTTGCCCGCATCCTTGCCAGGAGGGTCAGCCCAGCTTGAAGTCATAGGGTTGTCAAGGAGTTTGTCTTGCTTCTGGAGGTCATCCATGCTATTAAAGATATCGCTGAGCGTCATACTATTTGCAAAATCCATAGGCAAACCGTCCGGCTTGGAAGAAGGGGTGACTGGCTCTTCAACCTCCTCCTTCACATGCGGGTTGGTTTGGAGGCAGGCCTCTGCCAGTTTCTTGTAGAGTTCTTTATTTTTACACCTCATCTTTCGGACCTTCCTCTCTATTCGCTCCACCGCCGTCTCGGCTCTCTTCCTTTTCTTCTTACCCGGCTCCGATTTCACTTGCTAAGAAGGGATGGAATTATTGTCCACCACCACTAAAGGAGTGGTCAACCCATCTGGTTTTGGAGAGTTAACCACCCCTTCTTCACCCACATTTATCAATAGAAGGGGATTCCTAGAAAGGGTAATTTCAACACCAAAGGAAGCGACTTCGACGATTTTCAATACGACACTACTTGAGGCCGCCTTGTCAGAAGGGGCGGGCTCTCCGGTCTTCGGCAGGGTGGTATCAAGGTTAATCCTATCGGAGGATGCCAGTGGATCAGTCGGTGGAGGTTTAGAACTACCCGCGTCAGTTTCCTCAGGGACTTTTGGGATTGTTAACTCTACAACAGGTTTCGAGCTACCCGCTGTGGCTTTCCCAATTCGGGGACTTTTCTTCTTGTCTTTCTTTTTTCGCTCTTCTGCATTTTTCTGATCTCCACCCATGTCTACGCGGACTTGGGGATGATCCAGGAAGTCCATTCTGATCTCAAAGTTGCCAGCTTGAAAAACTTTAACCACAATCGGCGAGTTGCTCCCCATTGTTTCGAAGAAAGTATGCAGAGTGGAGAGCTCTCAGGGTTTCTTTTAGAATTTCAGAACAAACCGGGTGGGGTCTCCGGCTAGAACTAATATTTCAGAAGACCGCTACCTAAACACTACCTCTTTCAGACCGGGCGGTTTGATGAGTTAGGTTGCCCAGTTCAGGACCAACAGGTCCCTCGGCCCAGCTTGAAAAAACTGGGCGGTCTGATAGTATCCAGGCCGCCTCGAAGGATTGAAGAATGTCAAGGCTCAAGTCAAGAAGGCAATCCGCGGTCTCAGGACAAAAGGCCGCCCGAGTTATTTCATCGCCTTGACCGCAGCGCACATCAAGCCCGGCCAATACAGGTCAGATGCTCAAGTCACCAAGCCGTGCGGCTTGTTTCTTTTTCCTTTCTGTATCCCGTCACCCCCTGCCTGATTCTCTTGTATCCGGGTAGGGGATTATTTTATCCCTGCCCATTTGCGCAGGCCCCCGAGCCTATAAATAGGGGGCAGCGACGTTCCCAAGACACACACACTCAAATCCTGGAGCTCGCTTGTTAGAGCTGCGGTCTCGAGTTCACTGTCTTGCGACTTGTCTGACCGGCCAGCTTCTTGCTTCCTGGTCTTGTAACCCGCTGTAACCTCTTCACTAAAATCAAAGGAAAGCCCGTAACAGAAGTGGCATTTGTTGTGACGGGCGAAGTCCGCCCTCGACAACTGTCAGTGGTCTAATTCTCTCTAATCGAATAGTAGCCGACAACCCACAACCTCGGTTTTCACTCGCTTCTCTAGCGTCAATCGCGAAGGCGCATTTTTGGATTCAACACATGCTTTCCAAACATCGACATGCAGGTCGGCAATACATGAAAGAAAATACTCAGCACACGTGGGCCTTCGAGGGCCCACACTTCATCGATCGAGGTAGGAAGAGTGTTATCCATCGGAAGGCATCCGTATACTTAATATTGGATAAGGGATTTTTGTAAAAATGATTAACAATTAATCAATGTGCACATTTATAAAATTACAACATTCACAAACCAAATACATCCCAGATGTGCACAAAATAAAATTATCAGCGCTTTGATAGAAAGGGCTAAATCTAAGCATTTAGAACACTTCTAAATCTCCAGATTTACATGCATTTGACAGAAGCAAAAACAACTCCACTCATGCAGTAGACAAGCTCGTCTCTGAATGTCAGATTCAAGATCTAAGACGCTTGATTTCACAAACCAATTAGAGGGACGGTTACTGCTAAGGAGACACAATTTCTGAAACAATGAAATTGCAACGCAATCACATGCATTCCTGGCGTGGTTCCAAGGGGCAGAGCCCTTGCGGGGTGCGGGACAGAGCCCCATCCAAATTTCTGAAATTCAACCACCAGAAACCACACAAAATCACATCAAATGTGATGTTTCAACAAGAAATCAGGGCATTTAGAACGCTTCTAAGATCCCGATTTACATGCACTTGATTGTTAACCTGCCTCTAATACCACTATTGGGTTTTCTATATACCATTCATAATGATATGAACACATCAAAATGTGCGCAGCAGAATAAAATAACTAGAACAACCCTAAACAGTTAAAAGGGATCTTGCGATTTCATTGATTCAAGAAATAAAGTAAAAGCAACACATTGCAATATATATAACTGAGAGGGATTGAGTCGATGCTCAACAAAGGTGCTCCAAGAACAAATCGAGTAGATGAAATCTGAGTTCCAAGTGTCAAAATTGATCGATACCTCTATAGAAGTCCACACGAGCATTGAAGAACCCTAGCCTCTTGTCGCACAAGATTTAGGTCGGAGAGAAGAAAGCCCTCAGCATCTTCCACGGACTGCTAGGTCCGATTACAGGAAGAGGCAGTGGTGACGGCAGTCGGACGGAACTCTTCCGTCAGAAGCTTTTGGGGTGAAACTCTTCCGTCGCTCTCAGTTTATCACAAAACAGATTGCCCTAACAGATCGGCTTACTAGGTCAAAAGAATCATATTTTTTTATACCCCGGCAAAAGGAGAAGCTATCAGCACAGCCAAGACATCAATTGGAGCAAACAGAATTCGTCGGGCGAAGATTAATTCGTTGAACACTGCGTTCGACGAACTGACTAGCATTCGTTGAATGCACTGGCCGTTCGTCGAATGCGCTGGCCATTCGACGAATGCGCTACGCTAGCCGTTCATCGAACGCCCTACGCTAGCCGTTTGATGTACCGTTCGTCGAACGCGCTATGCTAGCCATTCAATGAACCGTTCGATGAACGCACTACGCTAGCGGTTCGATGAACCATTCGACGAATGCGCTACGCTATCCATTCGACGAACGCACTACGCTAGCCATTCAACGAACCATTTGACGAACACGTTAAGCTAGCCAATCATTGAACGCGCTTTGAGTTCATCGAACGTGCTTTGATCCAAACACTTGTCAACACGATTCTTCCACCAATTTCTCCAAACACTCTTGTGTGTGACACCATAGGCTCATGTCATGTTTGCAGTGAGACTAGATATTTGACCACTTCCAGAACACCATGGAAACACCAACAAAATCACGCGATGATTTTTCAGCACCCTAGGGTTTTACCAACTGTAAGCGGGTTGGCGTCCTGGCAAAGTCCACTGGTTCACCACCAGCGATCAAAAACTACAGGAAGAAAAAGCAAAAGCCGCGAGGGCGAGGTGCTGTCTCGTGAGCCAGACATATTCGAGCAAAAAATAAGCAAGGCGCGAGCACTATTAGCATAGCGATAAAAATCATACGAAGCGAGAAAGAAAGCCCACGAGCGAGCGGAAATATCCTTATTACAATGACCCTAATTGTTCAGAATCCCCTAGAGGCAGGGGGAAATAGTACCGAGAGCAAGAAACAAATAACAATAAAATATAACTGTTCAGTAATTGTGCCATTTCCAGCGGTCGCGGCCTAGCACACCGGAGCGCGGTGGAATCCTCGGATAGTGGTACTCGCTGACCTCATGCTGCATCAGCCGCATGTAGTCCTCGATTCACGTAAGGTGCACCCCAGGTGAGGTCGCGGGCATTCTCATCCTCCATGACGACAAACCTCTCCTCGTAAGCGGCCCTATTCATCCGGTCCTGATCATATAGCTCTCGCAGCATGAAGGTGTGCTTCTGGAATATCACAATGACTCACCTCTTCATCTGTTCCGGTTCGCCGGGGTCCCCAGGAATTCCACGACCTGGCTCGGTGAGGGAGAGGGTGACATCTCCACCTCCCCGTGCTCTGACTTGGTAGTCGGGGTCGGAGGAGCACCTGCGAATGAAAGAAGGTCAGCATAAGGGGCAACAAGAGAGATAAGCAGCAGAAATTATCTAACCTGGCGAGACAAGAATGGTACGGGGTCACGGGCAGGAAGAGCTCGTCTAGCCCTTGAAGTCCTCAGTAAAGGACGGGGTGATAGACTTTCCCAAGCCAGGGCGGTGCATCGTCCCATCATCAGCCTGGGGTTCGACAAGTAGCGAGCCACCCGGGCTCCGTTGGCTCAAAGTGCCGAACCCGGGGGTAATGATGTTTGTGTTTGGTGGGGACGGCGAGCCCGCCGGAGTGGGGAATCGCATCTCTGAGTTTGCGAGAGAAGATCCTGCAAGAAGAAATGAGGCGGGCCAGCGAACAAAGAAGAGCGAGAGAGGGCAAGATAAAGGTCTTACCAGGACGTAAGGGAGAGGCTCGCAGGTCAGCGGTGCTCGCATCAGGGGGGATAAGTCCTCCCGGGGGACAGGGGGTGAGACCCCGTTGGAGATGGCTTAATAAGATCCTTCTCCGCGGGAAGATCCTGCGAGCAAGGAAACGAAGTTAAGCAAATACTATTTGGGGTATCAAGTCTTTTTCTAATGTAATCTGCGAGGCGAGCTCGTGGCGGGGAGAGGGAGATAGCAAAGATGGCTCATCCTCCCCAGATGGACGTCGGGGTGTCTTAGCCCTCTTAACCTGAGGCGGGGCGGGGCAGGTTGTGGAGAGATCCAGGGGCAAGTTCGGCAACTTTAGCCTTCTAGACTGTCTACGAGGCCTTGAGGCGAGAAAGTATCTCCTCCTTCTTGCACATCTCGCAAGGAACAGGGGCGAGCGGGGAAAGGAGTGAGGGGGGAAGAAAAAGTTCACGCACCGGCCAGAAGGATGGGTATTTATAGCAGTGGGCGTGGGTCCCACCAAAAGATTCTCACTACATCACCAAGGGACCGACGAACACCAGGGGTTGGATGTTTCTCTGCGAGCCTAAAATAGCCTCACGAAGAGCGGGGATTGTGTACAACCCAGATGTTCGCCAGGTGGTGAGTAGAGACAAAGGAACCAACAAGCGAAGGCGAGCAAGCCGGGGGGTCGGGCGAGCCGGGCTCTCGCCGTTGCTCGCGTGTGGGCGAGCGGTCCAGGTCCTTGCTGGTCGCTCGCAGTATGGTGAGCAAGCCGAGCCTCTCAGTTCGTGAGAGAGGCCGTTATGGGCGGCTCGCCCAGGAGGGGTTCATGATCGTTTTTACCCAAAAAAACCTGACGGTTTGTATTTAGCCCCTCTGAATAGCGGAGTTTGGTTGTTTGCAGACCATTTTGGGCTGCGTATAGCAAGAGTGTAAGGTGGAATCCCGCTATTAGCAGACCAGACTCGAAAAACTATAAATAGACCTTGAAGGGCACCTAGGGGGACTCCAATCTCAGTTCTTTGAGCTTCTACCTCACGAGATTATCTTGTTTTGGCTCTTAGGATCTCCAAGGTGCCCAACCTCAGCTTTGTCATGGGAGGGGAAGCGCTCAAAGAGCTTCCGGGTGTGTGGTGGGACCTATTCGCTGCGATCAAGGGTCTTTGTTTAGTTCCGAGTCTCCGGTCGGTTCCTTCCATGGAATTAGTAAGTGCTAGCTGCCCCTCATCCTCGAGGGTACGATCTCCAAAGAGAAGCCAAGTCCTGGTTTCAACAATATCAATTTGAAAATATATTGAGATAAAGCACAAAAACTACTATTCAAAGCCTTTACATTTATGTAACGTTCTTTTTTATTTGATTCATCCACTGGTCTTACTACTGATATATTCCATGCTTCGATATCTACAGTTTTAATAAACTTTTCCACTAAATTTTTTCACCCTTTTATAATTTCTTACTTCAAATAAAGGTGGTGCAAGAGATTTTCCTTCTTCATAAAAATTTCCCCACTAATAGAAGCGAGATCATGAGACGCCATTATTCCCGGTTGTTAAGAAGATTTTGAATAACCAGCTCTAATACCACTTGTTGGATCTGTAGGCGCCCTTAGAGGGGGGTGAATACGGGTTTTAAAAACATATGTTATATTTTGAAATATTTAAAATAATAAGAGATTGAAATAGTGCAAAACCCAAACAAATTAAGTGCAGTAAAATGAACTTCTTATAAGACTACAAAACTTGACTTCTTATAATGCTAGAAATCGAAGGTGAATAGTAAAAGACATTTTTGTTTTTTATCCCGACTCATATCCCCACGAACAGGTTGCTTTAGCCTGTCCTTCCTCGGATACGGACTCAAGTCGCTCTATCCAATCCTTCCCGAATATGGCCTTGAGCACCCCCTAGATCTACACCTTAGACCTAGTCGCCAACACGAGACAAATTTATGCCCTAAGTCCTACCCAGACCTAGTCGCCAACACGAGCAAATTTACTGCAAGAGTACGAAAGAGAAAAAAACTGAAACAACAATAATATATTAACTCCCTATATGGATCTCTTGAAGAAGTAGACAAAGTCCCGCAGAGAATGATCATAGTCGATGCGGTCTTTTATCATGATGATGAAGCGTGTTGAAATCTTCTCCACGGATCTCCTTAAGCCTTCATGGATTTGTGGGAGTATCTCTCTGAACCTTTCTCTATATGGAGTGGCACGAATCTCTAGAATTTAGGGGTATGCGAGGATAAAGAATACGGAGCTAAGGGGTCCTTTAATAACTTTGGAGATAGCGCCTGCTCTATCGCAGCCGTCTGCGTTATCCTAGTTTAGGAAACATTCTCCATCTGCGTATCTTCATTCTAAGGAAACCCTGCCGACATTCCTCATGTGCATCGAGACAGCGCCTGCGCTAGCGCCTTCTATACTTGCCTCCCGAAATTGCTATAATTAGAGCTAGCTCCTACGCCAGTGGCTAGCATCGGTGCTAGTGGGCATGTTAGAATTTTGGCTTCAAACTTGGGGCCGACCTTCTTATGTTATCCTTGAGTCATATGGCATTGTTTCCTGCACACTTAAACACACAAGATCAAATACACATAGGATTTGTTATTCTCAAACCTAGGAGATGCGGATGACCATGTTCCAATAGATAATTTCTTGTTTAGGGGTTTTATCATACCTTGGTTTGCTTGAACTCTTCTCCTTCCTTATGGAGTCGTCTGTCTTGGCCCATCTCATAAATCTTCTGTCTTGGCCCTTCAGCTCATTTATGATGAAACTGAACCTGTCATACATCTCTGCTATGCTTTCTTCAACCTTTTTTTGATGTTCTCATATTGGGATATGAGAAGGGACTTTTTATCCTTCTTTTCATCAGAGCTTCCCTCAACTAATCTGGAAAGTGATTCCCAGATATCTTTAACGGAGTTGCAATCAGCAACTTTCTAGAGATTCCACTCTGCTCTAGGGGCAATTTCTTGTGTCACTGTCCCATTGGCATTTTTTCTGACTGGTGCTGGGGGACTAGTAATAATGACATTATAAATGTATTCATCAATAGAGTTCATATAGAGCTTTATTCTGGCCTTCGAGAGTGTTCACTTATTTAAGTTACACACTGGTGGTCTTGCTGATGCATTGTCCATAGAACTCAATTTTATTTATAAAATAGTTTTTAATAATTTTAAATGAACAAATAAGAGTGAGGAGATCTTTTGATCAATGTGTTAACTTTTTAATGATCAACCTCCCTCTGATACCAATTGAAAGTGCACAGTGTGCCTCTGAGTATTCTCTAGAGGGGGGTGAATAGAGATTTAAAAAATCTTTACACTAATTATGCACAAACAATAAAACTACTAAGTACTATGCATTCATCAACACCAAAATAGAATAAAGTAATTATAGTAAATATAAAATTGAACACAATAAACTGTGTCAGCACAGAATAACAATGCAGAAGAAATAGAAATTTTATAGTGGTTCCCCAAAGTGTGGGTAGTCCACTCTTCTACCACCATGGTAGGATTTTACTAACCGTGCCTGAGTCTTTTGATAAGGAGACTCTCAGAACCACTAAGTCTTTTGATAAGGAGACTCTCAGAACCACTAAGTCTTTTGATAAGGAGACTCATAGAACCACTGTATCTTTTGATAAGGAGACTCTTAGAACCACTGAGTCTTTTGCTAAGGAGACTCATAGAACCACTTAATCTTTTGAAGAGAGATTCTTAAAACTCTATCACTGTTGGAGAATAAGAACAATAGGAGATGAGGAAGAAGAGAATTGGATTCTTTAGATAGAATCCTTTAACAGCTATCTCTCTGGATGTTGTTGCTTCTATATTGTTCTGGATTTGAATATAGGGAACCCTTATTTAAGATAGTGATGATTGCAATGGGTATGAGCTTTGATCCTAATCCTCTCTGCACTTTTGTTGTTCTGCTACTATATAATGTAGAAGAGAAAGCAACAGTCTTCTTGTATTATTTTCTTGTGAAGAGAAGTTATTCTTCTGTTCTGTCTTAAGGCTGGAGGAGGAAGAAAAAGACATGAGTATACGACTGAGAGATTAATTTTTTGTTTCCTTTCTTCTTTAGCATACTTATTCTCTAATGATTTGTGTTCGAATTTCTTTCTTCTTTTGGACTATCCTTAGATGGAATATCCATTGGATAATAACTATTTCCTTCTTCTTTTTGTTCCCGACCAATCAAGACTGATTTGAATATCTTCCAAGAATGTCATTGTTGTTTCTCTGGAATACTCCATTCCATTCTTGGCAATAAACGAGCCGTTAGAAAAAAGTTCTCAGCTTTGTAGACCTTCTGAAAAGGTATTATAAAAGATAGCGGAGAATATATTTTTTTTTCTGTATTCGATGCTGCATCAACTTCATTATTTGTCATAGCGGAGAAAAAGTTCTTATAGAAGTAGCTTCGAATTCCTTCTTAGCGCTGGCTGAACTCATATGTCGATCTTGCATCGAGTACATATCTCCGTATCCATTGAGTTGAATACTTGGCCTTGAACTTTATCTTCTGCGTCGAATTGAAGTCGAAGTTACGTCGGCTTCTAAGATGGCTTCGACAAGCTCTTCCTTCTACGTCGAGTTCATTTCGATGTTGCGTAGACTTTACTTGATACTTCGATAGTCAGTCAGAGTTGCTTCGACTTCTAGTCAGAGTTGCGTCGACTTCTAGTCAAAGTTGCGTCGACTCCTATTCGACGCAAGTTTTAACTCAACTGAATTTGTGCTTATCTTGACCTGGTCTTGACACTCTAAGGTGAGTGTGACATCATAGGACATCTAATGACCATTTTACTGATGATGCTGAAACTATATTCGCAAACGACAACGGCAAGTGTACCATATATAGAGTAATATTGGTTTATATAATCCAAGGTCGTATTAGACTCGGGGCAGTTGAGTACTCTTACTTCAAGAAAATCTCTATTATTTTATCAATTAAAACTTTGAGTTGGTTTTTGCACTAAAGAGAAAAGAGAATTAAGATGAAGATTAAAAAAATAAATTGGACGATTAACACTCGATCTTGAAATACCTTGGAAATAAAATAGAAAAAAATAATAGTTCTATATCTCTTAAGAAAATTGCTTCGACCGTGGAGGTTCCCAAATTCTGAACGCACCTTTGTCGAGGATGCATTCAACTGAGTTTAGGTTGATCAATCAAACTTTCTCTCTAGAATCAAAACACCTAAAACCCGCCTTACCGAATTGAACCCCTATATTGGATTTGACTCCAATCCGGGAGATTTATGTCATCCTCTCTCGAGGGTTGCATGCAACTCTCTTTATCCTTGAATGATCGAGTCGTATTATAAACTGCTCGGATAAATTAAATACAAATACATGTATAAGAATTATATATCGAAGATATAATCTCATCAAAAATAAATCAAGGATAAATCTTAAGCAATTCTGGAGAAGAGAAGAAGAACTCTAAATTACAGCATAGATTATATTATTCCTTGGATTATCTCGACGTAATACTAAAAAAGATTTAGCTACTCATTGAGATTAAGGAATCAATAGAAATAAAGGAATACATAATGACAATGAGAATAGAATAAGAGAAAAAGAACGACTTTATTGATTGTAAAGGAAATTACAAGCTAAGAAAAAGAGATTACAAGCTATTTAAAAGAAAATTACAATTGAAAAGAAAGAGAGAGAAGTGCAAGAACTAGAAATAGGAAAATAATACAGGAAAATGAAGACTTGAACTCCCAAAATTCTTCCTTGAACTTCTGGTGTCGCACCCCTCGGTCACGCCCGTGACCTAGGGCGTGTCACTTTCAATCTGTCTCATGGCAGGAAGCTGCAGCGGGAAGGAGCACGTGAGGGTTCATGCCTGTGAACAGGATGTAACTCCCCATGGTCATGCCCAAGACCTGGGGCATGTAACTTTAAACGATGTGGCATGGACTTTTGGAAGTCGGAGGTGAGTCGCGGCCATGACACTGGGTCACGCCCCTAGGTCACTCCCATGACCTGGGCATGTACTAGGCAAAACTTTATAGAATGAGCCCCGGTGTGGCAGAATCGGGTCTGGAACACCTCTAGGCTGTCACGCCCTTGGTCACACCCATGACCTTGGGCATGTACTTGTCATTTTTGCTCAAAGAGCCTAAAAACCTAAAAAACACAGAAAAATCTTAAGTTAGTTTATGGAAAATAAAAAAGAAAAGATTTATAAGATATAATTCATATAAATTATATAATTTCATATTAAAAATATATTAAAACTATACTAAAAGATGAGTAAATAAACTACTCATCAAACACCCCCATACTTAAGTTTTTGCTATTCCAGAGCAAAAGAATGAGAGATAAACTACAAGACATTAACAATATCTCTAACTAACTAAAATTTTGTTAAATCAAGAGCAAGTCAAAGATAAATTCTAGAAATTCATGGATTAAGCCTCAAATTATGGTGTTAATTTAAAAAGAGAGACAGGCTTAGCTAAAATACTTCTCAAGACAACTATTTGGCAAACAAAATTATAGAAATTCTTACACAAAGTTAGATTGAAATTATATAAACTCTAACAAAAAAAGAAGCTTAAGGAAAACACATCTACCGAAATATTGCACTCTAAATAATTCTATTTAGAACTAGAACCAATGAAATTGGCTAAGTATGGGTGTTATAAAAACTGACAAAATGAAGAGATACTAAAGTAAAGGTGATGAATTTTATCCTCTCACCTTTATTTGAATATTAATGTGTATATGTTTAGAAAAATAAAGAATTTTATCCTCTAATTTTCCATGCCATATAATCCTTAAAAAAATTTCTCTTCAATCTAAAACCCAAAATGTATATGCTTATAAGTAATGAATTTTATCCTCTTACTTCATGACATATAATCTTTTAAGCGATTTTGGGTGCACATGTTTAGGTGATAATGAATTTTATCCTCTTATTCCCATAACATATGATCTTTTATTTTATTTGCCAAGAAAGGGCGGGGATAAAGAAATATTTGTAGTTTTTCAATTAAGCTATTTTGAGAGCAACTTTGTAGTAGAATGAAATTTTCTAAGATCATGAAAGTTAGAAGAGAATCTAGTGAAAATCCAAGGTTGCAATGCTAATTTACTACAAAGTGGAGCAATTTAAAATTAAGAAGAGAAGTAGTGCTAAATAAGGTCTCTAATTAAATTAAAAACATAAGGTGTTCCTTAAAACTAAATTACTTCAAATTCAAATCTAACAGGTTTCGATAAAAACAAAATATTAGTTATATTAAAAATGTGAGAATACTAATAATCAAACCTCAAACTAGATTTCTAGAAAATTAAAAACAACTAGTAAGGATTATTTATTTTTATATTTTTTTAATTAATTCTTAGACTTCCCGAGGTATTCCCTATGAAGGGCTCTCGCTGGTACTAGGAGATATGATGGGGTGACATCCCAAACCTCCCTTTCCAAGAAATTAGATTTTTTATGATTTTTTTTATAAATATTTTTTTTCTTTTTATAGATTGAAAGTCTAGAAAACTACTACACTCCTATACTTAAAGTTAAACATCGTCCCCAATATTTAAAACTAAATATGAAGTATCATCAAGATAATAATAAATAAAATGCAGCAAATGAAAGGAGGGGAGAAAAGGGCTTCCCTGGTTGGTAGATTGGGTTGCTGGAACAAAAACTTGAAAAAGAAGTTAAAACAAACAAGCGAAAACAAGAAAAGGATAACGTTGGGGTGCCTCCCAAAAGCGCTTTGTTTGTCGTCTCGTAGCTTGACTAAGTGTCGATTTTCTTTTAAATGTTTTGGGAGTGAATTATTTCTATGTCTTTGGACATTGCGTCACTGGGGTGATATAATTTTAAACCATGTTCGTTGACCTTGAAAGAGCCTTTTTCCGGGTGCTATATTAGCACAGTTCCATATGCCCAAACCTCTTTTACAATAAAAGGTCCGGACCATCGGGATTTTAACTTGCCCGGAAAAAGTCGAAGTCTAGAGTTATATAGAAGGACTAAATCTCCCGGCGAAAAAGATTTTGGAATTTTAATTTTTTTATCATGATAAAACTTAGTTCACTCCTTATAAAATTTATTATTTTCATAGGCGTTTGCACGCCATTCGTCTAATTCATTTAATTGGAATTTACATTGTTCGGAGGCTAAGTTTAAATCTAAATTCAAAGTTTTAAGCGCCCAAAATGCGCGATGTTCTAATTCCACCGGTAAGTGGCAAGCTTTTCCATAGCCTAATCGGTACGGCGTACATCCGATGGCGGTTTTGTACGCTGTCTGATAAGCCCATAGTGCATCGTCTAATTTTAGCGACCAATCCATCTTACTAACGGACACATTTTTTTTCTAATATTCTTTTTAATTCACAATTTCTACCTCCACTTGGCCATTTGCTTGTGGGTGTTAGGCGGTAGATAGCTTATGTGTAACTCCATACTTTGCTAAAATTTTAGCAAGTTGGTTGTTACAAAAATGTGTGCCCCTATCAATAATAGGTGCGCATGGTTAGCCAAATCATGAAAAAAATTTGCTTAAAAATTTTACTATGACACTCGCATCGTTGGTGGGAAATGCTTGCACTTCCGCCCACCTTAATACGTAGTCGACCGCAACAAGAATATATTTATTGTTAAAAGAAGGAGGTAGTTGTCCTACAAAATTAATTCCCCATAAATTGAATATTTCGCATTCTAAAAAATTTATTTGGGGCATTTCGTCCCGTTTAGAAATGTTACCTGACCATTGGCACCGATCAAAATTACTCACAAAATTGTGAGCATCTTTGAATAAGGTGGGCCAATAGAAGCCCGCCTCTAGCACCTTCCTTACTGTCCGGTTCGCTTGATAGTGACCATCGATTGGTCCTTCGTGGCAGTGCCACAAAATTTGGATGCCTTCCTCGCCCGAAATACACCTTGTTACCACTTGGTCCACGCAGACACGAAATAAAAAAAGGGTCCTACCAAAAATAATTTTTCAAGTCTGAAAAGAATTTCTTCTTTTGTTGACTTGAGAAATCTTTTGGTAGGACCCGGGCCACTAAATAGTTGGCAAAATCTGTGTACCAAGGGGTAGAAGAAGTCATTACCTTTTCGATGGAGAGGAGGCGCTCTTCAAGGAATTTATCGTCAATTTTGGCCTCCACTAGTGCTCATACAGCTGGATTCTCCAACCGTGAGAGGTGGTCGACCGCAACATTCTCTACTCACCTTTTATACTGGATCTCCAAATTGAATTCTTGTAGTAGGGGGATCCATCTTAGTAGCCGACACTTTGCATCTCCTCTATTTAGTAAATACCGGAGAGCGTAGTGATCTGTAAAGACAATAACTTTTGAAAGCGTTAATTAAGAATGGAATTTATCGAATGCAAAAACTATCGCCAAAAGTTCTTTCTCCGTCGTTGTATAATTAGCTTGGGCTGAAGTGAGTGTTTTGCTTGCGTAATAAATTTGGTGAAAATATGTGTTCACCTGTTGGCCTAAAACAGCCCCTACAGCAAAATCACTAGCATCGCACATTATTTCGAATGGTAGAGGCCAATTTGGCGCAATTAAAATTGGCGAGTTTATTAGTCCTTTTTTTTTTTCAAAGCTTTCAAACATTCATCGTCAAAAATAAACGTGGATTCTTTTTCTAAGAGATGAGTTAAAGGTTTTGTAATTTTAGAAAAATCTCGAATGAATCACCTATAGAATCCTGGGTGTCCTAGAAAACTCCTAATAAATTTAATATTAGTGGGGAGAGGAAGTTTTCTATGACCTCGATCTTGTCCCTATCGACCTCGATCCCTCTACTCGAAACTTTAATCCTGGGGACTAATCCCTCTTGGACCATAAAGTGACACTTCTCCCAGTTGAGTGCCAAATTCGTGTCTTCGCAGCGTTGAAGAACACGATCAAGATTATTTAAACAATTTGTAAAAGAATCGCCAATGACAAAAAAATCATCCATGAAAACTTCCATGACGTCTTCTACTAGTTCATTAAAAATTGCCAACATACATTTTGAAATGTAGCCGACGCATTGCAAAGACCAAACGACATTCTTCGATATGTGAAGGTGCCAAACAGACAAGTGAAGGTGGTTTTCTCTTGGTCTTCGGGCGCAATTGGGATTTGAAAATATCCTAAAAGACCATCGAGAAAATAGTAGTGTGAATGACCAGATAAGCATTCTAAGATTTTGTCAATAAAGGGCAACAGAAAGTGATCCTTGCCGGTAGCGTCATTTAATTTCCTGTAATTGATGCATACCCGCAAACCTGTAACAGTACGGGTCAGAATCAACTTGTTATTTTCTCTAGCAATTACCGTTATTCTGCCCTTTTTAGGAACAACTTGCACTGAGCTAACCCAAGTGCTATCAGAAATTGGGTAAATAATTCCTGCGTATAATAATTTTATAATTTCGGCCTTAACGACATCCTTTATATTGGTATTAAGGCATTGTTGAGGCTGAATAGTGTCGCGAGAATTATTTCTAAATTTATTTTATGTGTGCAAAACGAGGGATTTATTCCCTTGATGTCAGAGATTTGTCATGCAATTGCGTGGCAGTGATTATTTAAAACTTTTGTTAATTCAGAAATTTTTGAATCACTTAGCACTGAAGAAATAATTTCGGGCAATTTTGAATTGTTTTCCAAAAAATATACTTTAGATGCTCCGGGAGTTGTTTTAGTTCTAGGCTCGGCGGCTCTTCATAAGATGTTTTGATTTTTAAATTATTTAAATTTATTTTTTCAAATTTAAGCTGCCGAGTCATTTCTTTTAAACAAAATAAAGTTTCTAACTCTTGATTTTCAACAAGTGGAGAAATTAGTTCAGCAAAAGACAATATTCTTCTTCAAAATTTGATTCTAAAGTAAAACAAGAATCATTGTTGGGTAGCTCATTTCTCATTGATTGATTAACATTAAACATAACTTCTTCATCCCCAACTCGTAGGAGAAGTTTTCCGTTACTTACATTGATAATTGCCCGAGCGATGGCTAGGAAGGGTCGGTCGAGTATGAGGGATACATCGGTGTCCTCTTCGATATCAAGGATGATAAAGTCTACCAGAAAAATAAACTTGTCAACCTTCACTAGCACATCCTCTATGACCCTGATTGGGTACTTGATGGACCGGTGCCCAAACCAAGCTTCTTAAATAAGTAGAACGACATAAGATTTATGCTGGCTTCTAGATCGTCCTAGGCGTGTTTAATTAATAAATTACCAAACAAACCCTGGATGGAGAACTGTCCCGGATCATTTTATTTTTCCGTCAATTTATTTAAAACAATCACCGAACATTCTGCGTTAAGTGAAACGCGCGAAATATCTTCAAGTTTCTTTTTATTTTATAGTAAATCCTTGAGATACTTCGCGTATTTAGGCATTTGAGAGAGTGCCCCGCAGAATGGAAAATTAATTTGAATTTGTTTTAAAATATTTATAAATTTTTTGTATTGGTCCTCATTGCGCTCGTTTTGAATTTTATAAGGATAGGGGATTGAAGGAGTTTGAATTTTGCGAGGAGCTAAATTAGAAGAAATAAAATGCGGAGAGGATGAAATGTTTACCACAGGCTCGACCAAATTTGTAGAAGTTACCTCATTTCTACTACAGAGGGTTATAGCGTTGGAGCTCTCCCGCAGATTGGGCTCAGTATTGCCTGGTAAAGCTCCTTGTTGGTGTTCGAAGAATATTTTGGCGAGTTGTCCAATTTGATTTTCTAAGCTTTTTATATATCTGGATAGATTCTGGATTGTTGGAACCTTAGTTTTGATTTGAGTTAGGATCCATCTTTAATGTCTAAGTTTTTATCATAACACATCGTATAACTTAGATCAAATCCCATTAAGATAGAAGGCTGAAAATATATATAATTAATAGGCTGAGAAAATAAGAGAAAGATAAAAAATATATATATGTTCTCTGCGTTCGACGAACGACTATCTGGGTTCGACGAATGGCGCTCTGCGGTCGATGAAAGATGTTAATTCTGCGCTCAACGAAATCCAGCTCGACGTAAAGTTGCGTTCAACGATCTCAAGTCTGCGTTCGATGAATATTCAGCAGAAGCTCAGAACGATGAATTAAATGATCAGATCGACGAACTTGAAGCTGAGCTCGACGAATTTCTACCAGCTTTATAATTTAGATATTCTCAGTTCGACTAATATTCTTATATTTGATTAAAGCAATATTTTATCATTTCAATTTATAAATTGCTATATATTGCTGCCTTAACATTATAGCCGTTGCAACACTAAATGTTATAGCCATTGCAGAAAAGCTTAAAGACAACAGTTTATCTTCCCAAGGAGTCAAGATAATTAAAGAGACTTTATCTCTTTCCTTTTCCCAAAGAGGAATTCAAAATTAGAGAGAAGCTCTTCAGATTATATAAATACAGAGAAAACAAAAGAAAAGTAGAGAGACAGAGCACACAGAATATATGACACAGCATAACAGAGAACAACATATTATTCTATCTTGTTTGTTTTGCTAACTCTTCTCTGCAGATCATATTCATCCTGAGACACCTATCAAGATCATTTGCTCAGGATCTTAACTGCAGAAGAAGAAGAAAGGAATACTACATCCAAGAGAAGAAGCTTCAACCACCTGAACATAAACTCTATTCAAATCAGGGGGAGCTCTTCAACATCTTCATCAAAGATCCATTCTCAACAACCCATCAAGATCTCTAGTGTCTTCTCAGAAAAGAGAAGAACAATATATATTTTTTTGTTTTCTTTATTCCCTCTTGTACAGGGTTATAACTCCCTTCAAAAGTTAACCTCTCGGTGATAGGGAACCTTAGCAAAAACCTGTGATTTGGTTTTTGAGTCACCTGATCAAAAAGCTCATATGGTGGCAGGGCACCTGATCAAAAACCTGTAGTGGATTCCAACCAGTGGGTAGAAGAGTAGATATACCCAGGTTGTTTGGGGAACTACTATATTTCTTTGTGTCTTCTGGTTGCCTGTCTTATTTCTTTTTATTAATGTACTGTGATAATCTGTGATAATTATTGTAATTATATAAATCACTCTGTTACACATATTTGTATATATAACTATTTTGAAATAAACCAAAAAGAGTTTTTTAATTTAAGAACTAAACTCTCCTTCACGGATGTTGGACTCATTGGAGGCAACATATTTAGTGAAGACCTCTTCAAGTTAAGAGGGCTTGTGTGGTGGTGGAGGAGCGAATCCGGGGGGATTCACTTGTGGTGGATGCTGAGCATTATTGGGGTTGCTCTATGAAAATTTAGAATGGTTCCTTACAACCGGATTATAGCTATTATTAAAAGGAATATTATTATTCGGGTTATAAGGAGGATAGTAGGAGTTCCCCATATAATCTACTTGCTCATTATTAAAATAATTATTACTATTAAAATTATTATTATTATTATTATTGTTAGCCCAATTAGTGGCGGAGGAAGCAGACATCTCCGCCACTTGCTTAGTAAGTCATTCTACTTGATGCGTTAGGTTAGGGGTGGCCTTGACTTCAAAAATTCCAGTCGGCTTACTGGGACGCGACTGTGGCGCATTTCACTGATAAGCATTCATGTCCATCTCCTCAAAAAACTCTTTAGCAGCCTCGGGGATTTTGTTATTGAGGTTCCCCCCCCCCCCCCCCCCCCCCCACCCCCGCAGCCGCATCAATCATCTGCCTCATTTGGAGATTCAAACCATTGTAGAAAGTTTAAACTTGTTACCACACAGGAAAGGCATGATGAGGACATCTCCACAACAATTCCTTGAAGCGGTCCCATCTATCGTAGAGTGACTCCGAGTGTATTTGCATGAAGGAGAGAATGTCCGTACGTAATTTAGTAGACTTTGCCGGAGGAAAATATTTGTTAAGAATTTCTCCATCATTTCAGGCCATGTAGTGATGGAACCTCTAGGATGAGATCCTAACAACTACTTGGCCTTAGTCCGCAAGGAAAAAAGGAAATAAACACAAATGGATGGTGTCATCAGTGACGCCATTTATCTTGAACGTATCGCAAATTTCTAAAAAATTTAACAAATGCAAATTAGGATCTTCATCTGGTAAGCCATAGAAAATGACGGTTTGTTGTACCATCTGAATGACACTTATTTAAATGTTAAAATTATTATTCGCCACCGCCAGGCGAATAATACTAGATTGTGTTCCCTCCAAATTCGGCCTCGCATAATAGGACAGAGTCTATAACGGGGCCTCATTATGGGCAGGATCTTCCATTATACCTTCGTTAGTCTCTGCGATTGACTCTTCTCGAATTATTGGTAGATCAAGAAATCCGAGACGTCACCGCAAGGTGTGCTCGATTTCCGAATCAAAACACATTTCAAGATTAATTGAAGAGTTTCCTCGGGTCATAAACTAAAAAGAAAAGAAAAAGGAGAAAAAGAGAATTAGTGGTGAAAAGAATGAGAAAAAAATGAAGAAGGAAAAATTAAAATTATTATAATATTTTTATAATATTATAGTTAAATAGATATATAATAAAAAAAAATTCAGAAAAAATGGGTTAACTTAGGCCCGGACTTCCCGAGGTCTACCTTGTGAAGGGTTCGCACGGTACTAGGAGATGCGATGGGACGATAGCCCAAATCTCTCTTTCCGAGAATTTAAATTGCGCCTTTTAAGATTTTTAAAAAATTTAGAAGAAGGGGGAAAGAAAAATAGCGATAAATTTAATAGATATTTCTTTTTTCGAAATATCAACATAAAATCCCCGGCAAGGACGCCAAAAACTTAATGATGCTGAAACTATATCCACAAATGACAACGACAAGTGTACCGTATTGAGAGTAGTATAGGTTTATATAAAACAAGGTCATATTAGACTCGGGGCAGTTGAGTACTCTTACTTTAAGAAAATCTCTATTATTTTATCAATTTAAACTTTGAGTTGGTTTTTGCACTAAAGAGATAGGAGAATTAAGATGAAGATTAAAACAATAAATTGGACGATTAGCACTCGATCTTTAATCACCTTAGAAATAAAATAGAAGAAAAATAATTGTTCTAAATCTCTTAAGAAAACTGCTTCGACCGTGGAGGTTCCCAAATTCTAAATGCACCTTTGTCGAGGATGCATTCTACTGAGTTTATGTTGATCAATCAAACTTTTGCTCTAGAATCAAAACACCTAAAACTCATCTTATCTAATTGAACCCCTACATTGGATTTGACTCCAATCCGGAAGATTTATGACATCCTCTCTCGAGGGTTGCTTGCAACTCTCTTTATCCTTGAATGGTCGATTCATATTATAAACTGTTCGGCTAAATTAAATTTGAAAACATGTTTGAGAATTATATATCGAAGATATAATCACATCAAAAATAAATCAAGGATAAATCTTAAGCAATTCTAGAGAAGAGAAGAAGAACTCTAAATTACTTCATAGATTATATTATTCCTTGGATCATCTCGACCGAGTACTGATGAAGATTTAGCTGCTCATTAAGATTAAGGAATCAATACAAATAAAGGAATACATAATGACAATGAGAATAGAATAAGAGAAAATGAACTATTTTATTGATTGTAAAGGAAATTACAAGCTAAGAAAAAGAGATTACAAGCTATTTAAAAGAAAATTACAATTGAAAAGAAAGAAAGAGAAGTGCAAGAACTAGAAACAGGAAAATAATAGAGGAAAATAAAGACTTGAACTCCCAAAATTCTTGACCAAGGGCATGTAAGACACATGATCAGCTGCTCTGGGAAGGACGCCGTCTGGCTTCAATGCAGGTGTTTTGTACTTATCATGCCCCTCATTCACGCCTATGACCTAGGGCGTGTAACCTTCAATCTGTCTCATGGAGGGAAGCTGCAATGGGAAGGAGCGCGGGAGGGTTCATGCCCGTGACTAGGATGTCATGCGCAATGATCACGCCCGTGACCTAGGGCGTGTAACTTTAAACGACGTGGCATAGATTTATGGAAGTCGGAGTCAAGTCGCGGCCGTGACACTGGGTCACGCCTGTGACCTGGGCATGTACTTGGCGAAACTTCACGGAATGACCCCCTGGTGGCGGAATCGGGTATGGAACACCTCTATACTATCACTCCCTTGGTCACGCCCGTGACCTTGGGTGTGTAGTTGACATTTTTGGTCAAAGTGCCCAGAAAACCTGAAAAACATAGAAAAGGTTTAAGTTAGTTTATGGAATATAAAAAGAAAAGATTTACAAGATATAATTCATATAAATTATGTAATTTCATATTAACAAATTTATTAAAACTATACTAAAAGATGAGTAAATAAACTACTCATCATTTACCCTTTCTATACAATGTGGGTAATACAACCTAACTGATGAAATCACTTTAGGATAATTGGTTAGATAAATCACAAGGGTTTTTCCCAACAATGAACTAGGTGTGTTGCTTATCTTTTATGTAGCACTTGTTTGTGTTAAACCTTTATAAGCATATGCGAAGCTGTACCTACATCGTGTGATAGATCAAGATGATTAGAGCATGGGCAAAGCTGAACTGAACCCATTTCCAAGCAAATCGGTGAGAGGTCATAACCTCTCATACTCCGTATGATCATGGGAGAGGCCGTGGAAGGTGATCACCTAGACCAGACAAAATCTCTTTTCCCACCTAAGATGTACAACTTAAGGTAGTGTTTGTACTCTTTAAGGAGTACTTTGGAGGCATGCCTTGTGTGCATGAAATGTGTGGTTGTGAGTACCCACATCTATATTATGATGACGTGATGGTATGTTAGCCTCATGCGGTTGCTTAGGCAGTTGTGGGGATCCTTTGGGTGAACCCAACCAACATCATGTGCATACCTAAGTTCCCCTATACTTGTTGCTCAACCTAGAAGATTGATTGTGCTTGAAACCTCATCTTGTGTAGAGTAGATGCACATTCTTTTTTATATTACTTGTTGTTTGTATGGCTTGCTTGCAGGTTAGCGGTTTCCCTCCCCTATGCCTGCTAGAATGGTCGAGGGGTGGGATTGCTACACGGTTTGCAGTCAGATCATACCTGACACTTGTTAACCTTATATTTGTGGATGGTACGTGTGCTGGTGAACCGAGCGGGAAATAACAGGCTAAAGCTCATTGTTGTGTTTGCCCTTAAAGGCCAAATTTTACAACTTTTCATGTATTGTCGTCCTCTTTGCCAAAGTATGCTTTCAAGTTACTTACATTTGTTGAATGTAAGGCTTTAAGGCCATAACTTTATTGTGACATTCCTGTGATGGTGGACATTTTGAAATTAATGTTTAATGAAATCTTCCAGTTCTGCTTTATTTATACTCTGGTGTAGTTCTATTCTGTTTATCATCCTTTAATATCTAGCTAGTGTGTTCAACATGGCGTGAGATCCTGGACGAACCTATTGTTATATTGTTTATATTGGCAGGGTGTTACACCTTCAACATCTTCTTCTTCTCTTTTCCTATGCGCCTCTTCTCTTTTCGCTCTTTTAGAAAATTTTGGCACTTACTCCAGATGTGTCCGGTCTTTCTACAGTGATAACACTCCGGTGTCATTATTCTTCATCATGTCGCTGGCTTTTCCTTTCTTTTATGAGAATTCCTTTTTGATGAAATATTTCTGGAAGGTGTTTCTCCTTTTTGGATTCTTCATGAATCAATTGAACTTTTTTACAAAAAGGCTTTCCTCGTCCTCTTTGTCAACATCAACATCGCTATCAGCCTCCTTCTTTGATTTCAACACCAAAGCCTTCTTCTTTGGCTTAATATTGTACTCATGTTGTTGAATTTTTATTTCAACCTCATGGGTTTTCAGACTCTCAATGAGGCTATCAATTTGGAGCATCATTATATCGTGCAAAATCGAGATGTCCATCACCTTTGGATGGAACTTAAGGGGAAGAGATCTAAGAATTTTACTCACCAACTCGCCATTGGAGAATGTCTTTCCAAGTACCTTTGAGTCATTGACGGTCTTTGTGAAACTTGTGTACATTGAATCAACTTCTTCATCCACTTCCATCCAAAATTTCTCGAAGTCGAATTCCAATTGGAAGAGCTTCGAATCTATTAGCTGTGAAGTACCTTTATGAGTAATTTCAAGTAAATTCCAAATATCATAAACTATTTGGTAAGTACACACCCTATTAAATTCTCTTCTATCCAAAGAGCAAAATAATGCATTCATAGATTTAGCATTATTCTTACATTTTAACTGATTAATATCATCCCATTTGTCCTTGGGTTTTTCCATTGTAACTTCTCCAACAACAACTGTTGGTAGAGAGTAGCATTGTTCTACCATACCCCAAACATCTGTATCGAAAGCAATTAAAAAGCACCGCATTCTAGTATTCCAATATTTGTAATCGGGACCGGTGAATAAGGGAGATCTACTAATCCCTTGCCCCTCATGAAAAGCATGATTATGATGCGCCATAATTCTAGGTTGTGATACCGTATTGGAATAACCATGCTCTGATACCAAGTGTTGGATCTTCTGACGCCCTTAGAGTGGGTGAATAAGGGGTGTACAAATTTTAAATAAAACCGAGAAATTTTTTGAGATAATTGTAGAAATAGGAAACTTTCTGATTCTATTATTACTACCGGCGTTAGTATTAACGTCAGGTGTTAGCTCTCTAGAAAATAAAACTTCTCAAAAAGTGTGCCAAAGAAATTTTTCTTAGAAATGCTTGAATGAAATACAACAACACTCAAGCCTTTATCCTACCATAGTGGGGTCGACAATATGGATCCTTGGTCTCTATAGCACCCTATCTTTAACCATAGCCTCAATAATGCCTAAGTATATCATATCTTTCCTTATAGTTTCATTCCATGTCTTTTTTGGTCTACCCTTCCCCGTTTAACATGTCTAGTGACTAAACTCTCAAAACGCCTAACAAGTACCTCTAATGGTCTCCTATGTACATGTCCAAACCATCTTAAACAAGCTTCACACATCTTCTCCATAATTGGTGCTGCTCCTATCATATCCCTGATACATTCATTCCTAATTTTATCCAGTCTCATGTCACCACACATCCACCTAAGCATTCTCATCTCCACAACTCCCATTTTTGCTCATGTACACCATTCACTGCCCAACACTCAGAATTGTAGAGAATTGTTGGCCTACTTGCTTGAATGAAATAAAGTTCTTGAAATTTTGAGAAGATAAAATATGATTTTATTTCAAAGGAAGAATACAATAATTTGATTTTAATGAAGCTCAAAATAAGGCTTTAATAAAAATCACTTTTTGTTCCTTCACCGGCCTTCTCCCAAGGATCGGCTGGATATAGTCTATCGTATCTCAAATATGGACTCTAGCCTCCCCTAGATCTTCCCTAGACTTAGTCTCCACACACAAGGCGGCGAATTTCCCCTAAAACGGATAAGACCTTATCGTCATACCTAAGAAGACGAATTCACTGCCATTACAAAAAATGGAAGAATACAAAATAAATTTAGAAATAAAAACTCTCTATATTGTAGAGCTCTAAAGGAGATGATGAAGAATCATCATGAACATCTTCGGAGTTGAAGTGTGCATCCTTCTTTATGTTTGACCATTTGGAAATCTCCTTCTCACACTTGATCTTCAAGGATGTCTTTGTTAATGCTCTCAGAATTCAGGGATGAAGGCTCTCACGAATGGTAAAAATTATAGCTTGAGATGTGGTGGCCTTGAACAAAGAGATCTGCTCCTTAAATAGGCTCTAGAGCTAATGCCAGCGGTAGCGAATCGTCGAGACATATAGCTGAAATTGTGGAGATCATGGGCATGTTCATGGAGATCATGTTCAATCATGTCTGATTGTGTCCCTACTACGCCGTGGTAGTGATAATGCCCAGTGGTAGTTGCAGATCATGTTGATCATAGAGGAGATCATGGCACTACCTCTCCGCAGTATTTATAATGCCAGCACTAATGCGAGTGGTAGTGATACCGCCTAGCATTAACGATTAATTCTGAATTCCATTTTCATTCTGCATCACACTCCTTGGGGTACTATACATGTTGTTCATGCACACTATAAACAGACAAAAAGCTAGATCAAATACATTATGGGATTTGTTATTATCAAACTAAGGGATGCGAAGCGCATGCGCCAACACTTATCTCGAGTCATATGCCTAAAGCATCCACTATCCAAATACTATAACTGGTTTGTTGCAGGTCTTGACATTTCCTGCAAAATAATTATTTGTTAATGGGATCCCAGAATACCTTGGGTCCTTGTTTCTTAACATTGGGAGTTATAAAAGAATAGCAAGGTATACACAAGAAGGTCTTAGAAAAGGATGTAGCTGGATGGTTATACCAACAATCTTTCATGAAGTGTCCTACCTTATGGCAACAATGACACTTCAATCTTTTATATTTTCCATTTATGTTATTTATAAAATTTGTATGAGCTGGCAGAAATGGATTTTGTGAAAATACAATGCTCTATACATTCTGATTATAATTAACCATATATGGTTAAAAATGTTAAATTGTATTCAATGTACGTCGATTAATATTTGACGTATAGTTATCCATATGTCAAATTCAATGTGACACTTGTTTAGAAGTATTCCACGCATGTCTAGAAGTATTCGATGCACATTGAATTTTTGCTAATTTATTCAAAGTGCAATGGAGGCTCCCCTAAAATTCCTTTTTTTTGAAGGAATAGGGGTCTCCAGCACATTTTTCTTATGTTTATACTTCCTTTATGAGGAGCTTTTCTTTTGATATTCATTGAAGTTGACCTAATATCTAAATTAGATATGATAGTTTTTTGCCTTTAGCATTGGCAACAACAATGAGATTCTTCCAAGAAGGAATACTTGTAGAATCATTCTCATTTGAGACTGCAGCTCTTAGTCCAAGATTCTTAAATCTCACAGTGAGATTTTCAGAAATTGACTTGAGTTGTTGGCTCCTTCCATTGAGGATTTCCTCAAATTCTTTTGCCTTCTCTACTTGAAGTTTTAGGTGAACATTTCCTAACTTCATAGAGTCTACTTCTTCTCTGAGTTTACCATTCTCAATTCATAATTCATAATTAACTATTACAGTTTTTTTTCAATTAATTTTCCTTAAGAGATAAAATTTCTTCTCTAAGGGTTTTAATTTGTTTTTCTGCAGCAAGTTGATCATTCTAGCATTTTTTATAATCAGTAATGAATTTATTTGACGTGAAATCAAAATTATTAAAGCAAGTTAAAATTTATTTGACGTGAGATCCAATGTCATAAGACATTTTTCTTCATCCTTGATATCTTCATTTTCATACCTGGAGCTATACTATCTTCATCAGTTTCAATCCATGTATCAGCAATAAAGCTCTTAACCTTCTCTATGTCTTTTTTCTTTGATTATAATGTTTCTTATGATTTTTATTCTTCTTTTGAGTTTTATATTTATTTTCTTCTGGACATTATAGAGTAATGTGTCCAGGCTTTCTGCAAGAAAAGTAGATAATCTCTGTAGCAGGAGTTTTGTCATAACTTGGTTTGGTGTGACTTTTATCCTTTCTTCTGAGATATTCAGATTTGATCCACTTCTTTAATTTTTTAGCCAAGAAACTCGTTATTTCATCATCCATGGTTGATTCGTCTTCATCGAAAGCTGCAAGTGCAATGGATTTCTCTTTTGGGGTACATAAAGTTTTCTCCTTGGCATCATTCTCAGCTCTAGTCTTTAGCAACATTTCTTATAACTTGAGCTTTCCAAGGAGTGCATTTGTAGAAATCTCCTTATTACATATGGCTTCTCTAATAGCTCAAATTCTAGAATCCCAAGAGATTGGTAAGCACATGAGTTTATCATTGATCTCAGTTAATGAGATTTCTTTGTCCAACCTTCTTAGTTCACTTACTATTAGGTTGAATTTTATGTACATATCTGCTATAGATTCCTCTTGTATTTTCTTAAAATTCTCATCTTAAAAGATTCATGAGAGAATCCCAGATTTCTTTTGATGACTGACATTCATCTGCCTTTTGAAAGATGTCATCTGTCATTATGGAGACCAAAATAATAATGGCTTTTGCATCACTGGATTTAGCTTTCTTTTTAGCAACACTCCAATCAACTTTAGCCTTAGGAATAATATTGTATTTGTCATATGTATTAGTAGTAATTACTGGTCCTACAAGCACAGATTCAAAAATATCTTCATCAATATAGTTCATGAATAATTTTATTTTGGATTTCATAATGAAAACTTATTTAAATTACACATAGGAGGTTTTGTGGTTGCATATTTTCTTACTGTGTAGAACACATAATTGTGTTGATAATCTCACAAGTAATTCTCAATACCATTGGATCTTGAATAATTAGGATGTTAACCTTTTAATGATTAACCTCGCTTTGAAACCAATTAAAAGAGAGGGCAAAGTGTGATGAATTACTTTAGAATGGGGTGAATAGAGTTGTAATGATTTTCACCCATAATGATTCAGAGAACTATCACAGTTAAATAATTATAAATAGTAACATAATTAAAGCACATAAATGATAAAAGAAAGCTATAGAGATCTATGCAACTAGAAGACACAAGATTTATTGAGGTTCTCCTTAAAAACTTCTTCTACCCCTTGTTAGGAATTCAACTAAATAATTTTGAGTCTTTTGATAAGGAGACTCTTAGAACCAATTTTTTGAATCTTTTGATAAGGAGATTCATAAAACTAATAACATGAAATGTTTGAAAAGGTGACACAAAACAAATCTAAATCTGTTGATAAGGGGACTCCCATAAACAATCTGAATCCCTTAATAAGGGGATTCTCAAGACTGATTTGAGTCTTTTGACAAGGAAACTCTTAGAACCAACTAAATCTTTGTAAGAGAGATTCTTAAAACTTTTTTTTTTCAGAAATCGTGTACAAGAAGCTTTTCAACAAAGTAATCCTTCTTCAACAAAGCTCTGAAGGATTTGTTTCTTTAAGCACTATGCATCTTCTTTAGAATATTGCAGCAACAGTAGACGGCTAATCCTCTAGGTAGAGATGAATGGATTCAATAGAAAGAAGACCAATCCAATACTGTGAGGAATTCTATGAAAGAGGATGAAGATCCATTGAGAAGAAGAGCTTTAGATCAGCAAGAGAAAATGATCTAGTCTGCTAGGGTTCTTGGAGAGAACTTCATCTTAGAGAGAGATAAAGGAGATTTCCAAATCTTGAAGAAGTGAAGGGTCGATTAAGAATAAGTTTATCTTCAGGGTATATGTATGTTGCCTTATTTGAAATATTCTTATGTATATATATAACTACTGTAGAATATATGTCTTTCTTTCAGGTTTAAAATAGCATAAACACCTTCTAGAAATGAGTCAATAATGAGTTGAATTTGATCTCATTCATGGACTTGATCTTCTCTAAATTTGATCACAGACGTCTAAATTTGTTTTTATATTCAATTATATATGCGTTGAATACTTCTCAATGTTGTGAAAAGATATTTTGATGTAAGCTGAGTATCTGTGTTATGAGTAACGTTTCCTTTGAAGAAGAACACGATACGATGAAGGAATTTATATTTCAATGTGTGTTTAATTGTTCTCGATGCATGACATAAACTTCTCGACGTGCGTCAAATACTTCTCGAGGCACATTAGTTTAACTTAGCTGGATTTTCCTCTTAAGTACATTCTGAAACTTTGGCAACTTTATTCTTGATTATATTATTACTTTTACATTATATTTCATTTCTATACATTTTTTGGTAATTATCTAATATATGGTATATCAAATCAAAAGTATTTTACCAACATTGTCTAAAGCAAAATATAGCACTACAACTAGAAGGGGAGGACATTTTCCCCCTCAGAACTATTTTTATGAGTGTGTTATCTTGGAACTGCAGAGGTATTGCAAATTGTAATACTCAAGCTAGATAAAGGTGTCTCCCTTGCTTCTATAATATCAAATGCTTGAAGATATTTGATCCTAATTATGCTTTTGGTATCTAACGTGGTAGATGTAGCCTCTAAATTTTGGTACTGTAGTTGTATATCTGATGTGATGTCGCTAAAAAGATGGATTATGTTCCTGGAAGAGTGGAAGGTTGAGCTCCTTCACGCCATTGATCTGGTTATGCATGTTTTTGTTGGGTTTGGATCTTATTCATTCTTTCTTTTCGTGGATTATGCTAGCTATCTTCACATTAAAAGATGAGAATGTTGGGTGGGAATTATAAGTTTTAATTCCTCCAATGTCGTTCCATGGTGTGTTCTTGGCGATCTGAGTTATATAATTAATAAAAATGAAATAGATGAACTAATTCATTTGGCCGTCAATGATTGAGTTTAGGAAAATGATTGTTGACTCTTCTCGTATTGATCTCAGATACATTGGCAATGCCTGCACTTGGACTAAAGTGCAAGAGAAAATTAAGTGATTTCATGAACAGATTGATAGAATGCTTGCTAATGGGTTTTGAGAGTGTCAGATGCCTAAGATGACAGTTACTCATTTGGGCAGAAAGTTCCCGGATCATTTCCCTTTGCTTATCCAGCGCTTTAAGGAGGTTGGTCCTGGGCCATCTTCATTCAAATTTCAAAACATGCAAAATATTTACAGTGCTTTCTCCCAACTCATTGAAGATCACTAGTATAAAGAAATGGTGGGTTGTAATCAGATTATCACTCTTCATCACATGCTAATGATTATCAAATCCATCCATAAAAAGTTTAATCATGAAATGTTTGGTAATATTTTTAACAGAGTTAAGGAGGAAGAATTAGAACTAGCAAAAGTGAAGGAAATTTTGATAATAACCCCTCTCAAATTAATGATGAAATATTTTCACCTCTTCAAGTTAAATTGACTCCTTGCTTTTACAATAGGGGGTGTACTAGTAACAAAAGTCGATGGATAAAACCATTAATGAAGGTGTCAAAAAATAATACTTACTTTTATGCTTTGGTCAAGAGAAAAAGAAGTGTCACTCAAATCACTCTCATTAAGGGCCCGAATGGAAATATTATTAACAATAAGGAAGGTTTTTGTCAGGAAGCAGTTAACCACTTTTCCAAACTTCTAAATTTTGAGCCTAACACTCTCGATGTTGATCTTCTAACGACTATTCCAAAAATCATCTCTCTAAGCAATTGTCTAGCTATTATGGTGCTACATCAGAATTTAAAGTACGTGATGTTGTCTTCTCTCTTTCAAAAGATAATTCCTCGGGCCCGGATGGGTTGGTTGGTGTTTTTTCCAATTTTATTGGAGCACTATCAGGAAGGACGTTGTGGAAGAAATGTGTAGCACGTCATTTCCCAATACTAGAAAGTCAATGCATATTGACTTGAAAAAATTCTATAATCATTGACTTGAAGACTAGCCGACAAAAGCTTCATGTCAACTAGACCTCTAGTAGACATAAGCTTTGTATCATTTAGAAGCTGAATATTGACTGGAAGCTAGGTATCGTCTTGATAGTGTATCAGCTAGAAGTTGAATATCAAGTGGAAACTAGGTATTGGGTAGGCATTGTATTGACTAGAAGCCAGCCTTATCGACTTGGGGAATGTCTTGTCGACTAGGAGTCTAGCTGAAATAAGTTATATGTCAATTAGAGCACTAATAAATTTAAGGAAAATCCGCTTGTCGACTGGAGGTCTAGTCGACATTGGTTCTATGTCGACTAGAGCTCTATTCGACATACCTGACAGAGGCAGAATCTGTTTCACTATTTTCATGATTTCTTCCGTCAGATCTTCTTGGAACTCATGCCTTTTGGATAGGAATGGTCCTGGTACTTTAAGATCAGCTCAGGATAAGATTTTAGGTCTTTTACCCTAACTTATCTCTCTACAAGCTTGAGAAAGAAGAAGGTTGTAGAAAAGGAAGAAAGGTCCATCTGGCCATTGTTGGAGCTTCGAAGCTCTGAATTGCGATCTAAGTTCAAATCCACATAGAGGAACCCACTGCAGTCATTTCTATCCGAATCTAATCTTCGATTCATGGCGCCAAAGAGATCGATAAGTATAACGATCCTTCTTCCTGGTGATTGGACGTGTTTGTTCCTTCAAACACTATGTATATGCTTATATAGGTTTGTCTTCTGCTCAAATTAGTGGAGTGTAAGAATCCCCTTGGTTCTTTGGAACTTCAGGTAGATTGTGTCCATCCCCGACATATATTTCATTTAGAAATTTAGTAGACGTGAAAATTTAGGCATTTTGTGTGACGCCTACTCTTGGCCATTAGCCCGGATCTGTGATGCTTGATTGTGACGTTGCATTAAGATTATGTCTAGAATGCATGCCAGAGAATGACTCCGTGGAATATGCCATATTGTTATAGGACTTGAGGTCTAAGTGTCTCTTACAGTACCTAACGGAGCACCATGATTGTGATGTGGTTGAATGCAAACCTTCACCACAAATTCGTAGTGGAGTTGACTTGGAGCGCCAATGTTGGTTGTGCTTGTGAAGCTTAAGCCCTCTTGTTTGGATTAGGTCTGTAGCTAGATATTTTGGTGTCTCTTGTATGTGTTAAATATGCATGGGACGAGGTAAAGCTGCAGCCGCATCGTGTTGTAAGTTACGATGATTTAAGCAACGGGAACAAGCTGAACCAAACCCACACCATGCAGTTTAGCTTGAGGTTAAAGCTCCAGTATGCTGATAGATTGTGGAAGAGACTAGTTTAGGAGGGTTTTCTCCGATCAATAAATATTCCAGCGATAACTAAGTTTCATAACTTAGATAGGAAGTAGTACTCGTGTCAGAGTACATTGGAAGCATGCAGACCTTGAGTGCATGAAATGTGTAGTCATGAGTACCCACGTTTGTGTTGTGCTGAATTGATGTTATGTTACCCTCATTCATGCTAACTTAGGCTATTGTGGGAACCTCCGGGTGAACCCAACTAACATCATTTGCATACCTAGGTTCCCCTTTCATTGATGCTAAACCTAGAACATTGATTTTTCTTGAAACTTCACCTTGTGTAGAGTAGATGCACTTTCTTTATTATATTACATATTGCATGTGCGGCTTGCTTGCAAGTGAGCGGTGTCCCACCTAGAATCGGCTAGAATGGTCAGGGTGAGATTATTATGCAGTTTGTGGTCAGCTTATACCTGACCTTGTTTACCTCTTATTTGTGGATGGTGTAGGTGCTGGTGAGTCAAGCGGGAAATAGCAGGCTGACACTCAAAGCTGTGCTAGCCCTCGAAGGCTAATCTATTTACTGCTTTTCAAGTATTCTCGGTCTACATGTAATTGTATGCTTATCATGTTTTATAGTTTGATACATTTGATGAATGTAAGGCTTTAAGGCCATAACTCTATTTGTTAACATTCCTAATTAGGTGGACATTCTATTATATTTTGGTTTATTCAAAGCTACCACTAGTGCTTTTATACTCTCATGTAGTTATGGTTGTTGGGAACAGTGCCCATCAATGTTCCTGATTTGAAGAAATGCTCAGGTCAATGATAAAAGCATTACGTATTTTAAGAGATTACTTGAAAAAGAGATTACTTGTGCAAAAGAACAAAATGAAAAATTATATTTAAAAAACTCATCTCTAAAAAAGAATTGTGCTACGTGAAAAACTATAAAATCGAAATTAAAGAGATGGATGAAACATTTGAAGAATTAAGAAATGACTATCAAACTCACATTGAATCTATTGTCACCACACTTAAGAATAACACAATTGCCTATAATAAAGCTAGACGTAATCTCAAAATTGAAATTAATGAATTAAAGACAAAAATTAACACGCTTGTGGAAATCATAAAGAAAAGTTCTCAAAACATACATTCACAACCTCAAGAAAAATTCAAAAGCAAATTAAATATGAACCTTCTTAATTTGATTTAGCCAAATTTTGGAAATGATAATCATCAAAAGATTTTAAATGAAACTCCAAAACATTATCATCACTATCAGTTACAATATCAACCCTCTCTTAACTTAAAACTAAAACAAACAAATTTACTTCAATTAATAAAGTCAAAAATCATTCTTATCCAAATATTCAAGTTAATCACACTAAAAATTTGATGCATATGAATAACATTACACCAAGATTTGAATGGAGGCCCAAACTCAAAAACGGAACATTAACTTCAAATGAATGGATCTACTCATCCTTACCTTCTCAAGAGCATACACGATATATTTGGGTACCCAAAGGAACCATCCCATGTGGTTCGTTTTGGATACCTAGATCTCAAATTTATTAGGTATCATCAAATGCATGAAGTAGAACCTTTTAGAATATGATGTACAAATTCCTACTTCATGATATACTTTAAAGTTTCTTTTATTTGAAAATTGAACGTTGTTCTTCAAAGCCTAAATGAAACTTACAAACTAAATCAAAGTAAAGGTCAAGTTTCTATCTTTTAATGACCAATCTATTATCACAAAATTCATGAGTATCCTATAAGATTAAATGATTGTGCAAAACTCAAATTTAGGAGTGTTGTTGAAACCCTTATGTTAAAATCTTAATTTTCGCAACATTGTTGCAAAGTCTTCTCATTTTTTTCACTCCATTAGATAGGCTTTATGTTGCACAAACATAATTGAACAAAATTGAAAGTGAAATCGAAGGAAATCCAGACTATATGGGTAAAACATGCTTATCTTAATGTCATTTAAAAAAAAATCAAATACAAAATCATAAAATAAAAACATCACACCAATGCTTATCTGTACAATTCATTAAACAAATATAATTACATCTTAAACGATTCAATATTCTGATCCAATGCCTATAAAAGACCATAGATAGTTTTTCATTGCAAAATCCACCAAAGATTAAGTAAAAATCTTCTAGGCTTCAAAATTATAACTAAGAAAATCTGAATGGAAAAATTAGAACACACCACAGAAATAGTTCATGAAGTAGTAATAACAAAACAAAAGATGAAAGCATGATAACAGCTAACGCTGGGCGCAAGCCGTAATGCCAAGCATTAGAAAATATTGTTCAAATTCTACATATTCCTATTACATCACAGAAATCACCTTAAAACTCCCTACTCTCACTAAGTGAATTCGTCCCCTCAGTACTGGTACTTCCTCGATACCTTGACCTTCGAGTCCAACGTGTTGAGTGGCATGGAGGATCCTCCACCGAAACATCCCAATCCCTCTCTTCTGTCGGTGATGGTTTCAACTTCAGGCCCTTGATAATATATCGCACCATCTTCTCTATCCGTGACATTCAGCGTGTCGTATTCTCCTTGAACTCTTCAAATGACTCCTGATGGTCCCGTTGTGTCTCACGGAGTGTTATCCCTCATCATAGAGGTGGTCGAGAAGATGATGGTATATCTCGTGACCTAGGAACTCGAAGGGTAGAAGTAGAATAAAGCTCCGGGATAAGATCATTAATATAGTTGGTTCTAACTATATACGCATATTTCCCCATCACCACCCTTTTTATGATTCCTCCTAAGGGAAGTGTGTTGAGATGAGAACTCCTTGGATCCTTCAACTTAAAAGTATAATGAATCTGGGAAAGTATGAGATCTGCCACATCAAAACTTTCTTCCTGCATAATATGATAAGTCACTATACTCAGCTGTGTAGTGATCTTCTTGGTATCTCCAGACTTCAACATAATAGTATGTCGCAAAATGTCTTGAATTATGAATGCCTCCTCCTTAAGAGAAGAAACATCCATTATCTGCTCTCGTGTCTCCTTCCAGTGCAAAACCTGATTCACAAGTGACCAGTCTCGCTCGGCCCTATATTTCTCAACCATGCCTTTAAGATTCTCGCTCTCTATTAACCCAAACTCATTCCTTAAGTCTTCATCTGTGATCTGAATTGCTTCAAACTGGATCAATGACATCACTCCTCCATGGAGTTCTATTTTTGATGGATCAAACAAATTGTTGTAAAATTCCCTAACAAAATCCGTAGAAATGCAGTCGTCAGAAATAACAGATAACACCCCTGATGCAGCCAGAAGGTTCTGAATGTGTGCATGTCGGGGAAGTTTGATTTGCAAAACCAAGCCTACTCCAATAGTTACCTTCTCGATCCCCAGATAAGAATGATAGGATTTTTGTGGTCGACGGGCTGAAGACTTTCTGGCACGAACTCCATGTCCACTAGAAGAAGCCATAACCTGCACATTAGGACACCAAAAATAAAATCAGCAAAAGAACATTTTTGATTCAATGTCTGGCGTTACTGCTAATGACAAGCACATGCTATGAAATGTCCTATCACTTCCAGTACACAATGCCAACCTTCAGTAACACTTATAACTCAAAAATTTCATAAAAAGGAAGGAATAAATTGAAAAACACCAATAAAACTCATAACAACTAAAAAGGTAAAGCAAATACTCATCTTTGAAATGAATCTCAAAAACCCCATTCTGCACCTCAAAAAACCTGAAACCCTAGGTCTCAAAATCCTAGATCTATCATATACCATAACAAAACACTTCAATACTTAAAAGGATTTCAATTTAGGGGTAGAGAAATGAGTTAATCACAAAATATAAGAAGAAAAACATCAACTTTACCTAGATCTGAAGAGGGCTGTTGGTGAAAACTGGAGAGGAAAGGGCTGAAATGGTGAGAAAAGAAAAGAACTCAGACTTAGGGCTTTTAATATAAAGCAAACTCAACGCAGGCATTGACTCTAACGCCAGATATTAGCCTCTTTTCTTAGATAATTGCAAATATCTTTGCTATCTGTGTACCATTATATATATTACTACACCCTATTTACCCCTTCATTTGCAGAAAAATTAAAAATTCAAATATAAAACGTTAAAAATATTTTAAAATCACCAAAATATGCTTAAATAAGCCTTCTAAACATTTCCACTTTCTGAAATTTCTACCCTAAGAAGGTCTATGTACATACTCCTTATTCCAAAGATTTTTTTTTCAAAAATCTCAAAAAATCGAGTACTGTCTCGGCGTTAACTAGTTAACGCCAGGGGTTAGCCTTTTTGACCATATTGAAATTCTGCTTTCTCTAGCATATTTCTGGTCTTTTTCTACTATTTTTTCTCAATTCATTTTGTCTGATTTCAAATTATTATTTTTATTCATCTTTTTTCCAAAATACAAAACAAAATTAAATAACTCAAAATAATAAAAAATATGTTTTTGGTATTTCTTTTACTTTAACTATTCACAAAACTATGGTTTGTCAATATGACTTCACAAAGAGCAAAGATTTTTTTGGGTCAATTTTGTTTTTGGCATATTCCCAAAAATTCTCTACAATGTCTAATTTTAATTTCAAATTTTCTAAACATTATTTTTTATCATTCCTTGACCCTAATCTGATTTTGTGCAATGAAATAGTATATAGATACTTATTTATGATTGCCTAGCATGCCTCTATGCATGTGTAATGTTTTATGTTAATCAATGATTCATACACTCACAAATTTTCGCAATCTATATTTGTTCATAATCTTAGTATTGCATGATTGTGTAGTGTAATAGTTTTAACATATTAAGTTGTATATCTAAATTACCTACACCTTCATTCAAACAAAAATTTCTTGCATAAATAGAAGTGTTATTTTAATAATATAAATGTTTGCAACAATAAGTTATTTCGGAGACCTTTGGCCCAAACATTAATATTAATGAAATAACATGCCAAAGATGACTCCACCAAGCACTACTCACCCTCCTGATAACTCCTAATGAGCATTGTGAGGTTGAGCACCTTGGATAGAATTGTAAAGTGTCTTGTGCAAACATATTTTCTTGTACCACTTTATTTGTACACCAGATCACTAAAAAAAATTATAAATATGCTTATGTGATCCCCCAAGAACTACTTCACTCCCTGATAAGTCTTAATGAGCATTGTGTGGGTGAAGCACCTTGGTAGTTGTACTTATGTTTTGTGCTTTGAAATTTTATCCTAGATGTGATGTGTGGAAGTAATTATAAGATTACTATCTTAATATTGTTATTACTATTCCATTACATATGTCATGTGCTTTGGTTATTTCACTTGTATACTCTTATCAAAACACCTTGCACACATCATTGTTTTTTCATAAAGCTTCTACTCATGAGAATTGGATCTTAATGCAAAAATACATACTTCTCTAAAAATATAAGTAAACGCACTAGATTGCAATGCATGGTTTCTACAATGTTTTTTTACTTGAAATATTAATTTTTCACATTGTCGCTATTATCTTTTTGAATATGTTAAATCATGCTTGCCCATTTCATATGTAAATCCTTTTTAAGAAAAATTGCTCATGTGTGAAAAGTCTAAATATATTGTTGGAATGGAAAACTATAACAAAAAAATACTATACTAAATAATTTTTTGTTTTTTTTCATAATCTTAAATTTGATCTTATACAATGTGCTCTCATGCTTATTTCTACATTATGCTTCTTCACTTGTGCTTGTCAAACAAAATTGCATCTCTCTTCCAAGTAATATAACTCTTAGAATAATGCAAGTGATTACATTCCTTTGGTATAATCTTAGACTGATGTTTGTACACGCTTCTCATATATCTTTCCGCTGTGTTACTGTATCCCTTAGCTCGATCTCGACTTCACATATGTTAAAACAAAACTCTTACATCCTCTCTTAATTGTGTTCTACCTTTTTCCTTCTCTCGGTTTTTTACACTCCACCCACTTTTGCTAATAACAAAAGGGGGACAATAAAATGATAAATCACAAGGAGTGGGATTCACTAGATTAAGGGGGAGCATGAATCTAGTCTATGAGTGCATACACTAAGGTGGAGCACTTAAGTAGGGGGAGCAAAATTTAATAATCTACAATTCTTATAAATGTCTAAATATTGCTTGTGTTATACATCCTTCTAAAAACACATCTATCTTATATCTCATTTATATCTATTGGATTTGTTATTATCAAAATGGGGAGATTGTTGGAACACGGTTCTTCCACATCCCTTTGATTTGAGAATAACAAATCATACTTGTATTTGATCTGGTTTTCCATTGTGTTTTTAGTATGCAGGCTTGCATAGTGATGACACTAGTAGGTAGAATTATTGGTCTTGAACAACTAAATGCTGAAGTTTGGAAATTGGTCTAACGCCAGGCATTAGCACTTAACGCTAGGCATTAACGCGCAGCTCACCGGGATGATTTTGGCAAGTAGGAAGCAGTCGTGATTGCAGGGGGAACTTTAGGAATGATCTGACCCAATGCCAGCGTTAGCCTTAACGCCAGCGTTAGGATTGCCTATAATAAATAATTCCTAAAGTGCAGAATCTCCCTCCTCTTTTGAAGATTCGAGCCATCAAAACATTACTATACTGGGTCAATGCACAACATTAGGACTTAACGTCGGCGTTAGCTCAAGTTCTATAAATTGGATGATTTTGTCTTCTCCAACTACTGATTGATTACAGCCCTACTCGAGCACTCAGAAACTCAATCAGGGCGGTATTTTCCAGGCCTTTATCTCCCGCACACATTCGATCAAAGAATTTAAGGAGGACCAGATCAACGCTTCCTCAATGCGAAGAATGCTTACTTCGACTTCAAGAACTTTCAGCAGCCTTCGCCATCTCCAAAATTCTTCATAAGAAGTTTTAGATTTGTGTTCAAATAATAATTTGTAACCTTTTAATTATTTTCATGGAAGTAAATTTGCTTCGTGTTGGCGATAAGGTATGGATAGGACTTAGTGTGCAACTCACCTTGTGTTGGCGACTAGGTCTAGGAAGTAGATCTAGCAGGTGCTCGAGGCCTTTTCTGGGGATACAAAGGCTAGAGCGGCTTGAGGCCGGATCTGGGAAAGATCGGCTAAAGCCAACCGGTTCTTGGTTTGAAGAGTTGGTATAGAAAACAAAAAGAAGATTCAATATTTCGCCTATGATTTCTAGCGTTATAGAAATCACATTTTTGTAATCATAAATTATAATGAAATTCATGTTCTTTCTAGTTTGTTTTAAGTAATTCACTCCACTTTAATTTTGATTCAAGTTGATTTAAAGAAAACAACAAAAGTTTTTATATTAAATAATAAAGTTTTAAAAACCCTTATTCACCCCCCCCCCCCTCCAAGGGCGCCTCATGATCCAAAATTATGCAGAAGGTTCATATTAGTTATCGTTGAGATAACTTGAACAATTCGACAAAATCATTGTGACATCAAAGTACACACAACAATATCATTGTAAGATCAAGAAGAATTGATCAAAGTCCAGTATCGTCATGTCAACCAGAATCACACGATGATATCACTGTAAGGTCAAAGAAGAGTTAAGTCAAAGTATTCGTCAATGCCGACGACATCGTCATAAATAGATCTTGTCGTCGAGATGAGAAAGGAAGCTCTCTAAAGACCTAAGTAAGAATGCTCAGCTTTGTCGACGACATCATCGTAAAGAAGGTTAGTCATCGAGAAGGCTAAGGGAGAACTCGTGAAGACAACTTGTAGAAGAATTGATTGTAGTTAAAATGATCAAGAGGCTCTCGTCGATATGACAGTATTGTTTCAACAATATCGTTGATAATACAATATGATTTCAACGATATCGTCGATAAGACTGAATGGTTTCAACGACATCATTGAGAAGACAGCAAGTTGACAACAAGAATATGATGACATCTTTAAGATTCCTTTATGTCATTGTAAGTGCAAGTGCAACTATGATATCTTGTATCATTGAGATATCATTATCTAAAGAAGATTGAAGAAGACTTGAAGATTTGTCCAAGTCGAATATGGATCGGCGTAGTAGTAAGTTCTGTCGTCGAGATAGAATAAGACATTTCAAATGGGCTGTCTATATTTAATGCTGCCGCCCGATGGTCCAATAAGTGCCTGTCATTAAGGAATGGGTCTTTGACACTTAAAGGACATCACAGGAGACCGTTAGTCGGTTCCTCAGTCTTATTGAAGAGATAAGTGTCTGCCCTAATTTGAAAATCAAGCTGAACGCAGAGAATACGCAAGATTCAATCAAACAGTAACATGCTGCATAAAGAAGCAACAAGAACCTGAGAACTGAAATTGTTCATCAAGTGTTCTCCAAGTTTTAGTCCAGCAACATCGGCTGATAATAAGTGTTCCATATTGAAGAAGGGATTGAAGAGAAATCTGTGTTGTCCAAGATATCATCAAAAACATTCTCTTCAAGTCCAAGAAGCCAATCTTCAACCGACTAAGAAATTTTTGTCATTCTTTTTCTGTAGAGCTTGCAGGCCTAAGATTGTAGGATATGTTAAAGTCTGAGTTTGTAGAGCTTGAGGGCCTGAGTGTGTAGGGCGTGAGGGCATGAGTTTGTAGGGCTTGAGGGCCTGAGTTTGTATGGCTTGAGGGCCTGAGCTTGTAGGGATTGAGGGCCTGAGTTTGGAGGGATTGTGGGCCTGTGTTTTTTGGGCTTGAGGGTCTGAGTTGTAGGTCTTAAGGGCCTGAGATTGTAGGGCTTGAGGGCCTGAGTTTTGGAGGAATTTGCCGACCCTAGCACACTTCTAGAAAGGCGCAGAGGGACAGTGGACTACTCAAGAGACCCTTTCTTGAGGAACCACTATACATCTGGTGTTCTTGTGTGTTTTGTTTCTGTGATTGGTTGGTGTGCTATGTTAGATTAACTTAGTTCTTGTGCATAATTTCAAAAATAGTCATATAACGTATGCCTCTATAGGTGATAGTTCCTTAACTAATAAGTGATATCAGAGGTAGGTTGATCAAAAAGTGACTTAATAGTCAGATCTAGATCTTGGAACTATTCATTATTGCTGGAGGTGATCAGCACAGAGAAGTGAGATCCATGAAGCTCTCAATCTGAACCAAAGAGAACTTTCCCATTTTGAAAGAAAGGGTAAGACTTTTAATGGAAGTAGATGATCCCAGGGTGTATGTAGTTATTCAAGAGGGTCCCTTCATCCCCATGATTGCATCCAGCATTGATCCTACTCAAAGAGTGCCAAAGAAATATGTTGATATGAGTAAGGATGAGCTTGCACTGGTAAGCCTAGAAAAGAGAGCGGAGAACATTATTGTGAGTAAAATTGATGACTCTACCCTCCAAATCTTATTCACTGCAAAAATGCCAAGGAGATGTGGGACTCCTTGGTGGTTTACATGGAGGGGACTGAAGTAAGGGATGACAGAAAATCCCTTCTGAATCAGAAGTATGAGGCATTCAAGCAAGGCAAGAATGAAAATATCTCTAACTACTTTGAGAGATTTTTCAAGAAAGTAAGTGGGTTGAAGAACTATGGAAGAGAATTCACAAATTCAGCTCTTAATGATAAGTTCCTTAGATCCCTCACTAAGTAATGGGAATCAAAATTTGATCAATTAGAGAAATGGGTAAACTAGGCAACATGAAGCCAAAGAACCTATATGGGAAGTTGCTCTCCATGAACTTCAACATAACACCAGAAAAGCTAAAGAAGAAAGCTCAAGGGGGAGCACCAGAGAAAGATACATAGCTATTAAGGCTGAGATCACAAGGAGGTCTAGGTACAAGACTCATGCATACCAGGACAAATCTGAAAGTAGTGGAGCTTCTGATGCCAGCACATCTGAATCTGACAACACTGACAAAGAGATGGCCCTCCTATCTATGTAGTTAAAAAAACTGATCTATAAAAGGAGAAGAGACAACTACAGACCATCCTCATCAAGCTCAAGAAGATCTGGTCAATATGACAGATCTAAATCCTCAAGGGAGGACAAGAACAAATCAAAACCTAGTAAATTTGATTTAACTAACACTGTCTGATATTCCTACAATAAAGCAGGTCACGTGATTACTGATTGCCCTTCCTAGAAGAGGGAATCAAAGAACCATGAAGACAAAAGAAGGTCAAGGGACAAGAAGAAACCTGAAAAATGGTTTATAGCAAAGAAGATCAGAACCCTTAGTGATTCTGATTCAAGCTCTTTAGAAAGTGAAGAGGAATCACTTATTGGCCTTATGGCCATAAATAAAGAAATCTAGGAGGACAATGTCTCTCATGGGAAGGTACTAACTAGATCCCCCCCTATTTGCTTCTGATTATGAATCAGTGGCAGATTCTTTGCATGATGATGAGGGTGAGTCTGCTGCCAACAACACATCCTCAAGATTCTCATATGAGGTTGAATTTTAATTGATACAGCAATATGAAACTTTGTGGAAAGCTTTCAAGAAAAGAAAGAAACTCCTCAAAGTTTAGACTAAGGAGTTGGATTCCTTGAGAACTATCCACTCTGAGCTCCAAGAGACAGCTTAGAAGCTGGCTGCTATGAGCAATGAAGTGGACAGATTCAGGGAAGACAAAAAGCTCAAAAATGCTGAACTGGCTCAGAAGAACAAAGTCATCAAGGACCTTGAGGAAATGTTTATGGCTGAAAAGAAGATTGTTGCCAGCTTTTCAAAACCCAAGACTGTCCTTCCCATTATTGACAGCTTTTCTACACCATTCAGAGCTGGTGTAGGACTCAATAGTGAGACAGTCAAGGGTAAAGCCTCTAAAGAGCAACCCTCTTTTAAGAAGGTGCTGCTGGCATCAAACCCCTTTGATGAAGAATCTTCATATGGTCATCTGACCATTTCCTGCTCAGCAAGTGGCAGTAAGCCCTCTATTCTAAATAGAAGAGCAGGCTTTGGGCTAAGTGCTTTGAAGAATCCAGTTGTCTTTGTCCATGGACCTGGATCCACTGCACTCAAAAGCAAGGGAAAGGCTGCTCCTACCAAGCATGTTCCCAAGAAGGTGATCCAAAAGGTGGTGAGACTAGCTCCACTTCATACTCACACCTGTGAGGTTCACCCAAAACCTATTAGGCTAGGTGTCTTGACTCCAGCCCACAAACATTGCCATCCTACTCAGATGGTGAGGCAGAAGAGAAGATACAATAGGTATGAGTGTTGGTGTTGTGGGAAAGTGGGTCACTTTGCATTGGATTATTTGTTCAACCCAACGGGGCCTAATGCAAAGAGAGTGCAGCCACTCAGAGGTGTTGTGTCGCAGTTTATCCCCCTAACAGAAAATTAGGACCCAAATCAAATTGGGTGCATAAGGGTAAGTAATTTTTCTTGCAGGTATGTCCAAATGCCAATAAATCTCCTATTTAGTATTTGGACAGTGATTGCTCCAGGCACATGACTGGAGTAAGAAGCTATCTAAGAAACTTCACCCCTGTGGAGAATGGACCAACATTCATATTTGGAGGTTCAAAAAAAGGGGTGACCAAAGGATATGGTAACATCTCTAATGGACTATGCATGGTGCAAAGAAGATAGAAAGAGTATTTTCATGGACTTGCCAATTCCTTGGAGGAAGACTGATCTCATGTAGCAGTGAGAAGCAGACAAGTGTAGCAATCTCCACAGTAGGATCAAAATAGATATATGCAGGGAGTTGCTGTGCGCATCTTCTATGGATCCAGCACCAGCTTGAAGACTATAATTTAAAGATGACCAAAACACCCATGTTTTGTGATTCTTCAAGTGTTATCTCAGTTGCTAAGAACCCTGTCTCACACACCAGTGTTGGAACATGGTTTTCCACATCCCTTTGATATGATAATAACAAATCCTACTTGTATTTGATCTTATTTGCCATTGTGTTTTCGCATGCAGGTTTGAACAAAGAGGACACTAGGTTGTTGTTGTTGGTCTAGATTTTCTCACAAGTTGAAGATAATGGAAGAGAGCTAACGTGCGGTATTAACTCTTAACATCAGCGTTGACTTTTGTTCCCACCAAGATGAAAATGGCATGGAGGGAAACTGTCGTGATTGCATGAGCATTTTGGGAATGATTTGACTCAACGCCAGACATTAGACTCAATGCCATCATTAAGGTTTCCTAAAATGAATGTTTCCAAAGATGCAGAATCTACTTCCTATTTTAAAGATCCAATCCATCAAAACATTTTTATACTGGAGCAATGTCAGGCGTTATCCTTAACGCCGGCATTAGCATCCAGTTCTATAAATAGCTCGATTTCATCTTCTCCAACAACCAATGCTAAGGAGCCCTATTCCAGCACTCTTAATTATTTTAGAGTCCCGTATTTCTAGACCACAAAGGATCTCCCACTAAATTTCAAAAGGAGGAATCAAAGGAGGCTTTGATCAATACGCTAACTCAACGCGAAGAACGCATGCTTGGACTTCAACGATCTTCAGCAATTCTTCAGCGTCTCCTTCAGATTACCCCATAGGGAGTTTTTATATTTGTCTTTTGTATTTTATATTTATCTTTGTAATTGGTTCGTAAACTTGCCTCGTGTTGGCGAATAGGTTTGGGTAGGACTAAGGGAGGAATTCACCTCGTGTTGGTGACTAGGTCTAGGGAGTAGATCTAGGGGGTGCTCGGGGCCTTTCTGGGGATATAAGGGCTAGAGCGGCTTGAGGCCGTATCTGGGGAGAGATTGGCTAGAGCCAACCGGTTCTTAGTGAGAAGAGTCGGTATAGAAAATGAAAATAGTATTTCGTAATTTCCTTGATTTCTAGCATCATAGAAATCAGATTTTGTAATCAATTTTATAAATGATAATCATGTCTTTTCTTATTTAATAAATTTGATTTCATTTCTAATTTCTACCTCGTTATTTTTTATTAACTTACTTCTCATAAAATATCTAAAGTTTTCTATAAAAGATTAAAGTTTTCTAAAACCCTTATTCACCCCCCCCCCCTCTAAGGGCACCTCAAGATCCAACAAGTGGTATCAGAGCGAGGTTATTCTAAATTGGCTTAACAATCGGGAATAATGGCGTACCTTGATCATGATCTCGCTTCTACAAGTGGGGAAAATTTTAATATAAATGAAAAGGTATTATCACCACCTTTATTTATGGGCAAAATTTATAAAGGGTGGAAAATATTAATGAAAATTTTTCTTAAAGCTCTAGATGAAAAAGTTTGGAATATTACTAATGAAAATCCACTTAGCGTACTAACTAGAAACAAAATTGTTTTAAATGCAAAATCAATAAATAATCTATTTTGTGCATTAGATCAAACTATTTTCAAACTTATTTATAATTTACCTACCGCATATGAGATTTGGAATTTTCTCGAAAGAACTTATGATTCTCCTTCTGTAGGTATGGAACAATCACAAGAACCGGAGAATATGCAAGCCTGCACAAGTATTCAAGAAAGCTCCTCACATGATGGATCCATGGAATGCACTTCAAGCGGAAGGGATGATGACAACACATTATTGGAAGAGAAACATGAAGATGTCAAGGGAACTTTATGTTAAAACCTTTCCTCATCCAAAAGCAAAATAAGGAAATCAAATTCCCTTGTTGTTTGCAATTCTATTTCTACATTACAATTGCAATAAATTACAAAGTGCAAAATTAAGAAATTGAAAAATACGAATTGCAAATTGCTCTTAGAAAATAAAGGTTTAAAAGAAAAAGTTAAAGTAGAATCAAAATCAGATTTATATAGTTCTACCCTTGTCTCTTCAATTGAAAATATATAACCTTGTTTTGATTGCAATATTCTTAAAGAAAAACTCAAGGTATATGAAAAAGAGCATCATAAAGAACACAATGAAAATTTACCTTTAGAAAAGTCATCTATTACAAATGATTGTTCTGTGTGTGCAAGTTATAAAATTGAAATTAAAGAGATGGATGAAAATTTTGATGAATTAAGAAATGACTATCAAACTGACATTGATTCAATTGTCTCCACTCTTAAAAATAGCACAATAGCTTATAATAAAGCTAAACATAATCTTAAGATAAAAAATGAGGAATTAAAATAAAAAATCAACTTGCTTATGAAAATTATGAATAACAATTCAAAACACACAAATTCATAATATCATGCAAACAAGTTGAATATGAATATCTTAAATAAGCCTAATAATGGGAGTAAGAAACATAAAGTTTTTATAAATAAAAAACTAAATCACCATTATTTACAAAATCATGTTTCTCCCAACTTGAAATTAGAATTACACAAATTTCCTATGAACAATACTTTCAATAATCATTACAAATATAATCTACAAAATAAAGATAATCATAATGGAAATTTGATGTATAAGAATAGCATTAAACCATGGTTTGAATGGAGGCCAAAGCTAAAAATGAAATATTAACTTCATATGAAAGGACCCATTCATGACTATCTCCCCACAAACCAACACGTTATATTTGGGTATCCAACGAACCACCACACTTGGTCCCCTTTGGATACCTAAAACTCTTATTCATTAGGTACCATCATATGCATGAAGTAGAATCTTTCAAAAATGAAATATACAAATTTCTACTTCACGATATGCTTCAATGTCTCTTTATTTTTCTTTTTGTTTTCTTCTATTTAAAGCTATCATGTCATGGTCACCTTATATATTATTGGAAATATAATTTTATCTTATAAAAGCTTAATAAGTTTATGAAATCAAATTGTTCAAAATTCAAAGTCATATTTTATTATGGTGACCTATCTATCTTTCTTATATTCATTTCCTATAAATATCTTATAGTATCCACATAAATCGAATTCAAAATTTGCTATGAGATATTTATCTAGATTTGTGAAATCATGTACTTCACTTTTTCTCTTTCGGAAATTTTGAGTCTATAAATTTAAAATAGTTTTGGGTAGCAACCAATAATACTTAAATAACTTGAGAAAGGGAGATTTGGGATGTCACCCCATCATATTTCCTAGTAATGGTGCGAACCCTTCATAGGGTAGACTTTGGAATGTCCAAGATCCCCTCTAAATTGTTAAGTCCAACCAAAGTCTAGCAACGCTCAAATTGATTATTGACCCATGCGTAGTCTTGCAATGACTGCAAATGAAAATTATCATTATCTTGCACTTTCAGAAAAATAATATAGGCCTATGGTAACTTTCTCTAAAAATAAAAATAAATAAATAAATAAAATATACGAGATTTCGACCAAAACTTCAAACGATAATTTTTGATCCGCTTATCAGAATTTCACCCACAATAGCTTTTAAGAATGAGATCGAGAAGCTCTATGCAATGGCAAACCAGCTTTGCTCATTTAAGTTCATTTGGACCCTCAAAATTGTCGAAATTCAACTCCGTTTAGAAGTTATCTCAGTTTTTTTCTATTTCGGCAATTTTTTGTGTCTACAGATTTTATGTCACAGGATCCTGTGTACTCCTCCAACAAATTATATGCTTGTAATCTTTACATAACATTGCAACTTGTTATCAATTTTTCATCTAGCATTATCACTTACTATAAGTAGAAATCAATGAGAATGCTAGTTATACCATGAGATGTTATGTTAAAGAAAAATAAAACAATGAAAGTTGAAATTCAAGAAAGTTATATATATATATGTTGTTTTGCTTAATATTCAAAATTCAAAGAGAAAATTTACAAAACCTTTTCAAAATAACCAAAAAATTTTCTCTCAATACATTCGTCATTCACTTTACAAGCCTTCTCTTTAATATGTTGAAATGGATGAATATGAATATGAATTATTTTATTTTAAATAATTACATCATTATGAATAAAAAATATTACCTAAATTTCTCTGTGTTTAAACTAATGATCGCTTATAATAATCATGCAAAATCAAAAGACCTTTTCATTCAAATATGAAACATAACTACAAAAGATCATTTGCTTCCAACATATGATTTGTGATCATGATAATGTAAATGAAATATGTTTTATGTATGCATGTATCTCACCTATATGTAAAACCTAGAATCATCTTTATACTAATAAGAGCAAATCAAATAGAATCATCACTTTATTCTATGTCTAAAATTGAAATACTATTCTTGAATACATGCAACATTAACTCTATTAATCTTATGGCGTAACATTGCTCGCAAACACATCATTGTAGCATTATCACCTAATAATTATTTTCCATGCTAGCTATCAAGTAATGCCATAATGAATTCATTTTAAAGTTGAACAATTAAAAGTTAAAATTCATAATAACTATGTTGCTTTAAAATATATTTTGAAATCAATCTCTCATACAAAAGGCCATAGTTTATAAATTGCTTACATAGGACAAAATGCTTAGGATGTCCATGATCATTCACTCACATTATGTGTCTCACAATATTGAGGGCATGGGATTGTATGCATTAGAAGACCTAACCTCTAATTCATGTCTTGTCCTTAACCGTGTAGGGTTCCAGTGGGGCCTTGCGAGGCACTAGGGGGAAAGAGTGCTAGGTTGAGAGTTCTCTAGTGTGTGCATATGTGATTAACACCCCAACCTACGACATGTGTGCAGCTCCTCATGCCCATCCATCACTTAGTATGGGACTAGTGTGTAGGCATATGGTTAGGGTATTATAATCTAGGACATACCTATAACATATTTTGCATGCACACTTTATGATTATATTATTCATGCATTCTTGTTTTGATCGAACATGCTTATCTTGTGTTTTGCATATATTATCATTTTTGAGCTTTAATGATATTGTAAAACACAAATATTTAAAAACCAAATAAAAATATAAAAACCTTTTTTTAACAAATAAAACATGCTTAATGAGCCTTCTAATCATCTCCAAATTCTCTGGAATTTCTACACTAAGAAGGCTCCTTCATAATAAGTCAAAATTAAAGAAGAGTTTCTTTTAAAATGCATGAAATCATCTACTGTATAGGCATTAAGATATAATTTTAGTGTTAGGCTCTAACGCCAGCGTTAGAAGATAACGCCAAGCGTAAGCCTTTTGTGCTAAATTTCTAATATGTTAATGCCGAATTGTATCTGAACTCTATATATCTAAGTACAGTCATCATGAAATCTTAATTAAATTATTTGAATTAACATTCTTAAAATAAATTTTACAAATTTTTTGTGAAAAGTATTCAACGATTTTGAGCCAACTAATCATCCTTAAATTGTCTGAAATTTCTACATTAAGAAGACGTATTTGTAACAACTCTAATTCAAAGAAAATTTTTTCAAAAATCCTAAAAAATAGTGGTCTGTTTAGGTGTTAAGTAGTTAACGCCAGGCGTTAACTTTTTTGGCCAAATTGAAATCCTGATTTTTCAACACTATTTATGGTATTTTTATCATGCATTTTCTATGTTTTGTTTTCTTAGATTTGGATTTGTTTATTTTCTTCCAAAATACAAAAAAAATTCAAATAATTCAAAATGATCAAAAAAGTATTTTTTTGTTATTTGTTTTGCTTTAAGTATTTACAAAATTATGGTTTGACTATAAGACTTCACAAGAGCAAACTTCTTAGTCATTTTGTTTCAAATGATCAAAATTGATTTGGGCATACACGTAAAGATTTTCTTCAATGTCTAATTTTAATTTCAAATTTCCTAAACATTGTTTTATCTTGTCATGCCTTGACCTTAATCTGATTATGCGCAATGAAATAATCTATAGAAAATTGTGTAAGAATTGACTAGCATGCCTCTAAGTATGAGTAATGTTTTATGTTAATCAAGTATTCTTACACTCACTATTTTGGTAATCTACATGTGCTCATAATCTTAGCCTTGCATGATTGTGTACTGTAATAATTTTAACATATTAAGTTGTATGTCTATATTACCTACACCGTCTTTCAAACAATAAATTTCTTGCACACATAGAAGTGTTATTTCAATATTGTTCATGTGTTGCAACAACAAGTGAATTCGGAGACCTTTGGCCCAAATAGAAAAAATATATGAAATAAAATGCCAAAGATAACTCCACCAAGCACTACTCACCCTCTTGATAAGTCTTAATGAGCATTGTGAGGTTGAGCACCTTGGAAAGAATTGTAAAGTGTCTTGTGCAAACACATTCTTTTTTATCACTTCTATTGGTCCACTGGATCACTAAAATAAAAAATTATAAAAATGCTTATGTGATCACCCAAGCAATACTTTGCTCCCTGATAAGTCTTAATGAGCATTGTGTGGGCGAAGCACCTTGGTAGTTGTACCCTTTTATGTGCTTTGAAATTTTATTCTAGAATTGATGTGTGAAGGAAATTATAAGATTACATAGTTAATATTGTTCTTACTATTTCATTACATATGTCATGTGTTTTGATTATTTCACTTGTATACTTTTATCAAAACATCTTTTTGCATAAATCATTGTTTTTCATAAAAATTATACTCATGAGAATTGGATTCTAATGCAACATTACATAATTCTTGATGCGTATTCGGCAAGTGCACCAGTCGCTGTCAAGTAATAAATTTGGGAATCGCTTCCCCGAATATCGTCTCTCAAGGAATGCAGGTTCTGGTGAAAGAAATGCGTGGTGAATCAATTGTTATACGAGCGAAGAAAATAACAACAAGGACTTTGTGATTGGTTTCCTAAGCTAGTGCAGAAAAGAGAGATGCGGGTACAAACTTCGCTTCACAAGGCGGGATGGATGCAACGACCGCGATGTCGTGCTTCAGGTGGCGCGAGGACGAAAGGTAACTGTGATGAATGAGGGTCGCACACACCTCTTCGCAAACATCACCACTAGCAATTGCTAGGTGGCTTCTCACACAAAGGACTCAGAAAATCACAACAAGAAGGAAAAGCTATTCTCATACCACGACGTCATTGCACATGAACAAGAAAGGATTTAAATCATTACTCTAACAATAGTTCATTACAACACACTAAGATAAATCACAAGCATCAAGTTTAGAGAGGACCAAACAGATGATATCACAGCATCTTGGGTTCTCGGCCGGAATGAGAGGTTGTCGGGCTCTCTCCGGGCTCGGCCCTCAGATGGTGTGCAGACTCGAAGCAGGTTGTCACCGCTCCAATGATCTGCATCACTTCTATGGCTTCCCACGATGAGGAATGCTTGAACTAACGGCGGAGAATGCTTGCTAACGCTCCCGGATGGAAGAATGGTGGAAGAAATCACAGGAAAATGGTATCCTTGGTGGTGGAGGGGAATGAGAAGACTTCAGACCTCAGAAATGGTGGGAAGGACCTGATTTCCCGCTCACCGGAGGGCTCTCTCGTTGACTACAACTTATCCTTCTTTATATACTAAACAGGCAGAAAAATGGTCACGCACGGTCGAACGCACGACCGTGCGTGAACCGTGCATTATTAAATGATAAATTCTGACTTGAGGGAGACGTTGTGCCGCCCGTGCGTTTTACTCATGCACGGGCAAATCCGCCTGTGCGTAAAAGCGCACGGGTAAATTCAGAATAACTAAAATTAGGAGAAAACAGGTCGACCGTGCGTTTTACTCACGCACGGGCAAATCCGCCCGTGCATACAAACGCACGACTAAACTCAAATTGTCCATTTTCTGCCCAGATACAGACGCACGATCGCAACCATCCGTGCGTCAAGGAAACACACGACCGTGCGATATGCACAGACATAAATTTTGGGGAAAACGGGACGATCTGGCCACCTGCACATAAGATATACCAGCTGGGAATACACCTCCATCACCAAATAAACACAGAAAAAGGATTTGGTAGCACCATGTGCTTACCCCCAATAACACGGAGAGCAAATGCACACCGAAACGGGCCTAAGAGTGCACTTAGCAAGGAATAACAAATATAATCAAAAATATGCCTAAAGTGTAGTGCATCAACTAGAAATACGGCCCAGATGAGTCCATAAATGTGTATATAAATGGGACTCATCACACCCCTAGACTTAACCAATTGCACGTCTCGGGCAAACTACTCAGCTCTCCTGTCGGAACAATTGGATGTTAGAGTGAGTTTGAGCGGTAGAGACCTATGCGAAGTCCCATGCACACGTGCATAGAAATACATTAGAACAGAATTAAACTCAAGATTATATCTAACTATTTCTAGAACAGTAATTTGAAATTTACTTTACTTGGATGGTGAATCCTGGTGAATCTTTCGGTCGCGCAAAAGGGAAAATAGCGTGACTAATGAGTAGAGTTTTACTCGAATCAAAGCTCGGGACAAACTCCTAAGAAATCCATCAAAGTCGGTGTTCATAGGCTTTCACGTTCACACTCTCTCTACTGCATGAGACGACTCGTATCTAAAATCAATAGGACTTATGGGTTAGGATTGGGCTTAGGTTGAGTTTAGGCTAGATAAGTAGAAGGACGATGGGAATCACATTCCACATAACTGAGCACTCAAGAGAATTACAATCACCAATACAACATTTTCAAGAACTACACAACACCCCCATACTTCAACTGAACACTAGGTGTGTGCTAAGCCAATCATACTTTGTCTCTCTCGAGAGAATGTAATTGAAAGTTCGTTTTGAACAATTTTTCTTCTTTTTCTCTCTTTTTTTTTCTTTTCTCGACAGAATTTCTTTTGTAGGCACACTAAGAACTTCTCCTTCAGCATTTTCAAAGCTATCATACAACACGGAAATGACACCAAACATGATAGATATATAAATTTCTTTCAGCTCATTTGTTGGTGCGAAAATGGTCTTGGTCGTATGGCTTTGGTGACATTTTGGTGGAGCTAAACAAGGAGGAAAGGTAGGCTCAAGTGGGCTTGCAAAGGTGATTACATTGGTAAGGATTTCAAAAGCACAAACGGATCATGAAATGGCCTATATCACACTTTATAACGATTACTTCAACGCAATCGTTTCAAGAGTCGCCTAGTGCAAGTTCTAGCCACCGAGAAAGGTTCTCCTTCCTTCTGACTCTAGTAATAAGCTACTACTAGTACAGCTACACTCGACCCTATGCTACCGTTGGATTCACCGGATTCACCACTAAAGTAAAATAAATTGCAGCTACTATAATAGAAATACTTAAATTACAACATTGAACTTTATTCTACTCTAATTGAATTTCTAGGCGTGATGGGAGTACTCGACTAGAGCACTACTCAAGTCGACATTTTTCTCCACCCTTCACTCCTACACTAACAATCCAATTCTTACGAGCGGGGAACCTCACAGCAATACCCAATAAGTGCGCGTGATCAAGTGCGCGTGAACTTGGTGCAAGTGTAAGCAATATGTGCAACAAAATGATAAATCCTATCTCAGCACATTCTAACATGCTATGCAAAGTGTGTGCACGTGCATAGCTCGATCCCTCCCCCAGACTTGATCAAAACTAAATTAAGTAGGGAATTCTGGAATAAGGAGAATAGGGGTAGAGTGGACATATGCTCATAAATGAGCATGCCAGAAGTGCGGTAATTTTTTTTTTAAATTATCTCCTTCCTCATCCACCACGCGAGAGCTTTAACCTGCGATGTTAGCAAAAAGAAAAATAATAGGACTAAAAGAAATAGACTAAGAAAATGAAACCGGGTGGTTCCCATGGGTTGTCTCCCAAGAAGCCCTTTTGTTTAATGCCCTTAAAGGTGGACCAAATACTGGTATTACAGTTTGATAGCAGCAGTTATAAAATTGTTCCATACTTAATAAAAACACAACACAACAATGTAATATAACAGAGCACAAAATCAGACAGAAGAAACAGCACAAACAAAACCTTGAGACCCCATCACGCATCAGCTGTATGCTGATTTGTGGTGGTTCTCCCCAGCCACGTGAGATGGGAAGGAGGTGAAGGCTTTAGGGCCCAAGGAGGATGTCTCCCCCTTTCCCCTAACCTCCTCCTTCTCACGTCAGAGGGCAGCATAGTGTGCTCCACGCAACAATCTTTCTTGCTTTAGCTTCTCCACAATTGGAGAGCGCCAACATTGATAGTCGTTAGAACTTCCCACCTTGGTGGTCGATGGCATTACTTCCGTTGCCGCCGTGACAACTGGATCAGCCCAATGGACCTGTTTAAAATGTTTATAGTGGTCATTATGACTCAAAAAACTGTTCATAAGGCGCTTTTCTCCGCCTTCTCTCTCATCGTTCAGCGCTTGGGTCTCACCACTTTCTCCTGCCTTTATCACCTCTTCATTCACGACCCGCAACTCCTCTTCTTTCTTCTCTCCTTCTAGCGATCTTTTTTCTTTCCTTGCTTCTGCGTCACTAGATGATTCATCAGTGATAACAAGGGTAGAGCGGATTACTTCTTCGGAAACAATCTTGGGGTAAGTGGGGGGTGTTACATTACAAGGAAAGACAACACACCCCTTAGAAAAATCTAAGGTGGCACCGCTCTCTTTTAAGAGTGGTACTCCCAAGATGGGAATAAATTGATTCTGACTTGGTCCCAAAACTTGGAAGTCGGCAACCACGATCGTCCCTTCGATTGTAACTTCCACATTCTTTACTTCTCCCTCTGCCTGAATGACAGTCCCTTTAGCAAGCACTAAGGATTTTCGATCATCTGTGTTCATTTCAAGTTTTAATTTAGCAACATCCTGCAATGCAAGGACGTTGCGAGATGAACCGGAATCACATAGGGCCGTCGTTTCAATATTATTAATGGAGTATGAGATCACCAACTCATTTGGGTCACTCACTCCCGCATCGGAGAGACTCTTCCCATTGTTAATTGGATTTTTTTCAGTATTACTGGGAAGGGTCCCTTGCGAACGCTCGGTTAGCACTTGAGCCAATTGGCCCAATTGCGTCTCCAAGTTACGCATGGATGCAGTTTGGTTTGCCAAACTAGAGCTGGCGGCTTCCATGAACTTCTCCATCATTTCTTCTAGATTACTTTTCTGTGGGGTCGGGGCGCCTTGATTATAACCCGGATGAGGCGGACTCGGTTGGCTTCTGGACGCTTGAGCATCGTATTGATGCTGGCCCGGTTGCCATCATTGGCCTGCAGTATTTTGATTCCAGGAAAAATTCGTGTGATTCCTCACACCCGGATTATAAGCATTGCCATAGGGTGCCTCATAGCATGGTTTCCTACAAAATTTACCGATTCATTTAAATTAAGCTGAGAGAATTCACCTGATAGCCCGCTACCTGGGCACTCGTATGCGTGGTGACCACCGCCTCCGCATCCTTCACAAGAAATGTTAGTCGCGGGCGTAGCAACAAGAGGTAATGAGTCCACCACGAATAGTCCCCGAGCGCTTCTCAGCGCATTTCTCCCAGCGGTCCAGAAGGTGCTGTGTGAGGCAGTGTCCTGCAGAATTCTGAGAGCTTCCTCCGGCGTATGGTTCATCAGGGTCCCTCCTGCAGCAGCGTCAATCATTGCCCGATGGTTGGGCTCGATGGCGAAGTACAAGATTTCCACGATGTTCCACGGCTAGAGTTCGTGATTTGGGCATTTGCGAAGGAGGTCACCAAGACGCTCCCAAGCTTCTGCTAGAGTTTCTTGCTCAGCTTGCCGGAAAGTGGCGATCACCCGCAAAAGGCTCATAATTTTGTCCACCGGGTGGAATTTGGCAAGAAATTTGGACCAAGCGCGCCCCAAGTTGCAGCAGTTCCTTGAGGGATAGAATGGAGCCAAACCTTGGCTTTATCACGCAACGAGAAAGGGAACAGTCTCATCTTGACTGTTTTGTCAATAATTCCTGCATACCGGAAGGTACCGCAAATGTCGGCGAACTCCGCCAAGTGAAGATGTGGGTCTTCACTAGGCATCCTAGAGAACTGGCGTTGTTGCGGATGATGTTCAGGATGGCCGGTTTGATCTCAAACTGGTTATTCATGATGTTAGGTCCAAATCCTGGATACACACTCCCAACTGTTGGAGTGGTATAATCTCTCATGGTCCGGGGCCTTGGTCTAACCGCCTCCTGCTCACCCCTTAGATGATTTTGCCCCATATTGGGTACTCCAGGATTCACTTCTTCCCGATCATTGGGTACTCTCGGCATACCTCCAAGTTCCATATTATCTCCCATAGCCGCTTGCACGGCTACAACACGCCTTAGTGCACGCGCAGTACATTCAATCTCCGGATCAAAGGGTACTAATTCCCTTCCGGCTTGCCTCTGCATACACCAAAAGAAGACACAAAGAAAAACAAAAATAAAAAACAACTGCTCCTATTACAAGGATTCACAACACAAAGCGTTACACGCCTGCATTCCCCGGCAACGGCGCCAAAAATTGATGCGTATTCGGCAAGTGCACCGGTCGCTGTCAAGTAATAAATTTGGGAATCGCTTCCCCGAATATCGTCTCTCAAGGAGTGCAGGTTCTGGTGAATGAAATGCGTGGTGAATCGATTGTTATACGAGCGAAGAAAATAACAACAAGGACCTTGTGATTGGTTTCCTAAGCTAGTGCAGAAAAGAGAGATGCGGGTCAAAACTCCGCTTCACAAGGAGGGATGGATGCAACGGCCGCGATGCTGTGCTTCAGGTGGTGCGTGGATGGAAGGTAACTGTGACAAATGAGGGGCGCACACACCTCTTCGCAAACATCACCACTAGCAATTGCTAGGTGGCTTCTCACACAAAGGACTCAGAAAATCACAGCAAGAAGGAAAAGCTATTCTCATACCACAGCGTCATTGCACATGAACAAGCAAGGATTTAAATCATTACTCTAACAATAGTTCATCACAACACACTAAGAGAAAACACAAGCATCAAGTTTAGAGAGGACCAAACAGAAGATATCACCGCATCTTGGGTTTTCGGCCGGAATGAGAGGTTGTCGGGCTCTCTCCGGGCTCGGCCCTCAGATGGTGTGCGGACTCGAAGAAGGCTGTCACCGCTCCAATGATCTGCAACACTTCTATGGCTTCCCACGATGAGGAATGCTTGAACTAATGGTGGAGAATGCTTGCTAACGCTCCCGGATGGAAGAATGGTGGAAGAAATCGCCGGAAAATGGTATACTTGGTGGTGGAGGAGAAGGAGAAGCCTTCAGACCTCAGAAATGGCGGGAAGGACCTGATTTCCCGCTCCCCGGAGGGCTCTCTCGTTGACTTCGGCTTATCCTTCTTTATATACTAAACAGACAAAAAAATGGTCACGCACGGTCGAACGCACGACCGTGCGTGAATCGTTCGTTATTTATTGATAAATTCTGACTTGAGGGAGACGCTGCGCCGCCCGTGCATTTTACTCACGCACGGGCAAATCCGCCCGTGTGTAAAACCGCACGTGTAAATTCAGAATGACTAAAACAGGAGGAAACAGGTCGACCGTGCGTTTTATTCACGCACGGGAAAATCCGCCCGTGCGTAAAAACGCACGACTAAACTCAGATATTCCGTTTTCTGCCCAGATACAGACGCACGATCGCAACCGTCCGTGCGTCAAGGAAATGCACGACCGTGCAATATGCACAGACATAAATTTTGGGGAAAACGGGACGATCCGGCCACCTGCACATAAGACATACCAGCTGGCAATACACCTTCAGCACCAAATAAACACAGAAAAAGGATTGGGGAGCACCATGTGTTACCCCCAATAACAAGGAGCGCAAATGCACATCGAAACGGGCCTAAGATTGCACCTAGCAAGGAATAACATATGTAATCAAAAATATGCCTAAAGTGTATTGCATCAACTAGAAATACGACCCAGATGAGTCCATAAATATGTATATAAATGGGACTCATCAATTCTCTAAAAACTTAAGTAAAAGCACTTGATTGCAATGCATGATTTCTATAATGTTTTCTTAACTTGAAATACAAATTGGTTACATTGTAGATATTATCTTTTTGAATATGTTAAATCATGCGTGCCTATTAGTTATGAAATTTTTTAAAGCTAAATGCTTAAATGTGAAGAGTGTAGACATATTGTTGGAATGGTCAATCTATAACAAAAATACTACTCTTAATTGTTTTGTTTTTGTCTTCCGCATTTCTATTTTGATCATGTATTTCTTTAACCATGGTTTATCATGCTTACTTCTAAGGTTTTTCTTTACTTTTGCTTGCCAAACTATATTGCATTTTCTTCCAACAAGTTGCTTAAAAAAATTCACTTTAAAAAGCAAGTGGTAGAATTCCTTTGGTAAAATAAAAAAATGGAATGTTTGTTCTTTCACGCTTATCATATATTTTGTTGTTGTGCTACTCTCTCGCTTAACTCAATCATGATTTACTTTATGTCTACACAAAACTCTTAATCCTCTCATAGTTATTTCCCAACTTTTGTCTTCTCCATTCTAGTTTTGTTTCACTCCACCCTCTTTTGCTAATAACAAAAGGTGGAGAATAAAATGATAAATTGCTATGATTAAAGGAGTAAGATTCACTAGATTAATGGGGAGCATGAATCTAGTCTATGGGAGCATACACTAAGGGGGAGCACTTATGTAGGGGGAGCATTATCTAACAATCTATAATTCTTATTATTGTCTCAATATTACTTAGTGTCATTTATCCATCTAAAAATACATCTCTCTTATATATGTATCTGATTTATCTCTATTGGATTTGTTAGTATCAAAAGGGGGAGATTGTTGGAACATGGTTTTCCGCATCCCTTTGATTTGAGAATAACAAATCCTACTTGTATTTGATCTTGTTTGCCATTGTGTTTTTAGCATGGAGATTTGAACAAAGATGACACTAGGTTGCAGTTGTCGGTATGTATTTGCTCAGAAGTTGAAAAGAATGGAAGAGAGCTAACACTCGGCGTTAACTCTTAACGCCGGTGTTGACTTTTGTTCCCACCAAGATGAAAATGGCATGGAGGGAAGTTTCCATGATTGCAGGAGAATTTTGGGAATGATTTGACTCAACGCCAGGCATTAGACTTAACGCCAGCATTAAGGTTGCCTAAAATGAATGTTTCCAAAGATACAGAATCTACTTCCTATTTTTAAGATCCGAGCCATCAAAACATTTCTATACTGGGTCAAAGCCAGGCGTTAGCCTTAACGCCGGCATTAGCATCCAGTCCTATAAATAGGTGGATTTTCTCTTCTCCAACAACCAATGCTAAGGAGCCCTATTCCAGCACTCTGAATTATTTGAGAGGTACGTATTTCCAGACCATAAAGTATCTCCCACTAAATTTCAAAAGGAGGAATCAAAGGAGGCTTGGATCAACACGCTAACTCAACGTGAAGAACGCACACTTAGACTGCAATGATCTTCAGTGATTCTTCGGCGTCTCCTTTAGATTAACTCATAGGGAGTTTTTATATTTGTCTTTTGTATTTTATATTTATCTTTGAAATCGGTTCGTAAATTCACCTCGTGTTGACGACTAGGTCTTGGTAGGACTTAGTGAGGAATTCGCCTCGTGTTGGCGACTAGGTCTAGGGAGTAGATCTAGGGGGTGCTCGAGTCCTTTCTGGGGATAGAAGGGCTGGAGCGGCTTGAGGCCGTATCTGGGGAGAGATCGGCTAAAGCCAACAGGTTCTTAGTGAGAAGAGTAGGTATAGAAAACAAAAAGAGTATTTCGTAATCGCCTTGATTTCTAGCATCATAGAAATCAAATTTTGTAATCAATTTTATAAATGATAATCATGTCTTTTCTTGTTTAATAAAATTGATTTCATTTCTAATTTCTATCTCGTTATTTTTTATTTAACTTACTTCTCCTAAAATATCTAAAGTTTTCTATAAATGATTAAAGTTTTCTAGAACCCTTATTCACCCCCCCCCCCCCTCTAAGGACGCCTCAATATCCAACAAGCAGGTCTAAGCATATTGAGATCAGCTATCACTTTATTAGGGAGCATGTGGAGAATGAAGATATCACTCTTAAGTTTGTCCCCACAGAGAAACAAGTGGCTAATAAATTCACAAAGCCCCTGGATGAAGCTAAGTTTAACTTCTTCAAATTCCAATTTGGGATGTTAAACTTAGAGTAATTTCTAACAAATTTTACTCTTATCACTAATTATTTGTTTCTTACGAGATGGTCAGGTTAAGTGCTGAAGGAGCCACTCAAGAAGGGTTGAATATTGTTTAAGCTAAACAAGTTGTCTCGATGGCACAATCAATTGTCTCGTCGACACAATCAATTGTCTCGATGACACAATCAATTGTCTCAACGACACAATCAATTGTCTCGACCACATGGAATACATCTCGACGACAAATGAACGAAGTTGGAAAGGAGCATAATGATGACATATTTCGACGACATATCGGAGTATCGTCGACACAGGATACGGCTACTAAACACGATACTTGATCGACAAATCAAAGCCGTCTGAAGAAATATTAAGGTACAAACCTCTTCATCTACCTACACTATATTTAGAATGAATGCTTAGGATTAAAATTATGCTCTCATTTTGCCCTAAGACATTCCCATGACAAACTTTTGTTCAGTCCCCGACAACTACTACTTCTCCCGATTCTTCTGCAATGGCTCCCAAGAGAGAAGAAACATCAGTGATTTCAGGATGTGAGCTTAAGCGAGGAGGATTCAACTCCTGTTTAGATGAAATTAAGTTCATAATAGGGTTACTGGAATCAGTGGGCCTAGAATATCTGCTGGGTGAACCATGCATTCTTCTCAACAGAGAGCTCCTGGAATTCTATGGTGGAGCAAGACTAAACAGTTCTGAATAATCAGTGAAGTCAATCATGGCGGGGAAGAAAGTGAAAGTGAATGCGAAAAGCCTGGGAAAGTTGTTTTGACTGCCTCGGCTGAAGGCAGATGATAAAGAAGAGGAGGTGTCCACTGAAGACATATCTATGAGTTTTGAATAGTGTGGACACTCTGGAATGACCTATGGGTACATCAAGAAGGCAGACTTCAATCAGAAGGGAATGCTTCTCACCGATAAAATTGGAAAAGTCGTGTTATGCAAATCGGGTTCTCATGGCCGAATCTCCAAGGAAATGTTCAAAGTTATGTGTAGGATAATTCTCTCCAAGAAGGCTGACTGGAGGGAATTTGTATTCCAGAAAGTGAAATGCAGTCTGACGATCCCCTCGTTTGGGAGAATTCTCTCCATCTTCTTCCTAAATTCCCTTGGGGAAGTGCTCAACAGGAAGATGGGTGTGCCTTTGCACTACTCCAAGAGGCTGGACTCCAAGCTGTTGGACAGGTGGGATCGGTCCATATCCGAAGGACCCACATCTACTTCTTCAGTTTAGCAGAAGAAGTCAAAGAAGGTTGCCAAGGTAGTGGCCTCAGAGGAGGAGGAGTCCTCTAGTAGCTCTGAGGAAGGAAGAGGCTGATCCCAACAGAACCCCAACCATATTGAGGGGGAGATGTCTCTGCATCAAGATATCCCAGAGAAGGAAGCTGAACCTGCTAACATAGAGATGGATGAAGAGAGGGGTAGTCCAATACTGGACAGTGATCTAGTTGAGGGGGTGTTCTAACCTGGGAGCTCAGCACAAGATACTGTAATGGTTGAGGGGGAGACCCATCTGGGGTGCTCTACCCTAGAAGCTCAAGAAAATCTTCTCCAGGTGGAAGGCATCACAGAAGAAAGAAATGAAAGCATAGGACATGAGCCATAAACAATTGAGTATACTGGATATAAGACCCCCGCCACCTCCCTAAACACTGAACTCGGCCGAGGAAAGTCCTTTGCCCAGGACAGCCGCCTTGCAGAAGGGCTAACACTTGGCTAGCCTCCCCACAAGACGCCTATCCTGCTGGCTATTCTCAAATATAACATGCCAACCCATCAATTAATTAAATAGAAGACCATAATTCATAAAAGCATAAAGTCCAAAACGATAGTATAATAAAATAAAAAGCCACATGAGCTCCTGAATATATATATATACACTACATAAACAGAAATATCATGGTATCAAAAAAGTGTAAATTATTTGAGACAAATAATACATCCAGTCCGTCCATTATACTCATCACCGTCCAATTTTCAACACCGTGTCACATCTACTTATTTTGAGTCCTTTCACCGTCACTTTATTTTGAATCCTCGCATATGCAGTACAGATATCTCCCGATCACCTCATTCTTGCGCTCCTCTTCTAACCCTACCGCTCGGAATCTCGCCCGCTCCTCCTCTAAACATACTGCACGCTTCTCTGCTCCTCCTCCCTTCACAACGACGCTCACCCGATGACCCAAAAATCCCTACCACACTTCATCGCTTGCTGGCTCTGACGGTCATCGAGGTCTTCTCTCACCGACGAGTCTCTGGTCCTCCTCCTCCTCGCATGACGACGCTCACACCATGTGAATATGGTGATTTGATGGATTTCTGAAGAACTCTGTTATGCATGTGATCAAAAAAAAATTTTATTCTTCTCCCATTTTAGTTTTAGGGCTTTATTTTGCTCTTGTAAAGTTGCGGCCATGTTCATTTGTGTGGCTTTGGAGAATAAAACCCATGCTTGTAGTTCTCGGGCCTTCAAGTATTCCTTCTACAGCCGCCGACCTCAAGTTTTTCAACTCTAGTTTCAGTTTTTCTTGGAGCTAAATAACTCCTACAACCTCGAAGATTTTTTTAGTCATCAGTTCTGGATCTGTTTCCCGTAACCTCCAGTGAACAACTAAGGTGAGTTCTGATTTGCTTTGATCATACCAAAGGTGTTTTCTATTAGCTTGCATATAGATTTATTAGTTCAATTCTAAATCCTGAAAGTTTGTGGTGTGTGCATAGATATTTAATTATTTTTGGTTCCAGTTTTCTCATACTTCTTTGATCCTGAAAAAATTATATGCACCTGATTTTTCATGGCTCTGTGAATAGGTCTATAATCCAGTGATAAACATTATCTTTTTCATGGTTCCAGTTTTCTTAGGATTGATTTGATGTACCTAATCTGTCAACCATTTCTTTGTTGTTTCAGGTATTATATTGCACCTGATTGTTTCAGTTTTTTTGGGCATTGATTGTTCATGTGATTATTTTTCTTGCTCAGGTATTATATTGCATTGATTTGAAACTTCTTCTCCTCTATAATATGTCATTCCTGATTATTTGTCATTCATCAGGTATAATAGGTTCTTAATAAGAGTTTTCATTCCTCATTTCATTTTTTTTCTACAGCTGGCCTTCAATATTTGGTAGTAATGTTTACACATTTGTCTCACATAATTTACACTGTGATATTTCTTTTTAAAGTAGAGGGGACACGATGTAGTAAATTGGACGGTGATGAGTATCATTTGTCTCACCAATTTTGATACGGTGGTATTTCTTTAACAACGCATTTTCTCCTTGACTTCTTAGTACTCATGAGCAGTTTTTGTTGTCTTGGGCTCCGTTTGGTGAGGCATTTTTGGCAAAAAATGAATGTGAGGCGATGAAGAATGACAACTTGAAATGAAATGGTTGAGTTTTTCTCTACTATGTTTAGGGCATTATGGATGGCCTGGGGAGAGGTTTCTCATGGCAACCCATGCAAGTATCATTATTGAGCAGAAGGAGGCTAGAAGATTTGAGTTTCTTCTCTCTTCTTATCTCCTTCAACTAAATATGATGTCATCTGAGCCGTTGTTTTTTACACTGCTTCTCTTTCCTTTGCCCATGTGTTCATGATCCGAAGAATCATATTATATACGAATTTAAAAAGAAATATCATTGTACCAAAAATGTGACAACGGGATAGCTGCTTCGATGCGAAATGATTCAAAATAAAGTGACGGTGAAGGGATATTCAAAATACCATTTCATTGTTGTTTCAGGAATTATATTGCACCTGATTGTTTCAGTTTTCTTAGGCATTTATTGCTCAGGTGATTATTTGTCTTGCTCAGGTATTATATTGCATGATTTCGAGCCTCTTCCCTTCAATAATTTGTCATTCCTGATTATTTGACATTCCTCAGGTATATTATGTTATTAATAAAAGTTGTCATTCCTCATTTCATTTTTTTCTACAGCTGGCCTTCAATATTTGGTGGTAATGTTTACACATGTCTCACATAATTTACACCGTGATATTTCTTTTTAAAGTAGAGGTGATGCAGTGTAGTAAATTGGACGGTGATGAGTATCATTTGTCTCACCATTTTTTATATGATGGTATTTCTTTAACAACACATTTTCTCCTAAACTTCTTATTACTCATGAGCAGTTTTTATTGTCTTGGGCTCCGTTTGGTGCGGCATTTTTTGCAAAAAAATGTGAGGTGATGAAGAATGACAACTTGAAATAAAATGGTTGAGTTTTTCTCTACTATGTATAGGTCATTGAGGATGGCCTAGGGAGAGGTTTCTCATGGCAACCCATGCGAGTATCATTATTGAGCAGAAGGAGGCTGGAAGATTTGAGTTTCTTCTCTCTTCCTATCTCGTTCAACTAAATATTAAGTCATCTCAGTTGTTGTTTTTTTTACTCTGGTTCTCTTTCCTTTGCCCATGTGTTCTTGATCCAAAGAATCATGTTCTATACTAATTTAAAAAGAAATGTCATGGTACCAAAATTGTGACATTGGGATAGCTGCTTCGATGCAAAATGATTCAAAATAAAGTAGACGGTGAAGGGATTCAAAATAAAGTAGAGATGACATGGTGTTGTAAATTGTACGGAGAGGAATATAATTAACTCTATCATTTGTCTAACATAATTTACACATTTTCGATACCATGATATTTCTTTTTAAAGATGTGATGAGTACGTATAACATACGTACAAGATCAATCATTTCTCTCACATAATTCACACATTTTTGATACCATGATATTTCTTTTTAAATTAGTATAGATAGATAGATGTTTTCATAACATCGCATTTTCTCCTCAACTTCTTAGTACTCATAAGCAGTATTTGTTGTTTTGGGATCCGTTTGGTGCAGTGTTTTTTGCAAATAGGGGTTGAATTATGTGGGATGTTCATAAATAACTTTATTATCATTTTCCTTTAATGTGAGGCGATGAAGAATGACAAATTGAAATGAAATCATGGACTTTTTCTCTACTGTGTTTAGGACATTGAGGATGGCCTGCGGACATATTTCTCAGGCAACCTGTGCGAGTATCATTATTGTTGGAAAGAGGCTGCAAAATTTGAGTTTCTTCCCTCTTCCTATATCCTTCAACTAATTATCAAGTCATCTGAGCATTATTAGCTTTAGAAGGAATTTTTCTCTACTATGTTTATGGCATTGAGGATGTGTTTATGCTTGCATTGATGTCTTTCGGCACATATTTATACTTTCATTAATTTAAAAAGAAATATTGCGGTATCAAAATTGTGTAAATTATTTGAGACAAATGATAGATCATGTCCGTCCATTATACTCATCACCGCCCAATTTACAGCATCGCATCACATCTACATTATTTTGAATCCTTCTGTCGTCACTATATTTTGAATCATGTCTGTCCATTATCTATATTACTTTAAAAAGAAATATCATGGTATCAAATATGTGTAAATTATGTGAGACAAATAATACATTCAGTCCATCCATTATACTCATCACCGTCCAATTTACAGCATCGCGTCACCTCTACTTTAATTTGAATCTCTTCCTCATCTCCTCTTATGAATCATTTCGACTCGCAGCAGCTATTCCGTGGGCTGTTTATAAAGAACTTTGTTATTGTTTTCCTTTAATGTGAGGCGATGAAGAATGAAAACTTGAAATGAAATTGTGGAGTTTTTCTCTACTATGTTTAGGGCATTGAGGATGGTTTGGGGAGAGGTTTCTCAGGCAACCCATGCGAGTATCATTATTGTTGGACTTTGTTTGCTCACTAATTATCAAGTCATCTGAGCCTTATATTTTGTACTTTGTATGCTCACTATTTCTTGAAATGTCAAGCCTATAAAAACTTCAGCATGTATACAAACCCTACTTTTTTTGGACTTTGTTTGCTCACTATTTCTTGAAATGTGCATACTAGATAACTTCAGCATGTATTCAATTCATTGAGGATGAGCAATGGAAATTAGCCCATTGGTACCAATCACTCCTACGAGCGGTTCGCAAACAGATACGTTAATGACATACTTACATCTTACATATTCAACTTTAAAAACTATTGACTGTGAAATGAGAATTCATCTATTTTTATTTCACGCAAGATTATCATTTCTTGATGCGCAGGATAATGCAATATTATGATTTTTTATTATTTGTTATTTTGTTAAAGTTATATTTTGTGTTTATTGTTCGGTTTGTATTTTTGTAGTGAATTTTAAAAGCTGTACCAAATTAATAAAGATTGCTTGGGTATTTTTTTTCTTTTACAAAAATGATTGTTGTACCAAATTCATATAGAATTAATTTCATTGTTGTACCAAATTGCTGTCTGATTCATATTGAATCAAATTTCATTGTTGTTTCAAATTGATTCATAAAGAAATAATTTTATTGTTGTTTGGTTACGAATGATTAAAGTTTTTGGTTGCAGGTTTCTTAATAAACTACACTGTCTCTGTAATGCCCCTACTTTTCGTTAATTATTTACGTGACCGCTGTGACGTAATTTTTGCATTTGGGTGTTACGTCAGCTCTTCAGGTTTAGTTTTGGGCCTTAGCCTAGTTAAGTGTGTAATTTGGATCGAGCGTGTGAGAGTTTGCGTCGTTTCGAGTTTGGGGAAATTATTTATGTAATTATTGCATTTATTATATTTCCCTGGCACTGCATTCGACGAACGGCAGAGGAGCTGCGTTCGACGAATGGCTTTGGCTCTGCGTTCGACGAACGGCAGTGGCTCTGCGTTCGACGAACGGCGGTGGCTCTGCGTTCGACGAATGGCAGTGGCTCTGCGTTCGACGTATGGCAGTGGCTCTGCGTTCGACGAATGACAGAGGGTCTGCGTTCGACTAAAGGCAGAGGGTCTGCGTTCGACAAACTGGGTTCAGTCTGCGTTCGTCGATCTTGCTGATGTTGCTTTCGACGAATTCGTGTCTGAGTTCGACGAACTCCAGGAGGCTTCGTATTTATACTTTGAGTTTAGGTTTTATATTTTCATCTCCTTCCCTTTTTAGCCAACCTTGAGTCTGTCGGGTGAGAGAGCGAGAGCGGTGTGCATGGAGCTTCCGGCCTGCAATTCGAGGGTTGTAGTAGTCGGAATCGTGTTTGGAGAGTAGATTTGGAAAGCTCTCAGCGGGATCTTCGTTCTAGTGGTAAGCTTTTCCCGTTTCTTGGAATTTTTGGAGTTATGGTTGAGACCTAATTCCTCTTTTCGTCCTGAAAGGTATCAGGATTTCGTGCTCGAGTGAGTTCTTGGCCGATCCATAACTTTTGGAGCGGAGATCTTTGAGTTTGCAAGGTTTAAGGCAAGTGGCTTTCTCCCCCTTCTTTCTTATTTCTTGAAACACTATTTTTTTCCTTGTTTATGGGTTCTTGCTGTGCTTTTGGCATGTATTTTGAGTGTTTGCTTGATAGTTAACAACTCCCCCTTCTGTCTTGATTCTCCCCTATGTATCTGAAGTTTTCTCTGGAGAAACTGTGTTGGCCTGGAATATTTTCTTGCTGTTTGTTGAGTTTCTCGAGGAATGCTAGTTTATCCACTTGATTTCTCGAGAGGCTTTTTATCTTAGCCCTTTGATCGCTCGAGAAATGTTTATTTCTGTCCTTGATTTCTCGAGAAATCATTTTCTCTGATATGGATTTCTCGAGAACTTCTTGTTCTCTCCCTTTGATTTCTCGGGAACTTCTTGATCTCTGTCCTGGATTTCTCGAGAAATCCAAATCTCATCTCCTTCCTATTCTCGAGAAGTCCTTGGCTTGAACATGCTTCTTCTCGAGAACACCTCAGCTCTTCCCCTCTGATTCTCGAGAAATGCCCATGTCTATCCTCTAGTTCTCGAGAAATGCTTTGACTTCTCTTCCAATTTCTCGAGAAATGCCCTGGTTTTTACCCTTGTTTTTGCTGTTTTCCGTACTTTAATTCACTCGTGCTTGTTTCCTTATGCCTATGTAATTGTGTGCGGACCCCAGACTCTTATGAATCGTCTTGAGTGGTGTTTGCTTCATATTGACCCTATCCTTGGGGTGTCCTGGTGATTGTTTCTCGGGCTTCGTCCCATGCCATAATTAAAGGAATTAATTAATAAGACCATTGCCTTTGTCCTTGCATGGTGGGTCGTGTTTTGGGGGGGGGGGGGGGGGGGGGGGTAGTGGGGAGTGTTGTAGCCTTGCACGGTGGCCATTTTAGTGGTGAACCGCAGGCTTGGCCTGTGGTTTCGTGGGCCATGTTTGGGTGGTTGGGGATAGAAACCCCCACCCGTTTTTGGCATTGGGTGGCAGTGGATAGAGGTCCGCCCTGGTTAAATTTGAGCTGATCAGTCTCTTTAAATAAATTTAACAAGATAAATGAACTTTGCTTGTTCCTCTTTATGGTATTGGGTGCATTCGGTGCTTATTTAGTTCTTTGTTGGAGCTTCTCTTTCGGTAAATCTGGCTTGGGTTGGTACCCCTTATGCCTTATTTACTTTTCTGCTTCTTATTTTCTGCCACTTGTAATCCCTTGCTGAGGCGTTCTTTGTTTTATTGAATGCTTCAGGTTCTGAAACTTAGCTGCTAGTGGTGTAGCCTGGAGTCTTCGGGAATTCTAGTTGCTGTATTACCCCGCTACTATGAGGTAGCTCTTAATAGTTTTCTTCTTGTGTTCAGACATGCTAGTTGGAGCCAATGGGTTAGTGTCATGTTGTTGATGCCCATTGTGCCCTTTGATACTTTATAGATTACTTGCTAGTTTAATGCCACTACTTTTAGATCTTGTGTATCTTGCTCTCTGGAAATGATTTATGTCTAGGTGCATTATAATTATAAAATGGTTTTTCCTTCATCCACATTGCATACATTTTAACTGAAATCCTTATCTTGAATGTCGCCTAAAAGATATTTTCTATACTTATACTACGCCTAGATATGTGCATATCATTTACATTATGTCATGTCATCACGTGCATTTAGGACCTCAAGTAAACTAAATCAAGTATTTTCCGCTGCAATTACATACATTTTCTCGGTGGACTAGTTGATCCACGAACTGAGATCCATAATACTTACCCCTAAACTCTAATAAATGATTTCAAATTGTTGGGTATATTGCCCTCAATATTACCTTGATTTGAAGAGGCATCACTCTCAATGCTAAGGACATATTATATTTAGCAAAGCTATACTTGTGTAGGATATACATGCACAGGTGACTCAAAAGGAAGGGCCAAACATGGCCTTAGATGAGAAGAAATCATCTACAAGGAGATGAAGATCTGTCTCAGCAGAACCGCTGAGACGAAGGGTCAGAACAGCTGAGACGAGGAACCGTCTCAGCGGATCCACTGAGAAGGAGACTGGAGCAACCGCTGAGAAGGGGACTGAAGCTTCCGCTAAGACTGGAAGCTGTCTCAGCCCAACCGCTGAGACTGGAAGCTGTCTCAGCCCAACCGCTGAGATAGATCCAAATGTGCTGACGGGATCTGCTTTTGGCGCAAACGACAATAGAAAGGGAAAAGCAACTCCAATCTGCACCATACTTTGTCAGGATGATCGATATAGCCGTTGAAGCCTTCTGGAGGTATAAAAGAAGAAGCTAGGGCACAACAATAAGAACTGTTCCATTTGAAAAGCTTTTGCTGCACGCTGTAATCGAGCATTCACGTTTCAGCCAGTTGAAGTTGTCCTATGAAGTTGAAGTTAATCTTCTAAGGGAGATTAGTTAGCTCTTCCTGTACCAACTCAAGAATGGCAAGTTGATCTTCTACTTTGCTGAAGGAGAAGATCAAGGTGATTCAAATCTAAAGCTGCTGTCTTTCAGATCTGAAGAAGGAAAACAGAAGACCTGAGAGTAAACCTTTTATCTTCTGTATTTAGTACAAACACTCTTATATCTTTGTAAGGCATTGTTGCCTGAGTAAAAGGCTGTTGAGCCTGTGTATAAAGTTGTGTTGACATCTTGAGTGGTAGGACTTCTTGATAGGTCTGAGGTAGTAAATCTGTGTGATTTCTGAGTTGTAGGAGTTACATAACTCTGAGGTGTAGGGCTGCTGAGCCTGAATGTCGGGTTATTGTGCCTGAGGTGTACGGCTGCTGAGCCTGAGTGTATGGCTGTTGTGCCTGAGGTGTAGGGCTGCTGAGCCTGAGTGTAGGGCTGTTGTGCCTGAGGTGTAGGGCTGCTGAGCCTGAGTGTAGGGCTGCTGTGCCTGAGGTAGGATCACTCTTGATCTGAGATGTTCTGAGGAACTTGTGGTGTAAGATCAAGGAGCTGTGATCGGAGTTTGTGGGCCTTGTCTAACTCACTGTTAGAAAGGTGAAGGGGGAAAGAGGACTACTCAAGACACCCTGTCTTGAGGAACCTCTATAAATCCTTGTGTGCTTTCTGTGATTGAGTTTTCAGCAGCTAGATGCATTAGGCTTATATAAAGAAATTAAGTAAAACCTATTCACCCCCCCCCCCCCCTCTAGGTATTATTGACTACACCTATATAAACTATCAAGTGGTATCAGAGGTAGGTTGATCAAAAGGACTTAACAGTCTGATCAGATCCTATACAAGAGTAGTCAAATATGAAATCCAATGGCCAGCAGTGGAATGAAGAAAGAGTTGGGGTCAATGAAGTTGCCCATATGCTCCAAAGAAAACTTTGGTATATGGAAGCAAAGGGTAAGGCTATTCATGGAAGCCTCATACCCAAGGATCTTATTGACTGTCAAAAATGGTCCTTATACCTTTGAGAAAGTCTCCACTATTGACCCTACTAGAAAAGTACTTAAGGTATTTTTTGAGCTGACCAATGATGAGATAGCATTGTACACTTTGGACAAGAGAGCCCAAAACATAATAGTAAATGCCATTGATGACACTACATTTCAGAACTTGGTACACTGCCAAACTGCCAAGGAAATGTGGGACACATTGGTTATCTATATGGAGGGAACAGCTGAAGTGAGGGATGATAGAAAGTCACTCCTCAATCAGGAGTATGAAGCCTTCAGACAGCTAAGCCAGGAGATTATCTCCATGTGCTATGAAAGGTTCTTTAGGATTGTAAATGAACTAAGAACCTATGGAAAGGTATTCACAGATTATGAACTCAATGACAAGTTCCTTAGATCTCTAACTAGAGATTGGGACACTAAAATATGTGAAATCAGGGAAGGGGCAAGACTTGGAGAAACCCCTACCCATACACTGTTTGGGAAATTGCTCTCATATGAGATGCAGCTTTCTACAAGAAAGGAGGAGGACACTTCCTCCAGGGCTCACACAAGGGAGAGATCTGTTGCTCTCAAAGCTGAAAGCTCTAAGAAGAACAAGGGTAGAGTGCAGTCACCTCCAAGAAAGGCTGCTGATTCTGAGAAGTCTGAGAGCTGCAATTCAGACAGCTCCTCTTCTGATAAGGAGTTTGCTGCCTTCGCATGGCAGTTCAAGAAGATGATCAAGAGGAAACAATGGAAGAAAAAACCTTCCTCCTCTTCTCATCCCAATAAGGATCATTACAGATCTGAGATGCAACATCCCAAAGGGGGCAGGTATGACTCTAAATCTAGTAAACGTGTTTCAACTAACAAAATTTGTTGTTGCTGTAGTAAGCCTGGACATGTCATTGCTGATTGTCCAGTCAATAGAAAGGAAAGAGGTGACAAGAAGCCTCATCACCAGAAGGAGAGGAAGGGAGAAAAATCCTTCCTAGCTAAGAAAGGCAAAAGCTGGAGTGAATCTAAATCTTTATCTTCTGATTCAGAGAGTGAGGAGGAAGCCTACTTGGCGCTGTTTGCTGATCAGGAGGAAGAAGACTGTCCTGCTGCTAGGATTGGAATCAGGGCCCCTCTATCACATTTAGATAGTGATGTAGAGGAGGATGAGGTCACTCTAGAAGACCATGGGCTGATGGCTATAACTGAAAATGAGGACAACCATAGCAATTCAGAAAATGAGCAGGTATTGATACACTGCATTTCTTCTTCTTCTGATTATGAAACAGGTCCAGAATCTGAATCTCCTCCATCTAAAATTGGAAGTGAATCAGATTCTGAGGAGGATGTCAATCAATTGATTGATAGGTATGGTGCACTCCTGGAAGCTCTGAAAAGGAGCAAAAAGCTAGCCAAGAGGCAAGCCCAAGAAATTACTTCCCTAAAGCAATCAAAATCTGAGTGCATTGAGCATGCTACCCAGCTAGATCTAATGAGCAAGGAGATTGGCAAGCTAAAGGGAATGTCAATCATCCATGTGGGCACCATAAGCCACAAGAACAAGATCATTAAGGATCTTGAAGAAAAGCTCCTCAAGGAGTGGATGCTGGTGGCTTAATTCTCCAAGCCCAAATTTGTGCTACCTATTAATGACACCTTCTCCTTTCAAACCAATAGGAGAGGATTAGGGTTCAATAAAATGGAAGTAGGAGAAGGGAATGGAGTAAAGAGCAAAGAGAAGGCTAAGCCTCAACCCACCTTTCAAAAGGTAATACTTCCCTCCAACAGGTATGACCATGAAAGCATTTATGGTCACTGGAAGAATGAGAGGATCTATAGGAAGGAAAATGCTCCTTCATATAGTGGAAGAAAGGGAATGGGATTGAGTGCCATGAAGGCTCCCCATGAGGAAATTCAAATGGCCCAACATGGACCATTTGTTTTCGGTACTTCAGCCACATCATTCATGAATAAGAAGGCAAGCCCTTCTAAGGTTGAATCAGTCAAGAAAATGACTGCTGCCAAATCTATAAATATGTCTAATTGCTCAGTGTCAGATGCCATCACATCTTGTATGGCTGCCAAGTCATTGCAAGCTGATGCCATCAGGACAAAGAGCATCAAGACAGCATACAGAATGACATTCAGTCAAATCATTGCTGAGAGGAACAGGAAGAATGTTGCTGTATCTATTCCTGGACATAAGGACTGTGCTGCACAATCCTCAAGAAATGCTCTAAAGTGAAGGTACAATATTCATGAGTGTTGATGATGTGGCAAAGTGGGACACTTTGCAATTGATTGTTGGCACAACCCTAATGCGCCAAAGGAAAAGATTGAACCTCAAGCCAAACCAGTCCTTTCTAGGAATATTCCCTATGGTGTTAACATGAACCTAGGACCCAAAGTCAGTTGGGATCCTAAGGTACATTAAATTTTGTGTTGCAGGTTAGTTCAAGTATCAGTCTCAACCAAATATGGTACTTGGACAGTGGGTGCTCAAGGCACATGACATGAACTAATTATCTTCTAAAGGATTACCATCCAGTGAAGAATGGACCCAAAGTTATCTTTGGTGGATCTGAAAAGGGAGTCACCAAAGGATATGGTATGATTTCAAATGGCATAGTCTCAATCACAAGGGTAGCTTATATTGAAGGGTTGCAACACAACCTTGTAAGCATAAGCCAACTATGTGACTTAGGCTATGTCATTCAATTCCACAATGACAAGTGCTTGATCAAAAAGTCTAATGACTTGGAGAGCATTCTCTCAGGCACTAGGAGTGGAAATGTTTATTGCTTAGACTTCATTTGCAATTATTCTATCTCTTCTGTGTGCCTTGTAGCTAATGAAAGTGAGTCACTTTGTGTCCAATGGCACAATAGACTTGCCCACATTAACTATAAGACAATGTATAGATTATTTTTTAAAAACCTTGTTAGAAATAGTCCTAAACTAAAATGTGTTAAAAGTGGTCCCTGTCATGCTTGCCAAATGGGTAAGCAAACTAGGACCACCTTTAAAAGTGTTGGCTCCAAGGATACTGAAAGGTGTCTATACCTATTGCACATGGACTTGTTTGTTCCTTTGCCAATTCAGAGCCTAGGTGGGAAGTTGTATAACTTGGTAATTGTAGATGATCATTCAAAGTATACATGGGAATTCTTCCTTAAGAAGAAGTCAGATACCTTACATGTCTTTATAAATTATGTCAAGGCTATTCAGAATGATCTACGATGTACTGTGGTCAGGATAAGAACTGACTTATGGCACAGAATTTCAATCTGAAGCCATGACAAAATTTTTTCAAGAATTTGGTATCACCCAAGAGTTCTCCTCCCCAAGGACTCCACAGCAAAATGGTGCGGCTGAGAGGAGGAATAGGACCTTGATAGAAGCTGGGAGAACATTTCTTAGTGACTCCTCACTCCCAGAATACTTCTGGGCTAAGGTAGTCAATACAGCCTGTTATGTTTTCAATAGAGCCTCCATCAATAAGGTCCTTGGGAAAACCCCTTATGAGATTATGAAAGGCAAACAACCTACAATTTCTTACTTTAGAATCTTTGGTTGCAAATGCTACATTCTAAATAATGGAAAATATCAATTAACAAAGTTTGCAGAAAAATGCAATGTGGGGGTTCTTGTTGGGTATAGCTTATATAGTAGAGCTTATAGAGTTTATAACAAGAAAACCCATGTTGTAGAAGAATCTATGCATGTTGTGTTTGATGTGACCAACCTTCTCTACAAAGAATGGTCTAGCTCTTCTATTTTGACAAGAAATGAAGAAGGGTTGCATGAGCTGACTGTCCAAGACAAGCCCAGCAGCAGTAAAACACAAACAGCTGCTGCAATTCCTGAAGAAGAAGAGGTACAAGATGGTGAAGTCACAGCTGAACCAGTGGAACAACCACAGCCACCATAGGATCCTCTTCCAGCTGCTGCAAGGCACCTGAGAGATCATCCAAGAGATCTAATAATTGGAGATCATACCCAAGGCATATTGACAAGAAGCAGAGCTCATAATGAAGCACTATTCTTGAGCTTCCTTTCTCAAATGGAGCCCAAGAAGTTTGAAGAGGCCAATCAAGACACCTTCTGGATTGAAGCCATGCAAGAAGAGCACCTACAATTCAAGAGATGCAAAGTATGGAAGCTGGTGCCAAGACCTCAGGGACACAATGTGATTGGCACCAAATGGGTATACATGAACAAGCTTGATGAGAATGGTACAATCATCAAGAACAAGGCCAGATTAGTAGCCAAAGGATACAGATAAGAGGAAGGCATAGACTTTGATCAAACCTTTGCACCAGTTGCAAGGTTGGAAGCAATTAGGCTATTCCTTGCCTATGCTGCCCACAAGGGTTTCAAAGTCTACCAGATGGTTGTCAAATCAGCCTTCCTCAATGGAGACTTGAAGGAAGAGGTATATGTTGAACAACCTTCAGGTTTTGTGCATCCAACCCTAACTTCTCATGTTTACTTTCTTAGGAAAGAATTATATGGTCTCAAGCAAGCTCCAAGAGCTTGGTATGAGACTTTGTCCAACTTTCTCCTCAAGAACAAGTTCATGAGGGGAAAGATTGATAGCACATTGTTTCTTAGGGAAACAAGGGGCAAGTGTCTCTTAGTCCAAATTTATGTTGATGACATAATCTTTGGGTCTATTGATGACAACCTCTGCAAGAGATTTGCAAATCTAATGCAGGGGGAGTTTGAAATGAGCAGTATGGGTGAGCTCAAATATTTCCTTGGGCTCCAAGTGAAACAGTTTGATGATGGAATTTTCATCTCTTAGACCAAGTACACTAAGGAGCTCATCAAGAAATTTGGGATGGAATCAGCCTCCACCATGAAAGCACACATGGGGTCTAATGTATCATTAGACAAGGATGAAAAGGGAAAGTCCTTTGATGAGTCCATGTACAGATGTATCATTGGATCTCTATTATACTTGACTGCTAGTAGGCCAGACATTATGTATTCTACATGTGTTTGTGCTAAGTATCAAGCCTGTCCTAAGGAATCTCACTACACCTCTGTGAAGAGGATTTTGAGATACCTGAAGGGCAGCTTGCATCTTGGCCTATGGTACCCTAAGAACAATGACTTTAAACTAACAGGCTTTTCAGATGCCGATTTTGCAGGTTGCAAAGAAGACAAGAAGAGTACAAGTGGTACTTGTCAATTCTTAGGGAGAAGATTGATATCTTGGAGAAGCAAGAAACAAACCAGTGTGGCAATATCCATAGCTGAGTCTAAATACATTGCTGCATGTAGCTGTTGTGCATAACTCCTTTGGACACAGCATCAGTTGGAGGATTACAACCTCAAGGTAAGGGAATCTCCTTTTATTGTGATTCACCAGTGCAATCTCTATTGCTAAAAATCCTGTCTCTCATAGCAGGACTAAGCATATAGAGATTAGATATCATTTTATTAGAGAACATGTAGAATGTAAAGATATATGTCTTGAATTTGTCCCCACTGACAAACAAGTAGCTGATATCTTTACAAAGCCACTGGATGAATCTAAATTTAATGCTTTCAAAATTGATCTTGGCATGCTTAGTATGGAATAGTCCTAAATGTATGAATAGTAGCTGTCACTATTGTTGATTTTGAAGTGTGAATTATAAAACTTTACATTTCTTATACATTACAACTTAGTGACATGACTAGGACATTTCTTCAGCCAAAATATCTACATTAGGTCTAAATCTTATGATCAACTAAACTGCAGAAGCATGTTCAGCTGATTAAGCTGGGAAAAATCCCAGCTGAACTGCTGAGACGAGCAATCTGTCCCAGCAGTTGACAGTTCACTGTCCCAGTGGCCTAGGTCTCCGTCTCAGCTGAACCGCTGAGACGGGTTGTGTTCAAAATAAAATCTTATAATCAATCCTTAATTAACCCAAAATTCCTTAACACAATAAGGTAATTAAGTCTAAAACCTAGGGTTAATAAAAATGAAACTGAAACTCTATAAATAGATACATTGTGACTTAAAACACACCACAAAGTTAAACCCTTAGCCGCCGAAACGATTCATCTTCTTTCCCATCTCAGTTCCTCAATTTTTTGCTTCCATGTCGCCAAAAGGTTCAAAAGATCTCCTAGAGGGCTACAAAATCGTCAGAGACGGATTCTCTCGTGCCTCAGACGAAATAAAACAAGTGATTCATCTGATGGAAGCTCAAGGTCTGGAGCATATGCTGTCTGAACCCTGCTGCATTCTCAGAACTGAAGTTCTGGATTGGTTCAGCAATGTCAAATTATCTCCTTCTAAAACCATCCTGAAGTCCAAGATAGGAACTGAGAAGATCAAGGTTGCTGCTGAAGCTCGGAAGAGGAAGTCCAAAGATGAAGAATGCTCCTCCCAGGGTCCATCTAAGAAGACCATGCCTTGAAAATCTTTTGTTAAATCATCAGTTGTATTGTTTGAAATATCTGTACTAAACATTTAAATTGAAATGATATTTCATCTTTTGATCTTAATGTTATGTTTATTACTTTTGCTATATGTACTCTGTACCTTTATCTATAGTATTCAGGAGCTAGAATGGGATGTTCAATTTGAGCAGGTTCAGTTATTACATAAACTGCTCACCAATTAAGGGGGAGCAAACTCCCTGCTCAGGTTGAGGGGGAGTTGGCAAATGCCAAGATTGTATAGGTTGATCTATAAGTTGATCCAAAGGGATCTATAGATATTACCTCCCAATCCCTAATAGGATAATTAGTTGAAGAAACGAGAAAGGGGGAGAAAGAGCCATTGCTAAGTAAGAACCTATGCTTAGGATCATTGCAAAGTAAGAACTTATGCATAAGATATTAACAAGAGGGAGATAGGTCCTATAAGTTGATCCACAGATCAATTTTCTATTTTCTGTGATATGATTTTTATTGTTAATGGACCTTAGCATTGGGGATCTTCTGCCTTCTTCAAATAGGGGGAGATTGTTGGGTATATTGCCCTCAATATTACCTTGATTTGAAGAGGCATCACTCTGAATGCTAAGGACATATTGTATTTAACAAAGCTATACTTGTGTAGGATATACAGGCACAGGTGACTCAAAAGGAAGGGCCAAACATGGCCTTAGATGAGAAGAAATCATCTACAAGGAGATGAAGATCTGTCTCAGCAGAACCGCTGAGACAAAGGGTCAGAACCGCTGAGACGAGGAACCGTCTCAGCGGATCCACTGAGAAGGAGACTGGAGCAACCGCTGAGAAGGGGACTGAAGCTTCCGCTAAGACTGGAAGCTGTCTCAGCCCAACCGCTGAGACTGGAAGCTGTCTCAGCCCAACCGCTGAGATAGATCCAAATGTGCTGACGGGATCTGCTTTTGGCGCAAACGACAATAGAAAGGGAAAAGCAACTCCAATCTGCCCCATACTGTGTCAGGAGGATCGATATAGCCGTTGAAGCCTTCTGGAGGTATAAAAGAAGAAGCTAGGGCACAACAACAAGAACTATTCCATTTAAAAAGCTTTTCTTGAACGCCGCAATCAAGCATTTACGTTTCAGCCAGTTGAAGTTGTTCTCTGAGGCTGAAGTTAATCTTCTAAGGTAGATTAGTTAGCTCTTCCTGTACCAACTCAAGAAGGGCAAGTTGATCTTCTGCTTTGCTGAAGGAGAAGATCAAGGTGATTCAAATCTGAAGCTGCTGCCTTTCAGATCTGAAGAAGGAAAACAGAAGACCTGAGAGTAAACCTTTTATCTTCTATATTTAGTACAAACACTCTTATATCTTCTATCAAGAAGTTCTACCACTCAAGCTGTCAACACAGCTTTACACATAGGCTAAACTGCCTTTTACTCAGGCAACAATGCCGTGTGATTTCTGAGTTGTAGGAGTTACATAACTCTGAGGTGTAGGGCTGCTGAGCCTGAGTGTAGGGCTATTGTGCCTGAGGTGTAGGGCTGCTGAGCCTGAGTGTAGGGTTGTTGTGCCTGAGGTGTAGGGCTGCTGAGCCTGAGTGTAGGGCTATTGTGCCTGAGGTGTAGGGCTGCTGAGCCTGAGTGTAGGGATGCTGTGCCTGAGGTAGGAACACTCTTGATCAGAGATGTTCTAAGGAACTTGTGGTGTAAGCTCAAGGAGCTGAGATTGGAGTTTGTGGGCCTTGTCTAACTCACTGTTAGAAAGGTGAAGGGGGAAAGAGGACTACTCAAGACACCCTGTCTTGAGGAACCTCTATAAATCCTTGTGTGCTTTCTGTGATTGAGTTTTCAGCAGCTAGATACATTAGGCTTATATAAAGAAAATAAGTAAAACCTATTCACCCCCCCCCCCCTCTAGGTATTATTGACTACACCTATATAAACTATCATAAATGATGATCTATCATGTAAACATGTTTTGATTAAATCAGTTATAGTTTCCGCCTGAGCATTTGCAGTTGTCTCATGCATGACGTGGCATCATGACGCATATTTTCTCTTACTCTGATATTCCTAAATTTGGAGAAAATGCGGGTTGTGACAGTTGGTATCAGAGGGAGGTTGTTCGACAAGTCGGTCGGGCAACAAATTCTAAAATAGTAGTTGTTTTGGTTTCATGCATACACACACCGATGTGTCATCAATACGTCTTGGCCGAATCATGAACACTACAGTCATAGCATGATAAGAAGTATACAGGGCATATTATGTAGTATGGGATGCATAATATGTGTTTGTATATGGATCCACCATAGGTGGAAACATGTGACGGTTATGTAGTATGGGATGCATAACCATCAACACATGGATGGCCATTAGCACTTTTTTCTTTTCGTTAAATGAAATATTATGTAGTATGAGATGCATAATATTTCATGTGTACGCCGCTCATAAATGCATTAAGGTCTTTATCAGAATGCATAGCACAACATACATTACATAGCATGGCATAAGCACATGTGCAAAGCTAAAGAGTTATATGATGACACACGTACACCCATGATTTCAAAATGAACAGAAAAATTCATGCATTCATGCCCCTTTGCACATGAGTCAAGAGGGACGATGTAGTATCATTCCCAAATTTAGCATAGCATCATGAAAATCCTAGAGCAAGGTGGTAGCAATGACAAGTATCTGTACATGTATGTTCTGAACCAAGCAGTATTGTTCTAGTGTAAGGTTAAGTTTTAATTATAGGTTTATGCGTATTAGCAGAGATGGCACGCAAGCGAGTCGCGATTAGGTCGACTCCCCAATCAGAGGGCGAGTCATCCGGAGCGCAGAGTGAAGCTTTGATCGAGAGTCTGCTCTAGAGCAATGAGGATCTAACTAGGCAGATGGTTGCGATGCAATCACAAGTTGAGGCGTTGTTGTCTGTCGGTGCTAGACAACAACCCGTAGTGCATGCCCCCATAGTAGGACAGACAGTACCTACTCCTCCTGCTCCCTTGGTACCCCCAGTAGTGCTACCTCTGGAAATGAATTTCATTTCGCAATTTCAAAGGTTGGGTGCTCCATCGTATGACGGTCGAGCTGATTTTGTGGCCTTGGACAATTGGCTTATAGCCATGGAAGAGATGTTCTCGTATTCAGGAATCATCATGGATCAGAAGGTGATGGTTGCCGCGGACCAGCTTAAGGGTCTCGCAATGAGTTGTGGTTGAGGGAGAAGGAAGACCTTTCCAAAGATGTTCGTGGGAAATCTTCAAAGGAATGTTATTAAGAAAGTTTCTGTCGTCGGTAGAGCAAGACCGGTTGATGAATGATTTCCTGCATCTGAAGCAGAGACAGCTCTCGATGAGCGAGTGCGAGATTGAATTTTGCAAGTTGAGCAGGTTTGCTCCGGCCCTGGTAGCCTCAGAAGATGGAAGAGTAAAGAGATTTCTGGGTGGTCTCCGCAGTGATATCCAACAGCTGGCCAGTGCGTACAGGTCAGAGAAGTACACCGAGGTAGTAGAGGAAGCGCTGAAGGTTAAGGCAATTGATAAAGCCAAGACCCGAGGATCAATGATGAAGAAGGGAAAAAGAAAGGCTGGAGAAGAAGGAAACTCTGTTGCGCGTGCGTTGGTCTAGAGGAAAGAAGGTGGTGAGGTCTGCATTTTCTTTGGCCACTCTGGCCATCCGTTTGAAAGGTGTTTCAAGTGGAAAGGAGTTCAAAAGCAGCAACGAGTGCTGGCAATGCAGGGTGCTCCAAAGGGATAGGTTCTCTGCCCATTGTGCAAGTGGAAGGGGCACGATGTGGCCTAGTGTTGGACCAAGGAGAAAGTCTGCTTCCAGTGCGGACAGAAAGGGCACATGAAGTTTCAATGCCCGCGAGTTCAAGCCCCGTTGCATCCAGTTCCGCTTCAAACCTTGCAGCCGCCGCAGCATCAGGATAAAGGAAGAGGAAAGCTGAACGTGTTAACCCAGGAGCAAGCGCAGTCTTCGACCCAAGTGATCGTAGGTTAGACCTTAAGCCAACTATTTAGTTTTGATTCCTTTTTCGTTGTATTAGACTAGTTTCTTTTTCGCGCTTATAGGGAGATTTAAGGTAAAGAATCGTTGGGCGCGTGTTCTGTTCAATTCTGGTGCTACCCATTCATTCGTAGCAAGGGCTTTCGTCGAGCGTCACCGTTTGACCCCTGAGCTGGGCAACGATTTGTTCCTCGTTAAGTTCCCTTCTGGTGATTTGGTATCCTCGAACCAGTGCGTCCGAAGTTGCCATGTTCTCTTAGGAGATTTCTTGGCTGTTGCTAATCTGAAAGTGTTCGACTTAGAATACTTTGACATGATATTGGGTATGGAGTGGTTTTCCAGTTATGATGCTGTCATCCAATGTAAGGAAAAGCGCCTGGTATTTGTGATGGACAACGGTCATCCCATGAGCATTTTTGGTTCTCCGTACCAGTGTTCCCTGATAATTACTGCGGTATGTTCTCGAAAACTATTAATTTATGGTTGTTTGGCTTACCTTGTTCCTGCAGTAGAAACTGTTACTGGATCTCCGTGTATTGAGGGTGTTCCGGTGGTGCGAGAGTTTCCTGATATCTTCCATGTATGTCTTCCTTGTCTCCCGCCTGATAGAGATGTAGAGTTCGTTATTGATCTTGAGCCTGGTACTCGTCCTATCGCTAAGGCACCGTACCGTATGGCCCCGCACGAGTTAGAAGAGTTGCGAACTCAGTTAGATGAGCTATTGCAGTGTGGTTTTATTAGGCCAAGTTCTTCGCCCTGGGGTGCTCCAGTTTTTTTCATGAAAAAGAAGGACGGTTCCATGAGGTTGTGCATAGATTATAGAGAATTAAACAAGGTGACCATCAAGAATAGGTATCCGTTGCCGAGGATAGATGATCTGTTTGATCAGTTGCGTGGTAGCACGGTGTTTTCGAAGATTGACCTTCGATCAGGCTACCATCAGTTGAGGATCCGTGAGTCGGACGTTCCCCAGACTGCCTTTCGTTCCCGTTATGGTCATTTTGAGTTTCTGGTTATGTCTTTTGGTTTGACGAATGCACCCTCTACATTTATGGACATGATGAACCACATGTTCAAGGATTTTCTGGATCATTTCATTGTGGTATCCATCGATGATGTGTTGGTGTATTCTAGAAGTGTTGAGGAGCATGCTACGCATTTGCGCTTAGTATTGTCTACTCTTAGAGAGCACAAGTTGTATGCGAAGCTGAGTAAGTGCGAGTTCTGGCTTCCTCAGGTATCCTTTCTGGGTCATGTGGTGAATAAGGATGGAATTACTGTAGACCCCGCTAAGATTTATGTTGTGTTGTATTGGAAGACGCCTTCAACGCCTAAGGAAATAAGGAGTTTCTTAGGGTTGGCTGGGTACTACAGGAGATTTTTCCAAGGATTCTCAGTGCTGTCGGCACCTTTAACTAAGCTTACCCAGAAGAATACCGCTTTTGTTTGGAGCAATAAGTGCGAAGAAGCCTTTCAAGAATTAAAGAGGCGTTTGTGCAGTGCACATGTGTTGGCCTTGCCGATCGAAGGAATAGAGTATGCAGTTTATGTGGATGCATCTCACTTTGGACTAGGGTGTGTCTTGATGCAAGAAGGAAAGGTGATTGCCTATGGGTCTAGACAATTAAAAGTTTCATGAAAATAATTACCCTACACATGACTTAGAATTTGCTGCAGTGATTTATGCTTTAAAGCTTTGGAGACATCTATTATATGGAGTGTCATGCAAGATTTATACGGATCACAAGAGTCTGAAGTATGTCTTTACCCAAAAAGAGCTGAATTTGCGCCAGCACAGGTGGTTGGAGTATGTTGCGGATTATGAGGTTTATATCCTGTATCATCTGGGTAAGGCTAATGTGGTGGCCGATGCCCTGAGCAGAAAAACCGCGCATGTCTTCAACCTTTCTGTGCAGTCCTTGGTGGAGGAGTTTTTGTTTATGGATATTTCAGTCGGTAGTTGTACCGCGCCTTCGAGCTTAGAGGTCGAAGAGCCTTCTTGGATTACCCTTACGAGATTGCATCAGAAGGAAGATCCTGACTTGCAGCATCTCCTGAGTAGAACCGAGAAAGGAGAATTACCGGATTTTTTGATCGATGATTAAGATACTTTGAAGTGCCGAGGTAAGTATTATATCCCCGCGTTGGATGATATTCGGGCTAAGATCTCTAGAGAAGCGCATGACTCTAGTGTTTCCTATCATCCTGGTTCCACGAAAATGTACAAAGACCTGAAGCAGATCGTTTGGTGGTCAGGTATGAAGAATTGTATAGCCAGATATGTTTCTGAATGTTTAACTTGTCAGCGCATGAAGGTGGATCATAAGAGGCCTGGAGGTAAGTTGAACTCGTTGGATGTTCCAAGCTGGAAGTGGGAGAGTATTTCAATGGACTTCATTACCGGTTTGCCGAGGTCTCCCGGAGGACATGATTCTATGTGGGTTATAATTGACAGATTGACAAAGTGTGCTCACTTTGTGCCTTTTAAGACTGGCTTTTCTATGGAGAAAATAGCAGAACTTTATTTGGATGAAGTTATCAGACTGCATGGTGTGCCCGTGAGAATTTTGTCGGACCGAGATTCAAGGTATATGTCTCATTTCTGGCGGAGTTTGCAGGAAGCCTTGGACACTGACCTTAGATACTCTACCGCTTACCATTCTCAGACCAATGGTCAGACAAAGAGAGTGAATAAAATTTTGGAGGATATGATAAGGTGCTATATTATAGATCATGGTGGAGCTTGGGATAAGCGTCTTGGATTGACGGAATTTGCCTACAATAATAGTTATCAGGAGAGTTTGCAAATGGCCCCCTTTGAGGCTCTGTATGGGAGGCATTGCCGAACTCGCTTGTTTTGGGCCGAGGTTGGTGAGAGTCTGTTGTTAGGCCCAGAAGCTTTGGAAGAGATGAGCGTTGTCGTGACTCATATCCGCGAGAAGCTTCGTATCGCTCAGGAGCGGTATGAGAAGTATGCCATTCAGAGAAGGTTGGATCTTGAGTTTGTTGTTGGAGACTTAGTGTTCTTGAATGTTTCTCCGATGTTGGGCGTTAAGAGATTTGGAAGGAACCACAAGTTAGGCCCCTGGTATGTGGGACCTTTCCAGATTGTTGAGCGCATCGGAGTGTCAGCTTATAGATTGAATTTTGCTTGCTTCCTTCCAAAATGTTCACTATGTGTTTCATGTGAGTCGGCTGAGGAAGTTTTTGCGTAGTGATCGGCTTGTTCTTGATTCAGTGCTCGTATTGCAGCGCAATCTTTCGTATGTTGAAGAGCCTGTCCGATCATGGAGACCCAGGAGCGTGTGTTGCGGAGGAAGACGATCCCGATGGTTAAGGTTCTTTGGAAGAATCGGGGTGTCAAAAGCGCAACATGGGAGATGGAGTCTGCCATGAGAGAGACTCATCCTAGCCTCTTCTCTTAGATTTCGGGTAAATCTTCTGTTAGGTAACCTTTGGATTTGATTCTGTATCTTTCTGGATTTTTGGATTTTAAGTTTTGGGACGAAACTTCTTTTTAGGGGGAGTGATTGTAACGCCCTTGATTTTTGTTAATTATTTACGTGGCCGCTGTGACGTAATTTTGGCGTTTAGGCATTACGTCATCTCGTCAGGTTTAGTTTTGGGCCTTAGCCTAGTTAAGTGTGTAATTTGGATTGAGCGTGTGAGAGTTTGCGTCGTTTGAGTTTTGGGAAATTATTTATGTAATTATTGCATTTATTATATTTCCCTAGCGCAGCGTTCGACGAACGGCAGAGGAGCTGTGTTCGACGAACAGCTTTGGCTTTGCGTTAGACGAACGGCAGTGGCACTACGTTTGACGAATGGCGGTGGCTCTGCGTTCGACGAACTGTAGTGGCCCTGCATTCGACGAACGACAATGGCTCTGCGTTCGACGAACGACAGAGGGTCTGCGTTCGATGAACGGTAGAGAGTCTGCGTTCGACGAACTGGGTTCAGTCTGCGTTCGTCGATCTCGTTGATGTTGCGTTCGACGAATTCATGGCTGAGTTCGACGAACTCCTAATGGCTTAGTATTTATAATTTGAGTTTAGGTTTTATCTTTTCATCTCCTTCCCCTTTTGTCCGACCTTAAGTCTGTCGGGCGGGAGAGCAAGAGCGGCGTGCGTGGAGCTTCCGGCTGGCGATTCGAGGGCTGTAATAGTCGGAATCGCGTTTGGAGAGTAGATTTGGAAAGCTCTCGGCGGGATCTTCGTTCTAGTGGTAAGCCTTTCCCGTTTCGTGGAATTTTTGGACTTATGGTGGAGACCTAATTCCTATTTTCGACCCGAAAGGCATCAGGATTTCGTGCTCGAGTGAGTTATTGGCCGATCCATAACTTTTGGAGCGGAGATCTTTGAGTTTGCAAGGTTTAAGACAAGTGGCTTTCTCCCCCTTCTTTGTTATTTCTTGAAACACTATTTTTCCTTGTTTATGGGTTCTTGCTGTGCTTTTGGCATGTATTTTGAGTGTTTGCTTGATAGTTAACAACTCCCCCTTCTGTCTTGAATCTCCTTTATGTATCTGAAGTTTTCTCTGGAGAAACTGTGTTGGCCTGGAATATTTTCCTACTGTTTGTTGAGTTTCTCAAGGAATGCTAGTTTATCGCCTTGATTTCTCGAGAGCCTTTTTATCTTAGCCCTTTGATCTCTCGAGAAATGTTTATTTCTGTCCTTGATTTCTCAAGAAAACATGTTCTCTAATTTGGATTTCTCAAGAACTTCTTGTTCTTTGCCTTTGATTTCTCGGGAACTTCTTGATCTCTGTCCTGGATTTCTCGAGAAATCCCAATCTCATCTCCTTCCTGTTCTCGAGAAGTCCTTGGCTTGAACCTGCTTCTTCTCGAGAACACCTCAGCTCTTCCCCTCTGATTCTCGAGAAATGCCCAGGTCTATCCTCTAGTTCTCGATAAATGCTTTTGTTGGAACAACCCTATTTGTGATTTGGGCTAGGATCACTATATGTTGACTAAGGACAAGTTGACCCCAATGTATAGTTTATGGGTCAAGAGTTTTAGCTGTTAGAACTAGAAATTTCATTCAGTTTCTGCGTTCAACGAACGGCAAGCTCTCTGCGTTCGATGAACAGACTTGTTCTCAGCGGTCGACGAACTTGTCTCAGCGGTCGAAGAATTTGTCTAAGTGCAGCGCTCGACTAATATATTTTGCTCAAGCTCAGCGGTCGACGAAATTATCCAGACTCAGCGGTCGACGAATACTTCCGTTCGACGAACTCCAGTCTGCGTTCGACGAACACCTTCAGATCAACAAAATTAATTATTCTAGCAAGATTCAATTAAGGTCGACGAAGTAAATATTGCGTTCGACGAAAATCTTGAGGTCGACGAATCTGCGTTCGACGAATTTTGTTTAGATCGAAGAATTATTATTTAAAGCTCAGAAATTTCAGAAAGAATATATCATTTCATTCTCTGAACTCAGTTCGACTAACAACAATGGCTCTTTCTGACATATCCAGTAAGAAAATATATATTTTTTGTTTATTCAAGTTATAGTCGTTGACCTTCTAGTAGAAAAGGACATTCCGTATGAAAGAAAAGGCTAAACGGCGCAGTAGTACTGTACTGATATCTCTTCAGCGCATGTTTTACCTTAATATAAGGATTTGCATTTAATTTTTGTCAGAGTTCTAAAAAGAAAGTATGGAAGAAGACATAGCAACTTATTATACAGCAGAATATACACAAGCTTACACGATAACAGATAAAGTACAGAATACTTTACAGTTTTGCTGTACAGGAAAAGTACAGAGAAAAGAAAGAAAGAAAAGAAGTTAAAAAGAAAAGAAGAAAGATAGCACATCAAAGCTTTCTTCTTCTTCATCTCTCTCGAGCAGCAGAAATATTCTAAGAACACCTTCTCTCAGTTTTCCTACTGCAAAGATTCAGATCAAAAGAAAGAAGAAAAGGCTACAGGAAGAAAGAAGAACATCAAAAGCTTATACAGATCTTCTTTTTCCTCAAAGCAGCAATTATTTTCTGAGAACATTTGCATTCATCTCTCAGTCATCAGCTGCAAGCACAAATCTCCAAAGAGCAACAAACAATCTGAGAAGCATCCTTGTTTCTCTGATTTATCAGCTACAGGAAGATTATTTCTTCAAGAAAAGGCTCCAACCAATCTACTGTCAAACATCTTCAATCAGACAGAGGAGCTCTTTTCTACATAAAATCCACTAGAGTCTTCTCTATACATCTTGACAGAGAAGAACATCTAAACCCCTCTCCATCCCATTATGTACAGGGTTAAAACTCCCTTCAAAAGTTTATCCCACTGGTGGCAAGACACCTTATCAAAAAATCTAGTTGGTTTTTGGGCACCTTATCAAAAGCTCATTGGCGTGAGGGCACCTGATCAAAAATCCTAGTGGATTCCTACCAAGGGTGGTAGAAGAGTAGACGTACAGAAGTTTAGTGGGGAACTACTATAGCTCCTTGTGTCCTCTGTGTTTGATTTCTTTTCTGTGTTGTGTTGTGTGCTATTTTCTTTATTCAGTTTATTTCAGTTTTTATTTATCACCCACTCTATACACATATACTTATATCAGTATTTTCAATTCCGCTATAAACTAAGGAAAAGGTTTAACACTCTATTCACCCCCCCCCCCCCCCTCTAGAGTTAATTTAAGATCTAACCTACATTTTTAATTGGTATCATAGGGCTGTTGATCTTATTTACAGGCTAACACCTGGATCACAAAGATCAATTAGATCTTAAATTATTTTAGAGTTTTTATTGTTTTTATTTCAATTAAAAACTCATGGCACAAAACAAAGAGTTTTCTAACATAAGACCTCCTATGTGCAATCTCAGTAAGTTTGCACTGTGGAAAGCAAGGATTAGGTTATATATGAACTCAATTGATAAATTAATTTTTAATGTGATTTTGACAGGGCCTCCAGCAACTACAGCATCAACAAGTACTAATGCAGCAACAAACAACACTACTGTCCCACCTCCTGAATGGACTGAAGCTCAGAAAAAGCAAAGAAGTGCTGATGCAAAAACAATGAATATTCTGACTCAAACAATGTCTGATTACATCTTTCAGAGAGTGGTGGATTGCACCTCAGCTAGAGATATATGGACCTCTCTCGACAATATGGTTGCAGGCTCTGCTGATGAAAGAAAGGACAGAAGATCTCACTTGATCTCTCTGTATGAGAACTTCATGAAGGGTGAAGAAGAATCAGTTGCAGATATGTACACTAGATTAAGTGTAATCATAAGTGAACTCAGAACACTGGACAAGGAAATCTCATTAACTGAAATCAATGACAAAAATCTAATGTGCTTCCCCAGCACTTGGGACTCTAGGATCTGGCCAATCAAGGAATCCAGAAGCCTTAATGAGATAACTACTGAGACACTGCTAGGAAATCTCAAATCCTATGAACAACTCATCAAGACAAGGGAAGCTGAACAAGTGATCACCTCCTCTTCAACAAAGAAGGATAGGAACATTGTCTTCAAAGCTACAGAAGAAGAAGGAAAGACTCCTGACAATGTGGAGTTGATGAGTCTGTTTGCCAAAAGATTCTACAAGATGGCAAGAAAAGACTTCAGGAAAAAGTCATCCAGAAGCTATGAAAAGCCAAGGTATGACAAAAACAATTCTAAAGAAATTATATGTTTTTGTTGCAGGAAACCAGGACACATTGCACCAAACTGTCCTGAAAACCAGAAAAAAGGACAAAGAAGAGAAAAGAAACTCCAGCAAGTCTTCCTCCCACAAACACAAGAAGAAGGGAAGAGGATTTGTAGCAGAATCTTGGAGTGAAACTGAATCAGTATCATCATCCAGCTCATCAGATGATGAAGAAGAAACAAAAGAAAATAATCAGTACCTGATGGCAATTTATGACTCAAGCAGTGAGTCAGCAGATGCTTCTTCATCCAGTGATGATGAAGATAATCAAGAAGAGAAGAAATTCTGCATGATGGCAATCAATGCCTCAGCCAACAATTCTGATGAAGAGGAATCAGAATCAGAAGCAGAAACTGATGCAGATCAGGTAATATCTACCTTTGATTTTACTTCAGTTGAATTCAAAGCTGAATTCAAAGTCCTTTGCTCAGACTTAATCAAATCTGAGAAAGAAATAATCTCACTCAGACTTAAGCTAGCTGAAATGAATAATATATGTGAAGAAAATATAAATCTTAAGAAAGATTTGTCTTCCTCCAGGGAACATATTGTTCTCATTGAGAACAAGTTGTCTGAAGCCAAAAAGTTTGAAGAATCCCTAAATGGGAGAAGCATCAAACTGATGGACATTACAAGCACAGTAAATGCTAGACTTAATAGCAAACTAGACTTGGGTGCTTCATCAAGTGAGCCACCTCTAATTAAGAAGAATATATTATCTACACCTATAAAATTCATCTCTGCTAAGAGCAAAGAGGATGTAGGAGTAAATAAAAACATTTCATGTAAGACTGTCGAGAATAGCAGAATTCAGCAGAATTCGTCGAACGGAGCTCGACGAAATGCACCCATTTCGTCGAACGCAGCTCGACAAACTCTGAAAACAGATTTTCAGTATAGTCATTATATGAATGGGGCTCGACGATCTCAGCCAAATTCATTGAACAGAAACTATACAGCAAATCTGAACAATTCTCATTCTTCACATTCTATCAATCCTTTCACTAAATGGATAATACCTCCAAGGAGATATCATCCACAAGGTTACAAGGACCAACCTGAAATGTCTATTATTTCAGATTTTTGTGGAAATACAAAAAGACCCAAGGTAATCTTGGTCAGGAACAAATAGATTATTTTCTTGTTTTTGCAGGTACACAGCTGTCCAAGAATTAGTGAAAATGGTATTTGGAAAGTGGCTGTTCAAAACATATGACAGGGAACAAGGACAACCTGAACAACTACAAGGCAAAGCTTGGACCAAAGGTTATATTTGGAGACTCCAACTGTGGACAGACCAAAGGCTATGGAAAAGTCAAGGTTGGAGAAGTCACCTTCAAAGAGGTAGCTTATGTCAAGGGACTGAAGAAAACCTTATCAGCATAAGTCAATTATGTGATGAAGGGTATCAGGTAACCTTTAATAAATTGAAATGCCTTATTAAATCTGCTGATAATGTTATTGTTTTATCAGGTATTAGACAAGGTAATATATATTTAGTGAATTTCAATTCATCTACATCAGAAGTTTGTTTATTTAGTGATTTAAGCAAACCTAGTGAACTTTGGCATAAGAGATTAGGACATGTAAATCTTAGGACCATTGCTAAATTATCTAAAGACAATCTTGTTAGAGGTTTACCCTTAGGTTCATATAAGAAAGAAGGTCTTTGTAGGGCATGTCAACTAGGCAAGCAAACTAAAAATAGTTTAAAATCATTATCTAAAAGTGATTCGCCTAGAATCTTATATTTGCTACATATGGACCTTTTTGGACCTATAGCAACAAAGAGTTTAGGGGGGAAGTCTTACACTCTAGTTATTATAGATGACTTCTCTAGATTCACTTGGGTGTTCTTTTTGAGAGAAAAGTCAGATAACTTTAAAGTTCTTACAGACTTTCTTAAGAGCATAAAGATTGAGTACTCTACTGTAGTTGCATTGATCAGAAGTGATCATGGCGCTGAGTTTGAGTCTCTTCTTATGCAAGAATTCTGTGAGAAGGAAGGTATCAGGCATTGCTTCTCAGCTCCTAGAACTCCTCAACAAAATGGGGTAGTTGAAAGGAAAAATAGAACTCTAATTGAATCAGCAAGAACATTGCTTGTAGATGCTAATTTGCCCCTATCTTTTTGGGCAGAGGCTGTTAGCACAACAAATTATGTACTGAATAGAAGTTTACTTAAGGGTAAGACTCCTTATGAATTACTTAAAGGGAAGAAACCTAATGTTAGCAATTTTAGAGCATTTGGTTGTAAATGTTTTGTTCATAATAATGATAAGAAATATCTTTGTGGAAACCGAAATCTCGCGAACAAGACTTGGTCTCTGTGGAGTCCGGGGTCCCAAAATAGGGGTGGCCTCACACCTATTTCACTCAAGCTAACAATCTAGGCACAAAACTAGGAACTCAAAGGACGAACCCAAGGCCTCAGCGTGGAGGTCCCACCACACACCCGGAAGACTAACAAGCACTTCCCCTCCGAAGCCAAAGACTGAGACAAAGCACCATTGGGTGACTCTCTTGTCCAACCAAAATATCTAAGGGGAAATCCCAAACTGAATCCCCCTCTTAAAGGTGCTCTCTTGGGTCTATTTATAGCGTTCCTCGTCCGGGCCGCCAATAGCGTAATCCCGACAAACAGTCTGACTACACGCAGCCCCAATTGAGGTGCCAACAACGTAACTCCGCTGTTCTGAATGGCTAATAGCAGACCCTCAGGGGCATCCAGGCAAACTAACCTCTGGGCCCAACCGGGCGAGGGGTCTACGTGGACTCCGCTCGCCTACGATAAAAAATATAAACTAAACATACACATCACATGTGAAATTTTTCGAATCTTTATGAAGTGAGCAGGAGTTAGTCAACTTAGAGTTAGAAGCCAAACAACCAGAAGCATATGGAGGCAAACAACTGATCTTTATTGAAAGCAACTTCAAATTACAAGGCAAGGCATGCTTGGCGAGACATGATTTCGCCAGCACAAACACCAAAGAGAAAAATACAAAGTTGAAGATAACACGAGACCGCGCGGTCTCCCCTTGCGACCTCAGCAACTCAACAACCCGCATACCGCAGCCGACCTCAGAACAACACCAAATCGCTGATCAGTCCGCACCCTTCCTTTCGAACTCCGGATTCTCCCGAACTCCAACACCACAACTCTAAGCCGCAGACCGCCCGAACACTTTCAGAGTAAGAGGTGATCGCTGCTTCCCGCACTATCCGCAGAAGCTGCACAAGAAGAGTTCAATCAGCAAACCACCCGGTCAGATAATCTCAGACCGCAGGAAAGAAGAAAGTTCAGCTTACACTTGGTGTGTGTTAATTATTGCTGCCGATGGGTCCTATTTATAGGCGTGAGACCTGATCCAGTCACCACCTTATGAGATAGGATCACCACCATCCAGACCACGCGACCTGACCGGTCACACCTCGCGATCAGCAACAGTACTCCTTCTTCATTCTTGGTGAACCCGCCAGCTTCAACATCTACTATGAGAGACCGCCACTCTCACAGCAGATCGCGACTCCAAAGAATATTGCCAGACCGCCCGAAGCTGTTCACCTCCTGTGTTCGTTCGAGACCACGAACACAGCCAGTTCGCTAACAGACCGCGAACTCCTGTCCGCATGCCGGTCTCCTCCTGAGACCGCGAACAGCGACCAGCTCGCATACCAGTCTCCTCCTGAGACCGCGAGCTGAGACCGCGCGACTAAGACCCTTAGTCTGCGAATACCACCAGAAAGCCCGGCCAGCCACCAGACTGCATTCTGGAGAAAACCTGGATCAAGCTGTGCGGTCACACCAGACAGCCACAGCCTTGAAGAGGACAGCACGCCACGCAATCAAACACAGACCGCGCACACCTGAAGACGAATAGCCCGCCACGCGATCAGAGACAGACCGTGCGGCCTTCATCTTCTGCCGCCTTGGACCCAAACCAGCGATCAAGCCAGGAGACCGCAGCTAGGCTAAGACCAGCCAGACTGCAGCGGCAGACCGCCAGGTCGTGCGGTCACACCAGATCGCCAGACCTCCTCCCAGACCGCCCAGGTCCAAAGGCCCTCCAAACTTCAACTTCAACAATTTCAACACTCCCCCTTGAAGTGGGAAGTTGAAACTAGCCCCAGTAAGCTCCTTATCCGTGTGAATGACCCCTTTGCCAGTGCCTTTGTGAAGATGTCTGCGACATTGTCCGCACTCCGCACATGCCCGACCGAAAGAGATCCCTCCAGCACCTTCTCCCGTATGAAGTGGTGCTCGATCTCGATATGCTTGGTCCTCGCGTGACAAACTGGATTGGTAACCAGTTTGAGAGCACTCTCGTTGTCACCGCGAAGCAGAGTCGGCTCCCGAACCTCCTTGTGGACGTCTCCCACCAACCTCCTAAGCCAGATGGCTTCCTGAGCTGCCAAGGCCGAAGCCTTGTATTCCGCTTCCGTGGTGGAGACCGACACGGAATCCTGCTTCTTGCTGCACCATGATATAGCTGTAGGGCCCGCCATGAAGACGAATCCAGACATCGACTTCCGATCATCCGAATCTCCCCCATAATCAGCATCCATGAACCCGTGCACCTCGAAGCCCGCATCCCTCCTATACAGGAGACCCATGTCCGAGGTCGCCTTGACATACTTCAAAATGTTCTAGGCCGCTAGCAGATGAGGTACCCGTGGCTCTGCCATATATCGACTCACTCTGCCAACTGCATATGCAATATCCGGCCTCGTGATCGTCAGATAGATCAAGCTCCCAACCAGAGTTCGGAACACCAACGGATCTTGCATAATCCTCCCCTCATCCTTCCAAAGCTTCATAGCCTTCTCCAGCGGTGTGGAGGTGCACTTCCCTTCCTTCATGCCGAATCGCTCCACGATCCGCTCCGCATAACCGGCCTGGGTCACCAGCACTCCACCTTCCTTCCTCTGCACCTCGAGTCCAAGGAAGTGGTGAAGCTCACCTAAGTCCTTCATCTCGAACCTGATAGACAGCTCGGCCCGAAGCTGCGCTACCTCCTCCTTCGAGTTCCCCGTCACGATCATATCATCGACGTATAGCAGCACGATGACTTGAAACTCCCCGCTCTTCTTGACGAACAAGCTTGAGTCTGAGTCTGAAGCAACAAATCCACAGAATAGGAGATATTCTGCGATCTTCCCGTACCACGCCCTCGGCGCTTCCTTCAACCCATACAGGGCCTTCTTCAGTTTGCAGACATGCTCCGGAAAATCTTCAGACACAAAGCCTGGTGGCTGGACCATGAAGATGTCCTTGTCAATCTCGCCGTACAAGAAAGTGTTCTTGACGTCGAGCTGCCAAATCTCCCATCCACTGAAAGCCGCCAAGGCAATGATGAATCGAACTGAAGTCATTTTTGCCACCGGACTGAAAGTCTCCTCGTAGTCTTTACCGTACTGCTGCGAGAACCCCAGAGCTACAAGGCGAGCCTTGTACCGCTCGATGATGCCGTCAGCCTTCTTCTTAAGCTTGTAGACCAATTTGTATGTAATAGGAGTGGTGCCCTTGGGCTTGGGCACAAGAGACCAGGTCTCATTCTTCTCAAGAGCTGCCATCTCTTCTTACATTGCAACGTCCCACTCCTTCATGCCTCTGGCCTTCTCAAAGCTCGACGGCTCCCTCTCATCCAAGGGACCAGCGAAGAAACATGAGACGAAGCTCACTGTGTTTCCTCCTAGCGATCAGGGGCGACGATCGCTCGCTTCAACCTCCTCAGCTCCTTCCCCTGAACCGCATTATCTCCAGCTGCTTCTTCTCTAGCTCCTCTTCCAGACGTGCTAGGAGCATCGCTCCCCCTGCTCCCTGATCTAGAAGCCCCCGTCTCGGAACTAGAAAGAGATGGTCCACCTGGTGACACAGGTAGCTCCACCTGATGATCCTCCATAGCTTTCTCTGGCACTTCCATCCTGCTTTCTGGTAGCTCCACATCAGAAGACCCCTTGTAAGATGTCACCTCATCGAACACGATGTCGCGAGATACAATAAACCTCCGCGTCTCCGGGTCCATGCACTTCCATCCTTTCTTCCGCTCATTGTATCCCACGAAGACTAGCTTCCTTGCTTTCGCATCTAGCTTCGTCCGAAGAGCATCGGGAACATGCACGTAGCAGGTGGATCCAAACACCCTAAGATGTGCCACGCTTGGCTTCTCTTTGAACATCATCTCATGCGGAGTCAACATGTTGATGGGACTCAGAGGCATCCTGTTGATGACGTAGGCGGCACAAGACATTCCCTCCGCCCAGAAGGGCTTTGGGATACTCTTGGCATGCAGCCAACACTTGCAGGACTCCGTCAGATGACAGATTTCCGCTCTGCAACCCCGTTCTGCTGTGGAGTATGTGCACAAGTGAGCTCCCTCCGGATGCCCGCCTTCCTGCAAAAAGTAGAGAACTCACTGGAGGTGAACTCCCCTCTGTTGTCAGTCCTCAGATTCTTCACCCGCAGTCTTAGCCGACCCTCCACGAGCTCCTTGAACTCCACAAACTTGGCAAACGCCTCCGCCTTCTCCTTCAGGAAATAAACCCAGACATATCTGGTGTAATTGATAAGAAAATTAGCGACGTAGTAGGCAAGCGCACCTATCGCGTGTAGTATATATGATAAAAAATCATATCAAGGTCGTATTTAGTCCTGGGTCCCATCGAGTATTGTTACTTCGAGCTACGGCTATTGTTTTATCGGAAAGATCGATTGATTTTTAAGTTTGCAATAATTTAGAAAGCAATAAATGATAATAATCGCGGGCTTGGTGTGCGTTTAGCAAAAACCAAGAAAAGCGATAAAAAGAAAAAGGACGCACTAAATGAAAAACTCACGCACTCTACGGGAATTTAAATGACTGAAATTAAAGGACAGAAATTATTTTCATCATTTTTGAAATACGCATATTCAAATTTATATTAAAACATAAGAAAAAAACAAAATTAATAAAAAAATCTTTAAGATGAAAAGCAAAGAAGAAAATGTAGAAATAATAAGGTAAAAGCAACCGGGTTTCCTCTTTTCAAAATATCGACAAAAATCCCCTTTCGGGTCTGTCGAGTAATCCTACTTTGAGAAAACGATCTATTGTCCTATCTTAAAATTCCTAGAATTCATTTTGATTTTGGTTTTAAAGTCTTTCATTATTTTTTTCATTTTGAAATTTGAAATAATATGTTTTCAAATATGCATATAAAAACTTAATGAAACAAATACAAATAGAACAAATATTTTTTGTATTTTTCTAACTTTTTCATCATCATTTTTTTTCTTTATTTATAATGGATGATAAAAAAGGATATAATATATCTATATATTAATACTTAATAAAAAAGAGAGAAAAAAATAAATTTTTTTGGATTTTTTTTTATAAGAATATTTCATCATTTTTTTGTGTTTTTAATTTTTTATATTTACAAATTAAAGGTTAAGAAAAAAAGAAAACATATATTTTTGGGTTTTTTGGAGTTTTTAAATTTTTTTGATTTTTTTAAAGATGATAAAATCAATAGTATATACTTTTTTTGGAATATCGATGAAACTCCCCGGCAACGGCGCCAAAAACTTGATAAGAAAATTAGCGACGTAGGAGGCAAGCGCACCTATCGCGTGTAGTATATATGATAAAAAATCATATCAAGGTCGTATTTAGTCCTGGGTCCCGTCGAGTATTGTTACTTCGAGCTACGGTTATTGTTTTATCGGAAATATCGATTGATTTTTAAGTTTGCAATGATTTAGAAAGCAATAAATGATAATAATCGCGGGCTTGGTGTGCGTTTAGCAAAAACCAAGAAAAGCGATAAAAAGAAAAAGGACGCACTAAATGAAAAACTCACGCACTCTACGGGAATTTAAATGACTGAAATTAAAGGACAGAAATTATTTTCATCATTTTTGAAATACGCATATTCAAATTTATATTAAAACATATGAAAAAAACAAAATTAATAAAAAAAATCTTTAAGATGAAAAGCAAAGAAGAAAATGTAGAAATAATAAGGTAAAAGCAACGGGGTTTCCTCTTTTCAAAATATCGACAAAAATCACCTTTCGGGTCTGTCGAGTAATCCTACTTTGAGAAAACGATCTATTGTCCTATCGTAAAGTTCCTAGAATTCATTTTGATTTTGGTTTTAAAGTCTTTCATTATTTTTTTCATTTTGAAATTTGAAATAATATGTTTTCAAATATGCATATAAAAACTTAATGAAACAAATACAAATAGAACAAATATTTTTTGTATTTTTCTAACTTTTTCATCATCATTTTTTTTCTTTATTTATAATGGATGATAAAAAGGATATAATATATCTATATATTAATACTTAATAAAAAAGAGAGAAAAAAAATAAATTTTTTTGGATTTTTTTTTATAAGAATATTTCATCATTTTTTTGTGTTCTTAATTTTTTATATTTACAAATTAAAGGTTAAGAAAAAGAGAAAACATATATTTTTGGGTTTTTTGGAGTTTTTAAATTTTTTTGATTTTTTTAAAGATGATAAAATCAATAGTATATACTTTTTTCGCAATATCGATGAAACTCCCCGGCAACGGCGCCAAAAACTTGATAAGAAAATTAGCGACGTAGGAGGCAAGCGCATCTATCGCGTGTAGTATATATGATAAAAAATCCTATCAAGGTCGTATTTAGTCCTGGGTCCCGTCGAGTATTGTTACTTCGAGCTACGGTTATTGTTTTATCGGAAATATCGATTGATTTTTAAGTTTGCAATAATTTAGAAAGCAATAAATGATAATAATCGCGGGCTTGGTGTGCGTTTAGCAAAAACCAAGAAAAGCGATAAAAAGAAAAAGGACGCACTAAATGAAAAACTCACGCACTCTACGGGAATTTAAATGACTGAAATTAAAGGACAAAAATTATTTTCATCATTTTTGAAATACGCATATTCAAATTTATATTAAAACATAAGAAAAAAACAAAATTAATAAAAAAAATCTTTAAGATGAAAAGCAAAGAAGAAAATGTAGAAATAATAAGGTAAAAGCAACGGGGTTTCCTCTTTTCAAAATATCGACAAAAATCCCCTTTCGGGTCTGTCGAGTAATCCTACTTTGAGAAAACGATCTATTGTCCTATCTTAAAATTCCTAGAATTCATTTTGATTTTGGTTTTAAAGTCTTTCATTATTTTTTTCATTTTGAATTTGAAATAATATGTTTTCAAATATGCATATAAAAACTTAATGAAACAAATACAAATAGAACAAATATTTTTTGTATTTTTCTAACTTTTTCATCATCATTTTTTTTCTTTATTTATAATGGATGATAAAAAAGGATATAATATATCTATATATTAATACTTAATAAAAAAGAGAGAAAAAAAATAAATTTTTTTGGATTTTTTTTTATAAGAATATTTCATCATTTTTTTGTGTTTTTAATTTTTTATATTTACAAATTAAAGGTTAAGAAAAAGAGAAAACATATATTTTTGGGTTTTTTGGAGTTTTTAAATTTTTTTGATTTTTTTAAAGATGATAAAATCAATAGTATATACTTTTTTCGCAATATCGATGAAACTCCCCGGTAACGGCGCCAAAAACTTGATAAGAAAATTAGCGACGTAGGAGGCAAGCGCATCTATCGCGTGTAGTATATATGATAAAAAAATCATATCAAGGTCGTATTTAGTCCTGGGTCCCGTCGAGTATTGTTACTTCGAGCTACGGTTATTGTTTTATCGGAAATATCGATTGATTTTTAAGTTTGCAATAGTTTAGAAAGCAATAAATGATAATAATCGCGGGCTTAGTGTGCGTTTAGCAAAAACTAAGAAAAGCCATAAAAAGAAAAAGGACGCACTAAATGAAAAACTCACGCACTCTACGGGAATTTAAATGAATGAAATTAAAGGAATGCAGTCTCTACCCAAATGGGTAGAGGGGAAGTAAATGCGTGAGCAAGTTCTACCCAAACGGGTAGACGGGAAATAAATGCAGTGCAAGTTCTACCCAAACAGGTAGACGGGAAATAAATGCATGACAATAAAATAAAACTAAGCTATGAAGAGAAATAGCGAAAACATAAGTAATGAAAACATAAAACAACGAAAAGACGTAAAATAAACAAACACAAACGATAACATAAAACAAAAGCGAAAATAATGAAAACAATGAAGGAGAAAATTGCGGGAACGAAACATAAAGAGAACGAAAATTGCTTTGAAAAGAAAATAAACGAAAACATAATATTCCGCTCTACTCTCTACCGCGTCAAGGAAGAAAAAGAACGAAAATTATGACGGCGAGTAAATTCTAATCAAAGCGAAAAAAGAGATAACCAAAATTTGAATTAAAACAAAAACGTAATATTCGGCTCCATCGATTCCGTGTCAAGGAAGAAAAAGAGCAAAAGTTTACGAAGACGAATAAATTTGAATCTAAAGGAAAACCGATGTTATGGCGACAAATAAATCTAGCTAAAGAAAGAAAAATTGCAAAATTGAAGTGCAGATATGAAACTAAGTTTATGAATTGAAATACGGTGCAGAAATAAAGCTAAGTTAGAAATTGAAATTGCAGTGCAGAAATGAAATTGCAGAATTGAAATTACGCTACGAATAAAAAATGCACGAAATGAAAATTAAATTTATTTATTGCCATAATAACGGGGTTACACGAAATAAAATTGCAAAAATAAAAACATTACAACATTTAATTACAATATTTATAAAAACACTACAACATTTAAAAAGATTACAAAAAATTACAACATTTAACTAATTTATATAAAAAACAAAACATGAAAATAAAATTACAACATTTATATAAGAAATTACAAAAAGAAAATACAAAAATAAAATACAAAAACTAAGGTGGCAAGGATTGTGGAAGATCACCCAAAAATGGGCAATCCAAGAGGAGGGAATTAGTGAGGGGGAGGGGCTCCTATTTATAGAGAAAATGGGCTGCATTTAATAGTAAAAAAAAAGGAAAGAATTTGATAGCAGCTGGAAGAGCAGCTGGCGGGTAGCAGCTGGCCTGGTTCTAGAAGGTGGGGTGCGGTTAGAGGGCTGGAAGGTAAGCTGGCGGGCTGAGCTGGAGGTTGGCTGGTGGGCTTCTGGCTGGCGCGTGGAGGCAGGGCAGCGGGCAGCAGGGCACGGGCGCGGGCAGCGGGATAGCAGCTGGCGGATTAAATCTGCGCAAAATGGCGCTGGCTAGGTTTCGAACCGACCACCTTTGCCAAGGTTAAGCCAACCAAACCACTCGACCAAGCGCGCTTCTCTGTTTAGCAGGGGAACATTTTATTTATAATATATATTTACAGATATTTAATATTTAAAATATATCAACTTTAATAAATTTAAAAACATATTTTTATTAACTTTAATTATAAAACAACTAACTAAAAAAAACGATTTTTTGTTAACTTAGTATATATATAAATATATTATAGTTTATACAACATTATTATACACTAAATAAAATATACGTTTAAATAAAACATACAATAATTAAGATACACAAAATATATATACTTATTATTATTACATATATACATAAATATATATGTATTAAAAATATATCAATATTTATTTATACTTATAATATTTACATATATTTACATATATTTACAAACAAGATAAAACAAGCTATTATTTCAATAATTTACATATTGCATGTACAAAAATACCCAAATTAGGCTAGAAATTATATTAAAAATATGCAATATTTTCTATTCATCAGTAATCATCGATTAACACCAGCATATATCTGCTGCCTCCGAGGCTTGGGGTAGCAGTTGGTCCCATCAAGTCACCGTGGATGCACTCCAACGGCACACTACTACTTGTCTGCGACTTGTCAAACGGTAGCCGATGAGACTTGCCGAACTGACATCCCGCGCATACATGACCTTCACCGTAGGAAGATAGACTTGGCAGGCCCTTGACCAGACCTCTCACCGCCATAGCTTTCAGCTTGTCCATCCCTACGTGCCCCAACCTCTCATGCCATATAACGGCACCATCATTCATCTTCATCTTGTCGACAGAGGAACTTGTTGATAAAACAAACAAGTCCTTTGCCCGTCTCCCGACATGGACGACCTCGGCCTTTACAGCCTCAAAATTGCGTAGAAACTTTACTTCTGTTGGGGCGAACAGAACGTGATACCCAGCATCTACAGCGTTGGTCACGGAGAAGAGGTTTTTCCTTATACCAGGCACGTGATAGACACTCTTCAAAGTAAGTGGCCCTCTATCACTGCCCAAGGAAACAACCCCCACCTTCTCTACTGGATGCACAGTATTATCAGCAGTAATGATTGCATTGTTACCTGTATAGGGTTGTGCAGAAGAAAGCTTGGTCTCGTCTCCGGTAAGGTGATGACCACACCCCGAGTCCACGATCCAGTGTTCCAGATAGTTGATAGGAGCAGAAGCTCCAACAGAAGCCGAGAAGGCTCCTCCCCAACCTCCTTCAAAGTGTCTGGCCTCAACTTCCTCCTTCTCCGCAGTATGCCCAGCTTGGGTGACCATCTTGCAATCCTTCTTGATGTGGCCATACTTGCCACACTTGAAGCATTTCGGACCTTCCCCCTTCTTCTTCCCGTCAGCCTTGGGAGCATACCCCGTTCCTGCTGCCCAGAAGTTGAAGGCCCATAGCCTCCTCCAGCGGTCTTCTTCTTCTTATCCAACTTCATCTTCTTCCCTGAGAAGAGCACTTCGCCATCTCCCCCAGCCACCGACATCCCCGCCATCTGCCTTGCCAAACTTTCTTGCGATGCAAGCAAGTTCTCCAGCTCCAACAGAGACGGCTGATTTGCCCACCCCTGCACCGACGTCACAAAGGCAACATATTCCTTCCGCAAGCCGCGGATGATGTGCCTCTTCAGCTTCGCCTCAGAGATAGGCTCATCAGGATCTAATGTTGAGATTTCAGCGCACAAGTTCTTCATCTTCAGAAAGAAAGTGGAGATAGAAAGATCTCCCTGAGCCGACCTTGCCAGCTCATTCTCCAAGAACTGTAGCCTTGCTACATTCTTCTTGTTAAACAGCCCATCCAGGGCTCTCCAGATCTCTGCAGCCAATCCACATCCCAGAATGTGATCAAACAGATCAGGTGAGATTGCCCTCTTCAGAGAGAACTCTGCCTTCGCATTCGTCCTCCTCCAAGTTCTCACCTCAGCCCCATTATCTCCTTCTGGGACAACTTCCTGCATCTGATCTCCTCCAACTACCTCCCAAAGTTCCTCACCAAGAAGATAGCTCTGCATACACGACTTTCACTTCTTGAAGTTAGTCGATGTAAGCATTTCAATTCCAAGACCCCTCGCTTCCATTGCTCTACCAATGGTTCCTTCTTCACAAAGGCGATGGCTACTCTAAGTCACTCACTGCTCAACCACTCCAAACTAGCTCTGATACCATGTGAAATTTTTCGAATCTTTATGAAGTGAGCAAAAGTTAGTCAACTTAGAGTTACAAGCCAAACAACCAGAAGCAAATGGAGGCAAACAACTGATCTTTATTGAAAGCAACTTCAAATTACAAGGCAAGGCATGCTTGGCGAGACATGATTTCGCCAGCACAAACACCAAAGAGAAAAATACAAAGTTGAAGATATCAGGAGACCGCGCGGTCTCCCCTTGCGACCTCAGCAACTCGCCAACCCGCAGACCGCAGCCGACCTCAGAACAACACCAGACCGCTCAGTCCGCATCCTTCCTTTCGAACTCCTGATTCTCCCGAACTCCAGCACCACAACTCCAAGTCGCAGACCGCCCGAACACTTTCAGAGGAAGAGGTGATCTCTGCTGCCCGCACTATCCACAGAAGCTGCACAAGAAGAGTTCAATCAGCAGACCGCCCGGTCAAATAATCTCAGACCGCAGGAAAGAAGAAAGTTCAGCTTACACTTGGTGTGTGTTAATTATTGCTACCGATGGGTCCTATTTATAGGCGTGAGACCTGATCCAGTCACCACCCTATGTGATAGGATCACCACCCTCCAGACCGTGCGAACTGACCGGTCACACCTCGCGATCAGCAATAGTACTCCTGCTTCATTCTTGGTGAACCCGCCAACTTCAACATCGACTATGAGAGACCGCCACTCTCACAGCAGATCGCGACTCCAAAGAAGATCGCCAGACCGCCCGAAGTTGTTCCCCTCCTGTGTTCGTTCGACACCACGAACACAGCCAGTTCGCTAACAGACCGCGAACTCCTATCTGCATGCCAGTCTCCTCCTGAGACCGCGAACAGCGACCAACTCGCGTACCAGTCTCCTCCTGAGACCGCGAACTGAGACCACGCGACTAAGATCCTTAGTCCGTGAATACCACCAGAAAGCCCGGTCAGCCACCAGACCGCATTCTGGAGAAAACCTGGATCAAGATGTGCGGTCACACCAGACTGCCACACCCTTGAAGAGGACAGCACGCCACGCGATCAAACACAGACCGCGCACACCTGAAAGCGAACAGCCCACCACGCGATCAGAGACAGACCGCGCAGCCTTCACCTTCAGCCGCCTTAGACCCAAACCAGCGATCAAGCCAGGAGACCGCAGCTAGGCTAAGTCCAGCCAGACCGCAGCGGCAGACCGCCAGGTCGTGTGGTCACACCAGACCGCCCGACCTCCTCCCAGACCGCCCAGGTCCAAAGGCCCTCCAAACTTCCACTTCAACAATTTCAACATCACAGACATCACAGATTACAGGAATATACATTCCATACTTCGGCACGCAGGCCGGCAATACAAATAAATAAGGCCTTCTTGGGCCGACATAGCTTTGGGCTTAAGCCCGCTATCTTTCGCTTAGCTCTGCAACAACTGTACGCCAACGCCTCGCCATGCGGTAGCAAACTGAACCTCGGCCAATTGAAGCAAACTGAGCAATATTGCCCACACCTCTCTCCCAAGGCGGCGACATTTTATAAATACGAGCAAATACTAAATATCTTCCACAGAGTCTTCTCCGGGGTCCCCAGAACATCACCAATCCGGTCTACACACCCGGATGGGCTTCACACAAAAACATCACCAATCCGGTCTACACACTCGGATGGGCTTCACACAGCAACATCACCAATCCGGTCTACACACCCGGATGGGCTTCACACAGCAACATCACCAATCCGGTCTACACACCCGGATGGGCTTCACACAGCAACATCACTAATTCGGTCTACACACCCGGATGGGCTTCACACAACAACATCACCAATCCGGTCTACACACCTGGATGGGCTTCACACAGAATGCCTAAACCCGTACTCACACTTCCGGGCGCTAATGTGGTTAATTTCGGGGATGCGCACATCAACCCGTCGGAGAGCACACCTCCTCCACCTGATGGTGGAGGGGAGCTTCCATGCAAGTATGAGAATTGAAGGCTTCACCTGCCCAAGTAGAAATTTGTTACCCTTGACGCGTGCTTTTGACGGAGTCGCAACCGAAGACCTTGCACGAGCTCGACGTCCAGCGGCCATAGCGGCCATAGCAGCCGTCCACGCTCTGATCTAGCTCCAAATGGCCGCGGGAGAGGAGCTCCCGGCCAACCTTGCTCCAAATGGCCGCAGGAGAGGAGCCCCCGGCCTTTACATTGTTGGGAGGCAGCGACGGGAAGAATAGGGCACAACGGGCCTTTGCCCTAGGCGGCGACGAGAGAGAGAGGAGGATCGGCCTCCTTTTTCCATGGGCGGCGACGAGAGAGAGAAATCGGGGGTCGAGATCTGCTCTAGGTCGACGGGGAAGGAGAAGCGGCTGCTCCAGGCGGCGACAGGGAGGAGAGCTGGGGCTCGGTCTCTGTAGGTGGCGACGGGGAGGAGAGCTGCGGGCGGCGGATCGGCCGCGGCGTGCCCTAGATGCGCGCGAACAGGAAGGTGGGTCTTGGCTCCTCTTGCGGCTGGAAAGGAAGGGCCTCCCCTTTTGAGTTTATTTTTTTAGGTTTTATAAAAAACCCTAGCCAAACATGGCTATCCGCAGCCCTCTTTTCTAAACGCACACCAAACTCCGCTACTCTCACCCCCATTCCTTGCTTATTTAAGAATATGGATCCTAACCGCACCCCGATCAATGCTAGTCAATCACGGGACACCACGGGTTCACGCTATCTGGGGAGGGTCCTACCCGACGGGTACGGGGTTGTACACAATCCCCGCTCTTTGCGAGCGTGTCTCACGCTCGGAAAGAAATGTCAACCCCAAGTATCCGACGGGTGGGAACCGACCCAAAAAACACTTATGGGTATGTAATCATATGAATGTTGATTGTTCTCTTTTTTGAGCTCATATTTGTCTTGATGTGATAACTTTTCCCTTTGTTGCCTTCAAATGATCAATTTGGTTGTCAACAACCTTGGTTATACACTATGCCTTCTTTTTTATGGTAGAGATACTATGCCCTTCAGGTTCTCAGAATGTCATCCACTTAATGTCTATTAGCAAGCAAACTCATAATTTAGATCGCAGTTCTTTTTGCTGTTGCATATTGTGTTATTCAGGAATGGGCCTCAAGGATGATTGATGGTGCTGAGGAATAGAATGCTCACTATTATCTACAATGATTACATACACAATCATGCATTGACAATTCAAAATGAATCTGATTTTGTTTCTAAAACTAATTAAATAAGGATGCGCCATTGTAGGATTTATTATCTTAAGCCCGTGTTTTCAAAACTATTCTTGAAGAACTTCGATTGTCAGTGAAAAACTATCAATTTATCAAGCGTAACTGATTCCTTATATGCTAAAGCCTTTGGGACCTGCCACCGAGTGAGACTACGGCCCTGCCAGCTAGTTGAGAGCCTGGTCAGCGGGTCTGATCGAGGGGGGGGGGGGCACTTTTTCAAAAATAACTTTATAAACCATCAACCCTCGAGGTATACCCACCCTGCCGGCTAGCGAGAGCCCGGTCCGTGGAAACGTATCGGGGACACTTTTCCAAAAATAAACATTTCTCAAATCGTCAACCCAAGAGGTATACCCACCCTGCCGGCTAGCGAGAGCTCGGTCAGTGGAACCGTCTCGGGGGCACTTTTCCAAAAACAACTTTCCTTCGAATGCCTTCCAGCCCTGCCAGCTAGTGAGAGCCTGACAGCGGGATCACTCGAAGCAAAAAACAATTCATCTCCACGAGGCCTTCCTGCCCTGCCAGCTAATAAGAGCCTGACAGCGGGATCACTCGGAGCAATCCAGGCTCTACTAGCCTTAGCATATACTATTATTTTGTTACTCTCAAAGCACATCATTGCTAGCCTCTCCAGAGAACAACCTGAACCCCCCGTCTAGGTGAGAGCCCAGAAGCGGAATCGATCTGTGGCATTCGAGCACCAACATATCCAACCTTGTCAGCCTCTCCAGAGATCAACCTGAACCCCCCGTCTAGGTGAGAGCCCGGGAGCGGAATCGATATGGGGCATTCCAGCACCAACATATCCAACCTTGCCAGCCTCTCCAGAGATCAACCTGAACCCCCGGTCTAGGTGAGAGTCCGGGAGCGGAATCGATCTGGGGCATTCCAGCACCAACATATCCAACCTTGCCAGCCTCTCCAGAGATCAACCTGAACCCCCCGTCTAGGTGAGATCCCGGGAGCGGAATCGATCTGGGGCATTCCAGCACCAACATATCCAACCTTGCCAGCCTCTCCAGAGATCAACCTGAACCCCCCATCTAGGTGAGAGCCCGGGAGCATAATCGATCTGGGGCATTCCAGCACCAACATATCCAACCTTGCCAGCCTCTCCAGAGATCAACATGAACCCCCCGTCTAGGTGAGAGCCCGGGAGCGGAATCGATCTGGGGCATTCCAACACCAACATATCCAACCTTGCCAGCCTCTCCAGAGATCAACCTGAACCCCCCGTCTAGGTGAGAGTCCGGGAGCGGAATCGATCTGGGGCATTCCAGCACCAACATATCAAACCTTGCCAGCCTCTCCAGAGATCAACCTGAACCCCCAGTCTAGGTGAGAGCCCGGGAGCTGAATCGATCTGGGGCATTCCATCACCAACATATCCAACCTTGCCAGCCTCTCCAGAGATCAACCTGAACCCCCCGTCTAGGTGAGAGCCCGGGAGCGGAATCGATCTAGGGCATTCTAGCACCAACATATCCAACCTTGCCAGCCTCTCCAGAGATCAACCTGAACCCCCCGTCTAGGTGAGAGCCCGGGAGCAGAATCGATCTGGGGCATTCCAGCACCAACATATACAAACTTTTAGTCACCAAGCCAACATATGAGTCACAATAGTCAAAGAATTTAATAGTTATATATATAAAAGGTAAGAACTTTCAAGGATAAAATCTTTTCAGGTTATCTCCACTTTTAGCCCGGCCGAAGGGTACCCCTTCCACATCCTGGAGATTATATCCCCCGAACCTGAGCGCCTCATTTACAATATACGGCCCTTCCCAATTGGGTTCAAGCTTCTAGAACGCTATCAACTTCTCGACAATGGATATGGTAAAATAATCTAGGCATAACCCGGAATATCATGAGAACGGGGCTCACTGAATGGGGCAAAATCGCAAGAGCGACATGATAAACAAAATCGGAAGCCTTGTGAAGCCAAAAGCATAGTGCAGGCCGGACCAAGCCTTATTTAGCGCACAAATCTTGAACTAAGTAAAAAGTACTAACACCGCCTATTTTGAGATGTAAATAACTTTCTTCAATGTTAAGTGTAAAACTGGCTATAAGATCAAGTAAAACACAATCTGTATGGTTCTTACCATTATTTTTGAAAAGGATTTGCACCTTAAATAAAAAGCTTAGCAGTAGCGTATGCAATTTTACCCTTCTTCGACAAAAACTCGGTCAATAAAATATTTGGGCTAGTGATTAGCACATTTAACTTACTATCGTTTTAACATTATCTGTATCACCAGTGTGATCGTTGAGGTGCTCTGTTATGAGGTTAACATATCACACCGCTTAATTCTTAATTTATTTTACGTATTTGCTTATGGGGTGGAAGCTAATCCAAAGAAAATGTAGGATATGTTATAGTGACCAGTTCCAAATTAAGTTAGGTAGTTAAGAGGCTTCATAGGCTTAAATTACTATTACAAAAAAATCACATGAACTATGAGTTAATATCTCTACTACTGACAAATCTATTGAAGAAGTGATCTTTCCAGTGAACTATTGAAGCAAAAGAAGCATTCAAATAATTGAAATTAGCTGACAGCAATCCTCCAATCCTGACATTACCATATTTCTCTAAGACATTTATAGTAGAGACACATGCTTCAAATATGAGAGTGACAGCAATATTAACTCAGGATCATCATCCTATTGTGCATTTCAGTAAGACTTTAAGACCTAGAAATGCCGCATTATCAATTTATGAGAAAAACTGCTCGTAATAGCTTTAGCTATAAAATTGGAGACATTATCTGATAGGAACACATTTTTATATCAGCACAAACCATCATGGTCAAAATATTTGATGAAGCGGAGAAACACCACTCAACAACACCAAAAATATATCACCAAGTTTCTGGGATATGACTTGCATATGAAAAATGTAGTGAAAACAACGGTGCAAATGGTTTGTCAAGACAACACCAGGAAGTTAACACCAGGAAGTTGAGGCACGACTAGCGGCCCTAGTAATTATGACATCTTATCTATTGCAAAGAATCAAATGTACATGAGGCTATTGGGGTCACATTTTATAATAGAAGAATTAGTTAAGAAGAAAGAAGATAATACATATAAGCCCGAATATCTGGGTGTTAATAGAGTGTTGAAGCGGAAGTGAAAGTTTGTAACTGGAGATGATGAAGTTAAGAAACTTTAATTACAGTTATATCATGACACTGGAATTGGTTGGCATACAGGAATAACAACCACTTAATTGCCCAAACAACTCTATTATTGGAAGAAGCTTAAGGTCACCTTTCACGACTATATCAGTAAATGCAGTGTCTAGATCTCACTGGAAGGAAATAATCTTTGTTGTGGTAGACCATTTGAGTAAATTGACTCTCTCTATGACATTATGTCATCCCTATTTGGCAACAACCGTGGCGTAGAGCTTCCTGGACTTAACTGATACAAGAAAATAAAAGTTTTAAACACAATGTTAATAGATGCTCACAAGAAAACTCTGAGATGACAATGTCTCCTCCGAAATGAGCATTTATCCGGTTGAAGAGACTTTGCATTTTCCATCTTACTAAAAAATGACATTGAACCACGAAACCTCTCAATGATTCACTTCACAACATTAGTTGCTAGTACCAGATCTCTTCTTTTTACATCTAGAATTTCTTTATGACGTATATTTGGCGTGTGCAAAAGTGTATGTCGTAGGGGAGAAAAAATGGTATATACATTTTTCGGGATCACTTCAAGTAGAAAAAGTTCAGAAGAAGATTGGCACGTAGAATATTTTCCGGCATAATAACATTAATCAGACAATATCAATCATTCTCCTTCGACCGAAATAACCCTCATCCAATATTTTGGACTAGAGCAGGGAAACTGGAGAACATGGGGCTTGAATTGGAATCAAAGGATGAGGTGACTTCTATGATTCGATCGACAGGGTTAGATTTTAGGACAGATTCTGGCTTTACTCATGATATTGGGGTCAGCAATTACTCGGATTTCAAGAGCCTTCTGATTCTAAAAGATATTTTAAAGTTCGATTGAAAGATATACTTGGCATCGTGCAGGTACTTAAACCTTTTCCTATATACTTCTGCCCAACCTCCTGACAAGGATTAAATTTCATTGAGTATCTTTCACATGAGAAGGAAGGAAATTAAGGAAAACGAAAACCTAAAACATGAACACTCGCCCCAAGATGGCTTCACGATCAACTGGGGAAGGTGGTGTTGAGCACTTGGCACGCGCAGCGAAAATGTGCCGCAAAGTCTCCATGACCTCCCACCGAAACTCTCGCCGGAATCCCTCGGACTGAGACTGTGAGACCCCTCCCGCGGGTGTCAGCGCATTACCTTGGTCATCACTCAGTTCCTCTTCTTTAGCCATGATGTCCGCCCGAGCTTTTCTGTGTTGTCCACTCTCCACGCTCACCGCACCATGTGTTGAAACCGAAATCTTGCGAACAAGACTTGGACTTTGTGGAGTTCGGGGTCCCAAAAGAGGGGTGGCCTCACACCTACTTCACTCAAGCTAACAATCTAGGCACAAAACTAGGAACTCAAAGGACGAACCCAAGGCCTCAGCGTGGAGGTCCCACCACACACCTGGAAGACTAACAGGCACTTCCCCTCCGAAGCCAAAGACTGAGACAAAGCACCATTGGGGGACTCTCTTGGCCAACCAAAACATCTAAGGGGAAATCCCAAACCGAATCCCCCTCCTAAAGGTGCTCTCTTGGGTCTATTTATAGCGTTCCTCGTCCGGGCCGCCAATAGCGTAATACCGACAAACAGTCTGACTACACGCATCCCCAATTGAGGTGCCAACAACGTAACTCCGTTGTTCTGAATGGCTAATAGCAGACCCTCAGGGGCATCCAGGCAAACTAACCTCTGGGCCCAACCGGGCGAGGGGTCTATGTGGACTCCGCTCGCCTACGATAAAAAATATAAACTAAATATACACATCACAGACATCACAGATTACTGGAATATACATTCCATACTTCGGCACGCAGGCCGGCAATATAAATAAATAAGGCCTTCTTGGGCCGGCACAGCTATGGGCTTAAGCCCGCTATCTTTCGCTTAGCTCTGCAACACCTGTACGCCAACGCCTCGCCATGCGGTAGCAAACTGAACCTCGGCCAATTGAAGCAAACTGGGCAATATTGCCCACACCCCTTTCCCGAGGCGGCGACATTTTATAAATACGAGCAAATACTAAATATCTTCCATAGAGTCTTCTCTGGGGTCCCCAGAACATCACCAATCCGGTCTACACACCCGGATGGGCTTCACACAGAAACATCACCAATCCGGTCTACACACTCTGATGGGCTTTACACAGCAACATCACCAATCCGGTCTACACACCCGGATGGGCTTCACACAGCAACATCACCAATCCGGTCTACACACCCGGATGGGCTTCACACAGCAACATCACCAATCCGGTCTACACACTCGGATGGGGTTCACATAGCAACATCACCAATCCGGTCTACACACCCGGATGGGCTTCACACAGAATGTCTAAACCCGTACTCACACTTCCGGGCGCTAATGTGGTTAATTTCGGGGATGCGCACATCAACCCGTCGGAGAGCACACCTCCTCCACCTGATGGTGGAGGGGAGCTTCCATGCAAGTATGAGAATTGAAGGCTTCACCTGCCCAAGTAGAAATTCATTACCCTTGACGCGTGTTTTTGACGGAGTCGCAAACGAAGACCTTGCGCGAGCTCGACGTCCAGCGGTCGTCCACGCTCTGATCTAGCTCCAAATGGCCGCGGGAGAGGAGCTCCCGGCCAACCTTGCTCCAAATGGCCGCAGGAGAGGAGCCCCCGGCCTTTATGTTGTTGGGAGGCAGCGACGGGAAGAATAGGGCACAGCGGCACTTTGCCCTAGGCGGCGACGAGAGAGAGAGGAGGAGGATCGGCCTCCTTTTTCAATGGGCGGCGACGAGAGAGAGAGATCGGGGGTCGGGCTCTGCTCTAGGTCGACGGGGAAGGAGAAGCGGCTGCTCCAGGCGGCGACAGGGAGGAGACCTGGGGCTCGGTCTCTGCAGGTGGCGACGGGGAGGAGAGCTCCGAGCGACGGATCGGCCGCGGCGTGCCCTAGACTCGCGCGAACAGGAAGGTGGGTCTTGGCTCCTCTTGCGGCTGGGAAGGAAGGGCCTCCCCTTTTGAGTTTATTTTTTTAGGTTTTATAAAAAACCCTAGCCAAACATGGCTATCCACAACCCTCTTTTCTAAACGCACACCAAACTCCGCTACCCGCACCCCCATTCATTGCTTATTTAAGAATATGGATCCTAACCGCACCCCGGTCAATGCTAGTCAATCACGGGACACCACAGGTTCACGCTATCTGGGGAGGGTCCTACCCGACGGGTACGGGGTTGTACAATCTTAGAAAAGTTGAACCAAAATCTGATGAAGGAATTTTCTTAGGCTATTCACTAATCAGCTAAGCATATAGGATTTATAATAAATCTTCTCTTAAAATAGAAGAATCTATGCATGTTTCTTTTGATGAAACTAATATGTTTTACAAGGAGAAGAATTCTTCTACCATAGAAAATCTACAGGTACCTACACTATGTGAGCAGCTAGATCAATTAGCTCTACATAAAGAAGGATTTCTGGATCCTGTACAGCAGAATCCTGAAGACAGTGAAGAGGAAAATCACCCAGATTTTGTTGAAATTCAGTACAGATAACAGTAGATCATCCTCCACAGGATATAACAGCTGAACAAATTCCCCAAGTGGAAATTATTGCTGAACCCACTCCAACTGTTATCACATCACAGTTAGAGATCACCCAATATCTCAAATTATTGGTGATATTTCAGCAGGTGTGCAAACAAGGAATCAAGTATATCAGAATATGATGCACACTTGTTTTCTCTCTCAGATTGAACCACAATTCCTACAAGATGCAGTACAAGATCCCAACTGGATCATTGCTATGCAAGAGGAGCTCAATCAGTTTGAGACAAACAAAGTTTGGGATATGGTTCCTAGACCAAAAGATCATCCAGTCATTGGAACCAAATGGATCTACAGGAATAAGCTTGATGCAGATGGAAACATTATGAGAAAAAAAAGCTAGACTAGTAGCTCAAGGATACTCACAAGAAGAAGGAATAGACTATGATCAAACTTTTGCACCAGTTGCAAGGTTAGAAGCAATCAGAATTTTCCTTGCATTTGCTGCATACAAGAAATTCAAAGTTTATCAAATGGATGTAAAAAGTGCATTTCTGAATGGAGAAATCAAAGAAGAAGTCTATGTGGAACAACCACCAGGTTTCATCTCTCCAACTCAATCCTCATTTGTATTTAAGATTAAGAAAGCTCTTTATGGTCTTAAACAGGCTCCTAGATCATGGTATGAGACTTTTGCTAGTTTTCTCTTAGAGAATAAATTCTGTAGAGGCATAGTAGACAAAACCTTATTTTTTAGGATACATAAAAATCAAACTTTACTAGTTCAAATATATGTAGATGATATTATCTTTGGCTCTACTGATTCAAATTTGTGCAAAAGATTTTCTAATCTAATACAATCTAAATTTGAAATGAGTAGTATGGGTGAGTTATCATACTTCCTTGTTCTTCAAGTGAAGCAAACACCAAATGGAATCTTCATATCCCAATCTAAGTATGCTAAGGAATTAGTGAAAAGATTTGGTATGTCTGATTCTTCCACCATGAAAACACCCATGCCCTCTAATGCTGTTGTTGATAATGATGAATCAGGGAAACCTATTGATTCAAAAGTATATAGAGCAATTGTTGGCTCTTTACTTTATTTAACAGCTAGTAGGTCTGATATAATGATTGCTACATGCATTTGTACTAGGTTCCAAGTTAACCCCAAAGAATCTCATCTAATTTTATTAAAAAGTATTTTGACATATATAAAGGGTTGCCCTAATCTAGGACTTTGGTATCCAACAGCATCTGAATTTGAATTAACTAAATTCTCAGATTCAGATTATGCTGGATGCAGAGTAGACAGGAAAAGCACATCAAGAACTTGTCTGTTTCTTGGTGATAGGCTTGTGTCTTGGTTTTGTAAGAAACAAACATCTGTGTCTACATTAACAGCTGAAGCTGAATACATAGCTGCAGGCAGTTGCTGCTCACAGATATTGTGGATACAAAATCAGCTCCTAGACTATGGTGTCAACTTAAATAATTCAATTATATTTTGTGACAACACTAGTGCAATATCTATAGCACAAAATCCAGTTCTCCATAGTAGGACTAAACACATAAAAATTAGGCACCACTTCCTTAGGGATAATATGGATAAAAACAAAATTTTCCTACAGTTCATATCTACTGATTTGCAAAGAGCTGACATTTTCACCAAGCCCTTGGATGAAAAGAAACATATCTTCTTTATAAATCAGCTAGGTATGATAGATGGAGATTAAATCTGTTAAAAAATTAAGTTTTCTACTTACCCATCTCTTCATTGATTTGAAGCTTTTTATTTCAGCCTATTATCATTTATCAAATATTTTATTATATATAAATGCCTACAGAATTGCTTCTCTTTCCAGTTCCCTTTGCACTTGATCTCTATTTTCTTGTGCAGGAACAACAGGAATATAAATCTTACATCCTTCCCTACCTCCATCAAATGTCGCTTCTTCAAGGGGCCTAGCTTCAGGCCTCTCCTGAAACTAGGCAGGGGGAGAAGTTTGTATGAACAAGCTCCATTTGATGCACTGTTTTGCTCAGGGGGAGTTCTTCTATGAACTAGGCAAGGGGAGAAAGCTGAAGAACCTCCAGAACTCAGGGGGAGACACTCTCAGGGGGAGTTGCTGTATGTAGAAGCTTGATAAAACTTACAGCAGTTTGCTGATTACAGTTTTCTGTTTCAGAAAAATGCAGATACAGTTCAGAAGAAGTATTTTGATATAACAAAATTCAGTATCAGTTATTGCTACAGCTCAACTAATCTGAAATTCATAAATCAGTTAAATATTCAGATCAGAATTCAAAATAATATAGATCAGATAAAATCAGAATTTCAAAATTCAGAAGCAGCAGAATTCAGAAAAATCAAGGTTCTGATTGTATTTTCATTTCTGTTTTTATTGAAATGTATTTTCAAAATTCAGATTACTATTTATTTTATATCTGATAAAATATTTAAAATATATCAGATATATTCATGATCTTTTGTTTTTGTTGTTTTAGTATTTGTTTATTTTCATTTTTTTGTCAAATAGTGTCCTAACCCAAATAGGGGGAGATTGTTGGAACAACCCTATTTGTGATTTGGGCTAGGATCACTATATGTTGACTAAGGACAAGTTGACCCCAATGTATAGTTTATGGGTCAAGAGTTTTAGCTGTTAGAACTAGAAATTTCATTCAGTTTCTGCGTTCGACGAACAGCTATATGCGTTCGACGAACGGCTATCTGCATTCGACGAACGGCAAGCTCTCTGCGTTTGATGAACAGACTTGTTCTCAGCAGTCGACGAACCCTCAGGGGTCGAAGAATTTGTCTAAGTGCAGCGCTCGACTAATATATTTTGCTCAAGCTCAGCGGTCGACGAAATTATCCAGACTCAGCGGTCGACGAATACTTCCGTTCGACGAACTCCATCCTACGTTCGACGAACACCTTCAGATCAACAAAATTAATTATTCTAGCAAGATTCAATTGATGTCGATGAAGTAAATGTTGTGTTCGACAAAAATCTTGAGGTCGACGAATCTGCGTTCGATGAATTTTGTTCAGATCAAAGAATTATTATTTAAAGCTCAGAAATTTCAGAAAGAATATATCATTTCATTCTCTGAACTCAGTTCGACTAACAGCAACGGCTCTTTCTGTCAGGTCCAGTAAGAAAATATATTTCTTTTGTTTATTCAAGTTATAGCCGTTGACCTTCCAGCAGAAAAGGACATTCCATATAAAAGAAAATGCTAAACGGCGCAGCAGTACTGTACTGATATCTCTTCAGCGCGTGTTTTACCTTAGTATAAGGATTTGCATTTAATTTCTGTCAGAGTTCTAAAAATAAAGTATGGAAGAAGACATAGAAACTTATTATACATCAGAATATACACAAGCTTACACGACAACAGATAAAGTACAGAATACTTTACAGTTTTGCTGTACAGGAAAAGTACAGAGAAAAGAATGAAAGAAAAGGAGTTAAAAAGAAAAGAAGAAAGATAGCACAGCAGAGCTTTCTTCTTCTTCATCTCTCTCGAGCAGCAGCAATATTCTAAGAACACCTTCTCTCAGTTTTCCTGATGCAAAGATTCAGATCAAAAGAAAGAAGAAAAAGCTACAGGAAGAAAGAGGAACATCAAAAGCTTATATAGATCTTCTTTTTCCTCAAAGCAGCATTTATTTTCTGAGAACATTTGCTTTCATCTCTCAATCATCAGCTGCAAGCACAAATCTCCAAAGAGCAACAAACAATCTGAGAAGCATTCTTGTTTCTCTGATTTATCAGCTACAGGAAGATTATTTCTTCAAGAAAAGGCTCCAGCCAATCTACTGTCAAACATCTTCAATTAGACAGAGGAGCTCTTTTTTCTACATAAAATCCACTAGAGTCTTCTCTATAAACTTGACAGAGAAGAACATCTAAACCCCTCTCCATCCCATTCTGTACAGGGTTAAAACTCCCTTCAAAAGTTTATCCCACTGTTGGCAGGACACCTTATCAAAAAATCTAGTTGGTTTTTGGGCACCTTATCAAAAGCTCATTGGTGTGAGGGCACCTGATCAAAAATCCTAGTGGATTCCTACCAAGGGTGGTAGAAGAGTAGACGTACCCAAGTTTAGTGGGGAACTACTATAGCTCCTTGTGTCCTCTGTGTTTGATTTATTTTCTGTGTTGTGTTGTGTGCTATTTTCTTTATTAAGTTTATTAGTTTTTATTTATCACTCACTCTATACTCATATACTTATATCAGTATTTTCAATTCCGCTATAAAACTAAGGAAAAGTGTTAAACTCTATTCACCCCCCCCCCCCCCACTCTAGAGTTAATTTAAGATCTAACCTCCACTTTCAGCTTTGACTTCTCTTCAAATTTCTCAAGAAATGCCCTGGCTGCTACCATTGTTTTTGCTATTTTCCGTACTTTAATTCACTCGTGCTTGTTTCCTTATGCATATGTAATTGTGTGCGGACCCCGGACTCTTATGAATCGTCTTGAGTGGTGTTTGCTTCATATTGACCCTTTCCTTGGGGTGTCCTGGTGATTGTTTTTTGGGCTTCGTCCCATGCCATAATTAAAGGAATAAATTAATAAGACAATTGCCTTTGTCCTTGCACGGTGGGTCATGTTTTGGGGGGGCAGTGGGGAGTGTTGCACGGTGGCCATTTTAGTGGTGAACCGCAGGCTTGGCCTGTGGTCCCGTGGGCCGTCTTTGGGTGGTTGGGGATAGAAACCCCCACCCATTTTTGGCATTGGGTGGCAGTGGATAGAGGACCTCCCCCGTTTAATTTGAGCTGATCTGTCTCTTTAAATAAATTTAACAAGATAAATGAACTTTGCTTGTTCCTCTTTATGGTATTGGGTGCACATGGTGCTTATTTACACTACAACAAACTGCACTTACAGTAAGGACCTAAATCGTTACAATAAGTGCCAAAAATCGTTACAAGAACCCTTTGGTAACGAAAAAAACTTTAAGTAACGGTCCTCCTCTAAAGCTCGACGCTAAAGGTTCTTGTAACGAATGTATGCATGTCGTTACAAATAAATTAATTGTAACAAACGATACTTTCTCACCAAAAAGAGATTCTTCCTCACAATAAATTGGTCACAATAAATATTATTTCATTACAAATGTTTTTTTTTCCTCACAAAAAAATAGTTACGATTAAAACTATTTCGTTACAAATGTTTTATTTTTTTCTCACTAAAAATAAAGTAACTTCGTTACAATAAAGTATAATAAACATCATTTCGTTACAATAGATTAAACAATAATAACGAAAAAATCGTTACATTTATTTTCCATTCTTCTTACTACAGCCAATTCATTTATATATCAAAAATATTTCATTTCTATTTTTTTTGTACCTGAGATTTTATTACAAATAATAATCTTGAAAACACACATATTTAATATTTCGTAACAAAATCAACATGTATTTATTCACACCAAAAAGTATTACATAAAGTACAAGTTATTATCATCTCTTCTAAAATAATACAATATTACATTACAAGATCAACAAGTTTCTAATAAATCTTCCGTCATTTTTCGAAAAATGAATCATCCATCACTTTCTGACTAATGAATCTTTCGTCACTTGCCGGTCAATGCTCGAGCACCCTACAAATAAAAGAGAGCAATTAAGATCACCCTACAAATAAATGAGAGCAGAAACATCCATACAAACTCACATTCATACATACATAATCCATACACACTCCATTAAACAAGCGTACAATAAAACACACACTTGCCGCCCGTTGTTTAGTTCACATTGAAATTAAGGTCATGAGGGAGTTCACTGTTTAGTTGTAATGTTCTGAAATTAAGATCACCTATTAATGACACTTCATTGCACTTAAAATCACACACTTCACTACACAACTCTTTAAAACGTACAGTACGCACACAGTTTACTGCACTTAACATTGATCGCACACACTTCACTGCACAACTCTTAAAACAACACACGCTTAGAGTGAGAGATAAGTTCTAAATTATTATTAATCACCATAATTAAGTGCAATGTCTAATGTTAAATAAAATGAATATTCAGCTAGCAATCAACTTCATGCTCTAAACAACTTTGTAGAAATGCTTAACAGATGCTCATGATATAACTGAGGTGATTCTGGAATGGAGCCTCCAATTGACACACAAAAGAATATTAAAAATTGTATACCACCATAAAGCAAATAAAGCGCCATGCATAATGTGAAATGGATGATAATAGAGCAATAAGATATCATACCATCTAAATTGCTAATTTCAGAAGACATCTCAGATTTTGAATGACATGCATTAGAGCCTATCTCCACCAACAAAGGCTTGATAGAAGGAACAAAATTGGATCCAAATCTGAACAACTCTGCAGAAATTAGCACTAAACTTAGTACATATGCATTTTCTATTCTACATTCTCTAGATTCTATATAAAATTGGATCTTTCTTGCTCTTATCAATTGGATCCTAATGAAGATGACCATGGAAAATCATAGTAAATGTATAAAACAATAATTTAAGCATTTTGGTTATCTAAAGATGTTAGAAGATATGTTAATGGTAACTTGCACTTTCATGAAAATCATATAGCAGAGGACGTGATAGCTTGGAACATCATAAAAAGGCTTAAAGATTCATAAATGAAACAAAAGTGTAAAGTGTTTCATGTGCTCTACCTTGACAACTCCAATCCGCTCTTCCTCATCTTGCTTTCCTACTCCAATGTCTTGGAGTTTCATTTAGAGGATTCCTTGTCTGTGGCGGTTGAAAAATTAGGTAGAATAGAGGAGGCGGTGGCGATATCAGAAAATGATGATTCTTGTGTTCAACAAAGCCATTTTGCTTAGATATAAAAGAACACGAAGTTTGACAAATAATATTATGGTCAGTACAAAGAATGAAACAGATGCGGTATCATACTGTGAAACCATGCGCCAATTGCAGTTTTTACGACAAAGAAGGAGAGACGCTATGCTGTAATGATGCAGGCCATACAATACTCTAGTGGGAAAATTTTGAGGAAGACCAGCAATTTTCATAAATCTTAGAGGAATAGTTAATACAAAGACCGTTTTGTATCCTACATGTTTATATGAAGAATATAGAAAGATCGACAAATTTTCGTAGATTATAAAAGGTAAGATGAGCTCAAATCTTTCTCAACTGAACCTTATGTTCTTGTAAAGTTAAAGGAAGGATCTCAGATCCAAAATCATTTGCTGTAGGAAACCTCCATCTGAAAACAAACATATGGAACTTCATATATGAAGACCTTTGTTTTACTTGAGAGATATAAAATATATATTAACCCTGAAATTATAAAACATACTTAAGTAGCTTCAACAGAACATCTCTTCTAAAAACATATACCCCCATGGAAGCAATATAGGGGAATCTCATGGCTTCTTTGCGAGAGAGTCTGAAAACTGTTGTGTCACTTTCTGCCACCTTGCATGAGATGCCCATTAGATGTTATTCTATGGGATACAACATTTAGATCCAGCTAACAGTAATGTAATGCTAATGAAAGATTTTTTTTACCATAGAATCTAAGTCAACGCACTTGGGTTTCTCGCTGAATTGGACAATATGGCCCATCTTGTCGATTTTAACCAAGCCATAGTGGGATGCCTGGCTTTTGAAATAGAGGAGAAAGTGAGCAAGTTAGAAAAACTTATAGTGCAAAAACTATTTAAAACAAAAATTCAAGCATTACTAGACAAAGAACACAATCTCCAACATAGATACTAAGAACACCTAATATTAACCATGAACATTTGCATGACTTTCTTTGCATGAGGGATCAAAAATAGTATTTTGGAAAGTAATACAAGCTTCAATGCCTTCTGGAGCAAAAATTCTGGTTAGGGGTTAGTTGAGTAGATCTAAAACAATTTTAGGGAGCAATTTTGCTCTTTTCATAGTAGGGAAAATTGTAAATGTTGTTTCTACATAAACGAAACGAAATTTATATTTCTTTCATTTTTATAGACTAGTAAACCTCTCCATCCATAAGTCTGATAGTATACTAAAATCTTATTTCTCATTTCTTTTGTAAGACTAATCGAACAAGTAGAACTTCTCTCAATCATTCAATTCAGACTGCCTGGCACCGCAAACAAGGATCATTTTCTTTTGTTGACTTCTCGCCGGGTAGTTGACTTAGTTTGAAAGTCCAACACAACTTTTTCGCTCATGTTATTAGAAACATGATAAACTCTCCATGGCAACCTAACCTTACAATAAAAAAATAAAACAGCTATTAGGGTATCGGGCATACGTGTCATCCATAGGCACACAAGAAACAGTGATGTCGGCCCCCGCGTCAATATGCTTCTGCAGTCAATCATGCAATTGTCAGCCAGGATCCACAACAAAAACAAAAACATAACCATCAGTGCTTAAGTTGATTGATCATAAGTGTGGACTTGCCTGCACAAAATCCATGTAGTCCATGCGATAAAGATGATCACCAGACAAAATAATTATGTGTTCAATGTTCTTATTCCTGTTATCCTGAATATACATTCCAATCCAAAGATACAAAAATCATATATTTATTATAAAAAAATTAAAATGATGCTTCAGATTTTCCAGGCTTATGCATCCATGTTTTCTCAAACAAAATTCACCTCGAAAACCCAGCTGAATTGCCTCACAGCATCAGCTGTTCCTTGGAACCAGTTCATTCCAGTTTCTCCAGATGTTTGTGTAGCTGCTAAAACCTGTTTGTTTAATCAATCAAAAACTTCTATCAAAATTGTTCAAAATGAAGTTTTAGATTAAAAAAATAAATATAAAATGAAGTTGACTGAGATTATATAGATTCTAATTGAAGGATCAAATAATATGATGAAAAAATAAACAAAGACTGAATCAATTGACAAAGAAAAGGAAATCATGCCTCGACAAATCCATCTCCAAAGTTTACTCCATTACTGAAATTGTAAGTACAAGTAATATGTCGATTGAGAGATGCTGAGTTAAACTGAGTCATGATGAAGATCTTGTTTATGCCGCTGTTTATGCAGTTGCTCATTGGAATATCAATAAGCCTGTAGCATCCTCCATTGGGGACCTAATCGACAAAAAGAAAGACGGATGATGCGATTTCTACAATTTTTTAGCTGGACTGGTTTGAAATAAAATTGCAAATGAAATTGTCTTTGTTAGCTGAAATTGCTAAAATTGAAGAACAACATATGGACAGAAGAAGAAATAATCAAAACATACATATGTTTTTCTTAAGAACTCATTTGGTTGCTTGTAAAATGATGTTTTTTTTCAACTTGTTTGTGTGTGAACATGAAATCATCAGTTTTCAGAGATTTTCAAGCTATTCGAATTTTTTTTAATTCAATTTTTAACCCCTTCAACCAAACTACTGAATCTATAAAAAAATACTATTTGCCAAACTTTATTCAGCAAAATGAGCACTACTATTTAGGCTTCATTTGGGAGGGAGGCGGGCCACCGGTGCGGGAGCAGACGCTGCCGGAAGGCAAAAAAACTAAAGCGAGGGCGCTCGGGCGGCGGAGAAAAATCTCCGTTCCGGAACCCAGCCCTCTCCCTCCAGTCCCGATCTCAGACTGATGAGGGGTGGTCTGCGAGAGGGAAGTGGCAAAATACCTGTAGATCTTCGATTATTCACTCCAGATTTGCCAAATGAACAAATAATAAGAAAATAAAATTTGGACAAAATCCTAGGGGAGGATCTGGTGGGTGAGGTCTGTGGTGATTCTTATTGATTGATCTGTGGAAAACTTGATGTTGGAACCTAGCGATGGCAAGAGAAGAGAGGTGGAGGAAAGTGAAAGAAAAAATCATGGAAATTAAAAGGTCATGTCCGCAAGCTTCACATGGCCGAGTCTCAGTATCCATTTGGAAAAATTTGAAACGAATGCTGGGAACTAGGTACCCAAATCTATTGCGAAGGTCATGTCCGTAACCAAGAAGAAGAGGGGTTTGTTTGTGTTTTATGAGTCCCGATTATATACACATATATGGACTCATCTGGGCCGTTTATCTAGTCATTCCACTGCACTTTAGCCTTGCATTAGCTTATATTTGTTATCACTTGCTATGTGCACTTCTAGGCCCATTTTGGTGTTATTTCGTATCTTTCTTTGTTATTAGTTTTCTTGCGCTGTTAAGTCTCACTTTCAGTGGCTAGATTAGTGGTATACGCTGGAATAGGAGTCGTGCAGGTGTTTCCGGTGCAATTCTGCACAGGAACACTGCGCACGATCACCGGTTCTATTGCGCACGACCACTGGTCGTGCGCCACTGAACGTGTGCACTTAACCCTTTTTTCATGAGTTCTGTTTGGTGCAGTGCGCACGACCATCTACGCTAGTGCGCACGACCACCGGTCGTGCGCCACTGTTCGTGCTCACTTATCATCAATTTTATGAGTTCTATTTCGGCTAGTGCGCACGACCACCTACGATAGTGCGCACGACCACCGGTCGTGCGCCACTGGTCGTGCGAACATGTTATTTCATAATTTCTGTCTCTGCAGGTTCCGTCCAGGCAGAGCGCACGATCACCGAATTCTAGTGCGCACGACCACTGGTCGTGCGCCAATGACCGTGCGCACTGTTTATTCCAGCGCCTATAAATCGACCTGCTCGCGATTTAGGTCAGATCGGCCGCCGTTTTCACGCCCAGCTCCGCCGTTCCGCGCCAGTTTCGCCCCTCCATCGTCGCCCACCATCTAGAGGTGCTCCGGGCTTGTTCTTCACGCCAATCTTGAGCCGGAGTTTCCTCTCGGCCTCCTCCTTCATCCAAGAGCTCCAAAGGAAGACCTAGCCGCCATTGCCATCAAGCAAGAGGAAGTTTGCAACCTCTACCGGATCGTGACACGAAGAAGACGGGTCCATTGGAGAGTCGTGACAGCTCTCTCTACCCCGGATGTAGTTGCGGACCGAGCTTGGACGCGGATTGACAACCCGACGATTCCAACCGTGAATCTACAACGAGACTTCGGATTCGGTCGATTTCTTGCCTTGTTCTCCTTTTATTGATTGTTGTAATAGTTAGATCTTTTGTATTTTGATGAAGAACACTATATACCTTGCTATTTAAAGTTATTTCATGTCTATGTGAAATACCCTTTTTGTCTATTTGAGTTGCTTGAGGAGCGCCACCATCCATTTTCCACTTCACCACCGCGTTCGTGTGCCGCACTAGCAATTGCTAGTGGCGTGCTTGTCGAAGAGGTGCTTGCGACCCTCACTCCGCTTGCCTACTCTTCCATCCGCCTACCGAAGCGTGGCATAGCGGCCCGTGTATTCCATCCCGCCTAACGAAGCAGCGCGCTCAAGGCCTGCATAGTTCAATCTGTTTGCCTACTCGTCCATCCGCCCTTACGAAGTAGCGCGTTCAAGGCCTACGTAGTCATCCATCCCGCCAAGCGAAGCACTGCATAGCGGCATTGCATAGGAGTAGTTATAGTTGTTTTCTTTTATTTTCCAAAAGCCAAATCACCCCGTTTCCGCATTCCATCCGACTCAAGGACTTCGATCTCAAGTCCTTCCTCGAACGTTAACTCCACCTTACTGTGTTCCTCAAGAGACCGACACTCGGGGATTTTCCCCATTATTATTACTTGCGCCACCGGTGCACTTGCCGACACGCATCAAGTTTTTGGCGCCGTTGCCGGGGAACACAGTCGTGTGAGTTTTCTGGAGAGGGAGCACCTGAGAGAGAAGCCCTTCCATTTGTAAATTGCATTTCTTTGTCTTATTTCTTTTTATTCCTTTTTCCTGTTTTAATTAGGTTGCTTTAGTAATTATTGTTAGGTGTAGTATTTTGCACAATAGCATCTTTATTTTGAATCGTTTTATCTTCGCACTATGTGGGCACATCTCAATTTCCGTTGCCGTTGGTGTGGAGCTACCTCCCACTCTAGTGATGAATGCCCTACGGAGAATAGTAGGCATAATTCTTATAGCCCAGCATATGGAGCACCGACTTCGTCTGGTACTCCATATGGTGCGCGTAAGTCTTATGGCTACTCTGCCGAGCCTTTACCGTCATACTTCTTTTCGGCTTCAGCATCCGCTGTGCCAAAGAAGCCCGCTAGGCAGTGCCGGTTTTGTCGGAGCACTGATCATGTCTTGAAGGACTGTGCCGAGTATCTTCGCCAATTGGACGAGGATGACGAACCGGATATCCGGATCGTCCCAACTCCTAACTCTGGCAGCACACCTTCAACATCCGGTTATGTGTCTTTGTCACCTTCACATCTTGAAGGGTATGGCATGGACATGGTCACCGGATGTGCGGCTGATCTATGCACCGGCACTGCTGAGCCTATTCTCCATGTGCATCCACCACTTCTAGTGGATTCGATTCTTCCCCCTGTTGTGCATACTACTCTCGTCTCCGACGACATTGTTGATGATGTGTCGCAGGATGAGGTGGGTGATCTGAGTGTTGTGCCTATTCCTATGGAGGAGGACAACCTTCTAGGTGAAGAGGAGTTTTCCTCAACACCGGTGGAGGAAGTCCAAATCCTAAGCTTGGCCACCGTTGATCCCGCCGAATCTTGTAGCATTGATGACAATGCAAACATTATTTTACTTCCCCAACCTAATGGGTGTGAGACCGGGACCACTCCCCCGATTTTTGATTATTTATGTCATTCTTCTCTTTTATTTCCTGACCCCCCTTCTTCATCTAAGCCTGTGCAGGTTGAGTCTTCACAGGTACATCAGGAGGACTTGGAGCATGACGCTCAAGTCAATGATGTGAGCATCTTCTCATGTGAGGAGGTTGATCCCCCCTCCGTAGAGGAAGCTCCACTCGTTGCCTTCTCCTCCTGCGGACCTGCTGTGGGCGATACCTTGCTGGGCAAGGATAGTTTTGGTGAGATGAGTGAGGACCAGGCCTCCTCCTCTTCTTACTTTCTTTTCCCTCTACCTGTGAGGAGCAGGTATTATTATTTAGGTAGAGGGGTGACTGCCTTATCTCCGTATCGGTACCAGCTACCGAAACGGATAATGGAGCAGTTACCTGTGCATTTTCTTTTTCATAGGCCCATTAGCTAGAACCGTTTTAATTTAGAATAAGTCGTGCTGGGAGGACAATAACCCAGTAGTTATCTTAATTTTTCTTGCATTCTCATTTCTTTGCTAATTTTATTTAGTTAATTGCACTTTATTTCAGTTTTCTATTTTCTTTTTGCGGAGCTGACCCTTGCAGGTATCTTTTTCTGGATGGCGGATGCTGCAACTCATTTTAGCTTACACGCCAATCTTCTGGTATGCTCACTTGCTGAGCATTGGGTACTCTCTTTCCCTAGCCCTATTTTGATTTTCCTATCATATATTCTGTGGATTGTTTAGTTTAAGTCTGGGGGAGAGTAGTTTTGTTTACCCGCTCACGTGCACTATTGCACTGCATACTAGAAGATTTCATTTAAAATGTTTTGTTTATTTTCATTGCACACCACAGCACCCACTTGAGCGCGTACTCGTCTGTATGCGTGCTCTGTAGTGAATTTAATTCTTCTGCTTATTTGGGAAAGTCTAGGTGATGGCTTAGGACTATGCAGCAGAGTAAAATGTTGACTCTAGTAGTGCTCCTAGTCGAGTGCTCGGTTGCATAGAAATTCGTGTAGATTAGATTTCTCTTTATACTTATGGTTTTATATTTTTTCTATTAGTGTAAATGTTGTTTACTCTACTCAAATGGTGAATTCGGTGGAATCAAACGGTAGCATAGGGATGTGTGTATACGATCGCTAGATTCGTAATGCTTGAGTCGGGAGAAAGGAGAATCTTTCTCGGTGGCTAGAACTTGCCCCAAGCGATTCTTGAAGCATGGGTATACGGTTAGTCAATTGTGTGAATGTGATATAGGCCATCATTTTGGCCCGGTTGAGCCTTTGTGCCTATCCCTACCACTATATCCTCGCTAGCCCAGTTGTGCCTACCCGTTCTTTGATTCAGCCCCACTTTTATTTCACCAAAGCCCAAAAGCCAATCCTAGTCGCACACCCAAAATTTGAGCTTTAGCTGTTTATTATTTTCATGAGTTGGGTTGTTGATGTGGTAATATGTTTGTGAAGATGTGGATGTGTCCTTTTGTTTATTTGCTGAAAATGATAAGAAAAGAAAAAAAATGAGAAAAAGAAAAGAAGTTAAAAAGAAAGGAAAGAGAAGGAATGTTTAATTGAAAATCTTTATGTATAGATTTATGTTTGGGAGTAGGCGGTGCACGCACCCATGCTGTTAAGTCCAAGTCTGGGGGTGTTGTGTACCCGCATGTTTGTGTGGTGAATGAGGATAGTTTCCTGCATTAGCTCATTTGGGTTTAGTGCTTTAGCCGTCGTTTTTATCTTTGTTTTTCCTCACCTAAACCCAAGCCCCATTTAAAACCTAAAGTCCTATTGATTCACGCATTTGAGTCAAACCAGTGCCGTGGAGAGAATGTGACCGGGCAAGCCTATGGTCACCGACATCAATGGATTTCGGTGGAGTTTGTCCGGCATCCCAATCTTGAGCAATGCTCATCTCAGCGTTTAGTTTACTTTCTCCGTATGCATGACCGAACGATTCACCGTTTTTCACCGTTTTGAGTAGTTGTAATATGCTTTTACTCTTTTAGAAATATATAGACTGTTTATATAATCAGAAATCTTCTCTACTACTCTTCTTATGCACGTGAGCATGTGACTTCGCATGGTACTCTATATTGTAGTTTTAAGCCATCTACTTTTCTTTCCCCGTTCGCTTAGAATTTGTTTACTCGGGACGCGCAAACAGGTAAGTCTGGGGGTGTGATGAGTCCCGATTATATACACATATATGGACTCATCTGGGCCGTTTATCTAGTCATTCCACTGCACTTTAGCCTTGTTTTAGCTTATATTTGTTATCACTTGCTATGTGCACTTCTAGGCCCATTTTGGTGTTATTTCGTATCTTTCTTTGTTATTAGTTTTCTTGCGCTGTTAAGTCTCACTTTCAGTGGCTAGATTAGTGGTATACGCTGGAATAGGAGTCGTGCAGGTGTTTCCGGTGCAATTCTGCACAGGAACACTGCGCACGATCACCGGTTCTATTGCGCACGACCACTGGTCGTGCGCCACTGATCGTGTGCACTTAACCCTTTTTTCATGAGTTCTGTTTGGTGCAGTGCGCACGACCATCTATGCTAGTGCGCACGACCACCGGTCGTGCGCCACTGTTCGTGCTCACTTATCATCAATTTTATGAGTTCTGTTTCGGCTAGTGCGCACGACCACCTACGATAGTGCGCACGACCACCAGTCGTGCGCCACTGGTCGTGCAAACATGTTATTTCATAATTTCTGTCTCTGCAGGTTCCGTCCAGGCAGAGCGCACGATCACCGAATTCTAGTGCGCACGACCACTGGTCGTGCGCCAATGACCGTGCACACTGTTTATTCCAGCGCCTATAAATCGACCTGCTCGCGATATAGGTCAGATCGGCCGCCGTTTTCACGCCCAGCTCCGCCGTTCCGTGCCAGTTTCGCCCCTCCATCGTCGCCCACCATCTAGAGGTGCTCCGGGCTTGTTCTTCACGCCAATCTTGAGCCGGAGTTTCCTCTCGGCCTCCTCCTTCATCCAAGAGCTCCAAAGGAAGACCTAGCCGCCATTGCCATCAAGCAAGAGGAAGTTTGCAACCTCTACCGGATCGTGACACGAAGAAGACGGGTCCATTGGAGAGTCGTGACAGCTCTCTCTACCCCGGACGTAGTTGCGGACCGAGCTTGGACGCGGATTGACAACCCGGCGATTCCAACCGTTAATCTACAACGAGACTTCGGATTCGGTCGATTTCTTGCCTTGTTCTCCTTTTATTGATTGTTGTAATAGTTAGATCTTTTGTATTTTGATGAAGAACACTATATACCTTGCTATTTAAAGTTATTTCATGTCTATGTGAAATACCCTATTTGTCTATTTGAGTTGCTTGAGGAGCGCCACCATCCATTTTCCACTTCACCACCGCGTTCGTGTGCCGCACTAGCAATTGCTAGTGGCGTGCTTGTCGAAGAGGTGCTTGCGACCCTCACTCCGCTTGCCTACTCTTCCATCCGCCTACCGAAGCGTGGCATAGCGGCCCGTGTATTCCATCCCGCCTAACGAAGCAGCGTGCTCAAGGCCTGCATAGTTCAATCCGTTTGCCTACTTGTCCATCCGCCCTTACGAAGTAGCGCGTTCAAGGCCTACGTAGTCATCCATCCCGCCAAGCGAAGCACTGCATAGCGGCATTGCATAGGAGTAGTTATAGTTGTTTTCTTTTATTTTCCAAAAGCCAAATCACCCCGTTTCCGCATTCCATCCGACTCAAGGACTTCGATCTCAAGTCCTTCCTCGAACATTAACTCCACCTTACTGTGTTCCTCAAGAGACCGACACTCGGGGATTTTCCCCATTATTATTACTTGCGCGACCGGTGCACTTGCCGACACGCATCAGTGTTCCCGCTCATGTCGAGAATTACGGGAACTAGGTACCCAAATCTATTGATAAACATGGCGCAGGAGAGAGGATGGCATGTGGCGCTCGATACCTGCACTTTGGGTCTTAAGGACATGGACACCATGGGAATGGCCTTACTATAGCCAGACTTCATCATCTGCTCCTTCTTCAAAGTGTTCGGCCAAAACCCATTCGACTTCGCCGGGCTCTTCATCAGGAAATCGCGGCGCAGGCGGTGGGCAGAATAGGGCACGGCCAAGAAGCTCGCGCGCAAAATGGCGGAAGGGAGAAATATGGGAGGGGTTTCTGAAAATTTTAGAGGGAAATTTCCCTCCAAAAATATAATGAATTAGTAAATTAAAAAAACTTCTACTAATGATAAATTTTTTATAAAAAATATATATTAAAATATACATTAAATATTTTTACATTTTACGATATTTATTTGTCTTCTCTCGGCTCACGTGCTCGATTTTCTTCTAGGAGATCATTCTCTATCGTATATGATGAAATTTTTACGCCCACGCATAGGTTTATCTGGGATGTTCTCCAAAGAGATCGAAAATGATTTCAATGGAGATTGAATGGGTTCTCCAATCCCCATTGCTTTTTAGTTTCGATCTCCTTCGTTCCTTCCTCCATGCGGCAGAATGATGGGGTCCCGAATGTACAAATCATATTCAACGATGGACCCAGGTCCAATCATAGGTCCACGGACCTCAGATTCTCGATCATTGATCAAAAGAAATGGCCTCATTGAAGATGCATGGAGCTCATCAGGAGCTCAACAAGTCAGTTCATCAGCTCACAAGAAAGCCCCTCTCGAGCTCGACAATGACCCCGCTCGGAGATCATCAGCTTATCAGCGAGATCATTTAGAAAGAAATGGTTGTGTGTGTTTGTGTGCATGTGTGTGTGTCTGCTTCTGTGTGTGTGTCTGCTTCTGTGTATGTGTCTGTGTTTGTGTGTCTGTGTCTATGTCTGTTTGTGTGTGTGTGTGTGTGTGTGCGTGTTTATGTCTGTATGTCTATGTGTTTCTGTTCATGTGTGTGTGTCTCTGTGTTTGTGTTAGTTTGTGTTTGTGTTTGTATTTGTGTCTGTGTGTCTGTGTTTGCATTTGTGTGTCTGCGTCTGTCTGTGTCTGTACCTGTGTGTCTATTTCTGTGTGATCTCTAGCTATGTGTGGTTGTGCCTATGTGTCTATGTGTGTTTGTGCATGTGTGTGTCTATGTCTGTCTGTGTCTGTTTTTGTGTGTCTGTGTCTATCTATGTATTTGTCTGTTTGTGCATGTGTGTGTGTGTGTTTGTGTCTATGTTTGCGTCTCTGTGTGTTTGTGCATGTGTGTGTCTGTGTCTTTGTATCTGTGTTTGCGTGTCTATGTCTGTCAATATCATGTGTCCATGTCTGCGTGTGTCTGTGTCTGTCTGTGTGTGTGTGTGTGTGTGTCTATGTCGATCGAGAGCCTGAGAGCGGACGAAATTGAGCGGGGTAATTCTTACTTTTAAAAAATATATAAACGGATAAACCTTATTTAAAAATACATAAATCTTATTTAAAGCTCATGTGCACTGTCGGGCAATGTCGAGGCGGGGGTATTGTCGAGCGGGGACATGGGCCTCATGTGCACTGTCAGTTGATCGAGCTCCTGAGAGCGGATAAAATTGAGAGGGGGTAATTCTTATTTTAAAAAAAACATAAATCTTATGTAAAAAGTAAATTTTATTGAACAACGCGTTGTATTTATGAATTGATTTGACATATATTTATGAATTTCATTACACATTTATTTTCATTAAATTAAAGCACGTGTCATCCATCAATCAAAAAGGCAATTGTTAACCGCACCCCAGTTTTGGCTATCCGCAACTCATTTATATGAATTATTGCGCGTTTTTTTGGATATACGCCTTGTACAGGCATTTTTAGGAAAAGTGTTCAACAGGAAAGTTGTAGATATCGTCGAGATCTACAACTTGCGTGTTGAACATTTTTCCTAAAAATGCATGCACAATGTGTATTTCCAAAAAATCGTTATAGTTACGCCCATGTTTCAATTCGGGCGGCAATACGTCTTGTGCGTGCATTTTTAGCAAAAGTGTACAACACAAAAGTTGTAGATCTCGACGATATCTACAACTTTTGTGTTGAACACTTTACCTAAAAATGCTTGTACAAGGCGTATTTCTAAAAATACACGTAATAATTCATATAAAAGGGTTGCGGACAGCCAAAACTGGGGTGCGGTTAACAATTGTCTATATATATATATGACATATATTTTCATTAAAACGATAGCTCCCGAGCAAAAAACGTGTGCGCTGACAAATTTATTTATGCTCCCGAGCAAAAAAGATAGAGCTAGTGCAATGTGCGCGACTGAAAAAACGTGCGATCGTTATTTTTATTCAAAATTATATTAATATGTTTTAAATTTTTTGATTTGTTTTGTGCAAAATTTAATGGAGGAAAATTTCCCTCCATATATTTCATTAATGTGAGAGGGAAGGAAATAGACAAAACTTAATAAACTAGAGGAAGAGAACGGCGCGCGGCGACGGCCGAGAAAGAGAACGACGATGGCAGCGGCCGTGGAAGAGAGAGGTGACGGCGGCGGCGACCGTCGAAGAGAGGGGAAACAACGGCGGCGGCCATACGTGAAAGACATTGCTACAGCTCGCAAATGGATGTTTGTGTGTTTGGTTGTCCGTGTCTGTGCATGTGTGTTCATGTGTCTGTGTTTGAGCCCCGCGTGACACATGCAATACGCGCTAGCTCTCAAGCAAAAAAAAAGGAAAACTACACGCACGAGAATGCATTTGCTTGCGTGCGAGAGTGCATTTGCGTGCGCGCGAGAGTGCATTTGCGTGCGCGCGAGAGTGCATTTGCGTGCACGCGGGTTCGTGCGTGATTTTATTTTAATTCCAAAATTATATTAAAAAATTAATGTCATATTAATTTGCATTCATTTTTACATTTAATATATTTTTAATTTTTAGTTTAGTTTTGTTCAAAATTTTATGGAGGGAAATTTGCATCCGTATATTTCATTCATTCATGTGAGAGAGAGAGAGAGAGCTGCATGGGAGAGAGGCAGAAAAACTTTTATAAGAAGTTAAAGATTTGTAATAACCCCCGTATTCGCAAAAATACATGTCGCAATAGTACCACATATCTGCGACAGCCGCGCACGTATGTTTGCGAGCTGTAGGAGTACTGTCGTCGCGTTAGAGCACTATCGAGGCGGGTACTGTCGCGCACATACAAATTTTTTTTTTCAAAAAAAAAATAATAATTCAAAACTTTGATAATAAAATTGTACAAAAATTGAAAATAAAATATGATATATTTTTTGTAACAAAACTTTAATAATAAAATATTACTATTAGTAAGGACAATGTCTTCGTCACAAAAAACTTTCATGATGTGGTTACAATTGATAGTTATTGTGAGAAAACTTTTCTATTTGTAACGTAACATTAGTGTTGTTACAAATACTCACAGTTATAGTAACGAATTAATTATTATTGTAACAAAATTTAAAATATTTGTTACAAAAAATTTCTTTTTTGTAACAACAAAAAAAATTTGTTACTAAATATAACTATTAGTAACAAACTGTGTTTCAGTTACATTTCAGTCCTTACAACAGGTGCAGTTTGTTGTAGTGTTAGTTCTTTGTTGGAGCTTCTCTTTCGGTAAATCTGGCTTGTGTTGGTACCCCTTATGCCTTATTTACTTTTCTGCTTCTTATTTTCTGCCACATGTAATCCCTTGCTGAGGCGTTCTTTGTTTTATTGAATGCCTCAGGTTCTGAGCCTTAGCTGCGCAGTGGTGTAGCCCGGAGTCTTCGGGAATTCTAGTTGTTGTTTTACCTCGCTGCTGCGAGGTAGCTGTTATTAGTTTTCTTCTGGTGTTCAGACATGCTAGTTGGAGCCAATGGGTTAGTGTCATGTTGTTGACGCCCATTGTGCCCTTTGATACTTTATATCTTACTTGCCAGTTTAATGCCATTACTTTTAGATCTTGTGTATCTTGCTCTCTGGGAATGATTTATGTCTAGGTGCATTATAGTTATAAAATGGTTTTTCCTTCATCCACATTGCATACCTTTTAACTGAAATCCTTATCTTGAAAGTCACCTAAAAGATATTTTATATACATATACTACGCCTAAATATGTGCATATCATTTACTTTATGTCCTGTCATCACGTGCATTTAGGACCTCAAGTGAACTAAATCAATTATTTTCCGATGTAATTACATATATTTTCTCGGTGGACTAGTTGATCCACGATTTGAGAGACACAGTTCTTACCCCAAAACTCTAATAAATGATTTCAAATGATGATCTATCATATAAACATGTTTTGATTAAATAAGTAATAGCTTTTCACCTGAGCGTCTGCAGTTGTCTCCTGCATGACGTGGCATCATGACGCGTATTTTCTCTTAGTCTGATATTCCTAAATTTGGAGAAAATGCGGTTTGTGACAGTCTCCTTCAAGCCATATTACAGAAGAAAATCACATAGAAAAGAATCATGAGATCTGCTTTCGTATAAAAATCTCTTTTCTATTACATGAAATCGGTGTTTAATGTTCTATCCATTTCTAAAATATGTGAACTTGGTGTTTAACGTGCGTAAATCCTTTTCTAAAATCTATTATAAACACACCTTTTTGGCTTTGAGTTTTATTATAGTTGTCATTTATAAAATCTGAGAACTTGGTGCACATTTTTTGGAATTATTATTCTTTTGTCGCCGCCCCTGCCAAATGTTGCCGCCCTCCACCAAGCCCAACCAATGCCTCCACCCTAGACCAATGTCACAACCCATGACCAATGTCTCCCCATAAGACCAATGTCACCCCACACGACCATTGCCTCCACCCATGACCATTGTTGCCCCCCGCGATAAATGTTACCCCTAGGACCATTGTCGCCCCCCACGACCATTATCGCCCCCTACGACCATTGTCTCCCCCCACGACAAATGTCGCCTCCCACGACCATTGTCGCCCCCATGATAAATATCGCCCCCACGAAAAAAGTCGCCCGCCACGACAAATGTCGCCGACCACGACAAATGTCGCCGACCACGACAAATGGCACCATCCAGACATAGTTCGCCCCCATGACAAATATCGCCCCCCCCCCCCCCCCCCCCAAATGACCACTGTTGCCCCCCCCCCCCCCCACGACAAATGTTGCCCCCACGACAAATGTCGCCCCTCATGACAAATGTTGCCCCAACGACAAATGTCTCCCCCCATGTCAAATGTCATCGCCACGATAAATGATGCCCCCCAATACAATATGATGTAAAACTACGTCAAATCTATCAACTCGTGCAGGTTGTGTCATCGTTTCAGGCCCTGTCTCTCTGGCCTGGCTATCCTCCTGCACGGTGTGTTGCTACTACTGCTGTGTGTGCTCCTAAAAAGCGGGGTACAACAACCATTAGTGTATACAGACTAAGTGGCTTCACATCCTATCCTCCAGTGACTCTTAGGCACCGGGCGGAAGGAAGGAAAGAGAACGCTACAATATAATTAGTAATATTTAATATCGCAGGTGGTATATGACAGTGTAATAGGAAAGCATCATATGTATAAATAAGCAACATGAATTACTAGCATGTATAATAGAGCACAACAACTAGCTGGGTAATAAGTAACAAACTACAAGAACTGAATTGAACATAACTTACAAGGATACCAGTACAACCTTATAAGTTAAGGGTCTTTCACAATATTAAGTAACTCATCATATAAAGGTGCCCATACAAGTTTATATGATGAGGATCTTTATGCGGTGCAATGCAATGAACGTATGTATGATGACTCACCCATGATTTACTCACGCACTCTGATTTTCTATGTCAACATAGACTTGTACTTTCCGCTTTTCAAGGGTAGCTAACCACTCAGGCACCTCACATTGTGGCCAGATGGAGACAGTGGAACGTGCTTCTCCACTAGTAGGTGGGTATGCACACTACCAGACCTAGGCTTTATGTACGCCTCAATGCTAAGAACACAACAGCAGAAAAGCTACGTACTCTTACTCGCTAAACCAGCTGAGTGTTATGACGTAGAAGGGGTTTCTGTTGGTGTAACAACTAGAAAGCCCGTAGACTCGCCAAAAGTAATCCTCCAATAAGGATCATTATGCAATCGTGTAAAGACTATACACTCACAAGTAATTACCATGCTGAACCCGTGCTAGCAAGCACCCAAGCACTCCTAATCAGGTCCATAACACATGTTATTATTTATAAGTTCAATCGATGTTAATTAACATTCAAGGACCTACCAATTGGGTAATTAACATAACACCATAGGATATCACCATATCACATAATCCACACCAAACCATCACTGCTACCCATAGTGGGTTATCATAACTCTAGTGCAGTGGTATGTGTATGTAAGGAAAATACTCTCTTTGATCATATTGGACTACTTGTGCATTTAATACCATTTCAAGTTTACTATATAAATTTGCTCAAACATATTGACCATACTAATCCTCATGCTCGATTCACAACATGCTTGAACACAATCGAATTCACAAGCACTACTCGATCACGCTTAGTCAATACCAATCATCCAGTGCACGTTCTCCTAAAGGGTCATCAATCATAATCTCTACTAAGAGTTTATCACAACTCTAAACTCTCTGATAGATTACCAAGTGATATAGGTATGGATTTATCCATGTTTCCAAAATCCTTGTCTCAATGAGCATCTTAATATTTCATTTCAGCATAATAAATTATAACGGCACATTTAATTAAGGTCTTATTTCAAAGAAAAATACTCTGAAACTTTTACCATAGATCACAATTAATGCTTGAATCATTCCCACAAAATCTTGACCTCATTATATTTCACATTAAAACTCTGTAAATATTGATTAATGTTTACTAAAATAGGATTTCTGGGAGCTACAGACCACCAAAAATAATGTGCCACCCAATTCCGAAAAGGTATCCCCAAGGGCTACAACTTTCGTACTGAGCCCAAGGTTTAGAACTAAGCCTAACCTTTCTAAAATTGGGTTTGAATCCAGCAGAGTAAATCTGGACAGCAAGCTGTCCTGTACATAAGCCGGATCATTTTCTGCACAACCATTTTTTAATTCACTTTTCCGGAGCTACAGAGCTCTTTTAAAAACACACAACTACTCATTGGAAAGGTATTTCCGAGTGCTATAACTTTCATGCTTAGCACAAAACTTGAATGTGGCCAGATCATGCCTAAAAATAGGCTTGAAGTCTATCACGTGCAGAAAATAGATTTTGGCATAAATATTATAAAATCTGCACATATCTTATGACAGATGAACAACATCTGTTCATCTTCTTCATCCAACACACACATAAATTATTTTGCTTTAACTCCTCCGGTACTCCGTCAATAGACCACCATTCTTCACTGAATCAAGTCCTACAACTTCGTATTGAAGAGAGGAATTGATTGATGATATTTTCTCGGCGAACGACGCCCAAGAACGGAGGTTCTAGAGTGGTCTCTTCCTAGAAAACTCCATTAATCTTGCTGAAATTAAGCTCTCATGATCCCAATAACTCTCCTATTTCAGATCTATAGATCTAGCACCAAGGGAGAGGTGGCGGAAGTCACATGATTTGTGGCCATGGATCGAGTTTTTTCTTCTTGGCGGCATGGTGGTTGTCGGCCAAGCTTCAATCCTCCTTCCAAGCTTGATCTACTTCAGGAAAATGGCTGGTCTCAGTGCTTGAGGTGTGGGGAAGAGAAAGAAAAGTGATTAGCTCTAGGATGAGGGAATGAAGTTCAAGGTTAAGGGAGGAGAGAGAAAATGGAGGCTAATTTGACTAGAATTAATTGGAAAAATACATCCCATGCTTTGGATTTGACAATCCATCCATGTGTCACTGTCTTATTGACCTAAGCCACCTCCCAGCCTTGAAATGAGAAAGGATGAGGTATGGGTATAATAAAAAGAGTCGTGTCGCATCACATCAGTTAAATGCTCGAGTTCAGGCCAAATATAAGGTACCCTTCTCGACTACAAGGTACCCCTTCTCGACTATAAGGTACGCCTTCTCGACAACAAGGTACCCCTTCTCAACTACAAGGTGCCCCTTCTCGACTACAAGGTACCCCTTCACAACTACAAGGTAGCCCTTCTCAAATACAAGGTACCCTTCTCGACTACAAGGTACCCCTTCTCGACTACAATATAACCTTCTCGACTACAAGGTACCCTTCTCGACTACAAGGTACCCTTCTCGACTACAAGGTACCCTTCTCGACTACAAGGTACCCTTCTTGACTACAAGGTACCCTTCTCGAATATAAGGTACCCTTCTCGTCTACAAGGTACCCATATCGACTACAAGGTACCCTTCTCAATTACAAGGTACCCTTCTCGACTACAAGGTACCCTTCTCGACTACATGGTACACTTCTTGACTATAAGGTACCCTTCTCGATTACAAGGTACCATTCTCGACTACAAGGTACCCCTTCTCGACTACAAGGTACCCTTCTCAACTATTAGGTACCCTTCTCGACTACAAGGTACCCTTCTTGACTACAAGGTACCCTTCTCGACTACAAGGTACCCTTCTCAACTACAAGGTACCCATATCGTTTTGGGAGGCCACACATCATTTTAAGGCTATGATAGTACATTATTTGTAGTTATTTTTATATAATATTTTAGTAGTAATTGATTTGTTCTTACATAATTTTAGTTTAATATAATACTTTTTTTGTATTTTCAGGTAATCTTGGTCTTCTAGTAGCAAATTCAAGCAAAGTCGTGTTCAGAAAAGATTCTGGAGCAAATTTGTAAAATTCCTCAGTACACGCCCCCTTGTCACGGGAGTACCCCATTCATGGCCATGTTAAGCTGTACACGGCCATGTTAAGCTGTACTTGGCCATGTTCAAGCATACACGGACATGTTTAGTTATACACGATCATGTTCAGCTATACATGGCCATGTTTAGTCATACACGACCATGTTCAAGCTTACACGCCCCCTGTCACAGGCTTGACCAGCGTCACGGCCAAGTTCAGCCTCCAGCTTCTGGAAAAGACTGCTACGTAGATTTATTATTACACGCCCCTATCACGGGCGTGACCTTCACACCATGGGCGTGACCTTCAGGACATGGGCGTGACTCACCCGACACGCATTCAATACAAGTAGTTTCCGCCGAAGTACATTTCCAGCTTACATGCTCTGGGTCGTGACCCAGGAGCGTGACTTCTCCCGCAACTGCCAGAATTACTCCCGTTCCCGCCGCTTTCAGCCATTCTCTTTCTTAGTCAAGACATGCCCATGGTCACGAGCGTGACCAGGGGGCGTGTACTGCAAATTAATGAAATTTGGCAGTTTTGCTCCCAACGTTCCTGGGCTTTCAAGATGTCGGTTTCGTACCTTACACGCCCTAGGTCATGGGCGTGACCTAAGGGCGTGACTTCCAAAACTTTTGCCTATAAATTCCTACTGCTGCATTGAAGCTGGGGATCCGATCCATGCTTAGATTGGTTCATTTTTAGATTAGATTTTCTGCATTTTATTGTATTTTCTCCTTTTATGCTTTGTAATTTCAATTCGTAGTTTAGATTTCCATTTCCAGCAATTGTAATTCTCCTTTCGTAGTTATAAAATCATCATTACTTTAATCATGTTTGGCTAATTTTATAACATTTGATCGGATGAATTCTTAAGTAGTGTTATTTTGTAATCTCTTCTTCATAGTTTGGTTTGGAAAACAATGATTTATCAATGATTTGCAATGATTTGATTTCATATTTCTAGGGTATGAAAATCAAGTTGGATCCGTATTTTAGTGGATCAAGAGATCCATAAATAAGTGTAGATCGCTCATCGGTAGAAAGAGTTGCTTGCATTCCTCGAGAGATGGTGACACAAATAATCCGGATTGGAGTCAAGTCCAATAGTGGGGATCACCACATAAAGTAAGCCTAGGGGTTTCGACTGGTCGAGGGGTCTTAATCGATCAACCTAAGGTTAGGTGGTAGTTCTCTCGAAAGAGGCTCTGCCATATTTTGGGAACCTCGACGGTCAAGTTTGTCCAAATCAATTTATGATGTTTATAAATTATTTTACTTAAGAAGGATTCTCGATCAAATGTTTCCTCTCTTTTATCATTTCTTAAAACCTTTATTTTATTACCGATAAAATAATATTAATTTGCGTGAGTAGAAGTAATCAACAGACCCGTGGAATACGCACATGACATTTATTTTTAAATATCCTATACTATGAACGATAGGTGCTCTTGCTTATAGTTCGTAGAATTGGAGAAAATGATTTATATCGTAAATTTTACGTATTAGGCTACCGCCGGCAGTATTACAACTGCATGGCATTATCTCTCTTCTACAAGTTTTTCCCTTATTTCTTATCTTTAGGGAGTTGGAGCACTACACCCACACTTATTGACGGTGTCTCAAACCTGAACACCTCAGGGCCCTAGGGCTTCTACCTGACCCAAAGCACTCACGAGGGGTCTAGCACAAATTGGGTTGTTATAAATCCAATAAATGAAGAAACAATTTCGTACACGAAATTTAAGTTGAGGCTTTGGGGATTGAAGGTCAGATTACAAATATCAACTTTCCTTGCACCTTTGGTCTAAAATCTTTTAAGATTAGTGTACCTGATTGTTGAAACCGGCAACCAGTCTCTTGAGTTCGGACCCACTGGGGGGTGTAGTCGATGCTTACTTCTCCCTCACTAAACTCTCCGAACCGTGGATGAGAAAACTGGAACAGACCCAAGGCTGTAGCGAGGAGGTCCTGCCACACACCCGGAATATCTCAGAGAGCTTCCCCTCCCGAACCAAAGCTCAGTCGGGCACCTTGGAGGGCACTAACAGCCAACCAAGACTAGCCTGGAGGAGAGGATTCTCTAAAAATCGGATCTCCTCCAAGGTGCCCTTAAGGGTTTATTTATAGATTCTCTAGGCTGGTCTGTAAATAGCACGAATCCGCCTTTTGGCTTTACTAACCGTACCTCAAATTGGTCTGCTAACAACCTAACTCTGCTGTTCTGAAGGGCTATTAGCAGCCCACAAGGGGCAACCAGGTCATTTCTCCCTTAGAGCCATCTGGGCAAGTGGTTCGCGAGGAGAGGGGCACCACTCGCCAGGCTGCCCAGCATTCGTTGAACTCTCCTCTCGCCAGACTTCTTGCTTGGGCGAGTGGTCTCTGAGGACAAGGGCACCTCTCGCCAGACTGGCCAGCGTTCGTCGAGCGCTCCTGAGCTCTGGGCGAGTGGTCCGCGAAGGCACCACCCGCGGGTCCTCTTTCCTGCTGCGCTCCGCTGGGCGGGTGGTCTATGTAAGCTCCACTCGCCAGCTATTCGGTCATGTTGGGCGGGTGAAGCCCTGCTTATCCCCACTCTCCCATACTTGTCGCTACCCTGCAGGTGCTCTTGTTTCCCCTTCCTCCCTTTTAGGCCGGGGGGCTCGACAAATACGGGGTTGTACACAATCCCCGCTCTTTGCGAGCGAGTCCTACGCTCGGAAAGAAGAGTCCAACCCCAATATTTGACGAGTGCTTTGCTGACCTGGAGGGAATCTTTTTGGTGGGACCCTCCATTTTGGTATAAATTTGCCCTCATATTTAATTGTCTCATATTTCCCATGGGAATTCTCGTCATGATGAAGCCGGTGCTACGACCGCTTTCTGAGGGGATGATGGCGCATCTCGCCGCGGCCCAGGATGGGGCGACTCCTAAGGCCGCTCGGTACGCCCCTTGGCTCTTGCCGCCGAGAGATCCCTCCAAACCATACCGGCTTAGGAAGGCCAAGTCAGTCCGGCGAGACCAGACTGAGAGGTAGTCCACATCGGAGACCTCTCCTCTTTGTAACATCCCCCCAATCAATACCGGCGAGGTAACTTGACCCTTCCTTCCTTATATCAACCTTGATAATGTGATAACCCAGTCTTTCCAACCATTCGCAGAAACCGCAGGAGGCTGAAAAGGCGCCTTTGAGGCCAATCAAGCGAGTGTCGACCCTTCCCCGCCTGCTCTCGGGGGTGCTCCATTGACCCATGAGCACCTCCTCCTGACTGCTCCTGGCGATATCTTGCACTCCTCTGGTGAGCATCCTATGGCCTTCTCGCCTTTTTCTCATCCCTGTCTCTCTTTTTGACTTGTCATTGGATTCCTCAGCCCCTACCTTTGGGACCACGGGCTTGCCTCCTCCTCCGCGTGACCTTCCCGTCCGCGGGATCATCGACCAGTCTGACCCCCCAGAGCGGGAGCACTCGGCTAGCGAGGGCCTCCAGGACCTCCCCTCTATCCCGGACCCAACCATCGCCCCGGGTGTTGCCGACCAGGTTCATTGTCCCGGGAAGGGGAAGTCACTCCATCCTCCCGATCAACTTTTCGTAGGGCAGCCCAGCACCTCTCGCCGAACCCCCGTCGAGTAATATGTACCCGGTAAGTCAGCTTCTTTTCGCCAACTCCGCGCTTTGCGCCCGAAAGGGACTAACCTCTGGTCGCGTAGGTTATCGCCAGGTGTCGCCAACCGACCCCCTGGAAGAGGAGGGGATGATCTCACCACTCCCCTCTCCCTGCGAGATCTCAGAGTTTCTCAGCGACCATGAGGACTCGAGGAATATGAAGGAACGGACTATAGAACTCTTCGGCAAGCTGATCCTGATGCTGCGCGATCAATCTAGTCTGACGCAGGAGCTCCGGGCGTATTTCGAGCGCCGGATAAGTGTCCTCGAGCGGGACTATGGGCACCTGATCGGAGAGATGGATCGTCAGGGGTTTGGGTGCGAGGAGACCTCGCCTGGGAGGCACATCTCGCGGGCTAGAGATCAGTTATGCTTGGTTTGCCAGGAGCTGACTGCAGTTAGCGCGTTCCACTACCCATGAGTGCCTCCGAGGACAGGGAAACGAGATCGGGGTCGATGGCGATGGGATCAAGGCTAAGCCTACCGGATCTCGCTCCCTGTATTCTTCTGTACCCCTTCTTCTTTCTCTTTCTTTATTCTATCTTTCACTGGACTATGGAGTGACCTATCGCGTCTCGCGAACTACTTTTAAGATTATGTTGTTTTACTCTATTTTTCGATGTGTTTCCGAGTACCGTCCCGCAAGTGTTCTCTCTCTTATTGTTTTATGTGATTTGAATTTGCCGGAGGGATCTCAGGTGGGACTCTCGCCCTTGGTGAGCAGCTGGATTTAGTCGAGTGGAGGGACTCCAAGGCGCAGGGATGTCGCGGCCGCTATCCGCACCCCACGCGCAGATGACTTCGACCGACTTCTCCCTTGTTTCTATAAATAGTTAGTCCACCCATCGTCATTATTGTACTTTCATCTCTCTCTCCTCTTTGCATTCGTTCTATCACTCGCCCATCTCTCTAAGACTTCTGCGAGAACTCCATCAACCCACGATTCCGAAGGACGCGGTTGGTAGAGCCAACTGTGCCCTAGCATTCGCGAACCGAGGCTTCGAGACATGCGACCTCATGGAAGCAGATTTTCACCAGACTGTCGCTGACTACATTCCGTCGGGTTTCACCGCACGCCACCCGGGGAGCGAGACCGCATCAGTCAGTTCTAGCCCGACACCCTGGCCATTCCTCTCGAACACTTTGAGGTGGGGCTCCGTCTCCCGCTGTGGCCAGAGGTGCGTCTGACCCTGCGCTATTTCGGGATAGTTCCTGCGCAACTCAACCCTAACTTGAAAGTGCACAGTTAACCTCACTAGAATTCTCTAGAGGGGGGGGGGTGAATAGAGATTTAAAAATATTTTGTGCAAAGTTAACAAATATATATATATATGTGTGTGTGTGTGTGTGTAATATTCACAGATTAAAGCTTCCCACACACCAACAAGAATTAAGCAAATAAAGAAAGAAATAGTAAAAAGAAAATCACAGCACAATACAAAGAAATATAGTGGTTCACCAAACTTTGGGTAGTCCACTCTTCTACCCACTTGGTAGGAATTCACTATCTTGCACTGAGTCTTTTGTTAAGGAGACTCTTAGAACCAGCCTGAGTCTTTTGATAAGGAGACTCTTAGAACCACTACAACTGTATTTTTTGAAGAGAGATTCTTAAAACTCTTTTACACTATTGAAATTGAAATAAGAATAAGAATAAGAAGAAGAAAAAGATGGAAAATAATTGAAGCAAGAAAGAATCTACTTCCTAGCAAGAAGATTAGAAACACAAGTATAGTGAATGAAATCTCTCTTCTATAGTGAGAAGGAGATTGTAAGCCCTTTTCTCCTTAAGTGAGAGCTTTTAGAAATTGCAGCAGTATGGCTTCAGAAGGATGAGAAGAAGAAGAAGGCTTTTTCTTGCTGCAGCACTCTTTCACTTTTCTCAATTTTCTCTTTCTTCTCTCTTGGGAGCTTTTCCTCTTTTTCAGAACTGGAGTGGATCACTTCTCGTTATTCTTTGCCGACCTCCTTCTGTATTTATAGCTTTGTTTATTCAAAAATATTGCTATAAGAGAATAATCAATTAGCAGTCAGAGAAATAGTAAGAGAGAAAAGTTTCCATAATCATTATATCTGTAGAAGGAAAGAGATCATTCTATTTTCAAATAATGTCCATAATAATCTTAATCAAATTAGCCAAGAATCATTTAGAAGGAAAGATTGATTCAGAACGGCTAGAAGAGAATAATATAATTCCATAAAATTCAGATCTACAGAAAGAAGGAAAGAGATCTGGCGTGTTTTTGAATCTGTCACAGAAATCGACATGCGTTGATTACTATTCAACGTAAGCGTCGATTTCAGCCTGGCTAGACGTCGAGAAGAAAATTTGGAAGGAACGTTGATTGAGGTGCGTCGACTTTACTGGGTGCGTCGACTAGAAATCAGAGGTACGTCGAATTTGGTTACGTCGAATTCTATTTAAAGTTACTTCGACTCAGTATGAGAGGTACGTCAACTACACTTCGACGCTGCGTCGATTACTATTCGACGCATATTTACTTAAACTAATTTTTTCGCTCTGAGAACTGATGGCGCAAATCTCGTACACCGCTATAGGCGGTAGCTAGACTGCGGCACGAAACAGCAGTGTACCGATCGTTCAAGTAATATAAAACGAGGAGTAATCCCCGAGTATCGAATCTCGAAGGAACACAGTAAGGTGGAGTTTACTTTTAAGGAAGGACTTGAGATTGAAGTCCTTTACGTCGGATGGATGCGGAAATGGGGGATTTGGATTGTGAAAAATAAAGAAAAAAACAACAACTATAACTACTCCTATGCAATGCCGCTATGCAATGCTTCGCTTGGCGGGATGGAGACTAGGCAGGCCTTGAGCGCACTGCATCGCAAGGGCGAATGGACGAGTAGGCAAGCGGAATCGAACTGTGCAGGCCTTGAGCGCGCTGCTTCGTTAGGCGAATGGATTACACGGGCCGCTATGCCACGCTTCGCTAGGCGGATGGATGAGTAGTCATACGGAATGAGCGTCGCAAGCACCTCTTCGACAAGCACGCCACTAGCAATTGCTAGTGCGGCACACGAACGTGACGACGGGATGGAGGATGGAATGGGGCGCACCTCAAGCAACTGAAACAACAAAACATTTCACATAGACATGAAATATATAGAAATATAAACTAGTTTAAGTGCCACTTCATCATAAGAATAAAGATCTACAACATATACACATCAATAAGAGAAGAACAAGGCAAGAAATCGACCGAATCCGAAGGCTCGTCGAGGAGTCACGGTTGGAATCGCTAGGTTGTCAATCCGCGTCCAAGCTCGGTCCTCAACTACGTCCGGGGTAGAGAGAGCTGTCATGACTCTCCAATGAGCCCGTCTTCTTCGTCTCACGATCCAGTAAAGGTTGCAAACTTCCTCTTGCTTGATGGCAATGGCGGCTAAATCATCCTTCGAAGCTCTAGGATGAAGGAGGAGGCCGAGATGATCTCCGGGCTCAAGATTGGCATGAAGAACAAGCCCGGAGCACCTCCTGAAAGTGGGCGGGGATGAACGGCGAAAAGGGCGCGGAGCTGGAGCTCTGGGAGAGGGAAGAACAAACGATCCCGAATAGGGCAAGACCTGCGGCTTAAATAGAAATTCTGTCAGAAAATGGTCACGCACGATCGAACGCACGACCGTGCGCAGACCGTGCGTTATTAAATGATAAAATTTGACTTGGGGAATACGCTGCGCCGCCCGTGCGAATTGCTCATGCACGATCAACACCTCCCGTGCGTACAAACGCACGGGCAAAATCTGACGCTCTGAAATCAGGAATACACAGGTCGATCGTGCGTTTTACTCACGCACGGGCAAACTCGCCCGTGCATTAAAATGCACGAGTAAACTCCGAAGCTCTGTTTTCTGCCAAGACACAAACGCACGACGGCAACCGACCGTGCGTCAAGGAAATGCACGACCATGCGATATGCACAGACATGAATTCTAGGGAAAACAGGACTAACCGACCACCTGCATACAAGATATAATGGCTGGGAATACACGTCCAGCATCAGAAAAACATAGAAGAAGAGAAGGGGAGCACTATGTGCTTACCCCCAACAACAAGGAGCGCAAATGCACACCGGAATGAGCTAAAAAGTGCACCCAGCATGGAATAGTACATATGAATGACAACGTGCCTAAAATGTGGTGCAAAGACTAGAATACCAGCCCAAATGAGTCCAAAAAATGTATATATAAATGGGACTCATCACACCCCCAGACTTACCTGTTTGCGCGTCCCGAGCAAACAAATCCGGCGGAGCAGGAAAAGCATAGCTAGCCAAAAAATTGCAAACATGGAATAGAATGCGAAGTTGCATACTTGTGTGCATAGAAGTTCATTAGAAGAAGTTTCTAACGTCGAGATCCATAAGCTCGCCCGGTCACTCTCTCTCCACGGCGCTAGTGAACTCACAAGACGAATCGATAGGACTTTAGGTTTACATGAGGCTTGGGTTACGGTTTGGAATGCAAAGATAAACGTGAAGGCTAATCGCAACCCAATTGAGCACACAAAAATGCTAAATCATAGCAGCCTCAATAATACACGTGTAACACACCCCCACACATGACTTTGAAATTGGGTGTGCACACGGCCTACAACAATCAATACCATTTAGATGTTTCAATTAAAATGCTGGGGGTATACATCTATTTTTTCTTTGCTTTTCTTTTTCTTTTCTTTTCATCCCCAGATCAAATAGCACAAATTTCAGCACATAGACATTTTTAAAACTTCCACATCAACACTGAAGTTTCGCATCACCGCACCGCATTGGACAATTACAATTCATAAATGCTTTTAGCTTAATTTTTTGGTTGCGATAATAGGATTAGCTTTTAGGCCTTGTTGAAGTATGGTGGAGCTGAATCAAAAGATCGGGTAGGCACAAAATGGGCTAGCAATGGTTAGTGTATAGGAATGGTAAAACAAGGCTCAAGCTTGCCAAATAGATGGCCTACGTCACGCTCAACTTGCAAATCGTTCGCACCCATGCTTCAAGAGTCGCTTGGGGCAAGTTCTTATCCCCCGAGAAAGGTAATCCTTCCACCCGACTCGAGCAACATGAACCTCGCATTCACTTACACACAATACCACGCTACCACTAGATTCAACCACATTCACCATTTTGAGTAAAATAAACTAAAATCTACGCAAATCTACTAATTATAAATTAGAAGCATAAATAGAAACTAATTCTACTCAAATCCCTATGCAAACAGGAGTACTCAACTAGAGCACTGCAGGAGTCAACATTCCACTCCATCTTGCAATTATTTTGGATAATACAGCAATTTCTACATCACAACCAAGAATTGAATATACAGGAGCATACAAACAAGCGAGTGCGCGCTAAAGTGGGTGTAGTGGTGTGTGGTGAAAATGAACAAATAAAATAATTGAAATAAAATACTTCTAGCATGCTATGCAAAAGTGCACGTGAGTGGGCACATATAGCGGCTTTCCCCCAGACTTAATCTAAGCAATCGATACGAATGATGTAATCATGAAAATTGAATAAAAGACCAGGGGAAGAAAAGTTACCCATGCTCAGAAATGAGCATACCAGAAGACGCATGAAAACTAAGACAAAGAGCAGCTTCCGCCATCCAGAATATGAACCTGCAGGGGTCAGCTCCGCAAAAACAAAAGAAAATAGAAAACTAAAATAAAGTGCAATTAACTAAACAGAATTAGAAAAGAAATGAAAATGCAGGAAAAATTAAGATAACTACTGAGGTTATTGTCCTCCCAGCACGACTTATTCTAAATTAAAATGGTTCTAGCTAATGGGAGTATGGAAGGAAAAGTGGACAGGTAACTGGCCCAATATCCGTATCGGTAGCGGGTACGGATACGGTGATAGAACAATCACCCCTCTACCTAAATATAGATACATGCTCCTCACAGGTAGAGGGTAGAGAATGTAAGTGGAGGAGGAAATATCCTCACTCAACTCACCAAAAACATCCTTGCCTAGCAAGGTACCGTCTTCAGGGAGGTGGCAGGAGGAGAAGGCAATGAAAGAGGCTTCCTCTGTGGAGGAAGGATCAACCTCCTCACACAAGAGGATGCACTCATCATTGACTTAAGTAGAATGCTCCAAGTCCTCCTGAAGTACCTGTGAAGACTCAACCTGCACAGGATTAGATAGAGAAAGGGGATTAAGAAATAAAAAGGAAGATGAACATGAATAAAAATCAATCGGGGGAGTGATCCCGGTCTCACTCCCGGCAGGATCCAAGCACAGATCACTGTCGGTATCATATGAGTCGTAACGAGGGGAACCCAGGAGCTTGGGGTCATCGGTGGTGAGCTGGATGTCCCCATCCAAGAAGTAAGTAAATACCTCCTCCTCGGAAAGAGAGTCCTACTCATCCCACCGCGGTGCGTCATCGTGTTCAAAGGTATCACACTCCCCATCAGAGAGAATGAAATCCTCGTCCCACTTTGGCGCAACCTCAGGCGCCGAATAAACCACCCGCACGACATCATCAGCCGACTCACTAAAGATAGGAGTAGATGAATTTTGCAAGGAATGCGGAGGAACCAGACTGCTCTCATGATCAGAAAATAAATGAGCAGTCGCCTCCGCGAAAATATCCACAGACGCCTCCCCGCAGGAAGAACCAGAATCTGCACACCATATTGGTGCATCCATGAGTTCCCAATCCTGTCCCTGTTGACCATCGAATGAGTGCACATCGTCACTCAAGGTAAGCTCATAAAAGGGGATTGAGGGACCCATGAAAGAATAGTACGCGACGAGAGATTCCTCGGTAATCTCCAAGGGCAAAGATCGAGCAAGATGTGCGATGTCAGTGTAGGGGCCAGGCAACACTCTGGTGGGCCTGTCCGCAGTAGTCTCCCGTAAATGGGGGGATGCTGCTTACACGTCCTCAGAGGGGGAAGGATCGCACAGACGAGGGCAATCCTTCAACATATGGCCTAAACCTTGACATAGCAAGCACCTAAAACAATGCTCAGCGTTTAAAGCAGTCATGGCGTCGATGTATCGATGCAAAGTGTCATAGAGGCGACACTCGGCTTCATAATACATCACAGAAATATGTGAATAAAACAAAAATCAACAATTACTTGCAAAATAAAACTACACGCAACCAGAATTGAATGAACTCCTGCTATAGAAAAGCCGAAACTAGTTAAAGGAAGAAATGAAATAGAAATATCAATTTTTAACACTAAAATAAACAAAAGAAATGGTATGAACAAAGGGAAAAGGGCTTCTATCTTACAGCTCTCCCTCTCCAGAAAACTCACACGACTGTGTTCCCCGGCAACGGCGCCAAAAACTTGATGGCACAAATCTCGCACACCGCTATAGGCGGTAGCTAGACTGCGGCACGAAACGGCGGTGTACCGATCGTTCAAGTAATATAAAACGAGGAGTAATCCCGGAGTATCGAATCTCGAAGGAACACAGTAAGGTGGAGTTTACTTTTAAGGAAGGACTTGAGATTGAAGTCCTTTACGTCGGATGGATGCGGAAACGGGGGATTTGGATTGTGAAAAATAAAGAAAAAAAACAACTATAACTACTCCTATGCAATGCCGCTATGCAATGCTTCGCTTGGCGGGATGGAGACTAGGCAGGCCTTGAGCGCACTGCATCGCAAGGGCGGATGGACGAGTAGGCAAGCGGAATCGAACTGTGCAGGCCATGAGCGCGCTGCTTCGTTAGGCGAATGGATTACACGGGCCACTATGCCACGCTTCGCTGGCGGATGGACGAGTAGTCTTACAGAATGAGGATCGCAAGCACCTCTTCGACAAGCACGCCACTAGCAATTGCTAGTGCGGCACATGAACGTGACGGCGGGATGGAAGATGGAATGGGGCGCACCTCAAGCATCTCAAACAACAAAACATTTCACATAGACATGAAATATATAGAAATATAAACTAGTTTAAGTGCCACTTCATCATAAGAATAAAGATCTACAACATATACACATCAATAAGAGAAGAACAAGGCAAGAAATCGACCAAATCTGAAGGCTCGTCGAGGAGTCACGGTTGGAATCGCTAGGTTCTCAATCCGCGTCCAAGCTCGGTACTCAACTACGTCCGGGGTAGAGAGAGCTGTCACGACTCTCCAATGAGCCCGTCTTCTTCGTCTCACGATCCGGTAAAGGTTGCAAACTTCCTCTTGCTTGATTGCAATGGCGGATAAATCTTCCTTCGAAGTTCTAGGATGAAGGAGGAGGCTGAGATGATCTCCAGGCTCAAGATTGGCGTGAAGAACAAGCCCGGAGCACCTCCTGAAAGTGGGCGGCGATGGACGGAGAAAAGGGCGCAGAGCTGGAGCTCTAGGAGCGGGAAGAACGAACGATCCCGAATAGGGCAAGACCTGCGGCTTAAATACAAATTCTGTCAGAAAATGGTCACGCACGATCGAACGCACGACCGTGCACAGACCGTGCATTATTAAATGATAAAATTTGACTTGGGGAAGACACTACGCCGCCTGTGTGAATTGCTCACGCACGATCAACACCGCCCGTGCGTACAAACATACGGGCAAAATCCGACGCTCTGAAATCAAGAATACACAGGTTGACCGTGCGTTTTACTCACGCACGGGCAAACTCGCCCATGCGTTAAAATGCACGAGTAAAATCCGACGCTCTGTTTTCTACCAAGACACAAACGCACGACCGCAACTGACTGTGCATCAAGGAAACGCACGACCGTGCGATATGCACAGACATGAATTCTGGGGAAAACAGGATGAACCGGCCACCTGCATACAAGATATAATGGATGGGAATACACGTCCAGCATCAGAAAAACATAGAAGAAGAGAAGGGGAGCAGCATGTGCTTATCCCCAACAACAAGGAGCGCAATTGCACACCGGAATGGGCTAAAAAGTGCACCCAGCATGGAATAATATATATGAATGACAACGTGCCTAAAATGTGGTGCAAAGACTAGAAAACCAGCCCAAATGAGTCCAAAAAATGTATATATAAATGGGACTCATCAAGAACTCATTTTTCTACTCATTTCTAGGGGTTAAGATAAATCATTTCCCCAACAATCTCCCCCTATTTGTCTTAACCCTTATCAGAGAGAAATTTTATCAGCTTTTAATCAACATATTTATAGAAAAGAGATATATTAGGTAATCAGAAGAAAATGGAAAAAGAAATCATATAACAGGCTTTTTGTACAGATCAATCAGTACTTAAGCAAAAAATAGAGTATATCAAAACATATCATTCAGGAGGAGTAGGAGAAGTTTTTCTCTTCCTAGAGAATACTAAAGGGAGATCAGGTCTTTTTATAGAGGTGAGTTGCTCCTTCTCAGTAGCAGGATATTCATTCAGCTCCCCCTTAGTCAAAGCAGTCTGCTCCCCCTGAGATGGAACTTCCTTTACACTTTCGTTTTCTGCTTCTTCAGCTTCTTTTTCTTTCTCACTTTCATCCACACCTTCAGCCTCAGCTTCCTTTTCAACTTCTTTCTCTACTCTACTTGCCTCCCTTTGAAATACAATTACTTGTTGTTCAGCTTCTCTTGCTATAAAAAGTACATCTGTTATCTGTTCATTGGTATGTAGCTCAAAGGCTTTTTCATTCCCAATGGTCTTAAGCAGAGCAGGACTATCAGATTTTGATGTTGGATAGGAGTTGAGTGAGATTTGTGACTGGAGAGATGATCTTCATCTAACTTCTCCCCCTTCTTGACCTTCTTAGCCAAGGAGGTTAAGAATGATTTAGTAACCTTAGATGAAGACACAGAGGTTTTGAGTACTTGCACAGAGGCATTTACCCCATCCAACTAGGTTTGCATGTGCCTGATAGAGGAGTGAATTTGAAGCCAGTGTCCATCCAGCATTTCTTGAAATCTTTGGGCTGCTGACTGGATACACTGAGTGATGAGAGTTTCAGTGGATGGAGATGGTTCAGGTTGTGTTGGTGGAGGGGATGAAGGTGGATAAGTGATTGTTGATATATGAGGTATGGGAGATGATGTAGGTAGAGAGGATGTGATAGTAGGAGGAGGAAGAGGTGGTGATTGAATTGGTGTATGTGAAGATGTAGTTAAGGTAGGAGGTGTGAGGGTAGTGGAAACTATTTGTGTGGATGATGTTGATAGGGAAGAGATGTCTGTATGTGGAGGAGGAGGTGAAGATGGATGCACAGGAGAATTAGGAGGAGAGGGAGTCCTTTCAGGAATGGAACCAGGCTTGGGGATTTGCCTGGTCCATTTTGAAAAGAGGGCTATGGACATCCTTTTTCCAGGAGGAATGGGAATTCCTTTTGACCTACATAGGTCAGGTAAGGAGTGAAGGAGTACCTGACTCATGATCCTCATGTAAGCATTCTCTTTATGAGAATATTTGTAGCCTATTAACTTCAGTAAGTAGCTGGCCACCATAATTTCAGTTGCTGCTTGGGCACTGCATCATGGGCAGAGATTTTGCATAGTAGTATTTTTCCTACAATGTCTGCCAAGAGCCTATATTCATAAGAGAAGTCTATTTTCTTCAAGTTGATTGGTCAATCTCTGGAGAATTTCATGGTGATTAATAAGTTTTTGATTTCCTCAGGGGTGAGTTCCACAGGTTCACTACCTGATAAGGGAATGATGATGGAGATTCATTTAGCTACTCTTAGAAAATAATTTGCTTTCCCTTTTTGATTTGAACAAGGATAGTGTTGGTGTGTACCTGATGGAAGATCAAAGGTGTCCCTAAGATGTTCTGCAGAGATTGAGACAGGTGTTTCATGGATTGTTCCTGTAATCTCTCCTTGTTCAGATATCTGAACATGATTCATCAACTCAGTGAGTTCTACTTCCAGGAGTCTGCATCTTGTTGAAATGAGTTTTTTTAGACCAGCTTCAGTGAAAAGAGCTATGATGCTCTTATAGTTTTTGGCGGCGGCTTGGAAGGAATCAAGATCAATATCGAAACCAGAGTTGATCTTGGGAGCCATTTTGGCCATTATGGCTGGACTGAGAAGTGAGAAGGATGAGAGATGCAGTGAGCGTGCAGATTTCTAACTGAAGAGTTTATTTAAGTCAGGTGAAACATCGAAACGAGACACAACTCAAGGTTTATTCGGTACTACAGTAGATGTGACTGAAAATATTTAGTATTGCCGCTCTTTTTCATGAAGTTGACGTTGCGTCGAGTGGAAGTCGATGTATGCGTCAGTACAGTCAGAATTGAGATGTTAGGGTTTCCTATCGACGATGCGTCGATTAAGAAATTGATGTGACTTTTATTTTGTCTTGAAAATTCTAAGTTTTTCTTGAGAGATTATTTCTTCCTAATCCTAAGGTTTTCTAAGTCAGCCTTGGACTAATTTTATAGACAATTGGATTGATTGTGCCAACATTGTTTGCAATGTGGCCAGTTTTACTACAGATATAACACCTGATTGTCTTTAGATTATGGGAATTTGAGTTTAGAGAGGGATAAAGGTGTTGATTAGGATAGAGTTGTTGATTAGGATGAAAGTTTTGATCAGGATGAATGGGTCCTGAATGGGGGTTAAGATAGAAAATTTTTGAAGGATAGATATGTCCTGTATTTAAGTTGCTCTGAGGTTTTATGCGTCGATATCTATTCGACGTATGTTGAGAGCTACGTCGATATATATTCGGTGCTTTCTCTAGATTGCATTGATCTGGAATCGATGCATGGAAGTAGTTGTGTCGATTGTAAGTCGACGTAATTTTATTCATGCGTCGATTTGAGTTCGAAGCATCTGAGAGATTGCGTCGAGTAGAATTCGACGTACTATTATTCATACGTCGATATGAAGTCGACGCAATTGCATCTTCACAGATTTTATTTTTCCCTTTTTTTTGGTTGGAGATTTATTTCTTTATGAATTGTTTCTTTTGGCCTAGTTGCCTTCTCAGAAGGAGTTTGAGAGTCTTCATCTGAATAGTATGATGTTTCATCAAAATGGTTTATCTCCTTGAAGGTGAAGTCTTCTTCTTTATTTTGTGAGTCTTCTTCTAAGTTTGTTGATTTGATGGGTTTAGTAAATTTAACAGGGCTCATCCAAGCAGGTTTGGTAGATGGTATTGAACTGGTTGAAGGATCAGCCCCTAGCCCCAGATTCTTATGTCTGATTGTTTGTTTTTCAGTGATTTCTTTAAGTGTTTGGCTTCTGACTTTTATAGATTCTTCAAAAGCTTTTGCCTGAGATACCTTATTCTTAAGGAGTTGATTTTCTATTTTAGCTCTTTTTATTTCCTTTTCTGTCTTATAGATTTCACACCTTAGTTCATAATTTTTTGAACATGTATCCTCTATTTTTCTCATATTAATTTGTTCTTTTAGATCCTTAATTTCTTGTATAGCTTTTAGTTGATCTAAACAGAATCCTTTAAAATCATTTTTGAAATCATCACATAGAAAATCTATTTCATCAAAAGTGCTTACCTCATTTTTATCCTCAGATTCCTCTATGAGAATAAGGCTATTTGCTTTTGTTGTTGAATTTTCTTTTTCATCTTCAGAAGAGATGCTTCCTTCTGATCCTGTTTCACTCCATGATTTAGCAGCATATTCTTCCTTTGAGCTTTCAAGAGACATTAAGCATAGGTCTTCTTGCTTAGACTCTTCATTGTCACTTTTAGATGAGGTGCTGTCCTCAGAATCTGTTTCACTCCAAGCTTCTGCAATGAAGCATCTTTCTTTCTTCTTCCCCTTTTTCTTGAGATCTTTCTTTTTCTCAGCATTTTCTGGACATTCTGGGGCAATATGTCCAGTTTTCCTGCAGGAATATCAAACAATTTCTTTAGTAGGAGTCTTATCATACCTTGGTTTTGACTCTCTTCTTCTAGACCCATCTGTCCTGACCTATTTCTTGAATCTTCTGGCCAGGAGACTGAATAATTCTTCTTCAGTAACAGGGGTTTCTTCTTCTGTTGCTTTTAATGCAATGTTTTCCCTTCTTTCCTTCTCTTCTCTGGTTTTCAGTAGTTGCTTATATGATTTGAGTTTTCCTAAGAGGGCATCTGTTGAGATTTCCTTTTGTCCTCTTGTATCTCTTATTGCCCCTATTCTTGAGTCCCATGAACTTGGGAGACTCATTAATAATTTGTCATTGATCTCTGTGAGAGAGATCTCTCTATCCAAGCTCCTTAATTGGTTGATGATCAGACTGAATCTGTCATACATCTCAGATATGCTTTCTTCATGCTTCTTTTGAAAGTTCTCATATTGGGAGATCAATAGAGCCTTTCTATCTTTCCTTTCATCAGCACTTCCTTCTACTATCTTTGTAAGAGCCTCCGAGATTTCTTTGGCTGATTCACAGTCAACAACCTTTTGAAAAATTTCATCTGAGAGGGTTGTGACATGAATGTTCACAGCTTTTGCATCACATGCTCCTGCCTTCTTCTCATCATCTGTCCACTCAGCCCTTGGGACCAGTGTTTGAGTCACTTTACCACTTGAGTCCTTTATATAAGGCTTGGGAGGACCTGTCAAAATAACATTAAACAATTCTTCATCAATAGAATTCATATAGATCCTAATTCTTGTTTTCCAAAGTGCAAACTTTTCAAGATTACACATTGGTGGTCTGGTGGAAGCATAATCTTTGATTTGTGCCATAAAAAGTTTTTAGAAATATATATATATATATATAAATATATATATATATATATGAGGTAGGATCTTTTTGATCAAGGAGTTACCCCTTTTTGACCAACCTGGCTCTGATACCAATTGAAAGTGCACAGTTAACCTCACTAGAATTCTCTAGAGGGGGGTGAATAGAGATTTAAAAATATTTTATGCAAAGTTAACAAATATATATATATCTGTGTGTGTGTGTAATATTCACAGATTAAAGCTTCCCACACACCAACAAGAATTAAGCAAATAAAGAAAGAAATAGTAAAAAGAAAATCACAGCACAACACAAAGAAATATAGTGGTTCCCCAAACTTTGGGTAGTCCGCTCTTCTACCCCCTTGGTAGGAATTCACTATATTGCACTGAGTCTTTTGTTAAGGAGACTCTTAGAACCAGCCTGAGTCTTTTGATAAGGAGACTCTTAGAACCACTACAACTGTATTTTTTGAAGAGAGATTCTTAAAACTCTTTTACACTATTGAAATTGAAATAAGAATAAGAATAAGAAGAAGAAAAAGATGGAAAATAATTGAAGCAAGAAAGAATCTACTTCCTAGCAAGAAGATTAGAAGCACAAGTATAGTGAATGAAATCTCTCTTCTATAGTGAGAAGGAGATTGTAAGCCCTTTTCTCCTTAAGTGAGAGCTTTCAGAAATTGCAGCAGTATGGCTTCAGAAGGAGAAGAAGAAGAAGAAGGCTTTTTCTTGCTGCAACACTCTTTCATTTTTCTCAATTTTCTCTTTCTTCTCTCTTGGGAGCTTTTCCTCTTTTCAGAAATGGAGTGGATCACTTCTCATTATTCTTTGTCGTCCTTCTTCTATATTTATAGCTCTGTTTATTCAAAAATATTGCTATAGGAGAATAATCAATTAGCAGTCAGAGAAATAGTAAGAGAGAAAAGTTTCCATAATCATTATATCTGTAGAAGGAAAGCGATCATTCTATTTTCAAATAATGTCCATAATAATCTTAATCAAATTAACCAAGAATCATTTAAAAGGAAAGACTGATTCAGAACAGCTAGAAGTGAATAATATAATTCCATAAAATTCAGATCTACAGAAAGAAGGAAAGAGATCTGTCGTGTTTTTGAATCTGTCACAGAAATCGACATGCGTCGATTACTATTCAACGTAAGCGTCGATTTCAGCCTGGCTAGACGTCGACAAGAAAATATGGAAGGAACGTTGACTGAGGTGCGTCGACTTTACTGGGTGCGTCGACTAGAAATCAGAGGTACGTAGACTTTGGTTACGTCGAATTCTGTTTACAGTTACTTCGACTCAGTATGAGAGGTACGTCGACGACACTTCGACACTACGTCGATTACTATTCGACGCATATTTACTTAAACTAATTTTTTCGCTCTGAGAACTCATTTTTCTACTCATTTCTAGGAGTTAAGAAAAATCATTTCCCCAACATAACTCAATTGCTATGTTGGTGGCATTCACCTGCTACATGCGGGAGGAGGGAATCGAGTTCTCGCTCCCCGTGTTCCGCAAGCTATTTACCTTCAGAGCCACTCGCGGGGTTACGTTCTTCACGGGGCAGTCTCCCCTCAATGTCATCGGTACTACCAACAAAAACCACGACTGGGTTTGTCGATTTGTTTTTGTTACCGGGAAGTTCGGCAACGTGCCACTCGCGCCGATGCAGAAGGACGAATCAACCTTCCGGCGTCCAACGTTGGGAGGTGATGAGGCCAACTTTCACGCCTTCCTTCTAAAGCACGACATAGATGTCGTTTACCTGCGGAGGCACGTTGATTCGTTGCCTGTGGTCCCACCAGGAGAAGGTAGGCGGGATCATCTTTACTCGAGACCCCCCCCCCCTTCCCTAGCATTCGCTCGTGCCTCTTCTAACTGACCCTTCTAGAACAGGAGTTCGGAATCTCCCCCTCCATCCACCGAATGCGAATGTGGAGGTTGTTCCCGACCTTGCTCTCTCACGCGCGAAGTCTACCACCGCTGTCTGCCGCGAGGATCTGCCTCCCGCGAAATCCGGTGGTCATAAGGTGAGGCTGAAGCGGAAGCGTGACCCAGCCTCGAGTCCCTCCACTAAGCGGACGAACCGCTCAACTGCCGACAAGGGAAAAACAACGGAGGAGGGTGCCTCCCGCATAGCTGCTCCTATGGTGGAGGGCCTGGCCGCCCATCCGGTCGTTGCGCCGGTGGCGTCTTCTTTGGGACCTGGGCTGAGAGGGCATCGAAACATTCCTCTCGGCGAGAGGTACATCGATTCGGTTGGCAAACCCCTCATTCGTTGGGACAGACAGGCCAATCGGGTCTCCATCTCTTCTCTCCCTCCCCCTTAGATGGAAAAGGAAACCGTCGACGGTCATGCTTACGGCCTTTCTTACGCGTTCTACAACCGCGAGAGTGCCGCTGCTTATGACACTGCATCCACCCAGTATCTCGCTCACGAGGCCTCTAGAGCCATGATGCGGGCCCACGAGCTGACCCACATGTCCTCTCACCGCAGCATGACTCTCGCGCGGAACATCCTTGAGGTTGAAAAGACCAGCTCCATCGTTGTTGCCGAGGATGTGACCGCCAAGCAAAAACTGGCCGCGGCCAAGGCTCTTCTCGCCAGTCGCCCGGACTGAGAGGTGACCACCCCTTCCAATGCTACCCGAGATCTCGCAATGTTTACCTTCTTCTTCCCAACGTGTTTAACCTTTCCTCCCCTTATACGACATAGCTAACTATGATTCCTTGCTTGTTCGGTCCCGTATACTTGAGGAGCGGAACAAGGAGCTGGAGGCCGAGAACAAGAGGCTGCGAGATGCCGCCGCTCGGCCCCCACTCGCGGAGAGGGTGACCCGGCACCTTTACTCTCATGCTGAGTTCGATGGGATGATGCAGAAGACGGCATAGACCGCGGCGAGGCATGCGCTAGAGTTGCTGCGGCGAGCTGGCCTTTTGAAGGAGGAGGGCGAGAGGATTCTCGCCCCTCACCTGCTCCCATGGCTCTACCAGCCGGTGGATGGTCTCAGAGATCTCGCTGATATCAGGCTGGGATTTGGTGGACATCAGTCAGGTGAGAGCAGTGGTTATTCGGGCGAGGACGATGATCAATCGTGATGATTTTTCTTTAATTTATTTTTACCTTTTCGCCGCGATGTGAGAGGTCGAACCTCTTTTGCAATCATTTTGATGCAGAAAGGACTTCTACTCCCATGCGTGATTGTGATTCTCTTTCCTTCATTTCTAGCTGTTATCACTTGGTAGATCTCATGATTATGTGGTCCATGTGTTCTCGCATCACTGCGCTCGACCTTCGCGCACTCGCACTCGCTCTTTTGAGTCTCTGGGTTCTCGACAACATTTGCCGAGAACAAGGCTGCGCCGAGAGCCCTTTCTGTGCCGTTAGGTTTTCGTACCCCTTGGGACTGACTATCCCCGCACCGCACGCTCGTCAGGCGAGTGCCTCATTCGGATGGCTCATTTCGCGGGCGAGTGCTCTTCTGATAGGCACCATTCGCCCTCCCCTCAGCGGGTTGTCTTTAGTTAATTCTCCTCGTCGGATTGTTCCTACCTTGCCTTCCCCCTGAGCCTTCGGCCCTGCTAGCTAGGTGAGAGCCTGGACAGCGGGTCTGCTCGGGGCCTAACTTTTGGAACTTCGGGAACCTGCCACCGAGTGAGCCTTCGGCCCTGCCAGCTAGGTGAGAGCCTGGAAAGCGGGTCTGCTCGGGGCTTAAATTTTGGAACTTCGGGAACCTGCCACCGAGTGAGCCTTCGGACCTGCCAGCTAAGTGAGAGCCTAGACAACGGGTCTGCTCGGGGCCTAACTTTTGGAACTTCGGGAACCTGCCACCGAGTGAGCCTTCGGCCCTGCCAGCTAGGTGAGAGCCTGGACAGCGGGTCTACTCAGGGCCTAACTTTTGGAACTTCAGGAACCTGCCACCGAGTGAGCCTTCGGCCCTGCCAGCTAGGTGAGAGCCTGGATAGCGGGTCTGCTCGAGGCCTAACTTTTGGAATTTTGGGAACCTGCCACCGAGTGAGCCTTCGGCCCTGCCAGCTAGGTGAGAGCCTGGACAGCGGGTTTGCTCGGGGCCTAACTTTTGGAACTTCAGGAACCTGCCACCTAGTGAGCCTTCAGCCCTGCCAGCTAGGTGAGAGCCTGGACAGCGGGTCTGCTCGGGGCCTAACTTTTGGAACTTTGGGAACCTGCCACCGAGTGAGCCTTCGTCCCTGCTAGTTGGGTGAGAGCCTGGACAGCGGGTCTGCTCGGGGCCTAACTTTTGGAACTTCGGGAACCTGCCACCGAGTGAGCCTTCAGCCCTGCCAGCTAGGTGAGAGCCTGTACAACGGGTCTGCTTGGGGCCTAACTTTTGGAACTTCGGGAACCTTCCACCGAGTGAGCCTTCGGCCCTGCCATCTAGGTGAGAGCCTGGATAGCGGGTCTGCTCGGGGCCTAACTTTTGGAATTTTTGGAACCTGCCACCGAGTGAGCCTTCGTCCCTGCCAGCTAGGTGAGATCCTGGACAGCAGGTCTACTCGGGGCATAACTTTTGGAACATCGGGAACCTGCCACCGAGTGAGCCTTCGTCCCTTCCAGCTAGGTGAGATCCTGGACAGCGGGTCTGCTCGGGGCCTATATTTTGGAACTTCGGGAAGCTGCCACCGATTGAGCCTTCGGCTCTGCCAGCTAGGTGAGTGCCTGGACAGCGGGTCTGATCGGGGCCTAACTTTTGGAACTTTGGGAACCTGCCACCGAGTGAGGCTTCGGCTCTGCCAGCTAGGTGAGAGCCTGCACAGCGGGTCTGCTTGCGGCCTAACTTTTGGAACTTCGGGAACCTGCCACCGAGTGAGCCTTCGGCCCTGCCAGCTAGGTGAGAGCCTGGACAGCGGGTCTACTCAGGGCCTAGCTTTTGGAACTTCGGGGACCTGCCACTGAGTGAGCCTTCGGCCCTGCCAGCTATGTGAGAGCCTGGACAGTGGTTCTGCTCAAGGCCTAACTTTTGGAACTTCGGGAACCTGCCACTGAGTGAGCCTTCGGCCCTGCCAGCTAGGTGAGAGCCTGGACAGAGGGTCTGCTCGGGGCCTAACTTTGATACAATAAAACCATACTTATTGAGACATTACCTTGCTCATTCCAAAACAAAAATATTCAAAGAATAACTCATTTCATTACATGAATTTTGGGATAGAAATGTTTCAAATCGTCGCCACTCCATGTACGGCTAACGGTCTCGCCCTCCACATCCCGGAGGTGATATCCCCCTGACTTTAAAGCTTCTCCCACAATATATGGACCTTCCCAGTTGGGATTGAGTTTTCCCACCGTGGCTGACCTCCCGGTCGCATCGACTTTTTTCAACACGAGATCACCCTTTTCGAACTGTTTTATCCGGACGTGCTTGCCGAAGTATTTGGCCATCCGGCGCTTGACCTCCTCTTGTCGGATGGCGGCCAGATCTCAAACTTCTTCGACCAGGTCCAGGGAGAGCCTCAGCTCCTCATCATTTCCTGATCTCCAATCTTCACCTCCACTTGAGGCGGCCTTTACACGTGGTGTTTCGACTTCAAGCTCTACTGGGATGATAGCCTCGGAACCGTGAGAGAGCTTAAAGGGGGTCTCTTCTGTGGCGGTGTTGGGGGTGGTCCTCAAATCCCAGAGAACTGAGGGGAGTTGTTCCACCCAATTCCCTTTCAAATTCTCCACCTTCTTTTTGAGTAGATTTACTATAATCTTGTTTGCGTCCTTCGCCTGCCCGTTGCTCCTGGGGTGGTGGACCGACGCCAATCTGAGATCTATCCCTAGTTGGCCGCAGAAGCTGACGAACTCCTCGCTAGCGAATTGTGGTCCATTGTCGGTCACTATAGCTTCCGGAAGTCCATGTCGGCAGATGACCTCCCCCCATACGAAGTTGCGGATCACCTGGGAGGTGACGTTTGCAAGGGCTTTGACCTCCAGCCATTTCGAGAAATAGTCGATCATGACTAAGAGAAACCTTGTCTGCCCACTAGCATGGGGGAAAGGCCCTACCAAGTCCATCCCGCATATGGAAAAGGGCCAGGGCGCCGTGATGCTCCTTAGCCTCTGAGCGGGCAAGAGTTGAAGTGGAGCAAATAGCTGGCACTTCCGGCATTTCTTGGTGAACTCCACCGCATCTTTGCTCAGGGTCGGCCAGAAATACCCTTGCCTCATTACCCTTGCCTCTAGCGTCCTGCTCCCCGAATGACTGCCACATTTACTACAGTGGATCACCTCCAGGATCCTCGGGACCTCTTCCTCGGAGATGCATCGTGATAGGAATCCCGAGAGGGTCTTTCGATACAAGTCCCCATCATGGAGTACGTAGTAGGCGGACTTGTACCGAAAGCGCCTTTTATCCGGAACTTCTTTTGGAAATTTTCCCGTTGATTGGATGGTCACAAAAGGATCCTTCTACGAGGGTCACTATTCTATATCAATGAGTTCCCCTTCCTCTATCTAACAGTGGAACAGATCTGTCAAGGTCCCCCCGACCCGAGGACCGGACTTGGCCAGCCGATCGGCCGAGACACTCTCCTCCCTCGGGACGTGCCTGATGGAGAATGTTTTGAATGCTCCGATGAGACCCCTTACTTTGGCGACACACCGGACGAGTGTGGGCTCTCTTGCCTCAAAATAGCCCTTGACCTGCGAGGCTATTGCCATTGAATCGGTGAGAACCTCCACAACATGGACTCCTAGCTCCCGGGCCAGACGGAGGCCAGCGATCACCACTTCATATTCAGCTTGGTTGTTGGTTACTGGAAAATGTATCACCAGTGCTTGCTCGATCTTCACTCCGTGGGGGATCTCCAACACCACCCCTCTTCCTAAAGAATTCTTGCCCGAGGCTCCGTCGACCAGCAGCTTCCAAGGAACGTGATGTAAGACTCACTCCTCTTCCGTCTCGACCACGAAGTCTGCCATAAAATCTGCAACTGCTTCGGCCTTCATTGACAGCCGTGGGTGGAAGGTGATGTTGAATTCACTTAACTCTATCGACCACTTTGCAAGCCTCCCCGAGTGCTCTACCCCCTCGAAGATTTTATAGAGGGGTTGATCAGTTACTACTTGAATGGAGTGGGCCTCGAAGTACGACCTGAGCTTTCTTGCTGAGATGATCTGGGCGAAGGCTAGCTTTTCCAAAATTAGGTATCAGAGTTCTGCCTTCTTCAGAACCCTGCTCACGTAATAGATGGGTAGCTGCCTCTTGCCCTCCTCCCTGACCAGGACAGAGCTTACGACTTCAGTCCGACCCCGAGATACAAGGATAGGTCCTCCCCCTCCTTAGGATCTTGGAGTAGTGGGGGCTTGGTGAGTTGGCTCTTCAGGGCCTGGAAGGCTTCCTCGCATTTCTCCGTCCATTCGAAATTCTAATTGCCTCATAACACCTTAAAAAACGGGGAGCATTTCTCCCCTACCTGGGAGAGAAACCTACTCAACCCTGCGAGCTTCCCGGTCAGCCGCTGGACCTCCTTGGCGCTCCGTGGCGACCCCAACTCCATGATGGCCTTTACCTTGTCCGGGTTAGGCTCTACCCTCGAGGTGGTAAGGAGGTGACCTAGGAAATTTCCCTTGCTGGCTCCAAACATGCACTTCAGGTGGTTGAGCCGCATCTTGTACTTGCGTAGAGTGATGAAAGTTTCCTCGAGGTCCTGGAGGTGGGAGCTCACGCTCTTGCTTTTTACCATGAGGTCGTCTACGTAAACCTCCAAGTTCCTTCCTCTTTGCTCCCGGAACACCCGGTCCATCATCCCTTGGTAGGTGGCTCCGACATTCTTCAGCCCAAAGGGCATCATCTTGTAGTTGTAACACCCCTCCCGGGTGATGAATGAGACATCTTTGATGTCTGGGGGGTGCATCCTGATCTGGTGATAACCTGAAAAAGCATCCCAAAAACTCATCACAGAAAAACCGACGGCTGAGTCAACCAGCACGTCGATCCGAGGCAGGGGATAACAATCCTTAGGGCAGGCTTTGTTTAATAAAGAAAAGTCAATACACATACGTCAGCGGCCATCGCCCTTCTTTACCATGACGACATTGGAGACCCAGCCTGGATACTGGATCTCCGATACAAAACCTGCTTCGAGGAGTTTTGCCACCTCCTCGCAGATCGGTCCTTCGAGCTTGTCGGCTATGGTCCTTCACTTCTGTCGGATGGGGCGGACCCCTGGCTCAAGGTTGAGTCGGTGGCAAGCCACGTCCACATCGATACTCGGCATGTCCGCCACGTTCCATGCGAAGATATCCACGCTCCATTGGATGCACTCCAGCATCCTTCCACTGTCTTCCGGGCCAAGGCCCAAACTAATCTGCACCTTCTCCACCCTTCCTCCCTGGGTGGTGACCTCCATCTCAACCACCTCCTCTGCTGCCTCCAGTCGGGCCGGCTGTTCCCACCTTCCCACTGCATTTCTGCCTTCAGATGGGACCACCTCTCCTACTGCAGCTTGCTCCCACATGGGCTAAACATGCTCCCCCTAAGCCTCTTCCATATCCCCTCCTTGGATGCTGCTTTCTTTTTCGACTCTCTTCTCCTCCCCCTCTTCATCTGGCTCCTCCGGCGTACTCCTCTCCTCAGTCATCTTCTTAGCCTCCGCCATCCAGGAGATGGTGTTTACGGCGGTCACATAGCACTGCCTCGCCACCTTTGCATCACCCCAGATTCGGACTTGGACTCCTCCGTTGTGGAACTTCAAGCACTGGTGGAAAGACGAGGGTACGCACCAGAAAGAGCTGATTAGAGGGCATCCGAATATGGCATTGTAGCTGCTTGGCGCGTCCACAATGATGAATTGGCAATTTCTCGGGACCCCTCCCAATGTCACCTGGAGGCCAACTCCTCCCTCAATCTCCTTTCTATCCCCCGAAAAGCCGAACAACGGTCCATCGGAGGCCTGCACCCTTTTCTTCTCCACCTCCATCGTGTCGAATGCCTTCTTGAAGATGACATTCATGGAGCTCCCATTGTCCACCAAGATCTGGGAGACCGTGAAGTTTTCTATTGCCATCTGGATCACCAAGTCGTCACAGAATGGGTCTTCGTAGTCGGGCATATCCTCCGATGAGAAGGTGAGCTTCTCTGTGGGGTGTGGGGTCTGAGAAGCTGATGCGACGTCTCTCCTGAACATCACCTGGAAGCTCCTCTTGCGAGTTGCCTCAATCCCGACCCCACCGTGGATCACTCTGATCCCTCCCCTAGCCCCTACATCCGCCCTGTCTTCATACCTGTCCTCCTCTCCCTCTTGCTGCTTCACCTCAGGCTCGCTCATCCTTGCCAACCTCTTATAGAACTCAGGGTTGGACACCTCCCCTTCTATCTCCTCCGCTGCACGCTCCATCAACTCCTCAAAGGATAGAGGAGCCCTTCTCTTCAGGTCCATTTTGAAGAACCCGTCTCGCAACCCCACGATGAATGCCAACTGGAGGGTGAACCCCGACACCTCCTGCACGAGGTGGACCTCCTCCTGTAACCTGTCTACATAATGGGCCAGTGACTCCCCATGTCCTTGCTTGATCTTGAAGAGCGCCTCCGCATCCTTCTTCCTCTTCTTTGACGTCAAAAAATGCAGCCAAAAGCTCCGACGCAAATCGTCGAATGCATAGATGGAACCCACAGGGAGCTGGTGGAACCAGTCCCTAGCCTTCTCCTTTAGAGTGGTCGCAAAGAGTCGACACTGAAAGGCGTTCGACATGGGAAGAATCGAGACCAAGTCTTCAAACCATTGCAGGTGCAAGACTGGGTGATCCTTGCCGGTGTAATAGGACATCTCCGGCCCTCGGAACCCCTCCAGCACTGGGGCCGAGAGGATCAGCTCGCATAATGGGCTCCCTTCCCTTGCTCGGCGAGTGGTCCTCTCACGCGGGGCCAATTCGCATACCTCTGCACTCGCCGGACAGCTGAACAGCTGTCGCCCGGGGAGATCTCGTGCACTCGCCTCCGCCGGCACCTCTTTCTCGTGCGGCTGTCCCGGAGCATTCTCGCCAATCTGCTGAGGCGGAATCACAGGGACCACCGGTGTCTCGCACTCGCTCCTCCCAGTGAGGACTGTCTGCAAGACCTCTCGCTTGAACTTCTCAAACATCTCCAGCCACTCCATTGTCGCTGGCGGCTGCGAGTGGCCTGAGTCAGAACCATTTCCCCCATCTCCTGTCATTCAGTTCAGTCTGAGATTTTCCTTCACCGACTACGGTCCACGCTCACCGCACAAATTTTTGTCGAAACGGGCAACCGATCTCTTGAGTTCGGACCCATTGGGGGGTGTAGTCGATGCTTACTTCTCCCTCACTAAACTCTCCGAACTGTGGATGAGAAAATTGGAACAGACCCAAGGCTGTAGCGAGGAGGTCCCGCCACACACCCGGAAGATCTCAGAGAGCTTCCCCTCCTGAACCAAATCTCAGCCGAGCACCTTGGAGGGCACAAGCAGCCAACCAAGACTAGCCTGGAGGAGAGGATTCTCTAAAAATCGGATCTCCTCCAAGGTGCCCTTAAGGGTCTATTTATAGATTCTCTAGGCTGGTCTGCAAATAGCACGAATCCGCCTTTTGGCTTTACTAACCGTACCTCAAATTGGTCTGCTGACAGCCTAACTCCACTGTTCTGAAGGGCTATTAGCAGCCCACATGGGGCAACCAGGTCATTTCTCCCTTAGAGCCATCTAGGCGAGTGGTCTGCGAGGACAGGGGCACCACTCACCAGGCTGCCCAGCGTTCATCGAACTCTCCTCTCGCCTGACTTCTTACATGGGCGAGTGGTCCCTAAGGACAAGGGAACCTCTCGCCAGACTGCCCAGCGTTCGTCGAGCGCTCCTGAGCTCTGGGCGAGTGGTCTGTGAAGGCACCACCCGCGGGTCCTCTTGCTTGCTGCGCTTCGCTGGGCAGGTGGTCTATGTAAGCTCCACTCGCCAGCCATTCGGTCATGCTGGGCGGCTGAAGCCCTGCTTATCCCCACTCGCCCGTACTTGTTGCTACCCTGCGGATGCTCTTGTTTCCCCCTTCCTCCCTTTTTAGGCCGGGGGGGCCACTCGGCAAATACAGGGTTGTACACTGATACTCATGAGATTACTACTCTTGTTCCTAAATAAAATTTAGACTCCTCCTTCAAAATCATAATATGCTTTTAGATTTTGCATAAATAATTTGATTCTTCCAATACTAGACTTCGTTATCCAATTAACGTGTAGCACTAACAACGCCATCATGCACGAGATAAGAACAAAGTTTCCCTTTGCGATGAATATTTCTATTGCTTTGTGCAGTAAGTGACTTGTAACTTTTCTTAACATGATCCAGTTCTGTATCTCCCTCGCATACGCTTAAGTTGTCGATCAATGCAATCATTTCAATGCATCCAAAATTTAGCATTTAATGAGACTGGCCATAGGGTCAAGCGGGTAATCAATTATATAATTCAAGACATCATATCCTTCGGGTCAAAACCTCATCTTCCAGCACAAACCATCATTATTCATGTTATTAGCAATTGATTCCAACAATGTTATCTCGTCCATGGCAATCACATGTAGCTAGTCATTAAAAAACATTTCAATTCCCTAGAGTTCAGGGGAGTTACTCTTTTCAACCCTCTGATCAAGTATCAAATTCTTACCAACAAGTAGAGGGGATATCCAACACATGAATTTATTTTTTGAATTTTTTAGATAAGTGTTTCTCAAAATCAAGAAACTTTGTCGACGATAAAATGTCGAGGTACTCATGCCTTTTCATTCTCAAAACCATCTTAACCGTATCCAAAGGATCATACCTATAGTACACATCTTCCAAACATAGCATGATGCCTACTAGGTTTTACGTTTTCCAGGGTCCTTATATTTCCAATATCAAGTCATGGTAAGACAATTAAAATTGTCAAACATCACGGATGTTTACCGCTTGACTTCTATTTCACATAATGGTCAAGTTCCGCAATCACACCACCTCACTTTCCATGACATTATGCCCTTTCAATCCACCAATTACTAAAAGTATGTTACTACCTCAAGGGTTTAAGCTCATAAGCTTTTATGCTTCCAAATAGTTCCCAAAATTCGTATATGATCATCCGGCGATGCTTAAAAATTGGTCCCGGTGATATTACGAAGCATTATTGTATGCTCATGGCAAGGTGAATCCTTGACTCTACACCTCGCATAGGTTATAATCACATCATTCCCTTCTAAGACCATGAGACCCGAGACAAGTGTTACTTTTGTCTAATCCAGGCCTTACTTAGACTTGCACCGAATTTAGAAATTGGTGCCAATTTTCTCTTTTAATTTAGATCATTTCATTTAAGAGATTTTCAACCGTGAACATAAACCATATCCAACAGTTGGGTTACGATACAGAGCCTCTAGAAAAATGCCTTGTCGAGGCAAAACTGTTACAAGTACTCCTACTTGCACAGATATTCTTCCCAAACTCCAAGGTCGTCCCAAAATTTGACCCTTTGAAGGAAATTTGCTCAACCTCTTAGTGCCTTTACAACAACACTTTACATAAGGGTGGTCATCATGCAATAAGACATCACGACTACTTGTATGTATGTTTAGAATTAGTTATGGACAGTACTCTTCATAATTCAAACGCCATTAAAAACTGGAATAGGAGATCAAGTACTCAACTTTTTCGATGATGATCAAGTTGCATCCAATCATTCTGAGAGCATATACAAATAACATCCAATTATCATGTATGCATTTCATATGTTTTGAATGTGACCTGAATCAAAGTTAGTTCAAGGTGATTTCCATTGACTACCAAAAGTAAGGTCGTAATTCACAACATGATAGACTAAATCAAATCAATTTCAAATCCCCTACAATCTCTGCCAATGATCATTCATGACATGTTTATTTCATGAAGAAGTTTCGAGATTTTAAATCACCAAACAAGTCATATTAATCATGTTGACTCCATCATGTAACACTTATTAATTTCCCAATGTCAAGTAATCATAAAATTGAAGGGAGTGTTCACCAGAATTTCCAAACTTAGGGATAGTTTATGTAACGCCCCTGATTTTCGTCAATTATTTTACGTACCCGTTGTGACGTAATTTTGACGTAAGGGCGTTACATCAGCTCTTTTGGTAGTGTTTCGAGCCTTAGCTTAGTTGGAGCTCGTGATTCAGATCGAGCGTGTGAGATTTCGCGTCGTTTCGAGTTAAAGTGAAGGTTTGGAGTAATTATCAAGATTTTAACTTCAGGAGGCTTATTCCGGAGTTTGGCTTGTCGGAATTGAATTCTGACTTCGCCGTTGGATTTGTAGCGCCGTGTTTTAGTTAGGGTGCGAATTTCGTAGAAATCCGAGGTGTTTTGGTCGCCCTCGCAGTTTTAAGTAATTTGGAGGATTAATTAATTATTTAAATAATAAATTAGGTTTATATATAAGCCTAAAATCCTTCCCTTCCCTATTCATCTCCTTCCTCGATCAAAATCAGCCGCCGAAGGTTAGGGCGAGAGCGGAGTTTCGTGGAGCCTTCAACCGGCGATTTCTAGAGCTGTAGTGGTCGGAATCGAGTTTGGTTTGAAGATTTGGAAAGCTCTCGGCGAGATCTTCGTCTTAGTGGTAAGCTTGTTCTTCTTCGTGGAAGTTTTGGAGTTATGGAAATGACCTAACTCTTCCTTTCGGTCCTTAGCGCTCCAGGTCTTCGTGCTCGGGAGCTACCTTGGCATTCAGAGCGGAGCTAGGCGAGTTTTGCAAGGTTAAGGCAAGTGGTTTCTTCCTCTTTCTCTCTTGATTCTTTTGACGATTGGTTTGCTCGTTTTGAGCTCTTGTCATGCTGATTAGCAATAGTTTTGTGTGTTTGGTGTAGTAACTTATGATCTAGAACCTCCCCTTGATTTTCTCCTCCTCAATCTTACCCTAGTATCTAGTTTTCCCTAGAGAAAACCGTGGTCGATACAATCCCCTTGTTCTTGCTGTAGCTCGAGAGCAGCTTTGGATTTCTCGAGACATGACTGTCTCTGCCCCTTTAAATTTCTCGAGACATGATTGTCTCTGCTGTAGAGTTCTCGAGACATGAGTGAGTTCTCGAGACATGACTGTCTCTGCCCTTTGATCTCTCGAAAACTCTGTTGACCCCTGCCTTTGTATTTCTCGAGACATGATTGTCTCTGCTGTAGATTTCTCGAGACATGAGTGAGTTCTCGAGAACTTTGATTCCCTGCTCCTTGCTTCCTTCTGGATTTCTAGTGAAATGTCATACCTGCACTCTTTGATATCTCGTGAGGTTCTGTTCTGTCTATGGAGTCCTCGAGAACTTTATCCTCAGCCCTTGTTCCCTAGTGTTCGAGTTATGTCCTCGATTCCTTGCCCTTTTCATTTCTCGAGAAACCTTGGCGTTGCCCTCCATGTTTTCGTCTTGGAAGATCACGTTTGATGTGATTTTGTGCAGTTTCCGGTGGTGGGATTTCAAAAATTAGCGAGACCACCGCCAGGGGCGCTGCCCCTTGGACCCCGTTAGGGGCTCTGCCCCTAAGACCCCGCCAGGGGCGCGGCCCCTTGGAACCCCACCAGGAGCGCATGTGATTTCATTGCAATTCTCATGTTTAAATCTTGTGTCCTCTCAAGCGCACAAGGATGTTGCCAGTATCCCTTCGGTGCTCCTGATCTTGAATCCCTTTTGCTTGAATTCTTTTACTCATTGTGGTCTGATAATGTTTGAGTTTACTCTTATGATTCGTCATGAGTTATGCCTCTGATTACTTCTCCTCCTTCTTGAAACCTTGTGCCTCTTACAAGGGTACAAGGAGTTTTGCCCAAGTCTCTTGGGTGTCCTTGATCGTGAATCCCTCGAGCTTGAACCCCTTTGCCTTTTTGGTTCAATGACTTCGAGTTTCCCCTTATGAATCGTTTGATCAGCAGTTATCTCATGGTGACCCAATCCTTAGGGTGTTTCTTCTTAGTATTTGTGATGTTAGCAGTATGCGGTGATGTTGCTAATAACTGCATTGCGTCTTTGATCATGTTTACCTCCTATCAAAATTCTAAACCTGCTGTGATCTTGCAAATCTTTGGTTTCGCTTGTGATTCATCTTGATCGGTGTGTGCCTTGCTTTAACCCTATCTCTTAGGGTATCCCTGTTGATTGTTTCTCGGGCTTCGTCCCGTGTCTTAATGATTTAATTAAAATGAATATATGCTTTTAGCTTTGCACGGTGGCCATTTCAAGGACGTGATCAGCAGGCGTTGCCTGTGTTCCTATGGGCCGTGTTTGGGTGATAGGGTAATAGAAACCCCCACCAGTTAAGGCTTTGGGTTGCGGAGGTAAGAAACCGCACCCGTTTAACTTGAGCTGATCAGTCTCATGTATGAAAAATTTACAAGATAATTAATTTATACTTGCTTCTACTTATGATATTTGGTTGTACTTGGTGCTTTGCTTAGCTCCTTGTTTCAGAGCTTCTTTTTCAGTGAATCAGGCTTGGGTTGGTACCCCGTATGCCTTTATTGCTTGTCTTTTCCTTATTTCTTGCCACTTGCAATTCCCTTGCTGAGGCGTTCTTGTTTATTGAATGCCTCAGGTTTCAGAGCCGTAGCGGGTAGTGGAGTAGCCCGAGGTCTTCGGGAGTTTTTAGCTGCTGTTTACCCCGCTGCTGCGAGGTAGTAGTAGTTGTTGTTGTTTGCTTCTCTTTGTGTTCAGACATGCTAGTTTGGGCCAATGGGTTAGTGTCAGCTTGTTGACGCCCATTGTGCCTCTTTGATACTTTGTAGTTTACTTACCAGTTTATGCCACTGCTTTTAGATCTGATACCTTACTCTCTGGGAATGATTTATGACTAGGTGCATTATAGTGATAAAATGGCTTTTCATTCATCTTCATCTCATCATTTTTAACTAAAAACCTTAGTTTTAAAGTCACCTAAAGATATTTTCCATACTTATACTACGCCTAGATAAGTGCATATCATCTACTTTATGTCCTGCCTTCACGTGCATATAGGACCTTAAATGAACTAAATCAAGTGTTTTCCGCTGCAGTTACATATATAATCTTCTCTATGGACTAGTTGATCCACGAACTGAGAGACACAGTTCTTACTCTAAACCCTAATAAATGATTTCAAATAATGATTATCATGCAATCATGTTTTCAATTATCAAGTAATAGGATCCCGCCTGAGCGTCTGCAGTTGTCTCCTGCATGACGTGGCAGCATGACGCGTATTTTCTCTTCCTCTGATATTCTTAATTCCTGAGAAAATGCGGGTTGTGACAGTTTATCATCATACCAGCCATACATGCACCAAATTTTATCAACTTCCTAGCTATATGTTGTCACAAATATATAAACTGACAAACATAGATGTATATTCCAAAGTGTTAGTTTACTACTCTCCTTGTTTACCTACCCACATAGACTTAGAACAGTATAAAGAGAATTATCATCCTTAAAATGCTCTTATTTCTTTTCTGCTAATGAAATTTCTATTGATCAAAGCATGGCATTTGTAGACCACCTTGCTTAAGGTGAATTTTTTTTAAAGATCACAAACTTCCAATGTCGAAAATTTCAAAGATTTTTAATTCCCAGAGAAACCCAAGGCGATACATAACTAGCCGAAAAATTGAAGAGATAAGCCCTCGTATCTCTTTGGCTGAGTTTCTTCTACCACCAATATATTACATTCATCCCATGCATACGTACAATCCGTAAAGACGCATAGTCCTAAACATGGGGTTCCACCCTGAGACTGATTGATACAGTACATGCTTCAGGTCCTCATAGCTACCATTTATGACAACCATCCCAAGGTTCACTACAAGAAAACAGACTTTTGGCCAGGGCAAATTGCCCTGGCAAAAAGTCCAAAACCGTGGCTAAAGAGTTTTTCCCACGGTCTAGCCACGGAAAAAAATTCGTGGCTAAAGGTCGAGTGGAGTAAGATTTTTTGCCACGGATCAGCCGTGGAAAATAGTATTAGCCACAAAGAAGTAATGTCGTGGCTAATACCTGGACTTTTAGCCAAGGTTCCCCTCCCCCCGCCCCCCCCCCCCCCCCCCCCCCCACCCCCCCCCCCCCCCCCCCCCCCCCCCCGTGGCAAAAACTTCTCAAATACGTTAAATAGACTATTTGCCATGGTTTTTCTCCGTGGTAAATAATCAGACTATTAGCCACGGTTTTAAACCCTGGCTAATAGTAGTTTCGATATTTTAAAAAAATTATTTGCCACGGTTTTAAACTTTAGCAAATAATAAATAATGTTTTTTTTAATAGTAGAAATTAAAACCAACTAAAAATACGTGTTTAAATGCTAAAATATTGAATGCAAGAAAACCACAAAGCATAAAAGTCTACCAAAGTCCAACAGAGATTCAATGATCAGCACCCAAATCAGTTTGTCTTGAAAAATCATAACATCAAATATTCAACTTTAATACGAATGACAGGACATACGCATATGGAGAAACACTCGCATGCTAATTATCCATATTACTTCACCAAACAAATTTGGTTCACATTTCCAAATTTTACAAAATTACTGAAATTTACAAATTTTACAATATTACTTCACAGAACAAAATTACTGAAATTTACAACTATGCATGCCTAAATCCCGAGAATAACTGCGCCCTATTTGAGAAACATCATCATATTGAACAGAGTTTCGAGCCACCACCCTCGCGGCACATTGAGCTGACCACCGCCACAGTTGGCCAAACGCAAGATGGCTTCCACTGCACGTTCGAAAGCCACCTTGTTCATTAAAAACAAAAGAAATGAAACTCATTAAAAACTCACTTCCATTAATTATACCTGAAGCTTAAACATTAAAAGCAATCACAAGCCCAATGTTTTCATTAATTCATTCATATATGACTAATGAAGAAAGTATAATGAATCTTATTGTCGATTAGTTAATGGAGAAATGAAGGATGATTATGCTCATTCAAAAATAAAAAGCAGAAGAACAACTCAAAGGAAGAGCATCCGATTAAGTATGGTGTCCTTTATGCCTCCTAATTCAGTTTCCTCCACAACACCCTTACAAAAATGCATATGTGAAGAATCAAACAAAGTATTACCTGTACAAAAACATCATAAACCTTCATATAGACTCTAACGAGATGCATGTTGAACAAACCATTGCTTGAACACCTAGCTTACTATCAAGTGTATAGTGAGCAGGGAGTACATCCAGGAAAAGAGAAAGCACCTACAACATAAATAGTGTAAAAAGAAATCATATCATCAGGTTTCTCAAGTTCATTTCATGTTTATCAAAATACAACTCAAAATATAAATACAACATAAATGGTATTTACTACTTGATTGATCCATATAATGTGCTATTTACTACTTCATTGATCCATATACATAATCATATGGTCGAAACAGAAAGGAATCACTTGATTCCCCTCCAAAAAAGTGGAAACCTTTGTGCGGATCTACAACAAAATCAATAACACAAGAAAGTGGTTACTGGAGCAAAAATGTTGTGCCAAAACGGACACTATAAGAATAACTAGATTTACCTCTCCAATTTTCTTCAGGCCTTCTCCTTCTTCTTATCCAGATCAATAAACAAAGAATGATAATTTATTTCAACTAAGCCCAGCTGTGATCCCCATTTAACTCAGCGCATCATGTGGACGATATCCCATATCTTCTATTATTTATGTGGAATATCCCATTTTTTGGCATTTCTCACAAATGAACATATATTGCACCCTTGTAACATGGAAGGAATTTCAGGAAAACAACAATTCAGGAGCTTCACAGCAATCAAACAGCAAAACATAAACATCATCTTTCTTGTATACCTACCTTACAATGTTACACAATATGAAAGCAAGAAACTAAGAAAGTGGATAGAAAATAACCACTTGGTTATTGGGAGGAGATTCATACTTAATACCTGCACATAAATCATTAAACAAATCCCGTTCAGAACCTGAATCAGCTGTCGCTGTAGTTTGAAAACAACTAGATCTGCAAAAAAATTAAGGAGTTTAATTCATGCAAATTAATGAGGGAAGGAGAGAATATACAAGACTTTTTTTTGGACATACTACAACAATTCTGAATCAAATAAGAAGCTTGGGAGATGATATTGAAGAAAGGGAAAAGTCTTCAAAATATAAAGGAATTCAACTCCTAAATTTGGTCATATAGTTGCCGCTATAGAAGAGGCAAAAAAATTGCAAAACAAAGAAAAGAGTGATATGAATGGTATATATTTTCCACCTAAATTATGAGTAACCAAAATGAACTGCAAAACAAAGAATGTACTCATGCAATCAACCATATGATAACAGTTAGAGCAATGCAAAATATGCAATTTGCTATATATACGTTGATAAACATAGAATAACTGATCTGTCAAATTCTTTAGAATCCAGGAACCTAATCAAAATCTTACCCAGATTGAAATCCAAACCCATGTAAATGCAAGGCTTGATTCTACCTGCAGCTATATTCATTCTAGCACTACTAATCTACAAGGGTAAACAAAAATAAAGATACAGCTGCACTGAACTGTGATGTAGTTCAAATTGAGCTGTAGTTGCAGTTCTAATCGAGCTGCAGCTGCAGTTCTAATAGAGTTGTAGTTAATAAAAAATCAATCTAACAAACCATAAGGCATGTTGCTTAAAGAAATTCTGATGCTAATAGGAAGCTCAGATGCTAATACTTTGCATGTTGCTGAAAGAAGCTAAAACAAAGTTTATGACATTATAGATGCAGTGGAACAAGGAGTGTGAACAATAAAAATGGCGCCTTAAGTACAATCAAAACAGTGGAGTAAAACATGAAGACTGGCCCTGCTATACTATACAGTGAACAATAAAAATGCCACGCCAAATGAACCCTTTATTACATTTACATAAAACATTCCCATAATAATGCATATAAATTCTAAATGCAGCCAAGTACTTGCAGTTTTATTATAATTCTATCATTTTTATAATACGATGTATTTACATGATGTAATTACAGTTTAGCATATACATGATGTACTGATGTAGCATAAATCTCACTTAAATGATATTTATTTAATACCCAAAATATGTATTCTAAACAAGAACAAACAAGTAATCAATAAACAAATCCCAAAACTAAAACTAACTATCAAAATTACAATGATATATGACAAATAGTTTCACCCAAAAATATTTATAATAAAATTAAAAGTTGTGCATGTGTTATTGAAAGCATTTATCATTGAAAGTTGTGCATTACCCGTGTCTGTGTATAGTATATCACCACAAAATGTGTATGTATAACAAATGAAATCTGCATGTGTTATTGAAAGCATTTATCATGGAGAAAAATGTGAGTTATTGATAGCATTATCCGTTTCCCACACTTCTTATTTCATCTTCATTTTATCCTACATTTGGTTGCCTCAATCAGCATGTGTGTTATTGAAAGCATTTATCATGGAGAAAAAATGTGAGCAACTAATATAAACATCCACACACGCATAAAAAAGAACTTAGAATTTTATTAACATCATTCAAATCAAATCAAGCTTGCGGATATTAAAAAGAAACTAATTTGCATTTCATCCAGATTTTAGTTTTGGATCAACTACCTTATTTAAATCAAGTTCGCATTCATAATATTTGTTTGAAGTTAGGATATAATTTTTTACTTTATGAAACTGAATTCGCATCTAACCCCATTAGTTTAATGCACCATATTTTCATATTGTATTTTCTAAAATTACCAACAAGCAGTAAAATTATTATTTAACATTCAAGTTTACCACCCTCCAAAAGCTACTTAAATACCTATAAATATAAATCATAAAGCCTAGCTCTGAACTTCCAAGTTAATTTTGATTGCATGTAGTGCTGAGGTACCTAAGAATAGTACTGCAATGCTTTCACCCTTATTAAAAGAGAATTTTTTTTAGCATTATTCTCATATATATGTGCACAAAAACCATGAGAGGGAGGCATTTAGGGGAATACCATAGCCTGTGCATACCTTCTTGTAATTCTTTCCCACTCCTCTGCTTCTGGATAAGACATCAGCTGTGATACATTAAAGGAGAATGTTTGAACAATCAATTACGGTCATTTATATAAGAAGAAAACTTGACTTCAGCCGCCGCCTCCACCAGAGCGGGACTGTGCTTGGTTGACGGTGATACTCCTCCCGTCCAGGTTCTGCCGGTTCATCCCCTCGATGGCGTCCTTCATGGACTGTTCTAAGCTGAACGTAATGAATCCAAAGCCCCTCAACCTTCCAGTCTCCCGATCATTGATAACCTGAAAACCAACATCAGATCTGAGATTAATCCATTAGATCCGGAAGCAGATTAGGGTTTCGATCTAAAATCAATCATACCTTTGACTCGATGACATCGCCGTAAGATCTGAAGGCGTCCTGGAGGGACCTGTCATCGGTGGCCCAGGCGAGACCTCCGACGAATAGATGATATTCCACATCTGCCATCTTAAGAGGAGAATGGAACCCTAGAGCTGTGATAAATTAAAGGAGAAGTTGCTCGCGGGAGAGGAATTGAACAGCGAGGGGAAGGCGGGCGGAGCGACAGAGTGATCTAGGGCAGGGCACGGGAAGAAGCAGAAGAAAACCAAAATCCAAATAAATCGCGAATAGTGTTAGCTAGCTTGTCGTGGCTAATACTTAATATTAGCCACGACAAGCAAAAATTGTGGTTAATACTTATAGTATTAACCATGATTTTTACTTATCCTGGATAATACTTAAGTATTAGCCATGCTTTCTACTTGTCATGGCTAATACCTAAGTATTAGCCACGGTTTTGTATCCCTGGCTAAAACAAATGTATTAGCCACGGTTTTTGAACCCTAGCAATAAAAAGTGTAGCTAAAAATCATTTTTCTAGTAGTGGTTCAACATATGACCCACCAAAATGGTCCTTCTCTAGATCTGAATTCTCATCGTATCCTATCCATATGAAACTTTCTACAGAATTAGAAGTGGGAGGTATCCAAATACTGCATAAAGGTCACGCTTAGTAGTCTCTTACTATGTTGATAGTAGGTTACAGGAACCCAATCTCATTAAGATTGTCCTAAATATTTGGGTAAAGGTGATAGTATTACTCCATATCTGATATAGAAACCTCATAGTGTAAGCCTTGAGCACTTGCACTCACGTTAAACTCTTACCTTAGTCACTTGAGGTCACCAATTGCTTGGCCAAATCATCCTCGAGATCAATATAAGGCTAGGATACATCACGACATATCTTATTAAATCAACCAAAATGGTATCCTAGTTAGGTTGACACTAATCCTATGCCAAACAACCTCTAACTGTTGGAAGAGGAATACTAATTACTGTCTCGGAATGCACCAGCATCTACATATAAGGGTATGCGTTTTGGATTAGGTTGCCAATTTTATAGGAAAAAGTGGACATACTTAATGTGAATCACACATGGGCACACCACTGCTTCAACTAAATCAGTTTGTCCTCAAACTAAACTATCGAGTGGGGTGGCCCCATGGTTTAATGGACTTCTTTATCTCAGGATCATTGCAAGATGATACCATTTGTAGGACCCCCCCCCCCCCCTCTTGGAACACTGAACATGACTGAGGGAAGTCCTATGCCCAGAACCGCCGCCTTGCGGAAGGGCCAATGTCACAACCCGCATTTTCCCAAGAATATAATACATATTATCAGAGCAAGGGGAAAATACGCATCGTGATGCCACGCCTGCAGGAGACGACTACAGACGCTCAGGCAAACACTCCTTACGATAAATTTATAAAAGACATATATGTGTTTATATTAAAAAGAGAAATTTTCAGTATTAACTTAAGACCGCGTCCCTCGGTCCGGTGGATCATCTAGTCCACAAGTAGAAAACTATGTATACGCAGTGGAAAAATATGTTTGTTTTTAGCCTGCATGAGCATGAAGATGAACATCCCAGAAATAATATGCATATATCTATGTTTAGTATAGTGAGAAAAGATTTTCTACGATCTTCAAAGTACGTGACATTTATTTAAAATCATGATATGCAAGAATGACATTTTTATACCCAAAAGTAACTAATGCATCCTAGCATAAAGCTTCCCAGAGAGCAAGTAGGTAAACAATTTGAAAGTAACAGCAAAATAACTAGCAAGTAAACTAGCACAAGAAGAGATTCATACGGGCGTCAACAACTGACACGAACCCGCAGGAAAGAAGGAAAAACAACCAAAAGAACTGCCCCTTACCTACTAGAGAGGAAGGGTCTCTACAGGACAGCTAAACGACGCCGCTCTAACTCTTGCGGCAGCTAAAAACCTGAACCTGAGACATTCATAAGAAAAGAATGCCTCAGCCCAAAAGGGTGCAAGAAAACCAAGATTAGCAGCAATTAGTAATAAAGGAGTACAGAAAGAAGAACTAAGCAGGTAAACATCAATAATCTAACCACAACATGAGCCAGCACAAACGAGTGCGCTCGGTAAGAGGAAAAGAAAAGTCTGCACTGAAAGGTAATAGCCAAAGCAATCATGGCCAACCACGTGTCCGTCCCTGCGGCTCAGAGGTGATGATTATACATATAATATATCATAATACCATACATAAGCATATAAGCTTAATAAAACTTGAGACTGATCAGCTCGAGGGAAAAGCGTCCCCCAAAAGAAGGCTCTGCGATGGTGGTATCTTCCACTAACGCCCGCAGCCCAAAACCGGGTGTGGTCCCATATCCACTGCCACCCAGAATCCAATTCAGGAGTGCTGCGGCGGTGACTCCAATCCACCCAAACCAACAGTCCAAAAGAGGCACTGTGGCGGTGACTTTAAGCTCACACGCCCAACAGACTCACACTTAGCACCTGTATCAGGGGTGCACAATCATATATATAAGTATATGTATATATATAAGTATATAAACAAACCTCAGTGCAGGACACCTGAGAACACTCAGAACATTAGACCACGGAGGTCATGGAGATCAAGAACCATTCAACGAAACTATCCCGGGGAATTAGGCAACAAAGCATACTTAGCTCATAAATCCAACAGAACACAAGGAGGAGTGTCAGACCGGGAAAACATGACAGCAAATGGTTCTAATCATAATTCAAGTCGAGAGAATCAGGAAAACACAGGATTCAGCAATAAACCAATAGATTAATATTCAACTTACAACAGAGATGAAGATTTCAGCAACCCGACACCATGCAAGGCTTGGTGTCGGAACGAGACGAAGGTAGACTTAACACAAAGATCAAACACCAGAACAACACTCAAAGGTCAAAAGAAAACACTTGGTGAGCCCAAACCTGGCTCCTAGCGAACCTCTTGCAACGGCACGATGAATAAGGCACGACAAGACACCGCAAATGAACACTAACCAACTACAGGGCAACTCGAGAATAGAGCACCGCTTAGTTTGACGGTCAAGGAAGGTCTCATGATCAACATAGGTGGATGAACTTTAACATTCGCTATGCGAAAAGCTATGAAGCAACCTTCAATAACTTATGTATATATATATATAAGTGCTATATAATGGTATTCGATATTTTCAGCTACTATGAGTACAAAGCTGCCGGTCCCTGGAACAAATAGGGACCAAAGACCGAAACCTCCTCCATAAATCCTTCAAGAAAAACAATTGCTAGCCTCGCTAAGTCCCCGAAAACTAGCAAGAGAAATTCCCAGGAAATTTAGCATCTAACTCCCCAAACTGTCAGGAGTTAGAAAAAATGAAATTTCCGGGGAATTTAAGATCCAATTTCCCCCGACCCAACAAGAATTATTAAGCAAAATCTCCAGGAAGTTTAGCCCGCCAAAACATCAAAACTTAGCCAACAAAAAGGAAAGTGCAGGATTGGAAATTTGCCGAGCAAGACCACTTATACTTAACTAAAAAAACGGGTCCAGAATTTAGCCAACAATCATATAGTCCAAGGAAAACTCCAACAGCAAATAAATAGCTGAATGCCTCAACCTTCCCCAAAAGAATGAAATCTCAAGCGTATAACCCAGAAAATTTATCTTAGCATATACCCAAGTAAATTCCTAAAGTTTAATTCCAGAAATTTCATGAACCCGGTGATTGACTTAAGCATATACTAAGAAAATTTCCTAGCCTATAGATGCAGAATTTCATAAATCAAGAGTTTATTTTAGGATGAAACCATGGGGGATCCACTAAACTTCAGCACACTAACAGATCATCACTAGCCCAACCAAGGGAAATTACCAAAACTTCCAACATAATCGACATAGCTGCTAATTATGAAACTAAGGGAAAAAAAACCCGATTAGCTGCCATCATAAACCACGGGGAAGTTTCATCATGTAAACCAAGAAAAATTTCACCCAACCCCCCTCATAATCCATAGCAGCTAGTATAATCAGGAAAAAAAAGACAAGGGATTTTAAAGGGATATCCATTGATAAATAGAGCAGCAGGGATCCTTAACAGCTAGTAATAGGCCAATAAAATAAATTCACCAAACCTCCCCTCATCAAACCATGGCAGCTCGCAAGCCCAGAAAATAAATTTACCAGTAGACTAACCTAATGTTAATTTCCATCCTATCATATCCAAGGAGTGCATAAATAAAAATAGGAGTCACCACGGTCTTGAATAACATTCTAACACATAATCAAATAATCATTTTCGAGAGTTATAACCTGGAATTCACCATTTCCCCACACAACCCAAACAAAAGGACTACTAGCATGGAGCCAAGGGAAATACCAAGTAGCTGCCAACATAGAACAAGAAATTTCCAAGCAACTGTTATCATAAACCAAGGGGCATACTAGCTGCTATCATAATCCAAGGGAAAAAACAAATAGCTGCATAAAAAACCAAGGGGGAGATTTCCTCATGAAAGCCCCAAAAAACAAATTCACCCAACTCCCCTGATAATCCATAGCAGTTAGTGTAAACAGGAAAAAAAAGAATTCTAACGGGATAGCCATGGATCATCGAGCAACGGGGATATAACAGCTAGCATAAACGAGAGAGCCAAAGATAATCGAGCAACAGGGAGGGCAAGCTCACCCCCTTTATCAGGCCTAAAGGTAGTAAAGAAATCAAAGAGAGTGGAAGGGGAAAAGTTTCCTTGCCTCGGATTCAACCGGCGACTCGCCGGATCGCGACTAACACGCCGAGAGCCGAGCGATGCCCTAGCCACGACGACGAGAACAAGTCCCGGCAACTCCAAGACTTCCTCCGACGGCCTACACCGCCGATGCCAGACGACTCCGGCGCAACCCTAGCCCGCCACCAGCACCCTCTCGGAAAGATCTGGAGCCATCGGGGAAAGGGGAGAAATGAAAAAAATTTTACTGCAGCCTCCATTCTCTCAGCATATATATATATATAATCTTATGCTCTTATAAAACTTTTGCACCAATATTTATATATGATTTATGCATATACGTATATATAAGCTCTTTTTTTTTCTTCCTTTATATAACCCGTACACCATATAATGTATATATATATGTATATGATTTTGTATAAATAAGACTTTTATATATATGTATATATATTTGTTTATATACCCCTATACACAAGTATATATATAATGGTATAAATGTAGCACCCTACACCAAAGCCCCCCTATAAAAACTTCAAGCATGCATTCACATATGAATATATGTATTCGTATATATTTATAATAGTATGCATATACTATAATTTTTTTATACATGCTTATAATTACATATGTATACATATATACGTATTTATATACACATTTTCATACATATATCCGCATTTACGCCCCCATCTAAAAAAGCTCGTCGGACGACGACGAACACGAAACGGTAACGCCCCTACGCCGCCATTTCGAAGTTAATTATATTTAAACAAATAAATAATTAGGTTTAAGATAATTAGCGGAAACCCGGGGCGTTACAACCACCCCTCCTAACAGAAAGTTTCGCCCGGAAACTTTGCAACAACAATACCAAACAATTTACCACTAAATCTCTCACATGCCCGCTTAGATTAATTATGAGAGAAAACCTGGGGCGTTACAGTCACCCCACCAAAAAGGAAGTTTCGTCCCGAAACTTAGAACCGAAACTTAGAACCGAAACTTAGAACACATGAATGGAAAAGCAAGGGAGAGGTAAGCTTACACTCGCAAGATAGAAACGCTAACCGAAAAGGGCTAGGAAAGCGGATGCGGATAAGATTACCCAAGGAGAAAAGGACATTATCAAGAACTCGAAATGTCCAAGCCGAGAACAGAAAGCAAATCGCGGAACATCAGACTTGCGGAACCCAAAGTAAAGGAAGCCTAAACGAAGATCAGACTTCGAAAACACCGAACTAACTCCCTCCTTTACGAACAAGACGAGAGCACTCCAGGGCGAGGAACTAGGCCAGAAAAAGCCACACTGCAACCACTCATCTAACTGAGTGCGCAACTCTCGCAACACATGCGGGGCCAAAGGGTACGGTACCTTAGCAATAGGACAAGTACCCGGCTCAAGGTCAGAAACAAACTCCTCAACTCTCACAGGCAAAAGAACTAGGGGGATTAATTGGGAAGACGACAGGGGAACTCCCGCGCCACAGGAAGAACCTCGATACACAACAAACTGAAAACGGTTTCTAGTGTAGAAACAAGGTAAGCAACACCATTGAAAACTAAAGGCTCCTGGCACACGCCGCGGAAATAATTGGGAAAACATAGAGCGGAAAAACCAAATACGCTCGAGGGTTGACCGATGTCCAGCTTAAAGACCAAACGCTTTACCATGCGTTGGGATACAACATCAAACCTGGACAACCAGCCCAAGCCCCAAGTCACAACGAAAACTCCAAGTCTAGCGCCTTTAGATTAACAAAAGTTACGAAACCACCTAAGAAGACAGGACAACTCTGAAAGCCCTGATTCGACGCCACAAAAACAATAGGGAGAAAACTTAACACTAAGGGTATCACCAACCCGAACAAGGGTCAAACCACGACGCTCTACCAAAGACCTAGCCACACACGAGAGGGTAGAACCAGAATCGAGAAGGAGCGCGCGCCTAACGGTTCTTTACCTTAAATTCTCCTATAAAATTGGATACGCAACTAATCGAGCGAAAACAATCTAGTACAGAAGTTGAAGGCTAAGAGTTAGATTAGAATCTAACCTGAAATCACCTGGGCAAAAAAACTGCGCTTGTTCCGCAACCATTTGCCTCAACAACGCCTCGATACTCCGACGCAACTCCTTAGTCACCGCCTCACTAAGCGCACATAAGGGATCACCCTCTAACCGGAGAGCCGACTCTGACGCACCACGCTCTGGATTCATCGACAGTAATGATGAACAAACACATCACTACACCTAGCTTGAGACGCAACAGCTAGGAACTAGAATTTTCTAACTCGGTACAGATCAGAAAAGAGTATATACTTGCTCTTGCTGTTACCCTGCTCTGGGAATTTATGAAATGATGTTATGCTAAACTTAGGATGATACACCATCATCCTATCAACTTATGTGCATATAAAATAATGCATGAATGCCAAATTTTATTCCAAATCATGTGTGTACGAGCGTCATCATGTATGTCTTTAGCTTGGCACGTGTGCTAATGCTATGTTATGATGCATATGCAGTGCTATGCAATCTAAAAAAGGCCTTAATGCATGTTATGAGCGGCGTACACATGCGATCTTATGCATCCCATACTACATATTATCGCATGCAACGAAAAAGAAAATCTAATGGACACGCATGCGACCTACGTTATGCATCCCATACTACATAACAGTCGTATGTTGTCACCTATGAGGATCCATATACAAACACATATTATGCATCTCATACTACATAATATGCCCCGTATACTTCTTATCATGCTATGAGTGTAGTGTTCATGCTTCCGCCAAGACATACTGATGACCCTTCGGTGTGTGTATGCGATGAATGACGATTCTCACCAGGCGGTTAACCGGGCCAACCAGACTATCACAGCAACCCGACTAACCTCCCTCTGATACCAACTGTCACAACCCGCATTTTCCCAAGAATATAATACATATTATCAGAGCAAGGGGAAAATACGCATCGTGATGCCACGCCTGCAGGAGACGACTACAGACGCTCAGGCAAACACTCCTTACGATAAATTTATAAAAGACATATATGTGTTTATATTAAAAAGAGAAATTTTCAGTATTAACTTAAGACCGCGTCCCTCGGTCCGGTGGATCATCTAGTCCACAAGTAGAAAACTATGTATACGCAGTGGAAAAATATGTTTGTTTTTAGCCTGCATGAGCATGAAGATGAACATCCCAGAAATAATATGCATATATCTATGTTTAGTATAGTGAGAAAAGATTTTCTACGATCTTCAAAGTACGTGACATTTATTTAAAATCATGATATGCAAGAATGACATTTTTATACCCAAAAGTAACTAATGCATCCTAGCATAAAGCTTCCCAGAGAGCAAGTAGGTAAACAATTTGAAAGTAACAGCAAAATAACTAGCAAGTAAACTAGCACAAGAAGAGATTCATACGGGCGTCAACAACTGACACGAACCCGCAGGAAAGAAGGAAAAACAACCAAAAGAACTGCCCCTTACCTACTAGAGAGGAAGGGTCTCTACAGGACAGCTAAACGACGCCGCTCTAACTCTTGCGGCAGCTAAAAACCTGAACCTGAGACATTCATAAGAAAAGAATGCCTCAGCCCAAAAGGGTGCAAGAAAACCAAGATTAGCAGCAATTAGTAATAAAGGAGTACAGAAAGAAGAACTAAGCAGGTAAACATCAATAATCTAACCACAACATGAGCCAGCACAAACGAGTGCGCTCGGTAAGAGGAAAAGAAAAGTCTGCACTGAAAGGTAATAGCCAAAGCAATCATGGCCAACCACGTGTCCGTCCCTGCGGCTCAGAGGTGATGATTATACATATAATATATCATAATACCATACATAAGCATATAAGCTTAATAAAACTTGAGACTGATCAGCTCGAGGGAAAAGCGTCCCCCAAAAGAAGGCTCTGCGATGGTGGTATCTTCCACTAACGCCCGCAGCCCAAAACCGGGTGTGGTCCCATATCCACTGCCACCCAGAATCCAATTCAGGAGTGCTGCGGCGGTGACTCCAATCCACCCAAACCAACAGTCCAAAAGAGGCACTGTGGCGGTGACTTTAAGCTCACACGCCCAACAGACTCACACTTAGCACCTGTATCAGGGGTGCACAATCATATATATAAGTATATGTATATATATAAGTATATAAACAAACCTCAGTGCAGGACACCTGAGAACACTCAGAACATTAGACCACGGAGGTCATGGAGATCAAGAACCATTCAACGAAACTATCCCGGGGAATTAGGCAACAAAGCATACTTAGCTCATAAATCCAACAGAACACAAGGAGGAGTGTCAGACCGGGAAAACATGACAGCAAATGGTTCTAATCATAATTCAAGTCGAGAGAATCAGGAAAACACAGGATTCAGCAATAAACCAATAGATTAATATTCAACTTACAACAGAGATGAAGATTTCAGCAACCCGACACCATGCAAGGCTTGGTGTCGGAACGAGACGAAGGTAGACTTAACACAAAGATCAAACACCAGAACAACACTCAAAGGTCAAAAGAAAACACTTGGTGAGCCCAAACCTGGCTCCTAGCGAACCTCTTGCAACGGCACGATGAATAAGGCACGACAAGACACCGCAAATGAACACTAACCAACTACAGGGCAACTCGAGAATAGAGCACCGCTTAGTTTGACGGTCAAGGAAGGTCTCATGATCAACATAGGTGGATGAACTTTAACATTCGCTATGCGAAAAGCTATGAAGCAACCTTCAATAACTTATGTATATATATATATAAGTGCTATATAATGGTATTCGATATTTTCAGCTACTATGAGTACAAAGCTGCCGGTCCCTGGAACAAATAGGGACCAAAGACCGAAACCTCCTCCATAAATCCTTCAAGAAAAACAATTGCTAGCCTCGCTAAGTCCCCGAAAACTAGCAAGAGAAATTCCCAGGAAATTTAGCATCTAACTCCCCAAACTGTCAGGAGTTAGAAAAAATGAAATTTCCGGGGAATTTAAGATCCAATTTCCCCCGACCCAACAAGAATTATTAAGCAAAATCTCCAGGAAGTTTAGCCCGCCAAAACATCAAAACTTAGCCAACAAAAAGGAAAGTGCAGGATTGGAAATTTGCCGAGCAAGACCACTTATACTTAACTAAAAAAACGGGTCCAGAATTTAGCCAACAATCATATAGTCCAAGGAAAACTCCAACAGCAAATAAATAGCTGAATGCCTCAACCTTCCCCAAAAGAATGAAATCTCAAGCGTATAACCCAGAAAATTTATCTTAGCATATACCCAAGTAAATTCCTAAAGTTTAATTCCAGAAATTTCATGAACCCGGTGATTGACTTAAGCATATACTAAGAAAATTTCCTAGCCTATAGATGCAGAATTTCATAAATCAAGAGTTTATTTTAGGATGAAACCATGGGGGATCCACTAAACTTCAGCACACTAACAGATCATCACTAGCCCAACCAAGGGAAATTACCAAAACTTCCAACATAATCGACATAGCTGCTAATTATGAAACTAAGGGAAAAAAAACCCGATTAGCTGCCATCATAAACCACGGGGAAGTTTCATCATGTAAACCAAGAAAAATTTCACCCAACCCCCCTCATAATCCATAGCAGCTAGTATAATCAGGAAAAAAAAGACAAGGGATTTTAAAGGGATATCCATTGATAAATAGAGCAGCAGGGATCCTTAACAGCTAGTAATAGGCCAATAAAATAAATTCACCAAACCTCCCCTCATCAAACCATGGCAGCTCGCAAGCCCAGAAAATAAATTTACCAGTAGACTAACCTAATGTTAATTTCCATCCTATCATATCCAAGGAGTGCATAAATAAAAATAGGAGTCACCACGGTCTTGAATAACATTCTAACACATAATCAAATAATCATTTTCGAGAGTTATAACCTGGAATTCACCATTTCCCCACACAACCCAAACAAAAGGACTACTAGCATGGAGCCAAGGGAAATACCAAGTAGCTGCCAACATAGAACAAGAAATTTCCAAGCAACTGTTATCATAAACCAAGGGGCATACTAGCTGCTATCATAATCCAAGGGAAAAAACAAATAGCTGCATAAAAAACCAAGGGGGAGATTTCCTCATGAAAGCCCCAAAAAACAAATTCACCCAACTCCCCTGATAATCCATAGCAGTTAGTGTAAACAGGAAAAAAAAGAATTCTAACGGGATAGCCATGGATCATCGAGCAACGGGGATATAACAGCTAGCATAAACGAGAGAGCCAAAGATAATCGAGCAACAGGGAGGGCAAGCTCACCCCCTTTATCAGGCCTAAAGGTAGTAAAGAAATCAAAGAGAGTGGAAGGGGAAAAGTTTCCTTGCCTCGGATTCAACCGGCGACTCGCCGGATCGCGACTAACACGCCGAGAGCCGAGCGATGCCCTAGCCACGACGACGAGAACAAGTCCCGGCAACTCCAAGACTTCCTCCGACGGCCTACACCGCCGATGCCAGACGACTCCGGCGCAACCCTAGCCCGCCACCAGCACCCTCTCGGAAAGATCTGGAGCCATCGGGGAAAGGGGAGAAATGAAAAAAAATTTTACTGCAGCCTCCATTCTCTCAGCATATATATATATATAATCTTATGCTCTTATAAAACTTTTGCACCAATATTTATATATGATTTATGCATATACGTATATATAAGCTCTTTTTTTTTCTTCCTTTATATAACCCGTACACCATATAATGTATATATATATGTATATGATTTTGTATAAATAAGACTTTTATATATATGTATATATATTTGTTTATATACCCCTATACACAAGTATATATATAATGGTATAAATGTAGCACCCTACACCAAAGCCCCCCTATAAAAACTTCAAGCATGCATTCACATATGAATATATGTATTCGTATATATTTATAATAGTATGCATATACTATAATTTTTTTATACATGCTTATAATTACATATGTATACATATATACGTATTTATATACACATTTTCATACATATATCCGCATTTACGCCCCCATCTAAAAAAGCTCGTCGGACGACGACGAACACGAAACGGTAACGCCCCTACGCCGCCATTTCGAAGTTAATTATATTTAAACAAATAAATAATTAGGTTTAAGATAATTAGCGGAAACCCGGGGCGTTACAACCACCCCTCCTAACAGAAAGTTTCGCCCGGAAACTTTGCAACAACAATACCAAACAATTTACCACTAAATCTCTCACATGCCCGCTTAGATTAATTATGAGAGAAAACCTGGGGCGTTACAGCCAACATATGGGCTAGCCTCCCCCACAAGATGCCTATCATGCTGGCTATTCTCAAATATCGCATGTCAACCCATTAATAAATTAAACAGAAGACCATAATTCACAAAAGCATAAAGTCCATAACGATAGTATAAGAAAATAGGAAGCCACATGAGCTCCTAAATATATATATATATATATATATATATATATATATATATATATCAGTGTACAATATGATGTAAAACTACATCAAATCTCTCAACTCTCACATCAGTGATAGGTGAAAGCTACGGTAAAGGTTGTGTCATCATATCATGCCCCGGCTCTCTGGCCTGGCTATCCTCCTACACTGTGTGATGCAACTACTGCTGTGTATGCTCCTAAGAAGAGGGGTACAATAACCGTTAGTCTATATAGACTAAGTGGCTTCACATCCTCTCTCCCGGCGGCTCTTAGGCACTAGGCGGAAGGAAGGAAAGAGAACGCTGCAATGTAATTAGTAATATGCAATATCGCAGTTGGTATATGACAGTGTAATTGGAAAGCATCATATGTATAGATAAGCAACATGAATTACTAACATGTATAAAAGGGCACAACAACTATCGGGGTAATAAGCAACAAACTACAAGAACTGAATTGAACATAACTTATAAGGATGTCCATACAAGCTTATAAGTTAATGGTCTTTCACAATATTAAGTAACTCATCATGTAAAGGTGCCCATACAAGTTTATATGTTGAGGATTTTTATGCGGTGTAATGCAATGAAATGCAATGAATGTATGTATGATGACTCACACATGATTTACTCACGCACTTTGATTTGCTATGTCGACATAGACTTGTACTTCCCGCTTTTAGAGGGTAGATAACCACTCAGGCACCTCATGTCATGGCCAGACAGAGACAGTGGAACAGGCTTCTCCACTACTAGGTGGGTATGCACACTACCAGACCTAGGTCATACGTACGCCTCAATGCTAAGAACACAACAGCGGAGACCCTGCGTACTCTTGCTCATAAACCACCATAGTCTTATGACATGGAAGGGGCTTTGGGAAGTAAGCAACAAAGGACCCAGCCCAACCGGTCCTAGAGTCTATCTGCCAGCTTCTGTCAGTGTGACAACTAGCAAGCCCGTAGATTCGCCACATGTAATTCTCCAATAAGGATCATTATGCAATCGTGTGAAGACTATACACACCCAACTAATTCCAATGCTCAAACCGTGCTACCGAGCACCCAAGGATTCCTAACCAAGTCCATAACACATGTTATTATTTACAAGTTCACTCGATGCTAACTAGCATTCAAGGACCTACCAATCAGGTCCTTAATATAACACCATAGGATATAACCATATCCTATAATCCACACCAAACCATCACTACTGCTCATACATGGTTATCATAACTTTTGTGCAATGATATGTGTATGTAAGGGAAATACTCTCTTTGATCATATATGACTACTTGTGCGTTTAATAGCATGTTCAAGTTTACTATATAAATCTGCCCAAACGTAATAACTACACCAATCCTCATGCTCGATTCACAATGTGCTTGAACACAATCGAATTTATAAGCAGTACTCGATCACGCTTAGTCAATACCAATCATCCCGTACACGTTATCATAAAGGGTCAACAATCATAATCTCTACTAAGCCGTTATCACAAATCTAATCTCTCTGATAGATTACCGAGTGATATAGGTACAAATTTATGCATGTATCTAAAACTCTTATCTAAATGAGCATCTTAATATTTCATTTCAGCATAATAAATTATAACGGCACATTTAATTAAGGAGTCATTTCAAAGACAAATACTCTGAAACTTCTACCATAGATCATAATTAATGCTTGAATCATTCCAACAAAATTTTGACCTCATTATATTTCACAGTACTTATATATGGAACTTTACATTTACATGATACAATAGGCAAATTCATATTAAATATGTATTCAAAAATTCTAAAACTAAATAGGGGTGATTACAATATCATCGGGCTCATCTATACCAAATTTTGTAAGCATCCGATAAATTTTTTGGGATAAATCACTAAAACATTAGAACTCTGTACATATTCATTATTGTTTACTAAAATAGGATTTCTGGGAGCTACAAATCACCAAAAATAATGTGCCACCCCATTATGAAAAGGTATCTCCAAGGGCTACAACTTTTGTGTTGAGACCAAGGTCAAGATCAAAGCCTAACCTTTCTAAAATCGGGTTTGAACCAAGCAGCGTAAATTTGGACAACAACCTGTCCTGTACATACACCGGATCATTTTCTGCACAACCATTTTCAATTTCACCTTGATGGAGCTACAGGGATCCCCTGAAAACACACAAAAACTCATTGGAAAAGTCATTCTGAGGGCTACAACTTTCATGTTGGGCGCAAGATCTGAATGTGGCCAGATTATGCCTAAAAATAAGCTTGAAGTCCGTCACGTGCAGAAAACAGATTTTTGCCTAAATATTATAAAATCTGCACAGATCTTAATACAGATGAACAACATCTATTCATCTTCTTCCTCCAGCACACATATAAATTATTTCGCCTTCTCTCCTCCAATACTCCCTCAATAGACCACCGTTCTTCACGAAATCAAGTCCTACAACTTCGTATTGAAGAGAGTAATTGATTGAAGATATTTTATCGGCTAACGACGCCCTATAACGGAAGTTCTAACATGGTCTCTTCCTAGAAAACTCCATTAATCTTGCTGAAATTAAGCTCTCTAGAGCCCAATATCTCTCCTATTTCAGATCTAAAGATCTAGCACCAAGGGAGAGGGGGCGGATGTCACATGATTTGTGGCCATGGATCGAGTTTGTCTTCTTGGCGGCATGGTGGCGGTCGGCCAAGCTTCAATCCTCCTTCCAAGCTTGATCTCCTTTAGGAAAATGGCTGGACTCAGTGCTTAAGGCATGGGGAAGAGAAAGAAAAGTGATCAGTTCTTGAATGAGGGAATGAAGTTCAAGGTTAAGGGAGGAGAGAGAAAATGGAGGCTGATTTGACTAGAATTAATGAGAAAAATACCTCCCATGCTTTGGATTTGACAATCAATCCATGTGTTACTGTGTTATTGACCTAAGCCACCTCCCAGCCTTGAAATGAGAAAGGATAAGGTATGGGTATAATAAAAAGAGTCATGTCGCATCACATCAGTTAAATGCTCGAGTTCAGGCCAAATATAAGGTACCCTTCTCGACTACAAGGTACCCCATCTCGACTACAAGGTACCCTTTCTCGACTACAAGGTACACCTTCTCGACTACAAGGTACCCCTTGTCGAATACAAGGACTCCTTCTCTACTACAAGTACCCATTCTCGACTTCAAGATACCCCTTCTAGACTAAAAGGTACCCTTCTCGACTATATGGTACCCTTCTCGACTACAAGGTACCCCTTCTCGACTATAATGTACCCTTCTCGACTACAAGGTACCCTTCTCAACTACAAGGTAACCTTCTCGACTATAAGGTACCCTTCTCGACTACAAGGTAACCTTCTCGACTACAAGGTACCCTTCTCGACTACAATGTACCCTTCTCGACTATACGGTACCCTTCTCGACTACATGTTACCCTTCTCGACTACACGGTACCCTTCTCGACTACAAGGTAACCTTCTCGACTACAAGGTACCCTTCTGGACTACAAGGTACCCTTCTCAACTACAAGGTACCCTTCTCGTCTACAAGGTACCCTTCTCGACTACAAGGTACCCTTCTCGACTATAAGGTACCCTTCTCTACTACAAGGTACCCTTCTCGACTACAATGTATCCTTCTCGACTACAAGGTACCATTCTCGACTACAAGGTACCTTTATCGACTATAAGGTACCCATATCATTTTGTGAGGCCACAAATCATTTTAAAGGCTACCATCGGTGGTATCACCACCTCCCGGCGTTAGATCTCTACTAGAAGTTTTTCCCTTATTTCCTATCTTTAAGGAGTGGGAGCGCTACACCCACCCTTGTTGACCGTGACTCAAAACTGACCACCTAGGGGTCCTAGGGCTTCTACCGAGCCCGAGTAAACTCTCTGGGACTGATGCGCAAATCTTAGCACACCGCTATAGGCGGTAGCAAGACTGCGGCACGAAACGGCAGTGTACTGATCGTTCAAGTAATATAAAATGAGGAGTGAATCCCCGAGTATCGAATCTCAAAGGAACACAGTAAGGTGGAGTTAACTATTGAGGAAGGACTTGAGAGTGAAGTCCTTTAGGTCGGATGGGTACGAAAGGGGGCGATTTGGTTTGTGGAAATAAAAGAAAAAGAGCTAAAACTACTCCTATGCAATGCCGCTACTCAATGCTTCGCTTGGCGGGATGGAGACTAGGCAGGCCATGAGCGCGCTGCTTCGCAAGGGCGGATGGACGAGTAGGCAAGCGGAATCAAACTGTGCAGGCCTTGAGCGTGCTTCTTCATTAGGAGAATGGATTACACGGGCCGCTATGCCACGCTTCGCTAGGCGGATGGACGAGTGGTCAAGCGGATGGAATGGTTTGCACCAGCGGCGTCGAGGTGGATTACACGGGCTGCTATGCCACGCTTCACTAGGCGGATGGAAGAGTAGTCTTACGGAATGAGGTTTGCAAGCACCTCATCAACAAGCACGCCACTAGCAATTGCTAGTGCCGCACACGGAACACTCACACCACAATCACCACGAAAGAAAACCTCAAGCACTCATAAGAATGAAAACATTTCATAATATATAACATGAAGTTCAACAAATATAGAGTGCAACATCATCAAAATAAGAGAAACTAACTACAATCATAAGGAGGAAAGCAGGAAAAGCTAGAAACACAACCACATCCAGAGACTTGTTGGGATTCACGGTAGGAATCGTCGGGTTGTCAATCTGCGTCCAAGCTCGGTCCTCAACTGCATCAGGGGTCCAGAGGAGCTTTCACCTTCCCTCCAATATACCCGTCTTCTCCGTGTCACGATCTGGCCGCCACAAAAGCTGTGTACTCCTTCCTCCTTTGATGAGAGTAGGGCTAGGATCTCTCCCTTGAAGTGCTTGGATGATGAGAGGTGGCCTCGGGTGAAAGGGGGAGGAAGAATAGACGAAAATGGAGCAGTCGCCCCTTACGGCGGAAGAAATCGCGGAATTGTTCGGGGTCTTGAAAAACCTAAAAATCACAGTTTAAATAGAACAGATTGCAGAATTTGTTCATGCATGACCAAACGCACGACCGTGCGTAAAAACCCACGACCAAATTCAGAATGCTGTTTTTGGCCGTAAATGAACGTGCACGATCGACCAGATCGTGCATGAAGGATAAACGCACGACCGTGTGATCTGGAAAATTGCAAAATGACACAAATTCTTAGATAAAAGAGGGAAACTCGTGCAATTTTGCTCACGCACGATCAAAACTGACCGTGCGCGAACAAAATGCATGTGCCAGGGAAGATCACCATTTATAAGTACTGCAGGAATCGCACGGTCGCTGAAATCGTGCGTCAAGGAATCGCACAACTGTGCAATTTCTCCAGGTTACAATTCCCATAGAATGAAGATCTGCCCACCTGCAATATAAACCAACAAGCTGGGGAACATACCACCAGCACACAGAAATATATAAACAACAAAATAAAGAAATGGGGAGCATCATGTGCTTACCCCCAGCAGAATAGTGCGCAATTGCACACCAAAACGGGGTCAAAGAGTGCACTTTGTGAAGAAATGTGTTCAAGTGAAATATAAACAATAAAGGACTAAAAGTGAAGTGCATATGCATGAAAATAAGCCCAGATGAGTCCAAATATGTGTATATAAATGGGACTCATCACACCCCCAGACTTACCTGTTTACGCGTCCCGAGCAAACAAATCTGGCGGAGTAGGAAAAAAACATAGCTAGCCAAAGCATTACAAACATGGAGTAGTATGTGAAGTTGCATACTTGTGTGTGTAGAAGCTCATTAGAAGAAGATTCTAAATATGCTAGCTAATTTATAAAAGTGTAAATGCGTAAAAAAAATTATTTTTACTCAAAAATGAATATTGGTGAATCTTGTGGTCACGCGTAGTACGAAAGCAAGCAAATCGCAAAGGGGAGTGTTACCCAAGACCGGAACTCGAGATTAACTCCGTTGAAATCCATCAACGTCGAGAGCCATAAGCTCGCCCTGTCACACTCTCTCCATGGCGCTAGTGAACTCACAAGATGAATCAATAGGACCTTTTTGGTTAATACGAGGCTTAGGTTACGGTTTGGAATACAAAGATAAACGTGAAGGCCAATCGCAACCCAAATGTGCTAAATCATAGCAGTCCCAATAATACACGTGTAACAAACCCCCAGACTTGACTTTAAAACCGGGTGTGCACACAGCCTACTCCAATCGATAGAGATAGATGTTTCAATTAAAACGCTAGGGATATATTTTTTCTTTCTCTTTGCTTTTTCTTTTTTTTTTGTTTTTTTTATTATCCCCAAATCTACTCGCAAAAATCTCAGCATATAGACATTTTTTTAAGAAATCCACATCAACACTATAATTTCTCATCGCCGCACCACAATGGCAAATTACAATTCATTAATGCTTTTGGCTTATTTTTGGTTGCGATAAAGGGATTAGCTTTTAGGCCTTGGTGAAGTATGGTGGAGCTAAACCAAAAGGTCGGGTAGGCACAAAATGGGCTAGCAACGGTTAGCGTATAGGAATGGTAGAACAAAGCTCAAGCATGCCAAATAGATGGCCTATGTCACGCTCAACTTGCAAATCATTCACACCCATGCTTCGAGAGTCGCTTGTGGCAAGTTCTTAGCCCCCGAGAAAGGTAATCCTTCATCCTGACTCGAGCAACACGAACCTCGTGCTCGCCTACACACAATACCACACTACCACTAGATTGAACCACATTCACCATTTTGAGTAAAATAAATTAAAATCTACGCAAATCTACTAATTATAAATTAGAAGCATAAATAAAAACTAATTCTACTCAAATCCCTATGCAAGACACGAGTACTCAACTAGAGCACTACAAGAGTCAACATGCCACTCCATCTTGCAATTTTTAGGCTAATACAGCAATTTCTACATCACAACCAAGAATTGAATATACAGGAGCATACAAACAAGCGAGTGTGCGCTAAAGTGGGTGTAGTGGTGTGCGGTGCATATGAAACAATAATTATAAAATTGAACTAAAATGTACTTCTAGTATGCAGTGTCATGTGCACGTGTAGTGAGTAACACATAGCGGCTCTCCCCCAGACTTAATCCAAGCAATAAAAGCAAATGATGTAACCATGAAAATTAAATAAAAGACTAGGGGGAAGAAAAGTTACCCATGCTCCGAAATGAGCATACCAGAAGATTGGCGTGTAAACCAAGAAAAGCTGCAGCATCCCATCCAGAAAATGAACCTGCAGGAGTGAGCTCCGCCAAAAACAAAAGGAAATATACAAAATAAAATGAAAAACACTAACTAAACTAAACTAGATGAAATAAAAATTCAGGAAAAGGAAAGATAACTACTGGGTTATTGTCATCCCAGCACGAATTATTTAAAAACATAACAGTTCTAGCTAATGGACGTATGAAAAGAAAATTGCACAGGTAACTGTTCTAATATGCGTGTCGGTAGCGGGTACCGATACGGTAACAGAACAGTTACTCCCCTATGTAAATAAAAATACCTGCTGAACACAGGTAGCGGGAATAGGAAGTAAGAAGAGGAGGAGAGCTGGTCTTCACTTATCTCACCACAAACTAAATCCTTGCCCAGCAAGGTGTCGTCTTCAGGGAGGCGACAGGAGGAGAAGGCAATGAATGAGGCTTCCTCTATGGAAGGGGGATCAACCTCCTCACATGAAAGGATACACTCATCATTGACTTGAGCAGAATGCTCCAAGTGTTGGAACACGGTCTTCCGCATCTCCTAGGTTTGAGAATAACAAATCCTATGTGTGTATTTAATCTTGTGTGATCTAAGTGTGCAGGATAACATGTCAAAACGACTCAAGGTTTACATATGGTGGTTGCCCCCGAAATTGAGTCATCAACTCCAAACTGATCACTAGCGCAGGCGATAGTGGATAGCGCCGGCGCTAGCTCGATGCACAGAAGGCATGGTGAAATTGTTGCCTCGGATTGAAGATCTTGCCGCGCAAAGAGTTTCCTAACCAGGGATAGCGCTGGCGATAGCGGATAGCGCCGGCGGTAGCGGAGCGCACAGAAGGAATAGAACAACGGGTTGCCACGGATTGGAGATTTGGGCGCACAAATTGTTTCTTAATCCGGGCTAGCGCCGGCGGTAGCGCTAGCGCCGGCGGTAGCCCGTGGGCTATATAATGGACCCCTCACCTCTCGTTTCAGATAGAGATTAGGAAGAGAGAGGCAGTGCTACAACTCCAGAGGCTATCTTGGCCGAAACTTGAGGTCCCAGCGAAGCTCTGCAAATTTCTGAAGGAGGATTCCATCACGCCAAATCCAAACGAAGTCCGCTTCAACAAATGCCGATTCTACAGCGGATCTTCGCCCCAATCTTCAGAAGTTCATCTTGAGGGAGTTTTTATATTATTGTCTTTTCATTTCTTATCCTTCTTGTAAACCCGTTAGTGAAATCGCCTCGTGTTGGCGACTAGGTCTGGGGTAGGACTTAGGGCTGAAAATCGCCTTGTGTTGGCGACTAGATCTAGGCTAGGTCTAGGGGGTGCTCGAGGCCTTTCTGGGGATAGATTGGCTAGAGCGGCTTGAGGCCGTATCTGGGGAGAGATCGGCTAAAGCCAACCGGTTCGTGGGGATACGAGTCTGTATAGAAAACGAAAAAGGATTTTTATTATTCGCCTCCGATCTCTAGCGCCATTGAGATCAAGTTTTGTAAAACATTATTTAATATTAATAAAGCATGTCTCTTCATTATTGTTTTACTTGATTTCTCATTGTTTCAAATATTGCAATATTCCAAAGCTTTTATAAATAAATTCCATAGTTTTTGAAAACCCTTATTCACCCCCCCCCCCCCCCCCCTCTAAGGATGCCTACCGATCCAACAAGTGGTATCAGAGCTAGGTTTTATTCCAATCGGCTTAACAACCGGGAATAATGGCGTCTCATGATCTCGCTTCTACTAGTGGGGTATATTTTTATGAAGAAGAAAAATCTCCTAAACCACCTTTATTCGAAGGGTAAAATTATAAAGGGTGGAAATTATTAATGGAAAAATTTATTAAAACTTTAGACATCGAAGTATGGAACTTAGCAATTATAAGGCGTGCGGATGAATCGAATAACAAAGAACGTCAGCTAAATGCCAAAGCCAAACACTATTTATTTTGTGCACTATCTAATGAAATTTTCAAATTCATATATTGCTTTACTAGTGCATACAAAATATGGCGCTTTCTTGAAGAAATGTATGATCTTCCTCTCACAGGTATGGAACAAACACAAGAAGAAAAGAACGTACAAGCATCCATTATCATTCAAGAAGATCTCTCTCGGAGCGAAGCCAAGGAGAATATTGAAATAGAAAAGGAGAACAATACACCAAGAGAAAAAGAAGAAGAAATCTTACTTTTGGAAGAGGAGTGCCAAGAAGAAGACAAAGGAACAATATGTTCAAATCCTCCCTCAACCAAAAGCGCTGTAAGAAAGTCAAAATCTTCTTCTTGTGTGATAACTTCCATTTCTAGTTTCAACATACTTAAAACTGCTAAACGTAAGATCAAGAAATTGAAAATCACTATTAAAAATTTACATTTAGAAAATATGATATTAAAAGCTAATGTTAATTTAAAATCATATTGTGATGTGATTTCACCATCTTGTTCTTTACTTGAAAACACAAAACCTTGTTTAGATTGTGATATTATTAAGGAAAGACTTAAGGAACTTGAAAAAGAAATTAGTTGTATAAAAGAACAAAATGAAAAAGTATGTTTAGAAAATTCATCTTTGATAAATGATTGTGCTAAGTGTAAGGACTACGAAATAGAAATTAAAGAGATGGATGAAACATTTGATGAATATAGGGATAAATATGAAAAACATGTTGAATCAATTGTTACAACTCTTAAAAATATCACAATCAATTATAATAAAGCTAGACATAATTTAAAAACTAAGAATGATGAATTAAATGCCAAAATTATCTTGCTTAAGGAAATCTTAAAGAAAAATTGTCAATATCAAACAAACTCTAATTGCAAGTTAAATATGATATCTCAAAATATGAATGAACCAAACAATGGGAATAAAAAACATCAAAAGATTGTAAATGAAATCCCAAAACACTATCATCATCATCATTTACAATATCAATCTTCTCCCAACAAAAAATTAAACGTTCACAAATTTCTTATGAAAAATATCTTCAATAATCATTACAATCATAATCATCAATATAAAGATTATCATAGTGGAAATTTGACATATAAGAATAACATTAAACCAAAGTATGAATGGAGACCCATTATTAAGAATAACGCACTAATGTCAAAAGAAAGGGTCCATTCAATCATATCTCCTCAAAAGCAAACACGATGTATTTGGGTACCCAAAGGAACCGTCACACCCGGTCCTCTTTGGATACCTAAATCTCTTATTCATTAGTATCCCATCATTTGCATGAAGTAGAAATCAATTAAAATGAAATATCATTTCTCTACTTCATGATAAGCTTAATTTCTTTTTGCTCTTTGCTTTTTTTTTTTGAGCCACCATGATATGATCACTCTATATAACTTGTGATATGACTCTCACATATTAAACCAAAATTTATAAACAAATCAAATTGAATAAAGATTAATGAAAAGTCATATTATCTCTCAAGTGATCTAACTATTTTTATTTCAAACCTTCTAAATCCATTTCCTAAAAGTCTTATAAATTTTGAAAAACTAAATGTGTTATATGATATTATTAAGACTAAATAAAATAAGTGTCAAAAAGGATTTAAAAGGTGTATCTTAGGGGTATTAGGCTAAATTTATAAAATGCGCAAGTTTTGCTTAGGTAGTTAATATATTTGCGTCAATTTTCAATTACCCCAAGTATGTTTAAACATAATCATGTTTAAATCAGAATTAAATGAATATTATTTCACTTATTTATGATCATTTCACTCATGCATATGTTGTGCAAAACTCAATAATTAAGGTTTAGCAAATATGAAACTCTAATGAAGATGAAACTCATTTACTAACTTTAACTTCCGCAACTTTTTGCGATTTCATCTCGTCTCATCACTTCATTAGACAGGCCTTACCTTGCACAAACATAATTAAGAAAAATCGGATGCAAAATCGAAGAAAAACTAGGCTATATGATCAAAATGAGCACTCTCTGTGAGCTAACGCAGGCGCTAGGACCTAACGCCGGCGCTAGCTCGAGTCTCCGATTTTCTGAAATTTTAAAATTCTGAAAAATGCTTAAAAATATATTAATCTATGTGTACTATTCATTTCTGCATTTTTGCTTCTATTATATTTTTGAAAAATCAAATACAAAAATACAAAAGCCAAATTACAAAAATATTATATGTTTTGCCTTTGTGATTTGTCATCTATTTTTCTTAAAGCAAAAATCAAACACAACAAAAAAAATTTTATTATAAAAAATTGTTATTTTGTGAACTTAAATTTTTTACTTATATCTTGCGAAAGGGTGATTTGGGCTATCATCCCATCATATCACCTAGTACCGGGCGAACCTCTCACAAGGTAGTCCTCGGGAAGTCCAAGATCAATTTTATAAGTTCAAACTTTAAATAAAGGTTATTTTTCAAAAATATCAAAAAAAAATACTGTATGGACTTTATTGTAAAAATCAAGCATGATTTAACCTATTAGTTAGAACTTCTATAATGTTGCAATTTATCTTTTCAAACTACTTTGAACATTATTTTCATCATGCTTTGATATATCTATTAATATGTGCATCAATTATATTTTAAAGGTTGTGTAGGATCAAGCTTAGCATGCCTCTAAGTATGAGAAATGTTTTATGTTTGATAATGATAGATATTCACTCACTTTTTGGCATTGTCTACATATGGTTTAAATTTAAGAATGCTCGTGTATGTTTATGTATTAGTACAATGAACTAAAATTGCACAAGTATCTTACCTACACTCCTTTATTTGCACTTGTAAAAGAAAAGTGGTTATATTTTTTATAAAATCTATTGATTTGCAAAACAAGTGTATTCGGAGAACTTTGTACAAAAGAAAATTATAAAATAAATGACAAAGATAACTCCACCAAGCACTACTTGAACCTCCTGATAAGTCTTAATGAGCATTGTGAGGTTGAGCACCTTGGAAAGAATAATAAAGTGTCTTGTGCAAATTAAATCTTTCTTTCAAAAATAAGAAAAACCACTTTCTCTTAAGTACACCGGATCACTAGTCTCAAAATTCAAAATAAAATATGTGATCCCCCAAGCACTACTTTGCACCCTGATAAGTCTTAATGAGCATTGTGTGTGCAGAGCACCTTGGTTGTTGTACATTTTTCTTTGTGCATTGAAGTGAGTGGAAGTAAAATTATTTGTGTTTTATTGTGCTCTTTACTTTACATATTACTTGTATTTTTGATTAAAACATTTGTTTACTCTACTCAAAAATACACTTATGTGCACATCATTATCTTCCATAACACTTCTTCTCATGAGTATTGGATCCTAATACAAACTCTATACTACTCTTTACTTATGAAATGCACTAGATAACCTAGCATGCTTTCTACAATGTTTGGTATGACTTGAAATTGTGAATTGAAATAACATTGTAGTAATCTCTTTGTGATAGTATTATTTCATGCTTGGTTATTTTTGTCAACCATAAAAGATTTTCATTGAAACATGATTTACATAAACATCTTCTTTTTGAAATTAAACTCATATTTCTTTTTATGGATTATTCTTGATTACAATAAGATGTTTCATGTATTTCTACAAGTCTTCCGCATCATCACCATATCAATTTTTACCTTGCGATTTCATGCTCATATCAAGTCTTAAATCTTATTTTTTTCTAAAAACAAGTGGTAGACTTGCTTGGTAGAATTTATATTGGTTGTTCTAACACGCATATCATTTCTCTGATTCATCTCTATGAAAACTTTCATGATAAACACTCCTCCAATAAGTAAAATATCGCCGATAAAAACATCCTCTTTTTATTGAATTTCAAATCAATATTTTCTTCTCTAATTGCTATAAGGATGTTGTTTCTTTATTCCAAAATGCTTCAACTGTTATCTTTTTAAAGTTCATTTTGAAACTCAAAAACATCTTTTTTTGAACTTAAACTCTTATATTGTATTATGATGTTTCTTTTTCGAAATCTTCCGCAATGCTCAAACTCTGATTCATTCTTGAATATAGCTAAGAGTACTTTATGTCCTAATAAAAATCCAAATGCTATGAATTTTCCCATTAGAGTTAAATGCTTAATGTTTCCAATAACCTTTATCCGTGACTTCATATCTCACCATAGCGGGGCGTAGGGTTGTAGACATTAGATAACCTTATCTCTAGTCATGTCTTGTCCTTAACCGGGGAGGGTTCCAGTGGGGCCTTGCGAGGCACTGAGGGGAAAGAGTGCTAGGTTAAGTTGTGTCTAGTGTTTGCATATGGGACTAACACCCCAACCTACGGCATGTGTGCAGCTCCTCATGCCCATCCGTCACTTAGTACGGGGCTAGGGTGTAGACGTATTGTCTGGGTAGATGGATTATTTGGAAATCATAATTTTTTGCTTAAACTCTGATATATCAAAGGGGGAGAACTACAAACAAAAGGGATAAAATAAAGTCATAACTCTGATCATTTTCAATGAAAGACAAGTCTAAAACTCCTTATCATTTACTTAAAAAGCTCGATCATGCCTTCTCTTTTATTAACACACTTTTAGTGCTGTGTTTCCCTACCCACTTTTGCTAATAACAAAGGGGGAGAACTGACATGATAAAATGCAAAAGGGGGAGAACTAACATGATAAATATATAATCCGCTATCAAAATGAAAACCCAACATGATTGATTAAGTTGATAGCATATATATTAGGGGAGCATTCACATAGGGGGAGCATGTATTTAGGGGGAGCAATTCTAAATGCTAAAATCAATAATCATCCTAAAGTCATCACTCTCACACACACACAAGTATAGTCTCATCATGCTTATTTTATTAATGCTTTGTTTTATCATTAATGGATTTGTTATTATCAAAAGGGGGAGTTTGTTGGAACACGGTCTTCCGCATCTCCTAGGTTTGAGAATAACAAATCCTATGTGTATTTAATCTTGTGTGATCTAAGTGTGCAGGATAACATGTCAAACCGACTCAAGGTTTACATATGGTGGTTGCCCCCGAAATTGAGTCATCAACTCCAAACTGATCACTAGCGCAGGCGATAGTGGATAGCGCCGGCGCTAGCTCGATGCACAGAAGGCATGGTGAAATTGTTGCCTCGGATTGAAGATCTTGCCGCGCAAAGAGTTTCCTAACCAGGGATAGCGCTGGCGATAGCGGATAGCGCCGGCGGTAGCGGAGCGCACAGAAGGAATAGAACAACGGGTTGCCACGGATTGGAGATTCGGGCGCACAAATTGTTTCTTAATCCGGGCTAGCGCCGGCGGTAGCGCTAGCGCCGGCGGTAGCGCGTGGGCTATATAATGGACCCCTCACCTCTCGTTTCAGATAGAGATTAGGAAGAGAGAGGCAGTGCTACAACTCTAGAGGCTATCTTGGCCGAAACTTGAGGTCCCAGCGAAGCTCTGCAAATTTCTGAAGGAGGATTCCATCACGCCAAATCCAAACGAAGTCCGCTTCAACAAATGCCGATTCTACAGCGGATCTTCGCCCCAATCTTCAGAAGTTCATCTTGAGGGAGTTTTTATATTATTGCCTTTTCATTTCTTATCCTTCTTGTAAACCCGTTAGTGAAATCGCCTCGTGTTGGCGACTAGGTCTGGGGTAGGACTTAGGGCTGAAAATCGCCTTGTGTTGGCGACTAGATCTAGGCTAGGTCTAGGGGGTGCTCGAGGCCTTTCTGGGGATAGATTGGCTAGAGCGGCTTGAGGCCGTATCTGGGGAGAGATCGGCTAAAGCCAACCGGTTCGTGGGGATACGAGTCGGTATAGAAAACGAAAAAGGATTTTTATTATTCGCCTCCGATCTCTAGCGCCATTGAGATCAAGTTTTGTAAAACATTATTTAATATTAATAAAGCATGTCTCTTCATTATTGTTTTACTTGATTTCTCATTGTTTCAAATATTGCAATATTCCAAAGCTTTTATAAATAAATTCCATAGTTTTTGAAAACCCTTATTCACCCCCCCCCCCCCCCCCCCCCCTCTAAGGGCGCCGACCGATCCAACACCAAGTCCTCCTAAAGTACCTGTGAAGACTCAACCTGCACAGGCTCAGATGAAGAAGGGGGGGGGGGGGGGTTAGGAAATAAAAAAGAAGAAAAACTTAAATGAACATCAATCGGGGGGGGGGGGGGGTCCCGGTCTCACTCCCAAGAGGTTGGGGAAATAAGATATTATCGGTATCATCGACAATGCTGCAGGGCTCAGTAGGATCATCAGTGACCTCCTCCACGATTTGGACTTTCTCCACCGGTGCATAGGTAGAATCCTCGTCACCTTGGAAAATATCCTCCTCCACAGTAATAGGCACAACACATAAATCACCTGCCTTATCCTGCGAAACATCCTCAATAATGTCGTCAGAGACAAATGTAGTAAAATGCACAGTAGGGGGAGGAATAGTGCTTGGATAAAATTCAGGCATCGATTCCACACAAATAATCGAATCTACACATGGTGATATATGCACAGAGGAGATGGGCTCAGCCATGTCAGAGCCTAGATCAGCCACACATCTGGTGACTGTGTCCACATCATACCCTTCAAAGCTTGAAGGTGAAATGGGCACATAACCAGATGTTGAAGGTGTGCTGCCAAAAGTAGGAGTCGGGATGATCCAGTTATCCGGCTCGTCATCCTCGTCCATTTAGCGAAGGAATGCAGCACAATCCTTCAAGGCATGATCCATGCTCTGACAAAACAAGCACTGTTTTGCATTTTTCTTCGGCTCAAATTGAACCGGAGATGAATGCGAAAAGGGCATGTGCGGAGCGGACGAGTAGTCGTAGGACTTATGCACACCATATGGAGTACCAGACGAATTTGGTGCTCCATGAACTGGGCGTTGAGTGCTAGGGTTACTATCTCCCTTTGGACATCTATCACTAGCATGAGATATATCTCCACAAAAGCGGCAACGAATATTAAACGAAGCCCACATAGTGTGAAGATAACAAGATTCAAAAGAAAAACACTATTGTGCGAAATGCTACACCCAATAATAATTTACTAAGCAACCTAATATAAAACAGGAATAACAAGAAATAAAATAAAGAAAGGATGCAATTTACAAATGGAAGGGCTTCTCTCTCAGATTCTCCCTCTCTAGAAAACTCACACGACTGTGTTCCCCGGCAACGGCGCTAAAAAATTGATGCGCAAATCTTAGCACACCGCTATAGGCGGTAGCAAGACTGCGGCACGAAACGATAGTGTACCGATCGTTCAAGTAATATAAAATGAGGAGTGAATCCCCGAGTATCGAATCTCGAAGGAACATAGTAAGATGGAGTTAACTATTGAGGAAGGACTTGAGATTGAAGTCCTTTAGGTCGGATGGGTACGAAAGGGGGTGATTTGGTTTGTGGAAATAAAAGAAAAAGAACTAAAACTACTCCTATGCAATGCCGTTATGCAATGCTTCGCTTGGAGGGATGGAAACTAGGCAGGCCTTGAGCGCGCTGCTTCGTTAGGCGAGTAGGCAAGCGTAATCAAACTGTGCAGGCCTTGAGCGCGCTGCTTCGTTAGGTGAATGGATTACACGGGCCGCTATGCCAGGCTTCGCTAGGCGGATGGACGAGTAGTCAAGCGGATGGAATGGATCGCACCGGCGGGGTCGAGGTGGATTACACGGGCTACTATGCCACGCTTCACTAGGCGGATGGAAGAGTTGTCTTACGGAATGAGGGTCACAAGCACCTCGTCAACAAGCACGCCACTAGCAATTGCTAGTGCAGCACACGGAACACTCACACCACAATCACCACGAAAGCACACCTCAAGCACTCATAAGCTTGAAAACATTTCATAATATATAACATGAAGTTCAACAAATATAGAGTGCAACATCATCAACATAAGAGAAACTGACTACAATCATAAGGAGGAAAGGAGGAAAAGCTAGAAACACAACCACATCTAGATACTTGTTGGGATTCACGGTAGGAATCGTCGGGTTGTCAATCCGCATCTAAGCTCGGTCCTCAACTGCGTCTAGGGTCCAGAGGAGCTATCACCTTCCCTCCAATATACCCATCTTCTCCGTGTCACGATCTGGCCACCACAACAGCTGTGTACTCCTTCCTCTGTTGATGAGAGTAGGGCTAGGATCTCTCCCTTGATGTGCTTGGATGATGAGAGGTGGCCTCAGGTGAAAGGGGGAGGAAGAATGGACGAAAATGGAGCAGTCGCCCCTTACGGCGGAAGAAATCGCGGAACTGTTCGGGGTCCTGAAAAACCAAAAAATCACAGTTTAAATAAAACATATTGCAGAATTTGTTCATGCATGACCAAACGCACGACCGTGCGTAAAAATGCACGACCAAATTCAGAATGCTATTTTGGGTCGTAAATGAACGCGCATGATCGACCAGATCGTGCGTGAAGGATAAACGCACGACAGTGCGATCTGGAAAATTGCAAAATGACACAAATTCTTAGATAAAAGAGGGAAACTCGTGCGATTTTGCTCACACACAATCAAAACTGACCGTGCGCGAACAAAATGCACGAGCCGGGGCAGATCACCATTTATAAGTACTGCAGGAATCGCACGGTCGCTGAAATCGTGCGTCAAGGAATCACACGACCTGTTAAATTTTTTGATTTGAATCGTTTAAGAGTAAGCAGGAGTTGCATCAACTGAGTTAAAGCAAAACAACCACAATGCCACACAGCAACACAAGAAACTTTATTGAAAAACAAACTTCATTTACAGTGCGAGGTATACATGGCGAGACATGATTCATCAGAATCACGGAGATGATAAGAACAAAACACACCAAAACAAAATCTGGCGGCTAGACAAGCTGAGACCGCACAGACCGCTCGATCTCCAGAAGTCGCCCGACTTGACCTGAGATCGCTCAAAGAGAAACCGGACAAACCGCCAGCAGTGCAAGACCGCACCTCAGACAGCACGAACTGGAGCTTTATTGGAACGAAGAACTGAAGCTGTCGCCAGACCGCAACTTAGATCGCCTAACCGCTGACGGTCGCCTGATCGCTGAGCTCGCTGCGAACAACACAAGAACGAACATAAACCAGTTCGCAGACAGACCGCTGTTGAACTGTTTATTCAAGCCGCTGGGAATCACCAAGGACGGAGACCGCAACCTGCTGACCGCAAACCTGTGAACACAACAAACAGTCAACTCACTTCCAAACCGCCCTACCTCAAAGTGAGACCGCACAAATTAACCCAGGCTCAGTTCTTACAGTTCTCGTTAGGAATAACGGGCCCTGCACCTCTATTTACAGGCGGGTAGATGGATGTCGTCACCGCACTAGAGAGATACAATCACCACCCGTCAGATCGCCAACGGTCTCATAAGTCAGACCGCGCGATCACACAACTTGGACGATTATTCGACCAAGACCGCAGATCAGCAGACATATCACGCACAGGCTGCGCGAATACGAAACCGCGCACAAGCCGCGCGGTCACAAAGGTACTCCTTCCTTAGACCACCAGGAGCAAACCAGGAACCATCTGGCCGACTAAGAATAAGTCGCCAGATCGCCAAGCACAAACTGCTCGGACAGGTGGTCACACATAGGCACAGACCGCCCGGTCTTCCAACAAAGAAGACGGGCCAACCAGCACACCAACTCGGGAACAGACCGCAGCTACAAATACTTCAAAATTTCAACACTCTCCCTTGAAGTGGGAAGTGGAGACTAGCTTGAGTAAACTCCGCAACCGTGTAAATGGTCCCTTCACCAGCAGCTTTGTGAAGATTTCTGCGACATTGTCCGCACTCCGAACATGCTCGACCATAAGAGATCCTCCCAACACCTTTTCACGAATGAAATGGTGCTCAATCTTAATATGCTTGGTCCTCGCGTGACAGACTGGATTGTTAACCAGCTTGAGAGCACTCTCATTATCCCCGCGTAGCATAGTGGGACCTCGAACCTCCTCATGAACGTCTTCCACCAACCTCCTGAGACAAATGGCTTCCTGAGCTGCCAAAGCCGAAGCCTTGTACTCCGCTTCTGTGGTAGATACGGACATCGAGTCCTGCTTTTTGCTGCACCAAGAGATAGCTGTGGGGCCCGTCATAAAGACATAACCAAACGTTGATCTCCAATCATCTACGTCTCCCCCGTAGTCAGCATCCATGTATCCATACAACTCCAAGCTTGACCCTCTCCTAAATAGGAGACCCAAATCAGAGGTCAACTTCACATATTTCAGAATCCCTTTTGCCGCTAGAAGATGAGGCTTCCGTGGCTCTGCCATGTACCGACTCACTTTGCCAACTGCATAAGCAATGTCAGGCCTCGTGATGTTCCAGTAAATCAAGCTCCCAACTAGAGTTCGGAACACCAGCTGATCAGATAGAACTCTTCCCTCATCCTTCCGAAGTATATGATGCTGTTCAAGAGGTATAAAGCTGCTCTTCCCTTCTTCCATTCCAAATCGTTGAACGATCCGCTCCGCATATCCTTCCTGAGAAATTAGCACTCCGCTCTCCCGCCTCTGGACCTCGAGTCCAAGGAAATGGTGAAGCTCCCCCAGATCCTTCATCTCAAACCTGATAGCATGCTCAGCTCTCAGCCTTGCTACCACCTCCTTCAAATTCCCGGTGACAATCATGTCATCCACATACAGCAGCACAATAACCCGAAGCGCCCCCTCCTTCTTGACAAATAAGCTAGAATCAAAGTCTGAAGCAAAGAACCCGCAGAATAAGATATACTCCGCAATCTTTCCATACCACGCCCGAGGTGCTTGCTTCAACCCATATAAGGCCTTCTTCAGTTTGCAGACCTAGTTCGGACGATCCTCCGAGATGAACCCCGGTGGCTGGATCATGAAGATATCCTTGTCAATCTCTCCGTATAAGAAAGCATTCTTAACATCGAGTTGCCAAATCTCCCATCCACAAGATGCCGCCAAAGTAATAACAAATCTGACCGAAGTCATCTTTGCCACTGGACTAAACGTCTCATCATAATCTTCACCATACTGATGTGAGAACCCGTGAGCTACAAGGCGAGCCTTGTATCGCTCGATCGTACTGTCAACTTTTTTCTTGAGCTTGTAAACCCATTTGCATGTTACAGGGGTAATGCCCTTGGGCCTGGGCACTAGAGACCAAGTCTCATTCTTCTTGAGAGCATCCATCTCTTCTTGCATAGCAATATCCCACTGCTTCACACCTTTGGCTTTCTCAAATCTCGAAGGCTCCCTTTCATCCAAGGGACCAGCGAAGAAACATGAGACGAAGCTCACCATGTTTCCTCCTGTATATCGATCTGGTGGCTTGATAGTCCTCTTCGACCTCCTAAGAGGTTACACCTGACTAACCACCTCTTCAGCTGCTTCTTCTGTGCAAGCTCCTCTTCCAGATGAACTTGGAGCATCGGTCCCCCTGCTTCCAGAACCTGAAGCCTCCATCTCAGAGCTTGACACAGCTGGAGCTCCTGGTGAAACAGGCAACTCCACTTGAAGACTTCCTGCAGCTTTCCCTGCTTCATCAACCCTGCTCTCCGGTAATTCAACTCCTGAACTCCCCTTGTGGGAAGTTACTTCATCGAACACCATATCCCGAGATACCACTGATCTTCGTGTCTCAGGATCCATGCACCTCCATCCTTTCTTCCGCTCATCATACCCAACAAAGACTAGCTTCCTTGCTTTCGCATTTAGCTTTGTTCGAAGAGCAACAGGAATATGCACATAGCAGGTTGACCCGAACACTCAAAGGTGAGCAAAATTCGGTTTCTCCTTGAACATCAGTTCGTGAGGGGTCTTCATGTTGATAGGACTTAGAGGCATCCTGCTGATAATGTAAGCTGCACAAGACATTCCCTCCGCCCAAAAAGACTTTGGGATACTCTTGGCATGAAGCCAGCATTTGCAGGATTCCGTCAGATGACGGATCTGTTGAAATTTTGAAGTGAAGTGGAGGAGACTGGGCGGTATGTTTTTGGGAGACCGCCGAGACCGCGCGGCTTGTGTTTGTTATCTGTCGGTCTGGCTCTGTCGGTTTTGTTCTGGCGGTCTGCTGGTTGTTCTGGTTTGTTCTTTGTAGCTGCAGTCTGTTCCCGAGTTGTTCTGCTGGTTGGCTTGTCTTCCTTGTTGGAAGATCGGGCTGGTTATTCTCATATGACCGTTTATCCGGGCGGTCTGTCCTGGCGATCTGGCGACTTGTCTGAAGTCGGCCAGATGGTTCCTGGTTTGCTCCTGGTGGTCTAAGGAAGGAGTACCTTTGTGACCGCGTGGCTTGTGTGCGGTCTCGTGTTTGCGCGACCTGTGCGCGATCTTGTCTGCTGATCTTCGTCTTTGTCGGATGATCGTCCAAGAGGTCTGATCGCGTGGTCTGCCTTATGTGACCGCTGGCGATCTGACGGGTGGTGATTGTATCTCTCCTATGCGGTGACGACATCCGTATACCCGCCTATAAATAGAGGTGCAGGGCCCGTCATTCCTAATGAGAACTGTAAGAACTGAGCCGGGTTTAATTCATGCGGTCTCACCTTGAGGTCGGGCGGTCTCGGAAGCGAGCTGACTGTTTGTTGTGTTCTCAGGTTTGCGATCAGCAGGTTGCGGTCTTCTTCCTTGGTGATTCCCAGCGGCTTGAATAAACAGTTCGGCAGCGGTCTTTCTACGAACTGGTTTATGTTCGTTCTTGTGCTGTTTGCAGCGAGCTCAGCGATCAGGCGACCTTCAGCAGTTAGGCGATCTGAGTTGCGGTCTGGCGACAGCTTCAGTTCTTCGTTCCAATAAAGCTCCAGTTCGTGTAGTATGAGGTGCAGTCTTGCAGTGCTGGCAGTCTGTCCGGTTTCTGTTCGTGTGATCTCAAGTTAAGCCGGGCGACTTCTGGAGTCGAGCGGTCTATGCGGTCTCAGCTTGTCTAGCCGCCAGATTTGTTTTGGTGTGTTTTGCTCTTCTCGTCTCCGTGATTCTGATGAATCATGTCTCACCATATATGCCTCGCAATGTAAATGAAGATTGTGTTTCAATAATGTTCTAGTGTTGCTGTGTGGCATTATGGTTGTTTGGCTTTAACTCAGTTGATGCAACTCCTGCTTACTCCTAAACAATTCAAATCAAAAATTTTAACATGGTATCAAAGCGAGGCTGTTGGAGTGGATAAGCAGTGATCAACTTGAGTTTTCATCGTCTTTGTGAAGAAGAGACCACTTAGGTTTCCATGGAAGGCAGATTCGCAAGAGGGCTTGGTATTGAACTCCTTACAACGACTAACTATAAGAAATGGAGGTCATGAATGGAGAGCTATTTACTTGGCGAGGATCTATGGGAGATAGTTGGAGGAGAAGACACACAAGAGGTGTTTCTAGCAGGAGATAATATGGCAGAGGTGAGACTTTGGAGGAGGACGAATGCTAAGGCAGAGTTCACTCTCAAGAGGGCTATCTCACCGGAGCTGTTTGATCACATCATCGGATGTAAATCTGCTGAAATTTGGACGTCTTTGGACGAGTTGTTTAATAAGAAGAATGTAGCTCGGCTACAGTTTCTTGAAAATGAGTTGGCAAAGGCCTCTCAAGGCGATCTTTCTATTTCTACCTTCTTTCTCAAGATGAAGAACCTCACATCATAGATTTCTGCATTGGACCCTGATGAGCCCATCTCGGAGGCAAAACTGAAGAGGCATATCATCCGCGGGTTGCGGAAGGATTATCTTGCCTTTGTGACTTCAGTTCAAGGTTGGGCAAATCAACCATCTCTGTTGGAGCTGGAGAACTTAATTGCTTCGCAAGAAAGTTTGGCAAGACAGATGGTGGGGACTTCTATCTCTGGGGGAGATAGTGATGTGTTGTCTCTGGGAAGAAGAAGAAGAAGTGGGAGAAGAAGAAGCCGGGTTATGATGGACCCTCTACTGCAGGATAGGGGTTATGCTCCTAAGTCTGATGGGAAGAAGAAGGGAGATGGACCAAGGTACTTCAGGTGTAATAAGACCGGCCACTTCAAGAAGTATTGTCGGGTTAATCTTTAGTCGGGACATGCAGCAGAGAAGGAGAAGCCAAAGTCTGATGAAGCTGGATGGGGAGGAGCCTGTGCGGCTAATATGACGGCGATGCCCGTTAAGGCCTTGGCTGCCATCAACTTCGAAGAGGATTGGATTATTGATTCAGGGTGTGGACATCATCTCATCGGGGATGAATCAAAGTTCTCTTCTTTGGCGCCTTACTCAGGTAACGATGCTATCATTATGGCTAATAATTCTGTTCATGCTGTTGAACAAGAAGGTGTTGTCTCCCTGAGCAGTGATAAGGGTCCACTCACTTTGAGGAGTGTTTATCATGTGCCTTGTATGAAGAAGAATCTCTTCTCTGTGACCAATGCGGTCGATGCCGGTTATCACGTTCTGTTTGGCCCAACAGAAGTGAAGTTTCTTAAAACTCAACCGGAGATATGGGGAGATGTTATCCATGTTGGAAAGAGGGTGAAGAACTTGTTCGTGTTATTGACAAGTACCTATGTTGATAAGATGAAGACCAACGATAGCGCTGCTATCTGGCATGAAAGGTTGGGGCATGTTGGCATGGACAAATTGAAGTCTATGGCGGTAAGGGGCCTTGTCAAGGGATTGCCTAGCTTGTCCTCTTATGGAGATGGTCATGTTTGTGTTGGATGTCAGTTTGGTAAGTCTCATCGACTTCCATTTGATAAATCACAGACAAGATGCAATGCGCCGTTGGAGTGCATTCACGGTGATTTGATGGGACCGACTGCCACCCCAAGCCTTGGAGGCAATAGATATAAGTTGGAGTTGATTGATGTTGATAACATATATGTCTGGGTGTATTTTATGAAAGAAAAATCGGAAGCCTTTGCGAAGTTTGTGGAGTTCAAGGAGCTGGTGGAAGGTCATTTAGGCCTACGGGTGAAGAAATTGAGAACTGACAATGGTGGGGAGTTCACCTCTGGTGAGTTCTTAAGTTTTTGCAGGAAACACGGCGTTCGGAGAGAGCTCACTTGTGCCCATACTCCACAGCAGAATGGCATTGTGGAGAGAAATATTCGTCATCTGACGGAAACCTGCAAATGTTGGCTTCATGCCAAGAGTATCCCAAAGTCTTTTTGGGCGGAGGGAATGTCTTGTCCAGCTTACGTCATCAACAGGATGCCTCTAAGTCCTATCAACATGAAGACCCCTCACGAACTAATGTTCAAGGAGAAACCGAGTGTTGCTCACCTTTGGGTGTTCGGGTCAACCTGTTATGTGCATATTCCTGATGCTCTTCGGACAAAGCTAGATGCGAAAGCAAGGAAGCTAGTCTTTGTTGGATATGATGAGCGGAAGAAAGGATGGAGGTGCATGGATCCTGAGACACGGAGATCAGTGGTATCTTGGGATGTGGTGTTCGATGAAGTGACTTCCTACAAGGGGAGTTCCGGAGTTGAACTACCGGAGAGCAGGGTTGATGAAGCAGGGAAAGCTGCAGGAAGTCTTCAAGTGGAGTTGCCTGTTTCACCAGGAGCTCCAATTGTGTCAAGCTCTGAGATGGAGGCTTCAGGTTCTGGAAGCAGGTGGAGCGATGCTCCAAGTTTGTCTGGAAGAGGAGCTTGCACAGAAGAAGCAGCTGAGGAGGTGGTTAGTCAGGTGCAACCTCTTAGGAGGTTGAAGAGGACTATCAAGCCACCAGATCGATATACAGGAGGAAACATGGTGAGCTTCGTCTCATGTTTCTTCGCTGGTCCCTTGGATGAAAGGGAGTCGTCGAGCTTTGAGAAAGCCAAAAGCGTGAAGCAGTGGGACATTGCTATGCAAGAAGAGATGGATGCTCTCAAGAAGAATGAGACTTGGTCTCTAGTGCCCAGGCCTAAGGGCATTACCCCTATAACATGCAAATGGGTTTACAAGCTCAAGAAGAAAGCTGACGGCACGATCGAGCGATACAAGGCTCGCCTTGTAGCTCGCGGGTTCTCACAGCAGTATGGTGAAGATTTTGATGAGACGTTTAGTCCAGTGGCAAAGATGACTTCGGTCAGATTTGTTATTGCTTTGGCGGCATCTTGTGGATGGGAGATTTGGCAGCTTGCTGTTAAGAATGCTTTCTTATACGGAAAGATTGACAAGGATATCTTCATGATCCAGCCGCCGGGTTTCATTTCGGAGGATCGTCCGGACTACGTCTGCAAACTGAAGAAGGCCTTATATGGGTTGAAGCAAGCGCGTCGGGCGTGGTATGGGAAGATCGCAGAGTTTCTCTTATTCTGCGGGTTCTTTACTTCAGACTCAAATTCCAGCTTGTTCGTCAAGAAGGAGGGGGCGCTTCGGGTTATTGTGCTGCTATATATGGATGACATGATTGTCACCGGGAACTCGAAGGAGGCGGTAGCAAGGCTGAGAGTTGAACTTGCTATCATGTTCGAGTTGAAGGATCTGGGGGATCTTCACCATTTCCTTGGACTCGAGGTCCCGAGGCGGGAGAGCGGAGTGCTCATTTCTCAGGAAGGATATGTGGAGCGAATCGTGAAACGATTTTGCATGGAAGAAGGGAAGAGCAGCTCTATACCCCTGGAACAGCATCATAAACTTCGGAAGGATGAGGGAAGAGTTCTATCTGATCCGTTGGTGTTCCGAGCTCTGGTTGGGAGTTTGATTTACTTGACCATCACGAGACCTGATATTGCTTATACAGTTGGCAAAGTGAGTCGGTACATGGCGGAGCCACGGAAGCCTCATCTTCTAGCGGCAAAAGGGATTTTGAAATATGTGAAGTCGACCTCTGATTTTGGTCTCCTGTTTAGGAGAGGGTCAAGCTTGGAGTTGCATGGATACATGGATGCTGACTACGGGGGAGACGTGGATGATCGGAGATCAACGTCTGGTTATGTCTTTATGACGGGCCCCACAACTATCTCTTGGTGCAGCAAAAAGCAGGACTCGGTGTCCGTATCCACCAAAGAAGCGGAGTACAAGGCTTCTGCCTTGGCAGCTCAGGAAGCCGTTTGGCTAAGGAGTTTGGCGGAGGACATTCATGAGGAGGTTCGAGGTCCCACTATGCTACGCGGGGACAATGGGAGTGCTCTCAAGCTGGTTAACAATCTAGTTTGTCACGCGTGGACCAAACATATAGAGATTGAGCACCATTTCATTCGTGAAAAGGCGTTGGGAGGATCTCTTATGGTCGAGCATGTTCGGAGTGCAGACAATGTCGCAGACATCTTCACAAAGCCGCTGGCGAAGGGAACGTTTACACGTTTGCGGAGTTTACTCGGGCTAGTCTCCACTTCCCACTTCAAGGGGGAGTGTTGAAATTTTGAAGTGAAGTGGAGGAGACTGGGCAGTCTGTTTTTGGGAGACCGCCGAGACCGCACGGCTTGTGTATGTTATCTGCCGGTCTGGCTTTGCCTGTTTTGTTCTGGCGGTCTGCTGGTTGTTCCGGTTTGTTCTTTGTAGCTGCGGACTGTTCCCGAGTTGTTCTGCTGGTTGGCGTGTCTTTCTTGTTGGAAGATCAGGCGGGTTGTTCTCATATGACCATTTATCCGGGCGGTCTGTCCTGGCGATCTGGCGACTTGTCTGAAGTCGGCCAGATGGTTCCTGGTTTGCTCCTGGTTGTCTAAGGAAGGAGTACCTTTGTGACCGCGCGACTTGTGCGCGGTCTCGTGTTCGCGCGACCTGTGCGCGATCTTGTCTGCTGATCTGTGTCTTGGTCGGATGATCGTCCAAGAGGTCTGATCGCGCGGTCTGCCTTATGGGACCGCTGGCGATCTGACGGGTGGTGATTGTATCTCTCCTGTGCGGTGACGACATCCGTCTACCCGCCTATAAATAGAGGTGCGGGGCCCGTCATTCCTAACGAGAACTGTAAGAACTGAGCCTAGGTTAATTCGTGTGGTCTCACCTTGAGGTCGGGTGGTCTCGGAAGCGAGCTGACTGTTTGTTATGTTCGCAGGTTTGCGATCAGCAGGTTGCGGTCTTCTTCCTTGGTGATTCCCAGCGGCTTTAATAAACAGTTCGGCAGGGTTCTGTCTACTAACTGGTTTATGTTCGTTCTTGTGCTGTTCGCAGCGAGCTCAGCGATCAGGCGACCTTCAGCGGTTAGGCGATCTTAGTTGAGGTCTGGCGATAGCTTCAGTTCTTCGTTCCAATAAAGCTCTAGTTCGTGCGGTCTGAGGTACGGTCTTGCAGTGCTGGTAGTCTGTCCAGTTTATGTTCGTGCGATTTCAGGTTAAGCCGGGCGACTTATGGAGTCGAACGGTCTGTGCGGTCTCAGCTTGTCTAGCTGCCATATTTGTTTTGGTGTGTTTTGTTCTTCTCGTCTCCGTGATTCTGATGAATCATGTCTCGCCATGTATGCCTCGTAATGTAAATGAAGATTGTGTTTCAATAAAGTTCGTGTTGCTGTGTGGCATTGTGGTTATTTGGCTTTAATTTAGTTGATGCAACTTCTGCTTACTCCTAAACGATTCAAATCAAAAATTTTAATAGGATCTTCCTCGCCGCAACGCCATTTTGCTGTGGAGTATGGGCACAAGTGAGCTCTCTCTGAACGCCGTGTTTCCTGCAAAAACTTGAGAACTCACCAGAGGTGAACTCCCCACCATTGTCAGTTCTCAATTTCTTCACCCGCAGGCCTAAACGACCTTCCACCAGCTCCTTGAACTCCACAAACTTCGCAAAGGCTTCCGACTTCTCTTTCGGAAAATACACCCAGACATATCTGGTGTAATCGTCAATGAACACCAACATATATCTATTGCCTCCAAGGCTTGGGGTGGCTGTCGGTCCCATCAAATCACTGTGGATGCACTCCAACGGCGCTTTTCATCTTGTTTGCGGTTTATCAAATGGAAGTCGATGAGACTTACCAAACTGACATCCAGCACAAGCATGACCGTCTCCATAAGAGGACAAACTAGGCAAGCCCTTGACAGGGCCCCTTATCGCCATAGCCTTCAATTTGTCCATGCCAACATGCCCTAACCTTTCATGCCAGATAGCAGCGCTATCGTTGGTCTTCATCTTATTAACATAGGTACTTGTCGATAACACGAACAAGTCCTTCACCCTCTTTCCAACATGGATAACATCTCCCCTTATCTCCGGTTGAGTTTTAAGAAACTTCACTTCTGTTGGGACAAACAGAACGTGATAACCGGCATCGACCGCATTGGTCACAGAGAAGAGATTCTTCTTCATACCCAGCACGTGATAAACACTCCTCAAAGTGAGTGGACCCTTATCACTACTCAGGAAGACAACACCTTCTTGTTCGACAGCATGAACAGAATTATCAGCCGTAATGATAACATCGTTACCTGAGTAAAGCGCCAAAGAAGAGAACTTTGATTCATCCCCGGTGAGATGATGTCCACACCCTGAATCAACAATCCAATCCTCATCGAAGTTGATGGCAGCCAAGGCCTTAACGGGCATCGCCGTCATATTAGCCGCAAAGGCTCCTCCCCATCCAGCTTCATTAGACTTTGGCTTCTCCTTCTTTGCTACATGTCCCGACTGAAGATTAACCCGACAATCCTTCTTGAAGTGGCCGGTCTTATTACACCTGAAGCACTGATGAGTAATTTAGTTACTCATCTTTTAGTTTAGGTTTATTATGTTTTTCATATAAAATTATGTTATTTTTAGGAATTTTATCATATAAATCCTTCCATTGTTATTTCATAAGCTAACTTAAGTTTATTTTGTGTTTTCAGGTTTTCTAGGCTGTTTCGAGCAAAAAGTTAAAATTACACGCCCCAGGTCACGGGCGTGACCATGGGCGTGTAACCTACGAAATACTCCAGACCTGCTTCTGCCACTCCAGGGATGCTCCGTGAAGTTTTCGCCAAGTACACGCCCCAGGTCACGGGCGTGACCAAGGGCGTGACCCAATGTCACGGCCACGACCCGCCACAAGCATCCGGAGCACGCCGCCATGTCAATTAAAATTACACGCCCTCGATCACTGGCGAGACCAAGGGCGTGAAATCCAGCACACGGGCGTGACTTTTCCCGCGCCAATTTCCCGCCGAAGCTTCCCGCCAGCAGCACTTAATTGAGATTACACGCCCTAGGTCACGGGAGTGACCTAGGGCGTGACACGCCCGTAACGCCTGCATTGAAGCCAGACGGCGCCTTCTCCGCCCACAACAAATCACGCCCCTTACACGCCCTTGGTCATGGGCGTGACCAAGGGCGTGTAACACCAAAAATTCAGCTATTTAAAATGAGCTTTTCCAGATGTTTGGGGAAGAAAGTTTTGGAGTTCTAGCCTATTTTCTTGCACTGATTTTAATCTTGTATGTCTTTTTCTTCTTGCACTTTCATTTCAAAAGCTTGTAACTCTAATTTTTCTAGTTGTAATTTCTTTTGCTAAGTAATAAAAATAGTTCTTTCCCTCTTACTTGTCTTCTTATTTTCATTATGCACTTCTTCCATTTCATCATTTCCTCCATATCTATGAGTAGCTAAATTCTATTAGTACTCGTCCGAGATAATCCAAGGGAAATATAATTCTTGATCTAAATTTTAGCTTCTCTTCCTTCCGTAGAATAATCTTGATTTATTCTTGAACTATTTTTGGATTGAGATTATATTATCGATATATAATTCTCATCTTTGTTTTCGCAATCTTTTAACCGAGAGGTTTTCGATTCGAATCGATCATTTCAAGAATAAAGAGAGTTGAATGCACTCCTCAAGCGAGGATGACATAATTCTCCCGGATTGGAGTGAAACCACGATAAGGCGAGTTTTTGATTTTGATTCTAGAACAAAAGTTAGTTGATCAACTAAACTCAGTTGAGTGTATCCTCGAGAGAGGTGCGTTCATAAATCGGGAACCTCCACGGTCAAGTATTTTCATGGGAGATTTAGAAGTTGTTCTTTTTATATTTTTATTTTCCCGAGGTGATTCAAGGTTGAGTACTAACCCTTAACTCATTAATTTAAATAAGCTATTTCTCTTTCTCGCAACCAACCAACCACAAGTTTTATTCGATAAAATAATAGAGATTTTTCCGAAGTAAGAGTATTCAACCGCCCCGAGTCTAATACGACCTTGTTTTAATAACCTATACTACATTCGATACGGTACACTTGCCGTTATCGTTTGCAAGCATAGTTTTGTTCATCAAGTTTTTGGCGCCGTTGCCGGGGACTCGGTTGATATTTCGAAAACCGAAATATCTATTAATTTTATCTTTTTCTTAATTTTAAGGTGCAACTAAATTCCTGGAAAGGACGCTTTGGCTTTGAATTCCCATCATAGCCTCTAGTACGTTGCAAACCCTTCACCGGGTAGATCTTGGGAAGTCCAGGACTATTTTTAAATCACCTAATAAAAAAAACAAAAAAAAATTAATAAAATAAAAATAAATTTATTTATCTAAAATCTTATTTATCCCTTTTTTTATTCCGTTTCTTTTCTTTTCTTTTGGTTTATGACCCGAGGAAACTCTTCAATTGATTTTGAATTTGGTTTTGATCCGGAAATCGAGCGCACCTTACGGCGACGTCTCCGATTTAGTGATCTACCAATAATTCGCGAAGAATCAGTCGGAGAGACTAACGAAGATATAATGGGTGACCCCGACCATAAGGAGGCTCCGCTACAGACTATGTCCTATTATGCGAGGCTAAATTGGGAGGGAACACAGTCAAGTATTATTCGCCCAGCGGTGGCAAATAATAATTTTGAAATCAAAACCAGTATCATTCAAATGGTACAGCAAACCGTCATCTTTGACGGGTTGCCAGATGAAGATCCAAATTTACATTTATTGAATTTTTTGGAAATTTGCGACACGTTTAAAATTAATGGCGTCACCGATGACGCCATTCGTTTGCGTTTATTTCCATTTTCTTTGCGGACTAAGGCCAAGCAGTGGTTGGGATCTCTTCCTAGAGGTTCCATCACTACCTGGGCCGAGATGACGGAGAAATTCTTAACGAAATATTTTCCTCCGGCAAAGTCCGCTAAATTACGTACGGACATTCTCTCGTTTATGCAAATAGACTCGAAGTCTCTCTATGACACATGGGAGCGCTTCAAGGAATTATTGCGGAGATGTCCTCACCACACCCTTCCTTTATGGCAACAAGTTCAAACATTCTACAATGGTTTGAATCTCCAAACGAGGCAAATGATTGATGCAGCAGCTGGGGGAACTCTAAATAACAAAACCCCAGATGCCGCTCAAGAGCTTTTTGAGGAGATTGCCATGAATGCTTATCAGTGGAATGCGCCATGGTCGCGTCCTAACAAACCAACCGGACTCTTTGAAGTCGAGGCCACCCCGAATTTAGCACATCAAGTAGAATGGCTTACTTAGCAAATGGCGGAGATGTCTGCTTCCTCCGCCATTAACGGGGCTAATAATACTAATAATTATAATAATAATTATAATCAAGAACAAGTAGATTATATGGGGAACTCCTATCGTCCTCCTTATAACCCAAATAATAATATTCCTAATAGTTATAATCCGGGTTTAAGGAACCACCCAAATTTTTCATGGAGCAACCCCAATAATGCTCAACGCCCCCCACAAGTGAATCCACCCGGATTCGCTCCACCACAACCACCAAAGTCCCCTTCACTTGAAGAGGTCTTCACCAAATACGTTGCCACTACTGACTCCAATATCCGGAACCTTTCCGGATCTATTAAAAGTCTAGAAAATCAAATTGGACAGCTCGCCAAGATGTTCTCCGAACGCCAGCAGGGAGCTCTACCGGGCAATACTGAGCCCAACCCACGGGAGAGCGCCAACGCAATTACCCTCCGTAGCGGAAAGGAGGTAACTTCTTCAAAATTGGTCGAGCCAGAGGTAAACGTTTCAACTTCATCTCCGCAAGTTATTTCTTCTCCTACTCTACCTTCTTCTGCTTTAGCTCCGCGTATTCTTAAAAATCCTTCTATTCCTTATCCTTCACAATTTAAAGATGAACGCAATAAGGAGCAATATAGAAAATTTACTGAAATTTTTAACCAAATTCAAATAAACGTGCCATTTTTCGAAGCAATCGCCCAAATGCCCAACCAATATTAGCGTAGATCTACTTTCCAATAAAAATAAACTTGAAAATTTTTCGCGTATATCTTTAAATGCTGAATGCTCGGCAATTTTATTAAATAAATTACCACAAAATTTAAACGATCCGGGATGGTTTTCCATCCTGTGCTTGTTCGGTAATTTCTTAATAAAACACGCCTTGGCAGATTTGGGCGCTAGTATAAATTTGATGCCATTTTCATTATTTAAAAAGCTTGGTTTGGGCACTACAAGCCCAACCAATATTAGCATCCAACTAGCGGACAGATCTATTAAATACCCGATAGGGGTGATTGAGGACGTGCTTGTCAAGGTTGACAAATTTATCTTCCCAGTAGATTTTGTCATCCTAGACATTGAGGAAGACGCCGAAGTCCCAATTATTCTCGGACGTCCTTTCCTCGCCACCTCTCGGGCAATCATTGATGTTAGTAATGGCAAACTTCTCCTACGAGTTGGGGATGAAGAAGTAACTTTTGGCATTAACAACTCTATGAGAAATTCGTTTTCTAATGACGACTCTTGCTTCACTTTAGAATCAAATTTTGAAGAAGAAATAACGTCATTTTCTGAATTAATTTCGCCCTTATTTGAAAATCCGGAAATTGAAAATTTATTTTGTCTAAAAGAAATAACTCGGTCGCTCAAATTTGAAGAAGTAAAATTAAATATTTCTAAAATAAAAACATCTTACGAGGAGCCACCGAGTTTGGAATTGAAACAACTGCCGGAACATTTAAGATATGTTTTTTTAGAAAAAGATTCAAAATTTCCTGTGATTATATCTTTCGCGCTTAACGATTCGGAAATTTCCGAATTAATAAAAATATTAAATAATCACCGCCATGCAATTGCATGGCAAATTTCGGATATAAAGGGGATTAGCCCCTAGTTTTGCATGCACAAAATAAGTTTAGAAAATAATTCTCGCGGTGCTACTCAGCCCCAACGATGGCTTAATCCAAATATGAAGGACGTCATTAAGGACGAAATAATAAAATTATTAGATGCGGGAATTATTTACCCAATCTCTGATAGCACTTGGGTTAGCCCAGTGCAAGTCGTGCCTAAAAAGGGTGGAATAACGGTAGTCACAAATGAAAATAATGAGTTGATCCCGACCCGTACTGTTACGGGTTGGCGAGTATGCATCGATTATAGAAAATTAAATGATGCTACACGCAAAGATCGATTTCCGTTACCCTTTATTGACCAAATTTTAGAACGCTTATCCGATCACTCACACTACTATTTTCTCGATGGTCTTTCGGGATAATTTCAAATCCCAATTGCGACCGAAGGCCAAGAGAAAACCACATTCACCTGTCTGTTCGGCACCTTTGCATATCGAAGAATGACGTTTGGTCTTTGCAACGCGCCGGCTACATTTCAACGATGTATGCTGGCAATTTTTAATGAACTTGTAGAAGACGTCATGGAAATTTTCATGGACAATTTTTCTATTTTTGGCAATTCATTTCAAAATTGTTTAAATAATCTTGATCGTGTTCTTCAACGATGCGAAGACACGAATTTGGCACTCAACTGGGAGAAGTGCCACTTTATGGTCCAAGAGGGATTAGTCCTTGGCATAAAATTTCTAATAAGGGGATCGAGGTCGATAGGGCCAAGATCGAGGTCATTGAAAAACTTCCCCCTCCTACCAATATAAAATCTATTAGAAGTTTTCTAGGACATGCGGGTTATTATAGACAGTTTATAAAAGATTTCTCAAATATTTCGAAACCGCTAACTCATCTTTTGGAAAAAGAATCCGCGTTTAATTTTGATGACGAGTGTTTGAAAGCGTTTAACAAAATAAAAAATGAACTAATAAATTCCCCTATTTTAATCGCGCCGAATTGGTCTCTTCCGTTTGAAATCATGTGCGATGCGAGCGATTTTGCTGTAGGTGCAGTTTTAGGCCAACGGGTGAATAAACATTTTCACCCAATCTATTACGCAAGCAAAACACTAACATCCGCACAAGCAAATTATACAACAACGGAGAAAGAATTTTTGGCAATAATTTTTGCGTTTGACAAATTTCGATCATATTTAACGCTTTCAAAAGTTACTGTTTTTACAGATCACTCCGCTCTCCGGTATTTACTACAAAAAGGAGATGCAAAGCCTCGACTGCTAAGGTGGATCCTCCTACTACAAGAATTCGATTTGGAGATCTAAGACAAAAGGGGAGCGGAGAATGTTGCGGCCGACCACTTCTCACGGTTGGAGAATCCTGCGGCAGGAGCACTAGTGGAGGACGAAATTGACGACAAATTCCCTGAAGAGCGCCTCCTAGCCATCGTAAAGGTAACAACTTCTTCCACCCCTTGGTACGCGGATTTGGCCAATTATTTGGTGGGTCGGGTCCTACCGAAAGATTTTTCAAGTCAGCAAAAGAAGAAATTCTTTTCGGATTTGAAAAACTATTTTTGGGAGGACCCCTTTTTATTTCGTGTCTGCGCGGACCAAGTGGTAAGAAGGTGTATTGCGAGCGAGGAAGGCATCAAAATTTTACGGCACTGCCGCGAGGGACCAACCGGTGGTCACTATCAAGCAAACCGGACCGCAAGGAAGGTAGTAGAGGCGGGCTTCTATTGGCCCTCCTTGTTCAAAGACGCTCACAATTTTGTGAGAAATTACGATCGGTGCCAACGATCAGGTAACATTAGTAACCAGGATGAAATACCCCAAAATATTTTTCTAGAATGCGAAATCTTTGATTTGTGGGGAATTGATTTCATAGGTCCTTTACCCTCTTCCTGTAATAACAAATATATTCTCGTTGCGGTCGATTACATGTCAAGGTGGGCGGAAGAGCAAGCTTTTCCCACCAACGACGCGAGAGTCGTCGTACAATTTTTAAAAAAATTATTTTCACGATTTGGCACACCCCGAGCACTAATTAGTGATCGAGGCACACATTTCTGTAACAACTAACTTGCTAAAATTTTAGCAAAATATGGAGTTACACACAAACTATCTACCGCCTACCACCCACAAGCAAATGGCCAAGTGGAGGTGGTGAATCGCGAAATTAAGAGAATTTTAGAAAAAACCGTTTCCGTTAATAGAAAGGATTGGGCTTTAAAATTAGACGACGCACTCTGGGCCTATCGAACAGCCTACAAAACTGCCATTGGATGTACGTCGTACCGGTTAGTCTATGGTAAAGCTTGTCATTTGCCGGTAGAATTAGAACATCGCGCTTTTTGGGCGCTAAAATTTTTAAATTTGAATTTAGATTTAGCCTCCGAACAAAGAAAACTACAACTAAATGAACTCGAAGAATGGCGCGCGAACGCCTATGAAAATAATAAATTTTATAAGGTGCGAACTAAATTCTATCATGATAAAAAAATTAAACACCCAAAAACTTTTTCACCGGGCGATTTTGTTCTACTGTTTAACTCTAGACTTAGGCTTTTTCCGGGAAAATTAAGAACCCGATGGTCCGGTCCTTTTAGAGTAAAAGAAGTTTGTCCGTACGGGACCGTGCTTATAGAGCACCCGAAAAAAGGATCTTTTAAGGTTAACGGACAACGTTTGAAATTCTACCACCCCGGCGACCCAGCGACCGGAAATATCGAAACAATGCAATTAACAAATATTTAAGAAAACGCCACTTAGTCAATCTACGCGACGGTAAACAAAGCGCTCTTGGGAGGCAACCCATTGTCAACCTCATTATTTTTGCATTTCTTTTCTTGTTTGTTTTTTCTAATTTAACTCTGCAGGTGTTCGACCGGCAACCCCGACTACCATTCAGGGAAGCCCTCATTACACTTTAGTAATTTCTCTTGATTTTTCTTTATTGACATTTTTTTGTTTTATCTTGCATACTTAGTTTTAAACATTGGGGACAATGTTTAATTTTTCGTATGGGGGTGTAGCATAGCTTTCTTTGGAGTTTTACTTGAAAAAAAAATAATAATAATAATAAAAAAATGCAATTAAATTTCTTGGAAAGGACGCCTTGGGCTTGAATTCCCATCATAGCCTCTAGTACCTTGCAAACCCTTCACCGGGCAGATCTTGGGAAGTCCAAGAACAAAAAAAATCTATTAGAAAATGTTCTTTTTATTCATCAAAACTCCCACTTGCTAAATTGTAAGTTCTAAGTATACTGTTTTTCATATGGACTAAAAATAATTTTGTGCTAGAATAGTTTGTGAAAATTTTGAGTAAAATTGTTGACTCATGTAGTGCTCCTAGTCATATGCTTGTCTTTGAGTAGTTTTGGTGTAAAATTAAATTCTTGGCATAGATCTAAAATTATGTTTTATTAATTTGCATAGTAATAATTTATTTTACTTTTAAATTCGAATCCGGTCTTATCCAAAAGTAGTTTAGGTGAGTGTATAGAAGATTGTTAGAAAGCTATTACTCGAATTGAACAAAAGGGTGTCCTTTCTCGATGTCTAGAACTTGCCCCAAGCTATTTTCGAAACATGTGCGCTTTAGACAAATTAACTTTACGGAAATGATTTAGGCCTTTCTTTGGATAGTTTGAGCCTTTGCACCCAACCTAGATTTACCACCATTGTTCACACAAATTTGAGCCTTACACCTTTATTTGATCCACCCTCATCATTTTGGCACCAAAGCTAAAAAGCCCAAAACCCAAATGAACACTTTGAAATTTTGAGCTAAATTGAAAAATAAAATATTTGGGTACGATTCTATGAAAAAATTATGGGTATCAATTCAAAAAAATGTTTAAATCTCAAAAAGCAATAATCTCATAATGATATGCGGCCTAGGTATGTACATGCATACTTGAAATGATCCTAATTATGAAGATTCATGATTTAAATAAAAGAGTATGAGAGTGTTTCCCCTTTGAAAAAATGCGAGTATGGGGGTAAAGCTTCATTATTTTGTGGTGGCAATCATTTTCTTTTAGCTCAAAAAATTTTGTTTAAGTGGAATGCGCCTTCATGTTTATCATTGTTACCTCACCCTTAAACCCAAGCCTTAAAATGTACCCTATTTAAGTCCTAAAGATCCATAGAGTCGATTTAGTTCGAAGTGTAGCGGAGAAAGTGCAAACGGGCAAGCCTATGGCCGTCGACATTGATGGATTTCTTTGGAGGCCACCCCGAACGTCTACATCTAGTAATTTAAATCTCAGCAATCACGCTATTTTCTCCCTTCACATAACTTTTTGATTGACCGTCGCCTCATTTTTAAAGTAATGATAAATAATTATAACGCATTTTTGAAGTATTTCATAAATTAGCATTTATGCCAAGAACATCTTTTTACTAAAATATCTACACATGCCAGCATAATACTTCGCATTTTACTCTCTAGTCTTCATAATTCTATCTTGCATTAATTTTTCTTACCCTTGTGAAAAATGGATTGCTCGGGACGAGCAATGAGCAAGTATGGGGGTATTTGATGAGTAATTTATTTACTCATCTTTTAGTTTAGGTTTATTATGTTTTTCATATAAAATTATGTTATTTTTAGGAATTTTATCATATAATTCCTTCCATTGTTATTTCATAAGCTAACTTAAGTTTATTTTATGTTTTCAGGTTTTTTGGGCTGTTTCGAGCAAAAAGTTAAAATTACACGCCCCAGGTCACGGGCGTGACCATGGGCGTGTAACCTACGAAATACTCCAGACCTGCTTCTGCCACTCCAGGGATGCTCCGTGAAGTTTTCGCCAAGTACACGCCCCAGGTCACGGGCGTGACCAAGGGCGTGACCCAATGTTACGGCCACGACCCGCCACAAGCATCCGGAGCACGCCGCCATGTCAATTAAAATTACATGCCCTCGGTCACGGGCGTGACCGAGGGCGTGACATCCAACACACGGGCGTGACTTTTCCCGCGCCAATTTCCCGCCGAAGCTTCCCGCCAGCAGCACTTAATTGAGATTACACGCCCTAGGTCACGGGCGTGACCTAGGGCGTGACACGCCTGTAACGCCTGCATTGAAGCCAGACGGCACCTTCTCCGCCCACAGCAAATCACGCCCCTTACACGCCCTTGGTCACGGGCGTGACCAAGGGCGTGTAACACCAAAAATTCAGCTATTTAAAGGGCGCTTTTCCAGATGTTTGGGGACAAAAGTTTTGGAGTTCTAGCCTATTTTCTTGCACTGATTTTAATTTTGTATGTCTTTTTCTTCTTGCACTTTCATTTCAAAAGCTTGTAACTCTAATTTTTCTAGTTGTAATTTCTTTTGCTAAGTAATAAAAATAGTTCTTTCCCTCTTACTTGTCTTCTTATTTTCATTATGCACTTCATCCATTTCATCATTTCCTCCATCTCTATGAGTAGCTAAATTCTATTAGTACTCATCCGAGATGATCCAAGGGAAATATAATTCTTGATCTAAATTTTAGCTTCTCTTTCTTCCGTAGAATAATCTTGATTTATTCTTGAACTATTTTTGGATTGAGATTATATTATCGATATATAATTCTCATCTTTGTTTTCGCAATCTTATAACCAATAGGTTTTCGATTCGAATCGATCATTTCAAGAATAAAGAGAGTTGAATGCACTCCTCAAGCGAGGATGACATAATTCTCCCGGATTGGAGTGAAACCACGATAAGGCGAGTTTTAGATCTTGATTCTAGAACGAAAGTTCGTTGATCAACTAAACTCAGTTGAGTGTATCCTCGAGAGAGGTGCGTTCATAAATCGGGAACCTCCACGGTCAAGTATTTTCATGGGAGATTTAGAAGTTGATCTTTTTATATTTTTATTTTCCCGAGGTGATTCAAGGTTGAGTACTAACCCTTAACTCATTAATTTAAATAAGCTATTTCTCTTTCTCGCAACCAACCAACCACAAGTTTTATTCGATAAAATAATAGAGATTTTTCCGAAGTAAGAGTATTCAACCGCCCCGAGTCTAATACGACCTTGTTTTAATAACCTATACTACATTTGATACGGTACACTTGCCGTTATCGTTTGCAAGCATAGTTATGCGCATCAAGCACCTTGGTCCATCTCCCTTCTTCTTCCCATCAGACTTAGGAGCATAACCCCTATCCTGCTGACCTGAAGTAGAGGGTCCATCATAACCTTGAACTGAATTCACAAAGGCAAGATACTCCTTCCGCAACCAGCGGATGATATGCCTCTTCAGTTTGGCCACCGAGATGGGCTCATCAGGGTCCAATGCAGAAATCTATGCTGTGAAGTTCTTCATCTTGAGAAAGAAGGTAGAAATAGAAAGATCGCCTTGAGAGTCCTTGATAGTGCATTATTTATAGTTATTTTTATATAGTATTTTAGTAGTAATTAATTAGTTTTTATATAATTTTAATTTAATATATATCTAATTTGCTTTGTTTTATATTTTCAGGGACTTTGGGGCTGCTAATAGAAATTTCAAGCACATAGCCGTGTTCAGGGGAAATTCTGGAGCATTTCTGCAAAAACCCAGCTTACACGCCCTTGGTCACGGGCGTGACCTAGGGGCGTGACCATGGCCACGACCATGTATCGCTTTCAGCTCACAGAACTCGCTGCCACGTCGGATTAAAGTTACACGCCCCAGGTCACGGGCGTGACCGGGGGCGTGACCTTCAAGTCACGGGCGTGACTCGCCCAACAAGCATTCAATTCAAGCAGTTTCTGCCGCCGAGTCGTTCCAGCTTACACGCCCTTGGTCACGGGCGTGACCGAGGCCGTGCCCTCTCCCTCAACTGCCAAATTAACTCCAGATCGCGCCGTTTCCCGCCGTTTCCTGACTCGGTCAAGTCACGCCCTAGGTCACGGGCGTGACCTAGGCCGTGACCCGTCGAGATGATCAATTTTGGCGGTTTTTCTTCCCCAACGTTCCCGGGCTTTCAAGACGCAATTACGCAGCTTACACGCCCTTGGTCACGGGCGTGACCAAGGGCGTGACTCAGCAATTTTCTGCCTATAAAAGCCAGCTGCTGCCAAAGTGATGGCATCCAGGCCATGCTTAGTTTGGATCGTTTCTAGTATAGTTTTTCTGCATTTTTCTTAGTGTAACTTTATTTTATGTCTTGTCTTTTTTAATTCCTAGCTTAGATCTACTTTACATGCAATTGTACTTTTTTTTTACTTAGAAATAAAAATATCTTTCTTCTCAATTATGTTTAGTTAATTTTCATAGCATTTGGTCGGATGAATTCTTAAGCTTTTATCTTTTCAAAATCTCTTATTCATAGTTCAGTTTGGAAAACTAAGATTTACCGTTGATTTGCAATTTTTGGTTTCATATTTCTAGGGTATGATAATCAAGTTTGATCCGTATTTTAGTGTATCGAGAGATCCGTAAGTACGGGTAGATCGCTCATCGGTAAAAAGAGTTGTATGCATTCCTCGAGAGAGGGTGACGCAAATCTTCCGGATTGGAGTCAAATCCAATAGTGGGGCTCACCGCATAAAGCAAGCTTAGGGGTTTCGACTGGCCGAGGGGTCTTAATCGATCAACCTAAGGTTAGGTGGTAGTTCTCTCGAGAGAGGTTCTATCATATTTAGGGAACCTCCACGGTCAAGTTTGTCTAAATCGATTTCTTTTGAATTCTAGATTTACAAAACATTTCACTTAAGAATGATTCCCGATCAAATGTTTCTTTTCTTTTAATTATTTTCAAAACTCTATTTTACTGCCGATAAAATAATAATAATTTGCGTGAGTAGAAGTAATCAACAGACCCGTGGAATACGACACTTGATATTTATTTGTTTTGAATATCCTATGCTATGAATGATAGGTGCTCTTGCCTATAGTTCGCAGAATTTGGAGAATATTATTTACATCCTAAATTTTAGCTATCAAGTTTTTGGCGCCGTTGCCGGGGAATATTTTTGTTGATATTTTGAAAGCGTGAATTTTATTAATTTTATCATTCTCTTTCTCCCCCCCATTTCTCTTTTTGCTTTTTCTTTTAAAATTCACTTCTATTAGGTAACGGTTGTTTAATTTTTTTTTTTTAAAAAAATATGATGTTATCGCAGTTGGCCGCAAAAGTTGCCGAGCTTCAAAATAAAGTTGATCTTTTGGAAGCCGCGCGAATGCGCCAAATTATTTGTCATTTTTGTGGGCATCATCATTCTAGTGAGGAATGCTATTTTTCATTTCAACATTTTTCTAATGACAATCAAATTAATTTTTCTACTGAAAATTATAATTTTTATAATGAAAATAATAATTTTTATGATGAAAATAATTTTTCTTTAAATAATGATTTGAATGAATTTCCTTCTTACTCTGATGTTGATTATTCATGGTGGCAAGGTCACCCAGATAGTTTTCAGTGCGAAAATGGAAATTCCTTCAATTATGATTTGCATTCCTCGCCTTTTCCACAAATTTGTTCTTCTTCTGATCTTGAAATTTTTCCGAATGTTATTTCTCCCACTTTAAATGTTTATTCTCAAGATCAAGAAGAACAATTGTACCAAGAATTTCGCACAGTCATGGAGACACCGGACGAATTAGAAAATGAAAATTTTTCTTCTTCTCCTTCGCCCGCCCTTTCTTCTCATTCTCATGAAATTATAATTCATGAAGAAATTGTGTCTCATGAATTTTCTCCCCTTTGTAGTGATTTTTCTGATAATTCTTTTATTTTTGAAAATGAACAACCGGAGCTTAATCATGTATTTTCACAAGAAACTCCTCCTTGTGAAAAATTTTCTGACTCGCTAAATTTTGATTCTTTTGATTCTAATGATTTTCATGTAGAGGATGCGCCGTTGCAACCAAATGTCTTCACCGATCCATTTGCCGCTCATCTCCAACATTCCAAATTACCTAAGGTATGTGTAGGTAATTTGGATTCACAATTTCACGCTAACGGACAACGGAAGAATCAAGAGTATAGCGGAGGAGTCGCCGGGCAACGGATTTCGGCATGCTCACCTGAGCGTGAATTAAGGGAGTTGCCTGTGCATTTTCAATTTTATTTTCCTTTTTCCTAACAATAACCGTCTAGCTTAAAGACGGGAAAAAGAAAGCGCTCTTGGGAGGCACCCCTTGCTTATCATTATTTTTCTTGCAATTTACTTTTTATGCATTTTATTTACTTTTCCCTCCTACTTGGCTTATAAACATTGGGGACAATGTTTATTTTTAAGTATGGGGTTGTATTCTCTTATATTCAGTTTTTATTAAAAATCAAAAAAAATTAGAAAATCTTTTTCAAAACTCACAAAAAAAAAATTTGATTTTTTTTTTTTTTTTTTTTTTTTTATTCTTTATTTTCAATTTTGTTATAAAAATTTACAAAATTCAAAAAAAATGTTTTCATTTAAACAACTATTTTAATTTCCAATAAAATAAATTTTGTATTATTAAATTTCTCCAAACTTCATTTATGCAAAATTAATTTTAATTATGAGTTGTCTTTATAGGCTTTTTAAGGAGTTTTCTTTTTATGAATTCTTAAATCATATATTTCTCTTCAAAATATGTTAGATTTAATTTTTAGATGAATTTGATTTAATGAGTTTTTCATTATCTTGATTTGCTTAGAATACTTCTTAGTTTTACTTTCTCTCTTTAAAATATCATAATTCAATTTTGTAGTAATTGTGTTAAATATCTCTAGATTTTACTTATATTAACTTGAACTCATAGTTTCTTGTAGATTGCTCAAATTATTTTCTATGCTCTTAAAATGTTTCTTTGGAATTTGTTTAGCCTTTAAACCCTAGCCCTTCCCCTACCTTTTTGTTAAACCCATTGTTTGGCATAAAAAAATTTTTGAAAAGATCATATGTCATGGAATGAGAGGATAAAATTCATCATTCCTAAACATATGCACCCAAATCAGTGAAAGATTATATGGCATGGAGTTGAGAGGATAAAATTCATCACTCCTAAACATATACATTTGGGATATAAAAAGAAGAAGAAATTAAAAAAAAAAAGATGGAAATGAGAGGATAAAATTCATCATTTCCCATATACAAAGTAACTTCTTCAATGCCAATTTTACCCCATTTAGCCAAGTTCACTTGTTTATCCAAGATATTATTGAGAGAGCATAGTTAATATTTTGTAGTTTTCTAAAAGTTTCTCATGATTGTAAAGTTCTTATAATTTTAATCTTGGAATATTTTGCTTAATTCAATGCAATTTTGTTTATGAAGATTTAGTTAGAGAATTTCAAAACTAAAATTTATTCTACTCATTTCAATTTATGAATTATTAATTATTTCTTATAAATCTGAATTTTAATTTCTTAACTTATTTTGACATGAGTTTTATGAGATTTGAAGTGCATAATTTGAAGTAAATCTTTTTGGAAATGTCCTATAAATTCTTCTCATACTTATAAATTAGTTTTTGCTCTGGAATAGCAAAAGCTTAAGTATGGGGGTATTTGATAGTGCATTATTTATAGTTATTTTTATATAGTATTTTAGTAGTAATTAATTAGTTTTTATATAATTTTAATTTAATATATATCTAATTTGCTTTGTTTTATATTTTCAGGGACTTTGGGGCTGCTAATAGAAATTTCAAGCACATAGCCGTGTTCAGGGGAAATTCTGGAGCATTTCTGCAAAAACCCAGCTTACACGCCCTTGGTCACGGGCGTGACCTAGGGGCGTGACCATGGCCACGACCGTGTATCGCTTTCAGCTCACAGAACTCGCTGCCACGTCGGATTAAAGTTACACGCCCCAGGTCACGGGCGTGACCGGGGGCGTGACCTTCAAGTCACGGGCGTGACTCGCCCAACAAGCATTCAATTCAAGCAGTTTCTGCCGCCGAGTCGTTCCAGCTTACACGCCCTTGGTCACGGGCGTGACCGAGGCCGTGCCCTCTCCCTCAACTGCCAAATTAACTCCAGATCGCGCCGTTTCCCGCCGTTTCCTGACTCGGTCAAGTCACGCCCTAGGTCACGGGCGTGACCTAGGCCGTGACCCGTCGAGATGATCAATTTTGGCGGTTTTTCTTCCCCAACGTTCCCGGGCTTTCAAGACGCAATTACGCAGCTTACACGCCCTTGGTCACGGGCGTGACCAAGGGCGTGACTCAGCAATTTTCTGCCTATAAAAGCCAGCTGCTGCCAAAGTGATGGGCATCCAGGCCATGCTTAGTTTGGATCGTTTCTAGTATAGTTTTTCTGCATTTTTCTTAGTGTAACTTTATTTTATGTCTTGTCTTTTTTAATTCCTAGCTTAGATCTACTTTACATGCAATTGTACTTTTTTTTTACTTAGAAATAAAAATATCTTTCTTCTCAATTATGTTTAGTTAATTTTCATAGCATTTGGTCGGATGAATTCTTAAGCTTTTATCTTTTCAAAATCTCTTATTCATAGTTTAGTTTGGAAAACTAAGATTTACCGTTGATTTGCAATTTTTGGTTTCATATTTCTAGGGTATGATAATCAAGTTTGATCCGTATTTTAGTGTATCGAGAGATCCGTAAGTACGGGTAGATCGCTCATCGGTAAAAAGAGTTGTATGCATTCCTCGAGAGAGGGTGACGCAAATCTTCCGGATTGGAGTCAAATCCAATAGTGGGGCTCACCGCATAAAGCAAGCTTAGGGGTTTCGACTGGCCGAGGGGTCTTAATCGATCAACCTAAGGTTAGGTGGTAGTTCTCTCGAGAGAGGTTCTATCATATTTAGGGAACCTCCACGGTCAAGTTTGTCTAAATCGATTTCTTTTGAATTCTAGATTTACAAAACATTTCACTTAAGAATGATTCCCGATCAAATGTTTCTTTTCTTTTAATTATTTTCAAAACTCTATTTTACTGCCGATAAAATAATAATAATTTGCGTGAGTAGAAGTAATCAACAGACCCGTGGAATACGACACTTGATATTTATTTGTTTTGAATATCCTATGCTATGAATGATAGGTGCTCTTGCCTATAGTTCGCAGAATTTGGAGAATATTATTTACATCCTAAATTTTAGCTATCAGTCCTTTGCCAACTCATTTTCAAGAAACTGTAGCCGAGCTACATTCTTCTTATTAAACAACCTGTCCAAAGACGTCCAAATTTTAGCAGCAGATTTACATCCAATGATGTGATCAAACAGCTCCGGTGAGATAGCCCTCTTGAGAGTGAACTCTGCCTTAGCATTCGTCGTCCTCCAAAGTCTCACCTCTGCCATATTATCTCCTGCTAGAAACACCTCTTGTGTGTCTTCTCCTCCAACTATCTCCCATAGATCCTCACCAAGTAAATAGCTCTCCATACACGACCTCCATTTCTTATAGTTAGTCGATGTAAGGAGTTCAATACCAAGCCCTCTTGCGAATCCGCCCTCCATGGCAATCTATGTGGTCTCTTCTTCACAAAGATGATGGCAACTCAAGTTGATCACTGCTTATCCACTCCAATAGCCTCGCTTTGATACCATGTTAAAAAATTTGATTTGAACCGTTTAGGAGTAAGCAGGAGTTGCATCAACTGAGTTAAAGCCAAACAACCACAATGCCACATAGCAACACAAGAAACTTTATTGAAACACAAACTTCATTTACAGTGCGAGGTATACATCGAGAGACATGATTCATCAGAATCACGGAGACGAGAAGAACAAAACACACCAAAACAAAATCTGGTGGCTAGACAAGCTGAGACCGCACAGACCGCTCGATCTCCAGAAGTCGCCCGGCTTGACCTGAGACTGCTCAAACAAAAACCGGACAGACCGCCAGCACTGCAAGACCGCACCTCAGACCACACGAACTGGAGCTTTATTGGAACGAAGAACTGAAGCTGTCGCCAGACCGCAACTCAGATTGCCTAACCGCTGAAGGTCGCCTGATCGCTGAGCTCGCTGCAAACAGCACAAGAATAAACATACACTAATTCGAAGACATACCGCTGCCAAACTGTTTATTCAAGCCGCTGGGAATCACCAAGAAGGAGACCACAAACTGCTGACTGCAAACCTGAGAACACAACAAACAGTTAACTCGCATCCAAACCGCCCGACCTCAAAGTGAGACCGCACGAATTAACCCAGGCTCAGTTCTTACAGTTCTCATTAGGAATAACGGGCCCAACACCTCTATTTATAGGCGGGTAGACGGATGTCGTCACCGCACAGGAGAGATACAATCACCACCCGTCAGATCGCTAGCGGTCTCATAAGTCAGACCGCACGTTCACACAACTTGGACGATCATTCGACCAAGACTGCAGATCAGCGAATAGATCGCGCACAGGCCGCGCGAATACGAGACCGCGCACAAGCCGCACGGAAACAAAGGTACTCCTTCCTTAGACCACCAGGAGCAAACCAAGAACCATCTAACCGACTTAGAACAAGTCGCCAGATTGCCAAGCACAAACCGCCTGGACAGGCGGTCACACATAGGTACAGACTGGCCGGTCTTCCAACAAAGAAGAAGGGCCAACCAGCACACCAACTCGGGAACAGACCGCAGCTACAAAGAACAAACCGGTAGAACCAGCAGACCGCCAGAATAGACCCGCACAGCCAAACCGGCAGAATACTAGAACAGGACGCCCGGTCTCGGCGGTCTCCCAAAATCAAACCGCCCAGTCTCCGCTTCACTTCAAAATTTCAACACGACCGTGTGATTTCTCGAGGTTACAATTCCCATAGAATGAAGATCTGCCCACCTGCAATATAAACCAACAAAATGGGGAACATAACACCAACACACATAAATATATAATAACAACAAAATATAGAAATGGGGAGCATCATGTGCTTACCACCAGCAGAATAGTGGGCAATTGCACACCAAAATGGGGTCAAAGAGTGCACTTTGTGAAGAAATGTGTTCAAGTGAAATATAAGCAATAAAGGACTAAAAGTGAAGTGCATATGCATGAAAATTAGCCCAGATGAGTCCAAATATGTGTATATAAAATGGGACTCATCAGTGACCCAAAGCACTCACGAGGGGGCCAGCACGAATTGGGATGTTATACTGGTCCCTCCACTGGGCTTGAACTGGCTGTTGGAGGAAAGACAGTCATTATAGTGGAAAGTGGGCCAATCAAGGTAGCATCTCGGAAGAAGTCCGTAGTTCAGATCAGTGACTGCTCTTCTAACAGTGCTCCTAAGTATTCCCTAGAAGTATGAGTTGATCCAGAAGAACATGTTGCTGAGACATCCTCTGCTCCCTCAGGATCCTTGTTCCACATGATCTCAGCATTACTTAATGCTTAAAGGCAAAAAATGGAAACATACATCCTGCAAACGGTTGATGGCCTAAGGAATGAAATGAAGGGTGAGTTGAAGACTGTGAAAAAAGAGATCCTTCATCTGAACACTCAATAAGCTCACTTCTATAACATAGCATCTCCAGCCATGGAGCTTGTTGGTGAAGTGGTCAACAAGGTTGGCCATCAAACACATCAGATCCCGCAGAAACAAGAAACCTTCGCAGGCAATGTGGAACCTGCCTTTGAGCAGATAGAAATAGTCGTTCATGATGATAATAATCACATTCTAAATAGAATAAATATGAATACTCAAACTTTGGATGGTAATCTGCTAGATGTTCGAAACAACCTGGATGCAACTGAACAACAAATTCTTGAAAGGCTCATTTCAATGCAAGAAACCCTGGATGACTGATTAATTGAAGAATTCCTAAAGGGGGAGAAGGCAATCATAAAAGTTGGCTCACTTCAAGCTATGTGGACTTCCGGTCAAGTCAAGCAAGCCTTACAGAAGCCCCCCTTAGGATATGAATTAGCTAAACCATCTGTAAGCATAGATTAAGAGGAGTAGTTGCTGAATTTGGAGAGTCAACAACTTCAAAGAAAAGGATGAAATTTCAGAGGAGGAAGTACATGCAGAAAAGGCTGAGAGAAGTTGAGTAGGATCCACAGGCAGGCAAGTGGAGTCCTACCTCCATGGAGATTATCTCAGAAAGTTGGATTGATTTTGGATACCCTCAAGAAAGCTCTGAGAGGGTATACTACTCAGCTATTGGAATCAACATCTCAAGCTAATGGAGAAAAGGAGGAATCATAAGATTGCATTCCCTTATGGTCCTCTTCCCTCTCTAGAGAAGATTCCAAAGCCCATCCGTTTCTATGAAAGGCAAAAGAGTAAAGGCAAGGGCAGCATCATCAGAGGTTGAATGGCACTTTCAAAGAATGTTTTGTCTAAGAATGGAATGGGCAAATGATTGAAACTTTTTTGTTTAAAAACATTCATTCTATTTATATAATGTTTGGTAGTTGAATCAATTTTATTTGCCTGAATTTTGATTCTTTCTATGAGTGGCATTTATCATTAAGGTGAGTTAGAACTTCTTCAAATAGGGGGAGATTGTTGGGAACAGTGCCTAGCAATGTTCCTGATTTGAAGAAGTGCTCAGTTCAATGATAAAAGCATTAGGTATTTGATGGTATTCTTAGTTTACATTTGCAGAGATTAATTCATATGTCCAGTTCTTCTCCAATCTCAATAAGTCTAAAATCGTCGAGAAGGACTGGATATATCGTCGAATAAGCTCGCCTACATCGTCGAGATTACTCGCAGAGTTAAGCAGAAGGTTCATGTCAGTTATCATCGAGATAACTTGAACAATTCCACGATATCATTGTGACATCAAAGTACACACAATTATATCATTGTATGATCAAGAAGGATCGATCAAAGTCCACTATCGTCGTGTCAACCAGAATCACACGACGATGCCGTTGTAAGGTCTAGGAAGAGTTAAGTCAAAGTATTCGACAATGTCGACGACATCATCGTAAATATATCTTATCATCGAGACGAGAAAGGAAGCTCTCTGAAGACCTAAGTAAGAATGCTCATGTTTGTCGACGACATCGTCATAAAGAAGGCTAGTCATCGAGAAGGCTAAGGGAGAACTCATGAAGACACCTTATAGAAGAATCGCCTTTCGTCAGAATGATCAAGAGGAGATCGTCGATATGACAGTATGGTTTCAACGATATCGTCGATAAGACAACATGATTTCAACGATATCGTCGATAAGACTGAATAGTTTCAACGACATCGTCGAGAAGATCGCAAGCTGACAATAAGATTACGATGACATCCTTAAGATGACTTTATGCGGTCGTAAGTGCAAGTGCAGCTGTGATATCTTGTATTGTCGAGATATCATTCTCTAAAGAAGATTTAAGAAGACTTGAAGATTTTTCCAAGTCCAAGATGGATCGGCGTAATGGCATGTTCTGTCGTCGAGACAATGCAAATGTCATCGAGATAGATGAAGACATTTCAAATGGACTCACTGCATTTAATGTTGTTACCCGATGGTCCAATTAGCACGTGTCGTTAAGAAATGGGTCCTAACACTTAAAGGACATCAAAGGAGACCGTTAGTCTGCTCCTCAGTCATATAAAAGAGATAAGTGTCTGCCCTAATTTAAAAATCAAGCAGAATGCAGAGAATACGCAAGATTCAATCAAACAGTAACAGGCTGCGTAAAGAAGTTACAAGAACCTGGGAACTGAAATTCTTCATCAAGTGTTTCCAAGTTTCTATCCAGCAACATCGACTGGTAAGAAGTGTTCCAAATTGAAGAAGGGATTGAAGAGAAATATGTGTTGTCTAAGATATCATCAAAAGCATTCTCTTCAAGTCCAAGAAGCCAATCTTCATTCGGCTAAGAAATTTTTATCATTCTTTTTCTTTGGGGATTGCGGGCATGAGCTTGTAGGATCTGTTTCAGATATGAGTTTGTAAGGCTTGAGGGCCCGAGTTTGTACGGCTTGAGGGCATGAGTATGTAGGATAATATGGCATGAGTTTGTAGGGCTTGAGGGTCTGAGTTTGTAGGGCTTGAGGGTCTGAGTTTGTAGGGCTTGAGGGGCTGAGTTTGTAGGGCTTGAGGGCCTGAGTTGTAGGGCTTGAGGGCCTGAGTTGTAGGGCTTGAGATTGTAGAACCTGGAAACCACTATACATCTAGTGTTCTTGTGTGTTTTGTTTCTGTGATTGGTTGTTGTGCTGTCTTAGATTAACTTGGTTCTTGTGCATAATTTCAAAAACAGTCATATCACTTATTCCCCCCTAGGTGATAGTTCCATAACTAACAATGCTTATTCTGTTTATCATATCATAATGCTTATTTGTGTGTTTAATATGGCATGGGGTGTCGCACATACCTATTATTATATTGTTTGTACAGACAGGTTGTTACACTGAATGATTTGTGGATACCATAGTTATTTTAATATTTCCTCTAAAATAACTCTTATCCCAAAAGTTTCATCCCCAACTAACTTCAACCAATTAGAACCAATCTCTCTTTCAAACTTTATGCTAAATTTTTTATCTAAGGTTCTCGCTTCTAGATTAAAAAATGTTTTACCTAGTATTATATATGTGGAGGAAGGTGCTTTTGTTAAGACATGAATATTTTTGATAATGTTTGGCTTGTGCAAGAACATGATCTTGACATCAACAAGGAAGCTAGGGGTGCATGATCATCAAACTTGACATGGAGAAACCCTTCAATCGTTTGGACTAGAATTTCATAAGTTAATTTCTTATAGAATTCGGGTTCAATCCTAATTATCTACAACTTGTGAAGATGCTCACATGTTATGATAAACAAAGTGTTATGGTGAATGGTAAAGTCTGTGGCTTCTTCAGATCTTTTCATGTTCTTAGGTCTGGGGACAACTTACCTCCTCTTCTATTTATTTTGGTGGAAGAGATTCTGAGCTAAAGATTATCAAAGCTATTCGCTAAGGGGAAGGTGGATTGGTAAGAGACCCAAATTCTTCTATAATCTCTATGCCAATGCTACAATTATTTGTGGCAAGGGGAATGTTCGTACGACAAAAGCATTACTAGATTTCATTCATACATATGAGTTTTTCTTGGGACAATTGGTTAACAAAGCTAATAGTTGTCGGATCGTGTGACGCCCTTAGAGGGGGGGGGGGGGGTGAATAAGGGTGTGTTTAAAATATAATTTTTACTTAATAATTTTTTAAACAGATTTTACTTTTCTAAAAAAAATTACTTATAAACAATTTCAAACCAATGTAATTTTTGTTTTAAACCAAACACAAATTTCTAAGTTAAAGATTAAGCAACCAAATTTGCAATTAATGAAAGAAGCATAATTATATTAATCATGAAATTTACATACAATAAAATGATCTTAACAATGCTTAAGATCAATGCACAAATATGATAATATAAATTTCACTAATTTTGATTTTACCAATCCTTCTCCCAAGGATCGGAAGGCTATCACTTGTCTCTCCCTAGATCAAGCCCAAACCTACCCTCTAGATCTTCCCAAGATCTAGACGTAGCACACAAGGCCATGATTTCCTACCAAGCCACGCAAGGACTTGGACGCTCCGCACAAGGAAGCGATTTTCCCCTAAGCTGCGCATGGACTTAGACGTCGCACGCAAGACGACGATTTCTACAACGATTACAAAGTGAAAAGTAAATGTGAATGAAATACAAAATGAAAAGAACAACTCCCTAGAAATTCAGATCTCTGAAAGGAAGTTTGAAGCCTCGAGATGATCGTTGATGTAGAAGTGCGTCCAATCTCGTCTTCAATCTCAATCCTTCTTTGCACAAATGGGAGTTGATGGTGTTCTTGAGCTTTCTGGTCCGTATGCACTCTGGAAGAAAGCCTGGAAATCTCAAGAAGTGAATTCCACGAAGTTTTGAGCTCTTTTAAGAAAAAAGAGTTGTCGCCGTCCGATAGCTACTGTCGCCGGAATCCGATATCTCCAGAGGCTGCCACGTGTCCCACTAAAACAAAGTTTCTGCATGGTGTTGATGTCGTGGTTGAGCCGTGGGCTGTCAGATATCTGATAGCACTGTCGGATATCCGTTTGCTAAGGTAACTGCTGCACGTCCTGCCGTTATTGGAAGATCGTGGGATATTGGAAATCCGATAGCGATATCGGAAATCTGATAGCTCTTAACCGTTGCAAAGAGATCAAATAAACGCGCTGTCGGAAATCCGATAGGGCTGTCGGAAATCCGATAGCTCAAATTTCTTGAAAATGTCATTTTGCTCCAATTGAAAACATGTTATTCTTGCACCTGTTATCTGCACACCATTAGTCAAAAATAGGATCAAATACATTCGGGATTTGATATTCTCAAACCGGACGAGTGCGGAACGCATGCTCCAACAATCTCCCCCTTTTGATAATAACAAATCCTTATAAAAAGAGATCAAATAAATCCTATAGAGATAGTGAAAAATACATTATGTGTGTACAAGTGTGAGCTTAAGATCTCCATGATCTCCCTCTTAATATGATCTCCCCCTTAATATTAGCTCCTTCTAAAAATATTCCCCCTACATATAAACTCCCCCTACATGTATGCTTACTTAATTAATTTAGTATTTTAAGTTATTTAATTGATTTCTTATTATCTTCTCCCCCTTTGATATTAGCAAAAGATTTTAATAGAGACGAGGAAAGAGGATTATAGAGATCTTTTAGAAATTAAGAAAGAATATAGGGAGAGTCAGAGTATACTGGCGGAAGCTTTGTAAGTGATAGAATATTGAGATAAGTAATCATAGAGATGAGGCTAAGCATTCTAGTAATGTGTTATAATGTATAGAAGCAAATATACTTAACCATGATGAGATTCAATTTCAATTATCAGAGAGAGACACAGGAGGATATAGAATATTGAATCGTTTCGGTCCAATTCTCATAAGAAGAATTTTTATAAATAACAATGAAGTGTAGTAGTGATACTTTGAGAAAGAATACATATGAATATATTTAAAATATACATGACCATGGAATTGGTAAACATAACATAAATATACAAAAAGCCCATACTTTTGAACTAGAAACTTTGCAAATATACATAAAAGGACCATTTTGTTTTTGCAAGACACTTTACAATTCTTTCCAAGGTGCTTAACCTCACAATGCTCATTAAGACTTATCAGGAGGCTAAGTAGTGCTTGGTGGAGGATCCTTTTCAAAATTTTTTATGTCTTTCAACATTTTTGGCAAAATGAATGTTTTGCATTTGAATTTTCCTCCTTTTTTTTGTTTTGAGGATTCATAGATGTGAAGGATCTCCGAATTCACATGCATGCCATAAATGGTAAAATTTCAATAAGTGCAAAGTATCAAAGGTGAAGGTGACATTTATGAAATGTATTTTTTTATGTTCGATCAATCATGATGTATGTATAAAATAAATTTCATTAACATGTATTACCAAAGTAAGTGTTTGTGAGTGCTCATTGTCATAGATAAAAGATTTCTTATACTTAGAGGCATGCGAAAACAATTCGTAATTACTAGATGAATGTGTCATCACAATGATAAGTTAAGATTGAACATCATAATCATATGGTAAGCTTTTGTTTTGAATAATAACACAAGAAGAATCCTTTATGCAAGATACCAAAATTGTCAGAAAATTATACAGATAAAATTTTATTATTATTATTATTTTTGAGAGCTGTCGGATTTCTGATAGCTAGCCGTCGCCATCCGACAGCTCAGAAAGGATAAAAAGACGTGTTTCGTCTTTTGACCGACACTTCACTTCAGTTTGAGGAGAAATTTCGAGATCTAGAGCTCCAGGTGCCGGAAAACTTCAGATCTAAGGTGAGATTTGTTGGTTTTTCAAGTTTTGGTTAAAATTTCTCCAATAGTTTTGTGATTCTCATATTCTTCTTGATTTTCATGGAGTTTTTTTGAAGATAAAATGTAGAAGGTTTAGTAGATCTAGATATTTTAGATCTTGGGTTGTATAAGAGATGTAGATCTTGTTTTTTGTAAGAGAAATTGGAAATTTTTGTTATTTTATGTTTGGAAACATGAGTTTCCTTTCTTTCTTGTTGTTTTTGTGTAGATCTAGAAGTTCATAGTTATCAGATTTAGGAAAAAGATGATGACCAAAAAAAAAATTTTGAAGTGTTATAGGAAGAAGATGATGAATAGTGTTTTGCACTAAAGTTTTGATTTTTCAAAAATATTAGAGATGTTGAAGAATTTTTGCTGTGTGAAATTTTTTTTGATTTGGGATAGGAAGATTTTTGTGAAATTAAAATTTTCGGAAGCAAAAATTTTTTAGCTATCGGATATCTGATAGGTGGTATCGAAAATCCGACAGTGCCAGAATTATTCTTTGTTTTTTTTTAATTTTTCTTATGTCTTCTAGTTGGAGATCGAGAAGGGGTGAGTCAGGAGATGCGCATTCCTCTTATCAAAGTTTCCCGGGCATAGAAAAGGCCCAAATTGGAGTTTCAAAGGTTGTAGAATTCGATCTCCCAAGACATGAACGAGTATATTATATGCTTGCGGAGGCAGGTATACTTTCTGTTATTATCCAAGATATTTTCTCCTCATTTTTAGTCCGAGAATTTTATAATCATTTGGAGGATCCTGCATATACCGATTTGAATGGAGGAGTGAGAACCAAAATTCAAGGGCAATATGTGGAGATCACTCCATTTGATTTAAGAAGTGAGTTTGGTCTAATGGAAAGTGAGAATATCTTGGATATAGTGGAAAACTATAGACTTGAGAGAAATTGGACGTTAATGAACATGTCTTTGCATGGAAATTCCACCAAAAACCTCATATCCACTATGAAAACATTGACAGACGATGCACGTCTTGTACAAGATATACTAAGGCACACGATTATGTTGAAGTCCGGTGATACGCATAGTATTATGGTTCAACTTAGTCATGTGACTTATTATATAGTGGAGAAGGAGTTATTTGATGTGGCCGATCTTCTGTTATCTATGATTCGTTATACATATCGCCTCAAAAATCTGGAGTGGAAAAAGGCACACACTCTCCCTTTGTGTGCGATTATCCAGCATATCCTATACAAGAAATACCCTTGGATAGATCAAAATTTTTATCTTGGAGATTGTTGTCCGGAGATATATCAAACGGCGGCCATGGGTAAGAAAAATCCACGGAGGCCGCCTACTGTGGAAATGAGATAGCCTCCTATTGCACGTGGGGGGTCAATGCAGGAGGCACTCGACACGTTCCAAACAAAGTTGGATAAACATATAGATGACTTCCAAGAGCATAGAAGGTCATTTGAAGGACATAAGGTGGAGGTGAAAAAGGATCGGACGCGGATGCAGAAATTTATGAAGTTCCTTGTTAAGGGACTTAAATTAAAGCCTACTCCTGCTGAAGCCACGGAATGGGAAATGCCTACAGAGGAGGAGCCTCGTCGTCAATCGGTCAGTCATGGTCGACGGAGGAAGACAGTAGTAATGAGATCAGATTTTGATATTCCTGAAAGCAGTGGAGCAGGTAGTCGAAATGAAGAGGAGTCGGATTGAAACGGAGTTCTGGGGGATATCGCCATCCGACAGCTCACTGTCGCCATCCGACAGCTCACTGTCGCCATCCGACAGCTCACTGTCGCCATCCGACAGCTGCCCAGCCCAGATTTCTTCCTAATATTGAGAACTGCTATTATGAGACATTTTAAGTAACTTTTTATTAAAGTTTTGTAATAATTTTGAATATTTGGACATGTTTTATGTGGTGAATGTTTATATTAAGAGTTTGTTTTTCTTTTTAAATGGTAAGGCTATGGTGATGTTTTCAATTTTTTATAGGTTTTAAGTAGTGATATAATCATTGTGAAATGTCTAGGATTCCCAATTCTAGCCTAAGCATAGAAAAACGGGAATCCGGTAACGGATTAGTGAATATATCCGCTAGTTGATTTTTCGTGCTTATAAAGTTGATTTTTATATTACCCTTCTTAATATGATCCCTTATAAAATGATGTCGGACATCTATATGCTTAGGTCTAGAGTGTAATACGGGATTATTAGTTAGGTTTATAGCACTTTTATTATCGCACTTTAATTCTACACTACTTTGTTGCATGCCAAAATCTTCTAATGTTTGTGACATCCAAAGAGCTTCGGCACAACAACTACCTAGTGCAATATATTCGGCCTCGGTAGTAGAGAGGGCAACAGAATTCTGTTTCCTACTCGACCATGAGATAAGTGAAGTGCCGATAAAATGACAAGTGCCACTAGTGCTTTTCCTATCTAAAGAACATCCCGCATAATCTGAATCCGAAAAGCCATGTAAAATAAAGGAATCATTATGAGGATACCATAATCCTAATTTAGATGTTCCTATAAGATATCGAAAGATGCGTTTCACCGCTTTTAAATGTGACTCTTTAGGATTAGCCTGAAATCTAGCACATAAATAAACGACAAACATAATGTCAGGTCTAGAGGCGGTTAAATACAATAAAGATCCTATCATACTTCTATAAAGGGTTTGCTCAATTGAAACACCACTTTCAACTTTTCCTATTTTTAGTGAAGTACTCATAGGATTGTTTGCATGCTTAAGATTTTCAAATCCAAATCTTTTTAACATATCATGAATATATTTGGATTGACATATAAAGATACCATCATGTTTTTGTGTAATTTGAAAACCTAGAAAATATGAAAGTTCTCCTACCATGCTCATTTCAAATTCATTTTTCATAATTTGAACTATTTCATTACACAACTTTCATTAGTGGCTCCAAAAATAATATCATCAACATAAATTTGCAAAATAACTAAATCATGATCAATTTGCTTAATGAAGAGTGTAGAATCGGCACTTCCTATTTTATAATCATGCTTTAACAAATATTGAGTTAATCGATCATACCAAGCACGAGGCGCTTGTTTTAATCCATGAAGCGCTTTATCTAATTTATAAACATAATTTGGATATTTCTCATTTATAAAACCAGGGGGTTGTTCTACATAAACCTCTTCTTTTATATACCGGTTTAAAAATACGGTTTTGACATCCATTTGAAATAATTTAAATCTTTTAAAACAAGCAAATGCAAGAAATATCCTAACCGCTTCTAATCTTACTACGGGTGCAAAAGTTTCATCAAAATCCACCCCTTCAATTTGTGCATAACCTTTTGCAACTAATCTGGCTTTATTTCTAATAATTCTAGATTTACTATCCAATTTATTTTTGAAAATCCACTTAACTCCAACGACAGGATGATTTTTGGGTCGTTCTACAAGATTCCAAACCTTATTACGTTCAAATTGATTAAGTTCTTCATTCATAGATAAAAACCAAAATTCATCATTTAAAGCGGTGGAAACATCTTTTGGTTCTATTTTAGAGACAAAACAAAGGTTTGATAATAAAACATGTAACGATGAACGAGTACTAACCCCTTTTTGCGGATCTCCAATGATAAGCTCCTTTGGATGATCCTTTGAAAATTTCAATTCACTTGGAGGCACATATTCCTCTCTTTCTTCTTCTTCTCTATCTTCTTCTTCTCTATCTTCTTCTTCTCTTTCTCCTTCTCTTTCTTCTTCTTTTTCTTCTTCATTTTCTCCAAGTTCTTCATCATCATTGTCCACCGAAGGAAGGGGTTCATCTTCTTTTCCTGTAATTTTCTTTTCTACACATGAAGCAAACTCATCAAACCTAACATGAATTGATTCTTCAACTATTTTTGTTCTTTTATTAAAAAACATATAAGCTTTACTAGTTGAAGAATAGCCAATAAAAATACCTTCATCACATTTTTCATCAAATTTTCCTAAGGAATCTTTAAATTTTAAAATAAAACATTTACACCCAAAAACTTTGAAATAAGAAACATTTGGTTTTTTACTAAAAATTAATTCATAAGGAGTTAATTTTAAAATAGGTCGAAGCATTACTCTATTAATTACATAACATGCCGTACTAACCGCTTCAGCCCAAAAAGATTTTGGTAATTTAAACTCAGATAGCTTCGTACAGGCTAACTCTTGAAGAGTTCTATTTTTCCTCTCCACTACACCATTTTGCTGTGGTGTGCGTGGAGCAGAAAATTCGTGTTTAATTCCTAACTCCGTACAAAAAGAAATAAATTTTTCATTTTCAAATTCTCCTCCATGATCTGATCGTATGCGTTTAATTTTTAACTCAAATTCATTTTGAATACGCAAACATAATTTTGAAAATTCTGAAAATGCATCGGATTTGGAGGTTAGAAATAAAGTCCAACAAAAATGAGAATAATCATCGATTAATACAAATGTATATTTTCTACCTCCTAAGCTAGAAATTCCAATTGGCCCAAATAAATCCTTATGTATTAATTGAAGTGGCCTAGTGGTAGAAATAATATTTTTACTTATAAAGGATGATTTTGAAAATTTTCCTTTTTGGCAAGGCACACATAGTGAAGAAGATAAATTTCCATTTAACAATGGTAAACCTTTAATTAATTTATCTTTTGAAAGTTTTGTAATTAACTTGGCACTAGTATGTCCAAGTCGCCTTTGCCATAATTATAATTCATCATTTTTTGATAAAAAACATTTTAAAGTAGAATTTGAAAAATCAAGAAATTTAATCATATATACATTATGACATCTAGGTGCGGTAAAAATAATTTCTTTTGTTTTAGAATTAATAATTTTGCACAAATTTGTAGAAGATTCAAATAAAACATCTACACCCTTATCACATTATTGACTAATAGAAATCAAATTATGCTTTAATCCTTCTACAAATAAAACATTTGAAATTGAAAAAATTTTGTTACCCACAACTCCGATGCCGATGATTTTTCCTTTTCCATCATCTCCGAATGTAACAACTCCTCCTTTCTTCATCTCCAGGCTAAGGAACTTCTCTTTATTGCCCGTCATGTGCTTTGAACAACCCGAGTCCAAGTACCACACGTCTTCTTTGTCCTTAGCCTGCCAACACACCTAGAAAGAAGAGGTGATTAAAGATCTGGTTACCCAAGTGGTTCCACACATAGTATAGGTAGAAGGCTTAGGCACCCAGATTTGTTTAATTTTACTTTTTCCTTTTCTCCAGCAAGAGTCCGTAGTGTGACCAAATCTATTACATTTGGCACATGTAATGTATTGAGATGAGTATAACTTTTCTGGACTTTTACTGGATGAGGATGCAATATTAGACAATTTATTAACTTCAGAATTTGTAAAAATAGATTTTCTGGACTTTTCACTGTCGCCGGCGACAGTGGTTGTCGCCGGGCGATAGCTTCCTGACGTGTATCCGAGTCCAAACCTTCCAGATCCATGGCATTGGTATCCTAAGATCATATCCAGTGATCTTCGGCCCATTCCAAATTTTTTCATGGCTAGTGTTAAGTCATGAATCTGGTTTCTCATTTCTGTATTCTCGGATACTAGATTTACGCATCTACGTTCAAAAGATTTCTTTCCCTCATGGACTTTGGAAATTGAAGATTTCAGATCTCTCTCTAAAATCTCATTCTTTTTAGTAACAATGTTTATTATAGAATGAGATTTGGAAAGAGATTCTTCAAGTTCTTTAATTCTTCCCAAATAGTGATCACACTCTTGGCAGGAAATATCTCTTTTTCCTATAGTCTTAATTTCATTTAACAATTTTTTGTTTTCTTTAAGCAAAATTTAATTTCAGATTTAAGAAGATCATTATCTTTTAAACTCTTTTCAAAAAATTTGCAAGTCTTTAAAAATTCAGAAAATAATTCATCGTAGGTTGGAGGAGTTACCTCAGTGTCACTTTGGACACTGCATTCGTCATCAGATATGACGCTCTTTCCCATTAAGCACATGTTGGCCTCCTCTTCTTTACTTGAGCTTACACTTCTTGCATCCTCAGAAGTAGTATCATCCCATGTTTCCGCCTTCAATACCTTCTTTGACCCTTTGTGCTTCTTTTCTTTAAGTTCTTTTAAGTACTTTGGACACTTGCTTCAGATGTGTCCTAACTTCTTGCAGTGATAGCACTCCGGTGGCGGTCTCACTTCCTCCTCATCGTCTTCCTTTCCTTTTTTCTTCCTAAACGTCTCCTTCTTAAAATATTTCTTAAATGAATTCCTCCTCTCTGGATTTTTGATAGCTAAAATTTAGGATATAAATAATTTTCTCCAAATTCTACGAACTATAGGCAAGAGCACCTATCGTTCATAGCATAGGATATTTAAAACAAATTAATATCAAGTGTCGTATTCCACGGGTTTGTTGACTACTTCAACTCACGCAAATTAATATTATTTTATCGGAAGTAATATGAAGTTTTGAAAATAATTAAATAAAGAGAAACATTTGATCGGGAATCCTTCTAAAGTAAAATATTTTATAAATCTAGAATTCAAAAGAAATCGATTTAGACAAACTTGACGGTGGAGGTTCCCAAAATATGATAGAGCCTCTCTCGAGAGAACTACCACCTAACCTTAGGTTGATCGATTAAGACCCCTCGGCCAGTCGAAACCCCTAAGCTTGCTTTATGCGGTGAGCCCCACTATTGGATTTGACTGCAATCCGGAAGAATTTCATCACCCTCTCTCGAGGAGTGCAAACAATTCTTTTTACTGATGAGCGATCTACCGTATTTACGGATCTCTCGATACACTAAAATATGGATCAAACTTGATTTTCATACACTAGAAATATGAAACCAATAATTGCAAATCATCGGTAAATCTTAGTTTCCAAATCCAAACTAAAAATTAAAGATTACGAAATATAAAAACTTAGGAAATCATCCGATCAAATGCTATAAAATTAGTTAAAATGATTTAAAAAGAAGAACAATTTTATTTCCAAGAAAAGGAATAACACATACAAGAAATAAAATTCTAAACTAAGAATTAAGAAGTGCAAGACAAGAAGTAAATTACATAAAGAAAATATAATAAGAAAATGCTGAAAAAACTAATCTAAAAATGACCCAATCTAAGCTAGGATCGGATTCCCATCACTTTGGCAGCAGCTGGCTTTTATAGGCAAAAAATTGCTTAGTCACGCCCTTAGTCACGCAAGCTGCGTAATTGCGTCTTGAAAGCCCGGGAACGTTGGGGAAGAAAAAACCGCCAAAATTAATCATCTCGACGGGTCACGGCCTCGGTCACCCCCGTGACCTAGGGCGTGACTTGACCGAATCTGGAAACGGCGGGAAACAGCGCGATCTGGAGTTATTCTGGCAGTTGCGGGAATGGTCACCCCCTAGGTCATGGCCGTGACATGATGTCACGCCCTTGGTCATGGCCGTGACCGAGGGCGTGTAATACTAAATTGGGCTGGCGGCATGATCAGGCAGCTGGAAGATGGATGGGTTGAGTCATGGCCGTGACTTGAAGTCACGCCCTTGGTCATGGCCGTGACCGAGGGCGTGTACTTCAGATTTTTGCAGACTTGTTCCATTCTTTCCCCTGAACATGCCTGTGAGCTTGAATTTGCTATTAGCAGCCCCAGATTACCTGAAAACACAAAATAAAGCGAATTAGATATATATTAAACTAAAATTATATAAAAACTAATTAATTACTACTAAAATACTATATAAAAATAACTATAAATAATGCACTATCAAATACCCCCATACTTAAGCTTTTGTTATTCCAGAGCAAAAACTAATTTATAAGTATGAGAGGAATTTATAGGACATTTCCAAAAAGATTTACTTCTAATTATGCACTTCAAATCTCATAAAACTCATGTCAAAATAAGTTAAGAAATTAAAATTCAGATTTATAAGAAATAATTAATAATTCATAAATTGAAATAAGTAGAATAAATTTTAGTTTTGAAATTCTCTAACTAAATCTTCATAAACAAAATTGCATTGAATTATGCAAAATATTCCAAGATTAAAATTATAGAAACTTTACAATCATGAGAAACTTTTAGAAAACTACAAAATATTAACTATGCTCTCTCAATAATATCTTGGATAAACAAGTGAACTTGGCTAAATGGGGTAAAATTGGCATTGAAGAAGTTACTTTGTATATGGGAAATGATGAATTTTATCCTCTCATTTCCATCTTTTTTTTTAATTTCTTCTTCTTTTTATATCCCAAATGTATATGTTTAGGAGTGATGAATTTTATCCTCTCAACTCAATTCCATATAATCTTTTACTGATTTGGGTGCATATGTTTAGGAATGATGAATTTTATCCTCTCATTCAATGACATATGATCTTTTCAAATTTTTTTTATATGGCAAACGATGGGTTTAACAAAAAGGTAGGGGAAGGGCTAGGGTTTAAAGGCTAAACAAATTCCAAAGATACATTTTAAGAGCATAGAAAATAATTTGAGCAATCTACAAGAAACTATGAGTTCAAGTTAATATAAGTAAAATCTAGAGATATTTAACACAATTACTACAAAATTGAATTATGATATTTTAAAGAGAGAAAGTAAAACTAAGAAATATTCTAAATAAATCAAAATAATGAAAAACTCATTAAATCAAATTCATCTAAAATTTAAATCTAACATATTTTGAAGAGAAATATATGATTTAAAAATTCATAAAAAGAATACTCCTTAAAAAGCCTATAAAGACAACTCATAATTAAAATTAATTTTGCATAAATGAAGTTTGGAGAAATTTAATAATACAAAATTTATTTTATTAGATTAATAGTATAAATTTTTTTTTGTATTTTTCATTTTTTTAAAACAAATTTGAAAAAGAAAACAAAGAAACATTTTTTTTATGATTTTTAACATTTTTCGCAATTTTTTTTTTTGAATTTTTGTTTTGAATAAAAAAAAAACAGAAGAGAACACCCCCCATACTTAAAGATAAACATTGTCCCCAATGTTTATAAACAAGGATGAAAAGGCAAAAACAGGAAAATAAAATGCATAAAATAAAAGAAAAATTGCAAAAATATAAAGATAAGCAAGGGGTGCCTCCCAAGAGCGCTTTGTTTAACGTCTTTTAGCTAGACGTTAAGGATTAGCTAAAAGAATATTCAAATTGAAAATGCACAGGCAACTCCCTTAATTCACGCTGAGGTGAAAATGCCGAAAACTGTTGCCCGGCGACTCCTCCGCTATAATCCTGATTCTTTTGTTCTCCGTTAGCGCGAAATTGTGAATCCAAATTACCTATACATACCCTAGGTAATTTGGATTGATGGAGATGAGCGGCAAATGGATCGGTGAAGCCGTTTGGTTGCAACGGCTCATCATCTACAAGAAAATTATTAGTATAAAAAGAATCAAGATTAAGCGAGTCAGAAAAATTTTCACAAGGAGGAGTTTCTTGTGAAAATACATGATTAAGCGCCGGTTGTTTATTTTCAAAAATAAACGAATTATCAGAAAAATCAATACCAAGTGGAGAAAATTCATGCGACACAATTTCTTCATGAATAATAATTTCATGAAAAAGAGAAGACAGGGCGGGCGAAGGAGAAGAAGAAAAAATTTCATTTTCTAATTCGTCCGGTGTCTCCATGACTTTGAGAAATTCTTGGTACAATTGTTCTTCTTGATCTTGAGAATAAACATTTAAAGTGGGAGAAATAACATTCGGAAAAATTTCAAGATCAGAAGAAGAACAAATCTGTGGAAATGGCGAGGAAAGCAAATCATAATTGAAGGAATTTCTTTATTCGCACTGAAAACTATCCGGGTGACCTTGCCACCATGAATAGTCAACATCAGAGTAAGAAGGAGATTCCCTCAAATCATTATTTAAAGAAAAATTATTTTCATCATAAAAATTATAATTTTCATTATAAAAACTATAATTTTCATTAGAAAAATTAATTTGATTTTCATTAGAAAAATGTTGAAATGAAAAATAGCATTCCTCACTAGAATGATGACCCCCACAAAAAGGACAGATAATTTGGCGCATTCATGCGGCTTCCAAAAGAATGACTTTATTTTGAAGCTCGACAACTTTTGCGGCCAACTGTAATAACATCATATTTTTTGAAAAAGAAAATTAAACAACCGTTACCTAATAGAAGTGAATTTTAAAAGAAAAAACAAAAAGAGAATTGGGGTTGGAGAAAGAGAATGATAAAAGTAATAAAATTCACGCTTTCAAAAAATCAACAAAAATATTCCCCGGCAACGGCGCCAAAAACTTGATAGCTAAAATTTAGGATATAAATAATTTTCTCCAAATTCTACGAACTATAGGCAAGAGCATCTATCGTTCATAGCATAGGATATTTAAAACAAATAAATATCAAGTGTCGTATTCCACGGGTTTGTTGACTATTTCTACTCACACAAATTAATATTATTTTATCGGAAGTAATATGAAGTTTTGAAAATAATTAAATAAAGAGAAACATTTGATCGGGAATCCTTCTAAAGTAAAATATTTCGTAAATCTAGAATTCGAAAGAAATCGATTTAGACAAACTTGACCGTGGAGGTTCCCAAAATATGATAGAGCCTCTCTCGAGAGAACTACCACCTAACCTTAGGTTGATCGATTAAGACCCCTCGGCCAGTCGAAACCCCTAAGCTTGCTTTATGCGGTGAGCCCCACTATTGGATTTGACTCCAATCCGGAAGAATTTCATCACTCTCTCTCGAGGAGTGCAAACAATTCTTTTTACTGATGAGCGATCTACCGTATTTACGGATCTCTCGATACACTAAAATATGGATCAAACTTGATTTTCATACACTAGAAATATGAAACCAATAATTGCAAATCATCGGTAAATCTTAGTTTCCAAATCCAAACTAAAATAAAAGATTACGAAATATAAAAACTTAGGAAATCATCCGATCAAATATAATAAAATTAGTTAAAATGATTTAAAAAGAAGAACAATTTTATTTCTAAGAAAAGGAATAACGCATACAAGAAATAAAATTCTAAACTAAGAATTAAGAAGTGCAAGACAAGAAGTAAATTGCATAAAGAAAATACAATAAGAAAATGCTGAAAAAACTAATCTAAAAATGACCCAATCTAAGCTAGGATCGGATTCCCATCACTTTGGCAGCAGCTGGCTTTTATAGGCAGAAAATTGCTGAGTCACGCCCTTGGTCACGCCCGTGACCAAGGGCATGTAAGCTGCGTAATTGCGTCTTGAAAGCCTGGGAACATTGGGGAAGAAAAAACTGCCAAAATTAATCATCTCGACGGGTCACGGCCTCGGTCACCCCCGTGACCTAGGGCGTGACTTGACCGAATCTGGAAACGGCGGGAAACGGCGCAATCTGGAGTTATTCTGGCAGTTGCGGGAATGTTCACCCCCTAGGTCATGGCCGTGACATGTAGTCACGCCCGAGACAGAGGGCGTGACATGACCGAGTCTGGAAATGGCGCGATCTGGATTTATTCTGGCAGTTGCGCGTTGGGTCACCCCCTAGGTCATGACCGTGACATGATGTCACGCCCTTGGTCATGGCCGTGACCGAGGGCGTGTAATACTAAATTGGGTTGGCGGCATGATCAGGCAGCTGGAAGATGGCTGGGTTGAGTCATGACCGTGACTTGAAGTCACGCCCTTGGTCATGGCCGTGACCGAGGGCGTATACTGAAGATTTTTGCAAACTTGTTCCATTCTTTCCCCTGAACATGGCTGTGAGCTTGAATTTGGTATTAGCAGCCCCAGATTACCTGAAAACACAAAATAAAGCGAATTAGATATATATTAAACTAAAATTATATAAAAACTAATTAATTACTACTAAAATACTATATAAAAATAAAAATAAATAATGTACTATCAATTTTTCATAAATTTTCTAAACTTTCTAACAAATAAACTTTCTTCATCTTCTTCATCCTCCTCAGAATCACTACTTTCCTCCTTCTTAGATCTTAGAGCCAATCCCTTCTTCTTTGGCTCCATATACTCTTGTTGTTGAATTTTCAATTCAACTTCATGAGTTTTCAAGTTCCCAATGAGGCTCTCCAATTGTAAGGTCATAAGATCATGTGACTCAGAAATTGCAGTCACTTTAGGATTGAACTTCAGGGGAAGTGATCTAAAGATTATCCTTACTAAGTCTCCATTTGAGAACACCTTTCCTAGCACCTTTGAGTCATTCATGATTTTTGTGAATCGTGTGTACATCGTATCAATCTCTTCATCTACCTCCATTTTGAACCTTTCAAATTCAGACTCCAGTTGAAATAGCTTTGAATCCTTTACCTGCGAAGTACCTTCATGAGTAATTTCTAAAAGATTCCAAATATCAAAAGCAGTATGACAAGCACAAACTCTATTAAATTCAGTGCGATGTAGTGGGCAAAATAAAGCATTCATGGCTTTTGCATTATTCTTACATCTTAATTTATCATTGTCATCCCACTTGTCTTTGGGTTTATCCATAGTTACATCTCCTACAACAAATGTTGGAGAAGTGTAACTAGATTCTACCATATTCCAGACTTCTATATCTAGCGCAATTAGAAAACAACGCATACGTGTTTTCCAATAATTATAGTCTGTGCCCGTGAATAAAGGTGGTCTACTTATGCCTTGCCCCTCAACGAATGCATGATCGTTGTGCGCCATTACTCCCGGTGGTAAAACCGTTTTGGAGTAACCTCGCTCTGATACCACTTGTTGGATTGTGTGACGCCCTTAGAGGGGGGGGGGGGTGAATAAGGGTGTGTTTAAAATATAATTTTTACTTAATAATTTTTTAAATAGATTTTACTTTTCTAAAAAAAATTACATATAAACAATTTCAAACCAATGTAATTTTTGTTTTAAACCAAACACAAATTTCTAAGTTAAAGATTAAGCAACCAAATTTGCAATTAATGAAAGAAGCATAATTATATTAATCATGAAATTTACATACAATAAAATGATCTTAACAATGCTTAAGATCAATGCACAAATATGATAATATAAATTTCACTAATTTTTATTTTACCAATCCTTCTCCCAAGGATCGAAAGGCTATCACTTGTCTCTCCCTAGATCAAGCCCAAGCCTACCCTCTAGATCTTCCCAAGATCTATACGTAGCACACAAGGCCACTATTTCCTACCAAGCCACGCAAGTACTTGGACGCTCCGCACAAGGAAGCGATTTTCCCCAAAGCCGCGCAAGGACTTAGATGCCGCACGCAAGACGACGATTTCTACAACGATTACAAAGTGAAAAGTAAATGTGAATGAAATACAAAATGAAAAGAACAACTCCCTAGAAATTCAGATCTCTGAAAGGAAGGTTGAAGCCTCGAGATGATCGTTGATGTAGAAGTGCATCCGATCTCATCTTCAATCTCAATCCTTCTTTGCACAAATGGGAGTTGATGGTGTTCTTGAGCTTTCTGGTTCGTATGCACTCTGGAAGAAAGCCTGGAAATCTCAAGAAGTGAATTCCACGAAGTTTTGAGCTCTTGTAAGAAAAAAGAGCTGTCGCCGTCCGATAGCTACTGTCGCCGGAATCCGATATCTCCAGAGGCTGCCACGTGTCCCACTAAAATGAAGTTTCTGCGTGGTGTTGAGGTCGTGGTTGAGACGTGGGCTGTCGGATATCTGATAGCACTGTCGGATATCCGTTAGCTAAGGTAACTGCTGCACGTCCTGCCGTTATTGGAAGATCGTGGGCTGTCAGAAATCCGATAGCGATATCGGAAATCCGATAGCTCTTAACCGTTGCGCAGAGATCAAATAAACGCGCTGTCGGAAATTCGATAGGGTTGTCGAAAATCCGATAGCTCAAATTTCTGGAAAATGTCATTTTGCTCCAATTGAAAACATGTTATTCTTGCACCTGTTATCTGCACACCATTAATCAAAAATTGGATCAAATACATTCGGGATTTGTTATTCTCAAACCGGACGAGTGCGGAATGCATGCTCCAACAATAGTCACTATATCTTTCATGCATTCCCCCATTTGGCGCATCTAGAATTTCTAATATCCTTAAAATTTAAGTCATATTATGTCATTTCAATATTTTGGAATTCTTATTTTTAACGTACTCGGTATTTTGATCATTTGGTTGTGAAGGTCAAACACATGATTCATGATTGGAGATCACAACTCATAAATCAAGTAGGACGGCTTATGCTCATTAAGTTTGTCCTTTCTAGTTTTGCGACTTACACTATTTACGGCTCCCATGTTCCAATTTTTATTCTCAAAACTATTGACAAAATTCTTGGATGTTTTTATAAGTTCAAAGTGGAGAGAGCATGATGTTTCCATTGCTTAAAGTACAAGAACATATGTCAGCCATTTTCAAATGGGAGTCTTGGAATTCAATTGATGTAGGATATATATATCCTATAAATGCAAAGCCATATGGGCTTTCAATAGCAAGGAATCCATATGTAACGATTACATCCAGAAAAAGTATTACAAGAAGAATATAAAGGTCTCCTCGATGCTTGATCAAAGGTTGCCGGTCCATGGAAATCATTTGTGAAATACTTTCATCATATGAAGGACTAAGTCTTTTAGAAACCTATGCTTCATTTGGCACAACGGTGGCGGTCGTAAATGCATGGGTTAAACTGTCATTCATTAACGACCACCTAAAAAACTGAAAGTGAGGATAGATCAAGATTACTCTAGAGGGGGGGGGGGGGGGGGTGAATAGAGTATTTTAAAATAATTTTACTTAGCTTAAAGAAATCTGTAGAAAACAATTTGAGTTATTTAAGTATATGTGTAAGTGAGTGCAGCACAGATATAAACATAAACTAAAACACAGCACACACAGCACAACACAAATAATAAAGGCAAACACAGAAGACACAAGGATCTATAGTAGTTCCCCAATCAACTTGGGTACATCTACTCTTCTACCACCCTCGTAGGAAATCCACTAAGGCTTTTTTGATCAGGTGAGCCTTCACCACAGAGCTTTTGATCACGTGCTCAAAACCACCACAAAGCTTTTGATCAGGTGCTCAAAACCAAAAATCAACTTTTGAAGGGAGTTACAACCCTGTACACAGTTATAAAATAAAAGTATATAAAGATGATGGTGTCTTCTCTTTTCTCTAACAACAGAGAAGACTAGTGGATTGTTGAATGATTGTCAGATCTCCCCCTATGAATAAGAGTAAGAAAAACAGGAGAGAAAATCTACTCAGGGTGTAGGTCTTCTTGATCTTCAGAGTATCTCCAGCAAAAGTTCTCTAGATGGAATTGATGCAGATGATTCCTAGAGATTAAGAGTAGGTGTCTGGAGAAGATGAAGACTTCAGAGAAAATCAGAGAGAGTTCTTGAGAGGAATGAAAACTGAGTAGCAAAAGATTATTTTCTATATCTGTGTCTTTCTCTAGAATAAATAGCAATGATAATCTCTGGACGGGAGAGAGTTGATCCTCTTTCAAATTTCAAACAGGGCTGGAAAGGAATGAGACAAAAAGGAAAGATTTGCCTCTGACAGAAAAGGAATACCAATATATTAAATTCCTTGAAACTTGCAATCTGCCTTATAGAATAATCTGCACGCAGCCCTTAATTAATGCAGCAACGGTCATAAAATCTTTGATAGAAAATAATGCAATAACTGACTGATATTATAATAAGAACAACTGTCAGCCTTCATAAGAAATCCTGAGGATAACTCCAAAATAATACTCTGAATAGAAGAGGTCACTGAATATAGAAACTCTGAAGAAGTTCGTCGACCTGAGGGAAAGTTCGTCGAACTTAAACTGGGAAGTTCGTCGAACAAGAAGAAACTTTCGTCGAACAGAACTTTGAAGTTCGTCGAACTAAGTTCGTCGAACGGATTCTTGAATTCGTCGAACGTGTTCGAAGTTCGTCGAACACCTTGACTTAGCTAATCTTCAAATCTCTTCTAGACTTAGCATATGACCCTTATACTATACATGATGGGTCAAAACAAATCCTATACCTAGAAATAGACATCCTAGCCCAAATCAGTAATAGGGTTGAACTATGTTCCAACAATCTCCCCCTATTTGGGTTAGGATCTTATGTACAACATTTATCAACAAAATAAATATGCATAACAGAATTATAGGAAAAATATCTGACAGAAAGGAAATTCAGCAGACAGAAATCAATTGTCACAAGTAGATATCATCACAGAATAATTAAGAGTCAATTAACCAGAGAGAGAATTTTAAGGATTCCTGTCCTCTGAAGATGGCTTCTTGAAGATTATTTTCCTGCTAGTATCTTCAGATTGCCTTCTGCTTAGCTTACAGTCTTCATCACCTAGTGTTACCTTCTTGGAAACAGTTGGCAGAAAATCCTCTGGGTGGAGACTCATGTAGGCAGAAGTGTTGAACATATTCTTCACCTAGTACTATTGAAATTCATGTTCTCTATAGGGAGATATGGTAGAAATATGAGAGGTATCCATACCTTTTTCTCTGGCCTCTTTCATCTGAGATTGAGCAACATGCTCTCTAAACCTTGCCATATTTTATAATCTATCTGCTTCAGCTTTATCTTCAGCTTCTTTATCTTTGATTTCTTGTTCAGATAATTGGCTATGCTTTCTTTCATAAACCTGATAGCCTGAAGATCTTCCTTCCCAGTAAGAAGAGGATTGACCAGATGGCTTGGAGCCAGCAGACTGAGATGTACTGGATGTGGAAGAAAGTCCTCCTGCAGAACCTGCACCTGGAGGAGGTGGAGGAGGAGGGGGTTTCTTGAACACAGCAGGGTGATCCTTCTTGTATCTTCTTTCAAGCTTCCTTCTCTTCAACTCATTCTTGGAGAATTGCATCCAAGGTTGAGTTATTTCATGAGGCTTGAGATTTTTCTGCACATAATAGGGAATGTCATTTTTATCAGGCTTTTTGGAAGGGGCTGGCAGCTTCTTGCATGGAGCTTTTCTTTTCTTGGATTTGACTTTGGCATCACTATCATCACTGTCATCATCATCATCAGAATTTGATGATGAAGGCACATTTTCATACATTTCATCAATTTCCTTGTATGCTTCAATCCTTCTTTTCTCTAAATCATCATCAACATTCTTGACTGCAGCAGCAGCAGGCTCAGAAGAAGAGGAGGGGGCAGAGGCAGAGGCATCAGGCATATGTTCATCAAGAACTGCCTGTTCAGGATCAACAGGTTCCTGATCTGCCATAGAGATAACTAGCTCTGGAACTGGAGACACTAGCAAATCTCCATGCCTGGCTTCCAAGTCTGGGGAATAGCAGACAATGGCCTTGGAGAGGTGTTCAGCTGATTCTTTGGAAGATGGGTCTGAGCAGAGGGACTGAATGGTAAGCTGCAGAATCTGATCCACTAGAGGGGTGGATTTGAAAGAGCTGCTGGGAGGAACTTCTAGAGGAGGAGGAGGAGCACCTTCTGTGCTTTGAGCCAGGGAGACCAAGACTGTGCTGACATCAGCTAGGTCTGACCCTTGCTCTTTAGGAACTTCTGCCTCTGGAGCTTCATCCTGGAACATCTCCCCCTGCCTAGACTCTGGGAAACTAGAGTCTGGGCCCCCAGATGAAGGGAAAGAGGAAGAGGAGAGAGAAGCAAGTTGAGAGAGAATAAGATCAAGCTTAGAATGCACTGGGGCCAGACTTTGATCAATAAGCTCCTGTAATTTAGCAGCTATGTGACCAAACACCTGTGTGGCTATTTGTGATACATCCACAACCAGTACATCTGGAGTTGGGTGAGAAGAAGAAGAAGGGATGGAAGATGTGGTATGAGCACAAGAAGTGGATGGAGGAGGAGGAGGAGTGAAATCTGATGGGATTTTATCCTAAGAAAAGTCTGGAATGGAAGTGTCTTGTGGAGGAGGAGGAGAATCTTGAGGAGGTGAAGGTGGAGATAGAGTGGAGAGGTTTTCTGGAGGTGGAGGAGGAAGAGAAGAGGAGGCAGGCTCTTCAGAATGTTGAAGAGTCTGTGAGAGAGGAGGAGGAATCTGGGGTGGGGGAGTGGCTATTACAGCCCTGGTGTCCTCAGAAGCTTGAACTGTTGGAGCCACTGGAGCTGATTTCTTCTGGAATGTCCTATCCCACTTCTTGAAAAGAAGGGGAGTCAGTTTCTTTGAGGCATTAATGCCAACAACAGTAGAAACTGAGAGGGCTGGACACTTGGCCTGAAGGAAGATTCCCAGAATCCCTCCATAGCCTACATTCCTTGAGGTCACTTTCTGTTTGATGGAATCAAACAGAGTAAGACCCCAGTTGATGTGCCTCTTCTCAATCAAAGCACTCATGACTAGAAATTGCTGCCTATTTATGTAGTCATGTGCCGAGCTCTTCCCCATTAGAACCTTTCCCACAACATCTGCCAGGAAGGTGCATTCCACTGCAAAATCACATTTCAGAAGATGTTTAGGCTTACTCCCAGAGTACCCCATCCTGTCCAGCATCAGATTGAACTCTTCCTCAGTGAGTTCCGAATCATCATCTCCATTTTCAAATTCAAATATCTCAGACAAAACAGCAGCACTCAGAACAACTTCATTCCCTGAAACATTTCCTGCAATTTCTGTGCCATTTCGAATCTCAGAAGTGAATGCCCATTCCTTTATCTCATTTATATGAATCTTGGGCCGGCAAGTCATAAACTTGCGCAACTTCGGGTCTTCAAAGAGATTCAGAATGTCTGTGAAGCCTTCTCCTGACTGGGCAAACGATTCCAGATCAATATCGAATCCCGTATCGAACTTTATTGAGGCGAGGACTCCAGCAGTGATCGACATTGTTCCTGCAAAGAAAGAAAAACGATCAAGTGCAAAGGGAACTGGAGGGAGACGAAGAGTTTGAGAGCGCAAAAGAAAGAATCCAGACGAATAGAGATTAAATATTAGGGTTTGACGAAGACGAGGGTTTGCGCGGAACGGATTTGACGAGATGACACGTGTTAGCGGGAAATAAAAAGCTGTCGTTCATCAATCCCGTTCGACGAATGAAATATTTCGTCGATCTCGTTCGACTAATAACTTTTCAAAACTTCTTTCATAAGGAAGATAGAACGTCAGAGACTTCGTCGATCGGGTTCGACGAAATCGAGACTTCGTCGATCGAGTTCGACGAAAATTCTTCAGAACTTTAGAAAGAAATCTTGACCAGTTCGTCGACCTCGTTCGACAAAAAAGATGTCTTTCGTCGAGCGCATTCGACGAATTTTCTGAACCTTAATATATTGAAAAATTTTGTTGGGTAGAAAACTTTGCCAATTAGATTGACTCCCCATTTATCATTCCAAGCTGATTTATAAAGAATTGATGTTTCTTTTCATCCAAAGGCTTGGTGAAAATGTCAGCTCTCTGCAAATCAGTTGGTATGAAGTCTAAACATATTTTTCCCTTCTCCACATTATCTCTGATAAAGTGGTGTCTGATCTCAATATGTTTAGTTCTACTGTGGAGTACTAGATTTTGTGCTATTGATATTGCACTGGTGTTATCACAAAAGATTTTGGAATTATTTAGATTGTAACCATAGTCTAGGAGCTGGTTCTGTATCCACAAAATTTGTGAACAGCAACTGCCAGCTGCTATGTATTTAGCTTCTGCAGTTGATGTAGACACAAAGGTTTGTTTCTTACAAAACCAGGACACAAGCTTATCTCCAAGGAACTGACAAGTCCATGAGGTGCTTTTCCTGTCAATTCTGCATCCAGCATAATCAGCATCTGAGTATCCAGTTAACTCAAATCCTGATTCTATAGGATACCAGAGTCCTAGATCTGGACAACCCTTTATATATCATAAAATCCTTTTTAATAAAATATAGTGAGATTCTTTAGGATTTACCTGAAATCTAGCACTAATACATGTGGCAAACATGATATCTGGTCTACTGGCTGTTAAGTATAAAAGAGACCCCACAATGGCTCTATATACTTTCTGATCAACAGGTTTTCCTGATTCATCAGTGCCAACAGCTGCATTTGAAGGCATGGGAGTTTTCATGGGGGAGGCATCTGACATCCCAAATCTTTTAACAAGCTCTTTAGCATATTTAGATTGCGATATGAAGATGCCTTCTGTTGTTTGCTTAACTTGCAAACCAAGAAAGTAAGACAGTTCTCCCATACTGCTCATTTCAAATTTTGAATGCATTAGATTTGAAAATCTTTTGCATAACTTAGAGTCAGTAGAACCAAATATTATATCATCTACATATATTTGTACCAATAGGGTTTCAGATTTATGATTTCTTAAAAACAGTGTCTGGTCTACATTGCCTCTAGAAAACTTATTCTCCAAAAGAAAGTTTGTAAGGGTCTCATACCATGCTCTAGGAGCTTGTTTGAGACCATACAAAGCTTTATGTAATCTAAAAACATAAGAGGGTTGAGTTGGACAAATAAAACCTGGTGGTTGTTCCACATATACTTCTTCTTTGATATCTCCATTTAGAAAGGCACTCTTAACATCCATTTGAAATACCTTGAATCTTTTGTATGCAGCAAATGCTAGGAATATTCTAATTGCTTCCAGCCTTACTACAGGTGCAAAAGTCTGATCATAGTCTATGCCTTCCTCTTGGCAGTATCCTTGAGCCACTAGTCTTGCCTTATTTCTGACTATGACTCCTTGAGCATCCAATTTATTTCTGAATACCCATTTAGTGCCAATCACTGGATGATTCTTGGGTCTGGAACAAGTTCCCATACTTTGTTCCTCTTAAATTGATTTAATTCCTCTTGCATAGCAGTAATTCAGTTGGGATCTTGCTCTACATCTTTGATGGATTGAGGTTCAATTTGAAAGAGGAAACAGGTGTGCAAATTATTTTGATTTAGTTGATTTCTTGTTTGCACACCCACTGAGATGTCACCAATTACTTGAGATCTAGGGTGATCTCTTATGTTGACATAATCAGTAGGGAAAATAACTTCTCCTTGAGCTTGTTCATTTTCTCTATGAGGAATTCTATGTCCTCCTGAACTTTAGCATTAACAGCCTCAAGATTTGTAGGAATATTTGTTGTATCCAATGTTGGTGTAATAGGACATTCTTCTTCACTGTCCTCATTAGGTAATAGAGAAGGATTTATTAAATCCTCTTTCTGTAGAGTTAGATTATCTAACTTCTCACAGAGAATTGGTACCTGTGCATCTTGTGAGGTAGAGATATTTCTCTCCTTGCAACTCAAGTTAGTTTCATCAAAAGATACATGAATAGATTCTTCTATTTTAAAAGAAGATTTGTTAAATACTCTGTAAGCTTTACTACTAACTGAATAACCAAGGAAAATGCCATCTGAAGCTTTTGCTTCAAATTTTCCCAGGTGCTTCTTGTCATTATTATGAATGAAGCACTTACAGCAAAAATCCCTAAAGTAATTTACTCTAGGCTTCTTCCCTTTAAGCAATTCATAAGGTGTCTTGCCCTTTTGTGTATGAATTAAACTTCTTTTTAGGACATAGTTTGCTGTGCTGACAGCCTCAGCCCAAAAGGATTGGGGCAAAACAGCATCTGCAAGCAATGTTCTTCCAGATTCAATCAGTGTTCTATTTTTCCTTTCAGCTACCCCATTTTGTTGAGGAGTTCTAGGAGCTGAAAAGCATTGCCTGATACCTTCCTTCTCATAGAATTCTCTCATCAGAAGAGATTCAAACTCAGTGTCATGATCACTTCTGATCAATGCAATCTGAGTAGAATACTCAATCTTGATGCTCCTGAGAAAGTCTGTAAGAACCTTGAAGTTATCTGACTTGCTTCTCAGAAAGAATACCCAACTGAATCTAGAGAAGTCATCAACAATAACTATGGTGTAAGACTTACCTCCCAAACTGTGTATGGGAAGGGGTCCAAAAAGATCTAAGTGCAGCAAGTACAAAATCCTAGAAGAATCACTCTTAGATAGTGACTTAAAGCTGCTCTTAGTCTGCTTTCCCAATTGACATGCCCTGCAAAGGCTTTCCTTCTTGTATGATCCAGAAGGTAGTCCCCTGACAAGGTTGCCCTTTGATAACTTGGCTAGGGTCCTATGGTTCACATGACCTAGTCTCCTATGCCACAAATCAGTATTTTTACTGACTTGGTTAAATAAGCAGATCTCAGGTTTGGCTGAATTAAAATCTACTAAATAAACATTACCTTGTCTATTTCCTAAAATAACAATATTATTTTCAGAAAAGATAATGCATCTAGATTGGTTGAAGCATACTTGATATCCTTCATCACATAGTTGACCTATGCTGATGAGGTTATGTTTGAGTGCACTTACATAGGCTACCTTTTTGAATGTGATTGTCCCAATCTGGACTGATCCATAGCCTTCTGTTTGTTCCCAATTGGAATCTCCAAAAATCACTCTTGGTCCAAGCTTTGCCTTATAGTTGATTAATTTGGCTCTTGTTCCTGTCATATGTCTTGAGCATCCACTGTCCAAGTACCACTGTTCCTCTATGGTAGGATAGTTCTTTTTCTGCAATATAAGGAGGGTTAGGTGTTCTTAACCCAGGTTACCTTGGGTTGCTTCTTGTAACCTTGAAATGCAGAAATATATGAGACAACAGGTTGACTATGATAACCTAGAGGGTGATATCTTCTAGGAGGGATAATCCAATCACTAAAGGAATTCTTCAGTTTAGAAGAGGATGTATGTTGTCTGTCCTTAGTAAAATTGGCGTTCGACGAACTTTGTTTTGTTCGTCGACCTGGTTCGACGAAAGATGTGGCATTCGTCGAGCCCTATCTGCAGCAGGTTTTCTGCTTAGATTCAGGCCTTGGATTTCGTCAATCTGTGTTCGACAAAACATGTTGGTTTCGTCGATCGCCGTTCGACGAACTTGCTTGAGCAATATTTGTTTCATGAATTTTTCCTGTGTCTTGTATTGCTTCTTTCCCTTTTCCAGATACAAATTTTACTGGGGTAGATAACATATTCTTCTTCAAAAGAGGAGGTTGATTAGATGATGCCCCCAAGCCCAGTTTGCCATTCAGCCTGGCATTCACTGTGCTTGTGATATCCATCAGCTTGAGACTTCTCCCATTTAGAGAATTCTCTAGCTGCTTGGCCTCAGTTAGCTGTGTTTCTAGAGAACTCACTTGTTCCCTGGAAATCCTTAGCTCATTTTTGAGCTTAGTGTTTTCAGTGCATATTCCATCCATCTTAGCTAACTTGTCTCTCAGAGAAATAATTTCTTTCTCTGATCTAATCATATCTTTACACAACTGTTTAAAGTCATCTTTAAACTGTTCTGAATGAAAATCAAAACTGGAAATTACCTCATCCCCATTAGCTTCAGATTCATCATCTGAGTTATCATTTGATGAGGAGGCATTGATTGCCATCATGCAGAATTCCTTGTCTTCTGCTTCCTTCTCCTCATCACTGGAACTGGAGGATGACTCAGATTCAGTGTCACTCCAGGTTTCAGCAACAAAGCCTTTTTCTATTTTCTTATGGCCTTTTGATGAGTGTTTGCTGGAGTGGTCCTGCTCTTTTCTCCTACTTTTCTTGTGAGCTTCTGGACACTCAGTGAGGATGTGTCCAGGCTTCCTGCAACCAAAGCATATTATTTCTTTAGATGGAGTTTTATCATACCTTGGCTTTTCATTGTGCCTGTTGGACTTTCTTCTAAAGTCCTTCCTTACCATCTTGTAAAATCTCTTTGCTAAGAGACTCAGCATCTCCTGATCACCAATCTTGTATTCTTCCTCTATTGCCTGAAAGGCAATGCTCTTCTCTTTCTTTGAGGATGAATATGGAGAGGCTTCTGCTTCTCTGCTCTTTATCAGCTGCTCATAAGATTTGAGCTTCCCAAGGAGATTCTCAGTTGTAATCTCACTTAGTCCTCTGCATCTTTAATTGGTCAGATTCTTGTGTCCCATGTGCTGGGGAAGCACATCAGGATCTTGTCATTAATTTCAGTGACTGTGATCACTTTCTCCAGGGTTCTCAGCTCATTGATGATGAGGCTGAGTCTGTTGTACATCTCTGCAACAGTCTCTGATTCTCCCTTTTTGAAATTCTCGTACTGGGAGATCAAATGTGATCTTCTGTCCTTTCTCTCATCTGCTGATCCTACCACCATTCTTGTGAGGGAGTCCCAAATTTCTTTGGCAGAGGTACAGTCAACCACCTTCTGAAATATGTCATTAGACATGGTTTGTGCCAAGATATTCATGGCCTTTGCATCAGCAGTTTTCTGTTTCTTTTGTGTTTCTGTCCATTCTGGAGGAGGGACAGCAGTTGTGTCTGTTGTTGTTGAGGTTGATGCAGTTGGAGGTCTTGTCAAAATAGAATTAAAAATTTCCTCATCAATAGAATTCATATAAAGTTTGATCCTTGCTTGCCATAGTGCAAACTTGTTCAGATTGTATATAGGAGGTCTTGTGCTTGAATATTATTTGTTCTGTGCCATGGCTCTAATAAACAAAAAAAACTTTAAAGTAGTTTAGATCTATCAGATCTGTTGGTCCAGGTGTTAGCCTGTAACAACCAACCCAAGCTTTGATACCAATTGAAAGTGGGTATAGATCAAGATTACTCTAGAGGGGGGGGGGGGGTGAATAGAGTATTTTAAAATAATTTTACTTAGCTTAAAGAAATCTGTAGAAAACAATTTGAGTTATTTAAGTATATGTGTAAGTGAGTGCAGCACAGATATAAACATAAACTAAAAACAGCACACACAGCACAACACAAATAATAAAGGCAAACACAAAAGACACAAGGATCTATAGTAGTTCCCCAATCAACTTGGGTACATCTACTCTTCTACCACCCTGGTAGGAAATCCACTAAGGCTTTTTTGATCAGGTGAGCCTTCACCACAGAGCTTTTGATCAGGTGCTCAAAACTACCACAGAGCTTTTGATCAGGTGCTCAAAACCAAAAATCATCTTTTGAAGGGAGTTACAACCCTGTACACAGTTATAAAATAAAAGTATATAAAGATGATGGTGTCTTCTCTTTTCTCTAACAACAGAGAAGACTAGTGGATTGTTGAATGATTGTCAGATCTCCCCCTATGAATAAGAGTAAGAAAAACAGGAGAGAAAATCTACTCAGGGTGTAGGTCTTCTTGATCTTCAGAGTATCTCCAGAAAAAGTTCTCTAGATGGAATTGATGCAGATGATTCCTAGAGATTAAGAGTAGGTGTCTGGAGAAGATGAAGACTTCAGAGAAAATCAGAGAGAGTTCTTGAGAGGAATGAAAACTGAGTAGCAAAAGATTATTTTCTATATATGTGTCTTTCTCTAGAATAAATAGCAATGATAATCTCTGGACGGGAGAGAGTTGATCCTCTTTCAAATTTCAAACAGGGCTGGAAAGGAATGAGACAAAAAGGAAAGATTTGCCTCTGACAGAAAAGGAATACCAATATATTAAATTCCTTGAAACTTGCAATCTGCCTTATAGAATAATCTGCACGCAGCCCTTAATTAATGCAGCAACGGTCATAAAATCTTTGATAGAAAATAATGCAATAACTGACTGATATTATAATAAGAACAACTGTCAGCCTTCATAAGAAATCCTGAGGATAACTCCAAAATAATACTCTGAATAGAAGAGGTCACTGAATATAGAAACTCTGAAGAAGTTCGTCGACCTGAGGGAAAGTTCGTCGAACTTAAACTGGGAAGTTCGTCGAACAAGAAGAAACTTTCGTCGAACAGAACTTTGAAGTTCGTCGAACCAAGTTCGTCGAACAGATTCTTGAATTCGTCGAACGTGTTCGAAGTTCGTCGAACACCTTGACTTAGCTAATCTTCAAATCTCTTCTAGACTTAGCCTATGACCCTTATACTATACATGATGGGTCAAAACAAATCCTATGCCTAGAAATAGACATCCTAGCCCAAATCAGTAATAGGGTTGAACTATGTTCTAACAAAAACATTATCTGTTTGAGCATAAAAGTGGATGAAGTTTCTTAGGTGGGCGTTAACGAATGAATCCTTAACCCCCATGTTCACGATCGCCACCACCGTGCCCAACAAAGCCCTAGTCTGGGTTTGATCAATTTCTAGATCGATATTTGGACTAGGAAACGTTCATTCGTGGATATCAGTGGTCCTTCCTCTACACGGTATCAATCATTATTTGTGGATATTATTTTCGATGAGCTTGGACTATTTGGTATTCCTTTTGGATGCAACAGGCCAGTTCTCAATTTGATTACCAAGTCAAGTTTCAAGACTAGTGAGAGACTGGACTGTCATGTTGGGTCTCTCGGTGTCGCAGGTATTTTCTCTAAAAAGAATTTTAACAAAAACATCTTATATGCTTCGCTTGAATCGTTAGAGTTTGGTTGGATTTGGGCACATTTTTTTTTCGCCAAAATACTCTCTTGTTTTTTGGAAAGCTAGATGGAATATCCTTCCCATTGACATATCTTCAAGAAGGCCAATGTTATGCTTGATTCCAAATGTCAATGTTGTTATTCAAATCCGATGTGGGAGACCACATCTTTTTATTTCTAGTTAAAATGCTAGTGCTATTTGGGGTCACTATGAGAAAATTTTCTTTGGTTCCGTTCATTATAGCACCATATATACATCTAAGCTCATCTTTTGGAGGGAAAAGAGCAAGCATTTCTCAAAAGGTTTTCGTCCTTTAGTTTTAAGTTTCCGTCATTTGTATATAGAATCTTTGTGCCAAAAGATGCAAGCACATAATTCAAGTTGCTCTTGCATCAATAAAGAGAGTGATTTTGGATATTCACATCACAGTGGCATGATCTTTAGAGGGCTACGACATTTGACGGTTTGCAGCGGGGAGGAGAAATGGTTTGCTGAATGGTTTGGAGTAAGAACGAAAGTTACTATTGTTAGATGTATTATGTATTATATTGTATATTCTGGTTGGAGACCCTCTTAAGCTCACCTCTAGGTGTTGGGAACCCCTATTGTGTGTATTTATATATATCCCTTTAGTGTGAATAATACAACATCTCTTTGTTGGATCTGTAGGCGCCCTTAGAGGGGGGGGGGGGGGGGGTGAATAAGGGTTTTATAAACTTTAAACTTTAATAGAAAACTTATGATATTTTGATCGAAGTAAGTTAAATCAAAAGTAAAGAGATAATGAAATTAGAAATGAAATCAATTTTATTAAATAAGAAAAGACATGATTATCATTTATAAAATTGATTACAAAATCTGATTTCAATGACGCTAGAAATCGAAGCGAATAATATGAAAACCCTTTTTGTTTTCTATACTGACTCGTATCCCCACGAAGCGTTTGGCTTTAGTCGATCTCTCCCCAGATACGATCTCAAGCCGCTCTAGCCAATCTATCACCAGAAAGTCCTCGAGCACCCCCTAGATCTACTCCCTAGACCCAGTCGCCATCACGAGGTGAATTCCTACCTAAGTCCTACCCCGACCTAGTCGCCAACACGAGGCGAATTCACGAACCGATTACAAAGATTAAATAAAGGTCAAATATAAAATTCAAATATAAAACTCCCTATGAGGTAATCTGAAGGAGACGCCGAAGTATCGCTGAAGATCATTGAAGTCCAAGCGTGCGTTCTTCGCGTTGAGTTAGCATGTTGATCTAAGCCTCCTTTGATTCCTCCTTTTGGAAATATGAGTGGGAGATGTGTTTGTCTGGAAATACGACCCTCACAAAGTTTCTGAAGTGCTGGAATAGGGCTCTTAGCAATCAATCTCTTGAGACATCAAAATCATCCAATTTATAGACTTTGAGCTAACGTCGGCATTAAGTGCTAACACCTGGCATTGACCATGTATAACAATATATTAATGGCTCAGAACTTCTGAAGAGGAAAGAGATTCTGCACTTTAGGAATGTTTTATTTTAGGCAATATCAACGCTGGCGTTAAGGCTAATGTGGCGCGTTGGGCAAATCATTCCTAATGTTCCTCCTGCAATCACGGCTGCTTTCTCCTTGCCAACTTCGTCGAACGCATAATGCCCAGCATTAAGAGCAATGCCTGGCATTGAGTTTCTTTCTTCACCCTATTTTGTTGAACGGCAACTTCGTCAAACGAACTTCATATTTCGTCGAACTCCCTTTCATCAAACGGAATTCTTATTTCGTCGAACGCTTATTTCATCGAACGCATTTCGTCAGCCTCCATTTCGTCGAACGCATTTCGTCAGCCTCCATTTCGTCAGCCTCCATTTCGGCAGCCTCCATTTCGTTCATATCTGTCCAAACCTTCATGCTAAAAACACAATGGCAAACAAGATCAAATACAAGTAGGATTTGTTATTCTCAAATCAAAGGGATGCGGAAAACCATGTTCCAACAATCTCCCCATTTTGATAATAACAAATCCAATAGAGATAAATCAGATTCATATATAAAGAATTTGTGTTTTTATAAAGATATATGGCACCCAGTAATTATAAGATAAAGATAAGAATTTTAGATCATTTAAAAGTGCTCCCCCTACACAAATGCTCCCCCTTAGTGTATACTCCTATATACTAGATACATGCTCCCCCTTAATCTAGTGAATCCTACTCCATTAATCATTACGATTTATCAATTTATTCTCCCACTTTGTTCTTAGCAAAAGAGGGTGGAGTGAAACAAAACTAGAATAAAGAAGACAATAGTTGGGACATAACTAAGAGAGGATTAAGAGTTTTGAGTAAACAAAAAGTAAGTCATGATCGAGCTAATGTAGAGAGTAGCACAGCAGAAAAATATATGATAAGCGTGAAAGAACATTAATGAAAATAATCACTTGCCCCTTTTTAAATTAGTTTTAAGAGTGATTCTACTTGTTAAGATAGATGCAAGTTTGTTTGAACAAGAACAAGTGAAAGACAAATCCTTAGAAATAAGCATGAGAACACGAAGTACATGATCAAAAGAGAAATGTGGAAAACAAAAACAAAACAAATAAGAGTGGTATTTTTGTTATAGTTTGACCATTCCAACGATATGTCTAGATTCTTCACATTTGAGCATTTTAACTTTGAAAATTTTCATAACTAATAGGCATGCATGATTTAGCATATTCAAGACGATAATAGCTACAATGTAACCAATTCGTATTTCAAGTAAAGAAAACATTTTAGAAATCATGCATTGCAATCTAGTGCTTTTACTTGAGTGTTTAGAAAATTATGTAATGTTTGCATTAGGATCCAATTCTCATGAGTGGAAGCTTTATGATAAACAATGATGTGTGAATTAAGTGTTTTGATAAAAGTATACAAGTGAAATAATCAAAACACATGACATATGTAGTGAAATAGTAACAACAATAATAAGATTGTAATCATATAATTACTTTCACACATCACATCTAGAATAAAATTTCAAAGCACAAAAAATGAGTACAACAACCAAGGTGCTTCGCCCACACAATGTTCATTAAGATTTATCAGGGAGCGAAGTAGTGCTTGGGGGATCACATAAGCATTTTTTATAAGATTTTATTTTTAGTGATCCGATGTACAAATAGAAGTGATAAAGGATGAATGTGATTGCACAAGACACTTTACAATTCTTTCCAAGGTGCTCAACCTCACAATGCTCATTAAGACTTATCAGGAGGGTGAGTAGTGCTTGGTGGAGTTATCTTTGGCTTTTATTTCAGATTTTTATTTTGGGCCAAAGGTCTCTGAATTCACTTGTTGTTGCAAACATCTATATTATTGAAACAACACTTCTATATTATGCATGAAATTTATTTTTAAAAGATGGTGTAGGTAATTTAGACATACAACTTAATATGTTAAAACTATTACACTACACAATCATGCAAGACTAATATTATGAGCACATGTAGATTACCAAAATAGTGAGTGTATAATTCATTGATTAACATAAAGCATTACTCATACTTAGAGTCATGCTAGGCAATCATACACAATTATCTATAGACTATTTCATTGCACATAATCAGATTAAGGTCAAGGCATGAAGATAAAATAATGTTTAGGAAATTTGAAATTAAAATTAGACATTGAAGACTATCTTTAAGTGTATGCCAAAACCAATTTTGACCTTTTGGAACAAAAAATAACTAAGATGTTTGCTCTAGTGAAATTTTATAGTCAAACTTTAATTTTGTAAAGAGTTAAAACAAAAAAAATGACAAAAACATATTTTTGAGCATTTTGAATTATTTGTTTTTTTTTGGTATTTTGGAGAAAAACAACAGATTTAATAACAAAATAATTTGAAATCAGACACAATAAACTTCGAAAAATATTGGAAAAATACCAGAAAGAGACTAGTGAACGCAGAATTTTCATCTGGAGAAAAAGGCTAACACCTGGCGTTAAGTAGTTAACGCTGAAACAGTACTCGATTTTTGAGGTTTTTGAAAATAATTTTCTTTGGCATAGATAGTATGTACATAGACCTTCTTAGGGTAGATATTTCAGAGAAAGTTGATATGTTTTGAAGGCTAAATTAAGGATATTTTGGTGGTTTTAAAATATTTTTTATATTTTATATTATATAATATTTTTTATTTTTATTTTCATGAAAGAGTAAATAAGTTGTAGTCATAATGGTACATAGATATATGACCAGCAGAGAAATTTGCAATTATATAAGAAAAGAGGATAACGCGTGGCGTTGAAGGCAACACTGACGTTGAGTTCGCTTTATATAAAAAGCCCAAAATCTGAGTTCTTTTCTTTTCTCATCATTTCAGGCCGTGTCTTCTCTAGGTTTCGCCGCCAGCACTCTCAGATCTAGGTAAAATTGATGTTTTTCTTCTCATATTTTTGATTAAATCATTTCTCTACCCTAAATTGAAATCCTTTGAAGTATTGAAGTGTGTTATTATGGTATGTGATAGATTTTAGGATTTTTAGATCTAGGGTTTTCAAGTTTTTGAGTTGAGAATGAGGTTTTGAGATTCTTCTTAAATATGAGTCTTTGCTTTTACCTTTTTTGGTTAGTTTGATTTTTATGATGACTTTTCATTTATCCTTTTGTTTTTCAGCAATTTTTTGAGTTACAAGTATTACAGATGGTTGGCATTGTGTACTGGCAGTGATAGAATGTTCCAGAGCATGCGCCTGGCATTATTTCTAATGCCTGGCGTTAACAAAAATCATTTTTGTGCTGATTGTTGTTGTGTTGAAAGTTCAAGCAGGCTATGGCTTCTTCCAGTATGCATGGTGTCCATGCCAGAAAGTCTTCGTCCCGTCCTCCACAAGAGTCTTATCAATCATTTGTGGGGATTGAAAAGGCGACTATTGGAGTAGGCATGGTGTTGCACATAGACCTCCCACGTCATGCACATATTCAAAATCTTCTAGAAGCATCAGGAGTGTTGTCAGTGATTTCTGATGATTGCTTTTCTATGGATTTTGTTCGGGAGTTTTATAAAAATTTGTATGATCCGTCAGAAATGGAGTTCATGGAGGAGTGATGTCAATGATCCTGTCTGAAGTTATTCAAGTCGCACATGACGATCTTCGGAATGTGTTTGGGTTAATAGAGAATGATTCTCGTTTAGATGTGGTAGAAAAGTATAGAGCTGAGTGGGATTGGACACCAGTAAATCTGGTATTGCATGGGAAGGAGACAAAAGATCAGATTACGGATGTTTCTTCACTTAGGGTGGAAGCATTTATAATTCAGGATATTTTACGACATACAATTATGTTGAAGTCTGGAGACACAAGGAAGATCACTGCACAATTGAGCATAGTGACATATTATATAATGCAGGAAGTACTTTTTGATATGGCTGATCTTATCCTTTCTCAGATTCGTTATACTTTTAAGTTAAAGGATCCAAGACGGTCTCGACTCAACACTCTTCCCTTAGGAGGACTTATACAATGGGTAGTGATGGGGAAGTATGAGTATATAATCAAGAGTAACTACATTAATGATCTTATTCCTGAGCTTTATTCTACTTCAACCCTTTGAATCCCTCGACCATGAGATATACCATCATCTTCACGACCACCCCTACGACGAGGTGTTTCACTCCGAGAGACGAATCGGGAGCATCAGGAATCGTTTGAAGAATTCAAAGAGAATGCGACACGAAGAATGTCACGGATCGAGAAAATGATGTGATACATGATCAGGGCCCTAAAGTTGAAACCGACACCGGCAGAAGAAAGGGATTGGAAGGTTCCCATGGAGGATCTGCCACGTCGTTCGACTCGCGGTACTCAAAGGTCAAGGGAACGAAGCAGTTCAACTACTGGAGAATCAGGCTCACTTAGTGAAAGTAGACAATTTTAAGGTGGTTTTCAGTTCTGTAATAACATTGCTTAGTATTTGGATAATATTATCTAACGCCTGGAGTTACTGCTTGCGCCTAGCGTTAGCTGTTATCATACTTTTCCTTTTATTTTGTTTTTATCTATTCTGTGAACTGTTTCTGCGGTGTGTTCTAAAATTTATCTTATGAAAAGCAATTTATAAACTATGGCTTTTATGTAAGATTAATTTCTCATTATATTTGTTTTTAAAGCACATAGTTATTATGAATTTTAACTTCCAATTTTTCAGATTTTGGTTAATACAAATGATGCAAATATATTAAGTAACCTAGCAAAACTTGCGCATTTTATAAATTTAGCCTAATTACCCATAAAATACCTTTTAAATCCATTTCGACAATTGTTTCATTAGCCTTAATAATACATAACAAATTTTAGATTTAATTTATATATGACTTCATAGGAAATGGATCTAGATGAATAAGTATAAAATAGATAAGTAGAACACTTGAAAGATGATAATACTTTTTATTCAACATTATTCAATTTGATTTATTTATGAATTTTGGTTTAATATGTGAAAGTCATATCACAAGTTATATAAAGTGATCATATCATGATGGCTCAAAGAAATAAAAGCAAAAGAACAAAAAGGAAATTAAGCACATCATGAAGTAGAGAATTGATATTTTATTTTTAGTTGATTTCTACTTCATGCAAAGAATTGGATACTAATGAATGAGAGATTTAGGTATCCAAAGAGGACTGGGTGTGGCAGTTCCTTTGGGTACCCAAATATATCGTGTTTACATTTGGGGAGATATGATTGAATGTGCTCTTTTGATTAGAGTTTGTGTTTCATCTTTAACTTTGGGTCTCCATTCAAATCTTGGTTTAACATTATTTTTAGTTTTCAAATTTCCATAATTATTTACTTGAATATTTGGATCAAAAAGGTTTTTGAATTAATAATTTGAAGGAAATTTGTTTGCATTTAATTGTAGGTTGGGAGAAACATGATTTTGTAAATAATAGTGATTTTGATTTTGATTTACAAATCCTTTATGTTCCTTACTCCCATTTTTAAACTTAGTTAAGATGTTCACATTCATATTCAACTTGTTTTTAGATATAGTTTGATATTGTGAATTTGTATTTGCAATTTTCATAAGCAAGTTGGTTTTTGATTTTAATTCATCATTCTTGATCTTTAAATTATGTCTAGCTTTATTATAAGCGATTGTGCTATTTTTAAGATTGGAAACAATTGAATCAATATGGTTTTGATAGTTATTTCTATATTCATCAAATGTTTCATCCATCTCTTTAATTTAAATTTTATAGTCCTTACACTTAGCACAATTATTTTTCAAGGATGAATTTTCTAAACATAATCTTTCATTTTGTTCTTTTATAAAAAGAAGTTCCTTTTCAAGTTCCTTGTGTTTTTTCTTTTAATTTATAATATTTTACACAAGGTGTAGTGTTTTCAACTATGGAGCCATGGATAGAACTAGATAAATTTGAATTTGATTCTTCATTTATTTTTGCCTTTAAATTTTTATTTTCTAAGCGCAAATGTTTATTAGCCTTTTTTAATTTCTTAATTTTGCGCTTAGTAGTTTGAAGCAATTGTAATGTAGAGATAGAAGTACAGAAAATGGGATTTGATTTCCTTACATTGCTTTCGGGAGAGGCACGATTTGAACACAGTTTCTTTGACATCTTTTTGGCACTCCTCTTCCGAAGACAGTACTTCTTCTTCTTCTCTTCCATTTGATGTGGGCTCCATTGATCTGTCATGAGAGGAGCAATCTTGAAGATTTGTGCAAGCTTGCATATTCTCCGATTCTTGCGATTGTTCCATACATGTAGAAGGAGAATCATAAGTTCTTTCAAGAAATTTCCAAATCTCATATGCGGTAGGTAACGTATAAATAAGTTTGAAAATATTTTGGTCTAATGCACAAAATATACTATTCATAGATTTTGCATTTAAAACAATTTCATTTCTAGTTAGTACGCTAGATGGCTTTTTAATAGTAATATTCCAAAACTTTTCATCTAAGGCCTTAAGAAAAATTTTCATTAAAGTTTTCCACCCTTTATAATTTTTGCCCATAAATAAAGGTGGTGTTATTACCTTTTCAGTTATATTAAAATTTTCCCCACTAGTAGAAGCGAGATCATGATCAAGAGATGCCATTATTCCCGGTTGTTAAGCCGATTTGGAATAACCTGGCTCTGATACCACTTGTTGGATCTGTAGGCACCCTTAGAGGGGGGGGGGGGGGGTGAATAAGGGTCTTAAAAACTTTAAACTTTAATAGAAAACTTTTGATATTTTGATCGAAGTAAGTTAAATCAAAAGTAAAGAGATAATGAAATTAGAAATGAAATCAATTTTATTAAACAAGAAGAGACATGATTATCATTTATAAAATTGATTACAAAATCTGATTTCAATGACGCTAGAAATCGAAGCGAATAATAGAAAAATCCTTTTTGTTTTCTATACCGACTCGTATCCCCACGAACCGGTTGGCTTTAGCCGATCTCTCCCCAGATACGGCCTCAAGCCGCTCTAGCCAATCTATCACCAGAAAGGCCTCGAGCACCAACTAGATCTAGTCCCTAGACCCAATCGCCAACACGAGGCGAATTCCTCCCTAAGTCCTACCTAGACCTAGTCGCCAACACGAGGCGAATTCACGAACCGATTACAAAGATGAAATAAAGGACAAATGCAAATTCAAATATAAAACTCCCTATGAGGTAATCTGAAGGAGACGCCGAAGAATAGCTGAAGATCGTTGAAGTCCAAGCGTGCGTTCTTCGCGTTGAGTTTGCGTGTTGATCCAAGCCTCCTTTGATTCCTCCTTTTGGAAATATGAGTGGGAGATGTGTTTGTCTGGAAATACGGCGCTCAAAAGTTTCAAAAGTGCTGGAATAGGGCTTTTTGCAATCAATCTTTTGAGACGTCGAAATGTTCCAATTTATAGACTTTGAGCTAACGACGGCGTTAAGTGCTAATGCCTGGCGTTGACCATGTATAGCAATATATTAATGGCTCGGATCTTCAGAAGAGGAAAGAGATTCTACACTTTAGGAATGTTTTATTTTAGGCAATATAAATGCTGGCATTAAGGCTAACGCGGCACATTGGGCAAATCATTCCTAATGTTCCTCCTGCAATCACGGCTACTTTCTCCTTGCCAACTTCGTCGAACGCATAACGCCCAGCGTTAAGAGTAACGGCTGGCGTTGAGTTTCTTTCTTCACCCCATTTTGTTGAACGACAACTTCGTCGAACGGACATCACATTTTGTCAAACTCCCTTTCATCGAACGAAATTCTTATTTCGTCGAATGCTTATTTCGTCGAAAGCATTTCATCAGCCTCCATTTCGGCAGCCTCCATTTCGTCGAACAGAGTTTTCGTCGAATGCATTTCGTCAGCCTCCATTTCGGCGGCCTCCATTTCGTCGAATGGAGTTTTCGTCGAACGTATTTCGTCGAAGGGGCTTCTTCTTTCGTCGAACACAATTTTGTCGAACGCTGTTTTCGTCTAGCGCCAACGCCCAGCGTTAAGCTTAACGCCTGGCGTTAAACAGCTTTCAATCCTTCTGCTTGTGGTTAGTGCCAGACCATTGTTGCAGCAACCTGGTGTCATATCTGTCCAAACCTTCATGCTAAAAACACAATGACAAACAAGATTAAATACAAGTAGGATTTGTTATTATCAAATCAAAGGGATGCGGAAAACCATGTTCCAACACTCTTTTCCTACCATGGTATCAGAGCATAAACCCTAATTCCCTCTAGCCGCCTATTCCCGTTCTTTCGATTGTTTTCGCTCGTCGATCGTTCCTTATTTATCCCTCTCGCCGCTCGCTGCTCCAATCGATCGTTCCTCTCGATCCCGTCTCCTCTCCGACTGCCACTCATGATCGAGGAGTCTACTCTCCGATCGATCGTTCCTTGACAGATCGATCGTTCCTCTCGCTTGTTCCCTGCCGAGATCGATCGTTCTTATTGCTCATTCCCTGCTGAAGAGTCATTCCCTGCCGATCCTTCTCTGGCTGCCCCGCAGCCTTGATGGCCTCCTCTCACTCCTCCGGAGTCCTTCAAAAGATTGATGTCATCCTCGATGGGCGGAACTACAAGGCTTGGTCCGCCACCATCGGCGTCATTCTCCGTGGCCTAGATTTGTGGGGTGATGATGCGCTATTTCGGCACTGCTAATTAGCAGGCACGAAATGCGATACGACGGCAGTGCACCGGTCGTTGTCAAGTAATAAAATAGGGAGGAACTCCCTGAATATCGATCTCTCAAGGACCGCAAGTTAGGTAGTACGATTTGCTCTCGCAGGAAATCAGTTCAAAGGATAAAATAGTAACGACGGGGGTTTTGATTGGGTTTCCTATGCTATTGTAGAATGAAGAAAGATGTGGGTCTAAACTCCGCTTCGCACGGCGAGATGGGTGAAACGGCCGCGATGCCGTGCTTCGGAAGGCGCATGGGCGGAATCTCAATATGACGGTTGAGGGTCGCACACACCTCTTCTCAAAACATCACCGCTAGCTTTTGCTAGCGGCTTCAACCACAACGTAACACAGAAAATAGCAAGAAACAAAGGGGCTATTCATGCCACCACAATAGCATTGCATATGAAAACAAGCAGTAATTCATAAGATCTACTTAACACGCATTCATAAAGCAACGCAAACAAGTTCAAGCAGCAAGGGTTAGAGAGGACCACAACGAAGAAATCACGTCTTGGGTTCACGGCCGGAATGAGAGGTTGTCGGGCTCTCTCCGGACTCGGCCCTCAGATGGTGAGCTTGGCTCGAAGGAGGCTGTCACCGCTCCTACGATCTTCAGCGCTTCCTTGGTCTCCTTGGCGAGGAATGCTTGACCTAATGGTGGATGAAGCTTCCTAGTGCTCCTCGATGGAAGGATGGAGGTGGAAAGTCACCGGAAATGGCCTTGATGGTGGAGGGGATGAAGGAGAAGCCTTCACCCCTCAAGAGCAGTAGGAAGGAAGAGTTTTCCCGCCCTCAGAATTGCTCCCGCTCGTGCCCTGGTCATCCTCTCCTCGTCCTCGATTCCTGCATCTTTTATAGGAAAGAGGCTGAAAATTGGTCACGCACGGTCGAACGCACGATCGTGCGCAGACCGTGCGATATTAACGGATGAAATATGACTTGCAGAATACGCTGCGCCGCCCGTGCGAATTGTTCACACACGACCAACGCCGCCCGTGCGTTCAAACGCACGAGTAAACCCCGACGCTCCATTTTCTTCCCAGACACAAACACACGACCGCGCAGACCGTGCGTCAAGGAAACGCACGAACGTGCGATATGCACAGAAATTACATTTGGGGGAATACGGGATGATCAGGTCACCTGCAGACAAGATATACTAGCTGGGAATACATGTCCAGCACAGGGATACATAAAAGAAGGGAAGGGGAGCACAATGTCCTTACCCCCAACAACGAGGAATGCAATTACACACCGAAATGGGCTTAAAAGTGCACCTAGCATGGAATAGTACATATGAATGGAAATGTGCCTAAAATGTGGTGCAAACACAAGAATAACAGCCCAAATGAGTCCAAGAATATATATATATATATATATGAGACTCATCACACCCCCAGACTTAACCATTTGCACGTCTCGGGCAAACAACTCAGCTCTCCTGTCGGAACAATTGAGTGTTAGCATGAGTTTGAGCGGCAGAGAATTATGCGAAGGCGCATGCTCTCGTACGTAGAAATATATTAGAACAGAATTAAACTCAAGGTTGTATCTAATTATTTCTAAAACAGTAGTTTGGAATTTCCTTTACTTGGATGGTGAATCCAGGTGAATCTTTCGGTTGCGCAAAAAGGGAAAATAGTGTGACTAATGAGTAGAGTATTACTTGAATCGAAGCTAGGGACAATCTCCTAAGAAATCCATCAAAGTTGGTGTCCATAGGCTTGCACGTCCGTACTCTCTCTACTGCATGAGACAACTCGTATCTAAAATCAATAGGGCTTATAGGCAATTGTTAGGCTTAGGTTGAGTATAGGCTAGGTAAGTAGAAGGATGATGGGAATCACACACAACACAACCGTCGCACTTAAGAGAATGACAATCACCAAAATAGCATTTTCAGTACTTACACGACACCCCGGGACTTCAACTGAACACAAGGTGCGTGTTGAGCCAGAAATAAATAAAATTTTTGTCGAGAGAAAATTATTATTGCACAACTCTTTTATTTTATTTTTCTTTTCTTTTCTTTCTTTTCTTTTCGGCAAAAGCACATTTTTACACAAAATAAAACAAATCGTTTAGCTACATTAAAGCAGCCATATATATATAGATGACACCAAATATGATCGAGACAGAAATGTCTTTCAGCTCAGCGGTTGGTGCGAACATAGGTTCGGCTGTATGGCCATGGTTACATTAAATAGTGGAGCTAAATAAAAAGGAGAGGTAGGCTCAAGTGGGCTTGCAATGGTGATTACGTAGGTTAGGATTTCAAAAGCACAAACGGATCAAGAGATGGCCTATATCACATTTCATGACGAGTATTTCAACACAATTGTGTCGAGAGTCTCCTAGTGGAAGTTCTAGCCACCGAGAAAGGTTGTCCTTCCTCTGACCCTAGTAAAAAGCTACTATTAGTCTGCTACACTCGACCTATTGCTACCGTTGGATTCACCGGATTCACCACTAAAGTAAAATAAATTTCATCTACTATAACAGAAATAAGTACATTACAACTCTGAATTTTATTCTACTCTAATCGAATTTCTAGGCGTGACGGGAGCACTTGACTAGAGCACTACTCGAGTCAACATTATTCTCCACTCCTCACTCATATGCTAATAATTCAATTCTTACGAGCGGGAAAACCTCGCAGCGATACCCAATAAGCACGCGTGATCAAGTGCGCGTGAACTAGGTGCACATGTATGCAACAAAATAAAAATCCTAACTCAGCACATTCTAGCATGTCATGCAACGTGGGTGCACGTGCACAGCTCACTCTCTCCCCTAGACTCGATTGAAAACATCTAAAATAAGCAATTCAAATATAAGTAAGAGAGGGGACGAGTTGACCTATGCTCACAAAGGAGCATGCCAGAAGTGCGGTAATCCCAATTTCTTTAAAGATAAATCTCCTTCCACGCGAGAGCATAACTTCACCTACAATGTTAGCAAAACTGAAATAACAATACGCAAAAGGATTAAAAAGATAGACGGAACCGGGTGGTTCCCATGGGTTGTCTCCTAAGAAGCCCTTTTGTTTAACGTCCTTAAAGGTGGACCAAATACTTGTATTAAGCAGTTTATAGAATTGTTCACGCAGAATTAAAAAGAGGAGATCATCCACGTCTACATAGTATTATTACACAACCATTTGGAGAAATCAACTATACGTTGATTTAAAATAGTAACTGCAGATAGAAGAAAAAGGTCCGAAGACACTGTAGTAGGGGTGGAAAATACGTAAGATGCTCAGCCTCCAACCCCAAATGTCCTCCTTTTTCGCTCTCTTCTTCTCCTCTAGTATTATATCTTCAAAGAAAAACCGCTTGCCCCCTTGTAACCAATCCTCAAGGGGAAGCACCAAAGATGATGAGGAAACATGATGTTCCTTCACTGTACCTTCCTCATCCTGCCAGGCTTTCAGATCCTTCATGCATAAGGTCTGATAAACTGGAGGAGGGGCATCCTGCATCCTTGTACATAAAGAAAGGGGGTCAGGAAATAAATTGGAAGAAAAACTAAAAGAAATCTCATCTGAGGGGACAATCCCGACTTCATCCCCCATGGTGTGCGGCAATGACACACTGATGATATCATCGAAGATTTCGCTAGACTCCAAAGCGCACGCAATGGCCTCCTCTATAACTTGGACTTCCTCGCACTGGACTGAAGCGGTTGCTTCAGCACAATCAAGGCTGTCCTCCTCCATGAGAGTGGGCACCACATTGCGCAGGTCTGCAACATCCTGCAAAGTGACCTCAATGATAATATCAGAAACAGATGTAGTTTCATGTGCAGTGGGAGAAGACGTGCTTCTTAAGAGTTCGGGCTCTCTCTCCACACAAGGGCACAAATCCACGCAAAGTGGTACATGAACCAAAGAAGTATGAGGTGTCGCATCAGAAACTGAGTCATTAGGGACACTGACGTACGTGTCTATTCCAAAGCCTTCAAAAGGTGAAGGTGGAAGTGACACGTAGTCAGAGGAAGAAGCTGTGCTCGCAGAATTTGAAGATGGGACGATCCGGATATCCGGCTCATCGTCATCCGCCAATTCGCAAAGATAAGCAGCATAGTCCTTCAAGGCGTGCTCTCTACTTTTGCAAAATAGGCACTGCTTTGCCGTCTTTGCCGGCACAAAAGGTGTGATAACGAAGGTGCAGTAGAGTAGCCAAAAGACTTATGGGCTCTGTACGGTTTCTGAACAACACCATACTCCTTGGGACACCTATCACTAGCGTGGGATGTGTCCCCACATCAACGACATCGGATATTCAAATGCGCCCACATGATATGGAAGAAGAAAATAACATACTGAAGAAAGACACAATACCTTAAAACGAATTTCCAATTAAAAACAAATCAAACACGCATGCAGTCCCCGGCAACGGCGCCAAAAACTTGATGCGCTATTTCGGCACTGCTAATTAGCAGGCACGAAATGCGATACGACGGCAGTGCACCGGTCGTTGTCAAGTAATAAAATAGGGAGGAACTTCCCGAATATCGATCTCTCAAGGACCGCAAGTTAGGTAGTACGATTTGCTCTCGCAGGAAATCAGTTCAAAGGATAAAATAGTAACGACGGGGGTTTTGATTGGGTATTGCAGAATGAAGAAAGATGCGGGTCTAAACTCCTCTTCGCACGGCGAGATGGGTGCAACGGCCGCGATGCCGTGCTTCGGAAGAAGCGTGGGCGGAATCTCACTATGACGGTTGAGGGTCGCACACACCTCTTCTCAAAACATCACCGCTAGCTTTTGCTAGCGGCTTCAACCACAACGTAACACAGAAAATAGCAAGAAACAAAGGGGCTATTCATGCCACCACAATAGCATTGCATATGAAAACAAGCAGTAATCCATAAGATCTACTTAACACGCATTCATAAAGCAACTGCAAACAAGTTCAAGCAACAAGTGTTAGAGAGGACCACAATGAAGAAATCACGTCTTGGGTTCACGGCCGGAATGAGAGGTTGTCGGGCTCTCTCCGGACTCGGCCCTCAAGTGGTGAGCATGGCTCGAAGGAGGCTGTCACCGCTCCTACGATCTTCAGCGCTTCCTTGGTCTCCTTGGCGAGGAATGCTTGACCTAATGGTGGATGAAGCTTCCTAGTGCTCCTCGATGGAAGGATGGAGGTGGAAAGTCACCGGAAATGGACTTGATGGTGGAGGGGATGAAGGAGAAGTCTTCACCCCGCAAGAGCAGCGGGAAGGAAGAGTTTTCCCGCCCTCAAAATTGCTCCCGCTCGTGCCCTGGTCGTCCTCTCCTCGTCCTCGATTCCTGCAGCTTTTATAGGAAACAGGCTGAAAATTGGTCACGCACGGTCGAACGCACGATCGTGCGCAGACCGTGTGATATTAACGGATGAAATATGACTTGCAGAATACGCTGCGCCGCCCGTGCGATTTGTTCATGCACGACCAACGTAGCCCGTGCGTTCAAACGCACGAGTAAACCCCGACACTCCATTTTCTTCCCAGACACAAACACACGACCGCGCAGACCGTGCGTCAAGGAAACGCACGAACGTGCGATATGCACAGAAATTACATTTGGGGGAAAACGGGACGATCAGGTCACCTGCAGACAAGATATACTAGCTGGGAATACACGTCCAGCACAGGGATACATAAAAGAAGGGAAGGGGAGCACAATGTGCTTACCCCCAACAACGAGGAATGCAATTACACACCAAAATGGGCTTAAAAGTGCACCTAGCATGGAATAGTACATATGAATGGAAATGTGCCTAAAATGTGGTGCAAACACTAGAATAACAGCCCAAATGAGTCCAAGAATATATATAAAATGAGACTCATCAGGTCACATTGACGGCTCCGAGCCTGCTCCTGCACCAATAGTTACTGCTCCTGCTACTGACTCTTCCACTGTCAGCACGGTCACCTCTACCCAGGGCTTTGACTTAGCGAGATGGAGCTCTGACGACTCTCGCACGATTGCCGTGATCTATCAGTCTTGCGAGCTTCCCATTAAGATGGTTGTCTACGAGCTCCCTACAACCAAGGCGTTGTGGGATCACTTGCGCCGACTCTTTCAGTCGTCCAGTCAGGCCTTGCGCAACTCTCTATTCCAGACCCTTGGCATCTGCTACCCGCGTGATCTGTCTGTTTAGGCCTTCTTTGTTGAGCTCCAAGATCTTTGGCGTTAGTGCGACGAGATGGCTCCTTCCCCCTGTGCAACATGCCCTCAGTGTGTTGATAACTCTCGGCATGCGACTGTCAGCACTTGTTTGAGTTTCTTATGCGTCTATGGCCTGATTTTGAGTCCATTCGCGCTCAGCTTCTAGACCGGCATCCCCCTTTGTCTCTCAGCAATACTTTTGCCTTGGTGATCGCTGAGGAGACTCGTCTCCACTCCTTAGACTCCATTATTTCTCCTTATAGTATGTCTCATTCTATTTTGGTTGCTCCCCAACTTCCACCGCAGTCATCTCTTGGCAATGCTCCTTTGCTGCGCTCTCCAGGTTATAGTGCTCCGGTGCACCCTATTCCTCGTCCTCCGACGCCCTCTTCGGCTCAGTCCGGTGCTCCCCGTTGCACATCTATCCACTATCACTACTGTCAGTGCCTTGGTCATATCAAATCTGAGTGCCGCAAGCTTCAGAGAGCTCAGCAATCTGGTCAGTAGCATGCACCCAGTGCTCCTTTCTCAACTATGGCACAGTCTCTCTCTATTTTTGAGCTTGCCCAGTGATGCGCAAATCTCGCACACCGCTATAGGCGGTAGCAAGACTGCGGCACGAAACGGCAGTGTACCGATCGTTCAAGTAATATAAAATGAGGAGTAATCCCCGAGTATCGAATCTTGAAGGAACACAGTAAGGTGGAGTTTACTTTTAAGGAAGGACTTGAGATTGAAGTCCTTTAGTCGGATGAGTGCAAAAGTGGTTGATTTGGTTAGTGGAAAATAAAGAAAAACAACTATAACTACTCCTATGCAATGCCGCTATGCAATGCTTCGCTTGGCGGGATGGAGACTAGGCAGGCCTTGAGCGCGCTGCTTCACAAGGGCGGATGGACGAGTAGGCAAGCAGAATCGAACTGTGCAGGCCTTGAGCGCGCTGCTTTGTTAGGGGAATGGATTACACGGGCCGCTATGCCACGCTTCGCTAGGCGGATGGACGAGTAGGCAAGCGGATGGAATGGTTCGCACCGGCGGAGTCGGAATGGATTACACGGGCCGCTATGCCATGCTTCACTAGGCGGATGGAAGAGTAGGCATACGGATAAGGGTCGCAAGCACCTCTTCGGCAAGCACGCCACTAGCAATTGCTAGTGCGGCACACGAACGTGACGGCGGGATGGAGGATGGAATGGGGCGCTTCTCACTTGCATAAACCAAACATATCAATTTCACATAAACATGAAATACAAAAATAACATAATAAGGTTTAAGCAAGCATTGTTCATACACCCAAAATATAAAGGAAAACAATACTACAGTATAAAGGGGGTTTAGATTACAACCAAAGCACGGAGACTCATCGGAGGTTCACGGCCGGAATCTAGGGTTGTCAATCCTCATCCGGGCTCAGGGTCCAACTGTCGTCCGGGGTCCGGAAGAGCTGTCACCTTCTTCTATTATACCCGTCTTCTCCGTCAATCTTCTCTGGTAACGATCTCACCAGAGAACTTCGTATATGTAGAAGGAAATCCCTCGAAATGGAGCTTTGGAGGTGCACGATCAATGGAGGAGGCCTAGAGGATGCTCCGGCTTGAGATTTGCAAGAGAATGGCGGCCGGAGCTCCTCCCGAAGGTGGGCGGCGATGGACGGCGAAAAAGGCGCGGAACTGGAGCTCTGGGAGCAGGAAAAAAAGGTCTATCTCGAATAGGGCAACACCTGCGATTAAATAGAAAAACTGTTAAAAAATGGTCACGCACGGTCGAACGCACGACCGTGCGCAGACCGTGCGTTATTAAATGATAAAACGTGACTTGGGGAAGACGCTGCGCCGCCCGTGCGTTTTTCTCACGCACGATCAACACCGCCCGTGCGTACAAATGCACAGGAAAAATCCGACGCTCTGAAATCAAGAATACACAAGTCGACCGTGCGTTTTACTCACGCACGGGCGAACCCGCCCGTGCGTCAAAACGCACGAGTAAACTCCGACGCTCCATTTTCTTCCCAGACATAAACGCACGACCGCAACCGACCGTGCGTCAAGGAAACGCACGACCATGCAATATGCACAGACATTACTTCTGGGGAAAATGGGATGAACCGGCGACCTGCATACAAGATACAATGGCTGGGAATACACGTCCAGCATCAGAAAAACATAGAAGAAGGGAAGGGGAGCACCATGTTCTTACCCCCAACAACAAGGAGCGCAATTGCACACCAGAATGGGCTTAAAAGTGCACCTAGCATGGAATAGTACAAATGAATGAAAACGTGCCTAAAATGTGGTGCAAAGACTAGAAATATGGCCCAGATGAGCCCATAAATGTGTATATAAGTTGGACTCATCACACCCCCAGACTTACCTGTTTGCGCGTCCCGAGCAAACAAATCTGGCGGGATAAGAAAATGGTAGTTAGCATAGAGAATTGCAAAGAAAGAGTAGGATGCGAAGTATCATACTCATGCAAATAGAAATTCAGTAAAAGGAGATTCTAGCTATGCTAACTAATTTACAAAAGTGTTAAAGCGTAAGTTGAGATTTAGTTATACTCAGATGGTGAATCATGAAGAACTTGTGCGGTCGTGCCCGATGTGAAAGTAAACAAGCCACTCAGGAGGGTGTTGCAAAAGACCGGAGTTCAGGGATAACTCCGCTGAAATCAATCAACGATGAGAGCCATAAGCTTGCCCGGTTACACTCTCTCCACGGCGCTAGCGAACTCACAAGTTAAATCAGTAGGACTTTCAGGTTATAATGGGGCTTAGGTTACAGTATGATATTCAATGATAAATGAGATGGCTACGCAACCTAATTGAGTTAACAGAAAACGCTGCACCAAAACAAGAACAAGACCAATGCTAGTGTGACACACCCCCATACTTCACTTAAGACCTGGGTGTGCACACAGCCTACTCCAACAAATACCAACTGAATTTTTCTAATATGCTCAAGGGGTTTCTTTAGATTCCAAATTTTTTTTCAGATTTTTTTTCTTTTAACTTCAATTTTTTTCTAGTTCATTTGTCCCCCGGTTGGTTCACAATAATGAGTTCAGCAAATAATACAGATTTTTCTTTCACATCACAAAGGTTACAAACATCACACCAAATCAAGAAATATGATTTCAGTTAACTCGCTACTTGGTTGCGATAATAGGATAAGCCTCAGGCTTTGGTGATTGAAAGAAGAGTTGAAACAAAGGAGGGGTAGGCACAAATTTACTTGCAAGGGTAAGCGGATGGGTCATGGAAATCAAAGCTCAAACTAGCCAACTAGATGGCCTACATCACGCTCAACTTTGTGAGTCGCTCTCACCTATGCTTCAAGAGTCGCTTGGGGCAAGTTCTTAGCCCACGAGAAAGGTAAACCTTTCTTCTGACTCGAGCAACACACAACTAGTGCTCGCTTACACACAACACCGTGCTACCGCCAATTTCATTCACATTCACCAATTGAGTAAAATAAATCTAAAACTACGCAAAAACACTAATCGTAAATTAACTGCATAGAAATAATCTAGTTTTACTCAAATTTTTACTGGAGCATGCGGATGCGACTAGAGCACTACAAGAGTCAACATCGCACTCCGATTTGCAATTCCTAAGCTAACATCCTATTTCACATTCCAACGAAAATAAGCGCGAACGGAAGCACACACACAAGTGAGTGCGCGCTCAAGTGGGTGTAGTGGTGTACGGTGCATATGAACAACACATAAGAAAAAAAAACTGAACTAAAATGTACTTCTAGTATGCAGTGTCATGTGCACGTGCAGTGGGTACAATGAATATCTCTCCCCTAGACTTAAACTAAGCAAACCAGCATAAAATATCAACATGAAATTTAAATGAGGGCTAGGGGAAGAAAGTACCCAATGCTCAGCAAGTGAGCATACCAGAAGATTAGCGTGTAAACCAAGACAAAGCTGCGGCATCCGCCTTCCAGAAGAAGGACCTGCATGGGTGAGCTCCGCCAAAAACAAAAGAAAATATACAAAAATAAAATAAAATAAAGCTAACTAAACTAAACTAGAGGAAACAAAATTGCAGGAAAAGTAAGATAACTACTGGGGTTATTGTCATCCCAACACGATTTATTCAAATTGAAAACAGTTCTAGCTAATGGGCGTATGAAAAAGGAAATGAACAGGTAACTGTTCTAATATGCGTGTCGGTAGCTGGTACCGATACGGCGATAGAACAGTCACGCCTCTACCCGAATATAAATAATACTTGCTCATCACAGGTAGAGAGAATAAAAAGTAAGAAGAGTAGGAATCGTCACTCAACTCACCAAAACTATCCTTGCCCAGCAAGGTATCATCTCCAGGGAGGCAGTAGGAGGAGAAGGCAATGAGTGGGGCTTACTCTATGGAGGGGGGGATCAACCTCCTCACATGATAGGATACACTCATCATTGACTTGAGCAGAATGCTCCAAGTCCTCCTGAAGAACCTGTGAAGACTCAACCTGCATAGGCTTAGATAGAGAAAGGGGATTAAGAAATAAAAAAGAAGAAGAACATGAATAAAAAACAATTGGGGGAGTGATCCCGGTCTCACTCCCGACAGGATCCAATGATATGTCGCTATCATCATCGTAAGTATCATAGCGAGGGGAACCCAAGAACTTAAGGGCCTCAGTGGTGGTTTGGACCTCCTCGTCCCATGAAGAAGTGCAAACCTCCTCATCAGAGAGTGTATCCTCCTCATCCCACCGAGGTGAACCATCATGTTCAAAGTATTCATTCTCCCCTTCGAGGAAAACAAAATCCTCATCCCACTTTGGAGCATCCTCCGAGTCGGAAGCATCACCCCACTCCTTCACTTCGATAGGATCATAAAGAATGTGTGTAGAAAAATCTTGCAAAGAAACTGGAGGAACAAAAAGATTTGGTTCCTCCGCAACAAGATCTGCTAATGCCTCTCCGATGGAAAGAATACTTTCCACATCCCACTCAGGAGCATCTAGGAGCTCCCATTCCTCTCCTTGTTGGCCAACTGATGAGTGATCATCATCACTAGGAGTGAATCCATACACAGGGAGTGAGGAGTCCATGCACGAGATAAACTCGGGGATAGAGGGCACGATTGCCTCCATGGGTAAAGAATGTGTGATAGGAACGATGTTGTCATGAGTGGAGGAGCGGCGGTCAGGATTGAAAAGACTAGGACAGTCCTTCAATTCATGACCCTCTCCTCGACACAACAAGCAAACATTGTTCCTACACTGCCTAGCATTTTACTCCTTCATTTGTTCTATATAATAGACCATCATGTCGTAAGTGCTAGGAGAAATATCCCATGAAGACATTTTCAACAATAAAAGCAAATATAATGAAACTGAAATTCCTTGCAAGGAAATTCACACAAACTAATAAAAGTCCTTGGAGTAAACTTGCCTAAATCTTTAAAAACAGAAGAGGAAGAAATAATAACAAACACTATATAATTAAAAAGAAAACAAAAAATAATAAAGCGACTATACACACTGGAAGAACTACTATCTCTTGTCTCCCTCTACAGCAAACTCACAAGTCTGTGTTCCCCGGCAACGGCGCCAAAAACTTGATGCGCAAATCTCGCACACCGCTATAGGTGGTAGCAAGACTGCGGCACGAAACGGCAGTGTACCGATCGTTCAAGTAATATTAAACGAGGAGTAATCCCCGAGTATCGAATCTCGAAGGAACACAGTAAGGTGGAGTTTACTTTTAAGGAAGGACTTGAGATTGAAGTCCTTTAGTCGGATGGGTGCGAAAGTGGGTGATTTGGTTTGTGGAAAATAAAGAAAAACAACTATAACTACTCCTATGCAATGCCGCTATGCAATGCTTCGCTTGGCGGGATGGAGACTAGGCAGGCCTTGAGCGCGTTGTTTCACAAGGGAGGATGGACGAATAGGCAAGCGGAATCGAACTGTGCAGGCCTTGAGCGCGCTGCTTCGTTAGGCGAATGGATTACACGGGCCGCTATGGTACGCTTCGCTAGGTAAATGGACGAGTAGGCAAGCGGATGGAATGGTTCGCACCGACGGAGTCGGAATGGATTACACGGGCCACTATGCCACGCTTCACTAGGCGGATGGAAGAGTAGGCATAGGGATGAGGGTCGCAAGTACCTCTTCGGCAAGCACGCCACTAGCAATTGCTAGTGCGACACACGAACGTGACGGCGGGATGGAGGATGGAATGGGGAGCTCCTCACTTGCATAAACCACACATATCAATTTCACATAAACATGAAATACAAAAATAACATAATAAGGTTTAAGCAAACATTGTTCATACACCCAAAATATAAAGGAAAACAATACTACAGTATAAAGGGGGTTTAGATTACAACCAAAGTACGGAGACTCATCGGAGGTTTACGGCCGGAATCTAGGGTTGTCAATCCTCGTCCGGGCTCGGGCTCCAACTGCCGTCCGGGGTCCGGAAGAGCTGTCACCTTCTTCTATTATACCCATCTTCTCCGTCAATCTTCTCTGGTCACGATCGCACCGGAGAACTTCATATATGTAGCAGGAAATCCCTCGAAATGGAGCTTTGGAGGTGCACGATCAATGGAGGAGGCCTAGAGGATGCTCCGGCTTGAGATTTGCAAGAGAATGGCGGTCGGAGCTCCTCCCGAAGGTGGGCGGCGATAGACGGCGAAAAGGGCGCGGAACTGGAGCTCTGGGAGCGGGAAAAAAGGTCTATCTCGAATAGGGCAAGACCTGCGGCTTAAATAGAAAAACTGTCAGAAAATGGTCACGCACGGTCGAACGCACGACCGTGCGCAGACCGTGCGTTATTAAATGATAAAACGTGACTTGGGGAAGACGTTATGTCGCCCGTGCGTTTTGCTCACGCACGACCAACACCGCCCGTGCGTACAAACGCACGGGCAACATCCGACATTTTGAAATACAGAATACACAGGTCGACCGTGCGTTTTACTCACGCACGGGCGAATCCGCCCGTGCGTCAAAACGCACGAGTAAACTCCGACGCTCCATTTTCTGCCCAGACATAAACACACGACCGCAACCGACCGTGCGTCAAGGAAACGCACGACCGTGCGATATGCACAGACATTACTTCTGGGGAAAATGGGACGAACCGGCCACCTGCATACAAGATTCAATGGCTGGGAATACACGTCCAGCATCAGAAAAACATAGAAGAAGGGAAGGGGAGCACCATGTGCTTACCCCCAACAACAAGGAGCGCAATTGCACACCGGAATGGGCTTAAAAGTGCACCTAGCATGGAATATTACAAATGAATGAAAACATGCCTAAAATGTGGTGCAAAGACTAGAAATACGGCCCAGATGAGCCCATAAATGTGTATATAATTTGGACTCATCACCCAGCATATTGCTGTTAAATTTTTTTTATTTGAATCGTTTAGGAGTAAGCAGGAGTTGCATCAACTAAGTTATTGCCATACAACCACAATGCCACACAGCAACACAATAGACTTTATTGAATCACAAAACTTCATTTGCATTTATAGACATACATGGCGAGACATGATTCATAAGAATCACGAAGGAGAGAGAAACAAAACACACCAAAAAACAAAACTAGCGGCTTGACAAGCAGAGACCGCACAAACCGCTGAACTCTAGAGATTGCCCGGCTTGACCTGAGACCGCACGAACAGAAAACAGACAGTATGCCTACACTGCAAGATCGCCACCTCAGACCGCACGAACTGGATCTTATTGAATTGAACGAATAACAGAAGCTATCGCCAGACCGCAACTCAGATCGCCTAACCGCCGAAGGTCGCCTGATCGCTGAGCTCGCTGCGAACAGCACAAGAACAACATAAACTAGTCCACAGATAAGACGCTGTCGAACTGTTTATTCAATCCGCTGGGAAATCCCCAAGGAAGGAGACCGCAACCTGTTGACCGCAAACCTGCAAACACAACAAACAATCAACTCACTTCCGAGACCGCCCGATCTCAAAGTTGAGACCGCACAAAACAACCCAGACTCTAGTTCTTACAGTTCTCGTTTTGAATGACGGGCCATGCACCCCTATTTATAGGCGACAAGATGGATGTCGTCACCACCGCAAGAGAGATACAGTCACCACCCGCCAGATCGCCAGCGGTCTCACAGAGCAGACCGCGTGATCACACCAGTTGGACAACATCCTGTCCAAGACCGCAGATCAGCAACAGACCGCGCACAAGCCGCGCGAACATAAGACCGCGCACAAGCCACGCGGACACAAGAACACTCCTTCCTTAGATCACCAAGAGCAAACCAAGAACATCTGGCCGACTTCAGACAAGTCGCCAGACCAACCTGCATAAGCTGCCCGGTCACAGCGGTCACCCAAGAACAGACCGCCCGGTCTTCTACAAGGAAGATAGACCAACCAAGCAGAACAAACCGGGAAGAGACCGCAACAACCAAGAACAGACCGGCCAACCAGCACATAGATTGTGCAGTCTTTGCGGTCTCCAATAACCAGACTACCAGCCACCTTCCACTCCACTTTAATAATTTCAACACTCCCCCTTGAAGTGGGAAGTGGAAACTAGCCTGAGTAAACTTTACAACCAAGTAAACGGTCCCTTCCCAGCCGCTTTGTGAAGATGTCTGCAAAATTGTCCGCACTCCAAATGTGCTCGACCATAAGAGATCCTCCCAACACCTTTTCACGAATGAAATGATGCTCAATCTCAATATGCTTGGTCCTCATGTGACAGACTGGATTATTAACCAGCTTTAGAGCACTCTCATTGTCCCCACGTAGCATAGTGGGACCTCGAACCTCCTCATGAACGTCCTCCACCAACCTCCTGAGCCAAACGGCTTCCTGAGCTGCCAAGGCCGAAGCCTTGTATTCCGCTTATTTGGTAGATACGAACACCAAGTCCTGCTTTTTGCTGCACCAAGAAATAGCTGTGGGGCCTATCATAAAGACAAAACCAGACGTTGATCTCCGATCATCCACGTCTCCCCCGTAATCAGCATCCATGTATCCAAGCAACTCCAAGCTAGACCCTCTCCTATATAGGAGACCCAGATCAGAGGTCGACCTCACATACTTCAAAATTCCTTTTGCCGCCAGAAGATGAGGGTTCCGTCACTCTGCCATGTACCGACTCACTTTGCCAACTGCATAAGCAATATATGGCCTCGTGATGGTCAAGTAGATCAAGCTCCCAACCAGAGCTCGGAACACCAACGGATAAGATAGAACTCTCCCCTCATCCTTCCTCCATGCCGAATCATTGAACGATCCGCTCCGCATATCCAGCCTGAGAAATGAGCACTCCGCTCTCCCGCCTCTAAACCTCGAGTCCAAGAAAATGGTGAAGCTCACCCAGATCCTTCATCTCAAATCTAATAGCAAGCTCGGCTCTCAGCCTTGCTACCGCCTTCTTCGAGTTCCCGGTGACAATCATGTCATCAACATACAGAAGAACAATAACCTGAAGCACTACCTCCTTCTTGACGAACAAGCTAAAATCAGAGTCTGAAACAAAGAACCCGCAGAATAGAAGATACTCCGCGATCTTTCCATACCACGCCCGAGGCGCTTGCTTCAACCCATACCGGGCTTTCTTCAGTTTGCTGACGTAGTCTGGACAATCCTCCGAGATGAAACCCAGCGGTTGGATTATGAAGATATCCTTGTCAATCTCTCCGTATAGAAAAGCATTCTTCACGTCGAGCTGCCAAATCTCTCATCCACTGGATGTCGCCAAAGCAATAACAAATTGAACCGAAGTCATCTTTGCCACTGGACTGAACGTCTCATCATAATCTTCTCCATACTGCTGTGAGAACCTGCGAGCCACAAGGCGAGCCTTATATTGCTTGATCGTGCCGTCAACTTTCTTCTTGAGCTTATAAAACCATTTGCATGTCACAGGGGTAATGCCCTTGGTCCTGGGCACTAGAGACCAAGTCTCATCTTCTTGAGAGCATCCATCTCGTCCTGCATAGCAATGTCCCACTACTTCACGCATCTGGCCTTCTCAAAGCTCGACGGCTCCCTCTCATCCAAGGGACTAGCAAAGAAACATGAGACAAAGCTCACCATGTTCCCTCCTGTGTATCGATCCGGTGGCTTGATAGTCCTCTTCGACCTCCTAAGTGGTTGCTCCTGATTAACCACCTCCTCAGCTGCTTCTTCTGTGCTAGCTCCTCTTCCAGACGAGCTTGGAGCATCTCTCCCCCTGCTTCCAGAACCTGAAGCCTCCATCTCAGAGCTTGACACAGCTGGAGCCCCTGGTGAAACAGGCAACTCCACTTGAAGATTTTCCTCCACCTTCCCTTCTTCATCAACCCTGCTCTCCGGTAGTTCAACTCCTGAACTCCCCTTGTAGGAAGTCACTTAATCGAACAGCACATCCTGAGATACCACTGATCTCTGTATCTCAGGATCCATGCATCTCCATCCCTTCTTCCGCTCATCATATCCAACAAAGACTAGCTTCCTTGCTTTCGCATCTAGCTTTGTCCGAAGAGCATCAGGAATATGCACATAACAGGTTGACCTGAACATCCGAAGGTGTGCAACACTCGGCTTCTCCTTGAACATCAGTTCGTGAGGGGTCTTTATGTTGAAAGGACATAGAGGCATCCTGTTGATTATGTATGCCGCACAAGACATTCCCTCCGCCCAAAAGGACTTTGGGATACTCTTGGCATGAAGCCAGCATTTGTAGGTTTCCGTTAGATGGCGGATCTTCCTTTCCACAACGCCATTTTGCTTTGGAGTATGGGAACAAGTGAGCTCTCTCCGGACGAGGTGCTTCCTGCGAAAACTTGAGAACTCACCAGAGGTGAACTCCCCACCATTGTCAGTTCTCAATTTTTTCACCCGCAGGCCTAACCGACCTTCCACCAGCTCCTTGAACTCCATGAACTTTGCAAAAGCTTCCGACTTCTCTTTCAGAAAATACACCCAGACATATCTGGTGTAATCGTCAATCAACACCAACATATATTTGTTGCCTCCAAGGCTTGGGGTAGCAGTCGATCCCATCAAATCACCGTGAATGCACTCCAACGGCGCTTTGCATCTTGTTTGCGATTTATCAAATGGAAGTCGATGAGACTTACCAAACTGACATCCCACACAAACATGACCGTCTTCATAAGAGGACAAGCTAGGCAAGCCCTTGACAAGGCCCCTTACCGCCATAGCCTTCAATTTGTCCATGTCAAATGCTCCAACCTTTCATGCCAGATAGCCGCGCTATCATTGGTCTTCATTTTGTCAACATAGGTACTTGCCGATAAAATGAACAAGTCCTTTACCTGCTTTCCAACATGAATAAAATCTCCCTTTATCTTCGGTTGAGTTTTAAGAAACTTCACTTCTGTTGGGCCAAACAGAACGTGATAACCGGCATCGACCGCATTGGTCGCAGAGAAGAGATTCTTCTTCATACCCGGCACGTGATAAACACTCCTCAATGTGAGTGGACCCTTATCACTGCTCAGAGAGTCAACACCTTCTTGTTCTACTGCATGAACAGAATTATCAGTCGTAATGATTGCATCGTTACCTGAGTAAGGTGCCAAAGAAGAGAACTTTTATTCATCCCCGGTGAGGTGATGCCCACACCCTGAATCCACTATCCAATTCTCTTCGAAGTTGATAGCAGCCAAGGTCTTAACGGGCATCACCATCATATTGGTCACAAAGGCTCCTCCCCGTCCAACTTCATCAGACTTTGGCTTCTCCTTCTCCGCTGCATGTCCCGGCTGAAGATTAACCCGTCAATCCTTCTTGAAGTGGCCGGTCTTATTGCAGCTGAAGCACCTTGGTCCCTCTCCCTTCTTCTTCCCATCAGACTTAGAAGCATAACCCCTATCCTGCTGACCTGAAGTAGAGGGTCCATCATGACCTGGCTTCTTCTTCTCCCACTTCTTCTTCTTCTTCCCAAAGAACATCACATCACTATCTCCCCCAGAGATAGAAGTCCATGCCATCTGTCTTGCCAAACTTTCTTGCGAAGCAAGTAGGTTTTCCAGCTCCAACAGAGATGGTTGATTTGCCCAACCCTGAAATGAAGTCACAAAAGCAAGATACTCCTTCCGCAACCCGCGGATGATATGCCTCTTCAGTTTTGCCTCCGAGATGGGCTCATCAGGGTCCAAAGCAGAAATCTCTGCTGTGAGGTTCTTCATCTTGAGAAAGAAGGTAGAGATAGAAAGATCACCTTGAGAGGCCTTCGCCAACTCTTTTTCAAGAAACTATAGTCGAGCTACATTATTCTTATGAAACAGCCCGTCCAAAGACGTCCAAATCTCAGCAGCAGATTTACATCCAATGATGTGATCAAATAGCTCTGGTGAGATAGCCCTCTTGAGTGTGAACCCTGCCTTTGCATTAGTCCTCCTCCAAAGTCTCACCTCCGCCATATTATCTCCTGCTAGAAACACTTCTTGTGTGTCTTCTCCTCCAACTATCTCCCATAGATCCTCGCCAAGTAAGTAACTCTCCATACATGACCTCCACTTCTTGTAGTTAGTCGATGTGAGAAGTTCAATACCAAGCACTCTTGCGTATCCAGCTTCCATGGCAAACTATGTGGTCTCTTCTTCACAAATACGATGGCAACTCAAGTTGATCACTGCTTATCCACTCCAACAACCTCGCTCTGATGCCATGTTAATTTTTTTGATTTGAATCGTTTAGGAGTAAGCAGGAGTTGCATCAACTGAGTTATAGCCAAACAACCACAATGCCACATAGCAACACAATAGACTATATTGAATCACAAAACTTCATTTACATTTGGAGACATACATGGCGAGACATGATTCATAAGAATCACAAGGAGAGAGAAACAAAACACACCAAAAAACAAAACTGGCGGCTTGACAAGCAGAGACCGCACAGACCACTGAACTCCAGAGATCGCCCGACTTGACCTGACACCGGACTAAAAGAAAACAAACAGTATGCCTGCACTGCAAGACCGCCACCTCAGACTGCACGAACTGGAGCTTACTGAATTGAACGAAGAACAGAAGCTGTCACCAGACCGCAACCTGCTGACCAACATAAACCAGTCCACAGACAAGCCGCTACCGAACTGTTTATTCAAGCCACTGGGAAATCACAAAGGAAGGAGACCGCAACCTGCTGACCGCAAACCTGCGAACACAACAAACAGTCAACTCACTTCCGAGACCACCCGATCTCAAAGTTGAGACCGCACAAAACCACCTAGGCTCTAGTTCTTACAGTTCTCATTTTGAATGACGGGCCATGCAACCTTATTTATAGGCGACAAGACAGATGTCGTCACCGCAGCAAGAGAGATACAGTCACCACCCGCCAGATCACTAGCGGTCTCACAGAGCAGACCGCACGATCACACCACTTAGACAACATCCAGTCCATGATCGCAGATCAGCAGTAGACCGCGCACAAGCTGCGCAAACACAAGACCGCGCACAAGCCGTGCGAACATAAGAACACTCCTTCCTTAGATCACCAAGAGCAAACCAAGAACATTTGTCCGACTTCAGACAAGTTGCCAGACCAACCTGCATTAGCTGCCCGGTCACAGTGGTCACCTAAGAATAGACCGCCCGGTCTTCTACAAGGAAGATAGAACAACCAAGCAGAACAAACTGGGAAGAGACCGCAACAACCAAGAACAGACCGGCCAACCAGCACAGAGACCGCGCGGTCTCTGCGGTCTCTAATAACCAGACCGCCGGCCACCTTCCACTCCACTTCAATAATTTCAACAATTGCTCAGCAGCTCTCTTAGGGATCACTGCCTCACTCTACTATCTCTGTTCTCTCACCGGATGCTTTTGATGCTTTTATCTCTCAGCCGGCAGCTTCCACCCCTTCAGGTATCTCTTCCTCCGACTGGTTTCTTGACTCTGGAGCCTCTTTTCATATGACTCATGATGCCACACACATCTCATCCTTTCAGCATGTTTCCCCTGCCCTTAGTATCATGGTATCCAGTGGTACTATTCTCCCCATTACTAGTCGTGATCTCCTACATATAGCAATTTTCATATCCCTGACATTGCCTACATACCCAAGCTATCCATGAATCTTATATCCGCCAGCCAACTCACATCCTATGGTTGCCTTGTTGTTTTTGATGAGTTTGTTTATCGTGTAAATGATCGTCTAACAGGGACACTCCTTGGAGTTGGTCGTCGCCGTAGTGGGGTGTATGTCCTTGATCGCCTCCATCTTCCTTCCACTTTGTCATCTCCGGCTGCTGTCACCTTTTGTCTTCCTTCAGTAGCCTTTTCTCAGTGGCATCACTGTCGTGGTCATCCCAGTGGCCCGCACCTTGCGTCGCTTATTATTCATGGTTTTCTGGGTGTGTTTATGTTGATCGATCTCATTCTTGTACAGGTTGTAAGCTTGGTAAACAGCTCCAACTCCCTTATCCGTCTAGTGAGTCAAGATCTTCGCGTCCTTTTGATTTAGTTCATTTTGATGTCTGGGGTCCCGCACCTTTTGTATCAAAGGGAGGTCATCGATATTATGTTATATTGTTGATGATTATTCTCATTACTGTTGGGTTTACTTTATGCATGCTCGTTCTGATTTCTTCCAGATATTTGTTACATTTTTTGCTATGGTGCGCACCCATTTTTCTGCTTCCATTCGTATTTTTTGTTCTGATCTCAGGGGGAGTATCTCTCTCATACTTTTCGCGATCTGCTGGCTACTCATGGAACTCTCCCCCAGCTTTCCTATCCCGGTGCCCACCCTCAGAATGCCATCGGTGAAAGGAAGCATCGTCATATTGTCGAGACAACACGCACTCTTCTTATCTCATCTCATGTCCCTCCTCACTTTTGGGTTGACGTTGTTTCCACAGCTGTCTATCTTATTAACCTGCAGCCATCCACCTTCGTTCAGGGCCAGTGTCCTAGTGAGTGTTTATATTCTCGACCTCCACGTTACACTCATCTTCGTGTTTTTGGCTGTCGACGTTACGTCCTTCTCCCTCCATGAGAGCGCACTAAGCTCTCTGCTCAGTCCGTACCATGTGTCTTTCTTGGGTATAGTACTGAGCACAAGGTCTATCGATGTAATGACCCTGTTGCACATCATCATCGTACCTCACGTGATGTCACTTTTGATGAGTCTCACCCACTCTTGGTGTCATCCGACTCTCCGACCTCACACTCATCCGTGACTCCATATGATGTGTAGTTTTGCACTCTTCCCATCTCTCCACCGGTATGTCCTCCTCCTCTCCTCCTACCACCGACCACTCCATCTCGGACCTCTTCGATCTCTACTTCCACTCGTTCCTCTGATACGCTCGTCGCTCCCCTTCCATATCACTACACTCGTCGTCCCCCTTTTGGTCCTTCATCTCCAGTGCCCCTGACTCAGTGCCCATCTCCTCCAGTGAGGTCGCTATAGATGATCCTACTGCTCGTCACAACCCACATCGTGAGCGACATCCTCCCGACCACCTCATCTTTGCTACACTTCCTCTGGACCTGCCAGCTCTCCCTACTACCGCCTGTGGTACTCCAAAGCCAACTTCCTATCGTGAGGCTTCCCAGATACCTGAGTGGCAGACTGCTATGTCTGCTAAGTTGGAGGCGCTTGAGCACACTCGTACCTAGGAGTTTGTTCCTCTCCCCCTAGTGCTGTTCCTATTACTTGCAAGTGGGTCTTCAAGGTGAAGACTTGCTCAAATGGTTCTATAGAGAGGTACAAAGCCTACCTCGTGGCTCGTGGTTTTCAGCAGGAGCAGGGATGTGACTATGATGAGACTTTTGCCCCAGTTGCTCACATGACCATGATCCGCACTCTTGTTGTGGTTGTAGTTGTTCATTGCTGGTCTCTATTCTAGCTCGATATGAAGAATGCTTTTCTTCACGGTGACCTTCAGCCGGAGGTGTACATGCTCCCTCCTCCCAGTCTTACCTCTCCTCCAGGACTTGTTTGTCGCTTGAGATGAGCTCTTTATGGGCTCAAACATGCGCCCCGCGTGTGGTTTGCTCGTTTTAGTTCGGCCATTACTGCCGCCAGTTTTCAGCCGAGCCCGCATGATCTAGCCTTGTTTGCTCACTCCTCTTCTCGTGGTCGGACTCTTCTATTACTTTATGTGGATGACATGATCATTATAGTTGATGCCCTACTCATGTGACATTCGTTAAATATCACCTCTAGCAGCAGTTTTAGATGACTAATCTTGGACAGCTGAGCTATTTCTTGGTCCTTGAGGTCACCTCTACAGACCGTTGTTTTCAGCTCTCTCAGCGACATTACACAACATATCTTTTAGCTCGGGCTGCTCTCTCTGACTCTCGCACCGTGGACACCGCTATGGAGCTTCACCATTAGTTATGACCGGATGATGAGGTCCCACTCTATGATCGTACTCATTATCATCATATTGTCGGGAGCCTCGTCTACCTCACTAATACTCGGCCTAATTTTGCACCTGATGTTCATGTTTTGAGCTAGTTTGTTGGTGCGCCTACCTCTGTGTATTATGGTCATCTACTGCGACTGTTGCATTATCTCCGGGCAATGACTTCACGTGGTCTCTTCTACTCTAGTAGCAGTTCTCTGGAGCTTCGTGCTTACTAAGATGATACTTGGGCCAGTGATCCTGTTGACCGCCAATCTGTCACTGGCGTCTTCCTATTCTTGGGTACTTCACTTATTTCCTGGAAGTCCAAAAAACAGACCAGGGTTTCTCGTTCCAGTACTGAGGCTGAGCTGCGTGCCATGGCTACTACTACTGAGGAAATTATTTGGCTCCACTCCACTGTGATAACACCGGTGCCTTTCAGATCCCCTTGAATCCTTCATGAGAAGTATGGTTGGGGAACTCTTGCTCCTTCCTTTGTTCCTTTTGAATAGCAGCTTGCAGACTTGATGACTAAGCCACGGACTCGGTCCCAACATGCTTATCTATTATCCAAACACTCGGTGTATGACCCCCCCCCCCCCCCCATGAGTTTGAGGGGGGTGTTAGAGGTATTATGTTGTATATTCTGGTGGTAGACTCTCTAAGACTCACCTCTACCTATTGGGAACCCCTCTTGTGTGTATATATATATGTATCCCTTTAATGTGAATAATACAACATCTCTTTTCCTATCAACTATCTCCAAACCTCTGGCATTTGATTGTCGTGGGGGCTCCTCTGCCGAGTGGATTCTTCCCATTATTGGGGCTGCTATTCACTCTTTGTGGATTGCTGGTGTATGGGGATGTAGTCATAATAATGGTGAAACTTTCTCGGCTGGGTTTTCTCATGAATATGGTGAGATGAAAGCTCTTGAAGCTGAGTGTCTTGCGCTTCTAGAAAGAATTCTTTTATGCTCTCAATTTAAATTGAACTTCATCCATATTTTTGAGTAAATCAAAGGTTATCATTGATCACTTAAGAAATAAGTATTTCAACCAATGGAGTTTATGGGATTGCGGTGAGGAAATAATTCGCTTAGTGAACCCCCTGCAATTTTCATGCTCGCACATTCATAGAGATGGCAACACGGTGGCAGATGCGATGGAAAAATTTGCGAGGGTGTGAAACATAAGTTATGGTTTCTCAATAGATTTTATCCATGTATGCCTCCGCGAAGCCATTAAAAAGGATTTAATAAACTCACTTTTCTTAACAGTTCCATCTTTAGATTCCTTTATGGTGTGCTTGGATTTTGGGTAATGATTTGTATGGTTTTTGGTGGTACTTGATTTTTCCCACACTATCTGCGTCCACATTTTTTATTCATGGTCCCTGTGAGCTATGCCTCACTGCTGGCTCATAGTTTTCCATATATATATGTGTGTGTGTGTGTGTGGAAAAAACCTATGGGTATGGCTCGAGCTCAATGCATAAATGCCAATTTTATAGATAAAGGTAAAAAAAGATACAAAGGCTATGTGCAAACCCCAAACCACTCCAAAAAACTACAAAGGCCTCGTATTACCCAAAATCCAAACAAATCATGTAGGAGTCCAAAGTTGGCACTCGAAGCTGAGATGGACTAGATTTGTCTCTATTGATCATTCTATGAATGGAGTCAGGAGTGAAATCTTTGGAGAATCCACAGCTGATATTATGTACTAACGCATATTTATCCATCTTATCAACCACTCTGTTTCCTTCACAAGAATGTGTGAGCTAATAAATTGCATAGAGTCCACCATCCGAATGATGTTATCTAAACTTTCCAAACTCCTTCGAATTACCCTCGATATGGACTAAGCGTATACTAAGACGGGAACATAGGATGAGTCCATCTTGAAGATCCAAACATTCAGCCAACAAAGCATCCCTTCCAGAATAGGAAGGGTAAAACCAACAAAAAGTGCTCTATGACGACTCTGGAGACAACCCCCACCATTGTACCTTCCCACGATCTAATTTACAGCAACATTTGTATGCAGGAACCACTCCACCTCCGAGCCACCCATCTAATCAATAGCATAGCATTTTACTTTTGGCATTTTGGCTTGATTTCAAACCAATCGAAAATCCATATTTCCTCTTCTTTATCCACCGGAATTATATCAAGACCACTGAAAACATAGCGAGTCCGACGATGAATGTTCATGATAATCTGCTTCACCGAATCATAAGAATCTTGAAATGTTCACCTACATTTCTCCGTTCACAAGTACCAAGTACATATTATTGGAAAACTTAAAATAAATTTAGAGAACATGATGAGTCCCATTTATATATATATTTTTGGACTCATTTGGGCTGATATTCTAGTGTTTGCACCACATTTTAGGCACGTTTTCATTTATATGTACTAGTCCATGCTAGGTGCACTATTATGCCCATTTCGGTGTGCAATTGCATTCCTTGTTGTTGGGGGTAAGCTCATTGTGCTCCCCTTCCCTTCTTTTATGTATTTCTGTGCTGGATGTGTATTCCCAGCTGGTATATCTTGTTTGCAGGTGACCTGATCGTCCCGTTTTCCCCCAAATGTAATTTCTGTGCATATCGCATGGTCGTGTGTCTCCTTGACGCACGGTCTGTGCGGTCGTGCGTTTGTGTCTGGGAAGAAAATGGAGCGTCGGAGTTTACTCGTGCGTTTTAACGCACGGGCGAATTCGCCCGTGCGTGAGTAAAACGCACGGTCGACCTGTATCTTTGTGATTTCAGAGCGTCGGATTTTACCCGTGCGTTTGAATGCACGGGCGGCACAGCGTCTTCTCCATGCCATATTTTATCCGTTAATATCGCACGGTCTGCGCACGATCGTGCGTTCGACCGCGCGTGACCATTTTTCAGCCTGTTTGCTATAAAAAGCAGGAATCGAGGCAGTCAACGGGACGCGCGATAGAGGACGACCGGGAGCGATTCAGAGAGCGGGAAATCTCTTCCTTCCCGCTGCTCTTTTGGGCTGAAGGCTTCCCCTTCATCTCCTCCACCATCAAGGCCATTTCTGGTGATTTCCGCCTCCATCCTTCCATCCGGGAGCTTTAGGAAGCTTCATCCACCATTAGCTCAAGCATTCCTCACCAAGGAGACCAAGGAAGCGCTGAAGATCGTAGGAGCGGTGACAACCTCCTTCGAGCCAAGCTCACCATCTGAGGGCCGAGTCCAGAGAGAGCCCGACAACCTCTCATTCCGGCCGTGAACCCAAGCCGTGACTTCTTCTTTGTGGTCCTCTCTAACCTTGAATGCTTATACTTCATTTTTGTGTTGTATGAACACGTGTTAAGTTAATCTTAAGGAGTTTTGCTTTCCTTCATATGCACTGATGTTGTGGTGGCATGAATAACCCCTTTGTTCCTAGTGATTTTCTGTGATTCGTTGTGGGTGAAGCCACTAGCAATTGCTAGTGGTGATGTTTTGAGAAGAGGTGTGTGCGACCCTCAACCGTCATAGTGATTTCTCATCCACGCGCCTTCCGAAGCATGACATCGCGGCCGTTGCACCCATCTCGCCTTGCGAAGCGGAGTTTTGACCCGCATCTTTCTTCATTCTGCAATAGCGTGTTGGAACATGGTCTTCTGCATCTCCTAGGTTTGAGAATAACAAATCATATGTGAATTTGATCTTGTGTGTTTAAGTGTGCAGGTTAACATAGTCCATACGACACAAGGAGTACTCATGATGACTGCCCCCAAATTTGAGACCAAAATTTGAAAAGACTCACTAGCGCCGGCGGTAGCGATAGCGCCCGGCGCTAGCGTTGATTAGCATGATTCCGGCTATGTTTTTAGAAAAAGCTAACGCCAGGCGGTAGCAGATAGCGCAGGCGGTAGCGTGGCGCATAATAGGCATAGAGCAAAATGTTGCCACGGATTAAAGATCCTGCAGCGCAAAACGTTTCCTAATCCGGGCTAGCGCCGACGGTAGCACTTGGGCTATAAAAGGACCCCCTCTCCTCTTGTTTTCTACACCCATTGCATACACCTCAGAGAGAGAGTACTAGAATTCCAGAAGCTTGTCTTAGCCTAAATTTGAGGTCCCAGCGAAGCTCTGCCAATTTCTGAAGGAGAATTCCATCACGCCGAATCCAGACGAAGTCCGCTTCAACAAACACTGATTCTACAGCGGATCTTCGTCTCCTACTTCAGAAGTTCATCTTAAGGGAGGTTTTGTTATTTTATTTCTCTTTTATCATTATAAACGGTAGTGAAATCGCCTTGTGGTGGCGAGTAGGTCTGGGGTAGACTTAGGGCTGAAATTCGCCTCGTGTTGGCGACTAGATCTAGGCTAGTTCTAGGGGGTGCTCGAGGCCACTTTTGGGGAAAGATTGGCTAGAGCGGCTTGAGGCCGAATCTAGGGAGGATACGGCTAGGGCCACCGGTTCGTGGGGAAGCGAGTCGGGATAGAAAACAAAAAGAGCTTTTTCATTATTCGCCTCCGATCTCTAGCGTCATTGAGAACAAGTTTTGTAAAACTTATTTATCATTAACAAAGCTTGTCTCTTTTTGTTTTACTTCACTTATTTCATGTCTTTAATCTTGCAATAATTCAAAGTTTTTAAATATAATCTAAAGTTTTTGAAAACCCTTATTCAGCCCCCCCCCCCCTCTAAGGGCGTCGACTGATCTAACAAGTGGTATCAGAGCGGCTTTGTTCCAATCGGCGTAACAACCGGGAACAATGGCGTCTCATGATCTCGCTTTCCCTGAGGGTCAAGGGGTTAGTCAACCACCTCTCTTTACTGGGTCAGATTTTAACTACTGGAAAAATCGAATGATGTGTTTTCTTATGACCATGGATGTAGAAGTATGGAACATGGTAGAAGTACGGTACTCTCCGCCTACAACTGTAGTAGGAGAGGCGACATTAGCAAAACCTAAAGATAAATGGGATGACAACGATAAACTAAGGTATGAAAATAATGCTAAAGCAATGAACGCTTTATATTGCACTTTAAATAGGACTGAGTTTAATAGAATTTATGCATGCACAACTGCTTATGATATTTGGAATCAATTGGAAGTTACTGATGAGTCCTGATCATATACACTTTTATGGACTCATCTGGGCCGTTTTTCTAGTCATTTCACCGCACTTTAGCCCTGTTATAGTTTATATTGATCAATCCATGCTAGGTGCACATCTAGGCCCACTTTGGTGTGATTTTCGTGCTTATTATCATTAGTAGTATTCATGTGCTGTCAAGTGCCACTTTCAGTGGCTAGATTTGTGGTTGTGCCTGGAATAGGAGTCGTGCGAGTGTTCCCGGTGCAATTCTGCACAGGAACACTGCGCACGATCACCGGTTCTATTGCGCACGACCACTGGTCGTGCGCCACTGATCGTGTGCACTTGACCCCTTTTCACGATTTCTGTTTGGTGCAGTGCGCACGACCACCAACGCTAGTGCGCACGACCACCGGTCGTGCGCCACTGCTCGTGCGCACTTATCATTGAAATTCTGAGTTCTGTTTGCTGTATTGCGCACGACCATGAACTCCAGTGCGCACGACCACCGGTCGTGCGCCACTGGTCGTGCGAATATGTTATTTTATAACTTCTGTCTTTGCAGGTTCCGTCCAGGCAGAGCGCACGATCACAGGATTCTAGTGCGCACGACCACTGGTCGTGCGCCACTGACCGTGCGCACTGTTTAATTCCAGCGCCTATAAATTCCCTGCTCGCGATTTAGGTCACATCGCTCTCCCGACTCCGCCGTTTTCTGCTCCCGTCCGCCTGGTTTCGCCCCTCCATCGCCGCCCACCTTAGGGAGGATCTCCGGGCAAGCTTTCAACGCCAAATCTTCGCCGGAGTTTCCTCTCGGCCTCCTCCTTCATCCAAGAGCTCCAAAGGAAGACCTAGATGCGATCTCCATCGAGCAAGAGGAAGTTTGCAACCTCTACCGGATCGTGACACGAAGAAGACGGGTCCATTGGAGAGTCGTGACAGCTCTCTCTACCCCGGACGTAGTTGTGGACCGAGCTTGGACGCGGATTGACAACCCGACGATTCCAACCGTGAATCTTCAACGAGCCTTCGGATTCGGTCGATTTCTTGCCTTGTTCTCCTTTTATTGATTGTTGTAATAGCTAGATCTATGTATGTTGATGAAGTTGCACTTGAACTAGTTTGTATTTCCATATATTTCTTGTATTTGTGAAATGCTTGTTATTTGAGTTGCTTGAGGAGCGCCACCATCCATTTTCCATCCCACCACCGTGTCCGGTGCCGCACTAGCAATTGCTAGTGGCGTGCCTGTCGAAGAGGTGCTTGCGACCCTCATTCCGCTAGCCCACTCGCCCATCCGCTTACCGAAGCGTGGCATCGCGGCCCGTATTCCATTCGCCTAACGAAGCAGCGCGCTCAAGGCCTGCATAGTTCGATTCCGTTAGCCTACTCGTCCATCCGCCCTTGCGACGCAGCGCGCTCAAGGCCTGCCTAGTATCCATTCCGCCAAGCGAAGCATTGCATAGCGGTATTGCATAGGAGTATTTGTAGTGTTTTCTTTTATTTTCCAAAAGACAACCCAACTCTCCCGCAATCCATTCGACCTAAAGGACTTCGATCTCAAGTCCTTCCTCGACATTTAACTCCACCTTACTGTGTTCCTCAAGAGACCGACACTCGGGGATTTATTCCCAAAATTTATTACTTGCGCGACCGGTGCACTTGCCGAATCTTCGCATCAGTTACTCACGAAGGTACATCGCAGGTGAAAGATGCCAAGCTATTTCAACTGGAATCTGAATACAAAAAATTCAGGATGGACACGGAAGTGGACATCAACTCAATGTACACTCGCTTCACAAAGATTGTCAACGCATCAAAGGCACTTGGAAAGACCTACTCCGACGGGGACTTGGTGAGGAAAATTCTTCGTTCCTTACCTCCAAGGTTCAATCCGAAGATGACAGCCATCTCGGAGTCGCACAACTTAAGAACGCTCCAGATCGAGAATCTCATTGGGAATCTCAAAACCCATGAGGTAGAACTACAAATTCAACATGACGAATACAACAAGGAGCCGAAGAAAAAGGCGTTGGCGCTGACATCAAAGAAGGAGTGCATCGAAGAGGACGATGATGATGAAGAAGGACTCCTTGTGAAGAATTTCAAGAAGTTCATCAGAAATCCAGAGAGAAGGAACACATTCCGAAAATTCTTCCAAAAAGATACTCGACGAAAGGGATCCTCTTCTTCATCGAAGAAAGAAAAAGGAAGCGATGACGAAGAAGAAAGGCCGCCTCCAGAATGCTATCACTGCAGAAAAACTGGGCACATTCAGAGGCAGTGCCCAAAATACCAAAAGGAACGGAAAGAACAAATGAAAACAAAAGAAAAGAAGAAAGTGCTGAAGGCCGCTACTTGGGATGACTCTTCCTCTGAAGAGTCAAACGGTTCTGAGTCAAGTAGCGAGGAGGAAGCAAACTTGTGCTTAATGGCCAAAAGCGACAATGACAACACCAGTGTTCTTAGCGACACTGAGGTATCTCCTCCTACCTTTGAAGAACTTTATGATAAATTTGTTTTATTAAATCATGAAAATGAATGTATTATAAAAGAAAATCGTAAGCTCACAAAAAAATTAGTCTCTCTTGAAAAAAGAAAAGTTTCATGTCAAGAATGTGAGCACTCTTTATTTATGATAAAAGAACATGAAGTTACTCTCTCTAATGCCCTTTCACAAAACAAAATCATTGCAAAAGAAAAAGGGGACTTAGAGAGAAAATTGAAAACTTCTATATTACAAATTGAAAAGAACAAAAAAGGATTTGAAAACAAATGTGTTATGATTGTTCAAGAAAATACATCTCTTAAAAAACAAAATCAAAATCTCAATTTAGCCATAACCAAATTCGGGATTGGTCAAAAATCCCTGGATATGCTTCTGGGTAATCAATGCTTTGGGTCTGGAAAAATCTGACTCGGATATAAAAGTGAACACTACCGCCCGGCGCTAGCTACTAACGCCGGCGGTAGCTCTAAATTTAAAAATTCTTCTAGTTTTTCTAATGTACAAACATCATCCAGCAAGGGCAACATAGAAACTCAGAAAAGGGTCTCAACCCCCTTTATTTCGTGTGCTAATTGTCTTAAATTTGAACACACGTCTGGCTCTTGCAAGAATATAATAAATCAACGATCATTAAAACAAATCTGGGTACCTAAGAAATCCACTTACTCTATGGGTGGTACTTCTTGGGTATCTGGGTCTTTACTCTCATCCTCTTTCTAGATTTGCAGGAAGGCTAAGGAAACAGAAGACGTGTGGTATTTGGACTCAGGCTGCTCCAAACACATGACGGACAATAAAGCAAAATTCCTTAGCCTAGAAAAGAAGAAAGGAGGAATAGTAACGTTTGGCGATAACGGTAAAGGAAGGATCATGGGAGTTGGTACAGCGGGTAACACATCTTTTCTTATATCAAATGTGCTTTATGTGAAAGGATTAAAACATAACCTAATATCTATAAGTCAACTGTGTGATAAAGGTTTAGACGTACTTTTTGAATCTTCCACTAACCTTTGCAAGATTGTTAATCCTAAAACAAAAGATGTGTTATTAACTGCACCTAGAATTCATAATGTTTACATAGTTTCATTTCATGATCTTTCTAAATCTTCTATAAAATGTTTTATAACGAAAAATGATGAATTAGAATTATGGCATAGACACTTAGGCCACGCTAGTACAAAGCTCATCCTAAAACTAGCAAAAAGAGAATTGATTAGAGGATTGCCTAAGTTAAATGGAAATTTATCTTCATTATGCTCTCCATGCCAAAAAGGCAAATTTACTAAGTCATCTTTTAAAAGCAAAAACGAAATTTCTACATCAAAACCTCTGCAATTAATTCATATGGATCTTTTTGGTCCCGTTAACACTGCGAGTCTTGGTGGTAAATTATACACTTATGTTCTCATAGATACTATTCTAGATATTGTTGGACTTTATTTCTCTCCTCCAAATCTGATGCGTTTTGCAAATTTTCAAAATTATGTACTCGCATTCAAAATGAAATAGATTTAAAAATAAAATGCATTCGCTCAGATCATGGAGGTGAATTTGAAAATGAAAATTTTAAATCTTTTTGTGACATGTTAGGTATTAAGCATGAGTTCTCTGCTCCACGCACACCTCAACAAAACGGTGTTGTAGAACGGAAAAATAGGACAATACAAGAACTTGCACGCACAATGCTATCTGAATATAAATTACCTAAGTATTTTTGGGCAGAAGCTGTAAGCACTGCATGCTATGTAATGAAAAGAGTTATGCTTCGCCCATCATTAACTCTCACACCATATGAACTCTACTATCAAAAGAAACCTAACGTATCGTATTTTAGAGTATTTGGATGTAAATGCTTCATTCTTAATACAAAAGATTCTTTAGGAAAATTTGATGAAAAATGCGATGAAGGAATATTTCTTGGTTATTCTTCAACTAGTAAAGCATATAGAATATTTAATAAAAGATCAAGCAAGGTTGAAGAGTCAATTAATGTCATAGTTGATGAGTTTGTTTCATGTGCAGAAAAGCTCCCTACAGGTACCGATGATGAACCTTTGCCATCCTTGGAGCACGACGAAGAAGAACCGTCCAAAGAAGCGAAGGAGAAGTCAAAGGAAGATGAATATGTACCTCCAAGCATTCTAAACTTCTCCAAAAATCATCCAAAGGAGCTAGTCATTGGGGAACCTTCTACTGGGGTAAGAACTCGGTCCTCTCTTCATGAAACATTTTCAAATATTTGCTTTGTGTCTGAAATTGAACCTAAAAACGTTTCCACTGCTTTAAATGACGAATTTTGGTTTTTGGCAATGAATGAAGAGTTAGGACAATTTGAAAGAAATAAAGTTTGGAATTTAGTAGAAAGACCATCTAATCATCCAATTATTGGCGTAAAATGGATTTTTAAAAATAAGCTAGATGGTGAATCTAGGATTGTAAGAAATAAAGCACGCTTAGTTGCTCAAGGCTATTCACAAATCGAGGGGGTAGATTTTGAAGAAACTTTTGCACCCGTAGCTCGCTTAGAATCTATACGAATATTTTTGGCATTTGTGAGTTTTAAAAGAATAAAATTATTTCAAATGGATGTTAAAAGTGCTTTTTTAAACGGGTTTATTAAAGAAGAAGTTTATGTAGAACAAACCCCCGGTTTCATAAATGAAAGATTTCCAAATCATGTTTACAAATTAGAAAAAGCGCTTAATGGTTTAAAACAAGCGCCCCGTGCCTGGTATGATCGTCTTACATCGTTTTTGTTAGAGCACGGTTATGTTATGGGAAGTGCAGACAACACACTCTTCATTAAGCATAAAAATAATGAATTAATTATTCTACAAATATATGTTGATGACATCATTTTTGGAGCCACTAATGAAGAGTTGTGTAATGAAGTAGTCTTAATAATGAAAAATGAATTTGAAATGAGTCTTGTAGGAGAACTATCATATTTTCTTGGTTTTCAAATTTCACAAAGAACTGATGGTATTTTTCTGTGTCAATCAAAATATCTTCACGATATGCTTAAACGATTTGGATTTGAAAATCCTAAGCAAGCTTCTACTCGTATGAGTGCTTCTTTAAAACTAGGAAAAGATGAAGCTGGAATTTCTATTGATCAAACGCTATGTAGAGGAATGATAGGTTCTCTTCTTTATTTAAGTGCATCTAGACCAGATATAATGTTTGTCGTATGTTTATGTGCTCGCTTTCAAGCCGATCCAAAAGAATCTCATTTAAAAGCGGTAAAATGTATTTTTCGTTATCTAATAGGGTCATCTAAACTAGGATTATGGTACCCACATAATGACTCTTTCACACTCCACGGCTATTCCGATTCGGACTACGCCGGGTGCTCACTAGATAGAAAAAGCACCAGCGGTACGTGTCACTTTTTAGGACCCTCTTTAGTTGCTTGGTCTAGCAGAAAACAATCTTCGGTTGCACTCTCCACCACGGAGGCCGAATATATCGCACTTGGTAGTTATTGTGCACAAGCGTTATGGATGAGCCAAACACTAGAGGACTATGGATTTCATCTCAAAAACATAGATCTTAAATGTGACAACAAAAGTGCAATAGACCTCACCTATAATCCTGTACACCATTCTAGATCCAAACACATCGACGTTCGTCATCATTTCATTAGGGATCACATTAAGAAAGAAAATGTAAAAGTAAGCTTCATTGGAACAGACTCTCAACTCGCTGACATATTCACTAAACCTCTTCCCGATGCACGATTTCGTTTATTACGACTTGAGTTAGGTGTGCTAGATCTTACAAGTTAAAACATGCTCACAAATACAAGCTTCTTCACTTTTAACCATCAAAAACATCTCCTAAAATTCTGCACTTTCAGCATGAAACTACTATTGGGACACCTAATCAAGACCACCAATCAAAATTTCCAAAATCCTAAAAAATCATTCACTGTCTCCCGCGCTAGCGCTACCTGATGCGATGTTCGGCAAGTGCACCGGTCGCGCAAGTAATAAATGTTGGGAATAGGATCCCCGAGTGTCGGTCTCTTGAGGAATGCAGGTTGGGTGAACGAATTGCGTTGTGTGACAATTGTTACACAAGCGGGAACAATCACAGAAAGTGGGGTTTTGATTTGGTTTCCTACCGTTAACAACAATAAAATAAATGCAGGACGAAATCACTGCTTCACAAGGTGAAATGGATGCAACGGCCGCGATGCCGAGCATCGTGAGGCGGATGGACGGTGCGCATGCGAATGAAGTGATCACTAGTGCGGGGAGTGAGGGTCGCAAACACCTCTTTGCAAATCGCCGTTAGCTCTTGCTAACACGAATCGACCACGATGAGTGCGTGAGTGAGTGAGTGAAGGTGAGACGTATCACAAGCAAATACTGAAGAACGGATAAGAAACAACCATTGCATTTAAACTAAACATCATGATATTCAAGTTTAAATGATTCAAAGAAGTACAACAAAAGGGGGAGGAAGAAATCAACCAATGGACGAAGACTAGCGGTCGTTCACGGCCGGAATGGTAGTTTGTCAAGCTACCTCCGGACTCGGGCGGACTGTGCTTCCGGCGTTGAGAGACTGTCACGACCTCTCCACGTGCTTCCGTCGTCTTCTACCTCAGGATGACTATTCTTTTCACCGGACCGAACTGGAGATGGCTTGCTTGAGTGATTGCGGAGGGCGGAGAATGATCCCAGACGATGGAGGATTGCTTAGAATGGCTGGAGATGACTTCCCCTTACGGAGAAGATGAGGTGGAGGTGGCTGGAAGTGGAAAACGGCGGCGTACGGACGGTAAATCGCGCTCCCGGAACCCCCCCCCCCCCCACCCCCCGTCTCCCTAATCTGCGGATCAGGACTTTATATAGGCACTGGAATAAATACTGCGCACGGTCATTGGCGCACGACTAGTGGTCGTGCGCGTTGGAATTCTGTGATCGTGCCCCTGCCTGGTTGGAGCCTACAAAGTAAGAAATTTATAAAATACCATGTTCGCACCACCAGAGGCGCATGACCGGTGGTCGTGCGCACTATCGCAGGTGGTCTTGCGCACTGTCCAAGACAGAACTCAGAAAAAAGGGTTAAGTGCACACGATCAGCGGCGCATGACTAGTGGTCGTGGGCAATCGAACCAGTGATCATGCGCAGTGTTCCTGTATAGAATTTTACCAGGAACACCTGCACGACTCCTGTTTCTACAGAAATGCTAATCAGGCCACTGAAAGTGGCACTCAACAAAACGATAAGGATATCAAAAGGGAATAAGCATAAAACACACCAAATTAGGCCAAGAAGTGCACCTAGCATAGAAAGACAAATATGAGCTGAAACAGGGCTAAAGTGCAGTGAAACGACTAGAAAACCGGCCTAGATGAGTCCAAATATGTGTATATGATCAGGACTCATCACTACCGCAGGCGCTAGCGTCCATGTTCATGTTTCTGTATTTTTTAAATTTCTAAAAATCCCTTAAAATATATAAATCTATATTTTCTGCTTAGTTTTGCACTTCTATGTTTCTTTATTTTTTTGAAAATCAAATACAAAACTACAAAAACCAAATTACAAAAAAATATGCTTTTCTTTTTCGCTTGTGTTGTTTCCTTTGTTTAAAGTTCATCTTTATGCAAAAATCAAATATAAAATTTACAAAAGCAAAAATTACAAAAATATGCTTTTATTTGCTAAAATCAAATAAAAAAATATAAAACTTTAAAACTATCAAAAAAAACTCTATGATTTTTTTTTTGAAGTCGCGTGCTCGCACGCATAAAAATATAACAGAGGAAATTTCTAAGTATGCATAACAGTTTGTACTTTTCTCAAATGCGTATCAAAAATTTATTACTACTCAAAAATAGAATCACGGCGAATCATCCGGTCACGCGTAGGGAGAAAATAAACTAATCGCAAAGGTGAGCATTGCCAAAGATCGGGGCTCAGGACAACCTCCAAAGGAATCCACCAATGTCGGTGACCATAGGCTTGCATGTTCGCATTCTCTCCACGGCACTGGTTTGGCTCACTCACGAATCAGTAGGACTTTAGGTGAAGATGGGGCTTGGGTTTCAGTGAGGTAAATAAGGATAAACATGGAGGCTACGCACCAAACCCAAATGAGCTAGCATAAACAAAAAAATAATCTATCCGCTAACCCAAATATATGCGAGTACACCACACCCCCAGACTTAACTTTTTAACAATGGGTGTGTGCACTGCCCATTCCCAAATACAAATCAACAATTATTTTCAATTAAACTTTTTCTTTTTTTATCCATTTTTTTTCAATCTTCATTTTCTCTTTTCTATTTTTTTCTTTTCTTTTCACAACAAAATCAGCAGATTAAACATTGAAGCACATCCACATTTTCACAAAAATATTCACCACATCAACACCCTGAATGAATATATAAAAATACTAAAGCTCTACTTGGGTGCGCGACTAGGATCGACTATGAGGCTTTGGTGAAATAATGGTGGAGCTGAATCAAAAGAAGGGGTAGGCACAACGGGGCTAACGAGGATAAGACATTAGGGATGGTACAAAGCTCAACCGGGCCAAAATGAAGGCCTACATCACGTTCGTGCACTGAACTAACCTATACCCATGCTTCGAGAATAGCTTGGGGCAAGTTCTTAGCCAACGAAAAAGACTATCCGTCCTCCCGACTCGAGCAATGCAAACCTAATGCCCGGCAATACACATCCCTAAGCTACCGTTTGATTCACACCGAGTTCACTTTTTTGAGTAGAATAAACAATATTGACGCAAATAGAAAAATATAAAACTATAAGCATACAGAAAAATTAAATCTACTCAAATTTCTACATGAAATGAGAGCACTCGACTAGGACACTGCAGGAGTCAACATTTTACTCCGTTTCACAATCCTAAGTCATCACGATGATTTGCCCGAATCTTGCTCAAGAAATGAGTTTAACTCGCGCCACACACACAGCTAAACACGCGCTCAAGTGGTGCAAGTGGTGTGTGATGCAATGATCTAAACGAAATAAATCAATAAAAGCTTCTAGTATGCATATGCAGTGTGCACGCGCATTGGGTAACACATACTAGCTCTCCCCCAGACTTAACCTAAGAAGTACATCACATGATATTAAAATGAAAATCAGAAAGAGAAAGGGAGAGAGGTTACCCCATTCTCAGCTAGTGAGCATACCAGAAGACGCGTGACTGACCGAGGCCGCCCCACCACCATACGAAGAATCACAACCACCACCTTATAAGATGTGCAATGAATACCTGCAAGGTGGGTGAGCTCTGCAAAACAAAAGCAAAAATGTATAAAAACTGAATTGAAACATGTTAGAAAAACAGAAATCACCAAATCTGGGTTGTCTCCCAGCAGCGCTTTTATTTTATGTCCTTAAACTGGACCAAATACCTGTATTATAATTGTTTACAGAGCACAGAAATTAAATAAAAAGTGCATGAAAGAGAGAGTTTCACAAAATAACAGATAAAAAGAAAATCAGTTGTAGGCGCTTTTATGGTGCCCGTCTCCCAAAGCTTGAAGGCGGGAGGTGAAGGCTTTAGGGCCAACACTGGTGTCACTCAGTGTTCCCCTAACTTCAGCCCTCTTGCCACGGAGAGCAGCAGAGTGCGCATCGCGCAGACGCTTCTCTTGTTTAAGTTTAGCGACAGTCGGAGACTGCCAACGTTGAATGTTTTCAGATTCTCTCAACTTAGTAGTGGGTGACGTCACTTCTGTCGCCGCAGTGACTACCGGATCAGCCCAAGAGATGGAACGCTTAACTAGTTTATTACATGATTCAATGCAAGATAATAATGGGATGTCATCCCGAATCAAGTTCAGCTCAAAATGTTCAGGACTGTCGTCCTCCTCCCTCTTGGAATTATAGTTTCTCCGAGCATCTACTTTTTCCTCTCCGCTTGACTGGTACTCTTCCTTTTCTCCTTCAGATAATCCATCATCTTTCTTATCCCCTGCGCAACTCAGTGATTCATCAAAAATAAAAGGAAGGGGGCAAATGGATGTTTCAGTTATAGTCTTGGGGCAAGTGGACAAAGGCACCTTATTGGGTAGGAGGACACAACCCACATAAAAATCAAGGGTGGCACCGCTCTCTTTCAAGAACGGTACACCCAAGATAGGGATGGAGTGATTCTCCCGGGGTCCTAACACTTGAAAATCAGCAACCACCATTGTCCCCTCAACTATAACCTCTACGTTTTTAACTTCCCCTTCCGATTGTATGATGGCGCCATTTGCAAGCACAAGAGATTTCCGGTCCTCCGTGTTAATTTCAAGTTGCAATTTATCAACGTCTTGCAAAGCAATGACGTTGCGGGAGGAGCCGGAATCACACAAAGCCTTAGTTTCAATTTTATTAATGGAACAGGAGATTACTAACTCACGCGGCTGACCCACTTCCGCATCGCCAAGGCTCTTCCCTTGGTCTATTGGATTTTTTTCGGTGTTACTAGGGAGAGTTCCATGCGACCGCTCGGTGAGCACTTGGGCCAATTGGCCCAGCTGTGTTTCCAAGTTCCGCATGGAGGCGGTTTGGTTAACCATGTTTGAGTTAGCCGCTTGCATAAATTTTTCCGTCATCTCCTCCAAGTTACACTTTTTGGGAGCTGGGGGGCCTTGGTTATATTCCGGGTGAGGTGGCCTTGTTTGGCTCCCGGAGGGGTAGGCATCGTTTTGATGCTGCCCCAGTGCCCATCGTTGGCCAGATGCGTTGGGGTTCCATGAGAAGTTTGGGTGACTTCTCACTCCCGGATGATACGTGTTATTAAACGGCACCCCCTTAGGTTGATTACCAACAAAATTAATAGATTCATTTAAAGAAAAGTGCGAGAAGTCACCTGATAAATCATTGCCCGAACATTCATACGCGTGGTGTCCGCCGCCTCCACATCCTTCACAAGTAATGACAGCAGCCAGTGCGGATGTAGGCGGGAGTGAATCGACCACGAAGAGACCACGGGCGCTTCTTGGTGCATTCCTCCCGGCAGTCCAAAATGTGCTGTGGGAGGCGGTGTCTCGCAGAATTCGAAGAGCCTCCTCTAGAGTATGGTTCATTAGAGTACCACCCGCAGCATCATCAATCATCGCCCGGTAGTTGGGCTCGATTGCGAAGTAGAATGTCTCTACAACGTTCCAAGTTTGGAGCTCGTGGTTCGGGCAGCGGCAGAGAAGATCATTAAGGCACTCACACGCCTCGGCAAGGGTCTCTTGGTCAGCTTGGTGAAAGGTAGCGATCTCCCGCCGCAGGCTCACAATTTTATCAACGGGGTGGAATTTGGCCAGGAACTTGGAGGCGAGAACATCCCAAGTCGCAGCGGTCCCAGGAGGAATGGAATGGAGCCACACCTTGGCCTTGTCGCGAAGTGAGAAGGGGAACAGTCGCAGCTTGACTGTATCATCAGGAATCCCAGCGTAGCGGAAGGTTCCACAGATATCAGAAAACTCTGACCGGTGCAGGTGTGGATCTTCACTGGCCATCTCGGAAAACTGAGCATTGTTCCGGATGATGTTCAAGATCGCAGGTTTGATCTCAAACTGGTTGTTCATAATGTTGGGACCAAACCCAGGATACACACTCCCAGCTGTCGGAGTGGTATAATCTCTCATCGTTCGGGGCCGAGGTCTAACTACCTCTTGCTCATCTCCAGGATGGTGCTGCTCCACGTTGGGTACTCTTGGTTCAGCATCATCTGGGTTTATGTTGTCACCCATTACCGCTTGTACGGCTACTGTGCGCCTTCGTGCGCGAGCGGTCCGTTCGATCTCGGGATCAAAGGGTACAAGTTCCCCCGCGGCTTGTCTCTGCATGCACAATCTCAACCAAAAGAAAACAAAGCAACGAAAGTCAAAAACAGCTGCTCTTGTAACAGAAGTTCACAACTTAAGACGTTACACGCCTGAACATTCCCCGGCAACGGCGCCAAAAACTTGATGATATGTTCGGCAAGTGCACCGGTCGTGCAAGTAATAAATGTTGGGAATAGGATCCCCGAGTGTCGGTCTCTTGAGGAATGCAGGTTGGGTGAACGAATTGCGTTGTGTGATAATTGTTACACAAGCGGGAACAATCACAGAAAGTGGGGTTTTGATTTGGTTTCCTACCGTTAACAACAATAAAAGAAATGCGGGTCGAAATCACCGCTTCACAAGGTGAGATGGATGAAACGGCCGCGATGCCGAGCTTTGTGAGGCGGATGGACGGTGCGCATGCGAATGAAGTGATCACTAGTGCGGGGAGTGAGGGTCGCAAACACCTCTTTGCAAATCGCCGTTTACTCTTGCTAACACAAATCGAACACGATGAGTGCATGAGTGAGTGAGTGAAGGTGAGATGTATCACAAGCAAATACTGAAGAACGGATAAGAAACAACCATTGCATTTAAACTAAACATCATGATATTCAAGTTTAAATGATTCAAAGAAGTACAACAAAAGGGGGAGGAAGAAATCAGCCAATGGACGAAGACTAGCGGCCATTCACGGCCGGAATGGTAGTTTGTCAAGCTACCTCCGGACTCGGGCAGACTGTGCTTCCGGCGTTGAGAGACTGTCACGACCTCTCCACGTGCTTCCGTCGTCTTCTACCTCAGGATGACTATTCCTTTCACCGGACCGAACTGGAGATGGCTTGCTTGAGTGCTTGCGGAGGGCGGAGAATGCTTCCGGACGATGGAGGATTGCTTAGAATGGCTGGAGATGACTTCCCCTTGCGGAGAAGATGAGGTGGAGGTGGATGGAAGTGGAAAACAGCGCCGTACGAATGGTAAATCGCGCTCCCGGAACCTCCCCCCCCCCACCCCCCCCCCCCCCACCCCCCCCCCCCCCCCCACCCCCCCCCACCCCCCCCCCCACCCCCCCTTCCCCACCCCCCCCCCCCCCCCCGTCTCCCTAATCTGCGGATCAGGACTTTATATAGGCGCTGGAATAAATACTGTGCACGGTCATTGGCGCACGACCAGTGGTCATGCGCGCTGGAATTCTGTGATCGTGCGCCTGCCTGGTTGGAGCCTGCAAAGTAAGAAATTTATAAAATACCATGTTCGCACGACCAGAGGCGCACGACCGGTGGTCGTGCGCACTATCGCAGGTGGTCGTGCGCACTGTCCGAGACAGAACTCAGAAAAAGGGTTAAGTGCACACGATCAGCGGCGCACGACCAGTGGTCGTGCGCAATCGAACTAGTGATCGTGCGCAGTGTTCCTGTACAGAATTTTACCAGGAACACCTGCACGACTCCTGTTTCTACAGAAATGCTAATCAGGCCACTGAAAGTGGCACTCAACAAAACGATAAGGCTATCAAAAGGGAATAAGCATAAAACACACCAAATTAGGCCAAGAAGTGCACCTAGCATAGAAAGACAAATATGAGCTGAAACAGGGCTAAAGTGTAGTGAAACGACTAGAAAACCGGCCTAGATGAGTCCAAATATGTGTATATGATCAGAACTCATCACTACCGCAGGCGCTAGCGTCCATGTTCATGTTTCTGTATTTTTTAAATTTCTAAAAATCCCTTAAAATATATAAATCTATATTTTCTGCTTAGTTTTGCACTTCTGTGTTTCTTTATTTTTTGGAAAATCAAATACAAAACTACAAAAACCAAATTACAAAAAAATATGCTTTTCTTTTTCGCTTGTGTTGTTTCCTTTGTTTAAAGTTCATCTTTATGCAAAAATCAAATATAAAATTTACAAAAGCAAAAATTACAAAAATATGCTTTTATTTGCTAAAATCAAATACAAAAATATAAAACTTTAAAACTATCAAAGAAAACTCTATGATTTTTTTTGTAAAAAATCAAGCATGATTTAATCTACTATTTAGAAATTCTACAATGTTAGAATTTTTCTCTTCAAACTACTTTGGACATTGTCTTTCTTCATGCTTTGATATATCTATTCAAATGTGCATCAATTATAGTTTAAAAGTTGTGTAGGATCAAGCTTAGCATGCCTCTAAGTATGAGAAATTCTTTATGTTTGATAATGATATTTATTCACTCACTTTTTTTTGGCATTGTCTACATATGCATTTAATCTAAGAATGCTTGTGTATGTTTTGTATTAGTACAAATAAATTAAAATTGCACAAGTATCTTACCTACACTCCTTTTGCACTCTTAAAAATTAAGGAAAGTGGGTATATTTTTTTTATAAAATCTATTGATTTGCAAAACAAGTGTATTCGGAGAACTTTGTACAAAACAAAATTATAAAATAAATGACAAAGATAACTCCACCAAGCACTACTTGAACCTCCTGATAAGTCTTAATGAGCATTGTGAGGTTGAGCACCTTGGAAAGAATAATAAAGTGTCTTGTGCAAATCAAAATCTTTCTTTCAAAAATAAGAAAAACCACTTTCTCTTAAGTACACCGGATCACTAGTCTCAAAATTAAAAATAAAATATGTGATCCCCCAAGCACTACTTTGCACCCTGATAAGTCTTGGTGAGCATTGTGTGTGCAAAGCACCTTGGTAGTTGTATATTTTTTTTGTGCATTAAAGTGTGTGGAAGTAATCTTATTTGTGTTTTATTGTGCTTCTTACTTTACATATTACTTGTATTTTTGATTAAAACATTTGTTTACTCTCCTCAAAATTACACTTATGTGCACATCATTATCTTCCATAACACTTCTTCTCATGAGTATTGGATCCTAAAGCTAATTCTATATTACTTTTTATTTATGAAATGCACTAGATAACCTAGCATGTGTTCTACAATGTTTTGTATGTTTTTGAAATTAAGAATTAAAGTAACATTGTGGTCATCTCTTTTTGATAAACATTATTTCATGCTTGGTTATTATAAATTTTAAAACTGCAAAATGATTTCCAAAAACATCATTTTTTGTGATCTTTAACTCATATTTTTGGATTATCATTTCTATTTGCTGTTTTTGTATTGCTATAAGTCTTCCGCATCTTAACCATATTAGTGTTTTACCTTGCGCTTTCCTTGCTTACTAAATATCTTTTATTCTTTGCATCATCACTTATTCTTAAAAATTCCTATCTTTCATTAAGTGATTGATTTCCTTGGAACACTTTTTTAATGGTTACTTCAAACATAAAAATCTTTTATGCTAAAAACTCTGAATATTTTGTAATGCTTATAACTCTGATCTATTTCAATGAAAAACAATTCTAAACCTCCTTATCATTTACTTAAAAAGCTCGATCATGCCTTCTCTTCTATTTACAAATTCTTTGGTGCTTTGTTTCCCTACCCTCTTTTGTTAATAACAAAGGGGGAGAACTAACATGACAAATATAACCCGCTATCATAAACCCAACATGACAAATTCAGATGATAGCTTACATATTAGGGGAGCACTCACTTAGGGGGAGCAATTCTAAATGCTAAAATCAATAATTATCCTAAGTCATCACTCGCACACACACACACAAGTAGAGTTTCATCATGCTTATTTATTAATGCTTTGATTTATCATTAATGGATTTGTTATTATCAAAAGGGGAGTTTGTTGGAACATGGTCTTCTGCATCTCCTAGGTTTGAGAATAACAAATCCTATGTGTATTTGATCTTGTGTGTTTAAGTTTGCAGGTTAACATAGTCCATACGACTCAAGGAGTACTCATGATGACTGCCCCCAAAATTGAGACCAAAATTTGAAAAGGCTCACTAGCGCCGACGGTAGCGATAGCGCCCGGCGCTAGCGTTGATTATCACGATTTCGGCTGTGTTTTTAGAAAGAGCTAACGCCAGGCGGTAGCAGATAGCGCAGGCGGTAGCATGGCGCATAAGAGGCATAGAGCAAAATGTTGCCACGGATTGAAGATCCTGCCGCGCAAAATGTTTCCTAATCTGGGCTAGCGCCGGCGGTAGCGCTAGCGTCGGCGGTAGCGCTTGGGCTATAAAAAGTCCCCCTCTCCTCTTGTTTTCTACACCCATTGCATACACCTCAAAGAGAGAGTACTAGAATTCTAGAGGCTTGTCTTAGCCGAAATTTGAGGTCCCAGTGAAGCTCTGCCAATTTCTGAAGGAGAATTCCAACACGCCGAATCCAGACAAAGTCCGCTTCAACAAATGTTGATTCTACAGCGGATCTTCGTCTCCTACTTCAGAAGTTCATCTTAAGGGAGGTTTTGTTATTTTATTTCTCTTTTATAATTGTAAACGGTAGTGAAATCGCCTCATGTTGGCGACTAGGTCTGGGGTAGACTTAGGGCTGAAATTCACCTCGTGTTGGCGACTAGATCTAGGCTAGTTCTAGGGGGTGCTCGAGGCCACATCCGGGGAAGGATTGGCTAGAGCGGCTTGAGGCCGAATCCAGGGAGGATAAGGCTAGGGCCACCGGTTCGTGGGGAAGCGAGTCGGGATAGAAAACAAAAAGTGCTTTTTTATTATTCGCCTCTGATCTCTAGCGTCATCGAGATCAAGTTTTGTAAAACTTATATATCATTAATAAAGCTTGTCTCTTTTTGTTTTACTTCACTTATTTCATGTCTTTAATCTTGCAATAATTCAAAGTTTTTAAATATAATCTAAAGTTTTTGAAAACCCTTATTCACCCCCCCCCCCCCCCTCTAAGGGCGCCGACCGATCCAACATAGCATAGGAAACCAAATCAAACCCCCCGTTGTTACTTATTACTCCTTTTAACTGATTTCCTGTTTAGAGCAAATCGTATTACCCAACTTGCGGTCCTTTGAGAACGATATTCGGGGAGTTCCTCCCTATTTTATTACTTGAGCGACCAGTGAACTGCCGTCATATCGCATTTCGTGCCTGCTAATTAGTAGTGTCGAAAAAGCACATCAAGTTTTTGGCGCCGTTGCCGGGGACTGCAAGCATTTTTGAATTGTTTTTAATTGGAAATTCGTTTTAAGGTATTGTGTTTTTCTTCAGTATGTTATTTTCTTCTTCTATATCATGTGGGCACATTTGAACATCCAATGTCGTTGGTGTGGAGACACATCCCACGCTAGTGATAGGTGTCCCAAGGAGTATAGTATTGTTCAGAAACCGTATGGAGCCCATAAGTCTTTTGGCTACTCTACTGCACCTTCGTTATCGCACCTTTACACGGCTGCCGCACCTTTTGTGCCGGCAATGCCGGCAAAGCAGTGCCTATTTTGCAAATGTAGAGAGCACGCCTTGAAGGACTATGCTGCTTATCTTTGCGAATTGGCAGATGACGATGAGCCGGATATCCGGATCATCCCATCTTCAAATTCTACGAGCACAGCTTCTTCCTCTGATTACGTGTCACTTCCACCTTCACCTTTTGAAGGCTTGGGAATGAACACGTACGTCAGTGTCCCTCATGACCCCGTTTCTGATGCGACACCCCATACTTCTTCGGTTCATGTGCCACTTTGCGTGGATTTGTGCCCTTGCGTGGAGAGTGAGCCCAAACTCTTACGAAGCACGTCCTCTCCCGCCACGCACGAAATTATATCTGTTGCTGATGTTTTTATTGAGGTCACTTTGCAGGATGTTGCGGACCTGCGCAATGTGGTGCCCACTCTCATGGAGGAGGATAGCCTTGATTGTGCTGAAGCAACTGCTTCAGTCTAGTGAGAGGAAGTCCAAGTTATAGAGGAGGCCATTGCGTGCACTGAGGAGTCTAGCGAAATCTTCGATGATATCATCAGTTTGTCATTGCCGTACCCCATGGGGGATGAAGCCGGGATTATCCCCTCAGATGAGATTTCTTTTAGTTTTTCTTCTAATTTATTTCCTGACCCCCTTTCTTTTTGTACAAGGATGCAGGATGTCCCTCCTACGGTTGATCAGATCTTATGCATGGAGGAGCTGAAAGCCTGGCGGGATGAGGAAGATACAGTGAAGGAACATCTTGTTTCCTCATCTTCGTTGGTGCTTCCCCTTGAGGATTGGTTACAAGGGGGCAAGCGGTTTTTCTTTGAAGATATAATACTGGAGGAGAAGAAGAGAGCGAAAAAGGAGGAGATTTGGGGTTGGAGGCTGAACATCTTACTTGTTTTCCACCCCTACTACCAGGTCCCCGGACCTTTTTCTTTCATCAGCGGTTACTACTTCAAATCAGCTTATAGGTGATTTGTTTTGAGCTTGTAATAATAATTAGGATTTATTGACCTTTGGTTATTCTTAGACTTTATGAACCGCTTTAATACAGGTATTTCGTCCACCTTTAAGGACGTTAAACAAAAGGGCTTCTTGGGAGACAACCCATGGGAACCACTCGGTTCCGTCTATCTTTCTAATCCTTTTCCGTATTATTATTTCAGTTTTGCTAACATTGTAGGTGAAGCTATGCTCTCTCGTGGAAGGAGATTTATTTTTAAAGAATTTGGGATTACCGCACTTCTGGCATGCTCCTTTGTGAGCATAGGTCAACTCTTCCCTTCTCTTACTTATGTTTGAATTGCTTATTTTAGATGTTCTCAATCAAGTCTGGGGTAGAGAGCGAGCTGTGCACGTGCACGCACGTTGCATGACATGCTAGAATGTGCTGAGTTAGGATTTATAGTTTGTTGCATACACTTGCACCTAGTTCACGCGCACTTAATCACGCGTGCTTATTGGGTATCGCTGCGAGGCTTTCCCGCTCATAAGAATTGAATTGTTAGTGTTTGAGTGAGGAGTAGAGAAAAATGTTGAATCAAGTAGTGCTTTAGTCAAGTGCTCCCATCAGACCTAGAAATTCAATTAGGGTAGAATAAAATTCAGAGTTATAATGTAATTATTTCTATTATAGTAGATGAAATTTATTTTACTTTAGTGGTGAATCTGGTGAATCCAACGGTAGCAATAGGTCGAGTGTAGCAGACTAGTATTAGCTTATTACTAGGGTCGAAAGGAAGGACAACCTTTCTAGGTGGCTAGAACTTGCACTAGGCGACTCTCGACACGATTGTGTTGAAGTACTCGTCATGAAATGTGATATAGGCCATCTCTTGATCCATTTTTTGCTTTTGAAATCCTTACCTACGTAATCACCATTGCAAGCCCATTTGAGCCTACTCTTCCTCCTTGTTTAGCTCCACAAATAATTTAACCAAAGCCATACAGCCAAACCTATTTTCGCACCAACCTTTGAGCTGAAAGAAATTTCTTTCTCGATAGCATTTGGTGTCATCTATGTTGTGTATGGCAGCTTTAATTTAGCTAAAGGAGTCTTTTTATTGCGCTTAAAAATGTTCTTTTGCCGAAAAGAGAAGAGAAAAGAGAAGAAAGAAAAGAAAAGAAAAATTAAAGAGTTGTGCAATAACAATTTTCTCTCGGCAAAATTTTTGTTTATCTGGCTCAACACACACCTAATGTTCAGTTGAAGTCCGGGGGTGTCGTGTATGTACTGAAAATGTTGTATTGGTGATTGTCATTCTCTTGAGTGCGATGGTTGTGTTGAGTGCGATTCCCATCGTCCTTCTACTTACCTAGCCTATACTCAACCTAAGCCCAATAATTGCCTATAAGTCCTATTGATTTTAGATACGAGTCGTCTCATGCAGTAGAGAGAGTGCGAACGTGCAAGCCTATGGACACCGACTTTGATGGATTTCGTAGGAGATTGTCCCTAGCTTCGATTTGAGTAATACTTTACTCATTAGTCACACTATTTTCCCTTTTTGCGCGACCGAAAGATTCACCAGGATTCACCATCCAAGTAAATTAAATTTCAGTTTACTGTTTTAGAAATAATTAGATACAATCTTGAGTTTAATTCTGTTCTAATGTATTTCTACGCACGAGAGCATGCGACTTCGCATAATTCTCTACCGCTCAAACTCATGCTAACATTCAATTGTTCCGACAGGAGAGCTGAGTAGTTTGCCCGAGACGTGCAAATGGTTAAGTCTGGGGGTGTGATGAGTCCCATTTATATATATATTTTTGGACTCATTTGGGCTGATATTCTAGTGTTTTCACCACATTTTAGGCACATTTTCATTTATATGTACTAGTCCATGCTAGGTGCACTATTAAGCCCATTTCGGTGTGCAATTGCATTCCTTGTTGTTGGGGGTAAGCACATTGGACCGGAACTTGGAGAATACCCAAGGGGGGCGGCGGCAAGATGAGAGGGAGAGGAGAGAAGGAGAGATTAGGTTTAGGCAAATTTTCAAGCAAATAATAATCTAGATTTTAATTCAAGTCTTAGCCTTATATATGCCTTACAACACAAGTGCTAATAACACACCAAACATAGTGCTAAATGCACACCAATAGTTCAAAATAAAATAATAAAATGCAAGCCATAATTAACTTAAGTCATAACTTAGCAAACATGAAAATAATAATTAATTCTTGCGGCGTGGATGAAGATTGTAGCCGTGGCCGCCACGACGCCGCATGTCTTTGGCTGGTGAGTCGTCATCATCATATTCCGTCGCAACTCCATAATCAACCAATGCGCCATGTCCGTCATCTTCGTCTTCAAGTTGCCCGTCATGGTGGCTGTCGCCATCAATCCTCCCCCGCTCGAAAGAACTCATCACCGATGAGTGGGCTGGAACATAACAGCGAAAGAGATCTGCATCAAGTAGCTTCACCTCCGACGCGGAGAGCCAAGAATCGTCCGATGCAGGACGGCCATGCCATCGAATCAAAAACCTGTGAACATCACCGTCCGGAGTTGGAAACACAGCATCCTGCAAAATCCTGTCAGGCAAGAAAACGGTCCGGGAAAACCTCGGAAATGCGTTAGGCAAAGAAGAAAAAGAAGTTTCATCATCAACAGGTGGCTTACCTCCCGTAGAGTCCGTAGGAGAGGGCGATCCAGAAACAATCTCACTACCCACCCCATTAGAAGTTTTAAGGAAATATTAAACGGAGAGACAGAAAGTTCAGGTGGTGGAGCGAGATAAAGCGTTAAATCCGAAACGTTAAAAACAGGGGAGATTCCCCACTCAGCGGGTAACTGTAATAAATATGCGTTTTCGCCCAACTTCTTTAACACTCGAAAAGGACCGGCTCTCCTATTTGCTAATTTCTTTATAGTGCCCGAAGGCATCCGTTCAGGGGTTAGACGAACCATTACCAAATCACCAACATTCAAGTGGACCGCTCGCCTATTTTCGTTAGCATTCGATTGATAAATAGCATATTGTTTAGCTAGCGTCTCGCTAATTTGCTTATGGAGATTGTGAACGTGCGAGGCAAAATCCTGGGCAAAGTGACTAGTTTTAAAAGATGGGGGTAGCGGCACTAAATCAAGAGGCACGGGTGCCTTATAACCATGTACAATCTCATTCGAAGACAAACCGGTGGACCTATTCCTTGAATTATTTTAAGCTATTTGAGCATGAGGAAGAATAAGGTCCCATGTACCTTTATGATCGCCTACTAAACAACGAAGTAATCCACCCAAACTTCGATTGACCACTTCCGTTTGCCCATCCGTTTGGGGATGATAGGCTGACGAAAACATAAGTTTTGTACCCATAAGGTTCCAAAGCGTCTTCCAGAAGTAACTAGTGAATTTGACGTCCCTATCAGACACTATCGTTTTGGGAACGCCCCGATGCGCCACGACCTCTTTGAAATACAACTTTGCAACATGGGATGCATCGTTGGTATTGTGACTAGCGATAAAATATGCCATTTTAGAAAATCTATCGACGACGACAAGGATGGAATCGTGTCGCCGAAATGTCATGGGTAGGCCCAAAATAAAGTCCATACTAACGTCCTCCCAAGGAACTGACCGAATAGGAAGAGGTGTATAAAGACCCGCATTGGTCTTGTTTCCTTTTGCTAATTGACACACACGGCAACTCCCAACGATCTTATTAACCATTGGCTTAAGCCCCGGCCAAAAGAATTTATCTTCCACTAGTGTTATCGTTTTATCCCGGCCGAAATGTCCCCCTAGCCCTCCACTATGTAGATCCCATACAATGAAATGGCGTAGTGAAGAGCGGGGAATACACAATTGTGTATGCCTAAATAAATAACCGTCACGAATGTAGTATGCCGAAATAGTAGAGGGAGCCTGTTCCTGAGCGGCTAAATAAATATCCTTAAAATCCCGGCATAGGACGTACTCGTCTTTAATGCGTTCAAATCCTATTACCGTCACCTCCATTTGAGATAATAATAGAGTGACACGACTAAGGGCATCCGCCACTCGATTTAACGTACCCTTAAGGTGCTTAATAATGAATGTGTACTCCTGAAGATAGGAGACCCATTTGGCGTGCCGAGGGCTGATTTTATTTTGAGAGTTTACGAATTTTAGCGCTTCATGATCCGAGAGGATTACAAATTCTTTCGATATAAGGTAGTGTCGCCAATGTTGGAGACAACGTATTACGGCATAAAACTCACGATCATAATTGGAATAAATTAATTTTGGGCCCGCTAGTTTCTCGCTAAAGTACCCAACCGGATGTCCCTCTTGGCTTAACACTCCTCCAATTCCTATCCCTGAAGCGTCGCATGATAGTTCAAACACTTTATTAAAATCCGGCAACCGTAGTAGGGGGGCTTTGGACATCCGATCCTTAATCATTTGAAACGCGTTAGTGGCCGATTTGGTCCATTTAAAATCACCCTTCTTCATACATTCAGTTATTGGTGCCATGATCCTACTAAAATTGCGAATGAATCGTCGATAAAACGTGGCCAATCCATGAAAACTCCTAACCTCCCTAATATTTTGTGGTTCCGGCCATTCCTTAATCACTTGGACCTTCTTAGGGTCAACATGTATACCCTCAGCACTCACTATGTATCCTAAAAATTCCACGGAAGTCACACCGAACGCGCACTTCTTAAAATTAATGAATAAGTTCTCTTAGCGCAATGTAGTAAGGATTGTTCGCAAATGAGTTTCATGATCGATCGGCGAAATACTAAACACCAAAATATCATCGAAATAGACTACGACAAATTTTCCCATGTATGGCTTAAATACTTGAGTCATTAATCGTGAGAAAGTACTAGGTCCGTTGGTGAGTCCCTCTCCTAGCACTAACCACTCATAAAGCCCGTCCTTAGATTTAAAGGCCGTTTTCCATTCGTCTCCCTCCCGAATCCTTATTTGGTGGTAACCACTCTTTAAATCCAATTTTGAGAACACGGTGGCACCGGATAACATATCCAATAGATCATCCAAACGGGGAATGGGAAACCTATACTTGACAGTTATTTTATTGATGGCCCGGTAGTCTACACACAACCTCCAAGACTTATCTTTCTTTGGGACCAACAAGGCAGGGACGGCACAAGGGCTTTTACTATGGCGGATAAATCCCTTTGCTAATAAATCGGAAATTAATATTTGTAGTTCATTATGTGCAGAGGGATTAAGACGGTAATGGGGTTGATTAGGCAAGGATGAGCCCGGGACGAAATCAATTTCGTGTTGAATGTCCCTGATGGGTGGCAACTTGGAAGGTAAATCTACCGGATAGACGTCCGTATATTCTTCCAATAACGTGCGTAGAGATAACGGTAGGTTCTCTAAAGATGGTGAATCTTCCTTAGCTTGTAGGCATACTAACGCATAAATGACGCCATCTAGAATGGTCTCGCGTTCTAACTCCTTCCTACTTATAAAACTTATGGTTTTCCTTTCCGCAGGCACCACTGTGTCCTTGGAAGCAATCGATGGGTCCTTAGGTGGTGTGGGTTTCAAAACAATGGTCTTACCATTGAACTTGAACTCGTAAATGTTGGCTCTGCCAAAATGGGTCACGTCATAATCATAAAGCCATGGACGTCCTAGTAGAACGTGACATACATCCATAGGGATGACATCGCACCACACTTTATCAACATAGCTCTTCACCGTAAGCGGTACCAAGCATCGTTTAGAAACTGCGATAGACGTTTTGTTTACCCAGCCTATCTTATACGGATGTGGATGGGGCTCTGTGACTAAGTGCATTCGAGTGATGGCATTCTCCGAAACGACGTTCATACTACTACCGCTATCGATTATTAGCTTACACCACTTGTCACCGTTCTTAAAATTTACCGAGAAGATATTTGTCCTATTGTAATCATCCGTCGCACGTGGTGTATTCAGAATACATCTCATAACCATCATAAAAGAGTCGTCATCAATATCACTCGGCTCGGCGTCAGACTCAGTACCGGCTTCATTGACGATCTCGGTGGGATCAGACGTGGATTCTAATAGTGCTAGTGGTTTACTCTTAGTGGGGCACTCGCTAGAGTAATGTCCTTGGATACCGCAAGAATAACACATGGCGTTTGTCTTATTAATCAGTCCTACTGGAACTCTCTCGCCCGTGGGATTCCTAGTGTTCCTAGTGGTGATAATTACCGAATTCGAATCAGTCGATCGAAATCTTCCTTTGTCCCTCATGGAGGACGAAGGTGGGGCTCCTAAAAGGGATTTTCCCTTCTGGAATGCTCGTCCCTTGGACTTGTAAGCGTTGTGCTTCTCTATGTCTAAAGCAGCATTGAATGTCGTGTTAAGGTCCGTATGACCATAACGCAAAAGCTTGCCTTGGATGTCTGGGTTAAGCCCCTTACGAAAGCGAGATAATGTAACTTCGGGCATTTCCCGTATGTCACACCGCACCATCATATCTTTCAGAATTCCCATATACTCCGATACCGATTTGCTACCCTGACGATGGGTGGCTAACTCGTCGAACATTTGAGTTCTGTGATACGCAGGGACATATTGGTCAGTCAAAAGTGCCTTCATGGCAGCCCACCCAATTGGGGGCGCCCCATTCACGGTACCTAAACGCCTCTCTTTGTTCAACCAGAATGTTTTGGCTCTACCCAAAAGCATCATCCATGCAACTCGCACCTTCTCACCATCCGTCAGATTCTTCCACTCAAAATAACACTCGATCTCCATAGTCCAGTTTAAAAATACTTGGGGCTCACCCAGTCCATCGTATGATGGTGGATCAATTTTAACGGCTCTAGTTACATCGAACTCATGAGGAGCACGGGGCGCTTGCTCATCGTTCTGATTACGATTATGGTTTGGTCTCTCATCTCGCTGGTCGGCAATGGGATTTCGAGGCGCCGCTTGATTGAAAGCTAACCCTTGTATTAACTGCGTGAGTGCATCGAACTTAGCATTAAATTCGTCTCGAAGATCCGCAATTGTTGCAGGAGCGTGCTCGTCATCATGGTTATCTGCCATGGTGGAAACGGTTGGGAGATATTCCGTACCACGCCTCGTGGGCATACAACAACGGAACCAGAAATTTTACGAAATTTAACTTTATTCCGCCTAATAACTAAGGTAAGTTAAAAAATATATATATATATATATATATATTTTTAATTTTCTTACTGAAAAGATTAAGTAGGATATTCAAAAATTTTTATTTTTGAAGTTCGCAAACAAGTTATAAATTCTAGACCGCTATTCGCAGACCAACTAGACAGAATTACGACGTTTCCAATTTTCAGGGCGACCTAATTTGGACGAATCGAAAAATTTTCAGTTTTAATGTTGCTTGAAATACGTGCAGGAAGCTACAGAAAAATTTTCAGATTTTTTTTGATAAGTTTTAAATTCTGAGATTTTTACTAAATGCAGACAAATCCGAAAATTTTAGATTTTGACCGTGCTAACGAACGCACCGACTAGAGGACGGGTAACCTACAGATCTGAGAGTAAGGATGGTGTCGAGATAGAACTCAACACAACCTCGCTTTGATACCAAATTTGATGTAGCACGTCCCTACGAGCCCACACGGAAGACGTCTAGGATAATCTCGTCACATTACACTCTCTCGATTCCGCACAATAACTAAACGCAGCAGCACAATTATTTTATTTATTTCTCGCGCTAACGTGCGGATAGCCAACCCGCTAGAGATCGTATCACGGCTATAGGCCAAGATCCGATCAAGCTAAAAGGACGAATATTTGCGTCCGTACGAGCGTTGTTGTACCAAAGAAAGATCCACCAAAACAAATCCCGATTCGCAAACGGTTGATCTTTCCCCAACAAGAAAATAACAAGGTTCGCCAATCCCTTCGATAGTATCCGGAAAATCAAACGAAAATTACAAATCTACCAAAGAAAACACCGCGAGAATTTTTACTTGCTTCGAGAAATCACGCTAAAATCGTCCACCACAAAAACGATCTAAGAAAGGAGATCTCTTGAGTAGAATTTCGTTACCCCTCTTGGAAGCGTAGATCCGAGATATTGGATCCACTAGGAAATGATCGCTCTCCTTTTGGAACACGGAAGGGGCTCCAAATGATGAAGGAAACTCGTTCGTCTTCCTCGCTTTTGCACCAGAGAGATTCACCAAACCGTAGGCTCTTGCACTAGATGTCTTCTCCTCCAAGAATGGTCGGCTAGAGGGGATTCGTTGATGAAGATTTCGTGGGGAGGATAGGTATGAGTAGGGAGAAGAGGAATCGGAAAGAGAGATGGAGAGAGAGAGAGAGAGAGAGAGAGAGAGAGAGAGAGAGAGAGAGAGAGAGAGAGAGAGAGAGAGAGAGAGAGAGAGAGAGGGAGAAAGAGAGGGGGGGGGGACCGGAACTTGGAGAATACCCAAGGGGGGCGGCGGCAAGATGAGAGGGAGAGGAGAGAAGGAGAGATTATGTTTAGGCAAATTTTCAAGCAAATAATAATCTAGATTTTAATTCAAGTCTTAGCCTTATATAGGCCTTACAACACAAGTTCTAATAACACACCAAACATAGTGCTAAATGCACACCAATAGTTCAAAATAAAATAATAAAATGCAAGCCATAATTAACTTAAGTCATAACTTAGCAAACATGAAAATAATAATTAATTCTTGCGGCGTGGACGAAGATTGTAGCCGTGGCCGCCACGGCGCCGCATGTCTTTGGTCGGTGAGTCGTCATCATCATCTTCCGTCGCAACTCCATAATCAACCAATGCGCCATGTCCGTCATCTTCGTCTTCAAGTTGGCCGTCATGGTGGTTGTCGCCATCACTCCCCTTCCCTTATTTTATGTATTTCCGTGCTGGACGTGTATTCCCAGCTGGTATATCTTGTTTGCAGGTGACCTGATCGTCCCGTTTTCCCCCAAATGTAATTTCTGTGCATATCGCACAGTCGTGCGTTTCCTTGACGTACGGTCTGTGCGGTCGTGCGTTTGTGTCTGGGAAGAAAATGGAGCGTCGGAGTTTACCCGTGCGTTTTAACGCACGGGCGAATTCGCCCGTGCGTGAGTAAAACGCACGTTTGAACGCACGGGCGGCGTTGGTCGTGCGTGAACAAATCGCACGGGCGGCGCAGCGTCTTCTCCAAGCCATATTTTATCCGTTAATATCGCACGGTCTGCGCACGATCGTGCGTTCGACCGTGCGTGACCATTTTTCAGCCTATTTGCTATAAAAAGCAGGAATCGAGGCAGTCAACGGGACGCGCGATAGAGGACGACCGGGAGCGATTCAGAGAGCGGGAAATTTCTTCCTTCCCGCTGCTCTTGAGGGCTGAAGGCTTCCCCTTCATCTCCTCCACCATCAAGGCCATTTCCGGTGATTTCCACCTCCATCCTTCCATCCAGGAGCATTAGGAAGCTTCATCCACCATTAGCTCAAGCATTCCTCACCAAGGAGACCAAGGAAGCGCTGAAGATCTTAGCAGCGGTGACAGCCTCCTTCGAGCCAAGCTTACCATCTGAAGGCCGAGTCCAGAGAGAGCCCGACAACCTCTCATTCCGGTCGTGAACCCAAGCCGTGACTTCTTCTTTGTGGTCCTCTCTAACCTTGAATGCTTATACTTCATTTTTGTGTTGTATGAACACGTGTTAAGTTAATCTTAAGGAGTTTTGCTTTCCTTCATATGCACTGATGTTGTGGTGGCATGAATAGCCCCTTTGTTCCTAGTGATTTTCTGTGATTCGTTGTGGGTGAAGCCACTAGCAATTGCTAGTGGTGATGTTTTGAGAAGAGGTGTGTGCGACCCTCAACCGTCATAGTGATTTCCCGTCCACGCGCCTTCCGAAGCACGACATCGCGGCCGTTGCACCCATCTCGCCTTGCGAAGCAAAGTTTTGACCCGCATCTTTCGTCATTCTGCAATAGCGTAGGAAACCAAATCAAACCCCCCGTTGTTACTTATTACTTCTTTTAACTGATTTCCTGTTTAGAGCAAATCGTACTACCCAACTTGCGGTCCTTTGAGAACGATATCGGGGAGTTCCTCCCTATTTTATTACTTGAGCGAACGGTGCACTGCCGTCGTATCGCATTTCGTGCCTGCTAATTAGCAGTGCTGAAAAAGCGCATCAGAACACTAGAGAAAACTGCTTGATTTTCGCCTTCCAAAATCTAAGCTTGGATTTAATATTTTGGCCTAAGTCAGACGAGCTAAAAAAGAAGGATTGAAAATGGAACCAAACCGGTGCAGCCATCTCACTAGAGATTAGAAGATGATTTGCTAATTCTTGATAGTAACACAAATAACATCACCTACATTTGAAGGAAAGCAGACCCCGCCTTCGCATAAGCCATGTTGAGAAGGAGAAAGTCCCAAACTGCTTTCCAACAAGTGATGGAGAATTTCAGCGGCAAGAAAGAGGCCCAGATCCAATAGAATTCAAAGGGATGTACAACATATATGATATTCTTGTTGAAAATTTTAATGGAGAAAATAACATTACCGACCAAGGACCGAATGGGGCGATCTAGAGCCCCAGTAACTGAGAAATTGGATTCTCTGAACAGCTCTAAAATTGCCCTGCTACATGTATTTGGGAGATGAACTAAATTTCCTTCATTAAAAACTTCAACCATAGTCAATATAGATTTGAGATGGGCATTGGAGCCCGAGACTTTTGAGAGCATTTTACTGCCTATCCATACCTCATTTCAGAAATTTACCAAGCCCCGATCGGGCTTCCAGAAGATAAATTCTTTCAAGTATTTATAGTATTTCATAACCTCCAGTCATGGCCCATGCGCATTAGCTCTAATATCACCGAAGCCATTATTTTTTAACCTTATAATACTTCCATCGAATATACTCATTACCCAGATTGGAGATAGATAGAAAGGTTCATACAACTTTTTGTGAAACATTAGGGTGCGTTCGTTTTGGTGGTTTTGTTTGGAGGGAATTTGTTTTGTCCAAAACTAAAAATTTTTGGGTCTTGGAAATGGGTGAAAACCTTCCTCTTCTTGTTCAGTTGGAGAATGTTTTGAGAGGAAAGAATTCTAAATTTAAATTTTTTTGGAGGGGGAGGAATCCACTATTCATCGTCTTCTCCAAAGCCTAGCATGGCTACGAGTCGGCCATGGAAGAGTAGCAGCAGGTTTTCGACGAGTCGGCCATCATTTTCTAGCGGGCATCTGTTCAGGAGTAGCAGCAGCTATAGAGAACGGACGGGAAGATCATCGACGAATAGGTGTCGGGGATATTGTTGAAGGAGAGGTCGATGTGGGAGAGGCCATGGAGGTTATATATAATGAAGTAAGGAAATACAATATTATGGGTTATATATAGCCCTAATACAACCAAATAAAGGAAAGACTAAAATAAACCTACATAAATAAAATAATGATAGATATATTATGGTAATATCCCCTCTCAAACTCACGATGCTACAACAATAAGCATTGAGAGCTTGTTAGCTAAGAAACGGAAGCGCGAAGTGGAGTGAGCCTTTGTGGACAAGTCAGCAATCTGAATAGAAGAGGGAACATATGGCAATGCGATCGTACCAAGCTGCAAATGATGGCAATTGACATGGAAATCAATCTCAATATGCATGGTTTGCTCATGAAAGACCGAGTTACGAGCAATCTGGATGGCACTTTGATTATCACAGTATAGCGGCGTAGGATGATGAAGAGAGACACCTAGATCAGGGTACAATGACGCGCGAATTCCTACACCGCTTATAGGCGGGAGCGAAATGCGGTCTTAACGGCAGTGTACCGGTCGTTGTCAAGTAATAGAATTGAGGAAGTAAATCCCCAGGATATCGAATCTCTCGAGGAACACAGTAAGGTGGAGTTAACAAATCAAGAAGGACATGAGATTGAAGTCCTTGTGGCAGATGGAATACGGACAAAAAGAATTTTCGTTTTGTAAATAAAATAAAATAACTACAACTACTCCTATGCATGTCGCTATGCAATGCTTCACTTGGCGAGATGGAAACTAGGCAGGACTTGAGCGCACTGTTTCGCAAGGCGGATGGTCGGTAGGCAAGCGGATGAGGTGAATAAGTGCGGAATCGAACTATGCTGGCCTTGAGCGCACTGCTTCGTGAGGCGAATGGATTACACGGGCTACTATGCCACGCTTCGCTAGGCGGATGGACGAGTATGCACGCGGAATGGAAGAGTAGTCAAGCGGAATGGAAGAGAAGGCTTGCGGAATGGGCGAGTAGGCTAGCGGAATGAGGTGGAGGGTGGAGTGGATTTGCTGGCGCACCTCAAATACCCAAATAAACAAGATAATTTCATAAAAATGAAATAAACATTACAAAACACGGTTTATAGTGCACATCATCAAATAATTAAGATTACATTCATATACATCTACACAAGTTAGAGAAAAAGGCCAGAGATACGACCGAATCCGGAGGATTGTTGTAGATTCTCGGTAGGAATCATTGGGTTGTCAATCCACGTCTTAGCTCGGTCCCAAATATCGTCCGGGGTAGAGGAAGGATGTCACTTTCTCCCAATGGACCCGTCTTCTCCGCTAAACTACAATCTGGTCACGTCCGATGCCTAGAACTCTTTGCTTGGCGATGAAGATGAGGGTGGAATACTCTCCTTGAAGCACTTGGATGATGGAGGCAGCCAAGAGGATGCTCTGGCTTTATGTTTGCAAGGAAATGGCGGTCAGAGCTCCTCCTAAAGGTGGGTGGCGATGGAGCGGAGAAAATGGTGGAACTGGAACCCTTCGGACGAAGGAAAGATGATTGATCCGGATTAGGGAGGATCCTGCGGCTTAAATAGAAAACTATCAGAGATTTGGTCGCGCACGGTCGAACGCACGACCGACGTGAACCGTGCGATATTAAACCTAAAGCAAATTAGGCAGAAGATTAAGATGCGCTCGTGGGTTTTATTCACGTACGGTCGAAGCCTATCGTGCATAAAAATGCATAGGCAAATTCCGAATGTACGAAAACAGGCAAACAGGGGACTCGTGCGTTTTATTCACGCATGATGACTAGCTTTTAGTCATCATTTTTTGGTTAGTTTAGTTCAATTTCCTTAGTTTTAATTATAGTTTCTTTGCATTTTATGTTTGATAATTAATGTTGTTATGTTATGTTATGTTATGTTGTTACATTGTTTTTATTTTTTTTTTATAAAACTAATTTTTTCTTTTATGTTGTAGGACATGGTGTAGCCCAAGCAGCCCCCCTCACATGGTGTAGCCCGAGCTCCACAAAGCTAAGTCGAGCCTCATTTGGAGCAGCCCGAGCCTCAATTGAAGCAGCCCCCCTCCTCTCTCTTCTTTCTCTTGGCCGAACCCCTCTCTCCTCTCTCTCATTTATTTTTATCTCTCACTCTTTTATTCCCCATACACTCCCCCTTCTCCTCTTCATTTCATCCCAAAGAACATGCATTGGATTTGGCCTTTCTTTCTTTCTCTCTTTCCTCTCATCTCTCTCTCTCCATTTAATACATCCAACTCCCTTCTCCCATGCATGTGGCCGGCCACCCCTTGCTCTCCCTTATTCTCTTCTTATTTCTAGATCCTTCTCCTTCACCTATAAATAGACCCCATGTCTCATGCATGGGGAGGACTTTTGGCAAGAGAGAAATCAAGAGAGAGTTGTAATTTTTCAAGCTTTTAGTTTTCCAAGTTTTGTAAGTCTTTTTCTTAGAGTATTGTAATCTTTTTCTTAGTATAATAGTATTGCCCCTTTTAATTTCCTTGTATACTTTTCTTCTTCAATTAATGAAAATGTTTTCATTCTACAATATTGTCGTTTCTCTTTCGATTATGAGTAGCTAATTTTCTTTAGCGTTCGATCACGATGATCCATGAATTGAGATGAGACTATTTTTTATGTCTTAGTTTTGCTTTTGTTTAAATTATTCTCGATCCTTCCTTGAAATATTTTGCGTCAACTCCGTATTTCCGGTATACGGTAGTAGGCCCTTGATCTCATTTCATAATAGTCGAGAGACTCATTGATTTGAAAGATCGCACAAGGAAGGAAGGAGTTGCACGCACCCCTAGAGATAGGAAGACGTAAATCCTCCGGATTGGAGTCAAATCCAATAGTGCGGTTCACTTCGATAATACAACTTTAGACCTTTTTTATTTGTAAAGAGATTTCGGTCAATTCGTCTATAAGTTAGGAGATTTAGTGCTCTAGCGAGACAATCTCTCATTTTCGGAACCGTCACGGTCGAGAATTATTTTGCAATCGTAGAACTAAATTTTATTTCTCTCTCGTCTCTTTTCATGGTGATTCTTTGATCGAACGCTTGTTTTCTCTTCTGAATTTCCGTTTAAGTAATCTCGTAGTTTAATTTAAAAAATTCTCAAAATCATCAACCAATCGTACGGTAGGATAATAGTTGGAAGCGTGAGTAGTAATACTTGACAGCCCCGTGTTTTAAATACGACCTTGGTACTACAATTCGATAGGTACACTTGCCTCTTCGGGTTGATAGTCATAATTTTGCCCACCAAGTTTTTGGCGCCGTTGCCGGGGATATTTGTCAATATTAAGAAAACGTCGTCGCTATTACTTCTACAAAAATCCAAAAAAAAATTTATTATAAATTATAATCAACCCACATCTTCATTTTTCTATTCCACCTAAATTCCTAGAAAGGACGCTTTGGGCTTGAATTCCCATCATAGCCTCTAGTACCGTTGCAAACCCCTCACAGGCTATATCTTGGGAAGTCCAGGACTAATATAATCCGCCTAAAAAGAAAAAAAATCATTATCATTTTTTTTTTAATTTTGGTTTTCCTTCATTTTATTTTCCCCTCTTTCCTTTTTCTCGTTTTCTTGCTAGTACATGAACAACACGAATTCGTCGTTACTTGTTGAGTTGGACCCGGAAATCGAACGCTCCTTTCGGAGAAATTTACGATTCAGGGGTTCCACCTTTCAAGATACGGTTGAGGATTCTGACGGTGATTGTGATCTTAATTCTGAAATTATGGGTGATCCCAATCCAGAAGTTGACCAGCAACGGACCATGTCCTATTATGCTCGGCCCAACCTGGAGGGTACAGAATCAAGTATTCTCCGCGCTGCAATTGCGAACAACAATTTTGAGCTTAAGCCCGACACTATACAAATGGTGCAACAATATGCGCAGTTCGACGGATTTCTAGATGAAGATCCGAACTTGCATATTGCTAGCTTCCTTGAGATATGTGATACCTTCAAAATTAATGGTGTCTCAGAAGATGCGATTAGGCTAAGACTCTTCCCCTTCTCCTTAAGAACAAAAGCCAAACAATGGTTGAGTTCTCTCCTAAGAGGATCAATCACTACTTGGGACATTATAACAGAAAAATATCTTGCTAGGTATTATCCCCCCGGTAAAACTGCTAAACTTCGAACTGATATTTGTTCTTTTAGTCAAATCGATTCCGAGACCCTCTATGACACTTGGGAGAGGTACAAAGAACTTTTGAGACGTTGCCCTCATCATGCTCTGCCTGTATGGTTACAGGTTCAAACATTTTATAATGGGCTAAATCAAGCAACCAAGCAAATGATAGACGCCGCATTCGGTGGTTCTTTGAACCGAAAAACTCTGGAGGACATTCTTGAGCTTATCGAGGACATGGCGATGAACACCTATCAGTGGAATACGCCTAGGTCTCGCCCAATTAAACCTGCAGGTATCTACGAAGTGGACTCCGTGTCCCAATTGGCGCTTCAAGTAGAGATGCTGAACAAGAAAGTAACGGAGATGACTGCTGCCTCCGCTATTCAGGTACATGAACATGCAAATGCTGTTGCTGCCGAGCAGGTGGATTATCTGGGGACATACCCAGGCCTGCTCAAAACAATTTTTCTAATTTTTTTGCTTTTTCTACTCCTCCTGGTTTTAATGCTGCATCTAATTCATATCACCCTGGATGGCGTAACCATCCTATTTTTTCGTGGAGTAATCCCGCAAACGCCGCACGTCCACCACATGATTTCACTCCACCACCACCACAAAATCAAAATCAAAATTTTCCAAAACCTCCATCTTTGGAGGAAATGCTTTCTAAATATATAAATTCAAATGAGGCGACCATTAGAAACTTAGCAGGGTCGATGAAAAATCTTGAAACCACGGTCGGCCAACTAGCTAAGGCTATCTACGAGAGACCACCTAGGACTCTTCCCTCAAATACTGAGCCAAACCCAAGGGAACACGCGAAAGCGATCACCCTTCAGAGCGGAAAAGTAGTCCACGAGCCCACTACAAGGGAAGAGCCAGAGGTTATTGCCTCTCATGCTGATGATGAACAAGTAATCATTAAGGAAACTGATTTAGGAAGTGGAAAAGAAAAAAATATTTTTGAAAAAGAAAAAGATAATTTTCAAACAAATGAGTTTTAAAAGAATTTCCTCCGCCCGCCGTCCTACCCCGCTAAGCTTAGGAAAGATAAGCTAGATGACCAGTACCAACGTTTTCTGGAAATGTTTAAGCAAATCCACATTAATTTACCCTTTCATGAAGCAATTAGTCAAATGCCTAAGTACGCTAAATATCTTAAGTATTTGCTAACAAACAAAAAGAAACTGGAAAATTTATCTCATGTAACGCTAAATGAAGAGTGCTCGTCGGTTATTAAAAATACTAATCTCCCTAAAAAGATAAAAGATCCGGGTAGCTTTTCGAACACCTGCGTTTTTGGTAATCTTTTCATGAAAAATGCGTTAGCGGATTTGGGTGCGAGCATCAATTTGATGCCTTTTTCTTTGTTTAAGAAGCTAGGATTAGGCACTCTCAGCCCTACGCGTATGAGTATCCAATTAGCCGTTAGATCCATTAAGTATCCATTAGGTATCGTTGAGGACGTGTTAGTGAAGGTCGACAAATTCATCTTCCCGGTGGATTTTGTCATTCTTGATATTGAGGAAGACGTCGGTGTCCCTCTTATCCTTGGTCGTCCCTTCTTAGCCACCTCTCGAGCGGTTATTGATGTGTGTAACGGGAAGCTTCTTCTTCGTGTAGGGGATGATGAGGTCGCGTTTTCTATTAATGATTCAATGAAAAATTCTTTAAAAAACGACGACTCATGTTTCTTTCTTGATGAGATTAATGATAATTCTTCATTTCTTTTTTCTAATGTTTCTTCAAATGATTTTTCTTCCTCCTTTTCTGAAAGTTCTCCAAATATTTTTGAAGACACGGTTATGTCTGTGCAAACAAATTTTGAAAATCCACCAACTTTTAGACAAAAAAATTTTGAAAATCTTATTTTTGAAAAAGAAAAAGTTTTAAAAAATTCTTACGATGAACCACCCTCTCTTGAACTCAAACCACTCCCCGATCATCTTAAGTACGCTTTTTTAGAAAAAATTCTAAATTGCCCGTTATAATCTCGGCTTTTCTTTCTCAATCTGAGAACGATCAACTGATCGAAGTGCTACAAAAGCATCGTCGAGCTATAGCATGGCAAATTTCCGACATTTCTGGCATAAGCCCTTCTTTTTGCACCCAAAATTTTTTTGTTGAAAATGATTCAAAACCTGTAATCCAACCTCAACGTTGTCTTAATCCAATCATGAAAGAGGTCGTAAAGGGAGAGGTGCTTAAGTTGTTAGATGCGGGGATAATTTATCCAATCTCAGATAGTAAGTAGGTTAGTCCCGTTCAGGTTGTGCCTAAAAAGGGTGGGATCACGGTAGTAGCGAACGAAAATATCAATTTAATCCCGACTAGGACGGTAACGGGATGGAGAATGTGTATCGATTATCATAAGCTTAATGACGCCACTCGTAAGGATCATTTCCCCTCCCTTTTATCGATCAAATTTTAGAACGTTTATCTGGGCATAGTTTTTATTGCTTTCTCGACGGTCTCTCGGGGTATTTCCAAATCCCTATCGCACCCGAGGACCAAGAGAAGACAAAATTTACTTGCCCTTTTGGAACTTTCGCTTACCTTAGGATGCCTTTCGGCCTTTGCAACGCACCTGCTACCTTTCAGAGGTGTATCTTGGCCATTTTCGATAAATATGTAGAAAATATAATGGAAATATTTATGGACGACTTTTCTGTTTTTGGTGATTCGTTTTCTTCATGTTTAGAAAATTTGGCTAAGGTTTTAGAATGCTGCGAATAAACAAACTTAGTTTTAGACTGGGAGAAGTGCCATTTTATGGTACGAGAAGGTCTAGTTCTAGGTCACAAAATTTCTGCTAAGGGAATCGAGGTCGATCAAGCTAAGGTCGAGGTGATCGAAAAACTGCCGCCGCCTACGAACATCAAAGAGATTAGAAGTTTTTTAGGCCACGTGGGGTTTTATCGGCGCTTTATTAAGGACTTTTCAAAAATCACCAAGCCTCTAACCCAACTTTTAGAAAAAGACATTCCTTTTAATTTTGACGAATCATGTTTAGCTGCTTTTGAATTAATAAAATCTAAATTAATTAATGCTTCGATTATGATTGCTCCGGTCTCGGATTTGCCAATTGAAATAATGTGCGATGCGAGTAGCTATGCGGTAGGTGCGGTGCTAGGACAACGGATTGATAAAAATTTCCACCCAATCTATTACACCAGCAAGACTCTTAACTCGGCGCAAGAAAACTACACAACAACTGAAAAAGAACTTTTAGCAATTATTTTCGCTTTTGATAAATTCCGACCGTATATTACGCTTTCCAAAATTATAGTTTTTACGGATCATTCCGCTTTGAAGTACCTTCTTTCTAAACCGGACGCCAAGACGCGTCTCATCCGTTGGATCCTCTTACTTCAAGAATTAGACTTGGAGATCTGGGATAAGAAAGGAGCAGAAAACCTAGCGGCTGATCATCTTTCTCGATTAGAAAACCCTGAAATAGGTATGTTAAACGAAAATTTTCTTAATGATTCTTTCCTGGATGAACAAATTTTAAATGATTCTTCTTCTACTCCCTGGTTTGCCGATCTGGCCAACTATCTTGTGGCCCGCGTCCTCCCAAAAGAATACTCAACTCAGCAAAAGAAGAAATTCTTTTCTGAGTTGAAGTATTATTTTTGGGAGGACCCCTTTTTATTTCGCATCTGTGCGGATCAGGTGGTAAGAAGATGCGTTTCCCGGGATGAAGGTTTTAAACTTTTAAAGCATGTTCATGAAGGTCCAACTGGCGGGCATTATCAAGCAAACCGCACCGCACACAAAGTACTTAGTGCTGGCTTTTATTGGCCAAGCATATTCAAAGATGCTCAAATCTTTGTGAACGGTTGCGATCGGTGCCAGCGGACCGAAAACATCTCTAATAAAAATGAAATGGAACAATATTATTTTCTTGAATGTGAGGTTTTTGATTTATGGGGCATCGACTTTGTAGGCCCGTTTCCTTCAAGTGCAGGTAATAAATATATTTTAGTCGCGGTAGACTATGTTTCTCGTTGGGCAGAGGCCCAAGCTCTTCCAAGTAATGATGCCCGCGTTGTGATTTCCTTTTTAAAAAAATTGTTTTCTCATTTTGGTTTCCCTCGAGCGATCGTTAGTGATACGGGAAGTCATTTTTGCAATGCCCAACTCACTAAAGTTTTAACTAAATATTGCGTTACGCATAAACTTTCCACCGCTTATCACCCCCAAACTAACGGTCGAGCGATCGTTAGTGTTGAGGCAAGAAAACTCTTCTTCTTCTCCCCTTCCCCCCTTTTTTTGTTGCTCTTCTGGTATGCAATTATGTTGGCAGATCTTTACTTGATTTCTTAATCGATTTGGGGCTGCTGTTATGCTTTCAGTTTGGGGCTGCTATTATGCTTTCGGTTTGGGGCTGCTATTATGCTTTCGGTTTGGGGCTGCTGTTAGACTTTCGTTTTGGGGCTGCCCTATTTATATTCTACTTGGGGGCTGCTTCTTATATGTTTTTGTCTAATTGGGGGCTGCCTTGTAGAATCGTTTTGGGGCTGCTATTATACTCTTTGTTATGGGGCTGCCTTATATAATTGCTTCTTTACTTTTCCTCCTTGTTTAAGGGGCTGCTGCTATATGATTTGATTTGGGGCTGCCTCTTATGTGTTCTAGTTGGGGACTGCTTCTTATATTGGTTAATTGGCTGCTTCTTCTTATATTGGTTAATTGGGGGCTGCTTCTTATGCTTTTGTATAGTGGCTGTTTCTTATTTTTGTTAATTCGGGGCTGCTTCCTATGTATTTTGTTGGGGGGCTTCTTCCCGTGCCTTTAATTGAGGGGCTGCTTCCTGTTCTTTTAGTTTGGGGGGCTGCTTCTTTCCTTATTATTAGGGGAGGCTGTTATGTTTATTCATTTTGTTGAGGGGCTACTTCCTATCTTTTTAATTGAGGGGCTGCTTCCTGTGCATTTTGTTGAGGAGCTGGTTCCTATGCTCTAATTGGGGGGCTGCCTTTGTATAATGTTCTGTTTGGGGGCTGCCATATGTTGTTCCAGTTGGATTATTTTGTTTGGGACCGCTATGCGTAGTTTCTATTAGCCATATATATAGTTTTATTTTTAGAACTATATAGGGGTTGCCTTATCTAATTCTATCTTCGATATTATGCTCAATTGTTGTTATATGACTGGTGGGCCGCCTTCAGGTTGTAAGTCTCGATAATTCAAATATCGTAATCAGCTCTTAGCTCAAGCTTATTCTTGTTATTTGGCCTTCAATTGCTTTGGTTTTATGACCCTGGGTATAAGAAGATACGGTTGGCATGTTCGGCATCTATATTTAGATGTTGGTTAAATTATTAATTCACTTATAGTCTCACACTAGTAGCCTAGCTGTGGAGGTCATTTATTTGCTCGTTTCTCCTCCCTGGGCTTGTATGTTTCTTCAGAACTCCAAATCTTCCTTGTATAAATATATCTTTTGATGGCTTCTCTCCCTTTTCTGCAAGTGAAGTTCTGTCAGTGGTCTTCCTTGTGTTCTGATAGATTCTCTCCGAAAGGTCATTTTCTGTGTAATCTGCCTTTTACTTCTGAGTATTTTAAACCATTTCTGACCCAGTCTTCCATGTAATTTTTGTGTTAACTTTCTCAGTGAAGGGTAATGCTTCCTCCTCACTGTCTTAGCAATCTGGTTGAATGTAAAGATTTTTCTTTTAGTGGTTGTGGGATGCAAATAGCGGTCCTTCTCCTTAATGACTTTGTTTCTTGAAGCTTAGTTATGCTAGACTCTCTTGTTGGTTGTGTCCTTCAAGTAGTAGTTGTCCCCTTGGCTTGATTTTACTGGGTGATTGAAAATCCTTCATTTCAGTCCTTTCTTCTTCCCTGTCTGCCTAACATGTTGATTTTAGGTTAGTGGCGGTTGTGTTTCCCTTTTGGGGTCTGATGAGTCCCAAATATATACACATTTATGGACTCATCTGGGCCGATTTTCTAGTCTATGCACTACACTTTAGGCATGTTTTCGCTCATATTTGTTATTCCATGCTATGTGCACTTCTAGGCCCGTTTTGGTGTTATTTATTGTTTATCTTCATTTTTTGTTTTCATGCATGGTTAAGTGTCACTTTCAGTGGTTTGATTAGTATTATATGCTGGAGCAGGAGTCGTGCAGGTGTTTCCGGTACAATTCTCTACAGGAACCCAGCGCACGATCACTGATTCTAATGCGCACGACCACTGGTCGTGCGCCACTGATCGTGTGCACTTACCCCCTGAAATCTGAGTTCTGTCTTCCTTATCGCACGACCACTTACGATAGAGCGCACGACCACTGGTCGTGCGCCACTGGTCATGCAAACATTGAATTTTATAATTTTCCTACCATTCAGGTTCCGTCCTGTCAGGCGCACGATCACAGGATGCTAGTGCGCACGACCACTGGTCGTGCGCCAATGACCGTGCGCGCTGTTCATTCCAGCGCCTATATATAGTCCTGCTCGCGAATTAGGTCGGGATTACCATTGGGAACTCCGTTCAGTCCGCCGTTTTCGCCCTTTCCACAGGTTCTCCGCCCCCTAAGCCTCCTCCATCATCCAAGAGCTTCAAGGAGGAGATTCCACTCATCTTCATCACCAAGCAAGGATTTCTTCGCATCGGACGTGGCCGGACTGTAAAACGCTGGAGAAGACGGGTCCATTGGGAGGTGTGACAGCCCTCCTCTACCCCGGACGCAGTTGGGACCGAGCTAGGACGCGGATTGACAACCCGGTGCTTCCTTCCGTGAATCTACAACGAGACTCCGGATTCGGTCGTATCTCTTGCCTCTTTCTTCTACTTGTGTGGATGTATTTGTTTGTAATCTCTATATTTTAATGATGTGCACAATGAATCTTGTTATGTAATGTCTATTTCATTTATTTGAGATTATATTCTTCATATGTGTCTATGAGGTGCGCCCCCATCCAATTTCCATTCCACCATCGTGTTCGGTGCCGCACTAGCAATTGCTAGTGGCGTGTTTGTCGAAGAGGTGCTTGCCACCCTCATTCCGTTAGCCTACTCATCCATCCGCCCTTGCGACGCAGCGCGCCCAAGGCCTGCCTAGCCTCCATTCCGCCAAGCGAAGTATTGCATAGCAGCATTGCATAGGCGTAGTTGTAGTTGTTTTCTTGTATTTTCCAAAAGCCAAATCAAATCTCCCGCATTCCATCCGACTCAAGGACTTCGATCTCAAGTCCTTCCTCGAACGTTAACTCCACCTTACTGTGTACATTGAGAGACCGACACTCGGGGATATTCCCCATTATTATTACTTGCACGACCGGTGCACTTGCCGAAACTATCGCATCAAGTTTTTTGCGCCGTTGCCGGGGAACACAGTCGTGTGAGTTCTCTGGAGAGGGAGAATCTGAGGGAGAAGCCCTTCCATTTGTAAATTGCATTCCTTTGTTTAATTTCCTCGTATTCTGTTTCCTGTTTTTAATTAGGTTATGTTAGTAATTTTTGTTAGGTGTGGTATTTCGCACATCAGTGTTCTTCTTTTTGAATCGTATTATCTTCACACTATGTGGGCACATCTCAATATCCGTTGCCGTTGGTGTGGAGCTACCTCCCACTCTAGTGATGAATGCCCTACGGAGAATAGTAGGCATAATTCTTATATCCCAGCATATGGAGCACCGACTTCGTCTGATACTCCATATGGTGCGCGTAAGTCGTATGGCTACTCTGTTGAGCTTTTATCGTCATACTTCTTTTCGGCTTCAGCCCCCGCTGTGCCAAAGAAGGCCGTGAGGCAGTGCCGGTTTTGTCGGAGCACTGATCATGTCTTGAAGGACTGTGCCGAGTATCTTCGCCAATTGGATGAGGATGACGAGCCGGATATCCGGATCGTCCCAACTCCTAACTCTGGCGGCACACCTTCAACATCCGGTTATGTGTCTTTGTCACCTTCACATCTTGAAGGGAATGGCATGGATACGGTCACTGGATGTGCGACTGATCTATGCACCGACATTGCTGAGCCTATTCTCCGTGTGCATCCACCACCTCTAGTGGATTCGATTCATTGTGAGGAATCGGTGCTCGACTTTTATCCGAGCACTATTCTTCCCCCTGTTGTGCATACTGCATTCATCACTAACGACATTGTCGATGATGCGTCACAGGAGGTGGCGGTTGATCTGAGTATTGTGCCTACTCCTATGGAGGAGGACAACCTTCTAGGTGAAGAGGAGTTTTCCTCAGCACCGGTGGAGGAAGTCCAAATCCTGAGCCTGGCCACCGTTGATCCCACCAATTCTTGTAGCATTGATGACAATGCAAACTTCATTTTACTTTCCCAACCTGAGGGGAGCGAGACCGGGATCACTCCCCCAATTGATGTTTATTAATGTTCTTCGTCTTCTTTGTTTCTTGATCCCCTTCCTTCATCTGAGTCTGTGCAGGTTGAATCTTCACAGGTACTTCAGGAAGACTTGGAGCTTTTTGCTCAAGTCAATGATGAGAGCATCCTTTCATGAGGAGGATTATTCCCCCTCCATTGAGGAAGCTACACTCATTGCCTTCGCCTCCTGCTGTCTCCCTGTTGACGACACCTTGCTAAGCAAGGATGTGTTTGCTGAGTTGAGTGAGGATACCCCCCTCTCTTCTTATCTTATGTTTCCTCTACCTGCATTAAGTAGGTATTATCATTTGTGTAGAGGAGTAACTGTTCTGTCGCCGTATCGGTACCCGCTACCGACATGCGTATTAGAACAGTTACCTGTTCATTTTCACTATCATACGCCTTTCATTTAATATACATCTAAAACCCTTAAATAAGTCCCGTTGGGGGGACATGTAGCCCAACAGTTATCTAGGATTAATCTTTTTCTTCGTATTTGCATTGTTCTCCTTTCTACCCTATTTTCTTACTTTAAATTAGTTTTATTACGGCTGTGTTTGGCCCCTCATGCGCGGTGGACCCTGCAACGCTCATAGGTCGCGGTGGATTCAGTTTTCATGAAGAAGCTGGACGCCAGAAAAGTTCCTTCGCGCACGATCGATGGTCGTGCGCATTATTTATCGCGCACGATCAATGATCGTGCGATCGGCCCAGTTTCTTTATAAAAACCGGTTCGCCCGAGCCCTGTGTGCGCATCCTAGGTCTTCGCTTCCATCGTCCTCTCGCTGCTGTTCGTGCGTCGTTTCTGCTGGGTGCTCGCCGATCGTGCGTCCTCCCTCCCTCCGGTGAGCCCATTTCGGTTCTTCCTCCTTCCCTTACCCTAATCCCACCATGAGTTCCAGTACTTGCCTTTTCGCCAAGTCCTACCACCGCTCTGGCCGTCCCTCTGCCTCTCCAGCTCAGATCCTTGCTCGAATGGCCACCTTTTCCAAGGATTCGCACACACGGCGATACAAGTCACTGAAGGAGAAGCCATTTCTGTCCCAATGTTTAGTGGATTGGAACGAGCATAATTCTATCGGCGACAATGGCGAGTTGGGGGAGGCCGTCCGCCTTCGTTATTCATTTGATCACTGGAGCAGGGTGTTTGAGTGTGATGACCTCGGCTACCGGGAGCTCACATTGGAGTTTCTCGCAACGTTCGAGTGGGAGTTGCTGCCCTGCGGCCTACGTCCAGGAAAATGTTCTTTCCGAATGATGGGGAGAGTCTTCACTCTTTCTCTGGCGGAGTTGGCGGTGAGCGCAGGTTTTTACACTGAGGCGGAGGCTGCGGCGATTGATTTTTCGAGTACGAGTATCTCCTTCCCTGACGACGTCACTCCGCGTGCCGCGTGGTGTGCTCTCACAGGTCGTGACGAAGAGTATGTAGCCAGGAAGAGCAAATCCACCTGGATTGTCGTGCCTGCTCTCCGATACCTGCAGCACGTTCTTAGTCATTCTCTTGTCGCCCGAGCTCTCAGTCAGAACGTCGTGGGGTGCCAACATTTGACCTGCTTATATAGTATGGAATTCCGGCTGCCCTTGCATCTGGGCTACTTGCTCGCTTTCTTCTTCCATCACGAGGCCACCTACGGTCTCACTGGTGCCATTGGTGGTGCATATTATATCACTCGCATTGCAAAGGGATTGGGGGTTTGGAGTCAGCTGCCTCCGATGGTGCAGGTAACTGCGCCCTCCTTCATCACCAGGGCCACCATGGTGAGCTTTCATTTACTGCGGGTTGTGGGGAAGAAGAGTAGCAGGCGTTTTGTGGTCGTGATGCCAGGTGATGCGCCTAGGGAGAGGCAAGCTGATGAGGAGCACGGAGAGCCGGCTGAGCCACCGACCACTCACCGCGAGATAGCCCTCCCGCAGCCACAGCGTCAGTCATCCAAGCAGGAGCGGAAACACAAGGAGGAGAGTAGTTCTTCACGAGCACCGGAGGTCCCAAGCTTCAACCAGCGCCTCTCTGACTTGGAAGCGAATCAGTATTGGCTGACGGACTTCGTGTATCAGCAAGCCTTGCGAGGAGGACTGAATATACCCCCACCTACTGGCCGTGCCGCATCTTCATCCAGTCCTCCGCCATCTGTCGTTGTTTTAGATAGTGACAACGACGACGAGTGATTTTTCCACCCCATGTGCAGGCCAATCTAAGTCTTATCTTATTCTTGCTGTTTTTTTTATGTCTCTTCGAGTCGTATGAGCTTACTTTATTCTGTTGTAATCATAACACTTTGATTCTGGATGCTCATCTGGGCATTGTTTTGTGAATTTTGTTTTCATATTTCGTCCCTTTTGTTATGTGTGCATTTGCTTAATCTTATTCACAGGAACTGGTTCACCTCCATGGGTGACAACCCAGACTTGCTGTTTTTGTTTTTTTAACTTGTTTCAATTCAGTTTTTATCTATTTTTGCTGCTTTTAGTTATACCGTTTGCAGGTGTGCTTTGTACTTCGTGTTGGCGGATGCTGCGGATTGTGCACGAAATTAGCGCCAATCTTCCGGTATGCTCAATTCTGAGCATTGGGTAACACTTCTCCCTCCTAGCTTTCAGTTTTGTGATGTAATGTGTAGATTAAGTCTGGGGGAGAGCATGTGTTATCCACTATGCGTACGAGTTGCACCGCATGCTAGAAGTTTGCTTATATTTTTCATTACCATCATCATTATTCCACGCTTCTTGCACCACTTCACCCACATGAGCGTGCGCTTTCCTATTTGTGTTGTTTCCAAATAAACTATTTTGGTTAGGGATGTGAATTGGGGTGTTAGCTTAGGAATTACTATTTGGAGTGCGATGTTGACTCGAGCAGTGTTCTAGTCGCACCCGCATGCTGCAGTAGAATTTGAGTAAAACTAGATTATTTCTATGCGTTTAATTTATGATTAGTATTTTTTGCGTAGTTTTAGATTTGTTATACTCAAATGGTGAATGTGAACGAAATTGGTGATAACCCGGTGTTGTGTGTTCACGAGCACTAGTTGTGTGTTGCTCGAGTCGGGAGGAAGGTTAACCTTTCTCGTGGGCTAAGAACTTGCCCCAAGCGACTCTTGAAGCATGGGTGTGAGCGATTCTTTGAGTAAAATATGATATAGGCCACCTTTTGGCTAGTTTGAGCCTTAGCTTTCCGTGTCCTATTCGCTCACCTTTGCAAGCTAATATTTGTGCCTACCACTTCTTTGTTACAACTCCTCCTCCATTCACCAAGTCCTGAAGCTTTGCCCACTTTCGCAACCAAATAGATGTTTATCTGCACTCATGTTCTTGATTTGGTGTGATTTTTGGAATCTTTGTGATGTGATGAAGAAATAAATGTTATTTGCTGATTATGAACCAACCGGAGGATAAGAAAAAGAAAAAAAATATATATATATATGTTGTTGAAATGAAAATCTGAAAAAATTTGTACTGAAGAGAAATCCTTCCGAGTGTATTAGAAAATCCATTGGTATTTGTGAAGTAGGCCATGTGCACACCTAGTTCTCATAATAAGTCTGGGGGTGTGTCACACTAGCTTTGTACGTGGTTTTGTGTGGTGCAACGTTCCGTTGACTCAATTTGGTTGCGTAGCCTTCATTTTTATCCTTGAATATCACGCCGCAACCTAAGCCCAACTTAATCCTAAAGTCCTATTGATTTATCTCATAAGTTTGCTAGCACCGTAGAGAGAGTGTGACCGGGCAAGCTTATGGCTCTCGACGCTGATGGATTTCAGCGGAGTTATTCCTAACCCCGACCTTGCGTAACACCCTCTTTAGTGGCTTGTTACTTTCACACCGGGCATGATCGTTCAAGTTCTTCATGATTCACGAACTGAGTATTGACAAATCTTTATTTACGCTCTAATACTTTTGTAAATTAGTTAGCATAGTTAGAATCTCTTTTTACTAAATTTCTATTTGCACGCTTCTGTTACTTCGCATTGAACTCCTTTGTGCAATTTTCATTGTTAACTACCATTTTCACACTCCGCCGAATTCGTTTGCTCGGGACGCGCAAACAGGTAAGTCTGGGGGTGTGATGAGTCCCAAATATATACACATTTATGGACTCATCTGGGCCGATTTTCTAGTCTATGCACTACACTTTAGGCATGTTTTCGCTCATATTTGTTATTCCATGCTATGTGCACTTCTAGGCCCGTTTTGGTGTTATTTATTGTTTATCTTCATTTTTTGTTTTCATGCATGGTTAAGTGTCACTTTCAGTGGTTTGATTAGTATTATATGCTGGAGCAGGAGTCTTGCAGGTGTTTCCGGTACAATTCTGTACAGGAACCCAGCGCACAATCACTGATTCTAATGCGCACGACCACTGGTCGTGCGCCACTGATCGTGTGCACTTACCCCCTGAAATCTAAGTTCTGTCTTCCTTATCGCACGACCACTTACGATAGCGCGCACGACCACTGGTCGTGCGCCACTGGTCGTGCGAACATTATATTTTATAATTTTCGTACCTTTCAGGTTCCGTCCAGTCAGGCGCACGATCACAGGATGCTAGTGCGCACGACCACTGGTCGTGCGCCAATGACCGTGCGCGCTGTTCATTCCAGCGCCTATATATAGTCCTGCTCGCGAATTAGGTCGGGATTACCATTGGGAACTCCGTTCAGTCCGACGTTTTCGCCCTTTCCGCAGGTTCTCTGCCCCCTTAAGCTTCCTCCATCATCCAAGAGCTTCAAGGAGGAGATTCCACTCACCTTCATCACCAAGCAAGGATTTCTTCGCATCGGACGTGGCCGGACTGTAAAACGCTGGAGAAGACGGGTCCATTGGGAGGTGTGACAGCCCTCCTCTACCCCGGACGCAGTTGGGACCGAGCTAGGACGCGGATTGACAACCCGGTGCTTCCTACCGTGAATCTACAACGAGACTCCGGATTCGGTCTTATCTCTTGCCTCTTTCTTCTACTTGTGTGGATGTATTTGTTTGTAATCTCTATATTTTGATGATGTGCACAATGAATCTTGTTATGTAATGTCTATTTCATTTATTTGAGATTATATTCTTCATATGTGTCTATGAGGTGCGCCCCCATCTAATTTCCATTCCACTATCGTGTTCGGTGCCGCACTAGCAATTGCTAGTGGCGTGTTTGTTGAAGAGGTGCTTGCGACCCTCATTCCGTTAGCCTACTCGTCCATCCGCCCTTGCGACGCAGCACGCCCAAGGCCTGCCTAGCCTCCATTCCGCCAAAAGAAGCATTGCATAGCAGCATTGCATAGGCGTAGTTGTAGTTGTTTTCTTGTATTTTCCAAAAGCCAAATCAAATCTCCCGCATTCCATCTGACTCAAGGACTTCGATCTCAAGTCCTTCCTCGAACGTTAACTCCACCTTACTGTGTTCCTTGAGAGACTGACACTCGGGGATTTTCCCCATTATTATTACTTGCGCGACCGGTGCACTTGCCGAAACTATCGCATCAGGGTCTTATTGGTGTTCTGGGTTCTTGATTCATGTAGTCATCCCCCTTGGGATTTGTATAGCTTCTATACCTGTTTAGTTATGCTACCAGGTAGTCTGATAAGACTTCCCTAGGTTTAGAAAAGTTTGCTCGCTCTAAGATCATGCAATTATATCTTCTTTTATGAAGTTTCCCTTCGACTTTGACATGAAGTCTTCTAGTCAACTTTAACATAAGTCCTTCTCGTCGACTTTGATATAAGTCTTTTCCCGTCAACTTTTGATAAGTTTTTCTGTCGACTTCATCGCTTATTCTGAATTGTTTCCTCATATATTTATATGTTCTTTTCTCGGGTGTTCCCGAGTATCTTAAGCGATGTTATCAAGCATTTTGAGCCCTTTTGTTGAGACTTTTGATGAAGCTATGCTTTATTCTTTGAGTTGTCCCGTATTTGGTCAGTGATCGTTTATGGTGTCTTGTCGTGCCTTATTCATCGTGCGGTTATGAGAAGTTTGTTGGGAGTCAAGTTTGGACTCACGAAGTGTTTTCTTTTGACTCTTGAGTGTTATTCTGGTGTTTGGCCTTTGTGTTAAGTTTACCTTCGTCTTGTTCCGACACCAAGCCTTGCATGGTGTCGTCTTTCTGAAATCTTCGACCTTGTTGTAAGTTGAATGTTGATATATTGATTAATTGCTGAACCAGGTGCTATTGATTCTCTCGTCTTGAGTTGTGGTTACAACTATCTGAAAATCTGGGTTTTTTTCCTGCCTGGCACTCCTCTGTTTGTTCTGTTGGATTTATGAGTTAAGTATGCTATGTTGTCTAAATCTCCGGGATAGTTTTGGTGAGTGGTTCTTGATCTCTATGATCTTTGTGGTCTAATGTTCTGAGTGTTCTCTTGTGGACTGCACTGTGGTTTATTTATATACTTATATATATACATATACATATATATATATATATGTTTATGCACCCCTGCTTCTGGTGCTGTGTGTGAGCTAAAAGTCACCGCCACAGTGCCTCTTTTGAGCTGTTGGTTTGGGTGGATTGGCGCCACCGCCGCAGCACTCCTGTATGGTTTTTGGGCTGCGGGCGTTAGTGGAAGATACCACCGTCGCAGTGCCTTCTTTTGGGGGATGCTCTTCCCTCGAGCTGATCAGTCTCAAGTGCTTGTAAATTTACAGGCTTATATATGTGTATTATGATATTATATGTATAACCACCACCTCTGAGCCACAATGGCGGACATATGGTTGGCTTTGATTGCTTTGGCTATTACCTTCTGGTGCAGGCTTTTCCTCTTATCGAGTGCACTCGTTTGAGCTGGCTCGTGTTGTTGTAAGATTACTGATGTTTATCTACTTAGTTCTCCTTTCTGCAATCTTTTATTTTTGATTGCTGTTAATCTTGGTTTTCTTGCACCCTTTGGGCTGAGGCATTCTTTTCTTATGAATGTCTCAGGTTCAGGTCTTTAGCTGTCGCGGGAGTTAGAGCGGTGTCGTTCAGTTTTCCTGTCTAGACCCTTCCTCTCTTCTAGGTAAGGGGCAGATCTTTAGTTGTTTTCCTTCTCTCCTGCGGGTTCGTGTCAGTTGTTGGCGCCCGTATGGATTTTATGTTTAGTGTACTTGCTAGCTGTTTGCTGTAACTTTCAGGTTGTTTACCTACTTGCTCTCTGGGAAGCTTTATGCTAGGATGCATTAGTTACTTTATTGGTATAAAAATGTCATTTTTGCATATCATGATTTTAAATAAATGTCACATACTTTGAAGATCGTAGAAATTCCTTTCTTACTATACTAAACATAGATTTATGCATATCAATTCTTGGATGTTGATCTTCATGCTCATGTTGGCTAAAATGAACCTATTTTCCACTGCGTATGTATAGTTTTCTACTTGTGGACTAGATGATCCACCGAACTGAGGGACGCGGTCTTAAGCTAAAATGTAAAATTCTCCTTTTAATCCAAGCACATTTATGTCTTTTATAAAATAATCGTAAGTAGTGTTTGCCTGAGCGTCGGTAGATGTCCCCTGCTTGACGTGGCATCATAACACATATTTTCCCTTCGCTCTGATGATATTTATTAAATTCTTGGGAAAATGCGGGTTGTGACATCGGGCATTTCCGCACTTTCTCCATCAAGCACGTGCCAAGAGAAGAGAGCACCCCCGCCGACCTCTTAGCCAAGTTCGGTCCCGGAGCAGGGGGAACGGTTTCGGAACTCTTCCGACCCACCATCGAGGAAGGAAAACTGATGGAGGTGGATCAGCGGGCCTCGTGGATGAACCCCTTCATCACCTTCCTATCATGAGGGAAGTTCCCTGAAGAATACATAGACAGACGATGCTTCAGGTATAAGTCAGCTTATTATTCCTTGCATGTAGGAGGGCTATACCAGAAAACTCTCTCGGGACTCCTGGCCCGTTGTGTTTCCGAGGAGGAGGTTTCGAAAGTCCTAGAAGAAATTCACTCCGGGGAGTGTGGCAGTCACTCCGGGAGCCAAACTCTAGAGGGGAGGGTGTTGAGACAAGGCTACTTCTGGCCTACCCTCAGCAAAGTTGCGGCGGAGTTTGCAAGAAGGTGTTCTAAGTGTCAGCTCTATGCTCCACTCCAACTCCTCCCAGCTCAGAGGCTCCAGACCTTCACTGCTCCTTGGCCTTTTGTCATATGGGGGTTGGACCTAGTTGGCCCTTTCCCTCAAGCTAGTGGCCAGAGAAGGTTCTTACTGGTCATGATCGATTACTTCTCCAAATGGGTAGAAGTAAAGGCGCAAGCCAAGGTAACATCTCAAGTTGTAAAGAATTTTGTGTGGGGAGAAATAATTTGCAGGCACGGCCTCCCCCTGACTATAGTGACAGATAATGGGCCACAATTTGCTAGCAAAGAATCTGTTAGCTTCTGCACCCAGCTTGGCATCGACCTCAGGTTCGCATCGGTTCACCACCCGAGAAGCAACGGCCAGGTGGAGGCGGCAAACAAAGTAATCGTCAACATACTAATGAAGAAGGTGGAGAACCTCCGGGGGAACTGGGTGGAGCAGCGGACATCCGTTCTCTGGGCCCTGAGGACTACTCCAAACACCGCCACCGGGGAGACCCCGTTCAAACATTCTCACGGATCCGAAGCAGTCCTTCCCATAGAGTTCGAAGTAAAGACCCCCATGGTGATCGCCGCAGGTGAGGGAGATGAAGAGTGGCTGGTGGCTAATGATGCGGAACAAAGGCTATCCTTGGACCTGGTGGAGGAACTCTGGGACCAGGCCACCATCAGGCAGGAGGAAATCAAGCGACGAATGACCCGATATTTTTACAAGCACATCCGAGTAAAGCACTTTCAGAAAGGAGATCTGGTCCTGAAGAAGTCGACCCGTCTGGAAGAGGGGCCGCGGTAGGTAAGCTTAACCCCAATTGGGAGGGTCCATACATTGTAAGCAAAGTGCTCAAGTCGGGGGGGGGGGGGGGGGGGGGGTATCACCTCCGGGATGTGGAAGGGGTACCTCTTGGCCGAGCCAGAAGCGGAGATGATTTGAAATGATTCTACCCTTGAAAGTTTTTGCTATGTTATTAGTTGAATATCTTACTCCTTCACATGATAAGTTGTAACTTCTAGGTGAGGCTGACAAAGTTGATAAGTACTGGTGCTGGAATGCCCAAGATCGATTACGCTCCCGGGCTCTCACTAGACGAGGGGTTTCAGATTGATCTTTGGAGAGGCTGGCAAGGTGATAAGTATTGGTGCTGGAATGCCCCAGATCGATTTCGCTCCCGGGCTCTCACTAGACAAAGGGTTTCAGGTTGATATCTGGAGAGGCTGGCAAAGATGATAAGTATTGGTGGTGGAATGCCCCAGATCGATTCCGCTCCCGGGCTCTCACTAGAAGGGGGGTTTCAGGTTGATCTCTGGAGAGGATGGCAAGGTGATAAGTATTGGAGCTGGAATGCCCCAGATCGATTCCGCTCCTGGGCTCTCACTAGACGGGGGGTTTCAGGTTGATCTCTGGAGAGGCTGGCATAGGTGAAAAGTATTGGTGCTGGAATGCCCCATATCGATTCCGCTCCCGGGCTCTCACTAGACGGGGGGTTTCAGGTTGATCTCTGGAGAGGCTGGCAAGGTGATAAGTATTGGTGCTGGAATGCCCTAGATTGATTCTGCTCCCAGGTTCTCACTAGACGCGGTGTTTCAGGTTGATCTCTGGAGAGGCTGGCAAAGATGATAAGTATTGGTGTTGGAATGCCCCAGATCGATTCCGCTCCCGGTCTCTCACTAGACGGGGGGTTTCAGGTTGATCTTTGGAAAGGCTGGTAATGAGATGAGTTTCTAATAAAGGCAGGTGGGAAAGACTTAGGTTGACAAGTCCTCTGTGCTGACCAGGGCCTTCTCACTCGGCGAGAGGAAGGTATTTCGCACCACAATAAAAGGGCCAGCAAGGTCCTCGCAGGGCGATCGCCGAGGAGAAATATTGCGAGCCGGATTCACGAGGAGGCCTACAAGGACCCCAAAAGGTGAGAGAGGAGTCCTCGCCTGGAGGGAGCATACCGTGCGAGGCCCTATTGAGAAGGTAGTCCTAGAACACCTAGTCCCAAGGTAGGAGAATGGGCAAGACCAATTGAATGCGGAGTCTATGCCGGAACCGTCGAAATATGCGAGAATCGGCTTGGGGAGAATGATAAAAATGCGCAGAAACGTGATATAAGCGTATGTAAATAACAAGACAGAAAAGACGAGCACAATGATCAAGGCAAAAGCGGCATTTACATTTCATAGTTCGATTACAATTCGCGGCGATCTCGCCGGTCAAAAGATTAACAAAAACATAAATAGCGATGACTTTCAGGGATCGCTCGCAGACCTCTCCTCGTCGTCACGACTCTTCACTGGCGGGAGCGGAATGAGCATTCTGGGACGATGTCTTCCAGAGTCATGCCGGCCGCGTCGGCGGCTAGGAGGCCGGCCGCCTTCATCGTCTGGAGGATGTAGCGAGCCGACTCGATGGACTCCTCGCGGATTTCATTGTCTCGCGCTCGCCGCTCTTCCTTCAGGCGGCGGGGGGAAGGGGGGAAGTCGGCACGGGACAGCTCGCGATTGAGAGCTTTTAACCATGCCACCTCGCCCTCTAGGCCTTGAATGCGAGCGTTAGCTTTTTCTGCAGTTACGGCATCCTACAAGTAAAAGAAGATCAGAAAGCGGAAGGGTTGAAAGGGAGAAGTGATGAGGTCTAGATAACTCACCGCATCGCTCGCTGCGGCGAGCAGCTTCTCGTTTAGTTGCGCGTTCTCGGCGAGGAGCACCTGATAAGCCCTCGCGAGCTCCACATTCTGCTGCTCTAGTTGCAGGCATTGCCTTCCTGTCATATGGGCGAGCTCACCGAAGCACAGCTGGGACCTCGCGCTCTCATAGGTGAGGGTCTTTGAGGTCTCGTCCTTGTAGGACCCGGCATCCTCGCGCCCATAGAGGGCGAAGGAGAAGTCATAGGCGTGGCCGCTGACGGTCGGCTTCTCCACCCAGGAGGGAAGGATGGTGGAGACTTCAGCCTTGTTAACCTCCGGCTTCCAATACACCAGGAGCTCGTCGGTCTCATCCTTGCGTCTCTGACCGAGCCCAAAGTTCCAGTGGATAACTGGAATGGGCGGGTCAGAGGTCTTCGCGGCCTCCTCGCTCTCCTCATCGACCCCCCCCCCCCCCCCCCCCCCTCCTCGGAAAGGATGGTTAGGTCGATCTCGCCAGGAGCGGCTTCAGAGTGCCCCTTTCCTTTAGAGGGGGCGAGCGAGCCTTGGATCTTCTTGCCTCTCTTCCTGGGCAGAGACTTTGAGGCTGGGCCCTGGCTGCTGGAGGCTTCCGATCTCTTGCAAGAAGAGGGCTCATCCAGGATGGTGGTATCACGGCAGGCCTCCGCTCCCATGGTCGCGAGAGCGTGAGTGGAGGTAGACTTCCATTTGCTTGCATAGGGGGGGTTGAGTGGTAGATCTCGCTCACCTGAAAAAGTGAGGGTTAGACATCTAGCGCGGAAAACATTGAGATCATGGAAGTTAGCGGGAGAGATCGTTACCTTCCCTGGCGAGCACTGGGAGTAGCGAGTCGAGGTTGCGGCGAAGATACACAACCTTGAAGTTCTTCTTGCAGAAGAACTGGTATAAGGTGGCGTCGTGGCTTTCGAGAGTAGGAGGGCGATAAGTAGTCTCGCTGTACTGAACAGACGAGAAAGGGATGTTGCAAAAATTCCCCTTGACGAAGAGGAACTTCTGAGCCCAGTAGTGAGCTTTGTTGATGGTCTCCTCGGCCTTAGGACCCGAGCCCACGAAGTAGGCGGTCCCATCTTTATACACACAGAAAGAGAACAGCTTCCGGAAAACCAGAAGGCTGAACTCGATGCTCTCCTCGCGCATGTAGCAGGCAAAGGCGATGATGACCGCCATCGCGTTGGGGGTCAGTTGACCCGGCACCACACAGTAGTGTCTCAACACCTGGCGAGCAAAATGGCGAGACCGTCAGTTAAGCGAGGAAGAATCCATTCTCACCTGAGGAAAGGAAGGCGAGTTTAATAGTTACCTGGCGAACCTCTGGCCACAGAGGTAGCCTCAGACCCACTGCGAAGTGGGCAATGGGGATCGCGAGTTCATCAGGCAGGGGGACATTTATCGCGTCGTCCTTGGTAGGTTGGCGAGCGGTAAACTCCGGGGGGACAAAGTCGGCGACGGCGGTGAAATACTCATCCTCCGTCTGGTTCGCCAGGAAGAAGGAGTGGTCGGTGAAGGCGCATGCACACTTCAGCCTGCCCTCAGCCTCGCTCTGGTCGCCAACCATTTTGAAGACCTGCGAGGAAGAGAATAGCGCAAGAAAGAGGGGGGAAATGCGAGAGCTCCGGGGTAGTGAGAGAAGAGGGTCGACGGTAAATGCGGTGGTTGGCACAGTTATGACAACCTATTTATAGCTAAAGTAAAAGAGCGGGAAGAAGCACATGCGCACTGAGTGCGGTTAGCCAAAATATCACATCAGGATCGTAGGCAAGAACTCCCTGCGAGGTTAGCATAAGCGAATTCTTTGCAAGGGCAGCATGAGCGAATGGAATAGCAAAAATAAGCCACCGTGAGACAGTTTTTAGCGAGAGCAGATCGGCTCGTTGCGAGAATAGCATAACAAGGGAAGAACGCGGATATGTAAGTCGCGAGCGAGAACTAATAGATGGCTATCAATAATTACTACTACGCGAGAACTCACAAATACAAATTGCAAAGTAATTATGAGATTGTCCAATACAGCGACATGCATTAACAAACAATAAGAGTTCGCAGAAATATAGAAGTTAACAAGAATCGTGGGGCAGCCATTTCCATCTACCGCCACCTCGCGACCCGGACCGCGGTGGTACCCTGGAATTATAGTAATCCTGGGCCGCGCGGCCCTCCCGGTCCATGAGGTAGGCGTAATCCCTCATCCTCGCGATGTGCACCTCCGGCGACGTGGCCATCTCGTCTTGGACGTGAGACACTGCTGCTCAGAGTCTCGCGCACTCCTCCATCATGACAGCTTTCCTGTCCTCAGCGACCTCCCTATCCCGTCTCAGGGCGGTCCTGGAAGACGTTGCCATAGTGGGGGTAGATGGCTCGTGCAAGTTCACGCGTGGCAGGGGGACGTCGGAATGCTTACCCGGAAGGGGGCGAGAGCTCTCAGGGCGGTCCTGGAAGACGTTGCCATAGTGGGGGTAGAGGGATTCACCCAAACCAGAAGGATAGGCCGCGTTGTTGGTTGGGGGAATATTTGGCGGTCGAGAGCCGCCAGCTCCTTCTCTCCCCAGGAGATTGAACCTCGACATATCCACAGTTGTGTCGGGAAGGGGAAGAGATGGAAGCCGTGAATTTTCCCGAGTCGGGGGTTTCTGGGATGGGACTGTGAAAAACATGGAGTAAGAGGTCGATAGTCAACGAAAGGAGAGTCAGTGAGCGAGATTAAGGGCGTACCTTCTGCGTTTTTGCCAGCGAGATGTGTGTATGCTGGCGGACTTCGGCGAGACCCACCTCCAAGCTCGCCAATTTCATTGTTCGGCAAAATCTCATGCGAGTAAGCACGGATCACAGGCAAATTTTGTGACTTAGCTAGAGGAATAGCTCAAACCTTCTCGGGGGGATGGTTATCCGGGGAAGAGTCCAGCAGCACGGAGTCGTCCCCGGTTCGGCAAGCCGCCTTCGCCTTTTTAGTCTTTGGTGACTGAGCAGGAGGCGGCCGATTCATCCAGGCAGGGACTCTGGACGTGGAGGGTTGCCCTCCAACTCTCACAGCCCTCAGGCGAGCCTCAGCTTCTTCGGAAAGCGGCATCTCCTGGCAGCTACAGTACGGGACTAAAAGAAAGAAAAAGAAGTGACGGCGCACATCACTGAGGCTCGGGACGGTATTTATAGCCCCCAGGGTGGGCCCTATCAAAGATTCCTGACAGATCATCAAAAAGACTAGAGAATACCGGGGGTTGGATGTTTCTTTGCGAGCCTAGATAGCCTTGCAAAGAGCGAGGATTGTGTAAAACCCCGATATTCGCCAGGCGAGGAGGCGTGGTTTAAGAAGGGACGAAAGAATTAATAAGAGAGGAAGGCCATGGGGCCAAAGACCTCGCGGGAGGGGCCTTGGAGAAGTCTCTCTCGGAAGGATCGCCGAGAGGCGAGCGAGAACGGTCGAAGAGATAAACGCTCGCAGGCAGTTTGGGGAAGCTTTCTGAGCTCGACGAAAGGAGTCCCGCGTTCGACGAACTCTCTCGTGTTCGTCGAGCTCACCCCCGTTCGGCAAAATCATCAGAAGTCGACGAAGTGTTCTATGCTCATTTAGGCAAAAGGGAGGGTCTCGCAAGAGGAGTCGCGAGACCCGTGCCGAGGTAGATACCCTCAAAAGTCTGGGCCAAGCGAGGGCTGGCGAACCAATACCTCGTAAGTGCTGGCAGAAGAAGACCTATCCTATGTTCGCGAGACCGGGCCTCAGCATTCGACGAACTCAGTTCTATGTTCGACGAATTTCCCCCCGCGTTCGACGAACAGCCCGTCTGTGATCGGCAAAACGTTCTGCGTTCGTCGAGCTTGTCTATGATCGGCGAAGCGTCCTGCGTTCGA